>CM051822.1:122610663-125110663 GCA_028451465.1 Erethizon dorsatum | reverse complement strand
CAGGAATGAGTTAGGAGGATTGCGTCTCTTTCTATTTCATTAAAGTCAAGTTTATCTTTTTTATGGCAGAGTAGTACTCCATTGTGTGTAAATACCATCTTTTCTTTGTCCATTCATCTGTTGATGGGCATATAGGTCATTTCCAAGATTATAAATTGTGCTGCTATAAACTTGGGTATGCATGTATCAACATAACATGATGACCTTAACTCTTTAGGAAGACCCTAGAAGGGGAATAGCTGAGTCAAATGGAATTTCTACTTTTAGTTTTTTGGAGATTTCCATAGAGGTTGTACTAGTTTATGTTCCCACCAATGGTGGTAAAGGATTTCTTTTTCCCCACAGTCTCACCAGCATTTGTTATTATTTGATTTTTCGATGAGAGCCATTCTTTCTGGGGCAAGATGGAATCTCAGTGTTGTTTTAATTTGCATTTCTCTAATGACAAGCAAAGAACATGTTTTCACGTATTTGCTGGCCATTTGTATTTCTTCTGAGATGTGTCTATTCATTTCAGTTGCCCATATGGGTCTTTTATTTTGGGGTGGGGTCTAATATTTTGAGTTCTTTATATACTCTAGTTGTTAGAAAATTGTTATATTCTTTGTATATTCTAGTTGAATAATAGCTGGCAAGTTTTTTTCCCATTGTGTAGGCTGTCTCTTCACTCTGTTGGTTGTTTCCTTCTCTGTGCAGATTTTTAATTTGACATGATACCATTTGTTGATTCTTGGTATTATTTCTTGTGCCATGGGGTTCTGTTCAGAGAGTCCTTGCCTATGACTATGTCTTCAAGAGTTTTACCTATTTTATCTTCCAGCAGATTAAGTGTTTCCGTGGGCCTCAGAAATTGTACTTGGCAGAGAAGGGCTCATTCTAAGGCAGGAGCTTGTGGAAACATATGGAAGAGTTTCAGTCTCTAAAAAGGATGACAAGAATGGCCCCAGGAGTCTGAGCCAGAGAGCTTTCCTGGTACATTTGAGCCAAGCAGGAGAGCCCTTCCAGCTGTCATCACCAGCCACAAGACACCACTGCCCCACATGTGGCCTGGGCCAAAGGCATGAACGACCCAAATCATTCTAGACTGAATAAAAGCCACATAGTCTTAGTTTGGAAAACCAAAAAACCAGTAACAACAAGAATCCCATAAGAGCCACCAGGAGTGATCCAAGATGGGAGCCTGCAGCGAATGCTATCAGAAAGCTCTGAGAGACCAGGAAAAATGCTGACAGAGCAGGGCTGGTTCCACCTGGCCAGGGCCAGCTTCATATTCCAAGCAAACTGTATGCAGTTGGGAGACTGGAGATGGAGGTCAGAGAGAAGGGGAAAGAGTGGAAAGTAGAGAAAGAGCAATTAAAATGGTGGCTTTGACTCCACCAGGTAGTGCTGCATGAACACATGGCCCCATGTGAATGTGGGAGGAAAGATCTACTGTCCCTCACTGAGACGGTCCCCTGGGGTCTCTCTAGAGAAAGCATCACATGAATTCAAGGTGTCGTCGTATTTATAGGTATTTTTCATCCACCGTGACCTCTAAATGCCCACCAACCCATTCTTCTGATGCTCAATGGGCACTCGAATGTTAGAAAACGAGATTTCTGTGCTGGACTAAGTGGAATTCTGCAAAGGACTGCTTTCCTACTGCAGAATCATGGGGGATTTTGACTGCATAAGGTTTTAATCTTTTGTGCTGACTTTGGATTCGTTCCTACTTTTATAAGACTCCACTGCCCGGATGCTTGATGCTGTGGGGCATCTTCTAAAGGCCCAGAGCCCAGAGGCTGAATACATAGTTTTTGAGAAGTGGTTTTATTTCTAAAATAAAGGTAGTTAAATTCCTCACCACCAGCAATTATGGTGTGGCGGGATAACCCAACTGGGGTGTGTATTTATGGAGGCTTCTCAGGAAAGAAGTGAATTTTCTTTTCTCTACTGCTTCTTCCGTTGTCCCTTTGCCAGCTAAAGCCCAATGTTCTCTTGCACCAAGGAAGAGGTTTGGGTCCTTTGCATTCTAAAGCCTAGCCCAGTTTGAGAATGAACAGGGCTAGTACAAGATGGAAGTAGACTGTTTCGTTTTTACAATTTAAATGTATTTTTGCAGATACATAAAAACATAAAAATTGTACCTGATTATTTAAAGTAATAAGCAATTTATGGTATAAAATTATAACTATTCATGGGGCACCAAGTGAGGTTTCAGTACATGTATACATTGTATAATGTTTAAATAAGGGCAGACATATCAATCTTCTCAAACACTTATCATTTTTTTATGGTGAAAACATTTAAAGTCCTTACTTCTAGCTTCTTTTTTTTTTTTTTTTTTAATGTGGGTACTGGGAGTCGAACTCAGGACCTCGCACTTGCCATCAGGCGCTTGTGCCACTGAGCGATGTCATCGGCCCTTTTTTTCCTTTATGTGGGTACTGGAAGTCAAACTCAAGACCTTGTGCTTGCCAGGCAGGCACTTACGCCGCTGAGCCATCTCATGGGCCCTCTTCTAGCTTTTTGAAATGTATAGTATATTACCACCATCTAAAGTCACCCCGCTGCGCAATAGCACACCAGAATTTCTTACTCCTATCTAACTATAACTTAGTACCCATTGACCAACCTCTCCCCATTGCTCCCTTCTCCCTCCCCTCCTCCACCTTTGGTAATCACCATTCTCCTCCCAACTTTTATGAGATCAAAATTGTATATATTCCATGAATGGAGGAGATTATATGGTAGTTGGCTTTCTGTGCCTGGCTTATTTCACTTAACGAGACCTAGTTCTATCTATGTTGTTACAGATGACAGGATTTCATCCTTTTCATGACTGAATAGTCTTCCACTGTATATATGTACTATGTTTTCTTTATCCATTCATCGGTTGATGGGCACTTAAGTTATTTCCATTTCTTGGTTATTCTGAATACTACTGCAATAAATATGGGAGTGCTGATGTCTCTTCAACAGACAGATTTCATTTCCTTTAGATATACACCTAGCAGTGGGATTGTTTGATCATATTGTAGTTCTACTTTTTTTTTTTTTGGTACCAGGAATCAAACTCAGGACCTCATGGCAAGCATGGCCAAGCAGGTGCTGCACAGCTGAGCTAAATCCCCAGCCCCTGTAGTTCTATTTTTTTTTAGTAACTTCCATACTGTTTTCCATAATGGCCGTAGTAATTTATGATGGATGTAGATTCTTTTCCTAAAATTAATTTTATTGGTACACTTTTGATATACATAATGATCACATTCATCATAGGGAATTTGTACCTGTACGTAATATATCTTGATTCTTCTTTTCCCCCATTCCCCTCTTCTCCCTTCAACCCTCCTTCCCCTCCTTATTTACCAAAGTTTTGTTTCCATTTTTTGTCCTTCTGTTCTTTTTTTTCCTTTTCCCATTCTTCCCTTCCCCTTCCCCACTCCCTTGTTCCCCTTCCTATTTGAATATGTTTTCCTAGTTCCCAGTATCTATCATCCGTTTTGGTTCTTATTTATCCTTTTGGTTTCTCACACAAGAGAGACAATGTACTATTTAGACATGTATATCAAATTTGTTTCACTTAAAAGTATGGTCTCAAGGTGCAACCATTTACCTAAAAATGCCTCAAGTTCATCCTTTTTTATGGCAAAGTAGTACTCCATTATATACCAAAGCCACATTTTCTTTATTCGTTCATCTGTTGATGGGCATCTGGGCTGTTTTTAAGATTTAGCTATTACAAATTGTGCTACTATAAACATGGGTGTATATATCACTGTGGTATAATGCTATTAATTCTTTGGGAAGATACCAAGAAGAGGAATAGCTGGGTCAAATGGAACCTCTAGCTTTAGTTTTCTGAGGAATCTCCACACTGATTTCCACAGTGGCTGCACCAGTCTACACTCCCACCAACAGTGGAGAAGGGTTCCTTTTTCCTCACAGCCCCACCAGCATTTGTTATTGGTTGATTTCTTGATGGTAGCCATTCTTTCTGGAGTGAGATAGAATCTCAGTGTTGTTTTAATTTACATTTCTTGAAGACCAATGATGAACATTTTTTCTTGTATTGGATTCTTGAAGGAAAGGAGAGTTCCTATAGAAAATGAATAGTAGGAAGAGAGGTAAGGGATATCTGAGAATTAGGAGTCCCCACCCTTCTCCCATGCAGTGTCCCACAGAGCCCTGACCTTGGGTGGGAGGTAACTCCCAGATGCCTCTGAAGGCTGGACACTAAGCACAGTGAGTGGCTTTGAGTCATGAAGAGGGTCCCTGTGGCCAAGCCTGTGTCAATAGAGGGCTCAAAGTCTGCAAGGGAGAACAAGACCAGGACGGTTGGAATTCCCTTACAAGAAGCAGTATCGGGCAGATGACAGAAGACCACACACCAGACACCACCAGGAAGCAAAGAGAGCAATGCAACAGTGGAGCAGTGGGGCTTCATGAGGCGTCTCCCATGTGTTCCCAGAACCAGGAATCTTGCACAGGCCAGTGGGAGGGAGCCCTACTAATAACTAATGTCAGATCTCTCCTCTACCTAACGAATGAGGGCAGGCTACTCAAGCCGTTTAACTTTTATTTATAAACGTGAATGAATGGGTTGTTTTTTAAAGCCCGAGTTCTGCTTCATAGTTTGTTCCTCAATATTATTACTATGCCTAACATTAGCAAAGGTGTCTCCATCTATTCTTCCATGTGCAAAAGTTCCTGAGCTCTGAAAACTGTTGTCCTTCGGGCTATGGATTAAAAGACTCATGGCCTTTGACTTAATTCCCATTTGAGACCTGTTCCACAGCACCCTTTTGTGATGTTTCCCATTATCTATTTCAACCTGGTAGAGAACTGAGTTTCTTTAAATAACAACTTGTCAAGATATGATACCTGTGTACCAATTCCTCAAAACAAATGCAATTATTATGTATCATAAATGTACACCACTAGAAGTAAATGAATAAATAAATAACAACATTGTAACTCCCCTCTGTGAACAAATGCCATAGATTACTATAAGCAGGTGACCTGTGATGCCTAGTACACATTACCTGCTCAGTAATTTTTATTGGAAATAAAATACAAAAAGTCATATGAATTAAGCTGGGTTTTTAAATTAGTAGATTTTAATTGTTAGCAGACTACATTAATAGACTTTATCTTTTAGAGAAGTTTTAGGTTTACAGAAAAATTGAACAGAAAGTATGGGGAATTCCTGTACACTCCCTTCCAGCCCCTACTCCCACCTCACCTTACCCCTACCACATGTACTGTTTACCCTGTTATTATCTAGCACTGGCATGGGACATTTGTTATAACTGCTCAATCAATATTGAGATACTATTACTAAAGTCCACAGTTTATGATAGGATTCACTCTTTGTGTTGTATACTTACATAGGTTTTACCAACTACATAATGTCACGTACAAGGTATGATCACAAAATATAGTGAATGTTTACATTTTTAAAATATATTACAATACAAGATACATTGCCACTAATCCCCCTCAAAATACTCCCCCTCATTTCGAGACAGGGTCTTACTATATAGTTCAGGCTGGTCCTGAATTCATTATGTAGCCCAGGCTGGCCTTGAACTTGCAGCAATCCTCCTGCCTCAGCCTCCTGAGTGCTGGGATTACAGGTGCGTGCCATCATGCCAGGTCGCTCTTGCCCCTTTCTAAAACAGTTCTGGAAGTCCTCTTTCATGAAGCTTTTTAGTTGTGCTGTCATGACTGCTTCAGTGTGCAAAATTGATTCATAACATTTGCCTTTTGTGGTCATTTTTACTTTGGGGAAGAGCCAGAAGACACGTGGCCATTTATCCCCCTCAAAATACTCCCACACATTTGTCTTAAATGCACTAATTCCAGCATTCTTGGTAATGTATCTTTTACTGTAAGAAGTTTTATTAAAATTTAAATATTTACCATATTATTTGATTAGCCTTTGTATCTGCCATTATGGTATCATACTGTAGAATTCATAACTTCACTGCCCTAAAAATCCTCTGTGCTCTACCTATTCATGCCCAATCCCTATTTTGTGGCAACCACTAATTTTTTATTGTCTCTATAGTTTTGTCTTTTCCAGAATATCATGTAGTTGGAACCATATAACATGGAGCCTTTTCAGACTAGTGGAAATATACACTTAAGTTTCCCCCATGTCTTTTTGTGGCTTGACAGCTCATTTCTTGTTATCAGTGAACAATATTCCATTGTCTAGATGTACCATGGTTTATTTATCCATTCACCTATTGAAGAACATCATGGTTGTTTCCAATTTTTGACAATAATAAATAAAACTGCCATAAAAATTTAGCTGCAGGGCCGGTGAGATGGCTCAGCGGTGTACGCGCCTGCCTGGCAGGCACGAGGACCCGAGTTCGACTCCCGGATCCCACATACGAAAAAAGGGGCCGGTGATATCGCTCAGTGGCACGGGCGCCTGCTGGTGCTCGAGGTCCTGAGGTCGACCCCCGGTACCCACCAAAAAAAAAAAAAAAAAAAAAAAAAAAAAATTTAGCTGCAGATTTTGTATGGGCATAAATTTTCAACTCATTTGGGTAAATGCTCCAGAGTATGATTTCTGGGTTGTCTGGTAGACTGTGTTTAACTCTACAAAGCCTAGTAGAGGCTTTGTAGTTTAAAAAAAAAAAAACTTTCTGGTTAGCATTATCTCATAAAATAAGGGAAGGGTAGTAAGTTATGAGAAAGCAAGCCCCACTTTTACTGGTATTAAACAAATAATTCAAGATTCAAAATGTATTCCTAAATTCTAAGTATACTTGGATTTAATGAATAATATGCTATATGCAGTAATTGCCCCTTTGATTTCATTTTGGCCTTTTCAATTTGACTTCCAAGACAGACTGTTCTGAAAATGTGTCTACTCACAGGAATATGTATTCTAGAGGGAGAGACAGTGAATAAATACACAACTAAACTCCATTGTCAGACAGAAATACTGGATAGAAAAAGATAGCAAATATGAAAGCAAGAAAACATTGACTTATATGGTAAGTAGAATGTGGAGCTGAACTAGGATTTGGAGAAGAGAGGGAGAGGGCAATGCAGAGAAAATTTGGCTCCAAGGAGATACTATTAAAAGATCTCTTGAAATAATGTCGACAATGTTCCAGTGGTCCTATAAGAAAAGAAGACATTCATAATAAGGGTAAAGATTTGTGTTTTGAGCAAAGAAAAACTTTAAAACACAGAAAGAGAAAACATGATAGTTATGTCATAACCACTAAACTCCTTTTAATTAAAGTTGAAAAATCTTGCCTTTTTTTTACTGTCCTTTACATTGCTATATTGCACATAGTAGGTGCTCAAGAAGAACTTACTACACTGAAAAAGGAAGCTTCCACCTTAATACACATTGTTTTAAAAAAGACTGCTTTCATTCTCAAAGTTTGACTACACAAAAGTCAAAACAAAATCAGAAATATCCTCTTGGTAATTAAGGTTATTTTTTAAGAGGTGTTGGAATGAAACCAGCATATACATTTTCAGGACTTTGTAATCATCAAAACTAGTCTCCACCATCCTGGGAAATGTGCATTTGGATAGACTCCAAGAATCTTAGCAACAAGACAGCAGCTCCCAAGTGGAGCCCCAGTCCTTTGATGGGGCCAGAATCCCAGAGACAAAGAACTATTTATCGACATGAACTGTCTTGTTTCTGAAGCAGGAATCCCAGGGACCAAGTTAATGAGGAGTCTCAGTGCCAGGACGTCATATTGGGTTAGGAAGACCAATCCATTAACAGTCTGTACGTCTGCACTCAGCCCAGACTGGAGGAGATGCAGAGCAAGTACATGCAACGGCTTCTAAAAAGACCTTAGCACTTGACACTAGAACACCAAGACAATCACTGTGTTTAGCTGGGAGTGTGGGAAAGGTCTCAGGCCACAGAGTGTGTCTTTAATAAATGGACAGTGCCTGGCATGGAGCAGCAGAAGATGGCAGCTGCAGGCCCAGGCAACAGGAGTGCCCACAAACCCCTGAGCATGACATTCAGGGCCCTTGTATGATGACCTGGAAGGTAAAACATAACCTCTCTCTTCTTCTAGTCCATCTGTACCACAAGCCTCACCCAGGCCTGGTGTAGATGGGAAACATAAGCTCAGCACAACAATAGCTGTCCCTTAGTTTCAGAAGAATAATTGACTTTTCTGCAAACTGAAAGAGGAGGTAACATTTCTCTACACCCCATCCGGAATTGTCTTTGAATGTTTTCTACCTTGAAAACATCTTGGAGAAACTCAGCAAGTGAAGCATAGAAAAGGGCTTCAAGCCATATCAATAACAGTAGAAATCACTATTTGCTGAGCTCCTCACAGAGCAATGTGCTAAGCACTTTACGTTCATCACCTCTCTTTAGCCTCACAATTCTATAAATTGGAAACATCACAAACCCCCTTTTAGTGATGGGACAAGTAACATCAAGATAATCCAGAAATTTGTAGAAATTAAATTTTTCAGGCCCTACCCTAGACCTATTGAATCAGAAACTCAAGGAGCAGAGCAATCTATCTTTAACAAACCCTTCAGGTAATTCTGATGCGTGCTCAAGTGTGAGGACCCTTGGACCAGCAACTTAACCAAAACCACACAGCCAGCAGGATTCAAAGGCAAGTAATTTGGATCCACAGCTCTTGCTTGTAACCACTGTGCTGAGAATTTACCTGGTCCAACATAAAAGATCACCTTCTCTATCTGCAGTCACTAACTTCAAATCTAAAGAATTCGAAAGCCTCTAAAAGTGTCTGGTCTGACTCCTAAGGGGGTGTAAAAGGGAGATGTAACCTGCCTTTCCTACATAAAGGCTTCAGCCTCTTGTTGACTTCATAGGACACTGTTGCATTTCTCAGGGGAATGAGGATTTCCCGCTTGTTTAACACCCCACTCCACCCTAGCCACAAAGACAGTCCCAGAGACTATACCCAGGCCTCACGAGCTCTTCATCTCACATCCAAGAGGATGCACAGAGCAACTCAAAGGAATGGAAAATAGCTGACATTAAAAGCTAAAAAATTAAAAGCATCTGTATTAGTTTCCTAGGACTTTCATAACATAGTATCACAAAATGTGGCTTTGAACAATAGAAATTTATTGTTACACAGTTCTGGAGGTTAGAAGTTTGAAATCAAGGTGTTGGTAGGGCCATGGTCCCCTGAAATCTATGGGAGAAAGATGCTTCCTTACCTCTTCCAGTTTCTAGGGGTCCCAGATGTTCCTTGGATTATGGCAACAAAATTCACATGGTATTTGCACTCTCTGTGCCTCTTTACATCATCTTCCCTCTATCTATGCCCAGCTCTCTGTCCAAACTTCCACTTTTTTATATGGTCACCAGTCATATTGGATAAGATGCTCATTCTACTCCATATAACCTCATCTTGACTAATTATATCTGCAGGGCCATCTTTGTAAATAAGGTCATATTCTGAAGTACTAGGAATTGGGACTCTTAAAATGAATTTTGAGAAGAATACAACTCAATTTATGAACAGTATCTATTTTGAGGGTGGGGATTAAACTGTAGAAATTTCCATGCAATGTGTTTGCTGTGGAACCGTTTCAGAGAATCTTAGACTGACATCAGTAAGACCGTCTACCAAAGGGTGGTTCCCATTATGGCTTATTAGAACCATCTGCTATTTGTTAAAACTAGAGTTTTCAAGGCTTCATCCCATATATTCTGAATGACAAGGGAACTCAGGAATCTGTATGGTCACAAAGGCCCCTGTGACTCTGAAGTAGCTAGCCCTTTGATGCCCTCAAATTTTGGAAGCACAGTTCTGGCCAACTCTCACAAGATGCTTGACATTCTGGCCCAGGTGACAGCCAAGTCTGAGCAGATAGCCAGGGATCCTTTAATGCTCCAGCTCATGAGGCCCATGGTGAGCTCTAAACGCAGATCAGCCATTCTGCAGTACTCAAAGGGGATGGCCCAGACTTCCCCCAATTTGTCTTCACACTCAGGTCCCAGATTATTACATGCTTTGGTTCACAGCCAGCACCATAAATTTAGAGAAAGCTGACTTCCAAGACAGATAATTTCATTGGGTTCAAATCAAGTGGAACCAGAGCCCTTAAAATTCATCCTTCTCCTTCAGAGGAGGCAGGGAAGTCACTAAGAACCAGTGCCCAGCTCAAGAAGGAAGACAACAAAGGTATTCTCATGACTCTGAACTGACCTGGGGGAGAAGTTGCATGTAATTTTGGAGGAAGCAGAAATGAGTGAGAGAAAATATCAGACATGGTTAGCCCCCCACCTTCCCTCCAGGACACACTTTCTTGCCCAACCTGCCCTCACAGACTCCCTGTCAGCAGCCCAAGACCAGGCAGGGTAACAGTTCTAACTGTACTTGCCAGACGAGGCAGCAAAGAGCATGAGCCTTGACTGGGCATCTAAGTTCAGTAAGTGCTTCTATCTCTCAGAAGACCCTTTTCTTCACTTGTTTGGTTCTCATTGATCTTCTCATTAAAAGGAACAGTACCTATTCACATCAGCCTAAGAAAGGGGAGAAAAACATGATTCCCATGGAATCCAAGAAAATAGAAGAATCCACCTGGTTTCATGAACAACCTACGCCTCCTATGCCTCTGCTCATATCTCCCTTTTTCTTCCCTGTCACTGCCTCTGTGTACAGTAGTGATCACGGTTGCTTTGGTTACCAAGACCCCACAGCCTTTCAGCTCTTTCCCCTACTGCTCAATGGCTCAGTCCCTTGGTGTCCCAATTCCAAATTCCCAGAAGAATCCAAATCCATCCTGTGTCAGGTGACTTTCCAATTAGCTGTGACTTAGGGGTAGGTCACATAGTACAAACCCTGGCACCTCATGAAGGGCTGTGGGTGGGTGTCACCACAGAAGCGTGCAGTGGGTGAGCAGCATCTGTCTACGACAGATACAAAGTCATTGTCATTTTTAAAGCACACACTAGATAGCAGACTTTGAGCTGTACGACAGCGATCCTTACTTCAAATGTTCAAGGTGGTCATTACACACATGAAAACTGGGTTGCAGTAACTTGTTGAGGATCTCTCAGCTAGTAAGAGTTAGAGAGGAATTTGAACTCAAGTCCACCAGATTTCATAATTATATACTTTCCTATGTGCCATTCAACCCAACGTGATTGCACCAGGAGATGGTACCATTTCATCATCAAGTCAGGGAAAATTGGATATCAACTATCTGTATCCTGCCTATCCTACCAAACTATATTGAACATAAAGTGAAATCGCAGACTGGAAAGTGCCTTGGGGAAGCTGATAAACGTGAAATCTTGAATGTACCTGCTGCCACCATCCCACAGTGTGGTGTTTGCCCATTTGGCATTTCCCGAAGAAATGTGGAGAATTTTTTCACCTCTATTCTCTGTGGCCATACTTGGTCAGGACCACAGCAGGGGTCTTTGCAGCTGTCCAAGGCCTCTTGGAACTGCCTGTTGCTTACCAGCTGGTGGTGTGGCTCCACGTAAACAGGGTATTAATTCTCAACTCCGAGCTTGGCACTCCAAGGCAGGCAGCTGTTTGAATTGAAGTGACTTTATCTTTCACTAAGAAACTTAGCCAAAAGAGTTGGTTGATTGGGCTCCAGTCACAGACAACTCTCAAATATTATTGGCACCCTTCAAACCCTAACGTGGGGCTCAGGTCCATGGAGTTTCTGCCCCAGAAGAGGTGGGCGTGCAGGGATTTGTTCATACTTGGACATGGTAGGTATGATCTGAGACTATAGAACAGGACATGTTCTTTTGCTGGGGACCACAAAGTCACAATGGCTAGTTTATCCCTAAGGGATAAATGGGGCTTGGGATTATCAGTATCACCCTTTCAAGATTTTCCATTATCTCTTTAAGGGTGGGCCATCCTCTCCCACCCACTAAGACTAAGACTAAGGCTAAGACTAAGAACTAAGACAAAGACTGCTAAGACTAAAGACACTCCAAAGCAAGATCCTTCTTAGCATAAAACCACTGCCGCCCTCTGAGTCATCAATAATCCCCTCCTCAATCAATAAATGCCAAGGTTCTGGCTGTTTCACAGCCTTTCGTTCCTCGTGAACAACTGGTCATCCTGGATCCCCATTGTTCCACCATTTTGGCTCTTGCTCTTTCTTTCTCTCTTGCTGTGCACCATAACACCTGGCAGGAGATTGGGGCTTACTCCAGGGGTCTCTGATGTTCTTTGGCTCTTGTGTCATCAGTTAATTTTATGTGTCAGCTTTGACCTATGGTGTCCAGTTGTTGGGTCAAATACTAGTGTAGATGTCACTGTGCTGGTATTTTGCAGGTATGATTGACATCTACAATCAGTTAACTTTAAGTAAAACATATTATTCTCTATGGCGTAGGTGGGCTTCATCCAATCAGTGGAAGAACTTAGAAGCAAACACTCAGTTTTCTTGGAAAGAAGGAACTCTGCCTGACTTTCTAGCCTGTCAGGCTGCCCGACAAATTCCAGACTGGAGACTTTAATTATCAATCCTCTTCTGAATTTCCAGCTTCCAATTTGCCCTAAGTTCCCTTAAAATAAATATCTTTCACTCACTGGTGCCTTCCCTTTGGAGAATCCTATTTGATAGAGTTCTCAAGAGCTAAACCATTATTGGTAGTCCATTGACAGCCACCCCACATTGACTAAGTAGCTACTGCAGGAAAAGACTGGGTCAGACAGAGAGGAAAGCAGGCCATGATGAACAGAGCCCAAGCAGGCATTATGGGATGAATCCCTCCTCCCCTGGGCTCCTGTCTCTCCCCCCGAGACTCGGGTAACCTCAGAGCGCTCTCTAAGGTGGAATACACCTTCATGCTTCAACGTACAGCCCAGATACCTGGATATCGCCTGAAAGCTTATCAGAAATGCAGAAGTTCAGGCCCTGCCTATGACCAACTGAAGCAGAATCTGCATTTTGACAAGATTTCTACATTATTGAAATGTACATAAAGTTCAAGAGGCACTGTGGTTGAAAGTAACCTGATTTTCCAGGATGAACACTGCACCAAATATTCATAAATATAGATGGAGTTCCTGCTTGGACTCTAACCAGTTCTGAGCACTTGGGCAGAACTAATTAGGAAATGGACATGTTCAGAACTAATCAGCATATATCCCTTTAGTAAGGTTTCATTATGTGCCAGTCACTGAACTAGGCATGCCACATATGTAAACTCTCTCAGCCGTTCTATCAAACCTAGGGGGAAGGTATTATTAATATCTCCATTTTACAAGTGCTAAACTGAAATGCAGAAATGTTAAGAAACTTTCCCAAAGCCACCAGCAAATAAATATTGAGTCAAGATTTTAACTCAGACAGCCTGGCTCTGTAGGTATATACTGCCTCTCAGATTGAAAGCACAGAATCTCTATATTGTTATATCAGTCGTATGAGTCAAGTTTTAGCATGGGACAGAGTAATTCTGACTATAAGGGCTCAGAGAAAGCTTCATAGAAGAGGTAATTTTTGAAACCTTCTTTGATTACAGGCAGGAGTTTGGTAGAAGTTATAAACTGTGTTGCATGGATAGGAAAACTGTTTCCATAATGAAGAGGGAGATTTCCACGCAGCCCAGCACTCCTATATTGTTGCCGTTCCCTCTGCCCAGACCATCCTCAACCCTTTCACCTGGTGACCTGGTTTTTCTTGGTATCATCCTTCACATCTCAACCTGCCAAGACCCCCAAACAGTCAGGTTCCCTGTGGAACTTTCCTAACACCACTGGCATTCCCTTCATGACACTCATGGCAGCTTATAATAAAACAGTTATGCAGGATTGTCTGATTAATGCCTCATTCTCCCACCACACTGTGAGCTTCATGAAGGCAGGGACTGTACCTGCTTCTGCTCCCTTGTTAATTTCTGTGGCCTCAGCAAGTGCCTGCACACAGTCAGCACTCAGTAACTGTTAAGTACCATAGATGCACAGCAAAGATTATCTGCAACCCTCGGTAATCACCCCTCCCTTCCACCCTCACAGAGGTTGGAAAATGAGTTGTGACCCAAAACAGAAAACCACCCTCCCCTTGATTAATTAATGTCAAGCAAGAATGCTGCCAAACCTACAAGTCTTGGGTTTATCCATTTTGACTCATTCCTAATTTGAAGCCACAATGAACACAAACAAACAGCTGTTGATAATCCTAGTGGCTGTTATTTGTGCAAGATTTTACTGTTATTACCAAAAGCACAAATCAGAAGGATAATATAAATATATATGTAAATTAAAAACATGTATGACATTTCAACAATATTGTGGCTTCTTAAAACACCGAGATCAAAAAGGAATAAAACTAAGTCAAAATCCTTCTGTTTTAAGGCACTAAAAATTTAGCTCAAACACCAGAAATGTTGACCCAAAGGAGAAAATTCTTCAGAGTTACATAACAGATTCAACCAGCTTTTCCAAATAAATTCTCTTTTCAATATGAAAACCTTCTTTCAGATGCTGGTGCTGTTTTGATAGAGGATTAATTTAGTGGTCACTGAAAGGATCCATTGCAATTCAAAGCCCTACCTCATGTGGTCTGCTCAGAGACCCACTGCAAAGCCTGCGTCCCAGGTCACTTGGCTAGGATGGTGCTTAAATAAAATCATCTCTTTTCCAAATCAGGTTGCCATTTATTAAAGCTGCAATTCTTCTCCTTAGGGTTCAATTTCATGTTCATTTGCTTGTTTACCAAGTCTCAGTCTTTTTCCAAATATAAATATATTTCCAACTGGGATTTAGGGCCAAGGATTTCTCAAAGTACGTCAGACTTTAGAATGTTGTTCTTTCTTGCAGGAAGGCCTTATCAGATCCCATCACACACATACTGGTTTTGTGAAAACAAATTCACATGAAAACCAATATGAAGCACAGCTTTAGCACTGGCGACAGTGAAAATAAATCTTAACTGTGGCTGTGAGCTCTACTGGCAGAGGTTTCTTTACCTCCTCACATGTAGCAAAGAATCTACTAAGAGATACTTAGTTCTCCTGCAATTCTTGATTGCCCAAAGCAAATGCAATCTGAATGTAATTCAGCAACTGATATTCAGTGCAATCTGTAGGATGATTTGAAGACAGAAATAATTCACTTCTTAGAAAGTAGGATTTCTCTAAAGAAAGGAATGCTCATGTTTATAGTTGCCCTTTATGACATTTGAGTTTTGTTTGCTCATTTGCTCAGAAGAGAGAAATTACAGGAAAAACTCTCCAATGCTGATGGTCAATATCTTCTAAATCTGAGACTTCTAAAGAAAAATGACTCGTGCACGCCTCTGTTCAACAGTCTGCTTCCTGGCCTCATGAACTAAAGACAAGAAAAAGGTTGACATTTTCTGTGCTAGGCAGGTCCTGAGAAATATTTATTATTTAGGACCAAGTTATCTGCATTTAGGAAGGAAACTCTTCCTCATTTAGGACTTTCCAAAACCCTTGCAACACTGAAACTTAACCACTTAGACCAGGAATCTCACAGTGGCAGCCTAGTGGCTGAATCCAGCTGGCATGTGTGTGTCAACTGGCACTGACAGCATTTTTAAATTGAATTTCCATGTCTTTGGACACATCACCTCTTCCATTATATATATCTGGTTCACTTCCCTAATTGACATTACCTGCTGGCTCTTGAAGGCATTTGAGCTTATTACTTCTCATAGAGACTGAAATCATTCTGAAAAGTGTTATGTCCTCCCTGGTCTCAGCAAAGAGTATCTGAAAAAATAATTTAAGCTTTTCATCATAATTTAAAATTATCATTGTGAAACTCATTTACTAAACCATGCAGAAATGTCCTCATGGGTTATTTGGATTTTGGGACACTCAGTAGTGTGAGGTGGGTATGCTTTTTGAGGATTTTAAAATTGCATTATCTCATCCCTTTCTGATTAATAACCATTACCTTTCACCATTGTCAGTGTGACCATCACCACCACCACACACACTCACACACAGGCTCTTCATACACACTGACGCTTTTTAATTCTTATTATGGTTTGGATCAAGAATATCCCCCAAAGCCCTCCTGTGTTCATTAGCAGGGCTCTTGGAAGGTGACTGAATTGTTGGGCTGCTACAGCTGACTTGCTGTTAGGAGGTGAGGCTGATTTGAGGTGGGTCACTGGGGCAGTGACCTGGAAAGGTATATTTCCCTCCCTGGCTCTTCACATCTCTCTCTCTCTGCTTCCTGGCCACATGCTATGAGCAGCTTTCCTCTGCCAGACCCTCCCACAATACCATTCGGCCTTGCTGTCAGCCAACAATGGACTGTAACTGCGGGCCAAAATAAACCTCTCCTCCTTTAAATTGTGTGTGTTGGGCATTGTGTCTCAGCAAGGAGAAAGTGACTGAAACAACCCTCCATTGTTCTGTGAGCTAGGACATAAAAAGATAAATTGATTAGAATTGTGTGCAAAGTAATAGTAAATAGGATCTGAGTTAGGAAGTCCTTGAGGAAGAGGTCTCTTTACAATAGATGAACTTTGGTGTGCACTCTTTATCCATCATTTTGACTGCTCAGAAATCATAATTATTCAGGTACTAGCTCTTCAAAATGGGTCCATAAAAACAAGAGTCCCATCTAATGAAAGAGTAATTGAAATTCTGAAAATTGGATTTCCTATAAAGAATCAAAAACCCACTCATTGAGCCAAATAAAAAACATGCCACTGACTTTCAAACTTGGCCATCACTGCTGACTACAAAACAAACAACTGGAAACAAGCAGCCACAGATATTACACCCTTGTGTTGCTTAGGAGCCACCAAGAGCATATGGTACCCAGCACTGTCCTGTGGGTCATTCCCATAAGCAGTAAGCCACCGTTCATTAGCCGGACAACTAAGGCCCAGCTGGCCCAGTCAAGAGACTCTTCTGTACTCCGAGACCCCCCAAGACAGCTTCCTCAGAAGAGCTAGGGCTGCCTTCCTCCCCCTACATCTAATCAGATTAGGCCCACCACCCTGCCCCTGCCCAAGTGGTTTTCTTTTCTCACCTGCTTTTCTACAATGACTTTTTCTATCTCTCTCTTGAAGTCATCCTGGTCAAGCTTTCTACCCTCTGCTCTCATTGCATTGCTTTTAGGTGAAGACAAACTTTAATCTGTCTCCCTATTCCTTAGAGAACAAAGGGCTACTTTCTCCAACCTACATGGTCTCAAATTCACCGCAGCCCCAGCCCTTCTGGCCAAGCACAGTTATCTCCTTGCTTTCCCACCACACCATGGTCATTGCCAATCCTTGCCTTTCTCAGGCTCTTTTGCCTTCTTCGTCCAGAGTCTACCAATCTACGGCCCACTCCCTAGCGGCGGTGCCAGGCGCGGTGGGTGGTGGGGGACTCCGGGAGGCGAGGAGAGGGCCTCGGGGGAGCAGCCGGTGCACCCTCCCAAGCTCCCGAGCCACCCTACCCACCCCCTTCACCCCACCCACCTCCCCGCTGCGCGCCTTTCCTGCACCTGCGATGGCTGCACAGAGGGAGCCGCAGGCCTGGTGCAAGCTCGTGCTGGAGGGCGACAGCGGCACCGGGAGACCATGTTCGTGAAGCACCACTTGACGGGCGAGTTGGTAGAAGTAAGTGGCCACGCTGGGCGTGGAGCTGCAACCCCTCGAGTTCCACGGCAACCCGGACCCCGTCACGTCCCGCGTGTGGGCCGGCAGGGAGAAGCGGGCTGTGCGCGGCCACCGCCCCCAGGCTGTGCGCTGTTACCGTGCTCAACACGACAGCCAGAGTTACCCTCGAGACGTGCCCGACTGGGATCTGTGCGTGTGTGAGAACAGCCCCACTGGCAGCAAAGTGGACGTTAAGGACAGGAAAGTGAAGGCAAAATCTGTTGTCTTTCACCGAAAGAAGAATCATCAGTACCATGATATTTCTGCCCGAAGTAGCTGCAACTTTGAGAAGCCCTCGCTCTGGCTCTCCAGAGAGCCCACGGGGAGCTGAGCACGGAGTCTGTCCCCGCGCCCGACTCGCACCAGAGGCCGACGCGGACCCAGCCTCGGCGGCGCAGTAGGGGCGCAGTCCAGAGGCTGCTCAGACCGCTGCTCCGCGGGGTGAGGAGGGCGACCCGTGAGGGAGCGAGGCCGGAGCCCGGTGTCTGAAGTCTGGTTTCGTGAGCGCTGCCCTGTGATACCACAGTGCCGCGAGTGTCCCACTTCCTGTCTAGCTAAGCACACAGGTGCTTCATCTTGGCGATGTGGAAGGAAATGAACAGGCTTCGGCATGAATGTGGCAGTTAAACCTGCTTTTTTTTGGACCTGCCTATTTAGCTGTTTGGATCACAGGTGTTTCCTTCTTGAGTTTCAAGTATAAGACTGCTACAGTCTCATCACAATATTCATTGGTGAAATCTTGTTATTGTCGTTCCTGTCCCTTTTCATTTAGAATCAGATTAAAGTTGTATTTCAAACATCCGAAAAAAAGCCCATTCCCAGCCACCCATTTCTTAAGGGTTGCTCCTTTCACTCACTCATTTTCGGGGAGGCCGCTTGTAGTTCCCAGTGCTTTAAACATTCCTTCTGTTTTCTCCTGTGCCGGGCACAGGCCCTGGAGTAGAACAGGGGTCCTACTTGAAACTTGTTTGGTGGCTCCTGCCCAATCCTTCTAAATATAAACATACGCAATGAACACAGCTCACCTTGTACATAAAGCCCCTAAGTGTGACAAGGTTCGTATTTGGAGGAACTCCACTGCTTCTTTCAGAGCGACAGGTTGTCCTTCAAGTGTCATGGAGAAAGTACCTGCAGGCCAAGTTCCCAGATAACTGGGAAAGAAGGGTGAGTCCGCCACCCCCTCCCCCACCCCATGCTTGCCAGGCAGCATTAAAATGCACTTCACTGTGTTCCTCTTTTATTTGGAAAGGAAACAAGTCTTGACGTGCTGTTTCTCCCATTTCGTTAAGGAAGGAGGTCATCCCAGGCACGGGAAGGGTGGTTTCCAAAGAGTCCTTGTGAAGGACCGAAGTTAGGGTTGGGGTCAGGGCTGCTCTCATCCTTCTCTGAAGAGAACAAGCCCAGCTTTCACAGTGAATTATTTTCAGGGAGGCTTCTGCCAGAACTTGGCTCTCCCTGGCTGAGGCAGTACCCGGAAGGACTGAGTGATACTTCAAGGTCAGACGAGCTGTCCAGACAGAACTGGCGGGAGGAGGTACCACTGAGACAGCTGGGAGATAAGGAAGTGAAGAGAGGGATAGGGAAGATGGTGGGGAGTATCTGTTAAATGGAAGCCTGGAAAAAATGCTGAACCTGCAAATTTCTCTGTCTCTCCTGCTGTTTCTCATACACAAACTCACTCCTACCCAGAAACATAGTTCTGCTTTCCCTCTCCTTCTCTACTCCCCAAGGCATTTCTATAAATAAACAGTAAGACCCTGAGCCTGCCAGAGGCCCCCTGTTAACTCTTGCAGTGTTCTGCCTCCAAGTGTATACATCTTTACACTTTTCCTCATGTCATAGTTTTCAAAGTCCTTTCCCATATGTAATCTTTACCTGATGCCTGCATCACACATTTTAAAAGTCCTGCAAATCCCTCTTCCTCAGTCCCATATGCAGAATTCGGGACTGAGCACCCCATACTCACATTCTCCTGAAACTGTAAGCTCCGAGCCATGCTAATAAAGAATCACGTATGATTCAGGCCATATATATCTTTTTAAAACTTTTAAAATTTTTAATTAGCAAATAATAATTGCATATATTTATGGGGCACAAGGCAATGTTTTAATACATGCATACACCCCTTCACTTTCACAACCTTACCATTTGTTTGTGGTGAGAACATTCATATCTCTCCTAGCAATTCCAGAATATATATTAGTACTAATTATAGTCACTACACTGTGCAAAAGATCACTAGAACTCACCTATCCTGCGAAACTGAAACTTTATACACTTTAGCCAACATTTCCCTTTCCCATCCATTTCTAGCTCCCTCAGACTCTCTTAATCACCATTCTACTCTCTTGTTTCTATGAGTTTGGCTTTTTCAGATTCCACATATAAATGAGACTGTGTAGTATTTGTCTTATTAGAATTTATTCCAGACCAATTTAGACTCCCACCTCATATCTTGTTTTGTCTAAAGTCCTCAGCCCTCCTAGTAGTCAAGACTTGGTGTGGGAGGGGCTGGGATGGAGCCTACTCAGGACTCCCTACTTGCCTCTGCCTGGCTCTGGTTCCCTCTGCATTAGGGATGGGAAGGCAAAGTGTGGTTTGAGCATTTCCTCGCTACCCCAGCTCTTGCCACCTGCTGTCTCCACGACACTTGCAGCAAGACAGCCTGTCTTTCAGAGACCAGGCACCTCAGGTGGCAGCCAGCCAAGTCTTCTCAGGCCTAGTATTTTCCTCAGTGTCCTTTCCATCCAGGGAAAATTCAACCCTCCAGCCATGCCAGGTCTTAGGAGATGCTGCCCCATCAACATTCCTTCTTTCGGCCCTGCCTTCTCACTTCTGTTTCTTTTCCCCTAGAACACGGCCTGCAGCAGGACTGTCGCCCAGGCAGATATACAGCCATGAAACAGGATGCTAATGATTCCCTTAGCAAACCCCCAACTCTCCCTGACCTGGAAGAGCAAGAGACTCACCTGCCCCTGGATGAGGTCTCTCTCCAGAAACTCTGCACCTCCCTCAAACTGAGGACTCTGAGGATCCCGCCCCCACTCCAGCTCAACCTTCTCCTCACAGACCTGGGACAGAGCAAAGTCCGTGGTTTCCCAACAGTTCTGCCACATCAGTCATTAAAGACTGGTTGGGACCACTCTTCAAAATGTAGAGTGCTTAGTACCCTTCATGTCACCTTTGGGCCTTGACACCCATTCTAAGACAACAGAAAACGTCTCACTTAACACAAACAGTTGTCACTGTGAGGCACGTGAAAAGAGAACGGGAAACGCCCAGGCTCTGGAATCACGCTGCTTGGACTTAAACCCAGGTCTGGCCCTTACTAACTATGTAATCTTGGGCAGGCTACTTAACCCCTCTGTGCCTAGGTTTATTTGTAAAATAGAGATGATAATAGTGCATACCTCATAGGATTAAAATTAGAAAATGTAAATGAAACCTTTAATGTGGTGCCTGGCACATTAACAAATGCTCAGTAATTGTAAATTCCAAGGACATGGATTTAGGGATCCAGGCACCTCATAGCTCTCAACAACACTTGATGAAATAAGGGATAAGGGAGGAAAGCCAGAAATACCTGTATGGATTGGGCAATCAGAGAAGACCTACCTGAGGCAGTGACACTTATGTTTTGAACTGGAGAATGTGGAAGAAGTCAGCCAAAGAGCGAAGGGAGGACAAAAAGATTAGTTACTTTATGCTACTTGGTGGTGAAATTTCTCCCAAGTTCTATTTTGGCAGATTGGACTGGGATCACATTACTTAATTGACCCTTCAGGTTTTCCAAGTTGCTTTTGATATGTTAATATGTGTAAATACAAGGTTATTAGATATTAATTCTTTCTGGATCAAAGGTGGTGGTAACTCCCAGTAGCCAAAGTTTTCCAGGTGCCTGCTTCCCATTCCAGCAACTCTGACAGTACAGTCAGTGGCTCCATCATTTTCTCCACTGGTGGGCTTTTCAGATATCTTCTAGGAGCCCCGAGCTTTTCCTGGACACACTGCCTCTCTGTAAAGGAAGTTCAAAGGCCAAAACTCTTCAGTCTTTCTGCAATATTACCCCCGGAGAGGGTCTCTACTCCTGACCCAAGGGAAACCTCCATCCAATGTGCTCATGACCTCTCAATACCCTTCTATAACTGCCAGGCAGACCCCCCCCACACACACCCTTTAAGAGACAAATGGAGGACAGCCAAAACAAGAAACCAGGCTGGGGAAGGGTGTGGGGCAGAGAGGTGGGAAAGGAACAGCTGCATTTGCCCAGTCACTGAGCACACTCAGCTGAGAGTTTTACAGCCAGTAAGACAAAAAGAATGATGATGAAGATGGAAAGAAAGATGTGAACAATCCTTGAGCAACAAAAGGACTGAGATGTGAAGGATTGGAGTTGAAGAACCCCAAGATCCATAGGGCCCAAAGCAAGAATGCAAAATGGAGCCCCCAACCCAACCAATTCCCTTCTCTTCCCACCCTGTCTTCATCTTGCTCATCTTGTTCATTTGTGCACTGGATACTCCCTCCCACGTGTCCAACCTTGTCTACATGCAGCCCCCCCACCCCCATCCTCCAAACAGCCACCTTTCAGGTCCCAGGGTGCAGCCACTGGTGGGGTAGGCCACCCTCAGGAGGCCAAACTCAGAACACAGGTCAACATGGCACTGGAGGCTGGACCCAGACATTTGGAAAAACTGTTCCAGGGCCAGGGATGCTGTAAGCATAGTTTAGGAGGGAAACATGCACAGGGTCCAGGAGGGGACATATCCCTTGGCCTCAAAGACTCCTCACTTCACTAAAGGGTGTGGCTGGAGAAATAGCCAAGAAGATCCCTTGAAGGTGCTGGGACAGAGGTGGTGTCGAGGTTATTGTTTGAACACCAAAAGTAGAACTGAGACAAGTGTGTAAGTGTTAGGAGGAGGGAAATTTCTTAGAGAATTTGCTCCCCCTCTCTCCCCTACAAATGTATGTGTCCAGCTCTACACTCATCTGCATTTCCAATTATCTGTAGAATAATTGTCTGTGGATGCTACTCTATCTTACTCAGTATATGCAGAAATACAATATTTCTTCTTTCAAATTTCACAAAATCCTCTTCTTCAGTTGGTGGTACCATCATTTTTCTATGTCCCATGCTAAAACAATAAAGTTATCTTTTACTCTGCCCTTTTCACCTTCCCTAATATCTAGATCTCATTCTCTGAGCCCCCTTAGCTAAAATTATATATGCACAAGAAATATGTCTGCAGTGAGAAGTCAGACTTTGGATATTGGGGAAAAAATACCATTTTAAAGGAGTTTCCAGTCAGGCATGCTGACACACATCTATAATCCCAGCACTCTGGGAGGCTGAGGTAGGAGGATCACAAGTTTGATCCCAGCCTAGGCAATTTAGCAACTCTATCTTTTTTTTTTTTTTTTTGTGGGTACCGGGGGGTCGACCTCAGGACCTCGCGTGCCCGCAGGCGCCCGTGCCGCTGAGCGATATCACCGGCCCCTTTTTCGTATGTGGGTTCCGGGAGTCGAACTCGGGCCCGCGCGCTTGCCAGGCAGGCGCTTATGCCGCTGAGCCATCTCACCGGCCCTAGCAACTCTATCTTAAAAAAAAAAAAAAAAAAAAAAAGCAGTCTATATTTAAGAAATAAGAGAATCTACTTTCCTATCATATCATATTTTAAATCACAGGTATTGTGGCTATCTCCACCTGCAATAGCCTTGTCAGCATAGTAACAACTCAAATGACATCTCAGTGCCAACAAGAGTTACTTTCAACATTAACTCTAAGATCCAAAAACAATTTTATTACAATGAAAATCTACATAAAAATAGTTTCAAGTGTGCACATAGGATATTTTTTGTTTGTTGCCAAGGTGGTTATTTTGGGATTTGTCTTGAGTTTTTATTAGTCAGGACTTTGGTAGCAACAAGATCAAGGTCTGATTTCACATGACCTCAGTAGTCAGGACCGGGGAGTATCAGCTACCTCAAGGAAGAGAGAATATCATAAATTCAAAGGAGACACATAAACAAGCAATTTGTTGCCTGAAGTATACAAAGATCAATTTTGAAGGTTGCATCATCCAACCATGTACATAACTGGACACTTGAGTCTTCGTGTGTCTCTGGTTACAGCCAGTTTTAATTACTTTGAACCTGGTCAGCATTATAAGTGGTTGGGATAAAATATTTACTGGAAGAGTGAGGACAAGTGTGTGACTCACCTTCTCCTGTGACAAAGTGGACCCTGGTTGTCATAGGCTCTTTATTATAGGAGCTGTTAATTCACTGACAGTGTGAATAAAGCAAAGGGCTATGGGAAGCTTGTACAAGCAAATAGCCAGGAGCTCCTACTGCTATCCTATGATTGTCTCCTTTTGTGAAATGAAGCGTCTATAGCTTTTGTTGCTGTAATGGCAAGCTTTTAGCATAGGTGTGACCTAATTGTTTTCAAATGCACTCAACCTAGACAGTGGTATAACAGGATTCCCTGAACTGTTCCTAAGACAGGAAGATGCCTCTGTCTATCATGGTGTGATGAACTGTTAGTGTAAAGGATAGGAGACTGAGTTAGGAATCTGCAGGGTGGGGGGGTGTTGGTGCCTGCAGGAGTAGGTGGTAGTACCAAAAAAGGGGCTTTCTAATATGTGGGTGCATGCAGAATGTCAAGGGAGGGTGGTTACCCTGTTAAACAGGACTGCTCTTGCTATCACCTAGAATCTTGGTGTAAGCACTAAAAACCTAGAGTAGCTGGTCCTTACAGAAACACATAATAATTTACCTTTTATCATGTCTGCCCCAGCAGTGAGAGCACAGTGGAACTTTCTACTCAATACCATCTGTTGTCTCAAAAATCATAAAGTTTAGGACCGATACACTAAAACAGTCTATTGTCATGAATTCAGGCCATGTGCTAAAGGCTGCCAAAATAATGCTTCCAAATGCCAGATAGTCTAAAATAGTCTATTGTTCTTAAGGGTTGTACAGGGAAGAGATCACTCTCACCCCAACCATCCCCCAAAAAACCTAAAAAAAATAAGAAGATACAAAATGGAAAGTTCCTATTATGCTTGTAGGTACTAATAAAATGTTTAAATTTTTATTATAAAATATTATTTACATAAAATAATATGTATGTAATTTATATACAAGAAATGTTTGTTTAGAAAGAAAGTATTAGCACACTTTTGGATCCTGCTTTGTATCCCTCTCAATTTCTCCCATCTCCTTCCCTTGAACGGAATCACTAAACCAAATTCTATTTGTTACTGCCTCATTTTCCTTTATTTTTTCATATTTATGAAATATATATTCATTAAAAGTGGATTATTCAGTTTTGTGTGGTTTTGAATCTTATGTAAATGAATCATACCATATGTATTTTCTGTAACTTGTCTTTTTTGCTTAATTTTATGTTTGTGTTTCATTCATGTTGGCAGGAGTAGCGGCTATTCTTCTTTGCTTATTGTTTATATTCCATTGGAATAATATAATAGAATTTATTTATCCAGTCTGCCTTTAGTGGGTCTTTGTGTTGGTTTTCACTTTTTGCTTTTGCAAAGGATACTATTTTAAATTTACAAATCTCCTAATATATACATGCAAGAGTTTCTCTGTAAGGTATATAAATAGAAGCAGAATTGCTATGCATCTTCAACTTCACAAAGCTAAACTGTTTCGCAAGGGCTCATACCAGCTTATCCTCTCACCAGAAGGGTCTGAGATCCACTATCCAGCACACAAACACTTGGTGTTTACAGCAGCCTTAATTTTTGCCATTCAGGTTGATGTGTAATAGTATCTCATTGTAGTTTTAGTTTGCATTTCCTTGCTTATTAATGAGGTTGAGAATCTTTTCATTTGTTTATTGACCATTCAAGTTCCCTCCTCCATGAAATGCCTATTCAGGACTTTTTGCTTGTTTTTCTTCTTATTAAGTATTGAAGTTCTTTATATACCCAAGATACTAATCCTTTGTCAGTTATATTGTCTCCCAGTTTGTAGTTAATCTTTTTACTTTCTTTGTTATCTTTAGAGTGTAAAAAAATAAATCTGTATTTTATTTATTGGTTGGTTGGTTGGTTGTTTTTACTATACAGGGTATTAAACCCAGGGCCTCATGTAGGCTAAGCAAATGCTCTAACACTGAGCTACATCCCCAACCCCCTAAATTTTAATATGATTACACGTATCAATTGTTTCCTTACAGTTTGTATTTCATCACTTTAGAAACCTTTTCCAGGGCTGGTGAGATGGCTCAGTGGCATAAGCGCCTGCCTGGCAAGCGCAAGCGCCCAAGTTTGACTCCCGGAACCCACATACAAAAAAAGGGCCGGTGATATCGCTCAGTGGCACAGTTGCCTGCTGGTGCATGAGGTCCTGAGGTCGACCCCCGGTACCCACAAAAAAAAAAAAAAGAAACCTTTTCCAGTGCCAAAGTTCTAAAAACCTCCTATATCTTTTCCAAAAAAATTATTAAAAGGTTTTCCTTTCATCTTTAATTATTAATCCCCTGGATCTGCCTTTCATGCAAAGCATGTGGTAAGGGCCTGGTTTCTTGTTTTCCCATGGATAACTATTTGCTTCAGCACAATAACTTTGAAGTTCATTCTCCTCCCATTTAGCATCACTTCTAACTCTGTCATAGCCGCATCTTCATATAGGTACAGGCTTATTTCTAGCCTCCATATTTTGTTCCACTGGAAATTGTCCATCCCTGAATTTGTATCCCACTGATAAATTTTTTCTTGATATTCAGACTTCCTAGCCATAAATATGGAATTGATTTTCACTTGTAGGTCTCTTTAAATGCCCTTCAATATATTTTTAATAATTTACTCTCAGAAGGTGGGGATCATTGGGACCATCTTGTAGGCTCACTATCATACTCTTATATCCAACTATCTTGCTAAATTCTCATATTTATTTTAATAATTTAGTGGTAGATTCTTTTTGATTTTCTACACAGGTAAACATGTTCTTTATAAATAATGACAATTTTATTATTTTGCTTCCAATCTAATTTTTATATATTTCCTGCTTTACTTTACTGGCTAAGATTTCTGGCACAATGCTTAAAAGAGGTAGTCATGTTGTATGGGATGTAACTTTGGGAATACCAGAAAGACTTTTTAGGGACCAGAATAATCCATAAAATGTTCCTACAGGGCAGAGTCAAAAGAGCTTTCCGTCTGGATGAGGATCCTGGTTACGCTCTTCAATTTTTACCATAATAAAATATACTTATGGCCTTGCTCCTAGATCTAGAAGAAATTCATATGGGATGAGGCATGGACTAAATGCTTTATGTAAGTTATTTCATTTAAGATACAAAGGGCCAGGGCCGGTGAGACGGCTCAGCGGCTTAAGCGCCTGCCTTGCAAGCGCGAAGGCCCGAGTTCGACTCCCGGAACACACATACAAAAAAGGGGCCGGTGATATCGCTCAGCGGCACGGGTGCCTGTTGGCGCGTGAGGTCCTGAGGTCGTCCCCCCGGTACCCACAAAAAAAAAAAAAAAAAAAAAAAAAAAAAAGATACAAAGGGCCAGTGATATTGCTCAGGGGCATGGGCGCCTGCTGGCATGCAAGGTCCTGAGGTCGACCCCCGGTACCCACAATAAATAAATAAATAAATAAATAAATAAATAAATAAATAAATGATACAATGAGTAAGATTATAAATGAGTGGGATTATGGCAGAGTAATTTGCAATAAACTAATGCTCTGTGTGAAAGTACTAGAACAACCATGTAAAATACACACCCCCTCCAAATCATTTGACAGCACTGGAGAATTCCTGAGACAACCAGGGACTTGACATAAGAAGAAACTACACAGAGAGAATCAAAGATCAGAGATTTCCACTTCCGAATGTAATAGAGCAGCTCAAGGCAGATTTATACTAACACGAAGATCAACTCAAAATTCTAGAAAAAATCCCCCAAAAAGTAGTTTAAAGGCATTGAGGAGATTCTCAAACAGCTAAAACTTTATGGATAGATTGAATGCCACACCGCAGCTTTTTTTTACCTGGATATTTGCTGATTTGGGATAAAGGTAAGAAGCTGGTTCCTCCATAAACATTTGCATTTCAACAGGCTGCACCTCTTCTAGACCCTGGGTGGTTGGTTAGGAGTATGAGAGTCACAATTTTTTATTGTCCTGAGCCAATCAAAGTCTTAGTTCCCTGCCAGAGACTGATTAATCCACAGGCACAGGGATTAATTCTGTTCGAAATCTTCAAATCTGTGGTGAAGGGTGAAAAGAGTTTCTGGGAAAGGTTTATTCACCCATTTAAAAATTACAAAGCTGGACCGGGCATGGTGGCGCACGCCTATAATCCCAGCACCCTGGGAGGCTGAGGCGGAAGGATTATAACTCTGGCAATTTAGTGGCAACTTTAGCAATTTAGCGTCAACTTTAGCAATTTAGCAAGATCCTATCTCAAAATAAAAAATTTTAAAAGGGCGGAGGATATAACTCAGTGAAAAGCCCTGGGTTTAATCCCCAATACCAAAAAAAAAAAAAAAAAAAAAAAAAGCAACAAGAAGAGATGGCCTCCTTCTTCTGGTGGGTAGATTGTTTCTGTGCATGACGCCTGGAAATTGTGGCAGCCATCCCATAATCAGGAAAATTAGCACAAGGACAATCAACAGTAATGAGGATGGTGGAATGAAAATAGAAATAACCTGAGTGTTAGCTGACTTTGACATCACCCTATCTTGGGGCTTTTATTGTGAGATAATAGATTTTCTTTATCGTTTATGCTACTTAAGTCAAGGGATCACGTCACTCGCACCCAAAGGCATCCTCACTGCTCTATATATAAATGATCAGAGAAGATAAAAAGAGAGAAAAGATTAGTAAAATGAAGTCTGTGGTCAGGCTGTTTAGCAAGAGATGGCATTGGCAGAGGTGAGGATGTTGGAAGAAGGGGTCAGGAAGTCAGACTCTACTATTTCTGTGCACTCAAGCAAGTTTTAACCTCTTTGCGCCTCCATTTCACCATTTATAATTTTTTAAAAGTAGGTGGGAAAGTCATCTGAGCCATTCTATTCTTTAAAAGGGGGCAGCTGAAAACAAGTCACCCAGCTTATACCAGAAGTCCTCAACTTTGATGCATATTGGAAAAAACTAGAAAGCTTGTAAAACTGACCAAGCCGAGCTACGATGCAAACCAATTAAGTCACAATCTTAAGAGGTGCAGGGAAACCATTAGTATTTTAAAGCTTACAAGGCAATTCCATTATGCAGCCAAGGTTGGGGACAGCGAGCTAAAGGCACCCTCCAAACCCAATGGTGGGTGCCCACCCACTGGCAGAAAGGGATTGCGTAGGAGTTATCAAAAGTGCGTGTGGGGACTCCTCTGAGTTTGGGATCCCTGTCTACTACTAAGAGGGTTTGTACAGACCACAACTCCCAGTAGCCTCTAAAAAACTATAAAAAACCTAGACACAAAAACTAAAGAAGATGCTCCCTTTGCAGACTGAAGGATAACCCCAACTTGCGCAGAACTTTGGAACTCCCTTTGAGAAAGATACAAAGTTCACTCTCACACTAAGGATTCACAGCCTTTTTGCTTGGGCATAAACAGGAGAGCCTAAATTTAGAAGAAGAAGAAGAAAAAAAAAAGGCAGTCTTTCCTTAAGTAATTAAACCAGGGTTTTGGGGGCCGGTGAGATGGCTCAGCGGCGTAAGCGCCTGCCTTGCAAGCGCGAGGGCCCGAGTTCGACTCCCGGATCCCACATACGAAAAAGGGGCCGGTGATATCGCTCAGTGGCACGGGTGCCTCCTGGCGCGCGAGGTCCTGAGGTCGTCCCCCCGGTACCCACCAAAAAAAAAAAAATAAATAAACCAGGGTTTTGGGGGGGAGGGTGGGGGGAGGGTATCAAAAATTCAAATCACGTTAACTTTTTTTTTTTTTTATGTGGGTATCAGGAGTCGAACTCAGGACCTTGCGCTTGCCAGGCAGGCGCTTATGCCGCTGAGCCATCTCACCGGCCCACGTTAAATTTTAAAAGTTAATTGCTTCTCCTATTAGATGAGATGTCAGGGTGTGGAATGTGAGTAACTGTTCGATTGTAAAGGTCCAGGAACACCCTGATCTTTGATTGAGTCCTCTTTTAGGAGCAGCCCAAAGACACACCAGCATTGGGTCAGACTGGCTCAGGCAGCCAGTAAGAGCAAGCCAGACCCATAACTACCTGGAAAAGGCTCCTCCTTTCGCTACAGAAAGAAGCAGTCCACGGAAGACTTCAAGGAGGAAGTATGAAGCACAAGAAAGAACATTAGACCAAAACCCACTGATCAGCCAACTCTACCGGGCGCGAGACCTTGAACTAGTCACTTTGTCGGTATCTTAGTTTTTTTCTTTTATAAGGTTAGGCATTTATGTCCCATGATTTTTAATGTCCCTGTCAAATCTAAATTTAAGTTTGCTCCATCTCTTGGGAACAGGGTGTTCTTCACCCAGCTTTCAGTATGACTAGAGACCCAAAACAGACAAAATAGGAGTTATGAACTTTAGCGCTTACCAAGGCCAGCTGGCAGTGTAAAAGAAAACAGCCAAGGGTGGGGACTTCGGCCAACACAAAGTAACGGGCCTCATCCAGGGCAGCAGGCCCCAGTGAAATGGGGTAGCTGCTACTCAGACCCACACATTTGTTGCCTTCGATCTTTAGATGAAAAAATAAAATCCATACTTTTATATGGTCTCCTAATTATTCTATCATGGCAATGAAATCCTTTTAAAATATTCTGGGTGTCAAATAAAATATAGCTGTGCTCATATATAGCCCACAGATTTTGTAGTTTACAACCTCTGGCATAGAGGATGTTATATGATAAAAGTTTATTCTTCATAAATGGGCCTTTCCAGGTTGGTCATTGATTTCCTCTTCAGTTAAAATATGCCCTACCTGGAGTTTTAGGCAGAACTGGAGCAATACCTTAAATGCATGGACCTACTGCCTTTCACCACACAGAATCATGCTGTTCTCTTCAGTCCAGTAGCGTCCCCACTGGACCACTGTAGGCCCCTATGTGCAGCTCTAAGCTTTGTCCCTCAGGAAAGTGCTGGAGCTCAAGAAGTAGGAGCTACTCCAGCCCTTTTCACACCATCTCCTCTCCCATTTTAAAGCTAACATGTTCTCCAAGATAACACTGACCCAGCAAAAAACGTGTGTAAGTAGTGACCACAAATGGGGTTAAGGGGACAGTCACAGTAGCTCAAGCCACAGTCCCAGTGGTCAGGTGGTAGGAAATGTGGTCACTAATGAGACTGGGGCCATGTGCATACTCTTAGGTAGATCCACTTCCTGGTCCAAACCACTCTGCTTGGTTAGTCCTAAACAAAACAGCAGAATGTCAGGTGAGTTTCTTATTTAACTAATTGTGGCTTTAAGAAAACACTCTCAGATTTTATCATCAAACACATTTATTCTTAAAGTGAGAAGCTCATAAAGGATAGCTAGAAGGGAGTAAATTATTTACAGTAGAAAAATTATGGATGTTAGTCAAACTTCAAATACTGTCATAGCAGATTTATTCCAATATTATTTTTCCAGCATGGCAGATCACACATGCTAAAATTAACTTCTTTCTCTTAACACCTCTCAATGGATGTGCTCTGTAGAAGCAAATATTTTAGAACTCCTGCCCTTAAGATTTTACAGAATGAACATATGCACACACAAAAACAATTCATATCCAAAATAATTCATATGCATTTTCAAAAAAAAAAGCATTTTGACTTCAAAGGAAATTAAAACAGCAAGACAAAAATAAGCAAGAGATAGACTGCTATTTCTACATGCAAGGTACTAGATTCTTGTACTGAGAACCCAAGTGTCAATCCTCACTTCAAATATCACATTGAAAAAGTGTGGCAGAAAAATGAGTCACCTTCAATATGAAGGACATGGCTGTGTACACTGACAACACTCTTGAAGATACAGCAGTATTGCAGGAGGAATGCCAATGTACATAGTAGACCTCCGTATGAGGCCAAACACTCATGAGTTATCAGATGACCATTCAGATGTTTGGGTTAAGCAACTATTGTGCTCTGGTTTAATCAAGGCACTTGCAAAGAGCTATCTTTGCCATGACCTCGAGCTCTTACGTGTTGTCAGCCATTGGTGATAGCATGGTTTTTATTGGTCAGCACTCTGTTCCAAAAATCCAAGTCTTGATCACAAAGTCATTTATCACATTATGACTGCAAACCCAGGTTTGCTTAAACTTTCCCCAAATCATGATTTTTGATAATCATGTTTAAACAGAAAGACTTCACTTAAGATCTTAATTCTCCAGAATTATAGATTGTCTTCCCCCAATAGCATCCAAAACCTTGGAATTTTATTTGGCTTTTCTCCACAAGAATACATAGAATGGATCTCTTTCCCCTCTGAGTTATTTTCCCAGGAGAGAACCATAAAACCAACTTTAATACACAAAACAGCCTTACATGTTCTTACCAACAATTAAGTACCAGACCTTCCTCTCCTACTCTGATTTGAGCTTCAGAGCCCTTTGAGTACAGCACACCTTTCACACATTCCTCATACCATTAACACAGCTTTCCATCACCATCAATTCTCCTTCCTCAACTTTTCCTTGCCCAGTGTGAAAGCTAATGAATTGAGAGGGAAGGAGGAAGGGCACTAAAAAAGTATTATTTGTCTAAAAATGGTTCCTAGGCTGTTACTTGACTCTCCAAAACAAAATTGGGTCGCATCATCCATACCAGACCCCAAAGCTAAATTCTTAAGTGGCTATATCCTCTGTAGCCAGGCCTCGAAAGCTCAAACCTAAACCTACTGATGGAAGAAAGTAGCAAAGACTTCCTAATATTGAGCAATACAGACCTAGAATTGCACAGGAACTATGACAGGTCAACACCAGGCACTAGATTGCTTAATTCATCGATAAGAGGCCAAGTTCTCCATTCTCCCCCAACTCTGCCATTCTGGAAAGAGCCCACTAGCCAGCCTTGGACTGCCAAAGACTGCTGACTCTAACTCAGTCTTATGGGGCACCTGGTGGAATGCACAGTCTTGGGGGGCTGTGTGTGCCTGCACCCCATCAGGCTTCCACTGTACGTGGACAATTCTGTAATTCTGACCCTCATTGTTGTCCCAGAAGACCTGCCCATTAGCATGGTAAGAAATGCAGAACTCGATTTTCTCCTCAGTGGGAATGACAGGGGGTAAGTCAGTGGTAAATGAGAAGGTGTCACTATCTGAGCTGCCATACACATTCTTCATGTAGACACAGTCCACATCTGTGTAACTCTTCCAACTGTCAAAAGTGATGCGGACCTGAACCCTCTTCTCAAAGCTCATGTTTTTCACTTTGACAGTCCCAGTCACTGTTCGCTCTTGCAAAGAGCAGTTCTCCAGGCAGACAAAGTTCTTTTGAAAATTGTTCCGGAAACTTAAGTAATCAGTTGCAGGCTGAGGAAAATCTAAAATCAAGTTTTTCTCCTCATGGAGTTTTAAGCCAGAGGAGATATCATTAAGATCCAAGAGATCAAACTGGAGATCCCATGCAGGTTCTTCTTGGAGGTCAGAGAAGACATGGATAGCAGTCAGAGAGAGGCCCTTGGAGTCAGCAAATACCACCCGCTTCTTGGCTTGGTTGTGTGAGTGCGTCCACTCGTTCTGTGATTTGGCTTCCTGTCTGAGGTTGAGACACGGTTTCAGGGGTTTTAATTTATTCACAAAATTTCTTCGTTGAAAGTCATTGTAAGGACCCAGGAAATTCTTCAGAGGTGGTGAATGAGCCAAGCAAAGCCTCATGGCCACATCCACTGGCATGACTGAACTTGTCAAAGGATGTGGATCCAAAACCTGGATCATTCTGGAATGCAAAAGGAAGGGGGGGCGGTTATCACCTATACCTGAAGTGTTCTCCACTTGACCCCCAATACACGTATACAATTTTTGTACTGATGCAATTATAGGCAGGGCAGTATCAGGGAGGTGCTATCATATATAGTAAAAAAGAACAGTATCAGGTGATTAGATCCTCATTCTATGTCTACTTCTGCCCTTGGCTGGCAATAGGGCCATAAGTTAACTGTTTACAACACTTAGAGGAGGGTTCAGTTTCCCCATTTGAGAAATAAAAGGTCTAATTTGCTCTGTTCTGGATCAGTGGTTCTCAAGCCTGTCTGATCACCATGGCCTAGGGAGTTGGTTTCTTTCTTCAAGAAAGACAGAAAGACAAACAAGACAAGACAGATAGACAGACAGACAGACAGATTCAGAGTTCTGTGACTTATAGGCTATAGTAGATCTCTGAGGGTAGAGCTAAGGAAGTAGCTATATTCTTAAAGCTTCCCCAAAGATCCTAAGGACCAGACAAGTTCTTTGGGACCATAGTTTCAGACCCCCTCTGGCTGTTATTGCTTATTTTGCTATTAAATTTATTACACTGCTCTGAAAAGGAAATCCACTTGAAAAGAAAAAAAAACAATAGCCATAAAACATTTCATGCAACAGTTCTGAGAATGAAAAGCTAAAATTCTAAGTCAGAATTATCTTTGTCTTTGACTATCATGCTTGTCCTCATTTTCACAGATAACCAACTGAAATACAAGCCAACACTTTCATTCACTTAAAGAAAAGTTTGCATAATCTATATTTCATATAGCAAGATGTCCATGGCAAGTCTACATTTAAATGGACAAACTGGTTGCCTATGTGAGATGACAGGTGTCTTCATTTGTTACATTATAACCATATTACTATAGATATAACCTTATCTTGTATACCTTAAACACAATAAAATTTAATTTAAAAAGAAAACACTGGTTACTTAAAAATCGAACTGTTTTAAAACATATATATTAGATATATGAATTTATAAATATAGAAAATCTTTATAGAAAATACACCTAAAGTTAACAATTATCTCTGGGTGATAGGATTATGGGAGATCTATTGTTGTCTTTGTACTTTTTTTGGTATTTTCTAATGTTTCAGCAATGGACATGTATAAACAGAAGGTCAAGAAAGCTATTTAAAACTTAAATACAACTATGCTCAGCAATATTAAACCAAGAAGCATCCATCAAGAAGGTTTTTTTCAGGCCTTAGCCCTCATTGTATGTTGCCAAGCTTAAGGAATTAGGATTTTTTTTCTCAACTATCTTTACCTTCCAGATAGGAGATGTGTGAATACTGTACAAGCCATATCTCAGTCTGGCTTTAGTAACTCTCTTCACAGCAGTTCTAAGCACAGAGCCAAGTGGTCATTTTCACAAGATGGATAATAAAGCACATTCACAGAATTTATTAGTCCAAGGACTTTTCTGGGAGACCTACAAACTTAGAGCAAACGAATGAAAGCTAAAGCTATATTTGTGGATCTTATAATAGTTAACAGGCAGGATTTTTAGAGAAGTATGTTCAGTTATGTCTAGAGAAGCTACTTAAAGTAGTTTATGGGTGGTTTTTATTTTTGTTTTTACATTTACATTTACAGAAGGACAGTTTTAGCATTGGGCGATTTCCCTGGAATTTTAAGGCCTGGCCAGGAGTTAAAAATAATACATGTTCTAATTCTTTTTTTTTTTTTTTTTTTTTTTGTCTTTTTTGTTTTTTTGAGAGAGGGTTTTGCTATGCAGTTCAGGCTGGCCTTGAACTCACTATGTAGCCCAGGCTGGCCTCGAACTCACAGCAATCCTCCTGCCTCAGCCTCCTGTGAGTGCTGGGATTACAGGCGTGCACCACCATGCCCGGCTTTGTGTTCAAATTCTGAAACTGTGTTTACTGTGACAAACCATGATAAGAAGTGCAGAATGGAGAAAGAATGAATGCAAATATCGCCCTATAATTTCTGCCTCCAGAATAAACTATCTACCCAACAATGTCACAGTGCTGTCACAAGGTAAGCTGCCTGAGTACTTGGGACACTTGTGCAGGACCCAAAGATAACAGTCGCATCAATGAGAGAACCTGAACTAAAGCTGACTCACGTTTCTGATTTAGGATGCTGATTACCGAAACAGATTCCCTAAGAAATACAATAAAAATTCCACACCTCCAAGGCCTCCCGGGTGCCAGATTCAACCACTGCCCTGCCCTGGGGTCCCTTTTGCAGAGACGACAGGAGAACGCCCAACTTCCCCGCAGCTGCACATTTACATCCGTCCGGGACGCAAAGTGGCAGTGAACCTACCTGGTGCAACTCATTAGGCACAGAGGAGGCGGCGGACCGTGAGAGCCGGCACCCCGCTGCCTGCAGAAGTTCGCAGCCCTCAGCTCGCCGCTGCAGCCCTCAGCTCCCCGCTGCAGCCCTTCCGTGGCCGCTCGCGCTGGCTGGGAGGCCTGAGCCAGAAAGGCGGTTTATCAGCGCTGAACCACGTGAACTGAGCCCTTGAGCCAATCCCCGGGCGGCGGGCCGGATGGCGCGACCAATCGGCGCCCAACTGCGGCGCTAGCCCTCATCCCCAGAACGTGGTCTCCGCGCGGCTGGGTGTACCCAGAGCACACAGGATCCCCAGGGTGGGGCGCTGAGGACTCCCGGGCCAGCTGGAACCCTGGGCGAGGGACGCCAGGCACGTAATGCTCGGGCCGGGAGAAAACGCAGCAGGCTTCGCCCAGGCCGGCGCGGCTCCTCCGGAGCCGGGGTGTGTGTTTCCGGGAAATATGTGGGTCTGTACACAGTTGAATATGAGCACGGAGAACTGTGGCTCGACCCAAATGTACATATTACTCGAAATGTTTATATCGTTCATGAATTTGTGCGTCTGCGCACACTGGCCTGTGCAATCAGAAGCTGCCTGCATTTTTGTTGTTTGGGGGTGTTGTTTTGTTTGGGGGTGTTGTTGCTGTTGGTTGAAATGAATCCACAGATGCACCACACAGTAGGGAAGGGCTACCAGGAACTGCCAGCTTCTCTAACAAACGTTAGTAAAGCGTGTGAGCGCCACAAAGCAATGAGGTGGTGTTTAATTAAACGGAACTTTGTATTTTGGTCTGTTCTTCAGTTTTCTCCTTGGAAGAAAAACTATAACCAGATATGAAATGACCACTTTCACTCACGGGCCATTCAGAGCCAGTAGTCAACTCGAATTCATTGTTCTGACGTCCTTTGGCAATGATATAGAAATCACAACGTTAAAAAAATCACGCCGCATTTCATGAGCCAGTTACTTTCACTAAGGTTTCCTATTTTGTTTAGTTTGGGAAATTTTTAGGCCATCATTTATAACCATAAAATTAAATTTCTAAGTCGAATATAAGTTACTTTTATAAAACCTATGTCCTAGTTCTGCTCTAACTTGGGTGTCTAGCGGTCAATTAAAATGCGCAAGGGCCGGTGAGATGGCTCAGCGGCATAAGCGCTTGCTGGCAAGCACGAGGTCCGGAGGTCGACTCCCGGTACCCACATACCAAAAAAAAAAGCAGAAAAATCCCTTGGTCTTTTACACAAGTGTAAAGTGGCATTGCTAAAATAGAATTATTAAAGTGTAAAAGAAATTCATGCTGAATATCACCGAGAAAGATACCTCATGCTTGGACTTTATTTTTGAAATGAAACACTCAACTAATGGCAGATATCATAGCCCTTCAACTCAGGCAGAACAAGCTAGTCTTTGGGGTTGACACTAGCTACTGAACCGAGGCAAGTTTCTACCTCAGTCTCTTGATGTGTAAAATGGAGATAGTAAATTTGTTCTGAGGATTAAATAAGATTGAACAGATGAGCAAACTTAGCAGAATACGTGTCTCATGTAGACAACCCATGTGCATTCTCAAGTCAGCACTGGGTTCCTCAGTATTTGTTTTCACTGTCACCTCAGGAAACCTAAGGCCTGAGCAGACTACTAATGGTAGTGGCTGCCCGTCGAGCCTTTACCATGTGCCAAACATGAATCTAAGCGCTTTATGTGTGGTATCTTTTTAATGCTCAATAACCCTATGTGCCATCCCCTATCATTAATTCCATCTTACAGAAGGGGAAACTGAGGCACTGAGCAATCAAAATTGTCCAGGACCTCACCTCATAGGTAGAGCTGAGATTAGAACCTGGCTGATGCCAGAGCAATAACCACTGCACGATACTGTCTTCCTTTAATTACCCATCAACTATCAGAATGATAGAGATGGAAGGTGCCTTATGTAGCATTGGCATCAAATGATAAATTCTTCACAGTTGAGGAATTTAAAACTTTAAGAAGTTGAGCTGCTTGCCTGAGGCTGGTTAGATCAGAGCCAAAGCTAGAACCCTGGGTAGAATCTTTTCCTCTACCTATAATTATATTTTGAGCTAAAAAGTGAGTATTACCAGTTAAAGTTATGAAGCACTATAAAATGACAAGAATTTATTGTGGCTAAGCATAGTGGTATAGTCCGAAGTCCCAGCAATTCAGGAGGCTAAGGCGGGAGGATCAACTGATCTAGCTAGTTGGACAACAGGCTGAACAACGTAGCAAGACCTCATCTCAACAAAAGTAACGATAATAATAATTTGTTATGATCCTGTTTGGAGAAAGAGGTGTGCATGCATAGAAAATAGAATGTGGTCAACTGTTTAACAAATGTTTAACAAAAATGTTAAGTGATTATTTAAAGATGATGAAATTATGGGTAATAAAATGCTTTCATTGTTTTGTTTCTCTGTATTTTTAAATATTTTTCAATGAACGTGGAAGATTTTACAAAATAATTTTTAAAGGGTTTTAAAACTTTCGACTAACACGTATAATCTACATGCTGGGTGCCAAGGACTGTCACTTACACCATTTTCTCACACCATCCTGAAATTAAACTTGTTTCCATTCACTCCCTTTCTCTCCTGCCCTCTGGTGTTGGCTAATACCATGAAAGTCACTTTGTTTCAACTCCTTCAAAAGGAAGATTTAGGGAACAGCCCTCTCTCCTAGGAGTCACATTCAGTAAACCTCTAAGTGATCCAGGCCCCTCACATCCTGGCTTTAACTGCTCTTCATTATGGGATGCAAGGAACCGGGATGGAATCCATGTTCTTAGCTGGGAATTGTGCCAGTGAAGATGGGATGGGCCAGGAATTGTGGGGAGTTTAATTATTATTGTGGGCTTTCTGCGACTGTAGTTTGGCAGCGTGCAAGCATTGCTTTGTATTACTCATTTAATGATAAATCTATCATCTGGAGGTTATTGAGCAATGCAGTGTCTGTAATGCTGTATCAACAGCTTACCAAGATTTATAAGCCATAGCCCTTTGACCTTGAGGAGTTTACAGTCTCCTTTATAGAATGGTTACAGTCTCAAAACTCATGAAATACCCAGGGGACATTTTAAGGAGCTACTAAGCAAGGGGATGATGATCTTCTGGTTACATAAATGGGTCTAAAGATTTGCTCAACATAAGAGAGCTGCCCTTGTGGGGAAAAAAATACTAGCAGATTGCTAGGTTACCAACTTATTTTCTGCAACTTTGCCTTGTTCTCAGCGACCAATCAAGAAAATGTTTGGGAACTAAATCTTACAGTCATTAATATAAAAAAGTTAGTATTTAACCATGGCTAGTTTTAACTTGGACAAACCTTGTAACTTATCTTGTGCCACAGTGTAGCATCAGTGAGGTTGAAAGCTACTCATTTTGGTTAAAAGGGCCAGAATTTCCACTGAACCTTCTAAGTGATCTGCTCAAGTTGTTCTCATCCTGGAATTCTCAAGCTGGTAGAGTTTTTGTGGATTTACTCTCAGGAGCTGCAAGTTTTCCATCTTTCGTCATTTTTAAATGCTTGGATTCCTTTTCTGAAAAGAATCTCTAAAAATGAATAGATAGGGGCCGGTGAGATGGCTCAGTGGCTTAAGCGCCTGCCCGGCAAGCGTGAGGGCCCGAGTTCGACTCCCGGAACCCACATACGAAAAAGGGGCCGGTGATATCGCTCAGCGGCATGGGCGCCTGCTGGCGCACGAGGTCCTGAGGTCGACCCCCGGTACCCACCAAAAAAAATAAATAAATAAATAAAAATAAAAAATAAAAAAAAATAAAAATGAATAGATATATGTCTTGGTTCTGGATGACTGCTTCAGATCTGAATACAAACACAGTTTCTGTACAGACACAGTTAAACTTCTGGGGCTCACAGGAAGGAAGGAATCTGACTTTGAGATTTTTAAGTACAGCATGGATGGGAACACATGACCACAGGGCCTGAGGTTATCTTGTCAGCTGCCAGTGGTTAATTCATCTGAAGCCTGCTCAATCCACCCTCTTTTTCCATGATCAACTCCTACTTACCATCCCTCATCTCTGTTAACTCTTCACATAAAGAGAACTCACACCACAAGTGGGTTTGGGCTTGAAAAGACCTGATGATGTTGTGGTCCAACCCCAGGGCGTTAGGTATCTCCCCAAAGTGTCACAGTCCTTAGAGGAAGATTTGTGTGAAAATTTACAATCCTGTGCCTCTGTCCCCCATGACATCTGGCTTCCCTTTTGAATGGCTTTAATTGTTCTTTTCCCTATTGGACTGGAACCTGGCTCTGTAGAACCCATTTGAAACCACTTGTTCTCATCCTACACCCTAGAGCCAGACCAAACAAGTATAACTGTTTTACAGATTTTCTAGTGAGTAATGTCATGGCTTGAATCATTTAACTTTTTCTGGTAGGGTCTGGGTTTTGTTGAACATCAATGGATTGTATTTATTGATGTGGTAAGAATATAACAACACATTTGTATCTTTGAGCAAGAAGTAAATTTTTGATTTTAGCTTTTAAAATTTTTTAAATAGTGGAAACCTTTTAAAAAAGTAATAGAGGAAATTCTTTGTTTAAAGAATGACTCAGGCTGGAGCAGAAGGGATTTCACGTTTGAATTTTGCCTTGGCAACTTAGTGAGACCTTATCTCAGAACGAAATTTTAAAAAAGGGGTTGGGGAGGTAGCTCAGTATTGGAATGCCTTGCATGCACAATCCCCCAGACTAGAGGAAAAATAAGACTCATTTGACATACAAACAACCATTTCTTGCCATAACTTTTGAAAATTTGAATTTTTAAAGGTTTTCTATTAAAATTATAACTTGTATAATATTTACTTTTTAAATTTAATTTTGAGTAGGGAATATCTTTACATTGTTTCAAAATAAGATGTGGAAAGATACTGAAAACATTCTCTCTCTGTGAACCTAGTCCTCCCACCTCCTCATGCCATAGATCACTCAAGAGTTTTTTTTTGTTTTTTGTTTTTTCCTTTATGTGGGTATTGGGAGTCGAACTCAGGACCTTGCGCTTGCCAGGCAGGCACTTATGCCACTGAGCTATCTCACCGGCCCATCACTCAGGGGTTTTGTAAATGCAAACACAACATATAGAAATATGTGTGTGTGTGTGTGTGTGTGTGTGTGTGTGTGTTTAAAGTAGGTATTTCTTAAGAAAAAGCATGTACATCATGAAATTCATATTTCTCATTTGATCTCATGAAGATGTTTGGGAAATACTGGCACAATTCTAGATGGGACAACTTTATGAGCTTTTTGGACTGGGTACTTGCAAATAGTAGCAATTGATTAATAAATAAGCATTTTTTTTTTTTTTGTGGGTACCGGGGGTCGACCTCAGGACCTCGCGCGCCCGCAGGTGCCTGTGCCGCTAAGCGATATCACCGGCCCCTTTTTCGTATGTGGGATCCGGGAGTCGAACTCGGGCCCTCGCGCTTGCCAGGCAGGCGCTTAAGCCGCTGAGCCATCTCACCGGCCCCTAAATAAGAGTTTTTAATTAAAAAGGCCAGAATTTGTGCTTTTGAGGACAGAGAAGTGTCGTTTCACGTCACAGTGAATAATAAGCTCTCTTCTACTGTTTCCTTCTTCCTTCTCTACCCGCATTAGATAGGAACATCAATAACAGGTAAATGGGTGTGATTTAAAAAATAGTACTTACTTTGGGTTAGCCACTGTTTTAAGCACTTTACAAACATTAACTCATATAATCTTTATAAGAATGCTTTGGAGTGGAAACTCATTTCATAGATGAGAAAACTGAGAGGGTCTGGGGAGTAACATGTCCAAAATCACATGGCTAATAGGTGACAGGACCAGGTTTCAAAACTCTGCTTCATTTATACTACTAGTTTATCTTAGTTCATTGAAAAGAAAGATTTGTGTTATTATCTGTTTCTTTTTTGGAAGAACCTTTTCATTTTATGTCTTGTACTCTGAGTAACTACTTTGAAGATAATGATACACATTGAAACAACTATTGTTATTCTATTGATTATGAAATTTTATTTTATCTTTTCATAAAATAAAAAAAATTAGCTCTCTGGCCTCCATGCTGCAAGTGTGTAAGTTGATCTGAAAATGACAGGCACCACACTGTTACCTACGAAGACCAAAGAAGCTCTACAGATGGCCAGAGAGATGTGGAAACAGGAAGGCCCCTGTGAAATATCTGTGGAAGCTCTGAGGAAGTAGTGGAGCTTGGGAAGCCTGGAAAATGGGAAGAATTTACAGGAGGTGCAATTTAATCTTTGAGCATTTAGGTAAGAATACAGCTTGTGACTCAGACAATGAGAGAGCAAATGAGATCACAATTGAAATGGTGCCACCAGCCCACCAAAGGGCAAGAGAAGAAACTAAGTGTTCTGAGTAGACTATGCTATGAGCCATTTGGTTTGCACCAAATCCATTTTCAAGTTCACAATCCATTCACAATTTCCACTACCTGAAATTTGAGTTTTTACCTCATGCCCCACCTGAAAATATCTCTGTAAGAGCAGAGAGCAAATCTGGGTGCAGGTGTGAAGGCTTGGTTGTTAGCAACAATAAGGAGTTAAAGTGTAGGACAGCACAGGAGAGATGGGAGGTGCTTTGGGTAAAGTGAGGAGGAGAGAGGAGTGAGAACAAAACAAAGTATGATGCATCTGGCCTCTCCAGTAATCTGTTGAGAAGAAAGGGAGTCTGTTATGGTTTGGATCTAAAATGTCCCCCCAAAGGCTTATGTGTTCAGAGATGAAGCTTTTGGAATCAGTTGGGTCATGAGGGCTCTAACTTCATCAATTGATTAATCCATTATAGATTCATTATTTGATGGCATTATGAGGAAGTAAGGGAGACTTAGGAGGTAGCGTCTAGTTGAAGGGAGTGGGAGGTGTGACCTTGGGAACTATATCTCATCTCTAGCAGCTTCCTTTCTAGTCTCCCTCTCCATCTTTTTCTTCCTCTCTCTCTCCCCCTCCCACTCCCTCTTCCTGTCCTCCTTCCCTCCTCCTCCCCTCTCTCCCTCCCTCTCTTCCTGGCTGCCATGAGGTAAGCAGCTGTCCTCTACCATGCCATGATGTTTCTGCCTCACCACAGGCCTAAAAGCCATGGAGCCAGCTGACCATGGATTGAAACCTCTGAAGCTGTGAGGCAAAATAAATCTTTCCCCCTTTAAGTTGTTTTTCTTAGATATTTTGTCAATGCAACAGAAAGGTGACAGAGAAGTAAAAGGACATGTAACCATATTAGGTTGTCCAAGTGGCAAGTGGATCATGTGAACTTTATACACATTTTTTACATGCACTTTAAGACTTTTGAGAAAGGAGAGGCCGCTGAGGGGCAAGAGGAGCAAGACATGTTGGGTAACAACAGAGAAAACAATTTGGCTAGAGGTGAGGATTCTAGCTGGGGCTGGGGTAGGTGGGGCATAAAGGATCAAAGGAAAAAAACTTAAATATTAATTTTTTAAGAGACAGGTCTCACTGTGTTGCCCAGGCTGGACTGCAGTGGCTACTCACATGTGCACGCCCACTACTGACACTTACTGCAGGCATCAAGTAGACAGAAGGCCCTACAGCCCCGAACCCCTGGATTCCAGTGATCCTCCTGTCTTTGCCTCTGAGTGTCTAAGACCATAGATGTAAACCACTACCTTACTAATATTAAAATTTTTAAGTCTTCTGGATTTTCTTGAACAAAATTACAGATCAAAATGCTATAAAATGAAATGAGCAATGAATGAAATAATACAACTATAGGAAAGGGATCATTCATTCTTTCATGCTGATATTATGTCTCCAAGTTGCTACAATTTCTCCATATTCATGGAAGGATTAGGGTGAATGAAAGTGCAAGGCAGAGTCCAAGAAGAAATGACTAAAACACATCACTGAAGGGCTTTTTTTTTTTTTTTGGTTGTTTTGTTTTGTTTTTGAGATAGAATCTAGCTAAGTCATTAAGTTGCCCAGGCTGGGCTTGCATCTGCTATCCTCCTGCCTCAGTGTCCCAGAGTTCTGGGATTACAATCAGGCACCACCACACCTGGCCTGAAGGACTTTTTTTTTTTTTTTTTTTTTTTTTTGGTGGGTACCGGGGGTCAACCTCAGGACCTCGCACGCCAGCAGGTGCCCATGCCGCTGAGCGATATCACTGGCCCCTTTTTTTGTATGTGGGATCCGGGAGTCGAACTCAGGCCCTCGCGCTTGCCGGGCAGGCGCTTACGCCGCTGAGCCATCTCACCAGCCCAGGACATTTTTAAAGGCTTTAATATGACTAGGGCCAAAGGGAAGGATTGTGCAAGGAAAGAAATAGAAACTAGCCAAAATGTATCAAAGTTCATGGAAAATGTTAACAAAATAAAAATGAAAAGAAAGAATATTCTGAAAAAGAATGAGGAAGTATTATGCTTACCAGCTAACTATCTATTATAAAGTTAGAAGTTTTATAAACAAACTGATGCATGAATAGTCACATTATAGAGCAGAAAATATACTTCATTTTTACATGAATAGAGCATCTGTTCAGTGAAAGGAAAGAATCCGTAAATAAACCTACTCACATGTCAGAATTTAATACACACACAGTTGGTAATTTCTAATAAAAGGAGGAGGAAAATTCCATGAATGGGTGTCTAGTTAGTCACGTGGGAGACGAGGATTGGAAGAATGTATACAATAAATTGTTTTCATTCACCTACTTCTGTGCAAGGGAACTAAAGTGTTTTAATGGCATAGCAACATGCAAAAAGTAAAGCACTTCAAAAGGGATGTCTTAGCCTGTTTTTGCATTGCTATAACAAAATACCAGATGCTGGAAAATGTAAAGAAAAAATATTTGACTCATGATTCTGGTGACTGGAAAGCCCAAATAGCATAGTATAGGCTTCTGGCAAGGGCCCTGTGGCTGCGTCACATGACAGAGAGCTCACATGGAGGACACGTTAGCAGCAACCAGGTGCATGAAGAGACACATCACTTAGCAAGGGAGGAAGCAAGAGACAGAGGAGGGACTTAGCTCGCTCTTTTATAACAACCGCTCTCACAAGAACTAATACACTTCTATGGGACCTAACCCATTCCAAGAGACCAACATTAATCTCTCAGGAGGACAGCCACGACCCAGTCACCTCTCACCAAGCCCTATCTCTCAAAGGGCCCTCTACCTTTCAACACCACTACATTGGGGGAACAAGCTTCAACTTGAGTTTTGACAGGGACACGTTCAAACCATGGCAAGGGAATTCTGCAAGGAGGCTACTGGGCTGGTTCAACCTATTGTGGGCACTGTAATATTAGTGACTTGGAGAGTTTCCATTTTTAACTCAGGACTTACGAACAAGAGAGGAAGTATGACTGAATCCACTTGTAAAAGAGAGCTGACTTTTAAGTTCTGTTCTTTCCTATCCCCAGTTTTTGCCTCCTAAGAAGTTGGAGGAAACCCTTGGCTGATTGGATTTGTCTGTTCAGGGTGAGCCTAGTGCTCTATGTATGTTTTCCTTGTATCTGGGCAGGTATATGCACCTCTGGTTTAGTCTTTTCTTTCTTTCTCTCTTTCTTTCTTCTTTTTCTTTTTCTCTTTCTCTTTCTTCTTTCCTCCCTTCCTTTTCTTTTTTAAAAAATGCATTAGAAATCAAGCCCAGGGCCTTGCATGTACTAAGCACACACTCTACCACTGAGCTACATCCCCCACCTCTTTACTGAACCTTCACATCCTATGACTTTGCCTTCTGTGCTTGAAAACTGAATATTCTGAGATGTAGCAGCTGTCTGTTTAATCAGGCCACTTTATTCACAGATTTCACATCATATAGTGATAGAAAGGGTGGAGGAATAAGTAGCCTATGAGAGGCTCTGAGATCCCCACTGTGAAGGAAAGAAGGAAGGAAGGAAGGAAGGAAATAGAGGAAGAAAAGAGGTAAGAAGCACAGAAAGAGAAGTATTTTTTCTGCTCTGTAATCTGGTTTCTGAACTCAGACCATGAGATGAGTTTTAAAGCACCTTTGCCGGGAGTCCAAACTGAACACAGGGCCCCTTCTTGTAAGGTACCACATTTCCTTTCTTACCTGACAAAATTAACCTTCCGCTCCTCTACCTATCTCCCTCACCCATACATAAATACAAATACTGTATATCACATCACCCCACTCCCAGCTCTGGATATAACTGTTAATAACTTCTTGCTTCCAAACATGTTCAGACTTCCTTATTCACTTCTTTTAGACTAAAATGCACTAGTATCTCCCTTATCCATAAAGACGAAAAGCAGATCTTCTTGAGGCCAGCTTTTTGCGGATCAGAGAACTATTGCTGTTCAGTCACTACGTGCCAAGGATGTGGTGGAAAGTTCCAGCTGTGGGAACTGGGGAGAATGAACAATTTTCCAGATCCCATTGAGTCAACTATTTGCACTAGGGATTTAATATTTTGTTGGACATGTAGTAAACCTTCTAGAATGTCAATCATAACTTTAGAAACATATCTCAAAGCCAGCTTTCTCTGAAACTTGTTTGTTCTCTCTTAGCAAGTTGTTAAATTTTCTAATATGAGCAACTCTTAAACTTGTAAGTCACTTAGTAAAATGGGAAATTATCTGAGAGCTACAAGAGAAAGAAATAATGTCTCAAAATGTCATCACTTCCTAGTCATAAAAATGTAGTTATGATGTAGTCAAAGTAATTATGGTGAGCAAGAAAGAATTTCTTTCCTGGATAAATTATTTGACTTTTCATTTTTAGACCATTGGTGATTAAAAGAGTTTTTTCTTTCTGAAGTAGGAATAAAAGAGAAAATTCACATTATTAAGAACAAATTATGTACTCAGCACTGCTAGGTCTTTTTGCATATTTGATGATGTAATCACTGCTACAATGTAATGTTTATTTAAAATTAAATAGTAAAAAATATTAAATAGTATTAAGTTGAAAAGAACAGAGGACTATCAAAACAGAATAAAATATGATTAGATATCATTTTTTCTTGTCTTGTTTCCGTCCTGCATCACCCCCAAATTTGAAGTTTGGATGCTATTTACAGAATAAATCTTCACCGTAGTTGATATTACAAAAGGTTATTATTTTGCAAACTACAAACAGAAATGCAAGATTCAAATGGTAAAAGTCACAGGGGCAGTACTTGAGCAATAAAATTTCACACATGATAAGCCCTTTCAGCTTCACGATTGCCTTTAAAACCTTTATTTCATTTAATCCTCATTATAACCCTGTGACATAAAATGCAAATCAAGACTACACTGAGATTCCATCTCACCCCAATCAGAATGTCTATTATTAAATTAATCAATCAATCAATCTTGGCGAAAATTGAGGGCCTCTTTATCACTATTGGTAAGAATGTAAGTTCGTACAGTCTCTATGGAATATTTTAAAAACTGAAAATGGAGGTATCATACCAGCTCTGCCACTTCTCATTAGACACGAAAAGATTAGTCAGCATACTATAGAGATATCTCCATATCTGCATTTTTATTGTGGCATAATTCACAACAACCAATATATGGAAACACCCTAGGCACCTATCAACAGCTAAATGGATAAAGAAAATATGGTACATATACACAATGGAGTATTATTCAGCCATAAAGAATAATTAAATTATATAATTATCAGGATAACAAATGGAACTAGAGATCATGTTAAGTGAAATAAGCCAGACTCAGAAAGACAAGCATCACATATTTTCTCTCATATGTGCAAACTAGAGGGAAGAAGAAAAAAAAAACAACCTGAAAGTAAAAGAAGAACTATTAGGAAAGGCAAAGGGGATGGGGGAAAAGGGGATACTGAGGAGAGTAAGAGAGGGCAGTAGAGATTATTAGGGTGGATATGATTAAAGGACAAGATATGCATATATGAAACTGTCACACAATTAATTTGTATAATTAACACGAGTTAATAACTATAATAATACTAAACCCTGTGAAGCCATACTTACGATTTCATCTTACAACCTGGGGAAACTAAGATTCAGTGGAGTGAATGACTGAGGTAAAGTTCACAGCTTGTAAGCGATGGAGCCAGCTTCTGAAGCCAAGACCAAACCATGTGGACACATTTTATCTGAGGAATTCCCTCATTCATTCATGGGTATTAAACTAGAATCTGCCCATAAGCACTTTGTTGGATACCTGTCTCTTCCTCACCCTTATTATATTTAATCAGCAAGCAAGTCCTGCTTGCTTTTACCTTCTCAGTATTTCTCAGAATCTATGTCATTTTCTCCACTGTCTTGGTCATCCTCATCTCTTGCTTGAACTGTGAGAGCCCTCTTGCTAGGTTTTTCCACCCTAGATTGTGTCACTGAACTGTCTCACAGCCAACAAAATGCCTGAAATATAGCTATGAACTCAAACTCCAATAGTTGCCCATAATCTAAATCTGAAAATCTGAAACAAACAGCTCATTTCATAGCCCTCCATGATCCCTGCCTTTCTCACCAATTTTATCTCCATTTGTCATTCTCTGGCCTTATCTGTGCTCAAATTTTGTCCCTCATCGTGGAGTTCCATCCCTCTGGTCACATTTCCTTGACTAATGTCTAGTGCTTTTTTGAGGATCACCTCAGACCTCATTTGCCTAAGATACCTTCCATGCCCTATCCCACCTCAGGAAATTTTCTCTGTGTTCTCCATAAGATCCTGGAACTATTTTTGTTATTTCAGTTACCATCTGCTTTTATAAAATTCTATTTTGGGTTGTGTTCTCCACTAGACCAGAAGCTCCTTGAGGGCAAGGACAATGTTTTATTTATCTATGTATCTCCAACAGCTGGCACAATACCTCACACATGTATGCTAGGTCAACTGGATGCATTAATCATGAAAAAATACTTGCTGGCTTCAGAATCCTGCATAGGTAAGAAAGAAATTGAAATGATGTGAATGTAGTGAATTAGCAAATGGAAAGAACATGAATTATCAAAAGATGCTTTCAGAGTCTAGAGAGGAGTGTTGACAAAAACTCTAAATAAAAATAATGAACTATTAAGTTGGCAGCGAGGAAGAAATGTTATTTCAAAAGTACCACAAAGCGGTGCCAACCAAACCATTCAGTGTCCTAGACCTCTAGGAGCCCAGCAAAAGTACAAGTTGTCCTAGGACATAGCAGATTTATTTTCAGATCACAAGCCAGATACTAGGATCAGAATTGGAATAAACTTGTGTTCTTTTAAACAATAACTCATGAGGAATTGGTTTTTATTAGTATGTGTTTGCAATGCATAGTGATTTTTTTACATTTATCTTATAGAACTGGTATATATTCATATCTTAATCCTTTTGCTTCCCCTTCTCCTGTCCTCTCCCATTCTGATCCCCTTCCCATATCCACAAAGTCCTTGTTTCATATCATCTATCTTCTATTTTGCTCTTTAAATTATTTACATTTTGCATTTCTCATATAAGAGAAATCATGTGATATTTAACCTTCTATGTCTGATTTATTTCATCCAGCATTATGCCCTCAAGGTGCATCTATTTTCCTACAAAGAAATTATTTTAATATATATAAAACTTTTGTCATCCTTTGATTCTCCTTTGCTATTTCTGGCTGTTGTCCAACTTTTCTGTTTCTTCGTGGGCCTCCAAATATCTCTTTCCTCCTCTTATCTTCCAATGTCTCCTTGTTTTTGTCTCTCACCTTATTGCTTGTATAAGATTCCATTGACTTTAAAATGTTCTGGAAAGTTCGGCTGGCTAATATACACCTCTAACTGTGGAAAGCACACAGGTCAAATAAGTTCCCACCTTGATGTGCCACGGTGTCTGCTTTGTTCTTGCTGTTCCCTCTGCATGGAAGTCCTTCACATGCCCTAACCCTATCCATTCTCCAAATTCCAGCTCAAATGTCTGATGTTAAATTTCATCTAGCCCTAGAGATAGAATGCCCTGTTCTAGTCCCTGTGCTTTACAGATGAATTTGCTTAAACAGCTAAAGTAGATTTTGCAACCCTGAGTGATTTTATTTGTTTATACAACATCTCATGTATTAGACTATGAATTCCTGAGGGCGGGTACCAAATATCATTCATTTCTGTATCCCTTGCACTTACCAATATCTAGAACATTGTAGATATTCAAAAGATATTTGTTTAAATACCCTATGGTCTTATTTGCCCACTATAGTCTCTCTAACAGAGACTATTATGTAGAAAATAGATAAAGGGGCAAGCATGGACAGATGGAAGGAAATAGTGCATTTAAAGTACAAGGCAGCAAGAGATGGAGGGAGAGGAAAGGAAAAGGGATTAAAAGAGAGAATTGAAGAAAAAATGGAAATAAAGCTTTTGCAAATGGGAAGGGGAACAAGAGTTGGAGGGATCACGGAGGAATGGGAAGGGAAGGGGACAAAAAAGAATTAATATGTACTATGTACATGTAGAAACTATCCACAGTAAATGTAATCATTATGTACAAATCAAAATTTTTTCAAAACAAAAAAAAAAAAAAAAAAGAAAGTACAAGGTGGCTTAGAAAAACTATGCCAGGGCCTGGTAGAGACTTCCAAGTACCCCTCCAGATCTATTTGCCACATTTATGCAACATATTTTGTGCCTGGGGAAATTCACTTGTATGGACTATATCCATGGGCTTCCCTGCCCTCTGGTTTCTGTTCGGGTTTGGTGAATGAGATATACTGGCAGGAAAGCAGAGGGCGGGAGAAGAACGAGATCAAAGTATTTGTTCCCTAGTTTCTACTCTGTTGGGTGGCTATGGTTTTCTTCCCCCATTCACTCATGGTCATGGCTTCCACCCATTTGTCGTTTCCATGGAGCTGCTCAGTAGGCTATGCAGTGGCTCCATCCACTTGTCCTTCAGAACCCAAGGTGCTAATAACATCCTGAGTTATTACTCATAGACTTCTCAAATCCTGTCCACAACCTTGTAACTACCCATTTTGATTATGCTATTTTTCTGCCAGAGTGCTAACTGACTCAAAGGGCAAATGAGAGGCTAGATCTAGCAGGTGGTTTTAAATTATGGTAAGGGCTTCAGATTTTTACTTTAAGTACCATGGAGAGCCATTGAAGGGGTTAAGCAATGACGTAGGTGATCAAGTTTGCATTTTAACAAATAAGTTTAACTGTTGCTGTGTAAAAAATGGGTGGTCCAAGTTGCAAGAGGAGGAGAAGGGATTCTAGTCAGGAGGCAACTGCAGTCACAAAGATGACAAATGATGGGCCACAACGGAACAATCTGAGACTAGCTGTACAGATTGCGGCACAAAACTAAGAACCACAAAGCAATGAAAGCCCAGCAAAATCTTGGACATAGTGTGTATGACTGCATGGCCTCAATGACCAGAGACTAGACCCAGACTCCTCCTTCTGGCTTCCAAGATCACCCAGATCTTCTCACTCAACTCTCTTCTTCCCCTCATGTGGTTTAAATAGGCAGTTAAAACGATCTTCTTACCAATCACAGTGCAACTTATGCCTAGTACCTTCTATCTGGAATGTACTTCCTTTCCTTCAGAGCTTACCCATCTTCCAAGGCCCAACTCAAAAGACAAATAATCACAGGTAACAATTTCTTAAAAACCTAGTATTTTCCAGTCAGCATGTTATTAGCATTAACTTGTATAATCCCCCTATTAAACAGTAACTTTCACTCTATTTTACAGATGAAGAATCTGAGGCCCAGAAAAATTAAGTGTTCATAATTAGACCATACTAAACTTGAACCAAGGTCCATATGACTTCAAAACCCTAGATTTAACCCTAATGTAATGCCGTTCCTCAAATCTTAATAGTTAACTTTATTGATAACATACTAAAGGATAGGCATTACACTAAACTCCCTTGAATTGTTTTATTTGATCCTCATAACAACTCTATGATATAAGAACCCTTTTAAATATCATCTTTAGAGTATAAAATCAAAGCAGACAAAGTACGAAATGTGCTCAAATGCAACCTCCTCCACAAAGATTTGTCATATTTCCCACATTTTGAGAACAATTCCTCCTTCCTTTGAAATGTGAGGCACTACAATGCATCTCCAATAGCATCAACACTTTCTGCTTTGTATCATGGCTGATTAGCTTTATATTAGGCTAGAAGGGCAACCTCGGTCTGATTCACCATCTATTTGCCCAAAGTACCTGCCCATTCCCCTACAGCTCCTTGCTGCAAGTAAACACTTGCAATATATTAGTGAATGAACACCAAAATGCCTACAACGTGCCATCAAGGAACTCAGCCGGCAATGAAGAGTGACAGAGTGTCACCTGGTGTTTGCTCAAACCACACTGCTGGGTCTTCCAGCCAGGGAAGAGCCAGTTATCCCTCAGGAACTAGACTTTCTGGGTCACATTCAATTTAAACCCAGGGACTATGTTTAAAAGAGTAGATTTTTATTGTAACTAGCTTGTTAGGTAATAAAAATTATCATAGTGGTAGAGAATTATAAGTCTTAGAAATCACACACCCAGCTTTATTCTTTACTGCTCTATAACTTTTTAAGTCCATTAAGATCTTATTTGAGGGGCCGGTGAGATGGCCCAGCGGCATAAACGCCTGCCTGGCAAGCGAGAGGGCCCGAGTTTGACTCCCGGAACCCACATACGAAAAAGGGGCCGGTGATATCGCTCAGCAGTACGGGTGCCTGCTGGTGCGCGAGGTCCTGAGGTCGACCCCCGGTACCCACAAAAAAAAAAAAAAAAAAAAAGAACTTATTTGAGCTACAGATTCTTTATAAAATAAAAGTAGTAAGAACCTGCTGTTATGAGGATTAAGTAAGACCATACATGAAAAACATCAGTAGAAATGTGCCTCTCAGTAAATAATAGTTACAATTAAGTGTGTGAGAATATCATATTCTGCTCACTACATTTTAGGAGGAACATTGACAAACAGGAAATCTAAAAGAGGATTGTTCCACAGGCTGTCAAAACAGCTAGAGGAGTTTGATCTACAAAGACTGGCAGAATGCACAAGATGCACCTTATATTAGTTTTCCATGTGATTATGAAAACCATTAGTGACCAATTCCATCTTTGGAACTGATCCCAAACAAGCACTTGGCCAGTCTTACCCACACGATCTCTTAGGTACGGCGAGAGAGGCAGTGAGGAGGCTGATGCTGAGCCCTTGATCATCTGTCCTAGCCCAACTTGAATGGGAAGATGGAGACACTGACTGGTGTTCAAGTGAGATGTCTGTCCTGAGAAGTACCTCTTTAAGACTATGGCTTCCTTTTCACAAACATCAACCTATTGCTCATTGGATTAGTAGTACATCTTGCTCTTTCACCTAACCTAGATCTTAAACATATATGCAAAAACAATTCTGTTTCCAGGTCTGCTGTTTAATTTAGGATTTGGCTTGATGAATTTGGTGCGTCTTGTCACTATTTTAACCATCTCCTTAGACTTTGCACAGAGAATAGGTGCTTTATTTGTAAAATAGGATTACACTAATACCTACACATAGGTTGCTGTGAGGATTAAATGCTTCCTGCACGTGGCTTTCAAAAGCATGTTATTGCCCAAAGTAGAAAGTTCAGATTCTTTAATGCAGCTTTCAAAGACCCTTGGTGATCTGCTTTTACCCCACTTTCCTGTCTTAATCAAATTACTTAATGCGAGTACCCTATATTTCTCCACTTGTGTGTTTTTACTCCCTCTGGTCCCTCTGCCTGAAATATGCCTCTTTCTCATCTTGGCCAAGTCCTACCTTTCCTTACAGCCTGGCTAATCCACTTCAGGTGCTTTTTTCATTGTCTAGACCAAAGAAAGTTAGCTGTTCTTCTTTTATACCGTCAGATCACTCTATCTCACTTATATCACCCTTACTTTCTACTTTTTATTTTTACAAATATACATATATCTTTTAGCTTCTAAAGGACAGATATGAATATATATATATGTATATGTATATGTATATATATATATATATATATATCATATCGTATCTTTTAGATTCTAAGGGACAGATCTGAACATCTGAACATCCTCTTCACTTTGAATATCCAGTCATAACTGGCACTCAGTCTTGCCCAGAGCTGGGGCTAAATAAATGTTCTATGAATTAATAGGTTAAAACTGTGAGTTTATACTTGGTGAAGTTTGGGTGCTCATTGGAATCCCCTTTTGTGTTTATCTTCACTGTGTCAGATTGTTTTCTTTTGCATACAGCTAATTGACTAAGGAGTGAGGAATTACTTTTCTAATCAAAGATATTGGATCAGAAGTTAAATTAGAAGACCGCACCGGTCCCATCCAATTTTAGGAAGCTATGAGTCTATCATCTGCAGATATGCCAAGATGACAGGGCTGAATCATCTTTGTAGATATTCAAGGATAGGAGCCTAGCTGGACGTGGGTGGAACTGAATCATTGTAGCTGATAGATTAATTTGCACCCTAGAATTAATAATTTAGTTGCTGGAATACTTGGATCTTTTGTTATCCAACTTTACAGTGTGTATTTGGTCTTCTGGACAATAGAATAACAGGATCTTCACACTGGAATGAATTTCCTTGCCATTGAGGCTGCCTCTGACACGCACAACTTACAGGCCTGAGTAAGTCCATTGAGCAAACTCTAGTTTTCTAGTCCACTGTTGGGCATCTGTTGTTAGATACACTTCTTATATTGAATCAAAACTTGAGTCTTTATCGCCTCACCCATCAGCCCTAGCTCAGCTTTGAAGACAAAGAGAAGCCTGCAGTCTTTTCCGTATATAAACTCTTTAGATCCTCAAAGATGTGTTGTAGTTTGTTCTCCTAAGGCTCATGTGTTGAAAGCTTGGTTCCCATCAGGTAGCACTATTGGCAGGTGGTGGAAGGAGGCCTTCTTGGAGGAAATAGGACACTAGAGGTCTCTTTTGTCCCTGGTGTCATTACTTCCCACCACCTCTGCTGCCCCTGCCCCTGCCCTCAATGTCCCAGTTGTCACTAGGTGAGCAGTTCTGCTCTACCATGCCCTCTCTGCCATGATGCTCTGCCTCACCACAAGCTGAGAAACAACAGAGCCAAATTTCCATGGACTGAAACCTCCAAAACCTTGAACCAAAATAAATCTTTCTTCCTTTTTGTTGTTCTTCCAGGTATTTTTGTTTCTTAATGAAAACTAAAGTGCTCTGAAAAAAGTTATTAAAGGGGACATTACAAAATGGAAAGACATCTCTTGTTCCTGGATGTTCCTGGATAGGTAGAATCAATATCATCAAAATGGCATATTACCAAAAATGATATATAGATTTAAAGAAATTCCAATCAAAATATCAACAATATTCTTCACAGAACTAGAAAAAAATTCCTAAAATTGATGTGGAACCAGAAAAGACACAGAATAGCCAAGGCAGTCCTAAGCAAAAAGAACACAATGGGAGGCATTACCAGTCCAAATTTCAATGTATACTATGAAGCTATAGTAATAACAGCAGCATGGTACTGACATAAAAATAGACATGTATACCAATGGAATAGAATAGAAGACACAGAAACAGTCCCATGGACCTTTAGCCATCTGAACTTTGATGAAGGGGCCAAAACCATATGCTGGAGAAAGACAGCCTCTTTAATAAATGGTGCTGGGATAACTGGTTATTCATGTGCAGAAGAATGAAATTAGAACCATATCTCTCATCACATACTAAAATCAAATCAAAATGGATCAAAGACCTAGACATAAAAACTGAAACTGCTAGAAGATAAAATAGGGAAAACGAATAAAGATAGGGGGTAGGTAAAGACTTGCTGAACAAAGTTCCAATAGCACAAGAAAATAACACCAAGAATCAACAAATGGGAATGAAATTGTACTAAATTAAGTACTTCTGTACAGCTAAGTAAACAGTCAGCAGAATAAAGAGACAATCTACAGTATGGGAAAATGTGTTGCCAACTTCTCTTCTGATAGAGGACTAATGACTAGAATATATAAAGAACTCAAAAACATCAGACCCCAAAAACAAATGAGCTGATTGTAAGATGGGCAGATGAACTGAATACACACTTCTCAAAAGAAGTACAAATGGCTAATAAATAGAGGAAAAAATGTTCAGCATCTTTAGCCATTAGGAAAATGCAAATCAAAACAACTTTGAGATTCCATCTTACCCCAGTCAGAATGGCTATCACCAAAAACACAAAAAAACAACAAATGCAATGAGAATCGGAGGAGGGCACCCCTCTACACTGTTGTTGAGAATGTAAATTAGTACAACCACTGTAGAAATCAGTATGGAGTTTCCTCCAAAAACTAAACACTGAAATTCCATTTTGCACAGCTGTAACTCTCCTGGGTATCTTCCTGAAAGAGTTAAAAGCATCATACTATAGTTATATGTGTGTTCCCATATTTATAGCAGCACCATTCACAATGGCTACACTAGCCTACTGACAAACAAATGGACAAAGAAATAGAGAATTATGTAGCCACAAAAAAGGATGAATTTGAGACATTTGTAGGAAAATGGATAGATCCTGAGACTATGATGTTAAAGTGAATTAAATCAGACACAGAAAGTTAAATATCACGTGGTTTCACTTATATGAAAAACCCACAATATAAATGAAAGAGTAAAATAAAGGAGATATGGCAGTATACAGACAGCGAGAATTTTTGGAGGTGGTCAAAGGTAGCAGGGGAAGAGGGAGAGGAAAGAGTGGAAGGAAGGGGCTCAAAAATAGTCAAGATATGATATGGGTGTGTGTATACCAATTCTCCAAAATCCATGTAATTACTATGATCACAAATGTAAACCAATAAAATAATAAATAGACACTTAAAATTTTTTGATGGGGAAGTGAGGGAAGTCACCCAAAGATATAAAGCTACAAATATTTTTAGTTAGATAAAAAAAGAAATGGCTCCTGATTGTATCAAAATATTTTATGGCATTTATCAATGACTTTTTGGGGGGGGGTGCTAGACTGAACCTAGTGCTTTTGCATGCCAAGCATGTGTTCTACCATAGAGGCACACCCTCAAGCCCCATTTCCATCTTAATTTGGTACTGTGGGAATTATATTGTTGAATTTTCTCATGGCAAACCTTTCTGGCATTTCTAAAATATACTTACAATCTATTATCTTTCAACACAACTACAAGACTTACTAAATTTTGTGAGTCAAGTTTACTGGGATATAATTTATAGGTAGTAAAAGTCATCCTAGCTATCAGGACACAGTAAGTCCAATTTACTGAGACATAATTTATAGACAGTAACATTCATCTTGAACATCAGAACTGCTGACACCTAGTGACTTCCAAGTTTGGGGAATCACTTGAGGAAGTCTTTCATGATATCCTCGTAAACAAGATGGAGTATTAGCTACAAAACTTGCTGAGCAAACTCACTCAAACAGAACTCCATCTTTAGCTGTCTTCTTAAAAATTCATCAAGAAAGGAAACAAATGACTTGACATAGAGATCTAAAGTTGTGGATGAGAACATAAAATCTGGTTCCCAAATTTACAAGTGACTTGAAAGTACATCTGATAGCTTGATGGAAAAGTGGAACTCAAAGTCTTCACTTAGTCAATCGAACAAGTATAAACTAAACAGACTGTAGGCCCCACGAAAGCAAATATTAAATATATTTTATTCATTAATGTAAACAAGGCTCCAGAAGAATTATAGCTGCTTAGTAAATATTTTGAATGTTTCTGACCAAAAACATACATTTTTACTGAACATCAATACCTGCACCTTAGCCTGCAGGTGACAAAGTTAAACATTGAGACAAGTGGAAAATAAAGTATTGATTTGCCATGAGCTTAGTATGACTCAGAGCAATGATGCAGGATTAGTCATCAGAAAACTTGAAATTAGATCTGATTCCAGGACAAGTAACTTAAACTACCAGTAAATTAAAACTAATAAAAATTCAAAAGATTTTTTGAGGGTAAATAATTATGTCAGAATTTTTTGCAAATTGTAAGTGTACACAATTACTGTTGTTATTAGATTATAAATCCTTACAATAAGTTAAGAGGCATCTTGAATTAATAGTACATTCTCAGTTTTTTATGATAAAACATTGAGAGGATATGCATAAAGTATGCAGCAGAATGTATGAAATATATAAAACATTTAATAAATCAGTATAAGTGGATTATCTTTTCTACACATAAAACTATATAAGTATATATGTAATCATAATATATGTATGATCATATATAAAAAGATATACATTAAAATGTAAAGAGGTTACCCTAAGTTATCCCCAGTGCCTATTCTAGATCCTGAAAATATAAAGGAAAAAAAGACAAAATACCACACTCATTTTTTTGTTATTTAACTTCTTTTCAATTCTTCCCCATAAACAAGAGTCACTGTTTCACTAATAAAATAAAAGTCAAACTATAGAGATAATGAAAAGATCAGTGGTTGTCAGGAGCTGGTAGAGGACGAAGAGAGGGATGAATAGCTGGAGCATAGGGGATTTTTAGGACAGTGAACTACATTATCATTTGGCAAAACCCAGTTATACAACACAAAGATTGAACCTTAATGTAGTCTATGAATTTTAGTTAATAATATTATATCTCTACTGATTCATCAGTTGTAAAAAAAAATGTACCGTACCAATGCAAAAGGTTAATACTAGAGGAAACAGAGTGAGGGGACATAGGGAACTCTATACTTTCTGCGCAATTCTTCTGTAAACCTAATCTTGCTCTGAAAAAATACTTCAATTTTAAAAGAAAAACCAATGAAAGTTCTGGTTTGCTTAGAGGTTCACTCTTTCAAATACTAAATTGCAATTGAGTTACTCTTCTTAGCAGGGAACAACTTGTGGACATTTTCTTTAATAGCAAGAAGTCATTAGCTACCCTTAGGAATCTATTTGAGGAAGTCTTTCATGTTACCTTGTGAATAAAGGAAGAAGTTTTTGTTTTGTTTTGTTTTGTTGCTCTGAAGTGTATTGAACAATGACAATATAAGATCTGGTCTGGTATAGAAAAACTGCCTTATTACCTATTTTATTTATGCCGTGTAGTGTAATATTTGTTGTTCTAAGCTAGTAGTGGCTGCTTGGCAACTAAGTTTGCAGCTGTCTTGCAGGTAGAAGTGAGTTGTCTAAACAAAGCGCTCCATTCTCTTCAGTGATGGGTTTTCAAAGCGACTCCACACAGGATCATGGAACTCTTGGTTTGAATGATACTCATGTTTGGGGGAGGGGTCTTATTATTTGTTCATTCAGCAAATATTTATAGAGTATTTACTACACCCCAGCCACTATTCTAGGTACTGGAGAGAGAATGGCGAGTAATGTGGACAGAGTTACTATCCTTAAGGAGCTTGTTCTGGTGGGCCAGAGAGAGGCGAAATAGATGATTTTGCAACTGTAATATTCAGGTAAAGATTAAGATGAACGCTATGAAGAAAAAGTAATAGAAGAAGAGGAACAACAAAGAGTTTAGAAGAAAGTTTCTCTTTGTTAACTTTATGAGTAGTGATGGAGGTCTCTGAGAGCAGGGAATGTTTGGAAAAAGCTGAATGAAGTGAGGAGGGAGCCATGGAAACATGTAGGCTTATGTACAATGTAAATGCTATATAAATAGTTGCTATACTGCCTTGTCTAAGGAATAATGACATGAAAAAAGTCTGTACACGTTCGGCCCAGACAAAATTTTTAAATATATTTTTATCTGAGGTTGGTTGAAAACACAGATGTGAAAGGCCAACTGTTGCTAAAACAAAAGGTTTCCCAAATCAGTGTTAAATCAGTGTTTCCCAAATCTTAACACATACGTGAATCACCTGGGAATCTTATTATATGCTGATTCTGTTTCAGGATGCTAGTTTCTAATAAATTCTCAGATGGTCCCAATGCTGCTTGAAGGTTCTGGAGTCTAGAGTCTTTCAGAAGTTTTTAGAGAATATTTAACAAACAGTTTAACAACTGATCTCTATTTTCAGAAGAGTTGTAACTCTTAGTATTACATGGAATTTAAAATACTGAAGAGATGACTAGCCTTTGAAGATGAATTTTGAATCTTAAATTGTCTTAGCCAAGCCAGTGTTTCACTAGATGAATTTTAATTACAGTCAATGTTGCTATATAAGAAAACCAAATCTTACATTGGTAGAAAATTGTAACTAAAGAATAAAATAAAAGATCTATTGGAAAGATTTCTACCAATAACCTCCTACCCAAAAGCCCACCCAAAAATACCTATCAAAAAGAAATATTCCCAAATAACAAGATTATGCTATGCATTTTTAAAGCTAGAAGAAAGGATTTTGAAAGTTTTCAATTAAAGAAACAATAATTGTTTGAAGAGATGGATATGTTTAACCTGACTTAAATATTTCACAATTCTATACATGTATCAAAATATCATGATATCTATTAATATGTACAATTTTTATGTATCCATTCAAATAAACTTAGCTTTTTGTTTGTTTTTCTTAAACTTAGTTTTTAAAAAAAGGAAATATAAAAATCTTGAGGAGTCTGGAGGAGACCAAACAGTATTCCACGTGCATCTTTTCCCCATGCAGTTTCCCAGCCTCAGCCAGTGGGAAGCATCGCTTGAGAGGCTTCCCTCCATCTCCAGGGCTCGGGAGACTTCATGGAAAGGTTTGGAAGAACTCAAGTATTTGTATTTCTGAACAGAAACGGCTGGGGAAACTCAGTCTTAACTGGGTTTATCTCCTTTTATGTAGAACAGAAAGGAGCTATACATAGTGGACAGCAGTTCTATTGTGAGAAGAACCAAGCAACAATTAGCTGCGACACTCATGTAACTTGGAGCAAGTTACTCATCTTAACTGAGTCTGAGTTTCTCATCTATAAAACAAGAATAATAAAAGCTTCTACATGTAGTCATCATAAAAATTAGCAATTATAATGGATGCAACTGCCATTTGTAAACTCGATACAAATGCGATCTCCATAAATGCATTCACTGCATCAAATCATCTTTGGATGAAGTCATTGAGATGGCCCTTAGGCTTTATTAGAGTGAAATTCCATCCATTTAGCAAGAAGGGGGTTAAATTAGAGATCAAGTTAACATAAAACATGGATGTATATAAACCCAACTTTGCCTTTTATTATTTGCGTCACACGTGGAAAGATGGCACCCCCCGACATCTCAATTATTTTATCTGTAAAACAATTTTAACAGCTCGTTACCCCACTCTCCAAGTGGCTGAGGTGTTTTGGCATGTGGAAAGCCAGTTTTTCCAGTACCATTTATTAAAGAGGCTATCTTTCTTCCAGTGAACGTGTTTGGCTCCTTTGTCAAAGACAAGGTGGCTGAGTGTGTTTGGAGTTGTTTCTGCATCTTCTAATCTGTTCCACTGATACTCAGGTCTGTTTTTTTGCCAGTAACATGCTGTTTTTATCACAGTAGCTCAGTAGTATAATTTCAAGTCAGGGATTGTGATGCCCCTGCCTTGCCTTTGTTGCCTGGAATTTCTGGTTCCAAATGAATTTTAGGAATGTTTTCTCTAGTTATGTGAGGTATGCTAATAGTGTTTTAATTGGGATTGCATTAAATCTGTATATCAATTTGGTAAGTATGACCATTTTCACTATGTTGGTTCTTCCTATTCAAGGGACATCTTTCCATTTTCTGATATCCTCTTTGATCTCTTTTTTCAGAGTACTGTAATTTTCAATATATAGATCTTTTACTTCCTTTGTTAGATTGATTCCTAAGTATTTTGTTTTTTTGGATGCTATTGCAAAGGGTGTGGTTTCCCTAATTTCTCTCTCAGTGAGTTTGTTATTCGTGTACAGGAAGACTATTGATTTTTGGGTGTTGATTTTGTATCCAGCTATGTGACTGAATTTGATTATTAAATCTAGAAGTCTTTTGGTGGAGCCTTCAGGATCTTCTATGTAGAGTATGTCATCTGCAAATAATAATAATTTAACTTCTTCCTTTCCTACATTTATTCCTTTTATTTCTTCCTCTTGCCTAATTGCTCTGGCTAATGTTTTCAAACTATATTGAATAGGAGTAGTGATAATGGACATCCTTGTAATATCTAGAACACATAAAGAATTGAAAAAAATCAGACCCCCCCGAATTTAAAGACTCAATCCAAAAATGGGCATCTGAGATGAATACACACTTTTCAGATGAAGAAGTGCAAACAGCAAATAAATATATGCAAACAATGTTCAATATCACTGGCCATTCGAGAAATGCAAATTAAAACAACACGAGATTCCATCTCATGCCAGAAAGAATGGCTATTATCAAGAAATCAAACAATAACAAATGCTGGTAGGGCTGTGGGGAAAAAGGAAACCTTCTCCACTGTTGGTGGGAGTGTAGCCTGGTGCAACCACTATGGAAATCAGTGTGGCAATTCCTCAAAAAACTAACACTAGGGCCGGTGAGATGGCTCAGCGGCATAAGCGCCTGCCTTGCAAGCGCGAGGGCCCGAGTTCGACTCCCGGATCCCACATATGAAAAAGGGGCCGGTGATATCGCTCAGCGGCACGGGTGCCTGTTGGCGCGCGAGGCCCTGAGGTCGACCCCCCGGTACCCACCAAAAAAAAAAAAAAAAAAAAAAAAAAAAAACCTAACACTAGAGGTCACAATTGACCCAGCTATTCCCCTTCTTCGTATTTTCCCAAAAGAATTAAAAGCATCATACCACAGCAATATATGCGCACCCAGGTTTATAGCTGCACATTTTGTAATAGCTAAATATTGGAAACAACCCAAATGCCCATCAATCAATGAATGGATTAAAAAAGATGTGTGTTTTTTATGTAATAGAGTATGACTCTATACTAAAGAGGGATAAGCTTGAGACATTTATAGCTAAATGGATAGACCTTGAGACCATACTCTTAAGTGAAATAAATCAGACAAATGTGCAAATATCTCATGGTCTCTCCTGTGTGAGGAACTGAAAGTACATAAGAACCAAAATATATAATAGAAATTGTGAAATAGGAAGAAATTGTTCAAAAGGAAAGGGGCACTACGGAGGGGGAGGAGGAAAGAAAGGAAGGAAAAAGAAAAAATGAGAAAAGAAGGATACAATGGAAACAAAGCTTTGCAAATAAGGAGGAGAAGAGGGGTTGAAGGGAAGGGAGGGGAATGGGAAAAAAAGAAGAATCCAAAGTATATCATGTACAGGTACAAATTCCCTATGATGAATGTCATTATTATGTGTATCTAAATTGTACCAATAAACTTAATAATAAAAAAAAGGAAAACTCAAAGGGGAGGTGGGGGTGTTCTTCAAAGGACACAAAGTTTCAGGAATAGGAACAAATCCAATGAAATAGAATACGGTACAACATAGTCACTATAGTTAATAATAATTTATTTTATTCTTGAAAGTCACAAAGAATGCATTTCAAGTACAGTATTCTCACCACAAAAAATAAGAAGTATGTGAGATAATGTGTTTGTTAAGTAGCTTGATTTAGCCATTTCATAATGTGCAAATATCTTAAAACATCATGCTGGGGCCAGTGAGATGGCTCAGCGGCGTAAGCGCCTGCCTGGCAAGTGCGAGGTTCTGAGTTCGACTCCCAGAACCCACATACGAAAAAAGGGCCAGTGACACCGCTCAGTGGCACGGGCACCTGCTGGTGCACGAGGTCCTGAGGTTGGCCCCCGGTACCCACAAAAAAATAAAATAAAATAAAAACATCATGCTGTACATGATACAATATGTAATTTTTAATTTCTCCATCAAAAAAATACTAAAAGAAAGAAAAATAAAGAAAAGACACCAGAATGCAAGTTTTCCCTGCAAATGTGCACAAAGAAGTTGTGTGAGGACACAGCAACAAGACAACCATTTATCTACCAGATAGAAGCGAGGCCTTGCCAGAAATCAACCCTGATGGCATCTTGACCTTGGACTTCCAGCCTCCAAAACCGTGATGAAATATAAGTCAGTTGTTTTAGGCAAAAGACAAAAAGAAACTCAAGAATGTGAAATTCAGAGAGTGGAACTGAGGATGTGGTGGTGGACAAGCAAGGGAGTGGGCCCCCTGTTGGTGTGCCTGGTATCTTTACAGTTCCTAAGTGTTCATTTGTGACGGATGGAGCCATTTTCTCCAGTGCTGCTGGCTGAACATATCACTATGCACCACATTTCAGGAATGAGACTGTGGCGTCTGTGTCTTGGAAAAAGAACTGAGTTTGGATATCTATAGCATGGGGCACAAGCTTAAGGGACTGGAAGCGAGGAAACGCCTTGTAGTGTGAAATTGTTCATGTGGACAAAAGTTAGGGAAGAAGAACAGCTGTCTGGGTCAGTAAAGTATGTCATTCAGAGACTGGAATGGGGATAAGGAGGGGAGAGAGAACAACTGGGGCTGCGTGTGAGCAGACAGGAAGACCAGGTGGCCACCAGAGCCAGCAAGTAGAACATGGGCAGGTTGACTGCTGCTCCCAGCCATAGCCACTTCTGGCAGGAATCCCAGTAAACTGAGAAGTGTGGCTCAGCAGTAAAATTTGGAAGAGGTAAGCTAGGGAGACTCCTACGCCAAAGAAGAACCTCCAGCCCCTTGTATTTTTAAGTTTTTTTTCAAAGCTCTCATTATCTTACCAAATTTTACTGAGAAACCAGCAAGAAATGTTATATCACATTTATTTACACATACAGGTAACAATTCCTATACACTTTCCCTCTTGTGATATATAGTGTTAAATGGGGTGACCTTTCATTTATAACTTTTATGAGTGTATGTTCACAATATAGAATAGTAATGTTCACTTTGAGGAACTGGCACATGCATCTAACATATCTTGATCATTTTCAATCCCTTTCCTACCCTCTTCCTTCCCACCTCCCTCTCCCTGATCCCCTTCCCTATTTCCAAGATTCTACCTCCTAGTTTCCTAACATGGATGATACTTTTTAATTTAAAAATAAAATTACGTGATGCACCTCACTGGAGTGAAGATCTATTCAGCAAGAAAACTATAGCTTTAAACTGATGACTCAAACTTTAGTCCTAGCAGAATCACCTGGAGACTTTTTAAAACACCCAGTACTGGGCCTCACTCCCTGGGCAGCTGATTCTTTGGTCTGGGTGGGTCCTGAGAATCCACAGATACACCAGGTGCCTGGGTGAGTACGATGCTGCTGGTCCACAAACCGTACTTTGAAAACTACTGCTCTAGATAATTAGGGACCAATGACAGGAAGAGAAACAAAACTGCACAGAGTTTGGGGTACCAAATACATTTCCTTGTCATTATCATTCCAGTTTTTTGTGGGTTTTTTTTTTTGTCTTTTATTTTTTGTTTTGTTTTGTTTTGTTAATTAATTTATTTTTTTAAGACAACAAGTAAACATTCTCCTGTATTAACAAACTCAAGCATTAGAGAATGTACAAATACCTTTTGGAGAAAAACATTACTCAGTATAAGATTAAGCCATGTAAAAGCTAGGTAAAAATAGAAGACTAAGGTCATTCCAGTTTTTTAAATTGAAGTTCAGACATGTCACTCCTCCCACGCTGATCATGTGATTTACCAGTCAATTTCTCACTGTGTGGAAAATATTCATAGTGGCACTAAAAGTGATCCTAAAATGAAATCCTAGAATTGTTCACTGAACAAGAGCCATACCATGAGATAGAGTTCATTAGATGCTCTTAGGTGATGGTGACATTGAGAGCTTTCCCCTAAAGGGACAGATCTGTTAAGAGCAAAGAACAGAGAACCACCTTCTTCAGGCAGCACTGCCAGGTACAGTGCAAAATCTTGCTCTTTGAATCCCATGTTAAAGAATTTGTCATTTATTGAATCACCCATTCAGAGAGCAGTCCCTCTCAGGACTATATAGAATTTCCTTTCTAAAGAGATAGGATCTTTTAGACTGGAGACATTCTAGATCAGTGCATTCTTGGGACATTCTAGATCTAGATCTAAATTATATGAATTAGATAAAGTAATGCAAACCACATACACATATAATTTTAAATTTAAAAAGTAAAAAGCAAGCGGAATTTTGTCATTTAATCCAAATCATGAAAAATATCATTTTAACATGTAGCACAAAAAATTATTAATGATCTGTTTTACATTCTTTTTTTATACAGTCTTTGAAACCCAGTGTGTATATTAATTATAGTACACCCCAATTTGGAATAATCACATTCCAAATACTCAACCATCACATGTGGCTAGTGGCTACCTTATTAAACAAAGAATTTCCGTATATTTTCTTGATAAGGTCAAAAGCAAATCCAATTTATTAGACACAAAATACTTTTTTTTTTTTTTTTTTAATGTGGGTACCAGGAGTCGACCTCAGGACCTCACGCTTGCCAGCAAGCACTTGTGCTGCTGAGCTATATCACCGGCCCCATTTTTCCTTTATGTGGGTTCCGGGAGTCAAACTCAGGACCTCGCGCTTGCCAGGCAGGCGCTTATGCCGCTGAGCTATCTCACTGACCCACAAATTACTTTTAATAATGATTTTTCTTATACCTTCAAACCCCACAAAACTCCCCACTCTGGGTTCCCTGAAACGTGGATGTCTGAGAGACTGATATTTGTCCCTTAATCTCCATTTTTTCTCTCTTCCATAGTAATAAGAATTTAAGCTGGGAATACAGCCAACCAAAATAAGCTACATGTTCTCTGGAAGCTAGGGATGCCCGCAGAACTGCGCTGAGATGTAAACAGAAATCCATGCAGCATCTTCTTTAATAAACAGCTGCTATGGCCTTTGCCTTTCTCACCCTCCATCCTCCTTCCCATCGGCCAAAATGAAAACCGGATGGCTGAAATTAGAGCCACTATCTTGGACCACGAGGAAACCTTAGAAATGGATGCTACACACTAGAGTAGGAGCCAGTTCCTGGGGGTTTCATGGAGCACAGCCTACTTCCTGACTTCATAGTAAGAGAAATAAACTTGTACTGTATTTAAGCCAATGCTAGTCCTCCAGTTGTTACAGCTGAACTTGATTCTAATTCATGTTCCCACCTGTTTATCCCTACTTTGTGAACAGGTGGAAATCCCTGAGGAAAGCACTAACAAATGAACTGTTTCTTTTTAGCACAAAATAAAATAACAATAGCTAGTAATTAATGGGAACTGATTCTATCAGACTTTATGTTAGGTATGTATCTTCTATAAAACAATGCCCCCCCATATAAATGAGAAAATTTAAAACAGGTTAAGTGACTTATCCAACATTACATGGTAGGAAATAGTCAAACTAAGATATAAATCCAGGTCTGGATAATTCATAAGCCATGCTCTCTGATGCATGTATCCCTAAATGTAGAATCTGGCCCATACTGCCGGGGGACAGAATGGGGTACACATCAGGTTTCTCAAAGTCAACAGAAGCTCACACACTTATCCTGGCAAGATTCGATCAATCAGTAAAAATGTGAGGGTAAGCTGTGTTCTCATCACTTCAGGAGGTATTCTAGGGGAACAAAGCCACATCACCGAGCGCCAGTTCTCTTAAAATCCAACCCTCTCAAGTGGTTTTGTCCCTGTTCAAGTGTTCATCATTTTAGCACTCTAAAGATTAGAGTTGATTTATTTAGAGTAAAACATCAGACAATACTACATTTCTAATAAGTACATATTAAATTTGCATCAGTTTTTAAATGATGGAATCATTTGATGCCCCTGGTTGTTAGCAGGACACAAATAGAGCTGTCTGGGAACTGGCCCAGATGTATTACCCATTTTAAACAATGCCATAAAATAAAGCTACTAACTAACCACTGTTGAGTGCTTACCTTCACAGACATTATTTTAAGTACTTATCTCCTTTATGCTCACAGCAAGCCCAAAACAGTAGTTCTTTTGAAAATAGAAGTTGCATTGTATTGGTCATTGCCAAAGCACCACCTCTCATTACTTACTTGGCAAATAGCAGGTCTGCAATAACTCTTTTGTGAATGAATGTTTACCAGATACTTCTTGGGTCACTTCATGTTCTCTCAGCCCCATTTGTCTCTTGTTCTACCTGCTGCAGAGACCAACACTATAGTTGGCTCCGAACAACCTCACCTAGGTACAAAGGACATGATTTCCGTCAGCAGCCCTGGGAAATCCCTTTCAACAGAGGTTTAGAGCTTCATGAAACCACACTGGCATCCATGCATGTGTAGAATGAAAGTATGGAGGAATTAACACCTCATGGAACAAATCTTTGAACGGGGGAGAAAAGAATCAATGGGATAGATTTTCTTTCTTCTATCCAGTGGACTATTCTGATACATAATTTATTTGGCTTCTTGGAGGACAGTTGTAGTGGTCCCATGCAGTCAATCAATTACTAGTGACCAACTTGATAACACATCCTCCTATTGGATCTGTCTCCCTCCCTCCCTACCTCTTTTCCTTTGTCTTTGGGCTCACAATTTCTAATAAAGAAATAGCACATAACCCCTTTACCTGAGGTTCTTCTTTCCAGAGAGCTCAGACTAAAGTAAAGTAAGTGAATCTACCTTCGAATACTTTGTCTAAAAAGACTTTTCAAATGGACTGTTAACCACTAGGCCATCTCATTTTATTTGCTAAATTCAAATCAAAGGGAATGATGGAAGTCATCTTTCAGAAACACATAACCCATGATCCTGGTTATCAATGGTAGTTATTTACATAAGCCATGGCAATACGGCCAGAAGATGGCAAGGCCCCATTCTGACTTCTGCAATAGTTTTATATCTACATAAGGGGCACCATATATAAAACATTCTTTGAGGATGTGATATGACTGTGTTAGAGCTCATCTCAGAATACTTAAAGAAAATATCTGCAATAAATGGTGGCACAGGGATACATGCAGCTAAGGTCAGAAAATTAGACAAATCTCTGAAGTTTTTTATAAGAGTAGGAAAATTTATTGGGAAAAGGAATGGGGAATAGGAATAGCTCCTGAGAGACAGGAGGGATCCTGAATGGGTTGCCCTGAAGTTTTTTAATTTACTGAAAAGTAGCAAACCTAGAGAGGGGCTGATAGAGCAAGCAACAAACAGTGGCAGTAATATAATAGTTGTTATTTTTTTCCTAACATTTATTAAGTATTACTCTGTGCCAGGCAAGGGTTTATCATAGTATGTCTTCACAAAACCCTGTAATAACATTATTTTTAATTTACAGATATCTGAAGAAGTTAAGAGTTACTAACTTTCCAAGGTCTCTCTATTAGTTACTTTCTCATTGCAGAGACACAATACCTGCCACCCACAACTCTAAGAAGGAAAGGTTTATTTTGGCTCAAAATTTGTAGAGGTTTCAGTCCAGAGTTTGTAGAGGTTGGAGTCATAGACAGAGAGAGACAGAGAGACAGAGAGAGACAGACACAAAGAGAGACAGAGAGAGACAGACAGAAAAGAGAGACAGAGAGAGACAGACAGAAAGAGACAGAGAGAGAGACAGAGAGACAGGAAGGGGCTAATGTCCCAATAGCACCTTCAGGGGTCCTCCTCTAGTGACCTGATTACCTCCTACAAAGTCTCACTTCCTAAAATTTTTACTCCCTCTCAACAGAACCATCAGCTGGAGCCTTTCATGCATGAGAATTTGGGGGACATTTAAGATGCAAAGCATAATACACATTCAAGTAAGATCATTCAGTAATTGTCTTTCTGTGTCTTATTTCACTTAGTGCAGTGTCTTCCAGACTTGTTCCTCTTGTTGTACAGAGGTGACTCAAAAATGTGTTCAGTGTTTAAATTTTTAAAGCTTATCACAATAAAAGATACATTGCTATAAGTCCCCCCCAAATATTCCCACTGGCTTTAAACACATTTATCTCATCATTCTTGCCACTTTTTTAAGCAGTTCTGGAGGTCCTCCTTCATGAGTGTCTTTATGAGATGTGATTAAAAAAAATATGGTGAATGCTGTTGCCGAGTGCCATCCAACAGGAAGGAGGGAAGGCTTTGTAAAGACATTCTGGTGTGTCCTCATGCACCTTATTCACCAGATCTGGCACCATGTGAGTTCTGGCTCTTTTACATAGTCAAAACAAGCATTAAAGGTAAATGCTGTATCCTGAATGGATTCAGGAGATCAAGGCAGCCACAGAACTGCAACTAAAGCGGTCATGAAGGAGGACTTCCAGAGCTCTTCAGACAGTGGTGAGAATGATGGGATAAGTGTGTTGGAAGCAAAAAAGAATATTTGGCTGGCTCCAAGATGGGGTAGCACGGCAGAAGGGCATGGCAGAGGAGAAAGAGCACATGACACGGCAGCAGGAAGCAGAGGGACAGATCAAGGGAGGAGGGAGGGAGGGAGACCCTTCCAGTCCCCATCCCAGTGACCCACCTCCTTCAATCAAGCTTCAGCTCCCAATATCACACTTAGGTATAAACTCATCAGTAGATGAATCCACTGATGAATACCATCCCCCCATGATCCAATCACCTCCAGAAAGCCCCACCTATGAATGTAGGAAGCTTTGAGGGGACATGTAGATATAAATCGTAACAATCTCCCTGGAAGGAAGTGGAAGATGGCATCTAATCTCTGTACTTCTTTTGTTTCAGAGAAAAATAAATCTTTATTTAAGCCAGTGTTGTATTTGTGGTTTCTTTCATATGTAGTGAAGCTAATTATAACTGTTATACATACCCAATTACAACAGATTTCTAATACTAATTTTGGTTGAAGCACCAATCAAAAAACTAAGGAAATATACACTAGTTGACATCTTAAATATTTGTAATTGTAAAATAACTTACCCAATGTACATCAGAGAATGGAAAATTAATAGTGATCTGATATAAAGGCATAGCACAGAAAAAATAAGCCCCACAAGACAGTTTTCCAGTGTTCAGGCCCCCTATATTGCCTCTATTTGCATCACGTACCTCTATCGCCTCAGGTCATTAGGTCTTTGTTACACTGGCCTCATTTTTGTTCATCAAAACAGCCAAGCCAGTTCCTCCACACAGGCTATGTACCTGCTGCTTCCTCTGCTGGGACTACTCTTTCTACGGGCTTCCTCCTGGCTGGGTTACTGCTCGTTGTTCAGGTCTAAGTTTAAATGTCACTCTTCATTGAGGCCTTCCCCGAGCACCCAACTCAAAGCATGACTCCCCAGGTCCCACCTCTACCAGACCTGTCATTCTCATTCTGTCCCATTAACCTGCTTTGTTTTCGTCATTGCACTTATCATTAATGGAATAATCATTTTTGTTAGCTTATTTGTTTTCTTATTTATTTCATCATCCCACTTGAGCATGGATTCATGAGATCCTTAGGGATTTTGGCAGTATATATAGTATACAGTTCATATTTATTAAATGACAAGTGATTTAACGAGTTACTAATCTTTGCCAAGAACTGGCCATGACCAAGTCAAACAAGAAGAGTCTGGATCTCCATGAACCCCTATCTCAGTGCCAAATCACACAGAATAAAATGCTTGGGCTCCCAGAACTTCTGTGTCAAAGGCTCACTGACATCTCATTGCCCCAAAGACAAGGCCCCCTTGAAAATCTGCGAGATCAAATTGGGAGCTTTGGGTATGAAGGAGATAACTGAAATCAAATCAAAGAGAGTGTGTAAATCAGGCATGGTAGGACATGCCTATAATCCCAGGACTCTGGGAGGCTGAGCCAGGAAGATTGCAAGTTTGAGCCCAGCCTGGGTAATCTTGTGACATAGCAAAACCCTGTCTCAAATTTTTAAAAAGGTATGGGGATGTAACTCAGTGTAAAGGCCCCCTGGATTCAATCCCTAGTAATGCAAACAAACAAAGAGAGTGCTTAGCAGGGCCAAGGATGTTGGAAATCTGCAGAGCTACTTTCAAGGTAACAAAAGTTCTGGGGAGGGCTGGGGATTTAGCTCAGTGGCACAGTGCCTACCTGGCAAGTGTGAGGTCCTGAGTTTGATTCCTGGTACCCAAAAAAAAAAGTTCTGGGGAAACAAAATTTGGTGCCCCCTTGACTTATCAATAGAGAGGGTCTCCCGCTGTTGTTGTTACTGTTGTTGTCAATCCAAATTTTACACGTTGGGGTACAGCATAAGATTTCACACACACACACACACACACACACATGCAATATTCCTCTAATTTAAAAAACAGTTGGATATATAAGATGGTTAAGATAGATACACTACCAATTTTACTTAGTTCATTGAAGAGTAAGTTTCGTGCCAATAATGTTTGGACAATTGAATGCTAATATCTGGTATCCTGAATAACTAACTTAAAGATAATAATATGTAATGCATTAACCATTGTTACCCTCCTATTATGTTGTTTTGAAAATTTGTTCTTTTTTGATTTGTTTTTTCTTCTCTTTAAAAATTAAAAAAAAAAAACAGTTTGGAAACCATTTCTCCTTATTGTATACAGAACAAAAGTACTAGTTGAAAAGAATTTTAATTAGGTCTCTGTCAGTATTTACAATAAAAATGTTAAGTTTTAAATATTGTCCTTCTCAGGTAGAAATTTGAAAATTTCACAGCCAAGTCCCCTGCCTGCACCAGTGTGGAGGCCTAGGGAGTTGAACATATTTGCCTGTCTGTCCACCCAGTCATCCTCATCTGATAGCATGTAAAGTTCATTGCCTGTTCTAGGCAAAACGCATTAGAAATGTAGGGCACTCAAACACGCTTCTGATGTGCGTAATTTCTTCCTGGAGGAAGAGAAAGCAGGAAAATAATTGCCCTAGAAATAACTAATGGGCATCTTATGCCCGACCCTACCAGGTGCCTGCGCCTCCTAGGTGTAAGGTAATGGCATACTTGCTAGCAGCTAATGATGCACACTGGTGGCCCAGAAGGCTTTGGTAAAAGTCTCCTCACAGTCATCATAATGATTTGAAATGTTTTGCTGAAAATAAATTCCTTCCTCTCATTTGCACTTCATGATTCTAAGTCATCAAGGTGCCACTTCCCCTGCTATTTGGTAGGAAGTGGCAGGGATTTTGTCCCCAGCGATACAAGCACAGAAGCTCAGAGCAGCCACCCCCACACTTCTGCATTGTGACTGCCATCTCACTGCTGCTAGGCAAGGATAATTGGTGGCTTGGAATGTGGCCAAAGAGTTGGCAGGATGCAAAGCAGGCCTCTAACATCAGGACTTTGGTGCCAGCATCTGAGCTCTGGCGTGGAAGGAGAGCCAAGGTTACCACGAACCTCAGTGTGACCTCAGAGTTCAGGACGCCCTGCCTGCACCCTGGCTCCCATTCTCTCAGCTTCCATGCCACTTTTATGCCACTCATCCTACATGACAAGCTTTTCCTAGGATAGCAGCAGAAAGGTTTTAAATAACACGTGAATTCTGAAAGGTATGCGGGTGGCAACCGCATGCCACCTACAGGTTGGATGGCGACAGCCACAACTATATTTAGGGAGAGATTAGCACCGTCCTCCATGGGTACTGCAAGTACTGGCACACAGGCTCTTTGCACTGTGCCAGAGACCCTACTAACAGCGTAGAACTTGTGCCATGCCAACTGGAAATACAATCATTTTAAACTTTATCCAGGAAGAGACAGAATCCGATATTTAAAGGAAAAGAAAGAACTACACTACACTACAACAACCTGTATGTCGGCATTTTTTAGCTGGGGACTGCCTTCACCACCCTACTCTCAGTCCCTGAATTACTATCACAAGCTCAACCACAGACTGAGTTCCAAAGCTGGGCTTGTGCCACCAGGGGCTGGTAAGGATATTTTCATTAGGTGGACAGTTTTAAGTGGAGCACGTATCATTCTCAAAAGCTGGGACAGGCATCTCATTTCACAAAGAGCACCAAGGCCCTGAAGGCCCTGAGGTCTAGCCCAGGCCTCATTTCACAGAGAGCCTTTAATGTAGAATCTTGAGGTTATCTGAAGAAGAAATTATATATATAGTCACCAAGAAACCCTGACAAGAGTAAAAGAAAGTGACATTGAAGATACAATTTAAATTAGCACATTATTACCAGACGACAGTGCTTGGAGTGCATTAAATACAATAACAATGATAATAACAATAATGACTAACTGTTACATTGTACATACTGTTCTAAGAATCTGGTACTCTACTAAGACATATATAATCCTCATAAAAACCATATTAAGAGGTACTACTATGCCCTTTTTATAAACTTAAAACTGCAATACAGAAAGACCAACTAGCTTGCTCAAGATCATATAGCTAAAAAATGCTGGACCAGAATTTAAACTCAGGATGTCTGGGCTCTAGGCTTAACCAGTATGGAATGAGGTAATTGTTTTGTAGAACAAATCCTTCATAATAACACAATCACATTGCAATTTTACAGGTTAAATGCATCAAGGAAACACTTGGCATTTCAACATTTTTTAATATCCCAGGAGTCCCTAAAAAAGCCTTGGGACAGGATAGCAAGTACCTTTTTCCTTCACACGGACTGATCTTACTCTGGAAAAAGTTATTCAAGTCTGGTTCAGGGTTTTGGAGCTCTGTCATTGTACCTTCCTCTATGATACAGAAACACTCCTGATTTGACCATGTTAGGCCCTCAACTCAAAGCTCTCAGAAAGAAGCAAGCGAGCTTCTCTGACCTATAACTGATGATGACAAGGTCTACTGAAGACTGTACTAATATCCATCCTCTCCAAAGAAGGCAGCATCAGGGGCATTGCCAGACACCCAAGCCACAACCCTGAGAGCTGTTGCCCAGTGTGAGCTCTACCTCACCTGTAGAGTGATAGGGGGGCTCTTAAAAGCTGGCTGTTGAATTGGAAAATCTATTAGAAATAAGACCCAAGTATGCTGGAGGGAAACACTGTGTGCAATTAGTATTTGATATATGCATAGTAGAGTTTCTTCACTCAAAACATAAGTACTAAGCCTCCCTAGGAAGGCACCATGCTACACACTGTGGGAATGGAGAAGAATGAGACATATGAGAGCCCAAAATGGGTTAACAAACACACCAGCAAATCACTCCCATGCAGTGTGGTTGACAAGGTAGATAGATCATGGCATGGACAGGTTCTGTGAAAGATAGAAGAGCAAGTTTTTCACGCTGCAGAGGGAATCTGTGGAGTTGACATGTGCAGTCAGCCACTAAGGATAAGCTGGCATTGACTTAGCCAAGCAGAGAGAGCTGGGGAAGAGACAAAGGGAAGCCACAGCAACACAGGAACAAAAGCAGACCCCAACTGCCATCCAAGCAATGATCCTCCTTCTTCTGTCTGTGAGCACTTTGCCTGTTAATTAATTAACATAATGAACACACACTGAGCACCTTCCATGTGACTCACAACATGACATTTGCGGGGAGACTACCTAGAATTCTTAATAAATGCTCTAGCTTGATAAAGAGCTAGGTGTTTCTCTATAGCTCTATTAATGCATGTTTATCTGCATGAATGGAAGGTAGCAGGGGCCATAGGAAAAAGGCCACACACATGTGTGCACACACACACTACCACCCAACCCTCCTTAAGGACAAGGACTGGAATTTTTAGAGCATTTCTTATTCTATTCCTTTCCTGCTCTGATTCCTTGGATTATACCTGCTGGGTTGGCATCCTTTTTATGGACAGATAACAGATCTCACCCCCTGGAGGGGCTTGGGATATGCTTCTTCTGATTAGAATGGCTATGATCAGAGAAAAAAGAGGTGGGAGAGTGATGAGCCTCTCACTATCTTTAGGGATACAGGTGCCAATCCTATCCTTTGTTCTCTATCTTTTCATTGTTCTCAAACAATTCAGAAAAAAATCTTGTATTTGGTATTTAGCCTGTATCCTGGAGATTAAAGAATTTTGCGTCTCAAAATTGGCCTCCTTTTGTTACATTTTTAAATGTGTATGTTATTAGACTATCCATCATTCCTATTCGTCTAACAAATAGTCACCTTGTAGATCTCAGTGTAAATGTCACCTCTAGGAAGCTTTTTCGGCACTACTGCCAGACTCCAGTCTGAATTAGGTGGTCTTATTACTCTCTGGACTTCTACAATAGCCCTTATCATTGTAACTGCATCTGACTCCTAAAACCCAATTGTAATTCTGTGAGATTAAAGACGGTGTCTCGGGGCCGGTGAGATGGCTCAGCGGCGTAAGCGCCTGCCTGGCAAGCGCGAGGGCCCGAGTTCGACTCCCGGAACCCACATACGAATAAAAGGGCCGGTGATATTGCTCAGCGGCACGGGCGCCTGCTTGTGCGCGAGGTCCTGAGGTCAACCCCCCAGTACCCACAAAAAAAAAAAAGACAGTGTCTCACTTATTCACTGTGATATCCCCCAAGCCCCTAATACAGTGTAAAGCATATATTAGGTGGTCAGTAAATATTTGCTAAATTAATTAATGTATTATTTAATCAGCACTAATACTAGAAGCAACTGCACATCAACAATAAATAATTTAGTTACTTCAAAATGGAGCACATTCTCTTTTTGGAAAATAGAAGTATCCCATTCCTTCTGAAGGATTTCCTACAAATCCCAAATTTAGAACTTGCACAGTTCAACAGTTTGAAGAAAGAATTGTTACAATTCCTACTTTCTACTTCCAACTGCTCAGGAAACTTTAAATCAAATTTCCAATAACATATGGTAAATCACTTTTCCTATCCCCTGTCTTATTTCTCTCTTTGAAAGGGGACACTATGTGACTCACTTTCCTTTTCTCCCTCACTCAGGAAATGTTATATAAATTTTGCTATTGCACCTGCAAGGTTTGTCTGAAAGATCAAGGTCAGGTGATGGGCATGAAAAATAAGTTTAGGATATCAGTGAAACAAAACTCTGTATTACTAGACCTCTGGCCCACCACACTTAAGGTAAACTTAATAAGGATACATTTTCTTTTACCTTAAAACTCTATTTAAATTTTAAAGGTTGATACACCTTTAATGAATTGTTAGCTATAATTTCAAACAATAAATAAAAACTCAGCCTATGCACATCTCAAGTTCTTAGTTTTCTTCTTAAGTGCAAATAAAATTCTCTCAAGTCCTTGGGAGTGAAGGATATGGAAAAGTCGCTCTCAAGAGAATCATAGGAGGGCCGGTGAGATGGCTCAGTGGCGTAAGTGCCTGCCTGGCAAGCGCGAGGTCCTGAGTCTGACTTCCAGTACCCACATACGAAAAAGGGGCCGGTGATATTGCTCAGCGGCACGGGTGCCTGCTGGCGCGCGAGGTTCTGAGTTCGACCCCTGGTACCCACAAAAAAAAAAAAATGAGAGAGAATCATAGGAAATGCATAATTTACAATACTAATAACAAAGATTTTTCATGGGACTGTTTCTATCTTGGTGTTGGACAAAACTTACAAATGACATGGCTAGCCTAGCTTTATTACTTTTAGCCCTCACATGCCTCTAAGATATAAGAGGATTGAAGTTAAGTATGACTGGAAATTGAAGCATTTCTTTGAAAAAAGTTGTTAAAGACTTGTGAGTTTCCTTCCCTCCCCGTGAGGAGGAGAAGTGTGTTCCTGTCACCTCAAGCCAAGCAAAAGGGTTTTTCGAGAACACAGCATGGGTTTACCAGAGTCTATAGAACACAGAAAACATAGTAGACAAATACAATACATCCTGGAAAAGCACAGAGGCAATTGCCGAGGAAATGCTGAGAGAGTGAGTACAGACTGACCAGTAGCCCCAACATTTGTTGAGACAAAGGATATATGAACACTCCCTGTAACAAGATGACCAGTAGGGAGAGAGAACTGGCCAAGAGGGGCATTCTGTCCTTACCCCAGGGAGGGACCCGGGATTCCCAAGGTCTGAAGGAGAAAACGTAAACAACCACAGAGAATATGTGTCTGGGTCATTACCCTGGCGATGTAGCCAAATGTTCCCAGTACAGGTCTCCGTAGAACCTACAAATACACCCTTCAAAAAGAATCTGCTTTGAAATCCCCCAACTCAAGTTGGTTTGAGCTATCTGCCAAAGCAGCAAAAACCATCATCAGATGTCGCTTGTACCAGTCAAGCAGCACCTTTCTTTCCCCTGACCTGTCCTCTCTACCCTTTCTCCTAGTGAGTTGCTGGGGCCCTGAAGAAAGTAGTGGGGGTCGGGAGTGGGAGGAACCAAGGTGAGGAAACCAAGCGGAAACCAGCTGTACCCTGTTCCCCACAAAAATTCTCAGGCCTGGCCACAGCTGCAGCTTGAGGGAGAATCTAAATTGAGAATTCTAACACTTATGGGTGGATAGTTTTATAACTGAAATAAAATCACCTTTGTGAAAGCAAATAACAGGAAAACGTTTTATTATTTATGGGTTACTAGAAGTACCAGGGGACCTGCCCTAGATACACCCAGGGGGAAGAGGAGAACCAGCTCCACAGAGCAGGTTCAAGCAAGTGGTAGGAAAAAGAATGAAGCTGGGGTTTTTTTCTGTTGTTTTTGTTTGTTTGTTTGTTTGTTTGTTTGTTTTAAGCCTTCCAAGAACTGCTCTCAGGAAGTAATATTTACCTCATTTCTTCTGGCATTTTCAATGTTCTATATTAGTCTAGCAAGTGGAACAACGTCATCAGTGGCCGGCTGAGCTGAACCCCATTTCTGTACTTACAAGTTAATAGGAAACACTCAGGATGTCTCTACTCTGTGTGCCTCAATTCACTCACTGGTAATAATGAGGACAATGTGGGACCTACCATATGGAGCTGCTGTGAGGATTCAATTGCCATGAAGAGATTGGAAAAGGGTTTGGCAGATAGTAAGTGCTCAAGCAATGATAAACATTGTCATCATCATCCTCCACATTGGAGATCTTGAAATTGGTGAAAGATGTGTTCATTAATCTTTGAAGATCAAAGAGAAAGAGGCTTGGAGAAAGGGGCTCACCTTTGCACTGAGCCACATCCCCATTTTTATTTTCTATTTTGAGACAGGATCTCACTAAATGGCTAAATTGCCTAGGCTGGGCTCAAACTTGAAATTGCCCTGCCTCAGCCTCCCAGGGTGCTGGGATTACAGGTGTACCACCACACCCAGCCCTAGTCCAACCTTCTGACCTTATTTCCTGCCACTGTCCTCCATTCTCTAGCCACATCGAGCTGCTCTCCATTTCACAAGCACTCCAGCACCCTTCTCTGCTGCTGATAACGGCCTACTCATTCTTGAAGACTTGATCCAAATGTCATCCTCACTGCATAACATAACAACAAAAAGATATCACACACAACCTCCAATAACAAACATTTATTTTCTCACTCAGCTAGAGCAGCTGTGCTTCAGACAGCATTTTGGCTGGGCTGGGCTCCAAGTCACTGGTTGATTTCAAGTTAACACTACAGTTTTCCTCATTCTGGGACCAGGAGCTATGTGGGACGTGTTCTCGTGATGGACCACGGGAGCACAAGAAGCCAAGTCAAACCATGCAAGCGTATTTATAGACTGGACAGATCACATCTGCTAACGTTACATTGGTCAAAGCAGGTTATATGGCCAAGACCAGCACCTACAAAGAGAGAAATATACTCTGTCTTCTACAGTATCAACAAAGCCACATGGCAAAGTATATGAGCATGTAGTATTATGACAGGGAACCAATTAAGAAGTGGGAAGGAGAATTCAGAAAAATAATCCAATTTATCAAATATACTTTTTTCCATCTTGGGGCCTCCTTTATCTTTGTTCATTCAGCTCAGATGACACAGTAGAATCCCAGACACTGAATCTTTTACTAACCCCAGACATGGGCAGGGATGTCTCTGAACTTCCATTTCTGCAGCCACAAAATGGAAAGATCATTTTGAAAGATAATGGAGAAATGAGGCATGTTGGCACACACCTGTAATCCCAGCAACGTGGTAGACTGAGGCAGGAGGCTTTCAAGAACTTCAAGGCCATTTGGGGCTGTTGAAGGGAAGGGAGGGGAATGGGAAAAAAAGAAGAATCAATATACATCATGTACACATGTACAGGTACAAATTCCCTACAACAAATGTGATCATTATGTATATCTAAAATGTACCAATAAAATTAATTTTTTAAAAAGGCCAATATGAGATCTTATTACAGAATTTTTAAAAATTAAAAGGGCTGGGACCCTGGATTCAATCCCCAGTACCACAAAAAAAAAAGAAAAGGAACAGAAAACCAGTAGTACTTGACCTGCTGATCAGAAATGGAAAAGTTACACTCCATCCATTTTCATTACCTTTCTTCGCTGGTTATATTGAAAGGCTTTCTTTTTTTTTTTTTTTTTTAATTTGACCTGCGTTTATCTGAATCATGTTTAAGACATGAGTAATGATTTTGAAATTCCACCTGAATTTTAGCCATGCCTACAGTTGTTCAAGTACTTTTAAAAAACCACCAAAAATAATAGATTATCAAAAATAAAAATTATCAAAAATAAAGTTCTGTGTTGTAGTTTAAAGGTAATCCCAGTTGACCTGGTGGTATACAGGCTATCACATGGCCAGGTCTAGCTGAAAGTGTCCATTAGGATGGCAGAGTGATTCAAGAAATCAAAAGCCTCAGACAGGTACATGTACTTCAACCCACAGCCAGACAGGAAAAAATTTATTATTGCTCTTTTTTTTTTTATTGTTCTTTTTAAAGAGTACTAAAGACTTAATCTGGGGCACAGGGCCCTGTGACCCATTCTCTGGTTAGTATGTCAACAAAGACCTGCCAACTTCCCAGGGCAGTAACTGGGAACCAGTGAATTTATTTTTGTCTCACTGCTTCATCCTTGAACTTTTGTCTACCATATGCCTGGGAAGCTGGAAACCCAGAGGGGCTGAACTCAGGCATTGTATTTTTTAAACCATCATTTGCAAAGTCAGTGTACTTATTAGTGAAACCCCTTTGTTAGAGAAATACCACCTTACCCTGTGGTGCTGAAAACACAATTTTCATTATTCTACAATATGTTAGGGGGCCATAAAATCTCTCTTTTGTCAGTCCAACCCTTGTATTCATAATGGTACTTTTTCTTGATGTAGGGACTTTATTCTATGATTTACCTAATCCAAAGGCTAACAATCAGCCTACCTAAACCAGTGGAAGGGGGCCAGAGGAACTCACAGAGGGTTTCCATGGGGTAGGAGAAAAAGCAGCCAGCCCAACCCACCCCTACACACCCAAATGTGTTCTAGTGCAAAGGGCTGCATCACACTGTGGATCTTCTTCAGCATAGGACCATGACCTCTGAAAGGTTGTTGCGTCCCTTTTCTGTTTTTGAGAGACCTGTAGCACATAGCACACCTCCAGCTGATAAATCTCCCTCTCCCCACTAGTCAGTCTCCCTCCAACACTTGGAAACCCTCCAGGAAATTATTCCATACCCATACAGACTGCCGAAGAACAGAAGGCAGATTCTGTGTCAAAGTAGACAACACGTGATGTAGTCAAAGCATCCTAGAAGTTAGGAGACAGAGGTTCTGGCCCTACCCCTGACTTCATGGTGTCTGGGCAGGCCCCTTCACCTTGCTGCACCTCCGTTCCCTTTTTTTTTTTTTTTATATGCGGGTATCAGGAGTCGAACTCAGGACCTCGCACTTGCCAGGCAGGCACTTACAACACTGAGCTATATCACCGGCCCTCCATTCCTTTTTTGATGTACTCCTAGAAGGAAATTTCATCCATTCCTCACTACTTCAACTCATCATTTGATGAGTTAATTTCTCCATAACATAATTCATAGTTATTTGGTCTACTGCTTTATTACCTGGCACATTGTTAGTGCTCAATAAACATTCATTTAATGAATGAATGAATAAATGACATGAAATAATCTAGTGTTGGGGGCCGGTGAGATGGCTCAGCGGCATAAGCGCCTGCCTGGCAAGCACAAGGACCCAAGTTCGACTCCTGAAACCCACATACGAAAAAAGGGCCGGATGATATTGCTGGCGTGTGAGGTCCTGAGGTCAACCCCTGGTACTCACAAAAAAAAAAAAAAAGAAAAGAAATAATCTAGTGTTGATATGCTATGACTTTTCATTTAGCCAAAGCAAAAAACAAAAACAAGTGACAAAGATATGAAAGAAAGATTAGCTCCCTTTTGTAGTTCCCAGAGGAAAAAAAATGGGGCAAAGGATGGCAAAGTGAAAATCCCCTATTCATCAGCCACACCTTCTTATAGCATTTTGCTTAGCATTAAAGAGGAAATTTTATATTTATACATTTGGGATTTAAGCATAACTTGGGTAATTGTTATGAGCACAGAAACTGTAAAGTCTTTCTTATTTTCCTGGCACTTTTGTGTCTTCTAGCATTTCTTGGCTGATCTGATAAGTCATTTAAATCAACATTTAGGTACACATTCTAGCCTACTCAACAAGTCTCAGTTTTTCCACTTCCATTATGCAATTACTCCTCAGAATTTTTGTGTTATTTCTGCTCAGTCTTATTATCAACCCCAGAGAAGTTAAGATCTAATTGAAACCTAAAAATCTAAAAGTACTTAATGTCGCCCTACAGACATACGTAATTTAATTTTTGTGTTAACACAAACCATCTGGGCAAAGGCACCATAATTAACTGCCATTATAGCAGAAAATGCCCTCCCCAGCCAGTATACTTCAGTGTCCGTTAGTTGCCCAGGTAACAGTTCCTGTTACTTCTGTTTCTTAGAAATGGCTGGTCACTGTGATGCATAGCTGGTCACTATGATGCATATTGTAAGACCCAATCAAAGACAGCCAAGTACTCTGCTTCTGTACTTCCTGCTTGCTTATCCCATATAAGCCCTACACTGCCAAGGATCAGGGCCTCACAGTTTTATACCGACTGATTCCTTGTCAGTGCCTGTTGACGTAAATAAATCTGCCTCCAAATCCTGGGTGTCATTTCAGTGTTTCTGTTTGCCGTAGCACAATTAGCCATTGTTTTTCAATACAATATTTAATTAATACTATGCTGATGGTTGGTCAATGGCTCTAATCTCCATTCTCACACCACTCCACAGCTATTTGCTGTGCATCCAATCGGGCCATCCCAATCTAGTGGACAAATCTCAGATCACTGCAGCTTATCTTGTTTTCCCTTGATATTCTTATCTCTTCTTTTATTTAGCGGCTTTGGACAGTTTTGGGTTTTTTGGGTTTTTTGTTTTTTGTTTTTTGTTTTTTGTTTTTTTTATGTGGGTAGCCAGAGTCGACCTCAGGACCTAGTGCTTGCCAGCAATCGCTTGTGCCACTGAGCAATATCACTGGCCCTTTTTTCCTTTATGTGGGTACCTTTTTTCCTTTATGCAGAGTTGAACTCAGGACCTCACGCTTGCCAGGCAGGTGCTTATGCCACTGAGCTATCTCACTGGCCCATTTGGACAGTTTTTATCTGCTCTTTGCTGATTTATTTTCAAATAGCTAAAATGATGTATCTGGTATGTGCTACTTCTGACACAGAAATAGAGAGCTAGATCTCCTCCAGAAAAATATTGGTGTGATCCTCTGTACTAGTGTTCTGACAACTTCTAGCCAGAGCAAATAACTCTATGCAATATCATATGTTTATGGCAAAAGTTAAGCCAAATCCTGATTTCATCTAGAGCTTTGCCCATGAAATTGCCATCTTTCCAGGTTTATTTCTTATCCTCCCTCATTCTAATCAGATCAATGTCTTGTTCCTCCTACAAACTTGGTACTTTCCTGAATCTTCAATCTTCCGAATACTCATCTTTAAAATCTCAGCTCACCCATTGCTTCCTCCATGAAACTACCCCAGATCACCCTATTTTTAAGTAACTCCCAAAGGAGTCTTTCTTCTCTTATAGGTCTTTGATTTTTCTGCCTTATCTTAGAGTTATTCATAAAATTTGTTGTCTTCTATATCAACAAATTGTATGCAGAGATTTTCTCCATCTTCACATCTCACAGAGTGGTCAGTATTAGTACTTGGTTAAATAAATAAATGTCTCTCATTTGTGACATGAGGAATTTGTTATACTTTTGAAGCTTAATATATGTTATTAATTAATAGATAACTTCTGTCATTCCTTTTGGGCTCCCAAGATCAAATGGAGATGGAAACCTAATCAGTAGACTAGAATAGAACATTAGGAGAGTTTTTTTACTTTAGTGTACATTCAGGTGCCCAGGGCTTCATCCAGGTACATCACAAGTTTATGGACAATTACTTCTAGACTGAGGCAAGTGAAAAACCAGGCTATGAATAGAAGGCATCAGCACCTCCTACTGGGAGAAGGTAAGGCATGAAGGTGCTCATAAAGGGGTCTTTACTCCAAAAGGTACGGGGCACGTGTCCCCTTTGTCCTTGTTTGGGTGACACTGTTCATTTATATCCATGAGTTCAAAGCACAGCAAGTGAGCGTCCAGAGGACAGAATATAGGTGGGATGGCTCCAGGTACCTGGTTAAGCCTAGAAAAGCATTACCTAAGATAGTCCATAAATGTATAACCAGACCTGAGAGCTGAAAATATAATCAGGAGAATATTCTGGCAGAAATATTATTTATAGGTTGCACTGAGATAAGGAAAGACGAAAAAGTATACAGAGAACTAAGGGCCTGAGGCAAAGATATAACAGTGAAATGAGTAACAAAGTTGGTGATCTTGGGAATCACAAGTAAGGAAAGAGTAAGGTATGAATTGGTTAGGTAATTTTGGAAAGGTATGTGCTTAGAGAAGAAAATGAGATACAACCCAAGACCTCCAAGAATTCATTTACCAAGTAGTTTATTATAATCAATGAAACCTTCATTTCTACACTTCATTTAGCACTTCAGGAAGCCAAATTATTGCTTCACTTACTCCTTCACAAATGTCTAAATAAAAAAAAAGATTGAGAGATATGTAGAATATTTAATGTTTTAAAGATTACTTTATTCCTGGTTATTATAGAGATGTCAATTCTCCTACCACTTGCAATCAAAACCCAACTCAATTTTTTAAAAGCTGGACAAATAAATTTCGAGAACAGGGCCAGTGATATAGCTCAGTGGCATAAGCACCTGCCTGGAAAGCACGAGGTCCTGAGTTCGACTCCCAGTACCCACATAAAAAATTTTCAAGGACATATGAAAGGATAAATAGGCAAAAGTATATGCAAAACTTTTAAGATAAAAATGTGGGCTGGTGGGATAGCTCAGTGGCATAAGCGCCTGCCTGGCAAGCGCGAGGTCCTGAGTTTGACTCCCGGTACCCACATAAAAAAAATGTTTAGAGAGGATCTTGCCATATTAGCCATGAAAAGTTATTATAAAGCTGACCTAATCAAGTCAATATGGTCCTAGCACAGGAATCTCACAGATCAATTAAGCAGAGTAAACAATTCGCTATATGAAGTGCGATCAACAACTATAGTACATGTTCAAAGTTTTTAAATTATTAAAATAAAACACATTGCTATCAGTCTCCCTCAGAATACTCCCCCTTGCTTCAAACACACTTATCTCATCATTCTTGCTGTTATCTGAAGCAGTTCTGGAAATCCTCTTTGTGAGTGTCTTTAGTTTTCTGTCATAGTTGCCTCAATCTCCTAAATGGATTCAAAACTTTTACCTTTAATGGCCATTTTGACTTTGAGGAAAGAGCCAGAAGGCTCATAGCACCAGATCTGGTGAATAAGGTGGATAAGGACACACTACAATGTTTTTAGAAGCCTGCTTTTCCATTGGATGGCACCCAGCAGCAGCATTCACTATATTTTTGATCCTACCACATAAAGACACAAGAAAAGACTTCCAGAACTGCTTCAGAAAGTGGCAACAATGTAGAATATTTTGAGTAGGATTAATGCCAATGACTCTTTTACTATAATAAATTTTTAACTTCAAAATTCACTGTATATTCTGATCACCCTGTATACATCAACAACTAAAAGAACTTAATATATAATAAGGAAAGCATCAAAAACAATTGGAAAAATAGATTATAAATTACATGGCAGTCAGAAAATTAACTATTTGAAGAAAATCAGTTTAAAGCCTTACCTCATGCACAGATAAATTCTGTATGTATTACAAAGAAAAATGTAGAAATCAAACTAAGAAAATATACATGAATTTCATCATATTGCTGGATGGGAAGTGATATTCTAAATATAACAAGGAGAAAAAGGATAAAGAAAATATATTGTTTCCATTGAATTTCTTAATTTCCATACTTGAAAGTAATATAACAAAGCTAAACTACAAATTGGAAAAATATTTGCAAACAAAAATATTCCTAATATACAAAGAACTTTCATAAGTCAATAAGAAAAATATAAACAATACAAATACTGAGGGGCACAATAACCAATGCTCAAAAAGTACTTATATTACTGATTAATAAGCTTGAAGACTGTTTAACCTCACTAATAATGAAATGAATAAATAATACTTTTCAAATGATAACATTCTGTGAGGTCAAAGTGTTTAGTAACAGAAGTGCTCTCATATACTACTAGCAAAAATATGGAACCTTCCTGCTCAGAAATTTAACAATAAATAACAAGAGCATTAAAAATGTTCATATCCAGGGCCAGTGAGATGGCTCAGCGGCATGCGCGCCTGCCTGGCACGCACGAGGGCCGGAGTTCAACTCCCGGAACCCACATACGAAAAAAGGGGCCGGTGATATCGCTCAGCGGCATGGGCGCCTGCTGGCGCGCGAGGTCCTGAGGTCGACCCCCGGTACCCACACAAAAAAAAAAAAAAATGTTCATATCCAGGCCAGGAATGGATGCCTCTGACACAGGCCTTGCCTAATCACTGCTTAAGGCCTAAAGGGTCAGAATTTGTGTGAGAATCAATGAGTAAATGTGAACAGTGGCCAACCTCCTTTCCCACTAGAAACCCCAGGGTCTATGCGGGCTTATTCCAGGATGTTCTGTTGGACCCTCTGGAATTAAACAAGGATGACTTTGCTGTAGATCAAATCACAGTTCATAGCCCAGGCCTAGCTGCCTTGGGCCGCAGGATCACAGAGAGTCTCTGACTTAGACCATGCCCCACCCACACCCTGCCAGAGACAGGTTTGTGAAGTGAGACTTTCACCAGGAGCCCATTGCAGATTTCACATATGGGGCTGCATGTAGGGTAGGAGCAATTCCCAACCTTTTGGCTCTGCTGAAGAGTGCACTAAGAACCTCTGCTCTCCACCTCCCCAAGACAATGGTAGCCCATGCCCACGGTGATTTCTACTGGAGAAGGCTGTGCTCATGGCAGTGGCTGTCCTGCTGATATGGCGTGATCCAGGAAAGGTTTCAGTTCTAGAAGTCCCCACTGCTCCAAGTGAGCAGGGTCTGTATTCAGAGAAATTCCTTCTTCAGGCAAAGACAAGGAACTGATTTGGGTTCTGCTCATTATCCTTTCCTTGCAATCTGATGTCCCTGAAATTGTAGATACCTGAGATAATGTCCAACTCCAGCCCCTGCTCCCCGAGGCCACGGAGAAGGCTTGGGGCTTGATCTACTAGGGAAGATAGGGTCTCACTATGCAGTTCAGGCTGACCTTGAACTCACTATGTAGCTGAGGCTGGCCTTGAATTCCCAGCGATCCTCCTGCCTCAGCCTCCTGAGTGCTGGGATTAGAGGTGTGCACCACCACACCTGGCTTCCAAATTTTCTATAAAGTGATGCAAGAAAATACATTTAACAAAATTTTAAATTTCTATTCATGATAGTCATTTTTTATCTATTCTTTGTTTCCTAGCGCGAGGTCCTGAGGTCGACCCCCCGGTACCCACAAAAAAAAAAAAAAAAAAAAAAAGTACAATGTAACCCTGTCTTAATGAAGTAAACTACCAAGACAAAACATGACCTCTATCCCATAATTATCAATTCTAAGAAAAGAAAAATCAATTGTTGCTTTTTAAAAAATAAAATTCAAGGCAGTGTGTTAGTCAGCTTTTTGTCACTGTGGCCAAATACTTGGAAAAGCAACTTAAAGAAGGAAAGATTTATTTTGGCTCACAGTCTCAGAGGTTTAAAGGCCATGGTCGGCTGGCTCCATTGCTTTAGGCCTATGGTGAGGTAGAAGGGTATAGCAAAGGAAAGCTGCTCAACTCATGGCAGCTAGGAGGAAGGGGAAGAACAAGAGAGTCAGAGAGCAATGAAGGGGCTGAGGACAAGATACACCTTTCAAAGGCACACCCAAGTGATCTACTACCAACTGGGCACTGCCATTCATCAGTGGATTAATCCGTTAATGAGGTTATCACTCCCATAATCCATCCACCACTGCAGGCCCCACCTCTGAACATTGCTGCATGGGAATCAAGTCCTCAACACTTCATATTTAAACCATAACGGCCAATTTAATAATATTCAGGGGCCGGTGAGATAGCCCAGCGGCATAAGCGCCTGCCTGGCAAGCGCAAGGTCCTGAGTTCAACTCGCGGAACCCACATAAAGGAATAAAAGGGCTGGTGATATCACTCAGCGGCACAAGTGCTTGCTGGCAAGCGCGAGGTCCTGAGGTCAACTCCCGGTACCCACATTAAAAAAAAAAAAATTTTTCAGGATAACATATTTACAAAATAAAATTGTTCTTGAATACTAAAAATGAAGCATCCTCATAGAAAAAAAGAAAATCATGTAACTTGATCTTTTACAATAAATCATAAACATTTCCCTATATCTTTATTATTCTTGAACATCATTTGTGTGACTGCCTATTATCCTATTATATAGATATATCCTAATTTACTTAACCAAGTACCTTTTTTTTTTCCTTTTTTAGTACGTGTTTGTGATACACAATGAATACATTTATCATGGGGAGTTGGTAAATATACATATCACATCTTAATCCTTTTCACCTCCTCTTCTCCTCTATCCCTGGATCCTCTTCCCATCTGTGATAGGCCTACCTCCCTGTTTCTTATCCAAGTACCTTTTCATGGAGATGTAGGTATTTTTTTCTTTAGCTCATAAATTAGACTATCAATAATTATTTTCATAGGATAAATTCCTAGCAGTAAAAATGTTGAGTAAAACACATTGAAGGTACACGATACATATTGTCTAATTACCTTCCAGAAATGCCTATTCATGGTGACTATGTTTCTCTTCAGTACTGAATATCATGAGTTTTAGAAATCTTTTTCAATTTTAAAGGAGGGGAAATGTTATCCCATTACTTTATGTCAAAGACTTCTTGAATGCCTAAATAAATTCTGTTCATTGGTTTGCCTATATTCATTCACACATGTGCCCCCTCAAAAGTCCATTTCTCCAACTTTTCACACTTGTTTGTTTATTATATGCAAAGCCCCACACTATATACCTTTCACAATGGGTTATATTTATTTTATATTTATTGACCTTACACTTTATCTTTGATTCTACCACATTGTCAAGAATTATAGTGATAATAGATTACCAGTCTGTACTTCCAGAGTTATCACTTCTAGAGTTTCCTAACAGATATAAGGTCTGTTGCTAATTAACTAGTCTTCTGCTAACCTTTTGTAATTATAAAGTTCATATTTCAGCCAGCTGTTCCACAAGTCTTTCCTCTGGAAAGAGCTGGATGGATGCCTTGTGCTCAAATTATTTATTTACACCAAAATTGTCACTTCCTACAATATTTTGTGCATATATCATCACTTGACATGCTCCATCTGGGCTGACAGCTACTAAAGGTAATTTCAGCATCCAGGATCTTGTATGAGGGACACTGCTAGAGTATAGCAGATGCACTTGGCAATAATCATGTGCAAAAAAAATCCCACTGAAAGGAAGGAGAATCAAGTTTTAAGTTTAACACCATACCAAATCAATATTAAAAAATCAAAAACTTTTCTATACACCAATAATGAACTAGCTGAGAAAGAAATCAGAAAAACAATTCCATTTGCACTAGCTTTAAAAACTAAAATACCTAGGAATCGATCTAATCAAGGAGGTAAAAGACTTCTACAACAAAAATTACAGAATACTGAAGAAAGAAATTAAAGAAGACACTAGGAGATGGAGAGACCTTCCATGTTCATGGATTAGCAGAATTAATGTTGTTAAAATGACCATATTATTGAAAGCAATATACAGATGCAATTCAATCTTCATAAAAATCCCAGTGACATTCTTCACAGAACTAAAAATTAAAAAGTCCTAAATTTCATATAGAAACACTAAGGATTCAGAATAGGCAAATCCTAAGCAAACAGAGAAAGGGCAGAGACATCATAATACCTTATTTAAAATTATATTACACAGCCTTAGTAACAAAAACAACATGGCACTGACCCAAAAATAGTCACATAGACCAGTGCAACAGAATAGAGGACACAGAAACAAACCCACACAAATGCAGCCATCCGATTCTGGACAAAGGAGCCAAAAATATATGTTGGAGAAAAAACAGCATCTTTAAGCAAATGGTGCTGGTAAAATTGTATATACACTTTTTTTTTTTGTGTGGGTACCGGGGGGTCGACCTCAGGACCTCGCGCGCCAGCAGGCGCCCGTGCCGCTGAGTGATATCACCGGCCCCTTTTTCGTATATGGGTTCCGGGAGTTGAACTCGGGCCCTCGCGCTTGCCAGGCAGGCGCTTAAGCCACTGAGCCATCTCACCGGCCCTGTATATACACTTGTAGAAGACTGAAACTAGATCTCTATCTCTCACCCTGCACAAAAATCAATTCAAAGTGGACCAAGGGCCAGTGAGATGGCTCAGCGGCGTAAGTGCCTGCCTGGCAAGCACTGGGTCCTGAGTTCGACTCCTGGTACCCACGTAAAGGAAAAAAGGGGCCAGTGATATCACTCAGCAGCACAAGCACCTGCTGGCAAGTGTGAGGTCCTGAGTTCGACTCCCGGTAACCACATAAAAAAAAAAAGTGGACCAAAAACCTAGGTATAGGCCAGGTGTTGTGGTACACACCTGTAATCACAGCATTCAGGAGGCTGAGGCAGGGAGATTGCTGCAAGTTCAAGGCCAGCCTGGGCTACAAAGTGAGTTCAAGGCCAGCCTGAACTGCATAGCAAAACCCTGTCTCAAAAAGACAAAAAAAAACTGTGTGTAAGACCTGAAACTTTTTTTTTTTTTTTTTGTGGGTACCGGGGGGACGACCTCAGGACCTCGTGCGCCAACAGGCACCCGTGCCGCTAAGCGATATCACCGGCCCCTTTTTCGTATGTGGGTTCCGGGAGTCGAACTCGGGCCCTCGCACTTGCAAGGCAGGCGCTTACGCCGCTGAGCCATCTCACCGGCCCCAAGACCTGAAACTTTGAAACTGCTAAAAGAAAACATAAGGGAAACCCTGGAAGACATAGGCATAGCCAGACTTCCTGAGCAGGACTCCAATAGCTCAGGAAATAATAGCAAGAATCAACAAATGGGACCATATCAAATTAAAAAGTTTCTGCACAGCAAGAAAAATAACCAACGGTGTGAAGAGACAACCTGAAGAATTGCAGAAAATCTTTGCCACCTGCTCTTCCAACAAAGTATGAGTATCTAGAATAGATAAAGAACACCAAAAAAACAAATAGTTCAATCAATAATTGGGCAAATGAATTGAAGAGACACTTTTCAAAATAAGTACATATGACCAATAAGTATATGAAAAATATTCCACAATTTTAAGCATGTTTTCAAAACCCTGAAGACTGAACACCAGGCCAGAGGCTGGAAATTCAAGATACCCCCAATAGCAGAGAAATGAAAGAGAAAATACCCTGACATCTTTTTTTTCTTTCCATCTTTCTTTCTCTCTCTCTTTCTTTCTTTCTTTCTTTTCCTCCAACCTCCTTCCTGGGCTTTCCATGAGTAAACATAGACAGAAGCCAGTTGAAAAAAAAGAAAAAGCTTGAGAAATTCATTCTACAGATCAAGGGCAGCCCAGTTGAGATTTAAAATAGAATGAAGAAAATGCATGTAGGATCTCACATCACACAACCAAACACATTTCACAGAATATCAGCAAAGAGCTAAAATTTTTCCATAAATAAGTTACTATTTCTCTGTTCGTGGAAGACAGCCCAGTGCCTCAGTCTCTCTAGATATTCAAATTTCTTATATACAAACTACAGTCCTCCCATGAATTATTCCCACACACCAGCCAGACCCATTTGCAATTACCACTTTTAATCTCTGTTTGCATTTTACCCAATGGTACTTATATTTCAAAATCTTTGTCCATAGAGATTGATCTAGACTTCCATCAGCTTTGAACCTTGCACCTTATCAAAGGCTGTGGACCTTGTGCCTCTACCCAGACTTCTGACCGTTGCCCACCGCCATGATCTCTCTGAACTTCCCCATTCCAGTTGTTCTTTCCTCACAAAATCAATGGAACCAGAAATAGATGTCTAAGTATATTAAAGTTATAGCAGTAACTATGTCACGACTGAAACTCAGTGTATATGTGCCCACTATTGGAAGAAGTAAGAAAAAGAGGTAGAATGCTATGAACAAAATCCTCATCTGATGCAAGAGGTTAACAAGTAACATGTAAAGCTGATCAATCAGATGGAGCTACCTGAGGATATTAAGGACCTGGAAGTAATCACCAGAACTAAAAACAGCAACAACTAAGGAGAAATAAGATGGCAGAACAAGGGCCCATTGATTTTCATTATAAATCTTTCTGCATGTAGTTTTTTAACCATCATAGATTCTGTATTCTGATTTTACACTTCTAGATTGCTCTACCTGGAACACTCTTCACTCAGATATCCACATAGTTCATTCCATCAGTTCCTTTAGACCTTTACCCAAATGTCACCCAGTGGGGCATTCCCTGAGCATCCTATTTAAAATAGCAACTTCTTTAAATTATCATTATTTGCAGATGACATGATACTTTTACATAGAAGACCCCAAAAGCTCCACCAAAAGACTTCTAGATTTAATAAGAAAATTTAGTAGTGTAACTGGATACAAAGTCAACACTCAAAAATCAATAGCAGTCCTGTATATAAGCAACAAATTCACTGAGAGAGAAATTAGGGAAACAACACCTTTGACAATAGCATTCAAAAAAATGAAATACTTAGGAATCAATCTAACAAAGGAAGTAAAAGATCTATACATTGAAAATTACAGGGCCGGTGATATAGCTCAGTGGCATAAGCGCCTGCCTGGCAAGTGTGAGGTCCTGAGTTTGACTCCCGGTACCCGCATATTAAAAAAAAAAAAAAAAAAAAAAAAGACCTGAGGATTAGTGGAACAGAATAGAAGATGCAGACCCAACTCCAAACACACTCAGCCACTTTATCTTTGACAAAGGAGCCAAACACGTCCACCAGAAGAAAGATAATCTCTTTAATAAGTGTGCTAGAAAATTTGTAATAGCTAAATCTTGGAAACAACCCAAATGCCCATCAACCGAGGAATGGATAAAAAGAGGTGGTATTTTTATACAATGGAGTACTACTCAGCTATAAAGAAGGATAAACCTAAAACTGTTATAGGGAAATGGATGCAACTAGAGACCATACTCAGAAGTGAAAGAAATCAGACTTGCATGTGTAAACATTGTATCGTCCCCCTCATGTAAGAAACTGAAAGAGTAAATAAGATCCAAAATCCATAATAAATATTGTAAAAGGGAAAGAAACTGCTCAAAAGGAAAGAACAACTGGGATGGGGGAAAAGAGAAAAGAAGGAAGGGAAAAGAAAAAAAATATATATATATATACATATATGTATACACACAAGATAGCGAAGATAATTATACTACTAATTTCTTTTAGTTCATTGAAAAGAAAGATTTGTGCTTATATTGTTTCATCAATTTTGCATGCCTATATCTTGTAATCTGAGCAACTACTTTGAAGATAATGATACGTGATATACTAACCATTGTTAATTTCCTATTATCTTGTTTTGAAATTCTGTATCATTGTTTTTATTGGTTTTTTTCTCTTTAAAATAAAAAAAAAAAAGTGGTGCTAGAAAAACTGGCTTTCCACATGCCGAAGACCAGAACTAGACCCATGCCTATCACCATGCACTAAACTAAATCAAAATGTATTAAAGATCTAAATATTAAAACAGAAACACTAAATCTACTGGAAGATAAAGCAGGTTGGAATCTTGAAGACATAGGTGTAGGCAGAGACTTTATGAACAAAACCCAGACCACACAGGAAATAAAACAAAGAATCAACAAATGGGATCTCACCCTATTAAAAACTTTTGCACAACAAAAGAAATCACCAACAGAGTGAAAGACAGCCCACAGAGTGGGAAAAAAATGATAGCCAGTTGTCCCTCAGACAAAGGACTTATATCTAAAACATATAAAGAATTCAAAAAAATCAGGCCCCCCCAAATTCAAAGACCCAATCCAAAAATGGGCATCTGAAATGAATACACACTTCTCAGATAAAGAAAAACAAATGGCAAATAAATATATGAAAAAATGTTCAACATCACTGGCCATTCGAGAGACACAAATTAAAACAACACTGAGATTCCATCTCATTCCAAAAAGAACGGCTATTATCAAGAAATCAAACAATAACTAATGCTGGCAGGGCTATGGGGAAAAAAGAATCCTTCTCCACTGTTGGTGGGAGTGTAGACTGATGCAACCACTGTGAAAATCAGTGTGGAAAGTCCTTAACAAACTAGGATTAGCGGTCCCATTTGACCCAGCTATTCCCCTCTTGGGTATCTTCCTAGAAGAATTAAAAACATCATACCACAGCGATATATGTATACCTATGTTTAGAGCAGCACAGTTTGTAATAGCTAAATCTTGGAAACAGCCCAAATGCCCATCAACCAAGGAATGGATAAAAAAGATGTGGGTTTTTTTTATATAATGGAGTACTACTCAGCCATAAAGAAGGATAAACTCGAGACTTTTATAGGCAAATGGATGCAAATTGAGACCGTACTCATAAGTGAAATAAATCAGACCCATATGTGTAAACATCGAATTGTCTCACTAGAGTGAGAAGCTGAATGAGTAAATAAAACCCAAAATGTACAATAGATACTGTGAATTGGGAGGAGACTGTTTAAAAGGAAAGAAAAACTACTGGAAAGAGGAAAGGAAGGAAGAGAAAAGGGGGGGGAAATATATATATATATACACAAGATAGTTAAGATAGTTATACAGCTAGTTTCTCTTAGCTCATTGAAAGGAAACATCTGTGCTAATATTATGTGGACAATATTTCATGCCTACATCTTATACTTTGAATAACTACTATGTAGAAGAAAGAAAAGAAGAAAGATAATCTCTAGTTTCTCTTAGCTCATTGAAAGGAAACATCTGTGCTAATATTATGTGAACAATATTTCATGCCTACATCTTATACTTTGAATAACTACTATGTAGACAACAATATGCAAAGTATTAACTATTGTTACTGTCCTACTAGCCTGTTTTGAAACTGTTTTATTGTTTTTACTTTTTTCTCCTTAAAGTAAAAAAATAAAATAAAATAGAAACTTCTTCCTCTGCTTTGCTTCATTTCTTTCCATACTGCTTAACATCCTTTAACATCTATATAGTTTGCATAGTCACTTAATTTTTTTTTCTGTCTTGCCCAATTACAGTGTAATCTACGTGAAGGCCTAGGCTTGATCTGTTTTGTTCACTGGTGAGTGTCCAGTGCCTGGAATCATGATTGGCACTACCGCCAAACTTCATGAACAAATCACATATGTGTATTACCAGGTTAAAAAATACCTAATAAATGTTCTTATAACTCATGTGTTATTTGCTTGTTTGTGTTTTGTTTTGTTGTTGTTATTGTTGCTGTTATATTTCACACTGAGAAAGTTCTTGTAAGATTAACTATGTGTAAAGTTTTCCAAATAAGTTACTCTTCTGTAAACTTTTCCTTCAGAGATTCCTTTGAGTTTGGCATCAGGCTGGTCAAGTGCAAGGAACTGACGTCACTGGGTAAAAGTTAAAGAGATCCCCCTGACAGAACACTTCTCATCCATAAGGATACAGGCTTCCCATGATCTCCAAGAAAAGCACTTCTAAAAGGATATAAAGTTCCACTGAGGAATGATGTAATCAAAAGAACACAATGAGTGTTGGGATTTGTTTATTTTTAAATTAATATTCCAGTAATATGAACCTTTAAAATAGAGAATTAAAGGTTAGACAGTCTTGTTAACTTATGTGCCTTTAGATAGGAAGTCTAAAAACTATACTTTTCAAGGACCACAAATTTACTGTAGTCAGTGTTCTCTTCAATTTTTTTTGAACAGACAATTCCTCATGCAGGAATTCATAGGTATTAGCAACATCAAAAACACCAACCCTCTTTTGTCTCTTCAAAGAGCTTCCGCTTCAACTTTGCTCAGTGAGTCCTCTCATTAATCCAACTGAATCACTGACACAAGCCAAGTACTGCAGGTAAGAGTAGAATGCAGAGTAAGACATACCGGTTTGAGTTCAAGACTGCAATGGTTAATTCTATGCGTCAATTTGACTGGGCAGGGTGCCCTCTTTCATCTACTTTATCATTTTAAATAGACTTTAGTAACTTTCAGTTTCTTGACCTCCAATATATGGGTTATTAATTCTCTTATTTGGCCGCTTGACGCTCCACTAGGGAGTCTTTCTTCCTTGTTGGTTTTTTGTTTTTGTTTTTGTTTTGTGGGTACCAGGGGTTGACCTCAGGACCTCGCGCGCCAGCAGGTGCCCATACTGCTGAGCGATATCACCGACCTCTTTTTTTCCTTGATGTGGGTTCCAGGAGTCGAACTCAGGACCTCGCGCTTGCCAGGCAGGCGCTTATGCTGCTGAGCTATCTCACCGCCCCCCACCCTTGTTTGTTTGTATTTTCCACTCTGAGCACATTTCCAGCAGGCAGGTACTGGGGTCCAGGGTACTTGTGGGAATATCACCTATTCTATTAAAGAAGAGCTGCTGCAGAAAGATTTGATATTTGCTTCTATATGGCATACTGAGTCAATACTGATTTTTATGTATTTCCTGGCTTGAGGCTTCAGGGACTACTCGGACAAATATAAATTTGAACTCCATTCACACAAGACAGAAGCTGGGTCTCTAACTTTTCAAGGGTGGATAGAGGCTTCAGATCACTTGCCTGGGTGGGCAGGAAAATTACTTTTAGTCCCATTTTCACTAAGAGTGCAAACTTTAAGTGCGCTAGCTCCACAGGGAGGCCTTAGATTCAGTTTCCTAATTTACAAGGATCAAGTCTGTACCTTCAATCCACAAATTAACAGATGTTGAATTTCCATCCACTAGTCCTTTGAGTCTATTTCCAGACCAGTAACTTCCTGAGCTATTGGCGCATCAGCTCATGATGTTACACAACAGGCTCACATTCCTGCATGGTTTTTGACAGCCAAGTAGGTTTTTATTTTATTTTGGCTGTTGCATTTAAATTTTTGTTGCAAAGTTTTGTCTGTTATTACTGTACTGGAGGTGAGGGATGGAGATAATACGAGAAATCTCAGTAAGACATGTGGCCACAACTCTGGAAATATTTTATATAAATTTTCCTATCAAATAGCATATATTACCCTTGCACAATTTTTAACAGAAAACGGTATTTATATTTTCTATAGAAGGCCCTTAGGGACCTTGTCGCGGTCCGGTGAAGTTTATATTTGCAATCTCATGGGAAAGTTACTGGAATTCTAGCAAGTTAATTCCAATCTACTACTTCCAGTGCAACCCAGGGCAAGAATAAAGACACTAAGGCATATTTGTAGTTGTGGGGAGCCAAGGGGATCCTAAGTCCAGCTAGGATAATGGCTAACCGGAACAAAGGCCTCAGCTCAGGGCCAAACCCGACTTTTATTAACTTTTATTAATTCATGAAGAGGAGAGTGCCTCGGCAATGAGTGACTGTGAGAGTGGCGGGAAGTACGCTAGTCAGCTGGGCTAGGTAGGAGGCGAGATAGCACCTCTGCATTATGCAGAGAGAGAGATATGCAGAAAGAGTAATCTGTATAACACATTTTGGGGAAGTACCTTGTGTTTTGGGATCAGTGCTTCAGCTTTGTTATGTAATCTTCATGCCCTGAGATGTCATGGCCTCTTTCTCAAGGCTCAATCCCAGCCAACAGCACGGGCGTCACATCACTAGGCAGCCTACCTCATGCGTACTAGTTGGGAGCTATAGGCAGGACATCACTGACCTGTGGCACTGCTTTAAGGACCACACATCAGCACTTCGGCTGGACCCATTTGCATTGCTTAAAGCCAATTGGGATAAAAAAAAAAATCCTAGCCAGCTCTGTACATATCAGTATAAGGAAACAGGGCCAGGTTTAGCCAAAATAGAGACGAATGCTCTTCTTTCAAGGAGAGCCATCCTGGTGGTCCTCCACACCAAATCATTTTAGTTAATTCAACCAGCAAAAATCCCTTTGTTAAAAATAAGAAGATTAAATATTAGACACATGTTATATATACCATCTTATAATCTGCCCCTTTGTATTTGGTTTTTATCTTGAAACATTAGACCATTATCTTTTCCTGTATCATTTAAAATTCATCAAAAGAACTGATTTTTCAGACCTGCATTTATTTTACTGCAGTATCAAAATTTAACAGTCACATATGAGTATATTGAACATGGATATATCTTACGAGTTTCATATAAATAATACTGTGATGGCTATCATGACATTCAAATTTTGAACCATACTTTTTATTGTTTCCTTAAGATGTATTCATAGAAATGTCTTTGTTATTGCATTGACTCATTTATACTATCTAGTGTACTACATGGAAAATGACTGTTTAAATTTTATCAGTTCCTAGAAACTAATTGACAGTGTACTAGCAGGAAGAGAGTGATTAGTAACCATTCTCTGGTAAACCACAATATCATGGGCCGGTGAGATGGTTCAGCGGCTTAAGCGCCTGCCCGGCAAGCACGAGGGCCTGAGTTCGACTCCTGGAACCCACATATGAAAAAGGGGCCAGTGATATCGCTCAGCGGCACAGGCGCCTGCTGGCACGCGAGGTCCTGAGGTCGACCCCCCGGTACCCACAAAAAAAAAAAACACAATATCATAAGATTATTGTTTGTTTTACTAAAATTTGTCCCTTGCTTACAGGTCATTAGGAGCTAATGAAAATGAAAATCCTAGGTGCGTTTCAAAAGTGTGTTTTAATTTCACAAGCTTTGCATATACCCAGTTGGTGCTTTGATATAATCTCCCAACTTTACTTCTCAAAGATGGCCCTTCCCTTTCCCCTCCACATTTCCAAATGTCATCAGTCTTTAATGACCCAAATAAATTGCTGTTTCTTTCAGGAACTTACCTTGCCAGAATAAATGCCAAGCTTACTCCTCTTTTATTCCCACAGCACTCCCTGTACATTTAGAACATCAAAACACTTTTTACTCTGTCTTGTAATAGTTGTGTCTGGCCCAGTGAGATAGCTCAGCAGCATAAGTGCCTGCCTGGCAAGTGTGAGGTCCTGAGTTCGATTCCCGGTACCCACATACGAAAAAAGGGCCAGTGATATCGTTCAGCGGCATGGGCACCTGCTGGCGCACGAGGTCCTGAGTTTGACCCCTGGTACCCACAAAAAAAAAAAAAAAAAAAAAAAAAAGTTGGGTCCATGCTTATAGCGGTTGTGAGCATCTCCTCTGTTCAACTTCATGCTTTGAGGACAGAATCATTTTTAATGGTTTAATCTGTCCCTTCATTGTTTTGTTCTGTTTTGTTTTATTTTGCTTTGTTTTGTTTTGTTTCATTGGTGTTGGAGATCAAACTTGTGCATGCTAGGCAGGTGCTCTGCCCCAAGCCACATTCCTAGCTCAAGACAGAATCTTTGTCTGATCCATTTTCACATGCCTAAAGCACCAAGAACTCTAATTCTCCTTCAGCATAAGAAGAAATCAATAAATCACTCTCGTAGACATTAATATACAAATAGTAATACTCCTACCCACCATTAAGTTCATTAACAACCAACAAAATATATTTCTATTTTTAAAGTTTTATTAAGCTTAATTTTTACTTAGATATATTGAGAATGTTTTGTCTTTCAGAACATAAATACTACTTTCATAAAAGCCACAAAGTACTAGAGTTGATGGCATCAAAATCCAAATAAATTATATGATTCAAACAGAAAGTAAAATTCAAAATTTAATCTGATTTTTGCATTTAATGTTGTAACTAACTTTATCTACATTTTGGCTGAAAATAAACCTACTTATAATACGAAATAGCAAAGTTAAGTAATTTCTTTTATTTTTGAATTCGCTTTTTAAAATTTTTTGATCATTGGACAAGGGAGCTATGCCCCATGGACAACAGAGGGGCACATTGGCCCCCGACCAACTCCATGCCCACACACTCCACACCCTGGCTGTGACCACCCATAAACTCCGAGCAGTCTCTGCATTTCCCTTCCTCACAGCAACGGGCAGCCAAGACACCAATCAACCAGCTAACCTGATCATGGGCAAAGCCAATACCTCAGGAGAGAAGGTAAGTCCTGGAGAGTCAGTAGATCCAAGGAGAAATTACAGACCTGACCAGCAGCACAACCCCTAAGAAAAACCCACAGCTATTGTAAACTACAAAAATAGCATGGAGTTTTACTCTGAATGTGACCCTTCATGGCAGACTAGAGCTGGAGAAGAAACCTAGTGCAGTGCCACCATATTGACAGAGTGTTTAATTAGGCACTACCTTAGTTACACTTCTCTCATTGCTGAGACAAAAATACCTAACACCCAAAGTTAAAGGGGGAAAGATTTATTTAGTCACAGTTTGTAGAGGTTTCAGCTCATAGTTGGCTGGCTCCAAGGCAGGGTAGCATGGCAGACAGGCATCACAGAGGAGAAACAGTTCACGGCGGGCGGAAGGTAGCAAAACAAGCAAGGGACGACCACAGCTCTTTCTATCCCTTATGTCTTATCCAGGCTACTTAGGGCAGTAGCACTCACACCCTTAATCCTAGTGCCCTTGAGCCTAGCATTGCACCATGAATCAATCCCAGTGTCATACACTCTAGATCTAGGCACCTCTGAAAGAGTCCCACCTATGACTGCATGAGGCTTTGGGGAGACATCTAGACATAAGCCATACCAGGCACCATTGTGGGAAAGGGTAAATTGTTTAAGACAGAGCCACAGAACAACTAAAGAACAACTTCACTCCAGGATTTCCAGTGTTACTTTCCCACAGTGGCTGGGTGAAAGACAGCCACAACAGAGTCATGAGCGAGGAGGCGTGGCTAGACATAGACCCTCTGAGAAGTTTAAGCTCCATCCAGGAAGGACGGGGCCCCACACAGGCCCTGCAAGTGTGGCTTTCAGAGGGGAATGGGTTTGAAAGTGCTGGCATTAAGTCCAGCAGTCTGCTTGAACCCCCACCCTGCTGCCTACACCCAGCAGAGACCAGTGGTCTGTGCTTTCCCCATCTATCAGTGTGAGCACGGATACCCCTCAGCTTAGATGGTTGCCGAAGTCTAGAGTGTACAAAGGGGCCTCTGGAGCATGGGGCTGGGGCAGGGGACAAGACCTCACAAACCCACAGGCTGTCAGTTTGGCAGAGAAAATAGTGATTTTCTGGATTCCAAGACTGCAGATGCCGGAAAAAATCACTCATTCAAAAAGACAGGAATTTTTGGACTCAATTTTTTTTTTTTTTGCCTTTTTGCTTTTCTCCTTTTAAATTTTTTCTTTCTTATTTTTCTTTTCTTTCTATATTTTGCTCTGTTTTTCTTCTTTTTTTTTGTTCTTTTCCAGTACTTTTATCTAATACTATTAATTTCCTTTTACTCCTTAATAGGATCCTCTATCTCACTTTTCTCTCCTCCTCGTCTTCCATTGATTAATTTTTTCAAATTTTACTTTTTCAATCTCTGGTTCCCCAAACTCTTTATCTTTACTGGTATAAAGCTTAATGAATCTTTAGATAGTTAACTCTATGCTATTACTTTTTTTTCTGGCACAAATGACTGAAATGCTTTAATACTTTGATCTTTAGATAGATAATTTCCATAGATCAGTAGTTGTTACAAACTGTTTCCACTGATGACAGTATAATCAATATTTAAAATCACAGCCTAGTGCGGTGGCACATGCCTGTAATCTCCACCCTCTGAGAGGTTGAGGCAGAAGGATCGCAAGTTTGAGCCAGGCCAGGCAACATAGCAAGATCCTGTCTCAAACCAAAAAATGAGAGCTAGGGAACATTTGCACAATGCAAACTCCTAAGTTCAATCCTCAGTACAGTCTCTCTGCCCGTCACAATTCTGGGGTTTTTCTCATACTTGTATTGACCTCAACATGGTAACTCCTGGCCCTGTGAGTCTGAAGGCTCCCTTTGTCTATGCTATTACTGATGAATACTGTTCTATTGTTAGCAGAGGCACAATTGTTGCATTTAGTAGATATTTACTGTATATCAATATTTGGTTTGTCTTAGTGCTTATGCTATAATTATAGATTTCTTTTCTATAATTAAGAATGGTACATTATTGGTTCTTAGGGTATATCAATATCCAGTTTGTTGGGCTGGTGATATAGCTCAGTGGCGTAAGCGCCTGCCTGACAAGCACAAGGTCCTGAGTTCGATTCCCGGTACCCACATAAAGAAAAAAAAATATATATATATATATCCAGCTTGTCTTTGATGCTATTATTGTTGCTGATTTTATTGCTATTACCAAGGTGGAACAGTTATTTCTATTAATTGGTTTTCTCTGCATGCCAATATCTGGATTGCCATTGTGTTATTAACAATACTGCAGCCCATTCCCAGCGAACTGGGTACTGGGCAATACATTAAACCCCCCCCCAATAAATGGAGGTGGTTGGATCTTGGGATAGAGACAAAGATCTATTGTTAGCCATGCAGAGTGCATCACTGAAAATAGACACTAACTGAAGAGGTCCCCATACTAAAAACAAAGTTTTTCAATATAATCAATCCACAGACCTCAGTGTGCACATGTGCATGTACACACACACACACGCACAAAAAAAAAAACGCAATAAAAATATGAGAAGACAAGGCAATAAAACGCCTCCCCAAATTCCCAACTCACCCAAAGATGATCCATGGAGCATCAAGGGGGAGGAAATCAAAAGCCACACAGCCAAATTATTCAAAATGATAAAAGACGAAATTAAGCCAAACTCCCAGAAATCCCACACATGGACAGAATCTTAAAAGCTGTTAGAGAAAAACAATAAATCACTTATAAAAGTAAACCCATCAGAATTATAACAGATTTCTCAACACAAACCTTAAAGGCCAGAAGAATTTAAAGACAACTGTTTCAAACACTGAAAGAAAACAATTCTAACCTAGAATTATATACTTTGCAAGCTATTTTTTTTAAATTGATGGAGAAAAAAGTCTTTCAGTGACAAAGAGCACTCAAAGAAATTCATGACCACCAAATCAGCACTTCAAAAACTTCTCAAGGATATCCTAGAAAGAGACAATGACGTTAACAATCCCAAAAGCTCTAATAGAATGAATACACCAGGCAAAATGAATACTTCAGTGGAAGGGGAAAAATGAATCAGCAACAGGAAAATAATGCAATGATAGGAGTGAGTCAATACTTTTCAGTAACAACTCTTGATGGGAATGGTCTCAGTTCCCCAATCAAAAAACACAGATTGGCAGAATGGATCAAGAAACAAAATCCAATGCTGTATACAAGAAACACATTTAACCCAAAAAGAAATTATCATAGACTAAAAATCAAAAGATGGGGCTTCTCAAGATGGCGGATGAGTAAGAAGCAGGTAACGAAACTCTCTCTAAAAGTTACCATTGGAACACGAGAATATAGCGACCCGGAAAGCGCAGGGGGGCGGGGAGATGCCTCCCCGAAACCCAGAGAAGTTCTGAAGCGAAATCTGGGACCCCCGGCACCAGTGACGGGTGACTTCCAACAAAGAAGACGGAAAGAAGGAGCAGACCGCGCGCGCGCACCTTCTAATATCCCGGGAGTTGGAGCGCCGGGGGAGGCTCAATTCTACGGACACACGGTGGCAGCGGGCGCCCAGGGAGCCCCCACGGAGGATCCTGAGACAGCGGCGGGGCGGGGGAGCGGCGGAGAACGGCGCTGACCGGCGGTGAGTGTCTCTCAGCCGCAGCTGCCCCGCGCCAGAGAGCGACCGGCCGGGCGCCATTGTGGGGGGTGTGGCGAAACTCAGAGCGGCTCGAAAACGGCTCTGGGAACTTGTGCTCCGGACAGGACAGCACGGGGCCTCTCAATTGAGCCCACGAAAGTGTGCTGAGGTCAGCAGGTGAACGAGACTGGACTCTCAGCCACACCTGTCCCGCGCCAGAGAGCGACTGGCCGGGCGCCATTGTGGGGGGTGTGGCGAAACTCAGAGCGGCTCGAAAACGGCTCTGGGAACTTGTGCTCCGGACAGGACAGCACGGGGCCTCTCAATTGAGCCCACGAAAGTGTGCTGAGGTCAGCAGGTGAACGAGACTGGACTCTCAGCCACACCTGTCCCGCGCCAGAGAGCGACTGGCCGGGCGCCATTGTGGGGGGTGTGGCGAAACTCAGAGCGGCTCAGAAACTGCTCTGGGAACTTGTGCTCCGGACAGGGCAGCACAGGGCCTCTCAATTGAGCCCACGAAAGTGTGCTGAGGTCAACAGGTGAACGAGACTGGACTCACAGCCACACCTGTCCCGTGCCAGAGAGCGACTGGCCCGGCGCCATTGTGGGGGGCGTGGCGAAAAACCAGAGCGGCGGGAACCAGTGCAGGGAATCCGCGCTCAGACAGCGCGCTGAGCCTCTCAGGCCCAGGGATCATGAAAGGGCGCTGAGAGCGGAGGCGAGCTAGACTGGTCTCTACCTGAAAGTACGCGCCTCTGCTCACCGCCCGCCAGAGGGCGCTCCTGGCTTACTGGGACTGACCTGCACAGAACAGGTACCTGCCTACAACAGAGTCAACACCTGGAACTGATTCTTTTTATTTTATTTATTTTTTTTTTCTTATTTTTATTTTTTTTTATTATTTTTTTTTCTTCTCACTGATTTGTTTTTTGTTCTAGCGAAGGGTTTTTTTTGTTTTTGTTTTGTTTAGTTTTGTTTTTTGGTGGGGTTTTATTTTTGATCTGTCTGTTTTATTGCTTTTATCTTCGTTATTGTTTCTGTATGTGTATTTGCTCTTTCCTTCATTATTCTCTCTGGTTTTTTATATGAGTGTAAACAGCGCCTCTAACTTCTTTGTGATTGTGGTCGTGATCTGTTCTTCCTTTTATCCCTTCCTTCTCTTTTTACCACCTGTTCTCTGCACTAGTGTCCCAATTTTAGTGGGATCCCTCTTGGTCCTCTAACCTTACATCTAATTCCTTCCTCTTCTCCCAATACTCTATTTCCTCCTTAACTCATTTTAAATTTAAACTTCTCAGGGAAAAATTGACATACATAGGACTTGTATACTGCATATAATTTTTCTGGTGTGTTTTAGATTTTGTTATATAACCGCAACTCTATACAGCTAAAAGTGGTAAATAACTGGTTAGCTCAGTCTGTCATTTTCTAGGCTGTGTTTGATGCTTTAGTTAACATTATAGCCAAATGTGAAATAATTGTTCTAAACATCTTTCCTTCCTGATATTTCATGATTGCGATTGACTAAGGGACACAGAAAATACAGTGGCACAGTACCAAAGAATCAAGGACTGGGCCAAACAGGTAGCAACTTCACATACCCAACGAATTGAAGAGGTAGGATCTGGCAGAAAGCTCAAAACCTAAAAGCAAGCTCCACTTGGAAGATACTGCAGAGAAGTAGTCATCTTCTAAAGATCTTAAACACTAGCAATAAAGTAACCTACTATAGGTAATTTGCAAACATCACCCCAGGAATTAAAGAAAGAAAAAATGAGACGACACTTAAACAAGATGCAACCCCACACATCCAATTCACCAAAGGCAAACCTAGGGAGCAACGAGGTGGGACAATCCGAAAGCCACCCACCTGGCCTATCTGAAGTGGTAACAACAAAGCAACTGAATGAGGTTCTGGAAAAAATTAAAACAGAAATAATCTCACAGATAACTGCAGAGATAATGTCTACAACGAAGACCATGCTTAAGGACACTATAGCTGATACAGACAAAAAAATAGATGAACTTAAGAAAACTATAGAAACCATGAATGCTCAGCATAGGAAAGAAATGGAATCCATAAGGCAGATTCAAGCAGATATCCAAGAGATAAAAAATTCCATTGAAAGTATTTGTAGCAGAATAAGCCAATGCGAGGACAGGATCTCAGATATAGAAGATAGGCTTGCAATTAGTGATCATGAAATGGAAAAATTCTTAAAAATAGCAAGGGACCATGAAAAATCAATTCAACAGCTGCTAGATGACTCAAAGATAAACAACTTAAGAATAATTGGAATAAATGAAAAAGCAGGAGATAACATCAATGACATTAAAACCTTGTTCAAAGACATAATCAGGGAGAACTTTCCTGGAAGAGAAAAGGAATTTGACACCTCTATAAGTGAAGCTTTCAGAACACCAACTAGACATGATCAAAAAAAAACTTCAGCCAGACATATTATAGTCAAGATCCCAGAAATTCAACAGAAGGGCAGAATCTTAAAAGCTGTTAGGGAGAAGAGACAAATCACCTATGAAGGAAAACCCATCAGAATCACAGCTGACTTTTCAGCACAAACCCTCAATTCAAGAAGAGCTTGGAATGATGTATTGCAAGCTCTAAAGGAAAATAATTTTCAGCCCAGATTGATGTACCCTGCAAAACTATCTTTCAAAATTGATGGAGAAATAAAATACTTTCATGACAAAGAACATCTGAGAAAATTTATGACCACCAAACCAGCACTCCAAAACGTTCTGAAGGACATTCTAGAAAGAGATAGGAACCCCAACAGAAGGAATCCACCAGGCAGGGCAAATAATTAAATAGCCGGAAAGCGGAAAAACAAAGAGTGGGAACCAACAACAGGAAAATATCATGACAAGTCAATACATATCAGTTTTAACCATCAATGTTAATGGTCTCAATTCACCAATCAAAAGGCACAGACTGGCGAAATGGATCAAGAAGCAAGATCCAACAATATGCTGTATACAAGAAACACATTTAATTCAGAAAGAAATTCATAGACTGAAAGTCAAAGGATGGAAAACAATACTCCATGCCACAGGAACCCAGAAAAAAGCAGGGGTAGCTATTCTTTTTGCAGACAAAGTGAACTTCAAGCCAAGAAGGATTCAGAGAGATAAAGACGGTCATTACATCCCGGTAAAGGGAACAATCCAAGAGGAAGAGATAACGATCATAAATATATATGCGTCAAATACCAATGCACCCAGCTATATAAAACAAGTACTAAAGGACATGAAAAATCAAATAAGCACTAATACAATTATATTGGGAGATCTCAATACTCCACTGTCACAAAAAGATAGATCAACTGGACAGAAAATCAATAATGAAATAGTAGAACTGAACCAAACTTTTGAACAAATGGACTTAGTAGATGTCTACAGAGTGTTCCACCCCACAACATCAGAATACACATTCTTCTCAGCTGCACATGGGACGTTCTCCAAAATAGACCACATACTAGCTCATAAAACCTGCTTAAATAAATGCAAAGGAATTGAAATTATCCCATGCATATTATCAGACCATAGTGCAATGAAATTGGAAATCAATGGCAAAAGATCCCACAAAAACTCCCTAAACACATGGAAATTAAACAGCATCCTCCTGAACAACCAATGGGTCACAGATGAAATTAAAGAAGAAATTAGTCACTTTCTACAACTGAATGATAATGACAGTACAACATACCGGAACTTATGGGATACAATGAAAGCAGTCCTAAGAGGGAAATTTATAGCATTAAATACTTATATCAGGAAAATAGAGCAAGCGCAAATAAACAACTTAAGGGTGAACCTCGAGCTTCTAGAAAAAGAAGAGCAGGTTAAGCCAAAAGCCCGTACAAGGGAGGAAATTATAAAGATCAGAGCAGAAATTAACGTATTGGAGAATAAAAAAACAATACAAAGAATCAATGAAGCAAAAAGTTGGTTCTTTGAAAGAATAAATAAGATTGACAAACCCTTATCCAACCTTATTTAAAAAAGAAAAGAAAAGACTCAAATCCATGCAATTGAAAATGAAAAGGGTGATATCACGACGGACCCTGCAGAAATCCAGAAGATCATCTATACCTATTTTGAAAATTTATATTCTACTAAGATGGAAAATGCAGAAGAAATGGACAGATTCCTAGATTCGTATGAATTACCAAAGCTAAATCAAGAAGATTTAAAAATCCTAAATAAACCAATATCAACCAATGAAATTGAAGATGTAATTAAAAACCTCCCAACAAAGAAAAGTCCAGGCCCTGATGGATTCACTGCCGAATTCTACAAGAAATTTAGAGAAGACCTAACGCCCCTACTTCTCAAACTTTTTAATGAAATTGAAAGGGAAGCAATACTCCCAAATTCATTCCTGGAAGCAAGCATTACCCTGATACCAAAACCAGAGAAGGACCCAACTAAGAAAGAGAACTACAGGCCAATCTCCCTAATGAACATAGATGCAAAAATCCTTAATAAGATACTGGCAAACAGAATCCAACAAATCATCAAGAAGATTATACACCATGACCAAGTTGGATTCATCCCAGGGATGCAGGGATGGTTCAACATACGTAAATCAATAAATGTAATACAGCATATTAACAGAACCAAAGACAAAAATCACATGATCATCTCAATAGATGCAGAAAAAGCTTTTGACAAAGTCCAGCACCTTTTCATGATAAAAACCCTACAGAAAATTGGAATAGAGGGTCTTTATCTCAATCTGGTAAAAGCTATCTATGACAAACCAACAGCCAATATCATACTAAATGGCCAAAAACTGAAAGCCTTCCCTCTAAAATCAGGAACAAGACAAGGATGTCCACTGTCCCCACTCTTATTCAACACAGTTCTGGAAACTTTAGCCAGAGCGATTAGACAAGAGAAAGAAATAAAAGGAATAATGATTGGAAAGGAAGAAGTTAAATTATCATTATTTGCAGATGACATGATACTCTACACAGAAGACCCCAAAAACTCCACTAAAAAACTGCTAGATTTGATAAGCAAATTCAGTAGTGTAGCTGGATACAAAGTCAATACTCAAAAGTCAATAGCCTTCCTGTACACAAATAACAAACTTACTGAAAGAGAAATTAGGGAAACAATACCTTTCACAATAACATCCAAAAAAATGAAATACCTAGGAATCAACCTCACAAAGGATGTAAAAGACCTCTATATTGAAAACTACAGTACTCTGAAAAAGGAGATTGAAGAGGATATCAGAAAATGGAAAGATATCCCTTGCTCCTGGATAGGAAGAACCAATATAGTGAAAATGGCCATACTTCCAAAATTGTTATACAGATTTAATGCAATTCCAATCAAAATTCCAACAGCATATCTCACAGAATTAGAGAAAACAATCCTAAAATTCATTTGGAATCAGAAGAGACCTAGAATAGCAAAGGCAATTCTGGGCAACAAAGGCAAGGCAGGGGGCATCACAATCCCCGACTTGAAATTATACTATAAAGCTACTGTGATAAAAACAGTGTGGTACTGGCAAAAAAACAGACCTGAAGATCAATGGAACAGATTAGAAGATGCTGAAACAACCCCAGACATACTAAGCCACCTTATCTTTGACAAAGGTGCCAAACACATTCGCTGGAAGAAAGATAGCCTCTTTAATAAATGGTGCTGGAAAAACTGGCTCTACACATGCCGAAGATTAAAAGTAGACCCATATCTTTCACCATGCACTAAACTAAATTCAAAATGGATCAGAGATCTAAATATTAAAACAGAAACATTAAATCTGCTGGAAGGTAGGATAGGTAAAACCCTTGGAGACATTGGTGTAGGCAAAGACTTTATGAATAAAAACTCAACCGCACGGGAACTATCCCAAAGAATCAATAACTGGGATCTCATCTTATTAAAAAGCTTTTGCACAGCAAGAGAAACCACCAACAGAGTGAAGAGACAACCCACAATGTGGGAAAAAATGTTTGCCAGCTGTTCCTCAGACAAAGGATTACTATCGAGAACATATAAAGAACTCAAAAAAATCAGACCTCCCAAATTTAAAGACCCACTCCAAAAATGGGCATCTGAGATGAATACACATTTCTCAGATGAAGAAATACTAATGGCAAATAAATATACAAAAAAATGTGCAACATCACTAGTCATTCGAGAGATGCAAATTAAAACAACACTGAGATACCATCTCACCCCAGAAAGAATGGCTACTATAAAGAAATCAACTAATAACAAATGCTGGAGGGGCTGCGGGGAAAAAGGAACCCTTCTCCACTGTTGGTGGGAGTGTCGACTGGTACAGCCACTGTGGAAGTCAGTGTGGAGATTCCTCAAAAAGCTAGGGTTGGAGGTCCCATTTGACCCAGCTATTCCCCTTCTGGGCATCTTCCCAGAAGAATTAAAAACATCATACCACAGCGATATATGTGCACCCATGTTTATAGCAGCACAATTTGTAATAGCCAGATCTTGGAAACAACCCAAATGCCCATCAACTGAGGAATGGATAAGAAAGATGTGGTATTTTTATACAATGGAGTACTATTCAGCCATTAAGAAGGATAAACTGGAGACTTTTATAGGTAAATGGATGCAACTCGAGAAAATACTTATAAGTGAAATAAACCAGAAGCACATGTGTAAGCATCGTATTGTCTCTCTAGTATGAGAAACTGAAAGAGTAAATAAGATCCAAAATGTACAATAGACATGGTGAATCAAAAAGAAACTGGTCAAAAGGAAAGAGAGACTGGAATAGGGAAAAGAAAGAAGGGAAAGGGAAAAAAAATTGTATATATATATATAAGATGGTTAAGATAGATACACTACGATTTTTACTTAGTTCATTGAAGAGTAAGGTTTGTGCCAATAATGTTTGGATAATTAAATGCTAATGTCTGGTGTCCTGAATAACTAACTTAAAGATAGTAATACGCAATGTATTAACCATTGTTACCCTCCTATTATGTTGTTTTGAAAATTTGTTCTTCTTTTGATTTGTTTTGTTTTTTCTTCTCTTTAAAATAAAATTAAAAAAAAAAATCAAAAGATGTAAAACAATATTCCATGCAGTGGGAACATGAAAACAAGCAAGAGTAGCTATCTGATTTTCAGAAATAGTGGACTTCAAGCTGAAACTGATCAGAGAGGTAAGGACAATCACTACCTATTGGTTAAGGGAACAGTTCAACAGGAAGATACAACAATTATAAACATATATGCACTGAACACTTACCCACCCAACTTCATAAAACAAACATTACTGGACACAAAAGATCAGATAAATATCAACAGAATTATAGTAGGGGATCTCAATAACCGACTGTCACAATAGAACAACTAGACAAAAAATTAACAAGGAAAATCACAATTGAACCAAATCTTCAAACAAACAGACTTGAAACATCTACAGAGTGTTCTACCCAACAACAACAGAATGCACATTCTTCTCAGCAGCACATGGAACTTTCTCCAAAACAGTCCACACTGTAGTCAATAAAGCATGCGTAAGTAAGTGCAAAACAACTGAAATTATCCCATGCATATTAAAGATCATAGCACAATAATAATGGCAAAAGAAACCACAGAAATTTTTCAAATGCATGGAAATTTAAACAGTACACTCTTGAATAATAAATGGGTCACAGAAAAATCAAGGAAGAAATTAGATAGTTCTTAGAATCAAGAGATAATGCAAATACAGCATACCAGAACTTATAGGACACAATGAAAGCAGTGCCAAGAGGGAAGTTCAGCTGTGAATGCCCACATCAAAAAATCATAGTGAGCTCAAAAAATAAATGATGAACCTCAAGGTCCTAGAAAAACAAGAACAATCCAGATCCAAAGCTAGTACAAGGTAGAAAACTATGAAGATCAGAGTAGAACTTAATGAAATTGAGACCAAAAAACAATACAAAGAATCAATGCATTGAGTAACAGATTCTTTGAAAGAAAAACAAAATGGACAAACCCTTAGCCAATATTACCAAAAAAGGCAGTGAAAGACCCAAATCAATGCAATTAGAAATGAAAAAGGTGAAATAACAATGGACACTGATGAAATCCAGAAGATCATTAGTAAACCTACCAACTAAGAAAAACCCAGGGCCTGGTGGATTCACTGCTGAGTTCTACAAGACCCCGCAAGGAGGACATAAGGCAAATACTCCTCAAACTCTTTAATGAAATTGAAAAGGAAGGAGTACTCCCAAAGTTATTCTTGGAAGTTAGCATTACCCTGATCACAAAACCAGATAAGGATTTAACCAAATAAGAGAACTACAGGCCAATCTCTTTAATGAACATAGATGCAAAAATCCTCAACAAGATTCTGGAAAACAGAATGCAACAAATCATCAAAAAAGATCATGCATCATGACCAAGTAGGCTTCATCACAGGGATATAAAGATGGTTCTACATACGCAGTTCAATAAATATGATTCTTCACATAAACAGAAGCAAGGACAAAAATCACATGATCATCTTAATAGATTCAGAAAAAACCTTTGACAAAATCCAACATCCACTCATACTAAAAACCCTGAAGAAAATAGGTATAGAAGAATCTTATTTCAATCTGGTAAAAGCCATTTATAACAAACTTACTGCCAACATCATATCAAAGGGGAAAAACTAAAGCTCTCTCTTTAAAATCAGGAACAAGGCAAGGATGTCCACATCACCATTCCATTTCAATATAGTACTAGAAACATTAGCCAGAGCAATCAGGCAAGAGAAATAAATAAAAAGGCTTAAAAAGAAAAAGTCAAATTATCATTATTTGCAGAAGACATAATTCTCTATATAGGAGACCCAAAAAATTCCACCAAAAGACTCCTAGATTTAATAACCAAATTTATCAATATATCAAGACACAAAATCAACACACAAAAATCAATAGTGTTTCTGTACACCAATAATGAGCTCACTGAGAAAGAAATTAGAAAAACAATACCATTCACAATAGCATCAAAAAATTAAATATTTAGGAGTTAACCTAACCAAGGAATTGAAAGATGTCTACAATGAAAACTACAGTATTTTGGAAAAGGAAATTGAAAAGAACATCAGAGAATGGAAAGATATCCCCTGTTCCTGGACAGGTAGAACTAATATGACCATACTTCCAAAATGACCATACTTTCAAACTCGATATACAGATTTAACACAATCCCAAATTACCAACAGTATTCCTCACAGAACTAGGGAAAATCCTAAAATTCATATGGAACCAGAAGAGACTCAGATTTAGATAACAAGAGCAAAGCAGGAGGCATCACAGTCCCAGATTTCAAGTTATACTACAAAGCTATAGTGATAAAAACAGTACAGTACTGGTACAAACAGTCGTGTGCATCAATGGAACAGAATAGAGGATGCAGAAATAACCCCAGGCACATTCAGCCATCTGATCTTTGACAAAGGACCCAGAATATATGCTGGAGGGAAGACAGCCTCTTTAACAAACGGTTTCCCAATGCTGGGAAAACTGGCTATCCACAGGCAGAAGATTGACTCTAGAACCATATCTCTCACCATGTACTAAACTAAAATCAAAATGGATCAAAGTCTAAACATTAGAACAGAAACACTTAATCTGCTGGAAGACAAAATAGGTCAAACTCTCAAAGATATAGATGTAGACAAGGACTTTCTAAACAGAACCCCAATTGCACAAGAAATACAGTAACAGCAAAAATCAACAAACGAGATCATATCAAATTTAAAAACCTCTACACAAAGAAAATAACCAACAGAGTGAAGAGACAACCTACAGAATGGGAAAAAATTTTTGCCAGCCACTCCTCACAGAAGACTAATATTGGGCCAGTGAGATAGCTTAGCAGCATAAGTGCCTGCCTGGCAAGCACGAGGTCCTGAGTTCGACTCCTGGTACCCACATACGAAAAAAGGGCCGGTGATATCGCTCAGCGGCACGGGTGCCTGCTGGCACACAAGGTCCTGAGTTTGACCCCCAGTACCCACAAAAAGAAAAAAAAAGAAGACTAATATCTACAATATATAAAGAACTCAAAAAAGATTAGACCCTCAACTCAATATATACATTATATATATTGTAATATATATTATATATATTTCAATATGTACATTATATATTGTAATATATAATATATATTACTATATATGTTATTTCATAATATATATATATATTATGAAATAAAAGTCATATAATAGGAAGAAAGAGAGCAAGAGAAAGGTATTGTAATACAGCATGGACAATTTATCTAAAAATGTACCTTGACTTAATACAAATGTTTTATGTGTTCTTTGGCCTATTAGTCTGGTTTTCAATCTGTACATATGATAATTAACTTTATAAGGTCTTATAAATACATGAATGATGCTAGAAAATACAAAAGGTTAGACACCACAATATAAAAGGCCCAATCAAAAAATGGACAAGTGAAATGAACAGACACTTCTCAGAAGTACAAATGGCCAATTAATACATGAAAAAATATCCAACAATTCCGGCTATTAGAGAAATACAAATTAAAACAACTCTGCAATTCTATCTTACTCCAGAAAGAATGGCTATCATCAACAAATCAAATAATAACAAATGTTAAGGCTGCAGGAAGAAAGGAACCCTTCCACATTGTTAGTGGGAACATAAAGTAATACAGCTAGTATGGAAATCAATGTGGAGATTCCTCAAAAATATAAAAACAGAAATTCCTTTTAACCCAGCTATTCCCTTCTAGGTATCGTCCCAAAAGAGTTAAAGATATTATATTACAGTGATACCTTCATATCCATGTTTATACCAGCACAATTCATAATTGCTACATTTTGGAAGCAGCCTAATGTATCCACCAACAGATGAACGGATGTGGTATTTATACACAGTACCTCTCTGCCATAAAGAAGGATAAACTTGAGTCATTTGAAGGAAAATGGATGCACCTTGAGGCCATAATGTTAAGTGAAATAAATCAGACACACAGCTTAAATATAGCATGGTTTCTTTTGTATGAGAAATCCAAAATATAAATAAAGAGCAAAATAAAAGACAGATAACAGAAAACAGGGAGATAAATCTTTTGCAAATGGAAGATAGAGGGAGAGGGCAGGGAGGGAAGGGGAAAGGGATGAAAAAAGAGTAAGATGTGCTATGTACATGTACCAACGCCCCATGAGGAATGCATTCATTCTGTACTACAAACGTATACTCATAAAAAATAAAAATTGAGTTGGGCATGATGGCACATGTCTGTTATCCCAACATGCAGACTTAGGCAGGGGGATCGTGGTGAGTTCAAGGCCAGTCTGACCTACATAGCAAGACCCTGTGTCAAAAAACCAAAAATATAAAATTAGAAAAAAATTTTTTAATTATAGCAATAGTCTTTAAGGGATGAATCTGTTAATAAGTTTATAATGGATTGATTGGTAGATATGTGATATGTGATAAAGCAAATACAGCATAGTAGTAACTGTGTCATTTAAATCAAGGCTTGGCAAACTTCTCTGTAAAGGGTAAGATCCTAAGAAGTTTATGCTTTACTGTTGTAACTCCTTAGCCCTGCTGTTGTGGTACTAAAGCAGCTAGGGGTAACATGTAAAGGATTAGACAAGGCTATCTTTCAATAAACCTTAATTTACAAAAATAGATCAAGCGAGCCGGGCGTGGTGGCACAGGCCTGTAATTCCAGCTCTCAGGAGGCTGAGTTAGGAGAATCACTGTGAGTCCAAGGCCAGCCTGGGCTACATAGTGAGAACCTATCTTAAAAAAAAAAAAAAAAAAAAAAAAAGATCAATCAGCTAGATTTGGCCCAAGGGCTCTAGTTTGCCAACCCCTGATATAAGCAGGTGTTCACTTTATGACTCTTTTAAACTTCTATATACAGTTTAAAGCTTTCATAATAAAATGTTGGGAACAATATGTCTAGGAATTATCTAGTTTGTTGTTTTTTTTTTTTTTTTTTTTTTTTTTGGTGGGTACCGGGGGGTCGACCTCAGGACCTCGCGCGCCAGCAGGCGCCCGTGCCGCTGAGCGATATCACCGGCTCCTTTTTCGTATGTGGGTTCCGGGAGTCGAACTCGGGCCCTCACGCTTGCAAGGCAGGCGCTTATGCCGCTGAGCCATCTCACCGGCCCTAGTTTTTAAACTATTATAAAAAGATTTAAATATTAAAAGCTTATAAATTATCCCCATTTTTTGTATATGCTGCTTAATACAGTCTCTTTTTTTTTTTTTTAGGTACCAGGAATCGAACTCGGGACCTCATGCTTGCCAGACAGGTGCTGCACCACTGAGCGCTATCCCTAGCCCATTCATAGTCTTTAATGGTAAAAATTAAATATCAAATTTTCTAAAATCTCCTTTGATTGGAGATTAAAATTATCCTGAACAGGAACCATTGATCCAAAACTGGCTAGTCCTTGGTAATGATAAGGAAATTCTCCCCCCTGCCTTTCTCAATCTAGGGTACAGTGATTTTCACTTAATTATGCCCTTCCCATTCCTGTCAGGAAAGGATAGGTGGATGTTGCTAAGGCATTATTATGTATGTGTATGTGCTTTTTTTCCACTGATTTTTTTAAATGTTCCATTATTTAAATCTGACATTATCTAAAGTTGACAGCAGTGATTTTTCAAATTATGTTATTTCCCTTTGAGTAATTCTATCTACATGGTACTTAATATAATTTGACGTATTCCCACTTCTTTCACAATGTGGGTTTTTTTAAACTGCTTTTTATGGAAGTGGTGACACTGATTACTTGAAAACATTAAAAAGAATCTAAATTTGTATGTGTTTAGAATATCAGCTCTGCTAGACCAAGCTAGATGACAACCAGGCCATAAGACACTATAAACAAGAAGACAAGAAGACCATAAGATACTCTCTAGGATCTGCATGGCCTTCTTGAATTGAAGCAGAAAAAAATTCTATTTTGTCATGACTGGTTTAATTCATAATCAAACGAGACATTAGAATAAAATTATAATGTCTTTGTTCCTGGAAACAAGTTTTCTTTAGGCCTACAAAATTATCTGACCTTAGCTCAAACCATTCTCCATTAAAAAACAAAAAAAGGGGCCGGTGAGATGGCTCAGCGGTTTAAGCGCCTGCCTTGCAAGCGTGAGGGCCCGAGTTCGACTCCCGGAACCCACATACAAAAAAGGGGCCGGTGATATCGCTCAGCGGCACGGGCGCCTGCTGGCGCGCGAGGTCCTGAGGTCGACCCCCGGTACCCACAAAAAAAAAAAAAAAAAAGGGAGCAGGGAGAAAAACAGTCTATTTTGTAGGATCATCTCAGCCACAGTGGTGTTTCTGTAGTGACTCTTGGCTGCTGCGGGTGCCCGTGCTGAGGTTCCCCACTTAGCTCCTGCTCCTCTGCTCTTAAAGAAACCTTTGGTTTAAGACCCAGAAAATACTCCCTGGAGTTTCTTGCTGTCCCCATGCTGCAGTCTTCTGCTCTAAGCACCCACAGGCTTTGTTCTGAGGAGTCAATATTTCACGTGAAGAAATAGGAGCTGAGACAGGTTAGATTATTGTACTGCCTCCCCTCCTGCTTAGGGAATCCCTACATCTCCACTCCACCACCTCTGTCTCCTCACCATCACTTTCTGGCAGCACAGCTATTTGCAAATCCCCAATGTAAGTACAAACTTTGAAGTCATATAAATCAGAGTTCAGCTTTTGCAAGTGCCATTTACTAGTTATAGAGTTTTTGGTCAAGTTACTTAACTGTTCTGAGGTAGGCTATTAATGGCTCCAGAGATCTGGGTTCAGGTCTGAACGCCTGTGAATGTTACCTTATACAGTAAAATTTTTCTGGCATGATTAAAGATTGTGAAATGAGGAAGTCATCCTGATCATCAAGGCAGACACTAAGCGCCATCACAAATGTCCTTAAAAGAAGCAGAGGGAGACCAGACTCTACAAAGAGGAGAAGACAACCTGAAGATGGAGGCAGAGATTGGAATGACATGAACACAAGCTTAGGAACAGAAGAACCACCAGAAGCTGGAAGAGGCAAGGAATGGATGCTCCTCGAGAGCTTCCAAAAGAAACCAGCCCTCTGCAAACCTTGACTTTTGGTCTCCAGAACTGTGAAAGAATAAATTTGTGTTGTTTTAAGCCACCAAGTTTGTGGAATTTGTTGCAACAGCCAAGGGAAACTAATATGCCTGCTAAGCCTCAGTTTCATTTGTTAAACAGAGATAAGATGCAACTTTCTGGTTTTTGCAATAACGAAAATTAAATAGATCAGTGTCTGGTACATAGTAGGCATATGGGATATAGCAGCAGCTACTCTATTATAATTATCATCATTATTTTTGAAAATGGATTTTAAAAAGCATAGGTAGCTTATCCTAAACCCAGTATTATTTTAAGAAACCAAATACTCGGTGGTATTATCTTTACATAATATATATCTGAAATATATATTAATAATTTATATCAAAATAGTGTCTTTCATCAAGAAGCCATCTTCTTGATATGTTATTATCAGGTATATTCATGCCAATAGTTTAAAATCCTGGCATTTTTCCAACTATTTAATCGTGCATTTTACCATAAATTATATGTTTAAGATGGAAAATAAACATTTCCAGCTGTCTTGAGGACAGCAAATCTAAATTTAAACTGCTGAATTCTAAAAGAACTACAGATCTTTTAAGTGTGCTAAAATTTGTGTATACCAATGTCAACTCCTGCTTATTCAGAAGTTGAACATTCACTGAGATATAATTAAGGAGGAGTGGGAGTTTCACATAATGGAAAGATTGCCTTCTCGGACACAGAAGTGTAGTATGTAGGGAAGTAATCATTCACTCAGTGAATGGTCGTTAAGGTATTGCGCTATGTATGGGGGAGTGCAAGGGTGAAACAAAAGCCACTACTTTGGAGGGGCACGCAGGACATTGAAGGGCATAGATATATATGCAGATAGGTTAAAATTCAGAATGATAATAGTGAAGCTAACCTTTACCAAGGATGTATATGTCTCAGACACTGTAGGGCTTTAGCAGAGTTAACTCGCCCAAGGTCACATAGTTTAAGAAGAGCATAGGGAGAAGAGAGGATGCTGGAGGGAGGGGTGCTGTGGCTAAAAGACCTCAGGGCCTGGGACTGTCCAGCTCCTTTTCAGGTGCTTTTATATTCATCTCAAAATAATTCTGAACTCAGGATTTGTCAGGGTGTCACCATCTAGTTCAGGCTGGTCTTGAACTCACTGTGTAGTCTACGCTGGACTCAAACTTGCAGCAATCCTCCTGTCTCAGCTTCTGGAGTGCTGGGATTGCAGGTGTGTGTATCCACATCCCACCTATAATTTTTATATTTAAGACAAGGACTCACCAAGTTTCCCAGGCTGGACTTGAACTGTTGATCTTCCTGCCTCAGCCTCCTGAGTGGCTAGGATTACACATATTTCTGTGTTATGCTCTAGAGCAATAGTTCTTCTTTTACCTACTCACTTTCCCTGTCTTGAAATGTGGATATCTTTTTACACCGTACCTCTGTGGTTTGGAATGAGAAAGACTGCTTTCTTTTGTTCCATCTCTGAGCTTCAACACAGAAAAGCCCTTAGGATGCAATAATCCTGTGACCTCCAGGAAGAAAAAGCAACTGATATGGGTCTTCTGCTGCAGTTTGCTTAATTATAAAGAAATTATTTGTCAAGCTGAAGGCATATGTTTAGTTTTAAACAGGTGTTGATATTTGTGAATTAAAACAGGTCATGATATTTGCAAATTCTTCCCTTTTGTTCAAAACAAGAAGAGCACATAAACAGCAAGTATGGATGACTTCCAGGGTTCTTAAAAATGTCTTGCTGTTTCAGCCACTATTATGAGAAGCACAGTTGACACTGTTACTGCAGCAGTAACTTACAAACATTCATTCTAATTTGAAATGAAAGAGATGTTAAAATGTTACATGTGTCTTGAAATCCTGGCTCACCCTGCCATAGGTTTACTGGAGGAGAACAAAAGTCCACTTTTGCAATTTAAACATTTGATATTATAAAGAAGCATAAAGATAAAGATATTAAGGTTGATTTCATGTGTGAATAAACCACCAGTTTCTGTACAGATACACATTTTTACACATGTAAACCCACATTTTTAGACAAAACAGTTTTTTCCCCTAGAGAAAGAAGATGTTGACTTCTTTTTCAGAAGTTTTTGGAAATTTGATATTTAATATTTTTTTCATTCTCCTAAGGAAGGACCAGCTTGTGCAGCAGCTAACCCTGTAAATGCATATTTTTACTTAGGTGAAAGAGTAGAAAGAGAAAATAGGGTGAAGGCACCCTATTCACGTCCCTAAGATGAGTAGCTACTGTATTACAAATTTCTTCATCATTTTCTGGAGTCATATATAACACTGAGACTTTCTTTTCTTTGTGGCAAAGGCTGGAAGAGAAGGGCCATAAGTGGTTCAGTTCAGAAGATGTGATGGACCATGTTGTACTACCTGCCCTCAACTTTGGACATAGAGGTGTGGAGAACAAAATAAGAAAAGTTTCTGTATGCTTTCTCCTAAGAAAAAGAAGCAAAAACATCTATGATGTAGCACCATCTGAGTTCTGGCATTTTACATTATATAGCTCCATTTGTTTATGAACTAACCTTTCCTTTGACCCAGGATGAGTGCTTACTGTTGAATTTATTTTTCTAGGCAATAGGTGTAATTTTAGGCTGACAAGGCTAGGACTCAGGTAAATATCCCTCGTTAGAACTTAACTTTCTCATCAGAGAATGAGCCTCAAAAGTAATGTTCCCAATCCTGTGGTTGATCATTACAGATTTAGAAGAAATTCAGGATCTGAAAAGAACCTCAAAAGGAAAAATAGTTCAAATAAGCAATACAGGTTTACTTTATTTTCCTTCCACAATTAACTCTGTATGATGAACATTGTCCTTCCAAATCAGCAGAGGACCATTATGTGAGATGTCAGGTCTTTACGTAAGAAGAGTGAAACCTTTATTTTTTATTCTCTGTGAGTAGAGAAATAATTTTAAGCTTATCAGACCATTTCTCTATTTTCTGGAATTGTTGCCCAGGGCTGCAGGTTCTGCGATATGGGGAATTTCTATAGATTTACCAAAATTGAGAGTGATAGAAATAGCCAAAAATGGGAAATGTTGAACATTCTAATAATCAGTCAGATCCTGCACATCTTAAAGAATGCATAATTCATATGCTAAAGATGATAGAAAAGGAAGAATTGTTTCCCAATTCATTTTGCCAGATGGCATAACCTTGATATTAAAACCTACAAAAATGAAAAATAATTATTTTATATATAATAGGGATCTTAAATCCTAAATAAAATATTGAAAATTATAAACCAGCACTATATTTTTAGAAGTATCTTAATTTGTAATTCAAGTAATGTAATTCACTATGTTAACAAACTAAAAATATAAAAGCCATATGATAATCTCATTAGACATAAAAAGCCACTGACATAACCCAACATCCACTCCTGCTGAAATTCTGAGGAAACTAGGAATAGAGGGGAACTCCTCAACACAATAAAAAATATGCATGAAACCTACAATTAATTTCAAACTTAATGATAAAAGTCTGAATGCTCGCCACCTAAGATCAGGAGCAAGAATATCTCCTCTCACCACTTCTATTTACTATTGGTTTTTTGTTGTTGTTGTTGTTTTTGGTTTTAGTTTGGTTTTGGTTTTTCGGTTTTTTTGTTTTTTGAGACAGGGTCTTGCTGTGTACTTCAGGCTCCCCCTGAACTCACTATGTAGCCCAGGCAGGCCTCAAATTTGCAACAACCCTCCAGCCTCAGCCTCCTGAGTGCTGGGATTACAGACATGTGCCACCATGCTTGGCCTTCTATTTACTATTATATTGAAGATTCTAGCCAGTGAAACAAGCAAGAAAAGAAAATAAAAAGGATCTAAATTGGAAAAAAAAAAGATGTAAAACTATCATTATTCACAGATGCTATATTTGCAACAATCTATTGGGATGTAAAAAAAAGCTACTAGAACTAATAAGTGAGTAGAGCAATATTGCAGGATATAAGAACAATATATAAAAATAAATTTATAGATATTAGCAAAGGAAAATCAGAACTGAAATTTTAAAAACAATTCCATTCACAACAGCAACAATAAACAAATATTTTAAAAATAGATCTGATAAAAGATGTGGGGGACTTGTAATCTGACAACTACAAGATACTGGAAAAAATTAAAGAACTAAATACATGGAAAGATATACCACATTGTCGGGGTTGGAAAACTCAATATTGTTAAAATGGAAATGAGAATTATCCCCTAAGCAGTCTGTTAGATGCATTACAATCCCAGCAAGGTTTCTTTTTAGTCTTTTCTTTTTATTAGAAATTAATAAAGTAATTTTTTCAGCAACTTGCTTTAGAAACTGACAAGTTAATGCTAAAATTCATGTGGAAACAAAAAGAATTTGAACTAGTCAAAGTAACTTTGAAAAAGAACAATGTTGGAAGACTTAATGCTTCCTAATTTCAAGACCTACCAAACAGCCCCATTAATCAGATAGTATAGAATTGCCTTAAAGATACATAAATTGTTCAAATGGCCAGCAATGCGATCACTTTTTCATGTATTTATTAGCCATTTGTATTCTATCTGAGAAGTGTATATTCATTTCAGATGCCCATTTTTTAATTGGGTCTTCAAACTTGGGGGATCTCCAAAATTCCAACAACATATCTCACAGAATTAGAGAAAACAATCCCAAAATTCATTTGGAACTGGAAGAGACCTAGAATAGCAAAGGCAATTCTGGGCAACAAAGGCGAGGCAGGAAGCATAACAATCCCTGATTTGAAATTATACTATAAAGCTAGTGTGATACAAACAGTGTGGTACTGGCAAAAAAAAAAAAAAAAAAAAAAAAAAACAGACCTGAGGATCAATGGAACAGTTTAGAAGATGCAGAAATAACTCCAGACATACTAAGCCACCTTATCTTTGACAAAGGAACAAACACATTCACTGGAAGAAAGATAGCCTCTTTAATAAATGTTGGGAGTGTAGACTGGTGCAACCACTGTGGAAATCAGTGTGGAGATTTCTCAAAAAGCTAGGATTGGGGCTGGGGATATAGCTCAGCGGCACAAGCACCTGCCTGGCAAGTGGAAGGCCCTGAGTTCGATTTCTGGTACCAAAAAAAAACTAGGATTGGAGGTCCCATTTGACCCAACTATTCCCCTCCTGGGTATCTTCCCAGAAGACACAGAGAGAGAGAGAGAAAGAGAGATCCTCCAAAATAATGCTAGGTTAGTTTCTTGCACAAAAATCTACTTAGGGCCAGGTGTGATGGTACACACCTGTAATCCCAGTCCTCAGAAGGCTGAGGCAGGAGGATCACTGAGAGTTCGAGGCCAGAGTAGGTTCCATTGTGAGTTCAAGGTCAGCCTGAACTACATGACGAGACCCTGTGTCCAAACAAAGTCCATTTAGACCCTCATTAGATACAGACTATTTAGAAACTAAGTGAGTGTGATGAAATCACAGAACTAAATACAATACAGTATATACATATGCACATACAAATGGACACTTGAATAACTGTTGATATTTGAATTAAGTTCACTGGATTGTACCAGTATTGATTTTCTCCTTGGGTCATGTACTACAGTTATAGTTACAGACTTTCTCTGGGCTTCACTACTCCAATCTAAATTAGATATGACATCATCTTGTAATTTTCCTTCATAAAATTTACCACAGTTTGCATTGCTATATGCCTATGTACAAGATTATTTCTAATGTGTATTCCCACTAAGAATATGCATGACGACAGGCACCAAGGAACAATTGTTTGACCCATCACTTTTATACCCAGCATTCTGCTAGCACCTGTGCTTTATGTTTTATGTTTTTTGACTTTCATTTTTCAACATTAAGATTAAGCTCAAGCTCCACTTCTCCTATAGCTCCTTCTTCAACCATCCTCATTGCTCCCCCACCTTGGTAGATTTCAGCACTTGCCTCTTTATTCCCCACTTTGTACTGCACCTATAATTTACACTTGACAAACAGTTCCACTGAACTTTTGCAGTCCTAAATAAGCCGATATTCTATGTCACTTTTGGGGCTTCACATATGCTGCTCTACCTGAACACTCTGCCCTCCTCATATCTTCACTTCCCTCGCCATTTTGCCTAATTCATCTCTACTTATCTTTTGGAGTCTCAGTTTAGACATCACTTCCCCCAGGAAATCTTCTCAATTCCTCCTCCCACTCTGGGGTGGATTCTTCATCGTAATTGTCCATTTGGTTAACTACATACCTCTCAGACTGTGACCTCACATCCTGTGTCTCTCTTATCCACTGCATAGTACGGAATCTATCACATAGTCAGTGACCAATAAATATTTGCTGAAGCAATAAATTGTTAGATGCTTAACTGCTGCTCATTGTTGAAAGAAGAAATTTACTGGCTGAGGTACATAGCATTCTGTTCCTAAAGGCTTTTCTTGTTCGGACAAATGATACAATTCACATAGAGTCCGTTAGTGTCAGAGAATGAATGAAGAGTTTTATTGAACAGTCCCTTCCCTAGGAAGAGGAGTGTATATCTGCTTCTACTGTCCCAAACCAACATTTGTCCACGTGACAAACATGATAGGAAGAAAATTTTAAAATGAACTCCTACTGGTCCCATAATTACATTTTGCTGCTGAAAATATTACCAATTTAGCTCCATTTCCACTAATGAATAGAAATAAATAAACCTGATTCTCTAAATTGGCTTCAGAGTCAGTGCCAGTGCTATCAGTGTTATCAAAATTTCAGGAGAAAATGCAATAGTTACATAAGAAGGGAGTGCCCAGTTTTCCACACTGTCAGTTGGCTTTTTCAGAAGAGCGGCCTTGAAAATATCCAGAAATCAATTGATTAGACAATGCATACTCAGCAACTGCAAAGTTAGCATAGGGCTTAAATCACCAAGTAAAAACCAGGGAGGAAAGCCTCCATAGGCACTATGGGAGTAAAGATATACCCTGAGAGCAGAGTGCACCAAGTGGGAATGACCGAACACGTACTGATGCAAACTCACTCATCAATAGAATATGGCATGTGCCATTTCTCTATAACTATGTTGCAGGCACCATAGGTTAGCATCCATCTCCACTTTTTCTTTCTTGATTTCCTCTACTATAGAAGCTAGAAATACTAAATAATCCCTTATCCAGTTCCTCGTGCAACTAGGATGGCTAAATGAACAGTTTTGTCTAAATAAGACACTGGAAAGGAGTTTCCTGATGAAAAGGCAAATATAACTAGCACTGCCCCTCCCCTCATCTGTCTACCAAGATCATAGATTAAATGTCTGCAATAGCAGCAGCCACTTTGCAGCCATGAGGCAACAAACCACTATGCAGAAGATGAACAGATAGAGCATGAAAATTTGATGACACCTACCATGGGCCTCCAGATCTTGTGGTATAAGAAAAATAAACCCATCTCCATGTAAGCCACTATTCTTGCAGCTGGAAATATTTCTAAGTTATACAACATCTATAATAGTGCTACTTAAAATATATTCTGCAATCCAGAAGCATCAATATCAGCATACCTGGGAGCTATTGGAAATACAAATTCTCACCTCTTGATTCTTCCACCTCCTTCGCCACTACTGCCCAAGTTATATTCCCTGCCTTTCAACTTTCCCTTCTTTTCCAGTTTCATTAAATCACTTCTTAGATATTTCTCTTCTACTCTTCTTTCTTTCTCCCCATATTTTTTGTTGTGCAATCTGCTGAGACTGAAAAGGAAAATACTACATGTGCATAATGCATGTTGGTAAGAATCAAGAGCTAAAAAAAACTGTGGCTATTACCACAAATCTACCAGATTTCAATTTAAATGTTCTAAACCAAACTCTTAATTTTTCTCTCCCCCAAAATTTCTGCTTATTGTCTTTTTCTCTCCCCCCACCTACTACTGAGGATTGGACCCTGGGACTTTAACACTGAGCTACATCCCCAGCCCTCCTTTTATTATATTTTTATTTTGAGAAACTTTATTTACTGCTACTTAAGCTTCCTATCCTACTTCCGTGACAATAAAATCCTATTTTTTCACTTAACATAGAGCTAGAGATCTAACCTAGTCAAAGGGGATGAGTTATGATTGACTTAAACTAGTCAAGGCAATCTTATTCTGTATTACCACAGATTGTCATACAATAGGAATGCAATGTCATTTTTTAAAATGAGATATAATGGGCAGTTTACTGAGTGATTTCCCTTCTCAGATAAAAAGACAGAGTTCTGAAAGTAGCAAATCTTTTGTACCTGTCCCTTTTATCGTTCTTAGAACATAGATGTGAAGCTATAATGCCCAGAGCTGTGGCTACTACCTTGCAGACATGAAGTGGCAACTATAAAGACTACTGCTCAGCCGAATGAGAACAGTAGAGTAGAAAGGTAGAAAGGCCCTAGGTCCTTGATGCAATCAAATTAACTTGGAAATACCTGTTTCCAGAGTTCTTATTAAGGAGCAATAAATGTTCTTACGATTTAAACTATTATTAGTTACATTTTCCTTTATTTACAGCTAAGCAAATTCCTAATTGATTTATGAATATGTTTTGAGAAAAAATTTGTTTTCTTTTTTGTAGAACATTACGGTAAGAAAAAAGACAGAAAGAGAACCAAGGGAAGAGAAATGATAAACAGCCAATTAACTTGTAGATGACATAATCCCAGAAGTGGAGTGAATTGCAGGAAGGATCATCATCTAATCTCAACCTCTTCTAATCGTTGATCCTACAACTAGTATAGAAAGACCATAAACTAGGGCCGGTGAGATGGCTCAGCGGCATAAGCACCTGCCTTGCAAGCGCGAGGGCCCGAGTTTGACTCCCGGATCCCACATACGAAAAAGGGGCCGGTGATATTGCTCAGCGGCACGGGCGCCTGCTGGCGCGCGAGGTCCTGAGGTCGACCCCCCGGTACCCACAAAAAAAAAAAAAGAAAGACCATAAACTAAACTGCTGCTTTCATAAATCTACCACCACACTGTAAAACCTTTAATGGTTTCTCATCATCTATCAGGTAATATTCATCTACATAGCATTCAAACATTGTAAAATCCAGCCATATCAACCAATTGGACTTACCTTCCATTATTTCCTCACCTAAACACTTCAGCTCAAATAAAAACAAGAAAAAATTCTCCCGTTAGGAAATGACTCAACAAAGTAAGTAGGTACTTAACTCGTTAGCAATAACACTGTTTTTTTTTTTTTGTTTTTTGTTTTTTTTGTGGGTACCGGGGGGTCGACCTCAGGACCTCGCACGCCAGTAGGCGCCCGTGCCGCTGAGCGATATCACCGGCCCCTTTTTCGTATGTGGGTTCCGGGAGTCGAACTCGGGCCCTTGCACTTGCCGGGCAGGCGCTTAAGCCGCTGAGCCATCTCACCGGCCCAGCAATAACACTGTTTGCTACAATAGATTTATCCAGAATTTTCTAACAAGAAAAACTGAAATAAACTGTTTTAATTTCATCATAAATACACCACTTATGATTTACAGTTTTAAAACCGTTATATTTTCAATTACTTGTAAATATACACCATAAATTTTCTTCTAAACATTAAATTGGACTATTTGGAATGCATATTTTCTTTCCTTCTATCTACATCCTGCTCCATCCCTTGAGTCCAAGTCAACGTCTAATCGCCAAGAAATTTTTCAGATCACAGAAAGGTCTTCTTTTAATTTTTACAGTTTTTTTTTTTTTTTTTTTTTAATGTGGGTACCAGGAGTCGACCTCAGCACCTCGCGCTTGCCAGCAGGCACTTGTGCCACTGAGCGATATCACCGGCCCAATTTTTACAGTTTTTAGATTCAAGTTTCACTTAAACATATTTGTATATGTGTACAGTTATTGTAATATTATAAGTGAGTTATAATATCTCTGTAATTAGATACAGTTTCTTACTAACAAGGAAATACTCTATAATGCATTGTACATTTTTAAATCTCCTACATCTTAACTACCACAGTAAGAATCCAATAAAAACTTGTTAAGTGGAAAGAGTACAGAATCCTAACCTGCCAGTTTATGTGACCAACATGCAGATGAATACTTAAATATAAATGCTTTGTGTTTCAAGAGTTATCAGCAGTAGGTTAGGACCGAGCTTAGTGGTGTACCACTTACCTAGCATGCCTTAGGACCAGGGTTCAATCCCCAGCATGGAGAAAAAGTTATCAGTGACCTGTTGGCCAAAGAAAAATTCTAGCTTAAACTGTAAATAAGTAGTACACCATGATCAGCATCAATACAGGAAGAGCCAGATCCTCCTTTGGGAAATTCTGCAAAAGTCCATCAATTTTAAACAGTTGTGTTCCTCGCAAAGCTTTTCCTAACAGGGAGAGTCACATAAGAACTCATTTGCTCAGACTCCAAACATTCTCACCCAATCCCATCCCTCCCTCTGTATCCGGCACCACTACCACCCCCGTTGCCAAATCAAAAGTATGTTTTAACTCAGAACATAGATTGCCAAACAACAGCATCTATGCTGTACCACACCTGATTGTCAATATATTTCTCCCTGTCTGCTATGACAGTCAGCCACTTGCCTCAGTCACAAAAATTGGCAGTCTGCACACTCCCTCCTTCAGTATCCTGCTCCCTCCCTATCGGGAAATCAGGGCCAAAGAAATGCTCCATAAGTCACATCAAAACGCCAAAGGGAAGGAGTAGGAACTTTGGCACCATAGTTTTAAAAGATGCCAGCCCCTGATGTAAAAAGAGGATCATATTTTTCTCCTAATGTGAACAGGACCTGTTTTTTGTTTGTTTGTTTGTTTGTTTTGTGGGTACCAGGGGGTCAACCTCAGGACCTCGCGCGCCAGCAGGCGCCCTTGCCACTGAGCGATATCACCGGCCCCTTTTTCGTATGTGGGTTCCGGGAGTCGAACTCGGGCCCTCACGCTTGCCGGGCAGGCGCTTAAGCCGCTGAGCCATCTCACCGGCCCATGTTTTTTTGTTTGTTTGTTTGTTGTTTCTTTGTTTCTATGTTTCTATGTTTGTGTTTGGTTTGGTTTTGGCAGTCATTAGCTGATGTTCTTGGTGAAGAACACGTAGAGTAAATTTTTCTAGGATGGGCTTGTAGCCTTGGAAATACATCACTGAAACAAAGAGCCAAATTTCTGATTATTTCTCACTTAGCACCCACACATGCACCAGGATACCTTTTTTTTTAAATTTTTTAACAACGTAAAAACCAAATTCATATTCCTCTCTGCTCTGCCCAATGCCAAGTGATTCTGATTTTTACTTTTCTATTTTCCTTCCCTTGTACTCAATTAAAAGAATTTTTTGTTGTTGCTAGTAATAACTGAATTTCCCATTTTCCCTTTTCTGCACCTTAGTCTCACTTGTCCTGTTTTCTACCTAAATAAAATCAGTTTTTAAAAAACTAAATTGTGAGTAATCTATAATTGAGATTTGACGTTAATATATGTAAACTTAATGTAAATAGAATTTGACTCAATAGATAATTTATTTCTTTATAAATCTGAATACAGACGTGTTTAGTGTCCACTATAAAGTACTTTTTAGGAAAAACTAAATTTCTTTTCTCAGTAAAACTGTTTTAGAAGGTTGCATGCTACAAGGTCGCATTATAATAATAAAGATGAACTACTACAAACTTTTCTACTGCAATCAGTAGCAGAAGTTTAAGGCAATCTAGGGTTCAACTTCAACTTTAATCAATTCCAATGTCAACTCTGAAATTATCGTATGTTCCACTTAATAAGTAACTACCTGGTGAGATCTCAATTTGATTGCAGCATGGTAGGTAAAAACCAGACCACTCGTTTTCCCATTTTAACACGGTTAAAAAGTAACAAGTGTGTTTTAAAAGGCCATGGAAAGGTATCACATAGCTAGGAGAATTGAAAAAAAATAAATAAATCTTCCTAAATTATGGGTTAAGTTACTTTTATATTCTGGCTTGATTTTTCTTTATTTTCTCAGGAGGGTGCTTGCTTCAGCAGCACATATATTTTCTCAGGAGGATATAATATGAAATATTGAGCACAGAAATAATAATTTCCATCGACATCTGTATTACTTAAGCATTTGTTGTCTGCTAAGTAAAACATTAACTATTCTGGCTCTCAGTTTTCTTATTTGTAAAATAAAGATCGTCACCCACTTCACAGAGTTGTTACAGGAACGAAATGAGAGAATATGCATTAAATAATCTAATTCAGTACCTCAGACCTACTGAATTTTTTTCAAAGTCTTTTCCCACGTGCCCCATTCTTAAAGGTCCATTCCTACTGCCATGTGCCAGTACGGATGTATATGACTGTCCCTTCCGCTCCAGGGCAACGCGTTCAACCAGTGTCTTTCTGTTGACAGATGTTCTGTAAAATACACAGTTTTGTGTACATATAATTTTAATTTATATCAATATCATTATATATCTCATTCTACTTCTTACTCTATTCTTTTTTTTTTTTTTTTTTTTGGTGGGTACCGGGGCGCCCGTGCGGCTGAGCGATATCACCGGCCCCTTTTTTGTATGTGGGTTCCGGGAGTCGAACTCGGGCCCTCGCGCTTGCCGGGCAGGCGCTTAAGCCGCTGAGCCATCTCACCGGCCCCTCTATTCTTTTTTGATTTGAGGCTTGAAAGCGTTTTTCATTTCTTATTATGGTTTGGGAAAAAATAAAATCTGTAATAAATTTGTCCTTCACAGCTCCAAATCAGAGGCAAATTTAAGTGAGATTTTATAAGTGAGGTCTGCCCAAACTTGCTTGGAACATTATCTGAAAAGATTAGATACACATGCAGAGCAAACACATGATGAAAGAGTACAGAAGCTTTTATCTCAGGTCTCCGGGGGAGGAGAAGTAGATGCTCTAGCTGCACAGGGTTGAGTTAATCATATTCTTCACATGAAGTCCCATTATCATCATTGGTCTACACAAGGGCTCGCCCATAGTTTATTTATTTTCCCTTTAATCCTCATTTCCTCCTCTTTCCTCTTTCATATCCTTGATAGGGAACAGGGTCAATGAGTTGAATGAATACATTCTGTTTGTAAGTGTTCTTGCAATATACATTGTTTTTTTAAAAGTAAAAGTAGTTTTAAATTACTTTAAAAAGTATTGTGCTACATTTCTGTCTATTGTGCTATTTTTTTTTTCATCTGCACTATGCTTTTAAATTCATCTACAGTGGCTGGGCGTGGTGGCACATGCCTGTAATACCAAAACTCAGGAGGCCGAGGCAGGAGGATTGCTGTGAGTTTGAGACCAGCCTGGGCTACATAAGTGAGTTCAGGGCCAGCCTGCACTACATAGTGAGACCCTGACTCAAAAAAGAAAAAAAAATTCATCTCCAGTGGCCTGTGTAATCTACTTAGCTACTTCTAATTCTTGACTTGTTTTCATGTTATACAATCCCCACATTTTACCTACCTACTCTCCTAGTGATGGGAACTTAAGAAAGCATCTAAATAGAGACCACACAAATAATGCTGAAATGTATCTTACATGAGTTTCCACATGGACAACCAAGGTGTGCATATACCTTTCCAAATGAGGAAAGGAATATGTACACAAGGCCTTATTATGAGACTACTGACTCAGCCATGAACACACCTAGAGATTCTAGATACAGAATCAAACCAGTTAGAGAAATGAACTTACACATCACAATCTTGTTTGTTTGTTTCATTTTAAGAAAATAAGTTTAAAGATTTTAAATGCTATTTTGTTTTGTTTTGCTTTTTGTGGGTACCGGTGGGTCGACCTCAGGACCTCGCGCGCCAGCAGGTGCCTGTGCCACTGAGCGATATCACCGGCCCCTTTTTCGTATGTGGGTTCCGGGAGTCGAACTCGGGCCCTTGCGCTTGCCGGGCAGGCGCTTAAGCCGCTGAGCCATCTCACTGGCCCTTAAATGCTATTTTTAAAATTTGGTTTTATCATAGTAAAATGATATTTTTTAAAAGTTCCACCTATTTTAACAAAGCTATGGTGCAGAGGGGGTGGTGTAAAGCAAAAGCTACTAAGTCAAAAGCCATCACTACTGTAACGTTAACAAACCAAACTCCTGTGGTTGGCTGGTCGGTTTGTTTGTTGGTTGGTTGATTGGTCGGTTTGGTTTGTTTTTCAGACAGAGTCTCACTACGTAGTTCAGGATGGCCTTGAACTAACCATGTAGCCCAGGCTGGCCTCAAACTCATGACAATCTTCCTGCCTCAGCTTCCTGAGTGCTGGAATTTTAGGCATGTGCCACCACACCTGGCTACTTTTGTGGTTTAAAATAAAACTTTTCAGAATTAATTTTTAAAAAGTAGAAGTTACTGCCTAAAAATTACTGCTATTTTATATTTTTTGTCTACAATTTTTCCAGAGTTAAAAGGAAATCAAATTTTTAGATAAAGATGGAGTAAGCCATCTTTAAATTCATTCCTAAATAAATAAAAATATTCTATAAAAATTCATGATTTTATATAAGTAATTGAAAATAAGAAAAGTCATGTGGTATTAAAAATAAATGTTGCTTTCTATTCAGAATAGCTTCAAGTAAAGTAAAATACCTAGGGATAATGCTAAAAGATAAAAGACCTCTACGATGAAAATTGCAGAACCTTGAAGAAAGAAACTCAAGACAACACCAGAAGATGGAAGGACCTCTCATGTTCATGGATTAGCAGAATTAATATTGTCAAAATAGCTGTATTACCAAAATTCAGTCCAATCTCCATCAAAATACTAATGACATTCTTCAGAGAACTCATAAAAAAATCCTAAAATCCACAAAAGACCCAGAATAGACAAAGCAAGCCTAAGCAAAAACAGCAAGGCTGGAAGTATCACAATACCCAATTTTAAATTCTATTTCAGGGCCAGTGAGATGGCTCAGTGGCTTAAGCGCCTGCCCAGCAAGGGTGAGGGCCCGAGTTCGACTCCTGGAACCCACATACGAAAAAAAAGGGGCCAGTGATATCGCTCAGCGGCACGGGCGCCTGCTGGCACCCAAGGTCCTGAGGTCGACCCCCGGTACCCACAAAAAAAAAAAAATTCTATTTCAAAGCCATAGTTTAAAAAAAAAAAACAAACAGCATAATACTGGCACAAAAATAGACACATAGATCAACATAACGGAATAGAAGACACAGAAACAAACCTATACAAATGCAGCCATCTGATTCTGGACAAAGGAGCCAAAAATATGTGTTGGAGAAAAGACAGCATCTTCAACAAATGGTGTTGGGAAAACTAGATATACCCTTGAAGAAGATTGAAATTATATCCCTATCTCTCACCATGTGTAAAAATCAATTCCAAGTAAATCAAAAACTTAGGTTATGAGACCTGAAACCTTGAAACTGCTAGAAGAAAACATAAAGGAAACACTTGAAGACATAGGCTCAGGCAAAAACTTCCTGAATAGACTCCAATAGCTCAGGAAATAACAGCAAGAATCAACAAATTGGACTACTATACATTAAATTTAAAAGTGTCTGCACAGAAAGGAAAACAACTAAATCTTTACCAGCTACTCTTTTGACAGAGAATTAATATCTAGAATATATAAAGAACTCAAAAAGCATAACACCAAAAATCAAATAGTCTAATCAATAAATAGGCAAGTGAATTAATAAACACTTCTCAAAAGAAGTGTAATAAACACTTCTCCAATAAGTATATGGAAAAAATGTTCAACATCTTTAGCCATTAGGGAAATGCAAATCAAAATTACATTGAGATTCCATCTCAACCCAGGTAAAATGGCTATCATCAAGAATACAAAAAGTAATAAATTCTGGTGAGGACACAGGGGGAAAAAGGAGCCCTTCTACACTGCTACTGAGAAAGTGAATTAGTACAGATCCTATGAAAATCAGTATGGAGGTTCCTCAAAACACTAAAAATAGAGCTACCATTTGATCCAGCTGTTTCACTCCTTGGCATATACCCAAAGGAATTTAACTCAGCGTACTAGAGAGATACCTGCATACCCATATTTATTGTGGCACAATTCACAGTAGCCAAGGTATGGAACTAGCCTAGATGCCCATCAACAGATGAATGGATAAAACACTGTGGTCTATATACACGATGGAGTATTATTCAGCCATAAGGAAGAACAAAATTCTGTCATCTGCAAGAAAATAGATGGATCTGGAGACCATCTTGCTGATCAAAATAAATCAGATGCAGAAAGACAAATGTCTCATGTTCTACCTAATACGTGGAATCTAAAAAAAGACAACAAGAAAGCAGAAGGGAGACTATTAGTAATAAGAGGAAGGAGATAAGAGAGAAGGCAGGAGGAGCTAAGGGTGGGTAATAGGGGAAGGGATCTGAACGAAATATACACATGGAACCCCCTCTCCAAAAAAAAAAAAGGTGAAACTAGGAGAAAGGGCAGGAAAAGGGGGTCAGGGAGGGGTGAAAATGATCAAAGTATGTTTTGTGGATGTATGAACCTGCCAAAATGAAACCAAATAATCTCTATAACCAACAAAAAAAGTGAAAAATTGAAAGTATATGGGGAAAAAATAATTATCCTAGAGCTGGGGGTTATAGCTCACTGGTAGAGCACTTGCATAGCATGTGCAAGTCCCAGCACTGCAAAAAATGAAATGAAATGAAATGAAATGAAATAAAATAAAAGTTGTATATGATTCCAATGTGGCTAGTGAGGCCTAATCAGCCCAGCCTGAAGTTTGTTTAAAAAAATAATAATAACAATAATAATAAATATCCTATAGATAACTTCATAGGTACATGCATTGACTCCACTGAATTTTATTCTTTACAGTATACATTTTAGTTCTAATGAAAAGATATATGTATATATCTTAAACCATAAGAAGGGGTCAGTGAGATAGCTCAGCGGCATAAGCACCTTCCTGGCAAGCACGAGGTCCTGAGTTCGACTCCTGGTACCCACATAGGAAGAAAGGGCCGGTGATATCGCTCAGCAGCACGGGCGCCTGCTGATGCACGAGGTCCTGAGTTCGACCCCCAGTACCCACAAAAAAATAAATAAATAAATAAGAAGTTTCAATAACAACCAGGCTGTTGCTAGGAAAAAGACAATAATTGATCAAAAATATTTCATTTATATATCAGGTTGTCTTCTAATTTAAAAACTAATACATAAACAAAAATACACATGCAACAGTGAAAGCAGTAACAAATTTTCACTTATTTAAATATATACTATTACATATTCATGAGCTAAAATTATAAGTTTGACTATATCAAGTGTCAAAGAAGATGCAGATCAACTGGAACTCACACACTGCTGGTTGACTATGTATATTGGTACAACCACTTTGAAAAACTGCCACTCTCTAATAACATGAATCATATCAACCCTATGGCCCAGCAATACTAATTTTAGGCATCCAGCTAAGAGAAATAAAAATACAGTATATACCATGCAAAGACTTGCACACTAATGTTCATAGCAAAAAATAACAGCAAAACAATTAGAGACAATTATATGTCCACCACTAAAAGGATGGATAAACAAATCAAGATACATGGAATGGAATATACTCAGCAATGTTTAAAAGAACAAAATACAGATGTTCATAATGTGGAGGATTTGTGTCATTTTCACCCAAGGATAGCCAGAGGTAGAATGCACTTATGATTGGCGCATTATCACTGATTACTAAGGACTACATGGCAGATAACTATAAGAACAACTCATAAATAATGTAGTTAAAGCTTATTGATCATCAAAAAAAGATTAGTGCATTTTACTCTATGTAAAGTATACTTCAGTGAAACACTGAAAAAATTTAATTATACACACATGTTATGATTTATATCTGAATGTCCCCCCAAGCCTCATGTGCTCGGAGGCAAGGGGTGTGGATTAGGGGGGTGCTATAGCTACATTGGTATTGGGAGGTGAGGGCTGGTTAGAAAAGGTAGGTCACTTCTTCTCCCTTCACGTTTTCTGCTTCCCCACTGCTGTGAGGTGAGCAGCTCTCCTCCACCCAGACTCTTCCACTATACCTCTGCCTTGAAGTGGACCAGCTACGGTCTAAAAATGTGAGCCAGATGTTTAAACTGTGGGTTTGGGGTATTTTGTCCCTGCAGCAAGGAAAGTGACTAAGATAATATATGACTGTACACATACATATTCATTCTTAGAAATTCCTTTTTTTTTTTTTTTGGTGCCGGGAATCGAACTCAGGACCTTGCACTTGCCAGGCAGGCACTTAGGCACTGAGCTATATCTCTGGCCCAGAAATTCCTTTTTAAAGATTGGTGTAATTTTTTTTCCAGGTGTGGTGACACAAACCTATAGTCCAAGCACTCAGGAGGCTGAAGCCTAAGGATCACTCCATGAGTTGGAGGCCAGCCTGGGCCACAATGTGAGTTTAAGGGCAGCCTGCACAGCAAGTCTCAAAAAAAAAAAAAAAGGATCAGTACATCCTCATTTCTTCATTTAAAAGTAAAAATAGGTACTTGATACTTCCAATATCATTTAGGTTGTCTACTCTTTCTCAGAGAAAAGCATTACTTCGAATTACTTCACAAGAATTATTACTGAGTCAAAAATCCGGATGTCAAGGATTCCCACTTACAGTTTTCTGGTTGTCTTCAAAATCCAATGAAATTTATATTCATTTTATCCAAAATCAATGCAGTTAAAATTACCAAAATCTATAGCAGTGATTTTCAAGCTGATACCCAAGGAACTAGAGGCAATTTGGCAGTTTCAGAATAAAAAAAAAGTAGTAAAAGAATTTTGTTCACACACATCAGGCAATTTGAAGTTTAGATTACAATTTTTCACAAAAATCCCACTAGTCTTAAAAGCCATTCTGTCCTTAAAGTTTTTCATATTTAAGAACTGTATTAGCCAATTGATCTCAGATGAATTTCAGTAAATCAAGTAAAATAACTTTTAATATCATTTTGCAGCCAGGAGTGGTGGCACACTCCTGTAATCCCAGCACTCGGGAGGCTGAGTCAGGAGGATCACTGTGAGTTCGAGACCAGCCTAGATTACACAGTGAGTCGAAGGCCAATCTGGACTACATAGCAAGATCCTGTCTCAAAGAAAAAAAAACATAAAAAAAATTTTATCACAAGTTTATGATGTGAATACAGAACTAGAATTGGTACAGGGATGTCTCAGTTAATTGTTTCACACAAAACTTGCAGAAGTATGATGAGTATTATCTGACTATAGGATTTTTGAGAATTGAGTTTCCATTTGCTCTTAGTCTCTAGAGCATTACCTGTTTTTCAAATAGTTTATGTCATTCAAACATTCTGGTACTTTTAAATTAAAGCATCATTGTCTCGCCAGTAACTGAATGTGAGCAAAATAGTTTCCAATCTTAAACTGAGGAATCTTAGGCAAAAAAAAAAGAGACCAAATTACAGAGGCATCACTCAAAGTTTAATTCCTTGTAATAAAAACAGGTAAGAGTTACAGTATTGATAAGACATTTGCAAAAATAGCCATAATCAATAAAATTGGTGTCTATCTCTTATAAAGAAAGACTTGAGCAAAATTTATTTATCAGAGTCTGCTATTGAACTCTAAGCATCTGGACTATAGCTGTGGAAAGCAGTTATATTACATATCCATGCTAGAAGATATTTCAATCTATTATTATTGCTCAAAGCCACTAAAATTATGAGTCATCTCCTAGCATTTATATGCATTATATACATGATAGAATATATCTGATGACTGCACACATTTATCATGGAAAATGCATGCTACTGAAAAAGAGTCTATGGTTAGTAATTATTTTGTTAGCCTGTGATGTGAAGTGGAAATTGTATAGTGGACTTAGCAGTGAAAGAGTGCCAGATATGGAAAAAGTAAGGGTGTGCTGCTATGCAAACAGAAGATGTGCTTAAACAACACACAAGGCACTGTAGTTGCAGAGCACAGCAAGCAACTCATGGCAATTCTACTGCCTCAGCCTCCTGAGTACTGGGATTACTGATGTGCCTAATAAATATGATAAGTTTGCAATAAGAAGAAATTTTTAAAGGCTTAAACTTTTTATGCTAAAGTATGCCAGCTGATCACATAAGCTTTTAAAATGACTGAGAGAATTTTTGTTCTAGGTGCTTTCTGATAATGCTGGTGGAGATCATTTTAAAGATTTCAAATGGGGACGGTGAGATGGCTCAGTGGCGTAAGCGCCTGCCTGGCAAGCGCGAGGGCCGGAGTTCGATTCCCAGAACCCATATATGGAAAAAGGGCAGGTGATATCGCTCAGCGGCACGGATGCCTGCTGGCACGCGAGGTCCTGAGGTTGAACCCCGGTACCCACAAAAAAAAAAAAAAAAAAAAAAGATTTCAAATGGCTTCCTTAATCAGCATATGTCTGCAATATGCATAGTGTCTTGACTGGCCAAACTTCTTATTTTATGGTTAAAATATCATGTTTCCATTTGTAATGCTGAGGTTAAAGGATTGGGACTTCACGAGAAAACCGAATTGTAATGAAATGATTCAAAATAATCAGTCATTTCATTCTGCCAATACTCGAATTTCTTTACACTTTGAAGAATGAAACCAGTGATGTATTATTGGTCACATTTTAAAACTACAACCATACACTGCAACAAGATAACTAGATGTATTTCTTTTTTTTTTTTTTTTTTTTTTTTTGTGGGTTCCGGGGGTCGACCTCAGGACCTCGCGTGCCAGCAGGTGCCCATGCCGCTGAGCGATATCACCGGCCCTTTCTTCGTATGTGGGTACCAGGAGTCGAACTCGGGCCCTCGCGCTTGCCAGGCAGGCGCTTACGCCGCTGAGCCATCTCAACAGCCCTAGATGTATTTCTTAGAGCTACTTACAACCAAACCTTGGAAATATTAGCATCTGACCAATCAGAGAAAATATTATGCTGTTCAGAGGAAAATTGCTGCAAATTTTCGGGATCCAGAGTCATCCCAAAAGTCCAAAACTACCTGAGAAAGTCTGCAAACATTTGTTACCATTTCTGATGATTCATAATTATTAATTAGGATTTGCTAATTCAGAAGAAAATAATTACATATAAAACCTGATACACAGCTCAAGACATCTATCATCAAACCTAAGATTATTAATAATTTTACAATTCTTTAGTTTTGAAAATGCTAATGACTTTTTAAACCTCCAATTGGAGAACTGCATATGCTCTAAAAATCCATTAAGTGACCCAAAACCGTAAACATAGATGGATGGAGATTGACTATATGTCTTTGAGTATCACTGATTCATCACTAACAACCAAAGAACCAAAGTAAGAGTTATTCTCTTCCAAAACACAAACCATGGGGGCACAAGTTATTACTATGCTATTTTTACAAACCAGAGAGCTAATTTGGATAAGCAAGATGAGCAAAGCGATACAGATTATACACACCAGAAGCAGATTTAACTAGGGTCTTCACATTCATAATTCAGACTCTGCTTTAGACCATCCCTTCTCAGACTCTGAGCCTTTTCAGTGTTTTTGGTATATCATAAGGCTTTGGTTATTTAAATTATCAATTTAAAAGGAAATTTATCTTGGAACTCTTACTGGATTGATGGCTGCCACCTAACTGCACTTCCTACACTATGGCTAGGTACTGGTTGTTCAGGTCACATCAAAAAACTTTCTGCTATACTACAAAATTATCTTCTTCCTATCACCTTAGCATTCAAAACAGCCCAAAGCAATGCATATTTGAGTCCAGTGTTCTTTCTATCTTAATGGCTGTCTATTCCCTGGGCCAACGTACAAAGCATCAATTTCTCTCCTTAGCCCACAACCTGTCCTTCCTTCTCTTCAATTTCAGACCAGGATATAAGATAAGAAGCATCTGAATACTGGATACTTTTTTATATTCTTCTTTTTAAACCTTAAACAACATTGCACTCTGCAGTTGGACTAAGGATTCATGTTCATTTTATTTGTTGGTCTTAAAAATTGGTAGAAACTGGCATAGTGGCGCGCATCTGTAATGCCAGCATTCTGTGAACCTGAGGCAGAAGGATCATAAGGTTGAGCTCAGCCTGGGCAACTCAGCACCTTAGCAAGACCCTGTCTCAAAAAATAAAGACAGGGAGAGAGAGAGAGGAAGAAGGAGAAGGAGAAATGCAAGGGCAAGGGGAAAAAGAAGAAGAAGGAAAGAAAGAGAAAGAAAGAAAAAAGGGAAAGAAAGGAGAGAGAAAGAAAAGAAAAGAAAAGAAAAGAAAAGAGAGAAAGAGAAAGAAAGAAAGAAAGAAAGAAAGAAAGAAAGAAAGAAAGAAAGAAAGAAAGAAAGAAAGAAAGAAAAAGAAGGAAGGACGGAAGGAAGGAAGGAAGGAAGGAAGGAAGGAAGGAAGGAAGGAAGGAAGGAAGGAAGGAAGGAAGTCTGGGCATGTAGTTTAGTGGGAAGGCCGTAGGTTCAATCCCCAGTACTAAAAAAGTTAAGTAGCACTATTTCCACTAGATGGCTGTCTTTACCAACAATTGTAAGAGGCTATGCCGGCTTGTGATAGCTGCCAGTTTCAAAGCTCACATTGTAGGAAAAAGCAGCCATTTAGTGGCCTTACTCATTCAAAGCATCCAGCTATGATTTTATTCTTTTACCTTCAAACTGAAAATAAGTCAATATGTTGAAAATGTAATGGCCTTTAAGAAAAAGTAAAAGAGAAAATGTGTTCCAGGTTGAAAATTTTCCTAAAGAAATAAGTTGTACCTAGCAGAAAGACTGAAAAATCAGACATATAAAAAATATTTGTGTAATTGTCTATATTTTCAAATGAAAAACTACTTGCTCATTATAAAAACTACTTGTTTACTGAATAAAAATTAGGTGCTCTTTAATATTTGGAAGAAGAGACTGGACTCTGCTATTTGTAGTAGGTATTTGCTTTATACCTTATCTTCAGTGGTAAAAGCATTTTTAAATAAAAATTTAATCTATTGAGTGAAATTTATCATATATTACAATTTCTACTGATGATCACTGAGATTGTTTCTTCCCATCATGTTTCGTTATTTGATTAGTACTTGATGCCTTGTTATTTGACTAGAAGAAAAACTAAACACTTAAAAAAAAAGTATTGGTTGGTTTTTCAGTAAGTTTTTTATTGAAGTATAACAAAACTAAAGAAAAGTGCACCAACTGTAAGCATATAGCTTGATTAATTTTCACAGGGTAAAATTAACACAAATGTTTTTGTGCAATTGTGGATTTTATCTTTTTAAATGTTATTTGCTATTTGTTTGGTTACCCAAATAATCAACACTAGATCAGGACCTAGGATACTACCAGCCACCCAGGAGATTATCTATACCCCCTCATATAGTGGTGACCATTATCCTGATTTCTAATACCATAGGAGGCTTTTGCCTATTTTTGATGTTTACATGAATTAACTCACTTCTTTTGTTTTCATTGTGTTTTTAAGAATTCTCCATGTTGTTGTCACTGCCATACACCATAAATTACTCATCTATTCTATTACTGGAGGACATTTGTTTGATTTCATTTCAAGTTATTATTAATAGTGTTTTTATGAAGTTTTTGTTTTGTTTTGTTTGTGGTGCTAGGGAATTGAACCTGAGGCCTTGCACATGCTAAGTACATAGTCCATCACTGAGTTACATCCCCAACCTATGAAATTTTTATGTGTACCTTATATCAATATATGTTCACATTTATTTGGATAGGTGTATGCCTAGAAGTGAATTTCTGGGTCATGGGATTTCCATACATTCATCTTTCATAGCTACTGCCAATTTTCTAAAGTAGTTGGTACAATTACCAATGTACACTCCCACTAGCAAGATATAAGAGTTCTGTTGTTCCAGTCCCTCTTCAACACTTGATATTATCAGTCCTCTAAATTGTAGCTATTCTGACAGATATATAGTGACACCTTATTGCGGTTTGGAATCGCATTTCCCTGAAGATTAATGAAATTGTTTATATGCTTATTGGTTAATAATGTTCCACTCTTTTGTCATTTTTCTATATATTCCTTTTATATTAATTTCTATGAGTCTTTTATAAATCTGAGGTTGTCAAGTCAGTGGTTACACATAAATATATTGTAACTACCTTCTACTCTAGGGCTTGACACACTTAATAGTATCTTTGATGAACAAAGTCTACTTTATCAATTATTTTCCTTATGGTTAGTATATTCTTAGAGTCCGTTTTTTAAAAAAAACCTTGCCTATTCTAAGTTTATGATTATATTCATCTATGCTTTTTAATTTTTTTAATTTTAATTTTATTTTTATTTTTATTTACTTACTTGTAGTACTGAGGATTGAACCTAGGGCCTTGCACATGCTAGGCAAGTATTCTACCACTGCGCTATATCCCCATTCCCCCCAGTCCTCCTCCATGCTTTCTTCTTGAAGCTTTATTATTTAATCTTTCACATTTAGATCTAATCTGTCTGCAATTGTTTTTGGTGTATGATATGAGGCAGGTGCAAAAATATATTTGTTCATGCGGATATCAAATAGTCCCAACACCAATTATTGAGAAGACTACTATTTCATTACTGCGCAGTATTACAGGTTTTTTCCATAAATCAGATAATTGCATGTACTCTCAGGTTGTTTTTTTTTCCTATTCTGTTTCTTTGGTGTGTTTGTCTATCTTTGGGCCTGTACCTTCATTATTGTAGTAATGTAACAAGTCACGATATCTAGAAGTCAAAGACATTCAGTCTTACTCTTCAAGATTATCTTGACCTTTCTTGGTCCTTTGCATTTCTGTATAACTTTTAGAATCAATTTATAGATTTCTATAGAAGAAACAAAAACAACTGCTGGGATTGTTATTGGAATTGAACTAATCAATAAAATAATTTGGGGAAAACTGACATCTATGTGGCCTCATAACGTGTCATTTAGTTAGGTAAAATTATACCTCCCGGGCCAGTGAGATGGCTCAGCGGCATAAGCATCTGCCTGGTAAGCGCGAGGTCCTGAATTCGACTCCCAGTACACACACACACACACACAAAATATATATATATATATCTATATATATAGATATATATATAGATATATATATCTCCCAAAATTCCCTCCCTAATAGTTTAGTTTAGGGTGGTCCACAAGAGACTTTTTTGCAGGAGACTTAGAAAACAGAAATGAAGTAGCTGTAATTTTTATGTTCAGATGTCAGAACAGGCAATGTTATAGCTTGCACGCATTGTCATTTTTTGTTGCTTTTTTGTTTTTTGAGACAGGGTCTCGCTATTTGCTGTGTAGTTCCGGCTGTCCTTAAACTCACTATATAGCACAGGCTGGCCTCAAACTTGCACCAATCTTCCTGCCTCCAGCTCCTGAGTGCTGGAATTACAGGCGTGTGCCACCATGCCCAATATTACTTACCTTTTGATTCAACTTGTTGGTGTGGATAAAACAGTTGGGCCACTCCAACTCCCTCAATCCTGCTTCAGCCTCTCCAATTCCTTGACAAAGGGCACAAATTTCTCCTGCTGGACACATCACGAAAGTTGGAGGCAGTAAGAGCTGAGTTGATCCAAGTTTTGATCTTTTTCTACCCCAGTAATATTCTTCCTTTTGCAACTGTCTGCTATACAGAGTTTAAGCTTCAGCATCAGACACAAAAAATAACAGCCTTACAGAGATTGCTTTTCCAGCTCCTACATTGTGTAAGATCAAAACTTTATCTTAATTATATAATGTCTAGCGCAGTAATGGCAAATCTATAACATGCATGTTATTGAGCTTTTCTTTTAAGACAAAAGATGTTAATGTCTGAGTTGTTTTTTCTAAACTAAAACCTCAGATTCAGGTTAATTAGAGTGTTGGCACTTTGCGATAAATAAGTGGATTTTGGGTTGCAACTTGGACACTTGGTCTCTAAAACGTTCACCACCACTGATCTAGGTGAAAACACTGATGGGGGGAGGTTAACCATGTATTATGGTTGTTTCTGATATATTTACCATAGCAAGATATTAGAAAATAAGACGATTTCAGATAAGAATTGGCTGGTTTCAAACAAAAATGAAAAGGATAAACAGAATCCAGAAATATGGGGCCTGAAAGAACAAGAAAAGAAGAAAATAAGATTGAGAAAAACTTTATGCAAAAAAGAGCCATTAAGAATGAGACAACAGGGCCGGTGAGATGGCGCAGCGGCTTAAGCGCCTACCCGGCAAGCGCGAGGGCCCGAGTTCGACTCCCGGAACCCACATACGAAAAAGGGGCCGGTGATATCGCTCAGCGGCACGGGCGCCTGCTAGCGCGCGAGGTCCTGAGGTTGACCCCCCCCCGGTACCCACAAAAAAAAAAAAAAAAAGAATGAGACAACAGGGGGCCGGTGAGAGCTCAGTGGCACAAGCGCTTGCTGGCAGGCGTGAGGTCCTAAGGTCGACTCCCACCCAGTACTCACATTAAAAAGAAAAAAAAAAAAAAAATGAGACAACAGCTGAGCATGGTAGTGCATGCTTGTATCCCAGCACTTAGGAGGCAGAGGCAGGAGGATCACTGTAGGTTTGAGACCGGAGTGGGCTACGTAGTGCGTTTGAAGCAGCCTGGACTACATAGTAGGAACCCTGTCTCAAAAACAAGATTGAGGCAAGTAGCAAACAATAAGTTAAGGTGTTGGCCTTTCTTCTCAAGCCTGATGGCCTCAAAGCCACCATTAAGAGAAAAATGATGGTGGCAAAGAAGAAAGAAATGATCATACTTGATAATTATATGTACAAAAGAACTTAGGTGCAGTTATAGGCATGTGGAATTAACTACAAGCAAACTTGCTGCAGCCTGCACAGCCCTCGGCTCTCCAAGCTGGGGCAGAGGGTGCTGCGAGAAGATGTAAAAATAAAGATAAGAGAAAGCTGAGGTCAGGTGGAGCCCTCTCTCTGGATGGGAGGAAAGGAACTGCTCAACCTCGTAACATCCCTTTGCCTAGCAACCCATTGCTTGGATTGCCTTGGGGCTTAGCGTCCTCTGGACTGGAGCAGCTTGTTCACATGGCTCGCCTCAGGCACTCTTTGTTCTCCTGATGGCCTTGCTTTAGCCCTGCAGATGCGACAGATCTCCAGCTTCAGCTGCTTCCCACACAAACTGATCAGAAACCTATTAAATTTATGAAGGAATTGATTTGCCAAAAGCAAAAACTAATAAACAGTCAATAACAAAGCATGGACTTAAAAAGCATTCAACTATGCCAGTCTTAAAACAAACTTCAGGTCCTGAAATTTGCATAGCTGCAAGCAGACTGAGAAAGCTGTGAAGTTAAACTCAAGTAGCATGAAAAATGAGTGAGAGAATTCCTTAAGGGGAGCAGAACTAAAGTGTAGTCAAGAATTATCCCTACTTCCTTGAGTAGGAGGTATTCCCAATGCGTGTCTCTGAGGATTTCATAGTTACTATGGACCAGTGACTACTATTAAATATTAAAATAGTATCATATTGGAGGAAGGATAGATCAATCAATGAAATGAAATAGAGTATGAAACAGACTCATGAATTATGGGAGCTGATGTGGCACCATAGCTCTTCTCTTAAACGAAGGAATACTTAAAAACGGTGCTAAGACAGTTTGTTATCTTTATGGAAAAAAGATAAAGAAAATAAGTTGAATCCCTATTTCATACTATATCCCAAAATCAAGTCCAATGATTAAGCACTTAAATGTAAAAGCAAAAATTTTAACTTTGAGAATAAAGAATATCTTGCTGAGGATGTGGCTCAGTGGTAGAGTTCTTGCCTAGCACGCACGAGGCCCTGGGTTCGATCCCCAGCACCAAAAAAAAAAAAAAAAAAAAAAAAAAAAAAAAAATATCTTTACAACCTTGGAGTCAAGATTTCTTCTTTTTTTTTTTTAATGTGGGTACCAGGAGTCGACCTCAGGACCTTGCACTTGCCAGCAAGCGCTTGTGCTGCTGAGCGATATCACCGGCCCTTTTTTTCCTTTATGCGGGTTCCGGGAGTCAAACTCAGGACCTCGCGCTTGCCAGGCAGGCGCTTATGCTGCTGAGCTATCTCACCAGCCCCGGAGTCAAGATTTCTGAGACAAAAATTCTAGATGAAAAAAATATATACATTAAATTATATTAAAATGAGACACCTTCTCATTGAGAGAGTAAAAACCAAACCACAAACTGGGGGAAGATATTTTCAACAGATATAATTAACAAAGGATTATTATCAAAAATATATGAAGAATGCCTACAAACCAAAAGCAAAAGGTAAAACACACAACTTTAAAAGTGGTTGAAAGACAAGCATTTTACTAAAGAAATTATACACTGTAGATCAGAAACACATGAAAATATGTGACTGGGATTTAGTGGTGTCCTCTCCAAAATTCATGTTTAATCTTAATCTTCAATGCAACAATATTTAAAAAAAAAAAAAGTCTGGCCTTTGGGAGGTGATTAAATTTTAGGCTTCTGCAGTTATTAATTGGATTAGCACCCTTATAAAATGGTTTAAGTTTGAAGGCACCAATCTCTTGCCCTTCTATCCCTTTTGCTGTATGAGTACACAGTGTTACCCCCCTCCAGAGAATGCAGCAACAATATACTACCTTGAAACAGAGAGCAGCCTTCACAGGAAACCAAGTCTGCTGGCACCTTCATCTTGGACTTTCCAGTGTCCAGAACTAAATTTCTATTATTTATGAAGTACCCAGACTCAGGTATTTTGTTATAGCCTCATAAACAAAGAGACTTAAATTTTTATTGGCTTTTTTTTTTTTCTGGTCATCTTCACCATTTTAATTATATAATTCAGTAAAGTATTGTTATTCAACAGATTTCCAAGACTTTCTCATCTTGTAAAACTAAAACTCTATAATGATTAAACAACTCTCCATATCCCTTTTATTCCCTAATAATCACTGTTGTACTTTGTTTCTGAAAATTTGACTACTCTAGATACTTCATGTTACCAGTAGAATTGTGCCCCATCCATCCCTTAGTTCTTATGTTGAAGGACTAATCCCTAGTACTGTACCTATGAATGTGAGTATAGGTGATGGTTAATCTTGTCGACTTGATTCATTTGAGAGACACGCAGGAAACTAGTTAAATACACTCTAGGTGTGTTTGTCAAGGTGTTTCCAGAGATGATCAACATGTGGAACAGCAAACCAAGTGGGAAGACCTTCCCTGAAGGTGGGTGGCAAAATCCAACAGGCTGGGGCCCCAAATGAAACAGAAGAGGGAAAAAACAAAGCCTGCCAGGGATGCAAGCTTGATTCTTTCTTGAGCAGGTGCATTTATTGCTGCTGCCATCACCCATGGACATCAGACTACAGCTTCTTCCACTTTCAGTGTGGACTCATACCAGCAATTCTCCAGGGAGTTTCCAGGCTTCAGGCTCAGAGTTGGGTTGTACCATCGGTCCCTTTTATTCTAAGACTTCCAGCTTCTTCAACTAAGCAGCTACTACTTTCTCTAGCTGTCCACCATGCAGATAGATATTGTGGGACTACCCAACCTCTAATCTTGTAAGCTAATCTATTAAATCCCCTTATATGATTATAAATTTTTTTATTGGTTCTGTTCCTCAAAGACCCCTAATACACTATTTAGAGAAAGGGCTTTAAAGAGAAAATTAAGGTTAAATGAAATAATATGAAGTTGGACCTAATCCAGTCTGACTAGTATCCTATAAGATGAGGACATTGGGAATCACACAAGAGACACCAGAGATTTGCTCACAAAGGAAAGGCCATGTGAGGGCTTAGTGAAAAGTCAGCTATCTACCAGCCATGGAGAGAAGTCTCAGGAGAAATCAAACCTGCCAACACCTTGATCTTTTACTTCTACTCTCCATAACTATGAGAAAATATTATTGTTTAAATCACCTATTTTGTGATATTTTGTTATGGCTGCACTCAGCAAACAAACATACTTCTTAAAGTAGAATTATTTGTCTATTGTGCAACTGGCTTATTTCACTTAGCATTTTTTCTCAAGATATGTCCATGTTGTAGCATATGACAAGATTACCTTCATTTTTAAGGCAATAATATAATTACATTTTATGTATATATTCCACATATTGTTTATCCACTCATGGACATTAGGGTTGTTTGTACCTGTTGGCTATTGTGAGTAATGCTGCTATGAACACAGATGTGCAAATATGTTTTTGAGATCCTGTTTCAATTCTTTTGATATATATACCCAGAAGTGGATCATATGGTATTTATTTTTTGAGGAATTACTATTCTGTTTTTTATAACAGATGTATAATTTATGACCCCCACTAATAGCATACAGGGATTCTAATTTCTCCAAATTCCCATCCACACTTATTATTTTTTGCCATATTAATATGTATGAGGTCATATATCATTATAGTTTTGATTTTTATTTCACTAATGATTATTTACTATTTTTAAAAATGTCAACTAAGACCTAGCTGATCTTTGCACTCACCAAATTGGAAAAATTAACCTGACTATACCACGGATTGGTGAGGACAGATTAGAAAACAAATAAAAAACAAACAAAAATAACCTACATGCTGCTAGTGGGTATGTACAATATTAAATCTCTTTGAAAACAATTTGGCATTACCTTGTAAAGTGAACACTCACAATCCATTCCTACAGTGTTTTTCAAACCTTGAGTCACCATTTGATGAGTTTCGTAATCCATTTGTTCAAAGTCACAATTAGTATTTTTGAAAGAGTCTGACAGGGTAGATATTGTTTCATTATTATAAGAAACTTTTGTTTTATATAACTGAGTACATTTGTAAGACATCAATTCCATTTCTTAAACTATTAGTAGAGGCCATAATGTCTAAAAGCCTCTCATACTGAGTTCTTGCCCATAGCACTACGTTCATAGTAACAAAAAATGGAAAACAACCCAAATGTTTAGTTGGGTTTGTAAATTTGTGGTATAGCCATACAATACAACTCTCTACAGCAATGAAAATGAATACATAAATTTCACAAGGCATTTAAGTTAAAATAAATTATAAAGATCGATATTTTTATAAAAGCTCAAAAATAAGTAAAACTGAACAATATGTTGTTTAGGGATATACTTAGAGGAAAGGAACTCATGATAAGTAGAAATTATGAAATACTAAGTAAAAATTGGAAGTGTATTTGTCAAGTGGATGAAATAGGAAAGAAAAACATGAAATAATCTGATTGGTAGTGTTGTAGTTCTTAGGTATAGTCATGACTATTCATTTTATTAATATCCACCATAACTTAAATTTATTCTAAATGGATCAAATACATATGATTTCACAATTTGCATAATTATTGAGGGTTTGGTTTTGTTTTTGGAAACAGGGACTATATAGTTCTGGGTGCCTTGCTCTCAAACTCAAGATCCTCCTCTCTCAACCAGTGCTGGAATTACAGGCTGGTTTCTCCCTGAGAAACAGTGTATGGAAGGCTGGTACTACGGGTGGTAAAATAATTTACCAAGAGTCAAGGAATATGGAAAAGTGAAAAGTTTGTTGATACACTGCAAAAAAGCAGGGATTGAAGGGAGGAGAGAGGAATGGGAAGAAAGGAAGCAAGATATATCATGTACAGGTACAAATTCCATATGATGAATGTTACCACCATGTATATCTAAAATGTACCAATAAAACAAAACAAAACAACAACAGTGGGGAAGTTCCAAAAGAGAACCTTTATATTTTATTTCAATGCGAGGAGGAGTCTGAGAAAATCATCCCTGGAACACCTTCATCAGGTCATGGTGATCCTGTTGTCCATTCATCTTAGATCTAGATATAGCCAGGTGTTGTTTGAAAACTGACTTTGTATCTGTTTGATAGGGTCTAGTACCTGCAGCACCGCTAGAAACAATTCCTGTAGGTAAAATTGATAAACAAGGGTGCAAAGATTAACTAGAATTAATGGGGGGGATGAAGTATATATGTTTGTACTTGAAAGGGACTTTTGAAGTTCTATGGGGATAGGAGAAAAAACGCTATTCTTCAAGGTACGCTAGAACTTGTTTGTGCATGTAGCTTGCAAGGAGGAAAGTTAACGTCATGCTACAGGCTCATCACTCAGCTACAACATGACCTTTAAAGAAACTGATAAAATAATCACAATTCCCCCCTCCCAGGTGCCTGGCTCAATTTACGTATTTATAACAATGTTCACATTTATAAAATTGTTCAAAAAAACAAAACCTGGATTTCCTGAAAAACAGGTTAACGTAACTGGGGGAAAATCTTGTCAGCCTACGAAAGGTCAATATGTATACTTTTATGTGAAGAAAAATCTATGTATACCTTTCATGCAGTTTCTTGAGGCAGTGGGATGGCATGAGGAATAATCACGCATAATAACGTCACTACCCTAAGCACGAAAATGAATTTTGTGTTTTTCTTGTGTTAGCTACAGGGGGTAAAAACTCATAAAAACGTTCATGGAAATATGCACGTCTACCACAGCCTATTGGCACCTCAGCCTTGTCCTGTACAACACCGATTCACACATAGGTCCTCTAGTCAGTACTGAGCTAATAACTTACTGCGGAAAAAGAAATTGGGAAACGCCATCCTTCTCAACTGTTACTTTAGAATGGAAACTAACTTTCATCGCTTTCTTGATTTCCTTTTATGTATCTTGGAGTGGTTCACCTAAACTTCTCAGTAAGTGGAGAGCAACCAGATCACTTCTGAAAAGTGACAAGAAACAAGAAAAGCAGTTATGGGGGGGGGAGACAAGGCACAGCGGGAGGTTTAAGCGAAGAGACACAGTAAAACGGAAAAGCTATTCCCCAGAAGAAAGGGATTGTGGAAGCTAAGCAAATAGAAATTTTCCAAACTAAGATTGCTAAAAGAATACACAAAAATGGAGCAAAGCTTTCAAGGGCTCTTTTTTGGCGAAAGGACAGTATGGAAATTTGTCTTCGGACGTCTACCTTTAAAACAGACTGTAAGAGTCGTTTGGCTTAAGCAGAACCAGCCATAAGATGGCGGTGGGACGAAGCCCTTTCCTCTCCCGCCACCAAAGGCTGTAGCCTCACATTTCCCACAAGCCCCTCCGCGCGGCTCGAGTCCCAGAAAAATGCCTCGCTGGTGTCCTACAACTGCGCACGCGCGAGGCGACGTCACGTGCGCTCCCAAGGTTCGACCAAGCTGGCAGGAGGGGCCTCGCTAGCTTCCGCTGCCGTTTCGCTTCAGGGCTCGACGGCGGGTTCGCGCTGCTTCTGCCGCCGCCGCTGCGGGGCAAACGTGGGTCGTAGAGCCAAGCGAGGAGCGTGTGGCCCCGTGGCCATGGGACTGCGCCAGGTCCGGTGACAGCAAGGACCGGAGCGGCCCGGGCCCTGAACGCGTCTCCTTCGGGGGGCCTCGCCCTCCTGCTCGCGGGGCCGGGGCTCCTGCTACCGTTGCTGGCGCTGCTCTTGGCGGCGGCGGCGGCGGCCAGGATCATGTCGGGCCGCCGCTGCGCCGGAGGGGGCGCGGCCTCCGCGAGCGTGGTGGCCGAGGCCGGGGAGCCGGCCGCCCGCGAGCTGTTCGAGGCGTGCCGCAACGGGGACGTGGAGCGAGTCAAGAAGCTTGTGACGCCGGAGAAGGTGAACAGCCGCGACACGGCGGGCAGGAAATCCACCCCGCTCCACTTCGCCGCAGGTAACCAGGATCAGCGCCGCCCACCCAGTGTCCGGGCTCGCAGGCCCGAAACCGCAAAGTGCCCCCGACTTTTCTCCTCTGGGACTCTAGGCTTGGCGACCTCGGAGATTGGGGAAATTAGGGTGGGGAGAGCGTACTGCATTTACGGAAGTTTTTTTTGGTGGGGAGAGGTGGCTTTGTTTTGTTTTACAGTATCAACAATATCTGTACCAACTTCCGGTCTTGCTACCCTGAAAGGCCCCTATACACAAGAAATAATGGGGGACGTAGTAGGTAGAGCTTGTGATTCGAACACTAATTATCTCAAAAATTTACTGTTCTTGCAAGTTCTACTATGATTTATCAATTCTTTGGGGTCTCAGAGACCTTAGTAAGATTCCAGGGTGTAATTTAGGAGGAGTTGCTTAATGTCTGTTGACACATTAGAGTTGATTGGTTTTTACAGTAGCCAATCATTAGCAAGTTTCTAGAGAAAATAGAATTAGAAATAGGCAAGTTTGGAAGAACTGAGGTCTTAGGCTAGGTGCAGGAAGTCAGCCCCACACACAGGTTTGGGGTGGAAAGTAGTAGCTTGAGAAAGAAGATGGTGCCAGGTACTTTAGCTTGAATCTGGAATTTAAGATGGGACTCACTTTGCTTCACTAAGAGGTTTAGGTCGCTTGAATTACTTTTACTATAATTACTAGGTTCACTTAATGTTGATACTAGAGTGTTAAGTACAGTGGGAATATTTAAAAGAGCCAGAGATGGGACACTCAGCTAATTTCCTATAAGGCATTTATGCTTTTTATTTTGAGGAAAGGTTGTGACTACGTCTAACCTAAAGTGAACCATGTGTGATTGAAAATGGGAGTAAGTTCATATACTTCTGATCATCCTGGTGTTTATTTGGTGTAGATCATGCTTTTTAAAACAATTTTTTGAAAAAGCAGGGGATACATTTTTACATACCCTGTTCTTTGGCGGCAGAAATGATATGCAGAGGAACATGTGAAAAATATTCTTGATTGCCTTTACAATTTCTACCAAATGGAGATTTGTTTGCTTTAACCTGTCCCTATTTTAAAAAGTAAATACTTCCAGGAAGCATGCTTTCTTGATCAATTACACCTTGGTTCAGTTTTCATGGGGAGCCTTTTAAGAGGAAAAAAAAGCTTGATGGGAGGATAGGAGTACTAGAAATAGGGGCAGTGGAAAGGAAAGTCAGAATACTGAAATCAAATCTCACCTAGATAATCTTTGTAAAATTTATTTTATTTATTTATTTTATTTTTTTGGTACCGGGAATCGAACTCACGACCTCGCCAGGCAGGCGTTGTGCCACTGAGCTATATCCCCGGCCCTCACCTAGATAATCATTTTGCCTGAGATTTTGGTGGGCAGTGCTGCCTTTGTCCAGCTAATTTGAATTGCCCTGTTTGACCATGTAGTCAACATTTAACTAACTGATTTGGCAAACAGTCACAAACAAGCGATACACAATCCAAAGGGTAATGTTACTTAGATTATGTTCATTTGATCTGTGAGATAAAAATAACCAAGGAAGATCTTAGTTGCTACCTTTCAAGAATTTGGTGTATTAATGAGTTCATATCTGAAAATAGTAATATTTGGAGGTGTGCTATTATGGTATTAGCTTCTCACTGACCTTGTTCTTCCTCCACCATCCCACCTTTTGTTCTCTTCCAACATTTCAAAGCATTTTTTTTCCCACTTCCTTCAAAGCATTTTTTAACATAGATTTCATGTTGTTTGGTCAGATTGAAATAGAAAATAATATTTTAGGAACCAGCCTACCCATCACAATTTACCCATATTATCAGGTTTAGGTTATAAGATTAAACTGTGCATGGTGACTTACAACTGTAATTCCAGCTCCTGTGCGTGGTGGCTAAGGCCAGAGGATCACAAGTTCTACAACAGCCTGGGTAAATTAGCAAGACCCTATGTCAGAATTTAAAACTAAAAAGGGATAGAGCACCCTTTGGTTCTATCCCTGGTTCAAAATCCCCAGTACCAAAAAAAGAAAAAAAGGTATAAAAAGAAATAACAACATAAGTACAACCAGCTGCATTTTCTTTTAATATTTGGAGAATACATTTCATAATCCTTTGTTGGTACTGAATCATGAATCATGTTAATGTAGATGTAAGCAAATGTTTAGCTACCCAGCAGAAGTGATGGTACTATGTATCTGCCTGACAGTCAGTTGTTTTACATTATGGAGGATGATTGGGGGATGAGGAGCAATCATACTTCTTTAAAAAAAAATGTCAGCCAGTTAAAATTTGGAGGTTTTATTGGAGGAAGACATGTTTTGTCTTTTGTTTCTCAGGAACACTGGGAATGAGAGATGTGTGCAGACTACAGAAAATGAAAAACAAAACTGTTTTGTCTTTTCATTCAAAAAAACATTCAATTAATCAGTTGCCATAAGGGAGATAAATTCTTTTAAAGAAAAAAGGTAATTAACGTAAACAAGAACTTTTTTTGTTATTGAAATAGATTACACTCTTCCAGGTAACTGGGACTTAAGCCATTTCTTAGAAGAAAAATTACTCAGAAAATTACTTTTACATCCACCCTTTGCCTGCCTCCTCCCAGTGCACACACCCCCCCCCCCCACAGAATATGAATAATTTTTGTGACAGATCAGAGAACTTGTAGGGGCAAGTTGGTATTAAGGCCATTTTAGCTCTAATTTTACTAAAAGGAAGACTATCTGAAATTCGTGACATTGTAATCTCCTAGAAAACAGCAGATACCAGTTTTGAAGACTCAGAGACTTTGGGAGAAAGTCATCTTGGTGTGCCCATCATAGTAAAAGAAAAATAAAAGGTATTCCTTAGAATCTTACAACTGGGATGAGTAGAGTGGAACTTCATAGCTTGAGAATTTTAAATATGTATTCTTTCCGAGAAGTATCATTTAGTAGAGAAAAATCTAAAGTTGTTAGGTTCAAGAAATTCAGTATATAGATAGTGAAAACAGTTGATAAATATGTTATAGAGAACAAATTGGCAATAAGCTTATATTGTAAAGTTTTAGTTAAGATAACACTTGTTTGATTTGTAGTATGTTATGTTACTGTTTCATATCCTTTCAATCAGTTACACTGAACTTGGAATTATTACACTCAGTTGTGTGAGTTGGATATTTTTTTCTCCAGTGCTAGGCATTAAACCCAGGGCCTTGGCAAGCACTCTACCACCAAGGTACACCCTTTTTATTTTTTATTTTGAGACAGGATCTTTCCGCATTGCCCAGGCTGACCTCAAACTTTCAATCCTCTAGCCTCAGTCTCCCGAGTAGCTGGGATTATAGGTTCATGGCATCTTACCCAGCTAAGAGGAAATTTTTTTTTTCCAGAGGAGGGAAGTGAAATTAGAGCATCTAGAATTTGTCATACAAACAAGAGAGATGAAAACTACTGTTACTTTAGAGATGAAAGAAAACTAGAGCATGTTACCATCTTCACATATATGGCAGATTCATGGAGAAGAGTAAGTGGATACGACTGTCATGGCTTTGCAGCCAAAACTAAAGCAAGTAGGACAAAAGTTGCAAGGAGTCAGACAGATTTTTTTTTTAACTATCTATTCATCTGTAGAACTAGCTGAAAGTAACCAAACAGTGACTGGGCTGGCATCTTTCAAAGATGTAGAGGGGGTTTTTGCATAGGTTGGACAGTTTTGACTAACAGGTCATTCATTATCTGACTGGCCCAAAAAATAAGGTGATTCCCCCAATTCAGGGTTTCAGCAGGTCAGCTACTAAAAATACCATCATTTTTATGATTGCTGTTCACAACCTTTCCTGAAAGGATCCTATTGAAGACGTGTAAAAACCTTTCAATACCATTTCCATCTTTGTAAGCTAGCATTGTATTAGGAGTGATGCAGCAGATAAGTCCATATTCTTTGCCTTCAATTACAGTTAATCTTACATCAACAGAAAACCTCAAAATTAAATAAAGATGGGTCTGAGAATTTAGAATCCTTGACTCATTTTATCTCCCAATATATTATCAAGTCTTTTAGCTCTACCTTTTATCTCAGCTCCTCCGGGCCTAGAGGTAGACAACTAGTTTGCAGTATTCTTTTCAGTATTCTCACACTCAGATTGTCAACATTTCATCACCCCAAAGACCATGACATCCTTTTCCAAGTTTCTTCTACCATCATGTGTCTAGTCAGATAGTATATCTGTCCCAAGTTGAGATGGATAAAGTCCTCTCCCTTGAATACTTCATTCTAATGAAGTAGAGTCTGCCAAAAAAATGTATACACACTTCAGCAGTCACCGTACTGTTAAATGTCTGGAAGCTAATGGCCACCATTTTGAGCACCCCTTGTAATTGTAGAGGCCAAAAGTAACTTACTAATCTCATATTGCAAAAATTTAGTATTAAAATATTTATACAAAATTTTCTCTTCTTGAATGTATACAATTTTTTTGGCAGACTATATGCCTGCCATGAAATGACATCATTTATTGACCAACAGATATACTTCTATATAGGCCTTTTTTGCTTTACTGTCAGTGCTTTATAGTAGATTCATACTTGATATATAACTTCACCAGGATTTTCACATATAGAGCAGTGTTTGAAGATGAGTGGTGTTCCGTAATTATAAACCCTAATGTGTGCTGAGCATCCATGGCCTCTGATTCCTTTGTGAAAAGATCCTTAGAGTATAGAGATTGGCATTGACTCTCAAGATACACCTGTTCATGTTCTACCTGGCCAGTAAGAACACGATCCAAATATACTGTGTGTCTTAGTTACTTTTCTTACTGCTGATACAAAATATCCAACACCCAAAGTTAAAGGAGGAAAGGTTTATTTTGACTCAGAGTTTGTACAGGTTTCAGTCCAGAACTGGCTGGCTCAAAGGCAGGGTGGCATGGCAGAGGGGCATTGCCAGGCAGGCAGGAGATAGCAGAAGACAAGCAGCAGCCCTCTCTCTGCCCCTTATATTCCATCCAGGCTACCCATCCTTAGAGCAGGTGGCACTCATACCCAGGGTGGGGCACCCTTAATACCAGCATCACGTCATTAATCCCAGCACCACACACCCTAGATCCAGCCACCTCCGAGAACCCCACCTATGACCATATGAGGCTTTGGAGGGGACATATAGATATAAGCTATAAAACTGTGTAAAGCTATTGTTTCTTCAAGAGATGGGTAGTTAGCCAGTGTGTCTTGAACTGTTCTTGAGAACTTAAAAATGAAGATTTCTTCAGAGATTACCCATAAAAGTTTGGGTTGCATCTTAGATCTGAATGTTTCACCAAACTACCAAAAGTGGGGAATTTTTAAAAATTTGAAATAGCTACCTTCTGGCTCTGAAGTTTTGCCTTTAGTGCCAAGATGTGGCTTCAAACATTGAAAAATTTCAGACTCTTCATCTGCTGTCTCGGCATAGCAGATCACCTCCACTCATATGTTATACCCTTATAACATGACTTTGAAAACATGCTCATCTCTGCTGTCAGTCTCCAGATGAGTTTTTGACATCCTAATACTGTAGCTACAGAACCATGTTGATACAGTGTCATTAACGTAGAAGACATCTGTGTCTTGAAATGTTTATAACTATATAATCACTTGACCCATTTTACCCATAGTTCCTCAGCTGAAACTGCAGTTTCAGTAATCTCCAGTGATCTCTTTCCAGTGATATTTGACAAAAGGCTACTACTTGACCTTAACCCAGATCACCAGTCCTTTAGAACAGGTGTCTTCACAGTTGATACTGTCTCTTATAACAACCAGATGTTCTACTTCAACTATTTCTGTGCCAACTGAACTCTCCTTTTGGGGAGGGAGCCAGCCTGTGAGTCACTTTTTATTACTGTAGTGTTTTTACCACTGAAGAAACAGTAATCCTTCTTTCAGAAGTGGGTACAAAGAGAAAGGTATCTTTACTAATTTTTTATTTTGATTCTTTTACTCTTCCAATTTAAGAAGTATTTTCTAAAAAGCATTTCCTCCAGATAGATGCTGAATGCTTCAAATAGGGTCAGTGATGAATAACCTACTTGGCGAGGCCAGTATGATCAGCAATCCCCAGATAGTGTTAAAGGAAGACTGAAGTTGGGGCTAATGACAAGTGATTTGACCTCCTTGAAATTTTCGTTTTTGGCTTCCACATTTAGTACCATTTTTTCTTAGTTTTACCTCTTAGTCTCCTTTCTTATACTATGATGTATTAATTTAGCAAATATCAATGAATTACTGCATGCCGCGTTCTATGAAAGACATGGTACTTGCCCTTTGTGGAACTATGACTCCGTGAGATAAGTGAATAGTAATTACAAATTTTAGTAAGAACAAAGGTAACTACTGTAAACAACAAAGACAAAAATCCCTGAATTTATGGAACTTGCATTCTAGTGAAGGAGATGGTGAGACAGACCAAATAAATAGCGTTAAGATAGGAAATAAGATAGCCATGGTGGTACACACCTGTAATCCCATCACCCTGGGAGGCTGAGGCAGAACCATTGCAAGTTGGAGCCCAGCCTAGGCAACCTAGTGGCTTAGCAAGACTTTGTCTCAAAAGAAAAAATATAAAAGTTAAAAAAAGGACTAGGGATGTAGCTCAGTGTTTATGCCCTGGGTTCACAGTACCACACCAAAAGAAAGAAAATAATGTTAAGTGGGCAGAATAGACTGCTTGGGATAGGATGGTTAGAAATGCCTTTGTTAAGGCGAAGACATTAAACAGTAAGCATGAATAAGTAAGTAAGTAAAGGATGTTATTGCGAAGGGAAGAACATTCCAAGCAGAAAGACAGCCTTTATCAAGTCACTGGCATGCTTCATGTACTCAAATGGATGTGGTTCATTGTTGGGAAAAGAAAGAGTGTTAGGAAGCAAAGTTAGAGAAGGTGGTAAAGGCCAGTTCATGCAGGGGTCTTGTAGGCCACAGTAAAATGTTCGTGTTTTATTCTGAGAGCATGGGAAGCCAGTGAACTGTTATAAACAGGAATGTGATATTATATTTGTTTCTGAAAGGTCACTAGTAACAGAAGTGGGAATGAGAGCCCCACTTAAGCGACTGTTACAGTAGTTTAGGTTGGAGGTGATGGAGGTTGGAATAGAACAGTGTCAGTGGAAATGGAGAGAAGCTTGGAACATACAGTACTCAGTTTGAGACGCTTTTGATGTATCTCAAAGATACATCAAGTTATTTAGTGGACATATGAGTGGATAGTATCTAAAAAGGGGGTAGAGAACTGAGATTTTTTTGGTTTTTCTTTTTGTTTTGCTTTTGATTTTTGTGAGACGGTCTCACTGTGTAGTTTAGGCTGGCCTTGAACTCAGTATGTAGTCCAGGCTGGCCTCGAACTCACAGCGATCCTCCTGCTTCAGCCTCCCAAGTGCTGGGATTATAGGTGTGCACCACCACACCCAGCAAGAACTGAGTTTTGAGGAATCCCATCATTTACAAATTGGACAGAGGAAGCAAGAAGCCCCAGAGAGAGAGATGATCTATCCAAAACTTGAACATCCTTTGCCAAAAATCTGTTTCATCTGCAACTTACCCCCATCTCAGTTAATGACAGCTGTACTCCTCCGTTACTCAGGCCAAAACTCTTGGGGTGAGCCATGATTTTTCACTCAGTGTTACACATTCTTGCTCTGTTTCTCACCCTATATCCAGTCCATGGAGAAACTGCTGGCTCTACCCACACACTATCAGAATTTGCCATTTCTCATTAAGTTAACAAGTGCCACCAGATTATGGTCCAAGCCACTGTGAATTCTTACCTACTTCTACTCATAATCTGCTCTAGTTATTCCAGCAGAAGCCAGAGAATAATATGTCAGGTAACTTTAGATCCCTGTAGTGACTCTCCATTTGCTCAAAATAAAGGAAGCCAGAGTTCTTACAGTGGTCCTCAACTCCCATGCCCTTATCTGGCCCTCCTCAACTTCTAACCTTGTCTCCTATGCGACCCCCTTACTCACTGTGCTCCACCTACTCTGTCCTAACTCACTCTCATCTCTTTTAAGCCTTTGAGCATGTCTCACCGTCTCAGCATGACCTATAGTGACTAACCACTGTATTCAGCTTTACAGCCCCCTTTCACAGGACATAACCTTGATTACTCTTTATTCTGTTCTTTTTTTCATCACTTCCTAACATACTTTAAAAAAAAAAAATTTTTTTTTTTTTTTTTTTTTTTATTGCTCGTCTTCCTCATCACCATGGAAGAGAAATTGCTCAAAAACAAGGAATTGGTTTGTTCATTGTTGCCTCTCAGACTCCCAGAAGAGTGTTCGGCTCATAGTGATATTTCCTGATCATTTGTTAAATGAATGAATGAGACAAGAAGAAAAACCAGGAGTGCCTGGTGTTGTGGAGTCTCTCTAGAAGGTTCTTCAGGAAGGAAGGAATAGTTGTTGAATAGTGCTGAGATGGCTAGTCAAACATGTGTCCTTTGGATTTAGTAATGAGAAAATTGTAAGTGACCTTGTTGAAAGCAGTTGTAAGGACGAAGCAGAAGTCCATTGAGTTTGGGAGAATAGTGAATGGGAGGCAGTCCTTACAGATTGGATTATGCAGATGACCTCAGAAATGGGGATAGAAGTTCAGGGAGAGTACTTTTTATAAAATGAAAGAACTTAGAACTTGTCTGTATACTGTGAAGAATGATCTAGTAGAAAGGGTAAGTGACCGATGGGGAAAATGGGCAGCAAAGACCTTGAGGTGAGAAAGGACTGCAATGCAAGGCAAGAAGGATGAACAACAAAACAGGTAGAAAGCAAGTTTTCTTAATATTTTTGCATAGCTTCAAATGCTGTCTTTATGGTCATGAACAGCTTCCTGAGTTCAGGATCCATTAGAACCTACTACTTAGCATTTGTCTCACAAGTACTTCAAATTAAGTATTTCCAAAACCAAATCTTATCGCACAAAACCTGTTTTATTCTAATATCAGAGATCTGATGGTCATCCTCAGCCCTTCTATCCTTTCACAAATTAATCACTGGATCTTGTCAATTTTCTTTTCAAATTCTCTAGTTACTTCTTTTTTTTTTTTTTTTTTTTTTGGTGGGTACCGGGGGGACGACCTCAGGACCTCGCGTGCCAACAGGCGCCCGTGCCACTGAGCGATATCACCGGCCCCTTTTTCGTATGTGGGTTCCGGGAGTCGAACTCGGGCCTTCGCGCTTGCAAGGCAGGCGCTTACGCTGCTGAGCCATCTCACCGGCCCCTCTAGTTACTTCTTGCAACAGTGTGTGCAGTAGTAAACAATTAGAAAGGAACTATCGCTGAGAATGGAACTAGTTAAATTTCGATACTTTCAATAACAAAAATATGTCCTCACCTAGTATATTGCTAGATTTCTTAAAAGGAAAATACAGTATCTTTTAAAAAATTAAAAGGTGGGCCAGTGAGATGGCTCAGCGGCATAAGCGCCTGCCTGGCAAGCACGAGGGCCCGAGTTTGACTCCTGGAACCCACATACGAGAAAAGGGCCGGTGATATCGCTCAGCAGCACAGGCACCTGCTGGCACGCGAGGTCCTGAGGTCGACCCCCGGTACCCACAAAAAAAATAAAAAAAAAAATTAAAAATTAAAAGGTATGTATTTGTACATATATATACACACTTTAAAAATATTTGCAAAAAACTGACACTCAGGAAAGGATCTGGGAGGCTGGGAATAGGAGTAGCAGGAAGGCTTCCCAGGAGAACTTTTCTACCGTCTGAACATAACTTATCTGTTCAGAAGAACCATGTAAATATAAACAGTCCAGCTGCCACATCAGTCTGAATTTTGTCCCTCATTTATCACATGGACTATGGCAATAGCAATCTAAAATCTTAAGAATCTGTCTGCCTCCTACCTGTTCACATTTCATCCATTTAACCATACAAACCTTCAAGGAGATCTTTCTTTAAAAAACAAATGTAATGGAGTTACTGCCCTAAACAAATCTTTACTGACTACTGATGTATAATGGTAGTATTTTTCAGACTGTTTCTAGGAGGCGGGTTAAAAACACAGGTATATTTTTGGGGGCATCTTTGTGAAAAGGAAGAATGAGGATATTTGTTTCATTTAGTTTGAACTGAGTGCCAACTATCTACCAGCATTGGATATTTAGCAATAAACATATATTGGAATCATAAATAAGATTTCTTTGAAATCTACTATCTGAAAAACACTAATCTGTGGGACAAAGTCCAAACATCTCCCTAGTGTGACATACAAGATTCTTCCTCATCTGGCATCTGCCCACTTTAGCATTCTGTGTCCTGACGTTTATGAAGGATTTGCTTTTGCATGCCTTCATTGTCATGTACATTTTGTTTATTCTGCGTAGATTGCAGTGTTTTCCCCTTAAATTGTGAACTTTTTGAGAAGAGAGAGAAACAAATATACTCTTTGTGACTACATCTTTGTGACTACAGAATCTATAAAAACAAATACCACCCCCCCAAAAAAAAAACCCAGTTAATCTCTTCAACTTTCTTTAATTCAGTTGCAGTCAATTTCCTTTCAAACTACAAAGACCGTATTGCTTTCTCATCCGTTCCTACACAGGTCATCTTAGCACTACATTCAGGCTTGGTGATTTTAAGAATATTTTGGAGAAATGTCAGAAGAGTAAGGAGTTCTTTTCCTGTTCCTCAACATAAGTGTATATCTTTCTGTTTGCTTTAACATATGTCTGAAGTCCTTTTCATTGCATAGTTAGCTGTAAAAAGTTATTAAGTACTAATACATGGGAATGACAAGAAATTGAAATCCGTACTGATACTCAACCAAAATAATTGAGTCACTAGACTTTTTTGTTTTGTTTGGAGTCATTTTAGCAGAATTGTGCAATGTTGGTATTTAAAGGAAATTTCATGTAGAAAAAATTGCTTGTGTTGTTCAAGTGGCTGAAGTAGGAGCTTCTTTGAAGACATTTCACACTTTTAGAGACACCTCTTTTTTTTTTTTTTTTTTTTTTTTTTTTTTTTTTTTTTTGAGACAGGGTCTTGCCATACAGTTAACGCTTGAACTCACTATGTAGCCTAGGGTGGCCCTGAACTCACAGCAGTCCTCCTGCCTCAGCCTCCCAAGTGCTGGGATTATAGGCGTGCACCACCACACCTGGCTAGAGTCACCTCTCTTATCTCCTACATGTACTATAAACTGTAACCCAGTCTTTCTTTGTTGCTGTCTCATAGTCATTCACTTTAGCAAGATCATTTTATGAAATAGATGTAGGAAAGTTATTCTAGCAAGAATAAGAGAAAATTTACTACTTCATGAAGTGATATACATATTTAACTTATAGAGTTTGAACATCTAAAAATGTGTATATACTAAATATGGAGAACTCTTTACAATTAGAAATGCTGTTGTATAATGGAAAACATTTGAACTTTGAGCTTTTAATCACTTGTTTTGTATTCTTTCTCTGAAGTGAGTAGCAACAATTAAGGCCCTAAGATACTACACATTACTGAGCAGCATGATCCTTCGGCTCTGTTAAGATTAATTACAATTCTTGGGTTGAATTTTATTTTCCATACTGAAACACTTTAACATGGATTGTACTTACTGATTTTAATTTATTTTTCTTGACAAACTTAAATGTGGACAATTTGTTTTATTTTAGGTTTTGGGCGAAAAGATGTAGTCGAATATTTACTTCAGAATGGTGCAAATGTCCAAGCACGTGATGATGGGGGGCTTATTCCTCTTCATAATGCATGTTCTTTTGGCCATGCTGAAGTAGTCAATCTCCTTTTGCAACATGGTGCAGACCCAAATGCTCGAGATAATTGGAATTATACGCCTCTCCATGAAGCTGCAATTAAAGGAAAGATTGATGTTTGCATTGGTAAGACTTTTTTTTTTTTTCAGAATTTTCCAGAAATTGTAACTATTCTGAATCTGAATTGAACTCATTTATTAATAGCAAATTCTGCATGGCTGAATTTAAATATTTAAGAACACTTCATAATTTAATCTAACCACTGTTCACTGAATGTCTTTTTGTGTGTGGTACTGAGTTTAAATTTCTTTGGAAAATAAAGTGCGAAGTTCCTGTTCTCTAGAAAATTGCATTCTTTTGAGAGATAAGATACACAAAAAGCCAGGTAAGGACATGGTAGAAATGAACATTGAGTATTAGAGAATAATGATTAGCACAGTGACTTGGCAGAAGTCAAATCTCAAGGCTCGCCGGGCACGGTGGCACATGCCTAATCCCAGCACTGGGGAGGCTGAGGCAGGATCACTGCAAGTTCGAGGCCAGCCTGGGCTACAAAGTGAGTTCAAGGCCAGCCTGAACTGCATAGTGAAACCCTGTCTCAAAAAGACAAAAAAAAAAAAAAAAAAAACCTCAAGGCCCAATTTCCTGGAGTTTATCCAGTCTTTCAAATGAAAGAAAGGTTTAAAAAAGTGGTTAGTGACTTCTTTATGACAAGCATTGAATTTTAGGTTCAGGAACTTGATACTGCTACATAAGCAGTGTAATACTGAAACTATTTGAAGAGAGGAATAGCTTCATGAGAGTAGTATATTTTAGAAAGAGTAATCTGGTAGGAGGCTGGATAGGATGGGCCATATCTGGGAGTATTTTATATTTAAGAAGCTATAAAATAACCCAAGTGAGAAATAAGGATAACCTGGGGTTGTTATAGGAGATTTAAAATGGTAAGAGAAATAAAAAAGCATTTAGTGGAAAAATACAGTAATTTAAAATACTTGAACCAACAAGAAAGGATTTTCTAACAGATTGATCGCTGACAAATTATATGTGAGAACACAGAGTTTTTATTAACTTGGTATTTACTTTTCTGAGCCACAGAATCAGGGATTTTGAACTCAATATTATCTTAACTCCATTTTTCTCCTGATGCAAAACAGAAGAGTTGAAATTCTTGAAGGTAGAAAGTCATGTTTGAGAACTAAGAAAAGTCTAAGAACTCTGTGCCGGACTTAAATCAGCTACCCTCTCCCCAGGTCCCAATTCAATATTTATAACAAAGTCACCCACTTAAGTCATTTAAAAAATGCAAAATGGATTCCCTAGTTACTGCTGCCAAATTCTCCTTTCCTATGTGTTACTTTTTCCATCCCTGGTATATCAAGAGTCTCAGACATATAGTTTTAATAATATGATACAGAGTTTTAATATGATGTAGAGTTTTCTCAGTGTTGTTACAGACCTACACCATCCACTATTGTAGCTAAGGATATGCAGTGTGACTAGTCTGAATTGAAATGTGTTATAAGGGGAAAATCCATATCATATTTCAAAGGCATGCAAAAAAGAGAATATAAACTCTTAATAGTTTTATATTGATTAAAATGTGAATTTAAATATCAATTTTTTTGATATATTAGATTCAATAAAATGTTAAAATTAATTTAAACTGTTGCTTTTATTTTTAATGTAGCTACTATAAAATTTTAAATTACATATGTGACTATTTATGGCTCACATTTTATTCCTGTTGAACAGCATGTTATAGATAGAAACAGGAGCTAAGCTTCCTTTCTTTGTATATTTGCCTGTTTTTCCTCAGCTGCTTATTTATGAATAGAATATGCTATTTACCTTTGTATAATAGATACGTAGTGTAACACAAGGCTTCCTCTTGTGTGTGCCATGGATTACAGTGTAGCAGTTTGAGGATTTTTTGTTTTGTTTTGTTTTGTTTTTTGTTTTGAGGAGAAATGGTTAGCCAGGTGTGGTGCATATACCTCTAATCCCAACACTGAGAGAGGCTGAAGCAAGAGGATCATAAATTGAAGACCAGCCTGGGCAGTGTAGCAAATCGGCAAGACTCTGTCTTGAAATAAAAGATAAAAAGGGCTGGAGATGTAGCTAAGAGTAAAGGCCCTGGATTCAGTCCCCAGGTTCAGTTCCCAGTACCACAAAAGGAAATGAAGGAAGGAAGAAGGGAAGAAATGGCTTATGTGGCTCACAATTTAGAGATCTCAGTCCATGATCCACCGATACCATGAGAAAAGGGTGTGGTAGAGCAAAGCCGCTTACTTCATGGTAGCCCAGAAGCTGAGTAGGGGAATAGAGAGAGGAAGGGATGAGGGTCTAGATATGGACCCCGGGCCCCACCTCTGTGACACACATAGAAGAGTACTTTACTAATCTTCTAGGTAGCTCCCAAGCCATTCAAGCAGTTCTATTTGGGGTTTGTTAACCCTAGAGAGAGCATTTGGATTTGAACTCAAAATTCAATGTAATTAACCTCACATACTAACCACTCAGCTGTTAACTCCTATCTGTATATCCTCAGTTAAGGTTTTTTTTTTTTCAAGAAAAGATGTCCTTGTAAGGAATATTCCATTGGTTTCAGTGAATATCTACTCCACTCAGGCTAGTTTATTTTGCTATTGAAGTGCAGTGCTTTATGGTGTCACTAATGGACAAATCTGAACAACTACCTGCTGTTGGTTATTCCGTTTTCTTGATGAATAGGATGATGACTTAATGGCTTTATAGACTTTTTAATCCTACACATCTCTATTCCTGGGCTTTCTGGAGTTTTAGATGTTTCATTTCTATCATAATAGAATAGTTTTTTTAGTATAGGCACTATTTCTTTGGAATGAGAAAAGCTTTCAAACAAACTTGACCTTTTTTAAAATATATTTTATTTCTGTCCTCAGTCCCTTGTCACTAGCTATTTAAATAACAGGAAAATCTCACATTGAATTGAGGAGACGCTTATTAAATGTGCCTTTAGAGCCTTAAATCATAGAACATTTTATATATTCTTAAATTTAAAATAATGTTTACTATATTATTAGGCTGTAAAGGTCTTTAAACAATTTCTGGACCAGTACTTTTAAGAAAAATAATTTAGTACAATCAAGTTGTCATGATAACCATTATAAAAGGTGTATTGCTCTTTTGCAGTGCTCTTACAGCATGGAGCAGAGCCAGCCATCCGAAATACAGATGGAAGGACAGCATTGGATTTAGCAGACCCATCTGCCAAAGCAGTGCTGACTGGTAAGTCTGTGTAACCTATTCAATGTTTCCAGGAAGAATATAAAGAACAAGCTTTGTAGGTAGACTGTCTGCCTCCTGGAGTTAGTGACCGCAATTAGAGTTTTTAAATAGTGTCAGTTCAGTTGCTCTTCTTTTCTACATCTAGACAGTTGACATTTGATTCTTGTCTTAAAAAGATAAAACTTTCAAGTTCGTCTTTAAATTTTGTCATTGTTGCCTTATTTGGGTCAGAGCATGATAGATAATGGTGTGTGCTATCATGTATTAAGGATACTTTACAATATCCCTGGATTTTTCAGATAACTTTGGTCTACCTCTGTATACATTAATTACTTTTTTTAGTGTATTTTAATAATTTTTGATGGAATGCTTTCCAAAAGCAGTAATCATTCTTTTCAGTGATCATCTTTAAAACAGTGAAATCTGGCGTACTTATTCTAGTACCATGAACAATGCTAATTATTGTACTCTGCTGTAATATATTCATGCCCTTGGAATCTGTTAATGTGTAAAGCTCTAGAGTTTAGACTACCAAGCTTTTTAAAATTGTACCTACTTCATGTATTTTTTCCATTGTCAGTATGCTTTCTGCTTAAGTGACTCTCTCTTACTGTATTTTGAATTTTATTTTCTACTGTGTGATGACCAATAGAATCATGTCTAATCTGAAAGGCAAAACTCAGCTGGGTGTGGTGCCTTGATCTAATTCCAGCCACTCAGGAGTCTGAGGCAAGAGGATCTTAAATTCCAGGCCAGCCTGGGAAACTTAGCAAGACCCTGTCTCAAAATTAAAACTAAAATGGCCCAAGGGTGTAGCTCAGTGGTAGGGCAGTCACCTAGCGTAAGAGAGGCCTTTGGTTCAATCCCCAGTTCCACCAGAAGAAAACAAACAAGCAAACAAAAAAAACCACAATTCCTTAAAAGGCAAAAGCCTGAGGAGTTGTGCTCGTCACTGTTGTGCTTGGACTTCAGACTTTGCAAAGTTTCTAGTAGCATTGCTGAGGCAATTAAGACTAGTCCCTGAGCCGGTAAGATAGCTCAGCAGCATAAGCGCCTGCCTGGCAAACGCAAGGGCCTGAGTTCGACTCCCAGAACCCACATACGAAAAAAGGGCCAGTGATAACGCTCAGCGGCACAGGCGCCTCCTGACGCGCGAGGTCCTGAGGTCGACCCCTGGTACCACCAAAAAAAAAAAAAAAAAAAAAAAAAAAAAGACTAGTCCCTGAAAAGGCTTTTGGATATATGAGCTGCTGTTATATAACTATCAGTTAATTCAGTGTTTGTTTCCTCTTTCACTGTTCTAAGTCATTCTGTACTTATACCTTTTTAAGAAGTCTTGGGGTACAAAAGTCTCAGCAATCACAGAATTCATACAGTTCAAACTGTAGGTAGCAGTTTGGCTGTTGTTTCATCAAATCTTTGTTAATTTAAAATTTTTCAGAGATTCTGTCTTAGCAATCTAGAGAAAACAGCACTCATGTCACTCTGAAGCACTCATCCAGCTTAGTAGTTTTATGGCTGCACAGGGAGGTAGCAAAACCCTCACAGGAGTATAATGTGAGCAAAAGAGCAAACAGGTGAAATACTGAAATACAGAAAGCTAGAATGAGAATTTACCTCGTCTCAGATCTGGAGACTGCCATTTTGTAGAATGCCCGGAATACTCCAGGAGTAGAAACCTTTGGAGGTAAAAGCCAGCTTAGTGTTTGCCCTAGCCACCACTGACTTCAGGACAGACCAATCCAGTGGCATTCCTGTTGGGATGCAGGGACCCAGAAACTGACATATTCATGTAAGAGAGGGTATCCCTGACCCCAGAGGGTATCGAGAGTTCAAGAGAAGTACAGAGGACTGGGGCAAAACTAAAAATCAGTCACTGACTCAGACATCCCAGGCTCAGGCTTGCATCTCCAAAGGCACAAGGTACTGTAGTGACTGTTTCCCCAGAGAGACTCTAGGGACTGAAGCAGAGACAATTGTGGTAAGAACTGGGGGTCATGAGAGATGACAAGAATCCTGGCTCTGACTTTTGAGTAAGGCAGCTGGCTTGTACCAGTAATAGAGTTAGACGAAGAACTCCAGATTGGTGTTCATGATCCCTGGATGCTTCTGAGATCACGGGCAGGAGGAAGATGGGGAGCCAAGTGTGCCACTGATTGGAGAGAAGGAAAGAGTAGAAGCTTGTATAGAGTCTGTGGCAGGCACATAGCCTGGGAGCCCCAGAGAGAGAATATAACTTGCCACGGAGATTGTGGTGGAAGTATGGGCTGGAACTCTAAACTTGAGACACCAGAGAGTGGCTCCAACTCTACCTTATGGTTCCTGAGAATACTAGAGGCTCCTCAATATGGTGGGTGGTCTGAACACAGCAACATTGACAAACTGCTTAGAGATAATTTATTCTAACCAATAGAGCAGGACATTCTCATATATACATCATTTTTTTCCCCATATTTCTTTTTTGCTTGTTTATTGCAATTTTGTTGAATATAATCATATTTAGACTTTCCCATAGATTCCCATAACAAAAGTCACTTCTTAAAGATATCTTTCTTTGACAGTCAGGTCAACAATTTAATACAGTCCCCTTACCTCTTCTCTCACCTTGTGACTATATTGCCTCCTTTTTCTGCTTTCTCTACATCCTTTGACATACCTCCTTCTGCCTTTCTGCTCTCCCCCACTATTTTGTACTTTTTCTTGCTTTTCTTTTTCTGTTTTTTCTTTCCTTTTTTTCTTTATATCTTTTCTGTTCCTATCAGTATACACTATCAGCATTAGTCTGAATACCATTGATTTTCTCTAGCCTACTATAATATACTTCACTTCCTCAAGTAGAAGAATAGTAAAGATCTTTCTAAACAAGGTCTCAATTAGCTGATAATACATGGTGGGTGTCTCCATTTATATTTTCTTCACTTTGTTTCTTTCTTCGCACCTGCACACTTAACCTCTCAACCCCCATCCCTAGTTTCTGGGCATAAAAATAATACTGTCAAAACCTATTTTTTTTACAGCTGAGCATGGTGGTGCACGCCTGTAATCCGAGCAGGAGGATTGACGAGCATTCAGGGCCAGGCCGAACTACATAAGGAAACCCTGTCTCAAAAAAAAAAAAAAGAGGATTTTTTTTCTTCTTTCATTTTTCTTTGCTTCTCTTTTCTCACTTTTGCACTCTCTTTTCTCCTAACTCCCAGCTTGTTCTTGTTCTTCATCATTGCTACTCCCTTGTCCTCCTGAGTTATTGAAAGAGTTGAAAACTTTAAAAACAAGTTTGAGGGCCAGTGATGTAGCTCAGCGGCATAAGCGCCTGCCTGGCAAGCGCGAGGTCCTGAGTTTGACTCCTGGTACCCGCATATATTTAAAAAAAAAAAAAAAAGTTTGAAATTACATGTTGATACATGATTGGCTTTTTGAATGTTGATATTATTGGCAGTTGTTCTCTCCTCACAGTGCAGAGGTAGGAACTGATCCTAGTAGTCTGAAATAAGTAAAGTAGGTGCCTTCATACTGAATCATTCCCAAACCCAAGGGTACCTCACAAGGAGAAATCTATTTACTAAACACATCTCTATTATGGTGTAGAGCTTTCTACCCCAAATTATCTAAAATCTTCAATCCAAAACACAGTGATCATGAGAAAACAGGGTAACAAAATACTTCCAGAAGTATATAACTCTCCCAAAGCTGATCTCCCAGGCACTAAAGTGGATGAATTTCCAGGCAAAGAGCCCAAAAGACTAATAGTTAAAATAATAGAAGAAATCAAAGAAGAAATAAACAGCTGAATGAATAAATAACTAAAATGATCATCAAGCTTAATCAGAAGGCAAGTAGGCAAGATCAGTCACAAGATAGAATATCAAGACTTGAGGACAAGATTGAAATAGAGGCAGTCAAAAGATGATCCAAGAGCTCTTAGATGAGTCTAAAAGAACAAGGTAAAGACTAATGGTATAAAAAATTTGTTTGCTGAAATTATAGCAGAAAATTTCCCACATCCAGGCAGTGTGATGGATACTGTTACGGTTTAGATCTAGAATGTCCCCCCAAGTTCTCATATGTAGAAGGTGGTTGAATCATGGGTACACTATACTCATCAGTGATTCATCTGCTGATGGATTCAGTAGCTAAATGTGCTATTAGCAAGTGGGGCCTAGTTGGAGGTGGGTCACTGGGTGTGTGGCCTGAAAGGATATATTCTAGTTCCCAGCTCCTCCTTTCTCTCTATGCTTCCTGGCTGTCATGTGGTGAGGGTCTTTCCTTCCTCCATGCCCCTCTGCCATCCTGTTACTGCTTTGCAGCCAGCTGTACATGGACTGAAATTGTGAGCCAAAATAAACCTTCCCTCCTCTAAATTGTGGGTGTCAGGTTTTGGGTTCAGTGACAGGAAAGTCACTGAGAGATATCTGCAGAAGTAAGCATTTAGAACCTCAAAGAAGGAGCCAGTGAGATGGCTCAGCGGCATAAGCGCCTGCCTGGCAAGCACGAGGTCCTGAGTTCAACTCCCAGTACCCACATACGAAAAAAGGGCCGGTGATATCGCTCAGCGGCATGGGCACCTGCTGGCGCGCAAGGTCCTGAGGTCAACCCCCGGTACCCATAAAAAAAAAAAAAAAAAAAAAAACCCTCAAAGAGGCACAACACTTCATAATAAAAATTTCAGAAATTCAGAAAGAATGCTAAAAACTATTAGAGAAAGGGGCCAAATGCATCAGAGTAACAGCAGATTTTGCAGCACAAACCTTAAAAGCCAGGAGAGTTTAAAAGTTTTTCAGGACCTAAAAGAAAATATTTGCTGGGCCGGTGAGATGGCTCAGCGGCTTAAGCGCCTGCCCGGCAAGCACAAGGGCCCGAGTTCGACTCCCGGATCCCACATACGAAAAAGGGGCCGGTGATATCGCTCAGCGGCACGGGCGCCTGCTGGCGCGCGAGGTCCTGAGGTCGACCCCCCGGTACCCACAAAAAAAAAAAAAAAAAAAAAAATTTGCTCACCCAGATTACTATGCTTCAAAATTATCCTTCAAAATTGATGGAAAGGGCCGGTGAGATGGCTCAGCAGCCTAAGTGCCTGCCTGGCAAGCGCGAGGGCCCGAGTTCGACTCCCGGAACCCACATACAAAAAAAGGGCCAGTGATATCGCTCAGCGGCACGGGCACCTGCTGGCGTGCGAGGTCCTGAGGTCGACCCCCGGTACCCACACACACAAAAAAAAATTTGATGGAGAAATAAAGACCTTTCACAATAAAGATAAACTAAGGAAATTCATGACCACCAAACTAACACTGCAGAAAGCACTTACGGGAGCCAGGTGTAGTGACACCTGTAATCCCAGCACTCGGGAGGCTGAGGCAGAAGAATTGCCACAAGTTCGAGGCCAGCCTGGGCTACACAGTGAGTTCAAGGCCAGCCTAAATTACAGAATTACAGCCTGTCTGAAACAAAGCAAAACAAAACCAAAATAAAAGTACTCATAGGAATCCAAAACAGAAAAAAGGAGGGCCACAAAATCCAAGAGCCCAAATGAAAGAAAGAAATCTCATTGGGAGAGTAAACAAAGGAATCAAGTACTAGAAAAATAATATAACAGGAATCAGTACATACTATTCAATAATATAATGTAAATGGTCTTAACTTTCCAATCAAGAGACATACCTTACCCATGAAAATGCATACAGACTGAAAGTGAAAAGATGGATGATAGTACTCCAAGCAGTTGGAGCCTAGAAGCAATCAGGGATCACTATTTTAACTTCTGACAAATATAATTTCCAACCAAAACTGGTCAGAAGAAACACGATCGGTACATATTGGTGAAGGGAACAATTCACCAAAAAGAGATAACAGTTTTAAATATATATGCACTACACATCAGTGCACCAATTTTATAAAACCTACTTGACATACAAAGACAGATAGACACCAGTACAATCATAGCGAGGGACTTTAGTACCTTCCTGTCACAAACAGCTCAACCAAACCCAAAAAAAAATTTAAAGAAATACCAGTTAAACTGCAGCATACAACAAATAGATTTAATAGATACCTACAGAGTATTTCATCCAACAATGGCAGAGTGTGCATTCTCAGCAGCCAATGGAACTTTCTCCAAAATAGACTATATTTTAGGCCAAAGAGCATGTTTGAATAAATAAAGAAAAGATATAATTTTTTTGCATCCTAACATACCATAGTGTAATGAAACTAGAAATCAGAAGAAACCACACAAACACATGGAGATTATGTAATACATTCTTGAATAATCAGTGGGTCACAGAAGAAATTTTAAAATTCCTAGAGGGCCGGTGAGATGGCTCAGCGGCGTAAGCGCCTGCCTTGCAAGCGCGAGGGCCTGAGTTCGACTCCCGGATCCCACGTACGAAAAAGGGGCTGGTGATATCGCTCAGCGGCACGGGTGCCTGTTGGCGCGCGAGGTCCTGAGGTCAACCCCCCGGTACCCACAAAAAAAAAAAAAAAAAATTCCTAGAATCAAATGATAATTGAAACCCAACATATCATAGTATGTGTGACACAATGAAAGCAATTCTAAGAGGGAAGTTTATAGCAGTGAGTACCTACATTAGAAAAGCACAGCAACCCAAAATACTGTAAATAACCTAGTGATACATCTCAAGGTCCTAGAAAAATCAATAGTCCAAACCCAAAACTAGCAGAAGGAAATAAATTGTGAAGATTAGAGGGGAAGTCAATGAAATTGAGAATAAAAAAAACAAAATACAAAAGATCAATAAATCAAAGAGTTGGTTTTTTGAAAGGATAACTTGCTAAAACCTTACCAAAAAGGTGAGGTTTAGATGTTACACGTTGATTATAATTGGAAATGAAAAAGATGATACTACAGCAGACACCACAGAAATCCAGAGGATTGTTAGAAACAGCTCTGACCATTCATTTTCCAATAAACTGGGGATCTGAAAAAAATGGATAAATTCCTAGATACATACCACTTACCAAGCAATAAAACTGATACAGTGATAAAAACTCTGCTTTCTAAGAAAAACCCAGGATCTGATCGATGCACTGCTGAATTTTGGCAGAGCTGTAGAAAGGAACTAATGTCAGTACTATCAAACGTATGCAAATTGAAAGGGAAGCAACACTTCAAAATTCATTTCCATGAAGCAAGCATTATCCTGATTACAAAACTAGATAAAGACTCAACAGAAAAAGAAAACTGCAGACCAATATCCTTGATGAACAATAGATGCAAAAATTCGCAATAAGATACTTGCAGATAATTCAACTAATTAAAAAGATCATACACCATTCCAAGTCAGCTTCATGCAAGGATAGTTAAATTAGTTAGTACACCACATAAATAGAATCAAGGATAAAAGTCACATGATCATCACAATAGAAACTGATGAGAATACATATAGAAGGACCTTACCTGAAACATAAAAGCTATATATGAAAAACCCACAGCTGACATACTGAAGAGGGAAAAACTAAAAGCATTCCCTCTAAAATCAGGATCAAGACAGGGATGTCAACTCTCACCACTTCTGTTCAATCTAGTACTCAAAACTTTATTCTGAACAATTAGGCAAGAGAAAGAAAGGAATAAGAATAGGGAAGGAAGAAGTCATATTATCTGTATTTGCAGATGATACAATCCTTTATATAGAAGATCCAAAAAACACCACCAGAAGTCTCTTAGAGCTGATAAATTTAACGAAGTAGCAAGATACCAAATCAGTACATAAAAATCAATAGTATACTTGTACACCAATAATGAACCCACTGAGAAATCAGGAAAACAGTTTCATTCACAATAGCGTCAAAATTAAACACTCTTCTTAGGAATCAACCTAACCGAGGGGGTAAACGACCTCTATAACGAAATGTACAGAACTCTGAAGAAAGAGACTGAAGAGGACATACGAAAATAAAAATACATTCCCCACTCCATGGATATACAGTTAGTATTGTGAAAAATGACCATTTTACCAAAAGTGATTATTGATTTAATATGATCTCTATTAAAATACCAAAAATATTCACTGAACTAGAAAAAAAAAATCTTAGAAGTATATAGAACCAGGGCTGGTGAGATGGCTCAGCGGCATAAGCGCCTGCCTGGCAAGCGCGAGGGCCCGAGTTCAACTCCTGGAACCCACATACGAAAAAAGGGCCGGTGATACTGCTCAGCGGCATGGGCACCTGCTGGCACGCGAGGTCCTGAGGTCGACCCCCAGTACCCACCAAAAAAAAAAAAGTATATAGAACCAAAAGAGACCCAAAATAGCAAAGCAATCCTTAGCAGATATCAACGCAGGAGGCATAATTCTGGTTTTCAAGTTACAATGAAAAGCTACAGTAACAACGTGGTACTGTCATAAAAACTGACATGTGGACCAATGGAAAAGAACAGAAGATACAGAAACAAACCCATGCACCTTCAACAATGTGTTTTTTTTTTTTTTTTTTTTTGACAAAGGAACCAAAAACATATTGGAGAAAAGATTGCTTTCTTATCAAATGGTACTAGGAAAACTGGTTATCTATATCTAGAAGATTGAAACTAGATCTGTATCTCTCACCCTGTACTAAAGTCAAATCATAATGGATAAGATATTTAGATATAAAACAAATATTGAAACTGCTGGGAGATAACTTAGGGGAAAACACTTGAAACACAAGGCAAAGATTTCCTGAATGGAACTTCAGTAGCACAGGAAATAATATTAAGAATTAACAAATGGGATTACATCAGATTAGAAAGCTTCTGCACAACAAAGGAAGTGGTCAACAGTGAAAAGAAAACCTACACAAAAAAAAAAAAAAAAATTGCCAGCTCTGATAGACTACTATTTAGAATAAAGAACTCAAAAACGAACCCCTCTAAAAACAAACGACCTAATCAAAACATGAGCAAACGAATTAAATATATATTTCTCAAAATAAGTATAATCGGCCAATAAGTACATGAAAAGATGTTTATCATCTTTAGCCATTAGGGAAATGTAAGTCAATACAACTGTGAGATTCCATCTTAGAATGGAACAAAAAAGAACAAATGCTGATGAGGATGTGGGAAAAAGGAATCCTACATTGTTGGTGGGAGTGCACTATGGAAATCAGTGTGGAGATTCCTCAAAAAAGTAAAAATAGAAACTACATTTGATCCAGCCATACTTCTCTTGGGTATATTCTCAAAAGAGTTAAAGACATCATATCAGAGATAAATACATACCAATGTTTATAGCAGCACAGGTCAACAATAGCTAAGCTCTAGAAATAACCTAGATGCCCATCCACAGACAATGGATAAAGGAAGTGTATATGCATACAAAAGAGTACTATTAACCCATAAAGAAAAATGAAGTCATGTCATCTGTAGGAGAATGTGTGGAACTTGAGACCATAATGTAAGAGAAATTAAATCAGACACAGAAAGTTAACACATAGTTTCTCCTATATGAGAATCCTAAAACAAAAATGAAACAAAGGATAGTTGGTAGAAAACAAAAAGACTTGCTGGAGATGGGGAAGAGTCTGAGTGGTTGAAGCTAGGGAGGGGGCCTAAGGAGTTTGAAAATGATCGCAATGTGCTATATACATGTACCAACCCCCCAGTGTAGGTATTGCAAACATACACTGATTTTAAAAAGCAGGAAAAAATTAAAGTGCAAAAAAAAAAATCATTTTATAGTTTTATATTCATTTATAAATATGTTATTGGCATAATTTATAATTAATCCTTTTTATATTTGTAGATATTTAAAGTAGCATTAATTAAACACTGATTTTTGTCTTTTTGAGACAGGATCTTGCTATGCAGTTCAGGCTGCCTTAAACTCACTATGTAGCCCAGGCTGGCCTTGAATTTGCGGCAATCCTCCCGCCTCAGCTTCCTGAGTGCTATGATTACAGGCATGCACCAGCACACCTGGCTTAAAACAGTCTTAATGTTGAAAAAACTTTGTGGTTCATAATAGTTTTAATGGTCATGTTTAATTAAGTGATGCAATGGATTTTTTTTTTTAAATGTTAGGATATTGGGCTTTGTTTCTTTGGTTTTATTTGTACTTTTTTGTTGCCAGGGATTGAACATAGGGCCTCATGTGCTGAGTCTTCTCTGAAGCACTGAACTATCCACTAACCCGATGTTTTGGTTTTGAGTGAAACTGTGAATACCTTTTATTTTTTATCAGTTACTCATTTTAGGAAATTATAAGAAAAAAAAAGGAAAAGCTTAAGTCTACCACCCAAAACAAACTTGTTTAATATGTTGGTTTATTTATTTCCTTCTGGACTTTTGTTTTTCTCTGCATATTGCTTTGGAGTAGCTTTTTTTTTTTCCTTTGGTACTGGCAATCGAACTCAGGACCTCGAGCTTGCCAGGCAGGTGCTGTGCCACTGAGCTATATCCCCGGCCCCTGCATATTGCTTTTATATAGTTGTAATCTAATACTTCATTATACCCTAGCATGGTGACACATGCCTGTAATCCCAGCACCCTGGGAGATCAAGGCAGGAGAATTGCAAGTTCAAGCCCAACCTGGGAACTTGGTGAATTGGTAAACTCCTATCTCAAAAAAAGAAAAAAGAAAGAAAAAGCAAAAACTAAAAGGGCTGGGGATAAAGCTCAATGTGAAGGCCTTATGTTTATTCCCTACTACTACCAAAAAACAAAACAAGCACTCCTTTAATTAGCATTTTCATAACGAAAGTATTCTTCACATAAGGACTTTTAACAACACAATATTCTATTGATTAACCACTTTCCATTTATTAGAAATTTATTCCCAAATTTATCTGTATTAAATACCTGTTAAATACAGTTCACCAGGTATCTTTTTGCATAATATGTCATTGAGGTTTTTTCTTTTTTTTTTTTTTTTAATTTCTCATTTTTTTCTCCTAATTCACAGGTGAATATAAGAAAGATGAACTCTTGGAAAGTGCCAGGTGTGTACTAATATTATAAAATAATGTACTGTGAAAGCATTACCATTAAAATTTTTTTTTACAGTGTGTATAAGCTGGGCATGATGGCACATGCCTATAATCCCAGCACTTGAGAGGCTGAGGCAAGAAGATTGCCAAGCATTCAAAGCTTGCTTGGGCTACAGAGTGAGTTCAAGGCCAGCCTGAACTATAAAGCAAGACGCTCTCTCAAAACACCTCCTACCCCAAAATAAAACCCAGGAAATACAATGTAAAATAGAATGATTCTGTCTTAACGGAGGCAATATATGTCTCCAGTAAGATCTGATAAATAATGCAAGTTGCTAATATATCTTCTGGTGTTCTAGGAGTGGCAATGAGGAAAAAATGATGGCACTACTTACACCATTAAATGTCAACTGCCACGCAAGTGATGGCAGAAAGGTAATACTTTTGGGTTTGTGTTCTACTAACAGGAAGATGCATTTATCTTATTAAAACATACTTGAAAAGAGTATTGGTGTTTTATGTTAAGCAGTAATTCAGACTAATTCTTAAACTTAGTAAAAATCTAAAGATCATAAACACTTAGTTGTTTGCATACAGTATGCAATAGTGAACTTAAAACTTTCACACTATCTTCAGTGTATGTTAGATTTTTTTAAGAACCAAATTGATAACTACTTGTTAGTGAAGTTATAATTATATTTTCTGGTTCTGTATTTGGGTTTATCTTTTCACACATCTTACTCCGCCATTATGTGAATTTCATTAATTTATATGATTAATATTTCAGTCAACTCCATTGCATTTGGCAGCAGGATACAACAGAGTAAAAATTGTACAGCTGTTATTGCAGCATGGAGCTGATGTCCATGCTAAAGATAAAGGGTAAGCATTTCAACAAAAATAAAGACTCAGGTGTTACAATTCTTATAACAAATTAGTAACCTTATAAAAAGCTCTTTTTGGGGGCCGGTGAGATGGCTCAGCGGCTTAAGCGCCTGCCCGGCAAACGCGAGGGCCCGAGTTCGACTCCTGAAACCCACATACGAAAAAGGGGCCGGTGATATCACTCAGCGGCACGGGCGCCTCCTGGCACACGAGGTCCTGAGGTCGACCCCCCGGTACCCACAAAAAATAAAAATAAATAAAAAGCTCTTTTTTTTTTATTTGCTACACGGTATTAACATTCATTGAGCTTAATCCTACCACTCATGCATTATACTTGGTAGAGCATAAAAAATACCTGCTAAATCATGAAGGTGTCTCCTAAGAGCTAAGTGATAAATAGAGTACTACAAGAGTTCCCAGAAAGGGGCTATCGATGGAAGTATTTACTAGATAGTTGGGAATGAAATTAGAGCCCAGGCAAATAAAGAACCATATATTAAAAAATGGTGCAAGTATGGTAGAAAGTGATTAACCTTTGAAGACAGAATACAGAGAAGAGACTAAATCACAGGTGGCCATCGCTTTTACGAGAGGCTGTCATGGTAGTGGCTGTGGCTACTAACTACTGAGTAATCCCAAGGAGAAGGAGAAGCTTAAAGATAGAAGTGAGGATTTTAAGGTTCCACTGTGCTTTCCCTTCCGTTCCTATCATGAATGGATTAGGTTTCAGTTTACTGAGGACTGTAGCAGTTTACCTTACAGGATTTCAAAAATGTTTCAAGGAAGAGCCAGTGTTTGTGCTATATCTGGAAACATGAGCCAAATTAAAGGGGAGAGGGAAATTTATCCTACTCCCAGAGAATAATATGTATAGAGACATACAAGAACTGTAGACATACTGTTACTGAACATAAGGCCAGAGAAAGGGTCAGATCTTTGTGTGTGCCATGTTAAGAAATTAGAACTGTCTCTTGTAGGAAGCAAGGAAGAATTATTAAGGATGTTATGACAAGGATAACCACATCATATTTGCTTTTTAGAAAAATCTGGCTACAAGTAGGTGGATAAATCGGAGTGGGGCTATTTCAATAGTGCAGGAAAGAAATACAGGCCTGAACAGTGGCAGTAGCAGTGTGGAAAAAAGATAGATTTGAAAGAGACTTGGGAGTTAGAATTGTTAGAACTAAGGGTCCAAACGAATGGAACCAAATTTTTGTACATTTTTTAGGTCACATGAGGCATTAGCTGTTTAAATTCATTAAAGCTAAATAATTTTAATTTATATGTTTCCCTAGGCCTAGGGAGTCTATAATAACACAGGCTTTTTCTCTCCCCTCTTACTGTAGTGATCTGGTGCCATTACACAATGCCTGTTCTTATGGTCATTATGAAGTAACTGAACTTCTAGTCAAGGTTAGTTCTTGTACACCTTTGATTGCTTTCTATAATTGTATAAAATTATCTAAAGTGTATGGTATATCTGTTTTTTCCTGTGTTCTAAGTGCTTAATAGAGAAGGAATATTTTTAATCATTGTAAAATGTAGGTGACTGACAGATTAATGTCAGACTTTCAGAATTTTGAGGTATCATGTAGTTTAATATGAAGTAGCATTACGATCATATGAATAACAGATTTGTGAGTCTATAATTCATAGCTAAAAATAAAAAAACAATTTTTACTGACTCATACAGTATTAAAACTACCAGTGATACTTGCAGGATTTGCCCAGTTGTACTTTTAGGTTGGAGCAGGCTGACTTGGTGATTTTTACTTTATCCAATATGCTCGCGGCTGTTATTTAATAGACAGGTTCCCAAGGGTGCAGGAACCTTCTTGCACTGACCCTTTTTGGGTAGGAGTGGAAGTTACATACCCCTAAGAGCAGGATCCAATGATGTTACCCGCACCCCTTCCCTCCTGTCCATCTCTGTGTATACATATTCTATATATGTAAATTCACACACATAGAGACTTCCTTTACCCTACACCCAGTGTACCCTTTTGGTACTTTTCTCAGTCTCTGAGCAGCTGCTGTAGGAAGGGAAGAAAATTATTTCCAGTGCCTTTGTGCTTCCTTGTGGGTATATGCCACCATGGAATACATTTTTCTCACAGAACAACTTTATAGTAATGATTAGACTATGGGTAGCATCTAAACATTTTTATATTCAAAATGTAGCTTTAATAGTGTGCATTTGTAGCAATAATGCTTTTACTTCTTGTAAAACTGAATCTTGCATTCAACATTTGGAATATTTTTGTGGATAAGAGTGAAACATCATAATCCTAGCACTCAGGAGGCTGAGGCAGGAGGATCGCTGTGAGTTTAAGGCCAGCCTCGGCTACATAGCGAGACCCTGTCTCAAAAAACAAGCTGGGTGTGATGGCACACGCCTGTAATCCCAGCACTTGGAAGGCTGAGGCAGGAGGATCCATGAGTTCGAGGCCAGTCTGGGCTACAAAGTGAGTTCAAAGCTAGCCTGAACTATATAGTGAGACCCTATCTCAAAAAAAAAAAAAAAAAAAAAAAGTGAAACATCAGGTTGCACAGGAGCTTAAAACTGAATTGTGTTCTACTAAAGAATGGAAGAGCTGGGAATGTAGCTCAGTGGTAGAGCAGTTGCCTAGCATCACAAAATCGTAAGAACGGAAAGCTGACTTAGAGGTCATACTTAACAAGGATGTTAGCTGAGGTTAGGGTACAGGCAGTTACCAGGGTAGCAATGTTCAGGAAAGTCAGGAGAAGGCAAATAGATAAGAATTTGGAATACATGGAGAGGTCCTGGGCAACACCAAGGTGGCAACCCTTGCTAAAGAGTCCAGATAAAAGAAATTGTCATCTAGCAGCAAATGTTCAATAACCATTTTTCATGACCAGAGCACTGGGCCTAGGGAATGAAGGCATCAGCACATGATCCCTAGGTCATATAGTGAAGTATGGTACTGATAAACACAAGAGTAACAAGTAATTCTCTCAGCTTTCTTCTCATAGCGTGTAAATACGAAGAAGAAAAATAGATGGATCTGGCTGTAATTTGGGGAAAATTCTGTCAGGTGGATTCATAATTAAACTGTGCAGAAAGTGTTGACCAAAATTTCTTTGCTTAGAAGAGAATGTTGGAACCTCTAATGGACTGCCAGAAGATTCTGTCTTTGCTTTATTTTGGTCATTTATTGTTGTCTTGATAAAGGGAATGTGAAAAGAATTAAAATGTGTTATGTACATGTCCCAACTCCCCATGATGAATGTAATTATTATGTACTGCAAACATCCACTAATAAAATTTTTTAAGAAGTAGTAGAAGGGTTACTTACAAACTTTGTAGATTACCATGAAACAAGGAAAAGATAACCAGTGTTTGAGCAAGTACACAAGAATAAGATGTGAGAGAATATACTTTGATGTTTGCTTCATGTTTGAAGCAATTCTAGATCTTTTTAAATTGCCCACTATTTCACTGTAAGTATAAATTGTGATGTGACTTCTTAAAAAGGTATCATAATGTAGCAGGTGCAGTGGCACATGCTTGTCTTCTCAGATACTCAGGAGACTGAGGCAGGAGAATCACAAATTCCAGCCCAGCCTGGGCAACTTAATGAGACCCTGTCTCACGATAAAAAGGACTGGGGATATAGTTCAGTGGTAGAGAACCATGGGTTTAACCCTCAGTTAATGGGTGGGGGAGAAGGGAAATAAACTGTCATAATTTTAAACTAATTATAGAAGTATAATGTTAAGAGCAAATGTAATAATGGATACAGTATACACAGTCAAACCACATTGGGAATATATTATTTGACTTGTTTTTTTGTTTTGTTTTGTTGTTTTTTGTAATACTAGCCCTTGCACATGGTAGACACACATGTTATACCCCTAAGCCATCCTTAGCTCTGTAAAATGAATTTCTTAAAGTATTTTTAGTTGAAGGGCACCAGGATGGTAAGTCTAGGAACCCTCTGATAGGAAGATGAGTGAAGAAACTTTTAGGTGGTTAGACTAGGAAAAGAAAAATGTAAGAATTGTTTTAAAATACTGCATTGGAAGAGTATTGATCTCTTTTGTACCAAAGAAGACAAATGAAACAAGTTAAAAGTATATATTTTAACTTAATGTAAAAGTGAACTTTGTGTAATACCTGGAGTACTAAAAGAGCAAGTACCAGGTAGGGTATGTAGCTCAGTAGCAGACCACTTACCTACCATATGTGAGGCGGTAGGCTCAATCCCCAGTAGCACAGCTAAAAAGAGCAAGTAGCTGATTTGGCTTCAGTTGGGTATGCTATGAAAGGGATTTTGTGTTTGATGGGAGGTTGGACTAATATAACTTCTGTGGTCCATCTAACTCCACCACTTGGAAATGACTTAAAATTTTCAGAAGTCTGACAATAACACTGCGTTAGCCAGCATATGGAGCAGCTGGAATTCAAATATTGCTGGTGGCAATGTAGAATAGTATAACCACTCTAGAAAATAGTTTGGCAGTTTCTGATAAACTTAAATATTAGCTGCAATGACATACGTGGACATAAAGAGATTTAAGAATATTCATAACAGTTAAAAACTAGAAATAGAGCTGGGGGATATAGCTCAGTGGTAGAGCTCTTGCCTAGCATAAACAAGGCCCTGGGTTTGATCCACAGCAACACACACAACTAAAAACTGCAGCTGTCCATTAAAGGATGATTGATGGTAAATTGTGATATATCAATACAATGAAATGTTCCTCAGCAATGAAAACGAACTATTGATAAAATCAAAAACGTGTGAAAGAAGTTAGTTACAAAAGTATATACAGTACTATATTTCATTTTTACAAAATTCAAGAACATATTAATATGGTACTAAAAGTCAGAATAGGGGAGAAAATGCTTATAAAAGGACCATGAAGAAACATGGGGTATTCAAGGTATTCTGTATCTTGGTATTTTAGACGTAAACCTCTAAAAAGGAGAAGAATGGGCTGGGGATGTAGCTCAATGGTAGAGTGCTTGCCTGGCATGGCCAAGGCCCTGGGTTTGGTTGCTGGTACCAAAAAGAAAGAATGAAAGGAAGGAAGGAAAGGGGGAAGGAAAGGAGGAAGGGGAGGAAAGGGAGGAAGGAAGAAAAAAAGGAAAAAATTCTTGGAAAAGATGCAGGTTAACCCTAAAGCTTTGTTCTTAATTGTTCTTCACAATAAGAGTTAAAAACACCTTTTTGGGTAGGCCTAACCATCAGCTGCTGTTTTTCCATTAGGAAAAAATTACTCTTTTTCTGAAATAATTGGCTCAAGTAAATCTTGGGAACATAATCTTTTTAAAGTTTGCATGGTGTTACGTTACACAGTACTAATAATTCTAAACTCTCTTAAAAATTGAACACTGAATATGTGCTTTTTCTTCCCCAGCATGGTGCCTGTGTAAATGCAATGGACTTGTGGCAATTCACTCCTCTTCATGAGGCAGCTTCTAAGAACAGAGTTGAAGTGTGTTCTCTTCTCCTAAGTTACGGTGCAGATCCAACACTGCTGAATTGTCATAATAAAAGTGCTATCGACTTGGCTCCCACACCACAGTTGAAAGAAAGATTATCATGTAAGTATAAAAATTACAAATGTTCAGATAGAATGTTATGACATCAACAAACTAAACATTTTTTTTCTTATTTATTTTTGCAAATTTTAACACGTTCCCACTGGTTGTACATGCATGACTGTCCCATTAGATGGCTTGTACCATTGGTGGTAGAAGTGGTATAGTCATATAAATTATGGTCCCATCGTGAATGTGTTAAATAATAGAATATTCTCGATAGCCATGATTATCTATTATTATTTATCATATATAACAACTTGGAAGCATCTGCTTACTAGATGCTGTGAAAAGAAGATATATTAACTTTTTGAAATTCAATTATTACTTTTCATATGTATTAGTCTTATTATAGATGGTATGCTTTTGAAATGAAAGCTTTTGAGTTTGATGCTGCCTTTAATATGACTTTCTAGTTAATCTACCATGAAGTTAGTGTTATTTGTAAGATAGCCATCTCATAAATATAGTCCCCAGGTCTCTTTTGGTTTTTTGAGATAGGGTTTTGTGTAGCCCAGGTGGCCTCAAACTCAAGATATTCCTGCCTCTGTCTCTTGACTGCTACAATTATAGGCATGTACCACCACGCCCAGCTGGTCCCCACATCTTAACATTTACTATTCTTTGGTATCTAGACTGAGTTCTGTGGTGTTTTTTTCTGTAGCTGAAGTAGACATAGAAAAGAATAACTACCTAGTTCAGATTTAGTTTTAATACATATAAATAGCTTGTATTCTGGAACAATGAAGGATAATGAGTAGCTTCACAAGTCTGATGAGTACAAGAGAAACCTTGAGAAAACGCCCTCTTTTCATTGTGGGTGGCACTAAGCAGTAACCAACTTGTCTGGTCTCCAGTTATCGCATAGATTTGAGCCAAACAGTCTGCCACTGCCATAATGTTAGTGTAGGGATTATGATCACCCTTTGTTTTATTTGTTTACTGAGAAAAAAATCTGTGCTTTGGAATATTCACAAGACACTCTGCTCTGGGTATGTTTTGCAGCACTCTAGATATCTGTAAACCAATTATGAATGAGAGCAGACCAGGAGTCTGCCATGGGCTAAATGTGTGTAGACTCTTGGATAAATTGAGCCAAATTGAGGGGAACTGGAGTACCACTGTGACTGTTTTCCAGAGTTGTATTTGGAGAATCTCTACAGAGCCCCAGTCTGACTGTTTTGAAAGACTATTTTGAAAATAACTTCGAGAAAAATCCTAGTTGTCTTTTACTAGGTAAAGCATCATTAATTTGATAATTCTCATGTATATTTAATGCTTCTTCATCTAGATGAATTTAAAGGCCATTCATTGCTGCAGGCTGCACGGGAAGCTGATGTTACACGAATCAAAAAACATCTCTCTCTGGAAATGGTGAATTTCAAGCATCCTCAAACACATGAAACAGCATTGGTAATGGTTCAAACTTAATTCTTAAAAATCTGTAATTTTTAAAAATTGAAGCAGTGTACACATGAATTAAAAAAATTTCAAACAGTACCGAAGAATAACCTCTCTCCTAAAAGGCAATTCCATTATTAATTTGAGAATCTATCCAGAAAAAAATTTCTTCGTATACTGGCACATGTTATGTATGTAGTTTTTTTTATTATGTGTGGTATGTATCATTTGCCAATCGAGGGGTTATAAAAATCATAAATGCTTATATTAGAAAATTTGGAGCTCACTGGAAATAATGAGAAAATAATGCCACCATCCAGATGAAAACCATTTGAAACCAGTGCAGTGAGTGGCACATGCCTGTAATCCCAGCTACCTGGGAGGTAAGAGAAGAGTTCAAAGCTGGCCTGGGCAACATAGCAAGACCCAGTCTCAAAAACAAAAACATTGGTGTGTTTCCTTCAAGTTTTGCAGTATTTTTTCAAAATTAGGTCTAAAAGGTGAATGAAATATTTTAGAGGTTACTTCCCTGATAGCGGTAACAACTCTGTGGAGCTATAACAAAGTAGATGTGAGTAGAAAAGTATGAGAGGTGTCAGGGTAAGTGACAGAATATAGAAACAGGAATGCTAAAATCAAGGATTACCTTAAAAGTAGCAATTCGTAAAGAAAAAAATCCTATTTTATGAATTGCAGAATGTGCTTTAGCTGGGAGAATATTCATAGGTTGATGTATTTAGCAGATTACACTTAAGGTAGCCTTAGCTAGCAGTCTTTTATGGTAAATTTTTTTCTTTATGCCTTAATGTAAACTGAAAAATTTATGTAGAAATCTACCTGTAAGTATTTTTGATCTTTTTGCTTCTTCTTAAAAACATCCAAGTAGGGCCGGTGAGATGGCTCAGCAGCATAAGCGCCTGCCTGGCAAGCACAAGGGCCCAAGTTTGACTCCTGGAACCCACATACAAAAAAAGGGCCGGTGATATCGCTCAGCGGCACGGGCGCCTGCTGGCACGCAAGGTCCTGAGGTTGACCCCCAGTACCCACAAAAAAAAACAAAACATCCAAGTAAAAAAGTTGAGCTGCAGGCTAATAAATGTTAATACAAGGAGATACTACAATAGCACTAAAACGATTCAGAGAAACTTGGGAAATCTAACATCATGGAAGAATTCTAGTTTGGAAGCTGAAAAAGGGATTCCTTGTATCCGCAGGGACTGTTTTTCTAATATCCCCAATGGATACATGAAACCACAGAACCACAGACAGTACTAAACCCTACATATACTGTACTGTGTTTATTCTTTTACATACTTATGATACAATTTATAAATTAGGCACAGTAAGAAATTAGCATCAGTAACTTAGCTGTAGCTCCTATCAACCTCACATACAGTATTTTTTTCTTTCCTTATTAAGACTTTTCATTTAAAGGAAGCACTTTATACAGCTTCTCTTTGATGTGTCAAAATTCCTAGCATCACTACTCTTGAACTTCTGGGCCATTATTAAGTAATATGAGTTAACTTGAAAAGGAGCACTGTGGTACATCAATAGTCAGTTGGTGGCTGAGATGACTGTGAAGTTACTAACCAGCAGGTAGCATATATAGCCTGCATACACTGAACAAAGATGATTCACATCCCAAGCAAGATGGTGCAAGATTTTATCACACTTCTCAAAAACACACACCATTGAAAACTTATGAGTTATTTATTTCTGAAATTTTACATGTGGGCTAGGGATATAGCTCAGCAGCGCAGCACCTGCCTGGCAAGCATGAGGCCCTGAGTTCGATTCCCAGTACCCCCCCCATTCAAAATGAAATTTTCCATGTCTTTTCAGACTACAGTTGATTGCAAGTAACTGAACCCTTGAAAAGCAAAAGCACGGATAAGAAGAGCATTTTACTACCTGTTATTTTCCCCTATTTCCCCTATCTTTCTTTTAAACAACTTTGAAACATACTGGGAATTAATATTGAAGGTACTTGTGGTCCAGAAGCAATTTCTTCTCAGTTTCCAGAGATTTGGCCCTGCTCCAGGGTGGTACAGAGGAAGAGTAGGGGTGCAGTTTGAGGTGGGTGTGATAAAGAATTGTTGGAAATAAACTACTTCCATTTTCTGTGCTCTCCTGGTAGGAGTCTTGGGGTTATTACCCTTAACATGCCAAAAGAACTCTGTTCACCAATTAGATTTGATTTGATTAAAGGTGAAGGAATGATTTTGGTAACTGCAGCAGTATCAAAGATCCAAGGATCTGATAAGCTTTATAATTAATAACAGGTTACAATCAGAGAACAAATTTCATGTGTACTATATGCTTAGATATATTGACTGGCTTTACTTAAAAATTAACCAGAACTTTTATTCCATGAATTTTCATGTTTTGTTTTTTTTGTGTGTGTGTGGGTACCGGGGGTTCGACCTCAGGACCTCACGCGCCAACAGGCACCTGTGCCGCTGAGCGATATCACCAGCCCCTTTTTCGTATGTGGGTTCTGGGATTTGAACTCGGGCCCTCGCGCCTGCAAGGCAGGCGCTTACGCCGCTGAGCCATCTCACCGGCCCGAATTTTCATGTTTTACTTTTAACATATATACATTGATTCCAACATTATTGAATGCCCATTGTCCCTGAGTATGATCCTGGATGTTGAGGTTGCAAAGATATAGGCCATGACCACAAAGTACTAGGGTTTAACTGGCAAATTCCTACCTCTTGTCTCCTTTTCCTCCTTGATACAACTTACGTATAGATGCTGCAGCCTGGAACTCCAAAGTATATCATTTTCTAAAACTGGATGTGCCAGTCAAGTAATCCAAGCTCTTTATTCTGCTGCAGCAAGTATCTGTCAGCACTATTGACCAAGCAGAATTCAGAGCCGATGAGTATTCTTTCTTCATGTAAAGAGACCCCAAGGGTGTTTTCTTAACTTTTAAACATAAACACCATGTTATATGGAAACAGTTTTAAAAGGCATATTGCTCACATTAAGTTTTTCATCACATCAGTTGTGATTTTTTCAAAGATATGGGACAAAGTTTGTTCTAGATATTTAAGAACAAATATCATCTGGCACATGAGATTTTTAGCCTTGGTCCAAATTTGGTAATTGTTGCACATTTTGTCCAAAAGATAGTTTATCAAAAGCATAGTTAGGTCAAAAATAAAGAAGTTAAATAATTTCTTGATTATTCTTGATTGGAAACACAAGTGTTCTTAAGTAAAAACCAGTTATGTATAGTCCTTGATTAATGCTACAATTTAAATTATTTAGCATTGTGCTGCTGCATCTCCATATCCCAAAAGAAAACAAATATGTGAACTGTTGCTAAGAAAAGGAGCTAACATCAATGAAAAGACTAAAGAGTAAGTATACTTTTAATGATTAAATATTATTGACATTTTATTCTCTGGAAAATACACTCATTGTCTGGCTTTTTCTCTTTCAAGATTCTTGACTCCTCTGCACGTGGCATCTGAGAAAGCTCATAACGATGTTGTTGAAGTAGTGGTGAAACATGAAGCAAAGGTATACCACCTTTTTGGTAATCCTTGGTAATCTAGTGAGTTCTTTTTCTATTTATCAGATGAAATGCTTGACTTCCTAAAGTATTTACTATATTATGTTTTTCTCTCTTAAGAATCTACACTTAAAAATAGTCCTGCAGGTAACTCTATTTCTCGTTTTTTGGAGAAAGTTTATGTATTCTATTCACATATACATTATTTGTATATGTCCTTCCTTCTCCTTTCCTTTTAACCATACACCACTGGTCAAAGTTATCCTTAAGGACAGTACACACGATAGAATATCCCCAGCTAGGGCCATACTGATTCTGACCAATTAATCTTTTCAGTCTTTTCTCACCATATCTTCTATTCCTTGGTTACTATGATAACTTCTGTTATTTGCCCCAGTGATAAGTATTTTTATCTTCTGTTATTTTTGTAACGAAGCTAAAGCATTTGAATAGAAGGAGATAAATGATTTAAACAATTTGAATAAAAACATTATACCTACACATGTTGATACACTATTGTTCTTTTAGTTGGCATTTGTGTACAAAGCATTTTATTGATTGAATAATTGTGCTTCCATCAAGGCTGGAAGTAATTTCTTTTTTTACACAGGAACTTTTAAAAATGCTACATAGTAAAACATATACATAGCATCCCAGATCAGAGTAGTCTTCTAATTCAGCAATTTTCAGTTTTTAGCCACAGATTCTACCAAATCTTTAGTAGAAATTCAGTATATAATGGGAAAATGGAACTGCTCTGCATGAAGGCAGAATAAAAGAACAGAAACCCCTTTCACTTGGGTATCCCCTGGGGCCCTTCTCTAAACAGGCTTTGCTGAATAGTTTTATCTGTCCTTCCTTCACTCGATTAACTACTTAGAATTTTCCAGTTTCTTTTTGTGTTGCCTAATCTCTGTGTCCTAATCTCTCTTTGATTGGGGGAGTTCTTGATAATGTATAATCTTGGTCTTTCCTATTGTAAATTACTGAATAAAATAAAGTTTTTTTCCACTTGACTACTTGGCATATCTCATTTGTCTTTCTTTTCTGTATCTGTTCGTTGATTGCTTTTTTCATACATATGATATATTGAAGAATATCTGGATGTATATTGAATTTGAGTTTTGAAACTCAATGAAATAATCTTAACTAGGATGACCAACTACTCATTTTTATCCAGGACTTTGGGGATTTCCAGAAACAGAACTTTTAAGTGCTAAAACAAAGGAAGTCCCAGGGAAACCAGGATGAATTGGTCATCCTATTCTTAAGACAAAGTGGTACCTGAATAAAGTTTTCAAGTGGATGCTTTTCTCACTTCTGTGAGTTTGGGTATATGAATTGAAATTGCCTTGAAAATTTTAAATAGACTTTGCAGGCTCTGTCAGCATGGAGACTAGCTATATGTAATCTAGTTATATGTTTGTTGAGAAGGTGTTGCTATATTCTTCTTCAAATATTCTCTGGTTCCATGAGTATGAATTGACCAGTGCCTCAAAACACACCAGTAGGCACAGGGTTATTTACTGAGAAACTTAATTTCTCAGTTATGTTTTGACAAGTTATTTCTGTGATAGAGAGGTGGAGGTGGGAGTAAGAGAAGTGATTTATGTTTCTTGTGAAATTTTTCAAAGATCTAACCAAGATGAAAGAATTTTACAGAAAATAATTATATACCCATCTGTCATTTTTTACTATTTTTTATATATTCATCAATATATCTTATTTTGACACATCAAAATAATTTGCAGATTAGTGTACATTTCCTCCAAGTACCTGTGCATACACATCAAAGTATTCGTTTAGTTTTTGTTTACATATTGTTTACATGAAATGAAATGCACAAATCTTAAGTCCTAACTGTATGCCGAATTTTGACAAACACATCTGTGTAACCAAAACTCCTCTATGGAGATAAAGAACATCTCATAGCGGAGGTAATGTCCCATCTTAGGCAATCTTCATCTCCACAGAGAACAGTTTTTCTTTTTTCTGACGTAGATTAGATTTGCCTGCTAGGCCTTCATATTCATGGAATCATACAATGTATACTTTTCTGTGTAAGCTTTTCCTACTTAGTGTAATATTTTGGAGATTCCTCTACCAACAGCTGTTCGATTGCATTGTTGAAGTATTTCATTGTATGGACATAGCACATGTCTGTACGGATTATATTTTATATAATGAGGTAGAAGATAAAGCCAATAGAAATAAGCCTTTTAATGCTAATTTATCTCTGGCTTTGCTCTTAACTATTGTTTAGCTTAGGGTTAATCTCCACATTTCTAGACCTCAGAGGTACAAAACATACATGGCCTTGGTAGGCAATGTCTGGCTCTAAATACTCGAATCTAAATGCTTTAATGCTGAACACAACTGATACTCAACATCTCACATTTTCAATCCAAAATGGGGTCTGCCTTCTCATGTCAGCCCTCATGAATTGGTGAATTTATGCTCTGGATTTGAGCAACAAATACTTGCTTTGGCACTGGACAATAACTTCATAAAAGAATAATTGAGATTTTTAAGTTAGTAACATTATGATTTACATGATTTTTTGGTTTTGAATTGTGCACTAAAGGCTAAAATCCACTTTTCTGCATTGTTAAGGTCAATGCTCTGGATAATCTTGGTCAGACATCTCTGCACAGAGCTGCACATTGTGGTCATCTACAAACCTGCCGCCTACTTCTGAGCTACGGGTGTGATCCTAACATCATATCCCTTCAGGGCTTTACTGCATTGCAGATGGGAAATGAAAATGTGCAGCAAGTGCTCCAAGGTATTAAATGCTTCCATGACATTAAATTTTTTAATTGTTAAATTTTTGTATATATCAGGATTATATGTAGTATTTGGTAATGAATTTTTGGCTCTTTCTTAACTCATCCTGTTAACTTATTATAGTTAATGCCCAAGTGTCATTAAGTCATTTGTTCTTGTATTTTCTGCCCAGTCTCTGAGTGAATAAATGGCTGTCAAGTTTTTATCAAGGAAGCTTTTAAGAACCAGATAAAATAGTTCCTTGGAGGAAAGAGGGATGAGTGTTAAACTCATTGTGTGTTAGGCAAGCACTTTACACTAAGCTACACCCAGTCCCTTTATTCAAATTTTATTTTGAGACAGGAGCTGGCTAAGTTGCCCAGGCTGGCCTCAAATTTGGAATCCTCCTGCCTCAGCCCCCTAGCAGCTAGAATTACAAACATGAGCCATCATACATGGTGCTTTTAAAGGAAGGGAAATTTTAAAAGGCGAGGGTCTTTTAGTACAGCAACTTTAGTGATATGTAATACTCTAAATACTGACCCTGCTTCTTCATTCCTCTTTAGATCCTACATATTTAAGGCATGTAAGATAACCATTATTGAATGTGCTTATACTGATTACATTTCATCTACACATCTGGCATAAACATTCAAATCTGGTCCCGTAAATTTCAAGGTATCTTTTGTTTTTTTTTTTTTTCCCCAGTGCTGGGGATTAAACTCAGGGCCTCACATGTGATAGGCAAGTGCTCAAGTGCTCTATCACTAAACTATTCCACAGTTCTTAAAAATATCACTTGCCTACATCTCTAGATTTTATTAGAATCTAATGGAGTACCTTTGAAGTCTCAAAACTCAGATTAGAACTAAAAAAAATCAAGACTTTCCTGTTCTTAGCATTCATCCTTGATGATTTATATACCTGAAGTCTAGTAAACACTAGAAGAATACTAGAGAAAAATACTGCTTGAGTAGATAAAGCAAGTTGATACACCCTCCTAAGGTCTTCCAAAACTGAATTTAACTAGAAGACTGCTTTCATTAATGCCTTTTTCTTTCCATACCCAATTTATTTGATTAGGGGTAATAACACTAGCCCAATTAATTTGCCTACTTACTGCCTTAGTTGGGGTTGGGGGTGCATGCCTGTAATCCTAGCCCTTGAGAGGCTGGGGCAGGAAGATCACTGCAAGTTCATGGTGATCTTGGACTACATAGTTCAAGGCCAGCCTGAACTACATAGCGAGACCTTGTCTGAAAAAAACAGTTTTACTGCCTTGTCAGTTTTACACCGAGTACTATTTATTATACATAGCTTCACTTTCCAGCCAGTTTCTTGAAATAAATTATTGAAGTGAAATTATTAGATTGAATGGTAGCATATAATTGTCAGTTTTTCTTCTGGAAGGATCACATGTACTATTTTACACTCCTGTTAAGAGTGTAGGGACCTGTTTTCCTTGTCAGCACTAGGCACGATAGTTAATATTTTCCATGGGTGAATGTGCATTTTGTGAATTAACAGAAAGAATAGGTGGGTTTTTTAGTGCAAACTAGAAATATCAGTATAAATTCCTATTTCCTTTTTGCATACTAGTGACTAGGAAAAACAGTGTTTTTTGCCATTTCTCATAATGAGTAAGTTTGAACATAATGTTTTATGTTCATTGGCCTTTTTTTTTTTTTTTTTTTTATGGAGTACTTGTTAATGTCCTCATCCCATGTGTCTGCTGAGGCTTCCCAAGTATGTTTCTCATGAGAACACCTTACATTAGCACTGCATTTTAAAAGCACTGTATTATAAATGGAAAGTACAATGTGTTAAATAAAACTATTTAAAATGGGCAAAAAAAACCCTTATGTGTTAAAATGTAGTCTCCTTTAAATGCATTCTACAGTATGGTTTTTCCATTTTGTTCTTTGCCTTATAATTTTGTTTAATGCTGTGTTACTGCCTGACAGATTTAGGAGTGAGGGGCCTCCTTTTGATGTACTGCTCTAAGAACCTTTTCTGTTCCAAAATATAAAAACATTTATTTGTATTTTCATCTGGTTATTTTAAGGTTTAATTAATCTATCTAGAGCTTATTTGGTTCTAAGGTATAAAGTAGATGTTCTCTTTCTTTTCTGAAATCTTAAATGAGATACAAAGCACAATTTCAGACCTAGAAATGATGTTAGATATTTCTAGTCCAACTTTGCTCTTTAGAGCTGAAAAAAATCTGAGACTCAGAAAGTTAAATTTATTTCTCTCTGTTCAGATTAAATGATTTACCTTAATGCCAGAACCATGGTTTGATTTCTGGCTTTTGCTCTCGTAATACTTTTCCAGAATTCCACGTGGCATGATTATTAAACAGGTCAGCTTTCATCATCTATTTTATGTTCCTATATATTGCTTAAATTACATTTTATAATTATACACACTTAAATATTGTTTATATGTATTACATTTCAAAAGAGTTTTAAGGGTCTTAATATATTTTCCTTACTACCACAGAGGTATCCTAGACCTGTATAATGTAGCAAACTGTAAAATAACTTTACTTTTTGATAAACCCCCCCTCTGAAACCTTGGCTGTTTTCTAAATATAAGTTAATCACTCTATTCCTCTTTTCTCTTTTTTAGAGGGTATCCCATTAGGTAATTCAGAAGCAGACAGACAATTGCTGGAAGCTGCAAAGGCTGGAGATGTAGAAACTGTAAAAGTAAGATATGATCTCATACTTTTGTTACCTTTGGGTTTTTATTTTTACTTTAATGAAGCTGCACTGTTAAAATGAAGAGTTGGTTTATTTAGATGTCCCTTACTTTAAAAAGACAAAAATATCTAATTCTCTACGAATGAGAAACACTAGTGAAAGAAAAAGACTCTTTAACATACATCTCAGTAAATACCACATTCACAAAGTTACATAAACTTCATGTAATGCAAAATGGGCTTTGCTTAAAGAACCTACTCATCCCTATGAAAGAACAAGATATATCAAATTACTGTCCACTACTGTTAACCTGTGACATGTAAAACAAGGGGGGAAATTTTGTCATTTCTTTATACAGATTTCTGCTGTTTTCTCTCCTCCTACCCCCATCCCCCCGCAAGTGTTTGTAGACTAATAATGTGTTGCCCCCTTCACAGAGCCATTGTTGCCTAATAATCTTCAATTAATCTAGATTGAGATTTTTTTTCTGTCAGAGCAGTCAATTTCAGATCATGTCTGCCTCATTTCCTACAGCAGTCCTCCCCAGATAAACTTTGCTCAGATTCTGTTTTTGTTTTTACCATACAAATATATGTAATGTCTTAACTCCCTATTCCAGGTATGTCTGTTATCAACAGAAAGTATATATCTAGGTAGATAAAAGCCTAATGTTTTGAAAGAACAGGACTGTTTTTCAATTCAGCTAATGTGAATTAGAATTAACTTAGCATTTGCCACAAATTAAATACTTCTTCAATAATGTAATAATGTTTTCATTTTCAAAACTAGTAGGTGAGAAAATCTTTGTATGTTTTCCCCCTTGGAGACTTTTCAAAACTATGATGGTCTAAGTTGAGGGGGTATTAATGAATAATAAGGTTGATAAAAAGCTGAAATTGTTTATTCAATTTGTGGCAGAAGTAACTATTTGAAATAATTTCCCTATATTTCCATATGTTACTCTCCATCCTAAACAGACCCATTACACAAAGTCAGTAATTATAGATTTTCTGAGAAAGAAATATGAATGTTGATCTCTTTGCAGAGCTCTGAGAAAATTTATTTACTGATCTTTTAAATGATGAGCTTCTGGGAATAGATTTTTTAAAATGTGTATGATCCTTTCCTATTGCTTTATCTGTATAAGCAGTATAGACATCTCAAATAATTTTAGTTTTTTTGTTGACTTTTCTTCAGCAAAGTGATAAATTGAAGAACATAAAATTATACTTAGTAAATACAGTATTAAATACTAAACTTTATTTTCATGGTGATCAAAGTGGTCTAGAGGAAGAAACACATGAAGAAGACATGAGGTTGAGGCAGGAATTGGACTTAGAAAACAAAATAATGTTATTAGTTTAAAGACCATCTCTCCCTGTGATAGGTATTGAGCTGTCTTCCCTCACCCTGATTTTAAAATCACTTGATGGAAATTTATCTTCAGCCTTTCTGTACCTTTCCTATCTTTAGACAGGTGGCTCTATATGAATCACCAGGACAAGAACATCTGTATGTTACCCAGTGAACATTTCATTGTGTGCTGTTATGTTTATTTAGTGGTAATCCATCAGGCTGAAACTTTTATTGAACATCTACTATTAGAAAACTTGTTAAACTAGCAGTAAAGAGTAGAATAGCCTGTGATAACTACCAAAACTAGCAGCACCTGGTACACATATTAAAAATATTTATTCCTAATGTCCAATTTCAGACCCACCACAAAACACCATCTCTTGAACAGTACCTTGAATCTATATATCTAACAAGTTCTTGTTTAGGAAGCACAGAAGAGTTTGGCCAGTCTAGTGATTTAAAACTGTTGAGCTAAGCCCACTCATACTAGCTGGCTCTTTGGGTTTATTGAATTTATGTTATCTCTGCTTTTAAGGTAGGATAGTAAAAGGGGCAGGGTTTTTACTAATGTTGAAATTCTTTTGACTCTTTGAGCATTGTGATTTCTGTGTTGCCTTCCTTTCCCCACACTTTCCTATTTTTCATGTAAAATATTCTTGAGTATTTTGAGTGTTACTTTTGAAGTGAACATTTCTTAACTAGGTCATCTGACCCAAAAAATACAGAAAATTATTTGAATGCCTGTATTCTTTATCCTCTGAGGATGGTTCATAACTAGTAGCATTATTAGTTAATTCATTCCATATAGTACAGTATGATTCATTCTCTGTAATTCCTTGACCACCAGCATCACCTAGAAACTTGCTAGAAGTGCAGATTTTCAAGTCCCACTCAAAGCACAATAAATTTAAAGTCTAGAGATGGGGCCCCAGTGCACATGAAAGTTTGAGAACCATTGGTCTAGAGCAATACTTCTTAAACTTTAAGGTAGTTACAGATCACCTAGGGATCTTGTTAAAATGCAAGTTCTGACTCAGTAAGTAGGGGTTTCAGATTCTGAATTTTTAACAATCCCCTTGGTGATGCTGGTGCTCCCGTGGTCCACCATACCTCTACCTGTATTTGCCATACAGTGATTGTAGTAATTGATATTAGGTTATCTTTTATGTAGTAGTAGTAGTAGTACTGATAAAAATTTACCTACTAGCTTCACAAAAAAAGTGGAAGATACAGGTGTAGATGAGAGGACCACATGGGTTCTCATGAAACAATGTGAAATAATAAAAAATATTTTTTGAGTATACTTATTGAATGAGATAAGAAAATAAATCAGAAAAGTGAGTTTTCTACTACATAAGTTGAAATAAGAAATGAGAATATGTAGCATCATATGTATATTGTGTTTGATCCTACAGAAACTGTGTACTGTTCAGAGTGTCAACTGCAGAGACATTGAGGGGCGTCAGTCGACACCACTTCATTTTGCAGCTGGATATAACAGGGTATCTGTGGTAGAATATCTGCTGCAGCATGGAGCTGATGTGCATGCTAAAGATAAAGGGTAAGTACTAAGACTTGTCATGCCTCTCTTTACCTTTGTCAGCCTTTTTATGAAACGATTTTTCTGATGGTAGTTTTCTTTTTACTTTCCAGGGAGTAGTCTGTTTTCCTAAAATTGCTATAAATATAGCTCCTAAAATTTCATTTAAGATTTTGTGATGGGGACTGAGGTATAGCGCAGTGGTAGGGTATGTACTTGCCTAGCATGGGCAAGGCCCAACGTTCAGTCCCTGGTATCACAAAAAAAAATATGATGGTTATCATTTTTTTTTTTTTTTTGGGTACCGGGGGGTCGACCTCAGGACCTCGCGTGCCAGCAGGCGCCCGTGCCGCTGAGCGATATCACCGGCCCCTTTTTTGTATGTGGGTTCCGGGAGTCGAACTCGGGCCCTCGTGCTTGCTGGGCAGGCGCTTAAGCCGCTGAGCCATCTCACCGGCCCATGGTTAGCATTTATATAAAGATTTGATCTGCATAATGCCTTACAATTTTATGACAGCCGAGCAAACCATGGTAAGGCAGGCCTATGATCCCAGCGTGTGGGAGGCTGTGACAGGAGGCTGTCTGTGAGTTTAAGGCCAGCTTGGACTACATTCATTTTGTTCAAGGCCAGCTGAACTATACAGTGAAACCCTGTCTTCTAAAAAAAAATTTGTGATGGCCAAGGATATTATTGTGATAATGATTTCTAATATAAATTTTTCAGTGTTTATTAAAGATATTTGAATTTTACCAGTTTAAATTTTCTTCCCTTCTCCCTGAGGAATTGTTTTCAGTACATTTAGATTCTACAAAATATAATCAGTATAATCCCTCATGCAATTCAAGAAATATATTTCATTAGTTATATGCAATTATTGAAATTAAATTATATTCTTCTCTGGCATTATTGCTTATTTAACTTTTCATTTCAGAGGCCTTGTACCTTTGCACAATGCATGTTCTTATGGACATTATGAAGTTGCAGAACTTCTTGTTAAGCATGGAGCAGTAGTTAATGTAGCTGATTTATGGAAATTTACACCTTTACACGAAGCTGCAGCAAAAGGAAAATATGAAATTTGCAAACTTCTGCTCCAGGTATATTTAAGTACTTTTTGAAATATGTTAACAATTTTTCAAATAACTCATATAAACTTGAGCTAGTAAAACAGTAGGAAACAGAGGTACCTAGTTCTGTAACTAGATTTCAGAAAAAATGTCATCACTTTTTATATTGTAATGCACAAGTATATTTATCACACATAGGTTTATTTTTGTATAGTCAACTGTCATGTGGTTGTTTTGTGATTATTACCTATATTTTTCTTGTTTAATGATTTATCCTTAAAACACTTATGAATTATATAGTATATTAGCCCAGTTGATTTGGCATTTTATTTAGCATAAAGTTGGTACTGGTTTAATACAGATATTAATTGGTCTTTTACAGTGAAAATGAAAGAATAGATTTCATTATGAAAAGTAAAAAGTCATGCTACATGATTACATTTCAGTCAGCAATGAACTCCATCAGTGTTAGCGAACTTAGTACACGTGTTACTGTGTTTTTCTTTCTAAACTAAAACCTCAGTATTCACGTTTAATTGCAGTGTTGGCACTTTGCAACATGTGGGTTTGAGGTTGCAGTTTGGGCACTCAGTCTCTAAAAGGTTCACCATCACTGGACTACATATATGGCAGTAGCTCCATAAATTATATTATAGGTGACAATTGTTTTACTATAGTTTTTCTATATTTAGATATACAAATACCATTATGTTACAGTTCTTACGGTATTTAGTACAGTAATGTGCTGTACAGGTTTACAGCTTAGGAGCAGTAAGCTGTAATCATAGTAGACTATACAACCTAGGTTTACATAATAAGTACACTACTGTGTTGTCACGAAAGCGAAATTGCCTAAGGATGTCTTTCATAGAACATGTCCCTGTCATTAAGTGAAGTATTACTAGAGTGTACATGAAAGTTACTTTTTAATGAAATGTTTTATTTTGAATATACTTTAACATTTTGATAACGTTAATGAATTATAAACCCCAATAATACTTAATTGCCTCTATAATCTTTTTATTGTAATTTTCCGTATTTAAGTTAAATCTTATATACAGAATCATATAGACCTTTAACATATTTAAGATGATTTTTTGGGGGGTATGGTTAAATTGACTGTGATCTCATGGACAAAGGGCATACCTTAGCCAGTTCTCCCTCTTTTTCTTTTTTTCATGCCTAGCATGGTGCAGACCCTACAAAGAAAAATAGGGATGGGAATACTCCTTTGGATCTTGTTAAAGATGGAGATACGGATATTCAAGATCTACTTAGAGGAGATGCAGCTTTGTTAGATGCTGCCAAAAAGGGTTGTTTAGCCAGAGTGAAGAAATTGTCATCACCTGATAATGTAAATTGCCGTGATACCCAAGGCCGACATTCTACACCTTTACATTTAGCAGGTAAGTAAATGAAGTTTTACAGATTTAGGCCGGTGACATCTAAGATTTATTTTACCTAAGTAAAACGCTTCCTGTAACTGAACTGGAAACATTCAAAATAAAATATATTCTAATGGCACCTTTATACTCTTCAGCATGGAAACATTCAAAATAAAATGTATTCTAATGGCACTGTTATACTCTTCAGCGTATTTGTATGGGACAACCATACTCCAAGCTATTACCTGAGTTGTAATTCATCTTAGTACTAGCTTAATATGGTACATTCAGTAAGAAGAATTGAAACAAGATTGCCAATTACCATGTGATTTGGGATCTTTTATTCCAGATCACTATATGGCATGAATCATCTTTGGTGGGTCAGTTTTGAAAAATATACCTGCTGCACCCAGCCTTCCTCATGGGAAGCTCCAACTTTTCATTCTTCTTAATGACAGCTTCTAGGTACAGGCAGCCAGAATATTTTGGGCCTTTCAGAAGTTATGTAAACCTCTTGCCAAATTTATTTGTTGTTTTGCTATGCAAGAACTAACATAACCAAGGACTCTGGCTTAAACAACAGAAGTTTGTTTTCTTACAGATATAGGGGCTAGAAGTCTGATTGAAGCATCAGCAGGTCTTTAGACACTGTTCAGTTCAGATTAGCACCTACCCTAATGGCTTCATTTTAACTTAATTACATTTCGAAAGGACCCATCTCCAAATACATTCGTAGTTTAAGGTACTGGAGTTTGGGGTATAACTCCACAGAAACGCGGTTCAGTCCATAACATTCATTCTAAGTTTCTACTCAGAATTGGCACAGGGCACAGTTGTTTTTAGTGTGGGTATACAAAATTTTGGTTTCAGTATAGCCTTTAGCTGCATTGTGGATGTTAGGGAATTATATATTAGGCACAGTTGATTAAACATGGTTTCAAACTAAAGAAAAAGTAAGTAATGGGGCATTTCTGTTACTTTGTATAATATGGGAGATGAAAATCTATTCTCAGTTCATTTCAGCCTTGTAGTATAACTTAGTGTATTGCTAATGTTTAAAGGATAATTTGGGGCACTAGGGGTATAGATAGCTCAGTGGTAGAGTATTTGCCTGGCATGCATGAGGCTCTGGATTCAATTCCCACGACCACACACACCAGGTTTTATGTGATCTTTATCTTTAAATTCTCACTTCATACAAGTTTGGACCCCACTGTCATTTTTTTTTTTTTTTTTTTTGTGGGTACCGGGGGGTCAACCTCAGGACCTCGCGCGCCAACAGGCACCCGTGCCGCTGAGCGATATCACCGGCCCCCTTTTTCGTATGTGGGTTCCGGGAGTTGAACTCGGGCCCTCGCGCTTGCAAGGCAGGCGCTTACACCACTGAGCCATCTCACCGGCCCCCCCCCCACTGTCATTTTTGAAGTAATAAGACTAAAATGCTGATGTGAGAGCAAAAGCCTTATTGTTTCCACTGTCTTTTTTTTTTTTTTTATGTGGGTACTGGGAGTCGACCTCAGGACCTTGCACTTGCCATGTAAGCGCTTGTGCCGCTGAGCGATATCACCAGCTCCTTTTTTTTTTTCCTTTATGTGGGTTCCGGGAGTCAAACTCAGGACCTTGCGCTTGCCGGGCAGGCGCTTATGCTGCTGAGGCATCTCACCAGCCCCTGTTTCCACTGTCTTGATAGTCCATGTAAGACAAGATATGACCTGACCTCTAATTGGAGAAGTCCATATTGTCTTTGTAAATCAGAAGTATGCTTACACAAAATATTTCTACTCACTTGTACAGTGTTAAATCCTACCCCTTGAAACCTGAAAGGGCTTTTAGATTCGTGTAATAGTTAGTTTATGGTAGTTTTGTTTTTCTTACTTGGTCTTTTTAATTCTTATGCTTTAGATTCTTCAGCAAAAGGATAAAAAACTATCCAAATTAAATGTGAATGTTTTGAGAGAGGAGGGGAATGGGATGGAAAAAATTAAAATATGTTGTTTACATGTACCAGCTCCCCATGATGCAATCATTATGCACCCCAAACATGTACTAATAAAAACAAAATTTTTTAAGAAAAGGAAAAAATGTTTTGAACCATTTTCAAATTTTAAGTGGCTATATTGACAAAGTTAAGTTCCAATTTTTTCCTCCTACATTTATGTGTCAAATAGGCTTTATCATAAGGATATTTACTAAGATAGCCGACAGGGCATTAACTGGGAAATTGCAGCATATTTCCAAAATATTAAGCTTTACTTCATGCCTTTGGGAACACAGGTTTCTCTACCAGACTTGCAGAGATATTTACTCCTGTACAATTAGATGCCTATCTGACTTGTGGTCCTTGAGACCATGGACCTGAGTTTAGGAAGTTGTAACAACCATAAAGGCAAGGACTTTCAATAAGAAGGTTTTAAATAGAAAGATAGAAGCATATCAGTCAGTATAATTTTGAGAGCCTTCAGAACCAATGGATGTCATCAAAACTTTGAACTTTTGAAGCCAGGGGGAATTTTTTCCCAGATTAGTTTTTCATAGACTACAGAATTTCAGGTTTATATAAAATCTTTTTTTTTTTTTTTTTAGTAATACCTAATCTTTACAGATACGTATTGCTAATACATGTGATTTTTTTTTTTTATCTGTAAATGAAAGTAACATTACTTCTTTCCTAAATTAGCTGGTTATAATAATTTAGAAGTTGCAGAATATTTGTTACAACATGGAGCTGATGTGAATGCCCAAGACAAAGGAGGTCTTATTCCTTTACATAATGCAGCATCTTATGGGGTAAGTTCTTCAGTATTACCTATAAAAAAAAATATGGGATTTTCAGAGTAAAAGTAAATCAAAGTTTATATGGAATTTTGACTTTTTTATTTTATAAAAACTACTTTCCAGGTTTTAGTTCTTATCATTTGTAAACTTACTTTGTGACATAAAATGTAGTGTCATTTATTTCATTATCTTCTTTAGCATCTGTCTCTTATTTTAAGTGAGATATTGGTGATTTTATTTGCTGGTGCCCAGGTTAAAACCTATTTTCACGGGCCGGTGAGATAACTCAGCGACATAAGTGCCTGCCTGGCAGGCGCGAGGTCCTGAGCTCGACTCCCAGTACGCACATATGAATAAAGGGCCGGTGATATCACTCAGCGGCACGGGCACCTGCTGGCGCGCAAGGTCGAGTTCAACCCCCGGGACCCACAAAAAAAAAAACAAAAACCTATTTTCACACGAATCTGTAGAGATTGAAGTCCATCCTGACTTATAACACCCCTAAATGTTATGATCGGGTGTGAATAGTATAGTTTTAATAATTGAAGAATGCTGCTAGTTTATAAATTGATTTTTAGCAGTTATCCATGTAAGTTAGAAATCATTAAAGGTATGTTAGTGCTGGTCGTGGTGGCGCATGCCTGTAATCCTAGCACTCGGGAGTCTGAAGCAGGTGGATCATTATGAGTTCAAGACCAGTCTGGGCTACATAGTGAGTTCAAGGTCTGCCTGAACTACAAAATGAGACCCTGTCTCAAAATAAAATTAAAAATAAATAAAGTTATATTAGTTTAGTTTCTGTTAAGTAAATTCTTAACTATTTTCTAGATTTTTTGCAATATCTACTCTTAAGTTTTAAGCAACTCCTATAATGGGAGAAACAGCCTTAATATTTATTTTCAGAATAAGTTTGAAAATACGGAAGTAGGTACAGAACTAGTTTCTTAAGAACTGAAATGGGGTAAAATAAAATTTTAGACTATAACAGGAGTATTTTCTTTTCCAGCATGTGGATGTAGCAGCTTTACTAATAAAGTATAATGCATGTGTCAATGCCACGGACAAATGGGCTTTTACACCTTTGCATGAAGCAGCCCAAAAGGGCCGGACACAGCTTTGTGCTTTATTATTGGCCCACGGAGCTGATCCTACTCTTAAAAATCAGGAAGGACAAACACCTTTAGATTTGGTTTCAGTAAGTGATGGCTTTTTGAAAAATCTCAATGCTTTCCTGACCCTTTAAAATCCATTTGATAGACATATAGTGTCTTCATAATGAATTTGGTAAAAATCTAGGTTTTAGCCCAGTCTTAAATATAGGATGTCTTTGTTATTATAATAATAGAGTTTATGAATCAGTTATCGTATACTAAATACTATGGAAATAGGGAAAATAGCACTGCAGTTGTTTACATTTGGTCCTATTAAGGACCAAAACAGACATAGGTCCTCCATGAAAACTGTTAGAATGCATGTAGTGCAAGATAATATACTCTTTAGATCTTTATCAACTTGCCCAACTAGGAACATTGCCCTCAGGATATAGCTAACCACAAAGCCTGCTATCGTAGAGTCCTTTTCAGTAAGCCTGTTACTCTTTTTTTTCCCCCTTACCCTTCCACTGAATCTCATATAAGAGCTTCCATTTTACTTTTCACCTCTGCTTTGTTACCTCTACCATTTAGGACATTGACCAGAGCAGTAAAAGAAAATGAAAAAGAAACTAAGATGGAAAGGAGGGAGCGAGTCTTCTGCAAACTCCTTTCTACTGAAAGAGATTTCGTTGTTCAAGCTACAGTGAGAAACTGATTTAGTTTGGCTGCATTTAGAGTTTTATTGATTTTTCTCAGCTGGCTGACAACCCAACCATACTTGCAGCATTATTTCTTCAGGGACATGTCTTTGTAGTCCAAACTACTTAGAAGTAAACTTTTAGAATTCATTCCACCCTGCCTTCATTTACCAGATAGAATTAAGTGACAGTGAAACAAAATGCTTTGTAGAACATGTATGAGCTTTAGAGTCAAACAGACCTGGTCTAGAATTCCAGCTCTGCTACTTACACTTGTATAATCTTACAAGTTACCTAACTCTCTTAGATCCATATCTATAAGAGATAAAATATATCCAGTCAATATGAGAATTAAACAAGGTGGTATATTTAAAGTCCTTGGCATGGTATCAGGCACATAAAAAAGATCCAATAAATGGTACCATTATTACAGACAAATATTATATACGAACTATGAGTGCCATAAGAATGCATAGATTGAGGGGGAAGAAAGAGGTGAGGATTGGAGTAAGTACTGTAAATGACTAGCCATGAAAACAAATAGTGATTTACTTTGTGCTAAGTTATTGAGAATCATAATTGAGCATTGTGAAAAATTGTTATTCGTCACTAGTAAAACAAATTAATGTACCAGTACATTGGGGAGATTTTTTCTATTCTGGCAGATTTGATGAAAATTATTATTTTTTTACCAAAACATTTTATCCCAATTTTGAGGTACAAATATATCACTGAATATTTTCCAAGAAATATAAACATAATTTCATTTGTTCAATTCCCTATAGGTTGAATTGCTTATTACTTCAAAATCACAATAGGGTAAACACACTTACCTTTTAAAATGGATATTTCTGGGCCGGTGAGATGGCTCAGCGGCGTAGGCGCCTGCCTGGCAAGCACGAGGGCCCAAGTTTGACTCCCAGAACCCACATACAAAAAAAAAGGCCAGTGATATCGCTCAGTGGCACAGGCGCCTGCTGGTGCGCGAGGTCCTGAGGTCGACCCCCGGTACCCACAAAAAAATAAAAAATTAAATTGATATTTCTGTCAGGCATGGTAGCACACACCTGTAATCACAGCACTTGGGAGGTTGAGGCAGGAAGATTGCCACCAGTTCAAGGCCAGCCTGAACTACATAGTGAGACTCTGTCTCAAAAAACCAGAAAAATTGATATTTCTGATTCATTTTAGTCCCTTTCAGTTATGGTATCAGAGTTAGAATTTTGTTCATGCTTTGCCACATTCGAGTTTTATTTTGATTATATGAGATCTGAAAGAGATGTTCTAAATTATAAGTTTAAGTGAATATCTGTTTGCTTCACTTTTAAATCAGTCAATTGTTAGTATTGTAACAGTTCTAGTGCACATTTGCTGGGTTTTGTCTTTTTTTAAAACTGCATTCTATTAGGCATAAAAGAATTTAAAAAGTTGCTTATGACAGGTTTCATTTCTGAAATATACCCTAGGCAGATGACGTCAGTGCTCTCCTGACAGCGGCCATGCCCCCATCTGCTCTGCCTTCATGTTACAAACCTCAAGTGCTCAATGGTATGAGAGGCCCCGGAGCCACTGCAGATTCTCTGTCCTCAGGTCCATCCAGCCCATCAAGCCTTTCTGCAGCCAGCAGTCTTGACAACTTATCTGGGAGTTTTTCTGAACTGTCTTCAGTAGTTAGTTCAAGTGGAACAGAGGGTGCTTCCAGTTTAGAAAGGAAGGAAGGTAAGATACTCTGTAAAAGCACCTTTTTCTACTGGTATTGCAGCTCCATATTTGTCAGTCAGAATGCTAGGAACTCATTTTTTTAACCTTAAATGCAACTACTATCACATTAATTAACATAGCCTGAAAGTTTTAGCCTTTTGTGGTTTTCTTTGCGTTATTAATAGAATTCGTAATAAAACTTTCTCCTCCTATGTTGAAAGCTGATGAGTCTTGTGCTGCTAACCTGCACTTTTTTTTTTTAATTTTTAATTTTTTATTTATTTATTTTTTTTGTGGGTACAGGGGTCGGCCTCAGGACCTCACGCGCCAGCAGGCGCCCGTGCTGCTGAGCGATATCACCGGCCCTTTTTTCGTATGTGGGATCCGGGAGTCAAACTCAGGCCCTCGCGCTTGCCAGGCAGGCGCTAATGCCGCTGAGCCATCTCACCGGCCCTAACCTGCACTTTAGATACAAACTTTTTACCTGTCAAGATTCACCTGATCCCTATGCAATAATATCGAACCTTTTTCATGAGCTCCTTTTTGTAAAGGAGCTTACATCCTGAAAGATATGAGACTGATTATATTTTTTTAATTAAGTTTATTGGTACAATTTAGATACACATAATGATCATATTCATAGGGAATTTGTACGTGTACATGATATATCTTGATTCCTCTTTTTTTTCCCATTCTGCTCCCCTCCCTTCAACCCCTCTTCCCCTCCTTATTTACAAAGCTTTGTTTCTATTTTATCTTTCTTTTCTCATTTTTCTTCCATTCCTCCTACCCTCCTCCCTAGTTCCCCTTTCATTTTGAACAATTTCATCCTATTTCATAATTTCTCTTACACATTTGGGTTCTTATTTACACTTTCAGTTTCTCACACCAGAGAGACAATGTGATATTTACACACGTGTGTCTGATTTATTTCACTTAAGAGTATGGTCTCAAGGTCCATCCATTTAGCTATAAATGTCTGAAGTTTATCCTTCTTTATGGCTAAGCAGCACTCCATTGTATTAGAAAAACCACATCTTTTTATCCATTCATCAGTTGATGGGCATTTGGGTTGTTTCCAAGATTTAGCTATTACAGACTGTGCTGCTATAAACATGGGTGCGCATATATCACTGTGGTATGATACTTTTAATTCTTTTGGGAAGATACCCAGAAGGGGAATAGCTGGGTCAAATGGGACCTGTAGTCCTAGTTTTTTGAGGAATCTCCACACTGATTTCCACAGTGGTTATACCGGTCTGCACTCCCACCAACAGTGGAGAAGGGTTCCTTTTTCCCCATACCCCTGCCAGGGTTTGTTATTGATTGATTCTTGATAATAGTCATTCTTTCTGGTGTGAGGCAGAATCTCAGTGTTTTCATTTCCATCTCTCGAATGACCAGTGATGTTGAACATTTTTTCATATATTTATTTTCTGTTTGTACTTCTTCATCTGAGAAGTGTGTATTTATCTCAGATGCCCATTTTTGGATTGGGTCTTTAAATTTGGGGGGGATCTAACTTTTTCAATTCTTTATATGTTCTAAATATTATTAGTCTTCTGAGGAACAATTGGCAAAAATTTTTCCCACTCTGTGGGTTGTCTGTTCACTCTGTTGATCTCTTTTGCTGTGCAAAGGCTTTTTAATAAGATGAGATCCTAGTTGTTAATTCTTTGTAATATTTCCCATGTGGTTGGGGTTTTGTTCATAAAGTCTTTGCCTACACTATGACAAGACTGATTTTAAAGATCACAGTTAAAAATAAAATTTAAAACAAAAAATAAGTTTTTTTTTGTTTTTTTTTAAACAGAATGCCCCTGTTAGTTGTTTTCTCTAATGTTAAAGTTTTATGTATCTCTTAATTTTTTGGGTGGTACCAAGGATTAAACTCAGGGCCTTGAGCATGCTACACAAGCACTGCTCTTTGCCAACCCCTGCCCCCCCCTTTTTTTTTCAGTACTAGAGATTGAACCCAAGGCCTTCACACTAATCTAAGTACCTAGCCGTTTTTGTTTTGTGCTTTGTTTTGTTTTTTAACTACTTACTGGTCCAATTATTTAAATATAGTATGACCAAAATTTGCATATTTTTTCATTAATTTTTATAATATAACAGGAAATATAAAAACAACAATTTTACCAAATTTTGTATGTATTTGTATGTATTTATTCGATACAAGAATCAACTGGTTGAAGTGACACCTGCCCAAGCAATGCTCGGGGTAGTCAGTACATAAACAAATGCACTGCCTGAGTGACACTCGGAGTAAACTGTTAAGTGGTTAAAATAGGTTTTTGCTGAGTTACTCACGGTGGGCTCAAACTTTCAGTCATACCCTGGCTTCCAGAGTGCTGGGTTTACAGGCCTGTGCCACCATGCCTGGTTTTTTGTTTTGTTTTGTTTAGTTTTTGGTTTTTGTTTTGTTTTGTTTTGTTCTTGCCAGGTTACCTCAACCTCAGCCCTCCAGTAGCAGGAATTATAGGTGTGTGCTGCTGCACCCACTCTATTTGTGATTTTTGACGTTATATTAAGTATTCTGTCTTAGGTGGCTGTTAATAAAATATTTTGCCTCTTTTTTATTTTCTTCACATATGTAATAACATCACAACACTTCGTAACAGTGTTGATATACATGTTCTAATGTGAAATTTTGTTTGTTTTGTATTTTTTTCTTCCAGTTCCAGGAGTAGATTTTAGCATAACTCAATTTGTAAGGAATCTTGGACTTGAGCACTTAATGGATATATTTGAGAGAGAACAGGTGAGTAGATGAATTGTATTGCTTTGTTTTGTGTTTTATCAAAACTCAAAGAAAATTTAGGACATACTTGAAATCCCTTGCACCTTGTAAGCTATTGACAGGGGATTTTTTTTGGGGGGGGGGTTGTTTCTGTTTGGTGCTGGGGCCTTGTGCATGCTAACTATGTGCTCTCCCACAGTTACACTCCCGGCTCTGAGTGCTTTTTAAGATACTAGACAGCAGTCACTCATCTAATTTGGGTTGATCTTGGAATTTTCACTTAATTTATTAGATCATAAAAATTGACTCTCATATAGTAATAAATTAGCTTTCTTGAATGTCAGGTTTATCTTAGTCCTTTAAATGAATTATCCTTGAGCTCTCTTTATTCATTTCTGTTCTATCAGTCACTACCTTGATACTTTGCTAGGTGCTATGGGAAGGTATATGGATATACAAACCATAGATCTGGGCTTTTCTGGTAGTTTTAGTTGGAAGTATTCTCTCAGAATACATTTAATGATTTTTTTGTTGTTTGTTTTTTGAGACAGGGTCTCACTGTGCAGTTCAGGATGGCCTTGAACTCAGTATGTAGCCCAGGTTGGCCTTGAACTTGCAGCGATCCTCCTGCCTCAGCCTCCTGAGTGCTGGGATCACAGGCATGCATCCCCATGCCCGGCTACTTACTGATTATTTGTTGTTGTTGTTATCCAAAAAATATACATAGTTACTGTGGACTTGGATCCAGAGGAACCTTCAATGTAGTTATGGAGCTAGAACAAGAACGCACAAAGAATTAAGGTTTGCATAGATTTTAGAAATTCAAAGAAGGAAAAAATTACTTGTGAACTAGACTATTCAGGCATAGCTCCATGGAAAGTACATAAATAAAACAGGATTAAAAGCCTTTAATTTTGAAGTGGAAATAATATATTTTAAGTGAAAGGGTTAATTTGAACAGTGATGTAAAAGTACCATTTAGCCTAATTCAAACTAAAGAAACCATTGAAGACAGTGAATATATAAATAGGTTGGATTAGGGGTGGAAGGTATAATGGAAAAGATGAAATGTCATTATACCCAAATAGGTTAATTTGAAAGTGCATTCATGACTTGACTTTCTGTTTTGCTCTTTTTATTTTTAGTTAATTTCAGTTTAACAAATGAGTTTTTCCTATCAAAACTATTCTAAATAATTTGATATATGAACCTATTATGAGACTACTAATGTATGACTGTTCATCAAATGAGTAATCATTCTAAATAGTTTCACTCTCTTTTGTAAGATCACTTTGGATGTATTAGTTGAGATGGGGCACAAGGAGCTGAAGGAGATTGGAATCAATGCTTATGGACACAGACACAAACTAATTAAAGGAGTTGAAAGACTTATTTCTGGACAACAAGGTATTTTGTTTTAATAATTGGCGTTATCAGTAAGTTTACACAAAGGCAGCCCTCAGTGTACTAAATGATAATTTAAAAGTCTATATGAGAGAATAGGAGGAACACTAATGAAGATGGGGGAAACCTGAGATCAAGGCCTCTGCTAACAGTTAAACTTCCTGAGCTGCTGGTGTTGACTATACAAACCTAAGCAAAATTTCAAGACCATTTAAAAGTTTGAGGATTGCTTTAACTTCTGGAAATGGGGAAGTTAGATAATTCCTGAAGTTATTTTAGCTCTAAAATGTTATGATTCTAAAAGAGTTGAAACTTAGATGTCTCATTTCTTATGCTAATATAATAGATAATGACTAGGTATTAGGCTAGCCCATAAAATCGTGTAGTATATCTCTTACATAGCTAAAATTCTAAGCACTTAGAATGAAAATATTGGAAAAGAATAAGGATGTAACTGATGAAATTAAAACAAAGTTTGATAATATTTTTATTCCTCTTTCAAATTGATAAAGAAAATGCAAATTGCAGTCACTCAACAGATATTAACACTTCTGTGTACAGTGTCTTAGCACTAAAGGGTGAATTGTTTGTTAAAACAATTAAACTAAGGGAGTGGTTTACCCTGAGACCAAAAGCATTCTATAATTGAAGTCATGGCCCTACAGCCTGGCTGAAGAGAAACCTTCATTAGCAAAAGTGAAGAGGTTTTCAGGAAATATTATGTACTAGCCAGGATGGAATCCACCTCTTGAAGAAATAAAAGTACCTCTAAAAATGTGATTCATGCCAGGGAATGCTTTAAACTGGTATTGTGGAATACAGTCAATCAAAAGTAAATGTACTTTCCTTGCCTGGTAGAGACTAGGGCAAAATACTTAAAAGGTGAAGTAAATTCTGGCTGTGTCTATGAAAGAATTTGTGAGATAAAAATACCTTGACTTGGGCCGGTGAGATGGCTCAGCGGCGTAAGCGCCTGCCTGGCAAGCGCGAGGGCCCGAGTTCAACTCCCAGAACCCACATACGAAAAAAGGGCCGGTGATATCACTCAGCGGCACGGGCACCTGCTGGCACACAAGGTCCTGAGGTCGACCCCCTGGTACCCACCAAAAAAAAAAAAAAAAAGTACCATGACTCCCTGGAACATTCATATGCAGTATGAATAGCATAAAAGATGAAGAAGAAACAGAACCCTGGTTGTGGACTGCCACTGTGACTACTGGACTAATACCCATCTGATATGATAGCAGGTGTGATAGAATACTGAGATAACGGGTCTTTCAGGAAAAAGTTTACTAAAAAAGGGAAAGGAGGTTGTGTTTGTACAATTAAACACATCGTTATTATGACTGCATTGAAAGTCTCAGGAAACAATGACAAATATATACACTGCTCCCAAGTGATAGAGGTACTTCCTTGTCACCTCTAGTCCTACAATTAATTCTGATACATCCAGCTCCAGAAGGATAGGAGCATTCATTTCTAGATGGAGGAGAAACATGGTCCTGAGACAGAATGGTTTTGTCTTTTCCAATACATCAGGGTCACGTTCCTACATAAAGTTACCACCATCTTCATCTTCATTTGAAGTCCAGATCCTATACCTAAGCCTGATTTGCAAAGAGGTACCAATAGCTGTCTGTACTGGTCCCCTGGAAGTCTCATCTTGTTGACTATTCAGTGCATTAAGTCACTAGATTACTAGTAATCTTTCGATATTGATAAACATCTCGGATAGGTTGCAGATGCCTTAGTCAAGCATTTGTTAGTCTTTATTCTATAATATTCCATATGATCTCCATAATTCCTACACATGTTGTAATGAAGCTTTCCTCTAAGACTTCAGAATCTGACTTGGTGGTGGTGCTACATATAATAGTGCTCTTAATCTCCAGTGGCAAACCTCTAGTGCATTAGCCCAGCACTGATGGCCTCCTACCTGAGCGGGGCTTTGGCAACCTTATAGAAATTAGAGGACAGAAGCTGAGCATGGTGGTGCACCCCCATAATTCCAGCTACTCAGAGGCTGAGGCAAAAAGGTCATAAGTTAAGCCCAGCCTAGGAAAATTAGGAGACCTTGTTTCAAAATAAAAAATTTTTAAAAGGGCTTTGGGTGTAACTTCATGGTAGAACACTTGCCTAGTATGTACAAGGCCATAGGTTCAATCCCCAGTACTTAAAAAAAAAAAAAAAAAATAGTAGAGGAAGTAATTTCAAGAAAAAAGAGTTATAAATGCATTAAGAACAGGAGGTAAAAAGGAGAAAGATTTTCTGGAATATTGTTACAAAACCCTTAAAACTTGTCAGGTAAAAAATTAGTAGTCTGAATGCAGTGTGGTGTCCTAGTTTTGATCATGGAGGGAAAAAGGGACATTAATGGGGAAAACTAGTGAAATTCAAGTAAAATATATATAAAGTGGTGCATAACCAAAGGGGATGTTGGTTGAAGGGTATCCTGGATCCCTCTGTGTGTTCAGCCACCCTGTAAATCTGAACTATTCTATAATTTTGTTTTTAAATGTTGGTAATAAGCATCATATAAATCAGGTGGTTATTTTTGGTTGGTGTTGTTTTACTGGCAAAATGTTTTTACCTTCAAATTTCATTTCATAGGTCTTAACCCATATTTGACTTTGAACAACTCTGGTAGTGGAACAATTCTCATAGATCTGTCTCCTGATGATAAAGAGTTTCAGTCTGTGGAGGAAGAGGTATGTTTGCATTCCTTAAATGGAAAAGATAGATTAGCTGAATTTATTAATTCAATTCCTAAATTTTCTGCAAGTTTCCAGATGTTTGGACATTCAGTGTGGCTTTAAAATTTAGAGTGTATTCCCTCAATAAACCTTAATTCTAGACATAACGAGACCCATCTAAAACAAAAATAAAATAAATAAACCTTAATTCTAATTACTTGGTTCACTACAATTAATACACAGAATTCTGTCCTTTTCTTTCTGTTCCTGGATGTTATTTATTCATTGTGTCATTAAATTTGCTCTATCTCCTAAATTTGTTATAAATTAGAAGTTATTTATAAAGGTTTAGATTCAAATTAAACTATAGTAAACTGGATATACTAGAATCTGTATTTTACTATGTTAAGCTATAGACTGTTAAACTGTGTGATAATACACAGTCATGTAGCACATTATGTAGCATGTGCTACATAACGACGTGTTGGTCAAAGTCAGGCAACATGTACAATGGTGGTCCTATAAGATTGTATTGCTAGTGGCTCATGGCTAGCTGTCTTAGTTTGTATAAGTACTCTGTGATGTTTGCACAGTGACAAAGTTAGTGACACATTTCTCTAAATATAGTCCCATCATTAAGCAATGCATGACTTACATAAAATTTGCCATATCAATTATAAATCTTATAAACAAATAGTATTGGTAGATTTAACAAATAAAAATATAGGATACCCTGTTAGATTTGAATTTCAAATAAACAACAAAAAAAATTTTAGGGGCCAGGGATATGGCTCAGTGACTCAGTGCCTGCCTGGCAAGCACAAGGTCCTGAGTTTGATTCCCACTACGAAAAAAAAAATTTTAGGCTAAGTATATCCCAAATATTGAATAAGACATATTTATACTAAAAAAAAAAAAAAATACTGTTTATCTGAAACTCAACTTTAATGAGGCATCCTGCATTTTATCTGGCAAACATCATCAGGAGGCACGTATCTAACATGGTATCCTGTTGGAGAAGAGGTTGATGTCATTTGAAAGAAAGTACTAATGTTCTCACCTTCCATGGGGGTCTAGAATCTTCAAGAAGACCTAGAACATGTAGACACTATCCAGGAAAATTTTATTGTAGTGTTATTTCCAAAGAACCCTTGGATCAACTAAAATCTTTGAATGGTACCCTCCTTACACTTTACCGCGTGTGTGTGTGTGTGTGTGTGTGTGTGTGTGTGTGTGTGTGTGTGTGTTGGAGATGAGGCCCACGGCCTAGTGCTTTGCCACTTTTGTTTTGTTTTTGAGACAGGGTCTCACTGTAATTCAGGCTGGCCTTGAACTCACTATGTAACCCAGGCCGGCCTCGAACTCATGGCAGTCCTCCCGCCTCAGCCTCCTGAGTGCTGGGATTATAGCCATGAAACACCCCGCCCAGCTTTGCCACTTTAAAGAATGCTTTAACTTGGAGCATAAGACTAATTTTGTTCATCAAGGTGCATAAACTTGGGTCTACCTGTCAGACCCAAGTTTATTCTTTAGAATATTTCTGTTGATGAATTATTAATTTTAATTTTATGAGTTTTATTATATTAAACAATGAGTACTTAACAGGAAAAAAATACCAGAAAAATAAAGTATTGGGTTTTTAATATTTATTGTTTATAAAAATCATCAAAATTTTCAACATCGACTGGTTTTTGGTGTACAAAGTCTAAAAAAATCAGAAATAAATTCCCATATGAACTACAATGAAAATACCAATAGCACCCTACCAAAAAAAATCTTTACTTCAATCATCACACCTAAAGCAGTCTGCACACATGACAACAGCACATTCTATACACACGCATCGCTTACACTGATAACGTGTCTTTTGCTTTCTTGGCCTTTTTGTAGGACATACTTGACATCTCAGTGGTTTTGCTGTTTAGTCAGGAGGTTCTTATTATATTATACAGTGTGCAGTTAACAGGAACATAAAATATCAATAAAATAAATTATTAAATTTTAATATATATTGTGTGTTTAGAATAGACATCAGCATTTTCACATCAGCTGTGTACTTCCTTACAAAACCTAAAAGATAGCATCACAAATAAATTCATATATGAACTACAATGAAAATACCAATAGAACTCTATTACAAAAATGAACTTTGCTTCAACTGTCACACCCAAGGCAGTCTTCACACAGGACAATGTTCCATGCACACCTCTCACACTGACAGCGCATGTGCTTAGCTTTCCTATGTGGCAGCCTTGTCACCTCTCTTCATGTTTTGTCAGGAGCATCCTAATACATTGTATACCATGTATTTAACAGGGAAATAAGATAATAAAATACAGAATCAAATATGTAATGAGTGCTTAGACTAGACATCAACATTTTCACATCAGCTGTTTACTTGCTTACAGAATCTAAAAGATAACATCAAAAATAAAAACCTATGTGAACTACAGTGTAAACACAAAAGTCTAGGGGGCCGGTGAAATAGCTCAGCAGCATAAGCGCCTGCCTGGCAAGCACGAGGTCCTGAGTTCGACTCCTGGTACTCACATACGAAAAAAGGGCTGGTGATATTGCACAGCGGCACCAGCACCTGCTGGGATGTGAGGTCCTGAGTTCGACCCCTGGTACCCACAAAAAAAAAAAAAAAAAACACGAAAGTCTACCACAGAAATAAGCTTTGCTTCAACTGTCAAACCCAAGACAGTCTTCACACATGACAACTGCATGTTCCATGCACAAGTATCGCTTACACTGATGGCACATATGTTTTATTTTCCTGTACTTTCTTGTAGGGCATAGTTGATATCTTTGTTGTTTTCCTGTTGTCGTAATAGGTCTTTGTGATGCTGTACCTTCCTATTCACCTGTCAGCTCACCAGTGTGCTCCACAATTTTTTTGTGTAGTTCCTTGGGCAGAAACATTTTGTTTTTCCTCTGCTATAAATGAGCCCCAGTCCCAATCCTCTAAAAAAATTTGTCCGTGATATCTTGCACTTGTCATTTTCTTTGTAAAGCATCAAACTATTTATGCTACACATATTTAGGATTGAGTAAAACACAACCATTGGCCAGTGCTTTGTGTTTCAAGTGACATCATAGTTGCTGCATAACTCATTAACAACATTTATTCCACTTTCACTTTTGTTGTTGAAAGTTTCTATCTCAGGCTTCCCTTTTGTCAAGGTTTCCCTGTCAGTATTTCTGTCATGGTGAAGTGTTGACATCAGCAGTACCAGTTTACTTTTCTTTGCCATATATGAGGCCAGTGTTGCGTCTTTCTGAAATTCAAAGATCGTATTATACAGTTCTCTGTTTTGAAATTGCAACATTTCATTTGGAATTTCTACTTTGTTCCTGTATACAGTTCCTGCACTGGTCAACTTGTGCTCTGTTAGCAAATGAACATCAGTTGGGAATTGGTAAACTAACTGTCGAATGTCACATTCCGATTAGTTTGGGAGACGGAAGCAACAAGTCTGTTCACAACATCATTTGTTTTATTACTATACAAATAAGGACCTGATGGCTGAGTTCCAGATAAATGTCTAAAGTAACAGGATAAGTCTTTGCATCTACAAGGGCATAAGTTTTGTTTTTTTGTTTTTTTGTTTTTTTTTTGTGGGTACCGGGGGTTAACCTCAGGACCTCACGCACCAGCAGGCGCCCATGCCACTGAGCGATATCACCGGCCCTTTTTTCGTATGTGGGTTCCGGGAGTCGAACTCGGGCCCTCGTGCTTGCCAGGCAGGCACTTACGCCGCTGAGCCATCTCACCGGCCCCATACAAGGGCATAAATTTTTATGCCATATTTTGACCCATTGCTTTTCCGTAAGTCTTTTACATTCTTGCGATCACCATGAGAAATCTGTGCTAAATACAGCAGACCTATGTATGAGTGCTTTCAGTTCAGCTAGTGAGGTGTCATAGTAAATGTATTTTTGAATATGGCTATTGGTGCATATAGTGTATTCACAGCATCTTGCAGCATTTCGTCTGTTACAATTTCCAGCGTTGAATGGCAGTGCTGGCATCCTGTCCAATAAGTTTCACCCCTTGCCAAGACCTTCACTATATTTTCAGACCTAGTTCTAACATTGGATTGTTCATTTGGTTGTGTGGCCATTTTGCAACATTTCTACTAGTCAAACATGTACTCACATTGCTGTTTTCTTCGTCATCTGAATAAAGGAGGTCTGCATTCCCTGTGTCTGTATCAGTCAATTCTTGCTCCATTTCACTGTCACAGGAACTTTGGCTCACATGGCCAACATCAAAGTCATCATCATCATCATCATATACCCATACCACTCTTCTGTTATAAAAGCATGTATTTTACCATAATGGATCATCTTCACCATCCATGCATGAGTAATCTGGTGATTCACTTTTAACCTTTTCTAAAACTTGAGAATCTGGTTTTTCATGTGCCATTGTACTGAATTGGGCTACTTCTACCAGAAAAATCAAAAGAAAAACCTTTTTTTTAATAAATCCTGGAGTGGTGTGGGTCTGTTGGACCCTCTGATGCTCAGGTAAACACATGCAAAACCAGTTAGATGAAGCATAAAGGTAGGTCCAAATCCTATTTTGACACTTTTGTACACGTGCACACTCCTTGCTGTTTGTCATACCAAGTGGGAAAACACACAGACTGCTTCCTATATCCCTCGGGAAAGGTACTGAGACACACAGCCAGCTACTATAATGCTAACGTACAAATTTACAGTAGAAAAGTAATGTATAGGTCCGTTGGACCCAGGCTTATGCCCCAAGAACATCTCCCTTATGTGTGTGAGTTGAACACAGAGGTACAAAGTTTAGTGAGAGTTGTAAAACCCGAGAAACTTTAACTCTCAATGAAACACATATTGTGCTTTATTACTAAAATCAAACAAATAAATAATTGTTTTGCTTTTTAATGTGTCAAATGATTAGCTTTGAATGTTTATTTTACCTTGCATTCCCATTTCTTTTTCTTTCTTTAGTTTGCATTATATGACTTTTTACCTAAATGCTGTTTTTAGGATGACTAATAGCCATCTCTAGAAGGTAGTACTTATGATTTTGTAGAATTCATATCCTTTCAACAACAAAAATGTTAAAACCTGTCTTGTATTCTCAAAAATAAAATCAGGATTGGGCATGGTGGCACATGCCTATAAGCCCAGCACTCAGGAGGCTGAGGTGGTAAGATTGCTGTGAGTTAAAGGCCAGCCTGAACTACATGGCAGCACCCTGTCTCAAAAAAATAAAAAATAAGTAAATAAAATGAATCAATAACCATGTTTCACAGATTAGGAAAGATATAAAAACTAATGCACATATGTTTTATTTTTCCATCAGATGCAGAGTACAGTCAGAGAACACAGAGATGGAGGTCATGCAGGTGGCATCTTCAACAGATACAATATTCTCAAGGTAATAAGTGAGTGAAAATAAAGTTCTCAGACACTGTAGATTCCAAAAGCTTAAATCTGTGAGTAACTTTTATAGGAAGAGAGTGATCTTCCAGCCCAGTACTTCATTGACATGGCTTTATGGACTGTTTAGGTAAAACTATATCCTTGGAAGGCTAAGATTCTTAAAATCCAAGTACTATTTTTATTAACCCAGTAATAGTTAATCCCTTGCATAACATTCAAATTCAGAGTTATGCTGGCTATCAGGATAATGATGAATTCTGTAGGTTAAGGACTTTAAAGATGTAAAGTATCATTTGTGTACTTTTGGAAGAAAAAAACTCATTTTTGCCTTTCTTATGAAAGGACTCCTTTTATGATACCCTGATTTTTCATTGTTGTTTTGAGATGGTGTCTCATCTTTTTGCCCAGGATGGCCCTGACCTCCTGGGACCAAAGGTCCTTCCACTTCAGCCTTCCTAGTAACTGGGACTATAAACTATAAGTAAGTGCCAACATGGCGCGGTTTGGGGCTTTTTTTTTTTTAAGCCTGACTACTCCAGGCTCCTGGGAGTTGCCAGACATTTTACCTTTTTATAAACTTTAATATACTAAATCTCTTTTTCCAAAACCAATCTTTTAAAAGTGTTTTCTTTCATTCCTGGATTGTGTTTTTGTTTATGTTTTGAGATGGAGTCTCACTATGTAGTTCAGGCTGGCCTTGAACTCACTGTAACCCAGGCTGGCCTCAAACGCTTGGCGATCCTCCTACCTCTACCTCCAGAGTACTGGGATTACAAGCGTGGGCCACCACACCTGGCTTTTGAAAGTGTTTTGAAGCTGGGTGTGGTGATACATGGGTGTAATCTCAGCACTCTAGAAGGCTAGGCAATTTTACCCTGTGTTAAAATTTTTAAAAAGCCAGTCGTGGGCCGGTGAGATAGCTCAGCAGCATAAGCGCCTGCCTGGCAAGCGCGAGGTCCTGAGTTCGACTCCTGGAACCCACATACGAAAAAAGGGCCGGTGATATCGCTCAGCGGCATGGGCGCCTACTGGCGCGCAAGGTCCTGAGGTCGACCCCCAGTACCCACAAAAAAAAAAAAAAAAAAAAAAAAAAAACCAGTCGTGGCTCATGGCAGTAATTCCATCGCTGAGGCAGATGGATCTCTAGTCCACATTCTACCTGTGGATCTTGGGAAGACCCTGTCTCGGAAAAAAAAAGGGAGCTGAGGCTACGGCTCAGTTTGAAGCCCTTATGTTCAACCTCCAGTACCACAAACAAACAAATACATGTTCTGAGTCACTCTGTGAGTGTCCTGTCATCTCACTGGTTTGGGGACTTTTCCAATGTTGCTATGTTTTTCTTGAGCTGTAGCAGTCAAAACTACATACCATACTTGAGATACATAATGATTTTATATTAACTACATTGATACATTATTAACAAAATTGTAACAAACAAGACTTTAGAATATGTGCAAATGTCTTCCTAATACATAAATTTGAAAATTCAATTAATAGTATCACATAATATACTATTAGAAGTATATTGTTAGATTTATATTTTTGAGTCAGTGGGTTTGCTTTGATCATACTATCAATCAGAAATCAGATGCTTTAGGCCCAGCTTGGCAGCGCATGCCTGTAATCCCAGCACTTGGGACACTAAAGCAGGAGGATTGCTGTGAGTTCAAGGCCAACCTGGGCTACAAAAGCGAGTTCAAGGCCAGCCTGAACTACGTAGAAAACCCTGTCTCAAAAAGATAAAAAATAAAAAGAAATCAGATGCTTTAGAACACATTCAAGTAAAGGGATCATACTTAAGTGTGGAGGATTGTTAAAGGTATTTGATTTCTAAAGTACTGTAGTTGGATTTGAGAAGGATATGCCGTTTTCCTCCTTTAAAAGTATTTTAATGTAATATTTAATAAAAACGTTCAGTGATAAAGAGTTTTCTTTGTTTTAATTTTTTATTTTTATTAGTATGTATTTGTAGTACATAATGATTACATTCATTATGGAGAGTTGGTACATATACATAACATGTCTTAGTTCTTTTTGCTTTCCCTTCTTTTCCCTCTCCCTCCATCTCTTGGTTTCCTCCCCATTTGCAAAAGACCTACAGTATCTCCCTGTTTCCTGTAATCTTTTAGTTTGCTTTTTAAATTATTCATACTTAGGGTTTATCATATAAGAGAAATGATGCAGCTTGTGTGTCTGATTTATTTCACCTAACATTATGGTCTCAAGGTGCATCATAAATGGTTTTGTTTCTGTTACTTTTCTATATATAAATGAGTTCTGGTTTTGCCATTTATGGTCCTTGATTACACACCTGTGGCAATATTTTGAGCCAAGACTAAAATTAATCAGCTCCCTGGTATGCTGTAGGGAACAAGGGACCACCAGGGGGCTGTAGCATCTTTAAACACAGCTAGGAAACAGCACTGAAATTGTGACCATAGAAGTACTCTTAACGAGACCAGCATCTAGCTTTAAATCATCTTCAGACAAAAATTTTCGTAATTGGAGGGCAAAAAGAGTAATGAGAGAGTATGTAGGTTTTTTGAGAAAAACTTTTGTGTTTTTTTTGTTGTTGTTTTGTTTTTTGTTTGTTTTTTGTTTTGTTTTTTTGAGGCAGTGTCTCACTGTGTAGTGCAGCCTGGCCTTGAACTTGCTCATGTAGCCCTTGCTGGCCTCAAACTCATGGGGATCCTCCTGCCTCAGCCTCCCAAGCGCTGGGATTCCAGGCGTACGCCACCATGCCTGGCAAGAAAGTTTTTTGTGTAACTATTTCAAGTATTTTTTACTAAAAACAGACCAATATGGTACTTTGAACCAGATAAAGTGGAGGGAAAGGATACTGTTCTCTCTCTAATACTTACATGCGGAACTCAGTGTTTGTGATCAGAACATATTTTATTAATTTAGCAGTAATTTTTAATATTAAGTAATTTTAAAATTGAAGTATTTTAATCAGTTAACCATGTTCTTGACCCTGTCATGGATGGCCATGTGTAGCCTTTATCTCTTTGAAGTTTTTGATTTCTAAAATGTAGCTATACTTTAAACTTCATGGTTGGGACATAGTATTTTTAGTTGACTAAAATAAGGTATATTTACATTTCAGAAAAAAGTTTTGGGTACCTTTTGGGTAGATATGTGGCCCTTATTATGTTGTAATTATTTGTACCTAAAGACTCAATTTTTCTTGTTTTTTAATGTAGATTCAGAAGGTTTGTAACAAGAAACTATGGGAAAGATATACTCATCGGAGAAAAGAAGTTTCTGAAGAAAACCACAACCATGCAAATGAGAGAATGCTATTTCATGGTACAGTCCCACTCCCTCAACTCTGCCACTGTCCTTCACATTAGGATAGATTTGGGGCAGGCAGGAAATAATAATCTATATATTCTTGTTTTTTTAATAAACCTAATGTTTCTGTAACTTTTACATTTATATTCATATTTTCAATCTCTTTATATAGATTTTGCTTCTTATGACCATTTCAGAAATTGTGTTTTACTTTTAACTAGTTCATTGAGTTGAAGTAAGGCATAGAAATAACCTCTGAAGAATGTACGCACTCTCTTCTGATTGTCAGAACCACTTAAGTGTTAAACAAGCCATTGTCATTGGACCTGTAGAGGTTACTGATAACTCTAATCAAAATGAGAGCACTACTACATACCATTTCGGAAATTTACTGGTTTCTTTATGTCATGAGCTGGCCGATGTTGACTGCTATTTCAAGCTTATGGCAAAGTTAAATATAGATGCTAATGTACTGTTTATCAAACTTTTAAGCATATTATCTGTATTAGTCCCACTGTGTTCTTCATTTATCCTTGATGCAGAGAATACTGGGGCCTATAAAGTTCTATAAAACAGAGTACTAAAAGTTAACAATCTCCTGGAAGAATGGTTATAACAGAATGGATTCATATGCAATATCTAAATATTGCTTCTAATTCCAAAACCTTAAAAAATCATCACGCTAACTTCTTGGCACAGAACATAGTAGTTCTTTATTTAACTTGATGATTATAATGAGTATTTTTTTTATTTTAGACTGTAAACAGTTTTGGTTTTTCCAAGTTAATTCAAAAAGTGATCCTATTTGTATTTCTGCAAAGCAGAATTCAGTATATTTTCCTGTCCTTTGATGGTCACTGATGATAAATCATTTGGCTGTATTAGTTTGGCTTTTCCCAACCCCCACCCTTACTGCACTCCCTGGCCCAATTCCCATAATACTCCTCTTTAGCTAAGCCTCTCTTTCTGGCATGCATGCAAGGAAGGAAGGGAAATGCTGTATTTGCAGATGGAATCTGTATAGCAGGTGATGAAAGGACAAGTGAAGGAAAGAAGAGAAATTTGTACAGAGACTGTGACAGGCTGCTTGAGCCACTTTTGATATCTAGAAAAGGCGTAGATAATGGACATGCTTATAAGACCTAATTGCATTCAGCCTGCTGTATAAGGTGAATTAGACTCTCAGTTCAGGGTCTGGAATTTGGTGTTTTTTACATTGATACATCAAATAATCTCTTTTTCTGGTTGAATCGGTCTTTACTTTGGTATCTGAACTACCATGCAATTAGAAGTACATTGGCATTAGGAATTCTTTATTCTAAAATAGTAAGCAAAGCTGGGTATGGTGACATGCACTTGTAATCCTAGCTATAAGGCTGAGGCAAGAGGATCATAGGTTCAAGGCCAGCCTAGACAACTTAATGAGACCCTGTTTCAAAATAAAAAGTTTTAAAAGGGGTGGTGTTGTAAGTCAGCACTCAGGTGCAATCTCCAGTACTGGAAATCAATCATAAATTGGCTGACAACTTGTTACCCTTTTTATTTTAGCTCTACTATGGTGTTGATGGTGGTCTGTGTTTCAGAATTTAACTAGGGCTGGGTGTATGGCTCAGTGACAGAGTGCTTGCCTAGTATATATGAGGCCTTGGGTTTAATCTCCAGCACAGGAAAAAAAAATCTAGGAAGCTTTAGTTTTTGCATTTTCTTCTAAGATAAATTTTAAAATGGTAATTACTTACCTATCTATGTATATTTCAGGGTCTCCCTTCGTGAATGCAATTATCCATAAAGGCTTTGATGAAAGGCATGCATACATTGGTGGCATGTTTGGAGCTGGGATTTACTTTGCTGAAAACTCTTCCAAAAGCAATCAATATGTATATGGAATTGGAGGGGGTACTGGGTGTCCAGTTCACAAGGACAGATCTTGTTACATTTGCCACAGGTAAGAGATCAATCATTCTCCTTATTTTTTTAAGAATCAACTAAGAACTGGTTACATTTTTGAGAAATTTGGAGGGCAAAGCATGTCTGACAACTCTGGGAATCTAGACTAGACATGTTTTAGGTTGCTTTTGTTGTTCTCACCAGGTATCATAGTAACTAATGTTTACCAGATGACCTGTATTGGCCACACATGATTTCAAACACTTGATCTTTTTCTCTTTTACTCATTAGAACATCTAGGGCTTTAAAAGATGCTGAGGTGTGCTTGCTTCGGCAGCACATATACTAAAAAAATACTGAGTAGAAAATAACACTGGGGATAAAAGAAACTTTATTGTAGCCCTTGAATATTATTGGACCGTAGTAGACTCTTTTAAAAAGTGGGGAGTGGAGATGTAGCTGTGTGCTTCAGCACTTGTCTTGCATGTGTAGGACCCTGGGTTCACAGTCCCCAGCACTGCAAGTCATATCACCATCATCCAGTTGTCAAGTCTAATCAGTTTATGGTAGTGCCTGAGGCAGCCTCCCTCTGCGATATAATCCTAATCCTCCGTTTGTAATAGTACTACTGGAAGAGATATAATTAAAACATTCTCATTCCCTTTAGAAAGCAAATAATTATCAAATAACTACTTCGTACTTTTTTCCCATTTTTAGTTACCTGTTCTAACTCACTTGTTAAAATCATTCAAATAATTTGGACCTAACTTATAAAATCATAAGAAAATAATCATCTGTTACTTGAGAAATCAGGTGAAATTAATTGCTGAGATTTATTCCACAGTTAAAGCACTGTAGTTGTCAAACCTTAGCATAAGTTAGAATTACCTAGAAAGCTTGTTAAAATACAGATTGCTAGGCCTTGCCTTCTGAGTTGCTGATTTAATAGGACGAGGATGGGGCCGAAGAGCTTGGGTTTCCACCACATTCCCAGGTGATGAACATTGATCTAGAGGAAAACCATAGAGCAGTACTTTTCAGTGCCTCAGTTCTTCATTGTGTTGGCAGCACACTGGAATCATTTGAGGAGCTTTCAAAATTACTGTGTTCCACCTTCAGAAACTCTCATTTAATTGGTCTGTGATATGGTGTGGGCATTGGGATTTGTAAAAGCTTTAAAATGGTGTCAAGGTGAAGAACTGCAGTCCTGGAGAGAAATAAGGTGATAGTATATTTTTGTGTTGTTTTATCTTATAGCTGTTTTCTCCCTTAATTTAAACTCATATAGGTGTTATATAGGAGGCCTGCCTGGGTATGACCTTCTACCACTTCCATGGTAGGTCATAAATTGGACTGGTAATTTATAATTTCTTGTAATTTCCCAAATTACCTAAATCAAATGCTGTTTTTAGGTATCATATGTAGTCTAAACGCTAAATAGTTCTGATTCTTGGTAACAAACAATATTCTAGTATATCCCCTATACTAGTGATAGTGAACCTTTTAGAGACCAAGTGCTCAAAGTGCAACGCAAAACCCACTTTTTTATTGAAAAGTGCCAGCATTGCAATTAAACCTGAATACTGAGGTTTTAGTTTAGAAAAAACAACTCATACATTAACATCTTTTGTCTTAAAAGAAAAGCACAATAACACACGTGCCATAGGTTCATCACCACTGCCCTGTACTGTCTTTGGGACAGAAAGCTTGGTTGTCTAGAAATGTTTATTAATTTAATGCTTTTATATTCTGGGTTGTCATAGGACTGATTGTGAATATAACAGAAAATATATTAGAAATGCAAAGGCTTCCAAAGGGCAAATTTAGAATTAAAAAAATGTATAGCCTTGCTTCTTTGGAAAATAAATTATCAGCTGATCCAGCAAAATCTCCTGCTTCTGTTCTAAAAAGAAACAATGAAGTAATTCTAAAAGATTCTTTAGAACCAAGGAAAGCCAATCACATGCCTGAGGGGAGTGGGATAATAATCTATTTCAAATGTTGGTAAAGAAGGCTCTATCTGAGGTAGTAACATTTCAAATAAACTCAGAAAAATTAATGGATGTCAGCCAGTTGCGTAGTGGTAAAAGAGATACTATACTTGATTGAGAAAACTATATGGATGGAAGCTATCAGGGAAGGCAGTTTAGCCTTTATGAAGAAGGAAAATGAATGTGCCTGGGGCATGATGAATGTAAGATCATAGTGGAGAAATTGGAGCCATTGTAAAGAATTCAGATTTTCTTCTAAGTACAGTGAACAGCCTCTACAAGGTTTTAAGCAGAAAAGTGATGTGGCCAGATTTACGTTTGTTTTAATCACTGATTGCTTGGATGGAAAATATTTTGGACAGGAATTAGAGTAGAAACAAGAAGTCTAGATAGGAGACTGGTATGAAAATTCAGGTGAAAATTTTGTTGATTAGGACTTAATGGTAGCAGTAGAATTAGAAGCAAATGGTTCTCAAATATATTTTGAAGGTGGAATCCACTGGACTTAGTTGAATAAATGTCCAGCTTTGCAAACCACTTCACAGAAGCCTCTTACACCTTCTACTCCTTTTCAATTGACCTGTGATTTGTGTTTCCACTGGGATGCAGCCAAGATGGTAGAGTCTGCATCTCTGTAGTTAGATTTTCCAGGTTTTATAGTTAAAATAAGAATTAACTCAGTTGACAAATTATTTGATGAATAAGAGTAATAGAAGACATTTTTACAAAGTTCTTTTCAGGGTGGAATGATAAAAACAATCATAACTGTTTATAAATGTATTTTTAAAACATATACTATACACAAATATTGTCATGTTTGTGTGTGAAATTTGTCTTGAGGGTAATCTTTTCTTTTTTGTGTTATAGGCAGCTGCTCTTTTGCCGGGTAACCTTGGGAAAGTCTTTCCTGCAGTTCAGTGCAATGAAAATGGCACATTCTCCTCCAGGTCATCACTCAGTCACTGGTCGGCCCAGTGTAAATGGCCTAGCATTAGCTGAATATGTTATTTACAGAGGAGAACAGGTAATTTGATTTTATTTGTTCATCTTCAAAGATACTATAAAGCCATACTTTTTTTTTTTTGTGGGTACTTGGGGTCGAACTCAGGACCTCACGTGCCAGCAGGCGCCCGTGCCACTGAGCGATATCACCGGCCCTTTTTTCATATATGGGTACGGGGAGTCGAACTCAGGACCTCGCACTTGCCAGGCAGGCGCTTATGCCGCTGAGCTATCTCACCAGCCCATAAAGCCATACTTTTAACTTTTTACTAATCTCTTAAATTGATAAGATATATTCCCTTAAAAACTGGATTTTTTTCTAACTTGAGAGTAACTTCACATTTGAAAAATTATAAATTCAGTAAAGTAAGAACATTCTCTTAAAAATTGTCAAAATCAGAAAAGTACTATTGATATATCTAACCTGTTCAGATTTTGCCAATTGCATTAGATCATTTTTTTTAAGCTTCTGTAAAATATAATTTATTAGAATCCTAGTTTTAATAGTTAATCTGTCTGTAGCAAAGACATGTATAATTCTCTCCTATTCTTAGTGGCAAGGAGCCAGTGAAAAGCTGTTCTAGAGCAGCTTTCTGAGTTGGGGCAAGGGTAGGGGTAGGTATCAGAATCACCTAGTTATTAAAAACAGACATGTACTTAATACCCATCCTAGACCTTCTGACTGAGAATCTAAAAGATTGGAGTCAAGATAAGGATGTTTCAAGAAAATGCCCCTAGATGATTCTACAACACTAATTTAGAACCTCCTTCCTAAAGTTTAGGAATTTTTTATCTTTCAAAGAAACTTGTTAACCAATATTTGAATTAATCTTTCTTTTCCAGGCTTATCCTGAATATTTAATTACTTACCAGATTGTGAGGCCTGAAGGTATGGTTGATGGATAAATAGTTGCTTTAGGAAACTAATTCCAGAAAACCTAAAATCACTGAAGTAACTGATGGCCTCTAAGTTTTACTCCTTTGCTGAAAAAAATTCATCTTGCCCATAAGCCTGTGGCAAAAGCATAAAAAATGTGAAAGAAGTTAAACATTCTGACTTGATAAAGCTTTAATAGTGTACAGTGTTTTCTAAATATTTCCTGTTTTTCAGCACTTTAACAGATGCCATTCCAGGTTAAACTGGGTTTGTCTGTACTAAATTATTAAGAGTTAACTTGAACCTTTTATACATTATGCAGTGATTCTAATGAAACTCATTTCCCTCAATGCCCTCAATAGAACTCATTTTACTAATATAGTACTGTGTTCTTTAAAACACGGCATTTACACTGAACACAAATTCATTTGTAAAACTGTAAATAAGAGCTTTTGTACTAGCCCAATATTTATTTACTTTCCTTTGTAATATAAATTTACTGTATTAGAACTGCAGCAGTTTACAAAATTTTTTTCATATGTATTGCTCATCTGTACTTCACATTGCATCATCTTGATTGAGTGACCTTTATATTTGATTCCAGAGGCTATGTTGTTAGTAGAGACTTCGTTGGGAAAATTTGAATTTATCAGAATAATTTGTTGCTGGAACCATTTATTTTTCATTAGAAACCTTTGTCATTTAAGGAAGGTTATGAATACTCTGGGGATTTAATTTGTGATGCCTTTGTATGTATAAGATACACATTCCAAAGAGCTCTAATTATGATAGGTCCTGATTACTAAAGAAGCTCCCTTTTTGACCTCAAACTCTATAGAGTTTGTTCTGAAGTTTTTCCAGTGACATTCTGTGAAAATTAGTGCTTCTGTTTTTTAGAGACTACTTTTGAACATTTATGGTGTTCTTATCATGTAATGTATTTAGAAAGTTAAATTTCAGCATTGGGAAGAGTAATCCTAGATAATTCCCCAATTAGTTTTAATTACCTTAAATCTAAAACAGGGAAAAAAATGGGAGTGGGTAGTATTTTATCCTGTTCTTTTTTCTATTTTTTTTTCCTTGATCTTACATTTATAGCCAGTTTGCACACCACGGGTAAACTCAATCAAGAATCATAAATGTAGGTGTCTCAAGTCCTTCCATGGCCTCCCGAATGGGCAGGTGCAGTGAGACTACTGAGTTGCCCCTCCCTGATGTCCTGCCCAGTTGGAAGTAGGCTTTCAGTTTGTGCTCCACTTGACAACAAGGCTTGTGTGCAATTTGGCAGCTATGGAGGGAATAACTATCCCATAAAATGTCATTCCTGTTTTCTAATGTCAAACTGTCTTTTCCATGAAGCATACTCAAGTATCTGGGTACAGAGCTTGTTGGCTCTAGCTCTTTCAGAAGTCAAGGAAAGATTTTTACCTACTTTAGTCTTTGTAAATGAGACTTCACACTCTGTACAAGTTCACCTTCGTTTCACATTTTATTCAGTCTGTAACTGACCCCTTAATTGTACATAGAGTGCTGAATAAGAGTTAAATCAAAGTAAATGCATTTCTGGAGTTGTTTCTATGATATAAATTTTGATCATTATTTGAGAAGTCAAATCCTGACCTTGAAGTGCTTTTATACAGCTCTTTACTAATTGCAAATATGATGCTACAGTCATTTCTTGGAACACAAATGGAATATGCCAAGTTTTATATACATTTTCAGGTTCTCTAATCTTCTAAGTTTTATAATTAGAAGATGATGAAATGAATTAATGGAATTTATATTTACATATCTTATCTCTCAACATTTAGCCCATATTACCCTATGAGTGAATCTGCAGTTGTCATCTGAAATCATTGTGTTCTATTAGCTTACAATATTGCAAACTGTGTTATTTCATCTAATCCATTGCTTAATCAATGTATTGTTTTTCCATGAATGATTATATTGTGGTTAGTATGTTAGCATGGCAATATTTTCAGGTAGCTTTTTGTTTATTGGGCGGCTGGAGTTGGGGGTTATTTTTTAGTGCTTTGCATGAAATACCTTTAAAATTATGGAATTACTTTTTCTTTTGTCTTCTGATTTTTTTTTTTTTTAAGTGGAATTTCATTTTTTGTGTGCGTAGTACCATTATGCCCATCTTAAGTGTCTTACTTGTACTGTATCACATTCCATACCCTCATTTAATTCTAAATAAACTGTTCACTTGTTTTTCTGGGTAGCATGGTAATTACTGGAATAGTATAAATGTGTTGAATGGTCTTCAAGGAAACAGATTTGAGATTATAATAAACCACACTTGCAGGGGGAAAAAATAAACATAGTTCTGAGTCTAGTAGTGATAAAGGGTACAATTTAAAGTTTGAATTATTGAATGTTATAGCCATAGTTACTCAGATGCTTTAAGATGAAAGTAGCTATAAAATGCTGTTAGACATTTAGACTGTCCAACATGATTTCTTGTTAAATTTTAAAACTCATTCCTGGAAATCAGCGTCCTTAACTTTATAAAGAGAAATATATTTTTGTTTTCTATGTCATATAAACATTTTCAATCAGTTTCCAAATCTCAAAGTTAGTGGTATATTTTATTCTTAAAAGAAAGTGTAATAATGTATATATTTTATATTTCAGTATGCTAAGTGTCCTTGTGTGTGACTAGTTCTGTTTTGCATAATAAGAGAATCATGGTGCAAATAATCAGTAAGTCTGACTTCGAAACACATTTCAGCAGCTTTATCTTTCTGCTTCGTTTAAGATAATATTGAAGTATTTGCTTGCTGTTTCTTAAACATGCATGCTAATATATGATGTAATCCAATTGTTTGCAGGTTAATGAGGCGAGAAAACATGCAAATAAATTTCCCAAAGCTCTTATGATTAGTATTCCTGACTGTGCCTTTACCTACTGTCGTGTCCTATTAGAAGACTAGAGTAACAAAGCAAACAAGTAGTGGTACCGCATCTTTAATAAAATTGTCATATTTCTATACAGTATGGCCATTCACTGTCTCCTGAGTCCTCACAAACACTCCTTTATGCTTACTAGCTCAGGCAGACTGTGACCTAAAATACTTAATTACACCTGTCTTAGTTACTTTTCTCATTGCTGAGACAAAATACCCGACACCCTAAGTTAAGGGAGGAAAGGTTTATTTAGCTCACAGTTTGTAGAGGTTTCAGTCCATAATCGGCTGGCTGCAAGGCAGGGTGGCATGGCAGACAGGCACTGCAGAGGAGAAACAGTTCGTGGCAGGAAGAAGATAGCACAGCAATGAGGGACGACCACAGCTTTTTCTGTCCCTTATATCTTATCCAGTCTACTTAGGGTGAGTAGCACTCACACCCTTAATCCCAGTGCCCTTAATCCTAGCATTGCACCATGAATCAATTCCAGCATCACACATTCTAGATCCAGCTACCTCTGAAAAATCCTCACCTGTGACTGCATGAGGCTTTGGGGGGACATCTAGACACAAGCCATAACAACACCCTTCCTTAAGAATTTCTTGCTCTTCGCATACAAACCACCATGCTTTCTCTACTTTGTCATCTGCCCACAATTGTCATCCCTATAACACAAATATACACAGAGCTCCAGAATAGTCTGCTAGTGTACTGTAGAGGAGTACTGCAGAAAAGTGTGGTCTTCAGATAGGGTTGGTCTGCGCACTATATTACCAGCCCATGGAGAGATGAATACAAAAAATAAAGCTGGTGGGCTGGAGATAAAACTCAGTGGAAGAGCACTTGCCTATATGCACAAAGCCCTGGTTTTAGTCCCCAGCACTGCCTTTAAAAAGGTGAAAATAAACTTTCTTAACAATTCGATGTTGCTACAGTATTTTTATTTATTTTACACAAATATTAGCCTGCAATAAATTGGGAATGAAGGAAAAAACCTGATCCTTCACAGATAATTTGAAAAGTTTAAGGATAATACCTGCTTTATATGCCAAAGACCTAGAACCTAGCTTATCTGGCACATAGTAGTTCTTCAGTACAGATTTTTTCTTTCAGTATTGGAGATTGAACTGAGGGCCTTCACACTGAGCTGTATTCCCAGCCCTTTTGATTTTCTGTTTTTGAGACAGTGTCTTGCTAAGTTCCCAGGGCCCATGAAGTGAACATCTGCTGCCTCCTTTTCTCCTCATGTGTTGTGGTCAGGGTTTCCAAGGGAGTAGATTTAATATAGGGCACAATTTATAGGATTATTTTATAATATTCACCCAAAAAATCAAATGCACAAAAGTGCAATAGATCTGTCCACGCACTAGCTGGATCCAAAGAATCCAGCTGAGGGCCTGGATCCCATGGCAGTGTCCTCCACAAGTCCAGCTGAAGACCCAGAGCCCGTGGCAGTGTCCTCCACAAGTCCAGCTGGAGGCCTAGAGCCCATGCCAGAGTCTCATGCAAGTCTGTATCAGGGATCTGCACTGGAAAGGCCCAAAGTCCAGTGATGAAAGCTAAAAAGTCTGCGCCAGTGGGATGAAGGATCTGTGCCAGCAGGCTGAGGGATCTGCATGGAGCCAGGAAGTGATGCTCAAGGTAAGGACCAGAGCTCCCCTCGAAGAGAACCACAGCCATCCTCAGCAACAGCAAGGACCCAAACTCCTCTGACAGTGTGGACAGGCGAGTTCATATCAGGAAAGCCAGTGTGACAAGCTTCTCCAGGAAGATCAACAGCACACCATCTTCCCCTCCAGTTCCCTTTGTATGCTGTTGGCAACAATCCTCAGGTGGGCCATCCACACCCAGCACCACACTGATTCAGTTCAGCTGGGTGTTACCAGTTACCCATTAGTTTATCCACCACACATTCCTAAGGCCACTCCATACCACTTGCTGATTATTTGGCACTTGACAGAAGGCTTAGAACAAATGTGGCAAAGAAAGATTGGGGGCTTATGCCCCTTAGTCAGCTTGTAAAAGAAGCCCTCTAGACCAAAATATCTCATTGACCAAGTTCAAAATTTTCTTTAGAAATCTCTGATTGCATGTCAAAGCAAGTTTAATATTACTCTATTAAATAGTTCTCAAGCAAATTTTTTTTAAAGATTATGGAAGCTGGTCCCTGATAGACCTATTAAAGCAAGCGTGTGGAAAGCTCCTATCATAGTGCCTTGTCCATAGTAAAGAGCTACAAAAACTGGTTAATACATTAGAACAGCTAAAAGACACCAAATAGTAATGTAGACCTAATAGCTATTCTTGAATGTAAAACTTTTTTCACCAAGTGCTCATTGAACATTCACAAAGTTTGCCCATGCATTAGGCTATAAAGATAACCTTAGTTAAGCTCAATTATAAACTGCAGAAAGCATCTTCTGATCTCACTGCTCAAAACAAAAAAAGCTAGTTGCAATGGCACATGCCTATAATCTCAGCTACTCAAAAGGCTCAGGTGAGAGGATCACAAGTTTGAACCCAGGCTGGACAATTTAGGCACTTAGCAAGACCCTGTCAAAAATAAAAAGGGCCGGGTGATGTAAAAAAAAAAAAAAACCCTGATTTCAATCCCACTACCACAAAGAAAAAACCCCAACAGACAAAGTGAACAAAATATCCTAAACACCAAGATACTTAAGATTTTCCTGTGGTTCAAACAAGGAAAACAAAGTTGAAATTGCAGACTAGTAAATAGGATTTAAAAAACCACTATTGGGCCAGTGATACAGCTCAGCGGCATGAGCGCCTGCCTGGGAAGTGTGAAGTCCTGAGTTCGACTCCCAGTATCCACATATTTAAAAAAAAAAAACTATTAAAAAACATGATTCACCTAAAGTTTGTCCAAACTATTTAAGACTTTATTTATAATAACATACAAGAAAAAAAGTATTTCAGTGAATAATTTATTGATAGAACCAAAAAGGAGACGATAAAAGACTTAATAAACAGTAAGAAAACAATTGAGTAGCATCAATAAATGCAAAAACTTTTTTGGTTTTTTAGGGGTATTGTCTTTAGTTTAATAGACATTTATTCCTTTAGTTGAACAGTCTCTATGCACAACCAGAATGTATGGGCCCTTTGTTCATTTTGTTGAGTAGAAGGAATTCAGATCTCAAGGTTTTATGAGCGTGTTAGCTAATATTTTCTGGAAATTAACTTGAAGCCCCTAAAGAAATAAAAATCAGTACAGGGAAAGCATCAATTAGATTTTGAAGTCAGACCCTTACTCTTAAGTCTCCAAACCCAGAATGAGGTTGAATGCGTTTGATGAGTTCATGGGCAATTTCTTTTGTATTTCTTCCATACTTAAGTTTCCCCTGGGAAATAATAGCCTAGTCTACTAGCAGATGTGACAAAAACAAAATTGAGATGTGATATACTTATCTGATGGTCTGTGGAATAGCAAGGATTTTGAAGGTAGTCTGACCAGGGATAGGAAAAATAACAATAGACAATATAGATTGAAAATGATGAACTTGCAGTGACACCAACTGACTTTTCTTAGTGTTCTTATGGGAGTGGATAAATCGAATTGACCCAAGATGATTTCTTGGGCTGAGTAAAGCTGTATCTTTAAACAGCCCATCATTTTTTTCCCTCCTGTGTGCCTAGAGGCTTCATAATGGTGAAAGTATTTTAAGGTCTTTATTGAATGGCTACTGGCTAACCAGATTCCCACCCTAGCATTTATCACTAGCTTATCACCCTTAAGGTAAATAATTCTCATTTACCTAATGTCCATTCATTAGCCAACTGTTTCAGAATACACCAGCACTGCGACTGGTTCACTACTGTGCATCAAATTCAGAATTCAATTCCATGGAGCCAAATGACTGACAAGGAGCTTTCATACTTTGTGTGAACTTATTTGGTACTTTGGAGACACAGGCAGTTTTGTTTGGCTTAAACTAAATTTGTTTCATTTGTAAGAGAAACCTCTTGCAGCAAGTTTATTTTTTGAGAATAGCGACACTTTGGAAACATTCTATCAGAAGCAGCAGTTGTACAAATGGAACTTTGGATTAAATTTGAAAACAGGCTGTAGTTCAGTTTATGGTTTTCTACACGTGATCATGATACTATATAATATTAAGGTATCCTTCTCATCCTACAATTTTTTTGTGCAAAATCCAATTTCAAGTTTGTACTTGCCAAATGCCAGAAAACCAGCCACTTTAAACCAGAAGAGCACTGCATCACCCTAATAAAGCTGTGGGTTTCATTACATGCACCAAAGTAATCTACAGGGCTAGTTCTAACACTTCACTGTTTTTTTTTTTTGTTTTTTTTTTTGTTTTTTTTGTGGGTACCGGGGGGTCGACCTCAGGACCTCAGGCGCCCGTGCCGCTGAGCGATATCACCGGCCCCTTTTTCGTATGTGGGTTCCAGGAGTCGAACTCGGGCCCTCGCACTTGCCGGGCAGGCGCTTAAGCCGCTGGGCCATCTCACCGGCCCCCCACTTCACTGTTTTTGTTTTTGTTTTTGTTTTTTTTTTGTGGGTACCGGGGGGACGACCTCAGGACCTCGCGCGCCAACAGGCACCCGTGCTGCTGAGCGATATCACCGGCCCCTTTTTCGTATGTGGGTTCCAGGAGTCGAACTCGGGCCCTCACGCTTGCCAGGCAGGCGCTTACGCCTCTGAGCCATCTCACCGGCCCCCCACTTCACTGTTTTTGTTTTTGTTTTTGTTTTTTTTTTGTGGGTACCGGGGGGTCGACCTCAGGACCTCGCACGCCAGCAGGCGCCCGTGCCGCTGAGCGATATCACCGGCCCTTTTTTCGTATGTGGGTTCCAGGAGTCGAACTCGGGCCCTCACGCTTGCCAGGCAGGCGCTTACGCCGCTGAGCCATCTCACCGGCCCACACTTCACTTTTAAATAATTTGTTTTGTACCTATTCTACTGCACAGGATGTTTTAAATACTGAGATACAGCTCCCTAATACAATAAAAACAGACAAAAAAGCTTATTAGAAACAAAGATACAGTACATCATCACTTAGTAGCCTTCAACATTATTGTACTCACTTCCATAATTTGACATTCGTGAAATCTGCTATTTAACAACACCTTTAAAGAGATATGACAGCCCTAAATTATTTATTAGGTTATGAAGTTTACAAACATTACTTAGATTAACAGTAACGGTGGAGCTGGAGAGATTGCACCTTCTCCAAGCTGCATAGTACGAGCCGTGGTGAAACTTGCCCTTTCCGAGGCCAGGACTTTTTTTTTTTTTTGAAGACAGGGTCTCGCTGTGCAGTCCAGGCTGGAGTTGAACTCACTGTGTAGCCCAGGCTGGCCCGGAACTCGCAGTGATCCTCCTGCCTCAGCCTACTGAGTGCTGGGATTATAGGCACCATTTCCATCAAGGCTGGGACTCTTGCAGCCTGCAGATTTTAGTCCACACATCTCCCTGTGCTTATGGATGGGCTTGGTGATCTCCTGGGTGTCAGGGTTTTTTCTAATGGCTTTATGGAATGGTTCATTGAGGACAACCTAAAAATTTCTGTGTGGAATCTTCACAAACCCAGTAAGAATTTATAACTCCAGAGCCGCACAGTGATATCCAGCTTGCTCTTCAGCAACAGAATGATGGCTTTGTGTAAACTTCAGCTGGTTAACACCACAGTGAACAGACTCGCACCCTTAGTAACTAGGCGTTTGCGGCCATCACAGCACACATGAATTCTATATATGACAACATCTTGCTTGGCCTTGTATCTGTGCACTTTATATGGCCAGGTGGAGTGGGGAGAGCACAGTGGACCTCAAGAAAGTGCAGCACATTGGATTGCTTCTTCCTCCACACCTCCTGGATGTATTTACGTGCACCCATCTTGGCTTACCTGACAGGTGCCACCAAAAAGAAAAGGTCAAAAATTGATCCTTGAGGGAATGAAATAGATAAGGTAATTAAGAAAAAAGTCAAGAAACCCAAAATATAAAAATGGGAAGTAACCACACAGAGAAAATGTTAAAGAACTGTCAAGGATGACTTTGTAATAACTTTGGAAACCTACCTTAGATAAAACCTGAGGTAATATTTAAAATCTAAGGTACTATTTTAGTAAAACATAAATGGTGAGAACCTCAGACAAGAGCAAAGCTAATTGGTGCAACCACTGTGGAAATCAGTGTGGAGATTCCTCAAAAAACGAACTAGAGGTCCCATTTGACCCAGCTATTCCCTTTCTGGGTATCTTCCCAAAAGAATTAAAAGCATCATACCACAGCAATATATGCACACCGATGTTTATAGCAGCATAGTTTGTAATAGCCAAATCTTGGAAACAGACCAAATGCCCATCAACAAATGAATAGATAAAGAAGATGTGACTTTTTTATACAATGGCATACTACTCTGCCATAAATAAGCTTGAGACATTCTTTTTTTTTTTTTTTTGTGGGTACCGGGGGGTCGACCTCAGGACCTCGCACGCCAACAGGCACCCGTGCCGCTGAGCGATATCACCGGCCCCTTTTTCGTATGTGGGATCCGGGAGTCGAACTCGGGCCCTCGCGCTTGCAAGGCAGGCGCTTATGCCGCTGAGCCATCTCACCGGCCCAGCTTGAGACATTCTTAAGTAAATGGATTCACCTTGAGACCATACACTTAAGTGAAATCAATTGGACACATGTAAATACCACGTTGTTTCTCTGGTGTGAAACTGAAAGTAAATAAGGACAAAAACATATATTAGGTATTGTGAAATAGGAAAAAAATTGTTCAAATGGGGAGGGGAACAAGGTGGGGGAGAGCAAAAGGAAGGAAGGGAAAAGTTAAAAAAAAAGCAAGAAAAGGAAAAAATGGAAACAAAGCTTTTGTAAATGGGGAGGGGAGGAGGGGTTGAAGTGGGAGGGTAGGGGAATAGGAAAGAAGAATCAAGTTATATCACGTACAGGTACAAATTCTCTGTGATGAATGTGATCATTACGTATATCTAAAATGTACCAGGGCCGGTGAGATGGCTCAGTGGCGTAAGCGCCTGCCTTGCAAGCGCGAGGGCCCGAGTTCGACTCCTGGATCCCACATACGAAAAAGGGGCCGGTGATATCGCTCAGCGGCACGGGCGCCTGTTGGCGCGTGAGGTCCTGAGGTCGACCCCCCGGTACCCACAAAAATAAATAAATAAATAAATAAAAATAAAAATAAAATAAAATGTACCAATAAAATCTGACTGAAGAGAAAAAAAAAAAAAAAAAACAAAAAAAACAAAGCTAAACCAGATGCCAAGAAAGAATTGCTGTCAAAAACTGTCCCCAGGGCCGGTGAGATGGCTCAGCGGCGTAAGCGCCTGCCTTGCAAGCGCGAAGGCCCGAGTTCGACTCCCGGAACCCACATACGAAAAAGGGGCCGGTGATATCGCTCAGCGGCACGGGTGCCTGTTGGCGCGCGAGGTTCTGAGGTCGTCCCCCCGGTACCCACAAAAAAAAAAAAAAAAAAAAAAAAAAACTGTCCCCAAACAATTCCTAGATGAGTTTCCTAGGTCAATTCTGAAAAAAAAAAAAAAAAAAGATAACTCCAATGCTATTTAAACTATTCTAAAGTGGGAGAAATTCAGAGAAGTTTTCGCCACCATCCCCGTATAGTAGACAAATGCCCTTCCACTGAACTACATCCCCAGCCCTTTTTAGTTTTATTTTGAAACAGGGTCTCACCAAGTTGCCTCGGCTGCCCTGGAACTTGGGACCCTCCTGTCTCAACCTCCCAAGGAGCTGGGATTACAGGCATGTGCTACCACATCCGGTTCAGTTTTTCAAATACAGCATAAAATTAATATCAGACTTCAATAAGGTAATACAAAAAAGAATGAATATTAATGAACAAATCTTTAATTGCAAACAAGCAAACGAAATCCAGCAGAACATTTAAGGATAGCAGTAGCAAGAGCAGAGATTACCTGCAGGTAGGCATGATGAAAATGTTAAATCTTTTTTTAAAAAAAATACATAATGACCAGTTGGAGTTTATAGCAAAAAATCAAGGGTGACTCATCTTTAGAAAATACTGTAATTCAATATTTTCAGTATTTTATCAACACAAGGCAGAAGTAATAGTTTCCTTGGATTCTGAAAAGACACTTGATAAAGTCATAATATATGTATTTATATGCATATATATACACACAAGAGGCGTAGGTATTTCCAAATGTCGTGTACATATAACTCAACTTCGTATGTGAACCAAAAGCCAGTCTTACTCTTAGTAGAGGGATATTAGAGACATTTCTTGAGTCAAGAACCAGGTGAGACTATCCATATCCCTATTTAACATAGTTCTGTAAATACTAGCTAAGGTTACTAGGGGAAAATGTTAAAAATTTTAAAAGGGAAAGCAAAGTTACTTTTAATTCCACCTGATTTTAAAACTAAAAAAAATAATAAAACAAAAAAATATTGAAATAATAAAATTCAGTAAGATGACAGGTATAAATTAATATATATAAAATGGATTTTTAAGGTATAATCATAGAAAATTTTGTTTTTTCCTTTGGTTCTGGGGATTGAACCCAGGGCCTTCACACTGAGCCCCAATTTTTGTTTCTTTCTTTTTGTTTTTATTTTTGTCTTTTGAGACAGTATCTCACTAAGTCACTAAGTTGCCCAGGCTGGACTCAAACTTGCAGTCCTCCTGTCTCAGCCTTCCAGGGTCCTGTGAGAAAATATCCCATTTATAATAATAAATATATCTAATATGTAAGGATAAATTTAACAATAAGAAAATTTAATGTTACCTAAAGACAAAACTGGTACAAGTAGAATACCTATGCTGTTCTTGTACAGAAAGATTCAGTTTTATAACGATTGTATTTCTTTTTTTTTTTTTTTTGTGGGTACCAGGGGTCGACCTCAGGACCTCGCATGCCAGCAGGTGCCCGTGCTGCTGAGCGATATCACCGGCCCTTTTTTTTTTTTTGGTATGTGGGTTCCGGGAGTTGAACTCGGGCCCTCGCGCTTGCCAGGCAGGCGCTTACGCCGCTGAGCCATCTCACCGGCCCTAACGATTGTATTTCTTTCTAAATTAATATGTAAATTTACTACGACCTAACAACTTACCCATTAGAGAAAAGAGGTGGGAAAGTACCAAAACTGTACTCTTACTATGAAAAAACTAAACATACAAGGCCAGGCATGGTGGCACATACCTGTAATCCCGCACTGTCAGAGGCTGGGGCAGAAGGATTCTGAAAGAACGCAACCTGGGCAACTTGATAACTTAGTGAGAACCTGTCTCAGAATAAAAAATGGGCTGGAGATGTACCTCAGTGTGAAGGCCCTGGATTCAATCCCCAGTACTGAAAAAGAAAAAAAGTAAATGAATGAATAAAATGAACATAAAAGGATTTTTATAAAAACTATCCAAAAAAGTACTTCCTGAGGGGATACCAGCCATATTGCATATTAAAATATTTTAAGGTTACTGTTATTGAACAGTAATACCAGCAAATAGACTAATCAACAGAGTGGAAGAAATTGTCTCAAATTCTCAAATTGACTCTACGATAAAGGAGGCTGCTATGAACAGAATTGTTTCCTCTTAAAATTCATATGATGAACTGGGTGCAGCGTGCATTCCCAGCATGAGAGGAGGCTCATGCTCAACTCAGGAGGCTGGGGTGGGAAGACCATAACATGATGAGACCCTGTCTCAAAAACAAAGCTGACATGAAGCCATAACCCCCAATGTGATGGTATTTGGAGATGTAGCCTCGGGGGGTGGTGGAAATTAGGTTTAGGTGAGATCATGAGGGTGGCCCTCACAATGCGATTAGTGAAAAGAGAGAGCCTTTGTTCCTGGGTGCCTGCCATGTGAGGATGCAGTGAGAAAGCAGCCATCTGCAAGCCAGGAAGAGAGCCCTCACCAGAACGCTACTGTGCTGGCACCCCCATCTCAGACTTCCAGCTTCTTGAACTGTGAGAAAATAAATTTCTGTTGTTTTAAGTTACCCTATCCAGCATTTTCTTATGGCAGCCTAACCTGACTAAGGCAATAATATATTAATGTAATGTAATTGCGGGAAAGATCACAGTATTGCGACAACTGGGACCTCTCTGGGAAAAAATACTGGACCCATCTCTGGCCACACCACCTTCGATGCACCTGATCTCATCTGATCTTGGAAGCCATGCAGGACCAGGCCTGGTTCGGTCTTGGATGGGAGATCCTCTGGGAATGCCAGATGCTGTGAGCTTAAAAATAATAATATTAATAATATTGGGCCAAAACCTTATTCATTACATCAGAATATACTTTAGATGAGTCAAATATGTAGTAAGAGAAAATGAAACTATAAAACTACAAGAATAAAACAAGTTTATTAATCTTGGTATAAGGAAGGCCTAACTATAACACAAAACTCAGGAACTGTGAAAGCAAATATAAATTCAACTTCACAAAAATTTAAAATATCTGGGTAAGTGCCAAACTGTGACAAATATTTGCAGTGGATAAGAAATTCATTGTCTTACCATATAAAAACCTCTTCAAAAGCAAGATGCAAAACATAAGCAACCCAATAGAAAATTAACAATATACAGAAAAAGAAATAAAAATGGCATTAGGCTGAGGGTATAGGTCAGTGGTAAAGCACTTGCCTAGCATGCACAAAGTCCTGGAGTCAATCCCCAACACACCCCTAAAAAAGGAAAGAAAGACGGTATTTACAGAAGAGAAATACAAATTTACAGTGATGTAGTTTTTCATCTCATATTAGTAAAAATGAAGAAATGTTATTCAAAATACTTAACATCCAAGTACTGACTCATCAGAACAGATTCACTGCTCCCTCTTCTGCTTGGGGTTAATCCTTGCTGGATCCTGGGGGAGCTAGAGCTTTTGAGACATTAGAGAAGCGCACATGGTGGGGGGGAGCTAGTTATAGAAATATGCTAATATTGTAACAACCAATATAGCCCCACCTATCAGCAACGTGAAGAAATACCTGTCATATCATTTGGAGAAAAAAAATCTCTATAGGAAAAATGAACAATACCTTTCCAAATGTTAGAGATAGTTCTGAGAAAAAGAACCCATGATCAGGAAATATATCACAGTATTATTTAAAAAGATATAAATAGCACAGCTCCCCGTCAATACAGGACTGGTTAAATATAGTGCATTCATACACCAGAAAATTGGAATCATGAATAAGCCAATTCTATGTGTACTGATCGAGATAGATTATTGAGTTGGGGAGGGGACAAGATTCAAAACTGTGTAGAGTATGTTACCAATGTGAAAAATTAATATAGAAGAAATATCAACAGATAGGCTTTGTACATAGGCTATTTTGGAAGACTGCCAATCAGTGTTACTAATCTGAGGATGTGATCCAGGGGCCAAAGATAAAGGGATAGGCCAAAAGCTAATTTTCCACTTTCTAAGTTCATTGAACTTAGAATTTGTACTATGTGCATTCATCTAAAAATATAATTTCTTTAAGGATGAAGTTTGATAATAGCTAAGGGTTCTAGATTTTAAGCTCTAAGTCTGCAAAAATGTGGCCAAAACCAAACCAATCTTCCCTGCCAAATTTGTGCTTCCCTTCCTATTTAATGTCTGTCCAACCCTCCCGTTGGTCAAGACAAAAACCTTGGGGTTATTACTCTTTCTCTAACATCCCACACTCAATCCACTAGTCTATTTTTTCACCCTTATCCACCACCCACATCTCCCAGCTCCCATAGTCTGTTTTCAGCTAAGGGTCCAGAATGCTCTTTTTGAAGCTTAAGTCAAACCACAGTACTCCATCTGCTCAAAACCCTGCATTTGGCTCCCCATTTTGCCTAGAGTAAAAAGCTAAAGTCCTTAAAATGCCTCACTTGACCCTGTGTGGCCTAATTCTGCATCCCTGTGACACCATTTCCCACTCTACGCCTTGCTAACTCTGCTCGGGCCACTTCAGTCTTCTCCCGCACACACAGACATGCTTCCCCGAGGGCCTTTGTGATTGCCGTTTCTGTGCCTAGAATGTTCTTCCCCCAAGCATTCCCCGTGCCTGCTGTCCCGCTGCCTTCACAGTTGTTTGAATGTCACCTTCACAGACTTTCGGAACCACGTTATTTTAAATTCCATTGCATCATTTCCCCTAGATCACTCACAATCCTTACCCTGCTGTATTTTCCCCATAGACTCACTAATCACATTCCAAATTCAGTATAGGGGCTGGAGGTATAGCTCAGTGGTAAGAGTGTCTGCCTAGCACGTATGTACAAGGCTCTGGGGTCACTCCTCAGCACTGAAAAAAACTATATGATTTACTTACTTATTATATGTATCGCAGTCTCTCATATACACACTAAAATGTGAACTTCACAAAGATGGATTCCACTAATGTACCCCTAGTGCCTACAACAGTGTCTGGCATATAGATGGTACTCAATAAACACTTGCTAAATGAGTGAATGGGCTTTATGAATGATCACTCAGTTCTTTTAAAAAGTCTACTCACCACTATATGGAAAAAGCAACAGCTAACAGTGGTACCACAGTAATAACAACATAAGCATCAAATCCACTACCAGCAATAACAATATCAATGATCAAAGTTATCATTTTTAAAATTCACCACTAATAATATTAATATTAAAATCACAGTTATTTCTCAAATCCACTATTACTTATATCAGTAATCACAACTGACATTCATGAAATCCCTGTACTATGCAGATAAGTCTACATGGAAGATACCATCTTCCAGATGAGGGCACTAGGACTCAAGAGTTAAATTCAAGGTCCGAGTCTGATAAGTGGAGTCTTCTCTGATGCCTTTTCTGCTATGTTGAGAAACTCTTATCCTAAAGGTGTTGTGCTCCTGTCACTCAGGAATCTGTGGGAATGTCATTGGTCACCTGTACCCCACAGGAGTGCAGGAGGAATAGGTTCTCTCTTTAGTGTTTGTGGCACTTGCAGTATCAGATCACAAGCAATAACTGCTGTTCCTTTTCGGGAACCGCTACCGCAGCCAGACACTCCAAAGGATGTTTTTATTCAGAATCCCTAATTGGCGGTATTTTAAACTGATTTGAGGAACAGATGGATTCTGGATGAAGCTGTAATCCAGAGGTTGAAACTGATTTCTCTTGACAGTTTCAACTCCATATACTTATCAACAGTTAAAACTCTTCTTGCGGGATGTTCCATTTCAGAAAAAGGGGAATGTTTCTGTTCTGACCACTGAATAAATGGAGAAAGGATCTAGGAAGAAATGACCCAACTGAAGTTTAATAGATTTTAATATAAAAAGACTTAGCAGATTGCAATGGAAGTGAATATAGTCTGTTTGTATTTATAGACAGGGATTAAACAAAATAATCCAACAGGAGTCTGTGCAGGCAATTGTTTGGGAGCAAGAGAGATCCATCTGCTTGCAAAGAATTGTGAATGAATGAGGATCCATGGCTCAGTGGGCAGGAGGGAAATAGGGAAGACCACCAGTCTGAATAATCAGACATTCAGATTTCCCACCATTTTGTTCTATTATATCCAAATGTGAGAAGCTGCTTTCCAGTCCTCCACATACAAAGCTCTTTATTGGACTTTACTGAGGCATGATCCCCAGCTGCTTTACTCAAACTGCCAGCATCTGAAGGCATTTGGCTTGATGTTGTCTGGCAGCTTGGCTTTGCCCCCAAGTAGATTTATGAGCTGTGAAAGATAGTCAAATTAACACCCTAAGCATGCTGATAGGATTAGAGGCCTGTATTTGCATACTGCCCTGACATCCATACCATCTTTGTGTATTCCCAGCCCTCCTGGGTGGGGTTTAGAGAGGGCAAGTAGAAGGTGAGGCCACACACCCCTCTCCCAGCTGGCAACACAAAGGGTCACCACGAGATTCCAGATGATGTTATTTGGCACTCAACATCCTCTAATGGCAGCATCTCCCAATCAAAAGGACTGAACTGACATCGTAAATGCATCAGCAGTCAAGATGGATGCCCACCCATGACTCCCAGGGACAGGAAGAGCCAGTCTCTTCTCTGGGGTAGGGCGAACTCCTCTAATTGCCCTAAAAAGCACTGGGGATGGGCCATAAAACAACCATTTAACTCCTACTAATTACTGATTGTTCTGATAGTAATAGGCATATTCATTATAGAAAATTTGGAAAATGCTAAAAAATACAGCAAAGTAAAAATCACCCGTTACTTAGAAATAACTTACCAGTACATCTCATGTATTTTCAAGCTGTTCTATGGATATGGACAGGTCATTTGGTTTTTTGTTCTCTATTGGTTTTAAATGTTGGGGTTTGAACCCAGGTCCTTGCATGTGTACTCTGCCATTGAACGATACCCCAACCCTGTTGTTTTTATTGCAACAAAGCCATAATATTGTTTATCCTGAATCTTTTAATATTACATCCCAAGCATTTCCTCGAGTTACTATCTTTTTTGTACTGTGAGGAACACTGAAGAATTACTTCATCACATCACATACTTGAGCCTTGTGAAATGAACACCCCAGTGTAGAGGCAAGAGATGACTGGGGTGGCAGAAGGTTATATATATATTTGCAATTTCATGGAAATCCCTAAGGACTGGAATGAAACCAAAGCCCAATGTTTAATAAAACAGTTGGAAGCCAGGCATAGTGGTACACACCTGTAATCCCAGCACTCAAGAGGCTGAGGCAGGAGGATCACCATGAGTTTGAGCCAGCCTGGGGTATGTAGTGAGTTCAAGGCCAGCCTGAACTACATAACCCCCGTCACACAAAAAAATAATAGTAATAATAATAATTTTTTAAAAATAAAAGAGTTGGAATACCTTCCTGATTCTCAGGACTCTTACCACCAAGGTAGTCCATCCTGTCTCAATGGCAATGTTGTAATACTATATTTATGCCTTTGGATATATAAATGTAAATTTGTATGTTCATTTATTTTTGGCGATACTGGGGATTGAACTCAGGGTCTTAACACTGAGCTACATCCCCAGGCCATTTTTTATTTTGAGACAGGGATTTCACTAATTTGCTAAATTGCCCAGGCTGCACTCAAACTTGCATTTCTCCTGCCTCAACCTCCCAAAGTGCTGAGATTACAAGCACACACCACATGTCTGACTAATATTTTTAAAGTGTGGTTTTGGCTTTCCTGTCTCTATTTTGAGAATTAAACTGTTTGGTTTTTTGTTTTTTTGTGTGTGTGGGTACCGAGGGTCGACCTCAGGACCTCGCATGCCAGCAGGCGCCCGTGCTGCTGAGCGATATCACCGGCCCCTTTTTCGTGTGTGGGTTCCAGGAGTTGAACTCGGGCCCTCACACTTGCCAGGCAGGTGCTTATGCCGCTGAGCCATCTCACCGGCCCTAAACTGTTTGTTGAGCTGGCCATGGTGGTGCACACCTGTAATCCCAGCACTTGGAAGGCTGAGACAGGAGGATCACTGCAAATTCGAGGCTGGCCTGGGCTACAAAGTGAGTTCAAGGCCAGCCTGAACTGCATAGTGAAACCCTGTCTGAAAGAGATAATAAATAAATAAATAAATAAATAAATAAATAAATAAATAAACAAACTCTTTGTTGTTTCTAGTATGAAATAGGTTTTCAATACCCTGGAACTCTAGTACCTAGCCTTGTACCTACAGAAAATGAATTTTATGATTCAATTAAGGACTATCACAAAAATTTTTGTTTATGTAATCTAGGGATCAGACCCAAGGTCTTTTGCATGCTAGACAAGCATTCTGCTACATCCCCAACCCAACCAGGAATCATTTAGATTATTTTATTAGGTAAGAGATTGCCGTAAATCTATTGTTTTGGAGAGGGTTCTCAATTCTGGCCATCATTTGAGTCATGTGGAAAGTTTAAAAAAACTGCTATGTGGGTCTTACCTCTAGAGATCAAATTCAAACAGTCAAGTTTGGACTAAAATAGCTCAGGAAAATGCCAGATGTGTTGGTGCATGCCTGTAATCCAAGCTACTCAGGAGGCTGAGGCAGGGGTATCCCAAGTTTAAGGCCAGCCTGGGCAAACTAATGATACCCTGTCTTAAAAAAAATAAAAAAATAAAAATAAAGGACTGGGGTAGGTGTGGCTCATTGGTACAGCATTTGCCAAGCATATACAAGGCCTTGAGTTCAATCCATAGTACAACAAAAAAAAACAAAAACAAAACAAACAACCTTCAGGATCAGTACACAGTGGCACTCTGAAATTCCCGTTATCCTAGAATCCCAGCTACTTGACTGTCTGAGGTAGGAAGACTGCAAGTTCAAGGCCTGCCTGGGTAATTTAGGGAGACCTTGTCTCAAAATAAAAATAAATAGTTCAGTGGTAGAGTCTCCCAAGTTCAAACCCCACTACAAAGATGGGGGGGGATATTTCAGAAATTCTAATGAGCACCCAGAGTCAAGATCCTTCATGTTTAATCCCTTGTAAAATTGCCTTCCCAACAAGGCAGAGGGAGGACAAGTCAGTTTTGTCTGTGACTATTCCCAGCATCCAGCCCCAGTGACTGGGATATTTGTATTAAATGAATGCAGTAACGCCCTCGACCCTCATTAATGGAAGACTTGAATGGCAGCCTGTTTAAACTCACCACTGGGTCTTCGAAGTCCTGAAGGCTCTGAGAACTGATTTGAGCCAAGTTAGAAGGTAACTACAGGAAGGAGGTAAAGATAAACGAATGATGGGCAATGAGGGTACAGAGAGGATTCTAGCAAGGGTTGGGAGCAGATTGAGTTGGCCTTGATTGTGAGAAGACAGGTTTATTGTGAAGGCAATTATTTCTTCCCTGAAGGTCCCCAGGATAACAATTGTACGGGGGAAAATGAGAGGTGAGTGCCCTAAGAGATTGCAATAGAGACAGGAGTTGGACGAACCTAAGGAGCTGTTGAGACACCCATATTCATAGCTTCTGCCTGCCTATAATTCCAAGCACGAAGTGGTGCTATAAATCAGAGCTGTGGTGGCTCCGCAGCGTTCAGGGGGGTGTCCCAAGGAAGATTAATGGGTATTAGTTGGGGGGGTAGGTAGAAGAGGGGTGGATAAAAAGCTGACATGGAACAGTTCCCAAGAATAGAAAGTCAGACAGAAGAGATGGTGCTGAATAGGATTTCTTGAAAGTTACTGTGTGAAAGGATGAAGCCCTAGAGGCCACCCTTTAGGATAGTGTTTTGGTTTTTTGGTTTTGGGTTTTTTTGTTTTGTTTTGTTGGCTCTGAAGCAAAATTATAATAACATTGTTGGCCTAAAGCAGGTGAAAGCCAAAGTAACTTTTACATATTTACTTGCTTTTAAACATTATTTAAATTCTGAATAGCTCTTATATTTACATAGTTCAAGAACATTATAGGTGTTGTATACCTATAATCCTAGCTACTCAGAAGGCTGAGACAGGAAGATTGCAAGTGCAAGACCAGCCTGGGAAACTTAGGAAGACCTTGTCTCAAAATAAAAAAATTAAATAAAAAAGATTAGGGATGTAGCTCAGTGATTCCTAGGTTCATTCCACATCTAGTACCACAACAAAAAATTTTTTAAAAAGATTAAAGTACAGGGGCTGGTGATATAGCTCAGTGGCATAAGTGCCTGCCTGGAAAGCACGAGGTCCTGAGTTTGACTCCTGGTACCCTCATATTAAAAAAAAAATTAAAGTACAAAAAAATATCAGTGAACATTCTTTCCTGTTCCCATCCTCTAGTCGCTCATGTTAAATACTATTATTTGTTTCTAGTACACCGTATCAGAGGGGTTTTTTTGTTTTTGGGGGGTTTTTTTTTTGGAGAGGGGAGGCAGTGCTAGAGATGGAACCTAGGACCTGGTGCATGCTTGGCATGGGAGCTACACAACCAGCCATCTATCAGATTTGAATATATATATAATCTAATATGAATCTATGTATTTAACTCTTTTTAAAAATCCACATTATAGCCAGGTATGGTGACACACACCTGTAATCCCAGAACTCGAGAGGCTGAAGTGGGAGGGTCACCGTGAGTTCAAGGCCAGCCTGGGCTCCATAAGCAAGTTCAAGGCCAGCCTGCACTACATAGTGAGACCCTGTCTCAAAAAAAAAAAAAAAAAAATCCACATTAAATACACTTTTCTGCATCTTCCTACATTTTTTGTATCAGAACTCGAACTCAGGACATCAAGCTTACCAGGCAGACACTGTGCCTCTGAGCCCCTATTTTCACTTATCTTGTGGATCTTTCTATACAAGTATATAGAAAGCTTCTGCAGCCATCTTTTTATTTTATTTTATTTTTTTCAGATTTCATTCATTTTATTTTCCTTGTGTAAAAATCCTTATGTTGTAGCTACTGCTGGAGCTTGAATCTTCTGGACAGAGGCTCTGGTGGGTTTTCACAAGATGATCGCTGAATCCCCAATAGGGAGACTTGGTGAACACAGTCTCTTTCCAGAGGTCAGGTGTCAGGTAGGTCTTGAAGATGGCATCAAAGGCGGCCTTAGCAAAGTTGCCCAGTGTAGTAGCTCAGCCCTTGGCAGAGGTGTAGCAGTCATCAATACCAGCCATCTTCAGCAGCTTCTTGGGCACAGGAGCTGAGACAATGCCAGTGCCTCTGGGGGCAGGCACCATCTTTTTAAAGTGCACACATGGCATTAAATATTTTGTGGATGTGCCACAATCTATTTTTACCACTGTCCTAATGATAGACAATGTTTCAAGTGTTTGTCATTGCAAAAATAAATAAAATAAAAAAGCCTCAATGAACTATTATATAGTCATGTTGTGTTTTATGTGTGAGTATATCTGTAGGTTCAATTCCCAGAAATGGAATTGCTGGTCATCAAAGTGTTGCTGTTTTGTTTTGCTTTGTTTTTGTGGGGGCAGAAGGGGGTTCCCATGCTGAGGATGGAACCTAGGACAGTGCACATTCTAGGCAAGTACTCTACCAATGAGCTACAACCCCAGCCCTCAATGTGCAATTTTTCTGAATGCACATTGTACAGAATTCAAAGGTATAAAATGATATGGAGTGAAAAGCAAATATCCCTCCCAACCCATCCCCTACCACTCAGTTCCCGTCATAAAACCGATGACCAATATCAATTTCCTGTGTATTTTCCCAGAGATTCTATGTGTAATCAAATACATACGGGTTTCTTCTTTCTCTCTTTTTAAAACACAAATAGTACAGTATGCGAGACATCTTGGTTTTTTTCTTACCAACAACATAGCTCCAAGATATATACTTCCACGTCAGTATAATGCTACCTCATTCTAAATCTAAAGGGAATGGGGTGGGGGGGCAGTGCTAGGATTCAAGCTTAGGGCCTTGCACATGTTAGGCCCTCTACCACTGCACTATATCCCAAGCCCTAAAGGGAAGTGCGTGCGTGCGTGCGAGTGAATTGAACCCAGACCTTCACAGTGAGCTACGTTTCCAGACTATTTATTTATTGAGAGATAGGACCTTCCTAATTGCCCAGGTTTGTCTAGAACTTGTGATCCTCCTACCTCAGCCTCCCAGAGTGCTGTGATTATATGTATGCACCACCATGCCCAGCTTTGTGATAATTTTTTAAAATTTTTTTCTCTCATCCAGCTAGAAACCAGTTTCACTTAAGACCAAGATTCTCATAGACTCACAGGTTCAGAGTTGGAAGAAATCTTAAAGGTCACATCTGTTTCTAAGATGTGTGCAATTTGGGAGTTTGTTTTTATGTGCATTGCCATCTCTGAACCATGATGTGGGAGGGAGAAATATGATTCAAGGAGGTAAAAACTGAAATGAAGCCTCAAATGTACTCTACAGTGTCTAACTTTCCAAGTCCTCACGGACTCCAAGAATGTCATATCAGGTGCCTGCAGGTCACCTACGCTATTCAGCGTTTGTTTTACACAGTGGTGTTCAGCCTAAGATTTTGTTAGAAATAGGATTTGGGTTTGCCATACCCCTTGGATTTCAGAAGTTAGTGAGACCCTGAGAGGTGAAGCAACTTGTATAAGTTCACCCGAATCATAGAAGCAGGACCAGAATCTGGGTCTTACAAACAATGCCCACATCCTTCTCCTTTCCTGGTCCAAGCATTTTAGTCCATTTTGTTGGCCCTCCCAGAGCTCTACCTTCTTAGGACAGCTCACATCCTCAATTATTATTATCAGAAGGTCTTGTTTCTCTTGGGGTGGTAGGGATCGAACCCAGGGTCATGTCCGTGCCAGGCAAGCACTTTACCACTGGGCTACATCTCCAGCCCGGTTTCAAAGTTTTAACCAGCCCCTCCAGATGACTTCTGTGCATGTTATCATCATCGACGCCAGAGTCACTTAAAGAGTGGATATCCGGCCACTGTGGCAGAACCACCAAGAGGTTAGGGGCAGGAGACAACAGGTAGACATTTGTCCTCCCCAGTAGCACACAGGTCTAACTGGTACAAAGCCAAAGAAATGCTAGATCTAAAAGCTCACATAGAAAGGTGAATCAACATAAAATGCTCTTTGTTCAAAGTTATAAAAACCACAGATACTCAAGAATCTTGTCTATAAATGTGTTTCTTATTTAGTTACCAGAAGTGAGTCTTAATAAGAATGACCTGGGGAAATCTGCAGGCTCAAAATAGTCTGCTGATCCCTGCCCCAGAGAGCTAGCTTTAGAAGGTCAGAATGGGGCCTAGAAATCTGAAGGGAGCTCTCTGATTGGTTCAGATATGACTAGTGCTTGCTGTAATTTAAAAATTACAGTGAATGGAAAGAGCTCTTTCAGTTGGATCTGGGCTCAAGGGGCTAGCTCTTTCCTCAAGTCACTTACTCTGAGCCTCTGTTTCCCATACTGTTTTTTGTTTCTCTGTTTTGTTTTATATGCGGGTACCAGAAGTCGAACTCAGGACCTCGTGCTTACCAGGCAGGTGCTTATGCCGCTGAGCTATATCACCAGCCCTCCCACACTGTTAAAAGAGGGCAAACATCATGTATGCCCTGTCAACCTCATAGGCTGTGCATGAGCCTCAGATGAGGTCGTATCTGTGAAAACACTTGGCAAATTACAAATGCGTATAAATGTGAAGAAGCATTACTTTATTATTTTCAGGCTCAGCAACATCTTCCAGCCACTCTTAGCCGGCTTCAAAATCTACATTTACATTCTTACTAAATACTCTTTCTCCTGGTCAATCAGTTTTGCTTGTGATTGCCTCATTTTAGGTCAGTTTCCACTTTTCAGGGCTTTGGGCGGATCTCAGCTGATTGGTTTCAGAGGCATAGTTATTGCCTCTGATATGGGACTAATGAAAAAAGTCCTCTCCCTCTATTCCTGGCCTCCCCTCGGAGTGTCCTGTATTTGGGATTGTCCTTGTAACGTGAGTCTAAGTCACAAAACTGCCTATGTGCCAGGCATAACCTTGTGATCCCAGCATTCTGAGAGGCTGAAGTAGAGCGATGACAAGTTCAAACCCAGCCTGGGCAGTTTAGAGACTTAGCAAGACCCTCTCTCAAAATAAAAAAAAGGCCTAGGAATGTAGCTCAGTGGTAGAGCGCTTGTGTAAGCATTCGTGAAGCCCAGTTCAATTCCCAGCACTGTTTTGGGTTTGGTTTTCCTTCACAAAATTTTAAAACATCAGCTTCCCTTTCCTTGCCCTAATAATCCCCAGATTGGCATTCTGCTTTAATTGTGGTGTGATGTAACCTGGGTCATGAGGAGTTTTAAGAGCTCCCCAGTAACTAATGTTGGCACAGTTGGAGAACCTCTAGCCTAACTTCTATTCTTTCTTAAGGAAATCTGCCCAGATAAATTTTCCCTGTTTTGCAGCCCCACAGGCTCAGGACTTGAGCTTGTGGGGTGTCTCTCATCCAGGCTCCTGCAACAGCTGGGACAGCCTCTTTCCCAACGCCCTTCTCAGGAGCACTGAGACACCCCTGGGAAACTGAGCCGGGGCTCACCCCAGGCCCCACCCCTCCCCACAGCTGTCCCATTGTGCACTAAGTACAAACTGAAGGGGTGAATTAATTTTCTACTTGGGGGCCGGTGAGATGGCTCAGCGGCTTAAGCGCCTGCCTGGCAAGCGCGAGGGCCCGAGTTCGACTCCCGGATCCCACATACAAAAAAGGGGCCGGTGATATCGCTCAGCGGCACGGGTGCCTGCTGGCGCGCGAGGTCCTGAGGTCGACCCCCCGGTACCCACAAAAAAAAAAAAAAATTTTCTGCTTGGACATTTCATTTTACTCACTCTGTGCATACGTTTTGCTCTATCTGGTGAAAATGTAGTTCTGTATTGCTGACTTAATCACATTTTCTCCAGTTTTCTTGATCACTGGATCACATTTTAAAATGAAGGACTTATGCTATTTTATGTTTTGTGTTTTTTTAAATATCTCAACTGAGACTATCAATAGAAGGTCCTGAAATGTGATTTGTCACAAGAAAAGGTTAAATGATTACACGTGGTTCAGGACTGTTACTTGTGAAACCATGTATTTTCATTTAGGTCTCCATAGACTTAAAATCTGGTTTTTCTCTTATAAAAAAGGAAGTTTATATTTTGTAAAATCCGTTTTATGAAATCAAACAAAGGCAAATAAAAGTGTCTCGTTTTTGGTGTGTTCATACAGATTTATTGAAGCAGCTCGCACACATCTCTGAGGTTGTATCGCGCTTTATTTCCAAACTGCAGACAAAGAAACAGATTCACGAACACAGACCTCCTGTGTGTAACATCCCGAAAGAAGCCAAATTGTAAGGCTGGGCGACAGGGACCTGAGAGCCACTGTAATTGTCCTCACTTTTCTGGCCCAGCACTTCTGGTTCCTGCGACGCCCACAGACTTGCTAATGCCCCGCTTTGTAACCCTGCGGGGTGTCGTGAATGGAGGCGAAGGTAACGTGACTGCGGAGCCCGGGAGGGCGCGAGAGGGGCGCCGGCCTGGCCAGTGGGGAGGTCGGACACGGAGCGCAGAAATCACCCCACCGCCGTCAGACCACCGGCTCCATTCAGAGGCGGAATGTGGGCGGGTAGAGGACCCGCGGCGACCTAGCCGAGATTAACCCTGTGCGCGCCCGCACGGCGGGGCTCGGGCAGCCTCGATCCTTGCACCGGCCCGAGATCCTCCAGGCACACAGTAGTGAGCTGCGACGTTCGCAGTCCTCTACGCGCACGCATGGATTGTTGTTGTTGTTTGAAATCGTTATTTGTAAAAATCTCAACATTTAATCATTGTTGTTTACGTTCCCCCGAATTGCATATTCTCAACCTCAATTCAGGTAATTTAGAAAACACTTTAAGGTGATGGCGTTGGAAGACACTGATGGTACTAAGAAAAGAAAAAACAACCAGACCTCCGTGGCATAAGCCTGTAATGCCAGCACTCTGGAGGCTGAGGCAGGAGGATCGCTGCAAGTTCCAGGCCAGTCTGAGCTACTCAGTGAATTCAAGGCCACCCTGAACTACAAAGCAAGACCCTGTCTCAGACAAACAAAAAAATAGGCAACAGGTGGGGAGAGGCCTGTATAGACATTGCCTAGGCAGAGGCTTAAAACTGCAGAGCTACAATGACTTGATCCTCTGACCAAAGTCCATGTTCTCAACACCACGTGTGACCTCTGAGACCCTAGCACAGCCAGAGCTCTCGTCTTAGTCAGTAGGTAAGAACCTATATTTTTGAGAGGTGTTTCACCCATCAGTTCACTTTTTAGTGTTACTGTGTTCTCAAGTTCACAAGTCCTTTTGTAGAAATGGACTTGGTGCCAGAGCTGTATATTAGGCACAAGGCTAACAGTTAACATAAGGGCACCTGGAGAGGCCATATCGGCTGGCTCTTCTGTGGAGGCCACAGAGCAGGGCTAGTGATGCACCTCGGAGTCAGAATCAGATCAGCGCCAAACCAGTGGTTTCCACGTGTTTAGAATCCCAAAACCAATAAATCTCCTGTTATGGTTTGTGTCTAGATGTCCCCTGGAAGCCTCATGTGGTCATGGGGGCAGGCTACTAGAGTTCGTGATTGATTCGTGGCCCAATGCTGGGATTATGGGTGTGAGTGCTACACCCACCCTGCGGCGGGCAGCCTGCATACAGTATAACGGAGGGAAAGAGGCTTGCTCTCTCTTGCTGCTCCCTTTTTGCTCTCACTGCTTTTGCTGTCTTCCACTGCCACGAAGGGTTGTTCTCTGCCATGCGCCACTCTGCCTTGGAGCCAGCCCAGTATGGACTGAAACCTCCACAAACAGTGATCTGAATAATTTTCCTTAATTTTGGCCATCAGGTATTTTGTCTAAGCAATGAGAGAAAAGTAACCAAGACATCTCCTAACACATTTTGGGGTAAGACAAAAGGCTGCCACTTTGTTACTTTGTTACAAGTGAGGACATTAAACTTTTAAACTCTCATCTATAATACTAACATCATCGTTCTTTTATAAAAGAAAGGATATTTTAAACCCAACTCCTTCCACCTCTACTAAAGTTTCAGAAGGATGAAATCTAAGAATAGTCTTTAATTTGATCAATTAGCACTATCACAATTCACTATATTTCCTTATTTTTCTCACTTTAAGGTAGATTGATATAAGGCTCATTATAAACTGACTTTAGGCTTGTCCAAATAGGCCAGTATCATCATCTTACCAATAAGGCAGTGATTCCTTAACTAGTGGTTTCCCCTAGTTAAGGAGGAATGTCTGATGCATCTAGAAGACTGGAGATGTGGGACTGGTAGAAAGTCACTCTGAGCATAAACTGGGTTCCTGAGGATGAAAGACTGAGTTATTAGGAGAAAGTGGTGTTCAAGGTCCATGGCCTGATGATTGGACGGCTATGCAGCATTGGAAAAACTGTTCCAGCTCTGCTCTGTGTCCTTGGAGAAGTCGCTGAGTCTCTGAACCTGATTCCTCAGCCATGCAGTGTTGCCTTACAATGTACACAAGAAAAGGTATAAGAAAATTCTTTGTAGATTACTATTGAGAACATATAAAGAACTCAAAAACTCAGACCCCCCCCCAAATTTAAAGACTCAATCCGAAATGGGCATCTGAGATGAATACACACTTCTCAGAGGTAGAAGTACAAACAGCAAATAAATATGTGAAAAAATGTTTCACATCACTGGTCATTCGAGAGATACAAATTAAAACAACACTGAAATTCCGTCTCACCCCAGAAAGAATGGCTATTATCAAGAAATCAACCGATAACAAATGCTGGCGGGGCTGTGGGGAAAAAGGAACCCTTCTTCACTGTTGATGGGAGTGTAAATTGGTGCAACCACTATGGAAATCAGTGTGGCAATTCCTCAAAAAACTAAAACTAGAGGTTCTATTTGACTCAGGCATTCCCCTCCTGGGTATCTTCCCGAAAAAATTAAAAGCATCATACCACAGTGATATGTGCACACCCATGTTTATAGCAGCACTGTTTGTAATAGCCAAATCTTGGAAACGACCCAAAGGCCCACCAACTGGTGAATGGATAAAAAAGATGTGGTTTTTTTTCACACAATGGAGTACTACTCTGCCATAAAGAAGGATAAGCTTGAGATATTCCTAGGTGAATGGATAGACCTTGAGACCATACTCTTAAGTGAAATAAATCAGACACACGTGTAAATGCCACATTGTTTCTCTGGTGTGAGAAACTGAAAGTGTAAATAAGGACCAAAACGTACATTAGGTATTGTGAAATAGGAAAAAAACTGATCAAATGGGGAGGGGAACAAAGGGGAGGAGAGCGAAAGGAAAGAAGGGAAAAGTTAAAAAAAAAAAAGCAAAAAAAGGAAAACATGGAAACAAAGCTTTTGTAAATGGGGAGGGGAGGAGGGGTCAAATGGAAGGTAGGGAATGGGAAAAAAAAGAATCACATTATATCATGTACCGGTACAAATTTTCCATGAAGAATGTGATCATTACGTATATCTAAAATGTACCAATAAAATCTGATTGAAGAAAAAAGAAAATGCATTGTAAATTAAAAAAGCAAATACATATAATAAGAATGATTATTAATGATGAATTTTCTACTCATAAAGGTATCTCTCTCATTTGGGCAGGCCCAGTTCTGGCACAACACCAACTAAAACCTTAAACTTCCACTTTTGTGACAGCACTGTGTAGACCCAGGGAAATGTTTCTCCATATTTCTTGACCTGTGCCTTCAAAACAAAAAGGTAACTGAGTGAATGCTCCTGGTGTTGGCTTTTGATTTATTAGAGTATGAGGAAGAGTTTGTTAGCAGAAACCCTTAGGTTACAGAAGAGATAAATTAACTTGTCAAGTGTTTCCTCTCAGCAGAAATCAGAAGTGCGGAAAATTTCTGTACTGTACTATACTGTACTATTATATTTCTGAATAGTGTCAAGAGACCATTTTCTTGCTTCTCTTCTTTGTTCAAGTTTGTGTTTCCAGAAATATTCATGAATAAAAGCAGTATTCACAATATATGTACCTCCTACATTTTTTAAATCAGGAAACAATTCATATAATTTTTTTAAATTTTAATTTTTATTTTATTTTTTGTGGGTACCGGGGGGTCGACCTCAGGACCTCAAGCGCCAGCAGGCCCCTTTTTCGTATGTGGGTTCCGGGAGTCGAACTCGGGCCCTTGTGCTTGTCGGGCAGGCGCTTAAGCCGCTGAGCCATCTCACCGGCCCATCATATAATTTTTTTTTAAGACAAGGTTTCACTATGTAGTTCAGGCTGGCCTTGAGCTCACTTTGTAGCCTAGGCTGGCCTTGAACTCGAAGTGATCCTCCCGCCTGAGTGCTGGGATTACAGGATTCACCACCACATCTGGCTGTATATAATTTTTTTGATGGTGGTGGTACTGGGAATTGATTCCAAGGGCTTTATACTGAACTATACCCCTAGTCCATTTTAAATTTTTATTTTGGATCTCACTAAGTTGCCCAGGCTGGGCTCAAATTTGTGATTCTCCTGCCTCAGCCTCTCAGTACTAGGATTATAGGCATGTGCCACTGCACCCTGCTAAAAATTCACATCTTTTTAATAAAGATCATTAAATTTAGTTGGGTATGGTGATACAACACATATAATCCAAACTACTTGGGAAACTGAGGCAGCAGGGTCTGAAGTTCAAGACCAGCCTGGGCAGCTTAGCAAGATCCTGTTTTCAAATAAAAAATGAAAAGGGCTGGGGATGTAGCTCAGTGTTCCCTGGGTTCGACCTGAAGTACTGCCAAAAACAAACAAACCACTAAATTGTATACACATCAAATGTTATTACATTTATTTATTTGTTTATATACCTTGTGGTGCTGGTGATCAAATGGAAGGCCTTGAGCATATTAGACAAGTATTCTTACCACTGAACACATTCTACCACGAAGCTACATGTCCTATCTCATATTCTAGTTTTTAATCCCTTAGTTCTGAATACTAATCAACATTGTAATGGGATCCTGGCCTGTTGGCACACACCTGTAATTCCAGCACTTAGGAGCTCAGAAGGCTGAGGGCAGGAAGACCTTGAATTTGAGGCCAGTCAGGGCCACACAGTGAGTTCAAGGCCAGTCTGGAATACACAGTGAGATGATGTCTCAAAAAAAAAAAAGGATTGTAATACCAAAATGGAACTCAGAATAGAAAAGCAACTGAATGGGAAAGAAGGGTATAGAAATATTTCAAAGTGACCTGTTCAAGTTTTTTTAAACTGTGGGATGTAATTGTATTAAATATGCAAATAGGACACTGGAAATTTTTTATTTAGTGAAGACTTTATTACTTATCAAAACAAATTAGGGTTAAAATCCCAGGGGCCGGTGAGATAGCTCAGCAGCATAAGCGCCTGCCTGGCAAGCACGAGGTCCTGAGTTTGACTCCTGGTACCCACAAAAAAAAAAAATGAATCCCATCAATCTAGCTTGAACAAGTCATGAAAAAGTTTGCATCTCCAAATTAGTGTTGTTACTGTTATACTGGAGTTAAACCCAAAGTCTCAAATATACTAAGCAAGTGCTCTACCACTGAGCTGCATCCCCAGCATGCCAAATTCCAACGAAATGGAGATGGAATGACAAAGCAAAGCAATAAGAATATAAAAGAATTATTCCTTTTATATTCAAATGCTACTTTGAACTGTCTATTAGGAGATGAAGAAAATTACATCCATGAGATTGGCAAGCTGGATAAAGAAGAAGTGAACTCTTAAACTTTACTGTACATATTGAATAAGCATCTTGGAAAATGGGCATCACATCATTCTGGCAGCAAGAGAATGTGTCAAGCAAAACACAGTTTGAGGGCCGGTGAGATGGCTCCGCAGCGGAAGCGTCTGCCTTGCAAGCACAAGGGCCCAAGTTCGACTCCCGGATCCCACATACGAAAAAAGGGCCGGTGATATCGCTCAGTGGCACAGGCGCCTGCTGGTGCACGAGGTCCTGAGGTCGACCCCCCGGTACCCACACACAAAAAAAATCACAGTTTGATTCAAATGATGATTATCCAATTTTCCATTGACTAAACATAGCAGAAAGTTTAATATTTCATTTTACATCAAATCCCTGCAAATGGAGAAACTAGAAATTAGTTTTTATATGCTAGACACAGAGACATAATATTCTGTAGCTACTCTTCTTAGGTTTCACAACCAAATTCATGATTAGCTTTGATCCATGAGGAAACTTGTGAAAGAACACATTTAAATTCCTCTTAAAAGAATGTGACTGTTACTTATTCATTAAGGGAGGGAAAGGGGGGGAGGGGGGGATGAAGATGGAAAAGGAAAAGAAAAAAAGTCCTGCGTGTAGGTCTGGTAGCAAATGCTTGTAATCCCAGCACTCTGGATGCTGAGGCAAGAGGATTTTAAGTTCAAGGCCAGCCTGAGCTACATATGGAGAACCTGTTTCAAAAACAGAACAGAACAAAAACTACAATAGTTTCTTAGTTACTTTTCTCATTGCTGAGACAAAATACCCAACACCCAAAGTTAAAGGAGGAAAGGTTTATTTGGTTCACAGTTTGTAGAGGTTTCAGTCCGCAGTTGGCTGCTCCAAGGTAGGGTGGTGTGGCAGAGGGACATTGCAGAGGAGAAACAGTTCATGGTGGGCAGAAGACAGCAAAAACAAGCAACCAGCAACAAGTGACAATAGCATCTTCTTTCTGCCCCTTTTATATTCTATGTAGGCTACCTGGCTTAAGGTAGGCGCCAGACCAATCAGTGGACTAATCCTAGTACCCTTAATCCTAGCACCCTTAATTCTAGCATTGCACCATGAATCAATCACACACTCCAGATCTGGCCACCTCTGAAAAAGCCCCACCTATGACCTCATGAGGCTTTGAGGAGACATCTAGACACCCATAACAAACAGCAACATGCAATTACTAGAATTGGGGGGAAAAAAAGGCTGAATAAACAGCCATTGATAGATTCGCAATGACAACTAAATGACAATATAAAACGTTGATGTGACAGTCCTAAAATAATAATACATGTCCATACTTAGCCACATATTTTGACAATTTTTGTGGCACTAACAGCACAATATTTACTTTACATGGCACTACAGACAATAATTTACAGAAAACAATGGGAAATTTCTAGATTTAGTAAAAATTATTTCAAAAGTTAAAACTACAACAGTTGAACATGTAAGAAAAGTTAAGAAAAATAAATGATCACTGTGTAGGATGAAGAATTCAAACTGAAATTATTAATTTACTGGGCAGTAAAGTAAGAAAAAAATCATACCTGTGTTTTGAAAAAGTGAATAACACTCAGTTCAGCTAGTTTGTAATAAGAATAAAAGGCTTGTTGTATAACTAACACTTATTTATATGGTGATCTGACATAGGAATCTGACAGATGTAAAACCACAATTAATGTTTCATTAGTTTCACACCTATGATTACAAAACATAAATTTTGTTGGGTATGTTGCCACACACCCGTAATCCCAGCACTCTGGGAAGCTGAGGCAGAAGGATTGCAAGTTCAAGCCAAGACTGGGCGATTTAACAGTTCAGTGAGACCCTGTCTTAAAATTTGTAAAGGGCTGGGGGTGTAGCGCAGTGTGAAGCTTCTGGGTTCAATCCCCTCTACCACACACACACACACACACACACACACACACACAAAGTTTCAAAGAATTAGAAGAGAGAGGCTGGGTATGTAGCTCAACAATAGAGCACTTAACTAGCATTTGCAAGGCCCTGATTTGATTCCCCCCACACACAAGAGTTTTAAAAAATAACGACAAATGAATAAGGGCTCTTATATCCAAAGTAGATTGTATTGTATGCAATTTCCTATTAATGGTGTTCATAGAAATCTATTTTTAAAATTGATCTCTGGAGGGCTGGTGAGATGGCTCAGCGGCGTAAGCGCCTGCCTTGCAAGCACAAGGGCCCGAGTTCGACTCCCGGAACCCACATACGAAAAAGGGGCCGGTGATATCGCTCAGCGGCACGGGTGCCTGTTGGCGCGCGAGGTCCTGAGGTCGTCCCCCCGGTACCCACAAAAAAAAAAAAAAAAAAAAAAAATTGATCTCTGGAGAAATACAAATGAAAACCATATTGCAATACCTTCTCATCCCAGTCAGTATGACTATCATCAAGTATACAAAAAATAAAGCCAGGTGTGGCAGCACATGCCTGTAGTCCCAGCACTTGGGAGGCTGAGGCAGGAGGATCACTGCAAATTTGAGGCCAACCTGGGCTACACAGTGAGTTCAAATGCGGCCTGCACTACAAAGAGAGACCCTGTTTCAAAGAAGAAGAAGAAGGGTGGGAGGGGAGAAGAGGAAGAAAAAGAAGGGGAAAAAGAAAAGGAGGAGGAAGAAGACAAAAATTAATAAATGTTGGGGAGGCTGGGGCAAGGGAAAAGAATCCTTCTACACTGCTGGTGGGAATGTCAGTTATACAGCCACTATGCAAATCATTATGGAGGTTTCTCAAAAAACTGAAAATACCATTTGATCCAGCTATACCACCCAAAGCCATGAAAGTCAGCATCCTATGTAGACACCTGCATATCCATGTTTATTGGAGCACAATTCACAATAGCCAGCATATAGAACCAGCCCAGATACCCATTAACAGATGAATGGATAAAGAAAATGTGGTATATGTACACAATGGAATATTATTCAGCCATAGGAAGACTGAAATGCTGTTAATTACAAGAAAAATAGATGGTTGCTGGGTGTGGTGGTGCACATCTGTAGTCCCAGTACTCGGGAAGCCGAGGCAGGAGGATCACTGCCAGTTCGAGGCCAGACCGGGCTACAGAGTGAACTCAAGTCCTCACTGCTTGAACTACACAGTGAGACCCTGTCTCAAAAACAGGAAAAAAAAACAAAAACAAAACAGGAAAATAGATGGATCTGGACACCATCCTGTTGAGCAAAATAAGCCAGGTTCAAAAAGACAAATATGGCACGTTCTCCCTAATATGTGGAATTTAAAAATATGACAAGAAAGTAGAAGGGAAACTACTGTTAGGTAAGAAGGGAATAAGAGGGAGGGGGAGGAGATGTAAGACCAAGTAATGGGGGGCAGGGCTATGAGTAAAGTATATTATACACATTGAAAGCCCCTACCCCAAAATGTGAAGGCAGGTGATAGATGGGGGTGAAATTATCAAAGTGTGTTATGTACCTTTACAAATCCACCAAATGAAACCAATAAAAAAGTAAAAAAATGATTCTTCCCTTCATAAAGTCGATCTGTATATAAATATTTCATTGTTATACCATGATGTCTATTAGTGCTGGATATATAAAACATATTTCCTGGCTCCTGATTTTGATTAATTGCTGTGGATTGAACTCAGGGCTTCATGCATACTAAGCATGTACTCTACCACTGAACTCCACCTGTAGCACCTTGACTTTAAATGAAATATGAAATTATTTGTCTAAACCAGGTGGAGTGCAATAAATAATCCTCCTTCCCCCCAAAAAATGTTGCTGAAACAATTAGACTTGATCTAGTTCGAATAAAAGATGCATGACATAAGTGAAATGATAGAACATCCTTAAATGAAGAGTAGATTGTTGTTGGTGGAAAACGAAATTATTTGTAAATTTGCACTATCTTTTTTTCTTGAAAAATTTGGTTTATTGATTTTTAAACTACAAATAGTCATTACAGAAAGTTCTTTTTCTTTTAAACAAATTCACACAAAGAGAAATAGTGACAGCAGTGACCAGAAAAAGGAATGATAATTACATTCATCTTAATGTGTCTGTGTACCAGCTCTGTCCAGGTACTCATTTGATGTATCACTTGCTATTAACAATGTTATCAAAAGCTCATGGGGCTAGGGATATAGTTCAGGGGTAGATCGCATGCCTAACACGCATGCGGTCTTGGGTTCAGTCTCCACATACACACACACAAAAAAGCAATAAAAAATCCCAACATTATTTCACTTTTTAAAGGAGTAAGAAAAAATAAAGAGTAAGAAAAATGTTTAATATTAGAGAAACTTTGTTATTTAATTTGAATGAAAATACATGTGACATATAAACAAAAGTAACATTTCAATAAAACAAAAAACTAGCCAGGCATGGTGGTGCACACCTGTAATCCCAGCACACAGGAGGCTGAGGCAGCAGGGTCACAATGAGTTGGAGGCCAGCCTGGGTTACATAAGCGAGTTCAAAGCCAGCCTGCACTATATAGCGAGACCCTGTCTCAAAAACAAAAAAAACAAGGGCCGATGAGACAGCTCAGCGGCCTACGCACCTGCCTGGCAAGCACAAGGGCCCAAGTTCGACTCCAGGAACCCACATACGAAAAAAGGGCCGGTGATATCGCTCAGCAGCACAAGCACCTGCTGGCGCACGAGGTCCTGAGGTCGACCCCCGGTACCCACAAAAAAAAAAGCAAACAAACAAAAAACAGAACAAAGTAAATGATTTCATGACTTTGAAGGAAAATATTCAAATATAAATAACCCTGAAGCTAATTTCAGTAGTCTATTTTCTGGTCATTATACAGCAAGGTATAATCTCAACTGAGAGAAATTTGAACAAATTAGAAACTGAAAGAAAAATTTAAGAACTATTGTATGCTCCTAGCTATTGCTTTAAAAAATGATAAAAGCAGGCCAGTGATATGGCTCAGCAGCATAAGCGCCTGCCTGGCAAGCGTGAGGTCCTGAGTTCGACTCCCAGTACCCACATAAAGGATAAAAGGGGCTGGTGATATCGCTCAGTGGTACAAGTGCCTGCTGGCAAGCACGAGATCGAGTTTGACACCCAGTACCCACATAAAAAAAAAAATGATAAAAGCTACAATGTGATAGCAATTTATTAAAACATTTTACAGATTTTTACAATAATATTAATACATCATATGTAATTCCAATTCAGTGCAGGAACACGATTTTTTATTTTAAACAATAAAAACAATGATACAAAGTTTCAAAACAAGATAGTGGGAAAGTAACAATGGTTAGTACATTGCTTATTGTTATCTTCAAAGTAGTTGCTTAGATTACAAAATACAGGCATGAAAAATTGATCAAATGATATAAACACAAACCTTTCTTTTCAATGAACTAATAGAAATTAGTAGTATAGGGCCGGTGAGATGGCTCAGTGGCATACGCACCTGCCTGGCAAGCGCGAGGGCCCCAGTTTGACTCCCAGAACCCACATACAAAGAAAGGGCCAGTGATATTGCTCAATGGCACAGGCGCCTGCTGGCGTGCGAGGTCCTGAGGTCGACCCCGGTACCCCCCCAAAAAAAAGAAATTAGTAGTATAGCTATCTTAATTATATATATATATATGGAACATGATTTTTAAAATTTAGTTCATTTCTGAATCTACAAAATTTATGAAAAAATCCAGTTGCTTGTACCACATTTCAATAAAACACTCAAAACTGAAATTATTATTTTTTTATTTTATTTCATTTTATTTATTTATTTATTTATTTATTTATTTATTGTCTTTCTCAGACGGGGTTTCACTATGCAGTTCAGGCTGGCCTTGAACTCACTTTGTAGCCCAGGCTGGCCCCAAACTCGCAGTGATCCTCCTGCCTCAGACTCTCAAGTGCTGGGATTATAGGTGTGCACCACCATGCCCTGCCTAAAATTAATTTTTAAAAACAAAATACTAAAAACAAAAAGGGAAAAAACAAAGAATAAAAGAAAAAATTAATAAAACAGCTAAGGACTATATTGATTTAAAAAAGAACATCTAATATGAAATTTCTGACAATAAAACACATGTCATGTAGTTATAACACAAAAAGTATAATCCATTAGCAATTTGGGTGATATGAAGGCAAGAAAAAATATAACTTATGAAATAAATATATTTTTTTTTGTTTATTTGTTTGTTTGTTTTGAAACAGGATCTCACTCTGTAGTTCAGGCTGGCTTTGAACATACTGTATAGCCCAGGCTGACCTGGAACTCACAGCAAAACTCCTGCCTCGGCCTGTGGAGTGCTGGGATTATAGGTATGTGCCACTATACCCGGTGGACCATGATAATTAAATGTCATCATCTTTGATATTTTACCAAATTTCATGCATATTAAAATTTTAAGGAAAAAGGGATAAAAAAAGGAATTAAGATGTGTTATGTACACGTACCAATTCCCCACAAGGAATGGAAATTTTCTGTACTGCAAGCATACTAATAAGAAAAATATTTATTTATTTATTTATTTATTATTTTTTTGGCACCAGGAATCGAACTCAGGACCTTGTGCTTGCCAGGCAGGCACTGTGCTGCTGAGCTATATCCCCGGCCAAGAAAAACATTTAATAAAAATTTTATCGTTAAATTGGGAGTGGTGGTATGTGCCTGTAATCCCATCTAATCAGGTCCCTGAAGCGGGAGGATAACAAGTTTCAGAGTTGTTCAGACCAGCCTGAACGATGTAGCAAGACCCTGTCTCAAAATAAAAAGGGTCTGGGAGTATAGCTCAGGGGTATAGTGTTTGCCTGGCCTGCAAGACCCTGAGTTCAGTACCTAGCACCACAAAAATAAACACACAGACAATTAAGTAAATAAATTTTAAAGGGCTGAGAAGTAGCTCAGTGCTACAGAAAGGTTGGCTAGCATACACAAAGTCCTGAGTTCAATCCCCAGCACTAAGCATGTGCACACACACACACACACACACACACACACTAGTTGTTATAAAGGTGTAATCAAAATAAGAGAATAGAATATATTTATTAGATTGGGTTGTGGTGACTTAATATTTACACTGGAACTCTTGACCTAGGCCCTGCAAATGTTGGGAGGGGACACGAAGAGACACCTGCTATTTGGCATAATGGTTCTGCCCACCCTTACTTCCACAGTTCTGAGAACCAGTCATTTACCTACAAGGCCTCTGATGTCTTACCCTCACCCTCTTAGGTTCCCAGAGAGTCTCTAGTAGATCAGACCTCCTTTTAATGTGCTCCTCATTTAGTGCAGCCTACCCCTCCCTTGGAACCTGGCACAGTTGCTGAGGTTAGACTGGAAATCATGTTTTAGTTTGGATCTTGAATGTCTCCCAAAGGCCTACGTGTTGATGGTGTGGTCTCCAACCCTTTGTGTTATGGCTTGTATTTAGATGCCCCCCCACCCAAGCCTCATGTGCTCATAGGCAGGGTTCTTAGGAGGTGGCTGGATTATGGTTGTGTGATACTGAGATTAAGGGTGTGTGGTACTGGATTAGTCCATTAATTGGTTTAGCATAGTTCTGGGTGCAGTTGAACGGATTTACTGAAGACAGAAGCTGCAACCTGAGTGTGGGTGACACCAACCAATAGGCTTGTAGCCTGGATGGAATATTAAGGGAAAGGGAGCTCACTGATGCTGCTTTGTGCCTGCCCTGCCATTGACTGTTTCTCCTCTTCCATGCTCCTCTGCCATGCTGACCTGCCTTGCAGCCAGGCTGGCTCTGGACCAAAACCTCTACATGAGCTAAAATAAAACTTTCTTCCTTTAACTTGTGGGAGTCACGTATTTTGTCTCAGCAACAAAAAACTAAGACACTTAGCAATATAGGGAAATGATAGAACCTTTAGGAGGTGGGACCTAATGGAAGGCACTTAGGTCACTGGGGCTGTGGGTCACCAGTTAGGTCTTTGAAGGGGATATCAAGATACCAGCCTCTTTTCCTCCTTCTTTTTTCATCCTGGCTACCATGAGCTAAGCAGCTTCTTCTGCCATGCACTCCCACCATGATGTACTGTGCGCTATAGCCCCGAAAGCAATGGACCAACCAGGAATGGACTGAAACCTCCAAAACTAAAAGCTACAAGCCTGTTTTGCAACAGTATAGGGTGTCTTTGATTCTAACAACTGTTAACGTGAGGGGTTTATGGACAGCAGTTGTTCCCCAACTACCTGTGGGTTTCAAACTTGAGAATGAGCCACCAACATAAGTTCATAAACATCCATAAGGACCCTCTTATGTAATCAAATGCCTAAATAGGAGATGACTGACATCAGGGTTTTTTTTAACCTAAGTTTTTCCTCTTTCTGTGTGTACATGCATTTTCCAAGGGCACATATGCATTTTCTTTCTTCCTTTCTCTTTTATCTTTTTTTTTTTTTTTTTTTTTTTTGTCTTTTTAGTATATGTGCTGCCAAAGCAAGCACTTTTTTGTCTTTTTGAGACAGGGTTTCACTATGCAATTCAGGCAGGCCTTGAACTCACTTTGCAGCCCAGGCTGACCTCAAACTCACAGTGATCCTCAGTGCTGGAATTATAGGCATGCGCCACCATGCCCAGCTTGTGTATGCATTTTTCAAGGGTAATCAGAGGATTACTGTTTTCAGTAGATGAAAAACAGTGGTTGTGGAAATCAGTGTGGAGATTCCTCAAAAAACTAGGATTGGAGGTCCCATTTGACCCAGCTATTCCCCTTCTGGGTATCTCCCAGAAGAATTAAAAACATCGTACCACAGCGATATATGTGCACCCATGTTTATAGCAGCACAATTTGTAATAGCTAGATTGTGGAAACAACCCAAATGCCCATTAACTGAGGAATGGATAAAAAAGATATGGTATTTTTATACAATGGAGTACTACTCAGCCATAAAGAAAGATAAACTGGAAACTTTTATAGGTAAATGGATGCAACTCGAGAAAATACTCACAAGTGAAATAAACCAGACGCACATTTGTAAACATCGTATTGTCTCCCTAGTATGAAAATGCAATTTCACTGTGACTATTCCATTCCTTAGTCTTCCATTTTTACTTAGCTTTTACATGGCTTAATCTTATACTGAGTAAAGTTTTCCTCCCAAAGGTATTTGTACATTCTCTAATTCTTGAGTTTGTTAATACATGAGAATGTTTACTTGTTGTCTTTAAAAATAAATAAATAAATAGATAAATAAATAAATAAATAAATAAATAATGCTGTCACCAAAAAAGAAAGAAAGAAAGAAAGAAAGAAAGAAAGAAAGAAAGAAAGAAAGAAAGAAAGAAAGAAAGAAAGAAAGAAAAACAGTGGTAAGCTGTGCTTCTAGTAAGAAAAATTTCTTCATATAAATCTCAGGAACCTACTTACATGAATCACCTTTTTAGAGTACTTCTCTCCTGGGAGTGGAGTAGCCCAGACTATTTCCCGCCTCCTGAAGCCAATGATTTTAGAAAAAAATTCAACACCTCTGTTTCCTTTTCTTCACCTAAAACTGGCTGTATGTTCTGGCTCAGAAAAAGAAAAAGGTAGTGCAGAAGAAGAAAGATTAGTTTTCTAACCACTGCAAGGTTCACTGCTGACTTTGCTGTATCCCAAAAATGTTGGCAATGAAGTACCAGTTGTTTCCCCTCATGATCCCACTACTCACAGGGAGCTGAAACTCCCCGCTGCCGCCCAGCACCACAAAAGAATATAGTACTATGTATCACCGGAATTTACTGGGTTATGATAAAGAATGCATATGTAAAGGTGCACAGGGCAAAGTAAGGGGGAGGAGCAGAGAGCTGCCATGCCCTCTTCCAGGCCCATTCCCTCCAGGAATCTCTATGTACTCAGCACGCTGGAGGCTCCTCTCCAGCGTTCAATATTTACCAAATACCAAGAACTTCAAGTAGGCTACAATGGCAAACTTTCAGATAAACAGTAAAGGAATTAGTAAAGGAATTCTTGTACTGAATTTTGTAAAACTGCATTACCAAAATAACACACCAGGGCCGGTGAGATGGCTCAGTGGCACAGCACCTGCTGGCAAGCGTGAGGTCCTCAGTTCGACTCCCGTACCCACATAAAAAAATAATAATAACACATCACTATGTCTAAATTATTTTCTAAATAAGATCAGTTAGACATGAAAGAAGTCATGTTTTATTATTTTAATAGCAAGTCAAACAGCACAGTTGTTAGAAGACCTCCTCTGTTTTTTGGAGTTTGTTTGTGGCATGGTCTTGTGATGTAACTCAAACTGGCCTTGAACTTGTGATCCTTCTGCCTCAGTCTCCTGCATGCTGGGATTACAGGCGTGCACCACTAGATCCAGATTCTCCTTTGCTCTTACTGCCAGTAAGTGGTAGCACAAGTTTGGGGCTGCAGGTCAAATTCTCTTACTCTCCCTCCCCTCTTACAGCCTACTAGCTGGTCCCTTGAGGCTGATTATCCCACTTGCGAATACCTGTAGCTCTCCAATTTTCCATATACAACCTTCTTTCTTTTAGGTACACATGCCCTCATCATACACTGAAATCCTCCTTCATTCTGGATGCTTCACTAAAAATTTTTGTGCCAGGGGGCCGGTGAGATGGCTCAGTGGCGTACATGCCTGCCTGGCAAGCACGAGGGCCCGAGTTCGACTCCCGGAACCCACATACGAAAAAAGGGCCGGTGATATCGCTCAGCGGCACGGGCGCCTGCTGGCGCGCAAGGTCCTGAGGTCGACCCCCGGTACCCACCAAAAAAAAAAAAAAAAATTTTTTTTTGTGCCAGCCATTCACAGTTACACAAAGTGGTTTTTACATAGAGACCACCATATGCACAGAGGACAAACAAACTCCTGGGCCCTTAACCTGCTACTCATTAAAAAGCATGATTTGTGTTTTCTTCTGAGGCAGTCAGGGACTTAAAACCAGTTTTTGCTAAAAACCATGACTCTTTATTTGGGCCTACAGATGCCCAATAGATAACAAAAAGAAAGATAAATCTTGACTTTCATTTTGTAGAACTCTGGGTCAAATCCTTCTCAGCTCTACATATAAACATGTTAGCCAGTTAGGTAATATCTGACAAAAAATTGGTTAAAAAAAAAAAAGGGTTTTAGTCCTAAATTACCTCGCCTATCTCATTACCCTTCAACTAAAGATACCAGGATAAGAGATTTACAGGGACATTGAGCTGCACCCAGAAATCTCCATTCCCCTAAACCTATGGTCACCTTGGATTCCAGCAGAGCTTCACATGATTGACACAGCTCTAAGGAGAGACGATCCTCTCATGAGAGCCAAACTGTCCCTCAAGTCATGAGGATTCCTCCAGCGCTGTGAAACCAGGACTGAGATAATGGTCAACCCGGCCCTAGCCCACCACAGCACCCCATAAAACCGGTCTGCGTTCTTCGTGAACTAGCCAGCCTGACCCACCTCTGCAGACCTGTGCCCCCTTCTTTTTTTTTTTTTTTTGTCCTTTGTGTGGGTACTGGGAGTCGAACTCAGGACCTCGCACCTGCCAGGCAGGCGCTTATGCTGCTGAGCTATCTCACCAGCACCCCCCGCTTTCATTTTTTCAGACCGAAGTTTTTTTCTTCATCTTACTTTCCCTTGTCAGGGGACCAGCTTATCTTTATCAGAGCTGTCTCCTCTTTATTTTTCTCTCTTTAATTAAAAATTTTTCCTGTCAATTCATACTGTTGCTTCAGTTTTAATTTCCATTATCAGTAAAGTAAGAACTCATACTAGCCGGTAACCATTTCATCTTCCGAATTTTCCTGAGGATTTGAGGGAACATCCAAATTCATCTAAAAATCTGGTTGCATACTTGCATACCCATGTGGTTGAGACTGGTGGTGTGAGCTAAGGAATTAAAGACAGGACTATCCTAAACATTCTCTTTCCTCTAGGCACAACAGCTGCTGGCAAGTTTACAAAATGTTCCAGTCTTCTGTGTACCTTTGTGTGTGTGTGTGTGTGTGTAGTTTTTCTCTTTGCTTTCCCTTTTCTTTTTTTTCCTTTTTTTTTTTTTTTTTTTTTTTTTTTTTAATTGAGAGCATTTCTGAGCCTTGGACAATAATAGGAAGGGACCAGAAGAGAGGAAATAGCTACCACTAAATGCTTGTGTTTCAACCCTTGGCACTATCAAGGAATTCTTATACTGCACATGGTTAAGCATAAACTAATATCTCACCCTTCTTAGGGGTCCCAGACTAGCAGTCTTCCCTTCACCTCTCTCCTCAAATCTTAAAATCAATGCGAAAGGGCCCTGACCTGATTTGGAGAATTGTTCTCGTTGTAATCATTGTGCCTGGAAACAAAAGAACATGCGGATCAAAGGCTTAGGGTCTTCAGCCTCAGCGTGGTCACATGACCACCAAGCTCAAAGGCAACAACTGTTAACTGAAGTGCTGGTTGGAAGCATCTGGCCTTTTGAGGGGAGTCCATGTGGTTACCTAGAAACAGCCCACCACCACATCATTTGCATTGTTTTGCAGAGTGCTCCCAACACTCCTTTGAGAGACTATTTAGCCATTTCAAGTGGTACCCCTTGATGATAGCACCTTTTACTCTCTGTCTTTGAAACATGCAACCCTGCATCCTTCCAGCCCCCAGTTTTAATTTGGTTTTCCACTGGAACTTTAGAATCAATTTGTCTAATCCTCACATCCTAAAATTCTGTTGGTAGTGTGATTGTGATGAAATTTAAATTTATACATTAACCTAAGGAAAATTGACATTTTTTAAATGTTAAGGCTTCTTATCTATAACAACAGTAATGAATACATGTTTTTATTTGTTTTAAATCTTTCTTTTTTGCTCTCAGAAGTATTTCTGTATTCTTCATATTGTTGTCCCATATTTGATACTGAGTTTACTCTTAGGTATTTTACCTTGCATTTTTATTATTATTAATGGTATCTTCCATTGTATTTTCTAACCGCTTATTACCTATATACAATGGTCACCCCATACTTTTTTGGGGTGTTGGTGAGATTGAATCCAGGGCATCACATATGCCAGACATACGCTATGCCACTGAGCTACAGCCCCAACCCTCAGTAATTTCAATATGGTTAAAGTAAGCATCTTGCTTTAAAAAGGAGAGGGGGATTTTGGTCTGCTTTTATGACTGCTTTTAAAATCTGAAACAGGAAATAGTAGAACGTGATGAGCCAGCAGTCACAAAGGGGGTCTAGGGCCGGTGAGATGGCTCAGTGGCGTAAGCGCCTGCCTGGCAAGCGCGAGGGCCCGAGTTCGACTCCCGGAACCCACATATGAAAAAAGGGGCCGGTGATATCGCTCAGCGGCACGGGCGCCTGTTGGCGCGCGAGGTCCTGAGGTCGACCCCCGGCACCCACAAAAAAACAAAAAAAAAAAACAAAAAAAAAAACAAAGGGAGTCTAAACTTGGGGTGAGTTCATCAAAGCCCTGCACTTGTAACCTGTGGTCAGGAACTAAAGCAAATCATTCTGAATGCAATTGAGCTGAGAAGTAGTCCCCTAGCCTCCAAGACCACATACAAACTCCTGGGCAGAAACATTCTCATTTAAAGTCTTCCAGATCGAAGGAGATCTTATAACCTACTATGCTTCCACGTTAGGAATTTGAGGACTGACTATTGCTCTCATCATCACAGAACTCTGTCTTCCACAACTACACATAGCTTGTTTATTTCCTTCCCTCCCTCCTTCCTTCCTTTCTTCATTCATTCTTCCTGGTGCTGGGAATTGAACCAAGCCTTGCACATGCTAAGCAAATGCTCTACAGCTGAACTCCACTCCCAGCTTTTGCTTTCTTGGTTTCATGCTGTTCCCAGCTGGCATGGATAGTTGCTGATTACCACTGTGTGTGTGTGCCCTTTAAGACTGGAAGGTCCACAGGCATGGTGGTGCACGCCTGTAATCCCAGCACTCAGGAGGTTAAGGTAGGAGGATTGCCTTGAGTCTGAGTCCAGCCTGGGCTACATAAAGAGATCCTGTTTCAAAAAAATAAATGTAAGTTCCCTTTAGATGCCTGCATTGGTAGACAAAAGGAAATGGAAACCTTAACAATGTATGTTTTACATGCTTGCAATATACCAGGCATTGGGCTTTATGTGACCATCTCATTTTATCCTTTCGATAACCATATGGAGAAAGTACCATTACTATCCTCCCTATTTTGCAGATGGGAAAACTGAAGCTTAAGGAAATGAAGTGAATTGTCCAAGGTTATACATCTATTAGTGTTAATACTGAGATTTGAATCCACGTATGTTGGATCCATGTATGCCTACACTCCTAGTAGCTTTTAGCTCTAATATATTTTCATGGGAGAGAGAGGGAAAAAAAAAAACACACCCAAATCACGCCTCAACTAAACTGAAACATCACTCTTTATTTAACATGTTATAGTAGCCATGGTAGTGTGTGCTGTTCACACTGTCCTTTAAGTGAGCGCCTGATGTGAGGAGCGTCGTTAGCTGGCCGTGTCCAGCAGGAACACCTATAGAATCCACCCCAGCATTGTCACCAAGAGCACACTCTCATTGGGCCACCCCCAGCCAATGACTGTGCCTGTAGAGGAGCTAGAACCAAGCCATTCCTGTCCGGCACAGGTCTCCCCCACTGGGCAATCTCTGTGCCAGAGCAGCCCCACAGGCTTGGCTGATATTCACTCAGAGCTGCACAGAGCTCTCCATCCTCCTCGTCAACCTGCACATGACTCAGAGGTCCTCCCCCCACTCCTGCACCCACTCTCTTTATTCCTTACAGCCGTCCACTGTGATATCTCTTTGCCCAAAGATATTATCATCTTCGTGGCTCTCCTATGGATTTTCTTAAATATTTCTATATTTCTCTTTGCTTTAGGAGGGGACACAATGCTATACAGTCTGACCAGAACTGAGCAGCAATGAAAGTGGTTATCAGTGTCATGTTCATGTTATGGGCCATGAGCATGACCTCTGGTCAAGTACTCAATAGATCACTTAAGTATACACCATACTCAGCTATAAAATATTCATTTGTCAGTTCAACTGCCTTGTTAATATATTCTTTGGTCACCACCCCTGTTCCCTTTCCTGGACAGGAGACATAGAACGCTGTTTCATATGTCTGTATTTCTGTCAATCCTGACTACCGAGTGTTATGGGCACACAGACTGAAACTTTATTGCTGTATTTCACTGGATTTCAGGCTCCATCGATTGTAATACATGTCACCTTTAATGTGACGTTTAGAAACTACATTTCATTCTTCTCCCATATGGAAGTGTAGCCCACACAGAGTGGTGAGGCAGTTTTCCATGAGATTATTCAGGAACACAGATTCCTTCCCTCTCATCTCTCTGCCATTCCAGGCTATTGCAGTCCTCCTCGGGGTTAAGGTCGAGTTGTTAGAACATCTATGTCCTACGTCTGAATAAGGGGAAAGGAGAGGAAACCCCAGGCAAGCAAAAAAAAATTTAAAGCATATTGAAGTTGCACAAAATCATTGGCAAAAGCATAGTCACTTGATCATCACAAAGAAGGCCAGAAAATGTCTATGGCTGGATGGCATGCAACCAGGAAGAAAGGTAGACTGGATTTGGGGTGAATAACTAGCAGTTTACCAGAAAGAGCAAAGAAGAAATCAGAGGTATATTTCTCCTCTTCTTCTCCTTCATGCTGAGGATCAAACCCAGAGCCTTGGGCATGCAAAGCAGGTGCTCTACCGCTGAGCTACACCCAAGCCCAGCAGTGCTGCCATATTGTATCACAGAAAGCCTGGGATGACCTGGGTTCTGTTCTAGCGCTGCCGTTATCTTCTCTCACTTATGCATTGAATGCTATATATCTCTCTCTGAGTACTGCATCACCTGCAACCCACGCATGTTGACATGTTCCAGGCTCATTTACATTCAGTCGAAATATTTTCTGATTTCCCTTATGTCTTCCTTTTTAGCAAAGGGTTATCTACAATTATGTTTAATTTTTAAATAATTGAAATTTTCAAATTTCTTACTTTAATTGACTTGTAGCTTAATTCTTTTCTGATCGAGTATTTACATTGTGTTATTTAAACTATTTTAAAATGTGTCGTGATTTGTCTTATGGTCTAGAATATGGTCTATATTGGTAATGTCCCATGCACATTTGAGAAGAATGTGTAGTCTTGTTATTAGATAAAATGTTCCATAAATGTCAATTAGGTGTGGTTTGTTGATGACATTATTTAGGTCTTCTATATCTTGACTGATTTTGTCATCTTCTTCTGTCAGTTATTGAGAAAGACATAGCAAGTTCTCCAGATATAACTGTGATTTTTCTATTTCTCTTTTTGTTCTGTTTTTGCTTCATGTATTTTGTAGCACTCACATTTAGGATTGTTATTTTTTGTGAACTGATTCTTTTATCTTTATATAATGGCAATCTTTATCCTTTTATTTTATTTGGAGTTTAATTTGTTGGATCTTAACTTAGCAATTTGTGGTAGGCAGAATAACGCCCCCCAAGATGTCTGCATCTTAATATCCAGAACATGTATATATGTTAGGTTGCAATGGGGGAAATTAAGCTTGCTAACCAATTAATGTTTTTTTCTTTTTGTTAATATACGGGTACCGGGAGTCAAACTCAGGACTTCGTGCTTGCCCGGCAGGCGTTTATGCCGCTGAGCTATATCACCAGCCCTAGCCAATTAATCTTAAAGTGGAGAAATTAGACCAGGTTATTTGAATATATTGTATTTATAAAGGTCTTTTTAAGTAAAAGAGGAAGCAAGAAAGTGAGAGTCAAAGAAAAACATGTAATGGAAACAGGTTGGAATGAGATGATTGCTGGCTTTGATGCTAGAAGAGGACCATGGGCCAAGGAAAATGGGCAGCCTCTAAAAGTTGGAAAGGGCAAGAAAATTGATTCTCCTCTGCAGCATCCATTGTTTATTGCCTTGGAATTTGGTCTGTCTGCTGCTTCTAGCTTAACCTTTTCAGGGACACTTATTTTGGCCTTGAACTTTGTGTTGAAAATCAAGATGGGAAGTTTACCCCTAAAATATTCTTTCAGCCAGCAGAATGCAGAAAATTAAGACACCAATTTTTCAGGTGACAATATGCTGAGGCAATGAAATGTGGTAGAAAGCACACATTTTATGTGCTTAACATTATTCCTGTACAGATTCACTTTCTGAGTTCAAAATGCAGAATAGCCAGGCACAGTGGTATACATCTGTAATCCCAGCTACCCTGGAGGCTGAGGGAGAAGGATCACAAGTTCGAGGCCAGCTTGGGAAATTTATTTATTTATTTATTTATTTATTTATTATTAATTTATGTCTTTATTTTAGTGGTACATTTTAGGTATACACAATGATAACACTGATCATAAGGAATTTGTATCAGTACATGATGTACCTTGCTTCTTCTTTTTTTCCCATTCCCCTCCCCTCCGTTCAACCCCTCTGGGAAATTTAGCAAGACCATGTCTCAAAATAAGGTTTAAAAAAATTTTTTTAATGGGCTGGAAAGTAGCTCAATGCTCCCTGTGTTCAGTCCCCAGTATAAAAGAAAAAATAAAAGAGAAAGAAAGAAAGAAAGAAAGAAAGAAAGAAAGAAAGAAAGAAAGAAAGAAGACTGTCAGCATACCAAGCACATTGTGACTATCATTTCCCACGTCTGCTGTGCAAGTTTACAGTCAAATTGGACCAGTTTCTTAAATATCTTTTCCCAGTTAAATAAAATTCAAGGGAAAAAAAATCAGTGGAAACAATATGCATAGGAAGGAGAAACGTGTTTATGTATAATAACAATGGACCGATTCTTTCTGGCAGTTGGCAGGGGTGGGTGGTGGGTGGAAGGGCAGTGGTCAGAGAGGTTAATTATTGTTATGGTTGAATTGTGCCCTCTCAAAATTGAATTAGAGCCCTAAGCCCCCATACCTCAGAATGTGACCTTATTTACAAGTAGGGTCATAGCAGATGTAATTAGTTATGATGAGGTCATAGTGGAGTAGCAATAGGACTGGTGTTCCTATAAAAGGGAAAATTTATTTGAGAGGCTGAGGCAGGAAGCTCAATTGAGCCTAGTGTTTGGGAGCCACCCTGAGCAAAAGAGCAAGACCCTATTTTTTTAAAAAGGGGCTGGAGTTATAGCTCAGTGGTAGATTACTTGCCCAGCATGTGCAAGGCCCTAAGTTTGATCCCCAGGACCACCACCAAAACAGAAGAGCAGGAGGAGGAAGGAGAGGGAGAAAGAGAAGGAGAAGTGTGATTTCAAGTTTGTGATTACCTTTTATGTATTGAAAAAATTGTTAAATAAAATTATACTTATGTTATATTCACATTTTGTATTATGTACCAAAATGAAAATGGAGTGCATTTATTTCACATGTGCTATACAGAAAGATCTCCAAAATATCCTGTGTAAAAATGTAAATGATAGGATAAAAGCTATAGATGACTTCATTTATAAAGAAAAATCAACATATTTGTAAATGTAAATATATGTGTACAACTGTGTAGAACAAAATGTGAACTTTTATATACCCCCTAAGTTAGGCATCAGCCACAGAACACAGAGAAATGGTCTGAGTACCTATTACATCTAGGGGTTACTTTTTTTTTTTTTAAAGACAACAAAGAACTGATGGTACATACCAAATTATAGCAGTTGATGGTTACTTCTATGAAGTGGGGTGAGGGGTTAGAGATAGAAGATACAGAGGAATTTTTACATTTTACTCTTTACACATGTGTATTCTTAAAATCATTTAATGAAAATGTCTTATGGGACTTTTAACTGGTACAATGTTACGGAGGGCAATTTAGCAATACCTTTAAAAATCCTAAGTGCATATGTTCTTCAATCTATAAATTCCATGTAGTTTATTTGTATTAGTCACTTTCCTGTCACTGGGACAAAATACCCAACATTCACAACTGAAAGGAGAGGTTTACTTGACTCACAACTTCAGAGGGTTCAGTCTGTGGTTGGCTGGCTCCCAGGCAAAAACAGGCAGAGAGGGGAGAAGCTGGGGACAAGAATACTCCCTTATAGGTCATGCTCCCAGTGACCCACCTCCAACCAGGCCCTACCTCCTAACAGCGTATTCAGCTATGAACTCGTCAATGGATTAATATACTAATGAGTATGTCTCACCCCTGAGTCAATCACCTTCCAAAAGCCCCACCTCTGAACACGAGACAACTGGGGACAATTTATATCTAAACCATAACAGCATTCATCTTGCAGATATTCTGATATATGTGCTTAATAAAATAATTCCTAAATAGCCTTCCCAGATAACCTATACTTTCCTTTCATCTTCCTAATCTCACATGTGGAAAATTAATTTCTATTTTTGTTATTATTGTTGTTTTCTGATTGTTTCATGATGTAATACTACATTTAAGCTTATTTAAGCCTGGTATTATGACAAGATATGCCCTCTTCCTTTCCTTGCTACCAAATATTATCCATTTTTTGTGTTTTCTGTTTGTTGTGGTGCTGGGAATCAAACCCAGGGCCTCATGCATACTAAGCACATATTGTACCACTGAGCTATAGCCCCAGCTCCTTCATGTATTGTTTAATTAATTGACTTTTAAATTTACCATTTTCTAAGGGAAGGAGAATTCACATTTATTGGTATTAAGAGGCTTCATATGTTGGTGGTGTATAGGGCGAACTATAAAGAGTAAGCCTAGGGAACCATGAAGGTTGAAAAGATTTTTGCATAGTGAAGACACTCTCCAGTGGTGGTGAACCGATAGCACGTGTGTTATTGTTTTCAAGACAAAATATGTTAATGTATGATATAGAAAGTCCTTCCCAGTCCTCGTTGCAGTCGGAAAAGTTTATATTTGTAATCCCATGGAAAAGTTATTGGAAGTCTAGTGAGTTAATTCCAATCTACCACTTCCAGTGCAACCCATGGCAAGAATAAAGACACTAAGGCATATTCGTAGTTGTGGGGAGCCAAGGGGGTCCTAAGTCCAGTCAGAACAATGGCTAACCAGAACAAAGGCCTCGACCCAGGGCTGAACCCAGGTTTTATTAGTTTGTGAAGAGGGGAGTGGCTCATGGAGGAGTAACTGTAGCTGTAGCAAGAAGTACGTGAGTGCTGTGAACTGGGCTAGGTAGGAGGCAAGATCGCACCTCTGCGATATGCAGAGAGAAGGATATGCTGAAAGAATAACCTGCATAACACAATTTGAGGCAGTATCTAATGTTTGAGGGTCGGTGCTTCAGCTTGGGTATGTAATTTTTTATGCCTTGCGATGTCACGGCCTCTTTCCTGTGGCTCAATCCCAGCCAACAGCAGGGAGTGTGGCTCTCCCTCCTGCCCGGCTTACACATGCTTCTTGGGAGCTACAGAGTGGGGCAACACTGACCTGTCGCCTTGCTTCAAAGACTACGCATCAGCACCTCGGCTAGACTGATTTGCATTGCTTAAAGCCAATTGAGGGGATAAGGAAAAGTCCTAGCCAGTTCTGTACATATCAATACACAGAAATAAGGCCAGGTTTGGCTAAAATGGAGATAACTGTTCTTCTTTCAAGGAGAGTTGTCCAGGTGGTCCTCCACAGTATGAGTTGTTTTTTCTAAACTAAAACCTTAGTACTCAGCTTTAATTGCAGTGTTGGCACTCTGTGATAAATAAGTGGGTTTTGGGTTGCAGTCTGGGCACTTATGTCTAAAAGGTTTGCTATCACTGCATCTGTACAACTGCACTTATGATCTTCACATGTTAGCTATCTCTATGTAAAACTGTGTATAGGTTCCAAAGTGCTAGTGGTGTGCTTTAGAAACCTCAGGGTTTTTTTGTTTTTTCTTGGTACTAGGGATTGAACCCAGGGTCTTTGCACCAAGCTACATCCACAGCCTTTTTGGGTTTTTGTTTTTGTTTTTGTGGTGCTGGGGATCAGACTCAGGGTCTTGTGCATGCAAGGAAAGAGCTCTACCACTGAGCCACATCCCCAGCCCTGTTTTTTTGTTTTTGAGACAGGGTCTCACTAAGTCATGTTGCCCAGGCTGGGCTCAAACTTGCAATCCTCCTGCCTCAGCCTCCCAGAGTGCTGAGATTACAGACATACCCCACTATGCCTGGCAGAACCTCAGTTTTAACCCAGCCCAACTCCCTTCTATGTACAGACTTCAAGACACTGGGATTTAGCAAGATCACTTAAGAAACTGATGGTAACATCTGTCCATTTCCCTTCCATTGCAAGCAGCTGATTCCTGTCCATGCCTCTTTCCTCCTAAGACAGAGTCCTGGCACAGACTCTTAGGAGTAAAGAAACAGAAGGAACAGCCACCTGTGTGCTTGGGCCTGCAGAGTTTGGCCTTTTCCTTTCTCTTAGAAGAAGGTTCACTGGACTACCAAAGAGAGCACAAGAAAGAATTGGCAGTTCTTACATAGAGAGGTAAAACCATGATTCTAGCCATAGCTCTAGACAGTGTAGTTTCATTTTCAATGCCCTTTCTGATGGAATTGTGTTTTGCCAGCCTTTTACAGAAAGTATATGTTGATCCATATCCTTGGGGAGTGGTTTTCAGGTATCCTGAGCTGTTTCTTTTTTTTTTTTGGTGGGTACCGGGGGTCAACCTCAGGACCTCGCGCGCCAGCAGGCGCCCGTGCCGCTGAGCGATATCACCGGCCCTTTTTTTGTATGTAGGTTCCGGGAGTCGAACTCAGGCCCTCGCACTTGCCAGGCAGGCGCTTATGCTGCTGAGCCATCTCACCGGCCCCTAAGCTGTTTCTCCTTACCTGTGATGAGTTTAATCTAAGGGTCAGTGTTACTCAGAATATGACAGGAGTTTCCAGAAGCCATAATCAGTCTGAATATCTTGAGACTGTGTGATACAAGAATGTACAGAATAAGTATCAAATAGTTCACATTTCTTGGAGGCAGGTCAAAGAGGAAATAGGATAAGATTGTTGCATTTACCACTATGTTAAAAGGGGAGGTGATGAGAACAGGTCAGGAAAAAGGTAAAAAAATTTATACCTAGTGGGTTTAAACGTCTAGTGGGCTCAGGCTGATAATATAAATTAATAAAGTTGATTGATTCCACTTTAAGATGTAGGAATGATGGCGAAGTCTAAAGAACACACCTAAAGAGAGCCAACCAACAGCCAGCAAACTATCACCACGGGGTAAAGATATATCCAGTGTTGCCAGATCTTCCAATTTCCCAAAAGAACCAGAAATCAGGATCTTTGTATAAAAGTATCTAATTTTTAAATGCAGACAACGAATCCAAATTGGAAGAGGGAGGGAAGGGCCAGGAAGGAAAGGAGGGAGTAGACAACAGGAAGGAAAAGAAATAAAAAAGAAAACCCTGTTTGAAAAAGAAAAAAAATAAAAAGAAAAAAGAAAACCCTGTGCAGTCCAATAGCTGCCTGTGCGTGACTTTTACCTTATGCAGTCTTCTTAGTTTATTTCCCAACAATTCAAGATGTGTTTAAGAACTTAATTCAAAATGCATTTGCAAGTAGCTAAAAATGCAGGTGGAATTTCCATTGCCTTGCCAGTTCTTTAAATCTAGCCATGGTTTTTAATGCGCACCTAACAAGTGCAAAGTTGATTATCCCATCACATTAAAAGTGAGATACATTAATTATGTTAAAGAGAGATAATGGTCAAAATGACTGACACGCACATATTTTAGCCGTTTTTAAAAGGATGGTATAAAGAGATATGTTTGTTTTCAAAAAAAAAAAAAAAAAGACCTATTAGAGTACTCAATTTCTGCAATTCACTTCTGAATTTGCGTGGTTAATGGGCGGTTTCTGGCATCACTTCACTAAAAAAAAAAGGCACTTTTAAGAGAACTGAAAGGCAATCATCCTGAAAAATCTTTTCTTGAAGGCAGTTTTGACCCATGAGACCATAGAAAATTATGTTCCCACATAAGTCATCTGTGACACCAAGCATCCCAGAAGTCCCAGCAATTCAGAAGGGGGTGGGTCTGCCACCTTTTCAGCAGAATAGGTAAGACATTGAACAATTCATCCTGGCTCAGGTTATCTATTACTCATGATATATTTTAATATAAATGCGTTAATATACATTGTATCCTGCTTCCCACGAGATTCCCGTTGCTGTAGTCACTCCCCTCTTCTTCGCCTCTCTACCAATCTACAGTTTTGGCAAATGTAATGTATGCCTATTTTTGTTTGCACAATTTCTTCTGCTCTTAGAACACAGACGCTCCCAAAAACATTTAACTTCTGCCTCAGAGATCCCCACCCACCCCCTGCGGCATTCTAGAATCTAGGCTGCTCCCGGCTCTACCCAGGTAGAGATGCCTCTGCGTGAGATGCCTCAGCTTTCCCCGCGCCGGCCGCGCTGACCCCCTCCTCCCTGACGCCCGCCCGCGTCCCTCCCCAGGCCCGCAGCCCCTCAGCCATTCCAGAAATTGACGAAGAAGTTGCAGACTGAGTGCCACTTCTCGGCGCAATAGGTCTCCGTGAGCTCGGAGTTCCCGTCCAGCCCGTCGGGGTCGGGCCCGGTCCCCATGGGTCTCTCCTCCCCCGGGTCGGAGGCCGCCTTTCTCTTGCCCCCTTTTGTCTTTTTCTCAGAGGTTTTCTCTTTGGGCAGCGAGCTCTGGGGCCACCCCCGGCTCCTGGCCCTAAGCCTGGGCTCCTCGGGAAAATCGTGCGCGGCGGGGCCGTGGGACGGGGCCGCGTGGGGCACGAGGCGCAGCTCGGCGCCGTGGCCCTTCTTGCCCGCGCACAGGCGCGCCCGCAGCGGCGCGGGGTCGTGGCAGGGCCGCCGCTTCCTGCGCAGCGCGCCCAGCACCTGCTTCCAGTAGTGCGCGCGGCGGGCCCCGTAGGCGGCGCAGCGCTCCGGCTCTCCACGATAGGCGCACTCGTGGCGCGCCCCGTCTGGGCCCCGGCAGCGTAGCCCCACTTCGCCGCCCGCTGCGGCCCCCGGGGTGGGCAGCAGGAGCTGCCAGCTGCACGCGTGCTGCTCCGGACTCACGAAGCGCCCCGAGGAGCCGCTCCCGGGGCCCGGAGCCCGCTGCGCGGCGCTGCCAGCCGCCGCCTTGTCCCTCGCGGCAGCCGCAAGCAGGCAGCCGGCTAACAGCAGCAGAAGCGAGAGCGACGCTCGCAGCCTCGGAGGACTCATGGCCGGCGGTGTCCGCGCTCCACTCTTCTGGGGTCCCGGGGTGCTTCTAGTGGAGGCAGGTCGAGGCGAGGCGCATCCCTGATCTGCGGACGCAAGCAGAGAGAGCTGCAGACGGAGGCGGGAGCGGCCCTTCGCTCAGCACATACACCTGTGACCTCCCCTCCAGACTTTCCGGAATCTGGTTTATTTCCCCAGTGGGCAGCAGCAGGCTTCGAGGGGCCCCTCCGGAGAGCCTTCCTAAGGGAAACAGCTTGCCACTTAAGTAATTATTTTGAAGTCATTTGTGCATTGAGATTTTTCTTCCCCATGCAAATAGCATCGCAAAATGATGCCTGGTAGTTGCTACCTTCGCCCCCTCCATTCTCCACCCTCCAATAAACTATCAACAAAATCATTTAGTATTAATCCTTAGAAACGTGCATTTTTACTGCGCTTTGAACTTACCGAGTTCTGGGAGAGGTGGCGGAGCCTTATTAGGGTAGAGGGAGAGACTGCTTAAGGCATGAGTCTGTTTTAGCCCATTCCTTGTGAATGGATGAGTTATCAGTGGAACAGAAGGGGGGCCTCCCTCTCTGTGCCACTCCCAGGCTTCTGGCACACTGGATTTCCCACCGCGCACGGGCGCGCGCGCGCGCACACGCACACACACACACACACAAATGAATGCTGGAAGCGGCCTGTAACATGAAATATGTACCTTGTACGTATTTTGATTCCACTGTTAATTTCCATTTACACATTTAATCATCGAAAAGGTTAAACAGAAAAATCTACGTTTAAATAAAATAAAAGCGTTAAATAAAATAAAAATGAAAAGTCAATATTCTAAACCAGACACTATTCACACAATTACACTATTTTCATTCTTTCTGTTTTTCATACCACTGAGTGTTGTTTTTTCATGTATCATTTCAATCTTTCTTATCCTAATAACAATCTTAATTCTAATAACTAGCACTGCTAGTAAAAATATGATACCCTACTTTATTAACATATCATGGTGTCTAGCAGTTCACCCATGATTGAGCATTTGGGCTTTTGATTAAATATTACAAATCAGTTATAAATGTCTTTCAAAAATTGGGAAAACAAAAAAACAATTCGAAATGAATAAAAGAAAATTAAATTGGGTTTCATTCCTCCCCTCTCCCCCCGCTAAGCTGGACGCTGAACCCAGGGCCTTAGAGCATCCTGGGGAAGCACTCTACCAAGCTGCGTTCCCAACCCTTTTTACTTTATTTATACTTTATTACTTTACTTTTACTTTATTACTTTCTTTTCAGATAGGATCTTGATAAACCATTCAGGCTCACCTCATACTTGTGATCCTCCAGCTTCAGCCTCCTGAATAGCTGGGATTATAGGCATGGACCACCATATCCAGCTAAATTAAAAGTTTTAAAATTATTTACATTATAGTTGAAAGGTAATGCAAATGATGTAACGTTTAAGAATTAATGTGTTACTCTAGACATACTAAGCCACCTTATCTTTGACAAAGGTGCCAAACACATTCACTGGAAGAAAGATAGCCTCTTTAATAAATGGTGCTGGAAAAATTGGCTCTACACATGCCAAAGATTAAAATTAGACCCATATCTTTCACCATGCACTAAACTAAATTCAAAATGGATCAAAGATCTAAATATTAAAACAGAAACATTAAATCTCCTGGAAAATAGAATAGGTAAAACTCTTGAAGACATTGGTATAGGCAAAGACTTTATGAATAAAACCCCAATGGCACAGGAAGCATCACAAAGAATCAACAACTGGGATCTCATCTTATTAAAAAGCTTTTGCACAGCAAGAGAAACCACCAACAGAGTGAAGAGACAACCCACAACGTAGGAAAAAATGTTTGCCAGCTATTCCTCAGACAAAGGATTACTATCGAGAACATACAAAGAACTCAAAAAAATCAGATCTCCCAAATTTAAAGACCCAATCCAAAAATGGGCATCTGAGATGAATACACACTTCTCAGATGAAATACAAATGGCAAATAAATATATGAAAAAATGTTCAACATCACTAGTCATTCGAGAGATGCAAATGAAAACAACACTGAGATTCCATCTCACCCCAGAAAGAATGGCTATTATCAAGAAATCAACTAATAACAAATGCTGGAAGGGCTGTGGGGAAAAAGGAACCCTTCTCCACTGTTGGGAGTGTCAACTGGTACAGCCACTGTGGAAATCCGTGTGGAGACTCCTCAAAAAACTAGGATTGGAGGTCCCATTTGATCCAGCTATTCCCCTTCTGCGTATCTTCCCAGAAGAATTAAAAACATCATACCACAGCGATATATGTGCACCCATGTTTATAGCAACACAATTTGTAATAGCTAGATCGTGGAAACAACCCAAATGCCCATTAACCGAGGAATGGATAAAAAAGATGTGGTATTTCTATACAATGGAGTACTACTCAGCCATAAAGAAAGATAAACTGGAAACTTTTACAGGTAAATGGATGCAACTCGAGAAAATACTCACAAGTGAAATAAACCGGACTCACATTTGTAAACATCGTATTGTCTCCCTAGTATGAAAATGCAATTTCACTGTGACTATTCCATTCCTTAGTCTTCTATTTTTACCTAGCTTTTACATGGCTTAATCCTATACCAAGTAATGTTTTTCTCCAAAAGATATTTGTACATTCTCTAATTCTTGAGTTTGTTAATACATGAGAATGTTTACTTGTTGTCTTTAAAAAAAAAGAATTAATGTGTTCTTGAATCTTCAAATTGTTTAATCAAAGCTATTTTTTAAATTTAAGGATATTCCAACAACTTTAAAAATATGTTCTCAGTACTAAATAAGATCTTTTTTATTTCAAAAGTTCATACCGAGGGGCTAGAGATGTAGCACGGTGGAAGAGCACTTTATCTAGCACAGGCAATGCCCAGGATCCAATCTGTCCCCAGCACCACACACACACACACACACACACACACACACACACAGAAAGTTCACACCTCTGGCTATTTTGTTTGTTTGTTTTTGTTTTTTGAGACAGGGTCTCGCTGTTTAGTTCAGGCTGGCCTCGAATTGTGTTCAAGGTGAGGGGAAGTATTTTGGGAGAGATCAGGGTAATGTGTCTTTTACCAAAATACTTTTTTTTTTTTTTTTAATGTGGGTACTGGGAGTCGACCTCAGGACCTTGCACTTGCCAGGAAGCACTTGTGCCGCTGAGCTATCTCACTGGCCCACTGAAATACATTTTAAAAACATTAAACATTCACTCTACTTTTTATCATCCCTTGGATTCTTCTAATTCTAAAGTACTTTGGTTTTATTTATTTTCTTACTTATTTAGGGTTTTTTTGAGACAAGGTCTCACTATGTAGTCCAGGCTGGCCTCAAACTCACTATGTAGCCCAAGCTGGCCTTGAACTCACAGCGATCCTCCTACCTCAGCCTCCTGAGTGCTGGGATTACAGGTGTGGGCCACCACACCTGACAGTACTTTGGTTTTAATAGTAGTGATCAAATTATAATTGTTCAAATACAGTACTAATGCAAGCTCAGTAATAGAAAATATATTTCAGGAATATATCGTATGAAAATACAGAAATCCCATTTCTTCCCACTTTTTGAAACAGTTCTGGAAGTTCTGATTAGTAAGTGTCTTTATTTGTGCTGTTGTGGCTGCCTTGATGTCCTGAATTGATTTGAAATATTTGCCTTTTATGGTCATTTTGACTTTGGGGAAAAGCCAGAAGTTTCATGATGCCAGATCTAGTACGTAAGGTGGATGGGAACACTGTAATGTTTTTATTTGACAGAAACTGTCATAAACATTCAATCAATTTGCTGTGATCATAAAATACAGTGAAAGTTTAAATTTTAAAAAGTGTATCACCATAAAAGACACCTTGCTATTAATCCCCCTCAAAATACTCTCCCTCACTTCAAACACATAGCAATATATCTTTTACTGTAATAAGTTTTTTAAAAAATTTAAACATTCATTGCATCTTTCAATCATCTTTTGTATATTTAAATATATAATGGTATATATTAAATATATACTAATGAATGTTGGAAATGTTCAAAAAAAAAAAAAAAAAAAAAAAAAAGAAAGGAAATGTTTACCACCCTGGAGCATTAGTAAAAATTAAATGATTTGCTCAGGGTCAAATATCATTTAGCAATAATGTCACAAACCATCTGATTTTCAATGATCTTTATGGCTTTGGATTTCACTTCTACTACTTTCAAAATCAGTTACATCTTAGTTTTTCTAGTTCAACTAACATTGAAAATCAAATTGTACCTGTGAAGCTAAGAAATGCTAACAAATGTTCCATAATCAACAGTAGCTAATTAATACATCGCACAGATGGAAACCCCCTCTCAGAAAACCATATTTGTATAGCTAAAGCACAGTTGAATGCATTTTTCTGTTGCCCTGCCATTACTTACCAGTTATTGACCGAAACTGGACTAGTTTTTTGCTAAAGAGTGACATCTAGTGGCATTATGCTCTAATTACAATAAAAAGTTTATTATCTAAAATCATAAAGATTCCAGAAACCATCCTTTGATGTCAGAAATATTATTCCAAGAAGGAAAATTAAAAACACACAGATGTACTATGCCATGTCAGAAAAGGAAAGCTAATTTAAAAAATTATAGTAAGATCCAGGTGTGGTGGTGTACATCTGTAATCCCATCACTCTGGGAGGTTAAGGCAGAAGGACTGCAAATTTAAGCTCATCCTGGGCAATTCAATGAGACCCTGTCTGAAAATTTTTTTAAAAAAATTTAAAGGCTGGGGATGTAGCTCAGTGTGAAGACCCTGGGTTCAATGTCCAATCCCCAGCAATACTATATAATGTGTGTGTGTGTGCGTGTGTGTGTATGTGTGCAGAGAGAGACAGAGAGAAAGACAACATAAAAGTTACCCTTTAATCATTTTTAGGTGTGCAGTGCAGTAAGATTAAGTACATCCACACTGTTGTATAATCATAACTATCCCTTTCCAGAGCTTTTTTCATTTTCCCAAACTGAAAGCCTGTATCTATTAACAATAATTCCTAATACTTCCTTTCCTCATCTACTGGCAACCATCATCCTACTCTCTGAATTTAACCACTCTTTGTACCTGATATAAAGTAAAACACAGTATTTGTCCTTTTGTGTCTGACTTATTTCACTTAATGTGATGTCCTCCCAGTTCATCTGTATTGTAGTTCCTACTTACATATCACGTTTTGTTTATCCATTCTTCCATTGATGAACACTGGACTGCTTCTACTTTTTGCCTATTATGAATAATGCTGCTGAGAATATTGGCATACAAATAGCTGTTTAAATTCCTGTTTTCAATTATTTTGGATACATACACAAATAGAACAGAATTTCTTGGTCACATGGTAATTCTACTTTTATATTTTTGAGGACATGCCATACTATTTTGCACAGTGGCGGCACCTTGTTACATTCCCACCAACAGTGCACAAGCATTCCAATTTCTCCATGTCCTTGCAACATTTGTTATTGCAACATTTGTTATTTTTGTTTTTTATAATATACATTCTGTGGGTGGGAAGTCCATGGTTTCTCACTGCTTTGTTTGCGATACAGGAGATTGAACCCATAGCCTTATCATAGAGCTATGTCCCCAATACCCTACCCTCCCTCCCTTCCTCCCTTCATCCCTTCCTTCCTCCCTCCCTTCCTTCCTTCCTTCTTCCCCTTTTTCTTTCTAGACAGAGTCTCACTAAGTTGCCCAAGTGGGCTTGAACTTGCAATCCTCCTTCCACAGCCTGCCAGAGTGCTGAGATCACAGATTTGCACTGCAATAGCTGACTTTATTGTGGTTTTGATTTGCATTTCTCTGATGATTAGTGATGTTGAGCATCTTTCCATGTTCTTATTGGCCATTCATATATCTTCTTTGAAGAAATATCTATTCAAGTCCTTTGCTGAAGAGATTAAGGTACAGTAAGTCACCAACTTACAGACATTTGAGTTGCAAACTTTCACAGATGTATTGTATAAGACTCACTTTGTGGACTTAGAAACAAGTCTGACTTACAAAATTTCTCCCAGAACAGAACTTGTTTGTAAATTGGGGACTTACTGTACAGGACTGTAAATGTAGCTCCGTGACAGAGTGCTTGTCCAGCATGCATGAGACACTTAGAGATCCCAGTTTCAGTCCCCAGTACAACATCAACAACAACAATAAAAAGAGGTCGATGTTCAGAATATATAAAGACCTCCAACTACTCACCAACAATAATAAAAATTCAACCTTTTATCAGACGTCTCTCATTCTGTGTATTGCCTTTTCACTGTTAAGAGTGTCTGTGATACACAAAAGTTTTTAACTTTGATGTAGTCCATGAAAAGTTTTCTTTTCAAATATGATGTGACATGAGTAAGAAAAAAATGAAACATATCTTTTTTTTTTTTCACTATCAAGGCTTGAACTCAGGGCCTTTGCACTGAGCTATCCCTCAGCACCCTCCCCTTTTAAAAATTTTTTTGAGGCAGAGGCTGGGCTTGAATTTATGATCTTCCTGTCTCAGCCTTCCAGAGTGCTGGAATTACAAATGTGAGTCACCATGAAACAAATATCCTCATTTTCATCAATAATCTTGTTTGCATCAGAGATCCAGCAGGCCTGTTTGGATTCCTACCATATACTACTTAATAGTTTATAATAAGGTAAAATTTCTTAATAATTTCAGTGATTCCCTATTTGGTTCTTCCTTGTGAATCTCACAGAGGATAAATCTTAATCATAAAGAGTTGAGTCTCTGTAGCCTCTTCCCTCCTTCTTCCCCTCAGATAAGGTGATACAGCACCTGACCTAACAAACTTCTACGACAGTGGAAAAGGAACAGTTCCTGCCTTGAGTTTCTTAAGAATACATACTTTTTCCTGAGAATGGTGGAGTAGAGACGAGGCTGGCAGTGCAAGCCTTAAGAAAAGCCCACAGCTATTGTAAACTGCAAAAATAGCATAGGGTTTTACTTTGGGAGTGACTCTCCACAAGTCAGGCTAGAGTTGGAGAAGAAACCCAGTGCAGCACCCAGTTTGAGAGAGTTTAATCAGGAGCCATTTGGGAAAGGAGTTAATTCATTAAGACTGAACCACAAAACAAATACACTTCAGAGTTTCTGGTGTCACCCTATCACAGGGACTGGGTGAGAGATGGCCAAAAGAGACATTTGTGGAGCGCACAGGCTAGACATGGACTCTCCCCTCTGTGAGAAGTTTAAGCTCAGGCTCGGAAAGACACGGGCCCTGCCCTCCATGGTGAGGAGACAGGCCAGTTGTGTGTGGCTTTTAGAGAGTGCTGCATTAAGTGCCACATTAAGTCTACTGGTCAGCTTGAACACTGCTCTGCTGCCTACACCAACCATAGAATTCAGCATCCTGTTTGTTTTACCCATCTACTAATGTGAGCAGGGATATGGCTGAACTTGGATAGTTGCCACAGCCATGGGAATACAGACAGAGAGGCTTCTGGATGGGGGAGCATAAACCCACAGGGTGTAAAGCTAGGAGAGAGAGCTGTGACTTGGCGTACACAGAGGAACACAGAAACTGGAGCTGACACAGTGACTACTGGATGAGGGTGGACATCACTGATGGACAGCCCTCAGTGGGAAAGGCAGGGCAGGATCCAGCATTCACACAGAAAAATATGAGTGCGGAAACAAAATAGATCTTAGCAATGATTCACTATCCCTCTCCTATATCTGGTGGGCTCTAATACTGTAGACACGGAAAGAAACCACCCACTCAAAAGAATGGAGGAAACTTCCTTTCTCTTTCTTTGTTTCTTTCTTTCTTTTTCTTCTACATTTTTTTGAGGGAGTTGGGGTGTTTATTCCTTTTCTTTTTACTTTTGCTCTGTTTTTTCTTTGTTCTTTTCTGTTACTTTTATCCAATTCCTTTTTTTTTTTTTTTTTTTGGTACTGGGGATTGAACTCACAACCTCACACTTGCCAGGCAGGCGCTGTGCCACTGAGCTATATCCCCAGCCCTCTTTTGGTTTTCTTTTAACCCCTAAAAGGATCTTTACCTCACTTTTCTCTCCTTTTTATCATTTCTTTATTTTTCAAATTTTACTTCTTTCATTCTCCTATTCCCCACCCACTTCATCTTTATTAGTATTACTATTAAACTTTAATTAGCAATAATCACACCTTGGATAAACCTCATCGGCTACAATACTGCCACTGTGCAAGGCTTTTTATTAAACTTTAGATATTTAGTTAACCCTATGCTATTATTGCTGAATTCTTTTCTATTGTTAATAGTAGTATAGTTGTTGCATGTAGTAGATATTTACTATATATCAATATTTGGTTTGTTTTTATGTCTAAATTATAATTATGCCTCTCTTTTTATGGTAAGAGTAGCACAATGGTAGCTTCTGATTATTCATGTGGTATGTCAATGTTCAGTCTGTCTTTGACTCTATTATTGTTGCTGATTTTGTTGCTATTGCCAGGGCGGCATAGTTGTTGCTATTAATTAATTTTTACTGTATGCCAATATCTGGTTGTCTTTATGTCATCAATAATAATGTACCACAGTTCATTTCTGTAGAACTAGATGCTAGGCCAATTACACTATACCCTCCCCTCCCAAATTAACAAAGATGTCTGGATCTTAGGACAGAAGCAAAGGCCTATAGTTAGCCATAGCAAGAGTACACCACTGAAAAGCAGACACTGACTAAAGAGATCTCTGTACTAGCAACAAAGTCTTTCCACTCTACTTGACCTGCAAACCTCACCACAAGAAAAAAAAAATGGAAAACATGAGAAGACAAGACAACAAAATGCCTCCCAAAATTTCCAGCCCCCCAAAGCTGACTCATGGGGCATCAATGGGGAGGAAATCAAAAGTCAAACATCTGAATTATACAAATGATAAAAGAGAAGATTTTTTATAGAGGCCAATAAGGACCTCAGAGAGCTCAAAGACAATATAACTAAACAAACAATGAACATAAGAAACAAAATGATCAGTAAGCTTACAGAAGACACTAAAAAAAGCTAGCTGAGCTAAACAAAATGTTACAAAACATGGATGACCACTTTAGCAAAAAATTAGAGTTCATGACAAGGTACCAAACAGAAATCCAGAAGATAAAAAATTCTATTGAAAGTATGGGAAATAGTTGTGACCAATGTGAGGGCAGAGTGTCAGATCTAGAAGATAAGGCAGATGCAGATGACAATTTATACTCAGAGATACCTTAAAAATAAAAGAGTACATGGAAAATGGATCCAACAGATGCTAGATAACACAAAGAAGACAAAGATTAATTGAAATTAGTGAAAAAAATCAGAATGCAGCACAAATGGCATAAAAATGTTTTACACAGATCTTCTCTTCTGGGTGTTCAACAACTGAGGTTTGGAGACTAGAATTAGAGAGACAACTGAGCTAAGAGGACAGCCAATATTTCAGTTCTGGCCTTCCAAGGTCAACAAGGGCCCAGGATGTGAGGGGATCTGTCCACAAGATCCTACAATTTCAGTGAGTCACCCAACCTCCCAAGCAGGGAGATTGTTGGGCCCTAGAGAACAAGAGTCAACCAATGCACAGTGTAAAAAAGGAGGGCCACCAAAGAGAGAAATGTCTTCTGTTGTTCCACAGGAAGCCACATGGTCAAGCAGGACCATGACCCACCCTGGCTGCTAAACTGACAGAAGCTGAGAGGCTCTGTACATGGTTCCAAAAGTAATGCATGAAGAGCCTTAATTGACCTTGATAGACAGCAAGTTAATTTTGATTAACTTGCTCTTAAACACCCAACAGAAAAGTATAAACAAAAGATGTACAGAAAATAATAATGTAGTAATAAAGTCTAGATTTAGAAAGGGTGCGTCAATCACTGACCCCTGCCGGCAGTTTCTAGCTACACCTATAGCTGACCACTGTTATGGTTCAATGAGGCTAGAAAACTACAGTGGGACCTACAAAAGCTCAAAGAGAATCTTTGAATTCCTTAGCTAAAATTGTCCTTCAAAACAACAAGACGCTCCATTTTCTTACAGCTAAAACTGGAGGGACATGTGCACTAATAAGTGAAATTTGTTGTCTTTAGATGAATAATTCTGATCTGGTAAAAAAAAATCTTAAAAGAAATATCAGGCCAGACATGGTGGTGCATGCCTGTAATTCTTGCACTTGGGAGGCTGAGGCAGGAGGATTTCTGTGAGTTCAAGGCCAGCCTGGGCTACATAGCAAGACCTTGTCTCAAAAACAAAACAAAACAAAAAGAAAGAAAGAAAGAAAGAAAAGAAAAGAAAAAAAAGAGATATCAGACTTATAGATAACCTCCATCAATAGGTTTAGGAGCCAGCTGGTTACAATCACTATTCCAGTCCTTTTGTTGTGGAAAAAAAGCAGGACCAAGCCCAGTGGAAGACACTTAGCACCGAGGAACTTAGAAGGCAAGTTTTATTTATGCTGGCGGGCTGGGTGACACTGAGGTCCAAATCACCAGTCCCATCTTGGGGTTAAACAGTCACTTATATATGTTGTTAGCAGTAAACACAAAAGGCTGATAACAGGATATTCTATAGTTGGCCATGTACTGTCTTGTCATACGTTGCTAGGCAGGTTTGGTTCAGGCAAGTTAATTGGGGGCTTTCTATCCTGTAACAGGGAGGTCAAGGCTAGGGCGAGCTTGAAGAACCAATCACTGACTTAGACGGAGTGGAGCTGTCTCTGAGTGATAACTCCTTGAAACCTTGGAATGGGTTAACACAGTGAGATGCACTTTGTTTGAGCTACATTTATCTTCTATGCTGCAGCTGGTGTTGGAATGTCAAGGCTAGCTGAGTTTGACCACTTTTTAATTATGGGAGTAGTCTCTGTCTGTCTTTTCCATCCTTGAATACAGTGGCAGATTCATAAGTTTTAAGATTTCCTTTACATTTATAATCTCCTTTACACTTTAAGAGCAGTGTCTGAATGTGGCTCTTTTCCCCAATCTGCCTTTCCATTCTATTGCTCATGCTTTGATTGTACACGGTTTAATCTCTTGGAAAAATGTGTTTATTCTTGCTTAGAGGCTGCCAAACTCCAAATGATCATGTTATTGAAATTTCCTGGCTATGCCAAAATGTTATCAGGTAGCTCCTTCTAAAACTGGCTTGCCAATGAAATGTTACTGGGTTCTGGATTGTTCACCTCTCCTTCTGGAGTTAGAGTCCAGGTTCTTCTTGTCTCAAACAAAGAACTGAACCAAACAAGCAAAAAACAGTGGCAAAGTTTATTTGAAAAAGTAAAAGTGAAGAGTGAGAGAGAAACTGGCTCTGCAAAGCAAGCTTGGGCTGAGTAAAAGAGGAAAAAGCAAGATAAAAGAACACCTTGGAGAAAGTAGGGTGGGCTACCATGAGGAAAGTCATGATAGCAAGTTCTTCTTGGCATCTGTGTCCTTATTATACTGTCCAAATCTGGAGGAAACCCATGACAACTTCTACCTACAGGTCCTGAGAGGCAGTGCTGGGTTCTCACACCTCAGGCTGAGGTCAGGTGCAGGCCAATGTATTGAAAACTTGCTCAAGTTCTCCTGAGAAGTCCAGATGCAGGGCTTTGGGAACTGTTCTGTGCATGTGTTCCAGATCTTATAATTAATAGGTCATGCCTACTTCCCCGGCTAACTTTCCCATGCACTAATCTGTCAATCATGCAAATTGAACCATTGACAAATGTTCCAGACTCCTTTTATGGGGATTCACTAGATCACTCTTCTAAAAGGAGCTCATAATTGCTAAATCTCAATATGACTTCTATCCAAGTCCCATTAGATTAGCTATCTGGAGAAGCCCCTGACTGTAGTCTCCCCCATACTGACCCTTATCAGCTCAAAGCAGCTAGAATGATACTATGCCCATTCTCCCATAACCACAGTTAGGGATAGCTCTTCAGAGGGAGGAATATTAGAGGCAGCTAAGTTAGATAGAAATTAATATACACTCAGAGAGGGACTGAGCTCTCAAAGAAATCAGTGAAAAATACAGATATCAGAATTGTGGCTGGAGGCACATCTCAAGAAGGAAAGGCCTCCAAATAAAGTCGCAATGGCCAGACTTACATACCTCCCTAAGGGATAAATGGAAACTTGAGGTTCTACCGTAATTGATACCACCCAGTCCAGTAAGTTCAGATATCCATCAGATACCCAGGTGGATGACCAGGACATCTGGATCCATCCTTTCCCAAAATTGTTCCTGTTTTAGAACTCATACATAAACCACAGTTAACGATGTCAGCCATATACTCTTGCTACATGCCCCATTTCCCTATTGGATCAATATTTGCTAAGTAGCTATACTTTTAATCTTACTGCTACTGCTGAGTGGGCCAAATATAGTCCAAGTTCTTGTGTATGACAAGGAAAGAATTGTCAAGCACAAACCTTGTAGTATGTAGTAAGTAGCTATATTTATTAAAGGTCATGGGATGGTAGCAGGAACAGGGAGAAGAGAGAAGGGAAAAAAATGGTGAAGGGAAAAGGGGACTCAACGGTGAAAGGAGAAAGGGACTCAAGAGGGAAGGGGAAAAGGGAACTCAATAACCCCAGCTTTTGGTATTTATAGGGTCAGACACCACTGATCTAAGGTCCCTCCCACTGTCTCAACCTCCTAAGTTTAAGCGTGGATAATCAATAAGGTGGTGTTTGGTTTATGATTGAATGGAGAGAAGGAAAGTGGCCCACACAACCTCTCTGTCTTAGGATTATGGAAGCATGGATCATCATTAGGGTGGTGTGGTGTTTACAGCTGAATGAAGGGAAGGGAGTGACTTAGCTCCTTTGTTTCTAACTGTAATATTCCCCCCTGAGAGCCCTGGCCCCCAAAAATCTTTGAGGGGAGTTGAGGGAAAAAGTCTATAAATGTACTTCAGAAATTTATGAAATCTTGCCTTTAATTTTAATGTGAGACATTGTCTGGACTGCTCTGTGCCTGAGCATCTCTAAGTATAGTGACACATACATAATATATAATATGCACATCACATAAGCTTTTAAAAAATATCATTTGGCTGGTGGCCTCATGTTGGCTTAACATGCACCTCTTATCACAAGTAGCTGGAACACAAGAGAAAGGCAAGCATCTGAGTCTAAAAGAAAGATTTACCACCATAAACAACTCTAGTTTTACATCTTTGAAGACCTACACACCTAGAAAGCACAAATACATTAAGTACACCATGAAATTAGCAATAATGAGTGTCACAGCTATATGGAAACTGTTAGCCTGCTTGTAGGGCCCAAGGGAGATTTTTGCAGGTGAGGTTCCCAGGTTAAAGAATGCACGTGTGCAAGACATCAGCAACAACAGCAGACAACATGGAGCAAAGCAGAGCGCAAGAGTGCAAAAGTGCAAGGGCAGCCTGCGTCTTTATTGTATAATTCTTAATACAGGTTATCACAGATTTACATTCTTGGATAGTGCCGTAACCAGTGTATGCATATTCGTCCACTGTTAAGTCATGGTTACATAACTGTATCCCACTGTGCTCTTGCACTAGACAGCAAGGTCACGTCCTCAGATGTCCTTAGATGCCCCTGAGCTTTGAAGCACTCTGAGTGGTTCCCTACAGAAATCTTTGTCTCTTAATTTAGTTTTGTACCAAGAGTATCTTTTAATAAGAAAACCTTAGTTTTTACTTACAGAAAACTTAACCTTTTGATGATAACCGGTGTATACACATTATAATAATATGTTTAGCAATGTCTATTGGGATGTGTCTCCCACAAGGCTATGGAAATTATTGGTGATCCCATTAGTGAATAAAGACTGGACTAAATATTTCTAGGCAGCTGCTCCTTTATTCACCAAGGGGAGTTTGTCTAGCAGTTTTCTCAAGCCCAAGGGATCCCCATTTAGTTATCTTAACAGAATATTTTGTTTTTAGATGACCTGTGAGAACTAGATCATAACAATTAACATATTATTTTTGACCAATGAAAGATTCCCAGGGCCAGTGATATAGCTCAGCAGCATAAGCGCCTGCCTAGCAAGCACAAGGTCCTGAGTTCGACTCCCGGTACCCGCATAAAAAAAAAAAAAAAGATTCCCAAGTTATTGTATGCAGACAACAATGGGCATTGCATTTGTAAAATCAGTCTTGGTATCATTTTGACTGGATGGCAACCTGGGAGGAAGCATGTCCTTAACTCTAATGACACTTATTTTATCTATAAGCCAACTTCAGTTGTAGATATAAATATTTTAACCTATATAAACTGTTTTCCAAGGAAATTCAAAAAAAGGCAAAAAGAAGAAAAAAAATTGTTGAACTCAAACAAAACAGCTGTAACTGTTGTGACCAGTCATTTACCACAAATTGGATAGACAGATGGACAATTGTTTATAAACTGGAGTGCACTCCAATGTATTTTCCATGGCCTTTTTATGAATCAGGCACAAATACTATTTTAGTAAGTGTAGTAAGGAAGACAGTAGTGGGCCTATTCACACAATCTACACAGAAGGGGCAAACCATTTTATCCATCTGGTTCAGAGTGGTTGGTGTTTTCTCTCCTGAAAAGAAACTTGAGGTTGTCTATTCGTTCACAGGTCTATGAAGTTCATGGTCTTTCTTCGTCTTCTGGTCTCTCAGGTGGTTTGCGTTTTACCCTGGAGAGGTGAATTGAACTATCTATTCCCTGTATCTTAATGGCAGAAGAAGTGGTTAGTAGGGTTGTGAGGTCTTCTATCAGGCAACATTTTCCTGATGGCTTTGCCACGGGCTGGGTCTGAGGGTCCCTGAGGCTGAAATAAGGAACTTAACCAACCCCTTTAAAATAAGCATGCAGAAGCTGAGTGTGGTAGCACATGCCTGTAATCCCAGCACTCAAGAGGCTGAGGCAGGAGGATCACCATGAGTTCAAGGCCAGCTTGGGCCACATAGTGAGTTAAAAGATAGCCTGAACTACATAGGGAGACCGTGTCTCAAAAAAAAGAAGGAAGGAAGGAAGAAAGAAAGAAAGAACAAAGAAAGAAAAAAAAAAAAAAAGAAAAAAAATAAGCATGCAGGTTCACTGACTCCTATCATGGAAAATGAATTTTCAGGATGCATTGGTAAAAGAGGCATGAAAAAGATTTATTAAAAGTTGATATAGGATGCACTCAAGAGTGCAGTAAGGCTGCTGAAAGAAATGAGGCACAGTACATTTGGGAACTAGAGATCCTTTATGTTTTGGGAGATGAAAATCTGTGGAATTTGATAATCTATAGTCTCAGTCTTAGTCTTAGTCTTTGTCTTGGGGGTGGGAGAGAACAGCCCACCCTTAGTGAGATAATGGTCTATTCCTATGGAAAATCCCCAAAGGGCGGTCCATTCATGGGTGAAAGAGAACCATTTGTAATAAAAGGGAATGGGCAGCCCCATTTGTAGCTGAAAGGGAGTTGCCCAGGTTTCCTGTTTAGGGAGAAGGAAAAAAGTAAATAAACCAGGCTTGTGTGGTGAAGCTGCAAGTTTCTTTTTTTTTTTTTTTTTTTTTTTTTTGTGGGTACCGGGGGGACGACCTCAGGACCTCGCGCGCCAACAGGCACCCGTGCCACTGAGCGATATCACCGGCCCCTTTTTCGTATGTGGGTTCCGGGAGTCGAACTCGGGCCTTCGCGCTTGCAAGGCAGGCGCTTACGCCACTGAGCCATCTCACCGGCCCTGCAAGTTTCTTTTTGTTTGTTTGTTTTTTTATGTGGGTACCAGGAGTTGAGCTCAGGACCTCGCGCTTGCCAGGCAGGCACTTATGCCTCTGAGCTAAATCACCAGCTCCTTTCTTTTTTTTTAAGTACAATTTTACTATTTTAATTTTCATGCCTCCTTTCCTTACCCAGTTCTCATTTGTCCTCTACTTTCTCATGGTTATTGGATACCATATAAGCTTCATCGACTGATTGGCGTATTTTGGTTTGTTGGAGTTTTTTGGAGTCTTTTCCTAATATCTGGAGCTGACTGACTGATAAAGTACTGATTTAAGATAATCTGACCTCTAAACTCAGAGTCTGAATTAGTGTATTAACAGAGGGCCTCTTCAAGCTGAAGCTGAAAAGCAACTGGGTTCTCACTGGGATCCTAATAGACCTGAGCTTATCGTAGTTCACAGGTTTGGGGATCCCTTGCCAAATACCAGCTAAAATGGCCTTGATATATATCTTTTGTTTAGCTTCTCCACCCCCTGTATTATAATTTCACTCAAGCCCTTCCTGAGACCCAAATAATGCTGCAGTCAGCTGATTATCAGAGGGCGAAGTTGCAAAGGCTTCATGACTGGCCTGCTTTGCAGCCTTTATAGTCCTTTTCCTTTCTACTGCTGTGGAAAAAGAAATGAGGTTGAATTGGGCATCTTGCCAGGTCAGACCAAAAGCCATTTTTAGGGTACAGAAACCATCAACAAACTTTTCAGGATCTTCAGAGAAGCTACCCAATTTCTCCTTGCATTGCTGAATGTCCATAACTGACCACACAGCTGAATGTCCAAAACATACCACACTGACCGTACTATTGGTGCTTGCCACTTCTCGAAGGCTAGAGCAGTGGCAGGCTCAGATGTTTAAAGCCCTATGGTAAGTAGACCCAGACCTAGTACGGGTGGACTCAGGAGATGGCCTTTATCTCCTGAGGGCACTGACTGAACAGGTTACTGAGGAGGTAGTCTGTGGGAAAGAGGAGCTGACAGGCGGGAGTCCTTAACAGCATCAGCACCTGAATGATGATGACTTTTAGGGTAGAGATCAGACCTCTGGTAGAGGGCCATAAAGGCTTGAATTTAAGGCACCTCTGACCATTTGTCTTGCTCCTTATAGTAGAGATATAGTTGAAATATGGCATTATATTTCAGCCTGCCAAGGGATTGCCATATCTCATTTTCCCCAAGTGGATACATAGGCCATTTGTTATTACACCAGATTAAAAGATGATCTCTTTGAAGGGTCTTAGTGTGGGACTTGTCCCAATGGTTATGAAGACATCTAAGTGAGGACTCGGAAGGAATAGATGAGGTTCTTCCCATCTGTAGATAGGAGGAGCAAAAATTAGGATCTAGGTTTAGTCTCCCAGGGGTTTAACCTGGTCAGGCTTCACTTCCCTCCAGGAGTTTAACCTGGTAGGGCATTTCCTTCCAGGGGTTTAACCTGGTAAGTTTTAATTTCCTTTTAAGCCCCTCAGGGGTTTTATTGCCTGGGTGGGCTGAACTTGTTTTAAGCCCCCCAGGGGTTTTATTGCCTGGGTAGGGCGAATTCCTTCAAAGGCATCAGAGTTTAATCTGATTAGGCTGAATTCCTTGGGACTGGATGCCTCTAGCCCCAAGCAAGTACCATTGCTGCTTCCTTGGACCCACTGGATTTCTCCTATAAACACAACTCATCTTCTGTTTGAAGAGCCCACATGTGGGCTAACTCACTGGCTGAATGTCCCATAGCCAATTAAAAGGGAATGAGACCCATCCGTAAGAAAACTCTACTCACTACATTAAGCCATAAAGTATACACATGTGGTGACAGAATCTCAAAATAAAAGCCAGGCATTATGCCCTTTTAGACAGCAGTATAAACTTAAAGCCACAGTTATCACAACGAAAGCAAAACTGAGTAAAACAGAGAGCAAACCAGTATCAGCAAACTACCACAGGAAGCAACAGCTCCAGTCAGGGTTCTAGGACCCAGATTAGATGAGTCAACTAGAGCTGGCTTCTCCACTCACTGGCGCAACAGGAACCAGCGGCAGAAGGTTTAAACGGACCAGTTCCTCTCTTCCCTTACAGGAAGACACTGTATCTCTTAACACTGTTTTTTACTCATCCAGAACCAACAACTAAACAAATCGAACACTCTGATATCTGAAAGCCTGAGGAGGAGAGGGAGAATCAGAAGAGGAAAAGGAGAATTACTAAAACCTATGGAAAGGAAGTGTGCCACATGAGCAGTGACCCATGGGGAGGCACAAACACCTTTGGTGCTAAACACAGGGCTGCCCATGTTCAGGGCAAGCTACCAAAAACTCCACAGAGAAAAGTGACATCTTGGGCTGTCCAAGTGCATATCTTCTGGTCCCCTGCTCTGGACAGCTACACTAAAGCATTTGTCTATTGGTGGCCTTCTCCCCTGCTCTGGCAGCTTTTTCTTCTACTCTGCTGGGCTTGTGCCCATCCCCGCTGAGCCATGTGCTGTAGCTTCCAAGGTAGATTTTCCATATTGTGTGGATCAACAACAGAATATAAACCTAACTGATCTGCAGGGCCCCTCCTGTCCCCCATGAGGACAGAAGCCTTTTGTCCCACAATCTAGTCTTCTCCATGTGGTGATTGGTCCGCCTCTCCTCCAGGGAATCCATTTTTTGCCCGGAAAGGGGAAGAGAAAGGGTCTCCCCGTGGAGCGGGGAGTTACCTTCCTTGTTGGCTGTGTTGTGTGATTGCCCGCTTCTGCCAAGGTCTCTGAAGTTCTCTGAGTTCCTGATGCCTCCAGTATCTGGTGAGGTCTCCTGAGGTTTGGTAGAGTCCTCCTGGGTGGCTCACCAGATGCTACAGCTGAGTGGGCCAAAAATAGTCCAGGTTCTTGTGTATGACAAGGAAAGAATTGCCAAGCACACAACTCATAGTATGTAGTAAGTAGTCACATTTATTGAAAATCATGGGTCAGTTGCAGGAATAGGGAGAAGGGTGAAGGGGAAAAAGGGACTTGAGGGGGAAAGGAGAAAAGAACTCAAGTTTAAGGGAAAAAAGGGACTCAATAACTTCAGCTTCTAGCACTTACAGAGTCAGACACTACTGATCCAGGGTCACTCTCTCACCTCCTTCCCATGTCAGCAATCTGCGAGACCTCCTAAGTTTAAGCCTGGATAATCATTCGGGTGGTGTTGTGTTTATGGTTGAATGGAGAGAAGGGAAGTGGCTCACACAACTTCCCTGTTTTAGGATTATGGAAGCATGGATAATCATTTTGTTAGTGTGGCATTTATGGTTGAATAGAGGGAAGGAAGTGACTCAGCTCCTTTGTTCCTAACTGTACTACTACTGGTTGTTTTGACACATGTTGTACCCACATTGTAACCTTGCTGTATAAATTACCCCTGACAAAGGGCTTCAGTGACAACCCACTTTGGACCCCTCCTGTCGCTCAGCAGCTATACCTATTCCCCAATAAACCTTTCCTATTCTTAAAAAAATATGTTTACAGCAATAATAGCAGAAAACTTTCCAGATATGTGGAAAGAAATTAACATACAGATAAATGAGTAATATAGAACCCCAAATAGCCATGATCAGAAAAAACTTTTCCATGACACATCAAAGTTAAAAATCTCAAAGTCCAACACAAGGAAAGAAGCTTGAAAGTTGTTAGAAAATAGCAGCAAATCACTCATAAACGTAAACCCATTAGAATTACAACAGACTTCTCAACACAGACCATAATGATCAGGAGAGTTTGGAGTGAAGTGTTTTAAGGCCTAAAAGGAAACAACTTCCAATCCAGACTGATATATCCTGCAAAACTATTTTTCATGCTAGGTGTGGTGGTGCACGCCTGTAATCCTAGCACTCAGGAGGCTGAGGCAGGAGGATCACCACAAATTCAAGGCCAGCCTGGGGTACATAGTGAGTTCAAGGCCAGCGTGCACCACAAAGCAAGACCCTGTCTCAAAAAACAAAACAAAACAAAACCCTTTCAAAATTGATGGAGAAATAAGGTATTTCCATGACAAAGAGCAATTTAAAAATTCATGACCACCCACCAGTCTCCAAAAAATTCTCAAGGATATCCTCAGAAGAGACAATGAACAATGGAGTACTACTCAGCCATAAAGAAAGATAAACTGGAAACTTTTATAGGTAAATGGATGCAACTCGAGAAAATACTCACAAGCGAAATAAACTGGACACACGTTTGTAAACATCATATTATCTCCCTAGTGTGAAAATGCAATTTCACTGTGACTATTCTATTCCTTAGTCTTTTATTTTTACTTAGCTTTTACATGGCTTAATCTTATACTGAGTAATGTTTTTCTCCAAAAGGTATTTGTACATTCTGTAATTCTTGAGTTTGTTAATACATGAGAATGTTTACTTGTCTTTAAAAATAAATAAATAAATAAATAAATAAATAAATAAATAAATAAAGAGACAATGAAGCCAACAATGCCAAAAGGCCAATGGAATGAATATACCTGGTAGGGTAATCAGTTAAGCATAAGGGAATGAAAGGAATCAGTAACCGGAATATAATTCAATGACAGAAATATGCCGGTACTCCTCAGTAATAACTATGTGAATGGTCTTAATTTTCCAATCAAAAGACATGGATTGACAGATTGGATCAAAAAACAAAACCAAACTGTATGCTGTATGCAAGAAATACATTTAATCCAAAAGACCCTTATAGATTAAAAATGATAGTAGTACAGTTAGAAATAAAGGAATTGAGTGAGTCACTCCTTTCTCTTAGTTCAACTGTAAATGCCACACCACACTAATGATGATCCATGCTTCCATAGTCCTAAAACAGGGAAGCTGTGTGAGCCACTTCCCTTCTCTCCATTCAACCATAAACACAACACCAACCCAATGATTATCCAGGTTTAAGCTTAGGAGGTTGAGAGAGACAGTGGGAGGGGCCTTAGAGCAGTGCTGTCTGACCCTATAAATACTGGAATCCTGAGTTAACTACCCCTTTTTTTTCCTGATTCATCCTCCTGCCTGTTTCTGCTGCTAATGTCCCACGATTTTCAGTAAATGTAGCTACTTGCTACAATTTATGAGTTGTATGCCTGGAAATTCTTTCCTTCTCCTACACAAGAAACTGGACTATTTTTGGCCCACTTAACTGTAACAAAAGGAAAACAACATTCCATGAAATGGGAGCCCTAACACAAGCAGGAATAGCAATTTTATTTTTCAGACAATGTGGACTTCAAGCCAAAACTGATCAGACGATGCAAAGAAGGTCACTACATGTTGGTTAAGGGAACAATTCAACAGGAGGAGATAACAATTATAAATATATACGCACTGAACACTTCACCCAACTTCATGAAACAAACAGTACTGGACGTAAAAGGTCAGATAAACATCAACATGATTATTGTGGGCGACCTCAGTGCCCTACTATCAGAAACTGACAGATCAACTACACACACACACACACCAACAAAGAAATATCAAATTTGAACCACACCTTTGAACTAATGGATATAATAGAAATCTACAGAATATTACACCCAACATCAACAGAATCCACATTCTGCTCAACTGTACAATGGAACTTTCTCTAAAATAGACCACATACTAGCCCATAAAACATGCTTAAGCAAATACAAATAATAAAAATTCTCCCATGCACAATATCAGTGCATAATGCAATGAAACTAGAAATCAATGGCAAAAGAAACCACAGAAATTATGCAAATGCATGGAGATTAAATAGATCCTCTTGAATAATCAGTGAGTCACTGAAGAAATTGAAGAAATTAGACAGTTCCTAGAATCAAACAATAATGCCAGTACTATATAACAGAACCTATGAGACACAGTACAAGCAGTTCTCAGAATTATAGCTGTGAATACTCACATCGGAAGAACAGAGCAAGGCCAAATATCTTAGTGATGCACCTCACAGTTCTAGAAAAACAAGAAAAATTCAAAGCTAGTACAAGGAAGGAAATTATAAAGACCGCAAAAGAAACTAATAAAATTGAAGCTTAAGGGCTGAGAATGTAGCTCAGCGGCTCAGCGCCTGCCTGACAAGTGTTAGGTCCTGAGTTTGATTGCCAGTACCCCACCCCCAAAATTGAGGCTTAAAAATGAAAAGAAGGGCCGGTGAGATGGCTCAGTGGTGTAAGCGCCTACCTGGCAAGCGCGAGGGCCCAAGTTCGACCCCCGGAACCCACATACGAAAAAGAGGCCGGTGATATCGCTCAGCAGCACGGGTGCCTGCTGGCGTGCGAGGTCCTGAGGTTGACCCCCGGTACCCACCAAAAAAAGAAAAAAAAAAAAAAAAAGCAAAGAATCCATGGATTGAAGAGCTGGTTCTACAAGAGAAGAAACAAAATAGATGAACACTTAGCCAATTTTACCACAAAAAAAGAAAAAAAGAAAGGATCCAAACTCAATGCAATTAGAAATGAAAAAAGCAATATCACAACAGACTCTGCCAAAATTCAGATTATTAGTAACTACTTTGAAAACCTGTACTCCAATAAACTGAAGAATCCAGAACAAATGGGTAGATTCCTAGACACATATGAATTACCAAATTAGAACCAAGAAGATAATCCCACAATAATCAAGTAATAGGCCATGAAATTGAAGGAATAATAAAATAAAATTACCAACTACCTAAAACCCAGGACCCAGTGATTCACTGCTGGATTCTACAAGAACTTCAGAGAAGATCTAACACCAATACTCCTCAAATGCTTTAATGAAATTGAAAGGAAAAGAGTACTACTAAAATCATTCCTGGAGGCTAGGACTAACCTGATTCCAAAACCAGATAAGGACCCAATTGAAAAAGAAAACTACAGGCCAATCTCTGGGGAAATCCTCAACAAGATACTGTCAGTCAGAATGAAAAAAAAATTGTCAAAAAATCATACACCCTGACCAGGTAAGCTTCATCCCAGGGATGCAAGGATGCTTCAACATACACAAATCAATAAATGTAATACACCACATAAACAGAAACAAGGATAAAAATCATATGATCATCTCAATAGATGCAGAAAAGGCCTTTGACAAAATCCAACATCCATTCATGATTTAAAAAAAAAAAAACCCTGAAAAAAGAAAATTGGTATAGAAGGACCCTATCTCAATCTGATAAAAGCCATTTATGACAAACCTACTGCCAACACCATATTATATGGGGAAAAGTTGAAAGGTTTCCTTTTAAAACAGTAGGTATGAGACGTGGTGTCCAGCCTTTTTTTTTTTTTTTTTTAGGTCAAATTCAAGATTCTCAACTTCGTGTGTGTGCTTTTCATGATGTTTTGCTGAACCACAGGCCCGAGTACAGACCAGTGGTTGGGATATTATATGTTTTCCTTTTCCATCTCCTTTCATAATTTCCCTTCTCCTACTGGACTACAGAAAGGCATAGTTCTCATTCATATGAAATCTAATGTGAGCTTTTATACATAAATTTAATATATATTCAATAGTTTTTTATATATCTTTAGTCTTTTTTATATCAAACCTGTTAAACCATCTAAAAGAATTTTTTTTTGAGATAGGCTCTGGCTATATAGCCCAAGCTGGCCTCAAATTTGCAATCCTTCCTCAGCCTCTCCAGTGCTGGAATTACAATTCTGCACCACCATTCCCAGCTACAATTTATTTTTGTATTTAGCATTTAGCATGACACGCCAATACAATTGTGGATCTAATAACTTTTCTAGTAAAAGTGAACCTCCTGCCTCAGCTGGAGTGCTGAAATTACAGGTGTGCACCACCACACCCAACCCTAAGTCTCTTTGATTATATGAAAAGCATGAAGCTAATGAAAGTATAGTTCTACCTTCCTAGAATTCTTTGCAGTTATGATGCACGTGCTAGGCAAGGCTTCTACCACTGAGCCACATCTCCAGCCCCTCCTGGGTAGTTAATTCCATCACCATTGCTAATGGTTTATTTAGTTATGGATATGACCCAGTTACAAAGCTTGCTGTGTAAGCTTCTAGGAAATTCCTATCTTCTTTTTTTTATTTTCTAGTACTGGGATTAAACTCAGGGCCTTTGCACTGAGCTACATATACCCCCCAGACCTTTTTTTAGATTTTATTTTGAAGCTGGGTCTTGCTAAAGTCTCTAAGTTGCCCAGGCTTGGCTCAGATTTGGTATCCTTTCTCAGCCTCCCAGGTTCACACCTGCGGACACATGGTGACTGCTGGCAACACCAGAGGCCTCCACGGAGAAATGCAGCAATGGAAGCGAACAGTGGATGTGAAGGACTGCACTAGGTGGGGCTGTTCTTCCTGGTATTCCAAGACTGAGATTGCCTAAAAGTCATAGAAAATACTGTGTGCCAGTGCCAAAGAACCAGGGGCTGGGCCAAGCAGACAGCAACTTCTCATCCCCAACAAATTGAAGAGGTAGGATCTTGCAACAGACTCAAAACCCAAAAGCCAGCTACACCTGGAAGACACCTCTGAGAAGTAGTCATTTCCTATGGACTCTAAATACTAGCAATGAAGCCACTCACATTGGCAATTGATAAGCATCAACCCAGGAATTAAACTAGCAAAAAAAAAAAAAAAAAAAGAAAGAAAGAAAATGAGAAGACACTTAAACAAGATGCAACCCCAGACATCCAGTTCACCAAAGGCAAACCCAGGGGACAATGAGATGGGACAATTTGAAAGCTACCCACCTGGCCTCTCTGAAGTGGTAACAACAAAGCAAATGAATGAGGTTCTAGGAAAAATAAAATGAGAAATAATTTCTTTTTTTTTTTTTTGTGGGTACCGGGGGGTCGACCTCAGGACCTCGCGCGCCAGCAGGCGCCCGTGCCGCTGAGCGATATCACCGGCCCCTTTTTCGTATGTGGGATCCGGGAGTCGAACTCGGGCCCTCGCGCTTGCCGGGCAGGCGCTTAAGCCGCTGAGCCATCTCACCGGCCCGAGAAATAATTTCTCAGATAACTGCAGAGATGATGAGCACAATGAAAACCGTGCTTAGTGACTCTAGAGCAGATACAGATCAAAAAAAAAAAAAAATGGAGCTTAAGAAAATGATGAAAACCATGAATGTCCAACACAGGAAGGAAATGGAATCCATAAAACAGATTCAAGCAGATATCCAGGAGAATAGAAATTCCACGGACAGTATCCGCAGCAGAATGAGCCAATGTGAGGCTCATTCAGATCTCAGATTCGTATCTCTTCAGAATCTCAGATGTAGAAGACAGGCTTGCAGTTAGTGATCATGAAAAGAAAGATTTCTTAAAAATCGCAAGGGATGGACCGGTGAGATGGCTCAGTGGCCTAAGTGCCTGCCTGGCAAGTGCGAGGTCCTGAGTTCTACTCTTGGTACCCACATAAAGGAAAAAAGGGGCCAGTGATATTGCTTAGTGGCACAAGCGCCTGCTGGCAAGCGTGAAGTCCTGAGTTGGACTTCCAGTACCCACATAAAAAAAAAAAAAAGTGAAGGACCATAGAAATCAATCCAGCAGCTGTTAGATGATGCAAAGAAGAATAAGATAAGATTGATTGAAGTCAACGAAAAAGCAGGAGATAGTGCAATGATAAAAACAAAAACAAAAACAAAAAAAACTGTTCACAGACCTCATGGCAGAAAACTTCCCTGGCAGGGAAAAAGAATTTGACATACAGACAAGTGAGGCATATAGAATTCCACTTAGCCATGATAAAAAAAAAAAAAATCTACAGCCATGCATATCATAAGCAAAATTCCAGAAATTCTCAGCCTCCTAGGGTCTAGGATCACAGGCATGTACCACCACACGTGGCTTTCTCTTTCTTTAAAGGAGGTGCTTGGAGAGCCATGTCTTTCTTCCTTTCTGTTAGATGTTTTCCTTTTTCAATATACAAATTATGAAGTTTAGTGCATTCAAGTTTACCTATTTTTTCCCTCAATGGTAAATATTTTTATGCATTAAGAAATCCTCTCCTGCCAGGCATATGGGTGCATACCTGTAATCCAAGCACTCTGGGAGGCTGAGGCAAGAGGATCAAAAGTTTGAGCCCAGCCTGGCCAACTCAGTGACTTAGCAAGATCTTCTCTCAAAATAAAAAATGATTTGGCTGTGTCTCTGTGTGAAGGCCCTGGGTTGAGATGGTGAACACCTTCTGTGAGGGTATCCAGTATATGCAGGTGCCACTGGTCCGTGCACCCATCTCATGACTGCTGACCACATTCATTCCATAGAAATGGAATAGAGCCACCTGCTGCTGCACTGTGCCATCAGCATGGGCCACTCAGGAGCCTTATGCCTTGCCTACCTCATAAAGTACATGCCATGTCCCTGCCCACACATGGACCAAGTCCTGCTGACCCATCATCGGACTCAACAAAGGTTTTTGGCAGCAGCTCACCCACTATAAGTTCCAGCTGTTTGGCAAGAATACTGTGTGTAGCCGGGTATAGTGATGCGCACCTGTAATCTTAGCACTCAGGAGGCTGAGGCAGGAAGATTGCTGCGAGTTGGAGGCCAGCCTGGCCTACAAAGTGAGTTCAAGGCCAGCCTGAACTGCATAGCAAAACCCTGTCTCAAAAAGACCAGAAAAAAAAAAATACTGTGTGTATCATCACTTCTCCATGAGACTGATCCTGGACATCTATAAGAAGGGAGTTTGGGCTGGTGAGATGGCTCAGTGGCATAAGCGCCTGCCCGGCAAGTGCGAGGTCCTGAGTTCGACTCCCGGAACCCACATGAAGGAAAAAAAGGGCTGGTGATATCACTCAGTTGCACAAGTGCTTGCCCAGCAAGCGCGAGGTCCTGAGTTCGACTCCCAGTACCCACATTAAAAAAAAAAAGAAAAAGGGAGTTCATTTGATGATACCACTGTGAGCTATTCTGAGTTGAGGTCAACAGTACAGATCTGTTGTTGAGCCTATACCAAGACAATGCCTTTCATAAAGGCAAGTTAAAAAAAAAAAAAAGAGAGAGAGATGCTGCAGTCTTTAACCTTTTAAGAGTGGCAGGTAATGGATGCTGGCCAGAAGAGTGAGGCAGGTGATAAAATGGATAAAGAAACCAGTGCCTAATGCATATAGCAGGCCTGGAATCTTGTAGCTCTACCCCCGACTACCAACCCAGCAGGGAATCTGCCACAATCTCACCTTGGCTCCTTCAAGCCCAAAGTTAAAACCTTAACCATCATGGCACCTCCTGAGTTTTTCACAGTATATGCCAAACTACTGGATAAGTGAGCTTCCAGCAGTCCTCCAGGGACACCTGGGGCCCCAGGTGACCCCACAGCCATCTTTCACCACAGTGACCCCACAGCCATCTTTTACCACAGTGACCCCACTCTTTTTCCAGATGGGACTTATACAGAAGGCAGTTTTCAAAGAAGAGAAAGCATGCCATAGTATAAAAAATTTTTAAAAGCCAGGCGTGGTGCACTCATGTAATCCCAGCACTAGGAAGGCTGAGGCAGGAGGATCACCATGAGTTCAAGGCCAGCCTGGGCTACATAATGAAACCCTGCCTCAAAAAGATTTCTTTAAAAACCTTTTTGAATGCTGTTTTACAGGGCAAGGGCTTTTTTTCCTTTTTATTTTATTGGTACATTTCAGGTATACGTAGTGATAACGTTCATCATAGGGACTTTGTGAGGGCAAGGTCTTAAAAACCTGTAACAGGGCCGGTGAGATGGCTCAGCGGCTTAAGCGCCTGCCCAGCAAGCGTGAGGGCCCGAGTTCGACTCCCGGATCCCACATACGAAAAAGGGGCCGGTGATATCGCTCAGCACCATGGGTGCCTGTTGGCGCGTGAGGTCCTGAGGTCGACCCCCGGTACCCACAAAAAAAAACAAAACCTGTAACAGTCCTTTACCAGCCCCCTTCTCCAGGGTTCATGAGGAAAGCAGGTCTGACAGCCTCACAGGGCTTGGCTTGGAAGACTGGAGCTGCAGACCAGGACCCAGCTTTGTCATTTCCTGTCCGTATGATCTTGAAGCCTTCATGTCCTCATCTGTCAAGATTCGTCAATTGCACAGCACAGTGCCTGCTGTATGGTGTGGGTTAGCATGAAGGACAGCTTTTATCCTTTGGCCTTGCTGGTCCCAGAGCGACACAGTCATCCTCATAAAGGAATTTTTCCCATCTGTGCACAACCCTTTGTTGTTTACAAAGTATTCTTATAAAAATCACCCTGGGTGGGAAACAAATGGTTTAAATCCTACCTCAGAAAAGGCCTAGATTTAGAAGGCTTTTTAGAATTCCCACTGTATCTAATCCAGATGTGACCCAGAGGTCCTAAAGCAAGGGCATGATTTCAGCTTTCCCCAAAAGTCCTTGTTTAGAGTCACTAAGCATTAGAGCAAATGCCCCAGTCTGGTTGATTAGCAGGGTCAACGGTGGATGTATCAAAGGGACAAATGAGAAGGCTCCACCATTATAGGCTGGAATCCAGGACCTTGGTGCCAGGAGCTGGCTCAAAAACAGCTATTCTAATCCAGAGTTTTTCAGATGACATATGAGACAAAAAGCACAACTGCTCCACTTGATGGCTTGACAACGAGTTGTGCATCCAGAGCACGGTAGAGACCAAATGTTCTTTCTCTCTACACCTATCTATACCCCACTTTCACAAAGGGAGTGTTCAGGGTTCCAGGGTGGGAGAATTGGGGAAGAAGAAGGAAAATCACTAATCTAGACTGATCTTTTCATTTTACAGATGGAAGAATAGACCAGTGCTTAAGAACATATTGTTAATAAAAAGAATAATCTGGGTTGGTGGTGTAGTTCAGTGGTGTTCTATCTGGCATGAACAAGGCCCTAAATTCAATCCCAGTGCCACATGTACACACACAAAATCAGTGTAGTTAATATGTTTAAGTGCTTATTGTGGCAGTCATTTAGTTAAATGTTTTATACGCATTATCTGACTTAATCCTCACCACAACCCTATGAGTACTGTTATTTTTCCCAGATGAAAGGACTGAAGGGCCGGGTGTAGTGGGGCACGCCTGTAATCCCAGCACTTGGGAGGCTGAGGCAGGAGGATCACAATAAGTTTGAGGCCAGCCTGAATTGCATAGCAAGGTCCTGTCTTAGAAAAAAAAAAAAAGAAAGGCCCGAGTTTTAGTAAGGTTGTATAACTCCCTTGTACACATAGCTATTAAATGTTGTGAGAAGGGATTTAAAAATAAGTCATTTCAACATCAGTATATTTGATTATAAGAATATCCTCACAAATCTGCAACACTATCCCTCACTTCTCTTCAAAGTGCCATTTATACTATATATCTACTCGTTTGATATTAAAGAGTAAGATTTTTAAAATATAAACTGGATCATTTTTATTCTTGCTTAAAATCATCCTTTCTACTGTATTTAGTGTAAAATCCAAATTCCTTATTATGGGCTTTTCCTACTTCTCCCATCTCATCTCTCTCTTAGGCCTCTCTACTAGGTGCATCCCTACCTGGAATGCTCCCCACATCCTCACACACCTACTGCATTTCCCCAAAAATAAGACCTACCCAGAAAATAGCCCCTAGCATGATTTTTTTCAGGATGCTCATAGTATAAACCCTACCCCCAAAATAAGCCCCAGTTAGGGATTATCAGCCAGATGGATGAATTTAGTTCGTCTGTTGCAACCCACATGAATGTATTGAATTATAAAAGAATAATAATAATATGTAATTAAATATAAATATTGGCATTAATACTTAAAATAAATGATAATATAAATTATAATTAACTATTTGTAAATACCTACCTGGGCACCTTTGGACATGAGGTAAACACCTATGTAAACAGGTAAATTAGGGGGAAAGGGGAAAGGAAGAAAGGGAAAAAATATATATATATGTGTATACACAAGATAGTTAAGATAGTTACACAGCTAACTTAGTTCCTTGAAAAGAATGTTTTGTGTTAATATTGATTGGACAATATATCATGCCCATATCTTCTACTCTGAATAACTACTAAGAAGACTGTGCTACTAACCTGTTTTGAAACTCAGTTTCATAGCTTTTCTTTTTCTCTTTAAAATTAAAAAAAAAAAAACAGATGAATTAGAGCCTTATTGCCAAATGACCAGAGTACAGACACAGTGCATGAATAATGTGTGCACTTGATAACTGACATGGTTGTGTCTAATAAGAATCTTCATAATTCAATTCGCCGTGTGTTGTAACAAATGTACTTAATGCACTCAAGTGAAATAAATGTATTCTGAACTTTGATGTTTGCATTTTTTGTTGCTTTTGTGTGGACCACAAATTTTTTTTTTTTTGAGACAGGGTCTCACTATGTAGTTCAGGCTGGCCTTGAACTCACAGCAATCCTCCTGTTTCAGCCTCCTGAGTGCTGAGATTACAGTTGTGTGCCACCACATCCAGCTGTCACCCTGCTTGAAACTTTTTTTTTTTTGAGACAGGCTCTATGTTGTCCAGGCTGACCTCAATCTTACAATCCTCCTGTCTCAACCTCCCAAGTATTGGGATTACAAGTGTGTGCCATCACGGTGTCTGTTATTCTCCTATTCTAGCATTGTTTTGCTTAGCACATACATATTTTGTGTTTTGTTTACTCTATTTTTCCTTGCACTGCAATGTAAGTTCAAGTAGAGTGGACACCTTGTCTGTTTTGGTTTCTTTTGAAACCCAAGTTACAAAGATGCTTACTTTAGCTAGATAAATTAATGTTGTATATGATCAATAAATAGTACCTGCTTAGTAATGAATGGTGGGAAATAAATTGGAAAAGCAAATGAGAGGGAATCAGTGTGAAAATGTGAAGATACATCAGCTCAATCAGATTTTGTCTAATGGTATAAACCAGTGATGGTGAACCTTTTAGAAACAGCCCACTGCAGCACGTGTGTCATAGGTTCACCACTGGTATAAATAGTGTCCAGCAGTATCTGACAGAGATGCCAAACAAAGACAGTACTTGTAGTGTGGATGAACAATAAGCGGTAGTACTAGCTTGGTTCTTGGAAAAATTGCTTAAGTTTTCAGAGTTTAGTTTCCTCAACTGTAAAGTAAAGGTTAAAACTTACTTAACAGTGTTGGTCTATGTATTGTACGGGGTAATCTAAATTATGAGTCTGACACATATCAAGTATTTGTTAGTTTCTTTTATATGTCTATTTTATGGTTTACAAAGTTCTTAAAATCTCTTCTAGATTTGTGACCTCATTTTATTTCCACAGCCTTCTGTAGTGCTTCTCATCAGTCTCATTTTACAGATGAAAGGAAGACTCCTCATGGGTGTCTTGGTAAGAAGTCAATGGGCATTTTTTGTTTGTTTTGTTTTTTGAGACAGGGTCTCACTACCTAGTTCAGGCTAGCCTTGAAGTCACTATGTAGCCCAGGCTAGCCTCAGACTTGCAGCAATCCTCCTGCCTCAGCCTCCCCAGTGCTGGGATTAAAGGTGTGCGCCACCACGCTCGGCCCAATGGGCATGTTTTATAAGCAGAGGAGCAACATAGTAAGTGCTTTTTGAAGATTAATGTGCTATTGGTTTATAAAATAGGCTCGACTGAAGAAATTGCTAGCATAAAAATAAGGTGATAAAGGCCTGCACTATGTGACGGAAGAGTATTTAAAAGTCTAATGTTCCAGTACCCACATTAAAACAAAACAAAACAAAAACAATAAAAGCCTAATGTTTAAAAATTAATGAATTTAAGTAGCTAGGTAAGCAAAAAAAAAAAAAAAAAAAGAGTTTCAAAAAAGACTATAAGTTTCCTAATCTGGTTGACTGAAAAAATGATGGTATCAACAAAAAAATGATTAGGAAATAAAACTTGGCTGGGGAGACAGCGCCCACGTATAATTCTACAAACTAGGGAGGCCCAAGTAGGACTGAATATTTAAGGTCTGGGCAACTTAGTGAGACCCTGTCCCAAAATAAAACGTAAGAAGGGCTAGGGGTATTGCCCTGTGGCCCCTGGGTTCAGTCTCCCATATGGGGGGAGGGGGATAGTTGGGAAAATCATCGGTAGAAAACCTTCTCTTCAACACCTATCTATAACTTCTGGCAAATAATGGCAAACATTTGACCATTTCTTCAGAGACATCGCCGATTTTTCTTAATTTCACTCCTCCCACTGGCATCACCACGTAGACCAGAGCGTTGCAAGTTCCCGAACCTTGACTACATCGTCTTTTTCCTTCTCTTAAAACCCGGGAACACTCATTTATTTGCCCTTGCTAGTTTTAAGACTAGAGGTCTTCTCCAGATCAGCACAAAGAGCGTTTTTGTTTGTTTTTTTTCAGGCGCGGAACTCCAAAGCCAACAAACTCAACCTCTTTCGTTCACGTTCGGAGCACAGCCCCTCGCAGCGAGCTGACGTCACTTCCGGCGCGCTGACGCTCAGTCCGGCGTGCCGACGCCTGCGTCAGCAAAGAGCGGGGCTGGGGGCACCCGGTTTGAAGTCGTGCGGGTTGGAGGACTGCCGCCTCCGACGCTGTCTCAGACCCTTGGTCCCCGGCCGTGGCAGGAACGAGTTTGGGTAGGTGGCGGGGCAGATGCCCGAGGGCCCGCGCCCGGACGCCCCGCACCTCGTCGGTCGCTCCCCTCTGCTCCGCGGCCTGGGCCTGCGCCGCTCTGCTCTCTGGAAACCAGCGCCTCAGCGGCGCGGCGCGTAGCTCGCGGGAGCTGCGAACAGTGGGCGCCAGGCCATGGCCGTCTCCAGGTGGGTCTTGCTGCTGACGAGCGTGCGGGTAAAGGGGTCGAGCGAGCCATGGGCTTCTCTCAGTGGCCCATCTTCTGGAGAGCAGCGCTTCTCATTGTCACTGGACTCCGCGCCTACTTCCCTAGACTTCGGAGTTCGCCCCTCGGTCGTCAGGGGTTTGGGCTCGGGTTACTTCTGGTAAATCGGTTCACGATTTTTTCCCCCCTAGTTAACGAGATCCCGTGGCACGTTAGAGCTGTTTTTACTCTTTGGTTTTTTTTTTTTTTTTTTTTTTTTTTTTTTTTGTGGGTACCGGGGGGTCGACCTCAGGACCTCGCGCGCCAACAGGCGCCCGTGCCGCTGAGCGATATCACCGGCCCCTTTTCCGTATGTGGGATCCGGGAGTCGAACTCGGGCCCTCGCGCTTGCAAGGCAGGCGCTTATGCCACTGAGCCATCTCACCGGCCCTGTTTTTACTCTTTGCTTATCGTGTTTCTCTTCTTTGGTTTCTCTTCCCTCTTTCAGTTATAGGAGAGTAAGTTTCTTACCTTTCTTAGTATTCTAAGTCCGATCCCTAACCTCCATTTCATGGCAAAAGTTGGTAGTAACTGTCAAAAGAAAGATTTGAATTATTGTTATCTGAGAGACCATCTAATTATGCCAAATTTTTTTATTTGCGGGATCAAGAATATGTTCTTTCCTGAGCTATTTTTTCTTATATTAAGTTGAATTTGTCCTTTTGTTAAGCGGTGAGCATTCCATTGACAGGATTGTGATCTTAAACAGATTATTGTGTTAGCACCAGCTTTCAAGAAGTGTCAGAAATCTTAAGTTATTTTGAAATATTGCCCAACATGGGGAAAGTCTAGTTATAGAAAGACTCCCAAGACATTTATTTGTATAGCTGTAGGAGGAAAACTCTCTTCTCTGATGATAGAAAGATTGAAACACTTTTTTGAGAGGTTTGATTTTAGTAGCCCTATATGAATGTAAATAGGGGATGGTCCCTCTGTTATAGCAATTAGAAAAATTCACCAAGTTCTTTGATGAGACAACTTCATGAAAATTGGGTTCTTCTTACCACGAAGACTGAAGGACAAACGGTGAAAATAAAGTTGTCATTCATTTTTTCTTTTTTTTTCTTTTTTTTTTTTTTTTTTTGTGGGTACCGGGGGTCGACCTCAGGACCTCGCACGCCAGCAGGCGCCCGTGCCGCTGAGCGATATCTCTGGCCCATTTTTTCCTTTATGTGGGTACCGGGAGTCCAACTCAGGTCCTCGCACTTGCCAGGCAGGCGCTTATGCCGCTGAGCTATCTCACCGGCCCTATCATAATTAATTGAACACATGCTTTGAGCACATTATGTGCCAAAGTTTTATCTGTTTTATAAGAAAGAATAACCCATCCCTCACAGACTCCTAGATAACTGATGAAATAGTGTGTAGGAGAAGTCTATGGGAGTTGGGTTCCCATAGTATGGGAAATCTAACTTTTATTTCATAAATTAATCCATTCATTGTAAGGAAGTTATTTTGTGATATATAAAACGAAAAACTACTTGAATGTAAGTGATATTTTAAATTTCTGTAAGTACAGAAATTAAAGTTCATATAGGGCTACCAAAATCAAATCTCTCAAAAAAGCATATTTACTAATTTATTATTCATATAGCTACAAATTATATACATTATAAATACACTGATACATAAACTTAATATGAGATTTATCAGGTGTTACAATGTTTAAGGGAATGAGTACTTCCTTTCTTAGAGCAGACTATATTTTCACAATATTGAACGTAGCATTATAGAGACAAAATGATAGTGTTTAAAAAGAGCCCTATATGCCTAACACTGATCTATTCACATAAAGTTTAGGACACCTGGTATTTCTTAATGAATGAGTGGGTTTCGAAGGCTACTGCCTTTTGTTCTGTCTGTCGGGTTTCCAAGAGTAGTTCTCTTTCTGTAGATTTTTTTTTTATTATTTACTTTGCCAAAATTCTACTTTTAAAAAACCTGTAATATTTTTATAAAAGAGCTACTTTTGTGCTTGGTTTATAATATAAGTTCAAGGAATATATTTTGAGACGTCATGTGTGTTTGGGGGTATTGCCAGGTTTGTTTGTTTTTCTTAAATCTGTGGATTAACTTTGAGTGGCAAACTTTAGTTTCAAACTGGTCTTCTATATGCACTAAGCATATATCTATGCTAATCTTCCTTTCTCTCCTGTTGGTATATGCTTTTGGAAATACAGACTTTCACTATTTTATATATACCTATACATAGCTATATATTTCTCTTTATATATATATATATATATATTTATATATATACACACACACACACACACATATATATATATATATACTTTTTTTTTTGAGACGTGGTCTCACTATGAAGTTCAGGCTGGCCTTGAACTCACTCTGTAGCCCAGGCTGGCTTTGCACTTCTGAAGATCCTCCTGCTTCAGCCTCCTGAGTGCTGGGATTACCGGCATGCGCCACTATACCTGGCCCTTTAATATTATTTTATATAAAATAGGTAGAAGATAGTTCAAGAGATAAAAATCATTTGGTGGAATCAAATCTAAAATTTTTTGGTACTGTATCAATGTACATAACTGGAGAAAAACTGTATAATGTTTTTAGGACCTCATAAGCATTTCTAACAGAAAGGAAGTGCTGAATTGGTACCATCGTTCCCTCATTCGCCAGGTAAAGAAATCCACAGATTCTGGGCTGTAATTCCAGCACTCTGGTGGCTGAGGCAGGAGGACCAGCTGGAGTTTGAGGCCAGTTTGGGGTACATAGTGAGACCCTGTCTCAAAAATCAGTCAGTCATTCAGATCCAGGGGTAATCCACTTTGCTTTCGTCGCCGATACAGCCAGCTGCCAAATCCAGTTCTTCTGTTCTACCTTTCTAATCTTTATCCTCCAATCCTTCTGTACTACCAATTACCATAGTCCTCCATGCTACCATCCTCTAGTCCAGGGTGTCTACAAGAATAGCCTCTCTCATTTGCCTGTTTCCACTTTGACCTTCACTTCAGCCGTATTTTTTGCTAATGTGAAGATTTTAATGTGACTGTTTTTCTGCATAAAACCCTTTGTTTTCTGTTGCCTTAGTTCAAATTCCCAAACATTTTATTTGATCCTTTGTCAACTGGTTCCTGTTTCATCTTACATCAGCTTCTTTGTACTTCCCCTCCTTCCTCACCTTCTCCTGTCCTCCCCAGAATCTATGCTGTCACCTTCCACCTTTTATCTGTGGAAGTCCCACTTCAAGTCTGATTAATTTCAACCTTAGTTTTTTGGTTAGTTTGTATGTCACTTTGTTCTGGAATCCTTCTCAGATTTTACTTCACCATGCTATTTGCAACAATATATATTCCTGTTAGTCATAATATTTATCACACTTTGTAATTGATTAATTGTTCTTTTTTTTTTTTTTTTTTTGTGGGTACCGGGGGGACGACCTCAGGACCTCACGCGCCAACAGGCACCCGTGCCGCTGAGCGATATCACCGGCCCCTTTTTCGTATGTGGGATCCGGGAGTCGAACTCGGGCCTTCGCGCTTGCAAGGCAGGCGCTTAAGCCGCTGAGCCGTCTCACCGGCCCTGATTAATTGTTCTTGCCCTTGCTGAATTAAGCTGTGAGAGAACTGGATGCGTTTTGGTTTTTCTGTTCCCATTAGAGTGCCTGGCTCCTAGGAGATAACTCAGTATGGACTTTTTTCCCTTCCCTTTTTTTTTTTTAATGTGGGTATGGGGAGTGAAACTCAGGACCTTGTGCTTGGCAACAAGTGCTTGTGCCACTGAGTGATGTCACCGGCCCTTTTTCTCTTTTATGTGGGTACCGGGAGTCGAACTCAGGTCCTTGCGCTTGCCAGGCAGGCGCTTATGCCGCTGAGCCATCTCACCTGCCCTTCCCTTCCTTTTTGAGACAAGGTCTCCACAGTGTTGCTCAGGCTGGTCTAACTCCTGTCAAGTCAGGTGAGTCTCCTGGCTCAACCTCCTGCAGCTGGGACTACGGGCCAACATTGTGCTGGCTTATACTTTGTAATTTATGTATTTTTCCTCTGCTGAGGAATTGAACCCAGATCCTCCTGAGTACTAGGAAGGTCCTCTGCACTGAGCCACATCACCAATTTGAATACTTAAAAATTGAATGGCTTTGGTTCTTTTTGTAATACCTTTTGTGATTTTACCACTTTCGCATAGTAGAATGTTTCCAGTATTTTTCAGTGAGGGCTTCTGAATTTAGTTAGTTTTTCCTCATGAAGACAAACATTTACTATAGCTTTGAATATTGGCTAGAATTACAGTTTTTTTAAAAAATCGTCAGAGCCAGGCACAATGGTGCCCACCTGTACTCCTAGCTATTTGGAAGGCTGAGGCAGGAGAACTACAAATTCAAGACTAGCCTGGGCAACTTAGAGCCTGATTCAAAATTAAAATAACAAAATAAAACTGTGAATTAAACTCAATGGTAGAGTGCTTGCCTAGCATGCATTAAGACTTTGGGCTCAATTCCCAGCACTATTAAGAAAAAGTCAGAATAATTTTTAAAGTTTAGAATGTAGTAAATTCTGTGATAGCATGGCCTTTTTGTAAACTAGATACTATAATTCTGTATTTTGATAAAAAAAATATTTAGACCCTTCTTATCTGTAGGCAAGATAAATCTTGCAAAAATAACTTGGTAACCCTCCAAAATTGCAAATACAATCATAGCATTTGAAGTTTTCTATAAAATTCAGTGAAACGTCACTGGAAGATGTATGACTCTGTTGAGTCCTCAGCATAAAATGTAGGAGTAGAGAACAATGTTGCCCTTAAATGTGGATGCTAGAAAGTCCACTTGTTTCACTCACTAATTAGATCACTTGCTCCCACAAAAACAGCTTTACACAACAGAACAAAACAAAACAAAACAACTCCACTGAATTAGTGTATGGGTGTTCAGTGTTGCTTGCAGACAATTTAAGTCCTAATCACTGTCTTTGAATGTCTTGTTTTGCCTTGTGAGGCTTCTCCTGGTATCTTCTTTCACTTAATCAGGATTGGATAGCCAACAGTAAGGCACAGGTAGAGGGACTGTTACAAATTAATCATTGATGGTGAATCTGTAACTGTTGGATTTCAAAGCTTAATACAGATTCTTTTTTTTTTTTTTTTTTTTTTAACGTGGGTACCAGGAGTTGACCTCAGGACCTCGCGCTTGCCAGGCAGGCGCTTATGCCGCTGAGCTATCTCACCGGCCCTAATACAGATTTTTTAAAGCTTGTCTTTTGATATCTTTGCCTGTACACCACAGTTGATTCAGTTGACTGTTGTACAGTAGTTTTTATCCAATAGTTTTTTCTTGATGATATTGAGAAAATTTCAAAAATGTAGTTTAGATTGTTTTTTCCCCTTTTGACTATGCTGTAAAGGTCATGTCTAAAATGCCTAGACATTATGATTTAACTGTGACATCTATTTGTGCATTTGAAAAAGCTACAGTTCAAAAAGGATTCAGGGAAAAAACCGGGACACACCCTCTTATTGAAGAAGCAAATTGCAAGGTATGAGCAGAACTTTGCTGGGTTTTGTGAATTCTCCCTCTGCCCTGCTGATACTTCAGAGAAACATTGTTTCAACAGAAGTATTCTGCCAAATAAAAGGAAGTCAGTCTCTGTCAGTCTCTCTCTCTCCCCTCCCTTTTCCTTCCCCCTTCTTTCCTGCTCCCTTCCATTTTTTGAGATAGGGTCTTGCTGAATAGACCAGGGTAGCCTCAACTTGCAGTGATCCTCTTGCTTCAGCCTCCTGAGTGCTGGGTTTACAGATGTAGGCCACTGTGCCCAGCAACAGGACATTTTTTGATGTGGGGGAAGTCAGTAGAGTTTTCCTAAAGATAAGGGGAGATGCTAATGTAGGAAAAAACTGTCTTAACCTATATGGGACAACAGAAGTGTGTGCTAGACCTACTCCTTTACTGCTAATTTTCGTCCATTTTAAGGTTGACAGAAGGTACTACGTATTGTAAATTAAAATTTATCAAATAGTTCATTCTTTAAAAATTTGTAGAGATTAGAAGCCCAGAAAAGTAGAGGAGGCATTACAGAAGCTTTTCCATTTCACACTGTATGGTACATTCCTCCCAGTTTCTTTGGTTGATTTCTCAAAGTAATTGTATGAAGTTTATTTTGTAGTGCTGGGATCAAACTTAGGGCCTTGTGTGTACTAGGCAGACACTCTACAGCAGAGCTATACCCCAGCCCTGTTTTTTATTGAGTGTGTATGTTTGTTTTTGGATACAGGGTCTTGCTAAAATAGCCCAGGCTGCCTTGAGCTTGGGATCCTCCTGTGCCAGCCTCCCAAGTGCATTACCATGCGTGGCTTATTTTTAATTGTAGTAATACATGACAAAATTCACCATATTAACTTTTTTTTTTTAATGTGGGTACCGGGAGTTGAACTCAGGACCTCGCGCCTGCCAGCAGGCGCTCATGCCACTGAGCTATCTCACCGGCCAATAACTTTTTTAAAAAATGTATCATCCCATATAGATTTAAAGCCAGGTATTTCTGCTAAAGAGCCTAATTTTTAAATTTTTTATTTTTTCCTGGTACTGGGGATCATACCTAGGGCATTTGCACTAAGCTGCATCCCAGTCCTTCTTTTTTATTTTGAGACAGTGTTGCTCAGTTGTCCATGTTGGGTTTGAACTCGCTGATCTTTTTGCTTCAGCCTTCCAGAGTGTTGGGATTACAGGGATGCACCACCATGCCTGGGCTAGATTAGTATATATATATATATTTAATTATTTTAAAGAGAAGAAAAAAAACAGAACAAAATTTCTAAACAACATAATAGGAGGGTAACAATGGTTAATACATTCCATATTATCTTTAAATTAGTTACTCAGGGTGCAGGTTATCAGCATTCCATTGTCTAAACAATATAGATTAGTATTTTTTAATCCTTAAGATGTAGTCATACAGTGGGGCCAGGGATATAGCTCAGTGGCACAAGCGCCTGCCTGGCAAACACAAGGTCCTGAGTTCGATTTCCAGTACAAAAAAAAAAAAAAAAGATGTAGTCATACAAGAGGCTTTAGATTGTTGAATCAGAGATGGAGGGTAAGAAAAAAAATTGTCCTGAAGGAAGTAGCATAGGTTGGTTATACTTTTTCAGCATTATTTATTAACCAGTATTTACTGAATGCTTTCTGTGTTCTGGTATGAGAGACATACCAGAAAACAAAAGTTGGGGGTGTTCATTTTCCTGGAATTTATGTTTTTGGGTGAGGGGTACACCTGACCTTGCTTTGGTGTGGTTTCACATCTTCCTGTTCTTAATGTCTTAGAATAGAATACCTCACAAAGTAATCCTTGTGAGGTACCCTGTCAGTTGACCTTTCCTAGTCTTTCAGAGATTTAATTCTGAGAATAGGTGACCTTTTTTTGCATGTGCATCCCCAAATGGGGTAGAATAGAAATGCAGCATGTACTTGTTTTTTAACTGTAATATAGTAATCTGGGACATGTTTCATAGTTTAAAATATATGAGGTTTTTTTTTCTGTTTATTTTTATAGCTATAATAATGTGAATTATCCTAATGTAAATATCTGGAGAAGAGTTAGATTGCAGCTATCAGCGAAATCTCTGCAAACTTCCATATTGTATATTCTTTTTCTAGACAGTCTTTTTTTTTTTTTTTTTTTTTTTTGTGGGTACCGGGGGGTCGACCTCAGGACCTCGCGCGCCAGCAGGCGCCCGTGCCTCTGAGCGATATCACCGGCCCCTTTTTCGTATGTGGGTTCCGGGAGTCGAACTCGGGCCCTCGCGCTTGCAAGGCAGGCGCTTATGCCGCTGAGCCATCTCACCGGCCCCGACAGTCTTTTTTTTTTAATTTGGTACTGGGAAGATTGAGCCAGGGCCTTTCACCTGAACTATACAGCCCCAGCTCTTTTATTTTAAGGCAGGGTTTCACTAAGTTGCTGAGTTGCCCTAGACAAGGCTTCAATTTGGGATCCTCCTGCCTCAGCCTCCCAGACTGCTGGGATTACAGGTGTACCCCACCACACCTGGCTTCCTTTCTAGAGCAGTTGTTTGAAATCACAGGTTGATAAAATAAACATGAATCATGTCTTGTGTATTGTTTCTCTGAATTTAAATCCAGATTGAGAATGGGTCAGATTACCTTATGTTTTATTTAAATTCTACCCAACAGTAAAGGAGGTGTGGCAGGAAAATTACAAGTTTGAGCCCCATTCAGACAGTTTAGCAAGATCCTGTCTCAAGCTGGAGATGGTGGCACACACCTGTAATCCCAGCTCTGGGAGGCTGAGGCAAGAGGATCCTGGCAAGTTCAAGGCCAGCCTGAACTGCTTAGCAAGACCCTGTCTCCAGGGGAAAAAAAAAAAAAAAAACCTGTCTCAAAATAAAATAAAGTGATCGATAGATAGATAGGGCTAGGGGTATAGCTCAGTGGCAGAGCAGCCTTGTGTTTGATCTCCAGTGCTGGAAAAAAAACTTTTGCATTCTGTGTACCTTCCATTCAACTTGACATCAGTTACCTCTGTCTTCCATCTGTCTGTCCTTCAGAGAATGAAGAATGGCTTTTTTTCCCCTGCTAGCTGTTCTGTAAGAGAAGCTTTAACCAAAAGAAATATTGTGGTAAGTACAGTGCTGTGTTCCCTCAGTCATCCCTCCTTTTTACTTCCCTTCTCTCCTGACATCTAGCTTCCTCAGACCTCTCTTCACCAAGGGCCTTGTCTGCCCTCCAGCATAATATTGACCCAGTCTCATGTCCTTTCTCTTTCCCTACCAGTTTACTATACCAGCTTTTCCTACTATGGCCTAGACCTGATGCTTACCGTTTGCCTCATAGCTGCCTTCCCTGGGGCAACAGGTCAGGCTGCCTTTGGTCAGTTTCTTATCGGTTCCTCCCTTTGTTCCTCTGTGTGGTGTCTAAGTTGCTGTTCTGGAGAGAGGAATGGAGAATTTCAAAAGGAGCATTTTTGTGTCACTATCCTCTATCTAGGAAGGCGAGTTTAACTACCACTAAAGTGGAAGAAATGGGGATAAACAGTCCTAAAATTAAAGCAGAGAGTAAGGTGATCTACTCTTAGGGCAGTTGGCTGGTGGGGGAGCAGAGCGCTGCAGAAAGGAGAGGCAAGAGGAACTGTGGCTATGGGACAGGATCAGCATTAGGTCAGAGAGGAGTCAAGGATCTTGGGCAAGAGTGGTGCTCCAAATGAAGTGAGGTGGCAGAGGATGAAGGAAAATTTAGAAAGGATGGAAATTATGGAAGGAATACAGTGCCTACTACCTGGACTCTTTCAGCTTGCTGTTTGGAGCAGGAACGACTGTCATGTTCAGAATCCTGAAGTACTGCTGTGCTTATATTGTCATTTACTGAAACATTACCTTAGTATCATTTGTTATTTTTTAACTTGTTTTTATGTAGTATGGCTATTATAGATTAAGGATGTTTCTTAAAGGAAGCAAAAATATATATATATAATAAATATTTTATTTCTTTAAAATTAGTGCTTAAGTTGGGTGTGGTGGTGCTTGTCCATAATCGCAGCTACTTGGAAGCTGAGGCAGGAGGATCACAAGTTCTAGGCCAGCGGGAGCATATTAATGAGACTCTGTCTCAAAATAGAAAATAAGACGGATTTAGGGATATGTCACAGTGGTGGAATCTTTCCCTAGCATAACTGAGGGTGTGTGTTCAATCCCTAGTACAAAACAAACAGAAAGTATCCAAACTTGTTCCCAAGAAATTTGAACTTGAAAGGTCTCCTAACTTCCAGGCTAGGTATTTTTCCATTTTATCATTGTTTCCTGTAGGAAAATCTTCCGTCTCTTTAGTTGTATACATTATAAAGACAGTCCAGTGTTGTTATAAAGAATATATATAGCACATACAAATATAAACCCACTGCAGCATAAATTTGACCTTAGACTAATTCTAATAAAACTTATTTAAATATTTAATTTTTGATAATTTTGCCTGCCATAGAATGTAGGCAGGCATGATTTAAAATGATTAAAATGAATATTTGGACCAAGTTAGGTTGTAGTTTTGTTATATAAAGAGTCTAACAGGAGCCAAATTTAGTCTGATTCGGCAGTATGAAACTTAAAAAGAAATTGTCTTGATGCACACAGAAAGTTTTTCGTTGATTTTTAAATTTTTTTGCAAATTTTTCTTCACTGAGCCAGAGGCACTCAAAATCATATGGTCATGGTATATTTGTCAGTATTTCTAAAGTTATTTGTTGTGAAGGTTCACAGAGAGTTCTTGTGAACTTTAATATTACAGCCCTCTCATGAAAATGAGTCAAGAGCATCTTAGGGTTATATATGGAATTGGTGAGGGAAGTCATTTATGGTGAAGGGAATTTTAGGTCTGATTTAGTTTTAGAACTTTTTAAGAACACCAGTGATCAGAAAACAGTTTTCTTCCTCCTTTTTCTCATAGTCTCTCTTTTCACTAATCCTTTAGCAAAAACCAGTGAAAGAATGGGTAAAGGCAAGTGTTTAGATGCTCTTGAACGAGTAAGGTGAAATAATGGCTGTGTACAGCATATATGTATATAAAGTAAAGTAATTTTTGCATGTCTTTTTTTTTTTTGTGGGTACTGGGGGTTGAACTCAGGACCTCGCGCGCCAGCAGGCGCCCGTGCCGCTGAGCAATATCACTGGCCCTTTTTTCGTATGTGGGTACCGGGAGTCGAACTCAGGACCTTGTGCTTGCCAGGCAGGTGCTTATGCTGCCGAGCCATCTCACCGGCCCTACATGTCTTTTAGAAACTGTTGTATTACTTTTCTTGAGGGGGGAATGACATGATCTCACTATGTAGCCCAAACTGGCCTCACTTGCAGCAATCCTCCTGCCTCAGTCTCCCGAGTGCTGGGGTTACAGGTGTGTGCCACCATGCCCGACCCTTTAGCATTCTTGACTGGAAAAGACCTACTTTAGTTTTCTTTGTCGTTTGTTGTTTTCTTTTTTGCCGGGGTGGGGATCCAACCCAAGGGCTCCCACAGACTAGTCAATGCTCTATAATTGAACTATTTTAGTTATATGTCTTACTGTTTATAATGATTTTGTGCTTCTTACTGATTTTTTTAAATGCCATATTTCTACCATTTGCCTCTTACTGCCACAGAAAACTTTCTTTCGCCCCTTTATAGACTTATTCTTGTAATAAAAAGCTTTCAGAACTTTTCTTTGTTAGTTTTTAATTCTTTGTGAGATAAAGAGAATCCCAGAAATAAGAGTCTCCTTGCAGTTCATGAATGCTTAATGCTTAGGCTTAGCTTTGGGACTTTGCTTGTATTCTCTTCCTCATTAGATAAAATTTGAAGATGTGTTCACCAGATCTCCCCTCAGGTCAGCATAGTAGTTCTTGTAACTTTGCTCCTTGTCATCCTCCATCTTGTTCAACGTGTCCATTTATTCCAGATATGAAGCCTCCTTCCTTTGATTACCTGTGGCATCTACTTTACCTCCCTGAGGTTGATGAGTGGTGGGAGGGCTAGACCTATATGTTAGGTGATAGCTACTTGTGACTTGCCTAAAACCTTAGGATTTACCTGTATCCCAGGAACAGAGTGAGTTTTCTACTATGACACACCCTTACTCTGGGTATAAGACATTGTGATTTTATCCCAAACCTTGTTTATAACTGATAGAACTGGATTTGAACTGAGACATTCATTGTAGCTCTGGAATTTGTGCTATATGATTTTATAATCTCAGAGATAGTATTTATCACCATATCCATTACCTGTGCACAAATGACTCATACCTGCACTCCTAGTCCCAACTTTCTCCTGAACTTTTAATCTTTATTCCAACTATCCTTTTGGTCTCTTAGCTATATTTTCCTTGCTACTAGTTCACTAGTGAGCTTGAGCTTGTCATATTTTCCCATGACATTTCCTCCACTACTTCTTCCCATTTATTTTAATGACATCATCTTTGTTGTGTATGGTGATGACAATGCTGAAACTGAACCTGTGCCTTTAAGCTACATCCCCAGTCCTTTTTAAATTTTTTATTTTGACATAGGGTCTCACTCAGTCACTGAGTTGCCCAGGCTAGGCTTGAACTTTCGATCCTCCTGCCTCATCCTCCCAGAGTGCTGGGATTACAGGTGTGTTCCATCATACCTGGCTGACATCTTCATTATTTAAGATTCAAAATTTCAGAGCTCTTTCAACACCTTTAATATTTCACACAATTACTATGGCATGTGTGATTTGCTTCTGCGTAATTTCTGCCAACTTCTTTCTGTTCTTCTTGCCAGGATGTTCAGGTCTGTACTTTCAGCATGTAATTTCCTAAGATTCCTTCCTAAGATTCCTATTTAACTTCAGGCTTCATGCTGCTGCCACCAGAGTAATCTTCCTCAAGCATAGTTCCAGTCCTATCACTTTCTTGACCAAAGACTTTTGGACTTGCTCTATACCTTCAAAGGTCTCTACCATAGGACTCCAGCTGTTTCTGTAGCTGTATCTTCTACTGTTTCGTTAAGTGAACTCTTCCCAAAATATGTTCTCCTTTTTCTTATTGCTATGATCCTGTTCTGTTTCTTCCTTGAGAGAAGTTAGGTATCTACTTCAGCCCTAGCATAGGTCTTTGTACTTAGGTGCACAATACATTTTACTGACTCAAGTAATGACTCCCTTTCCCTTACGAGGATACACATTTCAGATTAACTGTTATATTTTTGTTATTTTAGGCTTGATCGTCTTTTTATCTTACTGGATACTGGCACTACTCCAGTTACAAGAAAAGCTGCCGCTCAACAACTTGGAGAAGTGGTGAAGCTTCATCCTCATGAATTAAATAATCTGTTATCTAAAGTAAGAACTCTTTTCTTCTTAATGCAATGCAATCTTGTGGAAAATTATCCATAAATAGGAAAACAAAAATTAAGGTACAAATTATCTTATTTTAAGTAACCATTTGTGATCTCCACATTCAATTAAATATCTTAATAATTCTCCAAATATCTTTAAAATTTTGCTATTTCTTTTTTTTTGTCACAAGATTTATAGTATTTTTAAAAATCAAGTTTAAGGGGCCGGTGAGATTGGTCAGCGGCGTACGCGCCTGCCTGGCAGGCGCCAGGGCTCGAGTTCGACTCCTGGAACCCACATACGAAAAAAAAGGGCCGGTGATATCACTCAGCAGCATGGGCACCTGCTGGTACGTGAGGTCCTGATGTCGACCCCCGGTACCCACAAAAAAAAAAAAAAAAAAAAAAAAATCAAGTTTAATCGTTTAAGGGATTTTACAATACAGAACCTTTGCTTCTGTCACAGATTTGAGTCTGACCCAATTTGGTAATGAACACAGTTGTTCATCTAGTTTGTTAGTAGCCTAACTTGTTCTTAATGGCCAATAATTATATGTAGTTGGTAGTTTTCAAATGAATGTGAACTCATGGGCAATGATTAAAATATATGAGAAGCTAGTTATCCTATTACATTTTTAGTTATTAGCTGCTTGAAAGTAGAAGCTTTCTGCTTTGGTGGATCAATGTTTTCAATCCTAATCCATGGCTTTCCCTAAGCAATGGCTATATTTATATTGAACTCTGTGGGCTTGTTGAAGTGTACCTGTATGGTAGTATTGGCAAATGCCATATGTTTAATTCCCTGGTGTTCAAGGTAAAGCAGGAGTGCTTTGGGGGGCAGGGAGGTTGGAGTAGTGGAAGGTAGACAGAGGATAGGGCTGGGGAAAATATGATTGCCTAGATATTGGAAACCCCAAGATAACATTCTCTCCTAGTCTAACACCCTTTTCCATTTTCATTTGTTCCTCCCTCAGTGTAGAAGCTCTAAGGCCTTTTTCAACATATGTATACAAATTCACACTGTATAGTTGCTACTGTAAGGTCTAATAGTGACTCCCTTTTCCAACACACTCCTGTTTTTGATATTATCAGACTTTTCTTTTTTTTTTTTTTTTTGTGGGTACCAGGGGGTCGACCTCAGGACCTCGCGCGCCAGCAGGCACCCGTGCCGCTGAGTGATATCACCGGCCCCTTTTTCGTATGTGGGTTCCGGGAGTCGAACTCGGGCCCTCACGCTTGCCGGGCAGGCGCTTAAGCCGCTGAGCCATCTCACCGGCCCTATTATCAGACTTTTCTGACCAAGATGTTGATGATGAGACGGTGATTGGGTACCTGCAGGCTCCACATTCTCAGAGTAGAGAAGGATACATATCAGGCAGTATTATACTCATCAGTAAGGTGGGAGATAGAAAGCTGTATGCATCTTTTCCTTATCCTAAAGGAAGACATGGAGGCCTAAAAGAGTGAAACAGAAACAGAGCAAGATTAATCTGTGTGGAAGTGAGAAAAGGTTTCAAGTTTTTAACCGCAGCACATTGACTGCCCTCAGATCATTCAGAAAGAGGCAGTTTATCTTTAACACCCTCTTCCTTCTTTTTTCTGCCTTCGGTATTTTCCTATTGTATTTTGGTCTTGTGCTTTAAGAAGGTTTATTGAAATATAGTTTACCTACCAGAAGTGTACAATTCAGTGGTATTTGGTATATTACCATGTGTGCAACAGCTATCGTCACAGTCAAAATTTAAAACATTTTTATCATTACAAAAAGAAACCTCATAACTATTAGCAGTCGTTTTCCATTACTCTGTGTCATGAACTATGCCATCAACATTGTCTGACACATTTGTGTCTTTTTACAATGTCAGAATGTATTGACTAACAATGAATTTATTCACTACATCAATTTTGTTAGCTTTATCTGACCAAGCGCTCAAGATTTCACTCAATAGCCAGTCAGCCAAGCAATCCCAGGTTTTTATTTCAATTTTGTTTTGTTTTGTTTTGTTTTGTTTTGTTTTTTTGAGACGGTCTTGCCATGTAGTTCAAGCTGGTCTTGAACTCAATATGTAGCCCAGGCTGGCCTTGAACTCCTGGTGCCCCTTCCGCCTCAGCTTCCATAGTGCTAGGATTACAGGTGTGCACCACCACGTTCAGCTTTTATTCCAATTTTAATTATTAATATCTATAACACTCAAGTCACACACCACAGTTCGCATAATAATATATAGATTATAGAACTGCTAAGAAAGACTTAACAAGATTCAAAGAGACAGGACTGAAGGGGAAGGCATAGAGCCCACAAGAGATGTGAAAAGCCACCTCAGGTGGCCAGATAAGATTACAGACCTGGCAGAGCTCCTTTGAGGCATGGGGCTTGTTGAGAGTGCTTTGGTTTAAACTGAACAGCAGGCAGTTTGAGTGGACCAGTCATGCAGGCAGGGAGATTGAGCTGAGCTGAACCCCAGGGACAGAAAACTAGAAATTGTTGCCTGTTAACCTCAGGACCCACTGACCAGATGGTTGGTATATGTTACCTCTGTACTCCAGTGTTGGGTACTCCTCTTACATGATCCAGGTGAGAAGGTTGCATCATTCTTTCCCTTGGTATGTTTAATAATAAGCTTGTAATTTAGAAGGTAAAAAGCCCTTTAAAAATTAAGATTTTTTGTTTTTATTTTAGAGATAGGCTACTTCTCCAAGCTTCCTCATGTTGAGTGCAAACCAGTACCACCCCCCAGGCCTGACACCTAGAATGATTTAATACTTCCAGCCCTCTGGGCCAGCACTTGGCTAGATCCACCATATGGAAATTTCCTGGCTTTTGTTTTATCCCTTCTATAAATTGGAGTGCTTCTATGTGTTGGGAGGTGAGGGGCAGGGATCAGTATCTAGCTGCCTTCCCCAGTTTGGCCAAATTGTAAATAAGGTCATTTTTCCACTTTCATGGGCTTTTCTCGGACTTGGTTTTGGGCAGGCAAATGAACCTGGTTACCCTGACAGTCAGGGCTGTCAGTTTTGGGGCCGATGGAGGCCCAGCTGGCAAACAAGCTCATGGGCCTGGTTTTCTCTGCTATAACTGAAATGTCATGTGGATATCCACGTGTCCTTGACTTAATTTGATTAAGTTTACAGGTGGTAATTTTTATTAGCATGATTAACTTACCAGTTAATGCCTTATGATTGTGCTGTGCAATTGGGGGTTCTTTTTGATAAGTTTGGTCTGTTCAGTATCTGGTGGTTATCTCTTTATTCAGACAAGTTACCAAGTCATTCTGCCTCAACATTTGTGCTCAAAATAGAACAAATTGCTGCTTTATAAAATGGAGTTGCTCAGGGCAAGACACAGCCAGAAAGCTTCTATACAGCATGAAGTTAACTTATAGGAGGGCACAGCCTGCTCTACATACTCACTCTCCCATACCCAGGTTTAGGCAGCCATCAAACTATGTATGTAGTTGTGCCTTTTCTGAACATTTTATATAAAACAAATCAATGCGTAATATCTTGTGACTGGTTTCTTTCACTAAAGAAATTTCCAATAGAAAATAAAATTTCCAGGCCGGTGAGATAGCTCAGCGGCATAAGCACCTGCCTAGCAACCATGAGGTCCTGAGTTCGACTCCTGGTACCCACATACGAAAAAAGGGCCGGTGATATCACTCAGTGGCACGGGCGCCTGCTGGTGCACGAGGTCCTGAGTTCGACCCCCAGTACCCACAAAAAAAAAAAAAGAAAGAAAATAAAATTTCCAATAGAAAAATTCATATTTTGCATGCATCATTATACCACTGTATGGATATAACAATATCCCACATCTTATCTGTTCATCAGTTGGTGGAAGTTTGGGCTGTTTCCACTTTTTGACTATTGTGAAAAATACTGCTATGAAAATTTATGAACAGATTTTTTGTGAGGAGGTATGGGACTTAGTCTGTTTTCTGTTGTTAGAAGTGAATGCCAGAAATTGGATAATTTATAAAGAATAGAGGTTTATTTAGCTCACAGTTCTGGAGGTTTGGAAATTTCAAGATTAGGTGGCCGCATTTGGTGAAGACTTTCTTGCTGCCTTCTCCAGAGTCCCCAGGTGTTGCAGGGCATCACATGGCAAGAGGGGCCTATAAAGAAACAGAGCTAAACTGGCTTTTATAACAGACACACTCTCCACATAATCCATTAGTCCATGAGGGACCTCATGACTTAATTACTTCATAGAGGTCTCACCACCTTAATAACCCACAGTGGAGACTGAATTTCAACATGAGTTTTAGTGAAGACTTTCAGACCATAGCAGTGTGGTTTTTTTTTCTTGGGTATATATACCTGTGAGTAGACTTGCCAGACTACATGAAAACTATGGTTAACTTTATGGGAAACTGCCAGACTGTTTTCCAAAGTGGTTCCACCATTTTACATTCCCAGCAGTAGTGTAGGAGGGCTCAGATTTCTCCACATCCTTGCCAACACTTCTTATTACCTGACTTTTTTGACCAAAGCCAATGTAGTGGGTATGAAGTGGTTTGGATTTGCATTTGTCTGGTGACTAGTAACAATTTCAGGCATCTTTTCGTGTGTTGATTAGCTGTTACTATATATTCTTTGGAAAATACCTATTCAGAGATTTTGATCATGGAATATTTTTCCCTCTCTCCCCTCCCCCTTGTGTGTTTGCGCGTGCACGTGCACATGCTGAGGATGACACCCAGGGCTTCACCCATGGTAGCTAAACATACTACCACTGAGCTATACCCCAGCCCAAATAATTCTAATTTTCTGATAGAAAAAGATGCTTCATAGTCAGACATAAACAGAAATGTATTAAAAATAGCAAGTTGACATAAAATCAATTCTCTATAAAACTGCTCAGTTAGAAAAAGATAAGGAATTCAATGGTGAAGTGAACAGTGGTTATAAATGGGTAGTTTATAGAAAAAAATCTGTAAGTGGACAATGTAATTTCAAACAGTGCCCAACTTGCTCTTTTTTTGGCTGTGCTGTAAATGGAACCTAGAGCCTCCTGTATGCTGGGCTTGTGCTCTCCTGCTGAGCTACATCCATAGCCCTTTTTGGCCTTTCCAACCTCTTTTGTAATTAAAGAAATACAGATCAAAACTATAATATTATTTTATGCTCATCAAATACAGAAAAATTCCAAACATTTGATGATAATACCCAATCCTAACAAGGATATGGGAACATTTTTTTTTTTTTAGTTGGGTTATTTATCCTTTTTTACAATATGTTGTAAGAGGCCTTTATGTGTTCTGGATACATTACTATCAGATATATGACATACATATTTTTTCCTGTTTTGGGGGTTGTCTTTTCATATATCTTGATGGTATCCTGTGAAAGACAAGTTTTTAATGTTGATTAAGTCATTTATCTTTTTTTTTTTTAAATCATTTATGTTCTTGGTGTCATGTTTAAGAAATCATTGCCTGACCCAAAGTCACAAAGATTTACCCATGTTTTCTTCTAAGAGTTGACTAGTTTTAACACTTAGCTTTAGGTCTTTGGTCCACTTTTGAGGTAATTTTGTGAATGGGGTGAGGTAGGCATTTGACATTATTCTGTGTGTGTGTGTGTGTGTGTGTTTTGTTTTGAGAATAGGGTATTGGAATAGTACTGCCTCAGCCACCCCAGAGCTGGGATTACAGGCACACACCACCGTGCTCAGCTAACATTATTTTGTATGTGGTTATCCAAATTTCCCAGCAGTATTTGTTGAAGAGAATATTTCCTTTCTGAGTTATTCTGGCATTCTTGTTAAAAATCAGTTGACCATAGACACAAAGGTTATTTCCGGATTATTTTTGTTGTTGTTGTTGTTGTGGGTACCGGGGGTCGACCTCAGGACCTCGTGCTTGCCAGGCAGGCGCTTATGCTGCTGAGCTATCTCACCGGTCCCAGATTCTTCATTCTATTTCACTGGTCTGTATGCCTGTCATTTTGCCAGCCACAGTCTTGATTACTATTGCTTTGTAGTAAGTTTTGAAGTAAAAAAAAAGTGTGAGTTAACCAACTTTATTACTGTTTTTCAGGATTGGTGATTCTGGGTCCTTTCCATTTCCATTCAAATTACAGGATCAGCTTGTCCATTTGCACAGAAAAGCTAGCTGGGACTTTTTTTGTTTTGTTTTGTTTTGAGACAGGGTCTTGCTGTGTAGTTCAGGCTGGCCTTGAACTCAGCTGTGTAGCCCAGGCTAGCCTCTAACTCGTGGCGATCCTCCTGCCTCAACTTCCCAAGTGCTGGGATTATAGGCATGTGCTACCATGCCTGGCAAGCAGTTGGCATTTTAATAGGAATTGTGTTCAATCTATAAATAAGTTTAGGGGATATTACTATCTTAAAAATATTAAGTCTGTTGATCCATGAACAGGAAGTGTCTTTATTTAGATTTTTTTTTTTTTTTTTTTTTTGTGGGTACCGGGGGTTGACCTCAGGACCTCACGCGCCAGCAGGCGCCCGTGCCGCTGAGCGATATCACCGGCAGTTTTTTCGTATATGGGTTCCAGGAGTCGAACTCGGGCCCTCGTGCTTGCCAAGCAGGCGCTTAAGCCGCTGAGCCATCTCACCGGCCCCACATTTATACTTTCTACTTTTTGATGCTATCACAGATAGACTTGTGGATCCTTAAACTTGTGGATCCTCCTGCGTCAGCCTCCTATGTGCTAGGATAACAAGCATGTCCCACCATGCCCAGCTGCTAAATAGAGTTGTGCTTAACCCTGTCACTTTTGTATATTTAATCTTATGTCTTAGAGCTTTACTGATCTTATTCTTTCTAATAACTTTTGAAACTTTCTTTGTTTGAAGTGCTGAGGATTGAACCCAGGGCCACGTGGATGCCAGGCAAGAGCTCTATCACTGAGCTAACTGCAGCCCTGCTTTTGTAACTTTAAGGTTTTTTCTGATAACTCTTGGGTAACATATAACTCCGCACAACTCTGCATTAAGTAATGAGATTTAATGCGTTCCTGCTGGCTTGAACCACTAGTGGTACATGCATGACTGTCCCATTTGGCAGCCTGTACTACTGGTGGTACAAATGGATCTTATCACTCTTATCGGTCTTTTTAATAAAAAGTGGCTCGATGGGACAGTCACGCATGTAGTACAATCAGTGGTTCAAGCCACTGTGGAAGCAAGGCATACAGATTATGGCCCTGTCATGAACATGTTAATAATATGTATTTTGTTTTGTATTAGTATGTTACAGAGCTGTGTTATTCTCAAAATACTTCCAGGTATTCTTTAATTAAAAGTTTATTTCCCCTTTTTAAGATGATAGTGGTATTTCTTGTGAGTGATAAAATCTTATATGTGATTTTAATAATTCTGAAGTGTTTTATATACAGAGGACTGCTAAATTATAAATTAATAAGAGGTAAATTTGTCTTTCTCTGTTCTTTCTACCATGAGCAAACAGTGCTTTTTGATATGTAACTTTTTTTTTTTTTATAATTTTTTAAGGTATTGATATATTTAAGGAGTGCAAATTGGGATACCCGAATTGCAGCAGGACAAGCTGTTGAAGCTATAGTGAAAAATGTGCCTGAATGGAATCCAGTGCCAAGAACCAAACAAGGTGCTTTTCAGTGGAAAAAGTAGTTTGAAGTAAACCGAGCTTTGAAATTAACTATAACATGCTGTTTTTTTAAATAATTTCAATTTTTATTTAAAGGCTCAGTTTTCATACTTTCAGGTACAGTTTTGTCAGGAAATTATATTAAATAATGTGTTTCACCACTATAAACTTTAAAAAAAAAATGACTGGATAAACAGAATGTTTTTATACATCTTTAAAAATTAATTCTACAATGTGTTTTTATTTGCAGAGATTACTTCCCCTAAAGGAATTTACATTCCTAAAAAAGAAATTACATGAATACAGCATAAATATTTAAAACAACCCATTTGTTTATTGTTGTTGCTGGGAAACAATTTAGAAATTTAGAATAATTTTCTAAATTTGGGCATAATGAAATATGGATATTTGGAGGGGTAAATCCTAAGCTTTTTATTTGCTCTTTAGGTGTTGTGTAGTGGTTAAAAAAAAATTTGTATTTGTTTTCAGAAACCCTGGGAATTGATCCCAGGGCTTCACACTGAGGTATGTACTCAGCCCTCCGCCCTTTGGTTTTTTGGAGACAGGATCTCACTATGTAACTCAGGGTGGTCTTGAACTCACTATGTAGCCCAGGCTAGCCTCGAACTTGTGATCCTCCTGCCTCCTGAGTGCCAGGATTACAGGAATGTGCCACCATGCCTGGCTTTAACTCATCCCCTTTTTTATTTTTTATTTTGAAACAGCCTCTCACTAAGTTGCCTTGAGCTTGTGCGCCTTCTGCCTTAGCCTCCTGAATGCTGGGATTATAGGTGTGCATAACTGCACATTAAAACATTAATGACATTTAAAAACAAATTGTAAGTAGGCATGTAGTGCATGCCTATAGTCCTACCTACTTGGGACCTTGGGGCAGAAATATTGCAAGTTTGAGGCCAGCCTAGGCAACTTAGTGAGACACTGTCTCAAAATAAAAAGGACCGGGGATGTAGAATATCCCTTTGTTCTATCTCAAGTATGAGGGAGGGAGGGAGACAGACAGACAGACAGAGACAGAAAGAAAGGAAATATGTGTGCATGCATGGTAGGTGTGGATGTAGCTCAGTGATAGAGTACTTGCCTGGAATGTGCAGCGCCATAGGTTTGGTCCCCAACAAAACAAAGCAAATGCTTTGAAAATCTGTAAAAGTCTGCATTGTAAGTGAAAATTATTTAATTTTTAAATGTTAATTTGATTTATTTTTGATTCTATAATCTGGCAACACAGAATCACTTATCACTTACATAGTATATAGTATGATTGGTATCAAAGGATAAATTACAAATTTAGCTTAAATATCCTAATAGGCTTTATTTTCAATTATAGAATCAGCACTTCATTCCATAAGATGGAATAAATGTTCCCTAAGTGAAAATTTAATATGGTACATCTAGATGCATTGTTAAGTTACTTGGATAGCATCACTTTTAGCATGAATCTTAACTTACCTAAATTTTTTATTTATTTTATTTTCAGGCTATTATTTTATTATTTTGAGTTATTTTGTTATATATAACCAGGTGGAGTTATAACTTGTTTTAGAAAAGTGCCTTTTCCAGCTCATTATCCCTTCTTATTTTAGCATGGAGAGGCACTACAACTCAGATTCCTTTGTTAAAAAAAAAAAAAAAATGAAACCGCATTAGCTACACTAGCATTAAAGTTTATAATAAGTGAGATTGTTTGTCATAACTAGAAAACTTAAAATATTCATGAGTTCTCTTTAAGTTAAGCAATCATACTTTAGTTTACAGGTAAATTACATTACATGCAATTGCCAGCTAAATAAACTATTATGCTAGTGAGCAATTACAATATATTTTAACACTTACCGTACAACTGTCTAACCTTTTATAGGTATTTTTAGGTCTCAAATGGACATGTACTTTCAGCAATTTATCGTGCGATTGCAGTTTGTTTAGAATATGGGTGGATATATAATTAGAGCAATTTATCATGAGATTATAATTTGCTTAGGGTATGGGAAGTGAGTTCTGTTGATTGGATAGTTGGTTTGTGTGCTAGATGTATCTCAGGTACAGTGAAAGATGATGCTTATTGGCCTTATTCATGAATACATTTTATTCATTTTTTGCAACTTAATAGGTGTTTTTAAACTCTTCAACAGTCAGTGGAAAGCCAGGCGTGGTGGTGCACACTTGTAATCCCAGCACTCAGGAGACTGAGGCAGGAAGATTGCTGTGAGTTCAAGGCTAGCCTGAACTATGTAGCAAGACCTTGTCTCAAAAAACAAACAAACAAACAAAAAAGTCAGTGAAAGGTGCATGATATTTATATGTATTTCAACATGAAGATACATTTCTTCACCTAACATGCTTTCATACTTGAAAACAGTTACCCACTAACATTTTGATGCTTGTGGAAGGGGAGTTAATAACAAAGGATTATACATGAGTCCATAGTAGTTTTTCTACATCTTCCATTTTTACTTTTCTTAAAATATTACCCCACACTGCAAGTAATGATATGCTATTTTCTTTCATTTTTACACTTTGGCTGTATAGTCAAATTAATACTTCTAAACCTTAACTAGAACCTACTTCAGAAAGTTCTATGGAAGATTCCTCTACTACAGATCGACTGAATTTTGACAGATTTGATATATGTAGATTGTTACAACATGGTGCATCACTTTTGGGGTCTGCCGGTGCAGAATTTGAAGTCCAAGATGAAAAATCAGGTATGTAGTAACCTGTAGAAGAAAGTCTGAAATTTGTTTTTTCAAACTAATTTGTCATTTGATGTGCTGTTTAATAGCCATCATAATCTAACATGTCCTGAAATGCAAATTGACTGATACTTAAAGGTAGAGGGAAAATTATATGGATGGGGAAGGTAACCAGTAATATTTGTTCTAAAGCTATAATAATTTTTCTTACTCTTAAGTGAATATATACCATATATCATTAGTTGATACATATTAATATTTCAGTAATAATTTTATTAGCTAACAGAGCCTCAGTGTAATAGGTTTCAAAATCAGAATTAGTGCAGATTGTGGTAATGTTTTCATGATTCTGGGAATTTAGAGGTCATATGATTGTTGTATTTTCTTTATTTTTATTTTTTTACTTTCTTTGGCTGTGCTGGGGATGGAACCCAGGGCTTCATGCATACTAGGCAAATGCTCTGCCACTAAGCTATACCACAGCCACATGATTGTTATATTTTTATCTGTTTCTAATATTGTTGGCTCTACTCATGCTTGTGTCCAAAGTAAGAATTACTATAAGGGGTGATTGAAATATATGGTGAATATTTAAATTTTTAAAATGTATTACAGTAAAAGACACATTGTCATTAATCTGAAAATACTCCACCTGGCTTCAAACGCACTTATTCCATCATTCCTCCACTTTCTGAAGCATTTCTACAAGTGCTTTTTTGTGATAACTTTGAGGTATGATAAAAAATACAGTGACTGTTGCTGCTGAATGCCACCCTAGAAAGGCAGGCTTATAAAAGCATTCTAGTGTGTCCTTATTCACCTTATTCATTGGCTCTCACACCGTGCAACTTCTGACTCTTCCTCAAAGTCAAAATGACTATGAAAGGTAAATGTTTTGAATTGATTGTGGATATCAGCAGTCATGACAGAATGACTAGACAAATGAGAAGACTTCCAGCTATGGAGAGCTCTACAAAACTGTTTAAAAGAAAAGCTCTGTAGGTGAGTTCTTTTGAACTCAGTGTTTTAGTGCTGGTAAGTCATCTTGTTGAATGGTGCTCCTTAAAAACCTTGTAGTTAGGTTTTCTTTTTAATGTCTGCTAATACGTCTTCATCTCCTCACGTGAATGAACAAACGTAGTTAGTGTAAGTGCTAGTTTGGGTTTGCTTTAAAGTAAGTTGTGTAGAGTATTTTCCCTGCATAGGACTGTATTTTTAGAGTGGGAGGACCAGTTTGGGCTGTGTGTAAAATGTGTTGGAATTGTATTCCAGCAGCCTTCATCTTTTGTGTTTGTTTGTTTGTTTGAGACAGGGTCTCGCTCTGTAGTCCAGGCTGGCCTTGAACTCACAGTGATCCTCCTGCCTCAGCCTCCTGAGTGCTGGGATTACAGGTGTGCATCACCATGCCTGGCATCACTTTTTTTTTTTGGTGGGGGGTGCCGGGAATCAAACTCGCAACCTCACGCTTGCCAGGCAGGCACTGTGCTGCTGAGCTCTATACCTAGGGCCCCATCATTACTTTTTTAAAAATAATTTTTATTACTTTATGAGACATTAGGTTTTTAAAAAATTGTAGTAAAATATGTATACAACATAAAATTTACCCTTTTAATCATTTTTTTTTTTGTGTGTGTGTGTGGGTACCGGGAGTCAAACTCGGGACCTTGCTCGCTAGCAGGTGCCCATGCCGCTGAGCGATATCACCAGCCCTTTTTTCATATGTGGGTACTGGGAGTTGAACTCAGGACCTCGCTCTTGCCAGGCAGGCGCTTATGCCACTGAGCTATCTCACCGGCCCCCTTTTAACCATTTTTAAGCATATAGTTCACTGTTAAGCACATGCATATTGTTGTAGAGCTAATCTTCAGAAGTCTTTTTATCTTGCAAAACTGTAAAAGTATACCCATTAAATATCAATACCCTGGACCGGTGATATAGCTCAGCGACATAAGCACCTGCCTGGCAAGCACGAGGTCCTGAGTTAGACTACCGGTACCCGCATAAAAAAAAAAAAAAAAATCAATACCCCATCCTTCTTCCTCCAGCCTTTGGCAACCACTATTTTACTTTTTGTCTCTGAATTTGACAGGTTTTCTTTCTTTTTTTTTTTTTTTCCTTTTGAGACAGGGTCTTGCAGTGTAGTTCAGGCTGGCCTTGAGTTCACTATGTAGCCCAGGCTGGCCTTGAACTCTCAGTGATCCTCCTGCCTCAGCCTCCTGAGTGCTGGGATTTCAGATATGCACCACCATGCCTGGCAACTTTTTTTTAAGGGGTTTTTCTACCCTCTGACTCTTCAGGTGTCCTAATTTGACTGCTGTAAATACCTCATATAAGTGGAATTAGTCTGTGTACTTGTGACTGGCTTATTTCACTTGGCATGCTAAGTTTATGCATGTTGTAATATATGACCGAATTTCTATCCTTTTAGAGATCTAATAACATTCCATGTGTGTATTTTTCATATTTTGTTTATCTTTTCATCCATCAGTAGACATTTGGGTTGATTCCACATTTTGGCGATAGCGAGTAATGCTATTGTGAACAGTAATGTACAAATACCTGTTGGAATTTCTGCTTTCAGTTCTTTCGCATATATACCCAGAATTGATTTGCTGATGGGATTGTAATTTCATTTTTAAGTTTTTGTGGAACTGGCATAAGTTATCCATAGTAGCTGAACTATTTTATATTCCCACCAACAGTGTACAAAGATTCCAATTTCTCCACCTCCTTGCCAGTTTTATTTTTTATTGTATTTTTTTGTGCTGGGAATTGAACACAGGGCCTCATACATGCTGGGCAAGCACTGTACCACTGAGGTACGCCCAAGTCCCTTAGTTTCTATTTTTTGATAGTAGCCATTGTAATAGGTATGAGGTGGCTTTATTATATTGCTGAATAATATTTCATTGTATGGACAGTACATTTTGTTTATCCATTTGTCGGTTCACGTTTGGATTGTTTCTCCTTTGTGGTTATTAAGACTATAAAATACTACAAATATTTGTGTACCACTTTTTTTGTGTGTGTGTGTGGGTACCAGGGTCGACCTCAGGACCTCGCGTGCCAGCAGGCGCCTGTGCCGCTGAGCGATATCCCCGGCCCTTTTTTCGTATATGGGTTCCAGGAGTCGAACTCGGGCCCTCGCACTTGCCAGGCAGGTGCTTACACCGCTGAGCCATCTCACCGGCCCCTGTGTACCACTTTTTATGTGGGCATACGTTTTCATTTCTCCTAGGAGTAGAATTGCTGGGACATATAGCAACCATATTTGACCTTCTGAGAAACTGCCAAATTTCCAAAGTGACTCCACTATTTTACATTCTACTAGCGGTGTATGAGACTTCTAGTTTCTTCACATCCTTGCCAACATTATCTGATTTTTTGATTATGGCCATAGTCGTGAGTGTGAAGTCATATTTCATTGTGATTTTTTAATTTGCATTTTCATAATGATGTTGAGTATCTTTTCATGTGTTTACTGACCATTTCTTTGTCTTCTTTAGAGAAATATCTATTTAGATCCTTTCCTTGTTTGTTTACTTGTTTCCCCTAACAATATGATCAAACCCAGGGGCATTCTACCACTGAGCTGTATTTTTTAATTTTTTATTTTGAAATAGGGTCTCAGTAAGTTGTCCAGGTGGGACTTAAACTTGTGATCCCCCTGCCTCAGCCTCCTTTAGTACTAGAATTACAGGCATGTACCACCCCTTACCATCCTTGCTCATTTTTAAATTGGTTATTCTTCCTTATCAGATACGTGATTTACATACATATTTTCCTGTGTAGTGAGTTGACTTTTCATTTTCTTGACAGTGTTCTTTGAAGCACAAAAGTTTAATTTTTATGAAGTCCAATTATCTATTTTTTTCAAGCTTTTCTGATGAAGTCCAATTATCTATTTTTCTTTTGTTTTCAACTTTCTGGTGTTACATATGAGAAATCATTGTCAAATTCAAAAGCATTTACTGATATGTTTTCTTCTAACAGTTTCATAACTTTAGCTCTGTTAGGTCTTTGATCCATTCATTTTGAGTTAGTATTTGTTTATATTGTGTTTAAGTCCAACTTCATTCTTTTGTATATGGGTATCCTGTTGTCTCAACACCATTTATTGAAAATACTGTCTTTCTCCTATTGAATTATCTTAAAACCCTATTGAAAATCAGTTGGCCATCAACACATAGGTTTATTTCTGGGCTCTCAGTTTTATATATCTGTCCTTATGGTAGTACCACACTGTTTTGATTACTGTAGCATTTTAATAAGTTTTGAAATCAAGGAGTATGAACCTCCCACTTTGTTGTTGTTTTGTAAGATTTTGGCTCTTCTGAATCAGGAATTTCTGTATGAATTTTAGGATCAGTCTGTCCAAGTCTGAAAGAAAGCTTGCTGATATTTTGATAAGAATTAGTTGAATCTGTGTATCAGTTGTACTAGTCAGCTTTCCAGTTGTGGAGACACAGTACCTTAAAGAAGTTTAATTTGGCTCATGGTTTCAGGGGACTCAGTCTGTGGTTTGCTGGTTCCAAGGCAAAAATATCATGGTCAGAGTGCATTATTGAAGAAAGATGCTTAGTTCAAGGCCATCAGGAAGTGGAGCAGGGGAACATCACCAGAGATGAAGGAGGATGGGACCAGATGCAGTGCCTAAGGTTGTGTGTCTGTGACACCTTTAGAAGTGTTTGACTTATCACGTCAGGAGCCAAACCAATCAAATTGACAAAATCAAGCTTAACTATCACAATTGTGAAGTATTACTGTTTTAACAATATTAAATTTTATGATCCATGAACATAGAATGTTTTCCCATGTATTTAGATCTTTTATTTCTTGAACAATATTTTATAGTTTGCAGAATATAAATTTTAAGTTTTATTTTTGGTTGCTATGGTAAACAGATTTTTTTTCATTATTTTTTGTTTTTTTCCTGCTTGTTCTTTAGATTGGGTAGTTTGTATTTTTCTTTAAGTTTTGTTTATCTTTTATTAAGCTATTAAGCCCATCCAGTGATTTTTTTTTTTTTTTTTTTTTTTTTTGTGGATACCAGGGGTCGACCTCAGGACCTCGCGCACCAGCAGGTGCCCGTGCTGCTGAGTGATATCACTGGCCCTTTTTTTGTATGTGGGTTCCAGGAGTCGAACTCAGGAGGTTGCGCTTGCCAGGCAGGTGCTTATGTCACTGAGCTATCTCACCAGCCCCCATCCAGTGATTATTAAAGATTTTTTTTTCAGATGTTGTGTTTTTTAGTTATAGAACTTTAAATAGTTCTTTTGGATTGTTTTGAACATCATATTTACCCTTTTCAAATGTACACCTCTATTTGGTTCTCTTTTTTATGGTTTTGTTTCTCTGCCAAGGTATATCCTACCTTTCATTCATTATGACACTATCTTCTTTACATTCAGTATTGTTACATTAACTGCTTTAAAATCTTCTAACATCTAGGTCATGTCAGAGTTGTTTCCCATTTATTGCCTTTCTTTTTGAGAATGGGTTACATTTTATTGTTTCATTGTAAATTATGGATTGCATCCTGTATATTATGAATATTACACTGTGTTAACTTGATTTTGTTATATTCTTCTAAAGATTGTCACTGTTTTTGCTTGCTTGTGTTAGTAGGCATTTAATTTGACAGAAATGACTCAGAAGTGCAAGTACACCCTTCTGTGTAACAAATGACAACTTACATCTCAATTTTAGCTTTTAGATTTTAGCTTTAGCTGTACTTGTTGGAGTCTGTGCCGTGCATGTGTGTAGTTCAGGCATAAGCCAGAGATTTGCACTGTGTTTACAGAATCTGGAGCTTTTTCTCTTTGACTTTGTCTTTTCTGCATTTCTCCTTTCTACTTTCTAGTGACTATAGTGGTCCCTAACTTTCTTCTAGTTCTTGAAGCCAGAAAGACTGTGGGTTTTTAATCTAAATTCATAGCTGCCCTACATTAAATGAACTGGATCTGCCTTCAGGCTAAAAGCTACAAAAAGTAGAAACACCCAGTGCTGTTCTCTTCTTCCAGCTGTTGACAGCTGGCATAAGTAAATACTTACTTTTACTCCCTTTCAAGTGTGTTCCTTCAGATAGTTTTTTGGGTTTTTTTGTTTGTTTGTTTTTGTCTTTTTGAGATAGGGTTTCGCTATGCAGTTCAGGCTGGCCTTGAACTCACTTTGTAGCCTAGGCTGGCTTCAAACTCGTAGTGATCTTCAGATAGTTTTTTAAAAAATATTTTGACCAGAGTTTGTTATCTGCAGAAGTTAGTCCAAGAGGAACTTACCCAGACATTGTTAGAAACAGATAATCGTTTTAAAATTAAAATTTTTTTCAGTAATGTAAAGAAACCTTTCTTTTAGCTTAGCTATTTTAAGGCCTGATTTTTATTTTTGAAATAATACCTTTTGGTGTGTTTTGTTGTTTTCCCCTGGAGGACTGAGAGGTTTTACTTGACATTCAAAATCTGTCTGCTTTTATGTCTTTATTTTTGCTATTTGGGCTATTAGGGCAGTTTCATCTAGAACACATAGAAGCTACACTTGGAATAAGCCTTTATTGTTGACCTTTTTCTGTCAAACAAAATCTAGATTTGTAGCCTAGTAAGATTTTTCCGGTACAAAGTATAGCTATGAAATAAGATTAATTTCTTTCCATAGGAATGAATTTATTATTGTATATGTATTTGATAATTAGCAGTGGAGCAATGGTAGAATCTCATTTAAAACTCCTAGAATTAGTTAGAACACTATTTTCCACTCATGATTAGATAGTAGTTTATGGAATGTTGACATTATTATGAGTTTGGTTTGTTCTGTTGGCAGAAGGGGTCTTTTTATATTTTATTTTACTTTATTATATTTTGTTAGTCTGATCTGCACATAGAAAATTTTTGAGCTGATTTGGAAAAAAAGTATTCCTTCTCTTTTTAAAGGTGAAGTGGATCCTAAAGAGAGGATAGCACGCCAACGAAAATTATTACAGAAAAAACTTGGCCTTAATATGGGAGAAGCAATTGGAATGAGTACTGAAGAACTCTTCAATGATGAAGATTTGGATTATACCCCAACTTCAGCAGCCCTTGTAAACAAACAACCTGTAGGTAAAAAATTTGCTTGGTTGATTGCAAGTAGCAACACAAAGGGTTTGCTTCATTATGATGTTTAAAAAATACTTCTGCTGTTTATTGCCACTGTAATTTAGTGTCTTTGTTAACTGAATTTTTAATTTATTTTCAGTTTTTTTATTAGTACATATTTGTAGTACACAACAATTACTTTCTTCATGAGGAGTTAGTACATGTACATAACATATCGTAATTCTTCTTTCATCCCCTTTTCCTTCTTTCTCTCTCCCTCCCTTCATCTCTTGGTCTCCTTCTCTTTTATAAAAGATCTTTCTCCCTTTTTTGTTTTTTTTTTTTGTGGGTACCGGGGGGTCGACCTCAGGACCTCGCGCGCCAGCAGGCACCCGTGCCGCTGAGCGATATCACCGGCCCCTTTTTCGTATGTGGGTTCCGGGAGTCGAACTCGGGCCCTCGCACTTGCCAGGCCGGCGCTTAAGCCGCTGAGCCATCTCACCAGCCCTCTCCCTTTTTAACTGAGTAGTTTCAACTGATTCTATAGAGGCAGAAGCTCAGCCTACTTTCTAGAAATTGGACTGTTGTATAACAGCTGTGGTGGACCTTTCAGGAGCCACTGGTATTGAAAGATCCTAGTTCTAGTTGTTCTTTCCTTTGTTAACTCTGGAAGGCAAAAATAATATTTTGGGTGAATGAGAGATAGTAAGGGCTATCATAGACATGTTTTCATAGTAGATAGTAGAAGGCTTTAGAGCTCTGATTTTTTAATTGAGAAACATGATAAAAACTTTTAAACAGGGGCCGGTGAGATGGCTCAGCGGCTTAAGCGCCTGCCCGGCAAGCGCGAGGGCCCGAGTTCGACTCCCGGAACCCATGTACGAAAAAAGGGGCCGGTGATATCGCTCAGCGGCACGGGCGCCTGCTGGTGCGCGAGGTCCTGAGGTCGACCCCCCGGTACCCACAAAAAAAAACAAAACAAAACAAAAAAAACTTTTAAACATTAAAAAGGGGTATACAGTATGAAGTAAGAAGTTTCTTGTTGACAGTTTGTGAGCATACATGTTTCTGTGCCCCAGCAGCAACCCTTTTTAAGTTACATACACAAGTGTGTGTATGTACCTATGTGTCCACTTAAGCCATGGTTACCTTTTCCCACTTATACAGCTCAATATATCAGCATACACAGATTTAACCACAGTTTCATTCTGTTTTATTTTGTGGCTGTACCATAATTTCACTTTCTCTTCCTCCTTCCCTGTTCTTTCAATTCCCAGTAGATGCACATGTGCTGCTTCTGCTTCTCTTTCTTCTCCTTCTCCTCCTGTTCCTCCTCCTCCTCCTTTCTTCTATTTTCTTTTTTTAACGTCATAGGCTATTTTGAAGCTATATTAACTACTGTGGCTCTCCTCACATACAAATGATATGATACATTTCAGTGGATTCAGTACTCTTTGCCCTGCTCTCCAATATTCTTTAGGGTGCCATTAGGCTTTGTTAAGAATTCTTAGGAGCCAGGCGTGGTGGTGCATGCCTGTAATCCCAGCGCTTGGGAGGCTGAGGCAGGAGGATTGCCATTAGTTTTAGGCCAGCCTGGGATACATAGTGAGCTCAAGGTCAGCCTGAATACATAGCAAGATCCTGTCTTTAAAAAAAAAAAAAAAAAAAGGTCTTATTTATCTTGTCATTCCCATGTCTTTACCCTTTGGTTCGGTGGAGAACAGTTTTGTTTCCCTTTATGCTAGTTGTCTTCTAAACCATTGGAATTTTAAAGTATGTGTTTTAGGGCTAAAGTGTGTATAATGATGAACTTTTGCAGAAAAGAAAAAAAAAATGGCAGATACTGATGAGGAAAAGGAGGGAGTATAAAGAGGCAGAAATATGGTAACCAGGAAGGAATAGAAGGAAATAGGGTAAAAAAGGGAAACATAAGAAGTAAATAAAAGATAAAGAGGAACATTGGGTAAAAGAAAGGAAAATAAGGATACATTGATGTGATAATATAATGAAAAATTGAACATGGTATAAGAAAAGGAATGGGTAGATATATTAGAGAAAGTGGGCTATAAACATAACAGTTGGTTATGGGATGGACAATGTCATTTTAAGGTTTGCTGGATTCAAGTTTGGTTGGCCTTATATATCACAGACCCTTAGGGGAAGGTACTTCAGGTTAGTTATTGCCATAGGGTGATTACAGCTGCATTTGCTTACATACTGTATTTGCCTGTGGTTTCTGGACCAAGACTGTAGGAGATCATTCATACTAATAGTCCTTACTGATAATAGAAGTGTAAATTCCAGTTGAATCTTTTTTTGTTTGTTGTTTTTTGCCTTTTGATTGAATTTTATTATAATAGATTTTTCTAGCCACACAGTTCATAACCATGTTAAAATGTGCAGTCAGTCAATGACTTTTTAATAAATTTGCTGATTTGTGCAGTTATCTCCATAATCCAGTTTGGAAGTATTTTCAAGGTCCTGATAAAGTTCTGTCCTCTTTCCCACCTTCAGCCCCTGGCAACCTTTCATCTGTTTTCTGTCTATGTAGATACGTATTTTCTGGACTCTTCATAGACTAGCAGATCAGAAATGTCACCAATGGAGGTGACCGGGGCTTTTGTCCCTACACACACCTCCCTGGAGTGCTCTTAGATTCTAGGGAGGCCAGAGAGTTGAGGTGTCCCTTAAGGCCAGGGACTGTATGTGGCAGGTGACACCACCTACCCTGGGGACTTGGAGCCAGCAACACGGGGGCAGAAGTCCTCTTTGGTTGACACGGATGGAGCACGCGATGTGTATTGGCAACCCATTTCCCGGGCTTTTAGTTGAATCTCTTTTTTTTTTTTTTTTTTTTTTTGTGGGTGCTGGGGGTCGAACTCAGGACCTCGTGCATGAGCAGGTGCCCGTGCCGCTGAGCGATATCACTGGCCCTTTTTTCATATGTGGGTACCGGGAGTCGAACTGAGGACCTCGCTCTTGCCAGGCAGGCACTTATGCCGCTGAGCTATCTCACCAGCCCCAGTTGAGTTTTACAGTTAGGCACAGGAGGGATTTTTTAGGGTCACAGATAATTTCTATCATGCAATCTTTTTTTGTGTGTGTGTGTTAAGATGGGAGCCTCACTGTATTGCCCTGGACCAAACTCCTGGATTCAAGTGATCCTTTTGCCTCAGCCTCCCGTGTAGCTGGGAATGCCCATGCACCTAGCCTGTCATACAGTCTTTCTGTTTTCTCCCATGAATAGAAGAGAGAGCAGAAGAAGTAGGCAGTGAATGATTAAGAGGAAAGGAGCATGTGGGCTAAATTGACTATCAGTTCCTTAAAGGCTTTTTTTTTTTTTTTCAGCCTATGGTGCTAATTAGTTCTTTTATTGACAGTCTTTATCCTCATAACTTTCAGGTGGCATTGTGATTATTTTGAAGTCTCACCTCATCAAAGCTCTCTGTGTGTTAGGATCATTCTTTGGGCCATATCTGTCTTTAAAAGTTAAGAAACACAGGGATATTTGTTGGGAATTGGGTGAATAAAAAAGGAAAAGGAAGGGTGTGAAATTACAGTATGGCCATACAACAGAATACATGAGACCGTGAAGAAAGAATGTGCAGTGCCTGCCTGGCAAGCACGAGGTTGTAGTTCGATTCCCTGTACCAAAAAATAAAATAAAATAAAAAACAATAAGGAATGTGATTAATCTGTATATACTGAAAGTTAAGACTCATTTCTCTACTAAGGCTGACACTATAGGTATTTATTTTAACTTAAAATTCAGTATTCTTTTACTCTTTTAGACTCTCCAGGCCGCTGAATTGATTGACTCAGAATTTCGAGCAGGAATGAGCAATAGACAGAAGAACAAAGCTAAAAGAATGGCCAAGTTATTTGCAAAACAGAGATCCAGGGATGCGGTGGAAACTAATGAGAAAAGGTAATACATTTGCTTCTTTACTTAACAATGCTATATAGAATAAATCTGCTTGATTTTTTTTTTTTTAATCTGCTTGATTTTTAAGAAACATTTTGTTCACTTTTGTTTAGCTTGGGAATACTGTTTCGATTGTCTTGCTCAGTTGGCAGAGCATTTATTACTAGAGACTAGGACACTTTGCCAGAAAAATCCACATGAACAGATTTTTTTTTTTCAGTACCGGGAATCGAACTCATGACCTCACACTTGCCATGCACGTGTTGTGCTGCTGAGCTGTATATCCCCTGCTGAACAGATTTTTTTTTCCTTACTAAGTAAGAGTTTCAAATGAGGACTGAAGATCTACGAGGGGAGAGCATTACAGGAAGGAGGGACAAGTGTAAATTCCTAGTCAAGGAATATTCAAGAAACAAAAGGGCAATATAGACATGAAAGGGAGAGCAGTAGAAAATAAATTCAGAAAGGTAATCTGAGGATTACATGGTAAGAATACTGCATTAATAAAGTGAAGAGTATTGTCAAGGTATTATATCACCTGTTCCATAGGCTGGGCCTGCGCTAAGTAGCAGGCAGTAATCCAGTTTGCTTACTTAATCTTATTGTAGGAAAAACTCTATAGATAATGTCATTGTCTTCAGTTTCTTAATGAATTAATGAAAAGTGTTATATGTACATGACTTGGATTAGCAGTCCTCAGTTCAGAATGACTTCCTTCAGATGCTTTGAGGAGCTTTTTAGGCAACCATTCATATCTGTTAAATCAGAATCTTTAGTGGTCAAGAAATGTTTAAGTAAATGATGAATTAATAAACATTAGAAAGCCTACAACATTAGGGCTTAATTGCAGATGATATAAAGCTAAAAATTGTTTGTAGTGTTTGCTTAAAAGGCAGGCACAGGGGCTGGGGGTGTAGCTCAGGAGTAGAGTGTTTTCCTCATGTGTGTAAAGCCCTGGGTTCAATTCCCAACACTAGTGAAAAAAAGAAGAAAAAGAGAAAGCTAGGCATAAAGGGAGATGAATAATAAACATCTTGGTAGAAATTTGTACTAGAGGTCCGGTGAGATAGCTCAGCAGCATAAGTGCCTGTCTGGCAAGCCTGAGGTCCTGAGTTCGACTCCCAGTACCCACATTATATAAAAAAAAAAAAAAGAAAGAAATTTGTATTAGAGATTATTTATTTAAAGTGTAAACTCTTAGGCTGGGCGTGGTGGCACATACCCATAATCCCAGTAGGCCGAGGCAGGAGGATCCCTGCAAGTTCGAGGCCAGCCTGGTCTACATAGTGAGTTCAAATCCAGCCTGAACTGCACAGTGATACCCTGTCTCAAAAACAAAACAAAACAAAGACTGTGTAAACTCTTTACTGAGCTTTTTAATGACAGGATCCCTCCCCTTCTACTCCTCCCCACCCTCATACTGGGGATTGAACCCAGTACCTTGCATGTGATCCCAGGGAGCACTGAGCTACATCCTGAGCCTTTTTAAATTTTATTTTTGAGACAGGGTCAGGTTCAATTTAAATTGTTGAACTAAGGGTGTTTACATTTTAAAAGGAGGGAGTTGGTTGCAGAGAGGGGAAAAAATGCTCTGTTAGATTTGAGATCCACTCTGAAAGGGAACATTCACTGACCCATTGAGCAGTGTGATACAGTTTGTTCAAAAAAGTTAAGCAGTTAATTTTAGGTATTTGATACATGAGATTTTAAATAAACCACATAAATAGAATATAGTAAAACATTTGTTCAAATGATGGAATCTCTTACATTCATTGTGGTTCACCTTATTCTTTTTTCACTTTTTAAAATGGTAACCTTTATTTTTTAGCAATGATAGCACTGATGGAGAGCCAGAAGAAAAGAGACGGAAAATAGCAAATGTTGTTATTAATCAGACTGCAAATGATTCCAAAGTCTTGATTGATAATGTTCCAGACAGCTCTTCCTTAATTGAAGAGGTACTATTGAAATGCCCTAAAGCTTTCATTATAATTATTTATAATTTTCTCAAACTGTTTTTTTGTAGAGAGTATTGAATAACATGTCAAATGAGAGACATTTTAATAGAAATCTTATCTTCTTTAGTAGAGACCTTATTTATTGAAAAATTTTAAAGCCTGTTTACTGTTAGTAAACCTATAGATAAATATCTATTGATTTACTTGTTATAAAAAAATAGACCTTTTGAACTAGTAGCAATTGCATCTTTCTTATGCAGACAAATGAATGGCCTTTGGAAAGTTTTTGTGAAGAACTTTGCAATGACCTTTTTAATCCTTCATGGGAGGTAAGGTATTTTTATTACAGTTTCTTTCTACTGTATTTTTTGCACTAAAGAAGGAAACAATGTCAAGAATTGTAGCAGAGGGCCTGTGAGATAGCTCAGCGGCATAAGCGCCTGCCTGGCAAGTGCGAGATCCAGAGTTCGACTCCCGGTACCCACATAAAGGAAAAAAAGGGCCAGTGATATCGCTCAGTGGCACAAGCGCCTGCTGGCAAGTGCGAGGGCCTGAGGTCGGCGCCTGGTACCCACATAAGAAAGAAAAAAAAAAGAACTGTAGCAGAAAATGCACCCCCCCCACCAGTATATTTCAGTTGCTCAGGTGACAGTTCCTGCTTCAGTTCCAGTTGCTTCCATCTCTGAGAAACTGCTGGTTACTGTGATACATAGTTGGTCACTATGATGCGTATTGTAAGAACCAGTCAAAGACAGCCATGTACTCTGCCTCTATACTTCCCCTTTCAACTCCATAAAAACCCCTCCATGGGCCTTTGGGGCCTGATATTTTGGGAATGATCCCGATCAGTGCCCATAGACATAAATAAATCTGCCTCCAAATCCTTGGTGTCATTTTGGTGTTTCTGTTTGCTGTTGCAGAACCATATACTTTGTTAGTGTCCATAGTCTACCATTGTGTCTTTCTCAGGACTCAGGGTACATCATATCATTGAATTTCTAAGTAGAAAACTTTAGACTGAATTTTCATCTTCATATCCTTTAAGTCATATTCTGAATTGTTCATTTCTTTTGATTCTTATGGCTATAATCTAAAGGCTTGCATTTCTCTCCCACTTAGTACAAAGGCTTCCATTCCTTTATAAATGGACAATTTTGATTGATTCAGAGCAGTAGTTTCAGGGATTGTGGATATAGCTCATTAGTAGAGCATGTGCTTAGCATGTGCAAGGCCCTGGGTTTAATCCCAGCACCAGAAGGGGGAGGAAGGAACAGTAGTTTCCAAAACGAGTTTTTTTTAGCGTCACAAATACTCCTTCAAAGAAGATCCTGAATAGATCCCAATATGTAAGAGAGATGAAAGTGAAACCTCTAGTTGAATTTATGGGTGGTACTTTCAAAACATTTTGTCTTCTTTTTGTTGGTCCTGGGCAGTTTTTAAAATGAAACAAAAATGCTTTGGGTTTAAGGATGTAGCTCAGTGGTAGAGGACAAACATGAGGCCCTGGGTTTGATTCCTTAGAACTTCCAAAAAGAAAAAAGATTTTTAAAAACTCTACTTCAGACAATTTTTAAGCAGCACACCTGTTCCACCCCCCACCCCCCAACCCCATGGCACTAGGGGTTGATCCAGGGCCTCATACATGTTAGGCAAGCACTCTACCACTGAGCTATACCCGGCCCATATTCCTTGATGTACTTTTGTTTAAAGTTATTCAAGTCTTAGCATAAATGGAGTTTTAAATGACTATGGTTGTTAATGACCGCAGGGCTGCAGTGAAGCATTAATCATGAGACTTTTTTTTTGAATTTTCTTCTTTTGGTACTTAACCACTGGTGACTTTGGAGCTTATTTTGTTTGTTTTTGTTTTTTTTTTGTTTGTTTTTGTGGTGCCTAGGATTGAACCCAGGGCTTCATGCATGCTAGGCAAGCACTTTATCACTGAGCTATACACTTTTGTTTGATCCCTCTTTTGTTTTTGATACTAGGTCTCACTATATTGTGCAGGCTGGTCTCAAATTCATGTACTCAAGTAATCTCCCCACCTCAGCTCACCCAGTAATTGGTACTGCAGGAGAGTGCCACCGTGCCCAGCTTGGAACTTACTTTTGATGCATGTATTTCTAAAATATTGGTGTTTGGGCATGATATTTTCTTTCCCTTCCTATAGATATTACTAAAATCCAGGTAGAGGATATAGGAGTGACATCCAGGTGGATTTTAGCATAGCTCTTTTCTTGCTTGACTTTTAAAATGTTGCACATAATCAAAAAAGTTGTGAAATTAGTATATGTAGTTCTTCTTGGATAGTTGAAAGAACACATTCTTTTTAGGTGCTGCTTATTTTAGTTTCTTAAAAATGTAATATCCCATTTTATCATTGAAGAGAAACTTGGTTTCTTTAAACATTTAACCTCTGACATTTTGCATAGGTTCGACATGGTGCAGGCACTGGACTTAGGGAAATTCTTAAAGCTCATGGGAAAAGTGGTGGTAAAATGGGAGACAGCACTTTAGAAGAGGTAAGTATATTAAAGCTATGATTATTGCCAAATTGTGGTCCTTGGTTTTTTTCTAATATAGAAAAGGAAGTAGAGTAAATGAGTGGGAGAAATATAAAGGAACTATAGGAAGAAATAGATCTAGAGATAGAGGGAGAATGAATGCAAGGGAAAGATATATTCAGAAACATTGAGTGGAAAAACCTATAGAAGCAAATTATTTGAGCAAGATTAAATGAATTGGAAAGTAGAGTAAGATAAATAAGAGACTAGTGGAGAGGTCAATGAGCAACATGATTGGTGTAGCAAGATACGCTGGTAATAGGATAGATAGTAAGATATGTGACAAGTATACTTAATACCAGAGTGACCTTAAGTGGTTAGTGTGTCTTAGAGTCTAAGTAACAGAATCTATGAATTTAAGAATTTGGATGTGGTATATCTGGATCATATTAATTATCAAAGAGGATATGGTCAAGTTTTAAAGATAGTAATTGGAACTGTTCTTTTTGGTTATTGTTCATTCAGCTAAAATAATCTGTCCCATTATTTTATTTTTTATTTTGTACCTGTGGTATCCCCACCAGACCCAAGTACAAAGTGTGATCTTTGTTATTGAAAATAATTATATTTTAATAGATGATTCAGCAGCATCAAGAGTGGTTGGAAGACTTAGTTATTAGACTCCTTTGTGTTTTTGCATTGGACAGATTTGGAGACTTTGTTTCTGATGAAGTAAGTGTAACCCAAATGAAAAATTCCCCAAACAGATTCTACAAAATAAGTATTTTGCAAATGTGACTTTTCTTTCTCATCTGTAGGTTGTAGCACCCGTTCGAGAAACTTGTGCTCAAACCTTAGGTGTGGTATTAAAACACATGAGTGAAACAGGAGTTCATAAGACTGTGGATGTGTTGCTAAAATTACTTACACAAGAACAGTGGGAAGTTAGACATGGTGGTCTTCTGGGAATAAAATATGCTTTGGCAGTTCGTCAGGTAAATACTTCAGTTTTTGAAGCATGTATGGAAGGGTTTTTTCATCTTAGTTTATTTTCTTTGGTTATACAAATGGCCCTAGATTCTTAATGTTGCAGATGAACCAGTCCTTCAAGGACTGCTTTTTTGAGACACGTCATAGAGATAGGTAAGAATTTTAGTACAAATCAGGATATGGTTTGTTACAGTGTTTGCTTCTTTAAAACTAAGGATTATTTTTCCTGTCTAATCCATTGCTACAACTACCTGTACATTTCATGCTTTGGTTTAACTCATTTAAATATTAACTGTATGCTCTGAGGTCCATAAGGCTGTGTTCCAAGTTGTGCAGGATCCATATAGCAGAAATAAACATGAAACCTACCTCAGGAAACTTACAGTAAGTGTAAAAGCAAACAGACTACATAGTCACATTTCTCATCAGCTACCAATATTTTCTTCTTTTATTTATAACAAGCCTTATAAAAAGAAAATATAGGTAGTTTTACCATTGTCATGTAGGGAAACAAGTTCTGAAAAGTTAGATGACTTTTGCAAGGTTATAAAAGTAGTTAGGATGGGCCGGTGAGATGGCTCAGCGGCGTAAGCGCCTGCCCGGCAAGCGCGAAGGCCTGAGTTCGACTCCCAGAACCCACATATGAAAAAGGGGCCGGTGATACCGCTCAGCAGCACGGGCGCCTGCTGGTGCACGAGGTCCTGAGGTCGACCCCCCGGTACACACACACACAAAAAAAATAATAAAAGTAGTTAGGATTAGTACCAGAAGTTGAACTAGATGGCATGTTTTATAGTTGAGACATTGATGATGCTTTTTATGTTATGGCTAGGAATTGATCCACAAAAGCCTGTTTCATTTATGAAATATCTGAAGTCTCTTGCTAATAGTGCTATATAATCTATATACATATATAACATTTTTTTGTGTGGGAAAATTAGTTCAGAATTCCAATGTGAAATGCTGTAAAACATCCCCTTTCCTCTTTTCCTTGCTTCCCAGTATATTTTAGTGACAGAATTAGGAACTTTAATGAGCAGTCACTTCTACTCTGGGAATAATGGTGCCAACAGAATGTATGTGTTGAGGGAAAGGACATGAAAGAAAAAGGGAGATTATAAATGAAGTGCTATAGAGAAACCATGACTTAATGTTTTTTTTATCCATTTAATTTCCTTGAATATGTCCCAGATTGGGCCAGCATTGTCATGCCCTTAGAGATTGGACCATTTCATTTGCTATTATGACTACTTGATGCTTTAGATGAGCTTTTCCTCTCTTCATGTGCTTACTACATAATAGAACCTCCCTTCCTGTCTCTAATGGCAAGTTCACAGACTTTTGAAGTTTTCTGTGATTGTCCTTTTTTTTTTTTTAAATTGCCAGCAACACAACAGTCCCGTATGATTTCTGCTCACAGACTCAAGCTCCCTCTCTCTTTTTCCTCTCTGCTTTCTTCCTTGCTTTTCCTGGCCCCTTTAATCTGTTCTCCTCACTTCTAACCCTCCATAACAAAACATGTTTTCCTTTCCTTTCTTTTGTTTTTTGTTTGTTTGTTTGTTTTTTGAGAGAGGGTCTTGATATGCAGTTCAGGTTGGCCTTGAACCCACTATGTAGCCCAGGCTGGCCTTGCACTCATGGCAATCTTCCTGCCTCTGCCTCCCAAGTGCTGGAATTACAAGCATGTGCTACCACACCTGGCTACAGAACATATTTTCTGTGTTGTGCTCTCTATCCTCTATAGAGAACAGCAGTATTACATGCAAATGCAAACTATTACATGCAATAGTTTTTAAAAAGCTATCCCTATTTCATAGCAAGACCAATTCTTAGTGAGATTCCTAATGTATGAACCACAGGAATAGCCTTTGGGGTTGACCATATTGGGGAAATAAAAAACAAGATTATACTAGAATAGTGATAGGCAGGGGGTGTTGGTGTTTTCCCTCTTATACCTCCTTGGTTGTCAGTGGTTTTGATAAGAAATGGAAGCTGAGGTTCTAGCATGGGCCATGTATATGTATGTGTGTTCACAGAGATAATTCATAGTTTTACCTAGGAGACATGTTGTGATATTTAAGTCACATCCACTAATAAAGTACTTGATGGTATTACAGTCTTTTTCAAGTGGGCTTGTGTAGGCTTCTACTGATGTTATTTTTCTTTTCTGTTTATGTGATTCTTTTTTTAAAATATATAAATATAGGCATTTATGCTTTTAACAGAATTTAATGATTTTAAGTATAATTTTACTATAGCAAATTAATCTATTTTGATATACTATTTTACAGGATGTAATTAATACTTTATTACCCAAAGTTTTGACTAGAATAATTGAAGGACTCCAAGATCTTGATGATGATGTTAGAGCTGTTGCTGCAGCTTCATTAGTGCCTGTGGTAGAAAGCCTTGTCTATCTTCAGACACAAAAGGTAAATCTTTTTGGGTCTTCTTCCCATGAACATGTTTACATTTGGGATATGGAATATTAGGAAAAATTTGAGTACTTTTTTTCTCCTTCATCCTCAGTTTTCTTGTGACAGGCATTCCTCTGATGTACACAATCTTTTTTTTTTTCATTTTGTGGGTACTGGGGGTCAAACTCAGGACCTTGCGCGCCAGCAGGCGCCCGTGCCACTGAGCGATATCACTGGCCCTTTTTTCGTATGTGGGTACTGGGAGTCGAACTCAGGACCTTGCGCTTGCCAGGCAGGCGCTTATGCTGCGGAGCCATCTCACCAGCCCTACAATCTTTTTGTAGTTTTGTTTTATTCTGTTTTTCTCTTGTGGTACTGGAGATTGAACCCAGGGCCTTTACACTGAACTACATCTCCAGCCCTTTTTAATTTTTTTTTTATCTTGAGATGATCTAAGTCACTAAATTGCCCAGGCTGGGTTGGAGCTTGCAGTCCTCCTACTTTAGCTTCCCAAAGTGCTGGGATTACAGATGTGTGCCACCATGCCCAGCCTGATGCATGCAATCTTGATTATATATTGTCTTTGGAAAGAGCAAATTGTATCTGTTATCTGCTTCTTTTCATGTACATAATATATGGAGAACTTCTTTGAGAAGAAAGCCATTTCTTCTTTAATTTACAATTGATTGATTGATTGATTTTTGTGACAGGGTCTCTCACTCTAGTTCAGGCTGGCCTTGAACTCACTATGTAGCCCAGGCTGGCCTCAAACTCCCGGCAATCCTGCCTCAGCTTCCTGAGTGCTGGGAGTTTTTTGCAGGCATGCACCAACCACCATGCCTGGCATTACTTTTTATTTTTATTTTTTATTTTATTTTATTTTTTTTGTGGGTACCGGGAGGTCGACCTCAGGACCTCGCGCACCAGCAGGCGCCCGTGCCGCTGAGCGATATCACCGGCCCCTTTTTCGTATGTGGGTTCCGGGAGTTGAACTCGGGCCCTCACGCTTGCTGGGCAGGCGCTTAAGCCGCTGAGCCATCTCACCGGCCCTACTTTTTATTTTTAGAGATGAGATTTTTGCTTGCTTTATTTTAGTTTTTGGCTTTTTAATCTGTTCTCACTTTTTGAAGTAGCTGTTTTGATGATGTAGCTGACATTCCATTTTATTACTCCAGAACACAAAGTTAAAAGTGCAGCCAGTATTATTTTATAAGCTCAAAAACTAAATCTATCTTTTCACTAATGGTTAATACCATTTACAAAAGCACTAAAATTGCTTTACAAAGAGTACCATGCCTTATATCTGTATACAGTGTTGTTTTCAGAGTCATATAAAGTAGAATATTGGCTGCTTTATTTTCTGTCTTTTTTCTGCTTAGTATGAGTCTGGTTAGGAAAGGAAAGTGCCAAAGTAGAGTTAAATGGCTCTAAAAAGAAGGATAGAGTAGTGTGTGTGTGTGTGTGTGTGTGTGTGTGTGTGTGTGTGTGTGTGTGTGTTTGTTTGAGTGTGTTTGAGAAAGGGTCTCACTATGTAGTACAGACTGGCCTTGAACTTGCCTATATAGCCCAGGCTGGCCTTGAACTCAGGGTGATCCTCCTGCCTCAGCCTCCCAGGTGCTGGGATTACAGGAATGCGCCACTGTGCCCAGCAGGAATAGAGAATTGTTAATAGCAAGTAATGTCTCCTCTTTAACTTGGTTTAAAACTGGCACTGTTCAAGTTCATTGGAATTGAATATGACTTAGTGTAGTGATCCTTAAAATATAATTTGGCAGAACTTGTGAATTTTTTGTGTAGAATTGGTAATGTTTCTTGAAAACTGATTTTATAGGTACCCTTCATTATAAATACATTATGGGATGCTCTTCTGGAATTAGATGATCTAACAGCATCAACAAATAGCATTATGACCCTTCTTTCATCCTTGCTAACTTATCCTCAGGTCCAACAATGCAGGTAATTATTTCTGCTTAGTGGTATAAAGTAAAAAACCTTTACATACATACGTTTCTACTATAAGTAGTGTAAGTGAGGAATGGCAAGACCACTGGCTTTAGGATTTTTCCATTGTTGCTGTGTAGCCTCTATCATACTTACAGCAAGAAAGGTTATTTTGGGGACTGAGTGGTATCTTAGTGGTAGAGTATATGTTTAACATGTATGTGGTTCTGGGTTCAGTCCACAGCACCAAAAACAATTTTCCTTACCCTTGGTTATATATGTCGTTATATGTCTATTCTAAAATACTTAACTTTAACAGCATCATTAGATAAAATAATATAATTTGGTTATATAATTCATTATGTGTGTATCCCAAAATATTTAACTTTAAAAGCATTAGATGAGGGCCGGTGAGATAGCTCAGCGGCATAAGCGCCTGCCTGGCAAGCGCGAGGTCCTGAGTTCGACTCCCGGTACCCACATACGAAAAAAGGGCCAGTGATACCGCTCAGTGGCATGGGCACCTGCTGGCGCATGAGGTCCTGAGGTCAACTCCCGGTACCCACAAAAAAAAAAAAAAAAAGATGAAATAATGAATATTTCTCATTCCCTTTTAATGTTAAAAATAGACCAATTTATATTTGAAAATAAGAAAATTTGAGGGGCCAGTGAGATAGCTCAGCGGTGTAAGTGCCTGCCTGGCAAGCACGAGGTCCTAAGTTCGACTCCTGGTACCTACATAAAGGAAAATTCATATAAGTTTTTTTTTTTTTTTTTTGAGGCAGGGTCTCGCTGTGTAGTTCAGGCTGGCCTTGAACTCTGGCCTCAAACTCTCAGTGATCCTCCTGCCTCAGCCTCCCAAGTGCTGGGATTACAGGAGTGCACCACCATGCTGGACAAGCAGTTTCTTAAAAAGGAGATTTACTAGTGTTCTTACAACTAAGAGATAACCACTTAAAATTTCTATATACTGTATTTTTTTCAAGATGTATATTTATAAACATTTAAAAATGATATTTACATACATATGAAAATGTTGGTACATCAAATAAACAAGATAGAATAAAACATTTCAGTCATTATTCTTTTTTTTTTTTTTTTTTTTTTTTTTTTGGTGGGTACCGGGGGTCGACCTCAGGACCTCGCGCGCCAGCAGGCGCCCGTGCCGCTGAGCGATATCACCGGCCCCTTTTTCGTATGTGGGATCCGGGAGTCGAACTCGGGCCCTCGCGCTTGCCGGGCAGGCGCCTAAGCCGCTGAGCCATCTCACCGGCCCTCAGTCATTATTCTTGAATAAAAATCACTGCTTATTATTTCTGGCTTTGACCCCAGAGTATAGACTTTTAGCTTTATTTAATGGCGTTGTCTTAATAGGGTTATAATTGAACATCAGATTTGTATTTCCCAAAACTTGCCCCTCTGTGAACTCTGTAATGTTCACTTCTTCAATTCTTGCTCTTGATTTTAGTAATTACTGATCAGAAAGGGAATACATAATAATGTAAAATAATGCTCAAAGGCAAAGATTGGGTGAAGCCAGAAACAATACCAAAACTTTAAAGTGTTACTGGCTTTCCTATTTTGATATTTGATATGAAGCTCAGTTAGTGTGTTCCCTATCTTTTAAGATTGGCTTCTGAATATTATTACTTCTATTAACAGAAGAAATATTATTATGGAACTTTTAAAAATTCACAGATGAGAAAATTAATTACTATTTTTAGTCTAGTGATGCTGTTCAGTGAATGTTCATATGATTATTAGTTAAAAATGATTTTTGGCTGTATGAGTATCTCCAGTGAAAGCCACAGAAAATATGAAAAACATGTAGCAAATGTCTCAATCCTGCTTAATGCTAGTGCTTTAATGCTAAATTTAAACTATTAGGGCAATGCTTAAGTAGGTGTAACAAAGTAAGTGCTTGTAAAAGCAGTAGAGTGGGAAAATTGAAGTGGTAGCACATATTTAGGATTTCCTACTTGTATGCCTCCATTACTAATAAAAGTTGTAGGAATTAAGTTGTTTATCTAAGTGAAAATTCTTGTTAAGCTAAAAAATGCAGAGGTTTTAATTACTAACCAGAGGTTGGTAAACATTTTTCTGTGAAGGCCCAACTATTGAATATTTTTGGTTTGTGAGCCAAACAATCTTTATTGAAACTACTCCACTCCACCAGTATAGCAGGAAAGTCACCATACAGTACATAAAGGAGTGAACATACTTGTGTTCTGGCAAAATTAAAAAAAAAAAAAAAAAAAAGGTGGAGTAGATTTTACCTGTGGTTGTAGATGGTGTCAGAAAAACTAGATAATGTTAGACAAGGAAAATAATGTACTGAACATTCTGGTAATATGATATGAAATAATGTAGTTTTCCATCATTTTTGTTTGTTTTAAAATCACCTTATTAGAAAATTTGCTTCATATGTTTTGTATTTTAGCAGATACTTTCCAGCTTATATAAGAAGAAATATAGCATGTCATTTGAGCATGAGCAGTTAGCTATTAACAAGACCTTGTTATAATGCTTTTTTGTATTCTGAATCTCTTTTATGCCTGTCTGTGCATGTGTTTAAATAGAATTTTATAAGTGAACTTAACTAAATGTGTAAATAAGTACAAAATTGCAAATAATGAAAATAATGTTAAAAGATAGGTCTCCTGAGAGGAAACACAAAAGGTGAACTGATAAATAGCACTGGCATATTCTTTTTTGTTCATGCCTTTTTCTATGGGGGTATATATTTCAATGTGTCTTGTGAATTCTAGGTAACTTTTATAGATGACTCATGAATATGGCAGGAATACCATGGCTCAGGTTAATCTAGACCTGGCTTTGCCTGCTTCTATCATTAGAAGAAAGAAATTTGAGTTTCCCTAACTTAGTAATGTTAAGCCAAGATAACAAATTTCCAAGTTTACTCTTGTACCACCTCTTGCTCATTTGCTATGTGGCAGAGATGATCTCAAAGGGGGATGGAAATTATGAACATTGGGGTTAGCCATGGAATGGAGTAAAGATTAGCAAACCTGATTGTTTGAGTAGGATATATGTTTCATATTCCTGAGTAAAAATAGTTATAAGTGCAGTTATATTGGAAAATTTTAACTTGATAAAGTTAATTTGTAGCATTAGTACAGTAGAAAAACCTAGTGTTAAATTTCTGCCCTTTTTTATGGCTGCATTTTCCCTGCCTCTGTTGGTGCTGTAATAACATTTTTGAATAACATTTTGAACTTAAGGTTCACGTGAAAATAAGATCATCATTTATTCATCAGAAAGACACTTGGTGTCAACATCTACTCCACATGAGAATAATATTTAGATATTGTATCTACAGAATTTTTAATTTTAACTGTAACTATAGAATTTTAACTAATTTTAACTTTAAGAATGAGTAAGATTAATTTGTGTCTCCTTTATTAGTATTCATCAGTCACTTACAGTTTTAGTTCCACGTGTCTGGCCTTTTTTGCATCACACTATATCATCAGTTCGAAGAGCAGCATTGGAAACTCTATTTACGTTACTATCAACACAGGACCAGGTAAGAACTAATAATTATATGTAGCAGTCTTGAAACATCTATAAATTAATTTTATAAATAAACCTGATCATTAGCTTACCCTTACTACATATTCAGCGATCAGAATGCTAGGCCTAGTAGAAGTGGTCTGGTGACCATGTAAACATATAAATATAATCACATGAGGGCAGAAATACTTTAATATTTTGTTCTAGGTTGTATTCTCTCACCACTAACACATAGGAGGTCCTCAGTAAATATTTGTTGAATGAGTGATTAATAGTCCCTTCCTGTAGTAAGCCTGTTAGTCTTTGTTTGCTTTGAGTGGCTGACAGTTAGATGGTTGGCAGAACCCATCCCACGTTAGAAAGGCTACATTTGAAGCTTTGAAGTACTATATAGTATTTTTTTTTCATACTGGGGATTGAACCCAGGGCCTCACACATGCTAACTAAGTACTCTACCACTGAGCTACATCCCCAGTCATTTTTATTTTTTGAGCAGGGTCTTACTAAGTTGCCCAGTCTAGCTTTTAACTTGAAATCCTTTTGCCTCAGCCTCCAGAGAGGCTGGGATTACAGGCATGTGTCACTGGGCCCCAGCTGAAGTAGCTTTTAAAGACTGGCCAAAGGCTCTTACAAATAAAGATTATTTCATCTTAAGAGCATGCTGTTAAAATACTTTAGGAGTTATACCTTGAAATGCCTACTGAGATCATTGAGGTAATACCAGTATGAATTGAGCCTTGGTGAACTGAGGCGTCCTTCGTGTGTTTATAAAAGGCTCCTGTTTAAAATATACCTGTAGATCAAATGATACCTTAGGGGAAGTACCAGTAAGGAATCCATTCTAACGTGCTGTGTACATATGTAGTATAGTTTGGGCCAATCTTTTTTTTTTTTTTTTTTTTTTTTGTCTTTTTGAGATAGGGTTTTGCTGTGCACTTCAGGCTGGCCTTGAACTCACTTTGTAGCCCAGGCTGGCCTTGAACTCACAGTGATCCTCCTGCCTCAGCCTCCCAAGTGCTGGGATTATAGGCATGTACCCCATGCCCAGCTTGGGCCAATCATTTTTTTTGTTTGTTTGTTTTTTTGTGGGTACGGGGGGGTCGACCTCAGGACCTCGCGCGCCAACAGGCACCCATGCCGCTGAGCGATATCACCGGCCCCTTTTTCATATGTGGGATCCGGGAGTCGAACTCAGGCCCTCGCGCTTGCAAGGCAGGCGCTTACGCAGCTGAGCCATCTCACTGGCCCGGGCCAATCATTTTTAAAAAGCACCAGTTAATATTTTTAGAAAATAGGTTATTGCATGAATAAATGTTTCTTAGTGTTCACTAACCATGTGTTTCCATGTGAATTAGGACTATTCTATATAGATCTGCTTTAATTTGCAGCATGGTAGTGTATTGAACTTCTGTGAATAAACATCTATAAATTTTGTTTTGTGTTATCTTTTTGATTTTTGTCTAATGAGACTTTTCTTTGCAGAGAAATGGTCAGGTCTGTTTTATAATTCTCCATTGATCAGGCATGGGCTGATATGACAACTGTCATGAGTTGTTCTTAATTTTCATTTAATTTTTTGCTTTAGTTTTGTGATTTTTGCCTAAATGTTTCTGATACAAGTATTCTTTTTTTTTTTTTTTTTTTTTTTTTTGTGGGTACCGGGGGTCGACCTCAGGACCTCGCGCGCCAGCAGGCGCCCGTGCCGCTGAGCGATATCACCGGCCCCTTTTTCGTATGTGGGTTCCAGGAGTCGAACTCGGCCCTCGCACTTGCCGGGCAGGCGCTTAAGCCGCTGAGCCATCTCACCGGCCCTAATGCAAGTATTCTTAAATTACTTTATAAAAACCTCTTAAAGCCATCAAGTGTCTTTTTGTCACCTGGTTCTGTTTTTGTTTTTGGTTTTTTTTACATACAGACTTTATTTTTAAGAGCAAATTTAGATTTATAGAAAAATTGAAGATGTGCAAGAGGTTCCATGTTTCTTTCTTTCGTTTTTTTTGAGACAGGATCTTGCTGTGTAGTTCAGGCTGGCCTTGAATTCACTATGTAACTCAGGTTGGCTCAAACTTGCAGTGATTCTCCTGCCTCAGCCTGCCAAGTGCTGGGATTACAGGCGGGCACCACTACACCCAGCCTATATGTTTTTTTTTTTTTTTTGGGTGGGTACCCGGGGTTGAACTCAGGACCTCGTGCGCTAGCAGGCACCCGTGCCGCTGAGCAATATCACCGGCCCTTTTTTCGTATGTGGGTACCGGAGTCGAACTCAGGACCTCGCACTTGCCAGGCAGGTGCTCATGCCGCTGAGCTATCTCACCGACCCTATATGTTTCTTTATCCCTTCCACCAGTTACATAATTTCTCTATTGGTAGTATCTCTCATTAGCATAGTACATTTGTTAAAATTAGTGAACTAGTATTGATACATGTTTTTTAACTAAAGTCTATACTCCTTATTTTGTAGATCGTATGGGTTTTGACTAATGTACAATAGTGGTATATTCTACCCTTACAGTATCATCAGAGTAAACTGCTCCTAAAAATTCCCTGTGTTCCACCTATTCATCTTTCCATTCCATTCCCTGAATCCTTGGCAACCACTGATTTTCTTAGTGTTGCCTTTCCCAGAATATTATATAACTGGAATCATGTATTGTGCAGTCTTTTTAGATTGACTTCTTTCACTTAACGATATGAAATTATCATTTCTCCACATCTTTTCATGGCTTGATGGCTCATTTCTTTTTATCATTGAATAATCTGTTGTATGGATACGTTATAGTTCCTTTATCTGTTTACTTATAAACATTTTTGTGTAAGTTTTTGTGTAGGCATTAGTTTTCAATTCACTTTACATAAATACCAAGGAGTATAGTTGCTGTATTGTTTGGTAAGAGTCTGTTTAATTTTATGGGAAATTGCCAAACTCTCTGCCAAAATGTACCATTTGCATTTCTACCAGCAATAGGTTAGAGTTCCTGTTGGTCCATATCCCAGCCAGGATTTATTGTCAGTATTTTGGATTTTATCTATTCTAATAGATATATACTGGCATTTTATTGTCTGTCTTTGCCATTTCTTAACGATATATGATTTTGAGCATTTTTATATGCTTTTCTGCCATCTGTCTGTCTTTGGTGAAATCTGTTCAGATCTTTTGCCCATGTTTAAATGGGTTGCTTATTTTCTTATTGTTGAATTCAAGAGTTCTTTTTATATTTTTGGATATAAGTCCTACATTGTTTTCCTATGCCCTGCTATTCCTTAAAAAGGATTAAGTCACCTGTAGTCTCTTTTAATCATTTGTGGCTTTTAAAGCTGGGTGTGGAGGTGCAAGTCTGTAAATCCCGGCACTTGGGAGGCTGAGGCAGGAGGATTACCACAAGTTCGAGGCCACACTATGAGTTCGAACTCACTATGTAGCCCAGGCTGGTTTCGAACTCATGGCAATCCTGCTCCAGTTACTTGTACAATGGTCATAAAACTGTGTTTATTTTATACTGTGGGAAATTTGAAATATTATTGCTATCAGTAATTGAGCTGTTCATTTTCAGTTGCTTTTTCCTAGTTTTTTTCTCCTCTTAGTTGTAATTGTGACTTATCACTTGTTAGTCTTATAATGCGGTGCCTGCTCCCTTATTTTAAAAATTTTAGTCTAAACCCAAGGATTGGTCATATCTCCTTCATCTTTTGTTTTTTGGTGGTACTAGAGATTGAACCCAGGGAGTGTTGAGCTACATTCCCCAGCCCTGTTTTGTTTTGTTAATTTTGAGACAGGTTCTCACTAATTTACCCAGGCTGGCCTCGAACTTGCAATCTTTGTGTTTCAGCCTCCCAAGTGCTGGAATTACAGTTGTACACCACTGTGCCTGGCTAAAAACTTATCTGTCTGTCTGTCTGTTGATTTGCATTACTGGGGATTGAACCCAGGGCCTTCTCACTGAGGTACATTCTTCGTCCTTTTTTATTTTGAGGCAAGGTCTTACTATAGTTACCCAGTCTGTCCTTGAACTCTATCCTTCTGCCTCAGCCTCCCAGAGTATACTTGGATTATGTGCATGTACCACTATACCTGATTTTATTATTAATCTTATGGTACCAACAACATGTACTCTTTAAGGAACTCTCGGGCCAATGATATAGCTCAGCAGCACAGTGCCTGCCTGGCAAGCGCAAGGTCCTGAGTTCGATTCCTGGTACCAAAAGAAAAAAAAACTACTTAAGGAACTCTCAGAATAAACCACGTCTAATGTTTTATCTGTTACTGCATGATTCTTTATAGATTACCTGATAGTTACTTATTGATTAATTCTTAGCTATGCAGACACTGTTATGCACTTCCATGATTCTTTCCTGCAGTTTTGAAATTCAAAGTTCATTGTAAATTGGGTTAGTATATAAAACTCTTCATTTGGTGGTAAACCATTCTGTCTTATCCCACTTACCATGTCTCTTCACACATATTGCTGCAAAATAATAAATTTTATGCAAATGTGACTCCAATCCTATTGGAAGTTTATATAACATAATGCATTCAGCCTCATTATTCTAAAATTTGAAAAATTCTGAATTTCAAAACATAATCTGATCCTAGGAAATTTGGATCATAGATGATAGACATATGGTAATAATAAAATCTACCCTCATTTTAACTTGCCTTTTTCTGAGCTGCTTCCTTGCCTTTGATCTCATCTTAGTATTGCTAGTTAGCTCTGTGTGTGTGTGTGTGTGTGTGTGTGTGTGTGTGTGTGTGTGTGTGTGTGTGTTGGGGGGTTCTGGAGGTTGAACTCAGGGGCTTTCACATGCTAGGCCAAGTGCTCTGCCACAGCGCTGCACCCCAAGCCCAGTCAGCAGTACTAAATAGAAGCAACCATAATGTAAAGAACAATCAACTAGAGCTTTTCATTGCTATTATTACCTCTTCAGTGGTATAATGAAAAGGTCCTTTAACTAAATAAAGGATCTGGGTTCTAACTTTGGGCTTACCATTTGTTTATGACCTCGTTCAAGTTATTCAACCCTCTTTGATTACATATCACGTGAGATAATGTACATGGTTGGTTCCTCTGGCAACCAGCCACAATTCTAAAGCTTTCTAGTGGCCTATCGAGTCATTTCGGGCTGGTGAGATAGCTCAGTGGCATAATCGCCTGCCTGGCAAGCGTGAGGTCCTGAGTTAGACTCCCGGTACCCACATAGGAAAAAACGGCCGGTGATATTGCTCAGCGGCACGGGCGCCTGCTGGCATGCGAGGTCCTGAGTTCAACCCCTGGTACCCACAAAAAAAAAAAAGAGTCATTTCAACACAAACTGACGTATAATTGAAAGGGGCTTATTATGAATAACCCCAGTCACTCAAGAAATTCCACAGATTTTAGAAGCTCTGTCCCAACCAAAAATTGTGGGAAATGTGGCATTATTACCAACTACTCCCTGTGACTTCGTACTGTTTTCAGTAGGCAACATGGATTTATTCAACAAATATTTAAGTTCCTGATATGTACTTGCAGCTTTATAGATAATGTTAAGAGTCAAGATCTCTGCCCTCTGTAGTAAACCAGGAAACTAGATCAGACAGGAAAAGACACATAACTAGACAAGAATAACGTAAGTAATTAGTAGAAGTAGAAAATGCTGTAGGGGGGCCTGTGAGATGGCTCAGTGGCATAAGCGCCTGCCTTGCAAGCGCGAGGGCCCGAGTTCGACTCCCGGATCCCACATACGAAAAAGGGGCCAGTGATATCGCTCAGCGGCACGGGTGTCTGTTGGCGCGTGAGGTCCTGAGGTCGACCCCCCGGTACCCACAAAAAAAAAAAAAAAAAAAGAAAATGCCGTAGGATCTTTTAATGCTATAGGATCTGGCTAATGATGGTTGATGGTCAGGGAAGGCATCCTGCTAGAAGTGATATATTGAAGATGAGACCTGAAAAGTAAGTAGAATTTAGCTAGGGGAAGAATAGGTTAAGAGTCAGAGGAAGAAACATTATATACAAGTTTGGAGGTGGGAGAGAGCAAGGTGACATTAAAAGGAGGTGAAATGAAATTGGCCTAATGGAGGGCAATGAGTGAGGGAGAATAGGGGGCTGGAAGTTTTATCTTGATTTTCAGGCACAGTGAAATGCCTAATAATTTCATTTGTTATGATCAACTTTCTTTATTCTGAGTCTCACGAAGGCGAAATACAGGAAGAAACATCAATCTGAATAAAGCAGGTAGTAAGAGACTACCAGACCCTGTCACAGACTCAGTGTCACTCATTTCCCACATAATTACCACAAACACCCTCTCCCCCGTCTAATCCTAACTATAAAAGAGTCGGGGCCTACAAAATACGTTTTAGCACTGACAAATATTTAAGCAGTCTTTAAACATGAATTTATTATCACTTGGGTTGTAGTAGTCTAGATTATAGTTAATTGAAATCTAGTGAAATTAAATAGTTGAGTAGAGGGACTGGTGAGATGGCTCAGCGGTGTAAGCGCCTGCCTGGCAAGCGCGAGGTCCTGAGTTCGACCCCCGGTACCCACATACGGAAAAAGGGCCGGTGATATCACTCAGTGGCACGGGCGCCTGCTGGTGCACGAGGTCCTGAGTTCGACCCCTGGTACCCACACAAAAATAGTTGAGTAGAAACTTGACAATCACCAAAGCTACCCAGACATTGCCCAAAATTTAGAAAGAAAAATTCTTTTTGGTGGGGTTAAGGGTTGAGACAGGACCTTGCTATGTAGTTCAGTCTGGCCTTAAACTCACTCTGTAGCCCAGGCTGACCTCAGACTTGGGTGATCCTGCTTAAGCCTCCCAAGTGCTGGGTTCATACACACATGCCACCATGCCTGGCTAGAGGGGAACTCTGAGTACCAGATTACTGATTAGTAGCATACTAAAACTCCAGTGACTCTTTAAAAAAAGTTGGAGTGAGGTAAATCCTGAAGGGAATAATCTCTAAAGGACTGAAAATACTACTTAACCTCATTGCACCCCCTTACCACGCCAATCCAGTTGAATAAACAAACCTATAAACATAAAACAACAGTATTAGGTTACCCGCCTAAATCAGTGCCTACTGGAAGACAGATGTAAAGTTAATGAAAAATAATTGAGACAGTTTTGAGATTTGCAGGAGACAGAGTGACTCTAAGTTGACTAAATCATCCTTTGTGACCTTTAAAATAATACCAGTAGTGAGCTGAAAGCCACATTACTTTTTGTAATCTTTTTTCTTTTTTTGAGACAGTGTCTCACTATGTAGTTCAGGCTGGCCTTGAATTCACTATGTAGCCCAAGCTGGCCTCAAACTTAAGGTGATCCTCCTGCTTCAGCCTCCTCAGTGCTGGGATTACAGCCATGTGCCACCACACCTGGCTATAATATTGAAAGTTGTTCAAATGGACCAAATTTGGCTATGGTTAGATACTTTCCCAGCCTTACTGTATTTTGTAGTAATTAGACTGTGTGTTAATACTATTGGGGAGCGTGCATTTTTCAAGTACTGTTTCCTGTGATGATGTTGACTGATTTATTCTGGGATGGTTCTCTTTCCTGTTTTCTCTTTGCAGAGTTAATTTGTTACTGAAAAAAAAAAAAGACTATTTTTAGAGCAAATTTGGGTTCATAGCAAAATTGAGCAAAAGACAGAGATTTCCCATATATCCCACCCTAACACATTCATAGCCTTTTCCATTATTAGTCTCCCTCACCAAAATGGTACATTTATTAAAATTGATGAACTTACATTGACGTATCAATATCACCCAGAGTTGCCAGTTTACATGGATGTTTTTGGGTTCTCTCTTGGTATTGTATACTCTGTAAGTTTTTACAAATATATAATGATGTATATCAACCATTATAGTAGTATGCAGAATAATTTCATTGCCTTAAAAATGCTCTTTGCTCTATCTAGTCAGTCTTCCTTCTCTGAACCCCTCAAAACCATTTATCTTTTTATTGTCTCCATAGTTTTTACCTTTCCTTGACTGTCATATATCGTAGTTGGAGTTCTACGGTACGGAACATTTTCAGATTGGCTTCTTTCACTTAAGATACATTCAAATTTCCTCCATGTCTTTTCATGGCTTGATAGCTCATTTCTTTTTAGCATTTACTAATATTTCATTGTTTGTTGTACCACAGTTTATCCATTCATATACTGAACGACACCTTGGTCGTTCGCAAGTTTTGGCAGTAATGCAGAAAGCTGCCATAAACATTCGTGCAGGTTTTTGTATGGGCTTAAGTTTTTAACCTCCTGTGGGCAAAGACCAAGGAGCATGATTGGTTGGTTATATTGTGTAAGGATGTTAAGAAACTTCCAGATTGTCTTCCAAGGTAGACACATCATGTTGCCTTTCTACCCGTGAATGAGCGTTCTGATGTTCCACATTCTGGCTAGCATTTGGTGTTGTCAGTGTTCTGGATTTTAGCTATTCTGATAGCCATATAGTGATATCTCATTATTTTAATTTACATTTTTCTGGTAATAAATGATCGTGGACCATCTTTTCATATGTTTATTGACGTAGGCATTATATTTTAGAGGAGCTTTAATTTCACAGCAAAATTGAGGGGAAAATATAGTATTCCCATGTAACCTAACCCCACACTATACACAGCATCCCTCACTCCCAGCATTCTGTACTGGGGCAATACATTGTTACAGTCATTGAACTTGTATTGAGGTATCATTGTCAACCTAAGTCCATAGTGTACATAAACGTTCACTGTTGATGTATAATGTATGGGTTTGACAAATGTATCATGTGCAGTTATATGCAGAATAGTTCTACTGTTCTGAAAATCCTGTTTCACCTGGGTGTAGTTGCACGAGCCTGTAATTCTAGCTACTTAAAGAGTGAGGCAGGAAGATTATGAGTTCCAAACCAGTCTTGGCAACACAGTGAGACCCCTCTGCAAATCTTTGTGCTGTACCCCCCCCGTTTTTTAAAAATAATTGTTATGTAGGATTTACTACAAAGTTTGTAGCCTGAGAGGACACTGCAGTTTATATCACATTCTATTAGCTACAAATATGGGGGGGTTATTTTTTATAGATACAGCTTTTGAGACACTTTTGATATTTGCAAGCAACTGTTTGGATGGTGAGGGTAGGGGAAGACTACTGGTAAATATAATGGAGAAAACAAGAAATGAATATAGAATAATAATATTAAATTATGGTGTGTATTTCTATTACAGCTTTCTTAGTTCTATTAATATCGTCCCTAACTCACTCTGATGAGAAAAAAAGAGAACTTTTCTTCCCAGCTTCCTTTTCCCTTTTAATAAAATATAGCAAATTTTTTAGTGAGTACACTCCCCTAGTTGATAATTTTGTAACCTGCTTTAAACTTCTCCCAAACCCTCTTGAGAACATACATTCCTGGTCCACTCTTTGTCATTAGTTTTCCTTTAGCTAGAGAGTGCTAGGTAGCTTTTGAAGTTATACAAGTATTATCCCTAAGACTTATGGATTTCTGATATTTCAGTTAAATTTTTCAAATTTCTCTCAGTCTCTTCTAGACATAGTATTTTTTGCTTTAAAAAAACAGTCATTTAAAGGTGGGGGAGATAGGTACTGTGAACAAATTTACTACAGTTTTTCTGATGGTTAGTCATACTGGATGAGCTTGTAATTTGAACAACAATGACAAGCTCTGTGATTCTTTGTTCTGAGAATTCTGGGCACACAATAGATATTTGGTTAAGAACTATTTGGTTTCTTGATTTGGGTAGGCTTTTGGATTGTTGAGAAATCCTTCTGATTGAGGTTCATAATCTAGGTTTGAGGAGACACCTGAACCCTATGAAATTAGAAACAAAATGATATGCCAAAGTATGTACATACGTATGTTTTCCTAAGAGTATGCGTACCTTTTATTGGATTTTTGAGAGTCCTGCAACCTAAAATAGATTAAGAACTTTGCCTTAATTTTGTAAAGTACAATTTTCAGGTTGGATGATATCTTTTAACTCATTACTTGCATTACCAGTGAACTCAACAGAAAGTAAATTCTCATCATGCAGCACAGCAGCACTAATCTGATCATTTCCTAAATTTTCCTGACAATGCAGTGATGTATGATGTAAGTACGGAGATATTGCTGATAACAGTTTGTGAGTTTTGGGGAGAGAGAGAGTTTTTTTGCAGGAGATTAAACCCCCTGGGGGGCACTCTATTACCAAGCTGTAACCCCAGCCCCTCCCCACTCTTTTTGGAGACAGGGCTTTGCTAAATTGCCCAGGCTGACCTTGAACTTGCTATCTATTCACCTGCCTTAGCCTCTCAAGTAGCTGGGATTATAGGCATGCAGCTCCACACCGGCCAGCTTGATTCTTTATCGAGGATGCTTTATACTTTTGACTTACTTGGGGCAAATATGGTGGTGTTAGTGATCAGGCTTTTTCTCCAGCTCCCCAGTGATGATATACTATATAATTTCTCCAAACCATTAAAATAATAAATATGACATTTGTTGCTTTTAAATCTTATCAAAATTTATCACCACTTTGAACATTTTTAATAAATCCAAGCAATCTTTTCATGACAAAATTCTGTTATTTATACTTCAGGTAAGCTGACCTCCAAAAATTAAGCTATAGCTTTGATTCCATTTTTGTTTTCAGAACTCTTCTTCTTGGCTTATCCCTATCCTGCCTGACATGCTCCGACACATTTTTCAGTTTTGTGTTTTAGAAAGCAGCCAGGAAATTCTGGACCTCATTCACAAGGTACACAATGAATATATTTGTACTGCTCTTCCTAGTAACTATAGATTTTAAAATTTTTTCATAATTGGTGTATCTTGGTCAGGGATTTTAAGAAATTAAAAGTCATCAGAGATTTGAAAATTCTGAGACAGGAGTCTGCAAGATGAGACAGGAAACTAGGATTCTTCTGGAGTGTAATAGTTAAATTCTGCTTGGCTGTGCTTTTTCTTATTATGTCACTTGATTAGGCATGTGTTTTAAGCACTTTCTGGAAGGTCAGTATAGAAGATAAAGTATTTCAGGGGTTATGTTGGTAATACAGTGTATCTAATTAATTTAGACTTTGTATTTTCTCCCATGACTTAGCAAGATTAGTCATATGTGTTGTATTCTTGAAAGGAGGAGCCTTTTGGTACATTTAATAACATAAATGGGGAGAAATGGCACTGTAGTACCTTTAGAATCTATTAAGTTAATCTTTGTTGGACATGAAGTGGCTCTTGTTAACAGCCTTCGATTAACAATGGAGTAATTTCTACCTATTGATTTTAGCCTATTAAATGTTAGGTATAAAAATATTCAATAAGATCATGAATTAAAATACTGTTTTCGACGTAGGGTATTAATATTTCTAAATTTAGCGGAGAATACTTAACAGGAGCTATTACTATTATTATATCTTAAAGTATGTGTTGAATATAGGACTGCATTAGTATCAGTGTTTATTGTATGAAAAGGATTTCAGTGCCTTACTGAGATTTTAACAACTCTGTAATTTTTATGGGCAAGTTTTATTTTTAAAATTTTTCATAAAATATTGAAGTTTTTGGTGCTCTTTAAAATTTTTTCCTTTGCATTACTTCTTATACTATATTAACCTATCAAACGGCATTTCAAAATAAGCCTTTATGTTGTTTTTAAATTAATCTCTATGCTGTTTCCTACTTAAAAAAAAATTCAATATCCTTAAAAATAAGTATTAGGTTTTGTTAGCACTTAATAGAAAAATTTCACTTTCGTGCTCTCCTTTCACTCTGTAGGTTTGGATGGAACTGTTGAGCAAGGCTTCAGTTCAGTATGTGGTAGCAGCTGCTTGCCCATGGATGGGTGCTTGGCTTTGCTTAATGATGCAGCCTTCTCATTTACCCATTGATTTAAACATGTTGCTAGAAGTAAAAGCTAGAACCAAGGTAAGAGGGACATAATGTATTTGTGTGTTCAACTCATAATTATTAACAAAGTAAGCATGTAAGAAATGCATATTACTCTATTATAAATGTGATTTCATTTATTTAACTTAGTAAGGAGAAGTCGTTATTTTATTAGAACCCTAACAAGAGGAATAGTAATTCTTATCCACTAAAACTTTGTGGAAAGAACAATATTTTACTGGAATTATAACATTTTTTGTTTGTTAAATTTTTTTTTTTTGAGACAGGGTCTCACTACGTAGTTCAGGGTGGCCTTGAACTCACTATGTAGCCCAGGGTGGCCTTGAGCATGCAGTGATCCTCCTCCTGCTTCATCCTCTCAATTGCTGGGATTACAAGCACGCACCACCACACCTACCTCAGTATTTTTTGTTGCCAATTAAATTATAATAATTAATCTTTATTATTTTCCCCCTCTTTTCCTCTAGGAAAAAACAGGTGGTAAGGTGCGCCAAGGCCAAAGCCAGAATAAAGAAGTACTTCAGGAGTATATTGCAGGTGCAGACACCATCATGGAAGACCCAGCCACCAGGGACTTTGTAGTTATGCGGGCCAGAATGATGGCAGCCAGGTGAGTGTATTACTGAGTGTCAAATAATCATAAATTCACAGGTCTGGCTTCAGAAATGATTTAACAACTTCTTGTGTTTCTTTCAACCCTTCTTCCATCACACTAGTTACAGCCTAGGAGAAATTTAAAGCAAATAAATATTTTTAACATTTTAAAGTTTTAAAAATAGAATTTACATTTTTTTAGAAGTAAGGTAGGAGTTACATCTTTGTGGAAAAATTTATGACTTCAGCAGGGGCAATTTCACTTCAGATGATTTCTGTAGTAACTTCTTTCTTCTCTCTTTTAGGCTATTAGGAGCACTTTGTTGCTGTATTTGTGATCCGAGTGTAAACATGATAACACAAGAAATTAAACCAGCAGAATCCCTTGGCCAGTTACTACTCTTTCATTTGAACTCCAAATCTGCCTTACAGAGGATTAGTGTTGCTTTGGTAATCTGTGAATGGGCCACTTTACAAAAGGTAAGATTTTGTCCCAAAAGTAATAAAGGCAGATTAAGTAAACTAACTTCAGTTAGTTGTTGGGATTATTTATATTTTACAACAGAAAATTGAAAATTTTCTCCAAAAATCCAACCTACATAGAAAAGTATTCCTAATTATATTGAACATTCTTTCCCTTTACCTTTAATCTTAGACTTTTTCCTTAGCACTCCTACTCTATACTTGAGACAGTTAGCTATGCCAATATTTAATATTCGGTCTTAACCCCCTAGTCTGTTAAGAAAGTTCACATTAAAAGCATGTGTATATATGGAAGCAGTCCAGAAATTGGACTGTGTATCCAGGTGGTCATTCATTCCTTTGTCTCCTTAGCACTGAAAACTACAAAAGATGGTTTGTGTTTTAGGATTCTGTTTGTGGGCAGGAGCAGTCACAATTTTCAGTTGTAGAATAAAGATAATTTTCACATTTAAACCCAAATCTTCATGTTTTCAAATAAACCCATTCCCTTCTAGTCCTTTTAACTTCTAGAAAGATGTATGATTTTGTGTAAGGCTTGCTTCTGTAAATAAAAGACACTTCCTGCTGGCTTTGTTTATTCCATTGACTGGAATTCTGGAAATTTAACTGTCTGCACTTGCTGTGAGAGTTGCTTGTTACTGCCTCTTAGCAGTTTGTCAAAGCTGTGTCTAAAAGTAATTGAGCCATGCTCCATTGTAACTGAAACCCCTGCTTGCCTCTGGAAAGAAGCAAGGCTCATCTGTTTTTAGGCAGGACTCAATGTGCTGGAGAGGCAGTGATGCTGTGTTTTTGTGCCTCTCAGACTCAGCAGCAAGTGTTGACAGTTCGGTTTCTGGACCCTCACAGAGCTTCTGTGGATTTACTCTGTGAAGCCCAGGCTGATCACCCAGATCCCACAGAATCCCTCATGGCTCACCACTGAGGCCATTCCCGCTCTGGTTGGGGCAGGCAACAACCAGAGAGAGAGGGAAGGGTTAGTTAAATTTGGGGGCAGGTAAGTAGCTTTTAAATTATATATCCATTTCTACAGTATAGCATGTCAAGCTGTGGGCTAAACTATTAAGAAATCTAATAATGAGTTTTAAATAACAATTTTAGTTAGTGCATGCCAGGTATTATTTTCTGATTTTTTTTTCCCCCACAGTAATATACTTTTAAAACTGTGCGTGCTCTATCGCTGTCTTTCTTTCTGTATATACAATATATATAAAATCTAGGGTACAGTAAGAAAATTATGCAGAAAATTTAATGGAATTATAATTGTTTCCTGTGCATGTTTTGTAGTCATTTACATTAAAATTTTAGAGTAGTTTGGGTATAGTACTTTTTTCTGTGCGTTTAACTATTGTTCTAGAAGCAAACATAGATTGAGTAGAAATTTAGAACCTGGTAGTTTACAAGTGAAGATTTATATATCTATAAAATCATGTATTTGCCCTGAATATTTGTTATATGTTGTGTTTTAGGAGTGTAAAGCTGTTACCCTAGCTGTGCAGCCACGTTTACTTGATATCCTTTCAGAACATTTATATTATGATGAAATTGCTGTTCCATTCACACGAATGCAGAATGAATGTAAACAGCTTATATCATCATTAGCTGATGTACATATTGAAGTTGGTAATAGAGTAAACAACAATGTTTTAACAATAGATCAAGCTAATGACCTGGTGAGTAAAAAAGTAACTTTTAAAATCTTAGCATATGAAATAAATATTAGAAATTGATCATGATATGTTTACCACAAAAATATTACTTTGTTGACTCTAGCTTGGTAACCTGTTATCCCTACCCTTTAGAAAGTTTATTTCATTTTATGGACTTTTCTTGAAATAGGAGGGTAAGGAAGGAAATTTTTTAAAAACTCAATTTCCTGAACATTTGTCCTCCCTGTTCCCAACTTTAAATGAAAATACTCAGATGTACTGAAAAAGTGAAAGAATTACACTGTAAGCACTTGTATACTTAGCAATTAAATTATGTAGTTCACGTTTTACTAAATTTGCTTTTTCTAATATATATATTCAAATATCCACCCATTTTTCAACCATCAGTCGATCTTATTTTTGATGTATTTCTAAGTATGTTTCAAATATTAGTATGCTTTAGTATACTGTGTATATAATAAAGTAAAATACAGTATTTATGATTTTTTTGCTCTGTTTGGGTATAAAATTTATATACTAGTATGTACCCTCATGTGGTCTTTTAAAAATAAAAGTAAACATACACCTAACTTAGGATTCAGTAGTTCTTGGACTTTAGTGGACCATTTAATGAATTTTCACAGATATGTATGCATACGAAACTCAAACATCCTATCAAAATAGAGAACATTATCATTACCACCTTCTAATCAATCCTTTCTTCTTCTTACCCCTAAATAACCATTCTGACTTTACCCCTATAATTTAATTCTGCATATTCTAGAAATTCATATAGATGGAATCATGCATTGTGCTCTTTAATGATTTTTTTTAGCATTCTGTTTTTGAAATTCATCCATGTTATATGTATTAATAATTCATTTTTATTGCTGAGTTTTCTTAGGTTTAATGAATATACTACAGTAAGTTGAAGTCATTCTACTGATGGGAACTTGAAGGACTCGTCCCAATTTTTGGCAATCATGAACAATATAGGACAATATAGGAATGAAACTGTTGAGTCATAAATTAGGTGTATGTTTACTTTTATTTTAAAAAGACCACACAGAGGGCTTGAGGTATAGTTCAGTGGTAGAATGCTTGTCTAGGATGCATGAGGCCCTGGTTTTTTGTTTGTTTGTTTGTTTGTTTGTTTGTTTGTTTGTTATGTACTGGAGACTGAACCCAGGGCTTCAAGCTTGCTACTAAACAAGTGCTCTGCCTCCGAGCTGCATTTCCCAATGCTAGTACCACTCCTCTCTTTTAAATTTTAAGGCAGGTTTCAGTAAGTTGCTTGCTGGTCTGAAACTTAGGATCCTCCCTTAAGCCTCCCAAGTAGCTAGAATTATAGACATGTACCACAATGCCTGGCAAAGGCCTGGATTTGATCCTAACACTGAGAAAAAAATAGTTTAAAAAACTACAGATCTTTTCCCAAAGTGATTGTATCGTTTTACTCCCTGAATAACAGTATTTGAGGGTTCTGGTTGTTCCACATCATCACCAATATTTGGTATGATCACATCCTTTAATTTTAGCCATTCTGTGGTTGTATGATAATGTCATTATAGTTTTTAGTATTCATTTCCCTGATGATGAATATGTTGAACATTTTATATTTTATTTGCTATTTGTATATCTTCCTTTCTGAAATGTCTTCACCTTTTTTGTCTACTTTTAATTGGGTTGTATGTCAGTTGTAGGAATTCTTTATATATCCCGAACATCAGTTCTTTGTCAGATAGATGCTTTCTGAATATTTTGTGATAGTATGTGATTTACCTTTTAATTTCCTTACTGGTGGTCTAGTGATTTTTGGAGATATTTTAGAATTTTGGTAAAATCTAAATTATTGTTTCCTTTATGGTTATTGGGTTCTGTGATCTGAGGAACCTTTTCCTATCTCTAAGTGGTGAAAGAATTTGCACAAATTTCTAAAGTTTTGCAGTATTTACATATGTATGGATGGATGGATATATGTTTTATTAATGATGCAGAGGGTCAAATCCAGGTCCTCAAATATGCTAGGCAAGCACTCTAATATTGAGCTATACCCCCAGCTTTCCATCTTCAGTTAATGTTTGTGTATAGTGTTAAGTACAGATTGAAGTTTTTCCATCTAGATATCTCATTTTCAGCATCATTTATTGGAAAGACTTTCCCCCATTGGATTGCCATGGTGTCTTTGTAAGAAATCAACTGAAGTTCAAGTGTGGGTCTATATCTTGGTCTAATTGTTCATTTTGTCTCCTTTTGCCATCCCAGCACCAGTGTCTTGATTACTGCAGCTTTATACTTAGTTAAGTCTGTGAGTTTGTAGTATAAATGAGTTCTACCTAATAAGATCAGAAATTGAGCACTTCAATTGTGTTTAGCCCAGTGAAATAATGTTCATTTCTTACCCCCTTTCTAACTGAAAAAATAATACAGTTGATTTTTTCTGAGAAAAAGCTAAACTTGCCATCTTTACCTGAGTTCTTTTTGTAAGGTTGTTTCCCTGATTGTTTTTCTGTAAATATCTTTTTGGGGGCCCTCACCCCCTTGTCTGGCTAGAGTTAAATTGATCAAATTTTCTTTATGGTTGGATTCCTTTTTATTTCTGAGAACCCCTCCTTCAACATTATTGTTGTTTTTAATTGGTACTAGGGATTGAATGCTGGAGTGCTGAACTCTACATCCCTATCCCTTTAAAAAATTTTGAGATGGTCTTACTAAGTTGTCTAGGCAGGCTTTGAACTTGTGATCTTCCTGCCTCAGCCTCCCAAGTAGCTGAGATTACAGGCATGCCCCACTGCACCTGGCTTCAAGATCATATTATTCAGGCCCCTTACTGTTCTTTTTCATCAGTCTAGTAGTTTTGACCTGGGATAGAAGACAAGCATAAATACCAGAATCTCTAGAAGAAAATATTGAGGCCAGGGTCATTTTATAAGGTGCTTTGGCTACGAGCCACTGCCCTTTGTATCTTTCATAATCTTTTATTTTCTTTCACCTGACATTTTTATTTGGATTATCTCACTGTTACTTCAGACTTAACCAAAATTGGAGGTTTTCTTTAACAGAAAAATGCCCTTCTTTATCCACACTTACAAATAAATTTTGCCAGCATTTTCCTTCAGAAAGTTGCATGTTTTTATTCTTTCTACTTCATTGGCACAGCCCAATAAAGGCCTTGGTACTTTGTATCTGGATCTTGACTGTTCTCTAAGGTATCAGGCAGTCTCTGGTCCATTTAATCCTGTTGCTGTACTAGACTCTTAATAGTCCTTCAGTACCCCTTTGATCATATCCTTCTGCTTAAAAACATTATTTTCCTTTTTTCTCAGTTTTTTCTTTCCTTCATTATCTTTTCTAAATTCCCTCTTTTCTCCTCATTATTTCTCAAACTTCACATAACCAAGCTGTTAGCTGTCATCTCACAGAAGGAAGTACACCACACTTGCTCTTCTGTGGTTCATTCATTCTCATTTCTATGCCTGATCTCCATTTTCTTTTGCCAGAAATTCCTTACCCACAACCCCCTAGATTCATCCAGAATCTTTTTATTTTTAAACAAGGTCTTACTATGCAGTTCAGGGTGGCCTTAAACTTACTACATAGTCCAGGCTAGCCTCGAACTTGTGGCAACCCTCCTGCCTCAGCCTCCCGAGTGCTAGGATTACAGGCCTGCCTTACCATGCCTGGTGCCAAATTCTTTTCTTGACGGTCTTTCATTTGCACTTTGTGCTCAGACTATGATAAACTCTTTGCAATTCCTCACGTCTGTGTTTGCAAGGATGTATTTCTAACCTGATTTATTCATTCTTTAAAAATCAGGCAGTGCTATGTACCTGTAGTTCCAGCTACTCTGGAGACCAAGGTGGGAGGATCCCTTGAGTCCAAGAGTGAGATCTCTTCTTAAAATAAGAACAGTGACAAGCATGTGTTTACCACCTCTGGCAAGTCTCCACTAACCTCTTCCCTTAAGAAGAGTTAAGCAGCCCTGTGTATTCCCATAGCAGTTTGCCTTTACCTTACCTCTGTGATGTTTTACCTTGCCTTACTTTACTTATGTATTTCTCTCCCATGTAACTAAATGTTTTTTTTCAGTGTACTAAGACATTGTCTTACACATCTTTTAGTTAATAAACATTGTTAGTAAATATTAGTTAAATGATTGAATTAATTTGGGGTAATTGGGAAGCTTTTCTTCAGTTATCTACAGTCATTGAAAGTTGACATAAACTTAGTGTATTTAGGACATTTTCAGACTTAGCAATATAATCCTGTTCCAAATAAGTCTTGTATAGAACTCAAAACAGATAAAGCAAAGTGGAAAATATAAGCTAGAAGTGGTCTGTTTCTTTGTGGTGAGCAGATTGACATGGTCATTCAGATACAGTTTAATTTGAACTAGGTGTGGTGGCCCATGCCTGTAATCCCAGCACTCTGGATGGAGGTTGAGGCAGGAGGAGGATTGTTGCAATTTCAAGGCCAGCCTGGGCTACATAGCAAGTTTAAGGGCAGCCTGAACTATAGCAAGACCTTGTCTCCAAACAAACGAACAAGCAAAAAGCCCCTAAAACAGATAGAGTTTAACTTGGTATTTTATAATAATAAAATTTAGCCAGGCGTGGTGGCACATATCTGTAATCCCAGCTACTCAAGAGGCTGCGACAGGATCACAAGTTGAGACAGAGTCTAGCTATGTAGTTCAGACTGGCCTTGAACTCACTGTGTAGCCCAGACTGACCTCAAACTCATTATGATTCTCCTGCCTTAGCCTCCCTGTGCTGGGATTACAGGTGTGTGCTACCCCGCCCCCCGGCCCCAATTAAAAAGGGCTAGGGATGTAGTTCAGTGGTAGATCTCTCGTCTAGGATGTGTAGGGCCCTGGATCCTCAGTACGGAAAAAAACAATGAAAAAGATCTTAGTTATGGGCTTTTTGGTTTTTATAATAAGAGAAGAGCATTGTCAGTGTTGTTCACAGTGAAATCTACATCTTAAAGTTTAGGTGCTTCATTAAGGAGAAATTAGGTTCTCCAATGTTACAGGCTTTTCTGATCTGTAAGGATCAGATTGGATCTGTTTATAGATTCTCTTAATCATCACAGTTACCTATCAACTTTTTGTTGTATAAATCATACAGTCTTTGTGTAAATGTTCAGAACAGCATTATTCACAGTAGCAAAAAAGTAGGAACAATCCAAATGTTAAACGATGATGAAAGAAAAAATAAAATATAGTATATAGCGTAAATTTGCTTGTATAGTGAAATATTCAACCAAAAGGAATGAAATATTGATATATGCTACAACATGGGCAAATATTAATGACATTGTACTATGTGAATGAAACCAGGCACAAAAGATTGCGTATTACATGATTCCATTTATATGAAATATCTGAAATAGACAAATAAGTGAAGAACATAGTTAAGCAGATTCCATAGGGCTGAGGGAAAATGAACAATGATTGCTAATAGGTATGTATTTTCTTTGTGAAGTGATGAAAATATTCTAAAATTTTGATTCACAATCTGGAATATACGAAAAACCACTAAATTGTACACTTCAAGTGGGTTCATTTTGTGGTATATGAATTATATCTTAGTAAACTTTTAAAAAGATGGACCAAACAGTCTAAAGGAGGCTTGTAAAAGAGTCTAGAAGAACAGTTTTGTAGCCTTGGACATCTTTTGGCAACTAAGAAGATAATGGCTAATGCATCATTTTTCTTTTTCTCCATTTCCTAATGCCGTGGCATTTCCACTAGAACAAAAGTCAAAGAAGGAAAATAATTCACTTAGCAACACTTAACCACGTAGTAGACAGCTACCCTAAAAGTTTTTGTGAGTTTTTGAGTTGAGAAGGATATTTTTCCTAAAAAGTTTGTCAATTTTGATATTCCTGTATTAATTTTTGATATTCCTTAATTATATCCCTAATTAAAATTCCTTAATTAAACTTAGTTAACATTTAGTTTATATTTGTTTATAGCTTTTTCATTTCACCAAGTACTCTGTGGGTATTAAATGTGATTTTCCTTAAACTAGATATATTTAAAGGATAAGTAATTTCATTCCTCTAGAGGATGTATCTTAAAAATATATAATGTTAATGTTAAATTAAATCAGATTAAAATACACGTTGGAAGTTTTAGATATTTGTTTAGTTTGCTGAGTACTGAAACAACACTATATATTGTGTAACTTACAAGTGAAACAGAAAACTTGCAGTCTGCTAATTAGGAGTTTACAGTCTATTTGGGGTTGATGTCATTAATGATTTTTAATTTCTTTTTTTATTAGGTCACTACTGTTTTTAATGAAGCCACATCAACTTTCGATTTAAATCCTCAAGTGTTACAGCAGTTAGATGGTAAACGACAGCAGGTCCAAATGACAGTTACAGAGACAAACCAAGAGTGGCAAGTGTTGCAGTTGAGAGTGCATACTTTCGCTGCATGTGCGGTTGTGAGCTTGCAGCAGCTTCCAGAGAAATTAAATCCTATCATAAAACCACTAATGGAGACGATTAAAAAAGAAGAGAATACATTAGTACAAAACTATGCAGCTCAGTGCATAGCTAAACTTCTTCAGCAATGCACAACAAGGACACCCTCTCCAAATTCAAAAATTATTAAAAACCTCTGTAGCTCACTTTGTGTGGATCCATACCTGACTTCTTGTGTAACATGTCCAGTACCAACACAGAGTGGCCAGGAAAATTTGAAAGGTATAAATCTAAACCTTTATTTAGGGTAGAGAAGGAATTAACCATTTGAATTTGTTTTAATTTACTTACAGATATAATTTAAGTACAAATCTAGTTTATGATAGAGCTATTTCCCATTTTGAGAGAAAAGAGATTGGTTATAACAATTCCTTATTACATTAATTTGCACGTATTGCTAATCAGTCACAACTCTCTAAATGCCAGTAAGTCATTCATAGGAGACCTGATGTCTGAAATAAGGTGCTGAAATTTATGGGACAAATATCCACCCTTCCTTGACCTTCAAAACCATCACTGTATGGCTATTTTAGCAGCTAGAAAACTTAATTGTGTCAAATGTTAGTTAATGAAAGTTTTTCCTATAATATTTGGACTTATTTAGTGCTTGTTTTATGAAATGAGTGAACTCTATTTAGTAAATAATACTTAACCAGTTTTTCTGTTTTCATTTGGAGAATTTATGTGGAAAATATCTGCTTTCAGTAGGCTGGTCTCAAAGACCAGTGATTCTTCACATTAGTCCTATTATTTATTTTTTTGTTAATAAGAATTTAGAAAAAACACTCAAGGTGGAATAGATTTATAACTTCGGCACAATGTAGATTTTGGGGAAAAATGTGAATGAATTGGAAGAAAGTGGGCATTTTGAGAATTAACCTTAAAACATATTAGGTTCATGTCTCTCAACTCCCCCTGTATTGAATGTGAAGCAGCAGTATGTGGTAGTGGTCAGTGTTTTTCTGAATTTATTGTGACTATCAGCTTTTTTATGTGAGTGTGATACCAGAATTGAACCCAGGTATGCTCTACCACTGAGCTATATCCCCAGCTCTTTTTTATTTTGAGACCAGGCTTCACTTCTATATCAGGCTCCCTTAGAACTGGGATTATATTGTGTGCTGCTGCAGTTAGCTCCAAGGGCTTCTTTAAAGAGAAAACTAGTTTGAAATATTTTAATGTTTCCTTTGCTTAGGCCAAACATTCCTGTGTTTGATATTTCTCACTGTACATGTGATACTACAGCTTTGAGTGCATTAGGTATAAAACATGCTCATAGACTTGTTGCCATTTCACTGTCTAAAAAAAAGTGTCATCAGCCTGTAAAAATTGAGATCCTGCTGGGCGTGGTAGCACATGCCTACAATCTCAGCACTTGGGAAACTGAAGCAGGAGGATTACAGAGAGTTTGAGGCCAATCTGTGCTACATAGTGAGCTCCAGGCCAGCCTAAGTACATAGCCAGACCCTGTCTCAGAAAACTCAAAAAAAAAAAAAAAAAAAAAAAAAAAGCCTTAATAACAGTCTTAAATATTTGTTGTGTTTCTTTGGGAGCAAGAAACATTAGTTACCTATATTATGATTAAAAGGTTAACTTTTTTCCTTACTAGGATCCAACTCAGAAAAAGATGGAATGCACCATACTGTCACCAAGCACAGAGGTATAATTACACTTTATAGGCATCAGAAAGCTGCTTTTGCTATTACAAGTAGGCGAGGCCCTACTCCCAAAGCGGTAAAAGCTCAAATAGCAGATCTTCCTGCAGGAAGTAGTGGGACTATCCTTGTTGAACTTGATGAGGTAAATAGTTTTTTGGTTTAAATACTTTGTTTTTTTTTATACAAATATCTAGCTTACAGATTGAAAAATAAATTCTCATGTGTGCTTCCAGAACTGTATTTTTGTGCTTAAAAGGGAAAGGACGGATATTAGTGGTAGCCTTATTGGAGTACTCTAGCAACATGATCCAGAAAAATAGTAAACTTCTTTAAATTTCTCATGCCTGTTGTAATTTTTACCAGCTTAACCTTTTCTTCCTAAACAGGAAACCTTCTTAATGGTGAGCACATAAACTATTTGTAAATATAAACTAATTTACTCCCATAGTGTTGACCATGAAGAAGATACTGAACTACCATAAAAACTTTTTCTCAATCTTACCAGTCAAGAATTCCTGGGCCGGTGAGATAGCTCAGCGGCATAAGCGCCTGCCTGGCAAGCGCGAGGGCCTGAGTTTGACTCCCGGAACCCACATACGAAAAAAGGGGCCGGTGATATCGCTCAGCGACACGGGCGCCTGCTGGCACACGAGGTCCTGAGGTCGACCCCCGGTACCCACAAAAAAAAAAAAAAAAAGAATTCCCATTGATCTTCAGATAGCAATTCCACAAATGTCAAATTATTGCCATTCATTTTTTAGTCAATCTAGAATTGATTACATGTGTGGTATGAGAGTAGGGATCTAAACTTAACTTTTTCATATGAATAGCGAATTACTGCACTATTGAATCCTTCCCTGATTTGTAATGATACCACCTCTGTTATATATCATGCTTTGTATTTGTGAGGATTTATTTGCACTTTCTATTCTGCTACACTGGTCTTTCTAGTCTACCTTACAAATTTCTTTAAAAAGATGATAACCAGTGATAAGTGTTTGGTTTTGAAAATCTTAAAAGTCACATTAATGGAAAAAAATTTCTAGTTATTTTTGACTGCAAGACATAGGAATCTATCTGGGTTCAGTAGTAAAATGTCAATGCTAAAAGACATTTTTCTGTAAAATGTAGGCTAGGTCATTTACCTATATTTCTTTTTTTTCCCCCCTCGGCCTGCCTCCGCTTTACTAGGACCCGAGGCTCCAGGCCAGGGTTGTTTAATGGAAATATTATCAATTCTAAATTCTCTTGATAAAACTCAAAATGCATTATCCGTTCTTGCTGAAATTTTGTGTTTAACTAACATTTAATTTCAGGCCCAGAAGCCTTACTTGGTACAACGGAGAGGAGCTGAATTTGCTTTGACCACTATAGTGAAGCATTTTGGAGGTGAAACGGCAGTAAAGCTGCCACATCTCTGGGATGCTATGGTTGGCCCGCTGAGGAATATAATTGACCTAAATAATTTTGGTATGCACATGTTTTTCTAAGTTTGCTTTTTAACAGATTTCAGTGTGTATCAATTAAATATATCCTTATAAAGTAAAAATGCCTATACTTACTCATCCCAGACCAGCTGGTAAGTTTTAAGATGGAAGATTTATAAAAGCATTATTTTTTGTTTATTTTCATATTCTGTATACTTTCTGTTTTTTCTGTATTTAAAAAGATATTTGAAATGGAATACTATTTTTTTGTTTTTTGGTACTGGGAATCGAACTCAGGACTTTGCGTTTGCCAGGCAGGCGCTTGTGCCACGGAGCTGTATCCCCAGCCTGGAATACTATTTTAAACTTTGGTTCTTTATAGTACCCCAGCACTTAAATTAAAATCATGGCATTTAAACACAGCAATATTGACTCTTATACTAGCTGGGAAGGCGCTAAATTTTTGGAGGGCTATAAATTTTTAAAAACTATTTGCCAAGTGATACATACTTAATGTCTTTCAATAGATGGAAAGTCCCTCCTGGAAAGGGGAGATGGCCCTGCTCAAGAATTGGTGAATTCTCTGCAAGTTTTTGAAGTAGCGGCAGCTTCAATGGATTCTGAACTTCATCCCTTGGTAACTAACGTAGAATTTCTTCAAATAAACAAATGGTCTTATTAAAAAAAAATCTTGAGACTTGAAAAGCATAACTAGATGTCATCCCCAGTAATTGCGTTTTTCTTTTCTATGACATAACTATTCCTCCTTTAGTGACAGCACAGCTCTTCTGGGCTTTGAGAGCTAGATACATGAATGATAGAAGAATTCAGTCTGGAAGTTTAGCATGTGGGACATTGTGGAAAGGACTGATGGCATAGGAGCTAGGTATAAACAGGAGGGAAATCTATAGCCCTGTTCAGACAATCCTAACAGTGTAGCTCCAAGAAAGGAAGAACACAAGTAATAAGACTGTTTCCAACATAAGTATAAATGTAAAAGGAAATTACCTGCCTAAGATGAAAGTGATCAGCAGTAAAGACAGAACACTGGTTTGTGATTTTTTTAAAAAGTACTATACTTGTAAAAGAATTAGTACAGAGCAAGGAGAAAAATAGAGAATTATCTTGTTCGTTCATAGAACAGTGTTACTCTTTCCATATATCTACATTAGGAAGCTCTCTGCAATTTGTATCATTGTAAAGGGTTCTAGCTTTAATTCTTTATTGTTCGCTATCATACAAAGATTCATGAAAGTGAGTCTAGAGAATAGATAATGAAGCTTTTCTGTGTGTTTTGTAATAAGGTATGTCCTTTTAATCAAAATTTTGCTGATAGCTGGGTGTGGTGGTACAAGCCTGTAATCCCAGCACTTGGGAGGCTGAGGCAGGAGGATCGCTGCGAGTTCTAAGCCAGCCTGGGCCACAAAGTGAATTCAAGGCCAGCCTGAACTGCATAGCGAAACCCTGTCTCAAAAAGACTGAAAAAATAATAATACTAAATTGCTGATAAGCTGGGCACAGTGGCAGAAGCCAGTAGTCCCAGCTTCTTGGGAAACTTAAGGCAGAATGATTGCTTGAACCTAGGAGTTTAAGGTTTATGTTTTGTTTTTTGTCTTGTTGTTTTTTGATTTACATTTAGTAAAAAAAAAAAAAAGACAGACTTCATCTGTGTCCACTAACCTCAATGATTTAGCAAATTACTTTCAGCTGAATTGTAAGGCGAGCCTGTTGAGGTACTTGGCTCCCATCATTAATCTTGGTGTTCCATGCAGCAGATATATAATAATGGGATACTTTTATGCTGTTGCAATCATAACACTTACGGTAAGCCAGAAAGTGGAAAATACCCACCAAAATGTACTACCTAAAGCTAAATCAGGAGCAATGAACTTAGCGAATGTACCTAAACCTAAACAGTGCTTCCAAACCTAGAGGAAGCTGGTGATCTTTGGTGCCACTTTCCCAGTCTCAGAGGGAGAATCTTGAAAAGTGGCTTTTGATGTTTCTTCTGTTGATTTTAGAAAGAACTGAGTATTCCTTCAGGCCTAAGAGAGGATACTGAGCAGGGGAGAAGTTCTGTAACTTTCCTTACTTTTTCTTTTTGAAAGAGTTATAATACATTAATGTGACTTTAGATTTTCTTTTGAGGATATTTTGAGTTATTTGGAGAAATTTTTGGATTGAGTCACATGGCATAGGCCATCTCTGAGTAGGAATTATTATAGTTAACATTTCAAACAGTAGATTCCCTAATGAATATTCTGATTGCTTTTAACTTTTTTATTTTTAGTTGGTACAGCATTTGTCTCATCTGTATATGTGCCTTCAGTATCCCAGCACTGCTGTGAGGCACATGGCTGCTCGTTGTGTAGGTGTCATGAGCAAAATAGCTACCATGGAAACAATGAATATTTTTTTGGAGAAGGTACTTCCATGGCTTGGAGCAATTGATGACAATGTCAAACAAGAGGGAGCAATTGAAGCACTTGCCTGTATCCTTTTTTAGCATGGCAAACTAGAAATTTTATTCATTTTACTTAAAGGATGGCTAAATTATAACTGAGTTATTAAAATAGCACATAACTTGCTTTATTTGAGAAACTTTTCTAATTTTATTTTGAAGTATTTTACATTTCTTTACAAATGCTTTACAAATATGTATTTTTTAAACTTTTTCATATTGAAGGTTTAAAGAATTATTAATTTTAAGACAGGTTTGTAATAAGTAAAATAGTTTTATGTATCTTTAAACTAGTAACTGATCCATTTATTTGGCTTATAATTAATATTTTATTAGTATTCAAGTATTAGGTAGGTAGTGCCTACCTAGTATATACATAGGATGTTTCAAAACTATTCACTTCTTGGGTGTAAAACAACCAAAATATACTGTATTATATAACTAGAAAAATATAGTCAAGCCTGTTAAGGACATGGCAGCTATTCTTTATCTTGAAGTAACTGGAAGACATTTCTCAAAGCAAAAAAGATGAAGATCAGTTCAATGGAAACCTTGTTTCAAAATCCTTCAGTTTATAGGAGGATTGTACTGACTAGGTCCACTATATCCAGTTGGTGATTGTCAAGATCCTGGTGGAATTAATGTTTGGTGAGTTGTGCTCCCTTAATTACTGTATGACTCACTTTATCCTGGCATTGGCATTCCAAGAAACTTAAATGAATTTCTCTGTTTAGAAAATCTTATCAATTAAACTTCCTCCAGCCCTTGTAAAATAATAGACATAAGGCTGGGCGTGATAACACAGGCCTGTAATCCCAGCACTCAGGAGGCTGAGGCAGGAGGATTGCTGCAAGTTCAAGGCCAGCCTGAACTGTGTAGGGAGACCCTGCCTCAAAAAAAACAAAACAAAAAGACAGCAGACATTGTGTATGTTTTTTTTTTTTTTTTTTTTTTGAGACAGGGTCTTGCTCTGTAGTACAGGCTGGCCTTGAATTCACTATGTAGCCTAGGCTGGCCTCAAACTCACAGCAATCCTCCTGCCCCACCTTCCAAGTGCTGGGATTACAGGTGTGCGCCACAACACCCGGCCTCATGGTTTATGTTTTTTATCATGAGAAAATTACATAATGTTTTTAGAAGAGCAACAGTGTTTATAAATGCTGTTATAATTGCATCATAGTTCGTTTTTTTCTTTTTTTTTTTGTGGGTACCAGGGGTCGACCTCAGGACCTCGTGCGCCAGCAGGCGCCCGTGCCGCTGAGCGATATCACCGGCACTTTTTTCGTATGTGGGATCCGGGAGTCGAACTCGGGCCCTTGCGCTTGCCAGGCAGGCGCTTGCGCTGTTGAGCCATCTCACCGGCCCTGTATCATAGTTCTTGAGTCATTCTCTTCACTCAGTACAAATGAGAAAATGAGGTACCTCTTTAGAAGTTACAGACGTGGTGTGTTAATTTGTGAAAACATCCATCTCAAAACCATCTAGAAATTTCCTTAATCACATATTCAGGTGTAATGGAACAACTGGATGTTGGTATTGTTCCATATATTGTCCTTTTGGTTGTTCCTGTGTTAGGAAGAATGAGTGACCAGACAGACAGTGTGAGATTCATGGCTACACAGTGCTTCGCAACACTAATTAGACTCATGCCACTTGAGGTAAGTTGAAGATATTTGGTTTGTTAATTTAAAGAACATGTCAGCTTTAAATAAAGCATTATTTTGAAACTGTTAATGTTACATGCATTAAGATTTTAAATATTTTAATAGGTACTTTTTAAAAAACACAGTTTTTATTTAAAACGAAACAGTGAATACTCATCAATACTGTTCTAAAAATATAAATGTTCTTAAGTTTCTCTGTGCCAGAGTGTAAATGAAAGGTAAGTTTGAGATAGTAATTAAAACCATAAAAAGCAAGTGAAGTTTCTGTGGGAGTATGTAGCAAGACTAGAATGCTCATGTTGAAACATTTTAGAGTACATTCATGTGGTAGAAATAGTATATGTGACCAGTACGGGAAATAGAAGTGTCTTGAAGCAAGAGACAAGCCTGTTTCCTGCCACCAGGCTGCTTATAATATTTTCATGGCATTGATGTAATTCAGGAAATGGATGTATATGCTGTCCATGCTACAGTATGTATCAGTACTTTTTATCGTGGAATAGCATTCCATTGTATAGATATATATCATATTTTGTTTATCTGTTCATCAGTTGACAGATATTTGGATTGTTACCAGTTTTTGCCTATTATGAATAATTCTACTATGAACACAGCACACTTACAAGTCTTTTTGAGACAGGCTCTCGCTGTGTAGCTCAGGCTGGCCTTGAACTCACTATTCATTCCAGGCTGGCCTCAGACTTGCAGTGATCCTCCTGACTCAGCCTCTGGAGTGCTAGGATTACAGGTGTGTGCCACCATTCCCAGCATTTACTGTATAAGTCTTTGTGTGGATGTTTATTTGTTTTAAGTAAATATCTGAATGAAATTGCCAGGTCACATAGTAAGTGTAACTTTTTAGGTAGACTTCTAAACTATTCCAGACAAATGTACCATTTTGCATTCCTATCACCAGGTATGAATATAGATTGGATAGCTTATTTAAAAAAATGTGGCTATATCAGATCAAATTGAAGACACACATCCTCATGATCAAGCAAATCCATTCTATATATATAACCCAGAGAAACTCAGCACATGCCAAGATACATTTTTAAGAATGTTTATTACAGCGTTATTTAGAATAGTCTAAAATTGGAAACCTCAAATATTCACAAACGCTAGAGTAGATATTTATTTAAATTGTGAACTATCATATTTCAATAAAAACAAACTGCAGACATATACAATAATATTGATAACCTTTAACATAGGGTACCATTTTTATGAAGTTGAAGGACAGGCAGAAGAAACCGGATGCATATTTAGATGATAAAAGTATAAAGAAAAGAAACAAAGAAATGATGATAAAAGTCAGTCAAGTGATTTCCTCTGGGGGAAAAGGGAGGTGGTTTATGATTGCTAAGGAGCTTTATCAGACTGTTCAATTGTTATATACTTCCTTGCATATATATTTTACTTCACACTAAAAAATATTAAAGTAACCACTATGACAAAAAAAAAAAAAAAATACTAGACCACTATGTCAAAGACTTCGGTGTCGGGGGCCGGTGAGATGGCTCAGCGGCTTTAGCGCCTGCCCGGCAAGCGCGAGGGCCCGAGTTCGACTCCCGGAACCCACATACGAAAAAGGAGCCGGTGATATCGCTCAGCGGCACGGGTGCCTGCTGGCGCACGAGGTCCTGAGGTCGAGCCCCCGGTACCCACAAAAAAAAAAACGACTTCCGTGTCATTTCTAGAATTTCCAAATATATATTAAGTGTAGTCAGCATGCTGGACAGTAGATCTATGGGCCATATTCATCCTAAATAAAACTTTGTACCCGTTAACCAACATCTCCCTATTTTTTTCCTGCACTTTCCCTCCCAGCAAGCCCCTGACAACCACCATTCTACTCTCTGCTTCTATTCATTTGACTTTTTTAGATTTCACATGTAAGTGAGATCATGCAGTATTTGTCTTTCTGTCCCTGGGTTGTTGTACTTAACATGGTATCTTCCATGTTCATCCAGGTGGCAACAAATAAAAGAATTTCATTGTTTTTTAAGACTGAATATAATTTCATTCTGTGCCACAGTTTCTTTATCCATTCAGTCATTGATGGACACTTAGATTGATTCCAAATCTCAACCATTAGGAATACTGCTGCAATTAATATTTGAGTGCAGATTTTTCTTCAGCATACTCATTTCATTTCTCTTGGCTATATATACAGAAGTAAAGATTGCTGGACATACGGTAATTCTACTTTTAATTTTTTGAGGAACTTTTTTTATAGTTTCCATATTGGCTATACTCATTTCCATTCCTACATACAGTGAGTAAGGGGTCCCTTTTCTCTGTATCCTCCTCAAATGTTTTATCTTTTGTATAATGATCATCAAAAAAAAAAAAAAAAGTCATCCCAGGAGGTATGAGGTTATTTCATAGTACTTTTACTTCGTATTTTCCTGATGATTAATGATGTTGAGCATATTTTCATATATGTTGGTGTCTTAGTTACTTTTCTTGTCACTGAGATACAATACCCAGTGCCCATAAATTAAAGGAGGGGAGGTTCATTTTGGCTTACAGTTTGTAGAGGCTTCAGTCCACAGTCAGCTGGCTCCAAGGCAGAGTGGCATGTCCGAGGAGAAAGAGCTCATGACATGGTGGCAGGAAGCAGAGAGAGATCAAGGGAGGAGGGAGGGAGATAGACCCTTCCAGGCCAGGCCCCCAGTGACCACCTCCTCTAACCAGGCTTCACCTCTGAACATCACATTTAGCTACAAACTCAGTGGATTAGTATCACGCCCCCATGATCCAGTCACCTCCCCAGAGCCCCACCTATGAGCACATGAGGCTGGGGGTGGGGGTGCATCCAGACATAAACCATAACACTTGGCCATTTGTGTATCTTCTTCTGAGAAATATTTATTCAAGTCCTTTGTCCATTTAAAAATTTTATTATTTGTTTTCTTGCTGTTCAGTTTTTTGGGTTCCTTACATATTTTGAGTATTAACTCCTTATCATATATATGTTTTACAGTTTTTCCCATTCTACAGTTTGTCTCTTCATTCTGTTGATGGCTTCCTTTGCCATGCAGAATCTTTTTGGTTTGATGCAGTGTCATTCATCTGTGCTTACTTTTGTTTCCTGTAGTTTTGGAGTTATATATTAAAAAATTATACAGACCAAAGTCTGTTTCCTTTATGTTTTATTCTAGTAGTTTTAGTTTCAGGTCTTATGTTTAAGTCTGCTATATTTTTACATGGTTTCTGCCCCCCAGGATTCATGTTTTGGAAGCTTGGCTCCCACTGTGGTGACATTACACACACTTGTAATCTCAGCACTTTGGGAGGCTGAGGCAGGAAGATCCCAATTTTTAGTCCCTCCTGGGCAATTTAGTGACACTTTGTCTTAAAGTTGAATGAAAGAATGAATAAGTAAATAAATAAATGGGTAGGCTGGGTAATTCAGTGTGAAGAGCCTGGGTTCAATCCCCGCCACATACTATCAAAAATTTTTTTTCTTTTTAAATTAAAAAAAAAAGGGAGAGAGAGAGTGTGTAGTGGGATGTCCTTAATGTCATTGGGCTCACCACCTCAGAAAGTACTAAGGTAGTTTTTAATGGGTCCTTGAGTTCTTAATAGATAGTGAGTTGTTATAAGAATGAGCCCAATTCCTGAATCATTCTGTGACTTCCTGTCTTGAGATGTGATTACTCCCATTCCCATCATTGTGGTGCCATCTGCCATGAGGCCTTCATCAGAGCCGAGCCAATAACTGGCACTATTTCCATGAACCTCCAAAACTATGAGCTAAATAAACCTCTTTTTAAAAATTTACTCAGCTATAGTGAGCCCTTCCCAGTCCTTGCTGCGGTCTGGGAAGTTTATATTTGTAATCCCATGGAAAAGTTACTGGAATTCTAGCGAGTTAATTTCAGTCTACCACTTCCAGTGCAATCCATGGCGAGAATAAAGACACTAAGGCATAATTATAGTTGTGGGGAGCCAAGGGGTCCTAAGTCCAGCCAAGATGGTGGTTACTGGAACAAAGGCCTCGACCCAGGGCTGAACCCGGGTTTTATTAATTCTCAAGGAGGGGAGTGGCTCAGGGATGAGTGACTGTGAGAGTGGCAGGAAATACGGGAGTACCATGAGCTGGGCTAGGTAGGTGGCCTGAAATCACCTTAGCAATATGCAGAGGGAAGGATATGCAGGAGTAATCTGCATAACACGATTTAAGATGGTATCGGGCCGGTGAGATGGCTCAGCGGCTTAAGCGCCTGCCCGGCAAGCGCGAGGGCCCGAGTTTGACTCCCGGATCCCACATACGAAAAAGGGGCCGGTGATATCGCTCAGCGGCACGGGCGCCTGCTGGCGCGCGAGGTCCTGAGGTCGACCCCCCGGTACCCACAAAAAAAAAAAAAAAAAAAGATGGTATCTAATGTTTTGGGGGTCGGTGCTTTAGCTCTGATGTATAATCTTCTATGCCCTGGGAAGTCATAGCCTCTTTCTTTTTTTTTTTTTTTTGTTGGTACGGGGGGGTCGACCTCAGGACCTCGCGCGCCAACAGGCACCCGTGCCGCTGAGCGATATCAACGGCCCCTTTTTCGTATGTGGGATCCGGGAGTTGAACTCGGGCCCTTGCGCTTGCAAGGCAGGTGCTTAATGCCGCTGAGCCATCTCACCGGCCCATAGCCTCTTTCTTAAGGCTTGATTCCAGCCTACAGTGTGGAGCATGGCTGTCCATCCCACCAGGCTCACCCATGTTTTGGGAGCCAAAGGGGCGGGGAAACACAGACCTGTCGCCTTGCTTCAAAGACTATACATCAGCACCTCAGCTGGACCGATTTGCATTGCTTAAAGCCAATTAAAGGGATAAGGAAAAGTCCTAGCCAGCTCTGTACATATCAGTACATGGAAATAGGGCAGGTTTAGCCAAAATGGAGATAATTGCTCTTCTTTTAAGGAGCATCATCCAGGTGGTCCTCCACACTCAGCCTCAAGTAACAAAGGAAAAAAAAAAAGGAATAATACAAAGTCTTTAATCCATTTTGATGTAATTTTTTTTAGATGGTATAAGGTAAGGGTCCATTTTCATTCTTCTCATGTGGCTAGCCCTTTTTCCTAGCACCATTTATTGAAGAGACTGCTTTTCCCTGTTGTGTTCTTTCTATACTTGCCTGAGATCAATTGACTGTAAATATGTGGAATTGTTTCTGAGTTCTGTATTTATGCCAGTACTGTACTATTTTGATTACTATCACTTTGCACTGTATTTTTAGTAGATAGTATGATCCATCCAGCTTTTTTTCTTTTTGCTCAAGAATGCTTTGGCTTTTTGGGGTCTTTTGTAGTTTCATGAGTTTTAAGATTGTTTTTTCTATTTTGTGAAAAAGGCCATTGGATTTAGAGATTGTGTTAAATCTGTAGGCTTTTTTGAATAGTATGGACTTTTTAACAATATTGATTTTTCCAACCAACCCATATACATGGGAGATCTTTCCATTATTTGTCTCCTTTAATTTTCTTCATTGTTTTATAGTTCTCAGTGTATAGATCTTTCATTTCCTTGGTAAAATTTATTCCTAAATATTTTTTATAATAGTATTATAAATGGGATTATTTTCTTGGCTTCTTTTTTTGGATAGATCATTACTAGTATCATGACCTGATACTCCTAGAAAGTTAAACATCCCAAAGAGCATCCGTTTCTGATATTTTCTGTAAGAGAAATTATTACTGGAAATTTTTGAAATAATTCAGAGTAAATCTACTGTATGTTATCATATTTAACCTTTTTATGAGAAACAACTTTTCTAAAACAGCATGAAAAAAATAAATAACAGCATGTAGAGTGACTTTGTTTCATATTTTTGCAGATCTCTTATGGCTGGCCTAATGGTATATAACTAGATTCTCCTATTTGGGCACACAGTCTGTTGCAATGTTGTTTAGGTTGAGGTGTATGGTATGAAGTCCAGTTTCACAGGTACAGGTAGTTGGAAAGGGAACAATATTTTTTAATAACTTTTTAATAGCTTTTTAAAATAACTGTGGATATTCTTTGATTAACAGCATACCCAAACTCAAAAAAAGAAAGCTTGTTAATGTTCTGTGCAGCCGGGCATGGTGGTGCACATCTGTAATCCCAGCACTTGGGAGGCTGAGGCAGGAGGATTGCCACAAGTTCGAGTCCAGCCTGGGCTACAAAGTGAGTTCAAGGCCAGCCTGGACTGTATAGCAAGACCCCGTCTCAAAAAAAAAAAAAAAAAAAAAATCTGTGCAGTATGATATCTAAAGTCCTATCAAAGAACATTTCATACCTTCTCGCATTAAAATTCATTGGCTTATCTTGCACTTGAATGGATCTTTACCCATACATATTTTATAAAATTATACATTGGTCACTTGGGAAATATCCATTCACCAAGTTACACAAACCTACCACAAGTTGACAATTTCATCATATAATTTTTAAAAATTATGTTCATTAATATCACCAGTAGATCAAAAAGACCCCCCCCTAAAAAAAAAAAAAAATCAAAAAACCCAAAACCAGCTGGGTGTGGTGGTGCATGCCTATAATCCCAGCACTCGGGAGGCTGAGGCAGAAGGATCGCTGCAAGTTTGAGGCCAGCCTGGGCTACAAAGTGAGTTCTAGGCCAGCCTGAACTGCATAGTGAAACCCTGTCTCAAAAAGACAAACAAACAAACAAAAAACCAGTAGAAGATAACTTTTAAATATTGAGAAGCTTCTCTGGGGAACTTGAATTTTTATCAGTGGTATCAGGTTACTAGGTCAGTTGTTTTTCTTGAATGACAGGTTAATTTTGGAGAAAATATCAACCAAATACCTAAATCAGAATACTCTTAGTTATTAGTCCTTTCAAGTAAAATATTTCATAAAAAATGGCTAAAGTTAATAAACATTCTCTCCACAAGCAAAATTTGTTTAAATATTATAATAATTGTATAATGATCCAAGTTTAGCAATCATAAATACTGATTTTAAAGAGTAAAGACACATCAGCCAATAGTGAAACATAAGGTTGGATACAATCAGGATGGATCTATGCATGTATATAGTTTGTCAAGGAAATTCTTAGAGTATTGAAGACTTTGAATTGTTTTTTAAAAAAATAGCTAGCTTAGCATACAATTTAAACTGTCGCACAAGCGCTTTTCCTCAGTATATTGTATTTGACAAGTAGCAGAAGTGCTTTATGTGTATTTCACATTTTGGCTCACAGTATTAAAAAGATGGGTTGAGATTTCATAACAGTCATTTTTACTGCTTTATCAAGGATATTCTTAAATGAAACTAGTTTTTTTTTTCAATGCTAGTTCATGGCTGTGAGGAATACAATGACTAGTCATTGTGTTTTGTATTACACATTGTGTTTTGTATTACACATTTTTTTTTTTTTTTTTTTTTTGTGGGTGCCGGGGGTCGACCTCAGGACCTCGCGCGCCAGCAGGTGCCCGTGCCGCTGAGCGATATCACCGGCCCCTTTTTTCGTATGTGGGATCCGGGAGTCGAACTCGGGCCCTCGCGCTTGCAAGGCAGGCGCTTATGCCGCTGAGCCATCTCACCGGCCCTGTATTACACATTTTGATGCCATTGCCTTGACTCTGAAGCACAGTTTTGCCCACAAAGCTTTCAACAAAATGGGGAAAAAAAATGCCTTATTATGAAATAGTATTGGAAGCTCTGGGTTTGATTCCCAGTGCTACAAAAATAAAGAATAAGTAACTTTTAGAATTATTATGAAATGGTAGAAAAGGTCTTCAGGATCCCCAGAAGCCTTGCAGACTACATTTTAAGGTCCAAACCCAAGGACACCAAAATACTAAAATTGAGAAGCTCCATAACAATATTTCACTTAAAATAAACTATAACTTTATTGGCAACTGTATTTAATAATGGATGGTGTAGGAAAATTAAGTTGTGTTTTTTGTTGTTGTTGTTGGAGAGAGGATCTCACTCTGTAGCCCAGGCTGGCCTTGAACTTGCAGTGGTCCTCCTGAGTACTTGGATCACAGGCATGCCCCACCACACCTGGCTTGATTGTGTGTTTTTAAAAATACCTCAGATGTGTTTTCTTAGCCCAATTCAGGCACTCTTAATATTCTTCAAATTCTTTAGACTCATTTAAGTCTTTTAAAATATACTATCTTTACTTTTTTCTGTGTATGTTTTTAAGAATTGAAATTGATACATCTGAGGGTGAGAAAATTATGAATACTTTTAATACATTTTAAAAAATCATTTTAGGCAGGCATTCCAGACCCTCCAAACATGTCAGAAGAATTAATCCAATTGAAAGCTAAAGAGCGACACTTTTTGGAGCAATTGTTAGATGGAAAAAAGTTAGAAAATTATAAAATCCCAGTACCAATCAATGCTGAACTAAGAAAATATCAACAGGTAAGTTTTGTACTTATTTTATAAATACAAAGTCACTTTTCTTTTTGAATGGGCCTTGAAGAGTTTTTAAAATTGATTTAATAAAGTCTTCTACTTTGTGTCTTGTATCCACTTGTCTTTTGCTTATGTAAAGATTTTTGGTCTGTACAAACATGTTTTTTTTACAAGAAATAAATTTTTTATGATCTGTTCACATTTATATTTTTTCTCTCCCTAACCTTACAGGACGGTGTGAACTGGTTAGCATTTCTCAATAAGTATAAACTTCATGGAATTCTGTGCGATGATATGGGTTTAGGAAAAACTTTACAGTCCATCTGCATTCTAGCAGGAGATCATTGTCACAGGTAATTAAAAACTTCATTGTTAAATAAAGTTTCTAGATTCTGAAAACTGTGAACAAGCTTGTTAATTTATGTTTTGCTTTTGTGAAGGGCCCAGGAATATGCAAGATCGAAATTGGCAGAATGTATGCCACTTCCTTCCTTGGTGGTTTGTCCACCAACATTAACAGGTCATTGGGTGGATGAAGTAGGCAAATTTTGCTCCAGAGAATATCTTAATCCACTGCACTATACTGGACCTCCCACTGAAAGAATAAGGTAGGGCTCTACACCAATAACAAATGTTGAAACTTTTAAGTAGTTTGGAAAATTAAAGTTCATTAAAAATGAATTTGAGCTAGTTTTTTTGGTGGTAAGACGTAGAAACTTAGTTTATTTAAAGAAGTGTTTGGGAGGGGATCATCATTGAAGCTTATCAAAATTCAGGCACTTTGGTGCCAGAGATGTTGGTCAGTGGTACAGTCTTTGACTAGCATGCACTAGGCCAGTGATGATGAACCTTTTAGAGCTTTCAGTGATATAAATAGCCTGCTGCATCATGTGTGCTATACGTTTCCCACCACTGCACAAGGCCTTGGGTTCTATCTGGAGTACCACAGGGGAAAAAAATTCAGGGATTTTAGTCATTGTACAGTCAGTGGGCTTCCTAAGTATTAGAGCTTAGAAACTATAAAGAACCAAGATCATTCTGCCCCTTTGGGGAGCCTTGTAACCACAGATAGCATCTCCTTGCTGTTGCTGTTACATTTTCATTCTTTACCCTTAAGAGTTCTCTTTTGCCTTGTTCCTTCACTCTCCTAGAGATGCTTTTTTGTTCACTGTGGCTGCTCTAGCTACTACCCATAGCCATGGCAACACTAGAGTTCTTGTAGTTTTATCCCCTTGCTATTTAAGTAGAACATCTCTTATGTTCCTAACATAATGAAAGCTCATTGATTTCAGCTCATCTTTTAAAGCTTGGCTAGTCATAGGTTGCTACCCTTCTGTATTATTAACTAATATTATTGGCTAATATTATTATTAAATAACTTTGTTGACATTTTTAGTTTTATACTCAAATGAGCACTTACTGGTGAGGCACTATTTTAAGCATTTTATGTATATGTAAAATTGTGTAGTCTCACAGTCATCAGGTATACTATTAATCTACTTTGGAGATAAGGAGATTAAGACACAGGGCCAATGTCCAAGGATTTGAACACAGGCAGCTCAAAAACTTGCACTCTTTTTTTTTTTTGGAGACAGGTTCTCACTACATAGTCCAGGCTGGCCTTGAACTCGTTATGTATCCCCCTTGCACTTGCAGCAGTCGTCCTGCCTCAGCCTCCTGAGTGCTGGGATTACAGGCATGTGCCACCACGCCCGACAAAAACTGGCACTGTTGAGCAGTTTACTGTAATGTCTCATAGTTAGAATTCATTCATTTGCAAGAGATCGGAATTCAACTCTAAATTAGGTAAACAAAGTAATTCACTGCATTAATTTGAGAACCTCAGAAGTGGATTCTTTAAGTACATCAGAGTACACTGATTTATTTGTTCTTCCTCCCCACATGTAATTTGTTATATTGATCTCTCCTGGACTTTAGTTGGATAAGATGACCATGGGCAGTCAAAGGCCTATAGTCTCCTAGGTTGGCAAATATAGTAAACAGATTTTCCCTTTCCCATCAGGCATATATAAATACTAAAGATGATTCACTTGCCTTGGTTTGAGTTATGCCTCCCAAACCAGCCTTTGTGGTCAGATGATGAAATATTGTGAATAGGCTGGGCACAGTGGCACATGCCTCTAATCCCAGCACTTGGGAGGCTAAGGCAGGAGGAATACCTTGAATTCAAGGCCAGCCTGAATTACATAGCGAGACCCTATCTCAAAAAACAAAACAACAAAAAAATTGTGAATAGCAATATTGGTTGTAATGCTTCATCTCTTCGTTGATTATGGGGACATGTGACTAGTAACCCCCCTTACCTGCCCTAGGACAACATGGAATTGTAAAGAACTAGTATCCTCAGGAAGAGATGTTAGCAAGTAAAGTTAAAATACCTACCACATTTTGAGTCAGGTGCTCATTTCTTTTCTAATCAGACCGAGTAGGGTAACAGCCACATCTAAGAAGAATGTCCTTTCATGTAGCCTGCTCATGTGTATAGGGTAAGAAAGGTTTAATGGGCAGATTAATGCACATTATACTATTGCTGTAGTTTCACCATTAAAATTGTATTAAAAACTTTGCAGAATCTGTTTCCTAATTTTATCTTATTTTTTTAAATAAAGGTTACAGCATCAAGTAAAAAGGCATAATCTGATAGTGGCTTCATATGATGTTGTGAGGAATGACATAGATTTTTTTAGGTAAGAACTAAAATTTTTTTGTTTAGAAAAATTTGTATCAAATTTGAAGATATTTGCTGTGTGTTTCGGCATTTAAATGTGTTTCCCAGGACTTGGGAGCTTGAGAGAGGAGGACCACAAGTTGAAGGCCAGCCTGGGCTACATAGTGAGTTCCAAGCCAGTCTGGATTACATAGTATGAGACACTGTCTCAAAACAAGGGGCCAGGGGATATAGTTCAGCAGCACAGAGCCTGCCTGGCATGAGGTCCTGAGTTCGATTCCCAGTTCCCCCCCAGAAAACAAAAACGACCCCAAATTTGAAAACACTTAATATGTTACAGTTTCCAAGATTCTTCATACAGTTCCTGACAAGGTAAAAGATGCTAAGCTTTTCTATTTATTCTCCCTTAGAAATATTAAATTTAACTACTGTATTCTTGATGAAGGCCATGTCATCAAAAATGGAAAAACAAAATTGTCAAAAGCAGTAAAACAACTGACTGCTAATTACAGGATTATTCTTTCTGGAACACCAATCCAGGTAATTACTGTTCTTTCTTCTTCCTATTTAATTTTTTTTTTTTCTTTTTTCCAAAAAGAATAGCCTTGGCATCTGGCAGTTAATTAAAGAAGGGATTTATGTAGTGTTGGTAATAATTATGTTGCTTTTATAGCCATATCTTAAGTGAACTAGGTTTAAAAGGTCATATTTAAAAACATAATTTTAGGCTATGTAAACAAAAATCTATTCTACACTGGCATTTTCCTTTTGTAGTATTACACTGCAATCTGATTTAGCCTCGAAAAGCTAGAACTGATTTAGAGATGAATCATATAGTAGAAGTGTGAATGCCTAAGTCAGGAGGAATTGAAGGGAAACAATTACAGATGTTAATTTTAGAAAAGGAAGGAGATGGGTGAGTGTATAGATGTCTTCACATACTTTTGAAAGTCTGTTGCCTAGGAGTTTGGTGGCAAAACAGTAATGACCTCTGAGCTTCTTCCCAACTGTAAAAAGTGACGGTTTTTTTATTCTTTTGTTGTTGTTGTTGTTGTTGTTACCAGGACTCGAACTCACAACCTCACGCTTACCAGGCAGGCGCTGTGCTACTGAGCTATATCCCCGGCCCTCATGTTTTTTTATTAGGCGAACACCACATATTTTAGTAACCATGAGATGAACTTAATTACAAACCTTTCTAAATTTATCATAAGTTTTTAAAAGTACATTTAAGTGGGAGAAAAAGAATCTTTAGACTTGAATTACCAAGATTTGCTTTGCTTCAATTTAAAGTCATTGGGAAGCATCACAGTAATTTTAAATAGGTTATTACTTTTACGTAGTTCAAATATCAAAAATTTTTTGGTTTTGTCTGGTTAAAGGCCCTCCATCTTTCCCCCGTGAACAGTTGAGTTCTGAAGTTGTCAAGTGAGTACCTGCAATATAGAACCTAAGTGGGACTAGAAAGGTATCTATATAGGTGGGCTGCACAGCATGGTGAGCCACAGCCTGAGCAAGGTGAAAGCTTCTGGAATTGTGAGGGCACATTATGATCCAACTCCCTTAGAAAAGCATCCAAAACGGAAAAATGCTGATAGCCCTTTTTTCCCCTATGAAACACCAACAGAATTGGGAAGAACCTATGCCTTTGCCTCATGACCCATAAATACTGGGTGGACCATAATGAATATATTCATTATGTATTAAAAACATATACTAATAAAAAAATTTGAAAACTGGGTGGACATATACAGTATACCTCAGTTCATGAACTTAATTCTTTCCATGATTTTGGAAGTATATACCATAGTACATATGTACTTGCATTTGGTTGCAACCACAATTGTGGAATGAATTCTGCAGTTAGAATCATGGAAAGGATTAAATATGTGAACCACATACCACTGTAATCAAATTCTTACAGGTTTCCTTTGTTGAAGACTTGATGATCTTTGGCCAGATTGCCTTAAATCTTGCTGTTAGCTTGAGATCAAAGATAAATTAAAAGAATCAGAAACCCATTTATCTTGCTGCTCTTCTATTTACTATACTTTACAGATGCTAATAATTGTAGGATATAGACACTGGACCAACTCTTATTGTCATGGAGACTAGAGGATTTCCCTCAAATAGAATATTTTGTCCAGGGTTACTGATATAAATTTTACACATTAAAACAGACTTATACTTAATATGGTGATAATCTCTCATCTATTTCATCATAATGGGCTTTCATTAATGTCCCATTTTTTAAATATATGGAAATAATCCCAGTACGAAAGATAACTTGTGTTCTTCATTTTTATATTCAGAACAACGTTTTGGAGCTGTGGTCTTTATTTGATTTCCTCATGCCAGGATTTTTGGGTACTGAACGCCAGTTTGCTGCTCGATACAGTAAACCTATACTAGCAAGTAGGGATGCTCGAAGTTCCAGTCGAGAACAAGAAGCAGGTATGAAGTATCACTGTAAAACCTGTGTTAGTGAATATAATTTAACCCTAGCTTGCTGGGTGTGGTGGAGCACACCTGTAATCCCAAGCACTGGAGAGGTCAAGGCAGGAGCATCACCACAGTTCAAGGCCAGCCTGAACTGCATAGCAAGACCCTGTCTCAACAGAAAACCAAACAAAACAAAACAAAAATTAATCCCAACTTTTTTGAAGCCATGTTTTCTTATTATTACCAGGTGTTCTTGCAATGGATGCACTGCACCGCCAAGTCCTGCCATTTCTTTTGAGAAGGATGAAAGAAGATGTTCTGCAGGATCTTCCACCTAAAATTATTCAAGACTATTATTGTACTCTTAGTCCTCTCCAGGTTAGGAATCTGGTGATTGTTGTTATTACTGTTACGTTTATTAGTAGAATGTTTATGTAAGTCACAAAAGTATTGAATAGAGGGTATTACTTTTGGCATTATCACTCTAATCTAGCTTTTACTTCCTTACCCTTTAAGAATATTTTGTTTTAAGCAGGTGTAGATAAAGCCTAAATGAATCTGTTTAGAAATGTGGATATGAATTTAGATGTGTGCATTTTGAATATATCATCAAGACAAAATCCAGTTATTATAGTTGCTTTCTTATATGTCTAGTTAATTGAAAAGGTTGCAAGGTAAGACTGAGGAGAAAATGCGGTAGTCCTCTCTTTAATCCATGGAGTACACATTCCAAGACCCCCAGGGGATGCCTAAAACAATGATGAGTACTAAATCCTGTGTATTCTAGGTTTTATTCTTACCATAATTTTAGCAACCTCTGCATATGATTATTTTCTTATTAAGTTATGAGCTTTCGCCTTTTCACTTAAAGCACTCTGTGGCTTCTCTTTGCGTATCCAAATTGCCAGCATTATTGCTCTTTACACTTTGGGGACGTTACTGAATAAAATAAGAGTTCCTTGAATACAGCATTATAATACCATGATAGTTGATCTGGTAGTGGAGATTTGGTAGAGGAGTAAAGGACTGACAGACAGGGAACATATACAGCACAGATATGCTTAACAAAATAATTCAAATCCCTAGCAGGAAAGATATGAAATTTCACATACTTCTCAAAATGGCATGATTTAAAATGTATGAATTGCTTTCTGGAATTTTTATCTGATACTTTAGGACCATGGATAACTAAAACTACAGAAAGCACAACATGGATAAGGAGGTTGAGGAGCTACTGTAAGCCAGGGTTAGGGTCAGAAATCTGTTCATGAATGTTACATCATCTTCACAGCAGCAGCATCATTAATCCCCATTTCTGCAAATAAGAAAAGGAAAACAAGTAACTTGCATATGCTCATAGAGCTAAAGTAAACAGGGCTGTTTCAAACCTGGGACACTGGGACCTCATCCTCTTTGAAGTATTAAACCTTTTCTATAAATGTTCTAGATTTTGCCTTCTGCAAGTTCTGATTTTGTACGTAGAGACTATTATCGGAGCAATTTGTTGAGCCTTTCCTGATACTTTTCTAAAGATGTAAATGAAAACTGCCCCTTGTCTTTGATACAAACTCTAAGTCAGAATTTTTTATTGGAATGTTTATGCTGTAGATTAGTATCAGTCTATTTCAGTATTAGGAGCCAATTTACTACAGTCAAATGAATAAAAGATACAGTATTTAGACATATCCAGAAACTTAGCTTTTTTTCCTATCCAGTGTATAGTTAACTTGTTAGCCAGTATTAATCTAGTCATCTTGGGGTTAAGGGGAAGGATACCAGTCTGGAGGCTTAGAGAGCTGTGCTTCTTCTATACCTCATTTCTCTTGTCCTCCATTCCTTCATTTGCAAAATGTGGATTAATATTTTTTGAATATTTTATGGGTAATGAGATGAAGACTTTTTGCAATAGATACAATAAAGGAAAGATGCCCTAAGAAAAACATCTTTGGCAATATAATAGTGGTGGTTCTAAAATATAGGCATAAAACACAAGTAATTTTGAGGAAGGGCATTCCAGAGGGACGTGATATTTTAGCTTTGTTTAGTATCTTCAGGTTTGTATACCCTGGTTTCTGTTCTTTAGTCCTCTAGATTTTATTCCTTTTCCATTGTTTTAGCATGTACAGTGCAGGCATCTAGACGCTAAGTCTGTGAGTCTCTCTTTTTAGGTTAATAGTAACATTCTTTTAAAATTTGTTCTTTTCAAATGTACTGATTTCATTTAAGGAAGAGTTTTCTCATTTACTCAGAAGGCTTGTTTCCTTTTATTAGTATTTGTTTTCCTGACCAATGGGAAAATGGACTCTAGAACTATTTGACTAGTATTTTTAATACTTTAGCAGCCAAACTTAATATAAATGTAATTTTAAAGGAATTTAATTTTTTCCTAAATGAATTTTAAAGGAATTGCAATTTATGAATAGAGATTTAATATTTTTGCCTTTACTAGCTATGTTTTGAACAACTGAAAAAATTTAACAGTTTTCATGGGATGATTTTTCAGGTTCAGCTCTATGAAGATTTTGCTAAGTCACGTGCCAAGTGTGATGTTGAAGAAACAGTTTCTTCAGTTGCACTTTCTGAAGAAACTGAAAAACCAAAGCTTAAAGCTACAGGCCATGTATTCCAGGTATAAATTACAGTATACATTTTAAATGTTAGAATATTCTTCACTGGGGCAATTTTTAATCTGCAACCCTGAAATATGGGTTTATTTAATTTTTTCCAATATTGTTTGTACATGAAAATAGGTCAAAGTACCTATTTAATATTAACTCAATATTAGTAATTAGAAAGTACTTTAATATTAGATACACAAAATGCAGTGTATATGTTTGTGTACTACATGAAAAGAAGAATTTTAGAGTCAAGACTCTTTTTGCACTTGGAGGGCCAGGGATGTAGCTCAGTGGCACAGTGCCTGCCTGGCAAGCACGAGGTCCTGAGTTCGATTACCGGTACCAAAAAAACCCCCCAAAAAACAAAACAAAACAAAAATTATTGGAGCACCTACCACATTGTAGTAACTTTTCTAAGTTACTCTGGGGTTAATTAAAACATCAGACAGTATGGGGAAGGGTATGTGGCCCACTGTTAGAGTGCCTCCCTAGCATGCACAAGACCCTGGATTCCATCCCCAGCACCTAAAATAAAAAGCAGACTCCAGGTATAGCTCAGTGGTAGAGAACTTGCCTAACATGCACCTAACATGCACAAAGGTGTGAGTTCAATACCCAGGGCTAAAAAAGGCGGCGAGGGGGTGGGAGTGGGAGATAGACACTTTCCCTTGTAGAGGTGAAAAATAAGTTATATTATATAAGACAAAATAAAGCAGATGATGGGGTTAATAGAGAATAGGAGCCAGGGGATAGGTTATGACTAGTTTTTAAATAGAGGGCTCAAGGACCACCTCACTGAGAAAGTGACATTTTAGCAAAAATCTGAAGAAAAACTAAAGCATGCAGATATGTGGTGGGGGGGGAGTAATTCTAAGCAGAGGATGCAAGTACAGTAGTCCTGAGACAGATCATGTCTCATGTGCTGGAGGGATGTATAAATGAAAAAGAAGTAGTAAGTATCAACTCATGTTTTCTTCCCTTCTTGGAACAGTCTCCACCGCGGAAAATTATTATAGCATTTTAAAACATAGGAAAAGGAAAGGGCCTATAGCTTGTGAAGACTTCTGCTTTTCTCTCCGTTTTTTGTTTGTTTGTTTTTTGTTTTGTTTTGTTTTTTTGAGACAGGATCTTGCTATGTAGCTCAGATTGGCCTTGAACTCACTATGTAGCCCAGGCTGGCCTCAAACTCGTAGCAATCCTCCTGCCTCAGCCTCCTGAGTGCTGGGATTACAGGCGTGCACCACCATACCCAGCTCCAGTTTTTATCATAGTGCTCAACAGTTTGAGTCTTGTGGATGGAGCTTACTAATACAGAGCTCATTGCCAAGGGTGAGACCCAAATCATAAGCCAAGTAAGAGTCAGAAGAAAAGGGATATGGTTGAATCAGAGAAGAGACCCTATGGAGTGTTTTTCTCAAACACAATGATTTGAAACAATAACCTAACTCAGCCCCTCTCTCCCCTGACATACTAAATTAGAATACTGTTAGTTAGACTAGGGAGACATTTGCAGGTATATAAGGTGCTCAAGAAACATACCCACTAAAGTTTGAGGAATTCTTTAGGAAATGATGCCTAGTTCTAGAAGCATCTCTCTGCATTATCAGGTCCTTTGGGAAAGCATTTTAAAGGAGCCGATGAATAAGACACTCTCTTTGCTCTTGGTGTTCAGTGGGTGAAACAGACATAAACATTTTTTTCACTTTATAAATGGCCTCATAAACCAGGTGTGGTGGTGCACACCTGTAATCCCAGCACTGGACTACAGTTCAAGACCAGCCTAAACTACAAATCAAGACCCTATCTCAAAAAACAAAGAGCCTTGCTGGGCGTGGTGGCACATGCCTCTAATCCTAGCACTTGGGAGGCTGAGGCAGGAGGATTGCCATGAGTTCAATGCCGGCCTGGGCTATGCAAGTGAGTTCAAGGCCTCAAGGCCAGCCTGAACTGCATAGAGAGACCCTGTCTCAAAAAAAAAAAAAAAAAAAAAAAAAAAAAAAAAAAAAAAAGCCTCAAAAATATATACAAATTGGGCCGGTGAGATGGCTCAGCAGCTTAAGCGCCTGCCCGGCAAGCGCGAGGGCCTGAGTTCGACTCCCAGAACCCACATACGAAAAAGGGGCTGGTGATATCGCTCAGTGGCACGGGCGCCTGCTGGCGCGCGAGGTCCTGAGGTCGACCCCCGGTACCCACAAAAAAAAAAAAAAAAAAAAAAAAAAAAATATATATATATATATATATATATATATATATATATATATACACAAACTACGCAATAATCACAGATAAGACATTTGAACTGATTCTTGAAGAAATGGGAGTTTGCCAAGGAAGAAAGGAACCTGTAGACAGATGAAATAGCTAGGAAAAGGTAGAAACACAGATATTTGTGGTATGTGAAATGGACTTTTATCTACTGTTCTCCCCCTCTTAAAGGCATTACAGTACTTACGCAAACTGTGCAACCACCCAGCATTAGTCTTAACACCTCAACATCCAGAGTTCAAGAACATTACTGAAAAACTGGCAGTGCAGAATTCTTCTCTTCATGATATTCAACATGCGCCTAAACTCTCAGCTTTGAAACAAGTATGTATGTCTTTTTAAATATGTTTTTCCCTAAGATTATTGATGTTTACCACTTACTTTGTTTTAAATCCAGCTTGTTGATTTTTAAGTACATTTTTTAAAAGATGTATGACATTTTAACCATTTTTAAATGTGCAAATCTACGGCATTACTTACCTTCACAGTATCGTGCAGTCATCTCACCCATCTATTTTCAAAATATTTTTCCATCATCAGAAACTCTGTACCCATCAAGCAATTACTCTCCAATCTCCCTTCTCCCCAGAATCTTTAATCTACTTTCTATCTCTGTGAATTTTACTTGTTTTCAATATTTCAGGTAAGTGTAGAATCCTACAATAGTTGTCTTTTTTGTGTTTTATTTGCTTTTTAATTGCTTTGTTAATTTCACATTTTTCCATGCAAATGGGTAAAACTATTGGTGACAGAAATTTAGATGGATGCAAAGGCAGTCTCTAGTTAGAAGCCAGCAACACAGGTCCTTCGGACACATGGAAATAACATAAAGATCACAGCAGACAAATCAGTAAAGGCATTTTGGGAAAATGCAGTGAAACAGAAAACAGTGGTAATCACAGTATTAATCTCATGGAAAATGGCAAAAGTCAAGGCATAAGGCAAAATTCATTATGATGCTTGTTGTGTTTAGAGAGCTTCTCCATAAGAATAGTCTCTCAGCTGAACCTCACTAAATTTTCTTCTCATTTTTCTCCTCTCCATGAACATTTCTAAATCATCTCCATATCCGCCTGTCTTGTCGTTGGTCTGCTTACTGGGTGTGGCTTATCAAAAATTAGGGGCAAATTGTTGGTGAGCCTGTCTTCCATCTTTTATTTCCTGCAGGCTGGTAACCTTCATCTCCTCCCAAGAGGTGGTCTTCCTCTCCATTCTGCATGGGTTGCTTGCTTTTTTTGTTTTCCTAGTGTATGCTGGCCATATGAAATATTTTTTTCTGGGTTTCTCTTCTGGTTTGTTTGAGAGTTTTTGTTGGTAGTGGGGATTGAACGCAGGGCCTTCATACTGAGCTACATTCCCAGTCCTTTTTAAATTTTTTTACTTCGAGATGGGATCTTAAGTTGTCCAGGCTGGGCTTGAACTTGTGGTTCTCCTGCCTTAGCTTCCCAGAATACTGGGATTACAAGCACGCACTCACTACCACATCCAGCTTCAGGTTGTTTTTCTGGGCCTGTCCTTGTCATCTCTCCTCCCACTAGGCCCCACAGACCTATTCTACTTTCCCTGGGCCTGATGCCGGCCCACCGGGCCAGCTGGTAGGCAGATGTTAAGTCTATGTCCTTTTATGACTAGCTTGTTTCACCTATATAGTGTTTTCAGAGTTTATTCATGTTGTAAAATATATCAGTATTTCATTCGTAGGGATGTGGCTGAATAATATTCCATTATGTGGATTTACCACATTTTTTGTGCATTTATGGTTAATTCATGGACTGATGTGTGGATTGTTTCCACTTTTTGGCTATTATGAATAATGCCACAATGAACATTGGCTTACAAGTATCTATTTAAATCCTTCTTTTCAATTCTTTTGGATATAGACGTGAGAATAGAATTGTTGGATCATTTGGTAATTCTGTGTTTAACATTTTTAGGAACTAGCAAACTATTTTAGTAGTTATACCATTTTACATTCCCACCAGCAATGTATCAGGGTTCTAGTTTGTCCAAACCCCCACTAACACCTGTTTTGTTATTTCATTTTTTCATTTATTCTAGCTATGCTAATAGGTATGAGGTACTATCTCATTATGGATTTGATTTTCAATTCCCTAATGACTAATGATGTTGAGCAGTTTTCAGTCCTTATTGGCATTTGTGTATCGTCTTTGGAGAAATGCCTTTGCTGTTTTGTTTATGGATTATCTTTTTGTTGAGTCTGAGGAGTTCTTTGCATTCTGGATATTAAAACTTTATCAGATATGATTTCCAAATATTTTCTCTCTTTCTATATCTTTTTACTTTCTCCATAATGTCCTCCATGGTTTAAAAGGTTAGATTATGTTGGGTGTGGTGATGTACACCTGTAATCCCAGCACTTGGGAGGCTGAGGCAGAATGATTGCTGCAAGTTTGAGGCCAGCGTGAGCTACACAGTGAGTTCAAGGCCGGCCTGATCTATATACAGAGACCCTGTCTCAAAACAAAATAAATAACAAAATAAACGATTAGATTAAATGAACCAATTTTGAGCACCAAAGTGTAAGCACTAATATTAATTATAATTAGTCTTAAAAAATGTAGTTCTTCAGCTGAGCATGGTGGTGTATACCTGTAATCCCATCCCTTAGAGAATCTGAGGCAGCTCAATGGTTGAGTACCCCTGGATTCAATTCCAGTAGCTCTTACTGTAAAATCTAGACTTTAGTAATAATTGTTTTAGTTTAGGAACTCTAAGAGTCCAGATTATTTCTGGCCATACTCATTGAGGACTTTTCTATTTTCTCATTTCTTTTCAACTATTCAGAGTGAAGGTTCCATCTCAGAAAAGCGAGAATTTCTATGTGTATTTAGGGGAAAAGTCTTACTTTCTAAAAATCTGTCACTAGAAACATGCTTCCCAGCAGATAGTCATGCCAGCAGAAATATGTAATATTGCCAGAGCCTGAACTAAACATTTCAAGATGCTAGAATGATGAACTAAAAGTCTAAGTGAAATGTAATGAAGATAAGCAGTCAATTTTTTTAAAAACCACAGAGGTAAATATAGATTTTTTTGAGATACGATAAACTTTTCCTATGGGGTAAAGTTGAATTTCATTTTGATGGGTAGTTCACTAAAAGCCTAATGTTTGAATTAGTTACCAGTAAATTAAACTTACAGGATCTTGGGTGGGATTCATAGCAGTGTAATGACCCAAATGAGGGCATTGTACTGTCACTGTATTTGCTACCAGACAGACCAAATTTTGAGTAGCATTTATAGTTTGGGGTACTACATTTGCTAAGTGGTAGGTTGCCATTACAAAAGCTCTAGAAATCATTTTATATGATTTTATAGGCCATAGCGATTTGGCCTATATTGAAATTAGAGCAAGAAAAAATTGAAATGCTATTAGCAGGGCAGCTAGGCTCTCAGACATGCATGTCAGGTCTTGCAGGTGTTGGCAGCCATTTTCTAGAATCTAACAAACAACTTTCCAAGGCACTAAAATAGATTCTGTTACAACAGTCTCTCTGGGCAGACTCAGATTATAAGAGAGTACTAGGAAAACTAGAATATCATCTATGCTGCCAGACAGGAATACTCATATCAAATGATTCATCCGCACATCCAGTAGGATAGTAAGTGTGGGCTTAGGGAAGAAAGTCTTAGATGTATATTTTTAATATGACTGATCATCTTTAAGGCTTGTGATGTTGCTGCCAAAAGACTAAGATGATAGAGTTAGCATGAGACAGACATGATGATAAATTCTCACTCCGGGAGTCCTATTTTAAAAGATCTGGGGCTGGTGAGATAGCTCAGTGGCATAAGCGCCTACCTGGCAAGCGCGAGGACCTGAGTTCAACTCCCGGTACCCACACACAAAGGAAAAAAGGGCCGGTGATATCACTCAGGGGCACAAGTGCCTGCTTGCAAGCGCGAGGTCCTGAGTTTGACCCCTGGTACCCATAAAAATAAAAAATAAAAAAATAAAAGATCTGTGTAGAATGTCCTGCTTATTACATTCTTTATTCTGGTTACCACACAGTCTTACTCTCTCCTGAGGCATCCTAGATGGGACTTGAAAAAAAGAAACTTAGCTTGGATAGTAATATGACCACACAGACTTAGCTTGAATAGTAATATAACACTAGGGGGCAAGTATTAGCTATAATTACATTTATTAGACTTCTTTATTCTGTTTGGAGGAATCCCCCTGATATTCTATACACCTGATCTATGGAATAAAAATTCAGACTTGTAGGGCTGTTTGGCAGAAAAGTGAGAACACTGTTCTTCCCCCAGCATCTGACAATGTGTGTGAAGTATCATTTAGCTCATTACAGACCCAGAGCCCAAGGTTTTTATGGGGGTTGGTGAGATATCAACATTCTAGACTCGCAGAAAGCGAGTTCAGCATAAATCATATTGTTTGTACAAAAGTTTAGGCATAGTAAGCATTCTTACTAGTTAGGGACTATTGGTAAGATTCTTGAAATCCAAGCTCTTAAACTTTAGCCGTGACCCAACCTTACAAGCTGTTCTCTAGGGAAAATATTGACTGGCTTATTATGTTTATACTTTTCTGCACACCACCTTGAGAATTTTACATTGAATTTGGAGTTTGCCTGGATAGTCTTTAGTTTGTCATTCCCATCCTGAGCATTTGGTTTTGTTTTTTATAGTTTTCAAACTTTCAGTTTTTTAATACCTCTTATTATAAAAAGGAGAAAGCATCTTGCATTAAGATCTTACATGTTGATTTTGAGCAGGAGACAGAATCTAAGTTCCTAGGGGTGAAGAAGACTACTGTTGGGTATACTGCTTTCCCAGACTGAACTGTGATTCTCATGGATTTTATTCACTCAGTTATTGTACTTACAAAGTATAAGGGCACTGTAAACCACTTAAGTTGGAAGAACTATAAAATATCTGTAACAGTGTTTGCTGTTAAAGGTCTTGGTCTGCAGATGTAGAAGCAAGCTCACTTTTCAGGAACACAGGAGATATAGCCTGATACGTTTGGTTCTCTTCTAAAATTTTGATTTCTACCATATTATGTTTTCTTCATACCTTATTCTTTTATAATTTTTATGAAACATTTTGCCTGGGGCATCTTTATTGTTACTTCTAGTAAACATTTATTGAGGCCATAGGGAGCCTGAAAGAAGTAAGGAAAAGAGAAAAAAGCCTGTTAGATGACTGTGAAACTTTAAGCTTGAGCATCTCAGAAACTAGTTCAAGATGCTGCAGGGTGACAGATGGCCGCCCAAAGTATTAACCTGTTTTCCAAGTTATAAATTTAACCTTTTCTTGCCATAAAGAGAAATACTTGTCACAGTGAGACTGGTTATCTACTTCTGTTGAATACCTGTGTAATGATTTTTTTTTTCCAAGTTGCTGTTGGACTGTGGTTTGGGAAATGGCAGCACTTCAGAGAGTGGCACAGAGTCTGTTGTGGCCCAGCACAGGATACTGATTTTCTGTCAGCTTAAAAGCATGCTTGATATAGTAGAACATGATTTGCTCAAACCTCATCTGCCTTCTGTCACTTATTTGAGATTAGATGGCAGCATACCACCTGGTCAGAGGCATTCCATTGTTTCCCGGTAAGTGGCTCCCAAAATTCTGTTATAAATCAAGCTATAATAAATGCCTTATAGCGGGGTGTAGTGGTGCATGCCTATAATCCCAGCACTTGGGGAGGCTGAGGCAGGAGAATTGTGGCAAGTTTGAGGCCAGCCTGGGCTACATAATGAGTTTAAGGCCAGGTTGAACTATATAGCGAGACTCTGTCTCAAATAAATAAATAAATGCATTTATGTAGAGTCTGCCTTGCTAAATATTTCCATTGGCTAAATATCTGCAAATATTTTCCTACTGAATACAGTAATTCAGCCCAAATAAACACCCTTTTAAAAAGTCAGGTGGTGGGGCTCACACCTGTAATCCCACTACTTGGGAGGCTAAGGCAGGATTATAAGTTCAAGGCCAGTCTGAGCAACTTAGACCTTATCTCAGAATAAAAAGGGATGGGGATGTAGCTCATTGCAAGGACTGGGTTATAATCCTCAGTACTGCAAAACAACAGAGTTAAATACAGAACCAAAGAAATACGATCAAATGTTTTCTAAGTAAGTGGAAAAGTGTGACTATATCAGGAAAGCATTCTAAAAAGCATGAAAGAAATTTAAGATAACTATTTTCTCCCTCACCTTCTAGGGAGTTACAGGAGGAGAAAGCAAACAAATAGCTTAGCTAAAATCTCATCCTGATCTGTTTCTCTCTGGAGAACAAGTTGGAAGCTGGCTCATCTAGGAAGCAGAATTAGTATGGCCTGTAGTCTCCTACTTGAAAATTTCAGGGGTTGCTTTTCTAAAAAATGCAGATGCCTAGCTCCTGTCCCAACCCTGCTGATTTCAAGAGTGGCCATTTTAAATAAGCATCCCTAAGAGATTGTTAGCAAAATACAGTTAGAGACTCACAGGGGGACTCTGGAGGCAGACAGGCCCAGGTTTGAGTTCTTGTTATACTGTTTAAACAGTGTTCCCAAGCTGTAAAATAGGAATGATAGCAATATTCTCAATAGGACTGTTGTAACAAGTAACAGAGTACGCTCATAGAATGTGATAAATGGTAGCTTGTTTAGTAGCTATTTTTAATACTGGTAAATAATAATACTTTTTCCTAGAAGCTAGATGTCCTTTATCACTATCTTCTAGGACTTGTAAAATTGTAATAACTCTAAAATTCTCAGCTTCTGTCTTCCTTGAATGATATTACCTGTTCCCTACTCTTCTGTGTCCATACTATAAAGGTTCATATTTGAGTTTTGTTTTCATTATAATTGGTGTTTATTTATATTTTTGCAACTTAGTCATGAAATTTTTGATAAGCTTTAGAGTTCTTTCTACTAAAGCTGTTATGTATATTAAAAGAGGATATTTTCATCTCAAATGGTCACAGAAATATCCATTTCATGGAGTTTTAAAGCAGTGTTTTCATTTGTGCTCAATTTTTCTTAGACAGTTTCTGTTATAGGAGCCTTAGCAAGAATGTACTAATTTTATTTTTTGATATCTATACTTCTAGGTTTAACAATGATCCATCCATAGATGTTCTCTTACTTACAACTCATGTTGGTGGCCTGGGGCTTAATTTGACAGGCGCTGACACAGTTGTATTTGTGGAGCACGACTGGAATCCCATGCGAGATCTACAAGCCATGGACCGGGCCCATCGCATTGGTCAGGTAAAAGTCACCTCTCTCAGGTTTTAACATGTGCATTAGGGAAAATACTCCCCCTAAGAAGGCAGAAAACTAGTTTCAAATTTTTGCTTTGATGTTAACAAGTATTGTGACCTTGGACAAGTCACTTGGCTCTTCTGTGGTATCACTTAGGCATTAAATGAAATGTAGGCTAAGAAAACCTGGGTCACTGTTCATCCCTGACATTCTGTGGTTTCTGCAAACATTTTGAGCTCACAAGACAAGATAAAATAAAAACCCAGTCCTAATTAGGGTAACAGAAAAAGTACTTGGTACAAAAACATAAGCTCCCATCTTGGTAAACCTCATAGCACATCAGTTTGTGCTACATTTGTTTAACTGTTTTTTTCATTCAGAAACGTGTCGTTAACGTTTACCGACTGATAACCAGAGGAACATTGGAAGAGAAAATAATGGGTTTGCAGAAATTCAAGATGAACATAGCGAATACTGTTATTAGCCAAGAGAATTCAAGTTTGCAGAGTATGGGGACTGACCAACTTCTTGATCTGTTTACTCTTGATAAGGTAAAGAACTTAAACAATTTACCTTTGAGTTCACAGGCTTCCTGGGGCTACTATATAAACATATTAAAGGGAACAGAAAAAGTCATTCACTTTAGTCTCCATTAGATACCTGTTTGAAGGAATTTTTTGTGCCCAGATAAAACTCCTCAGTATACTAGCAGATGTTTGAAGTCTTGACTTTCTGGTTGCTGCCTCCAGTGTCTTGCCTTTGGGTTTCTTTCCTTAGTCCTTTCTGCTAAAGGACAGCTTGTCACTGGAATCAGTAAACTCCTTGGGTGGGAGTTCCTGTGTCCTATTAACTAGTGATCTTAGGTAAATTAACTTCTGAGTATCTACACCTATTTTACTACATAGTTGTGAGGATACAATAAAATATGTAAGTACTTGGAAATGCTACCTAGAGTACACTCTCAATAAATAGTAGCCATAGTTGGATCTGATGTGTCAGATAACCCACAATCAAAAGGATGCATCAGCTAGAAGTATTAGATAATGTAAGACTAATAGGATTGGATGTAAAAGTGCTTTATAGGTTCAGAAAATTAGCTTCATATTATAAATTATGGCAAGAAATATCCTCTTGCAATGAAATTTAAAAAGCTATAATAACAGACTTGTGGCATCCAAGTCTGAGAGAAAGTAATTCCACTGTAGTCTGTCTGTTAAACCACATTTGGAATGGTATGTGTAGTTCTGGGTGCTGTGATTTAACAGAAATGGGTTAACAAGTCCCTAAATGGCCTGAATGGAGGGAGACTTCAATCATGTTCTATAAGGTAAAGTTGAAAGAATGAGGGATGTTTAACCTAGAAAAAAGAAACATGCACAGCTGTCTTTAAATAGGTTTTGTTCTGTTTGAAAGAATATTCTTATGAGTGACTTTCAGCAAGCAAAACTGGGCTTGGGATATTCCAGGGAGCTACTGCCATAAAGTCTACTAATGGGACAATTGGAAAAATTTGAAGAAACATAATCACTGTTAAATTTCCCTCACCTGATCTCATATAGTTATATAAGTTTTTTTTAGTAATGCATGTGGATTCCTATCTAGGGATAAAGGGGACATAACTTATAACTTACTCTTTAAGGGAAAAAGCTGATATTTAACTGTATATCTGGCTAATACATTTATACACATTATGAAAGAGAAAGCAAATATGACAAAATTACCAATGAATTCTTATAATTCTTCCATAAAACTATTTACAAAAACAAAATGATAAATTATGGCAAAATAGAATGTGCTATCTTTTGAAGTGATAAACTTCCCTATTACATGAAGTGGACAACTCTGTTAAAAGCAAGTGTGATATTTTAAAGGAAAATATTTCTGAGGTTAACGACCTTTTATTTTACCTTTTTGCTAAATTTTCTTTTAAGGATGGTAAAGCAGAAAAAGCTGATACCTCTACTTCTGGAAAAGCAAGTATGAAATCAATTCTTGAAAACATGAGTGATCTTTGGGATCAAGAGCAATATGACTCAGAGTACAGCCTGGAAAATTTTATGCATTCGCTCAAGTAACTATCAAATATTGTAAATTCAATTGCTGCTAGTTCAGTTACATTTCTGCTGATATTCAGCAAATTTCTAAGTTTATTGTGAACTTTTATCTCAATGTGTAAATAGATATGAAGAATATTCAGCATAATGCTGGCTCTTGTTTCACTGGGGGGAACAAGTTATTCTCAAACATTTGCACTGTATTAAATTTAAATGTTAATGTGAAATGGTTTAAATTTTACATGCTGAATAGCTGCAGAGCAGAGGAACCAAACCAGGTTTACATGTGCTACCAGGAGGTGTTCGTTCTTACTGGGAACGAGCCTCCGCTCCAGAGTCACTTTGTACAGGATGAGATCCATGAGTACTTTTAGTGTTCATGTACATTTTTTCTTTTAAATAGAACTTGTTTTTATAATTGATTGAAATAGGGCTTTTTTGTATGAAAGCCTTAATGAGCCATAATTTTAAGACTGTAAGAATAATGACTAAGATATTAGTCAATCTTGGAACATAAAAATGTTAGACAATGAACTGAACCAGACCCTTCGTGAAAACCTTTATATATTTAATGCAGATGCATAGTGTTTTTCAAATCTTTAACATCATTTTGTCAACTTTTAAAATACAATATCAACTATTCTAAGTACAGGTACTGGTATATTTAAAGTTATCATAACATCCTATTAAGAGGGTGTTCTGCTTTTTTAAAAATTTGTCTAATGGCTAGGATATAGCCAGATTTAAAGAACATATGTACTCAATAGGTTTCGATCATATAAATAATATATTTTGTAACTATGAACATAAACAGTTTTCCAAAAGTAGATTTAGAATTCCAAAACTATGGTGAAAAGACTGTTTATTGGAGTAATGCATGACTGAAGCATAAAAGGGAGAAACAGTTCCTTTATATACACAAACATACATATCTATATGCACAAACATATCTATCCTGCACCCAAAAAAGTGTCTAGTTTTGGCACTAAAATCATGTAGTTATATGGGCAGCAATAATAATTGGGCATGAAGCTGATTAACTAGTTTTACAAAAGTGAACTCAATGGTGAGGGTGGGTATAGATAAACATGTATGTGTATGTATATATCATTTTATAAATTTCACATAAATTAATACATGCCTTGTGCATACACACATATGGGATATATTTGTATATAAATGTACAGGTAATAAACTCCCCAAGGTTTGTGGCTGGCCATACATACAGGCATCAGTTTAAAAACCATCAGACCTCAGATGTACAAGTGTTTGTTTAAAATCTTTATAGTTATACTGTTCTGCAGCACTTAGACATGGACATTTGTCACATTTCAATAGCTTAGACAACCATATTGTAATATTAAACCTAGCATTCCACAAGAGAATAAAGAAGATTGAAATTGTAAAATATATGCAATTGTGTGTTATTTGTAGGAAATGATTAAAAAGCAGAAGATTATTTAGTTCAGACATGCAGGTTTTAAAAAGCTGAACACTTTCTTCATTGTTCAGGGTTTATGTACAGATGTAGAAGACCAAATGGAAACCCACGACTTTACATAGAATATCCACTGTACTTGAGTTGAATGTTTTTATTAACTATTTATTTGCTATTTCCATAAACCAGCTATTTAACAGCTCATAGAAACTGATATTTTCTTAGAATATTTAAGGAGCAATATCATTAAAGAGATAGTAAGGGACAGAAGAATTCACACCATACCATAGAAGTTTTTTCCCCTAATTTGAAAGGTTGGGTACAACTAGAAATATTTAAGCAGTTTAAATTTTAAGACTTTAATATCAGAGTGTGTGTGTGTGTGTGTGTGTGTGTGTGTGTGTGTGTGTGTGTGTGTTAGTAAAATATTTCTAGAAGGATAGACAAAATAATAATGGTTATCTCTGAATGAGTAGTGTGGCTTATTACCATTTTAAAAATAATATTTTAAGTTGTGAAATATTAACTCATACATTCCAGTTTTTCAAATAAAAGGAAAGAACTAAGTATTAAGTGTCCCAGTCACAGTAGTACATTTAAAGAAGAATGGAGACACCAGAAAGATTGAATTGACTAATGAACACTATTAAAGAACTGCTGTCAGTTTTATGGATGTGATGATATATATGGTAGTTATGTCTTTAAAAATATGTGGGTATGGGAAATAAAGCAAGCATGAGAGAACATTGATACTATTTTAAACTGGGTAATGGGCTCATGAATATCCATTGTACTGTTTCCCTATTTTTTGTGTGTCTATTATAGAAAATTTCAGTTAAAATAATTGATTCAGAGATTATCAGCATCATCACTAGTGTTTCCCTAGGAAAATCTTTAGAGTTCTGGGTATAATTTTTGTTTCTCATATATATCCACATGCATGCACACTCATATCATTCATGTACTTTTCCCACAAATACTTCTCAAAAAAAAAAAAAAGTTTATAACGAAGATGAAAGTCTTTGATGTTGAGACTGAACATGACTGAATTATTCCTTCTGGGTTTATATACGCTTATTCAAAATTAAATATTCCAGTGAAGCTATTTGAGAACATGAACATTTAGAGGCAAAAGTGGAACTACAAGAACATAACAAATTACACATGCAGCAAGCATTCCATTATGTGTCTGTTCCAAATATAATAATCCCAATGCAGTCTCTACCTTCTGCAGACCTCCCAGAATACATGCTGACATCGGTGGAACATAAAGTGAAATCAATTGCAAGAACATCTGTTATTAAATGCCAGGGAAATGTGAATTAATAAAGTAACCTGAGTTATGTTAATTATTTGAAAAAGAATGCTATTCACACAAAACACTGTCAATAGCCATCTCGTAGGAGATAAAAATTGCTTCCTGCTTCAAGACATGCTTCTGGTGAGTGTCTGGTAAATTCATACAACACACAGTCAAGATCCTTTGAATTATAGGGGCCAAGATCCTAATTTGTTTGTAGAGACAAGAGATTTAGTCTCCCCCATAAAAGCAATGTGGAGATCTTACATTCAGATGGTACTAGAACAACTGTCCATCAGCCCAGAAACATAAAGTCAGAATCCCAGGGCTATACCACAAGTCTACATTTACATCGAAGATACACCGTAAAAAACACAAGCCAAGAAAATAAAATCAATTTTGGCATCCCAGCAAAAACTACTCTTGGGGACAGCTTGAGATAGGGCCCCATAGAATTACCACAAGGGCAGATTCTCAAGTAAGAGTAAATTTACACATCATCTACAGGAGGAAGAATCTGCAGGTACAAAGAGAATAAGCTGGAATACCATAAAATAGTATGTTTAAAATGATTAGATATAAGAACAAGGAAAACATTACCAATCTTTTGGACAAATCTGGAAAAATGAGAAATAGAGATCAGACATAGTTGAAGACAGTTTGTGAACTCAAGTGTTGATTTTACAGAATCACCAACAGTGGGATGCAGAGAGAGGAACCGGTAGAAAATATGAAAGAGCAGGCAGAAATCATGGGACATAGAATGAGAAAATCTAAGATAAAAAAGCAAAAACAGTTGACTTATGTCTGGTTCTTGCACATCCCTACATCAGATCCACCACAAGTTCTTCTGTTTCTGACTACAAAATGTACATGAAGTCTCTTACACCTTTCCCCATCTCCACAGCTGCCACTGTAGTTTCACCACCATCTTCCTTCTCCTAGATCACCAGCTTCTAAGTGGTCTTCCACTTGCCAAACCTTCCAGTGCCTTCCTATCCCATCCTGACGCAATCTAAATGTAACCATAGGCCCTGCAAGTGGTGGCCCCTGCCATCTTTCTAACTTGAACTCTACCATGTTTATTGTACCTCAACACAAAACCAAATTTGTTTCCAGCTTAGTTTTGGTTCTTGTGTATCTTGTAGAATGGTGTCACAGAAGAGGTGGAGATTGATAAAGGAGCACATCTGAGTGAAGGGTGGAGAATAGGAAAAAAATGGTTTTCATGTTAAATTTGAGATGCCTGTTGGATATCAAAGAGATGTTGAGCTGGGAGACAGATAAAGGAGTCTGGAGCTCAGAAAGGAAAGGTCAAGACTAGAGACGAATTTAATCATGTTTAAAGGTTTGGTACCACATGTGATCTGCCGTTCACTTATATCAGATGGCAAACCTTTTAGAGCTCTCAGTGATACAGCCTGCTGTGGCACACATGCCAGAGGCTCACCACCATTGGTTTATATGGTAGAGTACTGTAGAGCAGTGGGAAATGAGTAAGTAGTTAAACATGTATAAACCTCAAAAACAATGAAAACATACACAGTTTGAGACCAAATAAAGATTCAGATCAGTCAAAAACAATACTTTGTTAACAGATACATAAGCAATCATATATATGGTTAATGCACATTTCAAAAATGGAAAGTTAAAGGCCAGGCGTGGCGGCACACACTTGTAATCCCAGCACTTGGGAGGCTGAGCCAGGAGGATCAGGAGTTTGAGACCAGCCTGGGCTACAGAGTGAAACCCTGTCAAAAAAAATTCATAAAGCAAACAGACAAGAAATGGACAAGTCCAAGACCACAATGGCATTTTAATATCTCAATAGGACAAGTGGACCCAAAGAAAAAAATGTAACAGTATATAGATAAATTTAATAATACAATTAGTGTAACTTAGTTGACATGTATTATGATCCAGATATACCCAACAACTACAGGATACAATCCTTGATAGCTCATGTGGGTTATTTACCAAAACACCATATGCTGAGCCATAATGTAGATCTTGGCAAATTTCAAGAAATTGAAATTATACACGGTGTCTACTTCTTCACTTTTTTTTTGTGGGTACCGGGGGTCGACCTCAGGACCTCATGCGCCAGCAGGCGCCCATGCCGCTGAGCAATATCACCAGCCCTTTTCTCGTATGTGGGTTCCGGGAGTCGAACTCGGGCCCTCGCGCTTGCCAGGCAGGCGCTTACGCCGCTGAGCCATCTCACCGGCCCAACTTCTTCACTCTTACTAGTATACTTGGTCCTAGTGATTACAATAAAGTGATAAAAAACAAAGACCATAAAAATTAGAAAACTTTATTTATAAATATGATTATGTAATCTACCTTTTAAAAAGCTAGAAGAGGGCCGGTGAGACGGCTCAGCGGCTTAAGCGCCTGCCTTGCAAGCGCGAAGGCCCGAGTTCGACTCCCGGAACCCACATACGAAAAAGGGGCCGGTGATATCGCTCAGCGGCACGGGTGCCTGTTGGTGCGCGAGGTCCTGAGGTCGTCCCCCCGGTACCCACAAAAAAAAAAAAATAAATAAAATAAAATAAAAAGCTAGAAGAATTAAGCAATTTAGCAATTATGTGGGATATAAGGTCAGTATACAAAAAATTTTATTTCTATATACTAGCAATAAAAAATTGGAAACTGAATTTTTTAATGTGCTGTATGTTATAGCACCAAAACACATGGACTGCTTAAGTGCAAGTTTTACAAAATATGTCAAAGTTCTATGTGCTGAAGGTACTACAAAATAACGATGGAAGAGACAGAAAGGACCTTGACAAATGGAGATTAAGTTCATGGATTGAAACTTCAGTATTGTCAAGATTCCCAACAGACTTTACATCTGTTAAAGCAATTCCAGTTAAAATCCCTGCAAAAAAATTTTTAACAGAAATCAATGAGCTAAATCTAAAATCGATACGGGAAGGCAAAGGTACCAGGGTAATCTAAAACAACTATAAAAGGAAAAGGTAGAAGACTTACACTGTCAGATTTCAAAGCTTATAAAGGCATTGTAATCAAGGTAGTGTAGCACTGTCATAAAGATAGGTCAGTAGAACAGAACTGCCCACAAGTACACCCACACGTATGGAGTCAGTTTTCTACAAAGGTATTAAGACAATTCAATGGAGAAAAGACGATCTTTTTAAAAACGGTGTCCATATGCTTAAAATTTTCCATACAAAATTCATGCCTTAGGCAAATTTTAATTCAAAATTAGTCATGGACGTATATTTTAAACCTAAAACTACAAAAGAGCATTTTAAAAAGTTGTGATCTTAAGAACTCTTACTGGGCCGGTGATATAGCTCAGCAGCATAAGCACCTGCCTGGCAAGCGCGAGGTCCTGAGTTCGACTCCTGGTACCCACATATTAAAAAAAAAGCTTACTGTTTGATTTTCAGCAGCCTTCCTAGCCTGTAACTCCCTCCCCAAAACAGGCCATAGAAACTAGAATTCCTTCCCCAAGGAAGACCTGTTTTCCCCTAACCTGGAGGAAAGTCTTACGGAGAAGCCAAGAAGAATGCTAAACAGGTAAACCTTGCTGGGCTTTCCCATTCTGTCTGTCACAGTTGCATCAGACCTTTATGCCCAATCCCATTTCTGTCCTGTTGTCCGTGCTGTACAGTAGTCATTCCTGTTAACACAGTGACGTCTCCATTGGAAGAACAGGATTCAGCCGGTTTCCAGACAGCTGAACATGAAGGTTCCTGGAGGTGGGGGGAGGGCACAGAAGCTCCAGTCCCTTCCCCCATTCCTCATCCCGTGGCCCCCAATCTATAGCATTTGTGGTATCCTAAAAAGTAGTAATGTGTTTTCCTGAGTTCTGAGCTCCTCAACCCCCACCCCAGGAAGAGGATGTAGGAACCCCAATTTATAGCTGGTCAGAAGCATGGGTAAAACAACCTGAGACATCCAGAGTTGGGGGTTAGGGAGGCGTTCTTGGGGATTGAACTCAACCTGTGGAATCTGATGTTATCTCCAGGTATGCAGTATTGGAACCTAATTGAACCCGAGGACACCCAGCTCGTGTCCACTGCAGAATCACTGCTTACGTGGTGCAGCACACAGGAGAAAACCCCACACCTCTGACGTCAGAAGTGACTGTGAGAGGATAGCAGGACAGAATGAGTTTGAGCTGGTTTTCTCCTCCATCAACAGAACACTAAAAGCACAAATCATGAAAGAAAAAAATAATGTGGACTTTTTAAAATTAAGAACTTTACTATATGAAAGACATTTCTAAAAGAATGAAAAGAACCACAGAGAGAAAATATTTGCAAGTCGCATGTCTTATAAGGGGCTTATATCTCGGCTAGGAGGGGGATAAGGTACAGATTTCTTTGTGAGGTGATGAAAATGTTCAAAATTGACTGTGATAACAGATGCAAATATCTGTGAATATGCTAAATACTGCTGAATTAATGTACTTTAAAAGGGTGAATTGTATAGTATGTGGATTATATTTCAAAGCTATCTTATTTTTAACTTCTAGAGAAACTCAAAGGCAACAAAGGAGATAAAAAACAAGGGCTCTAGAGGAAATTGAAGTCCCTAATGCTGTATCTACAGCAAACATTAGAGACAGCCTAACTTCTCCTCATGTGGCTGAGTGCTTGCCTAGCATGCCTAAGCCCTGGTTTCAATCCCCACAACCACACGCAACACACAAAATGATTCATATGCTAGAAGCTTAGAGGGAAAAGTGCACAATACAAGAACAGCTGGGTAATATACACAGAGAAACTTAAAAAATCTAAAAACAGCAACCAAAAGCAAAACCTCGCTTACACACACACAGTAACAGAAATGAAAAATACCTTTGGCCAGGCATGGTGACACATGCTAGTAATCCCAGACCTTGGGAGGCTGAGGCAGGAGGATCGTTGGGCGTTTGAGGCCAGCCTGGGCTACACAGCGAGTTCAAGGCCACCCTGAACTGCGTAGTGAGACCCTGTCTCAAAAAGCAAAACAAAACAAAATAAACCTTTCATGGGCTCAGCAGCAGACTGAACAAGGCAATCAGTGAGCTAGAAGATAAATCAATAGAAACTCCCCAAAATAAAGCAGAGAAAGGAAGAAAAAGTGAAAAAGGCAAAATAGATTAAGAACTATGGGACAATTAGAAGTTTAACAAATGTTACAAGCGGAAGGAGATAAAAAAGGAGTAGTTTAAATAATGAGGACTAAAAAGTTTCCAGTTAACAGACGCAACACCAAAGATCCAGGAAGCTGACAGAACACCAAGCAGCATAAATAAGAAAACCTACACTAGGTCTGTCCTATCCAAACTACAGAAAATCAAAAACATTTTGAAAAAAGCCAAAGGGAAAAAAATAACTTATGGCAGATTTTCTTCACAAACCATGAAAGCAAAAAAATGGAGTAAAAAAAATTATGAAGTGAAACTAGAATTCTGTATCCAGAGAAATTATTTTTTTTACAAAAATTAGGGAAAAAGAAAGACTCTCAGCCGGGTGTGGTGGTGCAGGACTGTAATTCCAGCACTCAGGAGGCTGAGGCAGGAGGATCGCCACGAGTTCAAAGCCAGTATGAACTACATAGTGAGACCTTGTCTCAAAAAAAACTATAAAGATTGTCAAACAAACAACCAGAGAATCTGTCACTAGTAGACTTGCTTTGGAGAGTACTGAAAGTTTCCATAGAGAAAAGGAAATCCAGGAGGACATTGGAAAATGGAAAGATACCCCTGCACCTGGAGAGACAGCACCAGTATAATCAAAATGGCCATACTTCCAAAACTGATACAGATTTAATGCACCAGACCAGGATGGATTAACTGATAAATTCTACCAAACATTTAAGGCAGAAATGATACCAGTATTCTATAATGGTGTTCCATATAATAGAAGCAGAAGGATTTCTGTGAGCACAATACTGTAATGTCAAACCAAATAAAGACATTACAAGAAAGGAAAACTGCTGGGTGTGGTGGCACACACCTTTGAGCACTCAGGAGGCAGAGGCAAGAGGATCTCTGTGAGTTCCTGGGTTACATAGTTCAAGATCAGCCTAAACTACATGGTGAGCCCCTGTCAATAGACCGATAGATAGGAAGATGGAAGCAAGGAAGGAAGGCTATAGACCAAAATATATCTAATAAACATAGGTGAAAAAAGTCCTCAGTAGCAAATTGGATCCAAAAATGTCTACCATGAATTACATACCATAACCAGATGAGATTTATTCTAGGTTTGCAAGGTTGGCTAAACATTAGAAAATAATGTAAGAAGCAAAAGCAATTCAGCAGAGAAAAGATAGTCTTTTCCACCAATGGGAGAAAAAGAAAAAAAAAAAATGAACCCAGCATACACAAAAACTAACTCAAAATTGGTCACAATCTAACCAAAACACATAGCCACCAGTAAAATACAAAACTGTAACATTTCTAGAAAGTAAACTAGGAGAAAATCTAGGTGACCTAGAGTTTAGTGATGACTTTTTAAATATAATAGGAAAACCACCAGCCACAAAACAAAAACAAAAACTCTTAAAATTTAACAATTAAAACTGTCAACTGGGCATGGCTGTGCTTGTCTGTAATCTTAGCACTCTAGGAGGCTGAGGCAGGAGGATAGCAAGTGAGCCCAGCCTAGGCAATTCAGCAGCTTGTTGAGACCCTGTCTCAAAATATAACATTTTATAAAAGGGCTGGGAAGGTAGCTCAGCATAGCTCAGTGTGACTTTAATCCCAGTACCAGGGGGGGAAAAAGAGAGAAAGAAGAAAACTATCAACCCAAATAGAAAATGGGCAAAAGACCTACATTTTCTAAGCAGACACTTTACCAAAGAAGACACACAGACAGCAAATAAGCATGTAAAAAGATGTATATGCTATGTTACTAGAGAATTGCACATTAAAACAACAGAATACCCCTGAACGCCTTAGAATGGTGAAAATCCAGGACGTTAACAACAGCAAATGCTGAAAAGGACACAGCAACACTGTCTCACTGAATGACAGAAATGGAAGTGCATACATGACACACAGCCGCGCTGGCAGCCTGGCGGTGCCTCGCGACGCTGTACAAAGCGGGCTGGGGATGTGGCTCGGGCAGGAAACGTGCTTAGCAGGCACAAGGCCCTGGGTTTGCTCCTCAGCACTGTAAAAAATAACAGCTATAGGTAGTTTTAGCATACGGTTCAACAATCATGCTTAAACACATTCACCTGAATGAACTGAAAACATCCACATAAAACCTGCAATGAATATTTATAGTAGCTCTTCGAACTGCCAAAAAATAGGATATAACCAAATGTCCTTCAACAGGTAAATGAAGAAAGAAATCCCCACAAAACATGGTATATCTATACCATAATGGAATGATTCAGCGATAAAATGAAATGAGCTACAAAGCCAGGAAAAGACATGAAGGACATGTAATTGCATACTGCTGAATGAAAAAAGCCTGAATCCAACTATATGACATTTTGGAAAAACTCCAGAGAATAAAAAGATCAGTGGCTGCTAGGGCTTCAAGCGAGAGGGGAGGAATCATGGGCTAGAACATGTGCAATTTTTAGGGCAGTTAAATTCTGTATGACACTAAAATTGTGGTTACATGATATTATGCAATTGTCAAAATATAAAAATATATAACACAAAGAGAGAAACCTAATGTAAATTATGGGCTTTAGTTCATAACAATGCAGGACACAATTGCTCAATTGTATCAAATGTAAGGGAAACGAGTAAGAGGTATTGAAAGGCTCTATGGAACTGTACCTCTGATTGATTTTCTGTACTGAGCAATTTAAAGCTGCTCTATAAAATAGTGATTAAATTATAGCTATGTGACAAAAAGAAACTATCCAATTAGAAAATGTGCAAAAATAGACACATTTCACTGAAGAGAATATACAAATGGCAAGTATGCATATGATAAAATTTTCAACATTAGCAAGTAGGAAAATGCAAATAAAAACCACAGTGAGATAGTACTATACACCTATCAGAATGGAAAATATCAAAGGTAGTGACAATACCAATGCTGGTGAGGATCTGGAGAAATGGACCACACATTTCAGTGGGTATGTAAACTGGTACACCTGCTCTAGAAAAAAAGGTTCGTAGCTCCTTAAAACACTAAGCGCAGGGACTGGGGATGTAGCTTGGTGGCAGAACACTTGCCTAGCATGTGTGAGGCTCTAGGTTTCCATCCCTAGCACCAAAAATGACAAAACTAAACATGTAACAACCATACAACCCTTCAATTGTACTCCTAGGCCTTTATCCCAGGGAAAATGACATGTTTACACAATAACCTGCACATGAATTGTTTACAGCAGCTTTGTTAATAGCCTTAAACTAGAAACAACCCAGATGTCTTTCAGCAAGTAAATGGTTAAGCAGCCTGGTACAGCCATACTGTGGAATACTACTTGGCAACAGAAATTGAATGAACTATTGATACACAACAGCTGAGACGAATCTCCATAGAATTACGCTGAAAAAGCCAGTCCCTGAAGATTATATATTACATATTTTCCATGTATATAATATTCTTGAAATAATGAAGTTACAGAACTGGAGAATGGAACAGTAGCTGCCAGGGGCTAAGGGCGGTAGGAATGGGAAGGAAGTGGATGTGACACTTTGATCCTGGTGGTGAAGGGATGTTCTACTTCTTGCCGATTTCTGGTTGTGCTAGAATACAGTTCTACAAGATTTTAGGGGGAAACTGGGTAAAGAATATACTGGATCTGTAAACTCTTACATTTATATGTGAATCTACAGCTATCTCAAAAAGGTTTTTTTTTTTTTTTTTTTTAAAGTTTAATGTTAGTAAGACCATAATATGGAAGTAGGGCCAATAGATCTTTTTTTCTTTTTTTTTTTTTAATTTTAAAGAGAAGAAAAAACAAATCAAAAAAAAGAACAAATTTTCAAAACAACATAATATGAGGGTAACAATGGTCAATGCATTACGTATTATTATCTTTAAGTTAGTTATTCAGGATACCAGACATTAGCATTCAATTGTCCAAACATTATTGGCTCAAACCTTACTCTTCAATGAACTAAGTAAAACTGGTAGTGTATCTATCTTAACCATTTTATATACATATACAATTTTTTTTCCCTTTCCCTTCTTTCTTTTCCCCATTCCAGTCTCTCTTTCTTATTGACCAGTTTCTTTTTGATTCACCGTGTCTATTGTACATTTTGGATCTTATTTACTCTTTCAGTTTCTCATACCAGAGAGACAATACGATGCTTACACATGTGCGTCTGGTTTATTTCACTTATGAGTATTTGATCTTTTTTTTTTTTAAAGAGAAAAAAAATAGAACAAAATTTCAAAACAACATAATAGGAGGGTAACGATGGTTAATACATTATGTATTGTTATCTTTAAATTACTCAGGGTACAAGATATCAGCATTCAATTGTCCAAACAATATTAGCACAAACCTTTCTTCTCAATGAACTAGGCAAAATTAGTAGTGTTTCTATCTTAACTATCTTATATATATATAAACAATTTGTTTTCTTTTCCCTTTATTTTCCCCTTTCCCCATCCCAGTTTCTCTTTCCTTTTGACCAGTTTCTTCCTGTTTTACCATATCTATTGTACATTTTGGATCTTATTTACTCTTTCAGTTTCTCACACTAGGGAGACAATATGATGTTTACACATGTGCGTCCAGTTTATTTCACTTATGAGTATTTTCTCAAGTTGCATCCATTTACCTATAAAAGTCTCCAGTTTATCCTTCTTTATGGCTGAATAGTACTCCACTGTATAAATGCACATCTTTTTTATCCATTCCTTGGTTGATGGGCATTTGGGTTGTTTCCAAGATCTGGCTATTACAAATTGTGCTGCTATAAACATGGGTGTACATATATCGATGTTTGTAATTCTTCTGGGAAGATACCCAGAAGGGGAATAGCTGGGTCAAATGGGACCTCCAATCCTAGTTTTTTGAGGAGTCTCCACACGGATTTCCACAGTGGCTGCACCAGTCGACACTCCCACTAACAGTGGAGAAGGGTTCCTTTTTCCCCACAGCCCCTCCAGCATTTGTTATTAGTTGATTTCTTGATAATAGCCATTCTTCCTGGGGTGAGGTGGAATCTCAGTGTTGTTTTCATTTGCATCTCTCAAATGACTAGTGATGTTGCACAATTTTTTGTATATTTATTTGCCATTTGTATTTCTTCATCTGAGAAGTGTGTATTCATCTCAGATGCCCATTTTTGGATTGGGTCTTTAAATTTGGGAGGTCTGATTTTTTTTTTTTTTTAATGTGGGTACTGGGAGTCGACCTCAGGACCTTGCGCTTGCCAGCAAGCACTTGTGCCGCTGAGCGATGTCACCAGCCCTTTTTTTTCCTTTATGTAGGTTCCAGGAGTTGAACTCAGGACCTCGTGCTTGCCAGGCAGGCGCTTATGCCGCTGAGCCATCTCACCAGCCCGAGGTCTGATTTTTTTGAGTTCTTTGTATGTTCTCGATAGTAATCCTTTGTCTGAGGAACAGCTGGTAAACATTTTTTCCCACATTATGGGTTGTCTCTTCGCTCTGTTGGTGGTTTCTCTTGCTGTGCAAAAGCTTTTTAATAAGATGAGATATCAGTTGTTGATTCTTTGTGATAGTTCCAATAGATCTTTTTTTTTTTTTTTTTTTTTTTTTTTTTTTTTTTTGTGGGTACCGGGGGGACGACCTCAGGACCTCACGCGCCAACAGGCACCCGTGCCGCTGAGCGATATCACTGGCCCCTTTTTCGTATGTGGGTTCCGGGAGTCGAACTCGGGCCTTCGCGCTTGCAAGGCAGGCGCTTAAGCCACTGAGCCGTCTCACCGGCCCATAGATCTTTAATATTAAACAAAACACTTCATTACAGGCACCAGCACAGCAACCGGCGCTCAACCATCAACTGCAGAGAGGAGTAAATGGAATTTTTTTTTCCTACTCCACTTAATCCTCCAAATTGACTACATTTAAAAAACGAATCCTCCTCAATGTAGGGAGGCTTGAGGAAGAGCAGAGAGGAGCCTGAAGATGAGAGGAAGGGAAGATATGGAGCAGGGAAACTGAGGTTTGGTGACTGAGGAAGCGAGGCAGTCTGAGTGGGCAACCGCTAGCAATGACAGCCAGAAAGGAACTACGGTTACTATGAATGCAGAGTGAATGATACAAAGGTTGCCTTGTTCCATTTCGCACCAACACCCCCGAAGCCTACCAGTCACCTTAATGCTCTCTTGCAGTTGCTCCTTCCCTCCTCTATGCCAGTAGAAACATATTGTGTACTCTTTTGTGGTTTTTTTTTTCCCCTCTTTTTTTGGTGCTGGGGATTGAACCCAGAGCCTTGTGCATACTAAACATGCACTCTGCCACGGAGCTATACCCCCAGCACCTGCAGACCTTCATTCCTACTGTTTTCTAGTGGTCCATTTACAGACACAGTGCATCCATTCTAATGTTGCAGGGCAGCTGGGCTTGCACTTGGGGCTATATGAATGGTACTGTTGTATCATTCCTGTGTCTTTTGAACATATTTCTGGTGGGCAGATACCTGTAAGTGAAAAATCTGGGTCACAGGATATACACATGCATTCAGCTTTTGTAGAAGTTTTCCAAAATGACTGCATATAGTTCTGCCAACACTTATCTGAATCTTTCCTAACACAGGGTATTTTCAGTCCTTCACATTTTAGTCATTCTAGGGGGTATGTATTGGAAGTGTTTTGGCTTTAATGATGGGTAACAGAAAGGAGCGGAAGGGCCCTGTCTTTTGAAATGTGACCAGGGATACAAGACAGCTCCTCACCTTAAAAATCAAGACTCAGCAAAGGAGTTTTCTTCCACTTACAGAGTCATGTGGTGTAGGTCTGCGACGAAGGTGACAAGTTGGGACGCTTTCCTTAAACTTAATGACCGAGCCCAATCCGTCTTAACCAAAGGCTGACCAGTAAAACAGCAAAAAGGTAAAACGACTTGGCTTGGGTTGACCGTTCGGAGCTAGAATTAAATGCTGAGAAGAGTGCATATACAGCAAAGTCCTCTTTATTGCAATAAAACAATGCCTACACTCTGATTTTATTCCCTTTACACTGCTATGTAAAGGGTCAGAATAGAAGTAGCTTTCAGTCATCTGTCCCAGTAAATAACGACACTCCAGCTGTTTATCTGTGGTGAACCACACTACACCTCCAGACTTGATAGAAAGATTTTTTTTTTTTTTTTTTAAATATGCGGGTACTAGGAGTCAAACTCGGCCTGGCACTTGCCAGGCAGGTGCTTATGCCGCTGAGCTGTATCACCGGCCCGATAGATTTTATACGGAAGACATCTGAGATTTAACAGATGCAAAGGGCAGTTTTTTCAGACCTTCCTTTATCTAACAGCAGCAACTCCTGTGAGACTACCATGAATTTCCTCTCTGGGGGAGTTTTACCAGCCAGAAAGAGGAGTCCACTGGCACATGCATAAACAGAGAGTATCACAAATATCCTACCTCTCATTTGTTCTAAGGATCTAATTGTCTTCCTGAAGACACCACTTGATCTTCCCACAGAAGCCCTTTCCTTGCCCTCCTCTTGATTTACACATATCAACCCCTATGACTAATCATGGAGTCACTTCTTTTGTGCATTTCTATCGAGATAACAGTAACAGTGAGCTTTGTCTTTTCTCCTGTTAATCTTGTTCAGTTAAATCACAGACCTCTAATCACCAAACCGAAGTTGGCAGAGGGAAAAGTTTTTTGCCCAGCAAACCCTGGGACTGACACTCAGGGCCCTGAGCATGCCAGGCAAGCACTCCGCCACTGAGCTACACCCCGACCCCTTATAAATTATTTTATATTTTTGAGACTAAGTTGCCCAGACTGGTTTCCACGTTGCAATCCTCTTGCGACAGCCTCGCAAGTACCTCTAGCAATCGTTCCCTAGCAACAAGACCCATCAACTTGGGTTGCCATTAATCAATAACCTATTTCGCTGAGCTGTTCCAGTTAAAATATGGGGTGCTTGTGTGGAAAGGGGCTGGGGAGCCACCACCACGCCCACGTTCCACAGCTGCTTCTTGGTGCTCACTGGTGGATTCTCTCTGCGAGGCAGCTGTCTCTGCAGACCAGTCCTCCTCTCTACAGTCAGGGCCCGTGCTGCGGTCGCCCGTCAGTTGCCAGGTGTTCAGTATCTAGCGACAGGGCTGCTCCACAACCGTGGATTCAAACCTCGCACAGGGAATGCCAAGACCGCTGACTGATTTTCAGCGACAGCCATACGCTGCTCGCCCCAAAGGCACCTTCACGCACCTACTCCCCATTGAGTCCAGCAGTTAGGACATCAGAACCTTTTTATCAGGGGCCTAGTGAGGGATCCAACTCAGACCACCGCTCTGAAAACAGGATTCCATTTGTAGCTTTATGTATAATTTGTAGATATATATATATATATATATATATATATTTTTTTTTTTTTTTTTTTTTTTTTTTTTTCCCCCAGACTTAAAAGGCCCAGAACTCAAGATGTCACTCCCTTTTGGGGCAGAGGGAAGGACAAAGCGCATACAGCACAGAGCTCCAAATGGTAAATAATATCCCGGCAGTCGTGGCTGAGCTCCGGCCTCGATTCACCTTCCGGGCGCAGCTCCCCGCAGGAGCAGCTCGTGCTGACTTAAGCGCCCTCTAAAGCGGCGCTGGGCTCTCCGGGCTGCCCTCTGACCAGCTGGGTGCGGAGGGGTGCGCTTACCTGCGGGGCTGCGGCGAGGAGCAAACGGGCACGCAACGCCGGCCCGGGAGGGGGAGGCGCAGGCCGTGCGCCCCGCACTTGCGCGCCCGCTGCAGGAGGACGCGGCGGGGAGGCGCGCGGGACCCGGGGCAGCGCCCCCTCCCCCTCCCGAGCGGCTCCGCCCCGCGGCCCGGCCGGGCCCGGCTTCCGGAAGGTGCGGCGCCACCCCGAGGCGCCTGGCGGCGGTGGTCGTAGCCGCGGATGTAAAAATCCTGCGCCCAGACCCCACCCGAAATGAATCTGTGTGTGGGTTGTGGGACGCGGGCCCCCGCTTGTTTTGAAATCTCAGCAAGGGATTCGCTTGTGATCCGTTTTCTTAAAGGATTAGCACCTAGAAGAGAGCGTCTATCGTGTCCACAATCAACACGGGATTTTTAAAGATCCATTAAAAAAAATAGACCTAGTCTAATTGTAAAAAATTGAAAATAAACGAAGGTAACAATACTTACCTTTTCGTTTTTTTGTTGTAGTTTTGAACACTGGTTTCATGTGGCAAAGTGCCGGCATTAAATACCCAGCTGCACAGGCTGAGAAGGCAGCTCGCAGGCAGAGCGCTAATTTAGCATGCCCTGGGCCCCAGCCCCAACGTGGGCAAAACAAAACAAAACAAACAAACCCCCACCGCGCCTCTAAACCCCTCGCTTGGGATACATGTTCACACGAGTCAACAATCGAATACTCTTAAATGCTGTAGCAGAGGAAAGAACTTCGCTGTACGCAATGTGCTGTAAAGGAAATCTGTCACCAAAAGCTCAAGTGAACTGAAATGTTCCCCAGATGCGCACCGAGTACACTAAGCTTATTCCTTAGCACATGCAAAGGATGACAAGTGTCAGTACTTCATACAACTAGATTTAATAAGTTATTACAGAAAAAAAAGTCCAAACTACAAAGTTTAAGCAGTTGTAAGCAATAGCTGCATTGAGCTCCATATTTAGTCACAGTACTGTAGATCCATACAAGCAGTATCAGTCCAAGCCCCAAAGGCAGAAGCTGAGTAAGGGTTACTAGCAAAAAAACAACCTAAGAACACAGGTAATAAAAGATACAATACATTTAAAATCAGTTGTTAGTTAAAAAACAAATACAGAGATCTTAGCTGTGAACACTCTATGCCCATTATTTTGACAGCAAAAATACAAATACCTAATACTTTATACCCCAACGGAACTATATCCAGGAAAGAGAGTTGTCCTGTGTTAGCACCCAAGTTTTCTACTTGTTGCAATTAACTTCTTCATCATACAAATTTAAACAATCCTGAATCACAGAGCCATTTCTTGACCCATTTTGGGGTATAAAGTCAACAGCATTAATTATAAAATACTCTGTGGTAAGATGGAACACTAGTGCAGTCGAGATAGAGAAGTCTGGTTATTATAAAAGAAAAAGAACAGAAAGAAATGTTAGCTGACATACCATACAAACTAGTGAAAAAGCAACAGTCCATACAAATAAGCCAGTTTTAACAAAAGATACTTTTTTTCACTAATCTGTGACTAATCTTTCATTCAAACCTTGCAAGTAGAGATGTCACAATACTCAAATATTTAGGTAGGAGCTTTACCCAGTTAAATGCCATTTGTTGCTAATATAATAGATAAAATGAAAACTAGCAGTTATTTGCTAATTGCATAAATGCAGTACATTCTGCATTAGCCCATGCCTCACTAACAAGCTATAAAACACAAGATATAGGCAGAAATCTAAGCATAATCTTTATACCACTAAACAAGAATTTTTCCAATTTCTTTCTTCTGTTCCTAATCATTTATTTGTAGTTAATGTAAAATTCCAACCAGTAGTACCCAATTTGAGTTAAAATTTTACATCACAACTTGATCTAATCTATATATTATTTACAAAACTGAATACATAGAGCATACCCAGAAGCCATCTCTGGACTCGAGTTTCTCCAAGTTATTGATTAACCTCACCTCCGTGGCTACGGAGCTAGAAGAGGCCACCAGTGACTGGTAGAAACGCACCATCTATCTAGAGCAAGTCATTGGATGTTCTGTTTACGCAACACCAGTTTTGCAGTTGTATGATCTTTTTTTGCATTAATTTTAGGTGCCACTGTGACATCATGCTGCCTGAACAGCACGGCTTCCAGGTGAGGTGGGGACTGGGAAAGCAGCAGGAGGGCAGACAGATCATGCATGGAGGGGCCCGATGCGTTGCCACAATAATAGGCAAAGGGGGGGAACCATAACAGAGAGCAGGCAGGGGTGTGGAGGAAGATGCAGCCTGACACACACACAGTGTCCACATACAGTGGTGACATCCAGGTGTGCTTTCTCAGTGCTGCCAACCAACCCTTCCAGGGAAGGACCACGGAGTGACACTGTAGTCAGTGTGTATCACCCAGAAGCTGGTGTCCTCTCAGCCACTTCCTTGGACTCACAGATGTCACCACTGTAGATTCATGTAAAAGATTTCGGAGAGAAAGGCACCATCTCACACACGGACAGCAGTTGGTGGCAGATCACACACACACACACACACACACACACACACACACACACACGACAAAATGAAGAGTTAGAGGGGGGAAAAGCAATGAAACGTTCTGTTGACCTAGCTAGGTTTGAAACCCAGTGGTATCTCAGTAGGGTGACTTCTTTATCAGGCCACAGATTTGGCTGCATCTGGTGTTGTATAAATCCACTGTGACATCCCTAGTCTTACACTACACCACTGCAATAAAGGAAAAGGCTTGTCAAAATTTCACATGTTCTGCTCATTCTGTCATTTTATTACCCAATTATCCATTACATTTCCAATCACTTTACATAACCAACCATTTTCATCGTTGTCACACTATTGTAAACCACATCAGCAAGATAATACATAAAGCTTTGCATTTCAAAAAACTAGACACTTTAGTAACAATATTACAAAGGTTTTAGCTTCAAAAATAACTGAAAATGAAAAAAATAAACTTTTAAAGAATTAGCATCATAAAATTAATTTATTCCAAGTAAAAATACAAAATAATATTATGACATTGACCAGATATGAAAGTCCCTCCCAGAAACAACTCTATTAATGATTGAGAAAGCACTCCTTAAAGAAAATACGAAATAAAATGAAAAATATGTAAATATGTTTAATTTTTTTCTTAGCAAAAAATCTTTCTAAAAATAACAATGAAAATTTGTCTCAGTACAAAGGCTACATTACTATTGAAAAAATACCAGCATGAAGAAAAGGTACATATCTGACAGTAGAAAAATGATTTCAGTGAATCACAATGTCTAAAGTTTGCAATGAAAATAAATCTGCAATAAAGATTTATGCCTTTTTTCTTTTCTTTTTTTTTCTATTTTTTATACAAACAGTACAAACAGTATTGCACATAACAACAAATAGTCGAGGTTAGGTTATAGCCTTCAAAAAATCGACTAGTTCAAGTGTCACATCAAGGAAAGGCCACAACAGGACCTGTGTTACCCAGGGGCTTCCCAGTCAAGTTGCAGGTCAGAACACCTCTATGTTTTAAAAAATAATTTTTTTTGAAGGACCCTCTCTTTTAATATAACATTAAGAACTTGGGGACACATTTATTTACAAAACAAAAGGGAACATGTTATAATTTAATAAACTAAAAAAGTTCTCTTTAAAAAAATACAAACAGAAGAACTCTTTCACAATCCTGGTCAGTCGTGCACAATCAATGCTTGATTATAAATATACAAATTAAGGGAAAGTAGTTTCCACCATCTAGTCACAACTTTCAGCACCAAATGGAATTTATTTTTTGTAACCTATTCTTCATGACATTTTTTTTTCTGTCTTCACTTCAGCTTTATGTTGTGCAATCTTTCAGCTTTTTAAAAATCTCAGTGTTATTTTAGTACACGAAAGAGGGGTGCTTCTTCAAAAAGTTTTGCTTCTTTCACATAATTAGGTAGATTTCTGTAGGTTAGATATGATCTTTAATATTATAGTTATAAAGCTCTAACTTCTTCATTTTCAAAAAACACAAATAAGCATGAAAAAAATAAAGTTACCCATCTGTTAAATCATTTTCTTGCAGAATTAAATTAATATATATTTTTCTGAATAAACTTACTTAGAAAATATCATTTTCTTTCCTATATTTCAAAATTGAGGTATTGCAAAAGATCATGTCAGTCAGAAAGCATGCCTTTTTCCTTAAAAACAAACAAACAAAAAATCTTCAGCCAACTTTTGAAAACTGTCTAGAATACAAAACATAGTAGTGCATAACAAAATTTCTTATACAGATTAAAAAAAAACCACAAACATATATTAAAAAAAAAAAAAAAAAAAGCAAAACCACACCTGGGCTGGAAAAAAACAATTATTACCAACAAGCCCAGAGGTAACCTCAAAAGGGGAGGATTCTAACAAGCATTTTTAATTTAGTAAAAAACTATTTTGTTTTTCCTTTTTGAAAACAAACTATAACTTGAGAGCCAGTAACTGCAACTAAACAATGCAGGAAAAAAAACCAAAAACAAGCAATGCTAACTTAAGACAGTACAAGGACATCACAGCACATAAAACACAGCGACTTAAAATCTATTCTGCAGTGTCATATCCAGTCAGATTGCCCCCAGAATTCCAAAACATAGGAAGAAGATTTAAAAAAAGATTTACATAGTCTCGCAATCATTGTGTGTGTTTATATATTACTATCTGCAGCCCAAGAGTGAATGCTAAAAAAATGTCCACGGTAGTACTAGCGGGGCTTAATTTTATTCAAGCTTTACAGGATAAATCCGGGGAATTAAATAGTTAATTTCTCACCCAGACAACCAACTTTGCCCAGGCCATCTTATTTGGTACAGACATTTCTTTAGCATCACCATTACACAACTTTAAAAAAGATGTGCCTAGTTTGTCAATCTGACAACTTATCTCTAGATACTGTATATATTTCTTAGTGTTTGTAAGCTAAGATGAGCTCTTTGGTTTTCTGGACAAGGTCTGAAACTATGTAAAATGGTGCAAGCACTAGGAGATTGTAACTAAGAGCTCATGTGTTACTTAATAATATACCAGTTATGAACTGTCGAGTTCATTAATGTCTGACACAGAGGCTTAAAACAGTTAAGTTTGATCACAGTTAGACATAATCACTTTACTATATAAAATAAATTGCACAATATATAACAGAGCACCGCAAAGTACTTCATCTACCATCCACAAGTTTGCTTTAAGAATATCCTACACCTAGGTTTTATATTGGTTGAAATATAGGTCCTTCTTTTATGGGCCCTTCCATTCATTGAGGCATGCCTTCCTCCATTCAATTACCAATTCTTTAATGAAAAACAAATCTTTCTTTTAAAAAAATGAGTATTTTATAGCTTATATAGATTCTTAATTTGTGCATTGTGGGAAGGTTTATACTAGACATTGGATATAAAATTTATTGCATGCAGCAACCTGATTAAGTAAACATGCAGTCAGAAATAGTGACCTTCCTTTGAAGCTTTCTGAAGTCTGATCTCATCTCCTTTCGGCAGCTGACTCTATCCCTAAATCACAAAAGTGTGTTGTTGGGTTTTGTTTTTGTTTTTAATTGATACCTTAGCCTGAATAGAGTATTATGGTATTAATATACCATTTTAATAGCAGCAAAAGCTATTGCAGCATAAATTTACATAACACTAAAAGATCTAACCAAAATCCTCGGCAAAACAAAAATCAAACATGGAGGAAAAAATAAAGATCCAGCTTATGAGGTATCCTTAAAAGTCAAAATACAGAGCAACTAAAGGCTTATTTTCACTAAGGGTTATCCTTATTCTAAAAGACCCCAACTAACAATTATTGAATTGTTGTGAAGTTTTTGCTACATCTGCCACCTACTCACGAGTATTACCTTTGGTAAGTCTTGTCCTAGGGGCAACTCTCTAAGTTTCTGAAAATAAGTGCATGCTCCAGTTTAAAAACAATCAGACGACAACAACACAACAACAAATAAAAGAATCACAGACATTAACCCGATGGCCGCTGATGAGAATGGCAGTCTATGTACTGTCACGAGTGACAAATCAGGTGTAAGAAATTAAGGTACCAAGCAGACAAATGTGTGAATCAAAGTGCAAATCAGTACCGTTATACACTCTGCAATTTTGCTTTATACTGGACACTGAGTTCAGTAATATGACTGTAAATAATAGTAATAATAAAAAGACCCATTTTCTTATTTAAAAATCGAGAACGAATGCACAGATTTCCAGAACACTGTAAGCCCTGAGGCAGTGCCCTCTCTTTCCCTCCTTGTTATCTACTCCAGTACTTGTGGCTGGGTCGGCCCGGGCTCAGCTCCAGCGGAATGGGACGTGGCGAGGGCGGTCGCCTCCCTCCTTCACCAGCGGTTTGTGGAACTCCCGCCCGGCGCGCGAGTGGATGCTCGCCCAGCAGTACTCGCAGTAATACTGCAGGCAGGTCACGTTGGCACAGAAGAACGGGGCGAACTTCCCTCCGCAGCGTGTGCCCTGGCACTCGTCACACATCTGATCATCCAGCACATATGGCTTCACTTCCACCTGGACCCAGGAGAAAGACGGGAAACGGGTTAGGACGCTTTCTCAGGCCGCTGCCTTGGGGGTTGTAGCAGAGCTTCACGTGGGCCTCGACCGCTTTGACCTCCGCGCGTGGGACGGCGGGCAGAGCGCGGATTTGGAATCTGCTCCTTGATTTACTAGCTAAGACTCAGGCGAATGCTTAGCTTCTCTTGGTGCCTGTTGGCTCTGTCCGTAAAGTGGGAATGACATTTACATACACATCCCTAGACATGGAAATGGGCACAACCGTCTATATCAGAGGGTGCTGGGGAGGGGTACGAGCGGCAGCGAGGAAAAGCGCAGGAGCTGAACAGCGCCTGACAAGCAAGACAGTCGTTCACGGAGAGGGAAAGAGGACCAAGGCCAGGGAGCGGGAAGCCACAGACCCTTATTTGGAGAATGTTCTGGCTGAGTCCTGCCTGGGGGAGAGCCACACTGCGAGGCAGGGGCGGGCAAGGAGACCGGAGGCAAAGCTGCCGGGGCGTCGGGAGCAGGACACGGCGGTCAGAGGACGGCAGCCGCGCCTCCGAGACCCTGGACCGGGGAGACGCTTAGTGCCCTCGGGTTGCTCCTACAGCGCCTCGCTTGAGCCTCAGAGAAGGAAAATCATCCACCTTAACTCTTTCCATCTTCAATGTTAGGAATGAGCACAAAGGCGGGCAGGCTCGCCAAGCCCCGCCCACACCAACCTCCAGAGCCATGCTGGGGAACAGCGACCCCCGCGGGTGTGCAAGGGCTGGCTTTTTCTCCTTTATTTTCAGTACTGGGGATTGAACTCAGTACTGCCTTTGCACTGAACACCACCACCCCCAACATATTTTTAATTTTTTAAATTTGGAGACAGAGTTTCTCTAAATGTCCCAGCTGAGGTCCAATTTGTGATCCTCCTGCCTTGGCCTCTCAGAGTAGGAACATTACAGGCAAGAGACCAGTTAGATTTTGAGCTTGGGAGCCCTGGTAAAACAGCATGTTCCCTCACCCTACAACTCAAATACAAACCAGTCTTCACGATTTGTGCAAGTTCTCTGCCAATGACTCCCCAGCTCAAACTCTAAATGGTCTCTTTTTATTCGCTTGCTTATTTATTTATTTATTTATTTATTTATTTATTTATTTATTTATTTATTTATTTATATTCTGAGACAGGGTCTCACTATGTAGTTCAGGCTGGCCTTGAACCCACTATGTTGCCCAGGCTGGCCTAATCCTGCCTCAGCCTCCTGAGTGCTGGGATTACAGGTATGTGCCACCATGCCTGGCCCTTGCACTTTCTTTTAACCTTAAATACTGTCCTTATACTTTCTTTCAGCCCACTCCAAAGTTTTATGTACCTAATGGGGTCCAGATTTTCTTTTCTTTACTCATATAAAATTAACAATATAAATGTGAACAATTCAGTTGCATTTCAGCATTCCCGATGTGTGTAACCAATACTTCTCTCTAGTTTAAAAACATTTTCATCACCTCAAAAGAAAATTCTGTACCCACTAGGTAGTTACTCCCCTCACCTCCACTTCATAGCCCCTGGCAATGACCAATCTACCTTCTTTCTCTATATATTTATCTATTCTGCATATTTCCTATAAATGACATCACATGAGACCTTTTATGTCTGCTCTATTTACTCACCCAAACTAGTATTCCATTGTGCACACGCACACACACGCACGCACGCACACTTTGTCTATCCACTCATCTGTTGATGAACATTTAGGCTGTTTCCGCCTTTTGGCTGTTATAAACGGTGCTGCTGTGAATGTGCACGTATATGTATTTGAGTAACTGTTATTGATGATTTGGGGTTGATACTGAGAAATAAATTTGATTTGGTATATTCAACATTTAACTTTTTGAGGAACTACCAAATTGTTTGCCACAGGAGCTGTACCATTTTACATTTCCACCCACAAAGTGCGAAAGAGACAATTTCCACATATTCACTAATACTTGTTTTCCATCTTAGTGATTACAACTGTGCAAGTAGAGATGACGTTAATACCTCATTGTAGTTTAGATTTGCATTTCCCTAATAACAAATGATATTTAGCATTAACAAATGATATCTAGCAAGTGCTTGTTGGCCATTTATCTATCTTGTTTGGAGAAATGTCTATTCAAATTCTTTGCTGACTTTTAAAATTAGGTTGCCTTTTTGTTGTTAAATTTTAAGAGTTTTTTATATATTCTGTATTCTAGACCTTCATCAGATCTATGGTACCTCAGTTATGAACTTAATTGGTTTTATGATTTTGGGGAAGATGGCTGCTTTTGTCTCTTTGTGGGGAAGATGCCCATGGTTCTGTTTGTCACCTGATGCGGAACTTGCAAACGTGAGCAAAATTTTGCCTAATACTTTTGTGAACTCAATTGTTTGCGAACAGAAGCATTCATGAACCGAGGTATTCTGTATCTTATAAGCTGTATTTTCATTTTTTGATAATATTCCTTGATATAGAAAAGTTTTAAATTTTGATGAAGTACAACTTATGTATTTGTTGTTGCAGCTTCTTTTGATGTCCTACCTAAGAATCCACTGTCAGATCCGATGAGATGAAGTTTACCCCTCTATTTTCTCCAGGGTATTGTGGCTTTAGCCCCTATATTTAGTTTGCTGGTCTATTTTAAGCTAGCTTTTATATACAGTATGAGGCCGGGGCCCAGCTTCATTCTTTTCCAGGTGAACATCCATTTGTTCCCAGTCTCCTGTTGTTGTTTTGAGACAGGGTCTCACTATGTAGCCAAGGCTGGGCTTGAATTTGTGATCTTCCTCCCTCAGCCTCCTGGGTACTAGAGACCATTTTCTTACCCAGGCTGGCCTTGAACTCCTAGGCTCAAGCAACCCTCCTGTGTCAGCCTCCCAAGCAGCTATGACTACAGGAATGCATTGCAATGTTGAGTAGGGAAGAGACTATTCTTTTTTATTTTTTGGCAGTGCTGGGGATTGAACCCAGGGCCTTTGTACTAAGCTACATCCCTAACCATTTTTTACGCTTTGAGACAGGGTCTCTCTAAATTGCTAGTTGCCCAGGCTAGACTTGAACTTGTGATCCTCCTGCCTCAGCCTCCCAGAATGCTGGAAAACTGTAGGCATGGGCCACCACACCTGGCTAGGAAGAGACTATTCTTTAGGCATTGAATATGATCTCGGCAATCGTGTTGAAAATCAGTCAGAGGCCCAGGCTTCCAAAACTGTTTCAATCCCTCCTCGTTTAAACTGAAATACTCCACAGCACTCATCTGGAATTTCCTAGTTATTGTCCCGCCATGGTCAGCATCTTGCCTTAGCTGTAAGTGATGTGAGGTCAGATTCTTGGAGCAAGACAGGACAATGGTATACTCAGGGGAAAACATGACCTGCAGATATTGGCAAACGCCAGGGGAAAGGGAGCTACAGGCCTGTGAGAATGAGTCTAATATGCCCGCTCTCCCTGCATCTGAAAATGCGGGGGATGAATCCATTCTGCTTGTGGGGCGGTGTTACTGGGAGAAGCAGGGAACAGGAGGTGCTTTTCCACCTCCTGACCATGAGCTGGAGACTGCTTTCCTTCTACCAACAGATAGACACCTATAACCCGGGTGTTCCAGCAACAGAACTAAGGCCTAAAAGCCTAGAAAAGGGGATCCAGCAATCAGAGAGAAGGTTGGCCTGAACAGTCTTTCACACCCAGCAAAAGAAAGCTTTGGGAGGAATCACGCAATAGCCATTTATGAAACATGGAAATATGAAAGCATTTGAAGGGATTTAAGTCCAGAACAAAAGAAACAGTCCGATAATATCAAAATAAAACAAAAATCCAAGCCAGGTATGGTGGTACACACCTGTAATCACAGCACTCTGGAAGGCTGAGGAAAGAGGATCACAAGTTTGAGGACAGCCTAGGCAACTTAGTGAGACTCTGTCTCAAAATAAGAAATAAAAAAGGGACAGGGATATAGCTCAGGGCAAAGGCCCTGGGTTCCATCCCCGGTACTGGAAAAAAAAAAGTTACTTTTGTTTAGGTGTGAAAATGGTATTTTGGTTGTATGTGATCCCCCTCCGTTGTTCTCAGGAGTTAAATTTTTAAAATTGAGGTTAATGTCATATAAAAATTAACCACTTCAGGGACTAAGGGTGTAGCTCAGTAGTATAGCACATGCTTAGCATGCATGAGGCCGTGGGATGGATCCTGAGTATCCCCCCAAAAATCACATAAAAAGATATTCATATCTACAAGTAGTCAGGAAAGAGAAAATTAGTATCATTTTATTCCCATCACAATGGTAGATATTTAAAATAATTATAAGTGGGCCAGTGAGATGGCTCAGCAGTGTAAGCGCCTGCCTGGCAAGCGCGAGGTCCTGAGTGTGACTCCCGGAACCCACATACAAAAAAGGGGCCGATGATATCGCTCAGCAGCACAGGCGCCTGCTGGCGCGCGAGGTCCTGAGGTCGACCCTCGGTACCCACACACACAAAAAAAATAATAAAATAAAATAAAATAATTATAAGTGGTTCTTATCCTTTGCTGATAAAAATGTAAATCACTAATTTTTGAAAAGCAAACTAGCAAATTCTTACAATTAAAAATATAGGGCCGGTGAGATGGTTCAGCGTCATAAGCGCCTGCCTGGCAAGCGCGAGGGCCCGAGTTTGACTCCCGGAACCCACATACGAAAAAGGGGCCGGTGATATCGCTCAGCGGCATGGGAGCCTGCTGGCGTGTGAGGTCCTGAGGTCGACCGGTACCCACCAAAAAAAAAAAAATATATATATATATATATATATATTTATATATATTTATATATATTTATATATATATATATATATATTTATAATCACCAGCTTTGAGGATACATGTAAAGTATATGTTTCAAAGCAGTCCTTAGAAGAAAAAAGTAGAAGCAAAATAAATGTCTACTTACAGAAAAATAGCTGAATAAAACATGGTATATTTACCACATAGAATATCATGCCGCCATGAAAAAAGACAAATAGGGTTCCACCAGGTGAATGAAAGGATTTCCATTACACAGGGATGTTTTAAGATCAAATAGGTTCAAGTAGGTTGATGAATACAAGTACCTACTGCAAATTGTAAAATGCTGAACAAATGAATGTAGGGTAGGTAATGTATGTGTGCTGTATTTGAAAAGGCAATGTGAATACAATGACACTTTCTATGTATTCAGGCTTCCAGCCAAGCCTGGCAACAATGCTCATTACTGGATGGAGACATTCATGGATCTGCCCAACACGGTACTTTAGAAGATAACGTACATCATGAAGACTTACCATGACAGCCTTAAAGTCAGAGAGACAGTGATGCTGTACTTGTCAGCTTCCTTAGGGAATAACTCATTCCTCATAAGTCACTTTTCCAGAGGCCAGATATTTTTCCTTTCATGATAAAACATCATGAATTTTGATTTTTTTTTTTTTCTTGTGGGTACCGGGGGTCGAACTCAGGACCTTGCACGCCAGCAGGCACCCGTGCCGCTGAGCCATCTCACTGGCCCGATGTTTTTTGATGAGTGTCTTGCTAAAATGTGCTATTCATCCTGTCCCCTCTTAAGCAGGAGATGTTATGAATGTCCTTTGTGGCAGTGCCAGCCAATACAGTGGCAGTGGATAGTTTTCACTTCTGTCATCTCTTTTAAAATCTGGCTATCTGCTATCAGATTCAATAATAATGATTTCCAATCATTTTCATGTTTACTGGAAAGCTAGAAAATTAATCTTACCAAGAGCTGCATAGTAAGTATTAGTCAATATGACCCTAAAGAAACTGTCGGATAAAGGATATGGCTTTTGGACCACTACTGCAATCTCAGGGGCCTTTCCTGAAAACTTCCTGGGGCTGTTTTCCAGCAGCTGAGTGGTGCCGTTACTACAGAGCTGCTCTCAGCACCTGTATATAGGGCGCTGATCTGAAGAGCAGAGACTTGCCCAGAGAAAAGATACACACCATGACTCAAAAGGGCGTACGGACACAGACGTGCAAGGTAGCTACTACAGCCTCTCGGAGTGCAACAGCCAAGCCGACGCTCTGATCATTTAAATCAGCAAAACAGAAAGAGCTACATGAAGGGTATAGGCCTTTAGGTTGTCCCATACTAAAAAAGAGTGATTATTTTGGCTCAAGTGGATTCACTCATGTGACTAATATTTATAGATGCATATTCCTTGCTAGCCACTATCTTAAAACTGAAATGCAATAGAGAACAAGATGTAGTTCTTCCCCAAAATAAGTTTTATTCTATAACAGTTTCTTAAAGGCATTCCTAAACCACTTGTAGTTTTTATCATATTCCAGTGCCATCTGTACTATTCCATGTTACTTTAAATAACTATCTGGATTAATTCCATTTTTCCCAATAAACAAGTGTAACAAAATAACAACTGGCTTCTCCATTAACCACCTAAACTAACTGGAGTATCAATTAAGCCATGACACTTTGGAGACATCAGTCTTGTGGGAATCATATTACTGATCTATACCACCATTAAAGCCCCAATACATACTAGAGTCTCAGGTAGAGGTGATCACACTGTCAGCCTGACCCTCTATTTCAAAGGGACCTGCAGGCACAGATGAGAGCTATCTGCAGAGACACTTGGATTCATGCTCACATGCCTGGCAGATGACAATGCCCAAGGATGCAAAAGAATATATGTAATTTATTGATGTGCTGGTAACACTAAGGATAAGGAAGACTGTAATAGAGCCTTGGACAGTGGCTATAAAAGATAGGTAAAGGAAATTGATTAGTTACTTCTCTCACTACCAATGCCCAAAGTTCAGGGAGGAAAGGTTTATTTAGCTCAGTCTGTAGAGCTGTCAGTCCATCATTGGCTGGCTCCAAGGCAGGGTGGCTTGGCAGAGAAACAGTTTATGGCAGCCTGAAGGTAACAAAGCAAGAAGGGAGAAAGACAAGACTCTTTCTGTCCCTTATATTGTATGCAGGCTACCCACTCTAGGGTGGGTGTAGCACTCACACTTAATCCTAGCCAGAACTATGCCAAACCAGTCAGTGGACTGATTTACTAATCACACACCCTTAATCCCAGCATCACACACTCTAGATTCAGCCACCTCTGAAAAAAGCCCTATGACCACATGTGGCTTTGGGAGGAAATCTAGACACAAACCTTAACAGAAAAATAATAGTTGAGTGTGGTGGTGCGCATCTGTAACACCAGTACTCTGGGAGGCTGAGGCAGGAGGATTGCTAAGAGTTGGAGGCCAGCCTGGCTATATAGTGAGTTCAAACCCAGCCTGAACTACTAAGTGAGACCCTATCTCAAAAAACAAACAAACAAACACCAAAAAAAGGAAATAATATATTTAGAATGATACAGACAAAAATAAAATGATACATTAACCAATTGGTGTCAATGCTCAATTGTTGTTTCTAACAAGCTACTGAAAATGTCTGCAGTCATTTTGGTATCAGTCAACAAACTGTCCTATCAAAGTAAATAAATCAATGGCTAAACAACCCTTGGTGGCAGACAGGAGCTCTACGGAGACCACAGCCTAGTCACAGGTGCAGAATCCCCCTCCTCGGACACGAAGGTGGTAATAATGACGAAGGAGCCGCTGGCCAAGGTCAGGCCGTTATGTGTGAAAGTCACATTAAGGACGGCCTAAGACCAGCCCCTGTTGCGGCCTGACCTTCGGCAAGAAGAACCAACCAAATAAGTCTAAGACCCAGGCCTCCCAAGGGAGGCAGGCACGTTTACAGACGGCTGGAAACCAAGCAGAAGCAAGGATTTTAAATCATGGAGTTGGAGTGGATAGGCTGAAAAAGGAGGCCAAAGGATGAGGTGTACTGTAATTTAATAGAAGTAAATGTAAGGCTTGCACCTGGTCCCAAAAACTGACTGCACAAATACAAGGTGTAAGCCAAGGTGTAAGAAAGGTATAGTCAAACAGTGGCACATGCAAGTTAACCTTTAACTCAAGATTCAGGAGGACGAGATGGCTGACAAAAGGACAAATCAAGGGGCTTCCGGAAAAAGATGGCGGATCTGTAAGAAGCAGGCAGTGAACCTCTCCAAAAGTCGGCCTCCGGACAATGGAATATAGTGACTGGAGGAGGACAAGAAAGAGGGAAGTGGCTCCCATGGACCCAGGAAAGATCTGAAGCGCAGTTCAGGGCCCACGGAGAAAGTGAAGAGAGAAACTCCAACAAAGAAGAAGGAGGTGGCCACCGGCGCCTTTTCCCTGTGTTGGGAATCCCGACGCGACAGAAGTGGTTCAAACCTGCGGACATGCGGTGACTGCCGGTGCCCCCGGGGGCCTCCAAGGAGGAACGCAAGAAGCAGCAGTGCAGAGAAGCAGCGGCTGTGAAGGACACACTGACTGGCGGTGAGTGCTGACGCCCAGCCGTCCCGCGCGAGAGAGCGACTAGCCGGGTGCCATTGTGGGGGGGGCGCAGCAGCTGAACTCAGAACTCAGGGCGGCTGCCACTCCATCCACGGCTCCAGCGGGGACCTCTGCGGAGGACCGCGAGACACTGTAGTACAGAGAAGCACCAGCCGTGAAGGACACACTGACTGGCGGTGAGTGCTGACACCCAGCCGTCAGGAGCGCAAGAGAGCCACTAGCCGGGAGCCATTGTTGGGGGGGGCAGCAGCTGAGCTCAGAACTCAGGGCGGCCGCCACTCCATCCACGGGCTCCAGTGGGAACCTCCGTGGAGTAACGTGAGACGCCGCGGTACAGAGAAGCACCAGCCGAGAGGGACACACTGACTGGCGCTTTTCTTCCTGGTATTCCAAGACTGAGATTGTCTAAGGATCACAGAAAATACTGTGGCACAGAACCAAAGAACCAAGGACTGGGCCAAACAGGCAGCAACTTCTTATCTTCAACAAATTGAAGAGGTAGGATATTGCAGCAGGCTCAAAACCCAAAAATAAGCTACACCTGGAAGATACCTCAGAGAAGCAGCCATCTCCTAAGAGTTTGAAATACTAGCAATAAAGCAACCTACCATAGGCAATTTACAAACAGCAACCCAGGAATTAAACTAAAAAAAGAAAAGAAAATGAGATGACACTTAAACAAGATGCAACTCCACACATCCAGTTCACCAAAGGCAAACCCAGAGGGTAGTGAGGTGGGACAAACCGAAAGCCACCCACCTGACATCTCTAAAGTGGTAACAACAAAGCAGTTGAATGAGGCTCTGGAAAAATTTAAATCAGAAATAATTTCTCAGATAACTGCAGAGATAATGCCCACAATGAAGACCATGCTTAAGGACGCTAGAGCAGACACAGACAAAAAAATAGATGAGCTTAAGAAAATGATGGAAGCCATGAATGCTCAGCATAGGAAAGAAATGGACTCCATAAAGCAGATTCAAGCAGATATCCAGGAGAACAAAAATTCCATTGAAAGTATTTGTAGCAGATTAAGCCAATGTGAGGACAGGATCTCAGATATAGAAGACAGGCTTGCAATTAGTGATCATGAAAAGAAAGAATTCTTAAAAATAGCAAGGGACAGGGCCGGTGAGATGGCTCAGCGGCTTAAGCGCCTGCCCGGCAAGCACAAGGGCCCGAGTTCGACTCCCGGAACCCACATACGAAAAAGGGGCCGGTGATATCCCTCAGCGGGATGGGCGCCTGCTGGCGCGCGAGGTCCTGAGGTTGACCCCCGGTACCCACAAAAAAAAAAAAAAATAGCAAGGGACAATGAAAAATCAATCCAGCAGCTGCTAGATGATGCAAAGAAGAATAACTTAAGATCGACTGGAGTCAATGAAAAAGCAGGAGATAGCATAAATGACATCAGAACACTGTTCACAGACATTATCACAGAAAATTTCCCTGGTAGAGAAAAAGAATTTGACGTTCAGGTAAGTGAGGCTTATAGAACTCCAATTAGTCAAGATTAAAAAAAATCTTCAGCCAGGCATATCATAGTCAAGATTCCAGAAATTCAACATAAGAGTAGAATCTTAAAAGCTGTTAGAGAAAAGAAACAAATCACCTATAAAGGAAAGTCCATCAGAATCACAGCGGACTTTTCAGCACAAACCCTCAAGTCAAGAAGAGCTTGTAATGATGTATTTCAAGTTCTAAAGGAAAATAACCTTCAACCTAGATTGATGTACCCCGCAAAACTATCTTTCAAAACTGACGGAGAAATAAAATACTTCCATGACAAAGAACATCTGAGAAAATTTATAACCACCAAACCAGCACTCCAAAATGTTTTGAAGGACATTCTAGAAAGGGATAACAAGGACTACAACTCCAGAAACCCCAACAGAAGGAATCCACCAGGCAGAGCAAATGATTAAAGAGAGGGAGAGAAAAATAAAAATTAAAAGAGGGGGAGCCAACAACAAGAAAATAACATGACAAGGATAAGTCAATACATATCAGTTTTAACCATTAATGTTAATGGTCTCAATTCACCAATCAAAAGGCACAGACTGGCGAATTGGATCGAGAAGCAAGATCCAACAATATGCTGTATACAAGAAACACATTTAATTCAAAAAGAAATTCCTAGACTGAAAGTCAAAGGATGGAAAACAATACTCCATGTGACAGGAACCCAGAAAAAAGCAGGGGTAGCTATTCTTTTTGCAGACAAAGTGAATTTCAAGCCAAGAATGATTCAGAGAGATAAAGAAGGTCACTACATGCTTGTAAAGGGAACAATCCAAGAGGAAGAGATAACAATCATAAATATATATGCAACAAATACCAGTGCACCCAACTATATAAAACAAATATTAATGGACATGAAAAATCAAATAAGCACTAATACAATTGTACTGGGGGATCTCAATACTCCACTGTCACAAAAAGACAGATCAACTAGACAAAAAATCAACAATGAAATATTAGAACTGAACCAAACTTTGGAACAAATGGACTTAGTAGATGTCTACAGAGTGTTCTACCCCACAACATCAGAATACACATACTTCTCAGATGCACATGGGACATTCTCCAAAATAGACCACATACTAGCTCATAGAAACTGCTTAAGTAAATGCAAAGGAATTGAAATTATCCCATGTATATTATCAGACCATAGTGCAATGAAATTTGAAATCAATGGCAAAAGAAACCACAAAAACTTCCTAAACACATGGAAATTAAATAGCACCCTACTGAGCAACCAATTGGTCACAGATGAAATTAAAGAAGCAATTAGACAGTTTCTGCAACTGAATGATAACGACAGTACAACATACTGGAACTTATGGGATACAATGAAAGCAGTCCTAAGAGGGAAATTTATAGCATTAAATTCCTATATCAGGAAAACAGAGCAAGCACAAATAAACAACCTAATAGTGAACCTCAAACTTCTAGAAAAAGAAGAGCAGGCTAAGCCAAAAGCTCGTACAAGGAAGGAAATTATAAAGATCAGAGCAGAAATTAACGTATTGGAGACTAAAAAGCAATACAAAGAATCAACGAATCAAAGAGTTGGTTCTTTGAAAGATTAAATAAAATCGACAAACCCTTATCCAACCTTATTTAAAAAAGGAAAGAAAGTACTCAAATCCACACAATTAAGAATGAAAAGGGTGATATCACAACGGACACTGCAGAAATCCAGAAGATCATCTATACCTACTTTGAAAACTTGTATTCTAATAAGATGGAAAATGCAGAAGAAATGGACAGATTCCCAGATACATATGAATTACCAAAGCTCAACCAAGAAGATATAAAAATCCTAAATAAACCAATAACAATCAATGAAATCGAAGATGTAATTAAAAACCTCCCAACAAAGAAAAGCCCAGGCCCTGATGGATTCACTGCTGAATTCTACAAGAAATTCAGAGAAGACCTAACACCATTACTTCTCAAACTCTTTAATGAAATTGAAAGGGAAGCAATACTCCCAAATTCATTCCTGGAAAGCAAGCATTACCCTGATACCAAAACCAGAGAAGGACCCAACTAAGAAAGAGAACTACAGACCAATCTCCCTAATGAACATAGATGCAAAAATCCTCAATAAGACACTGGCAAATAGAATACAGCAAATCATCAAGAAGATTATACACCATGACCAAGTTGGATTCATCCCAGGGATGCAGGGATGGTTCAATATACGTAAATCAATAAATGTAATACACCATATTAACAGAACCAAGGACAAAAATCACATGATCATCTCAATAGAGGCAGAAAAAGCTTTTGACAAAGTCCACCACCCATTCATGATAAAAACCCTACAGAAAATTGGAATAGATAGTCTTTATCTCAATCTGATGAAAGCTATCTATGACAAACCAACAGCCAATATCATACTAAATAGACAAAAACTGAAAGCTCTCTCTCTAAAATCAGGAACAAGACAAGGATGTCCAGTGTTCCCACTCTTATTCAACATAGTCCTGGAAACTTTAGCCAGAGCAATTAGACAGGAGAAAGAAATAAAAGGAATTATGATTGGAAAGGAAGAAGTTAAATTATCATTATTTGCAGACGACATGATACTCTATGTAGAAGACCCCAAAAACTCCACTAAAAAATTGCTCGATTTAATAAGCAAATTCAGTAGTGTAGCTGGATACAAAGTCAACACTCAAAAATCAATAGCCTTCCTGTACACCAATAACAAACTCACTGAGAGAGAAATTAGGGAAACAACACCTTTCACAATCACATCCAAAAAAATGAAATACCTACGAATCAATCTCACAAAGGATGTAAAAGACTTCTACACTGAAAACTATAGTACTCTGAAAAAGGAGATTGAAGAATATATCAGAAAATGGAAAGATATCCCTTGCTCTTGGGTCGGAAGAACCAATATAGTGAAAATGGCCATACTTCCAAAACTGTTATACAGATTTAATGCAATTCCAATCAAAATTCCAACAACATATCTCACAGAATTAGAGAAAACAATCCTAAAATTCATCTGGAACCAGAAGAGACCTAGAATAGCAAAGGCAATTCTGGGCAACAAAAGCAAGGCAGGGGGCATCACAATCCCTGATTTGAAATTATACTATAAAGCTACTGTGATAAAAACAGCATGGTATTGGCAAAAAAACAGACCCGAAGATCAATGGAATAGATTAGAAGATGCAGAAACAACTCCAGACATACTAAGCCACCTTATCTTTGACAAAGGTGCCAAACACATTCACTGGAAGAAAGATAGCCTCTTTAATAAATGGTGCTGGAAAAATTGGCTCTACACATGCTGAAGATTAAAATTAGACCCATATCTTTCACCGTGCACTAAACTAAATTCAAAATGGATCGAAGATCTAAATATTAAAACAGAAACATTAAATCTCCTGGAAAATAGAATAGGTAAAACTCTTGAAGACATTGGTGTAGGCAAAGACTTTATGAATAAAAACCCATCGCACAGGAAGTATCACAAAGAATCAACAACTGGGATCTCATCTTATTAAAAAGCTTTTGCACAGCAAAAAAAACCACCAACAGAGTGAAGAGACAACCCACAACGTGGGAAAAAATGTTTGCCAGCTGTTCCTCAGATAAAGGATTACTATCGAGAACATACAAAGAACTCAAAAAAATCAGACCTCCCAAATTTAAAGACCCAATCCAAAAATGGGCATCTGAGATGAATAAACATTTCTCAGATGAAGAAATACAAATGGCAAATAAATATATGAAAAAATGTTCAACATCACTAGTCATTCGAGAGATGCAAATGAAAACAACACTGAGATTCCATCTCACCCCACAAAGAATGGCTATTATCAAGAAGTCAGCTAATAACAAATGCTGGAGGGGCTGTGGGGAAAAGGAACCCTTCTCCACCATTGGTGGGAGTGTCGACTGGTGCAGTCAATGTGGAAATCCGTGTGGAGACTCCTCAAAAAACTAGGATTGGAGGTCCCATTTGACCCAGCTATTCCCCTGCTGGGTATCTTCCCAGAAGAATTAAAAACATCATACCACAGTGATATATGTGCACCCATGTTTATAGCAACACAATTTGTAATAGCTAGATCGTGGAAACAATCCAAATGCCCATTAACTGAGGAATGGATAAAAAAGATGTGGTATTTTTATGCAGTGGAGTACTACTCAGCCATAAAGAAAGATAAACTGGAAACTTTTATAGGTAAATGGATGCAACTTGAGAAAATACTCACAAGTGAAATAAACCAGACGCACATTTGTAAACATCGTATTGTCTCCCTAGTATGAAAATGTAATTTCACTGTGACTATTCCATTCCTTAGTCTTCTATTTTTACGTAGGTTTTACATGGCTTAATCTTATACTGAGTAATATTTTTCTCCAAAAGGTATTTGTACATTCTCTAATGCTTGAGTTTGTTAATACATGAGAATGTTTACTTGTTGTCTTTAAAAAACAATGAGTAAATAAATAAAACATTTAAAAAAAAAAAGGACAAATCAAATCTAAGTATTTGTGGCAGGCCTTCGGGAGGAAAACTGAACTGGAGATCACCGATATGAAAGGCACACAAGAATGCATGCAGAACTGCCTTCCATATTAGAGGAAAGAAACAAAGACATGGGCTGGGCATGGCACACGTCTGTAATCCCAGCACTTGGGAGGCTTAGGAAGGAAGATCGCCTGAGTTCGAGGCCAGCCTGAGCTACACAGAGAGCTCAAAAGCCAGCCTGAACTACATAGTGAGATCCTATCTCAAGAAAAGAAAAGAAAAGGAAAGGAAAGGAAAAGGAAAAGGAAAGAAAAGAAAGACACAAAGACACAGGCACCTTCATGCTTAAAATAAACAGTAAAGCTGGGAGTGGTGGCACACGCCTATAATCCCAGAAACTCAGGAGGCTGAGGCAGGAGGATTGCCATGAGTATGAGGCCAGCCTGGGCTACATAGAGAGTTCAAAGCCAGCCTGAACTACATAGTGAGACCCTGTCTCAAAAAACCAAAAAAAATAAATAAATAAATAAAATAAAAATAAAAACCAAAAAAAAAAAAAGGAAAGAAAGAAAGACACCCAGTAAACCAAGGTCAAACAAGGGAATACTGATCCCAGTGATGCTCAGAAAGAAAAGGGGTGAAAAACAGGATGAGGGTTACTTAAATGGAAAACACCAGCTCTGAAGTTATACCCTTCTGGCTTCAAGGGAAGGGCACTCATAATGACAGGGGGGAGGGGAGTAAATTACTGGATACTAGAGCTTCAGTGAGTATTCTTTGTCTCTCCAGGCTGCCCATAGAGCAGGGCAATTGCTACCAGAGCTACGGCAGTGTCCGGCTTATCACCAGAGGCACAATGTTTACCAAAGGAAGGGAAAACCATCTGTACTGTGGGTAAGAAACTCAGGCTTTTCACTCTGAGCGCCACACTTCAGAGAGACGTGACAGCATGAGAGGATCTGACTCACTTGGAGAGCCACACGAGGCTGCCTAAAGGAGGCCTTTATTCTTCAGAGACGCCTGTGACACAGCCGCACACATCTGCAGCATTATAGGACTGAAAGCACAAACTCCAGCGTGAGGCTGCCCGAAGGACACTGCTCAGTGTGAGCACAGCACATGACGTGTTTCAGAAACATTCTCTTTAACAGCTCTCAGGAATGGGTTACATTGGTAATAAGCATAACTTGGTATTTAGTTTCTTTTAAATATTTAACTCAATAGTTTACTCAGAGAGATCAGACCACACATGATAGCTATCAATGATAAAGAGATGTGAGAAATTAGCTAACGACAACAAAAGCAAGCTGGTGACACAAATTTCTAATAGCTAAGGTGACACAACAGGGCTAAGTCTAGCGCAACTAACCATCGCTCACATGCAGTGACTGACAGCATCCCCCACAGTGGGTAACCAATGTGCTGGGTAAGAGGATTGAAAATATGGACTCTATCAAGATAAGAGAATTTCTGAAATGAAAGGTTAAAATGCTGTACTCTTAAAAAATTCCAAATCAAATGCACTTTTTAAGGAGGAGAGGTTTAATTTGGTTTATATCAAGTTCACTATTTTTTAAAATAAATTCTTGAGGTCTAGGAAAATCTGAAGGGATATGTCACCTCAAATAGGAATGATGTATTATTACTCGACAGCTTCATTTAAACAGTACATCTGGAAAAAAAACAGTACATCTGGGACCCTGAGTTCTTAACATGAGCCTATTTTAGAATCAGTACAGGCCATAGTTTAAATTCACACGTGGCTTTTGCATGACCTTTAAAAAGTTGGCTCAACCAAAGCCACAAACTATGAATCTTCTGAGTCACATCAGATGGACATCAGTAATAATGCATCGATTCATTTAGTTTAATTATATACTTATTTCTTTTTAAGGACTGAGGACTGAACTCAGGACCCTGTGCACAGTAGGAAAGCACTCTATCACTAAGCTACACCTCCAATCCCATCTTTTATGTTTTTAAATATACTATGCAATAGCTAGGAAACAAGCAGCACCGAATACTTGAAGTTTTAAAAGAAACTTCAAAGTAAAGGAAAAGTACTTCAAAAGTTAAAAGTTACTTCTAGATTTGACCCTAGTATGATCTAGAAGTCCATCTATGACCCATTAATTTGGAGTGCTCCACTTTTAAACGTAATGTGCTCATGATACTCTCAGCCTGGATTATCGTGCCTCTTCATGGCAGCCCACCCTCACACTGTATTTTATTTTGGCTTTTATTTTTTCCTCTCTTTTACTCAGCTCAGGCTTGCTCTGCAGGGCCAGCTCCTCCCTTACCCTTACTTTTAATTTTTTCTACCTCAAATAAATGTGAAACTTTGTCACATTTAAAAAAAAATTCTCAGCCTGTGTCACAGAATACAACTAACATTCTCAGTACACATGATATCTTTCTATCATACACCAGCCAACAATACTAAGAATGTCTAAGTGTAAATCTTTATTTATTTATTTATTTATTTATTTATTTTTTTTGTGGGTACCAGGGGTTCGACCTCAGGACCTTGCGCGCCAGCAGGCGCCCAGGCCACTGAGCGATATCACCGGCCCCTTTTTCGTATGTGGGATCCGGGAGTCAAACTCGGGCCCTCGCGCTTGCAAGGCAGGCGCTTATGCCGCTGAGCCATCTCACCGGCCCTTTATTTATTTTTTAATTCGACTGTTTAGAAAACAGATGATAGCTGGGCATGGTGGTACATGCCTATAATCTCAGCACTTGGGAGGCTAAGGCAGGAGAATCGCTGTGAGTTTGAGGCCAGCCTGGGCTACATAGTGAGTTCAAGGCCAGCTTGGGCTACACAGTAAGACCCTGTCTCAAAAAAAAAAAAAAAAAAAAAAAAAAGAAAAAAAAAAACAAAGAAAAGAGATGATAAGAGAGATGATAAACTGGGACTAGTGGCACATACTTGTAATCCCAGCACTCTGGGAGGCTGAGGCAGGAGGACTACAAGTTTGAGCCTAGCCCAGGCAACTTAGAAGCCTATTGAAACCCTATCTAAAAATATATGGGCTAGGGATGTAGCTCAGTGCAAAGGTCCTGGGTTCAATTCCCAGTAAAACACACACACACACACACACGGGGGGGGGATGGAGAATGAACAGTTGACAGCAGGTGCCTAGGAAATTAAAGTATCAACATAAAAATAGCTTTTCCTTAGCAACAAAGTTATCCACAACCTTCCAGCAGCAAATTCAGTCAATTGTAGAAGTGACCTGGAGCAGACTTTTTAAAACATCTGTAGCAGAAATGGTTTAGATTTTATTTTATTTTTGTTTTGTTTTACAAAAGATGGGACTTACCATTTTTCATATTTTGAGGTGCCAGGGAATAAAAGATTTAAAATTATCCTCATGCCTTTTCCATAGCTCGAAATGTGCTTACGGTTACATGGCAGGTTCTGTGTCAATACCTCTGCTGTATGTTTATAGAACACAGAGATCAAGCCAGGCATGGTGGTGCACACCTGTAATCCCAGCATTCAGGAGGCTGAGGCAGAAGGATCGCCATGAGTTCAAGGCCAGCCTGGGCTACATAGTGAGTTCCAGGTCAGCCCCAATTAAATAGTGAGACCCTGTCTCAAAAAAAATAGAATGCAGAGATTTGAGAATAACTTCTTGGTGTAACACAGAAGGCTCAGGTGACAATATTTCACACAGAATACAGATTCACCTTCTAGCCTGGCTTCCTCCTGTTATGGTTTACATCTGGGGTGTTCCCCAAAGGCTTTATATGTTTGGAAGGTAACTGGATCATGGAGATACCATACCCTTCAGCAGATTACTCCACTGATGAGTCCACAGCTGACCTGCTGTTAGGAGTTAGGGCCTGGTTAGAGGCGGATCACTGGGGGCAGGACCTGGAAGGGTTTATCTCCTTCCCTGGCTCTTCCCTTCTCTCTCTGTTTCCTGGTCACCATGATGTGAGCAACTTTTCTCCACCAGACCCTTCTGCCATCCCTTTCCTATGTTGGAGCCAGGCAACTGTGGACTGAAACCTCTAAAAACTGTGAGCCAAAATAAAACTATCCTCTAAGTTCAGTATCTGAGACTGATTCAGAGAAGTGGGGTCATTACTGTGACCACTTGACCATGTAGCTTAGAAGCCTTTGAAAGCAGTTCATTGGAGGAGTTTAGAAAGGTTTAGAAATGCCAGCTAGAAGAGCCCCAAAATGCTGTAAGCCAAGCTTGATGGAAGATTCTGGTCAGAGTTCAGAAGACCAGAATGCTGAAAGCAATACAGACAGTAATGCCAGGCACAGGAGGTTTCACTTGGGAACAAAGACTCCATTGGCAGCTGGACTTAAGGCCATGTGTATTGTGCTCGGGCAGAAAAACTGTGTACATTTTACCCACCTCCTGAGACTTTGTGGGAGACTGAGATTAAGGGCAGCAGACTAACCTAGTGGAGGAAATTTCAAGGCAGGCCAACAACCAGGCTGGTTCATGAGTACTGCCTGCTGTTTTAGTGAGATATAAATGAGAATCAGGGGCAAATGGCACAGTTAAATGATTTTAAAAGTTGTAGCTTCATCAAGAGGAAGCACCTGAAAAGTTGGGGAAAGGAGAGCATGGTTGCTAAAAAGATTGGCATTAAAAAGAAACCAATAGTTTGCATCAGGACAATAAGAAAGTTGGCTTATTGGCATCTCAGGAATCTACAAGACTGTGCCCTTTGCAGGTTCAAAAGTGCAAAACTATAAAGCTTTCATTTAAAAAGAGAAACCCAGGGTGTCCTGCTCAAGAAGGGCTACCTAGGAAACTGATTCTCTCATATTCCTTTTATACTGCTCAGCCACCCAGGCTCTCAGAGGCCTCTACAGCCATGATCCAAGGGGCTTGGCTAATGCTTGAGCTGGTGGCAGACCTTGTCATCATCCATGTGGTGCTGGCTTTATGGTCATGCAGAATGCAAGAATTGTGGGGTCAGGCAGGCTTCCACGCAGATTTAAGAAGGTTGTCTGGGAGGCCAGGCAGTGTGCTCCAGAAAAGGCAGTACGTGAAGCTGTGAGAGTGAAGCTGAAAGTACAGTGGAGACCCCAGGAAGTTGGAGAAGCCAGGAATGTGGAACGTTTGCTAAGGAAACCCACAAGCAGTGAGCAGAGCCACTCCAAGAGGAGATCATGAGGGTTGCAGGCGGTGGTGCCATAGGGGAAATGCTGCCCAATGGTTTGGAGCTCACATCTCACAACTTGCTGTGTGTGCTGGACAGGGAGCTACAGGATTTAATGTTTGCCCTGCTGGTCTATTCCTTTCTATCTCTGTTTCTTCCATTTGGGATGGAATGTTTACTCTGTGCCATTGTATGTCAGCAGTGTTTAACTTTCTTATTTGTACAGGGGCTCACAGCTAAGAGTTTGCCTTGAGTCTTAGAGGACTTTTCAGCAATGCTGGAACTGTTAAAATTTTGGTGACTCTTAAGAGATAGACTAGCCAGGTGTGGTGGCACACGCCTCTAATCCCAGCACTTGGTGGGGGGATGAGGCAGGACAATCACTGTGAGTTTGAGGCCAGCCTGGGCTACACAGTAAGTTCAAGACCAGCCTGAACTACATAGTAAGATGCTGTTTCAAAAAAAAAGAGAAAGCAAGATAGTCTAAACGCATTTTGCACAGTGAGAGGGACATGTGATTTTTTTTTTTTTTTTTTTTTTTTTTTTTGCTTCTTTGTTTGTTTTTGACACAGGGTCTCACTATGTAGTTCAGACTGGTCTTGAACTCACTGTATAGCCCAACCTGGCCTCAAACTTGTGACAATCCTCCTGCATCAGCTTCCTGAGTGTTGGGATTATAGGCATGTGCCACGATGCCCAGCAGACGTGAGTCTTCTAGGGACCAGAGGAGGAATGTTACTTTTAATTTTTTTAATAATCTATTTTGAGACAGGATTTCACTTGCCCAGACAGGGCTCCAACTTGCAATCCTCCTGCCTCAGCCTCCAAGAGTGTTGGGATTACAAGCATGCACACTACACCACCTGGCTCTTGGAACTTTTCAAGAATGTATCATATGGGCAAGAAAATTGTTAAAAATCTGTAAGCTGCCCATCGCACAGGAAGTATCACAAAGAATCAACAACTGGGATCTCATCTTATTAAAAAGCTTTTGCACAGCAAGAAAAACCACCAACAGAGTGAAGAGACAACCCACAATGTGGGAAAAAATGTTTGCCAGCTGTTGCTCAGACAAAGGATGACTATCGAGAACATACAAAGAACTCAAAAAAATCAGACCTCCCAAATTTAAAGACCCAATCCAAAAATGGGCATCTGAGATGAATAAACATTTCTCAGATGAAGAAATACAAATGGCAAATAAATATATGAAAAAATGTTCAACATCACTAGTCATTCGAGAGATGCAAATGAAAACAACACTGAGATTCCATCTCACCCCACAAAGAATGGCTATTATCAAGAAGTCAACTAATAACAAATGCTGGAGGGGCTGTGGGGAAAAAGGAACCCTTCTCCACTGTTGGTGGGAGTGTCGACTGGTGCAGCCACTGTGGAAATCCGTATGGAGACTCCTCAAAAAACTAGGATTGGAGGTCCCATTTGACCCAGCTATTCCCCTGCTGGGTATCTTCCCAGAAGAATTAAAAACATCATACCACAGTGATATATGTGCACCCATGTTTATAGCAACACAATTTGTAATAGCTAGATTGTGGAAACAACCCAAATGCCCATTAACTGAGGAATGGATAAAAAAAGATGTGGTATTTCTATACAATGGAGTACTACTCAGCCATAAAGAAAGATAAACTGGAAACTATTATAGGTAAATGGATGCAACTCGAGAAAATACTCACAAGCGAAATAAACCGGATGCACATTTGTAAACATCGTATTGTCTCCCTAGTATGAAAATGTAATTTCACTGTGACTATTCCATTCCTTAGTCTTCTATTTTTATGTAGCTTTTACATGGCTTAATCTTATACTGAGTAATATTTTTCTCCAAAAGGTATTTGTACATTCTCTAATGCTTGTTTGTTAATACATGAGAATGTTTACTTGTCTTTAAAAAAAATAAATAAATTTTAAAAAATGGTGAGATTTCTTTAAAAAAAAAAAAAATCTGTAAGCTGTATAACTGTTATTGCATCACCTCTCCTTCCCCTACAAGGTACACAAAAGCAGAGCACCCTGACTAGGTCACAACTCATAGATCTCAGTTTTTCCTACTGGATGAGGGCTTTGCATCAGCATTTCCAAGTAAGAATAAGCACTCACCAAGAAACCGGTAACTAATTGATACCACCTGACTCCAAGGTGAAAGGACCTCAGTGTTCTGTAGTAACTACTCAGTAAAACGGCAATGGTTTTTTTTCCTATTATTTATCTCAAACCACCTCTATGCACAAATAGGAGAAAGAAAAAAGGAATACTTTAAACAGTCTAAAGAGATTTTCACATTAAAAATAACTGCAATTCCAACAGAGCAGACACACAAAGACAGAATAGGACAGGAGAAATCAGCGCTCATGATTAGGAAGGGAAGCCTTAACAAATGGCTCTATTCTATTCCAAGAATATTTTTCTCTCTCTCTTTAGATGACCCAAATTCCCTTTAAAAAACTATTTCTAGTCAAAGGTTCTGAGACTTCCAGGGTTTCAAAATAAGCCCAGGTAGGATTAGTTCAGACAATATTTTAACTCAGTGTTGGGTGCTGATTCCTCTCAAAGGAAAAAGTCAAACATAGCTTTAGCTACAGCTAGGCAGTTTTCAGGGCAAATCAGGCAGTGAGCACTAACAGCAGTAAGATAAAGGCTGGGTTGCAGGAGTCCCAGGCTAAGGCTGGGAGCAGAAATAGCCCAGGAACAAGTCATCAGAGACTAACTCCTTTTGCTGTTGAGTCATCTTATATAACCCAACTGTGGCCACAGACGAAGCGTAATATTATCAGCACTTCTGTGAGTGTGGTTGCTGGGTCAAGTTAATCTTCATGCAGGCTAAGAATATAATGCCTTTGCTAGACTTTAGCAAATTCAATGTTTCCAGTAGAGAGAGATAGAAGAACATTTTTAAAGATGTGAAGTACTTATGGTGCTTGCAAAGAAAGTGCAATGGAAAACATCTCATTAAATTGAAAATGGGTTATTTTAAAGAGCATGGTATTCAAAGCAAACATTATAAGCTTTGGCTTAGCTATCACAATGTTCTTTAAATAAAAGTACATTTAGAGACTCCCAACTCAGCTAACTGAAAGTCAGTCTCTCTAGTCCTCAATATTAAACTAAAATAGAGTCAAAGGAAGAGTATTTGGCAACAGTATCTCAAACCTATTTTTCTTTCTTATACAGAGACATTTTAGATGACATTTTAGAAAGATGTAACATAATCTCAAGTAATCAAAAGATGAAGAATTAGAAACATTAATTCTGGGGCTGGGGGTATAGCTCAGTGCTGCAGTGATTCCTAGCACACAGAAAATCCTGACTTTGAACCCCAGGGCCCCAGGAAGGAAGGAGGGATGGAGGGAGGGGGGAAGGAATGGAAGGATGAGGAAAAGGAGGTAAAATATATAAATACTAAAGGGAATATCAACCACACCTTCAATACCCCATCACTATCATGAATATACAGTTGCCATTTCCTTCCCCAACCCTTAATCCTCTGTAAATTGAAAAGATATGGTAGGCAGGAAATTCTTGTTAAAAAGAAACGGAGGAAGGGAAAAACAATTGACTGCTTATTACACTGCATGCTTCTTTCGTGCAGTTTGTGCATGAGAGAAGGAAGAGTTGAAAACAAAGCAAGTGCTTTCTCAACAGGTTTCCTTACAACATTATTTCCAAGACTATGGTATATTTTAGCAGAATTCTACAATTTAAAAAATTGTGAAAAATTGCATATTGTTTCTTTCTTGGATCTTCACAATGAAGCTTAGTATGTAAAAGATTCTAATGTGTCCTAGAGCAATGGTGGCAAATCTATGTCACGCATGCTGCAGTGGGCTGTCTGTTATCACTGAAAGCTCCAAAAGGTTTGCCATCACTATCCTAGAATAAACCTGCCTATTTTGCTTTAAGCAAGCATTTTCAAACTCACTTGACTCCAAAACAGTGATTTAGGGAAACTAATTCTAGGGATAAATTCCTGGGTAGGGCAGGAAATTCTGAGAATTCCTACTTCTGTTTAAAAAACTAAAATAACTAATCAACTTTACCCCTATCTTGTCTGAAATATTCAACTGCATTTTTCATCTGAATTCAAATTAGATTGTCTTTAATAAGCATCTTCCAAAAGAGCTCAAATGTTAAATCATCTGTAGTTTCACATAAAATAAATATGCTACTATACTTTGACAAAATGCTTTACAGTTTTTAAAATGAAAAAAATTTTCGTTTATACATACACACACACCCTTCCTACAAGCTACATAATAAGTGGTACAGTCAAGACCTAAACCTCAGACTGGCTAATTCTAGTGTGGTATCCTATCTTTTGGTAAAAACAAAAACAAAAACAAAAACAAAAAAACTTCTTTGAGCTAAACTGAGAGACTATAGGCAACGTGTACTGCATGATGTAAAGTTATGAAAACCTGACTTAACAGACTTCCAGGAGACAACATGACCATATTATACTAACCAATAGTTGAGGATGGGGCTCAGATTTTTATAAACAAATTATGTATATCAATCTAACCACATCTTTTTGCTAGATTAAGAGAGAGCTGATTCTTACTTAATAATTTTCTCATGCGCATGCCTGTGATCCCAGCACTTGGGAGGCTGAGGCAGGAGGATCACGAGTTTGAGGCTAGCCTAGGCTACATAGGGAGTTCAAGGTCAGCCTTAATTACATAGTGAAACTCTGTCTCAAAAAGCCAAAAAAAAATTTTTTTTTCTCTCATGACTACAGAGTAGACAAGAGAGTAGAAAATTAGCCATGTAAAAAGATTACCTATTTTCAATGATCTCCTTTTTTTTTGTGGGTACCGGGGGTCGACCTCAGGACCTCGCGCGCCAGCAGGCGCTCGTGCCGCTGAGCGATATCACTGGCCCTTTTTTCATATGTGGGATCCGGGAGTCGAACTCGGGCCCTCGCGCTTGCCAGGCAGGCACGTACGCCGCTGAGCCATCTCACCGGCCCCAATGATCTCATTTTTTACACTACAAAAATATTTCATACATGAGTGACCTAGACTTGAGTTACAAAGAAAACTAGATTTAGCGCAGCTTTCACATCTAAGTGTTCATTTGGCATAACATCTAAAAATACCCCTGAGACAGACAGAATGAGCACAGGTGACAACTTTTGCTCTTATTGTATTTAAATATTTTAAAGTTCCAGTTTTTCACAAAAACTATTCGAAACAATGCAAGCAAAATTTAATCCTAACTTCTATCTCATTTCAGGTTCAAAATCTTCATTATCACAGAAAGGATAGTACTAAAAATACTTCTTAGGTTAGAGAGAAAAAAAATCCTTCAATACTTTTTTTTTTCCCAGTACTGGGGATTAAACTGAGGGGTGCTCTACCACTGAGGTACATCCCCAGTCCTTTTTATTTTTTATTTTGAGACCGGGTCTGGCTAAATTGCCTGGGATGACTATGGACTTTCAATCCTCCTGCATAAGCCTCCAGACAGCTGGGATTGCAAGCATGTGCCACCACACCTGGTCCCTTAAATCCTTTAAGTGGAAAATGTACCTTAGTGTTTAGATCTATAAATGAAACTTTAAAGTATCTACATGTGTGTCTTGGCTAACACCCAAATAATGTTGTTGGCAGACTTAGGTTACTTTTTGGTTTGCCAACTTCAACCATTTCATTATCCTTATATTAAGGGACTGAGTAGGCATTAAAAAAAAAAAAAAAAGCCAACAATAGCCTTGGACATATGGTTAGGGAACAGCTCAATTGAAAAAGCCCAGACTCAGCAATGATACCAATTAACATCTGTACAACCTTACTAACTTCCCAAAGCACCCCTTCATCTGTCATTGTTTATCTGTGCAATGAACTGTGAGGTACTTAAGCTGGTGATTTTTACTATCACAGGATAATGAAATTGAGTTTCTAAAAGGCTAAGTAAGCAGCTTGCCCAAGGTCACACCAGCATTGAGAAATGAGCCAAGAGTAGACTCAGAATTCGCAGTTCTCAAACTAGTCCTCTTTTTTACTATAACAACTGTTCTCTGGGAAGTGGGGTAGAGATGGGTACAGGATATGTCCTTCCTTACACTCTGTTGGTCACGCCTCTAAGTGCCTTGCCCTGTCGGCAGACCAGGGAGCCTCTGATACCCATGCGAGCGAATCACAGCCTCACGTATGCTGAGGCAGAAAAATTTGCAAAGCATCACACGACCTTGATATTGTAAACACAGGGACAAAGTACCAATTGGTAATAAGGGGAACCATAAAGTATGGATAATATAAACCTTAACTAACTTACTGTACTTCACGATGTTAATTTTTCCTGGGACATAGAAACTGAGGCACGAATTGTATCTGTGTAATTTGTAACAACAATTTTCTAAAATAGTCACTATGACACTAAAAGTATCAAATATTTTTGATAAATGTTGTAATCCAGGGGAGACGCATTGGTTGATGCTGACTTGAGAAAGGTTTTACCTGATGACCTAAAATAAAAGTGAAAAGAAAAAGACAATAACTTCAAAAAACACAGAAACATTTCAAACTCCTTTTTTTAATGTTCAAAATTGCCTGCATACTAGAAAATCGTGGTAACTCTAGATGTGCCTTGCTCCAAGCAATGAATGTTCTGAAAAGTTATTTGAAATATTACAATATATAAAAAATTCAATAAAGGACCTACAATGTCAGAAATTCCTAACCTAGATAATTTCATGGGAATGGGTTTGAAGATTCATGACATCCTGGATGAGCAGAACTGTTTAGGAGGGAAGTCTAACAAACAGAAGCAGCTCTGCCCTTACTTGCAAGAATCTGAAAGTCTCCAAATGTCTCCTAGATTTTCCTCTGTTAGGAAATGAAGAGGGTTGGGTGAAGCCAAGCCTAAGCTTAGGTCCAGCTTTAGCGTACTATAATTGGCAAAGAATATTTTTTCTATACTAAATAGCCAAACCTAATTTTATTACTGAAGTGAGTGTTAACTAAGTAGAAAAGGAAAGTTGTACAAAGTCCCTGCTGCTTGACAGATGGAGATGCCAAAAGTTGCTAGAAAAAGGTTTCCCATCTGGGCCACTTCTCAAACAATCAGCATTCAGCCATTCATTCAAAAATAAATAATAAATGTGTGCCTGCTATGTATCACGTTTTGAGTATAAAGTAGCTAATCTGAAAGAAACACAGTCACTGCCCTTCTGGACTGTATAATCTTTTTTTTTTTTTTTTTTTTTTTTTTGTGGGTACCGGGGGGTCGACCTCAGGACCTCGCGTGCCAGCAGGCGCCCGTGCCGCTGAGCGATATCACCGGCCCCTTTTTCGTATGTGGGTTCCGGGAATCGAACTCGGGCCCTCGCACTTGCCAGGCAGGCGCTTAAGCCGCTGAGCCATCTCACCGGCCTATGGACTGTATAATCTAACAGAGTAGATGAACATTAAATAAAGCGTTATTTCATTACAGTGGTATTTAAAGCCACAAAGGAATAGTAGATGGTAATATGATGACCTATGAGGGATGTATAAGCTCCAATGAAGAAAGGATTTCTAAAATTAACACAAGCTGAGACCTAAAGAAAAAGCAGGTATTAGCCAGGCAATGGAAGATATAATGATTCCGAGGAACAGAAGAAGGCCAGCTTTGGCTGGCTCGAGATGAGGAAGGAAAAATGGAGAGATAAGGCAGAAACACATATGTAGCACATGAAGGGTCATGTAGGTAAGTTTAATGATTTTGACCTTTATCTGAAATAGAATATAAACCAAAGGTTTAAAGGAGAGGAGTGACCTGTTTCAAATTATGATTTTAAAGCTAGGCATGGTGGTGCATGCCTGCAATCCCGGCACTTGGGAGGCTGTAGCAGGAGGATTGCTGTAAGTTTGAGGCAATCCTGGGCTACATATTGAGTTCAAGGCCAACCTAAACTACATAGTGAGACCTTGTCTCCAAAAAAACCAAAAACAACAACCAACAACAAAAATGCATGATTTTTTTTCATTTGAGGCTTTTTTTTATTAATATATATATATATATATATTTTTTGTGGGTACCGGGGGGTCGACCTCAGGACCTCGTGCGCCAACAGGCACACGTGCCGCTGAGCGATATCACCGGCCCCTTTTTCGTATGTGGGATCCGGGAGTCGAACTCGGGCCCTCGCGCTTGCAAGGCAGGCGCTTACGCCGCTGAGCCATCTCACCGGCCCTATTAATATATTTTTGTAGTACATAGTATTTACATTCCTTGTGTGGAGATGGTACATATACAAAACATTTCTTAATTCCTTTTTCATTCCCCTTCCTTCTCTTCCCTCCTCTCTCCTTCCATCTCTTGATCCCCTTTCCATTTGAAAAAGATCTATCTCCCTACTTCCTAATACCTATCTTTTATTTTGCTCTTTATTTATAATTTGGGTTTCTCATATAAGAGAAGCCATGTGATATTTAAGCTTGTGTGTTCAATTTATTTCACTTAAATGATCACTCTGATTGCCTTGTAAAAAATGATTTGGAGGTGGTATAAAGCTGAATTGGCAAGGCCAATGGGGAAGCTATTCTGGATGTCCAGGTGGGATAAGACTAGATGTCTGGTATCTTTGACAGCCTTCTATGGTTGCTTCCAGTCCTTGCTGTCTCCTATATCATCCTAATTTATTCTGCATATAATTGAATGCTTGCTGTGTGCTAAGTACTCCCATTCAGACTCCTTGGCACAAGTGGCAAAATCAAGGTCACGGTAGCTCTGTAAGGAACTACCACCATAAGCCCATTGCACCTCTCTTAGTCCTCCTTATGGCTAGATAGCGAAAAGTCTACACATCGGTATATAGGTTTATCAACTCCTACAACAAGGGGGACCCTAATCACAGCTATAGCAGAATTCACAAGTTTGTCCCAAAAGCCTGTGCTGCTTTGTGCCTCTGACTTTGAAGACCATAGATTAAGTAGGTTCCTCTCTCCATAATCAGCTGAGTGAACACAGAAAATAAATATAGTATGTTCCCCAATGCAACATTGTTACTGCACAAATGATCGTTTTATTGTACAAATGATCCTCTTATTGCACAAATGATCCTTTTCTTTTACACTTAAAGGCTATGCATTAAAATACCTCTAAAGGACACTGTGTTCTCTCTTGCATGGTGGCCGGCCCTCGAGCTGTGAGGTGTACTACTTATCCTACTTTTGCTTGGCTGGCGCTCACTCTGCAGAGCCTGTTTCTTTTCCTAGCTATAATAAATCTTTGCTACCATTTGTGTTGTCTTGACCAATTCTTTGCTCAGGACAGAAAGCACACTGAGTTTTGTTCACTTTTTCATGGTGGCCTGCCATCATGCTGTAGGGTGTACTTTTTTCCTACTTTTACTTGGCTCAAATTCACTCTGCAGAACCTGTTTCTTTTCCTACCTTTAATAACTTTGCTACTGTTAAAAAACAAAAAACAAAAAACAAAAAACCTCTATAGTCTAAAATTGACAGTGATTAAGGTTGCGCAATTATGTAAATATACTAAAAACATTTAATTTTATTCTTTAAAATGGGTGAACTGTATGGTATACAAATTCCATAAAACAGCTCAATAAGCTGTTACAAACAAACCCCTTCTTCCTTACAGATCATGATACTATGGATGAGTGAAATGAAAGTGGATGAGTAGAGATGAAAGTGCTGAACCTACAGCTTCCTAAAAGTGTTGCATATTGACATATTTTATATTCACAGAAAAGCCAGAAAGTCTCTTAAGAAATCAAATCTACAAGGTTTACATTTCCTTGTAAACTATCTAAAAGTTTAGCAATAATAATATATAAACTTTCAAAAGAGCTGTCTTTTGTTGTTTTTTGTTTTGTTTTGTTTTTTGAGACAGGGTCTTACAACATAGTTCTGGCTGGCCTTGAACTCACTTTGTAGCCCAGAGTGGCCTTGAACTCATGGAGATGCTCCTACCTCAGCCTCCCAAGCGCTGGGATTATGCGCGTGCTCTACCACGTCTGGCAAGCACTGTCTTTTTTGAGAAAAGTATGATGGATACAAAAGAGGTAAAGAAAACATACCAATCAATTTCTCCTTTATGCACCTATGTTTATGCAGGAAAGGTATAAACTGAAAGCACGCACTTCAAACAGGCTTAGGACTTCAAAGGTTTCAGACACTTAATGAACCTTCTGACCCGCTCGCCAGGCATTGCTGCTCTACAAGTGGCCTCTCCCACTCCTCTTAGGGTAAACTGTGGAAGGGGATAGGACTGCAAACAGAAAGCAAGTGGTCCTTAAAATCTCATGGATAATTTTAAAAATTTACTGATTGCACTGAATTTAGAAAGTTACCAATAGCTAAGGAGCCTCCTTTGAATAGAAAGGTAGCAACGGTTGATGCTGTTTAATGTAGTCAAGGTTTGGCTTAAAGGCTGCTCTAGGCTCATGTGAAAAAGAGAAAATAACTCTAGTACTTTGGGATTTCCAGTAGCAAGGACTGTAGGCACCTGTGGACATGGGCCCTTAACTTTTAGCACAGCAAGTTTTAGAACCTTCACTATGAGACTGTTTTTAAAACCTAGAAGGCTTACTCAGGAAAGAATGTGTGTCTAATGACAGACATTCTCTGTAGACAATGGGTGTCCAGCCTTTTGGGTTCCCTGGGCCACAATGAGTGAAGAGGAATTGTCTTGGGCTACATATATAAAATATATAATACATAATATTGTTAATGAGTAACAAATCTTTAACTTTAAAAAAGACAACATAATTTTTAAAAAGACAACATAAAAATGAACCTAGTGGAATATTTGACCTTGAATTTGTGAAACTAATGTATCAGTGTCTGGTTCCATGGAAGTGGTTGCAGTTTTCAGTGAGTTCTCAAGGTGTTCATCAAAAATTTTTGATCTAATTTTACTCTCTGTGTGCTTCATTCCTGAAAATAGTTGTTCACAAATGTATGTACTGCCAAAAAGCAAAGACACAAAGTGTGATTGTGAAGTAAGGGATATTTTTCTTCGGGAAAACGGGTCTTACGAAAGTCTAGTAAAGAGACATGATCAATTTTTTTCTGAGTTGAACGTCTAATTGCAACCGTACACATTCCATTTGAAAATTCACAGACAATGTATTTATGTTGATTGAAAATGTAATTGCAAATATACCAAAAAACTGATGATTTTTTTTAGAGTCCCCAAACCTATTTATTCTCAAATTCCTGTACCAAAAAGGAAAGCAAGACAGCATATATTTCACTGTTCACTGGACTGTGTTTAGCCAGCATATAAACGCATAAAGTTATTTGCACAAGCACAAATCACTTGCACAAGCACACGTAACATCTGACATGCAGGTTTTGATTGGACTGACTATATGTGGCGGGCTCAGGAGGCCGAGTTAGCACTGTACTGCATCCTCCCCTGCATAGTGTTCTAGTTGTGCCAAGACAGTCCACATTCAAGTACTGTGCAAGTGAGTCATGAAAAATACTGCTAAAAATCACATAGGAACTGAAGTTTATGGTCTTGTGGGGCTGCCTTACTACCTGTCCAGGGCTGCAGGCAGCCTACAGGTTCCGACAGGCCTGCCAGACAACCATGAGTAGACAATCATTTTTCTGAGGAGGAAGAAGGACATTACCTAACGAATACTAATGTGCATGTACATAATAAGAGCTCTCTGGAAAGTTCAAATTTAATCTTTGGTAGAAAGATGAAATAAAAATATGAATGAACCTAAAAAAAACACATCTATGAAGGGTGCCATTAACAGAGGCTCAAATGCCAGAGACAACATAATATTGCGTTGGCTATGTTCATTGAAAGAAGAAAACAAGAAGGGGCCAGAGTAATAGTTTAGGGGAAAGGCGTATAATGTTTACAAATGAACAGTAAAAGGAGTCCAACTCAAGATGAAACTCTTACATTTCTCTTAATAATGAAAACAGTCTCCATATTGGTCAGGACAAACAGAAACATGAAGATGGAATTGGGCCTGGATGGAAAGGGAGTGTAGGGACTCTGCCACTTGCAATGATTTCTAATGCTGCCTCTGAGATGACTCTTATGGGGAAATGGAGTCCTCCTCTAAATTCTCTTTTATTATCCCCAGAACCTACCTCCTGTACAGTCACTAGCTCTGGCTTCAGATGGGAAGAGAGAACATTGCTTTAACATAGATGAGAACCCAAGCCTACTCAAGTTGTTTGTTGCATGGATTTACCAGTGATAGAGGCAACAGCAGTCTCGATGTAAACAACCTGCTATATCAAAGACTCCTGGATGTAGAGGCACAAGCAAGTCCACCAGCGACAGCAGCAGTAGTTAAGAGACCCTTTCGAGGAGCACCATGTGTTGATTCAAGAAAAGTTTATCAAGCATCTCAAACTGAATCAAGCAGTAAGAACAGGGGATAGGGCAGAGATGAGAAGACATCAGGCCTGTCTTGTGGAGCTTATGGTCTTGTAGGGTGATTCCTAGGTTGCTATGGGTACTTGAAAACCAGGAATGGAGTTGAATCTTTATCACCTCTCTGAGACCCATTAATTGAAAGAGTGTTTCAAAATTCTGAAAAAAAATTAATTTATTCATTTTAATTAAAAAACAAACCATGACCATTTATCCTTAAGGAGTTCATAGAATGTTTATTCTAAACACTGACTTTTGTTATTTGAACAGATACATATTTTAATGAAAACATAATTCTGTTGAATATGAAAAATCCTAAGTGAAAATTTTCACCTCCTAAGAAATTTTCCTGCTACATTAAGACTTGATGTTATTTGCTCTTTTAATCTATTAATAGAAATTGCAGACTAGCTTCTACCACCTTCCATTCCCCCAAGCTTCCAAATAGTGGCAAAGTTGGGATTTAAACCTATGTATGTCTACAAAATCAACAGAGCAAACCAACTGCCAAAACTCCATCTCATGCCCCCTTTTTAGACCAAAGGTAGCACAAGGTCTCTAGAAGATAGGCAAGTAACATCAATGAGCTAAACAGCAGGTAATGCAAATACCTATATTTCATGAGCAGTAAAACTACAGGGAGTTGAAGCAGAAACTGAAGAGGATAGCAACTATTTGGTTCCAATGATTGCTACCATGTATGAAGTTGCAATTTAAAAAAGATCTAGAAATTCAAATTTTTATTTATACTTCTGAACATATAGATATTAATCCAAGTTCATTTGTTTAAAGAGCACTGTGTAAGTCAAACAGGTTATCAGCTCTCTATCTTGGCTAATGCATCATCTTTTGAACAGCTTTGATCTGGTATGCTAAATTCTTCAGATTTACTGCCATAATTGTAACAGTAATAGGTGAGGCAAAAGGTTCATTAATTCCTTAAATACCAAGAAGGATGCTCACTTTTTCAGATAGCCCAGATGGACTCATGGACTAATACCATGCAAGATAGAGCTGATCACAAAGTCTTTTTTCTCCTAGGGGCTCACAGAATAAATTTCACTTCTTTCCTACAGCAATTTCATCCTGACTGCTTGCTTACCCGTTTGTCAATGTCATTGTGTTGAAGCTGCACAAAGCGTGCACTGATGGCTGCAATGTAACTCTGCTGATTGGAGAATGCCACACGGCCAGCACCTTTGGGGTACTTCAGCTCTGGGTCCGTGTCAATTCCAGCATAGCAGACACCACCATACAAACGGTCCATGATCATTGCCAGTTCAACTACAAGAAAATAAACATGGCTATGTATAAATATTTGGGAAGTAGTTTTGCCCAAGAGAATAAGACTCTTAATTAAGAGTAATAGAGTAATTAAGAAAAGGAAAACCCATGTTAAGCATCATGAAGGATGTCCACATCAGTCTCATCAAGTTGGGGAGCTCTACTCACACAACATTTTAAAATAAAATGGTGAAAAAAAAGAAATTTAAACACACATAAGAGTTTATATGATCAGAACTTAAGGCAACAATATAAAAGGAATGATGTATCAGTAATCCTCCTGTTCTAATTTCTAACTTCTTGGTCTACTGGGATGGGTCCAAGGTAGGCAGAGCATTCCAAAATGCTGTAAAAAGTTAGTGAGAAACACTTACTGAACTTTAAGACTGAAAGCAGCTGCTAATGTCACACTGTTATAGTAGGACTGAGCTATAGAAAGAATTAATTCCTCATTTTAACTAGAGACAATATGTCTAGATTTAAAGTAAATCCCTATATTAACAAAAAATTAAAGATTTTAAAGAATATATTCCATCCCAACCGAGAAATCTCTACACTAACCTCTCAGATTGAATTCTAAACAATACTAGTAATGATAAAAGCAGCAATGAACATTTATTGAGCATCTATAATGTGCCAGAAAAGCACTAAGTTGCTACATAAGCCATAAAAGCACACCCATCCTGTACCTTGCTACAGGTCCAAAGGTCTGGTCTGTATTCTTTGTCACATTTCTTGCCTTCATATGAGTAAATTTACAAAGCACTTATAGGAAGGCATTGGAAACTGAACCACTCCAATGGTCTGATATACCATCAAAATATACCCACCATCAAGGTACCATGGAAAGATACTTACCTGCATCCCAAATTGCCTGAAGGTAATTGCTTACTTGAAACTGGACAGCATCTCTTCCATGTAAGACCATTCCTTTTATGCCACAGTATAAATCCAAAAGATTCAGCCCTACCCCTGGGAAGTGACCCAAATACCCATTTTCCTCCAAAACCTATATATGGCATTTGGAAAGGAAAAGGCAGGGAGGATACACGATGACCTGGTCACAGCCACTGTGCAAAGACCATCACACAATGTGCAAAGAACCCTAAAGGAACCAGTATCTGCGGAGAGGGAAAGCACCACAACCTGGTAGGATGGGGAAGATTTTTGCAGCAGCTGCAAGGGCTGAAGGGTGAATGGTGTAAGAAGCTCTTGCCCCAAGATTTCTACACATAGAATGAAAGCCAAATATTGGTTTAATACTAACCTACTGAAGCAATAATAAAAACTGCGTGACCATGTCAGAAGGGATATCTTTCTTTTTTTAATGTGGGTACCGGGAGTCAAACTCAAGACCTCGCGCTTGCCAGCAGGCACTTGTGCCACTGAGTGATATCACTGGCCCTTTTTTTCCTTTATGTGGGTACCAGGAGTCGAACTCAGGACCTCACGTTTGCCAGGTAGGCATTATGCCGCTGAGCCGTATCACTGGCCCGGGATATCTTTTTAACTCTTTAAAATTTCTTTTCATACTAGACTGCCTAAAAATGGTACCTGTTTTCTAAGTGCCTGTTTTTAATAGGAAAAATGACCTGTAACCAATGGGTAATTGTCAAGTGAGAAAATAAGCTAGCAATAACTCAGCCCAAGAATGAGTGCTATTAAAGATGGAGCAGCAGAAAGCCATCCCAATTATTCCATTACGGTCAGAATTACTGAATAATATCAGCAAAGGAGCATCGTTGGTTAGAGCTCAGCTTCAGGAATCCCATTCATTTGGACAATGCAATAAAATCCGTGCCCATACTCTGAATATCAGAGTTCAATAGTTACTCAGACTTCATCCCAACAACCCACCAAGGTTTAAGCTTCTCCTCATATGGCTAATATTATCCTACAACAGAGATAGAGAAACTGAAAGTAGGATTATTATTTATTACAATCATCAATGGATTTCCCTCACTGGTCAAATACGCTTAGTAAAATAAGTAACCTCAGGGCCCTGGAAATTAAATACTACTAATTTTCCAAAGACCAGGTTCCTCTAGAACGGAAAAAGAGAGGATAAACTCTCTAAGCCTGATGAGTAGCTAGGAAAAGAATGCTGGCAAGGAACCAAAGAGCATGTATCTACCACAAGAGGAATGATGTGAGAAGGCAATGGATTAAGAAGGCACACCAGTTGTGAGCTTAAAGCTCCAGTTAAGGAGAAGAGTTACTGTACCCAAAGGTTCTTCTACATCATACTGCCCTCCAAGGGATCCTAGTGACCCCCTGATGCCAGAGGAGGTGCTTCTGCAACCAGGAACACTCCATTACTTCATAAATCCATCTTCTGCAAAATCATCTCCGTGTGCCAAGGATTACATCATGACTCATGCTGCTGGCAGTTAAGAACTTTTGATAGAAAGCAGAAACCCTCATCCATTTATGCTTTTATGAAAACTAATTATAAATAAATCATCTTCATTTATGAGCTTAGTCATTTTCTTGGCCATCAAAAAGTCTGAAGGGGCCGGTGAGATGGCTCAGCAGCATAAGCGCCTGCCTGGCAAGCGCGAGGGCTCGAGTTCAACTTCCGGAACCCACATACGAAAAAGGGGCCGGTGATATCGCTCAGCGGCATGGGCGCTTGCTGGCGTGCGAGGTCCTGAGGTCGACCCCCGGTACCCACAAAAAAAAAAAGAAGTCTGAAGACATTGAGCCAATAATGTCTCATTTGAGTGAAGGGCAATTTATTGAAAAGCTAGAAGAAACCAAGATGTCTAAAGGAAGGAGGTTTTAGAGACTATGGAAATATCCCATCTCTCTACCCTAATTTGTTTTAACTATAGAAAGTCTAATATAATATCATGATCATCCTTGAAGAAAAAACCAGTAAATCTTCACTCAGTACACTTCCTGAAGGCTAAACTTACAAAAGAATCAAAGACCAGAGATGAGAAAAGGGGCTATGATTTTGACTACTTGGAAGATGGAAAAACGGAAGAAAAGCAGTAAAGTCTAGCAAGGGTGAACTAAAATCTTAAGTTCATCTGTGCGTTGTGACCACCAACCTCCTCATGAAGCCTGAGTCCTTCATCAAGGATGTGTCTTACTGGGAATATAGTAAAACCAGCCACTCAGCCTATGATAGTGAATTCCAAACCACCCTCTACAGAAGAAAGGGCAGGGGGAGAATTGCTCTCAGGAGCATGTTCTTAATATTTACCCCAAGGAAGATGAGGGTAGCAGAGCAGGGCACAGGGGTGAAGGAGTCTGGAGTTCACACAGAGACAACAGCAGGCATGGCGTCCACGGGGAAGGCAGCACTCTCCAAACCACATTTTTTTCTCTTCTCAACCAGACAGTGTTCTCAGGGTCTGTCTGGCAGCCACATCCAAGGGTGTACTGTACTTTGGACAAGATGCTCTGTACTCCAAAGTCAACTCACACCATCTCATGAACAACTTCCACAGTAGCAACAACACTACCATGAGCATAACCACTGTGCCACCAACTGGAGAGGGAAGCAGAAATACTACAGCTGTGGAATATACAGCATTCCCATAAATCCTTCTGGGTTGTAGTGACAATGCCTCTAAAGTATAGCACCTCCATGATCCAATAACCTCTCCAGGAATCTCTTAACCCAGTCAAACTGATAATTAACATTAATTGACACAATTCCACCCTTGTCAACTTGACACCTAATCACATCTCCTTAAACCATACTTAATCTCCAAATAAACACAATAACAAGTCATAATTCCACCTAATGTGATAGAACTATTCTGGGTACAACCAAAAATACAACAATCCCTGGACCCCAAAGTCTCAACAATTCTAGCATTGGTCAAAAGTCCACATCCAAGCCTACTCTGAGTTAGACTCATGGCAAACTTATCTTGTGAACCCCTCTAAAAATAAAAAAACAAATTACATATTCCCAAGATACAGTGGCACAGGGTAGTCACTCCTATCCCAAAAGGGAGGAATAGCTGTTAGAAAAGAATCAGACCAATACAAGACCAAATCCCAGGAGGGCAAACATTAAGTTCTCCAGCTCCATGGCAGCATCTGGGGCACATGGTGGTAAGATGTGAGTTCCAGAGGGTTTGGACAGCTCCAATCCTATGGCCTTGCTGTTTGCATCCCATGTAGCCTTTATCTTGGGCTAGTTCAGCTCACTGCCTGTGGCTTTCCTTGGCAGATGCCCCAAATTTTTTCTATCTCTAACTTCTTGGGATCTCCGTTGCATCTTTGGCTTTATTTCTACAGTGTCACACATTCACCTCTCAGGAACACATTGTCTAGCCTCCCAAACCTTCCTCTGAATTCCTTGATAGCCCCAAAACTCTTGAGCACCCGTAAAACCAGTATCACATGGATGCCACTAAGGACTGCCACTAGTACAAGCAGTGTTTGGTCCTCTTGAACCATGGCTGTGGCAGCCTCTGAGTGTTGGAATGGCTGAGCACAGTAAAATGAATCCTGGGGAACCAATTCCCTATCTTGGTGGCCCTTCTCAAGCAGGAGGCCCAGAGGTTCTTTTCTTAAATGAAAGGTTTACACTTTTGCATCCCAGAGCCTGTGACAAGTGAAGGGTCTTAACTGATTCTGAGATGTTGTCCTTTTTCTTCTTTCCTGGTTCAAAGTACTTGGTTTCTTTTTAGTGATGTGAATCTTTTCAGCAACCACAACCTTTGGCCTCAACATTACACATGCTTGCTTTATAGCTAAAATTTAAGTTTTTCAAATCTTTCTGCTCTGCTTTTTGCTCCTGATTCTCAATGTAAGTCTGGATAAAAGAATCCCAGAGCCTGAATGTTGGGCTGTCTTCAAATTTCCTCTGCCAGTTCAGTTAATATGTCACCTTTAAATTAAGCCTCACACAAAGTCTTAGGAGATGGACAAAATGTAGACAATTTTTTTTTTTTTTTGGCCAGAGTGTAACACACGTGGCCTGTAGTCCAATTTGCAGCAGAGTTCTTATTCCCAACCAAAACCTTCCAAGCCTGGTCTTTATTGTCCACATTTCTATCAGCATTCTGATCTGAGCTCTAACCAGAATCATCCATCAGCCTCTTCTTACAACATTTTTGGGCTTCTCTAGTCTGTCTCTCCATATCTTTCCAAATTCCTTCCACAAACCAGTTCCAAAGGCTCTGAACCACATGGTCAGGTAGAATCACTTCTCTGGTACCATTTTTAAAAAATTGGTCAGCTTTTCATAGCTGAGTCCAAAGACTCAACATATACAATTTAAAGGAGGATGAGTTTATTTTTGCTCATGGTTTTAGAGGTTTCAGTCCGTGACCAGCAGGCTGTACAGCAGGGACATCATGGCAGAAGGCAGAAGGGTGTAGTGGAGCAAAGCTGCTCACTTCATGGTGGCCAGGGAGCAGAGCATAGGGGAAGAGTGCCAGCAAAAGACACATCCTCCAAAGGTATACACTCACCACCCCCACAGAGACCAACCTCACTGGGCCCCGCCTTCTAACAGCACATTCAGCTATGAACATCAGTGCATTAATCCACTAATAAGTATAGCCCTCATGATCCAATCACCTTTCCAAACCAGTCAAGTTGACATTTAAGACTAACTGGCACAATTCGCAAGGGCAGTTCACATACCTCAAGAGAAGGAAATGTGCTCATATGCTTGCATTCTGTATCAGATGTTGAGAAGTTAAGAATATTTTAAAGCAGATGGTATGAACATCCAAATCAGACGGAGTGTTTAACTTGATTAAATTGAACTGGTAACAAGTTGACTATTACTCTATTACTGAGACAACATCCCATATCTCAGCTGAAACAGCTCCTTTCTGTACAAAGTGACCTAAATTTGAAGTGTGAGATCTAAAAATGAATCTTGGCCTTTTCACTTGTTGTGGCCTTAGACCAATTATTCCATCTGAACTCTGTTTCCTCTTCTCTAAAATGAAAGTTGACCATTTATAATCTTAATTATAATGAAGATTAAACATAAATGGGAGCTCTAAGCACACTGCTGAGTACAGAGTGGCAATCAAATGTTTAGTTTTGTCCAGGGAGTGTTTCACCCCTATTCATAAATCTTTGCTTAATGTAAAGTTGGCCTCGCTTCTGCTCTATGAGCTCCAATCCATCCAAGTTATCTCTGACTTTATGCTAATATTTCTCAATTTATCATTTATATGGCAAAATTTGACAGCAGTTGTGGGTAAAGGTTTGCTTTTTGGGGGAGAGAGACCAAAAACATACTAACATTAGAAAGTTCTTAGTGCTAATGGCAATGAAGTTAATCAAGCCAGTCAAATAATGTCAAAGCAATTCAGCAAGTCAGATATGTCAAATCTGGAATTTGGGACATTTCATACTAAACTTGGGGATGGGTTAAAAAAAAAAAAAGCTCTTACTGCTGAGAAACGATATAGTATAGGACAGTTTCACAGTGCTACTACTTTACAGAACAAAAAAAGATATTGTTATCATACCCCCATTTCCTAAATCACAAAATAAGAGTGTGATTTCCAGTTCATGACAACTACCATAATGTTTTTATAGACTGTCTGAAATAAATGATCTTAGAAAAACTCAGGATATATGTCCTCTCTATATATGGCATATATCACTGAATATTTACCTTAGAAGTGTTTGCTTTCCAGGGGTAGGGATGTAACTCAGTGATAGAGTGCTTGCCTAGTATGCATGAGGCCATGAGTTCAATCCCCAGCCTCATCAAAAAAAAAAAAAAAAAAGAAAAAAAAGAAAAAAAGTGTTTTTACCTTCCACAGAAAAGCCATCTTCATAATAGTCAGAGCAAGGGAGGGGAAAGTAGAGAAGGAAATGTCGGCATTGATCACAGAATTATCAAAAGGGAAAAAGTACAAAGAAAAGAATTATCAGAGCAATTAGTTAAGAAAGACAGGAGATCCAAAGATATAAATAAGAAAATGGTAGGACCCAGGGGTTCAGATGAACAATCTTTCAAGATTGATTTGTTCCGCAGGGCCTGGTATGATAAACTGTTGGAAGGAAGTTGTGAAGTGGAAGAAAAGCCTGTAACTGAGGGTTTTTCAAGCCTGATCAAGGTTGGGAATGGATAGCTCCCAAGCTTGGTCACTGACACAGTCCTCAAATCAGATGCGGCAGGGCCGGTGAGATGGCTCAGCGGCGTAAGTGCCTGCCTTGCAAGCGCGAGGGCCTGAGTTCGACTCCCGGATCCCACATACAAAAAAGGGGCCGGTGATATCGCTCAGTGGCACGGGGGCCTGTTGGCGCGCGAGGTCCTGAGGTTAACCCCCCAGTACCCACAAAAAAAAAAAAAAAAAAAAAATCAGATGCTGCAGCCAAGAAGTTGGAGTGAGAGAAATACTCACATTAATAAGTTGGGGGAGTATTTGGAGACCAGATATTTCGTTCTCCCCTTTTTCCTGGTGGTCTCCTCATAACCCCCAACCCTGATACATATTTCCTGTTAGAGTGATGAACTATGAATTTGGAAAGGACTTAATGTCATAGGGATATACAACAGAGTTATTTCTGTAGGACATTCAGGAAGGCAATTTGCTCGTATTCTTGAATGAAGTGTGGCAACATGTTGTTGTATTTCTAGGTGGCAGAAAGCAGAGAATCAGAACAACTGACCATTTCTTTATACTGACTCTCTAAAGAATGTGCAAACTTTAGCCACATGGTGGCATGGTGAGTCTACCAACAGCCTTTCCTGGCAGGGGGGTGAGTGAGGTGGGGAGTACACAGAAAGAAATCAAAACCTAAGAAAAAACTGGACTTGAGGCAAATCATTCTTGGTTTGCTATTGTCACCGATGCAAGTGACAGAAGGGACAAGAGACAATGGGAAAGTGCATTATTTGACCTAGAGAAACCTGCAAACAGGGGAGGAGAAAACTCATTTAGATCTGGATTTTCCACTGATATTTTTCCATTTTCAGGTTAGTTTTTTCCAGACCTATGATTTTTTCCTCCAATCTGAATAGAAGAAGGAGGAAGAGGAGACGGGGAGTGGAGAGGAGGAAGAGGGAGGAAGAGGAAGAGGAAGAGGAAGAGGAAGAAGAAGAGGAAGAAGAAGAAGAAGAAGAAGAAGAAGAAGAAGAAGAAGAAGAAGAAGAAGAAGAAGAAGAAGAAGAAGAAGAAGAAGAAGAAGAAGAAGAAGAAGAAGAAAGAAGTCACCCTATCTAAGGACTTATCTAAGAAAACACAACCTGAACTTAGGCCACTATGGGCTAAAACGGGTTGCCCTGTTTCTTCAGAGATGTTTGTGTATTTCCATTTGGAAGGATAGAGACTGTACTTAGAATAAGTGGTAATGATAATGATACCTGTCTTAGAATGGGAGAGCTTCAAACATTTAAATGAAACCTCACAGTATCCATAGAAGTAATTGTTTTGAGTGATATTTTAGTTACTTTAACATGTTAAAGAACAATTTTTGGCTCATGCTAAGGTAAAAATCCATCTGGACACTTAAAATTTCAACTGTTCAGCTGGCTCACCCATATCTAGTCCAGGATCACTCTCTGGTTACAGCCTGAAATAGGTTTAAGACTTTTCAGAATTCCATTTGGAAATAATAACAAATATAAAAAAGCATTTCAAAATCGATTTGAACAATCATTCTATGAAGAATTATGTTAGCATCTAATTAATTGTAAGTTAGAATTCTACCATGCCCTTCCTTATTATATTCTGAAATCTTTGACCTAATGCATATGATGACCTGTTTAATATGACAGTAGAATGTGCATTCAGTTTGGTGCGACATGTACTTGCTCAATGTCAGTAACACAATGATATTCAATAAAAACTTATTGTTCAAGTGAATTGTATGTACTCAATTTTTGATTGTCTAGCAAAGTCAAAATGAATTCCTTTAAAAATAGTCTTCTATTCCAAGACACATGGTCCAAAAAGCTCAGAGTATTTCAAAGAAACCCAATTCTATACACATAGGTAAAGGTTGCAGATGTCAATTTTTTTTTTTTTTTTTGGTCTAGATTACATAACTTCCAATCTGGAAGTTTTGGGATAGATAGTAAGGTTCTAAAACACCAATGTAGATTACTTAGCTACACCTAGAAACTAGTTGAACTTATGGGAAGTGTTGGCAAGGGAGGAACATTTTCATTAGACCAGATGACTTTAGATTACTATTCACACAACCACAAAAAAATTTTAAGACAAAAAAAAAAAAAAAAAAAAATCTTAGGTTAGTTTTCTAAAAAATATCTTCAAGGGCCGGTGAGATGGCTCAGCGGCTTAAGCGCCTGCCCGGCAAGCGCGAGGGCCCAAGTTCGACTCCCGGAACCCACATACGAAAAAGGGGCCGGTGATATCGCTCAGTGGCACGGGTGCCTGCTGGCGCGCGAGGTCCTGAGGTCGACCCCCCGGTACCCACAAAAAAAAAAAAAAAAAAAAAAATAAATAAATAAATAAAAAATATCTTCAAGACTTTTAAGGTATATACTTTAGGCAAAGAATACAAAATCCCATTTCTGACTAGACAACTAAAAATAAGTCTTGTCTAATACTAGCACTTACAGCATTTTGCAGGTGCAAAATGTTGAAGAATACAATTTTGTATCTTGGGATTCCCTTCTTATGGAGTATCAGTGTGATCATAGACCAAATGTGAAAAATAGATCTTCATAGGATTTGAAGAAAAATGTTATACAGGCCCTACCTACCCTTCTAAATCATTAAAAACAGTAATCCATTAAAATCACTAAAAACAGTAAAAAGATGAATAATACAAGAGGTAATTTAGCTTATAAACTGGAGTTTCTATGACTTAAAAATAGACATAAGAAGTTAAATCCAATTCTGATATTTTATAATGGTGGGACCTTTTCTTTCAGAATATTGTTTCAGATTCCCACATATTGAAAAAGGAGTTGGGCTAGAATATTAAAAATAAATTTGTGCTTGTAAATTAGTTGCAAAAAGGAATATCAAGAATACTAGCAATGCATATCCATTTGTAGAATATACATGCAGTTAAAAGAAAACCTAAGAGAATTTTTCTTCCCTCCATTCCTGATGATAAGAACAGTTAGAAAAGTCAGGAATATTCCACAACACCCCCATTCACATTTTTTTTTAAAACATAAGCTTAATTTAGAAACAAAGGGCTGCATTTTTTCTCATCTCATAATGCTGTTTCTACTTCAGCTGGACCTTCCTGGACTTTATTCTTGCCAGCAGATAAAGAATAGGCATCTCTGCTGCTTTGCTTGCTCTCTTTAGCGGTTTTCCATTTGGATGAAAATAAAATCCAACAATATTTGACTTTCTTTAATAGTATAAAATTATAAACTCCATAGTCATAATTAATATTTTAAAGTCCTTCAAAATTAAAATGAGAACATATTTTTATATAGGTCTAAGATTAACTTTTAGGTATAGAGTAGGAATTGAATAAATATGTTCAAAATATTGCAAAATTTTCAGAACTAGGAACTCATTAAAGTCATAGAGCCAAATAACTATAGGTTACCTTTTATAGTTCTGTTTTCACAAGATGACTTTAATGATCTCTGGTTTTGTTTTCATTTTTGTTGTAGTACTAAGTCTACTTGCTCACAAATGACACAAGTAATGTACTTTTGCAACTATAGTGGCAATGGTAACTTTATTTTTTGTTTAAAAATTAATATATTCTAAGAGCTTCAAAATCTTAGGTCTTAGAAGTAATTTTACTCCACTGGCAGTAACACTGATCACTAGGAGACTGATGGACAGCTGCTTAGATTTGTCACTGGATTTAAATATTGAAGTCATTAGCTCAGCATCACTCCAAACTCTCTAGTCATTATGATTCTGCTCAATCTCAGCAACACAATTATATCATCATTGGAAAGATGTTTCAGAAAAACAGGGAAGCTTTTATACTCCTAATAAAAATGACCAAATATATAATTCATTTCTCAAGCTTCATGAGGAAAAATAAGAATTCATCTCACTTGGGATGAGTTCAGTTTGATTCCCAGGGGTACAATTTCCGGCAATGGTTTGGCTCACCACTGAGTGGGTAACACAGTTGCGCCTGGCAGATTTCTGATTGGGTGACTTCTTTTTCTGTCATACATAACAAGGCTAACTAGCACTAGAATGCATGCTGCCAAATATATTATTTCTTAAATATGTGGTTAAATAGGAAAGCACTAGAGTTCATCCTTTCAACATAATGATTTAATAAAAATTTACTCTTGTACCATAAGAAGATACAGTATTTTGGGAGAATATATTTAATCACGAAAAAATCAGCTCAGTGAAAATGACACAATAGCCTTCTTTTTAGAGATTGTGAATAGCTGAATGGGAACTAGAACATTATTTAAGACTAAACGCATTGGGGATTTTTGTCGCTGTTTTGTTGTTGTGGTGTTACTATTTCCACTCACCAGCTCGGAGGGGTCGTGGAACTCCCCCGACAAAGATAGTTTTTCTGGGGTCCAAAGGCTGAGAACCATCCATTACAAAGTCACTGTCACTTAGGTTCCATGGTCGAATTTGCACCTGAAAAAAAGTTGTTTACTTGGTCCTTACTTCATTTCCATCAACCCCAAATGAGAATAAGATGACTAAAGATAAACCCACTGATTTGTGCATTTTACAACATACACAACCCAACAAAATCCAGTTAATTAGTTAATGTAATCTGCATTAAGTGCTTTCAGAAAAACCTTTGGGGAAGCTACAGTACTCAATACTCAACACTCTAGACATATACCATGAAATCTTCATAAACCATGTGTTTTTTGTTTGTTTTTAAAGGTAATCTTTTAGAGATAGATTCTGGATTTTGGATCAGATTTGTTTTAACACATCATAGATTGTTTACCACCTGTCAAAGTATACCATTTAGCTTTTTAAGAGCCCACCTAAAGGAAGAGAACAGGAACATTAGAAATATTCCCTAAGAATCATTGAAATGTCTGGTTTTAAATTCTCATCATCCCCCAAATTAAGATATTTATCTTTCAGCAACATGATTTAACACAGATTAACAATCATCAAGTCACCAAAGATATCAAATGCTGAAGCACATAATTTTGATTAATTTGATTTTCCTAAATGAGGCTGGTTAAATAAAGGCAAGCCTAGAAATGCAGTAAATGTTTTAAAAATTAGAAAAAAACTTTATGGCATATTTCTACCTAGTAATTCTCATAACTAGTTCTCTGATTTCCTGCCCATATTTTGCACTATTTTAGCATACAGTAAAGAAATAAGGTCATCAGCTTAACCTTAAGATACACTCCTTTTAATCATAACTCAACTACCAGAAGACCTCTTTTAAAAAAAAACAAAAAAAAAAAACTCCCACCCCAAAAGGTGTGTTCAGCATTGCCTGAAAACTAAGCAGCCAGGCATGTGGGCAGCCACGTGCTCCAGGAAGCCAGTGGGGCGCACAGTGGGACCTAGTGTTTGTCCTTAAGCCACATGCTTCTCCCCCGGCTCTCTCCCAGGTTAAGATAAGAAACAAAATAAAACAGCTGGGTATTCATTTCCTTATTATCAACAGAATTCTTCATTTTTCCCATTCCTCAAGCATCAATGCACAGAAACGCAGGAGATATTTTCTTATGTGGATTGGCTGACAATACCCAGGAGTACTCCTACTTGAAAGGCAGCACCACTGCCAATAACACTTTCAGAACATCTTGCACTGACTCTAAAGCTGGCTTTGCTCATCAGAAGCAGTCTTATGCATTCCTTAAGATTGCCATTAAATTCACCCCCACCTAATTTTTCTCCTTTTATGACACTGTTGCTCTCAGCCTGAAGTCATAAAATCTTCATTCTTTCCTTAGACTCTGAAACTTGGACCTGTTGGCAATTCTATTAACGTTCAAGTGTTTGTTCCACTTGTACTGCATTTTAAAAAATGCAATTCTTTCCTCATAACATTTGATCTGTTTTGCCAAATACTATTCCTTGACATTTATCACTAAGGCAGATTCACTAATATTATAAAGTATGACTTTAAATGGCTTAATCACTATTTTTATTCATTAAAGTCATGATAATTTCCTGATACTACAAGAACAAAGATACTACTTTCACAAAATGTAGCCAGGTGTGGTGGAGCACGCCTGTAATCCCAGCATCTGGGATTCTGAGGCAGGAGGATTTCGGGGAGTTCAAGGCCAGCCTGAATTACCAGAATTACAGAGCAAGGCGTCTAAAAAAAAAAAAAAAAAAAAAAAAGATGTATCTGTGTATATGTTTCTACATAGAACTCTCTCTTCTTGTAGATTTAGGTTTTATTTGTTTGTTTTATTGCTTGGTTTGGTGCCATGACCATCACACTGGGGTAGATACATCCTCAGGCCTCATTCATTCAATTTTTTTGAGACTGTGGATTGAACCCAGGATCCTCCCACTGAGCTACGTCTCCAGCCCCTCCTCCCTTTAGTTCTTATGTTGAGACAGGGTATCTCTCAGTCAATAAATCGTCCTTGCTAAATTCAAACTTGTGATCAGATCCCCCTGCCTTTGCCTCCCAGAGTGCTGGTATTACAGGCATTCTGGCACCATGCAGGAGCTCTTCTAGTCTTATTCATCATAAAGCAGTTAAGGCAGTTTCCAGACTTGGTTAGGTGATTCCAATCACTTTTTTGTTTGTTTGTTTGAGACAGAGTCTCACTATGTAGTTCAGACTGCCTCGAACTCACTATGGAGCTGAGGCTGGCCTCGAACTTGCAGCAATCCCCCTGCTTCAGCCTCCTGACTGCTGGGATTACAGGAATGTGCCACCATGCCTGGCTCCAATCACTTTATAGTAATGGGATTTGGTCATGGACCACTTTTTTTTTTGAGACAAATAGGGTCTTCCTACATTGCCCCAAACTAGTCTGGAACTCCTGAAACCAAACAATCCTCCTACCTCATCTTCCTAGTAGCAGGGACTACAGGCCAGTGCTACTGAAGTCTTTTGGTTATGGATCACTTTGTTCCAAAAATGAAAACAATTCCTATGTAGTATACATACTGATCAGGTCTCATTTAACCGAAAGTACGGAAAATGTCGCCTTGTGTAGTAGCTGTAGTTTACTGCTGCTCTCTGCAGAAGCTCTCAAACCTTCCTGCTAGAGCTTTCATCCATGCCTTTTCTCCCTATCACCCCTTCCTTCACCCTCACTTCATGGCATCCCGCAAAACCCACTCCTTTACCTTATTCTTGGCACTACAGACTAGGTAAACATACAGGAAGAGGGCTCAGGGCACAGTGCTCATTCACCCTATTCACAAAACCTGATTCCAACCTGGTATCAGAAAAAGCTGCTCAGAGCTGGCACCCCTGCAGGGTTAGTGAAACATCAACACAAGCGAAAGTAACACTGTGGTACTGTTTGTACTAAGAAGTTTCACTCACACTCTGCATTCTCTTTGAAATACAAGCTCACTCTCCCATAAGGTGTATTTCTCCATTTTAGGTTTCTTCTCAGACGTCAGGGCCTGGTATACATGTTCTCTTTCTGGACTTATTTTTTCATACTGATTTTTTTTTTTTTTACTTTTATATATACATTTCTCTGCTTTAATATATTTCATAAGCAGACTCAAATATTTTGTGGAAAGGGGTAAAGAACAAATAAAAAACTGCTTTTTAATCATCTTTGTTGCCTTAATAGTTATTTTTTTTAATGGATAAAATTAAAACTCTGACCTAATTCAACATAAATTTCTCCTAGCAACACAACCTCTGTCGGGGGTAACTGTGTATGTGTATGAAACAACCCCTCTTCCAGTATGTTGTCAAAGAGGCTATGCTTTAGACAGTAAAAGCCTCAGCATTTTGAGGACAAGTAGTATAAGAATAACATGCAACAATAGTGAGGAGTCCCTTAAGTGAGCATGCGAAGTTTGCAGCACTCCTTGGAGCAACCTGACCATATCTGCTTGTGGAAGTGACTCTGGAGAGAGAGGCACTGCAGTATCATTTGGGAGGTACCAGCCTCTCTGGCCACACCATGTCCTTACAGCAGCGGTCACACAAACTCAAATGCCTATAGGGCTGAGCAGGCAGCATAAATGGGTCAAGCCGCCAGGACAATTGTTAGTAGGTAGACAGTAACACAATGGAGGAAGCCATTTCTTCTAAAAGAAGCAGGTCCTTCTCAGCTTTAGTAAGAAGCTACCATTTGTGAATATGTTGTCAGAAGAGTGACTAGGAATTCAGATTATTATGTGAAACGTCAAGATTCTAAAATGTTGGGAACTAATTCAAAGGTTAAAATCACAATATAGGGTAAACAAACATCAGATCTATCCCATGGGCCCCAGACTATGATCTTTGGAGATTTTTTTTTGTACCAGGAATCGAACTCAGGACCTTGCGCTTGCTAGGCAGGTGCTTGTGCCGCTGAGCTATGTCCCCAGCCCTGATCTTTGGTTTGAAAGGTTTGATTACCACAGGACTCACAAAGGAATGGTTTCTTCCATAAGCACTTCTGAGAGAAAATCATTTTTCTTTTATTTCTTTTTAAGTATGTATTCCTATGGAGCTTTCCTGTGGACCTTGAAACCTACTTGTGGCTGAATTACGTGTCTTCGAAATTCTTAATTTCTGGATCAATACTTTATTTTATATAATTGCTTATCTCCGAAGTAAAATCTTTTTAAGGATAAGGGCAAAAGTCAACACAAAGCTTGGTGGAATAAACATACTAATTTAAACCAAGAAATCTAAAAGAATATAACATTGATAAAAATCAACAGTTATTAGTAAAAGCACTCCTTTTTCTTTTGAAGGTTCCCCTAAGTATATTGTGTGGAATTTGGTCCTAGGGTGGGTGTCTCTGACAAGCGGTGTTTGGGAAAAGCTATAAATAATCTTCTCCTTGAGTTTCATGGGTATTTATGGATGTGTTTAATTAACAACTGAGGAATTCTACAATAACCTGTTCAATGTTGTTTAACCTAACATTTCCAAAATTATTACCATAGAACCTATATTTTGCATCATGACACTAGTAATGTTCACACTCTGAGTGATACTACTCCTTAAAGTGTATCAAAATATGGCATAGTTGGGCATTGTGGCACATGCCTATAATCCCAGCACTCAGGAGGCTGAGGCAGGAGGACTGCCACAAGTTCAAGGCCATCCTGGACTACATATAAGACCCTATTTAAAAAAAAAAATTAGTTAGTAATGACTAACTGAACAAAATGTTGCAGAAACTTCATTCCAGCCTAGACTTTTTCCTCAATTATTTCCTGCTACTATTCTGAAAGGGTTGCTTCTATAGAAATTAAAAATTAAAAGTAAATTTAAATATTAGCTGCTCAAAGAACTGGAAGGTTCTCAACTAAAATGAATAAATGACATTACCAAACCGGTTTAACTACTTTGCAATCAACAAAGAATAAAATATCCAAATGTAGAAAGTTTCATCTTACATGAAACTAAAGGTCATTTAATAGGAATAAGATTAGGTCAAGTGCTAGGAAAAAACATGAAGAAAGCAAAGTGGGCCACTTCTTTCAACAGAAAGGAATATGATGGCGTCATTTGCTAAAAAGAAAATTTCAATGAAAATTTACAAATGCCTTCAAGTTAAAATATCAAAATACACTTCTGCTGTATCTTTGATTACAGGATAAGAGAAAACACAGGCTTAATAAAGTTTTTAACCCAAGCAGGACTTCAAGTTTCTAAACATCACCTAACCTCCCTCCAGCTCTTGAATTCACTTAGTTTAGACCACACTTTAGTATTTAGACATTCATCTACCAATAATTAATGTTGCCTCGAGCTAATTGTGAACATCTTACTGTATATTTCATCCCTTCTGATCTCTTTCTTAGCATACAAACACGTATCACATGACAGTCTGACTGCATAGTGCCTTCATTTTCATCTATTCATCTCAAGGTAGTTCTAAAAAACAACCAGATTGGTCAAAGTCAACAGTGCAATCCCATGATCAGCTCAGGGAGCTACCTGAGCCAAGGCTCCCTCCCTAGCCATTAGCCATAATTCTCTTTCCCATAAACCACGTGGCTCAGCAGACACTGCTGCCCTTTCCATTTCTCTGGCTCGAGCCTGTGTGTTCTCTCTCTGTCTCTCTCTCTGATTTCCTTTTTCCTCTTTTCAGTACCTTTAAAACTCCTATTCAGGCTCTTTAGGAAAAACATCTCCACTTTTCTCTCCCATATCCTATAATCCTTTCATTCATTCTACATGAATCAGAAAAAACAATACTGCAGAACCATCAGGACTGCTCCCTCCAACAAGCAGCAGCACCCCAGTTCATCATGAAAGGCAGAATGAGTCAGCTCAACCCAGGCCCTCTGACACACAGCTGCAACCGTTCAGTTGTAGTGGTAATGAATACAGACCCACCCCAGCTGTCAGCAATTCTATTTTAAGTATCACAGTCCTCACAGAATGACTACAGTGCCCCAGCAGTATCAGAAAAGAACTAGTTAGTGGTTTATGAGGAATCTTTATCTCTTTCATGGTATAAGGGATTGTTTTACTATTAACCACCAAAACACAGCCACAGCAGCAATATTTGTGATTTGGATTCTTCAAAGTATATTCATTTTTGCTATCTCATTTTGACCTAATTTCTACCTGATAGCTCCCTATTAAACAAATCAGCCAATTTAAATTCCAACAGGAATTTAGATGTTGCCTATTACTCTCAAGTGCTGCTAACTACCCAACGGAGAGGAAAAGGAGTCGCCCTCTCAGTATCTTTTAGGGAAAGCAGAGAAAAAAGGAACTGACAGCTGATCAGAATCTTTGGCCTTGATAAGACTTCTGTATCCTGGATAGCCCTGATGTCATGAGGCAAAAGCTGTAACTTTCACACAGATTATTTCTTAGATACAAGTAGGCTCCAGAGAATCTCCTGAAAACGGCCAGGATTCTTTCTAGACAGGCAGCCAAAAGTACCTCTGGGAAATTCATGTTCTCCCAGGTCTACCACCAGGTTTAAGAAACGGTCCAGGTACAAAAAAGGAAACTCAGGTGTTACCTGTACCACGCTCCACAGCCTTTTTGATGTAAGTAAGGCTTTACAGCAACTTTGGGACCTTTGGCTACTGATGAGCAGTTCAAGCACAGTACTCAGTGTACTGTTTCATAATGACATGCAGTGCAGAAATACAGCACACATAAACTGCACCACAAAAACGGTTATGTATGTCCTTGTACTATGCTGGATTTAACATAGTCATTATCAGTTAAATGCTACAGCCCGAAGACTCAGGTCAACACTCTGTGTAAAGGCTTTCCTGACTGCCTCAAGAGCATCTGACCACTCTCTCTGTTCATCACTACTCCACACACAACTGCTCCTTCGGATACTTCCATTCGAGTGCCTGTGACTCCTCAGTTCACGCACTTGTCTGTTTCCCTCCACTGGACTCTGGGATCCTCTAAGGCTGAGGGTTCTCAGGCACCTGGACTGCACATATGTGTATGGCTTCTATTTGCTCAGTACAGTGCCCAACTCCTAGTGAATGCTCTGTGCAGGTTTGGTGAATGAAAAAAAAAAAAAAAGGCTTACCTGAGGCACACTGGACCTATAAGATGTCCAGCAGGTCCTCATCTGTACCTCCCAGATCACTTTACTCACTCTCCTGAGTGTCACCACCTAGTGTGTTTGGTCACCAGTGGGTACCCCGGAAGTCAGGCTTAATCTTCACAAATTTCTGATGCCACCAGGTAACCTACTCAGGAACTAGAATTACCTAGTGTTCATCATCACTGCTGATGCTTTCCTTTCACTTACAAATGATCGCTGATTACCTTTTGAAAGAAAGAAGAAACTAGCACTTGTGAATACTCACACCTCACCACTGTGCTAGGCATTTTAAATACAATAATATGAGTAATGATCAGAATATATGGTTAATGTTTATATTTTTAAAAAAATTACAGTAAAAAAAATATTACAGTAAAAAACACATTGCCATTAATCCCCTTCAAAATACTCCCCCTTACTTCCAACACACTTATCCCATCATTCTTTCCACTTTCTGAAGCAGTTCTAGATGTCCTCCTTCATAAATGTCTTCACCAGCTACAATAAAAAATATGGGGAACAGTGCTGCCAAATGCCATCCAGCAGAAAGGCAGGCTCCTAAGAACATTGAAGTGCATCCTCATCCACCTTATCCCCCAGATTTTGCCCCAAGCAAATTCTGGCTCTTCCCCAAAGTCAAAATAACCATGAGAAATAAATGTTTTGAATCAATTCAGGACACTGAGGCAGCCACAACAGCACAACTAAAGACACTCACAAAACACCACGACCTTACCTTAAAAATTATCCTCACTTTAGAGATAAGATACTTAAGGATCAGAAAAATTCAAGTTTATCTAACACAAAGCCAATATCTACTGTTTCCACTTATAATCATGCTGTGTGCCCACCAGGCTCCCTGTCTGCCAGGCTACTACAGCTTCCCAACCGGCTCAAAATGCATTTTCACTACAGGGTAATTAAGCACTATCTTCTCTCCAGACTCATTCTCCCTACCGTCAATGCATTAAGAAATGGCCGCTAGTTGCTGGGGCTTATAGCTCAAGTGGTAGAGCACTTGCCTAGCATGCCTAAGGTCCTAGGTACAAGCTCCACCCCTCCACACACACAAAGAAATGAAAGGAAAAAAGAAAACAAATGGCTAATAGACTCATTTTAGACCTACTAAAAACTGGCAGTTAGAAAAGCTCAAGAAAAATGATTTAGCCATGCAGCACTATATTCAGCTATTTTAACTTCCAGGAAATCTCATACTCCAGCCAGCCAGTTTAGTCCAATGTCTACATAAATGTGTATTTTCAGCTCCATGGCAGCAGGAAAAGGATGTTGTTACTCATATACTGATTACTAAAACTCTGAGAGGAATGCACACATAAAAGTTCAAGTCACCTAACTTTTTCCTGGGAAGAAGCCTATTCTTTGAGCTTCATGGAATAACTAATTCCACAGAAATCTGCACAAGTATCCTCCCCAAAGCAGGTTTGTCAAATGCAGGATTAAACAATATCACACAAATTTATATATTGTAGCACTAGTCAGAATCTTAATATATTAATATTCCCTAAATGGTTTGGGGCTATGGAATCTTTAATTAAAGGAGGAAATAGTTATAAAATGCACAAAGTGCTCAGTAAATGATGCCTATTATGAGTACATTTTTGTCTGTGATCCTTTTCAAGATACTAGTCTTTGGCTGAACAAATGTTCTTCAGAATACACTTGGATACTAAATTTGATCCATATATATATATATATATATATATATATATATATATATATCCTTTCCATTATAATCAATGCAAAGGGATAGCTTTGGCTACTTTGTCCACTGGCTTCTATTTAGTACATTTGGAACAGCAATACATTTTTTACTTTCCTGGAAAAGAAATATAACTTTCAATGACTCAAGCTCTAACAACCTTTGGACCCATTTGTAAATTCAGAGACTAATAGCAAAAACTAGGTTTATTATGAATAAGAGGTACTTCTCTCATTTTAGAGAGAAATTCCCCTGATGGAAGGTACCCAAACCAATAGACTAAGAATTCAAGGAACAAATAAATAAATCAAGAAGATCATAAATGCTGAAGAATTCTTAGGTGGGATATGACACACATATGACATGGCTTAGCCATGGATTTTGAGATGGACACACAAAAGTAGATTTGACTGGGCCAAAACAAAATTACAGTTATATCTTAGGATGCAGTAGGTGGAGAATGAAACAGACTTAGTAAATACAGCACAAACAAGATTGAGACAATCAATCAAGGTACCTTCTAATTTAGCCTCTGCCTAGTTTTTCTGAATTTAATTACTATTTCTTTTCATACATTTGTGCTCCAACTATTTTTTTTTTTTTTTTTTTTTTGTGGGTACCGGGGGGTCGACCTCAGGACCTCGCACGCCGGTAGGCGCCCGTGCCGCTGAGCGATATCACCGGCCCCTTTTTCGTATGTGGGTTCCGGGAGTCGAACTCGGGCCCTCATGCTTGCCGGGCAGGCGCTTAAGCCGCTGAGCCATCTCACCGGCCCATGTGCTCCAACTATTGAACCTAAATTTTTTTTAATTAATACCACACAACTGCTAGTTTCTGTATTTGTTGCTTTTCCCTAAAATGTCCCCCCATACCTCCCTTTCTCTCATCCAACTCCTAATTCTCCTTATCTTTCAAGGCCTAGTTCAAATGACATTTCATCCAAGGAGTAGGGTAGGTTTTTGGCTACTGGGGATTGAAATCAGAGCCTCATATGCATGCTAGGTAAGTGCTGTACCACTGAGCTACATCCCCAGTCTTTTACAATTTTGTTGTTTGAGACAGGGTCTGGCTCAGTTGCCCCGGCTGAACTTGAACTTGCAATCTTTCTGCTTCAGACTTCCAAGTAGCTGAGATTACAGGCATGTACCACTACGCCCAGTTGGGAAGTTTTCTTCAATCACCCTAGGTATATTTTAACTCTTCAAAGTGCGTGCTTTGTATCTTATTTTTACTGTTTTGTCATTTTTCTTTTTGAGACCCTATTATATGGCGGAGGCCAGCCTTGAATCTGCATGTACCCCAGGCTGGCCTGGGTCTCGCAATCTACTTCCCTCAGCCTCCCAAGTGCTGGGATTGCAGGTGTGCATCACCGTGCCTAGCTCTGTTTTTCTTAATTTAACAAATATCATAGCTGTTTATGAGCCAGGCTTTGTAGATACTCTGAATATTTATAACTCCTTTTATCCACCTATTACACTATTAACTTTTTTAAAACACATTTTTATGTCAGTTTATAGGAAGTCCTGATTCACAGATTCCCGTATTTTGTTTGTTTGTTTATTTCTTGTTTTTTTGAAATGCGGTCTTGCTATGCAGCTCAGGCTGGCCTTGAAATCACTATATATCCCAGGCCAGCCTTGAATTTGCAGCAATCCTCTTGCCTCAGCCTCTCGAATGGTGGGATTACAGGTGTGAATCACCACACTTGGCAGGAAAGCACAACATTTTTAAAAAGATAGCTTTATGTGAGGTTAAAGATAGCTATTATAATAAGTACCATGGAGTGTAGTAATCAATAAGGGGTTAACCGAACAGATGGTATTTAAAGGGGTCTTGAAATAAGGGTAGAAATTAAAATTTGAGATAGGAGCAGAAATATTTCAGTTTTATTAGAATATGGGGTTTAGAAGGAAAGCAGAAAAAGGAAAGAGTGGGAAAAAAAATTTGAAGCTAGACTCTTAGGCCAAAGGATCTGGACTACTTTCATAACTAAAGAGGATGATTTAAAGTGCCAAAGATCAGAATTAAAGGACATGAAAAATTAGCCAGCCTCTATTTCCATTTTCCTCACTTCCACCATTCTTTTTTTTTGTGGGCACTGGGGGTCGACCTCACGCGCCAGCGGGTGCCTGTGCCACTAAGTGATATCACCAGCCCTTTTTTCATATGTGGGTTCACGGGAGTCGAACTCGGGCCCTCGCGCTTGCCAGGCAGGCGCTTACGCCACTGAGCCATCTCACCGGCCCTCCACCATTCTTTTCTATTCTACTTTTCAAGTTTTAAATGAATAACCATGTCACTTGAGCGATAACCTAAAGAACAAACCTACAAAAACACACTTCAGTTTTATAATATGATTTTTAAATATATGATAAAGTCAAGCTATCATATTTCAAGGTACACAGAAATTATGACTATACTATAAATTATGAGGAGGAAGCAAAAAACTTCTCTGATACTCCTTTCAAGGTTTGTGCTACCCCACATCTCTGGTCAAAGCATTCTAGCAGGTAAAAATCATTAACATCTTCTTGACCTTCTTTTCAAGGCTCCTTCTTTTCAGCTGTGATCTCTGCTACACATCCCCTATAAGTCCCTTGCTCTATCAGCTTGCTGTCTTCCACCTCCAGGTTCAATCTATTTATATGCTCAAAAGGTAGACTCACTTTGATGAGAGGGACCACTGTGCACAATGTCCGCTTGCTTCACCAGAAGCACAGATAAAGCCAACTTCTGAACCTGAGCTATGGACCTCCTCTCACTGGAGGAAAGAAAAAGTAGATCTAGAAGCTTTGCAATAGTTCCTGTTCTTAACAACAACAACAACAAAAGTTCCCGTTCTTGCCAATTTGTTTTCCCATTCTTTGCGACTGAGGAGTCAATTAATCAAGCTACAAATCCAGCTCTTTCTGCCAACTTTTGGGATGACCTATACTTAGAATAGTTTAATCTAATGAAAGGTAATCATTGATGAAAAGTATCTCCATAATATTATTAACATCCATTAATTTCATTTGAGTAACATCCATCCATTTGAGTTAAAAAGCAAACATGATCCTAGACAAGATAGGTTAGAAAGGACTTTGTTATCTGGCTCTGCATTAGGAAAACAAACTGATCAACTCAAGAGGAATAGGAGTTTGATTTTGGAGGGGCAGAAGGACAAAGGAGAGAAAATCTTCAAGGTCATTTTGGAACATGGTGTGTTTCCAAGGAGAAATCCAAGAAGGGTCAGAAAGAACTAATCAACAGAATGAGGGTACTAGGGTACTGAAAGGTACAGAATGAAGATTAGCTAAGTTAAGCAGTAAGGGCAAGGATGAGCCATAGCTCAAAACATTTGGTGAATGAGCCCAAAGATTGAATCTGCTTTGAAATACTATTTCTGAAGTCCTCGTTTACTCCCGGGATTCAAGCCAGCTCTCACTTTCTGTGAGATCCTGGTAGGGAAATGTGATCAAATGAAGTGGGGCATCATGAATGTGGAGTTAAAGCCAAGACAGAGGTTTCAAAAAATGGAAACTGAAAAGCTGGAACTCCAAATGGGATCCAGTTCATTAAAATTATAGATGTTTGGGGACTTTTATGTTTCCTATCCTAAGTTTTATTAAAATTACTGTATTTATGCTGGAAATTCTGGGTATGTCTGGTTCAAAGAAATGTATGATTGGCAGTGATCATTCAGAATGCACCATGCTCCAATAAAACTGTTTCATTTGAGCTTAGAAAATGTAAACTGCAATAAGGCATTTGTAGAAACACAAACAATGAAAATTACTCCATAGACATTTCTAAAACAGAGTTATATTATTTTTAAAAGTTCTTCAAGCCAAAGGTAACAGATGTGTCTAGAGTGAAGACACTCCACAGCAAAGACACTGCCTCTGCGCCATCTACATCTGCAGCCACTACAGCTTGCTCCCTGCTCAACACACATCCCATCCTGGTAAGAGACTGCCCTCTAAGGCATGTTATCCTCCTTCCCCTACAGACAAAATGACATGTCCCTTCCAAGGAACAAGCCCTGTCTGCTCATCTTCAGTCTCCTCGCCTCAATTCAACAGCTTCTTCCCTATATGGGTGATATTATTATATATTTATTTATTTTTAAGATCCTCTCCGGTAGGGCGTGGCCAATTCCATCTTACCTCTTTCTATTGTACTCGCTGATGTGCCGGTGGCAGAGGCTCTCTACAGGTTGACTATTTATCTCTAAGACAGTGATGGCGAGCCTTTTAGAGCTTTCAGTGATACAAACAGCCTGCCGTGGCACGAGTGCCATAGGTTTGCTACCACTGCTCTAAGACATCTGACCCTGGCAAATTTGGTACAGACTTTTTTTACTCCTAGTATCCAGGGCCTTCACACTGAGCTACATACCCAGACCCTTTTATTATTTCTTATTTTTGAGTCAGAGTCTTGCTAAATTGCCCAGGTGGGACTCAAAATTGTTCTGGGATTACAGATGTCTGCCACCATGCCCAGCTTGGTACACTTTCTAATCTCACATTACTCCAAAGAGTACTCCAAAGGGATTTAAAGAAGTTACTTCAGCCTCACTGTTTATTCATCTGAAGTATTTCACACCTCCATTCTAGCCAGTCCTCATGTCTCCCTTATGATACGCAACTCCTCCACACTGTTTAAATAAAGACCAAAGTTGGCAAAGGTTTCCTACTTTTTTTGTCACCTACTATTTTCTACCGTTCCCTCACCTGCATCACTACCCTACTCAACACTGTCATTACTGTTATCAGAATATGGCACTAGTCCCAGAACTTGGAAATTTCAGTGGCACTTTCACACTGGCTAAAATCTTTGTGTCTTTTTCTGCATTAATTACTCTGCATGACTCCATATCCCCATTCTTTAGTAATTTCCTCTTCGGCTTTACACACTAGATTCTCTTCCTTCATTGGTGCTCAAGTTGCACCAACCAGTTGTACCAGTTGCAAACCCTGTTCTTGTCAACAGATGTCACCATGTGCTGAGCTCTAACCTTGCTCCCCTGAATCCTACTGCACTATGTAAGACTGATAATACCAACAAGTTATCCCTGAACGAGTACCTGAGCTCTATGAAATGCTTTCACATTCATTTTCCTCTTATTTGAACATGAGAGAGAAGAGTAATTATTCTTCCCATTTTCTAGTCAAGGGAATTACAATTCAGCAAGGATCAGATGACTTATTCAGAGCCAAGATGATATTTAAATAATAGTCAAGACTCAAGTTGGGAATTCTATGTCTAACTCCAAACTTCTCCAAACACTCTGTTGTTGCTGTTGTTTGAGACGGGGTCTCAGACTGGCCTTGAATTCACTATGTAGCCCAGGCTGGCCTCAAGATCACAGCAACGCTCCTGACTCAGCCTCCCAAGTGCTGAGATTACAGGGGTGTGCCACCACACCCAGCATTCCCAGACACATTTCTGAGAATATACCTCGCTGTCAAGCAAGCCTCATACATTTAAAGCAAGTTTATGGGGTTGATTCAAGCCCTGTGAAATACAGCTTCAGTCTCTTGCCCATTCTATGTCATTATTTTTACTCTATTTCCCACTCCAAGCATCCAGCCTTGACACACAAAACCACCCCATCTCACTTCCATCCCTGCCAAATTCCCACGATCCCTACTGCTGCCATGTTAACCAAGTTCTTTTCTTCTGCTTTGAATATGGTCTTCTCCACTGATATCTTCTTCGCCCAGTGATTTATTCTCTGGCTCATACTCTTAACCACAAAATCTGATTTAAGTGCATTTATGATTTCAGCTCCATATTCTCAGGCTGTCCCCCCTCCCGCCCTGTAGAAACTATCCATTTTACAGTGTAAGCTTTGTTTAGATAGCTATGGGTATCACCAGCACAAAAGCCTTACATTAAAAGGCACAGAGACATTAACAATTACAGTTTTTAAAGTAAATTACTCCTGTTCTTGATCCGAAATAATGACAAACCACTAAGAGCATTATTTACCTCGATTCAGAGTTTCTCAATAGGAATTAGCTTATCGGGATTGTAAAGTAGCTGATAAGGGCACGTTCATTTACATGTAGTCCCAAAAGTATAACACAAAACACTGAGTGATTCTTTATTAGCTTTCTGTTATCGACAACAGTCCAGCTCTACTGCACAGCAAGGTCAACCCAGGTAAGAGGATCCTAGTTACCAGCATTTTCATTATAAGAAGCTATTCCAATTACATATGTGCTCTGGAAAAGCACCAAGTGGCTACGTATAACTTACCGGTTTATCCTTGATGGTCGGGCTTGACACACACAGGTACAGTTTCCCGTCTTCTTCTAGGCAGGCATCTATCAAAGCTTGTACTGAGCTTTCCTCCTGGAATAGCAGAAAGGCATAGCCTTGGAGAGAACAAAAACAAAAGTGGGGGAGAGGAATAAGCAAATTTAATTCGAAGTACCAGTCAAAAAATTACCTGTTGTTTCATTTCGACTACTTATTACTAAAATCTAAGAAGTTCAAATGGGACAAAAGGATTTCAGACCCTTGTGTGCCAGACACTGTTTCAGGAGCTCATAGGCATTACCTTGCAAAGAATCTCATGCTTTACCAACTGAGCTAGCTGGGTACTGCAACAGTACCTTGTTTGATTCTCAGGACTACTCACGGAAACAAGTTCAGAACACTTCTATGGAATTTCCACAGAATAGGTCTCATCATGATTTAACGAGGGCATTAGACTAGCTATGGGCCCCGGCCACAGCTGGCGTCACTTGCCCACCAGTTTCCACCAACCTATAGGCTTGATACACGCTACAACAGGGATGAGCCTTAAAGTATTACGTTAAGTGAAAGAAGCCATAGAAAATATGCCCAGAACAGGCAAATCAAGACAAAAATAGATCAATTCAATACAACTGGGAGATTGAAGGGAATAGGCATAGGGCTTTTCAAAATGATAAAAATTTTTTTAAACTATTGTAGTGATGCTTAGACAATTCCCAAACTGAAAACTACTGAACTGTATACATTAAATTAGTGAACTGTATGACGTGTGACTACCTCAACAAAACTGTTTTTAAAAAACCCAACAACAGGCTGTTGTGTTTTCACATATCATTGCTGCTGCTACTGCTGTTTCTCTAAGGGATATGCTCCTGGCAGAGCACACAATCTAGAAACATTGACATTAGTTTTAAGAATTCCATGGACAGTCATTTTTTAATGCAATATACTTTTAATTGACATAATAATTGTATATATTTATAGAATACAATGTGATAATTTGATAATGTATACAATGTACAATGATCGAGTCTTGGTAATTAGCATTTCCCTCTCCTTAAACATTTATCGTTTCTGTGTTGGAAAGCTTAAAACTCCTCTCTTCTAGTTCTTTATAAAATATATAGGGCTGAGGGTATAACCCAGTAGCAGACCATGTGCCTAGCATTCAAGAGCCCCTGGGTTCAATCCCCAGCACCAAAGATAAATAAAATATATAATAATTGTGAACTATAGTCACTCTACTGATACATCCGGTTTTGTCTAGTTCAACTCAGTAAGACTTAGAATAATTATTACAAGTGGAACACAATCTGTGCATTACGAGATCACTAAAATGAAGGAGACTTGGTTCCTGCTGTCAATAAAGTATGCGGCAGAATAAGCAGATATCTGGACGATGAACTACTCAGTACAAAGCTGAGGCAGATAAATGGGGACAAAAAGTGTCAGAGAAGCTCTGAGGAGCAGAGTCTAACTTGGGAGAATCAGCAAGACTTCAAAAAGAACAACAGATGTTCAGGGGGCCAACTCTGGCACTTTCTCGACACTGATATTCATGCATGGCAACAGAGCAAAGGCCCATCATGAGCGAGTCTGAGCCTGAGAACTCAGCTAATACAACCTTGATAGCTTTACAACCCTGATAGCTTCACTAAATCTCTCAGCTATCACCTCTGCTCCTAGTCCTGCTACTGGCCTCACAAGAAATCAGCACCAACACTGTTCTCCTCTGGAGCACTGGGTGCCAGAATGATAAAAATAGTGAAGAATAAGACCCCTCCACACACACACACACACACACACACACACAGAAAATTCTCACACATCGAACAAAGATGGGTAATATATAATCAACTGGCTAAGAATCAAAGTTCTCTGGAGTCCTGGGCAGGTAATATCCCATCACATAAGGACAGTGGCAGTGGATAATAGCTATTATTTTTTACCCTTTCTCCAACTCTTTAACCACTATACACAGCATTCAAGCAAGCACAACAGGAAAAAGACCAGCAACTGCCCAGCATACCAGAGGGCGGCCAACACCATAGACAAGCCAACACACAGGAGAAAGCACCAAGCTGGGCCACCTGCAGAAAGAGGTATTAGGACCCAGAGTTGTTTTCTGGGCTTTGTTCCCAGGCTAGATGGGTCAAAGGATTCAGCAAGAGCCTAGACAAAATCAATCAATCAATCAATCAATCAATCAATCAATCCTAACTGCAAAAGTAGAAGAGATATGTCATTTCTTTATCTTCTCTCTTTTGCACATGGCATCAAACTATCATCAAGTCCCAAGGAATCTATTAGAAATTCAGTATTTTCATTTAAGTGAGACTATTAACACTACTTGCTAAAGACAGTAATACAAATAAGTGAGTTTAAAAATGCAAATATTGCCAGGCACAGTGATGTATGCCCGTAATCCTAGCACTCAGGAGGCTGAGGTGGGAGGATCATTGCCAGTTTAGTAGTTTCAAGGTCAACCTGAACTACACAGTGAGACCCTGTCTCAAACAAATAAAATAATTACCAAAGTTTTAGCAGGTTCCTTCCAACCTCCTGTCAACCATTTTAATTTCTGGTACAGATCTTTCACAAAGATCAAAAGAAGCATAATGGACAAGCTGCCTTTGGAGATGAGCCCATCTGTATATACACAGTCTTATGCACATCAAAAAGGTCTGGCAATGAAGCATGCTCAGTGAGCTGGGGCTTGCTCCAGTTCCTTGCCTCAGGAAGGCCTCCAAGCTGACTGCTTTCCCCGACATCACTGCTCACCCTCTGCAATCTTGTATGTCAAATCCAGTTTCAGTTGATCAGAGAAGAAGGAGGTTGTCTATTCATAGCAGATGAGTAGCTACCACAAAAGCATACAGATTTTCACTTAGGCCTATCTCATGGCCATAAATGTCTATATTTGAAGTAGACAGAGTAAAAACAACTGGGAGTTACATGTAAAAGCCTGCTACAAATATTGTTACCAAGAGAAATATCTACAAATTCTATACTTTTCCCAGGGAATGATCTGTAATTCTTTACTAATTTCTTTAGAATGACTCTTTTATAACAAATAATTCTAGAGCCGTGCATGGTGGTGCATGCCTGTAATCCCAGCATTTAGGAGGCTGAGGTAGGAAAATTGCTGTGAGTTTGAGGCCAGCCTGGGCTACATAGTGAGTTCACAGCCAGTCTGAACTACAAAGCAAGTCCCTGTCTCAAAAAATAAAATAAAATAAAATAATAATAATAATTCTATAGCAAGACAGTCATCTAAGCTGTGTGTGGTGGCACATAACTGTAATTCTAGCCCTGGGGAAGCTGAAGCAGGAGGATCCCAAGTTTGAGCCCTGGGCCACTTAGTGAGATCCTGTCTACGCCTTTAAATCAATTAATTAGCTAAATGGAAAGGGTTGAAGATGAAGTTCAGCAGCACAGTGCCACTGGGTTTAATTCCAGAATCAGCAAAAAAAGTCATTTTTACTTCAAGTTTAGCAAACTGCTGCTCTCTGTAATGACAATATTCTGTCAGCACTACCGATACACATGTGGGTAAACATCCCTCTGGGGTATAGTTCAACAATTTCCATCAACTCTATTTCCTACTTCTGACACTTTCAACCAAAACAAAATTCACTCGAAACACTACAGTCACCCATGAAAACAACTTTATATCTTACCTAACATAAAATGCTGACACTTCAAGGTCAAGCAAACCCAGACAATAACAAAAATCACAGCATTTTTAAAATCAGGAAAGAAGAATCCTTCAAAATCATTTTCCTTTTGATCTTGAGAAATTTAAGGTCAAAGTAAACAAAGTATTTAAAAAAAGATCCCTTCTAGAATAACAAGATTAATGTGAAGTGGAAATTACATCAATGATTTACTAAAAAGTAAATTCCACACTGTACTGTACTATGAAAAGAGTTCTGGGCTAGGAGTCAGAGGTTTGGATTTGGGGACAAGTCCCAAAATTTATTATTAGTTGTGTGGTGTAACAACTAATAACTAACATTACTGAGCATTTACTATAAACCAGGAACCGATCTAAGTGCCTTGCGTGTACTAACTCATTTCATCCTCACACATACCCTATGAAGTAGCTGATATTTTAAATTCTGTTTTACAGTTTAGAAAATTACATAAATTACGGGGCTTGTTTGCGGTCCTCCAGTAAGTGGTAGAACTATGAACTCAAATATTAGCACTTCTTAGTCTCAGTTCTTTTCTTTATAAAGAAACTATTTCTCCTGATTATCATTGTAAGATAATATATGCAAAGGAGTTTTGCAAACTAGGATGTCATCCAAGTGTTAATTTTTCCTTCACTGCATTTCCAATTATTTATAACATGTAAAATTAAAGTTAAGTTATATGTGGTCTCATTATAAAAATTAATGATACGCACTCTCTATTTTGCATTTACAAGTGTGTGGTGAATAAAGGGAAGTAACCTAGACACTGAAGAAAAACCCTATTTAAAGTTACTTGAAAACAAGCTTAATATTACTGCAAACAAAAAGTAAAGTGACTGAATATGTGCTTTCATATGTTGTTAGCCATTTCTTCCAAGAGAGCACTGTCAGATGTATTATTTGCTAATTTTAATACCTTTTAAAAATAATAACTGGTTATTTCTGTAAATAGAGATTCTGTAATTAGCATTTAATGGCAGCTTCTTCTATCAGTTTGAAAGGCACTAAAACAAAAGAAAGACTGAAAGGGTAAATAAGGACCAAAATGTGTAATAGATATTGGTAAATAGGAAGAAAATGTTCAAATGGGAAGGGGAACAAGGAAGCGGGAAAGGGGAAAGGAAAGAAGGGAAAAGAAAAAAAAAAGAATAGAAGGAACAAATAGAAACAAAGCTTTTGTAAATAAGGAGCAGAGGGCCAGTGAGATAGCTCAGCAGCATAAGCACTTGCTTGGCAAGCGCGAGGTCCTGAGTTCGACTCCTAGAACCCACATAAAGGGAAAAAGGGGCCGATGATATCGCTCAGTGGCACAAGCACTTGCTGGCAAGCGTGAGGTCCTGAGGTCAACTCCCGGTACTCACGGAAAAAAAAAAAAAAAAAAAGGAGGAGAGGGGTTGAAGGGAGGAGATTGGGGAAAAAAAGAATCAAGATATATTATGTACAAGTTCAAATTCCCTATGATGAATGTGATCATTATGTATATTTAAAATGTACCAACGAAATTAATTTTTTTAAAAAACCCTGGCTAAAAACTGTTCTTCCTTGCATTCTGAGTCAGTAACAGATAACAGGATCATAAAATTCCTCCAGTTTCAGAAATGGTGACCTAAGAAGTACAGTACATGGGGCTTTGGACATGAGTTAAACTAGGGGAGCCTTCATCTCAGAGCTGGTGTGTGGGAGGTGTGGGCTCAAGAGGGGACAGGAAGAACTCTTGGCCACTGTCACTATCACAGCCCTAGGTTACAGGCAGAATGGGTGGCAGGAAATTCCTTGCTTTCCTACTGATGCCAAATAGGTTAGAGGAAGAAGGGTAGAACAGAGAGAGATTTTTGGACAAGCATAGATTTACCAGTGCAATTTTCTTGGGGGGAAACGAAGAGGAAGGGAAAGAAGGGGGTTTAATTAGGATAATTCAACTTTATTTGGTCAGGTTTTTGAAGGGTAAATTTAATTAAAAGGGTTTTTCTCTTAATACCTGAGAACACAGTAAGAATTACAACCTTCAAAATGTTCTTGGCCACCTTTCAAAAACAAAGCTTCCTGAACTCCTAAAAACATAATTTTTCAAGGATAATTTAAGAATTAATAAGAATTTAATTTAAGAATTAATAAGTGTCCACAATGTTCTAGGCACTTTGCTAATAAACATATTACATCTGTTAGCTTATTTCATCCTCACAGTAACTCTATGAGGCAAATACAATTGTTATTATTACCATCTTACAGATGAAAAAATTCAAGCTACAAGAGGTTAAGGGACTTTTCAAATTAAAACCTAGGAATTGAATTTGGGGTTAAAACCTAGGTCAGATTCCAGAGCCCTTACTCTTATTCATTAATTTATATTGTCTCACTTAAAAATGGCTAGTGAAAAATTTTAGTATCACCAATAAATAAGGACTTGCCTTTAAAATGTCCTTTTAACTGGGAATCGCCTATACAATAAGTAATACTCAACAGTAAAAATAGGAGTGAATGTCTGGTATGCGCAACACCATGAATAAATCTCAAAATAATCAGAAGCCAGACTCAAAGGCTATGCACGACAAGATTTGATTTAAATGAAATTCTGGAAGAAGCAACATGGTAGAGAACATCAGTGGTTGAGTAGAGAAAAGCGGGCTATAACAGGGTTTTTTTTCAGTTTTTCAGGCTATGGAACTCTTCTGTACACTGATGGTGATTAGTGGTAATTAGAAAATTGTATAGATTTGTCCAAATTCATAGAGTTGAACACCAAAGAGAGTGAATTTTATTCTATGTAAGTAAAATAAATTTGAAAATTATCATTTATATTGTGGAAAAAAAAAAAATAAAATGTCCTTTTAACAATGGCCATGTCAGTATTTCAGTAGCAGTAAATCACCTACTCTTTATTCTTATAATTTAAATTTTACATAGATATAAGTGCTCAAACCCCACAGAAACTATCTTAAGAGGAGTTGAAATTATAAATTTCAAAATAACAAGAGGAGGCTTACATTTAGTTTATTGAGGCCAATGAAATTTTTATTTTGAGCAAAACTGTTTATTGGTTTTCAATGTACTGTATGTTTAAATTGAAGATTCTGAGGAGTTAAAAAGTAGACCTCGTTAAAGTTTTAAGGAAATAAATATCGCCATCACAGTAAAAACAGACTGAGACAATAATCTTATTTTAATTTTTGGTACTGGGGATTTAATCTAGGGCCTCAGGAATGCCAAGCATGAATTCTATCCCTGAGCTATAACCTAGCAGAAGAATCTTAAATGGATTCTAAAACCATTGGGCAAATTTAGGGGAAAGGAGGAAACCAGATATTCATACAATCTTAAAGTATCACTTCACATATAAATCAGCATTTGCAAAGATACTTTTACACTGAGGAATCTGGTAGACACCACCTTAATCAAATGACCAATTTAATATCACTAATAATAGGGCAAACTGATCCTCCATGCCTCCTGTACTTTGTCCTCAGTATGGCACATCATCTATGTAGTATCCCTGCTAGTACTGTTTAAGCTGAGTCTCATCATGAGGAAACAAGTAGACAATTCCAAATCAAGTGATGTCCTACTTTTTTTTTTTTTTTTTTTTTTTTGGTCTTTTTGAGACAGGGTCTCATTATGCAGTTCAGGCTGGCTTTGAACTCACCATGTAGCCCAGGCTGGCCTAGAACTTTTGGTGATCTCCTGCCTCAGCATCCCAAGAGCTGAGATTACAGGCGTACACCACCACGCCCAGCAAGAGATGTCCTACAAAACAACCAGGGGAAGGACTCTTCAAATGATATAAAAGACAAAAAACCAAGTGATCAATCTAAATGAAAAGTGATTAAAAAGATGAAATCACTAAATGCAAGGCTAGACCTCATGTTTGGACTTAAGCAAAAGCAGCTCTAAAGGACATTACTGGAACAATCTGGATACTTCTTGTTCTGGAAAGACATATGCTAAAGAATTCAGGAGTGAGGGGCCTTGACATCTACAATTTACTTTTATAAGGGCCATTGAGAAAAAAACAGAAAAAGAAAGCAAACATCACAAAATGGTAACAATTGTTGAATGTAGAATCTACATAGGTGTTCATTGTACTATTCTTACAACTTTTTGTAGGCTTGAAATTTCTCAAAATAAAAATTCATGAAAAAAATTTTAAATTACAAAGTTTGTCTAGAGAAGAGGATAATATACTCCCCTATGCTACAAAAAGGTATGTGGTTCTTTTTTTTTTTTTTTTTTTTGTGGGTACCAGGGGGTCGACCTCAGGACCTCGTGCGCCAACAGGCACCCGTGCCGCTGAGCGATATCACTGGCCCCTTTTCCATATGTGGGATCCGGGAGTCGAACTCGGGCCCTCGCGCTTGCAAGGCAGGCGCTTATGCCACTGAGCCATCTCACCGGCCCTGTGGTTCTTTTAAAAGACTCAACTGTCTTAAAATCAATAAATGATATTGTGATTTTTGTTTCAAACAACAATTACAAATGGAAAAACAATTCCAGCTTGTGGGGTCATGCCCTGGCTTCATTCATAAAATGATGGTAGACCAAGGTATGGCCAACTTCCAATTGATTGAGACCAGCCCCCAAAGGAAGGGTCCACAGGCTAGATAAGCAGAGAGTTCTTGCATCTCACAAAATCAGACTCCCTAATTATTACCAATCACCTTCTCAGATCTGAAGGGTATCTTTCTAGCTAGACCTGCCTAAGTTGAAATCTTCCTTGGCACATTCAGTCTGTTCCAAAAATTCTGACCTTGGCTTTCAGATCAGAGGACTTAACTGGTGTACTTCAGGAAACTTGTCTTTGGATTTAGTTCAAAAGGATAAAAAATATTTAGGAGGTACAAGGCATAATGGCAGGCACTAAAGCTACAACGATGATTAAGCCAAAGAAGAATCCTTCTCTGGAAAAGCTATCTTGTAAATAAATAACTAATAAACCTGAAAAATGCTATGTTGAGGGAATGTCCTACAGAACACTACTGAGCAGCAAATGGAACAGATTTATGCAAACATCAGGGAAAGTCACAGAGCAAAGGCCATATCTAAACTGGAGGATGATTACTTTTCTAGGAAGTAAGGGCATTCTAAGTTCAGTAAAGAAAACATGCCATGGCATGGAAAGGCCAAAGAGTGGGCTCACTTGGAGAGCAGTGAGTACAGCATAGGAATGGGGATAAATGAATCAGCTCATTAATCTCCTGCCTGTTGCCTGGATAGCACTGTGGGTCTATGAACTAGGTTTTTAAATTCATTTTCCTCTTCGATTAGAATACTTGATATCCTGCATCAGTGGTGGTGAACCTATGGCATATGTGCTACACTGGGCTGTTTGTATCATTGAAAGCTCTAACAGGTTTGCCATCACTGTCCTAGATGTACTGAACCCTCATTAAATACTGTAAGCATTGCAGAGGAAAACTGACATGAGCAAATCCTTGTTCTCAAGGAACTTATATGCTACAAGAATATCATGAGGAATAAGTGCATAGAAAACTCCAGGAATAATGCATTAAAAATCCTAAGAATTATTTTTCAAACATGTTTTTAAAAGTTGTACATCACAGAAAGGAGAAAGATTACTTTTAGTAAAGAAGGCATGGAAAGAGAAATCAGGAAAGATTTTCTGTAGCTGGTAGCATAGCTAAAAACATGGAGAGGACATTCCAGGGGAAGAAATTAGCCTAAGTTAAAATGTAGAGATGGCTCTACAGATAGACACTGTCCAAGTCCATGGATTCCTAAAGTATTCCCCTGGGAGTAGAACTAAACATATTTCTTTGATTGTATTTACTGCATAGAGTGGAGACTCAAAATTTTGGTACTAGCCTCTTTTGTGGTTTTTTTTGGTTTTGTTTTTTGTGGGTACCAGGGGTCGACCTCAGGATCTCACGCGCCAGGAGGCGCCCTTGCCGCTGAGCGATATCACCGGCCCTTTTTTCGTATGTGGGTTCCGGGAGTCGAACTCGGGCCCTCGCGCTTGCCAGGCAGGCGCTTACGCCGTTGAGCCATCTCACCGGCCCTCTTTTGTGTTTTGTACTACATGAGTAACTGCTTCTTTGTGGGCTTGTTGCTTGGTGGGTAGGGATTAGCTCAAGGTTAGCTGGGAACAAAAAAAAAGTTGGCTAAATAGATCCACCTAAGAGATGAAAATTGGCGATCTACTTTCTGTATCCTTACTGAAATCCTGCAGTTCAGGGCAGTGATGTGGAGCATTTGAGTTCATTGTAATCACATATTCCTTGTATAAAGAGGACTGTGTGAAGACTGCTAGTTAGTTGGTTCTAGTTACAGTGATTCTAACAAGTACCCGACCAAGGAAAACTAAGCCAGATTGGGGATGTGGCAGGGAACTGGTCAAACCAGTTGGACAACTTTATTATTACTGAGCATTACATTTTTTGGGGGGGAAGGATGCTAATATTCTTCAACACTGAATAAGCCTAAGTCACAGGACTTGTTGGTGATTATGTGTACTTCTCATGTAATCCTCATAACAACTCAATGAGAAGTATTAACTCAGATGAGTAAACTGAGGCTCAGAGACTAAATTAATTAATTAATTAATTCTTTCAATTAAAATAAAATACTCTGACTTGGTCACACTTACTCATAGCCTTAGTCTTATCCAATTCTTGCCAGCAAGTCCAGACCAAAGCTAAAACATCCTCTCTGCCTCAGCCTGCCACATGTGTACCATCCACTTCCATTTCTGCAGTCGACTCTCTTCCAAAGAAAATCCTCATCAGGGATAGTTAAGGCTTCTCCAAACTAAGTAAGCATCTGCCCCTTCCCAGAACCTCTGCCTGGGCAGAACACAATGTGTATGTAACCTTGTCTAGCGGTTTCTGTTACTTGTGTGGTTGCTCAAGCTTTGTCCTGTGGCCTGCATATTCCAAGTGCCTTTCCATACAGTCCCTCAAACTACAAATGCTTTCAAGCAAAGTCTAACTTTACAGCTTATCTTCAACAGAATGCCGAAAATATATGTGCTTAATAAAAGTTTCAAAATGGTAAGATTTTAAAGGCAATAATAGATGCTAGTCCATCTGTCAAAATAGAACAAGACAAAAAGCCTACCCTTGTTACTGTTTAGTACAGTTTCCATGTTTTCACAGGAAAACTGTCCCTTGGAATAAAAATTGCAACCAAGTAAAACATTAAAATATTTTAAATTCATAATTCAAAAAGATTGTGAGCAGGATAAGCCAGAACCTGCATTTTTAAAAAAATAATATTACTCAAAAGATTACAAACTACTAAAAGGTTAAGTACATGCTAAAATCCCTTAACTTCCCATCTGATGAGTTTATATAACTCAGAAGGAAGAAAAACTCAGAATCTGGGCCTAAAACAATAATGACTCGTTTCCATTTAAATTATACTACAAGGGGGGAAAAGTGAAGTTTGAAAATTTTCCTTTCCAAAGCCAAATTAGACAAGTTGAAGGAAACTGAAATAGATGCTACACTCCAGCCCACTATAGCTACACAAGGGCCATTTAGAGTCCTCTTTCTTGTCCTTCAAACAGTATCTCTTCAGCTGATTGGCTCAAAGTCAATCTGAATTCCACGTGGCCTGCCTCATGTCAGGTTCACAAACCATGTTGGTATTGCATAAACTTCCTCAACTGCAATGACTTGGTCACAGGACCAGCAGGCAAGCCAGCCTGGCCCGTGCAGAGGAAATACATGATCACCAGCTGAAACAGCCACTCAGGAGTACACGCTTTTCTGAAAGTGGGAGGGAATCATCAGCATGCCAGGTCTGGGTCGCTCTTGTGTAAAGCTGAATGCCAGTTACTATTCCTGCTCATCTAGCTGTGCATCTGCACCCTGTATTCCTGGACTCCCAAAAAACATTACCTACCCAAGTAAGCTGAGGAAGACAGCCTCCTCCACCCTACTGCCACCATCATTGACTTCTGAAGACCTTGTGAGAGCCACATGTCCAATCTCCTGTCCAACATGGGCAGATAGCTGATATCTTGCCTTTCCCCCAGAGGCTTCTGGTACCAGTGGTAGTACAGTTGTGTTCACTGCCTGGATGTTACTAGCTCCTCTCCCTGACCTTACATTCTCTGATCCTCCATGAGAGGCAAGAGTATAGCAGTATCAGGAGCAGCTGCTTAGTGCAGATCCAGGGATGTAAGCCTTGGGGTGGGTAGACATTTTTGGTAGTGCCAATGACAACAATTTCAGATGTGGGATATTCTCCCAGGAGGCAAAGAGAGCGTTTATACTAAACAAATCTGTCATCAAGTTTGTATGCCCAACATATCTTCCCAGCTGCCACCTTCACAGCCCTGTGCTCAATGAAGCAGAACTAAACTATTCTTTTATTAAGCTCTCAAGGAACTCAGGGCTCTTTCGTGATTCTTGTTAAAGCTAGATACTAAAAGATGAACTGACTAGTTAGATTTCCCCCCTTCTGGAATCTAATTAGAAATATGAAAACAATCTGAGCTCAGTCATAGTAATGGTGGAACATGGTAATGGTGGACAATTAGTAGCTCCCACTACTCATATCCCTGCATCCTGCTGCCCTCTAGCACAGCCTCCATGCCACCTGGTTCTATCACACCTGTTGCTGGGCTCTCCTTATTACTCATAACCACACTCCTGATTTGAGGTAGCCTAAGAGAACCTCTGATCCCTGCAGTCACAGAACTCAACTATAAAGCAGTTCACCCAGGTCCAGAAATGTGTAGTGTCACTAGGAAGGCAGAATCCTAAGGTTAATCTATGGCTAAAGGGCAGCTAAGACCAACAGCCACAGCTTAAACTACTTCTTTGGAAATACTCCACCTATATGTGTGGGACAAAAAGAATACAAAAACTCAGGAAAAAGACAAGGGCCACTTTGGTTTTTGAATAGCTGTGAAAATGTACCTTTGGTCATTTATCTTAAGCTGCTAATTATTACATAAAATCCAGCCTTATAAATAACAACATAATTTATCAGATTATATAGTTTAAAGCTGTCCTCTTTTCCCATAAATGATACATACTAGCGAAACAATAAAAATTACTTCCTTTGTTATTTATTAGGTAAAATAGTAATAAATTATTGATCTGCCAGATTCAAATCTAATAAAAGCTGTTGTATCCTTATGAGAAAATACTTGTCAGTTTAAAAATAAAGATTTGAGGGCCGGTGAGATGGCTCAGCGGCGTAAGCGCCTGCCTTGCAAGCGCGAGGGCCCGAGTTCGACTCCCGGAACCCACATACGAAAAAGGGGCCGGTGATATCGCTCAGTGGCACGGGTGCCTGTTGGCGCGCGAGGTCCTGAGGTCGTCCCCCTGGTACCCACAAAAAAAAAAAAAATAAATAAATAAATAAATAAAGATTTGAGTACAATAAAATGCACTTATCATTTTCAAAGCTGCGATTCATCTGAAAAATATCTGAAGACCACAGGGCCAAGTATGAGAGAAACTTGGTATAGAGCAGTGAACTAAACATAAAAAACACCCAGCTCTCATAAAACTCACATTCCAGTCTGGAAAACAGAAAAACACATGTAATTTTTTTCAGGTCATGAAAAGTCATTTAAAAAAAAACAAAATGAGGGTAAAAGCCAATAAAAATGCGAGTAAGAGAAATAGGAAAAGAGGGTAGAGAGACTGCTCCTTTAGATAAAATCAGGAAAGATTTTTCTATTAAGTTGACAATTAAGCAGAGGTCTAAAAGACAAGACACTCCTTTTAGAAATCTGGGGGAAGAGAGTTTCGGACAAAAGGAAGTATCACTGCTATGAGAGTTCTTAGTTGTCCTGTTAAAGGAAGAGCAAAGAAGTTAGTGGCCAGAGTAGGTAAAAGAAAGACTGATAGGCAGTGATATTAGAAAAACCCAAGATTCAACAGATAAGACCTAACAGGAAAAGATTTAAACACTTCAAATACAAGACTCATACCAGTGTGGTCTCTGGCTTCTGCAGGGGTCCATCATATGCCAACCACAGAAGCAAAAAGGTACGCTCATAGCTGCAATGTGTTGTTTATCTGAATTGGAACTAAGCAAAAAAACTTGCTGCAGATGTCCAAATTAGCATAAATTTCATAAAGAAACTGCTTAGGGAAGCCATGTGATATCAAATCTGGATCTCTTTTAACTCTAGTTAAGTAGCTTCTAATTTAGCCTAAAGAAATTAATCTGAAAGAAAAGGCTATATACAAGACTATATTGACAAAAGTAATTATTTCTAATAGCTTAAATGACCAAGATGGAAATAAATTAGGGTACAGCAAATAGGTTGGGCAGCCTCTGAAAATTATGTAGAAACTTGAAGGGAGAAGAGAAGGAAAGATGAATACAAAATTTTACCTCTGGTATTATTATACCCTCTCCCTCGAACACAAAGATATATATGTCTAAAGATCAGACAGAAACAAAAAACAATGACAGTGGGTTCTTCAGAGGTGGCAGCATTATTCTTATTGTTCATAAAACAACACTTGTTCAATGAAACTCACATTGGTTAGTTCTGGTTCTACTACTTAATTACATGAGGTGATTAGATGATACAGTGATTTTTAAATTTAAAACATATATTACAGTAAAAGACACATTGCCACTAATCCCTCTTAAAATACTCTTAACACCCATTGTTCTCACCACTTTCTGAAGCAGTTCTGGAAGTCCTCTTGTGCGAGTATCTTTATGAGGTGTGATAAAAAAATACAGTGAATGTAGCTGCCAAGGGCTATCCAATGGAAAAGCAGGCTTCTCAAAACATTACAGTGTGTCTTCATCTACTTTATTCACCAGACTGTTTTCTGGCTCCTCCCAAAGTCAAAATGACTAGGAAAAGTAAACATTTTGAACTGATTCAGGACATCAAGGCAGCTACAACAGTGCAACTAAAGACACTCATGAAAGAAGACTCACAAAACTGCTTCACAGGTGACAAGAACTATGGGATAAGTGTATTTGAAAAAAGTGGGAGCATCTTGAGGGAGATTAATGGCAATGTGTCTTTTACTATAATAAAATTTTTTTATTTTAACATTCATTATATATTTTGATTACACCTCATACAATATTAAGGCCTAGAATTAGGACAGCAATAGAAATTATTGTGGATCAGGTATTTGACAAGTGGGTCACAATGATCTCTATTCCATGATCTTCTCAGTAACTCAACAATATTCATCAGTGCTAATTTTTTTTTTTCATAAACATGGACACATTTTCACTCTTTCCCTCACCTCTCCACTGCCATGTCCCTCTCTTCCTCCTAATTATTAACAAAATTTATGACCTGTTTTCACTTTCTTTTCCTTTTTCCATAAGGATTACTCTCAAGAAATGTGTGCCTCCAACCCTAGGCTCTAGTCGCATAAGCCCTGACCATAATTCCAACTGCCCATCAGAATCTCCTTTCGGATCAAATGTGAGTTACATGAAACTCTACATCAAATCACTCACCAAACTGATTTTTCCCTCTATTGGCTCTTCTACATTCAACAGTGCCACAGTCATTCAGTGGAAGTAATTTTAGCACAACTGTGCCATCAACTCTACCACCATTATGATCTATACCATCACTAAGACCCAATGGTTCCTTTCTTGTCCCATTCTAGTAATATCTCACTACTAATATCATAGGTATTTATAGTCCTCATAACTTTTTCTTTTCAATACTAAGGATTGAGGGCTGGTGAGATGGCTCAGTAGCATAAGCGCCTGCCTGGCAAGCACGAGGGCCTGAGTTTGACTCCTGGAACCCACATATGAAAAAAGGGCTGGTGATATCGCTCAGCGGCACAGGCGCCTGCTGGCACGCGAGGTCCTGAGGTTGACCCCTGGTACCCGCAAAACAAAACAAAACAAAACAAAACAAAACAAAACAAAACAAAACAAAACAAAACTAAACTAAACTAAGGATTGAAACCAGGGCCTTGTGCATGCCAAGCAAGTGCTCTACCACTGAGCTATCTTCTCAACCCTTTAAAAATCTTATTTTGAGACAGGTTCTCGCTAAATTGCCTAGGCTGGCCTTGCAATCTTCCTGCCTCAGCTTCCTGAGTACCTGGGATTACAGGTATGCACCATAACTTCTTATGAGCTTAATTACAGAAATCTAAATGGTTTCTCTGACCAACGCTGATGAAAAATTAAAACAAAAATCAAACATAAAAACTCAGCTTCTCTCCTGCTTAACAAAGTGGAGGGGAAAAGCCTTCAGTGATGCTTGGGCAATATGCAAAGTATTCTATGTATAATTTCTTACTTAATCTCATAACAAACCACACAGACAGTATCATTATCCTCATTTTTGAATGAAGAAAACATAGAAATTGAGGAAGATGACAAGATGTGGAACAGAAAATTAAATCAGGTAGTTTACTCCATATCCTGTATTCTTGGTCACTGGTTACTCAGATTAAGTCTTAGACCTGGCAATCAGTTTCCTACATAATCTAGCTTAACTAAAGACTGCGTTGAACATGTCTTCTCTGGGATATCCTTACTCCTAAATGATACTAGTGTAATGCAATTAAGAACTCTGGGCTCTAGCTGGGCATGGTGATGCATGCCTGTAATCCCACCACTCAGGAGGCTGAGGCAGGAGGATCCCCTCGAATTCAAGGCCAGCCTGGGCTATATAGTGAGTCCAGGCCAGCATGAACTACATTGTGATACCCTGTCTCCAAAAATAAGTAAATCAATCAATCAATCAATCAATCAATCAATAAAATAGAACTTTGGGCTCTGACATCAACCTGTTTTGGCTCTAATCCCAATCCTACCATGACCTTGGGCAAATTACTCTCTTTTAAAGCTATTTTTGCCTTTATAAAATGGGAATAATAGTGATTCCTAACTTGTGGAATTGGGAAGATTAAGTGAGATTGAGCATGTAAATGGTGACCCATTGCCTAGCTCACAGCAAGCCCTTGGTAAACATTAGCCAGACTAAACAGTATAAATCCACCCTCCTAAATTTGCTGCCTGTTCTTTTCCAACCTAGTTTTGAAAGTCAAGGTTTTAAACACTTGCCATGAACCACAGATTGATATGTACTTTAATAAAATAGCATCATCCATAAAGCTTCCACATGCAGGGGCTGTTTTAAAAACACCAAGTGAATTTACTCATGTTGATTCTCAGTGCAACCTCATAAACTAGGTATTACTACTATCCCTATTTTGCAGGTTATGAAACTAAGGCACAGAAAGGTTAAACAAACTGTCTAAGGTCATACAACCAATGAGTAGGGAAGCCCAGAAAGTCTGGCTCCAGAATCCATGCTCTTTACCACTACTTAATGTTTCACACTGATATTTTTAAGTCTCCTCTGGAAACTGTAGCCTTCTCAAATCAAGAATATTGATGGGAGGAACGGGGAGGGAGGGAAGTGAAAAGGACTGAAAAAAGGAATTAAGATTCTTTTTGAGACAGGTCTTGCTATGTAGTTCAGGCTGCACTCAAACTCATGGCGATCCTCCTGCCTCAGCCTCTTGAGTGCTGGGATTACAGGTGTGTGCCAGCATGCCCAGCAGGAATTAAAATGTGTTATGTACATGTACCAACTTCCCACACGGAATGTAAACATTATGTACTATACACATGTACTAAAGAACTAGAAAGAAAAAGAAAGAAAGAATAAATGAATCTTCTCTAGGTCCCCCAAAAGACCAGACATAGACTCCTCCACCAACTGATACACAACAAATATTTGATGGACTGAAATTCCCAATGCTGCCCGACCATTTGTACCAGAATATAAGCCATCTGTTTGCATTATTTTCTATTCCCTCACCCCATCCCTTTTCAATCAATTTTCAAACTACCAGTACCCAAACTATTGTAAATATAATGACATTGATAGAATTCTATATGAATGTAGAGCATGGAGTTTGGTTCATGCCCTAACCTTTGGGGGAACTCTCTTTTGAAGTTTCCCCACAACTTACAACTTCAACTCTACTATTCCAGAATTATAAACCATATGATTGCAAGAAACTTTTTCTCAATATTTTGACTAGATTTGGATTGCTTCTCATCTGAAGAGCTAACTACAGAAAACACAAAGCAAGACTTTGTTTCAAATTTTATTAATAGCTCTTTGAAACAGTTTTAAAATTGATATTTCTACTTGACCTGACTCCTTGCTTCACCCCAAAGACAAACACTACATAAATACCTTCATGTCTACTCTCTCTGATGGACTACAGCAATTTAGAGGAAAAACAAAACAAAAAATTCTACTTCTCCAAGGCTTTTCTTTTACAACACTTTCTCCTGCTTCGTAACATTCCAGACAGGCTTCCATTTCTTCCAAGGCACTAAAGCCTTTTCAAACTCAGTCTTTCCCAGATGACAGTCCTCTGCTTAGTACTTCCCTATACTTTATAGCTAACCTCTCAATTTTCAGGTCTGCTTAAATGCCACTTTCTCAGAGAAATTGTCTCCATACCCCTATCGAAACAGATGTCCCCTCTTTAGAGTCTCTATTACACTCTGTTTTTCCTTGAGGGATAATATCACAATCTGTAATCATGCTTACTTTTGTGACTGATTAATTGCTTATCTCCACCATGAATGTAAGCTTGTGAGGTCTGGGACCACATTCCATGCCTTCCATGTTCTCAGTGGCACTCTGGGGAACCTAAGCATGTATTGCTTGTGATCTATACACAGATTGATCCAGAGGACTCTAAATATTCCACAAATGCTTCAGTGGCCACTGTGCTGGGAAAGGCCCAGTCTGTATCACTTCCCACTCTTCTGGTCCCACTCTTCTGGTCCATCTTAAGGAGACAGTGATGTACCTGGCCACTATTTGCTTTGTGGATTTTAAGAACTTCACAATCCACTGAAAATAGGCATTGTTTTACAAACCCTACTTCAAATCTGTACAGGTAAATCTGCTGAATGAATGGATGATTCTGTCTTTTCCATTAGACATATACTCTCTAGGATAAAGGCCAAAGGGCTCAAAAGTAGATGATTCATTTTTTTTTCTCTACTTACATATAATCCTAAAATGTTCAATCAAGCAAAGTATACCTAATGGCTAATCTAGGAGACCTAATGAAAAGTACAGTTAGTAGGAGAAGGCATTACCAGGAGGACCTTAGTTTGAGATAAACAACTCTGATGTTTCCAATATTAATTAATTAAACAATGGGCAAGTATTCTCAAAGTTACTTCAGTCCTGGAATTATATAAAATTTCATTAGATTCTCCCACAATAGGTCAACCTTCAGACTTCGGCTGAGGGCAAAACAAAATAGGAGCCAATAGTCTAATTATTTCTCCTTCCTGACAACAATTACCAGAGGAAGGCAATCTGCTCTCAGAGAATACAACCACAGAACCAGAATCAGGAAGTCATATTTTTTGCTTGGCATGCCTCTCATCGGTCCATCCCAACCTTTAACCTCAGCTATAAAAGGAGGACACCAGCACTAACGTATTACAGTTCTATATTTTTGTGCTGTGATATAGGAGTGGTACCAAAAGCTACAGAAGTTGTACAGCTACCACACTCTATTGCTCAGACCAACCCTAACATTCTCTCTCTTCAATTCTCAGAAACAAATTTAAGTAGCATGTTGTAAATGTGACATATATACAGAGAAGGTAGACAAGAACAGTGATCCAGAAACCATTAGATATAAAGTATGACAGGGAGAGACAAACATATTTAGCTTGGAAGTGAAACAGATGGTCCTTTAAGTATCAAGAAATAGATGTCACAATGATGACTTGTTTTGTTCTATTTTATAAAATTCCATTGAGCAATGGGTAAAGATTGCAGAGAAGCATTTGACAGTGTGATAGAAGAAGAAAAACGTAATAAGTAACTAGGCCTGCAAGTCTATAGACTTGAAATAAACTACCTCCCTTGTCGCTGGATGTCTAAGAAGCTAAATAAGCAATTTGATTGGTTATTTTATTTTATTTTATTTTATTTTATTTTTTTTTTTTTGTGGGTACCGGGGGGTCGACCTCAGGACCTCGCGCGCCAGCAGGTGCCCGTGCCGCTGAGCGATATCACCGGCCCCTTTTTCGTATGTGGGATCCGGGAGTCGAACTCGGGCCCTCGCGCTTGCCGGGCAGGCGCTTAAGCCACTGAGCCATCTCACCGGCCCTGATTGGTTATTTTAGAGCAGAGGCCAACAAACTTTTCCTGTAAAGGGATCTGTGGGCCACATACAATCCTTTAAAAACATAAAAACCATCCTTAGCTCACAGGCCATGCAAAAATAGGTAGTTTGCTAATCCTTATTCTAAAAGAGTTCTGTCTAACAGAAATATGAATAATGTATGTAACAAAATTTTTTAGCATCTATATTTTAAAAGGTAAAAACAAACAGGTAAGGTTAATTTTAGCATATTTAATCAAATATACTCCAAATTATTTTAACATGTAAACAAAACTACTGAGACCTACATTTTTTAAAAAATGAAATCTTTAAAATCTAATGTAGGACTTCTGAGAAGATGGTGGAGTAGTGAACAACAAAGAAATGGCCTCTCCAAGATTTGGTGTCCAGATGCTGGAATGTAGCAATGTGAGGAAGAGAAGAGGGAGGGAAGTGGGTCCCCAGGACCCAGCAAGGATCTGAGGGGAGAGTTGAGGCCCACGGGGATAGCAAAGAGAGACTGAAACAAAGAAGGAGATGGCAAGCAGCACTTTCTTCCTGAGCCCAGACTCACTGCATAGGAGGGGCAGTTATAACTTGCAGACCCAAGGTGACTACTGGTGACCCCAGAGGCCTCCACGGAGAAACACACCAGTGGAATAGACCAGTGGACAAAGCAGACTGCAGTTGCTGGTCAGTTATTCGGGTTCAGACGTCCCCTGGGAGAGGGTGATTAGCTGTTGGCCATCTTGGAGAAGGCCAACTGAGCTCGTAATTCAGAGCTGACTCCATCTAGCGGCTCCCAGTGTTGAGGTGAGGCAGAAACAAATTCAAGTCGGCAGGATGTCAAGGAGCCAAGTTCAAGCCAGCAGGGAGCTGAGTTCAAGCTGGCAGGAGGCACACAGAGTGTTGCAGGCTGAACAAATTGGGTTCTAGCCTCACAGCCAGAAACAAGCCTGAACTTTAGTGGAACTAAAGGTGTATATAGGCTTGCTGGGATTAATCAACATGGATCGGGACTCTGCCTGCCTACTTTGTCTTTTAGTGACAGCAGAGACATGCCTTGAAGTAGACAATTTTTTTTCTCATTTTTGTCTGTTGTTTTTGTTTTTTTCTTTTCTTTTCTTTTTTTCTAAAGAAATTGAAGAGTTGGTTCTTTGAAAGATTAAATAAATTGACAAACCCTTAGCCAACCTTATCAAAAAAAGGAAAGACAAGACTCAAATCCAAGCAATTAGGAATGAAAAGGGTAAAATCACAACATGTCCTGCAGAAATCCAGAAGATCATCAATACCTACTTCAAGAACCTGTATTCTAATAAGATCAAAAACATGGAAGAAATGGACAGATTCCTAGGTACATATCAACTACCAAAGCTGAATCAAGAAGATACAAAAATTCTAAATAAACCAATATCAGTCAATGAAATTGAAGATGTAATTAAAAACCTACCAACAAAGAAAAGCCCAGGCCCTGATGGATTCATTGCTGAATTCTACAAGAAATTTAGAGAAGACCTAATGCTGCCACCTCTTAAACTCTTAAAGAGGAGCATAAGACGGGGTCCAATGGACCCATCCCTTACTTTTCTACTATAAATTTGTACTTTAGCATAATAGTAGCTGGCTGTGCATTTCAGTACCTTTCCCTGAGGGACATAGGGAGCAATCTCCATGCTTACCCACTTGGTATGATGAACAGCAAGGTGTGTGCACATGTGCAAAAGTGTCAAAATGGGATTTGTACCCACCTCATGCTCCATCTAACTGGTTTTGTTGATATTTACCCAAGCATCACAGTGGGCCCAGTAGACCCACACCACTGCAGGTCTGTTAAAATTTTTTTTCTTTTGATTTTTCTGGTAGAAGTAGCCCAATTCAGTACAGTGGCACATGAAAAACCCAGGCTTGCAAGTTTTGGAAGAGGTCAAAAGTGAATCATCAGATTACTCATGCATGGATGATGACGATGATCCATTACGGTAAAATACATACTTTCATAACAGAAGAGTGGTGTGAGTGTATGATGATGATGATAATGATGATGATTTTAACACTGACCATGTGAGCCACAGTTTCTGCAACAGTGAAATGGAGTAAGAATGCAGACCTCCTTCATTCAGATGACAAAGAAAACAGAATACATATTGACTAGTTGAAATGTTGCAAAATGGCCACACAACCAAATGGAACAATCCAATGTTACAACTAGGTCTGAAAATACAGTGAAGGTATTGGCAGTAGTGAAACATATTGGACAGAATGCCAGCACTGCCATTCAATGTTGCAAATTGTAACAGATGAAATGTTACAAGATGCTGTAAAATACACAAAGGCTGAAATGCAAGTAAAATGTTCTGTATACACCAATAGCCCTACTCAAAAATATAGTTATTATGACACCTTACTAGCTGAACTGAAAGCATTCATAGGTCTTCTGTACTTAGCACAGATTTCTAATGGTGATCACAAGAATGCAAAAGACTTATGGAAAAGCGATGGGTCAAAACATGGCATAAAATTTATGTCTTTGTAGGTGGGGAGACTTATTACTCTTTCAATTTAGACATTTATCCTGGAACGCAGCCATCAGGTCCTTATTCATACAGTAATAAACCAAATGCTGTTGTGAACAGACTTATTGCTCCCATCTCCCAAACTAATCAGAATATGACATTCAACAATTGGTTTACCGGTTTCCAATTGATGTTACATTTGCTAACAGAGCACAAGATGACCAGCACAGGCACTGTGCACAGGAACAAAGCAGAAATTCCAAATGAAATGTTGCAATTTCAAAACAGAGAACTGTATAGTACAATCTTTGGATTTCAGAAAGATATAACACTGGCCTCGTATATGGCAAAGAAAAGCAAACTGGTATTGCTGATGTCAACATTTCACCATGATAGAAATATTGATAGGGAAACCTCAACAAAATGGAAGTCTGAGATGGAAACTTCCAACAACAAAACTGAAGGTGAAGTACATGCTGTTGATGAGTTATGCAGGAACTATGATATCACTTGAAACATAAAGCATTGGCCAACAGTTGTGTTTTACTCAATCCTAAACTTGTGTGGCATAAATAGTTTGATAATTTACAAAGAAAATAACAAGTGCAAAATATCACAGAGAAATTTTCTTAGAGGATTGGGACTGAAGCTCATAAAAGATCATTTACAGCAGGGGAAAAACAAAATGTTTCTGTCCAGGGAACTACGCAAAAAAATTGTGGAACACACTTATGAGCCGACAGGTGAAAAGCCAGGCACAGGATCACAAAGACCTACTACAACAACAGGAAAACAAAAAAGATGTCAATTATACAGGAAAACAAAACAGACGTGCTATCACTGTAAGTGATACTTGTGTATGGAATATGCAGTTGTCATGTGTGAAGACTGCCTTGGGTGTGACAGTTGAAGCAAAGCTTATTTCTGTGGTAGATTTTTGTTTCTGTTTACAATGTAGTTCACATATCTTTTTATTTCTGATGTTATCTTTTAGGTTTTGTAAGCAAGTAAACAGCTGATGTGAAAATGTTGATGTCTATTCCAAGCACTCATTACATATTCGATATTTTATTTTGTTGATATATTATTTCCCTGTTAACTGCATGTTGTACAATATAGCAGGAAGAGAAGAGAGGTGACAAGGCTGCCACATAGGAAAGGAAAGCTAAGCACATGTGCTATCAGCGTGAGACGTGTGCATGGAACATGTAGTTGTCATGTGTGAAGATTGCCATGAGTGTGATAGTTGAAGCAAAGTTTATTTTGGGGGAAGGGTTCTATTGGTATTTTCATTGTAGTTCATGTAGTAATTTATTTCTGATGTTATCTTTTAGGTTTTGTAAGGAAGTACACAGTTGATATGAAAATGTTGATGTCTGTTCCAAATGCACAAGACATATTAAGAATTTAATAATTTATTTTATTGATATTTTATGTTCCTGTTAACTACACACTGTATAATATAATAAGAAACTCCTGAAAAAGCAGCAAGACCCTTGAGATGTCAAGTATGTGCTACATAAAGGCCAGGAAAGCAAAAGACACGTGTTGTCAGTGTAGGTGATATGTGTGTACAGTACGTGCTGTTGTCATGTGTGCAGACTGTCTTAGGTGTGAGAATTGAAGTAAAGATTATTTTTTTGTAGACTGCTATTAGTATTTTCATTGTAGTTCATATAGGAATTTATTTCTGATGTTCTTTTTTAGACTTTGTACACCAAGAACCAGTTGATGTTGAAAATTTTGATGCTTTTATAAATAATTAATATTAAAAATTCAATACTTTATTTTTGTGATATTTTTTCCTGTTAAGTACTCATTGTTTAATATAATAAAACTCATAAAATAAAAATTAATAATTTATCAGTAGAAATATTCTAAAGAATAAACCTGGGCCTGGGGCCGGTGAGATGGCTCAGCGGCTTAAGCGCCTGCCCGGCAAGCGCGAGGGCCCGAGTTCGACTCCCGGATCCCACATACGAAAAAGGGGCCGGTGATATCGCTCAGCGGCACGGGCGCCTGCTGGCGTGCGAGGTCCTGAGGTCGACCCCCCGGTACCCACAAAAAAAAAAAAAAAAAAAAAAAAAAAAAAACCTGGGCCTGACAGACCCATGTTTATGCGCTGAGGTGACAAAATTAAGTCTTTTGCTCCAGTGAAACTGAAAGGGAAGCAGTACTTCCAAACTCATTCCTGGATGCAAGCATTACCCTGGTCCCAAAACTGGGAAGGATGCAACCAAAAAGAGAACTGTAGGCCAATCTCCCTAATGAACATAGATGTAAAAATCCTCAATAAGATAGATACTGGCTGCTATGATTTGTGTCTAGATGTCCCCGCAAAGCCTAATACACTTTCAGATGGAGTTTTTTTGGAGGTAGCTGAATCTAGAGTGTGTGATGCTGGGATTAAGAATGTGTGATTAGTAAATCAGTCTACCAATTGGTTTGGCATAGTTCTGGCTAGGATTAAGGGTGTGAGTGCTACACCCAACCTAGGGCAGGTAGTCTGCACACAATATAAGGGACAGAAAGAGTCTTGCCTCCCTCCTTGGTTGCTTTGCTACCTTCTGCCTACTATGAATGTTTCTCCTCTGTGATGCCTGCCTGCCATGCTACCCTGCCTTGGAGCCAGCCGATTATGGACTAAAACCTCTACAAACTGTGAGCCAAATAAACCTTTTCTCCTTTAACTTTGGGTGTTGGGTATTTTGTCTTAGCAACAAAAGAAAAGTAACTAAGACACTGGCAACTAGAATGTGGCAAATCATCAAGAAGATTATATACCATGACCAAGTAGGATTTATCCCAGGGATGGCTCAAAATACGTAAATCAATAAATGTAATTATACCACATTAACAGAGTCAAGGACAAAAACCATATGATCATCTCAATAGATGCATGAAAAATGTTTGACAAAGTCCAACACCCATTCATGATAAAAACTCTACAGAAAATTGGAATAGATGGTCTTTATCTCAATCTGATAAAAGCCATCTATGACAAACCAATAGCCAACATCATGCTAAATGGTCAAAACTGAAAGCTTTCACTCTAAAAATCAGGAACAAGACAAGGATGTCCACTATCATAACTCTTATTCAATGGAGTTCTAGAAATATTAGCCAGAGCTATTAGATAAGAGAAAGAAATAAAGGAATAAGGATAGCAAAGGAAGAAGTTAAATTACCATTATTTGTGTATAACATGATAATCTACATAGGAGACATAAAAATTCCAGCAAAAGACTTCTAGATTTAATAACCAAATTCAGTAGCATAGGTGGATACAAAGTCAACACTCAAAATTCAATAGCATTTCTGTATACAAATAACAAACTCACTGAGAGAGAAATTAGGGAAACAACACCTTTCATAATAGCATCCAAAAAAAATGAAATACCTAGGAACTGATCTAATGGAGGAAGTAAAAGACCTTTAAGTTGAAAACTACAATACTATGAAAAAGGAGATTGAGGAGGATATCAGAAAATGGAAAGTTATCCCTTGTTCTCGGGTAGGAAGAACCAATATAGTGAAAATGGCCATACTTCCATAATTGTTATACAGATTTAATGCAATCCTGATAAAAATTCCAACAGCATATCTCACAGAATTAGAGAAAACAATCCTTAAATTCATTTGAAACCAGAAGAAACCTAAAATAGCAACAGCAATTCTGGGCAACAAAGGCAACGCAAGGGGCATCACAATCTCTGACTTGAAATTACAGTATACTACAAAGCTATTGTGATAAAAATAGCATGGCACTGGCAAAAAAACAGACCCAGGGATCAGTGGAACAGATTAGAAGATGTAAAAACAACTCCAAACATACGCAGCCACCTTATCTTGGACAAAGGAGCCAAACATCTTCATTGGAAGAAAGACAGCCTCTTTAATAAATGGTGCTGGAAAACCTGTCTTTCCACATGCCGAAGATTAAATAGACTCGTATCTTTCACCAAGCACTAAACTAAAATCGAAATGGATCAAAGATCTAAATATTAAAACAGAAACAATCTGCTGGAAGAATAGGTAGAACTCTTGAAGACATTGGTGTAGGCAAAGACTTTATTAACAAAATCCCTATCACACAGGAACTATCACAAAGAATCAACCACTGAGATCTCATCTTATTAAAAAGCTTTTGCATAGCCAGAGAAACCACCAACAGAATGAAGGGACAACCCACAGATGGGAAAAAATGTTTGCCAGCTGTTCCTCAGACAAAGGACTACTATGTGGAATATATAAAGAACTCAAAAAAATCAGACTCTCCAAATTTAAAAACCCAATCCAAAAATGGACATCTGAAATGAAGAGACACTCCTCAGATGAAGAAGTACCAATGTCAAATAAATGTATGAAAAAATGTTCAACATCACTGGTCATTTAAGAGATGCAAATTAAAACAATGCTGAGATTCCATCTCACTCCAGAAAGAATGGCTATTATCAAGAAATCAACCAATAACAAATGCTGGCAGGGCTGTGGGGGAAAAAAGAACCCTTTCCCACTGTTGGTGGGAGTGCAGACTGGTGCAACCACTGTGGAAATCAGTGTGGAGATTCCTCAAAAAACTAAAACTAGAGGTTTCATTTGACGCAGCAATTCCCCTTCTTGGTATCTTCCTGAAAGAATTAAAACCATCATACCACAGCAATATATACACACCCATGTTTATAGCAGCACAGTTTGTAATAGCTAAATCTTGGAAACAGCCCAGATGTCCATCAACTGATAAACGAATAAAGAAGATGTGAGTTTTTTATATAATGGAGTACTACTCTGCCATAAAGACGGATAAGCTTGAGACATTTCTAGCAAAAAGGATGCACCTTGAGACCATACTCTTAAGTGAAATAAATCAGACATACGTGTTTAAATACCACATGGTTTCTCTGGTGTGAGAAACTGAAGGTGTAAATAAGGACCAAAATGTAGAAGATACTAGAAAATGGGTAGAAAATGTTCAAATGGGAAGGAGAACAAGGGAGGGAAGAGGGGGAACTGAAAGAAGAGACAAGAAAAAAAGAATAAAAGGAAAAAATGGAAACAAAACTTGTAAATAAGGAGGGGAAGAGGTGTTGAAGGGAGGGTAGGGGAATGGGAAAAAAAAAAAAAAAAGAAGATACATCATGTACAGGTACAAATTCCCTATGGTGAATGTGATCATTATGTATACTTAAAATGTACCAATAAACTTAAGTAATTAAAAAAAAATAAAAGCTGGGCATTGTGGCGCAGGCCTGTAATCCCAGCACTTGGGAGGTGGAGGCAAGAGAATTGCAGTGAGTTCAAGGCCAGCCTGGGCTACCTAAGCAAGTTTAAGGCCAGCCTGAACTACATAGTGAAACCCTGTCTCAAAAAAAAAAAAAAAAAAAACCACCAACAACGACAACAACAACCAAAAAAAAAAAAAAAAAGGGAGGGGAAGACGGATTGAAGGGCGGGGAGGGGAATGGGAAAAAGAAGCAGCAAGGTATATGATGTACAGATACAAATTCCCTATGATGAATATTATCATTATGTATATCTAAAATGTACCAATAAAATTTTAAAAACTAGAAATGTATATTTTACATATATATCATATCACAATTCAAACTAGTTACACTTCAAGTACTCCTTAAATGTATGTGACTAATAAAGAACATATTGACCGAGTAATTCCAAAGAAACTTGAGCATTCTATTGACAAACAAAATAGCCAATATTTAATTCCAACAATTCAAAACAATGAGTAAAAAATGGACTGCCCAGTAAACAATACTGGGATGACTGGCAAGCTACTTGGGAAAAATACAGATTTTTTTTCTTGTACTTTATTCCAATATCAATTGCAGACACAAAAAAGATGTTAATGTGAAAAACAAAATAATAAAAGCAATGACAACAACAACAAAAAAAACCATAAATAGTATTTTTAAAATTGTTATATAGTGGGAAAAATCTTTTAAAGCATGTCCAGAAAACTCAGGAACCATAAAGAAAAAGATTGGTGAATTTACTTGATATAAAAATGTAATGCTGTCAGGGTGGTGTATATGCTTGTAATCCTAGCTACTTGGGAGGCTGAAGAAGGAGGATCTCCATATTTGAGGCCAGTCTGGGCAATTTAGTGAGATCTTGTCTCAAAATAAAACAAGTTAAAAAAAGCTGGAGATGTAGCTCAATGGTAGAGTGTTTACAGTGTGAGGCCTTAAGTTCAAGCTCCACTACCACAAAACAGTAATAACTATTTTTAAAATTTTAAAAATTAATGTTGGGGGCTGGTGAGATGGCTCAGCGGCATAAGTGCCTGCCTGGCAAGCGCGAGGGCCCGAGTTCGACTCCCAGTACCCACATACAAAAAAAGGGCCGGTGATATCGCTCAGTGGCACGGGCATCTGCTGGTGCACGAGGTCCTGAGGTCAACCCCCAGGACCCATAAAAAAAAAAAAATTAATGTTGGTAAAACTGTGTAAAAAAAACAGGGTTGAAAAGTAAATGACAACTGGGGGAACTATTTCAAATATAAGTCAAAGTACTTTTAAAAATTCTTAATATAAAAAAGTATTACAAAATGATAAACACCAAAAATAAATTGGACAAAGTATATATTTAACAAGATAAGAAAATAAAGAGATTAAAGAAATGGCCAACAAAGACAAAAAGAAATGCCAAAAAAAAGTTATTTAATCTCAGGTTGGCAAAGAATAAAAAGTAGACATTCACCTAGACCTGTGGCAACATTGGGTTTTGCAAACTAAGTAGTATGGGTAGGAATATAAAATGGGTATGAGCCTCTTAGGGGCAGCTTGGCAATCTATATAAAGATTTAATCTCATTTGTAGGAATTCACTTTAAGTAATAGTCACAAAAAAGTGAGGGGGCCAGGCATGATGGTGCACTCCTGTAATCCCAGCACTCTGGAGGCTGAGGCAGGAGGACTGCTACAAGTTCAAGGTCAGCCTGAACTGCATAGTGAAACCCTGTCTCGAAAAGATAGATAGATAGATAGATAGGATAGATAGATAGATAGGTAGGTAGGTAGATAGATAGATAGATAGATAGATAGATAGATAGATAGATAGATAGATAGATAGATAGATAGAGGTGTAGCTCAGTGGTAGAGTGCTTGCCTAGTATTTGTCAGGCCCTAGGTTTGCAAATGAATAAATGAATGAATGAATTAATTAATTAATATGAGATGAGATGAAGGCACAAAGACAGTCACTGATGTGTGATTCAAGACAGAAAACAAGGGTAAGCAACCTAAATACCATCAATTGGCTTGATTAAATAAACTATGGTCATTAAGGAGAACATAGGTTTGTTACAGACAGATGTTAACACTGCTAGGGAGTAAGATGTGGGTTATAAAACAGCATGTATAATGTGATCTATTTATGCAAAATTTTTACTTTCATATAAATGTATACATTTATAAAGAGATATTGGAAAAATATTTAGCAAAATGAATACAATGATTATCTCTAATAGAGGTAGATTTGGGATAATTTGCTTTGGACATGACTATATAGATGTTTATCTTCCCTTTTTTTCTTACAATGGTCATATAACACTTTCTCTGTCAGAACCATTTTTATAATCTCAGCATTTTTTTGTAACTATCACTCTTAGAAATATCTTTTATACACATTTTACAGAATGTGTTACATGCACTAGTGTGATAAATACATTCACTCACTGAAAAAAAAAAAAAAACTTCCCTGATGCATTGAACTAGCATTAGAAAAATAATTTATAGCTGGGTGTGGTGGCACACACCTGTAATCCCAGCACTTGGGAGGCTGAGGCAAGAAGACTGCTACAAGTTCAAGGCAGCCTGGGCTACATTGTGAGATCTTGTATCAAAAAGAGAGAGAGAGAACTTATTGTCTTTACATAGTACATGTATGTAATGTGCATGTATAGTAATATGATGACATTATTTTACTGAAATAGCATGGTGATTTCTATCTTTTTTGACTAACGTAAACTTAATTTTTTCATGTAAAAGTTGTCTGGTTTTCTGGAGAGAATTAACAAAAAATGCTAAAAGCAAATAGCATTACTTGTGATGGAGGGCTGTAGGGTGTGTGGAGAGAAGTACAAGGGACAAAAAAACTAATAAACCAGAACTGTCTTCCCCAAGTTAAGCTCTGATTTGGTTCTTATATGAGGAATAGGAAGAAGTATTTTGACTCTATTTTCTAGTAATGACTGTTACACCATGACATCAAAAAAGCCTTTTTTCAGAGATGGAAAGTACCTTCAGAACATATCTACAGCACATAGCACAGAAGAAAATTTTCTTTTTAATCCAAAACACACTTGTATATAAATCTAGGAACATACCAAGAGTGAGTATCACTAGAAAAGTTCTCTAGATTCTGCAGAAATGACAAGCTATGAATAGACAAAGCAACGTATTTTCATCGCCTCATAAATTATCAAGAGCCTCCAAAAATAAAGGAAACAAAATCATGTGAAGAATCTTTTGCTAGTTCACCTTCCACCCCTACACAGGCTAAATTACTTAAGATACAGAAGTGGATAAAGGGCCGGTGAGATGACTCAGCGGCATAAGCGCCTGCCTTGCAAGCGCAAGGGCCCGAGTTCGACTCCCGGAACCCACATACAAAAAAGGGGCCGGAGATATCGCTCAGCGGCATGGGTGCCTGTTGGCACGCGAGGTCCTGAGGTCGACCCCCGGTACCCCCCCAAAAAAAAAAAAAAAAAAAAAAGAAGTGGATAAAGGGAATTTCATGCAGTGCCATTCTTCAGCCATTAAGTTTTCCAAGTCTGGGATTTATAAGATTTATAAAACCACAGAGTCATGAGACACAATAAAATCTGATCTTAAATAATCCTTTCCTTGGGCCGGTGAGATATCTCAGCGGTATAAGCGCCTGCTGGCAAGCGCGAGGTCCTGAGTTTGACTCCCGGTACCCACATATGAAGAAAAGGGCCGGTGATATCGCTCAGCGGCACGGGTGCCTGCTGGCGCATGAGGTCCTGAGATCGACCCCTGGTACCCACACCCACACATACACACAAAAATCCTTTCCTTTATCACTGCCGACACCCCTAAAAGTCTAGATCTTTCCTCTCAAGGTAATAAAACATTAGCACAAACCTCATCCACAACAGACTCACAGGATCCATGGTCAATAAAAGAGGAAGAACCCTCACATTGAAGCATAATACACAAAAGGATGATCAATGTTAAAATATTTTCTTAATTGAGGGGGAAGTCAACTGCTATTTCAAGAGTTAAAAGGCTGCCTTATATGGAATTGTCAGACTATCTCTCCAAGGGGCAGGCAGTGGAGACATTTTAAGTGCATTACCTTTAGGAGGAAAATACGACTTGCTTTCCGCTTTGTGAGGCCAGTCTACCACAAGAGGTCCAAATCTGCGAAAGCTGGCAGTGATCTCATCTACAAAACAAAGAAGAAATGTTAGCAAAAGAGGGAAGAAGATTATAATCAGAATAGCACAAAACACATCTTTTTATGTTAAAAAATACTTTGTAGGGCCGGTGAGATGGCTCAGTGGCTTAAGCGCCTGCCCGGCAAGTGCGAGGGCCCGAGTTCGACTCCCGGATCCCACATACAAAAAAGGGGCCGGTGATATCGCTCAGTGACACGGGCGCCTGCTGGCGTGCGAGGTCCTGAGGTCGTCCCCCCGGTACCCACAAAAAAAAAAAAAAAATACTTTGTAGGCTGGGAGTGCAGATCAGTGGTAGAGTGCTTGCCTAACATGCACAAGGCCCTGGTTCAATCCCCAGCACTGCAAAAATAAAAACTACAAAAAACAAACAAACAAACAACAACAACAACAAAAAATAAAACTGAAAACTTTTTTCTAAAGTACTAGAGCTCAAACCTAAACACTATGGCTTGGATATACATTCTGTTATTCGCTTTTAACCACGCCAAGTTTATTTCTAACTATTATTTGTTTCTTTTCACTGCCAATAACTCTGACAAAGAATTTGGAAGAAAAAATTCTAGTGTTAGCTAAGATGACCTCTACGTTAAATAACATAAAGATTCTAAAAATAGGAATGTTCTGTTTTCAGAAAAGGGTGAAAGTACAGAAAATATTTGCACTTGTACAGAATCTTTAAGTGTTTTTAGAAATAAATTGATTCAATTGATGAGAAGCAAAGGGGCAATAAGTAGGTAATTCTATTTGGTGAGAAAAAATCTTAAAAGGTAATTATCACTTTCTCTCATACATACTACATACATTACAAAGAATATATACAAAAAGTTGTAGTTCAATAAATTTGTCTTCTAGCCAGGTGTGGTGGCGCACACCTATAATCCCAGCACTCGGGAGGCTGAGGCAGGAGCATCACCACGAGTTCAAAGCCAGCATGAACTACATAGTGAGACCCTGTCTCAAAAAGAAACAAAAAGAATTTGTCTTTCTGACTTTTCACTCAAATCAGAAGGCTATTATAACCTGGTCCCTACTCAGGTTTAAGATATCACTCTCTCAGCCACAATAAAGAATTTGTCTTAAAGAAAATCTGATCAATATAGATGATATTAATGCAAATATAAATTAATGCAAATATAAAAATGAGGAAAATGAGTCATCAGCTATGTACCATTTTAAGGTAGTAAGTCTAAAACAAAAACACTTTTTAAAAACTTTTCTTTTCTTGGGGCCGGTGAGATGGCTCAGCGGCATAAGCGCCTGCCTGGCAAGCGCGAGGGCCCGAGTTCGACTCCCGGAACCCGCATATGAAAAAGGGGCCGGTGATATTGCTCAGCGGCACGGGCGCCTGCTGGCGTGTGAGGTCCTGAGGTCGACCCCCGGTACCCACAAAAAAAAAAAAAAAAAAAAAAAAACCTTTTCTTTTCTGCTGTGTGTGGTGATGCATGCCTTTAAACGCAGCACTCAGGAGGATCACTGTAAATTTGAGGCCAGCTTGGGCTACATAGTGAGTTCAATGTCAACCTGAACTGCATAGGGAGACCCTGTCTCCAAAAAAAAATAAATAAATAAAAAATAAATAAATAAATAAATAAAAGATTTTTCTTTTCTCCAGAAAAAAAACATGATACACTAACCAAGTGTCATAGCTAGAATAATGCTGGCAAAATAAGTCTGTTTTAATAATATTTTTATAGCAGATCCAAAGCCTGCTGAAGGAGAGTTATTTCTTCCTTTAAGTTAGCTTTGTCATAATTTTATTCATCCATGCATTCAACAAATATTTACTATCTACTATGTGCTAAAAGGAATACTTTCCTTGATAGGCATAAGAGAAAATTCGCTTGTATTTGGAACTAGCATTGTCTCAAAAATATCACTAACAATTCTAATTCATCTTCATTGTTTTAAAGATAAGAGGGAGATATGCTTTTCATTAATAGATGTTTAAAGTAAAATACGATGGTGTGATAGACATGAGAGAAAGCTCTACAATCAGACTGACTGATTTCTAACTATACCATTAGCTACATAATCAAGACAAATTCTCTCTCTGATCCTCACTTTCCTCATCTAAAAAATGAAGATGATAGGATATTCCTTATAAGACAGGTACGAATGAATGCTTAGAACAATAATGGCCTTAAGAGTAAAAGTTTCATATGTATTAGTTCTCATTACTACCCCTAAATTAACAACCAGGAAATAAGAAACTGTTGAGAGACCCCTGCATTGCCATATATGAACTATAGACCTGATTTGTGTAATCTATTATTTCCTCATTTATCAAATATTCTTACTTCCTACATGTTAAGATATAAATATCCTACAGCTGACTTGGAAAGTCAAGGTCAGATAACACAAAGCACAAACACGGACTTCGTCAAGTCATTAGTAAATGCATACCTTCATCGATGTCAGGAGGAAGGCCGCCAACAAACACCTTTCTAGAGTAGCGTTCCACCCGTTCCCCATTTTGACAGCGAGTGGGAGAACTCAAACCAGATGACAAGGCCTGATCACCATGGCTGTCATCCAAGAAGGCGTCTTCAAAGGGAAAGAGAGAAGATCGACCTGAAACAAATATGGGAGTTTCTATAATTAGAATGATTTTCCTGGACGATAAGTGCTTTATAAAGAAGCCCGAAGTACAGAGTGAAGAATACCAAAAAAAAAAAAAAAAGAAAAAAGTGTCCTGAGCCTCTACCTTTCCAATAGAATACACTGTGAAGATTACCAGGTCTAGACAACCTTATACCATCTTTTTTCTGTAAAGGTATATGCAGCCCTGAGATGATAGCTAAGGAAGAAGCATTAAAATTGCAGCTGTTTTCCTTACTAAAAAATCATTACATTTTACTCATACAGTCTCTATCACAGCTGCTAAGAGTATATTCAGCAGTTATTTTTCTGTACTTCGGTCATTTCTTGAAATAGGCAGAAAAAGTAATATCTATTCACAGATTTTTTTAAATCTGCTCTTGATGGTGACCTCAGGGGCTCAGTTCTAAAGATTAGCACTGATAGCAAAGGGAATATTAAACTGATGACAGAAGCTAATAACTTCTAATACAGGACAAAAGATCAAACTTTCCCTGTCATCCCAAGCCATTTCAATCGGAAATAAACATGTTCTATAAGGCAGGACAAGTAAGTGAAAACATAAAAATTAAGACATGGGAGTATAGATGTAGATGTGGTCATTATATCTTAACCCTATTAATCTTGGCTGTATTACACATTACAAATATATGAAAAGAGTACAGAATTATTTTCATTAACTCCATAGTCAAATAAAATTTTCAGAGCAAAGACACATACCCATTCTACATGACTATAAGAAAGATACCAGCAGCTAGTCTGCCAATAATGTAATGCCACTTGGCACTGCAAAATAAAATATAAGTTTAAAAACAAATATATTTCTTGTTTGAGTCTGTGAGTTCCTGGTAAAACTTTCCACTAAGTTCTACTCTAAAAATGAACTGTCTTCAGCACTCTCACTTTTGAAGAAAAAAAAAAAAAAAAGTTCCCTTCTAAAATACATTCACATACTGTATTCTTCAGAGAGAGAAGTGTCTTTTCCGTTTACTCTGTCCTGTCCATATTTCCCTGAAACCTGTGTTTTGCACAACAGCCAACTCTCTATAACAGAATATAAATAGCCTTAGAAAAGTACTAAACATTTTTTTTAACCAAAAAAGTTGCTAATATAACTGTTTATTTTATGAACAAACCAGGTGGTGTAAGAAAGGCACTGTTTTGATGCTAGGAGTTCATAAGTAAAAGGGCCAAAGGCATGCATGCTGGGGTGCGGGTGGGGGGACCAGAGAACTTTTTGTTCAGCTCTTCTCAGCATAGCTACAAAGAAACAAAACAGAATTTGTCACCTCATGCTACCTATCATTTTTAGCCTGGCAAGAAACAAACAATAATAAATTCTCATCCTTTGATGTTCGATTGTTGGAGGTAAAAGAAAAAGATCTGGACCAACTACAGGCAAAATGAGCTTCCCACAAAAAACCGAGATTGTTCTCCACCAGGAGACAGGTTAGTCCACCAGGAGACAGGTTAGTCATGTAGCCCACACTCAGTGACTCTCACACATATTCATTGTGAAGCTCATATCCCAATCAGCATTTCCCACAAAATGTCCTATCCCACCTCTTACCTTCAACATTAATGACATGAGATGCTCAGAAAACAAGAACTGGTAGAGAGGAAGAGGAAACCAAATGATTTGGGATAAATACTGCATATTTTATGCCCTTCTCAGAGATTCCAGTTCACATTAGGAGGAAAACAAAAAACAAAAACAAAAAAAACTGTGCTGCAGTAATGAAATGACAACTTACTTCAGTATTACCCAGATCTAAGATAAAGGAAGTCTTTAACACAAAAAACTCAGTAGAAAACAGTATGCCAAGAGCAACAAACAAACAAGAAACTTCCTGCCAAAGAATCATAGTCTGGTGAGGGAGATAGGCAAATACAGATAATCATAAAATAGATAAGTACTAAGAGAAGTCAGGTGACCCAAGAGTTTGATTTGCTGCTCTCTTTGGGAAGACCTGTGGAGTGATTTCACAGTAGGCCAATTTTGAGCAGAATCTTGGGAGAGTGGGAGTTTCTGAGGTAAAGAAGAATCCACAGAGAAAATACCTTCAAAATGCTATTGATCTTTGCCTCCAAACCTGCTCTTCTCTAGAATTCCTTAAAGATCTCAATTAAAATGATTATTATCCATACTCGATTCAATGAAGAAATCTAAGAGACATCCTTGACATCTCTCACATGCTACATGCCAAATCCATTTTTTGTTAAGTCCTGCCAATTCAAGCTCCAAATCAAGATTCCCTTAAGTTCTCTCCATCCCCAGTCCTAACACCCTGGTCCAGGCCACCACCATCACTCCCCTGCACTCAGTCTAATGAGCACATGTGTAGAGCCTCTTTAGTCCAATAATTTCTACTGTGTACTCCACAATGCTTTCCAAAGTTGCCATTTTCAAACATTAATATGAACATGTAATTACTATAGGCATCTAAGTTAGACAAAAATTAATATACAGTCAGAAAGGTGGGGCTGGGGATACAGCTCAGCAGCACAACACCTGCCTGGCAAGTGTGAGGTCGTGAGTTCAATTCCTGGTACACCTCCCCCCAAAAAGAGAAAGGGACTGGGTTCTCAAGTCAGTGCAGAAGATGAGAACATATCAAAATTGTGGCTGGAGGTACATTCGAGGAAGGCAAGACCTCGAGATTAAAGTCACAATGCCCAGATTTTACATACTTCCCTAAGGTATGAATGAAAGGTTGAAATTATACTCTTATTGGTACCACCCTTTTGGGATTTTCCCATAGAAATGAACCATTATCTCAATAGGGGTGGACTATCCTCTTCCATCCACTAAGACTGACTAAGACTACTAAAACTACTAAGACTAAGACTAAAAACAAGACTAAGACTATAGATTATCGACTAAAGTTAATGATGTCATCCATATGACTTGTACTTGTAATTTTATTGGTTGATTATAATTTGACCCACTTTGTACCCAACTCGTGACTTTGCTCTACAAAACATTCTTAGAGAGATGACCTTGGCCGCAACCCACTCAGGACCCCGTCCATCTCTCTGGAGCTATTCCTATTCCTCCCAAAATCCTTTCCTACTCTTAACCTCCTCTGTCCTTTAGAATTCATTCTCGACTTCAGGGGACACGAACTTGGTGCATCTGACATCTAGCAGGTTGGGAGTTCTATCATAATCACATTCAACATCTTCAAAACTCCTCAACAACTCTCCATTGCTTTTCAGATATAGTACAAAAATATCCCTGCAAACCAGTGGATCTCTGTTTACCTCTTCTAAATCAGCTGCTGTCTCTTCCTCTTGCTAACTACTCCTAATCACACAGACCTTCCTATTTCCTGATTATTTCTTCTTGCCACAGGTGCTAAGGACAAGGTGTTCCCCCACCTCTAAAGAAGCATTCCTTTCTCAAACTCCCTAATTTCCAAGTTGATTTCTACCAATTCTTTAGGTCACAGCTGAAAAGTCATTTCCTCAGGTGCAACCTTCCCTTAGCTTTTAGATTAGTTAGCCCCTTCTATCCAAGAATAGCACCTTGTACTACAACTTGTTTACACTTTGCCCAATTACTACTAGACAATTGTGTGGGTTTTTATTGAGTACTTCTTTTAGGGACCAATTTGATCTTGTTCATCATGATGTCTTCCTTCCCTAATTAGAGCACATTAAGGCACTCAAAAAATGTTAAATGTGAGGCAACATCCAAGGAAGGAAAATGGTTATGTGCAAAGACGTGCTGCTGCAAGCATACCCTGAAACACAATACATGGTTTTGAGAACACAAAAGATGTGGCCATGCCCTAGAAAACTGAACTCCTTTCCTATTTTTATTTGCATGAACATCATGTTCTAAATTTTACTTTACAAAAGCAATAAGAAATTTTCCCACTTTTAGAATTCAATATTTCATTCTAATACTGGCTTTTCTTGAACCATATTCACTCCCTGAGACTATAATATTCCCATCAAATCTATCTCTGTCCTACCAGAATGACTTTGTTAAGATCTCTCTGATCATGTTACACCCAAATTCTACTATAGCTTCTATCACTTCCACTAGTAATTTGAACCTAGCAATGAGAGGCAGATGGGTTGAGATTCTGAAGAAATCTTCAACCACCCAGGTGAGGGATGAGGACCTCTTGAACCAAAGCAGTGAAAGAGAAAAGCAGATGTTTAAGATATTCTCAAACTTTCTTTCTCATGGCCAACATAACCACAACCTACCCAGAGTATTTTGGCAAAGAAAAAAGCAAGAGTTGTAAAACTCTGGACAGTTTCCAAAATTGGTTATAGGTAGTTAAGGTACTCCCCCCAAGGTTTTAAAACCAAGCTTCTATCTTAATATATATTTATTTTATTTATTTTTGTTTTTTGAGACAGGATCTCACTATGTAATTCAGGCTAGACTTGAACTCACTATGTAGCCTAGGCTGGCCTGGAACTCACAGCGATTCTCCTGCCTCAGCCTCCCAAGTGCTGGGATTACAGGTGTGTGCTACTACGCCCAGACTCTATTTTAATATTTAGATAGAGGACTACTAACTTTAGCAATCATTAGCAGTTTCATTTCCAAGCATATCCTTGGAAATGAAGTTGTACTACAACTTGTTTACACTTTGCCCAATTACTACTAGACAATTTACACTTTGCCCAATTACTACTAGACAACTGTGTGGGTTTTTATTGAGTACTTCTTTTAGGGACCAAGCATATCCTTGGAAATGAAACTGCTAATAATTAATATATAAATGATGTTTTGCTAATTGTAAGTAGAAACTAAGAATATAGGTATCAAACCCAATCCCCTCATACCTACTCATCTAAATCTGGTTGAAAATCTGCACTTTTCACAAATTTCCCCATTGATTTTCATGCTCAAGTTTAAGAACCACTACAATGGATACTATCTATCTGTAGCAAGCAGCTACTGATAAAGTATATGGAGCCTTGGAGTCTTCTATGAAGTACATGGAGTCCTTGGAAAATATCCAAGTTCAATCAAGTTAGGGAAGTATATCCTCAGGAATATAAAACCTAAAATCTAATCAACCTTAATATAACATGACTGCCTGAAATGCTGGCAGAATAAAAAGTCTGCAGGAAGCATTTTATAAAACAGAACTGGGTGCTGGGCATGGTGGCTCACACTGTAACCCCAGCATTTGGGAAGCTGAGGCAGGAGGATCACCAGGGGTTCAAGGCTCAAGGCCAGCCTGGGCTACATAGTGAGTTCAAGGCCAACCTGAACTACATAGTGAGAACTTGTCTCACAAAAACAAAAACAAACAAACAAAAAATAGAACTGGGGGCTAGGGGTATAGTTCAGTGGTAGAACCCCTGTCTAGCAAGACCCCAGGTTCAATCCCAAACTGAGAAGAAAGGAGGGAAGGAGAGGGAGGGAGGGAGGGAGGGAGGGACAGAGAGAGGGAGAGATAGACTGTAGATTAAGAATAAACACCTGTAATGTAGACCAAGAAGAGATAGAATTTTATCACAATGGGTAGAATGACTCCTTTATGGAATAGAATGGCCCCTCTGCAAGATAATATTATAATCTCCTGAGGCACCATTCTGTTAATGAATTTGTCTTTTTGATAATGCAAAAGAGTGATTCTCGAACTAGCAGACAAATGATCAGCCACCAATATTTTATTTCTGTACACATTCATCTTCATGATAAATTAACACATTGGTATTCTGAGTTGTCTAGTAAACACTTGTGAGGCTGGTATTTCTACATTTATTTGGTTGGCACAAATCCATCCTGAGGACAACATCCCTGGGAAGACTGCTAAAATTCTGGTTCCTAGATATGTGTTATTAGTAACTGAAACCTTCTAAATTGTTTGGTGAAGTCCCGCTTCACCAAATAGCACCTATCTGACATATTTCTTTTAGGGGAAACATTCTCCAAGACCAAAATGTTTAAACTAAGTCACATTATTCACCAAAAAAAAAAAATGTACTTTTATGTGCAGCATATATAAATCTGCCTTAAACCTCAATATATTTCTAAAGAAAATATTTACATTCAATATTTCAACAGAAGGAGGAGAAAGGCTTCTTAACTACTATAACTAGCCCATTTGGCTATCCACCAATGGTCTGGTTCTCTGGTTTCTATTTTCAGTTGCTATCTAGAACATAATTTTTTGTTCCAGTAATTGGAATAATAATCACTGATGTGGTGATGACTTAAAACTAAAAAACCCTTGTAAGAAAAGTACCAAATAGAGACCTGCAATGCACTAGTTAAGCAAGGAAGGCTTGTCCAAGATAATTCCTCTCCAGGAGGCTCCCTTTCCTGTAGCAAAGTGACAGGCAAACAAAGCCCATTGGCCATGCTGCACTGCCAAATATGCTCAGACCCCTCTGAGTATCCATGAAATGCCCTGCAATGACTCCCAAAGCTCTTGTGAACTTCTGGCCCAATACTTCCATTCCAAGCCTGACCCTTTCATCTTAATCTCACAAGTAATTCAGAAATCAGTCCTTTTGGGGGTTTAGGAAAAATACATTATGAGATGTGACTCCCTTAGAAAACCTCCATGTAAGTCAAAGTATTTCCAGCCTAGGCTCCAGTCTACGACTTTGGGCAAGACGGCTCTCACATAACATAAGAGTTCAACTAGATCAAAGGTTTTCAAATCTCTGGAGACAGCAGAATCCCTTTTATTACACAGAAATCTTCTGAAATAAAAAAGACCTTACTTCATATTAAAATGTGGTATATCTTCGGCATCACAAACATATTGTGTTTAAAAGTGAACTCTTGATATTCTCTCCCAGTCCCATTTCAATGTGGCATCACAATTTATCCAACTGCTCAAGCTAGAACCTGAAGATCATTTTTGAGTTCTCCTTATTTATTTGCTATATTCAATTCATCAATCTGATGCCAGCTGTTAAATTCTACTATTAATTATCTTCAATTTGTTCACTTTCCAACCCCACTGCTATCACTCTATCCTAACTACCATCATCTCTTGCCTAGGTTACTGACATCATCTCGTAACTGAGCAAGCCACTTCTCTTCCCACTCTACTGCAAACAGCAGCCAAAGCACTGTTTTTAAAAACATAAATCAAGTCACTTGACCCTGCTTTAAAGCTTCAAAGATTTCCTTTTATACTTGGATCAAGTTCAAAATCTTTACCAGGAGCTAACACCCTGAAAGATCAGATTACCTTTCCTTCTCCAATCTCATCTTAAGACAACCTCTTAAGAGGTTCAGCCATTCTAAAGTAAGCCTTTTATTGCCTCAAGCCTTTTAAAAATAGTAACAGCTTTATTGAAATATAATTCACATGTCATACAATTCACCCATTTAACTCATCTGCAGTCACTCTCCATCTTCCCCCCACCTCCCGGCCCTAGGCAAACACTAATCTCCTTTTGTCTTGATAAATGTTCCTATTCTGGACATTTCATATAAAGGGAATTATACAAGATGTGACCTTTTATGACTAGTTTCTTTCACTTTTCTCAATGTTTTCAAGGCTTATCTGTGTTGTAGCATGTGTCACTGTTTTGCCTCAAGCCTCTTCACCTGCAGTTCCTTCCACTTCCTTTTTTAAAATATCTGTCTTATGATATCTGGAATTTCCTTTAAAACATTCCAGGGACAAAAAGGGGAGAAATATGTGAACCAAGATTGGCAAACATGCTGATAGTCACTGGAGCTAAGGGGTGGGTATATCAGGACTCTTTACTATTCTATATTTGTGAATGTCTGGAATTTTCCATAATAAAAAAAAAAAAAGAAATTTAAGACATCTGTTTCTCCATCCTTTAAGTTTCAGCTTAAATATCACCTCTTCAAAGATGATCTCCCCACCTGAAAGGGAATTCTTAATTCTTTCCTGCCTATCACTTATCACAACTTTTAAGAATAAAAATATTTGTTTTGTTTATATATTGTCTCTCTCTCCTGCTGGAGAGAACACTGAAGAAAGTCGAGACACCATGTCTGGAGTTAAGCACTGTGTAGGCATGCAAACACATAATGAACAGAATTTGGGTAGAAAGTTCAGAATTCCTCCTTCATTCTCTCTTTAGCCCCTCCAAGACCAACTCTCTCTTGACTAGTGAAAAATGAGTCATCTTATTCTACTCATTATGTTCTAGGCTCAAATTTTCCTATTACTATGATGAGTAACATCTTCAGATATTGTAACCATGAACACTCAAAATTCTTCAACTAATGTCCATGCTTTACTCCAAAACCGTCCATATCTTTAAACAACCAAACTCATAAAACTGGGTTCAAATTAGCAGGATGGCATGTTTGTACCATGGTCTTATCAGTATAGCTGACCTTTCTTGCCTTGGCCAGACTTCTGACAGAAAGAGTCAAACTCAATTCTGTATATATGTTTTATTGAATGTTGGAACTTTTTTCTTTCTTTTTTCCTTTCTTTCTGTCTCCCTATCTTTCTCTCCATCCCTCCTCCCTCTCTTCTTCCCTCTCTCCCTCTTCTTTCTTTTTTTTTTTTTTTTTTTTGTGGGTACCGGGGGGTCGACCTCAGGACCTCGCGCGCCAGCAGGCGCTCGTGCCACTGAGCGATATCACCGGCCCCTTTTTCGTATGTGGGTTCCAGGAGTCGAACTCAGGCCCTCGCGCTTGCTGGGCAGGCGCTTAAGCCGCTGAGCCATCTCACCGGCCCTCTTCTTTCTTTTTGAGTGCATGTGTCTGTGTGGTACTGAGGATTGAACCCATGCTAGGCAAGGGATCTACCAATGAGCTATACTCTCAGCCCCACAACAGAATTTATCAATTAAAGTCTTCCACTAATGTCAATAGATTTTTATGGACTATACAGTTTTTATAAACCATATGCAGAAGTACATTTACAACAGAAACCAATGATTCTTTGCATTTGTTCATTTACTTTTTTTTTTTATGTGGGTACCAGGAGTCGAACTCAGGACCTCGCGCTTGCCAGGCAGGTGCTTATGCTGCTGAGCTATATCACCGGCCCTCATTTACATTGTTTAGGAGGATCTTTTGTAGTTTCCTTGATGCTCCATAACTAGGAAATTTTGTTAAACATCATCAACACTGACAGAGGGGTGTTGCTCAGTGGTAGAAGATAGCTTAACATGCATAAGGCCCTGGGTTTGATCACCAGCACCAAAAGAGTCCACAAAAGCAAAAAACAAAAAACCACTGGCAAGGCCAATACGTCCACTTGTGGACAAGAGTTTCACAAAGACTACAAAAACTCACATCTTTGTAAAATGAAAAATACTACATACATTAAATGTAAGCAAATATCTTACATGATGCTATCTGATAGACTAGTTTCTAACAGAGATTACAACTATATATCAAAGCTTGCTAAATGAAGAATACTTTAATATTCTTTAGTGCAATAGACTATATTTGTCTGCTAGAATAAAATAAAAATGGTTATCAATGCGACAAATAATTAGATATTTAAATATATGTAACATATTTATTTTCAAATCATACTTTCGCATGTAATTCTTTTCCTAATCTACTACTACGACTTCAACTATATTACTAGTACTTGGTCTGCAAAGAGTATACCTCCAATTCCCATACAAACCTTCAGTTGATGCCAGAGCTTTTTCCTGCTTCCATTACTTGTATCATAAACCCTCTCTCAAAAGCCTGGTGCATCTGTGTCTAGGAGTCTTACTCTGTGTTTCCAAAGCCGTTCATCAAGGCAGCATAGACCATCTTGCCACCAACTTCTTTCCAACTGGCCTCATGCATGCACTCAGGGACATATGCTCCGAGCATCTGGGCACAAGCTCACCTCTGAGATTTCTTCTAAGTTGAATGTCACAGTAAAAGGCCTTGCTTTCCATTCCTCTCCATCATCCAAATAGTTCCTGAAATTCCACCTATTCCAGGAAGCTTTTCCAGGTTTTTCAGGAGAGGTGTAAGATTCCACTAGACTAATTCTTGTTGACAGAACTCAAAATGTCCACATATATTTCCATTACTTTCTAGTCCTAAAAAATGTACCATATCATGTCTACGTAACATATAAAATAGGGTTATAGCTTAAGTTCCTTTTTTTTTTTAAACGTGGGTACCGGGAGTCGACCTCAGGACCTCGCACTTGCCACCAGGCACTTGTGCCACTGAGCAATATCACCAGTCCTTTTTTTTTTCCTTTATTTGGGTTCCGGAAGTTGAACTCAGGACCTCATGCTTGCCAGGCAGGTGCTTGCACCGCTGAGTCATCTCACCGGCCCTAAAGTTTTATTCTTAATCATAGAGGCAAAGCAACATACATCAGCAAGTTTACTTTTTATGCTTTTGTGGGGGGCAAGTCTAAATGTTAATTGGAAGAAAGATCAAATGTTAATTTAATCTTGATCACATGAATAAATGAACATGAGGAAGTCTTTTTTTTTTTTTTTTTTTGTGGGTAGTGGGGGTCGACCTCAGGACCTCGTGCGCCAGCAGGCGCCTGTGCCGCTAAGCGATATCACCGGCTCTGAGGAAGTCTTTTAGTTGATCAAAATTATACTATGCACGGTTGGCCTAAATAAGGATCTCTTTGGGAATGAGGGTGTTCTATGTATGAGGTACACCCACCTCATCCTACATAGCTACACAACTGCATTTAACGAAAATCACCTTTCTCTTTTTTCAACTGTGGGAATGAAGGATTACATAAAAGCACAGACTAAACATTTTGCCCACAAATATTCAGTCTTTTAGTGTTTCTTTCCCCTTCCTTTCATTCCTTTTTCATCTATAACTGTTAAGCTGCAGACTTACAGAGAAAGCAGGGACCAAGTAGTACAGTAGTTGCCTACCATGCTGTGGGCCCTGGATGGGTTCGATTCCCAGCACCGCAAAATAAATGAAAAGAAAGAAATATGACAGCAGGGATGAAGTCATTCTAGGCAGTTTTTAACATAGCATTTGATACAAAGCAGATCACAGCATTTGAAAATAATAAAGTTAAACCTTACAAATACATATGGAGAAGGTAATATGGAAAAAGAGTAGTTTTTTCAAGAGTTTAGAAACTACTGATGATATTATATTCTTCATGTCTAGCATTTAATATGCTATTTATTAAAAAATAATTTTTATTTTAAAATTTTTCTATAGACAGAATCTCACTATGTTGCCCAGGCTGGCCCTGAGTTCCTGAGCTTAAGCAATCTACTGCCCCAGCCTCTAAAGTAGCTAGGACTAGAAGCAAAGGCCACTGCAGTCAGATAATAAAATAATTTTTTAAAAAATAGGATGCAGGGCCAGGGATATAGCTCAGTGGCATAAGCACCTGCCTCACAAGTGCAAGGTCCTGAGTTTGATTCCCGGTACCAAAAAAAAGATGCAGCCAGGCATGGTGGTACAAATCTGTAATACCAGCCCTTGGGAGGCTGAGGCACAAGGATCATTACAAGTTTGAGCCCAGCCTGAGCTACACAGCGAGTTCAAGGCCAGCCTGGACTACACAGCAAGACCCTGTCTCAAAAAATTAAATAAAGTAAAGTAAAAAATAAGATGCTAAACTCTGTTCTGCATAAGGGTTTATTTCAAGATAATCCTAATCAACAAGCATTTAACAAGAACTAACTATACATGCAGCACAAAATTAGGCACAGGAGATACTGTCCTCAGAGAACTTATCTCCAGTTGAAAACTCAGAGCATACAGAAAAGACAGGAAAAATGCAAGGCAGAAGTAGAGAAAACCACTATCTTTAAGACCACTGGACAAGGCTTCCTAGAAAGGATAAGGCTTGAATTTGCCTTGAACTAGTAAAGTAAGAACAGGTCTTAGATAAGTAGATGAGAGAACTTGTGAGAATGACCAGACAGTTGGAAAGTATGTGGACTGGGAAGGGGAAAACAAGGTGGGAAAATGGAGATAACGAGGCTGTTGAAACAGGGAGGGACCAAATCACGGGAAGAATGGGGGGATATGGACAAAGTGGTGTTTTAGAAATATGAGGCAGTAGAAATGAAACAGCAGAAATGAAAGCAGTAGAAATGAGAAGGACAAGCCTAACAAACTAGAGAGGAAATCTTGACAAAGCTGGTGACTGATCAGCATGTGAGCAGAGGTCACTCCCTGCTGTCTGCTCTCCAGGTGGTGTCTATTTTCCGTGTAAAATGGTCCATTCCCTATTCTCTCCTGACAGTGTTCATTTTTCTAGCAATGTGGGGTGGGGGAGTATGGTACAATACAATTTTAATAATATCTCTGGGCTTTAACTTTTTAAACTTAAAAATAAGAAATGCAAAAAATTTAATGGTATTTACTTCCATGACTGAAAAATAATCAAGTACACAAATGATTTTCTACACAATGATATTCAAAGCAAAAGTGAATACTGTATATGATTCCGCCATACATACGTATTAGGTTCTGCCAATATTCATTCTTTCAACAAGTACTGTACTACAGAATAAGTAATAAAATACTATGAATTTAACATTTTTTTTTTTTAACGACAACTACAAAGCAGTGACAGCCTGATGGGTGGTAAACATTGGCAAATAAGGAAACGAAAGAGCTGGGCCCAGTGGTACACCCCTGTAATCCCAGGACTCAGGAGGGGCTAGGCCAGCTGGGGCTATATAGTGAGCTCAAGGCCAGCCTGAACTACATAGCGAGACTGTGTATCAAAAAAATAAATGAAAGGACACAAAAGAGATTTCAATTTCAATCTTAGATCTGACATTAACTTGAGGTCACACAGCAAATGAATTACTTTTCTCTCCCAAGTTCTGCAAATAAGCGCCAAATTATAATACACTTGTAGAATGCCTTTGATTTGTACATATAGGTTTTCCTCTCCTTTTTTATTTTTTTATTTTTTTTTTGTGGGTACCGGGGGGTCGACCTCAGGACCTCGTGCGCCTGCAGGCACCCGTGCCACTGAGCGATATCTCCGGCCCCTTTTTCTTATGTGGGTTCCAGGAGTCGAACTCGGGCTCTCACGCTTGCCGGGCAGGCGCTTAAGCCGCTGAGCCATCTCACCGGACCCCTCTCCTTTTTTAAAATAAATTAAACTTCACTAATATTCTGGTTGAACAGGACTGTTTTTTTTTCTTTGGCACCGGGAATCGAACTCATGACCTTGCACTTGTCAGGCAGGTGCTGTGCTGCTAAGCTATATCCCCGGCCCCAAGATTGGTTTTATTAACTCATAATTTTCAGATGAGGACAACAGATCTAAATGATAAGGCAATTATTATAATCCAGTTATTCGGCCTGAAATCCCATATTCTTTCCCCTACATTAGGTTTCCCTTTTGTCATTTCATAAAATTATGTGAAAAAATACAGATATGGAAATGCTTAGAAAGGTTACCGCATTATACCAATGAAAACTATATTACTTTGGGTGTTACCCGGAGAGTTTGCAGGTTTTACAGGGACAAAGCCTATTTTGAAGTACCTCTTTAAGTAAAGGAACACAAAAATTATAGGTAAAGCATTTGAAAGGGGCCCATTGAAAAGAAAGTCCCTGAAATTTAGCTTCATTTAGCCTCAGGATAAAATATGCTGCTGGGTGTAATAAAAATATTCACTAGCCAATATAGGTAACATCAAAAATTGTCCTCTAAAATCTAACTTCTGCTTCTAAGTAATGTGAAAAGGACACAGTGGATACAAAGCAGAAAAATACATATGATTGGCCTTTTTTTTCTTCACATTCATTCACTATAAGCCATATTAAAAAACTACAGGTAGAAATAATCTTCGCCTTATCTTTATTAGGATTTAAAAAACAAATTACCAACAAACAGCCAAAACTAATTAATATGAGAGTAATAAGAAAATTACTTTGGTACAGTAATTAAGCTAGAATATCATACCATACAATAATTATTATTTCACACACAAGTATGAACACACACACACTCATATTTACTCACAATTTGGCAAGCAAAAGAGCTCATTAAAAAAAATTTACCTCGTCTCCGCCCATAGCTCCTGGCTGCATGTAAACACAGAAGAAAACCATGGGTATTTGTATCAAAATAGTGAATTTAGAAATAAAAAAGTATTCACACCTACCTTTTCTAAGTATTCTTGGAATTATTAATCTGGAGATACTGTTCAACTTGACTGCAAACATTTTTTTTAAAAAAAACCTTTATGAAAGTATAAACTAGATCACATCCTTAAAAAGAAATTCAACTGGATGTGGTAGCCACTGGAACAGATAAAATGGGTACTTAAGTTTCACAAGTCTTACAAGAATTTTTATAGGGACCTATTATCTATATCAGATAACTTTCTTTTTAAAAATATTCTGACTTATAAATCTTCACCTGCACTTTATATTACTACCAGACATCAATCACTCAAAGAAAAAATTCATTCCAAACAACTAAAAATTGTGGCATATGGTGGTCACTCTGAATTTCCTATGCTTTACACATACATATCACTTCATAAATTCCAGAAAATGTATAAAAATTGTATACAATTAGCTCTTGCTTTACAGAATATGTTTCTGTAAAATTTTCATTGAGGAATCTCTCATTTTCTCCACTTACTTTCCATACCACATTACAGATAGAGGAGAAAATGCTATTTTTTATATCTATTAAATGAACTGAAAAAGTAGAATTATGGTACTGGCATCCAGGCCATTCTTTTTTTTTTATGTGGGTACCGGGAGTTGACCTCAGGACCTCGCGCTTGCCAGCAAGTGCTTGTGCCGCTGAGAAATATCACCTGCCCCTTTTTTTTTTTCCTTTATGTGGGTTCTGGGAGTCGAACTCAGGACCTCGCGCTTGCCAGGCAGGCGCTTATGCCACTGAGCCAGCTCACCGGCCCCAGGCCATTCTTAATAATAGAGTACTTTGAAGGTTTACTTCAAAACTCTAAGCCAGAGATGGTAAACACTTTAGCGCTTTCAATGATACAAATAGCCCACTGCAGCTAAAGTGCCATAGTTTTGCCAACCCTGCTCTAGGTCTACAAGTACTGTACACTGTTACACAACTTAACAGAGCTCTACCATGGTGTCATATATCACTAGGAAATCCTGTCACCTAAAATGATTTTCAGAGTTAAAAGTTTCTCAAATTTGAAACCTCAGATTCTATAAAAATAAATGAGAGCTCCATTTAAGCTATTTTTAAAGTGTTAAATGTCATAAAATTAGCCTACGCTGAAGAATAATTTGGAGCTACATTCGTAGTATGAGATAGTAAGCAGTAAAGAAAACAATTTCTTCCCTAAGAATTCAGACTTTTCAGCCAAGTAATCAAAATACAAGATGTGATAAAAAATATGTTGAATGTTGTTGCTAAGGGCCATCCAGTGGAACAGTAGGCTCATAAAAGATCGACCTTTTTCACCAAATCTGGCACCATGCAACTTCTGACTTTTCTCCAAAGTCAAAATGACCATGAAAGTTAAATATTTTGAATTGTTTCAGAACATCAAGGCAGACATGATAGTGTAACTAAAGACTCACAAAACAGGACTTCTGCTTTCCACTGTTTGTTTGTTTGTTGGAGACCAGGTCTCACTATATAGTTCAGACTGGCCTTGAACTCACTGTGTAGCCCAGGCTGGCCTCAAACTCACAGTGATCCTCCTGCCTCAGCCTCCCAAGTCCTGGGATTACAGGCATGTGCCAACACATCCGGCCCACTTTTCTTCAGACATTATACTGGCCTTCAGCTCCACACCTTTAACCTCTTCACTTTCCCACCACTCAAATGTTAAAAAGGATTACACACTTCTCAGGAAAAAAAAAAAAGCCAATAAATACATTAAAAAATGGTCAACATCTTTGGCCATTAGAGAAATGCAAATCAAAACAACACAGATTCCATCTTACTCCAATAAGAATGGCCATTTTATCAAGGACTTAAAAATCATCAAATGCTGTTGTGGGGAAAAAGGAACCCTTTTGCATTGCTTGTGGGAACATAAACCTGTAGGATCACATTGTAAATCTGTTTAGAGATTACTTAATAATCTAAAAATAGCATTATAGAGAAAGTGTGCTTTTGTTTGTTTCTTCTTTGTAAGAGCTTTTTTGTCTATAACTTGTACTCTGAGTAATATTTTGGACATTAAGATTATATTGTTACTCTCTATTTTCTCATGAAATTTTATTTTTTCACAGAAATAAGACTGCTTTTTTATATTTTCTTTATTAATAAAAAACCTAAAAGTAGAAATTCTACTTGACCCAGCTCTACCTCTCCTGAGTTTCTTCCCAAAAGAGCTAAAGTCATCATATTACAGCAATACACCCACACCCATGTTTATAACAGCACAACTCACAATTAGGGAAATCAAGGAAGTGGCCTATGTGCCCATCAACAGATGAACAGATAAAGAAAATGAGGCATATTTACACAATGGAGAACTGCTCAGCCATAGAGATGGATAAATTTGAGTCATTTATAGGAAAATGGATGGATTTTGAGACCATAATTCTAAGTGAAATAAGTCCATTGCAAAAGGTTAAGTGTCACATGGTTTCTCTAATATGAAAAACCCACAATATAAATAATTTAAAGAACAAAATAAAAAACCCATGTTAAGAAACAGGGAAGTATACTCTGTAAAAAAGGAATGGGGATGACAAGGAAGAGGGGCAAAAAGGGGAGGATGGGAGTGGCAGAGGAGTGAAAATAATCAAGATGCAATATGTATATGTATCAAACACAAGCTGGATATAACCACTATGTATCACAAACGTATACTAATAAAACTTTTTAAAAAGGATTATATAGTTCAAACCCTACTTTTCCTTGACTTTGTCCATACAACAACCCTGAATGAAAAAAATTTCTTCTGAGTTTACATAGCAATCACCATTCACATCATTTACAGAGGATGCATTCCAAAAAGCCATTTAAGGCACTCATACTTTTTATTATTTGGAATTGGATAGAATTCATCTTCTGAAATCAAGTATAAGTGGTAGTTAGCTTCCTAGCTTGACCCCAAAAAAGCTTGCTTCATTCATAATACGAATGAATACTAACAGGCATCACTTAGATGACATAAGTTTTGACATCTTATCACTTGTCTCTTTGTGCCTTCCTCCCATCCCCAATGATATCATGCTGCTTGACACCCCACTAAAAAATCTCTATTGAGAGGAAGTAAAATACTCTACTCTGTATTCCAAAATTACTCATCTCTCTCCCAAAGAATAACTTTCTATTTTTCTCATTATCTCTGATTTCTGGCCAGATACTCAATGAAAAAGAATCTGATTGCAACACTAGGTTACAGATGACTCACTGAATCTTGGCATCCCTTAAGAATAAATAAGAATGCTGTTCAATTTCAGTTTTCAACTGCCAAACACAGTGATCCAGACAGGTTTGAGGGTGGGGAAGAGTGTCCAGACATGGGGACAGGGGAAGAGCTGTAAAAGACCCATCTGAGAGTTTTAATCAAAGCTTCCTTAAGGGCTTCATCATTTTTATCAAGTCCTCTTTCACCATTTCTGAACACTGTAAAATCATTCATGATATAGCCTGGAACTCTGATATCAAGGAAAAAGGATGGCATATGGAATAGGCAGCCAATTTAAATAGTGATCTGAGATGCTTTTTCATCACTTGTTATGGAATTTAATTATATGCTACTTTGGTCCTGATTTCAATATCTTATTATGATCCCTATGATGACTATTATAGCAGCTAAAACTTAACGGTGCTTACTAAGTTCCAGGAACAGTTCAAAATGCTTTAGACATATTAATATCATTTAATACAACACACAACTTTATGACATAAGTATTATTATTAGCTTTTTCTTTCAAATGAGGAAAATGGGATGCAGAAAGTCTAAATATCTTGTTCAAGAAGGACAAGTAGAATATGGAATTTGGAATATAAATATAAGCAGTCTGGCTTCAGAGCTTATACTTTTAACCACCTTGTTATCCTGTTAAATTCCTAAGAGGCAAGGTCCATGTCTCATCCTTTTTGTTTGTTTGTTTGTTTGGTTTTGGTTTTGTTTTTTTGAGACAAGGTCTCCCTATGTAGTCCAGGCTGATCTTGAACTCACTATGTAGCCCAGGCTGGCCTACAACTTATAGCAATCCTCTGCCTCCTGAGTGCTGGGATTACAGGCGTGTGCCACCATGCCCAGCATTTTATCCTTATCAGTTCCTCTAATGCACCTGGCAGAATGGTCTATACCAAGTTGGTACTTAAAAAATACAGCTTTTTAGCTGAGTGAACAGTCATGGGAGGGAAGTATTATCGTTTAGATCTAAAATGTCCCCACAAAGCCTCATGTGTGTGGAGGTTGACTGGATCATGGGGCACTATAATGTACTCATCTGTAGATTAAGCCATTGATGAGTTCAGTAGTTAAATGTGTTGTTAGGAGCTGCGGTCTAGTTGGAGGTGGGTCATGGGGGCCCTGGGGTTGCAATCTGGAAGGGTTTATTCTTATCCCTGGCTCCTTCTCTCTCTCTCTTCCTGGCTATCCAGGTTGAGCACCTTTTCCTCCATCAGAGCCTTTCTTTTCCTGTCTTGGAGCCAGCTGACCATGCACTGAAACCACAAGCCAAAATAAATCTCTCTTAAATTGAAGGTATCAGGGGGGGGTGGTGAGATGGCTCAGCAGTGTAAGCGCCTGCCTGGCAAGCGCGAGGGCCCGAGTTCGACTTCCGGAACCCACATACGAAAAAAGGGCCGGTGATATCACTCAGCGGCACAGGTGCCTGCTGGCGCTCAAGGTCCTGAGGTCGACCCCCGGTATCCACAAAAAAAAAAAAAAAAAAATTGACGATATCAGGTATGTTGTCCCAGTGACAAGAAAGTAACTAAGGAGAAATGTATGCCTGGGTTTACAAGTCTGTGCCACTATGCCCAGCAAGAACTTTAATTCTTGATTATCAATTATCACCATCCTTAAAGATAAAATTATTTTACTGATTCATATATATTAAACAATTTATAGATTTCATAAAAATTACACCTAATTTTTAGAAGTCAGGGTTGTTTAATCTTGGCTAGGGATAGTGACCAGAGGAGAGCCTAATGGGAGTTTCTGGGATATTGGTGATGTTTGGTTTTGATTTGGGTATTAGCTACATGGCTGTGCACTATTTGTTGTGATACATTGTATGATATATATTGTACATATAAACATGTATGATTTATGTGCTGCTTGGTATGTATACTTGAATAGTTAAAAACAAAACACTACAAATATTTTATATTAGTTTACTTGTCATAAAATTAATGCAGACCCATATCTTTCACCATCCACTAAACTAAATTCAAAATGGATCAGAGATCTAAATATTAAAACAGAAACATTAAATCTGCTGGAAGGTAGGATAGGTAAAACCCTTGAAGACATTGGTGTAGGCAAAGACTTTATGACTAAAACCTCAACCGCACAGGAACTATCACAAAGAATCAACAACTGGGATCTCATCTTATTAAAAAGTTTTTGCACAGCAAGAGAAACCACCAACAGAGTGAAGAGACAACCCACAACGTGGGGAAAAATGTTTGCCAGCTATTCCTCAGACAAAGGATTACTATCGAGAACATACAAAGAACTCAAAAAAAATCAGACCTCCCAAATTTAAAGACCCACTCCAAAAATGGGCATCTGAGATGAATACACACTTCTCAGATGAAGAAATACAAATGGCAAATAAATAGACAAAAAAATGTGCAACATCACTAGTCATGCGAGAGATGCAAATTAAAACAACACTGAGATTCCACCTCACTCCAGAAAGAATGGCTATTATCAAGAAATCAACTAATAACAAATGCTGGAGGGGCTGTGGGGAAAAAGGAACACTTCTCCACTGTTGGTGGGAGTGTCGACTGGTACAGCCACTGTGGAAATCAGCGTGGAGATTCCTCAAAAAACTAGGATTGGAGGTCCCATTTGACCCAGCTATTCCCCTGCTGGGTATCTTCCCAGAAGAATTAAAAACACCATACCACAGTGATATATGTGCACCCATGTTTATAGCAGCACAATTTGTAACAGCCAGATCTTGGAAACAACACAAATGCCGATCAACAGAGGAATGGATAAAAAAAGATGTTGTATTTTTATACAATGGAGTACTACTCAGCCATAAAGAAGGATAAACTGGAGACTTATAGGTAAATGGATGCAACTTGCGAAAATACTCATAAGTGAAATTAACCAGGCGCACATGTGTAAACATCATATTGTCTCCCTAGTGTGAGAAACTGAAAGAATAAATAAGATCCAAAATATACAATAGATATGATGAATCAGAAAGAAACTGGTCAAAAGGAAAGAGAGTCTGGGATGGGGGAATGGGGAAAAGAAGGAAGGGAAAAGAAAAAAAAATTGTATTTATAAAATTAATGCAGAAAAATTCCAACTGCTAACATTTTTGAAGCTTTTAAATTATCAATCAGAATAATCAAAAGTTGATAAAAGCATTACTTATTTTCAGCCCATCAGAATATTAAAAGGTACGTGAATTTTGAAGTAGGAAATGCAAGACTTATTCTAAGACTAAGTTTACATGGTCAATGATTAGTATATTCTGTTTGGTTTGTTTGATGAGTTTGTTTGTTTGATTGGTTTGTTTGTTTGTTTGTGGTGATGGAGATTAAACTCAGGGCCTCACACATATTAGGAAAGCACTAAAACTGGGTAAACTCCCAGCCCTGACTGTCATATTCTGAATGGCACTCTCCCGTTAATGGTATGATGTTTTGTTGGTCATATGAGGCAACACAAAATAGATTATATGTTACTGCACTAGGTTTTAAATGGCTGTACTCATAAATGTGATTCCCCAAGGCAGTGCACGCTATAATCTGTTATTTGACTTTTAATACTTTCTTTTTTAGAGCATTTTTGTTGTTGTTGTTCACAGCAAAATTGGGAGGAAGGTACAAAAGGTTTACATATATATTCTTCCCCCTTATCAACCCTTTCCACCAGTTATACATTTGTTACAACTGATAAACGTACATTAACTCATGATAGTCACCCAAAATCTGTAGTTTACAGAACAGTTCATTGGTGTTGTATATTGTATAGGTTTTCACAACTGTATCCACTATTACAGTACAATTTAACTATCTTAACAATGCATCTTCTGTTTATCATCTCCCCAAAACCCTTAACCCCTAGCAACAACTGATTGTCTCCACATCTTTGCCTTTTTCATTATATTATATAGTTGGAATCATGCAGTCTGGAGCCTTTTCAGATTGGCTTCTTTAACTTACTAATTTGAATTTTAACATTTCTCCATGTTTTGTCATAGTTTGATAGCTCATTTCTTTTTAGCACTGAGTAATATTCCATTATCTAAATTTACCATAATTTAGGCTGTGACCCTTTTCACCAGTCCACTGTGTACTTTGCAGAGCATATTTATTTTCTATTTCTTTTCCTACTTTAGTTGGCCTACCTTTAATTCCTTTAATAAATGTAAAACACCTCACTAAAATTAATTAATTAATTTACTATAGTTTATCCATTCACTTACTAAAGACATCTTGGTTGTTTCCATGTTTTGGCAATTATGAATAAAGCTGCCATAACACCCACATGCAGGTTTTGGTTGTATATATACTTTCAATTCCTTTGGATAAATACCAAGGAGCACACTTGCTGATCACGGTATGTTTAATTTTGTGAGAAGGCCACACTAATGATTTAGTTTTTAAATCTAAACTAATTCTTCTGACACATGGATTCATCTACATTTGTTGAAGTTTCTCTAAGCAAATTAACTTTATATACAGAGTTCACTAGTTCAAAAAATGACAAAGGAAAAAAAAAAAGACAGGGAGAGGGAGAAGGAATTAGAAATGGAGAGAGAGGTGTAGGTTGGTAAAGACATTGACTTTATTGTGGATTAAAGTAGTGTACAACATTTAAAAACTTAAGCAGAGCCCCTGGAATTCTGTACCTGATTTTAAAAAAAAAAAAAAAAAGGAAGAAAAATCAAAAGACCTTAATACAACATTTTATTAAGTTGCATGGAAATATTTGTCAAAACTACTAAAAGTCACTGTGGGGGCAAATTGTTACTTAATTACTTTCCTTGTAATAAAATTAGTTTTTATAAAATACCTTTAATACTTATTTTTTGGATCACATTTTAGTAGGTGGCATTAAATTATATTCAAACATTTAATGTTGCCTTTCAGCTTCTACCTATTAATCACGCAAAAATTCCACCTAAGATAGCCTAAGTTAGGACCCAAATGTCCCCTTTTGACTCAGTAGACTGTGAATTTCCAAAGGGCAGGAGTGACAGGGTTATCCCTAAATGTTTCCCCTTTATCTTTGTCTTTATATTGGCAGGTAAGACACCTTTAGACCAATGATTCTGAAGCCAGACAAATTATAATTGAGAAGATCGACTTCTCCACAAACAGCAAAAATATAGGAGGTAAAAAAAGGATGCTTAAAGGGACATGTTCATGTGCTACATTCATATAAATTATTTGGTCATTTTAAAATTTCTTTCTTCCCTTCTCTCTTTGACATTTACCCATCTTTCTCAGGAAAATCTTCTTACCATTTCATTTGCAGATCTAAAAAGAAACACTAATGACTGACAAGCATAATACTAGCACTGATAAGACACTTTATAAGGGAAAAGGAGTATCACAAAATATTATATATTCTTAATCTTAGGACTATGTTGCTGAAAAAACAAAGGAACTGACTGATAATTTACCATGCTCCAGGCACTATATGCTAAGTGCTTAATAACAGGACTCCACTAATGCCCACAGCAACTATCATGACAGAGACAGAAGGGAGGGAAAGTCCTAAAGATTATAATCACATACCAGAGTATTTTGTATTTTATCTGACTGAACTGTCCAAATCAGGTCTGAAGTTGCCTACTACAAAGATACACATTCAAATACTTAGCATCTGTTTTCAATAAACCATTTTCTCTGAACCAATATATCAAAATCTCATGATGTCTCTTTAAACTTTATAAATACTCAATTTCAATGCCAATTCTACATTTCTGAACCCCAAATAATGTAGAGAATTATACAGGGGGAAGATTAGGTGAACAAAAATGGATGTTGGTATGCTCAGAAATCTACACAGAACCAAAGGCTGGGCCTTTAGTCGGTATTCCTTATCTCCTCCCTATCACAAGGCTCCTCTCAAGTGGGAGAAGGGCTCTTTCAGTGGAAGAAAGTTATGGAAAAGCACTGGCTTGGCAATTTGGGAAGGATTCCACAGGATGAAGACTTGCCTCATCCCTGCCCTGACCCATCAAATCAGCTTTCTCTGGACTGGACTTGGGAAAATTTCAGGGAACAATAAAAGCAGACCAAGTACTGAGGGGAAAGAAAGGACAAGGAAATGTACAGAACTACATTACTACTTGATTCCTTCATACTCAGGTAAAGATGGACATTTGTTATTACAAATGAAAGGTGGGGGTTATGGCATGAGGTAGGGAGCCACCAGCTCTCTCAAGAGGTGACTACTTCTAATTCTGGTCCTTTCTATCCATCCTTTCTTTACCCTCTAAATTATACTTTATTGATTATGGGAAACTAGCACATTTCCACAAGTGGTCAAATTTGCTTTCAGAACACAGTCTCCTTTGTTAGCAGCAGGAATTTAAACTACACTTTCACTCAGGTCTTTACTGCTTGCAGAATGGGAGTATGAGACTTCATCAAAGACTAGGTGCGCAAAATTACCACATTTCACCCCAAACCAATTAAATTATAGCCTTTTGCCAGATAGGGTCATGTGATGAGGATAGGTACACTACACACTTAGCCTTATCATTTTTAACTAAAGAGAGGTTATGGGGCCAGTGATATAGCTCAGTGGCATAAAGCACCTGCCTGGCAAGCGCAAGGTCCTGAGTTCAACTCCCGGTACCCGCATATTTAAAAAAAAAAAAAAGAGAGAGAGAGAGGTTATGGTGTCCATTAAAAAAACCCACAGGTAATGTCCCCAGGGTCATTTAGTAAATAAATGATAGATTAGAGATTTAAACTCAGGTAAGTCTGTCCCCCACCTCAAATTGCATTATTTGTTATACTCGGCTTGGAGGAGAACCTAGTAAGATAACAAAGGTATATGTGAGTGGAGGGTAAGAAAAAGGAGGGGAAGGAGGAGGAGGAGAAGCAGGAGGGAAGAAAGAAGGCAAAGTTTCACCTACATAAATTTAAACAGGGACCATTTTGCACACCAAGTCTTTTTTTGTTCAAGTGTCATATTCTCATTCTGGAAATAGTAAAGACCTGAATGAAAGTGTAGTTTAAATTCTTGCTGCTGGGCAACCCATTCGGGACCCCTCCTGTCTCTCAGGAGCTATTATGCCCCATTCCCCCATTCCTATTCCCTATCCCTTTTCTCCAATAAATTGTCCTACTCTTAACCTCCATTGTTTCTTAGAATTTATTCAACTTCGGAGAACACGACTCTTAAATATATAAAATAAAATAAATTCTTGCTGCTAACAAGGGGGACTATGTTCTGAAAGCAAAATTGACCACTTTTGGAAATGTGCTAGTTCCCCATAATCCATAAAGTATAACTTAGCTAACTATTACAAAAGGTTTACATGAAACTTGAGAGACCTTTCCAGGAAAATCGAAAAGGATAAAAATGATATTGGAGTAAGGGACTGGTAGACAGAAAGTGGGATCATTGAGTCCTATGCCAGTTCTACTTATAATTATTGCAGGAACGTCCATACTACTTTCCATGATTGTACAAATTTATATTCCTGCTAACTGTATCAGAGTTCCCTTTTTTCTACATCCTTACCAACACTTGTTATCTTTTTGACTTTTTGACAATAGCCATTCCAAGTGGAATAAAGTGATATTTCTTTGTGGTTTGATTTGTGATTCTCTGATGACTAGTGGTAATGAGCATCTTTTTCAATATACTCATTGGCCATTTGTATGTCTTCTTTTGAGAAATTTTGAATGAGGCTGTTTGCTCATTTTTTAACGTTTGCTTTTTGTTGTTGTCTTGCTATGAGTTGAGTTTTTTATATATTCTGGGTATAACCCCTTGTCAAATATACCATTGACAAATATTCTCTCCCATTTTGCAGGTAGTCTCTTTACTCTGTTGACAGCTTTCTTTGCTGTGCAGGTGTTCTGGACAGTAGAGTGACTACCATTAACAATAATGTATACTTCAAATAGCTAGATGAGAGGATTTTGAATGTTCTCACTCCAAAGAAATGGTAAATGTTTGAGGTGATGATGGATATGTTAATTATCCTGATTTGATTACTACACAATATATACATGTATCAAAACATCACACTGAAGACAGGTGTGGTGGCTCATGCCTGTAATCCTGCACTTGGGAGGCTGAGGCAAGAGGATCGCCATGAGTTTCAGGCCAGCCTGAACTACATATGGAGACACTGTTTCAAAAAACAAACAAAAAATACCCCAAAAAAACAAACAAAAACAAATCAGATTGTAACCTGTAAACATGTACAGTTACATATTCTGTAAATTATGTCAATGAAATTAGGAATTTTGCCTTTCCAAATGTAAATACCAGAGAAAAGAATAAATGTCATAAAATATTTTATGTCATAATATATTTTATATTATTTTTATGTTGATTTTTTTTTTTTGATACAGGGTCTTTCTATGTAGTTCAGGCTGGCCTTGAACTCACTGTGTAGCCCAGGGTGGCCTCAAACGCATGGTGATCCTCCTGCCTCAGCCTCTCAAGTTCTGGGATAACAGGTGTGCACCATCACACCTGTTGATCCTTGTTGAGTTATACTTGCCATTGTGAGATTGCTAAAGGCCTATCTTAATCTTTGAAATATTTAAAATATTAAGCTCTGAAATTCAGTAAAAGTTTATTACAAGTATGGTGAATGCTATAAACACAGGAGGTCCAGGTTACACTGCCTGTGCCAGTGGAAAAAACAAACAGGGAAGTCCACAGGGAAAAGTAACTTTTCAGTTTCCTACATTTTATTACTGTGCTGAACTGACCTGAATCCTGTCACTTGAGACATATTCACACACAAAGAATTTCTTCCAAAGTCGAAAACATCAGTCAAGAATATTTCAAACTTCACTTACTTAGAATGTTCGACATCAAGCCATGAAAACTAGGTTGATGATTATATTTTTCAGGAAAAGAGCATAAATAAAGAGACAAATAATGATAGAAAAAGTATTTTCCCAAAGACACTTAACTTGTATGTTGGTGTTAAAGTAGTAAAAAATAAATAATAAATAAACAAACTACTCTTAACAAGTATTTAAAACAAAGGTACCACCCTCAACCTGGAGGAGAAGCAGGAGGTTCTGTTCCTGCTCCCCCTGGCAAATTCACATAGCCTCTTGAATCTCAGCTTCCCCTACATGTAGAATGAGATCATCAAAATAAAACAACAATCTCTTAGGTCCCGCACCACATTCATGTACAGCATCCATCCAAAAAGTCTTTAACAAGTATTTTAAAGTCACAGAACATTATTTATCCCTCGAATTGCTATTTTTCATTTCAATTAGCCAGCATTCAGAATATATTCATATCACAGTTATATGTTAATTTACTTCTAAATCTGCTCAGTAGAAGGAGCTGCACTGAGCTGGGCATGACAGTGAGTGTCTATAATCCCAGCACTCGAAGGTTGAGGAGCATGAGCTTGAAGCCAGCCTGGACCACATAGCAAGTTTCAGGCCAACCTGGACTACTAGTCAGACCCTGCCAGAGAAGGGAGGAAGGGAGGAAGGAGGGAGGAAGAGAGGAAGAGGGAGGGAGGGAGGGAGAGGGAGGGAAAGGGGGAGAGAGGGGGAGAGAGGGGGGAGAGAGGGGGAGAGAGGGGGAGAGAGAGGGAGAGAGAAAAGAGCACCACTAAACCTGGTCTTCAATAAATTCAAAATCTCAAAAAAAAAGTCTTCGATCTGAGAATTTCAAAATAATTCCTTCACTATCTTATTGTACTGCTAACAAATTATTTTTTTATATCCATTCACATTGAGCAAAAATAACAATGTGCTCTTCAAATTTTGGAAAATTCCATTTGGAGTTCTAGCAGAACTATTCTGGCATAAACGCATCATGTGCTCTGTTCCCTTTTCTGCCACTTCCGCTCAGCTGAGCCTTCCCCCAAGGAGTTCCTACTCAGCAAAGCATGAAAGGGAGGGAGAAGAGAGGCTCTGCAGGAGTCTCCCCACACAAACATTCATACCAATGTCATACACATTTCCTCTTTTGCTTCAGCAAATGCACAGGCAGCCCTCAGTTCAAATGGAAATATAAGGAAAACCTTGCAGAATATTTCATGGTGTCAATAAGAGGAAAAGTGTGGGAAACGGCCTAACATAAAATTCCAGGTATCTTAGTGCATCACCTATGTATAAATTTCTTTAAAAATCAGTGACCTCAGAGCTTCTCAAGCAAGTCTACGTCTTTTTAGGTTTTTTTGTTGATATTAAAATTTTAAGTCTTCAAATTATCTGGGTTTTGTTCCAGAACTCTTCAACTTCTAAATGTTTCAGACACTCTGATAAGGAAGGATAAGGATAAATAATCATCTCTCCCCAGGGGAAACTGGCATTTCAGATATCTTATTCACCTCTTATAACATGGAATAGACACTAATTATAATGTTAAAGATCTCAGAAATGGCACGAAAACTTTTAATTTAAATAACACCAAGGGCTGGGGATATAGATCAGTGGCACAGTGCCTGCCTGGCAAGCACGAGGTCATGAGTTCAATTCCCAATACCAAAAATAAATAAATAAATAAATAAATAACCCTGAACCTGTTATTTATAAAGCTACTATCTTAAAAAAGAAAAAACAAGTTACTTTCTGGAAGTATCTTCTCTGAATAAGATTATCCCCTCACTTCTCGAATATAGCAGTAGTAATATTTTGTTTGTATATCTGCTTTACTTCATTGGCATCTTATAAAAGCAACGAGGTAGTCAGAGTGAATATTATAACCATGCAGGTGTAGATTAGAGAATTATGTAACTAGATGCCATCCTTATCACATGACTCCTCCTCTAAGATCTAAGCACTCACTTTTGTGCGCTGAAAAAAGGGGGCAGTATTACTTCTTCTTTTTTTTTAGTATGCAGGTACTGGGAGTCAAACTCAGGACCTCGCGCTTGCCAGGCAGGCACTTATGCCCCTGAGCTATATCACCGGCCCGACAGTATTACTTCTTGAAGCTGTTATATTTTGTGTCACTGTAGATTTTTCTAGTATTTTATATTAATGGAATCATTACTATGTAATGTTGGCCTACCTTTTTTTTTTTTTTTTTTTTTTTTTTACAGGGTCTCATTGTGTAGCCCCAGCTGGCCTTGAACTGATTGGCAATCCTCCTGCATCAGACTCCCGAGTGCTGGAATTACAGGCCTAGCTTATTATTTTTTAACAGCATAATTATTCTGAGAGTCACTGACATTGTTGCATGTAATAGTTCATTCCTTTTTACTGCTAAATAGTATTTCACTGTATGGCTATTCCACAATTTATACTGTAGTTGAAGGACATTTGGATTATATTATAAACCATATTGCTATAAACATTTATACATGTCTTTGTATGCACATGTTTTCATTTTCTGTTTGGGTAAATTCCTTGGAGAATTTCTGCAGCATAAGATATGTTTAACTTTTTAAGTTAAGGACAAACTGCTTTCCAAAGTGGCCATATCATTCTGCATTCCAAATAGCATATTGGAATGGGCTGCTGACCCCGAAGAAGGTGCATATTCCAAAGTGACAGGTGGGAAGTATCTCATTTAGAGAAAAAGATTCACACAAAAACAGATGGGGATGTATCCCAGCATGGCCAGTCTAGGCTACAAGATGATTTACAGGTGTGTGTCCTTAAATTCTGTCAGGAAAATGTCTGTCTGTATATAAACAATGTAAGATAAACTTATTTTAGAAATCTGATATACAAAGAAAGGAAGATCTTAGTATCAATAAAGCTGATGCAAGCAACCACAATAGCAGCTCACAAGAGCATTATCTACAAATCAGGCACTATGCTAAGTTTTATAAGATTTATGTATAGCTACTGTAGTAATCTTTATCTCTCTTTTTTTTTTTTTTTTTTTTTGCAGTGTACGAAATGGAACCCAGGGGTGCTCTAATACTGAACCACATCCCTAGCCCTTTTTATTTTGAGCCGGGGTCTTGCTAAGTCACTAAGCTGCCCAGAAAGGACTTGAACTTGCTATCCTCCAGCCTCAGCCTCCCTCAATACTGGGATTATAGGTGTGTGCCACCCTGCCCAGCTCATTATCTATCTATCTATCTATCTATCTGTCTGTCTGTCTGTCTGTCTGTCTGTCTGTCTGTCTGTCTGTCTCTGTCTGTCTCTGTCTGTCTATCTGTCTGTCTGTCTGTCTATCTATCTATCTATCTATCTATCTATCTATCTATCCATCCATGGTCTTTTTGAGACAGTGTATGTAGCCCAGGCTGGCCTTGAACTCACTATGTAGCCCAGACTGGCCTCAAACTCATGGTGATCCTCCTGCCTCAGCCTCACAAGTGCTGGACTACAGGAGTACACCACCACACCCAGCTGTCTCCATTTTAAAGGCAAAGAAACCCAAGGGAAAGAGGAGTTAAGAATGCAGCCCTAGGATTACAGGGCTTGTATGAGGTGAAATCAGATCTGCTTGTCTCCAGAAAACACTTCTCAGGACTATGCTAATTCACTGCTGCATCATCAGGTTTCACCTGTCCTTCAGCTGGCTTCAAAGATGCCTCCCGGGAGCTGAAAGACATCTATACATTAAGCCACACTGTTCCTGTGTTTGTAGTTTGGTACTCATCAAGCAACTTTCCGTGGGGCCGGTGAGATGGCTCAGCGGTGTAAGCGCCTGCCTGGCAAGCACGAGGCCCTGAATTCGACTCCTGGAACCCACATAAAGGAAAAAAAGGGCCGGTGATATCGCTCAGCGGCACAAGTGCTTGCTGGCAAGTGCTAGGTCCTGAGGTCGACTCCTGGTACCCGCATTAAAAAAAAAAAAAAAAAAAGCAACTTTCCGTTATTTACATGTTTTCTCCAGCCTATTTTCTACTTGGAAAAAAAGGATCAATCACACTTCACGCAATATCTCTACTCTAAAACTCATACCAGGCATTCTGGTTTTAAACATTAATTTAACCATAAATTTGGTTCACTTGGGCCAATCATGGAGACACAAGTATCCTTTTCTGAGGAGCAACATAATCAAGGAAAAAATCAAGTCAGGTATCAATCCTATAAAAGACCACAATGTAAAAACAAAACCAAAACCACATGCCACTATTAGTGTTAGAAAAACCTGGCTGATGGATCTAGTAGTATACATATAGCTAGAAGTATTTTCAGCAGCCTCCTTCCTTTCCCAGCAAGAAAAACAAAAATATATTATGCAAGCTTCTAGTGTTTTTGGTTTAAAGTCAAAGAAAAGGCAATTTTAATAATTATTAGAAAGTTAAGAAAAAATATATTACCTATTTTAGTGGAAAGGGCACCACTGTTTTAGAACTATATTTTGGAAATATTGACAAGTAGCAGGTTTTATTGATGTACTATTTCCTCCCCCTGTACCTCCCCCCTTTTATATTCTACAGTACTTGAGAACCTAATATTTTGGAGAAAAGCCAAAATTTAATTGCATCTCTTAGGTTCCACTCCAAAAGCTGGCCTGCTAATTCTTTCTAGATTCACAGTCTTGAACAGGAAAAATCAGTAGACTCTGGCTTTATATAAACCCTGCCAGCCTTCTCATACTCAAGTGTCTACAAGTGTACTCCTAATGCCTACTTGTTTTCCACAGCTGATACGCTATTGTCCTCTCCTAAGCTTCATTTTTTATCTTGTAACATCAGGAGTGGTGATTCTCAGTGGAAAGTATAACTGGAACACATGCACTAAATAAAAACACCAAAAAAAAAAAAAAAAAAAGGAAACTGGTCCCTTAAAAGTTGGGAAGTAATACTGGCAAGTGAGAAAGTTCACCGTGACATCCTTCTTTCCCATCAAGTCAAGAGAGCTGAGAATAGAGAGGTTCAGGTTTTGGTGAAGTGAAGAAAGTGAAAGAATGCCAGGCGTGGTGGCACATGCCTGTAATCCCAGCACTCAAGACTGAGGCAGGAGGATCACTGAGAGTTCGAGGCCAGCCTGAACTACACAGGGGGACCCTATCTTAAAGGGGAGGAAAAGAAGAAAGAAAAAATGTGAAAGGATGAAAGAGTTTTGAAGACTGTGAAAGGAGGCTTTGAGTAAAAAGTTAGGAAACATTTTGCATAGTAAAAAGAGGTAAGAAGGAAGGGATTATAACTCATTTCATTTTGATATAAATGTAAGTATTTCATCAATTCTTCTAAATGTTCTTAGTTCCTTCTTTCCTGAAAAGATAGTTCAACTTCAGTCTAGTATCTTCCAATAGTCACAAATTCTGAATTCATAAAGTTCTGAATTCATCTCAGTTATTCCTATATGAAAGTGGAAGAAAAGGAAAGATGACAGACTAGTCATAGGAAATTAACTGCTAGGCCAATAAATAGTAGGCAAAAAAAGAAGACAAAAAATACACCCATGTGTTTGTGCACGTGCTACATATATGTCAATAGATGAGCTGGGGTCAATTATACAAAAGGGAAGAAAAGCTTTATCACAGCACATAAATCTGTCAAAGTATGCAGGTTCCACAAGTATCTCCCAAGGAGGATTATGATCTTAAGTTGGAGACAACTCTAAAATTAGTCATAGGTGTATAGTTCATATCTAGATGTCTCTCAAGAGCCTCATGTGCTCATAGGCAGGGCCTCTAGAAGGTGATCAGATTATGGGGGTGATACAGCTACATGTGATGTTGGGAGGTGAAGTCTCATCAGAAGAAGGGGTCATTAGGGACTTCACCTAAAGAGGTACACTCTAGGCCCTTCCACCATGCCTCCAACCATGCAAAGACTATAATGTAGCTGGGTGTGGTGACACATGCCTGTAATCCAAGCACTTTGGAGGCTGAGGCAGAAGGATTGCTGTGATTGTGAGGCAGGTCTGAGATACATAGCAAGACCCTGTCTCAAAAAAAAAAAAAAAAGACCTTTCTAAAACGTGAGCGAAAATAAACCTCTCCCCTGAGTTGCAGGTATGTGGCATTTTGTCCCAGGAACAAGAAAAGTGACTAAGACAGTAGGAAATGCAAATATCAAACTCTGGTTGTTTTTATGATTTATTCTGAGGAGCCAACAGGGTTCTTCAACCTTGGGACTCAACAACAGAACTATTTGAAAACTGATGCGCTCTCCTATCTGCCATCACATTGCAACTATGTGGAGTTCATTACCATCTGATATATGTATATATCAGCAAAATGACCTTACCCACAAAACTCGCAGCATCACTGAACCTACATGCTGAAAGCAGTCATTAAGATTACCTAATCAGTCCCTTTCTCTCAGAAATGAGGAAACTGAAGCTAAAAGAGAGATTTAAGCAACAGATACAAAATGGAAAGCACTTAAATAAAAACTCTATTTATTTAAAAGTAGAGACTTGAACAAAATCAAATCAAAGATAATCAAAACCTTTCTTTTTTTTGTGGGTACCGGGGTTCAAACTCAGGACCTCACGCGCCAGCAGGCTCCTGGCACGCTGAGCGATATCACCGGCCCTTTTTTCATATGTGGGTACCGGGAGTTGAACTCAGGACCTTGTGCTTGCCAGGCAGGTACTTATGCTGCTGAGCTACCTCACCAACCATCAAAACCTTTTCGAAAAATGACTTTTAGCTTCATTTTTTACACAGAAAATCACAAATGATATTCTTTCCCTCTTCCAGGAGACTCACATCATGTCAAATTAGGTCTTTCTCAGATATATTCTAATTGCTTCAGGCAGAGAAATACCATTCTATTTTTTTGTTTGTTTTGAGACAGGGTCTCACTATGTAGTTCAGGCTGGCCTCAAACTCACTGAAATCCTCCTGCTTCAACCTCCTGAGTGCTGGGATTACAGGCATGTACCAGCACACCCAGCTTTTTCAAAATTAAACTCTAAATTCCGGTATCTAACTTAAGTCTTTTCACAATTATTCCTGAAGTTCAGCAAATTAAGCATGTTTATTAATTCTCATCCCATTAGACAGAAATTAGAAGTAGCATAATCTAAATGTAAAGTGACCTTCCTTTTAGAAATTAGAAAATGACATCCAGGTGTGATGGTGCATGCCTGTAATCCCAGCAACCAGGAGGCTGAGGCAGGAGAATCACTGCGAGTTCAAGGCCAGCCTGGGCTACATAGTGAATTCAAGGCCAGAATGGACTACTTAGTAATACCCTGTCTCAAAACAAAAAACAACAACAAAAAACCCCCACAAAAATCAGAAAATGAGAGGTGGATAGTTTTGAAAGTTTTATTGTCTCCGAGACCTCCACAGGAAGTGATAGTACTGTGGTTATATAGAAAACAAATTCATAGAGTAGATTAGACCCGCATCAGCAAGCACTAGTAATGTGGTTCTCAGCAGCACTCACTGGTAAAGCAGGCTGCATGTCAGATCCAAGGAACTGTGAATATGAATTCTGGAGACAACCTGAAATCTGTTTTAGGGAACTCCAATGGCATTTCAGCCTCCTCACTGAATCAAAAGGAAAATTGAGCCTGGCATTGTGGCACTCATGTGTGATCCCAGCACTTGGGGAGCCAAGACAGGAGGATCATGAACTCAAGTCCTGCCTGGACAAGTTAAGGAGACCCTGTCACAAAACAGAAAATAAAAAGGGTGGGGTGCAGCTCAGTTCAAAGTCCCTGGGTTTAACCCCCAGTACTGGAAAAAACAAAAACAAAAACAAAAAACCACACCAAAAAAACAGAAAGGGACTAATATTGTACACAACCTTGGATGACTGACACAGTATGTCTTGTCTCGCACGTGTATTGAGAGTTGACTTACATATCTGGGAGGCTGAGAGGGGACAATGTGATATCACTCAATAGAGGAGAAAATTTTAGCCCTGGGAGATCAGTGACTATGTAGGTCCGTCCTTCTGACAACAGAGAATTTCCATTTAAAGACTATTCTGCAAAACTATTTGGTCTACAGACACTAGAAAGGAGAGCTGATGCTAGCCAAGTATTTCTTCCAGTGTTAATTAATACAGTGATTTTCTAGTTAATAATTTTTTTGTTGCTCTAGAATTTAATTCAACAATTATACTGACTAAACTGTCTCCTATCTGCAAAGCTTTAGACACCTATAACATGCAAATTTCACTAATGGGAGACTCCTGGATACCCAGCTTGAAACAAATGTCAGCTATTTACCACAATGAGAAAATTTTCGGTTATGTTTAGTTGATTGATTTATTTACGTTTGTTAGCCTACTCTCTTTACTCGCTCTCCATTTGCCTCCTTCTTTCATTACCCCAATCTAATAGAGTAGAGCAAAAGTTAGCAAGCATTTTCTGTAGTGAGACAGCAAATAATTTAAGCCTTCTGGGCTTTGTCTTTGAAGTACAAAAGTAGCCATAGACAACCCATCAATGAATGGGTGTGGTCCAATAAAACTATATTAGAAAACAGGCATTAGGCCAGATTTGGCTTACATGGCTATAGTTTACCAACTGTGGTATGCAGCAGCAATTTCCAAACTTTAGCCTACATCAGAATCACCTATGAGACTTTTAATATACAGATTTCTAGGCCCCATCCTTAAAGTTTCTAATTCAGTAGGTCTAGAAAGGACTGAGATTATGCATTTTTTTCGTAAATTCCCTAGTGACACTGATGCTGTTGGTGCAGAGATCACACTTTGAGAATCACTGGTATAGAATAATGATCTATACTATGCTCAGTGAAAGGCTGAAAAGTACTGAACAATTAATTTAGAAAAGTGGAAATTACATTTGCAAATTTGCTAATTTTATGGAACATTTCATATGAAGACTTACTGTTAAGTGCCATAATATTATCTGTTCCAGGATGATGGAAATTTATTCCCATGCGCCCTAAAAAATAAAATAATTTTATTTTAAGCACAAAGAATGCTCAATGTAATCATTTCAAATACATTGTAAAATATAAACATTACAAAAAATTACAACAAATTAATCTAAAACAATGTTACCAAAGGCCAACGCAGCAAAAGTTTTTAAATCAAAAACATATATGAAAAGTCTTAAAACAAAACCAATGTCCCAACACAAAATACAAACAAAAAAGAAACTTCCATAATAATAGTCTAAATAGATAATTTACATTATCACCCACATTCTGATTTAAGCATGCCAACTCTCTGGATTAAGCATTTTATTTAAACGACCATTCACACTGCTCTTCAAATTCAAGCACAAAAATAATTCAAAGTAGATAAACAAAGCTTAGAGAGAATAAAAAGATAATATGCAACATCATTATCAGAATGGCAACTGGAAGAAAGATGGTAAAATTTATGTAACAGATATAGTGGAGAAAAATGACTAAAATCTAGAGTTCTTGTGCTACTCTTACCACTAACTAGTTCTATGAACTTGGGCATAATAATTGCCAGACCTTTATTTATCCTTCCGTCTATAACAGGAGTTGCAAACTTCTGCCCACATCAGCTGGCTTCCTGTTTTTGTATGCCTCTGAGCTAAGAATTATACTTACATTTTTTTTTTTTTTTTTTTTTTTTTTTTGTGGGTACCGGGGGGACGACCTCAGGACCTCGCGCGCCAACAGGCACCCGTGCCGCTGAGCGATATCACCGGCCCCTTTTTGGTATGTGGGATCCGGGAGTCGAACTCGGGCCTTCGCGCTTGCAAGGCAGGCGCTTACGCCGCTGAGCCATCTCACCGGCCCTATACTTACATTTTTTAACGGTTGCAAATCCAAACAAAAACAAGGAATAATATGTGACAGAGGCCATGTAGCCTGGAAATCCTAAAATATCTAGTCTTTAGCAACTTGGCAACTCTTGGTTTATAGGTTGACAAACTGAAATCAGATGTTTCAAGTAATGGCCACCAGGGGTAAAAATGAAAAATGTATACATCTTATTTTTTTTTTCGTTTAGTATTTGTGACAAAGAGGTGGAAGTGTTTTTTTTAAACATTAGAGTCTTGTATGGGGAAACAAACATATTTAGTAAGTTCTCTTAACCAATTCTTCAACACTATATATATGTATATATGTATACATATGTGTGCATATATGTGTGTGTATATATATATATATATACACATACAAATAAAAAGCAAAATAGAAGAGAAATAGGGAATAGAGAGAAGTTCAAATATTTCACCAAATTAACTATTTTTGCTGTTTCAAAATATTTTAATATGCATGCTAATTTGTCTCATTTATACTACTAGTTTATCTTAGTTTGTTAAAAAGAAAGTTTTGCATTCCAGCTTGGTGTGGTGGTGCATGCCTGTAATCCCAGCAGCTTGGGAGGATGAGACATAAGGACTGGCCATGAATTCGCCAGCCTAAACTACATAGTGAGACCCTGTCTCAAAAAAAAGTGTATCACTTGTATAAATGTGTATGTGTAAGAATGGGAAAATCATCACCAATTGATAGGTTCTTATGAAACTGTTCTAATTTTTCTGTTAGGTGTTACAGGGATATCAATAAAAATGATTTTTAGTTTTTATTGTTTTAAATCGTATTAGAACAAAAATATTATACCTGTCACTACTTTTATGGAAACTATTTTGCTAGCATTTATAATAAAATCAAATTATTTTTCAGAACGTATTATAATTTTTCTATAGAAAAACCATGCCTATTTTATTTTTATAAACTTCATAAACCTTTTATGTTTTCCAGAAATTGATCAGGAATATTCCATTGTTAGAAAGACCCATTTAATATATCTATGAATATAATTATTCCATAGCCTTATTATATTTTTATGTCATTTCAGAGTCCCTGAAAATTACAGTCTATATCAAAATGCAAGGAATGCTATCTCCTACCACTACCTTGATCAGAACCTATTATAGAAAAATTTCCACCAAACACTCATTCAGTAGAAAGAATTTACATTCTGGATTTAATTAGCTGTATCGATGTTCTCTCCATTACTTCCTGATAATCACAACTTTATGTAGATTTCCGGCCATCAAATACTAACATCCATAAAAACTAGATGAGACTTAAACTAGCTTCAACATATTCTATGGAATTCAAATTTAACAGTAAATAGTAGTCACTGGAAAACCTACTTTAAAATCCTTCAGGAGTTCAAAATTGCTACCCATTAGAACTTCAGGACATAACAGCTCTTTTCAATCTTTGATCAAAGAATATTTAGAGGGTGTGGTTCCCAAAAATCCAGCTATGTTCTCCAGTTCTCTAGTATTACCAGAATAATAAAGGTTATCAAGGAAATCAAGTAAGCCCAAACTTAGCTGATCTCCTTTTACTACTTATGTTTCCTGTTTCTACATTTACAGTAAAGAATTATGCAGTTTACAACCACAACAAATAACATTTTTTGTACGTCTCTGGAAGTACCTCAGACTTAAAGGGGTGCCTTTTCTGTCCTCCAGAACATAAACATTCACACAGGGATCCTTTCTGACCCTTTCATGAGGTATTAGAACTTTTTCACTTGGAAAGATGACACTGAAAGGAAGCTGGGCTGTTTTCTAGTTATCATTCTCCATCCTATGCTGACTACTTCCAATTCATTCTTCCTTAAGAGGCAAAACAAGAGCCATGGCAGTATTTTGAGATGGAAGGCATCACTAACTGCTGAAAAAGCACAGCACATTTTTACCTTTCCTAGTATTTTCCTTAATTCTATTTTACTTCAATGGATCTCTGAATAAAAGTTAACAAGTCAGGTGCAGTGGCGCACACCTGTGATCCTACTGGCAGCCTGAGGCAATTTTGAGCTGAGCCTGGGCAACTTAGCCAATGAGTGAAATTTTGTCTCAAAATAAAAAGTTTTAGAAGGGCTGAAGATTTAGCTCAGTGCAAAGCCTCTGGTTCAATCCCCAATACTGGAGAGAAAAACTTAACATTAAGATTTTTTAAAAAAAACTCTGGCTGGGGGCCGGTGAGATGGCTCAGCGGCGTTAAGCGCGAGGTCCTGAGTTCGACTTCCGGAACCCACGTAGGAAAAAACAGGCTGGTGATATCACTCAGCGGCACGGGCGCCTGCTGGCGCGTGAGGTCCCGAGGTTGACCCCCGGTACCCAAAAAAAAAAAAAAAAAAAAAAAACCTCTGGCTGGACATGGTGGCACACTCCTATAAACGCAGCATTCAGGAGGCTGAGGCAGGAAAATCACCTCAACTTTTAGGCCAACCTGGACTACATACTGAGTGGACCTATGTAGACAGAACTTTTCTCAAAAAACAAAAAGAACAAAGAAAGAAACAAACAAATTCCGGGTCACTGCCAGACCAATAGAACTATGATCTAAATATAATTTTTCCCTCCAACTACATGCAAATTTTTTGTAAAATCACTTATATCTTCTTTAAACTAGTTTTCTTGTGTCTTCAAAAATTAATGTTTATGGGCCGGTGAGATGGCTCAGCGGCATAAGCGCCTGCCTTGCAAGCGCGAGGGCCCGAGTTCGACTCCCGGATCCCACATACGAAAAAGGGGCCGGTGATATCGCTCAGCGGCACGGGTGCCTGCTGGCGCGCGAGGTCCTGAGGTCGACCCCCCGGTACCCACAAAAAAATAAATAAATAAATAAATAAAAATTAATGTTTAGATTATAAAGTACAATACATTTTCACTGAAGAAAAATTAAGACTATATGGAAAAGATGAAGAAAATAAGATCACCAAAGATAAGCACAGCTAACCTTTTGGTTGGTACAGTATTCTTCCAATTTAAGGAATGTGTATTTGAGGTTTCTTTTCCAAGACTGGAATCATTTTATAATTCTTTTAATTTTTATTTTTATTAGGACAACTTTGAGGTACATAATGATTATATCACGGGGAGTTGGTATATGTTATAATTTTTTCTTAATTTATTGTATGACTTAAGTTTTACACTTATTTTGGAAGAGAGAAAATATATACAACAGCAAAATACAAACTAATTCCTAATTCAGATGAGGTCACTTCTTTTCTCTCCCTGTGTCCAACCAAAGCTGCTGTTTAATCAGCTGTGAAAACAGAATCAAGTGTGTGACATCTGGTGATTTTTGTTAATGCAGTCTGGCGCTACCAGTGTGACATTTTGTCACCTATCCATGGTCTGCTATTTTTAAATTGTTCTTGTCAGCTACCAATCTTTTTAGTGTATGATACAGGGTTTCACAAACTGGAAGGCATACTTGGTTTTACTGAATTAAGTGTTTTAGAAATCTGAGGCTGTGCCCCACTTTGCCTACTGCACGGGACCTGATAAACAGGGGCTAGAGGAGATGAGAGAGAGGCTGGAGAATAGAGTTAGATGTAAATTAGACTGTAAAAATCAGTTATGCTGGGTGCGGTGATACATGCCTATAATTCCGGGTGCCTAGGAGGCTGAGGCAAGAGGATCTTAAGTTCAAGGTCAACCTGAGCAACCTAACAAGACCCATTATAAAAATAAAAAATTTTAAAAGGGCTGAGAATATAGGTCTGTGCTCCCTGGGCTCAATCCCTAGTACCACACAATAAATACATTAAATAAATAATTTTATAAGCTCAGCTCACATTCATATTTTAAAATCTAATTTTAGCCAGGCATGGTGGCACACACCTGTAATGACAGCACTTAGGAGGCTGAGGCAGAAAGATCACTGCAAGTTCCAGGCCAGCTTGGGCTACATAGTGAGACCTTGTCTCAAAACAAAACAAAACAAAACCAACTAATTATAAAAATTATCCCAGGGCCTGGAGATTTAACTCAGTGGTAGAGCACTTGCCTAGCATATATTAGGCCCTGGGTTTGATCCCTAATACAGCAAAAACAAACAACAACAAAAAACAATTGGGAAAAAAAAAAACTATCTCACTTCAGAGTCCAACTAAATGTACATTTTTATATGTCCAAAATAAAAAGTGGCACTTTGGAGGTGGGCGTGGTGATCCCTCTAATCCCAGCAACCAGGCAGCTGAGGCAGGAGGAATGCCATGAGTTTGAGGCCAGCCTGGGCTACAAAGTGAGTACAAGGCCAGCCTGAACTACATAGCGAGACCCTGCCCCCATCAAAAAAAGCTGGTAATTTTATTAATTGACAATTAATTATGGAAGTTATTTGTTTACTCTTACAATGTCATAAGATAGGGAACATATGCTGTACCTACCTTACTCTAATCACTTTTTGCATTAACAACTCAAGTACTGTACTTCAGAGAGCTTCACATAATAGAATATAAGTGTTATGTTACAGAAAGTTAAAGTGTCATAAAGTAACATGCGTATTCTACCAGATTTCATTTCCTACCAATTTTATTTATAATGCTGGAGATATATTCCTTTAGAAAAAGTATCCAAAAGATTTAATATAATACATAGGAGCACACTAAATGGTTTTTTAAATCCCTTTTAAGGAAATGATAAATTTTGATACTATAATATTCTAAATATGTTCCAAATAACCAGTAAGCAAACCCGTGAACTTAGACTTGAGGTCAATTCCTAGTCTTGGTAGTGGTTGTTTTTGGTTTTCTAAGACAGAGTCTCACTACGTAGTCCAGGATAGATGTGAACTCATTCTGTAGCACAGTCTGGCCTTGAACTCGTGATCCTTCCGCCACTTCCAAAAAGTAGGCATTATAGATGTGCCATAGTACCCAGCTTCCTAGTTTCTTCTTATACCAGTAATGGATAATTTTCAGCAAGTTATCATTAATTTTTGCCCCCGGAGTTGGGGTCTTGCTATGTTGCCCAGGCTTGTCTCAAACTCCTGGGTTCAAGTGATTCTCCTGCCTCAGATTTCCAAGTAGCTGGAAACACAGGTGCACACCACCACACTTAGCTTCAGCAAGTTATTAATCCTCTGTGCCTGCTTCCTCACTTAAGGCTGCTCTTCAGAAGAGCTCTTCTGCTCTTAGTCAGATGATTAAAATGTATTTAAAGCCAGGCATGGTAATGCATGCCTACAGTCTCAGCTACTCAGGAAGTTGAAGCAGCAGGATACCTTGAGTCCAGGAGTTTGAGGCCAGCCAAGGCAACAAGGTAAAATTCCTTAAAAATAAAAGACCCCCCACCAAAAAAAAAGTTGAAAAATGTACAGAACAAGAACAATTACTTCTTGTGGACTCAGAACTATCCCCAAACAGGTTTTCTGTGTATCTGTTTGTTCATGTGGTACTGAGGATTGAACAGAGGGTATTTGGCATGGTAAGCACACACTCTACCATTGAACTACATCCCTGGTCTGTAAAATCTGCTTTTATTTATTTTATTTATTATTATTGTTGTTGTTGTTGCTGTTGTTAGGGTTTTTTGTTTTTTGTTTTTTTGAGATAGAGAATCACTATGTAGTCTAGCCTCGAACTTGCAATGATCTTCCTGGCTCAGCCTCCTGAGTGCTGGGATTACAGGCATGCGCCACCACACCTGGCAAAATCTGCTAAATTTTATACAAGACAAACTGATATGGGATGAAGGGAGGTAGCATAAAAACAAAACTGAGCAATGATTCAAGTTACAGAAGTAAAGAGCAATGTATTTTTCTGGAACATCAAGTAAACAAAATGTAATGAAGGTATATTTTTCTAAAAAAGGGAACCTAAAAATTCCATAAAAGGGGCTCAATTTTATAAAATCTCTGTAATACTACATTTCAATTGTGATGCATAAATAAAAATGCTTCTATAACAAAGAGGTGGCATTCATTCCTTCCAAGTTTCTGTCAATTTAAATGTGTTAAAGCACTATTACCAGAAGATAAGCTATTCTTGCCTTAGATTCTTTCAGTATACTTTTGAAAGCAAGCCCTTCAATATCCATTATCAACGGACACCTGCTCTTTTCATTTTTCAAATCTCAGTTCCACGTATGATGAAGGAAGAGAAAATATAAATATACAGAAACACTTCATCAGGCACTACCCCCAAACAGCCAGACCTACTCTGATATAAGAGGGAGACTGCACAGGGTGAAGGAAGAGTAAGCGCTCCCTGTTTATTTGCCTCCACAATTGCTATATTTTCCTTCCCCAGCCAAAGGATGCGACCTTGCTTTCCATTACCACTTACTCTGCCTTGTGCACTGATTCTAGAGGGAGAGCATATGATTAGTCAAACCTAATGACCATGGGATTTCAAGTCAGAGGACAACTATAAGAAGGGTATAGAGATGAGTTATTTTTTCCTTATCTCTTATCCTCTCTATCCCAAAACCAAAAATCCTCTTACTTTCTAGTGGATTTATCTTCAACCCACTAGAAATGAGAAGAGATCAATTCTTCTCACCCAGACCTTACTTCTATTTCTGCTAACCCAAGGATTTTTGTAATTAGAAAAGAAATAAGTAACAATTCTCATAACTTCATCCTCCTCCTCAAAACCCTCCTCTTCCTCATTCCTTTGAGGCATTCTCTCAAACAAAAGGAATGTACACATAAGATATGGTAAGAGGGGCCTGTGAGATGGCTCAGCGGTGTAAGCGCCTGCCTGGCAAGCGTGAGGTCCTGAGTTCGACTCCTAGAACCCACATAAAGGAAAAAAGGGGCTGGTGATATCGCTCAGTGGCACAAGCACCTGCTAGCAAGCACGAGGTGCTGAGGTCGACTCCCAGTACCCACATAAAAAAAAAAGATATGGTAAGAGGTAAGAGGAAATTATTATGTTATTCTGTTATAACTAAGAACTGTAGTTTGAGATCTTTACAAGAGGGAAAACATCCATTTTTGGTTTTGGTTTTGGTTTTTTGAGACAGGGTTTCACTATGTAGTTTGGGCTGGCCTTGAACTCACTATGTAGCCCAGGCTGGCCTGGAACTCTCAGCAATCCTCCTGCCTCAGTCTCCGGAGTGCTGGGATTACAGGCCTGTGCCACACGTCTGGCCTACTTCTATTTAAATAAAGGTTCTATATCTGATCAATGCTGCAAAGACATTCTTTTTTTCTTTATGTGGTGCTGGGGATACAACCTAGGGCCCACATATGTTAGGCAAGGGCTCTACCACAGAGCTACATCCCTATCCTGCAGAAGGCATTTTTCAGTGTGCTATAAAGAAAACGCAATCCAACTTCTGTATTTTTTTAATCCCGCAGGAGGATATGCTTTAAAATTTCCAAGCTTCCTGGGCATGAAAGTGCATGCCCATAATCCCAGCACTCAGGAGGCTGATGCAGAAGGATCACCACAAATTTGAGGCTAGATGGGCTCCACAGTGAGTTTAAGGCCTGCCTGAACTACAGTGAGACCCTGTCTCAAAGATAGATAGATAGATAGATAGATAGATAGATAGATAGATAGATAGATAGATAGATAGACAGACAGACAGACAGACAGACAGACAGACAGACAGGATTTCCAAACTGGGGATGGTGGTGCATGCCTATAATCCCAGCACTTGGAAGGCTGAGGCAGGAGGATCACCACAAATTTGAGGCCAGCCTGGACTACACTGTGAGTTCAAGATCAGCTTCAACTACATAGTGAGACCTTGTCTCAAAAAACCAAAAAAACAGAGAGAAAGTCAGAAAGGCTGAGTTGATATTTCATCTGTATTGAAAATGTAAAATATCTAAAAGAATGTTAATAAAAATAATAACCTTTATTATCTCTAGTAAATGAGTCTAAAGCAGGTTTTCAACTATCCTTTTTGTCCTTTTATATATTATTTAAAATTCTTACAATAAGAAAGAATATGCTTTTTTATGAAAAAAAATTGAGCTCTAAGAAGAAAATAAAAACACCAAGACAAAGAAACATACAAAAGCTGGGGCTGTGGTGGCACATGCCTATAATCCCAGCAATCGAGGGGCTGAGGCAGGAGGATTACCATGAGTTCGAGGCCAGCCTGGGTTACATAGTGAGTTCAAGGCCAGCCTGAACTATATAGCAAGACCCTGTCTGAAAGAAAGAAAGAAAGAAAGAAAGAAAGAAAGAAAGAAAGAAAGAAAGAAAGAAAGAAAGAAAGAAAGAAAGAAAGAAAAGAGAAGAAAAGAGAGAGAGAGAGAAAGAAAGAACGAACCTACCATTTGCCTCTTGATCTACCTAGATGCTTACATCTTTTGACCCAAAGACCCTTACTATGTATTTGCCACAGGAAAAAGCTATTTGTCAGAACTCATGCATGTCAGCATTACCTACAACGAAGAAAAAAACTGAACAGCCTAAAAGGCCAAATTTAAGTCCTATCAATAAATTATAAAGACCAGAGAGAACTAGTTGAACATGGTGGTACATGCCTGTAATCCCAGGAGTCAGGAGGCTGAAGCAAGAGGATTGTAAGTTTGAGTCCACTTTGGGCTACAGAGCAAGTTCAAGGCCAGCCTAAACTACTCAGTATATACTCTGTCTCAAAAAACAAACAAAAATTCAGAGAGAATTGATAATATTTATCAAATGAGAAATTGAAAAATAAAGGATACACTATCACAATGTTTCTTTTATATTTAGTTACCTTTTTGTTCTAACAATTTTGACTTCTGTTTTGTTTTGTTTTTGTTTTTTGAGACAGGGTCTTGCTACATATTCAAACTGGCCTTGAATTCACTATGTAACCTAGGCTGACCTCAAACTCACAGTGATCCTCCTGCCTCAGCCTCCTGAATGCTGGGATTACAGATGTGCGGCACCATGCCCTGCAATTTTCACTTTTCAAAGCTAAAAATTACTTAATATTTTTCTTTAAAGCTAAAGCATCATTATTTTGTTAGTAGAAGTATCAGGCCCTATGTTCAATCCTCAGCACATACACACAAAAAAGAATAAGGATCATACAGATGATGTTACAAACCACATCTAAAAGTCTCCCAGTTACAAAAGGAAAGCAGGAACCTTAAATCTCCTAACCAAGTTACAATGGCATAGTGACATCTTTGACCACAGTAGTCTATTTATAGGAAATCACTGTGGGTCATATGATGAACTGGGAAATTGCAACTACATGGAGGCTTTTTAAAAAGTACAAACTGAGTGCCTTAAACTTAAGACACCAACTGGGTATGGTAGTGCACACCTGTAATCCTGCAAGTTTGGGAGTCTGAGGCAGGAGGATCAACTGTTTGAGCCCTCCTGGGCAACTTAGCAAGACCTTGTCGCAAAATTAAAAATTAGAAAGGGGATGGGTGTAGGGGGTTGAGGATGTAGCTCAGGGCAAAAGCCCTGGGCTCAAACCCCAGGACCACATACACACTCAAAAAAAAAGGATATGAGTACAGTGCAGAGATTTTTATAAGTGAAACCTCATATTTGCTAGTTAAAAAAAAAAAAAAAATCTACGCAGAGGCAGATGGACCTGCACTAAAAAAGGTCATCGTAGGAATAAGGTATCTACATTACCCCATAGTGAGGTACCATCCTTACACTGTGCCAGAGCTACACTCCACAGGGGACAACAGTTTAACCAATATACACAAACTTCTAGAAAATTACTTTATAGACTACAAAGTAAGATCCTTTCATAATCTTTTACTGCAAGAAGAAAAGAATACCGATGAAGATAAAACAGGTATGCATAAAAAACAGTAGCTGAATATTTTAGAATAATTAGGAAAAGCTAATAGCTATTCATGGTAGAAAAGGAAGACAAATGAAGCCTCGGAAAATTCTAAAAGCACAGAACAGTCTGTGAATATTGTTGGTTGTTTTAAACATCATTCTCAATTCTAAGTAAAATATGCTTTAAATTACCACATACCCAATCTGTAACTGAGGAAAGCTGTGGTAACATGACTAAATATAACAATGAATAAATAAATTTTTTCTCTGCTTCTAAAGGCCTTAAAATTTAGTTTTTCTCAAAATGCTTTATTTTCTTCATAGCCTATAACTACTACTTTTTACTAGAAAATGAGAAAAGCAGCAGAAAATCGGAAGTCTGACAAGAAAATGATGAAATGGGTTTCTAGTGTGTCTTAAGAAAATGAGTGTCAGATGCCCACTGATACTGTCAGATACCCTACGTAAGGGCCTCGATAGAACCGGGGGATCAAATTCCTCACAATTCCAGAAGATATACAGTTCACACAAGATTGGCATTCCTGTGGCAAACTCTTCAGTTTTCAGATAGTTTCGTACTAACCCAACTGAATTTGAACAGGTAATTTGCATTATAGTATTTAAAATACCATAGGGTCGGGCCGGTGAGATAGCTCAGCAGCAGAAGCGCCTGCCTGGCAAGCGCGAGGTCCTGAGTTCAACTCCTGGTACCCACATATGAAAAAAGGGCCGGTGATATCGCTCAGCAGCATGGGCGCCTGCTGGCGCATGAGGTCCTGAGTTCGACCCCCAGTACCCATTATAAAAAAAAAAAAAAATAGGGTCCCCAACAAGTCCTATAACCCATAAAAAGAACTACCTGTAATTTTGAATGCAACATCAACATCTGTCCTAGGGCCGGGGATGTAGCTCAGTGGTACAGTACCTGCCTGGCAAGTGTGAGGTCCTGAGTTCGATTCCCGGTAACCCCACCCACCCCAAAAAATCTATCCTGAATTTATATGGACTCAAAAAAATAGGAGCCACAGTATTGCTGACCTGGGATTTTTTGCCTTATATTTAACTCAAAACATTCATATACTTTTAGACACTTTGCTTATATTTTACTCTGACTGTGCAAAGGGTCACTGGCTACTTTTAAGTCTGTGTTATAATACTTCCTATATTAGTAAAGTGATTATAGTTTAATAAAATGGAACCTTTTTATATGAAGTTTTCTTTAATCCTTGGAAACTGATTTACTAAATTTCACACTTTCTTGCAGTATACCTGTATTTAAAAGAATTATCCAGATTCAGCTGAGGATTCCAAACATACAAAGCCCAGAAAATTTGGCTTCTGGTCTCAGATTAGAACAATGACTCAGCTTTAACACATGCTTCTTCCAGACATTACTGATTAAAGCAGTCAACCTTGATTATTGAAGGTAGCTGAACCCAGGTTAAAAAAGAAGAAAATCAACTTTAAATACATTCCACAATGCTTTACAGAAGCAAAACAAAAACAAAAACAAACAAAAACAAAAACAAATCACATATTAAAAAGCTGATTTTTGCTTAAAACACCAAGCAAGGAATGGACATATGAATATTCCTAACCTGCAAAATGATTCCTCCACATTATATCAGCGAAACTCATTGGTGGGCCACTGGGAGGGTAGTGTTTACCTTTCAGAGGCTCATGATCAGTCCTTATCATATCCATTAAGGAGTTCTCCAACGAGTGCAAGTTAAAAGTGTCATAGGGCCTACTCCGGTCCTAAAAATAAAAACACAGAACAAGACAATACATAACATTACTTCATAAAATTCATACTATATCATTTGCTTCCTGCTGTGGACTGATGACATGAGTAAAATTTACAGATACTTACAAATAATATAGTCATTCTTTTCATCAAGAATAATGACTTAGCACCATTCTGTTTAATACATGTTCCCACTATAATCAATTAAATTACCTCCTCTCCCCTGATATTCTATAATATAAATGCCCCCCTTCTTGAGACTAACTTTCTCTCAAATAAACTAAAAAGGTAAATTTAAGGGGAAGAATCAAGTGAACTGGTTTTGATATCTCAGCATTTGGGAGGCTGAGGCAGAAAGATTGCTGCAAGTTCAATAGCAGGACCCTGTCTCCAAAAAAAAAAAAAAAAAAACAGAAACAAAAACAAAAAAAAATGCCTTACAGAGCAGCCACTGAGAGCAAGAGAATAGTGCTGACAGGTAAGATAAGGATAGGCTGATTGGGGCTGGCAGTTTTAATCTTTAGTTTTCAAGGCTGATTATTTTCAGATAAGGTCTTATTTTTAGGGTAACAGGGCACTACGTACTGCAATGTATACTAATAAAAAAAATTTTTTAAAAAAAGTGAATTGGCTTTGCCTTTTATTCTACTTCCTGCCTCTGCTATCAAATACAAAGACATCTCCCCTGCCAGAGGACCACAATTAAGAATTTAGCCTACAAACAATACTTTCCTGAAAAATAAAAATGATTATAATTTCAATGTAATTGTAATGAACATCTTTATTATTTATGACAATAAGTTTGATACATTGGATACTTTTTAAAAATAAAAGGGCTCAAAGCACTAAAGTTACCTTTTGAAAAGCATTCACATGAAAAATAAAAACTCAAAGTAGCATTTTTCATGTTAGATTTTTTAAAAATTGAAAATAGAGAACTAGTACCAACTAAGTGAAGAAAAAAGATACTTTCACCATATTTTGCTCAAGCCCATAGGAACCATCACCTATATACTCTTCTTAAGTAGTTCAAACATACAGAGGAGTGCAGCTCATAGTCTAAGTTCATTCTTAGAACAGACCTAGTTTGCTTTGCTGAAGACAGGCAAGACAAACACACCAATAGCAAAACTGTCCAAAGAGATGAGAGAATGCTCAGTATCTTGCATAGTTTATTCAGTCGTGCACAAGATCACTTACCCTCTCCAATAGATAGCACTAATTGGTTACCTGTCTCAACCCTTAGATAGGAAAGAGACATGGAATACTTCCTTTGGTTTTCCATTTTGGTTTTTATATAATTCAAGAAGGTCTTTCCTTTTACCTTTAAGATCTTCCTGAAGATCATTTGTTTGGCTTTGGATTCATTGTATCAGTGGAAACTCTAATTACTTAAGAAGTGAAGCTGAATTTCCACAAATGCAGGCTTATCTGTCCCCATAGAAGTATCATATTCTTTGCCCACAGAAAAAAGCCAGAAGGCTGCTGGCGAGACAAAACGACCACCTATTTCTGCCATTGACAATCGCAGAAAGAGTATCTAGGCATTTCTATCATATCTGCACTTCGACCTACACCCCTGCAGACATGAGAACTCTTCAAAACAGTCTGACAAGGCAGGGAATTATTAACAATAAAAAAAGGATGATTGGTGGCATTCAAGAATGTTTCCAGCTGGGTGTGGTGGTACACACCTGTATTCCCAGCTATACAGGAGGCTGAGCAGGAAGACTGCAAATTAGAAGCCAGCTCTGGGCAACTTAGCCCTGTCTCAAAATTTTAAAAAAGCTGCAGATATAGCTCAATGATGTCTGATACTGAAAAAAAAAAATCTTTCCAGCAAGGACAGTTTATTTTTTCATTTAGCTCTTTATATAATCTTTGAAAGTAGATAACAACATACCCATTTTACACATAAGGTTAAGGTTAGAGAACACTGAAACCCAGATCTAAGCTCAAAGCTGTTCCTAAGGAGGATAAAAAAAAATCTGTCCAGGCAGGACATGGTGGCACACACCTGTAATCCGAGCACTCAGCAGGCTGTGGCAGGATTGCTGAGAGTTTGAAGCCAGCCTGAACTAAATAGCGAGACCCTATCTCAAAAAACAAACAAACAAACAAATCTGTCCAGTAACTTGATCCAATTCATATGGAGTAGTAAATAAAATACTTCTATGGAAGCATAGCATTGCTTCTAACTACTGATGAAATGACCTTCCTGTCACAACAGGATATCAGATATTTGATGAATACCTGCCAGGGAAAGTGATGAAGGTGTTGGGAGGCTCATGTGTCTAAAGCGAAATGGTCTTCAAACCAGTCAGATTCCCAAAAATCACACATAGCACTGGTTAAAACACAAGTTCTTAGGCTTCAGCTCAAAGCCAATGAATCATAATTAAAAAGAAAAAGTTCCAGGTGATTCCTATGATCGGCTGAGAGCCGCTAGGTGAGTGATTCTTTAACTTAAACCTTCACACCCATGATTCTGTTCCGTAAACTTGGGCAATAAAGTGAAAGTAGCAACTAGGATAGCAGCAGGCAATAAATAAACCTAGTCACTTTGCAGAGGGTCAACTTTGCAGTTTTTTTATTGCAGGTTAGAGAAGCAGGTTGTAACCTAGTTTTTAAAAGCACAGCCTTTGAAATCAAAATCTGATTTTCAGATTCTGGCTCTCCCAATTATTGTCATGTCACTCAACAAGTTTCTAAGGATTGGTTAATTCACACAGTTGTTTTCAGTACTAAATGACAATGTACAACTATGGTACTGTATATACCACAATAGGCGGAAGAACACAAAAAGATTTCTCTTATGCTACATCACGGTACTGGAACATAGACTTAAATAACTAGAAGTTCATGGATGCTAACCTAACAGCATTCACTAATATTCAAATATGACATGTGAAAAGCAGACAAAATTCACACAGGCTTCTTAACTGAACATTTGTTTCAGTCCTTTAAGACACTTATTTTCTCATCAAAATTAATTCTATTCGTGCCGCATCAATTTATATTTGCTGCATACCATCCATCTTTTTTGTTTTACAAGTAGTAAATGATGCTGAAATAACTGATTAAACAGGAAGCCAAGCAAGAAAACAGAAAGGACAGAAAAACTGAAAAAAAAAAACTGCAGTGGAATTCAATGGAAATCATGCATAGAGAAAACTAGGCCACAGTTTATTGCTCAATCACAAACAATTGGCAACCTACCTGTTAAATCTTTTTCATAAGCTTTGTTTCCCAATATAAAGAAAAGGGAAAACAACTTTTAAAATATATTTTCAGGCCGGTGAAATGGCTCAGCAGCGTAAGCGCCTGCCTGGCAAGCGCGAGTAGCCCGAGTTCGACTCCCGGGACCCACATACAGAAAAAAAAGGGCCGGTGATATCGCTCAGTGGCACAGGCGCCTGCTGGTGTGCGAGGTCCTGAGGTCGACCCCAGGTACCCAGAAAAAATAAATAAATAAATAAAATAAAATAAAATATATTTTCAATGAGCAAACATACCAGGAAGGATTAGAACACCTATAAATGATACATTCCATTATTGACTCTTTTTCATTAAAAGATAACCAATAATAGATATTATCAGTTAGTTGTATAGAGGAGTAGCCTACCCCTTCTCTTAAGCCCTGCTCTTTCTTCCCCTGGCTTGATATTAAATATTGATATTTAGTATTAATAAATTTATCAAGTATTTAAAATTACCTCATAACTCTATGATGGAGATAACATTTGTCCCCATCTTACAAATTAAGCAAGTAAGTCTTGGACAGATTAAGTTAACTAGCTCGAGGTTAAAGGGCTAGTAAATGGAAGAGACAGGGCTCAAATTCAAATCCAGATGTGCTCTTAAGGACTTACACTGTACTGCCACCCTGACTTCCTCTTATTCTCTTTAGTATTAATTAAGGCTTTTTCACAAGCATCTCCCTTTCAACTCCTCTAACTGAATCCTCACACAACCAGAGAGGCCTCTGACCTCACCCTGCCACACAGGCAACGTGACTCTCACCTGCTCTTAGTCAGTTACCTTCGTTCAAGTGACAACTAATTAACCCCAAGAAGCAGTTTGATCTACTGTCCACCATAGCCCTAGGTCCACCTCTACCAGCCTATCCCATTTACCTATCCTTTTGTTGGCAGTGGAAATCAAAGACCCTTTTCTACCCTTTCTGGCTTGTATCAGCACCTTCTCTTCTAGAAACACAAAGTAGAAGGCTGCAAGGGCCAACGATATCTGAGAAAAAAGGAGCTCTGGAACCAAATGATAAAATTAACCATGGTACTTTCTATATAGTAGGCACTGGAGTAAGCGCCTTACAGTCATGACCTCAATCCTTACCACCCACCCCGTAGGACAAGTACTCTCTCTGTATCTCAGGGGGAAAAAATGAAGCTCACAGAGATTATGAACTTCTCAAAGTCACAGAGCTGTCAGAATTCAGGACGTGAACCTGTCTGTGATTCTCATGTTCCAGGCCAGCAATGCTCCAATGCTCCCACACCGATCAGCTTCAGTGTGCGTCACTGGTTAAGACAAAAGGGACACAGACTGGACCAAAAATCAAAAGGTGAGCAGATATTTGAAAGGGCTAGGGATCAATGTGGTCATAAAATAATGCAGAAAGACAAAAAGAGAAATTCTTGAAGAAAGTTTTTTCTATTTATCATATGACTGCAATACTTCAATTAAATGCATCTAACACACAAAAGAAAACTCACAAAATGGTCATTTCTGAATTTCCACCCCATTGTTCTTATTTTCGACTTAGTGTGTATATATGTTATTTGAAAGTAGTTCTCTGTTTACACTATAATTACTGTTTAAGAGTAATGAATATGCTTTATTTTTAAATAGATATTATACGATTAATAGATGTAGCTATACTCCAACATGCATGCACACACAGAGTACTACCAAAAAGAAAAAGTCGGGTGTGGTGGTGCATGCCCGTAATCCTAGCACTCAAGAGGCTGAGGCTGGACGATTACCATGAGTTGGAAGCCAACTTGGGCTACACGGTGAGTTCAAGGCTAGCCTGAACTACATAGAGAGACTCTGTCTCAAAAAAAAACAATAAAGAAACAAAAACAGACCAAAGTCTCCAATCCTATCTTCTTTGACTCTCTTCAGACCACTTCATGCATATGGCATTATTAGGTATTATAAGCAATCTAGACATGTTTCAAAGTATACAGGAGGATGTGAATAGGTTATAAGAACTACACCATTTTCTGTAAGGGATTTGAGCATCTGAGGATTTTGGTAGCCACACAAGGGGTCCTGAAGTCAAACCCCAACGTTTACCATGAAATTGTATTTCTATATACCTACCCACAGAAAATATATAATGTTTTGTACTATTTTTCTCTAAACATAAAAGCATACTACTGTGAAACTTGTTTTTGACCAATATTGCTTTTTTAAGACAGCTCCCTTTTAATAGCTGTGTCCTTTTTTGGATGGGTGGGTTTATTTGTGACAGGCTCTTGCTATGTAGTTCAGGCTGGCCTTGAACCTACTAGTCCACACTGGCCTCAAACTCAAAGCAGTCCTCCTGCCCAGCCTCCTCAGTGCCGGGTTTACATGCCTGGCTAGTAGCTATGTTCTTGACTTTCCCTCTGTCCCACCCAATCAGACATATCCTTCCTGAAAAGCAAATGCATAGTAACTATGTTAAAAGAATCAAGTAATCATCTCAGTGTACATTCCATATAATGAATCCTGATTTTGGAGATTTCATCTTATCCCCCAATTCCCTTGAAATTTTTGTTCTGGCCCTTAACTGTATCTCTTTCATGCTTGCTGTATGTTAGCAACGGTTCCCCAATCTCTGGTTTCTATGACGGGTATCACTAATAATGAAACATAAGGATCTATGGAATATACCAGTCCTGAATAAAAACCAAAAAGACAATACATTTAAAAGCTCAACATGGGCCGGTGAGACGGCTCAGCGGCTTAAGCGCCTGCCTTGCAAGCGCGAAGGCCCGAGTTCGACTCCCGGAACCCACATACGAAAAAGGGGCCGGTGATATCGCTCAGTGGCACGGGCGCCTGCTGGCGCGCGAGGTCCTGAGGTCGTCCCCCTGGTACCCAAAAAAATAAATAAATAAATAAATAAAAGCTCAACATGAAGTGATTTCAAGTACAGAATCTACTTAAGAATACTATAAAGAACAAATAGGTCACTTAATAATGAATATTAATTAGGGGCACCAAACAATTAGATAAGTAATAAAGTTTCTATGTATTGAAAAGTAGAAGTCTAAAAAAAAAAAGTAGAAGTCTACAAATGAGTACTTGTAAATGAATCACTGCTGTTATTTATCATAATCTATCAAAAGCATAAGTTTTTTTTGTTTTGGTTTGCATTTTTTTTTAAATAGTGACAAAGTTTTGTTTATTTGTTTTTTTAAGTATAGGCCGAGTGTGGTGGTACACACCTGTAATCCCAACACTTGGGAGGCTGAGGCAGGAGGATCACCACAAGTTCAAGGCCAGCCTAGGCTACATAGTGAGCACAAGACCAGACTGAACTACATAGCAAGACCCTGTCTCAAGAAAAAAAAAAAAAAATAGTAAAAGTGAAGCGAGGAGGAGAAACTAGCTCTGCAGAATGAGCTTGGGCCAAAAAGAAGAGAAAAAGTGTATCCTGGAGGACACAGGAAAGCCATATTTTTGGTTTATTTTTTTGGTTTTTTTTTTTTTTGTGTGTGTGTGTGGTTTTTCTGAGACAGGGTCTCACTATGTAATGCAGGCTGGCCTTGAACTTGCATATGTAGCTCAGGCTGGCCTCAAACTCATGGCGATCCTCTTGCTTCAGCCTCCCAAGTGCTGGGATTACAGGAGTGCACCACCATGTCTGGTGCTCTTTATTTTGAGACAGGGACTCACTATATAGCCCAGGCTGGCCTTGAACTCATGATCCTTCTGCCTCAGCCTCCCAAACACTGAGATTACAGGTGTGTGCTGCCACACCAGGTATATCAAACTCTTATGTTAAACTGAACTATACTAAAGTAGTGAGCAGTCTGGCATACATTTGCTCTAACAAACCTCTTCCAAATAAAGGGAAACCTGTCCTCAAGACCTAAGGGGAAGAGGAAAAAGCTTTCAAAAGATTATCAGCCAGGTGTGGCATGGACCAGTGAAGCCTGAGCCTGAAAACAGGAGAATCATGAGTTCTAGGCCAACCTGGGCAGTTTAGTGACTTACCAGAGACCCTGCCTCAAAATAAAACATTAAGAAGGGAGAGGGCCTGGGGATGTAGTTCAATGCAAGATCCTTGATTCAGTTTCCAGTAACAGAAAAAAAAATTATGTTCTTCTCTTTTTCAGTAAGTATCAAGTCCTTTAGTCAAGGCTATATTTTAATCTTTCCCAGTGATGTTATTTTATTTGTAGCCTTCTGGAAAATGTGAATTATACTCCCCTCAGTCACTCAATAGTAGAAAGATGCTCCTCCATAGCTAACCTAAAAGTTAAAAACTTTCTTCCTTTTCTGTCTTGAGGATAAAAAATAATCAACACCTGCTACGCATTTTATTTTCTTTAAAATTGTGAAACACTGTCAACCATGGAACAAATTCTCAAGAACTTTCCATAAAGCTTGGAACAAGATTAGGGCATAGACAGAAATTATGAGTTCCCTACCTTTCTCTTCTTGAAAATGAGAAACTTCATATTTTTTAACCTTTTAAAATTTTTATGTATGTATGTATATGTATTTATTTTTATGTATGCATGTATATATATATATATATATGTATTTCTTTTTAAGGAAAAGTTTATTGGGGAACTAGAATAGTTCTTGAGAGATAGGCAGGGCCCCAAAAATGGGTTGCCCTAAACTTTTTTAAAAAATACTGTATTTTTCCTTGCTGTGAAACAGCACAACCCAAGCTAAGTAAAGTTCTGCGGAGGTTTTAAAAACAAAGAGGATAGTTTCATCTGCTCTGAGAATTGCTCAAAACTTAGATGAGCATGACTCAAATTGAAGTACATTTTTGCAGATTCTCTTCCTGCTCCCCCTACCCCTAATCTTCCTTCACAGCTGTTCTCTTTGGTTTTGGCCAGGCAAGTCAGATAAAAGGCTTAGTGTATCAGACATAGAGAACCATGGCATTTGGAATCCCTTATTCACCTGAAATGATCCTATGCATTGTGGCCAGATTCCACAGGGAAAATTCTAGAGAGGTAAACTGTACAAAAATTATAAATGCCTGCTGCTGTTGACTGTGGTAAACAGTTCACAGTTATGCAGTACATATTCACTTTTTTTTTTTTTTTTTTGTGGGTACCGGGGGTCGACCTCAGGACCTCGTGCGCCAGTAGGCGCCCGTGCCACTGAGCAATATCACCGGCCCCTTTTTCGTATGTGGGTTTCGGGAGTCGAACTCGGGCCCTTGCACTTGCCGGGCAGGCGCTTAAGCTGCTGAGCCATCTCACCGGCCCCCATATGCACTTTTAAAAAGCGTGATTATACAGTTTGGCAGTGTGCTCGATAAAAGGAAGACACTGTATCAACCAGACCTAAGAAGGATACAGAATGGAAAAGCAGCGACTATAATGCAAAGCAGGCTTCAAGGAACTACAAAAATTAAAGTTGCCCCTGTCCCTGGTCATTGTGCATATATGACTTTCGATAGTGATCTGATGTCACTCCAGTCACTGGGCTGTATGGGTTTTTGTTTTGTAGTGCTGGGAATTGAACCCAGGGCCTTATGCTTGCAAGGCAAGCACTCTACCACTGAACTACTCCCCTAGCCCCAAATCCCTAAGTTTTAGCTAGCAGAATACTATCCCAAGTAGATTAGGCATTAAGTTTTTAAGCATAGTAATATAAGGGGAATTTGACCTTTGCTACCAAAACCTATCTTAGGCCAGGTGTGGTGGTGCACGCCTGTGATCCAAACACTAGGGAGGCTGAGGCAGGAGGATTGCTGTGAGTTTGTGGCCAGCCTGGACTACAAAGTGAGTTCAAGGCCAGCCTGAACTTCATATTGAAACCTTGTCTCAAAAAGACAAAAAACAAAAAACAAACAAAAAAAAAACCACCTTTGTTAGAACTTCATGCAGCTGGGCATGGTGGCCCATGCCTGTAATCCCAGCACTTAGAAGGCTACATAGTGAGATCCTGCCTCAAAACAAACAAAAAAAAGAACTTAATGCAAAAATATATGCAGCTCTTCCTTTTGTTTTCTTTTTACTGTTTATAAATATCAAAATCCTTCTATAACACAAACCACATCCAAGTAGGTTAGACATTCCTTCTGCACCCCAATATTCTAACTACTGGTAATGAGCACTAAATTAGTGTATAATTACTTCTTTACATTCTTGTCACCCTCAATAAATGATAAATCCGGGCCGGTGAGATAGCTCAGCGGCATAAGTGCCTGCCTGGCAAGCACGAGGTCCTGAGTTCGACTCCCAGAACCCACATAAAGGAAAAAAGGGCCGGTGATATCACTCAGCAGCACAAGCGCTTGCCCGGCAAGCACGAGGTCCTGAGGTCGACTCCCGGTACCCATGTAAAAAATAAATAAATAAATAAATAAATAAGTAAATGATAAATCCCATGGAAGCAAAGATATGTCTTATTAGCCAGGTGTAGTAGCATACCCTTGTAATTCTAGCACTCATGAGACTAAGGCAGGAGGATCACTAGTTGAAGACCACCTTAAACTACACAGCGAGTTAAGGTCTGGACTGGACTACATCACAAAACCTGGTCTCAAAAAAAAAAAAAAAAAAAAGAGGCAGAAAGAAAATAGGAAGGAAAGAAGTATATTTCTCTGTACTTCCATCACCTAGCAGAGGGCCTGGCACATCATACTAAATGCTTGCTTCATGTTGAAACTGTCATTCTGATTATTTTATTTTGCGAAATTTTCATTTAAAACTAACAAAGAATTATACATTTATCACAATGGTTTAAAAAAGTCCAAAAGCTGTCATTTCCGAATGTTGACTAGGAGGTGAAACAACCAAATTACTGGTGGGAATGCAAAATGGCATAGCCACTTTGGAAAAACAGTTGGCAGTTCCTATAAAGTTAAACATACACTTAACCATACAACCTAGCAGCCCACTCTTAAATATTTACCCAAGATAAAAACACATATCCAAACAAAAACCTATATATATGTGGATGTTTATAACAACTTTAAGAAACAACTTGACTTACAATTTTCCTAAACTCAAAAACACTCAAGTACACATCAACTGATGAACAGATTGTAGTGCACCCATATAATGGATTATGACTCAGTAATAAAATCAAATTCAGTTCATACAAGTTAAACATGAATGAATTTTGAAAACATTATGATACGTGACAGAAACCAGTCACAGAGGGTCACATATTGCCTGATCCCACTTACTTATTTTAATGTCTAAAATAGGCAAATTATCTATAAGGACAGAAAATGAATTGGTCATTGGCTCTATCACCAGAGTAATCAGGGGCAAAATGGAGACTGACTGCTAGGGGTTATGGTGTAATAAAACCATAACCAACCATATTTCTGTTGTGATGAAACTGTTCTAGAATTGAATAATGATTGAGGCTTTTATTTTTCCTTTTTGGTATATAGGGAATTAAACCAGGGGTACTCTATAACTGAACTATATCCCTGGCTGCACATCCTGACAGTGTCTCCCCAAGTGGCCCAGGCTAAGCTTGAACTTGCAATCCTCCTGCCACAGTGTCACTAGAAGTTGGGATTAGAGCTATGTGCCACTAAGCTCAGCTGAGGCACAATTTTGCAAATATATTAAACCCCACTACACTGTATACTTTAAAACTGTAAACTTCATGGTATGTGAATTATAACTTGACAAAACTATTATTTAAAAAAAGGCTAAAATTGTAAAAGGAACTATAACATACTTGCAAATCATCTACTTTAGGTATAGGACATAAGACCTAATAACTTTTTTGAGCTATGATTTATGAAAGGCAAAGTCAAAACCTTGACTCTACCTGTACCTTTCAGGAGCCACTGAAAGACACAAGTAATTAAACCTAAAGTATAAAGCAGCAAAACTCAGAAAGCAACCATATTTCCAGTCAAATAACTAATGTCAACCATCTTACAAGGTATATCATATTTCTAAGAAAGTCTTTAGTGCTCTTCCAGGAACCTATAAGCAATTATTAACCATATTATCATGCTCTGCATAGTGACTCAAGTCTAATTCCACCTACTCTGGAGGCGAGGCAGGAGGGTCATGAGTTCAATGTTTAAATGAGCAATTTAGGGAACACTGTCTCAAAATGAAAATAAAAAGGGCTAGGAAGAGTGGTAGAGTTCAGTGGTAGAGGGCTTGCCTATGGGACTGTACTATCTACAAACAGTATCTTTTCATATCTCTTATTGCTTCTGATAATTTGTTATCCCAGATAGTAATGCTCTATGTGCTTCAGTGACTCAGTTCATCCCATTTTTCATCAGAGAACATTGTAATATGCTCCAGAACCTACCTAACAAGCATCACTGAAGCATAAACGAGAACTGTACGCCTATCCTGCCGCTGTTCGTTTCAGTTGTTGAGATGTGCAGCAGAATTCGCAGATTCATCAGAATCTGACAGGGGCCGCGACGTGAACGCTTCTGCTGTGGCCCCCTGTTATCCTCTTGACCCTTGAATTTAGGAAACGAGCAGCTGTTTTTATGCAAGCAGCCCAATTGCAATAAAAGCAATATAGCAACAACTGCGCTGATTAGAGTTACAGTTTTCTAGTGTTCTTCCCCACTTTCAGAAACCAATCGATGTCAGCGTAAACACAGATTAAGAACACTGCCACTCCCTGGCCACCATCAGAGATGTCACCGTTGTACATGTGTGTATTTCTTAGAGCCAGAATCTTGGTAAATACTAAAGAAATTCACTCCAAGTTGATAGACTGGGACCCAGAGGCACTTTATCTACTTCTCAGTTTCATAATCCCTCTCTACTGGCAGAAGGGTAAACAACAAAAATCTTACATCTCCAATTGTTGTACAGTTCTTTTTTTTTTTTTTTTTTTTTTTTTTGGTGGGTACCGGGGGTCGACCTCAGGACCTCGCGCGCCAGCAGGCGCCCGTGCTGCTGAGCGATATCACCGGCCCCTTTTTCGTATGTGGGTTCCGGGAGTCGAACTCAGGCCCTCGCGCTTGCCGGGCAGGCGCTTAAGCCGCTGAGCCATCTCACCGGCTGTTGTACAGTTCTGATTTCAGATAAAATCAAACTCAAAGCCAGGGATGGTGGCACATGCCCATAATCCCAACACTTAGGAGGCTGAGGCAAGAAGATCACCATGAGTTGTTTTTTTTGGAGGGGTACCGGGAATCGAACTCAGGACCTCACATTTGCCAGGCAGGTGCCATGCCACTGAGCTATACCCCTGGCCCCACCACGAGTTTTTAAAAGAACAGATTTGCTTATTACTTTCAAATGTTAGTGCTAACAAATTTTGCCAAATGTGGTTTATTTTTTCTTCATTTATTCCACATATGTTTATTGGGAGCCTTACTATGCGAAGCATTAAAGGTAAGATAAATGAGGCATCATGTCTGACTATAAGAAGCCATTCATCTAGTTAACAGATAATTATTATATAATGAGGTATATGCAACGACACAGCTATGTGCTGGAAATCATAGGAGCACAAACAAGGAGAAGCCAAAAAGGCTTCCAGGAAAGCAAAGCCAGAGGCAATGCCCAATTTCATCAAGAAATATAGAAAGAACCAAGAAGAGATTCTTCAAAGGATATATAGGCTATAAGTTGTAAATAGGTAAGATTTGTTTGTAAATAGCAAGTTGTTATCATGTAAACATATACTTACCACATCCTTCAAAACGATTAACAGTGAGAATGTAGTGTAGGAAACCCATTCTCTGAAATTGTATGTGAATTTCAATTTCAGAGTAACATTTCACAATCACAACTTCGGAGTAACATTTTTCCACAAAAGTGTTTGGACTTATTTTACAAACTTCATTTGGGGAGGGGGTAGCCTTAAATCATTTCCTTGGAATTCAATTTTGGAGATTAAGAGAGGAATATTAGCATTATCTGTTGAGCTAGATACGCAGTTTCCAGCCTATTTGAGCTACAAATAATGTAATTTCTTTCCTTACATTTTACTTATAGAGTACTTTACAGCTCATAAAGTATTTTCACATATACCCTTGCTCATTTAAAACTTCATTATGGTGCTTTCTTGAGCATTGCACAGCATGACCTAATCCCTATCCCACATCAACACATCCCAGAACATGTCTCCTCTTAATAATCCAACAACTGGGTTATCAAAAGCTCTTGGATTTTTTTTTTAAGATAAGGTCTCGCCATATAGTTCAGGCTGGCCTTGAAATCACTATTTAGCCTAGGCTGCAATTCTCCTGCCTCAGCCTCCTGAGTGCTGGGATTACAGGCATGTGCCACCACACCCAGCCTAAACTCTTGGATTTACACAATAGTAGAACTGGTCAATATTGGCTATGTGCTCAGCACTACTTTAAGTATTTTGGGTTGGGTGTTGGGAGTTGGATGTGGGGATTTACCCAGGGCCTTTGCATTGAGCTACATCCCCAGCCCTTTTTATTTTTTATTTTGAAACAGGTTTCCCTAAATCGTTAAATTGCCCAGGCTGGGCTCAAACTTGCAATCCTCCGGCAGCAGCAGAGGGCTAAAATTACAGGTGTGTGTCACCACGTCTGGCTACTTTGTATGTTTCATTTCATGTCTTCCTCACAAAACCTTACAGAAGTAAATAGTATTATCCCCATTATACAAATGAGAAAACTAAGGCACAAGAATATCACAGGAAAAGCTTCTGAGCCAGGATTCAAACCCAGGCAATTCAGAGCTTACAACTCTCTGCCCTTCTGCCTTTAGAATGAGAATCATTCCTAGTTAACAATCTCATTTCCGTTATTGTCTAACCATTACAAGTCCACTAATTCTGGTGGGGGAGGTGTCTATGTCAAAGAGAAGTATACTCTTCCATTTCCTCTTAGAGCTGAATTCCACAGCAACAAGCAAAAGTAAAAACATAAATTCCAAAGCATTTATTTAGTCTATAATTTTAAATTTCTCTCCCAGACCTATTAAAAGATTCCAAAAAAATCTGATGTAGCCAGGTGTGGTGGCACCCAGCACTTGGGAGGCTGAGGCAGGAGGATCACAACAAGTTCCAGGCCAGCTGGGCTACACAGTGAGTTCCAGCCCAGCCTAACTACACAGCCAGACCCCCCCCAAAAAAAAAATCTGATGTTTTTACTTCAAGTTGTGTATCAGCCCCTATTTAGAAATACTCACATAGGAAAAAAGGTTGAAGAAATATTTTGCTTTAGAAAAGTAAAATATAGGGCCGGTGAGATAGCTCAGTGGCATAAGCGACTGCCCAGCAAGCGCGAGGTCCTGAGTTCGACTCCCAGAACCCACATAAAGGAAAAAAGGGCCGGTGATATTGCTCAGCGGCACAAGTGCTTGCCTGGCTCAAGTGCGAGATCCTGAGGTCGACTCCCGGTACCCACATAAAAAAAAAAAAAAAAAAAAAGAAAGAAAGAAAGAAAGAAAAGAAAAGTAAAATATAACCTCTTTTAAGGTACAGCTGGCTGAAGGTTATAAACTGATTCAATTTACAAAAATTAATTATATTCTCCAAAAGTAGAAACATTTACTGCCTAAAAGAGAGGTGTCAAGCCAGGCTTGGTAGCACACGCCTGTAATCCCAGCACTCAGGAAGCTGAGGCAGGAGGATTGCAGTAAGTTTGAGGCCAGCCTGGGCTACATAAGTGGGTTCAAGGCCAGCCTGCACTACAGAATAAGACCCTGTCTCAAAAGAAAAAAAAAAAAAAGACTGTCAGTATTATGATTATCATTCTTCAGTAAGACTATCAGGTATGCATAACATTCCAAACTAAGAACTCAAAAGATTTAAGGAAGGAAAAAGGAGACAGAAGCCAAGAGGAAATAAAAAAAGAACTTCTGATTTATAAAACTGTATATACACCAGATAATTAGTCTTTTCACTGGGATAACCAATGATAGCCAGAACTAATGTTCTGCTGTTCTGCAATTATATAAAAGTAAAAAGTATGCCACAGCATATTAGAAGTGCTCAATTTTCAACAGAATTGAACAAGTTAATCTTCCTGTGAATGTTTCCTCATATGAAAAATGTAGATAACAATAATAACTACTGTACATACACATAATGAAATATATATGAAGGTAATCATATACCAAGGCATGGAAGTTCAGAATGAACTTCAATTCTGTTTTATGAAGAAGTAATAATAGACCAGGCAAAAGTCAGGCATGCTTTATAGCAGGAGATTATGGAATTATCAAAGAGGCAAGTGCCAACTAAATTGCATTCAAGTAGAACTGAATGTATATGAAAAGTTGGCAACGATTACTCTGAAATAATGGACAGGAAAGTTGCTGGAGACCAAAAAAAAAAGGGATATATTCAAACACACACATTTTTAGACTACTGAATAACTTCTGGTCCCTTTGAAAAATTGAAAGTATGTACAAAATTTCAATAGCACTTTAAAAAAAATATTTTTCAGCCACATGTGGTAATGCACATCTGTAATCCCAGCTGCCAAGGAGACTGAAGCAGGAGGATTGCTAGTTCAAGGCCAGCCTGGGTAATAAAAGTAAAAAGAGATGTGGATGTAACTCAGTGGTAGAATGCTTGCCTAGCATGTGAGAAGCCCTGGGTTCAATTCCCAGTACAGGAAAAGGAAGGAGTGGAGGAGGAGAGAAGAGGGAGGAGAAATAAAAGAGGAGGAGGAAGAGAAGGAGGAGAAGGAAGAACCTCATAGTAGTTTGAGAATACAAACAGGCAACAGTAGCTTCACCATCTTGTGCTTCAAATGATAAAATCCAGAGAAGGAAGTAGTTGGTTTACCGGAAAGTATCAAAGGAAAGGAAAAAGATCATCTCTTCTTATCCCTCAGTGTTTTCAGTAGACAGGGACCTGCATGGAGAATGTGAGGAATACGGTATCACCAGGTTCTAGCTAAGCAAAACCACACAGGAAAGGATAAAGAAAGAGGGGGTGGGGAGCAGCCTAAAGGTAAATTCTGCTTTAAGTACACAGAACTTTCATACTATACACCATCAGTCAGCAGTCCTAACAATACTTTCCTTTGATTCGTGCAATGCCCAAGATAATTATCATAGCCCTGTTACAGCCTCCCTACCCCAGGGCTGCACTGTGGCAGACAGAAACTTCTCCAATCCACCTACCCAGCTTTTCTAAACATATATTTTTATTGTGCAACTACCCTGATCCCATCAGGGTTCTCCACATTCCTAAACCAGACATTCAAAATTCTGTATCAGGCATGGTGGGGCATGCCTGTGATTCCAGCATTCCTGAGGCTGAGGCAGGAAGATCACCATGAGTTCAAGGCTAGCCTGTGCTACACAGCAAGGCCCTGTCTCACAACAAAACAAAACAAAACAAAACAGAAACAGAAACAAACAAAACACTGTCACAGTCATGACAAACATCAGTATTAGTCTAATTCTGGCTCCATTTTACATCTTCACTTTATTTTTATCTCATCTTTCTCACCTAATTCAAATCAATGCTCTCTTGCAATATTACATATATAAGATATCTTAAATGCGCTTTCACATGAAATGGAATCTAATAAAGACTTGTTTCTTTTGCTGGGCATGGTAGCACACACCTGTAATCCAGCACTTGGGAGGCTGAGGCAGAATGGCCAAAAATTCAAGGCCAGCCTGGACTACATAGTGAGTTCAAGGCTACCCTGAACTACATAAGTGAGACCCTGTCTCAAAAAAGCAAACAAAACAAACAAAAGACTTGTTTCTTTTTTTTTTTTTTATCCTAAGGAACAATGACTCCATCCTTATCATTCAGTAAATCTAAAATGCACCTGCTCTCACCTGAAAGACCTACTCAATAATTCCACTTATTGCTTACTTTTCTGTCCTCATTTTGGATCCCCATTTCATCTAGTCAAAGCTCACCTATCTTTCAAAATGAAGCCACAAAGATTCATTAATATTTTCTCTATCTCTATCTTTCTCTCCTTCCTTGACTATTCATGTCAACTAACACACAATCTGGTACTTGCTTTTAAGATGTTTTGTTTCATATGTGTGAGTTCCTAAAGACAGGATTCAGATAATGTGTCATCTACAAACCTCATACAAGTCCAAAAACATAGTACAGTATATACCTTTTAAATATTTACTGAATTCAAACCCCAGTTAATAGCATTGCCACATGTAACACGCATGTGAATCTCTTTTTTTGTGGGTACCAGGAGTCGAACTCAGGACCTCACGCGCCAGCAGGTGCCCATGCCACTGAGCGATATCACTGGCCCTTTTTTCGTATGTGGGTTCCGGGAGTTGAACTCGGGCCCTCACGCTTGCCAGGCAGGTGCTTATGCCGCTGAGCTATCTCACCGGCCCATGAATCTCTATAGACTCATAATAAAAATGAAACAATATATAAAAGTTTATAACAATTTTGTACAGTATAAATGGCTTCTATAGAATATGGTCTCCATAAAACAGAATTATTATACATACTTTTTCTACATAGGTTGTTTTACAATGATTTCTGTGAGAAGTTAATAGACTAACCATTAATAATAATGCAAGGCAAATTATGCTGAACACACAGTCTTTCTTTCTTTGATGGTTTAGAACAAACATCAAGTGTCTTAGGGGCATCATGAATATTATGATCATTCCACAGGAGATTAAAAGATTGGGTTTTGAACTGGCTTATGACACTCCCTAAAAGAAATTTCTTAATACAAATCCCTGACGTCAGCTTGCTTGCCTGTGGCTAAAAAAAAAAAAAAAAAATATATATATATATATATATATATATATATATATATATATATATATAAAATGAGCAATTGCTTAACTTCCTGGACAGTATAAAATGGTTGCCTTTTTGAATATTTAATTATTGTAACAAAAGCTCAAGCATCCTTTTACCTGGCTTTGTCTTCTTTGCTGAAATCTTCACTGTCTTTCAATGTCTTTGACATCTCAGTATTCAACACATTTTGTATTATTTATTTCCTCTAACAGAAAAATGTCACTCATCTGCTTTGTCTGCTTCACCCTCCATTATACCCCACAATGTAAAGGAATATATTCAGTATCAAGAGATTTTTCTAGCCAGGAACATGGGTGTACCCCTGGAGTCCTAGCTACTCAGGATACCGAGGGAGAGGGTTTGCTTGAGCCCAGTGAGTCCCTAAACCAGCCATGGCAACACAGAAAGATTTCACGTCAAAAGCCCGAGAGAGATTTCTGGTTTTTCTTTCTAACTACAGGCCTTGAATCTTTGACAGTAAGCTGTAACTGCCTATGCCTCTTTCTGTATGTTTTACGCTTAACAGAATCTCAGCCTCCATCAACATCAAATATCCCATTATATTTTAACATGAAAATCTTGTGTCATACCTACATGACTCACCTCTTTAAAAGACAGCTACTCTAGAACATTTTATATTCTGGATCACACTAAAGTTAATAGGTAAAACAATAATCCAGACTGGCAAATAGGTAAAAAATCGGTAGTAAAATGTAAGACATTAAATAATTTTGCTACCTTCCAATGTGCTCATGTCTTTGGAATGTTGAAAATTTGATGTCAAAATATGATAAAATCAATCTCCCATTTAGCTCCAAATCTTCTAAAATACTAAGTTTATAATATTTTTGTAGCAAGTATGAGCCCCAAGGTTTGATTCCCCAGCACTGAAAAAAAAAAAAGCCTTTGAAAGTGCAGTTAAAATTCTTCTATTCACCTGAAGTTTAACTTTACAACAGCTTGAAGTAATAACACAATTAGTCTGTCTTTATTCTGCTGAAAATCAACACAGAGTTTAATTTGACAAACATTGCAAAATAACGTTCCATCAGCATTGTAAAATGCCCCAAAGTATAAGTGTTTTTGCAGCATAATGGCCAAATGTTTTTGTACTGGATTTAACTATTTTGATAAAATGATTACATAGATATAATAAAACATTTTATTCCTAGTTTTTTTTTCATATCAGTGAGCACTATGATAATGCAGTATAGCTGGGAGTGGTGGCGCATGCCTGTAATCCCAGCACTCGGGAGGCTGAGGCAGGAGGATCACAAGTTTGAGGCCAGCCTTGGCAATTTAGTGGAACCCTGTCTCAAAATATAAAAGGGATGGGGATGAACTTCAGTGTCAACACCCTGGGTTCAATCCTCAGTGCCACCAAAACAAACAAACAACTACTGCTAAAAGTCTGGTCAGTTGTTCTTACCAGGTCTTGATATCACATACCTTAATAAACTGCATTCCAAAGTGCTCTTTTTTGTGTGTGGTGCTCCTGGGATGGAACTTTCAATCCTCCTGACTCAGCCTCCTAGAGTGCTGGGATTACAGGTGTCCAGCTAAAAAATGCTCTTTTATTAAACTAGCTTTTTACCAGCAGAAATAAAATAACAGATGATGGCAAAGTTTTCACACTAGCCTACACATAGTAGTTAACTGGTTACAAAGCTAAACAAAAAATCCTACATGATTTAATCAACATTGTTTCTAGCCGGGTATGCTGGTGCACGCCTCTACTCCCAGCATTCAGGAGGCTGAGGCAGGAGGATCACCATTAGTTCGAGGCCAGCCTGGGCTACATAGTAAGTTTAAGGCCAGCCTGAACTGCCTAGTGAGACCCTGTCTCAAAACAAAACATTATTTCTATGTGAAAACCTTTGGGTCTGGTACACTTCTATGACTTGTATTTATCATTGCGACCCAGGATCTGGGGCGCTCAGAACTGTCCCTCCACACCACCATGCCCCAGCTCCTACCTTCTCCCCAGCTCTCTCTACTCTTCATGGGGTTACAATAGTAGGAATGGATCTTCTAAGGTCATAGCAGCCACCAAATAAGTGAATGTGGAGTGGAAATGTTTCTCCGAAGAGAGGAAGTCATTTTTATATAAGCAATATTGAAAAGTCCATGTTTCTATGTTATACCTTACATACTGGAAAATAAACAACATCCCTTGTTTGAATCAAAACTTCCTAGCCCGCTTATTTATGCAAATAAATAAGCATCTACTACAGTTAAAGCTTTGCTGCTATCATCTGAATGTTGGTGTCCCCTCAAAATTTGTATGCGGAAATTTATACAATGTGATAGTATTAAGCAATGGGGCCTTGGAGAAGTGAACAAGTCATAAGGCTTCTTGCCTCATGAATGAGATTAGTGCCCTGATAAAGGAGACTGAAGGGAATGTCCCTCCCACCATGTGAGGACACAGTGAGAACCACCAATTAGGCAGAGGGCCAGCCTTCACCAGATACCAAAACTGCTGATGCCTTGATCTTCGACTTTCCAGGCTCCAAAACTAAGAAGTGTATTCCATTATTTATAAATTACCCAGTCTGAGGTATTTTTGTTATAGCAGCTCACAGGGACTAAGATATTTGTTTAACTGACTTTCTAGATTAACATATGACTTCTGTCTTCGCTATTAAAAAAAAGTCCATAGCATACTCAACACCTGTGACCAGTCAGTCCATAAATTTATGTCCTACAAAATGAGCAGTAAGATTACCTAGAGATGGTGAGGGTTGGTCCCCAAACATTTTTAATGCCAGTATTATAATTATGTAATTTAGCCCCCCATATATATATATATATATATATATATATATGCAAAAAATGATTTAATGAAAAGCAATTTGAATGATTTTAAAAAGGCTGGATGAAAGAGGAATCAGGCCCCACTTATTTAAAAAGTTCTCAAAAGTCAGGCAGGAATTCTCTCAGCTTTGAAAAAGGATAAAGAAATTTTTTGGTCTAAGTTTTCAAACATATTTGAAAGGTTTATTGAGTGCCACATAGCTGTACTTTTACTGTACATCTGAGGTTCTTAAGCTTATTTTAGTTATGGAGCCCGCTGAAATCTTAATAAATGTTAGAGCACATGAATATATAACATGCAGTCTGTTCTGTGGCTCCTATACCTTCTCCCTACCTCCCCACCAAAGCTCATCAACTATGGCTCTGCTATAGATCCCAAGTTTCAGAACATTTCATCATATCTATACTTGTTTAAAAAAAAAAAAAAAAAAAAAAAAAAAAGCCTTGTAAATTAAATTCCATAAGGTCCAATCTCAATTTTGCTAAGACTTAATTAATGCTAGCTCAGACCGGCTAATAACACCCATGGACCTCTGAGTTTCTTCAACTTATGTATGCTGGGTTTCATTTCTTCTATTGGCTGTGCTCCTCCCATGTGATTGGCTGGTTAACAATTCTTTATAGTTCTTTGAAATGCCAGGCTATAACCCACAAACAAGATGACTAATCAGCTAATGCATACTCTAATTCTCAGGGTATAATAAAATAAAAATCAGTCTAGAATTGAAAAAAGCTCATGGGCCAGGGATACAGCTCAGTGGCACAGCACCTGCCTGGTACTCAATTCCTGGTACCATAAAAAAAAAAGAAAAAATCTTGACTTAGAATGGTACTTACTTCTTCTCTCAGATGTTGTGTCCTATAATAAGTAGTTCATGAAGTAATCTATCCTAATAAGGCTTTCCTTCCCACTCAGTGAGTCACAGAAAATCATAGATGAACAAGAGATATCAAATCACAGGCAGGTGTGATGGTACACACTTCTAATTCCAGCTGCTCAGAAAACTGAAGCAGGAGGGTAGCATGTTTAGGGCCAATCTTGGCAACTTCATGAACTGTCTCAAATTAAAAGAGGCTGGCACTACAGCTAAGTGGCAGAGTGCCCCTGAGTTCAACCCCTGTACCATTGCCCCAGAGGAAGGGAGGAAAGAAGGAAAGAGGGGAAAAGAAGGAAGGGATGGAGGGAAAAGAGAAGCTAGGCATGGTGGTGCTTGCCTGTAATCATAGCACTCAGGAGGCTGAAGCAGGAGGATTGCCAAGAGTTTAAGGCCAGGGCTACATTGTGAGTTCAAGACCAGCCTGAACTACAAACCAACACCCTGTCTCATAAAAACAAAAAGAGAGGGAGAAGGGAAAAAAGGAAGGGGAGGGGGAGAAAGAGGAAAGAAGACAAGTGATGAAAATTCTCATCTGTCACTAGTAAGCATTTTCAACTCTAAACCATTTCCCCAGCTATCTAAACCCAGGAATCATTGTAACTCCCTCTTCTTTACTCCCTATGTCCAAGCAATCACCAGGTCCTTCCAGTCAGCAACTTAATTATTTCCGAGTTTGTTCTTTTCTTTCACATCACCTGTCCTGATTTCCTTCCTGTATTTAGTTCCTAACCATTTGTATCTCTGAGTAATCTTCTGAAACAAAGATATGATCACTTCACTCATCAACTTAAAAGCATTACAGTGGGTGTTTTCTCATTTTAAAAATCCTTCAGTCAGGCATGGTGGTGCACACCTGTAATCCCAGCACTTGGGAGGCTGAGGCAGGAGGATCACCATGAGTTCTAGGTCAGCCTGGGCTACATGGTGAGTTCAAGACCAGCCTGAACTGTGTAATGAGACCCTGTCTCAAAATAACCACTACCCCCCCAAAAAAGAACCCTAGAAAACAAACAAACAAAAAACCTTCAATATCTCTAACTTGAGAAAGTTGAAAGCACAGAATGCTAGAAGGCCCTTTGTGATCCAGCCCCTCCCTACTTCTCACTTGCCTTGATCCTACCCTGAATTTTCTACTCTCTCCACACACCACGTTATTTCTTTCTTGTGCTCCTGCTATTCCCTCTGCTTAATGAGAAATCTTTACTGTGATCCCTACCCCATCCCCTGGTGTGCCTATGGAACCTCACCCATTCAGCTCTAAATAGAGATGGCACTATGTTTAATAGTTAAAAACTGAAGCCTAGTATGATCAAAGCCTGGGTTCAATCCCTAGCCCTGAAAAAATAAAAGTAAACAAACAAAACTGAAAACTCTCTAAATTATATTAGATGCCTATGGTGAAATATTATGCAATCATCAAAATACTTATAATTTAATGTTATAAAATCTAGCTGCCCACATTCAGAAGGTAACCGAAGCTCACATTCCTAGGCATCATCTGGAATCATAAGCCCTACTCCCTTCATGGTTTCAATGTTGTTCTAATTGTAATTTTCATTTTATCTTCACAATAAATGACAGGATTTCCTTCTTTTTAAAGGCAAAAAAAAAAAAAGCTAAAAATATGCATATAGAATGAGGTACGACAAATGATCTCTACTATATTAATACATAAAAAGTGCTAATTAGCAGAAAATACAGCAAAACATTAAGGGTACTTATCTCTGAGTAAGAGAATTATGAATATGTTCCCCCTATTAAATTTAAAACAGCAAATATGTATTACTTTCAAAATCAGGAAAACATTGTTTTTTGGTTTGGTTTGGTTTGGTTGGCACTGGGGATTGAACCAGGACCTTCACACTGAGCTATATCCCCAGTACTATTTTTTTTTTTTTTTTTTTTTTTTTTTTTGAGACAGTCTTGCTAAATCCTTAAATTGCCCAGGCTGTGCTCAAACTTTTGATCTTCCTGGCTCAGCCTCCCAAATGCTGGAATTACATGTATGCACCACCACACCTCACTCTAAAAATATTTTTAACTTTAAAGACTTTTTTTTCTCTGATTCAAGTATATACTCTTTCTTGTGCATACCACACACTATTTTAGATTTTACTATCCTATATTTTAATACATATCAAGGGATTGTTTGAACTCTGGTGGGCCATCAAATGTTTATATAAATTACTTACATTGCTAGCTACCACAATAAATGCATAATCAGTCATCTACAAATGTGAAGCATTAACACCTTTAACAAATATTTACCAAGAGCCTAAAATATTCTAGGTCCTGTTATAGCCCATAGAGGCACTTTAGTAAAAAGGTATTTGCCCTTATGGAGCCTACATTCTAGTATGGAGAGACAAATAAAACAGCTTACTTCAAAGAATGATGAATGCCATAAGGACAATGTGGGATGAGGGAAACAAGGGAAGATCTGGAGAAAAAGTACATCAAAGACATAGTGAAAGATGATGTGTGACAAAATCAGAGGCAAGCAGTTACAGCAGAATAGAAGAACTAGACAGAGTCAAAAGACCTGGGTTTCGGGGCCATGCATGGTGTCACACACCTATAATCCCAGCATTCAGGAGGCTGAGGCAGGAGGATTGTTGCAAATTGGAGGCCAACCTGGGCTACATAATGAGTTAAGGGCCACTCTGCACTACAGAGCAAGTCCCTGTGTCTCCAAAAAAAAGAAATAAAAATAAATAAATAAATAAAGACCTGGGTTTCTATTCTTGTTCTATTATTTTACTAGTTAGGTGATTATTCTGAGTCACAACTAAGATAATAATAATCCCCAATAATCCCTGATTCATAAAAACATGTAAGGATTAAATAAGATAAAGGTAATTTACATGAAAAGGGAGAGGCCAATACTTGGCGTTCTGGTCCTCTGTGTTACCTGTATCTATTTGGTGAAGACATCAAAACAATACAGTACCCAAAAACTATAATACATGGATTATGATTTGGAATAAAAATCCAAAAGAAACTTAATGTAAACCAGGCATGGTGGCACATGCGTGTAATCCCAGTACTAGGGAGGCTGAGGCAGGAGATACGTGCCTATAGTTCTAGGCCAGTCTGGGCTACATAGTGAGACCCAGTCTCAAAAAAGAAAGAAAGAAAGAAATTCTGCAACAGTTATTCCATTAACAAAAATACTACCTAATATCCCTCTTAACTGTCTGACAGGATTCTACTAGTGGTTACAAGTGCTTTAACAGTCATGTGGCAGAGTTGAATAGTCTACCCATAAAATCAAATGCAAACTCGAAAACAGATTTATAATAAATGATCCAAAAATTATCTCAGCTTTCTCCCCTAAACTCATAAACTTTACTTGTCCTTCACTATTTTTAAACCTTTGTTTATCTAGGTTATATTTTTCTGGCCCAAAAGAGAAAACGAAATTTTCCACCACATGTAAAAGAGACCCACCTCTGGGCACATTCACCTCTTGCTTCCTTCAATTGCTGCTTATCTGAAACCTAAGAACTAGGACTCCTGTGGTTGAATAGAGGGGTAGATTGTCAGATCACTAAGCTGTTTCCTCTGAAATATTCCCACCCTTAATCAGTCTTCAACCCATATCACATCTTTGGAAGATAGAAAATCTTTTGCCCTTTACAGCTTACTTTCTAACTTCAAATGCCTGGAAGGAATGACTAATTGACTGAAGGGCCTACTTTGTTAACCTCAAGCTTAACAATTTTCTCCCTAATATTTCTAAGTGTTATTGCCAACTATTTTTTTTTAATTTTTTTAAAGAGAAAAAACAAGAAAAACGATGATACAAACAATAGGAGAGTAACAATGGTTAATACATTGCATATTGTTATCTTCAAAGTAGTTGCTCAGATTACAAGCTGTAGGCATGAAAAATGGATCAAAAAATATAAGCACAAACCTTTCTTTTCAATGAACTAATAGAAATTAGTAGTATAACTATCTTAACTATCTTGTATATATATATATATATACATACATATATATATATTTTTTTTTCCTTTTCCCTTCCTTCTTGTTATTCTGACCTTTATTCTAGTCAGTTCTGACTAACTTGGGAAGTCAGAAACAAACCAGATCACCATGATAGGATAAGGTAACTCCAAAAGAATAAATTGATCAACAATGAAGAGAAAAGGGTAAATTTAACACATTAAGTGTTTCCATCTACTGGTTACCATAGCCTTTTTTGTCAAAGCAAGAACCCTGCATTTGGGACCAGAAGTGTAGCTCAGTGGTAGAATGGACATCTGGCATGTGCCAGCGTCCTGGGTTCAACTCCCAGCACCAAAGAAGAAAAACAAAACAAAACAAAACAAAAAAACTCAGCTTCCTTCTTAGCATTACAAACCTAGAGATACAGTCTTAGCCTAGAAACTATGGGCTGCTCATAGAGTCTGAAAACAGAGATGTTATATTTTTTACAAATTGTAGATGTCCTTTATGAATTATGTACATATTCCAAGTCTACCTTGCAGACAAAAGTAAGTTTTCTTCCTTTTCTTTCTTTTTTTTTTTTTTTTTTTTTTTTGTGGTGCTGGGGACTGAGTGCATGCTAAGCAAGTACTCTACCACTTGGCCACAGTCTCCAGCCCGGCAAGCGCGAGGGCCCGAGTTCGACTCCCGGAACCCACATATGAAAAAGGGGCCGGTGATATCGCTCAGCGGCACGGGTGCCTGCTGGCGCGCGAGGTCCTGAGGTCGACCCCCCGGTACCCACAAAAAAAAAAAAAAAAAAAAAAAGAAAGTGTGCTGAGTACCAGACACTTCTAGGCACTGGTTTAGTTGGCAGCATTGATCACTTCACAAGCTGCACTGAATTAGTAAAGGTAGTTACCTTTTTCCTATATTAGATCTTGGCCTTGAGATACATTTGAACACTTGAATAATGAAGCTATTTGACAGTACAATAGTTTTATGCATATATAATTAGTAACCAATGTTTCATTCCCTTTGTGTACATTAATTCTATGATCACTTTAAATGATAAAAGGCGCTCATTTCTGTTTCTTTCCTCAGACTCTGCCAACAAGAATCATAGTATTTATTATTTCTGAGAATTACACCATAGTAATTCTATAATTATAGAATTACAGGGAGAGAAAAGCAGTCTTTATTCAAAGATGCTTAGTTACTGTAGTATTTTACTTCAGTAGTACTTTTCTGTGTTAAATTAAGTCAAAATGCAAATATTAGAATGGTTTCACACTAAATGTACATGCCCAGCACTTGTAAAAAGCACCTAAAGTATATGAAAACTAAATGTAACAGAACCAAAATATAACAGGTGAAACAGTGCATTTGAACCCTCTACAACAAGCTACCTGCAAGCTTACGAGGATCAGCTGTGGAAAATTCCTTGCGAGCCTGGCTACCACAGCAAATGCAAACTCTCCAGTAAACCCCCCTTCAATCTGTGACTATATTACCTCAATTCTCAAGTTCTCAACTAGGAACTCTATCCTGTTCTACCTCTGATAACTACATTGGCCCCTACAGAAAGCCAGACATTGCCTACTGGAAAGTGGTAGTAAGGAGCTTCAAATTAGAGCCTTGGCATCTCCAGAACTACTAAAATTATTATTTGTAGCAGTCAGCAAATTAAGAGTTTAAGCATGGGCCGGTGAGATGGCTCAGCGGCGTAAGCGCCTGCCTTGCAAGCGCGAGGGCCCGAGTTCGACTCCCGGATCCCACATACGAAAAAGGGGCCGGTGATATCGCTCAGCGGCACGGGTGCCTGTTGGCGCGCGAGGTCCTGAGGTCGTCCCCCCGGTACCCACAAAAAAAAAAAAAAAAAAAGAGTTTAAGCATTTCTGCCATCACCAAGTAAAGCGTTCAGAGCAGCAGGGCACACCTATAGTCCTAGCACTCAGGAGGCTGAAGAAAGAAAATCGCTGACGGGCCGGTGAGATGGCTCAGCGGCTTAAGCGCCTGCCAGGCAAGCGCGAGGGCCCGAGTTCGACTCCCGGAACCCACATACGAAAAAGGGGCCGGTGATATTGCTCAGCGGCACGGGCGCCTGCTGGCGCGCGAGGTCCTGAGGTCGACCCCACCGTACCCAAAAAAAAAAAAAAAAAAAAAAAAAAAGAAGATCGCTGAGAGTTCAAGGCCAGCCTGAACTACATAGCAAGACTCAAAAAAGTTCAGAACAAGGAAAACTTTTACACTTCCATTGGCAAGTCAGGCATAAGACAAGCAGTCATAAATTTACACCATTTTTCTGACACACGCATTCACAGCACCATGACTGGCTTTCCAAAACAGGCAGTCACCATAATATGAGGTGTGATAAGGTGTGTTTAAACAAAAAAATTTATTTTAAGACACATTGCCATTAATCGCCCTCAAAATACTCTCCCTTGCTTTGAACACACTTATCCCATCATTCCTGCCACTTTCTGAAGCAGTTCTGGAAGTCCTCTTTCATGAATGTGTTTAGTTGCACTGATATGGTTGCCTTGATATCCTTAACAGATTCAAAACATTTACCTTCGTGGTCATTTTTGACTTTGAGGAAGAGCCAGAAGTCACACAATGCCAGATCTGGTGAATAAGGTGGATGAGAACCCACGGTGACATTTTTAGGAAACTGCTTTCCATTGGATGACAGTCAGCAGCAGGATTCACTGTATTTTTTTTTAAATCACATCTCATAAAGACACAAAATAGGACTTCCAGAACTGTTCAGAAAGTGGTAAGATTGATAGGATAACTGTGTTCAAAGTGAGGGAGATTTTTTTTGAGGAAGATTAATGGCAATGTGTCTTTTTTTTTTTTATTTGGTTTTTTGAGACAGGGTCTTGCTTTATAGTTCAGGCTGGCCTTGACTCACTATGTACCCCAGGCTGGCCTCAAATTATGGTGATCCTCCTGCTTTAGCCTCCCAAGTGCTGGGATTACAAGCATGTACCACCATGCCTGTCTTGTAATAAATTTATTATTTAAACACTGGCTGTATTTTTCAATCACTCTGCATACACAAAGTACCTTTCAGTGCTCTTCCATCTCTGCTGGACACATCCTTCCAGTCCCTCTGCACTTCCAGGCACCGTCAGCTCGTTTTTAACTCTGCACTACTGTATATTTTATACTTTTCCTATTAAACTCTAACTTTGCCGGGTGTAGTGACACACGTCTGTGATCCCAGCACTTAAGAGGTTGAGGCAGGAGGATTACCATGAGTTCAAGGCCAGCCTGAGTGAATTCAAAGCCAGCCTGAACTACAGAGCAAGACCCTGTCTCAAACAAAACAAAACAAAACAAAACAAAAACCTCTAACTTCAACTGCATTTACAATTATTAGGCCAGCATCCAAGAGCCATACCAGTATTCCTATAATAGTATCTAATTTTCATAACACTTTGTCACGTTTCTTCATAAAACAAACCAAAAGGTAAACTCACTGTTCTCACTCTCTGTCTCTCTCAATTTTTGCAAACATGGAAAAAGAGTCTGAATAGATGACTTGTCCCTGATTACTAGTGACAGAGCTAAGGCTTCAACCACTAACTTCCAAATTTTATGGGTCATCCACTACTGCATGCATCCCTCCATCTAATTTTCTTTTTTCAGTAAAATCCACACAGCTTAATCAAACATTTCATATTGCAGTAAAAAATGCATAATTTTTTTTGATACTTGCAGATCTGATACCATATAAATCATCTCAGCAATGTGAAACTGGGGGGGAAGGCAGAGCAAAGGGTGACTGGGGGCTGTGTGAAAATGACCAAAGTGCGTTATGCCCATTAATCTGTAAAACCAGTTTTTTGTGTTTGTTTGTTTGTTTGTGACAGGGTCTTTTTATGTAGTTCATGCTGGCCTTGAACTCACTATGTAGCCCAGGGTAGCCTCAAACTTTGGTAATCCTCCTGCCTCAGCCTCCCAAGTGCTGGGATTACAGCTGTGCGCCACCACTCCCAGCTCTAATTTTTAAAGAGTGGAAAAATATGTAAGAAAAACAATCACTTCAGCAATGACAAACAGTTCAAATAACTTACACAGCCCTTGAAAGACAGAAAATAATCTAACCAAAGGATAACACTATGTAAGTAGAAAATTGTGTCTTTGTCAGAGAGTATCTAAAAACATTAATTTTTTTTTTTTTTTTTGAGACAGGGTCTCGCTAAGTAGTTCAGGCTGGCCTTAAACACACTATGTAGCCCAGGCTGGCTTCAAACTCACAGTGATCTCCCTGTCTTAGCCTCCTAAGTGCTGGGATTACAGGTACTGCACCATCATGCCTGGCACCTAAAAACATTAATTTCTGAAAGCATACTTATATATCCACTTACTGCAAGATCAGGAAAAGTTTGTATAAAGCTAATTACTTTTTAACATGCAATTTTTAAGTATACAGTTTAAATTATTGTTTTTAATACCATAGAAGACCATATATATATATATATTGGTACCAGGAATCGAACTCAGGACCTTTGCTTGCCAGGCAGGTGTTGTGCCACTGAGCTACATCCCTGGCCTGACCCAATATTTCTTAACCACCACATGCAACACCATGTCCAGCAAACAACTCCTCTTTTAAATAGAATATAGATAATGTAGCTTTGCTATCATTTACATCAGTCATGTCATATAGGTCCTGAAACCTATTCTGTTTGTGGGGTTAGGCAGACCTTAAGTGGTTCTGTATCAGAGCAATACAGTAGTTAAGAAATCAACTAGAGAAGTCTTCAGTTTTAAACCCACATCATGGTATCCTCATTAAAAAACAAGCCTATCGTGGGTGTGGTGACACGTGCCTATAATCCTAGTAGTTTGAGGAAGGAGAAATGCAAGTTCAAGCCCAGGCTGGGCAACTTAGACATACCCTGTCTCAAAAAAGGGGGAGGGGGAATCTGGAGATGTAACAGTGGCAGAGCACTAGCCTAGCATGTTCAAGGCCCTTGGTTCAATCCCTAGAACTGGGGGGAGGGGCACAAGCTAGTTGAAATAATACTAATGTTCCCCAAACATCATAAATAGGCATATTTGTTTTAAAAAATATATATATATATATATTCCCAAAAATTTATGTAAGAATTTTCTTCCTCTGTTAATGATAATCCAACAGCAAAATTAGCACTAAATGACATTTAACTAGACATGGACAAGAAATACAAAATTTTCTATAATGAAGAAATTGAATGTCAGCACGTTCATATAATTTGCTCAAGATTATGGCAAAGCCAATGATTGGCAGGGTTGAGATTTGAATCTGGGGATATTGCCCCAAAACCCTACATCTGACAGAAACTACTTACCTGAACTTGGACAACTCGCTTTATACATTGGGACTTTGATTTCCTACTCTGTAAAATGAGTAGTCTGAAATAGGTGCTCCCAAAAGTCCCTTCTCTGGACAACAATGCTTTTTAAATCCAAATTTACCACATACAAAAAATATCTCTGGCCAGGTGTGGTAGCTTATACCTGTAACCCTAGCACTCATGAGACTGAGGCAGAAGGATCGCAAGTTTGAGGCCAGTCTAGGCTACACAGAAAATTCAAAGCAAGCCTGGACTACATAGTGAGACCCTGCCTCAAAATAAATAATACTAATAATTCTGTTGTGGTCCTTTTACATCCTTAGGCTTCTTTGTCTTGTATAAATACAGAATGATGCATATGTATAATTCTCCCAGTGGAGTGTCTCACTGTCCATCACCAAGAGGCATCAGCCTGACAGAGAACACTGTTAAATAGTCCCATCACAAGTCCTTTGCATGGAGTCCAAAGAGAACCTGACTTAAAATTAATTGTACCTGACAACACCAGTACACAGGGAAGTGAATGATGCATAACAACAAAATTAGCCAGAGTTTTAGGACCTAACCTCTCAGGACCTCAGTTTCCTTATTTTTAGAAATGAAGCAGCTTTAGATAGAAGGAATTCCTGAGCAAGCAGCCACCCTGACACAGGGAAACCAATCACTTTTATTATAATAAGAAAGCCTGAGTAGTTTGAAAAGCCACACTAAAACATAGTTATTGTATCTACAATATAAACCACATAAATAAAGGTCCAAATCTATTGTTGGTAGGAAATGGCAAAAGAGAATGAAGAACCACTTTAGAAGGGCATGGATTTAAATACATATATATATATGTATGTATTTGGATACTAGAATCATTGCTAAAAGCCCCACTGAGTCTGTTAAAAAATAAGGTTGGTATTCTATAAAACAAACTCAATTTAAAGAAAAAAATCTTATTTGCCTAAATAATTTTTAAAAGAATCATCAGAAATAAGATATTCTGGGCCGGTGAGATGGCTCAGCGGCTTAAGCGCCTGCCCGGCAAGTACAAGGGCCCGAGTTCGACTCCCGGAACCCACATACGAAAAAGGGGCCGGTGATATCGCTCAGCGGCATGGGTGCCTCCTGGCGCGCGAGGTCCTGAGGTCGACCCCCCCCCGTACCCACAAAAAAAAAAAAAAAAAAAAGAAATAAGATATTCTCTCCCTTTTCTAGAAAAATGATTGTGTGCATATGTGTGTGTGTGTGTGTGTGTGTGTGTGTGCCACACACAGGCTGGCAACTTCACCTAAGGCCTTCTTCATGCTAAGCATGTGTTCTACCACTAAACTATATCCCTAGTCCTAGGTACTAAGTATTAAACCCAGGGCCTTTGCTCTGAGCTACATCCCTACCCCTCTTTTATTTTTTATTTTGAGACAGTACTGCTAAATCACTCAATTGCCCAGGTTGGACTAGAACTTCCATTCGTCCTGCCTCAGCTTACCAGAATATGGGATTACAGGCATGTACCACCACATACAGCTTCATTTTATCTGTCTTTAAGAGATGAGGTCCACCTATGTTGTCCAGGCTGGTCCTACACTCCTGTGCTAAAGCTGTCCTCCTATCTCAGTCCCCCTGTAACCTGGCTCTTCAGGTTCTAATATTGCTTCAAAACCCAAAAGCACCATTATAAGAAACAAAAACGAGAAAAAAAAACAAAAAACAAAAATGAGACTAACGTACTTCTTCCTGAGGCCAAATAAACAATACTCAATTTTTAGTCAAATCCCTCCTGCAAGTCTTTTGATCATTTTTGCCTACTCAATTGCACTACCGCAATGAAAAGACAAGAGAGAAGCCCAATCCAGTGCATTTGGCTCTTACTAAAATCACTGGTAAACAGTTTGCTGAGAAACAACTGGCAATCCCCACACGACTAATCAATATGAGGCTTGGTAAAACTTCGTGGGTTTAATGTCATGCCAATCCCCTTTTCAGGAGAAATTAATTAAAAACTGATTATACTCAATAGCCAAGCACAGGGGCACTCACCTGTAGTCCCAGCTACTCAAGAGGCTGAGGCAGGACTACTTAAGCACTGGAGTTCAAGACCAGCCTGAGAAATATACGTAATAAGATTAAAAAAAAAAACAAACTGGTTGTATTTAGATTCAACTCGCAGAAAAAGATAACTAGATCTTTCTATACTCTCACCTACCAAATCTAAACTTCCCTAAGAATTTAGGTTATCGGTTAAGGCTGGATTTGGGAAGGAAGCCTCAGAATAAAACTCTCTCCTACCAAATATAGCTTCCTCAGACCTACTCACTCTAAAAGAAAGGACACATTCCAGAGCTGGGCATGGTAGCACAGGCCTGTAATTCCAGCACTTGGGAGGCTGAGGCAGGAGGATTTTTAAGAGTGCAGTCAGCCTGGGCCACGAAGTAGTTCAAGGCCAATTTGAACCGCACAGTAAGACCCTGTCTTAAGAAGAAAAAAAAAAAAAAAAAAAGAAAGAAAAGAATGAAAGGCCAAAAAATTCCAGAAAGTAGATTCTTCTTTTCTCTACAAACAATCCTATTTTGCAGTGTCTCTTTGCTTTACTGAAATAAACCAACTTTAGAGTAATGGAAAGAAATACACCTCAGTGAAATTAAAATACTCTGTTCCTGAAGGATCCCTGTGAAATTTGGTATAAGATCTTCTCTTTTTAAAAATTCTCCTAAAGCTATATGACATGGTGGCACATGTCTATAATCCCCAGGACTCAAATTGAAGAAGAACCAGGCGTGGTAGCATACACCTATAATCCCAGCACTTGGGAGGCTAAAGCAGGAGGATCACCACAAATTTGACGCCAGCCTGAGCTACACAGTTAGTTCAAGGCCAGTCTGAACAACATAGCGAGACGCTGTCTCAAAAAAAAAAAAAAAAAAAAAAAGGCTGATTGCAAGTTCAAGGCCAGCCAGGGCTAAACATCAAAACCTTGTCTTTAAAAAATAATAATAAATCTCCTATAATTTAGAGGTTTTATGGACTTCCTTGAATTTTCAAGGACAAAAATCCTTGCCGTAGCCTAGAGGGTCATGTTCTCAATAATTCCATCTCTTCCTTCATGGAGGAGATCTACTCCAAACATATGAAATGTAAAGAGCCACAAAATGAAGGTTCCAACTGTACCTGACACTACCTCTGTTAAACTGTAAGTTCCATCATCTTTCAGCACTGCTCAAAGGTTTCTATTTCATTTCCTTGGCTACACAATTCCAGGTCAGTCTGATCCTCTCCTCTCTCCCTTTTTCTCTCTAACTGAGGCTAGAAGCTTACAGACAAATCAATTTCTAAGTGAAGGCTAAGTGAGAGCAAAAGCCCCCAGTGAACAAACACACACTCATCTCTCCTTTCTGACTCAAGATGTCCGGGACACTGCCAACTGCTGTGGCTGTGCTCGAGAACAGAAAGCAAGAACAGAAATAAGGACACTCTCCATTCAATCTTTTTGTCCGGGGCATTTCCTGGATTTTTCATTGGCATTTAATACCAAGACACAAGACTCATTTTTCATTAAAGTTGCAAGACTTTCACTTTGCCCAGTTTCAAATGGCGTAATTGATCTGCATTGTCTTCTTAAATAACCCAACTGGTGAAGGACACTGCAGCTTTAAATATTTCAGTGCTAGTTAGCAAATAGACTCCATTGCAATATGGCTCTGAAGGTCGTGTCCTATTGTCTCTTTCCTTTGAAAAAAAAATTCTAAATCCTTGTAGATAACATAGGAATGGTTGCCCCTAGATTTAGAATTTCTACTCTTCCACCTCGGTGTCCCTTACAGTTCTGGGTGTTTACTGGAATCCATAATTTTCCTGGTAGGGGCAATATGCTGATTTTTATTAATGATTCCAGCACCTAAGTGAGACATCAACACATGTGTTCATATTAGTTTAATCGACCATATGCAACTATTTGAAATAGCACCACTAAAGGGCTATTAACCCTTTAAGAGTAAGGCCAGGGTGTGGGTGTGGACAGCTTTCAGGCAGCACCCTGAGCCTAGGATTGCATAACCTAAAATGTGTAGCTACTTAAAATGATAGGAATCTCAGCCTACTCATCCTGGGACTATGCCGGCACAGTGCCATACACTTGCAGCTTTATTTGTCAAGGAAGGTCAAAAAGAGAAGCACGAGCACAGTGAAGAAAAAAATAAACTAAAAGAAAAAGGCCCTTTCCTACTTTGACAGGACACACAAATACTATTTTCCCCATGGGCCACTCATCCACCTAGAGTGGAACAGCCCCAGTGAACTGGAGGCTTTGGGGTCAGCTGGACACGCTACCCTTTTCAAACAAAAACGGGCGGGATGATTAATAGGCAGGAAAGAAGGGACAAAAGTAGGGTTGAGGGAAGACGTGTGCAGGTGCACCCGAGCATTACCTGAAATGGCAACAGATTGTTACCATTATCGGTCCGGAAAGCGTTATCCTCCATCCAGGACTTGGAGGTGAGCGGGGCCGCACGGGGGAACTTGGGAGGCGCGATCACATTGCTGGAGAAGGGCTTTTTCAGCGGCGAGATGGGGTTAAGCGGGGAGGGAACCCCCACGCCCACGCCTACGCCCACCGCCCGGCGAGGGTCCCGACCAGCCTGCAGGCCGCCCCACGGGTTGGAAGGCGCGCTCCAGGCGGCGTTCACGCTTTGGTGAGTGTTCCAGCTGGATGAGGCCGATGAGGCGGCGGCGGCGGCGGCAGCAGCCGCTGCGGCCGAAGACGAGGACGGCTTGCTGGTCATGATGGGCTGGTGGCCGTAGGCAGCGGCGGCGCTCCTCTGCGCGTAGGGCGCCTGGCTGGGGCTGGCTGGCGACCGGCGCTGCTGCGGGGGCTGCGCCTGGGGGGGCTGCGCGGGCTGCGGCGCTGGTGGCGGCGGCTGCTGGTGGTGCTGGGTCTGCGCCAGGCCGATCTGCGGGGAGAAGGTGCCTCCGAAGACTGGGTTGACATGATGCGGGAAGTTCTGGAAGAGCATGGTCCCGTTGACTGGCGTGATCCCTTGGAAGAAGCTGTCCTCCACCGCGTTCGTGGTGCCTGTGGACCAGGTGCTGCCGAAGGACGGCGACAGCGACGCGCCGGGCGCCGTGGGCTCTTGCGGCGGCGGCGGCTGCTGCTGAGGGGGCTGATGGAAACTCAAGCCCGGCAGGAGCGGCGATTCCATCTGCATCTTGTCCGGGCCGTTGGGGGCTGGCGGAGCTGCGGCGGGACTAAGGGCCGGCACTGCGCTGCTGTCCTCCGGCTTGGGGGTCTCCGGTGAGAGGGGCGTGGACGGGGCTTCGGCTGCGCTGGGCTCGGGCTGGGGCTGGGGCGGCTGCTGCTGCTGCTGCTGCTGCTGCTGGGGTTGCTGCTGCTGCTGCTGCTGCCGCTGCTGCTGGGGCTGGGGCTGGGGCTGGGTTTTGCTTTTGTCCATCAGTAAATCATCCTGCATGGTTTGCGCAGCTGAAATGGGAAAAAAGAGAGATGCGTTATTGACAATGTGATCATTAATGCCCCTCTCGGAAGCGGGCAGATGTTTCACTTGCGAAAATCCAGTGCCACCGCTACTAGCCAATTGCAATGCAAATCCATAATCCCCCATTTAGAACAGGTCGGGCTGGGGAGGGAGGTTCAAGCAAGGTCTCTGAAAATACTGTGAGAGCGTCTTCACCCTTTCTGATGTCTTGGTTCCTTTTCTGTATTAGTGAGAGATGTGCTTATAAGACCGAAAGACAGCAATTTCGCCACGTCTCTTTTCCCTTCACCGGAACTCAGAGCGTTCACCCTGCAATGAGAAACTGATTCTGGTTCCTGTTTTTTCCCAAGCACCACCCTCCCCCAGTTATTTGCATACGTCAATAAATACTGCTGCGTCCTTCAACAAGGTTAAAAAGACACCGCACACGACCCTTTCTTCCCCCTTCCTCAGATCGAGCACTTACAAAAAAAAAAAAAAAAAAAGAAAGAAAGAAAGAAAAGAAAAAGCCCTCTTGATTAGCAAACTGCCTTCTTGCCTTGATAATTGTTTCATTTAGCTGCAGCGAACCACGTGGGAGGAAATCCTTGGCATTTGTTAGAAGGGCTCAGCTGCACATTCTCTGGCCTCCTAGTAGTGGCAGCTACTCCATTTTGTTAGGAGACATTTAAAAAACAAAACAAAACACCGTTTTTAAAAAGGCAAAAACCTACTCAAAGGTTTGGAACAGCTTGCTTCTTGTTACTCTAAGGATTATGTTTTTTCTGTTTATTCTCCAATTTTCTTGTCTCCAGTTCTGCCGCACAAGAGGTTTTTTGGTTTTTCAGGGCTTCATGTCTCAACAGGAGCCTGAGAATTTCTCCGCAGAGTGGAGAAATGCTTCTGGTTGGATTTGAGGTCAGCGAGAGAGAAAGAGGGAGGGAGACTGTGAGATGGAGTGGGGCGGGGCTTTAAAATTCATCTGAGATTTAAGTAGACAGTGAAGATAATTCAGGAGTTGCTAGATTTTCATTTTTGAATCCTCCTGCTGCTGCCTTGGTCACAAGACTTTGGCAAATTTAGAATCCATTCTCTTATCACTAGTATTAGCAGCGAAAGACTGGTTTGACGACCCTGAATTACCATATGCTAGCAAAAGCGTTAAAAATAGAGTACAAAGTCCCAAATTCTCATACATTGTAATTATAGTGCATTGCCACCACTGCTTCATTTATCCCTATAAGGAGTGTATGGTATTTTCCATTTCCCATAGAAGAGCTATATTCACCTCTATATATATTCAGCCTGTTTTCTCATTCAAGGATGAAAATAGTAATCACTCAAAACCAGGAGATTTCCATACATGTAGTTATTGAGTTAGCCAGTCGCTTAGAACATGTTGTTTTAAATATATGGTATCATTACAGGACTGAGACCTTGAAAACAAATATTTTGAAATATTAAAGAAGCATATGACCAAAGATGTAATTATTTTTAGGTGATGATTCAGTACAATTACAACAAAGTTATCAATATATTCAATAAGTTACTTAAATAACTCATATACTAGAGAAGTATCTTTCTCAAGACATTTGTGATGCTGGGCATGGTGGCACACGCCTGTAATCCCATCACTGAGGCTGAGGCAGGAGGACTGCCACGAGTTCAAGGCCAGCCTGGGCTACATAATGAGTTCAAGGCCAGCCTGTACTACATGGCAAGACCCTGTCTCAAAAAAAAAAAAAAAAAGACATTTGTGAAATGGCAGTCAGATATACACAAAAGCTCTGCCTTTTGATAACCTCCTGACAATAACTATTCTAAAATGGAGATACTGCTCTGAACTATTAAACAAAAGATGTCAGCCAGAGATTTAAAATAGTTCTATTATTTTAGTAAAGACTATTCTTAAAATGCTTAATTGACATTTTTCATTTCAAAGTTTCATACACAAAATACTGGCTCAAGGAAATGCTTTACAGCCACCTTACTGTTCTTTCTACTTCTCACACACCCGCCTCTCCCCTTCCCCCAGGAAAAAAGCCCCAAACCAATATATTATGCATCACAAATTGCCAGCTTTTACCAATAAAACCTACTTAATATTGCTTTTATGTTCCTGAGCTCCCTTGGTCTAAAACAATGGCTTTGATCAGTATTGTAAATACAACACAATGAAGTAAATGAACCTTGGATTTAGATAGCACAAAGTTCTATCACTGCCAAAGAAGATGGCCAAAGAAAAATACATTTTCATTCTTGGTTTGAATTAAACAGTGCTGCAGTAAACCATTATAATTCAGGGATTTGAGTTGCTTCCAGTGAGCTAGAATTGTCTTTACAATAGCCATATCATCATGGCTGAAATATGCATTTGATTATAATTCTAGTATCACCCACCTTTTCTGGTAGCTTGTATTCAATGCTTTTGCTTTCAAGTTTAAACTACATGTTCTTGGAAAAATTAATGCTATACTATCACAAGCTAAAAAGTAAGCTGTAATCTGAATATTTTATAATTGCTGTAATTAATATTAATATAGTCTTTGAATTTTTTAAATGTTATGCCAGGAGCACCCATTTTTCAACATTTCTTTTTTTTTTTTTTTTTTTCAACATTTCTTAAAGATACAAATTTCACTTTCTGCATAAATTCAATCTGTCAAGGTCAAGACCCACCTTTACCAAATAAGACTCTTTAAACAAAAGGTAAGCAATGGATTAAGACAAAATTTACAAAATTAATATGCAATATCTCTCAATAACTATCCCATAGTTAGTTTGATTTGGGGTTTTTGCTTATTTACAGCAAAGTCTGAGAAATAGACCCCTCCTTCCCCTCCCCCACAACACACACAATAGATCGTCTTTCACATGCATTAATTTAATTTCAAATAACAAATTCATAGTAGCAGTTACCTTTGAGTGTCCAGTTTTTAAGGATAGATAAAATTTTAAAGTGTACAGTATTTATTTTTTTCTTTCAGGTTGATTGTGTGACCGCTCTGGCAAAAGCACTTTGACAACTGTGAGAAGAGAGGGCATGCGCACAGAGGGAACTGTGGGGGCTGAAGTCCTTCCCGAGGTACTCCGCCTGACTTCACGTTCAGCCGGGAAAGGAGGAACCCTCGTAAATACAGATTCCCAGGGTAAGGGTCTGTGCCGGGATTACATGATAGTCTCTTAGCCAACCTAAATCAGTTGTTGAAATGAAAAGGGGGGAAAATAAACTGGTTTGTCAACTTGATTTAGGAAGGCAGGTTAAAAGAGAAACTGAATTGTAGGAGGCAGAACAAATACACCCCGCAGAGCTACCTTAAATGGTATGAGAATGGTAGAGACTGGGTAGCCAGCAATAGGAATCCTACCAATGAGAAAGAAATTGGAGTGAGGAGGAATAAGCCAGGGGAATGACTGCGAAATGATAAGCACTGAAAACCTGACCATACTTAAATCCTTTTAATGTATAATTGTACCTTAACATAAATGTGATATTAACCTTAGAGGTCAGGTAAAAATAGATTTTAATCACAAATTTTTGAAAGCTTATTTACTAAGATTCTTTGTATTTAAATTTTCAATAGAGGCTCTATCCCTTTTTTTTTTTTTTTCTTTTGGAGACAGGGTCTCATTATGTAGTTCAGGCTTTCCTGAATTCACCGTGTAGCCCAGGCTGGCCTAGAACTTGTTGCGATCCTCCTGCCTCAGCCTCCCAAGTGCTGGGATTACAGGCATGCACCATCCCGCCCAGCGTTCTGTCACTTATTTTAAAATTCTAACTGGCAGGCTCTCAATCAACTCCCCTCTTGATTTTTACTTATCAAAATGAAAGTGTTGTATTATTCATGCAATAATTACTCAAAGTTCAACTCTTTCATGCTAAAATGATATTTAGTGAAATATGAATAAATAACTCCATATGTTTAGTTTTTCACTGCATAGGACAGTGACTTCTTTATTCAAGACAAAAAGTAAATACAGTTTCTTTTTTATTTGTATGTGCGTGCATGTGCATGTGCACATGTGTGTTGTGTGTTACTAGGAATTGAACCGATGGCCTCACACATGCTAGGCAAGCAAGCACTGTACCACTGAGCTACCCCCAGCTTTAAAAAAAAAAAAAATTTTTTTTTTTTGGTGTATAACTTCTTTTATTGATCTCAAGACTGGAATTTCTCAACATATTAAAATCCAATGTTATTATCTGTGGCTTCTGAGAGCAATGGTTCCAGAGCTGGTTTGCTCATGTAGGCAGAAGATAATATTTCTTGTGGCCTCTGGTTCAGTGCCATTCACCCAAGGGGTTCAGAGTAAATGTCAGTTGATGACTATGCTGATTGAACTTGGAACTGAAAATGGTAAGCATCATTTAAAACTATCCTAATTTTCTATTTCCTTTCTTTGCAAATTAGTAGAGACCACTAATTTGCAGCTAAATTTACTATTAAATGTAAGTCTTTGTTTCAGTTATTTGTAGGGAAAAAGGCAAAACTAACAAAAGATCATTTTGAATGAATCTGCCAAAAGCTTGGTGTAGAATAACTAAATGCTTACTTCTTCCTGCTGTGACATTAGTTTCTAGTCCCCATTTTTGCTCTTTCTCTATCCTTTTAAAGAAAACCTATCTGGTGGTGCAAAGCCCGATCTGGTGGTGCAAGCCTGTAATCCCAGCACTCAGGAGACAGAGACACAAGGATCCTTTCGAGTTTGAGGCCAGCCTGGGCTACAATATTGAGTTCAAAGCCATCCTGAATTACACAGCAAGACACTATTTAAAAAAAAAAAAAATCAATTCAAGGTTAATCTTATTCCTGAAGACTCTGCTAACCCACCAAACTTTACTACATGTTTAAGCACTCTTAAATTTTAAAAAAAGCCCTCACAAAATTCTTATGGCTTTAAGAATTTTTAATTATTTGAAATTGGTATATCAAGGTTGTATCAGTAAAGTAGAAATTTTTGTTATTCAGGTATACTTGCAATGGTTTAGTTAAACATTAATCCACCTGACACCACGTGCAGGTCTACTAATAATTCACACAACGGAGAAAAATAAACTTTGGACCTGATCCTTGATAAATGATAATTATTTCTGTCCATACTTAATACAATTTTATTGTGTTTGATCTAATCTCTCATCTTCCTTTCCTAACATAAGCAATCAAATCTAAAAAGAAAATTACTCATATAACAACACAGTAAGCCGGGTGTGGTGGCGCACACCTGTAATCTCAACACTTGGGAGGCTGAGGCAGGAGGATCTCCACAAGTCTGCAGCCAGCCTGGAGTACATAGTGAGACTCTATCTCAAAAACAAACAAACAAACAAAAAATACCAAGGTAATAAATATATGCCAATCAAACAAGAAATTACAGAAGGACTCTAATAAGGGCAAAACCTTTCTCTACTGAAATCTTGTTTTTTATTTAACCAAATTGGCAATTTCCGAAATTTTGTTTTTAGGTCACAGAGCTTAACCATGGAGTCATATTCATACTTCTAAGCTTCATTCTTTCTTCCTCCCTACTTTATTTTTTCTTTCTTTTTGGTTTTTTGAGACAGGATCTCGCTATGTAGCCCAGGCAGGCCTTGAACTCTTACTGATCCTCCAGCCTCAGCCTCCTGAGTTTTAGGATTACAGGCATGCCCTACCACACCCAGCCCCTCCCTACTTATATCACTAGCAAAATATATATTTTTATTTATTTGTTTATTTTGTTTTGTTTTGTTTTGCTATGTTACCCAGGCTGGTCTCAAACTATGAGCCGAAGCAATCTTCCTGCCTCAAACTCCCAAGTAGCTGGCACTACAGTGGGCCACCATGGCCATCCCCATATATGCTTGATGAATAGATGGATAAATTGATGAATAAATAAGTGGATAAAGGGTATTTTTATATTACCTAAAACAGCCAAGATTTGAGTATTAAGTTATACCTCATTTAGAAGAGAAATTACTCTTCCATCACCTTGCAAAAATGGATATAAAGGGGCATGGTCTAAAAAAGAAAAAACAGGCTGAAACGAGGGGAGGGGAATGGGAAAAAAAGAAGAAGCAAGTTATACCGTGTACAGGTACAAATTCCTTATGATGAATGTTATTACTATGTATATCTAAAATGTACCAATAAAATACAATAGCCGGGTATGGTGGCACACACCTGTAATCCTAGTACTCAGGAGGCTGAGCCAGGAGAATTGCCGTGAGTTCGAGGCCAGCCTGGGCTACATAAGTGAGTCAAGGCCAGTCTGTACTACATAGCAAGACCCTGTCTCAAAACAAACAAACCAATAAAAAATGTAATAACAAATAAGAAAAAAAAACATTTGGCCCTTGTGACATTCAGTAGTATGCAGATCATCTGATTATCATCATGAATAACTTAATTTTTCTTTTTTTGCTGTACCTGGGGCACTCTACCCAATCTACATCCCCAGCCCTGTTTTAAATTTTGAGAGAGGGTCTCACTGAATTGACCAAGCTGGCCTCCAACTTTCCATCTTCCTGCCTCAGCCTCCTGACTAGCTGGGATTACAGGCATGTACCACCACATCCAGCTGAAATAACATTGATTAAGCACTAATTTAGCAGGCAACTTTGTTCCCTCCTAAGAGTTTACAATCTAATAAAGATACACACCCACCCCTCTATAGAAACTGCTTTTCCAAGGTGTCGACAGCGACTCTAAGCTAAGTCCAGTGGATGTTTTCGGTCTATCTTGCTTGACCTTGCAGCAACATTGATATAACTGATGATATTTTTCTGAATATAACATTTCCCCTCTGCCTCTGACTCATTCATTCTGTCCTGTCTTGATTTTCTTATATTTGAGGTGGTACAGGCACTTGCGTCTTAGTCTCTGTCTTCATGTCTTCTTCGCTGACTGACTTTAATATTAGAGGTCTAACCTCAAACTTCTTTCACTTCACTCTATGTGAGTGGCTTTCCCAACTATAAGGAAAAGACCGAGCTATCTTATTGATGGCTATACAACACAATTGTGCCTAAAGCATAATAAATAGGTATTCAAATATTTGTTAATTAAAATTACATTTATATACAAAGGGCCAATAATGGCAAGATAACGACAACCAAAAACCCTAGCAGACTTACACCATCAGATATCAATACTTATTATAAAGCTATAGTAATTAGACTATGTGGTTATTGGCACAAGAATAAACAAATGGAACAAAATTATAGGTCTAAAAATAGATCCACATATGTATGGCCACTAAAATTATAAAAATAGTAATACTGCAAGGGTTAAAGGATAATCTTTTCAATAAAGGGTATTGGAGTCAATATATATCCATATAGAAAGAGACCTTTACAGGCTGGAAATGTAGCTCAGCTGGACAGTGGTTGCCTAGCATCCACAAGGCCCTGGGTTCAATCCCTAGTACCACAATAATACATAGAAAATTGTTTTAAAAGAGAGAGACTTTTTATAACACCATACACAAAAATCAATTCCAGATGCATTTTAAGTCTAAATGTACAAGTAAATAATAAAGTCTAAAAGAAACCTGAGCATGTTGGCACACATCTGTAACCCCAGTTGAGGCAGGAGGATCTTGAATTTCAAGACCAGCCTTGAACAACACAGAGTCCCAGGCCAGGCTGGACTACATAGTGAGTCCCTGTATCAAGAAAGAAAAGAGCTGGGCATGGTGGCACACACCTGTTATCCAAGCACTCAGGAGGCTGAAGCAGGAGGATTGCCTTGAGTTCAAGACCAGCCAGGACTACACAGCACTACACAGCAAGACCATGTCTCAAAAAACTTAAAAAAAAAAAAAAAATCCCTAGTGTGAAAATGCAATTTCACTGTGACTATTCCATTCCTTAGTCTTCTATTTGTACCTAGCTTTTACATGGCTTAATCTTATACTGAGTAATATTTTTCTCCAAAAGGTATTTGTACAGTCTCTAATGCTTGAGTTTGTTAATACATAAGAATGTTTACTTGTTGTCTTAAAAAATAAATAAATAAAATAAAAAATAAATATAAATAAATAAATAAATAAATTACTCCTGACAAAGGCCCTGGGTGGGCACCCTTCTGGAAATCTAGGAGCTGTTCTTCTCCCCCTTATTTCCAATAAAATATCTCCTAACTTCAAAAAAAAAAAAAGAAAGAAAGAAAGAAAACCTAGCCAAGATGGTAGCCTTTGCTACAATCCCACTTATTTATTTATTCATGTACAAAAATCTACATTTATTCAAATACAGTCACATCATCTTCTTCTGGAACATCATCATAACTCTCCAAACCCCAAATTCTGGCCTGAATTTCTTGCATCTTCATTTCCTATAGAACCACTGGCCCCAATCTCTTATGTCCACCAATCATGCTCCCCTTAAATGAGCAATTCTTTCCATGTAGCCTGCTCATAGTGCATTGGCAACACAGCTGTCAGTGATTTTATCCCATGAATTTTTCACCCAAGTCATAACCTTCTGCAGGCTAAACTTCACAACGTTTCCATTAAATCAAGTGTTAATTGAAGACTTACAAGACAGGAGTGGCAACAAAAATTATGACAGTTAAGGATGATGGTCCAAATCCCCCTCTCCACAGAAAAGATAGGCCGGGTGTGGTGGCACACACCTGTAATCCCAGCATTTGGGAGGCTGAGGCAGGAGGATCACCGTGAGTTTGAGGCCAACCTGAACTACATACTGAGATCCTGTCTCAAAAAAACAAAAAATTAAAAAAATTTTAAAAAATTAAAAAATAAAGAATGATGGTCCAAACAAACACAACGAATAATGGAATAATGGCAGGCACCAAAATTCAGAAAATGTTTCTTTATGGGCCGGTGAGATGGCTCAGTGGCATAAGCGCCTGCCTTGCAAGTGCGAGGGCCCGAGTTCGACTCCCGGATCCCACATACAAAAAAGGGGCCGGTGATATCGCTCAGCGGCACGGGCGCCTGTTGGCGCGCGAGGTCCTGAGGTCGACCCCTGGCACCCACAAAAAAAAAAAAAAAAAAAAAAAAGAAAATGTTTCTTTATTTCACAAAAGTGCATTAGGTATGTCCAGTACAACACATGACATAATGAATTATGAAGATTCATATTAGACAAGACCACTTCCGTTCGTTATCAAGTGTGCACATTATTTGTGTGTTGTGTCTGTACTCCGATCAGTCATTCAGCAGTAAGTCTTGAGTTCACCTATTTATATAGGCATTTACCTCTTGTCTAAACATGCTTGCTTGGGCATTTACAAATAATTAATTAATTAAATACTTAATGTAATTTATATTGTCATTTTTTAAGTGTTAATGTCAATCACATTATTTATATTTAATTATATGTATTATTTTATAATTCAATACATCCATCTTGTGTTGCAATGGACATACTAAATGCATCCATCTGAATGATGATCTTAACTAAGACTTTTTTTAAGGATAGAGATTATAGTAAAGCAACATGAAAATTATGTTAGAGCTTATTTGCTGGTTAGGTCTTATTTGGGGGGAAATACTGTAGCAAGGCCCTGTCTCAAAAAAAAAAAAAAAAAAGCAAATACTCGTTTGCCAAAAGATTAGAGGGAAAACTCACAAAATGGGAGAAAACATATTGAAATTATATATATGTTTTCAACCAGACTTGTGATCAGAATACAGGAAAAATTCTTAAAAGTCAATGTGTAGGGCCGGTGAGACGGCTCAGCGGCTTAAGCGCCTGCCTTGCAAGCGCGAAGGCCCGAGTTCGACTCCCGGAACCCACATACGAAAAAGGGGCCGGTGATATCGCTCAGCGGCACGGGTGCCTGTTGGCGCGTGAGGTCCTGAGGTCGTCCCCCCGGTACCCACAAAAAAAAAAAAAAAAAAAAAAGTCAATGTGTAAAGAATAGACATTACCAAACAAAAATGGACAAGAGGCTTTAACAAAAGTTATTTAAATGGCCAAAATACCTGTGAAAAGGTGTTCATTAATCATCAAAGAAAGGCAAAATAAAATCAGGATGATTTCTGAAGGAAAATAGTGATTGGCAGGGAAGACAAAAGAGGACAGAAGAGAACTGGTAGTATTTTCTTTTCTTTTTTTTTTTTTTTTTGATAATTTGTTTCTTGAACTATATATGCTTTTACACAGATGTATCCACTTTGAGAATTCAGACAAATTCTGCAGATGTAGCTGGGGATATAGCTCATTGGTAGAGTGACTGCCTAACATGCATGAGGCCATGGATTATATCCCTGGTACTCCAGAAAACTGGACACTCAGTCTCTAGCTAGCTAGCTAGCTAGTTTTTTTGTTTTGTTTTGTTTTGTTTTGTTTTTTAATGTGGGTACCAGGAGTCGACCTCAGGACCTCGTACTTGCCAGCAAGCGCTTGTGCTGCTGAGCAATATCACCTGCCCTTTTTTTCCTTTATGTGGGTTCTGGGAGTCGAACTCAGGACCTTGCACTTGCCAGGCAGGCGCTTATGCCGCTGAGCTATCTCACCAGCCCCTATCTATCTGGTTTTTTTCCCCCTTCCCTGTGTTCTCCTAATTCTATACACTCTCCCTTGGCAATATTATGCTTATGGAGTTCACCATTATCTGTTTTTAGATCAAATCTTTTTGCTCAGCTACAAACCATTATTTTGTTTGTTTTGTGGTACTAGAGATTGAACCCAAAAACCTTTGCACTGAGCTACATCCCCAGCTCCCCCACCCTCAGGCCTCTTTTTTTTGAGGAGGGGTGTTAAGACAAGGTTTCCCTATGTAGTGCAGGCTGGCCTTGAACTCACTTAGGTAGCCCAGGCTGGCCTCAAACTCATGGTAATCCTCCTGCTTCAGCCTCCTGAGTGGCGGGATCACAAGCATGCACTACTATGACTGGCCTCTTTTTCTTTTGTAAGATAGTCTCCCTAAGTCACTAAATTGTCCAGGCTGGGCTGGAATTTGGCAATCCTTCTACCTCAGCCTATCTGAGCATTGGGATTATAGGGATACGCCACTGTGCCCAGCTATTACTTATCCTGCCTCTTCCTATATCCTACATTTCCTACTTGTGAAGCAAAATATATAGTGAGGCGTATCCTTAGCCATTTTTTTACTAGTTTTAAATTTTTGTGTACTAAGAGAATTTCATCATCTGATTTGTATTAACTACCATTCTCTGATCACTTTGCCTATGTAGGTTTGAGATAAGAATCTTTCATGTCTTATCAGTTAATCCTCATAATAATCCCATAAGATAGCAACTATCATTCTTCTCATTTTTCAGATAAGAAAACTCAGGTTTAGAAATGTCAAATAATTTGCCCAAGTTGACCTACCTAGTGGGTAAATAAACTTGTCTATTTTGGTGCCAAAGCTTTAATTCTTACCCCTTATCTATTGCCACACCCAGGCACGATTCACAGGGCCAATACCAGTGCTTACATTTCCTATACAATTGGGCTTCTGCCCCTAGCTGCTGCTTCCTTTAGTGTCCATATTTTTTCTAAATCAATTTTAGCATATGTGCTGCTGAAGTGAGCACATTATTTTTCTAAATCAAAAGTTAAAGCATGTGGTCTTACACTTTGGAGTAACTGAACCCCCCAAAAATCGAAGACCTGTGGTTGTTGGGCCTTTACCTTTCTCCCCCAGACCTAATCACCTAGAACAAGCCCTACTCAGATTGTTCTCAGCTTCTTTTGCAGCCAGGCCTGCTCTTAGTATTACAGAGTTAAATATTTCCCAAATAGAGGAGACCTCTACCCCAAAGCCTCACTGCCTCTTAGAGGCAAAGACCTCAATTATTCTTATCCAAAAATCTCAATTATTCTTATTCTTCTGACAATTCCTCCCTCAAAAGACAAAAATGAGAGAAGTTGACTTCTTTCTTCTGTTTTCATCTTCTTTCCTCCTCTCCCTTTTCCTCCTCTTAAATGGGATCTCTTAACGTATCCCTTTGAAATATCCCACTCTAAACATCCCTGGTCTCTACCAGGGAAACAGGTAGAGGGAAAGAAAAGTGTAACTGTTCTCTTAAGGAGACGTGTTGTTTGCCTCTCCCTTCTAAAGTGTCTCCCTTCAAAAGTTCATTGCAATTTGCACTATAAGGTCCTCTCACAACCAAAAAGGCAGCACAAGTCCTGAACTTCATATTCAGAAATAATCCACAAATTCATTCATTCAACACATTTATTGAGCACTTATTGTGTGGTAGGTGCTCAACACTCAATATTCCTCCTGCTTTCCATCTTTGTGCATGATCAAGAATTATGAAAGTAGTAAACAAGAAAGACAGGATCTTGCCAGGCATGGTGGCTCACACCTGTAATTCCAGCACTCAGGAGGCTGAGGCAGGAGGATCATCCTGAGTTCAAAACCAGCCTGCACAACAGAGTGAGTCCAAGACCACCCCGAACTACACAGCAAGAATATGTCTCAAGAAAACCAAAAAGAAAAAAAAGAAAGACAGGATCTTATTAGACAAGAGGAAGGGAACAAAAGGGAGGAGGAGGTGGTGTAAGGGCAGGTAATAGGATGGATATGAGTAAAATATATTACACACATTGAAACCTCCCCCACAAAATGTGAAAGGTTGGGGGAGGTAAGGAAAATGATGGGGGGTTGAAAATGATCAAAATATGTTATGTGTATGTACAAATCTGCTGAAATGAAAACCATTAATCTGTGTAACCAATAAAAAAAAGTGGAAAAAAAGACAGGATCTTCCTCCAAGGTGGGAAGGAAAAGAGGAAGGGAAAGAATAGTTGTCCTACAAGCAAAAATAGCCAGGGATATAGCTCAGCGGCGCAGTGCCTGCCTGGCAAGCGCAAGGTCCTGAGTTTGATTCCCGGTACCAAAAAACAGAAAAAAAAAAAAAAAAAAAAAAAGGAAAGAAAAAGCAAAAATAGGGCCGGTGATACAGCTCAGCAGCATAAGCACCTGCCTGGCAAGCGCGAGGTCCTGAGTTCGACTGCCGGTACCCACGCAAAAGAAAAAGAAAAAGCCAAAATATCAGATAGGTAAAAGTGGTACAAAGAATAAGCGGAGGAAATGATTGAGAGAATCTGGCAAGGTATTTAGATTAAATGGTTACTAAAGGCCTCCTTGATGGGGCTAGGGCTATAGCTCAGCTGTAGAGCACTGTTAAGCAATTGCAAGGCCCTTGGTTCAATCCTACACACATCCTACACACACACACACACACACAAACTAGGAGGCCTCCCTGATGGACACCTGAACTAAAATGGAGCCATTCATGTAAGGACAGGGCAAAGCAATAACTACGGTGAAGATCCTAAGAAAAAGCCTTTACAGTTGGCAGCTTCTTCTGTAGTCACGTATTAGGTTTTACAAGTCACTTAAGGTCTCTTGTTGCAAATTCTTCTTTTTGTTCTTATTGTTCATGTCTTATAACCTTTAAAAATCTAAAAATCGGCCAGGTGTGTTGGCATACACCTCTAACTCCAGCACCTGGGAGGCTGTGGCAGGAGGATCGCCACAAGTTCGAGGCCAGCCTGGGCTACATACTGGGATCAAGGCTAGCAAGCCTTGCTTACGTAGCAAGACTCTGTCTCAAAAAAATAAAAGTAAAAATCATTCTTACTTCCCTGGACTTAATATTTTGGGTTTTTTCCCCCTAAGTGGGATGGGAATGCCCTGAAGAGGGGTTTTCTTGTTTTTGTTTTTTGTACCAGGAATTGAACTCAGGACCTTGTGCTTGCCAGGCAGGCGCTTATGCCACTGAGCTATATCCTCAGCCCTGCCCTGGAGAGTTTTAAGCACAGCCATTGCATGATCTGGCTTATGCTTTAAAAAGATGTGCATGGTTCTCTGTGAAGAACAGACTATGGTGGGGTTAGGAGTTGAAACAGACAGTGTAGATTACAAAGCTGGCTATTACATAATCCAAGCAGAACAAAGGTGGTAGTAGAAAAGCAAAGAATTGAACAGAAAGTGAACACCTTTAGAGAAAAATGTTTATCATTGATGAACAAAACAATGAAAGAATTCTTAAAATTTTACTTTAAAATAAAATGAATACTATAAAGAACTTAGGTTGAATTGTAAGTAGTATTAAGTTTGGGTCATGGGAAAAATTTGGTTAGTCGACTAGCAATATTTTGATATGCTAGATTTATAACTATTTAATTTTCAGAAAGATGATTTTTCCCCTCCCTCTTCCTAGTAAAATGACTCACAGGTTTTCTACTGGTTATTTTCCCCCTTTCACCTAAATGTACAAGAAAATGTACCCAAATGTTCCTCTAGTTTCCAAACATACTACACTCAACCAAAAAATAACTGCTCTTTTAAGATCTGAGAAGCTGGGCCAGGCTGGAATAGTGAGACCCTCAAAAAAAAAATAAAAATAAATAAAAAAATAAAAATAACTCTGAGAAACTTCCAACTTGCCTTGGCAACACGACCCTCTCTCTCAGTATTTCCAGCATTAGGAAGTTGTAAAAGTAGGTGGCCTCACACTGTCCAAATTCATTTTCCTGGTTTAGCTTTGATAAAAATATTGCCAAGAGCTTTTGGGGTTTTGTTTGTGTGTTTTATTTTGTTTTGTTTTTCAAACAGGTCTCACTAGGTAGCCCAGGCTGGCCTCAAACTCAAATGAATCCTCCTGCCTCAGCCTCCTGAGTGCAAGGATTACAAGTGTGCACCACCATGCCTGGCTGCCAAGAGTTTTAGAAAGTTCACCAAGTATACATTTAGTTTGGGTACTTTTTGGTACATTAGTTAAGATTTTTCTTAAGCTTAAAAACAAACTGTCTCACTTTTCTAGTTGCTGAGACAAAATACCCGACACCCAAACTTAAAGGAAGAAAGGTTTATTTAGCTCACAGTTTGTATGGGTTTCAGTCCATAATCAGCTGGCTCCAAGGGAGGGTGGCATCACAGAGGAGAAACAGCTCATGGAGGGCAGAAGATAGTAAAACAAGCAAAGAGGTAGAAGGTAGCAAAGCAACAAGGGAACCGCAGCTCTTTCTGTCCCTTGTATCTTATCCAGGCTGCCTGTCTTTAGAGGGGATAGCACTCACACCCTTAATCTAGTGCCCTTGATCCTAGCATTGCACCATGAATCAATCCAGCTTCCCACACTCCAGATGCAGCCACCTCTGAAAAAGCCCCACCTATGACCGCGTGAGGGTTTGGGGGGACATGTAGACACAAGCCATGACACAAACAAACAAACGAACAAAACACATAAAGAAGTTCTAGGGCTGGGATGTAGCTCAGTGGTAGAGCACTTGCCTAGTATGCATGAGGCCCTGGGTTCCACCCCTAGCACAACAACAACAAAAAAGAAGTGGAAGGTGAAGAAGAGGGTGGGGAGAAGGGAAAGAAAGAGAAGTTGAAGAGGAGGAGGAAGAAGAGGGGAAGAAGAGGGAGAAGAGAAAGAAAAGGAGGAGGAGATGGAGAGGGAAGGGGGAGGAGGAAGAGGAAGAAGTTGTTCCAATGATGCCAACCTTTAGGGGTAGGAAGGTTAACTAGGCAATGTCATAAATTGAGTTCCTAGGAAACACTTTGAGACCAGGATTTGCATGGAAGTGATTTGTTGGGAAGGGTACAATTGATGAAATGAAGAAGTTAGACATAGTCAGTGGAAGTCACTGACCCCTAGTGTACTTGCAAGTCTTCAGCTGATTCTATGATGAGTTCAGGAGCTATAGTGGCCTCTAAATTTGTTCTCCAATGAGGAAAGGATACTGGGTCTTTGTACCCTGAATCAGTCTGGTAGCATAACCTTGGAAGAGACAGTCCACTATAGCCAGTGACAATGCCCAGGAGAATAGGGGAGTGTGGAGACATATGACTGAGGGTATAGTATCAAAAAACAAAAACAGCTTCATGCCATCAACATATAAAATTTCCAGCACCTGAAGATGGGTACATCAGCCATGAAGAAATATGAATTGGAGCACCACAGTATCCACTACAGAGGACTACGGAGGTATTCTTAAGTCAGTTTTATTGTTTAATGTTCATCATGATACACAGTATTTACCATGGGCATTTTACCATATAATTTTTATTAAAATACTACAGTAATTTTGTTTTTCTATTTTTATTAGTATATGTTGACAGTACATTCATTGTGGGGAGTTGATACATGTACATAACACATCTTAATTCTTTTTTCATCCCCTTCCCTCCCTTTAAAATAGTAATTTTTTTTTTTTTTTTTTTTTTTTTTTTTTGTCATTTTGAGACAGGGTTTTGCTACATAGTTCAGGCTGGCCTTGAACTCACTCTGTAGCCCAGGCGGGCCTCAAACTCACAGCAATCCTCCTGCCTCAGCCTCTTGAGTGCTGGGATTACAGGTGTGAGCCACCACATCTGGCTAAAATAGTAATTTTGAGTATACTAAATTAAAATACTAATTTATAGGGCTGGACATGTAGCTAAGTGGTAGAGCATTTGTCTAGCATGTCCAAGCCCCTGGGTTGTTTGATCCCCAGGGATGCAAAATGAACAAACAAATAAGCTAATTTTAATTTTTACCATCAGATATATTATTTTACCCCAGGTTTACAGTTTTTTGTTTTTTGTGTTTTGGGGTCTCACTATTTAGTTCAGGCTGGACTTGAACTTACTATGTAGCCCACACTAGTCTCAAACTCACAGCAATTCTCCTGCCTCAGCCTCCCAAGTGCTGAGATTATAGGTGTGCACCATCACACCACATGTTTATAGAATTTTCTTTTTAAAAGTAGAGAGTTTTCATGTTCTAATATTTTGAAACATACTTGTTTTAAATACTGCTGGAAAAGTAACTTTCATGCCATTTCAACTTTTATTCAGGTGATGATTAAACTTGAGTTCTTTTTTTTTCTATTTTTGTTATTATTTTCTTCCTTTGCTTTGATTAGTTTTAAGAGACAAAGTCTCGCTTTGTTGCCCAGGCTGGTCTCAAACTTCTGGGCTCAGAGATCTTCCTGCCCCATCCTCCTGCCCAGCTTGAGTCATTTTTTACTCTTCTTTCTTTTTTTTTTTACTCTTCTTTCTTTCTCATCAACTTCTTTGCATCCTTCTGCACAGGAAATTGACAGAAATGGACTCATTTACCTCTTCTGTCACCACCACCAATTCCAGGATCCACCTCTATCTTCTCAAACCTAAATGTTCCCCGTTTCCAGTTTGTTATGAGGGGTGGGAAGATGATGATGATACCAAGCACTGTATTAATTCCCCAAATGGTCAGTGAAAGCCTATGCAAAAAACTAGGGAAATAACATTAAGAAGACATAACTTCCCCATGTAAATAAAAAATAAATGAAGATATACCCCTCCCTCTCTTACGAACATCAATTTCTAGTGAGACTTTAAATAATGCTGTGATAAAGAATCTCATGACAACTGTGATAAAAATGCTAAGAAAAAATACCAGACATATGAAGCCAAGTGATGGTGGGGCTTGATTTAGAAGGTGAGGGAGTGTTTTGTTTTTTGGGTTTTTTTTTTTGAGAAGCCTTAAAGAACAAAATGATTTTTTAAAAAAGGACAAAAGGATAAATTGTAAAGGAAATATGTTCCATGCAAAGGGAATACTATCACACCCAACTCATATTTTACTTTAAAAAAAAACTTTTCATTTTGAAATAATTTCAGAATTACAAAAATATTCTCCATTTTCAACCATATTCTCCAAATGTTAAAATCTTATATTACCACGTATATGTCAAAGTCAAGAAATTAACAATGATTCAATACTATCATCTGATTTACAGATCCTATTTTATCAAGTAACCCACTAATGTCCCTTTCAACTATCCAACCCAGGATCAGGATCATATATTACATTCAGTTGTCAAGTTTCCTTAGTCTCCTTTTATTTGGGACAGTTGCTCAGTCTATCTTTCATGACCTTGACACTTTTGGGGGGGTTGCTTGTTTGTTTTGAGATGTGGTGTCTCACTATGTAGTCCAGGCTGGCCTTGAATTCATGGCGATCCTCTTGCCTCATCCTCCCAAGTGCTGGGATTACAGGTGTACATCACCGCACCCGACTCAACCTTGACACTTTTGAAGAGCACTAGCTAATATTTGATAGCATGTCCCTCAATTTTGGTTTATTTGATGTTTCATGATCAATTTCAGGTCAAACATTTTGGCAATAATACCATGAAAGTGATGTCCTTTTAATGTATGAGAAGGAACATGATGTGGGTTTAACTTTGATTACTTTGTTAAGAGACTGTCTTAAAAAAAAAAAAAAAAGTCTTCCAGACTCGTCAACCATAAAACAGCTACTTTTTTTTTGTTTCTTTTCTTTTTTCTTTCTTTCTGTTTTTTTTGTTTTGTTTTGTTTTTGTTTTTTTCTTCTTCTTCTTTTCTTTTTTGAGACAGTGTCTTGTTTTGTAGTTCAGGCTGGGCTTGAACTACTATGGAGCCCAGGTTGGCCTCAAACTCGAAGCAGTCTCTTGCCTCGTCCTCCTGAGTGCAGGGATTATAGGTGTGTGCCACTACACCTGGGTAAAACAGCTACTGTTTTTTCCCTTTTTCCTTAAAAATCTTTGGAAAGATATTTTATGACTGTAAATATTCTGTTTTTTTAACATTCACCAACTAATTTTAGCATACCTTAATAATTCTTACTTGCAAATGGTGGTTTTCTATTTTTATCAGCCCTTCTATAAGGAAGAGTTTTTCCTTCTCCCCTGACTTACTTATTTTTATCAGAACAGACTCATTCTATTTATTTTATCTATAGGTTTCATTACAATTCCATTACAATTATTCTTTTGCTCAAATCGGGCTTTTTGCCCGATTCAGCCATTGAAGTGCCTTCAGTTTGGCTTGTGGGTCCTTCTGACACAGCCCCATCATTTTATGAACACTTCCCTTTCTGGAACCATTGATGTTAGGTACTTTTCCTACCATAAAGAATCTGCAAATCTACCAAAGAATGCTGTTTCCCTTTATTGAAAATATCACTAGGAGTATTCATTGGTTCTGATGTGTCACTGTCTAACACCCTCTTAGGAGGTAGAGCTAGAAAGTGTATCTATGCACCAATCTGTGTGTATATATACATCTGTATCTACCATGAGTTTTTGCTGATAGCTCCAATTCCAAGCCAACATCACATGGTTCATTCTAGCTTTAGAAGTGTCTGTCTCGGGCCGGTGAGACGGCTCAGCGGCTTAAGCGCCTGCCTTGCAAGCGCGAAGGCCCGAGTTCGACTCCCGGATCCCACATACGAAAAAGGGGCCGGTGATATCGCTCAGCGGCACGGGTGCCTTTTGGCGCGTGAGGTCCTGAGGTCGTCCCCCCGGTACCCACAAAAAAAAAAAAAAAAAAAAGAAGTGTCTGTCTCTGTGTGTCTCTCTCTCTCTTTGCAGTGCTGGAGATTGAACCCAGGGCCTTACACATGCTAGACAAGCACTCTATAACTGAACTGTATAACCCAGCCCTCTCTCTTTTTTTTATTTTTTTAATTCACCAACTTTTTACTGAACACTCCCCATGGGCTAGGCTCTGAGGTAGGCATTGGGGATACAATAGCAAACAAAACTGGTATGGTTTCATCCCTGCCTTTGTGAAGCTTATTCTAGAAGCCTATTCTACAAGACATCAATTTATAGATTATCCCCCCATTCTCCAAAAGTATTATGCTTTCTACTGGTTCACCAGGATTTAAAAAGGTCACACAAAGATTTTAAGCAAGTAAGTAACACAGTAAGTTCTGCATTTCTGAAAAGATCATTGTACTAAGGAGTCAAAGAAACAAAGAGTGGACTAAAGGGCTAGGGTTGTAGCTCAGTGGTACAGTGCTTACTTGGCATGCATGAGCCCCTGCATTCAATCATCAGTACTAGGGGACAGAAGGAGAGAAGAAGGAAGAGAAGGAAGAGAAGGAGGAAGAGGAGGAGGAGGAAGAAGAAAGAGTGAACTGAAGAGGCCAACTGCCAAATCATTTGGAGGGAACAAAAATGAATGTGGGGAGACCTACTATGAGACTGATAAGTAGTCCAAAGTAAGAGATAGTCAACTGGACTAGGGTGAAGGTAGGGGAAATGGAACAATAGGTGATGTAATATTTAGGAGCTAAATAGAATAGACTTAGTGATTGTCTTGTGGGTTGGGGGATGGGGTAAGTAAGAAAACTGACTCGAGGACACCTCGGTTTTTTGGAGTGTGTAAATATATTGACTCAGATTTCCATGTATTGTAAACATGTGACTATGTATTTGTCTCTTCCATTAAAAGGCAAACAATCTGATAACAAGAACAACATATTATTCATATTTTTTTCTAATGCTGGAAATCAAACTTAGGACCTTGCACACTCTACCCCTGAGCTACATCCCCAGCCAGATATATAATATATGGAGTATTCATTGTATTTATATCTTTGTATCTCTAATATCTCCTATAGTCTGGTACACAGAGGAGCTTGAGAAATGATGTTGAATAAATGATTAATTATGGGTGATTATTTTCAGACTGAGTTTTCAGCTGTAGAGTTCCAAATTATATATAATACTTTCATAAATGTGTAAAACTCCCTAAGTAAAGGAAAACTACTGATGCTAAATATTCTCCCAAAAAGATGTGTCCTGGTCTGTCAGTTTATTATGTATATTTTTCTTTTATCAACTCATTTATTTAACTCAAGATTTAAAATGTATAAGTTACAAAAATAAAGGTAAACATTTGACTGCAATAACAAAATGTCACCTTCATATCTATCAGATTGCCAAAGTTCACATACACTCTTTCTCTTATGAAGTCAGACATGTCTAGACACAAATGTCAGCTATGCCATTTATTGGCTATGATTTCATTTTTCCAATTTTCACATTTATGAAATGGAAGACACATTCCCTTTCCTGATACAATTGTTGTTAGGATTAGATACAATGTGCATAAAGGGTCCAGCACATGTCCACTGTACATATTTAATAAGTAAATACCAACAAGTGCCTCTGAGGACAGTTTTTTTGTTTGTTTTCCAAATTTCAACCTCCTCCCTGTTATAGCATTTCACAAAGTGCTGCACACATGGCTTATATTTTTATATTTCATTTTTCCAAAAAGTATCTAAAATAGGTATGCAATAAATATTTGGATGTTTTGTTTTGTTTTTGAGTCAGGGTCTCACTGTGTAGTTTAGGCTGGCCTTGAATTCACTATGTAGCCCAGGCTGGCCTCAAACTTGCAGTGATCCTGCTGCCTTGGCCTCCAAGTGCTGGGATTACAGGCGTGCGTCCATGCACCACCATGCCTGGGAATTAACACTTGATTTAATGGAAATTTTGTGAAATCTAGCCTGCAAGAGGTCATGACTTTGGTGAAGAATTCATTGGAGGCTGTGGGGAAAAAGGAACACTTCTTCACTGTTGGTGGGAGTGTCGACTGGTACAGCCACTGTGGAAGTCAGTGTGGAGATTCCTCAAAAAACTAGGGTTGGAGGTCCCATTTGACCCAGCTATTCCCCTTCTGGGATCTTCCCAGAAGAATTAAAAACATCATACTACAGAAATATATGTGCACCCATGTTTATAGCAGCACAATTTGTAATAGCCAGATCTTGGAAACAACACAAATGCCCATCAACTGAGGAATGGATAAGAAAGATGTGGTATTTTTATACAATGGAGTACTATTCAGCCATAAAGAAGGATAAACTGGAGACTTTTGTAGGTAAATGGATGCAACTCGAGAAAATACTCATAAGTGGAATAAACCGGACGCACATGTGTAAGCACCATATTGTCTCCCTAGTGTGAGAAACTGAAAGAGTAAATAAGATCCAAAATGTACAATAGACATGGTGAATCAAAAAGAAACTGGTCAAAAGGAAAGAGAGACTGGAATAGGGGAATAGGGAAAAGAAAGAAGGGAAAGGAAAAAAAATTGTATATATATATATAAGATGGTTAAGATAGATACACGACCAATTTTACTTAGTTCATTGAAGAGTAAGGTTTGTGCCAATAATGTTTGGACAATTGAATGCTAATATCTGGTATCCTGAATAACTAACTTAAAGAAAATAATACGTAATGCATTAACCATTGTTACCCTCCCATTATGTTGTTTTGAAAATTTGTTCATTTTTGATTTGTTTTGTTTTTTCTTCTCTTTAAAATAAAAAAAAAAGAATTCATTGAATAAAATCACTGACAGCTGTGTTGTCAATGCACTACGAGCAGGCTACATGGACAAGAAAAGCACTCATTGCAGTCTCATTAAGGAGAGCTCTATTGCTGGACATGAGAGATTCGGACCAATGCTTCTATAGGAAATAAGAGTGGCAAGAAATTCAGGGAGAATTTGGGGTTTGGAGAGTTATGACAATGTTCCAGAAGATGACGCAACTGTATTTGAATAAATGTAAATTTTTGTACATAAATGTAAATTGTTGTACATGAAAAAATAAGATATCTCCTGAAAATAAGCTATATTGCATCTTTTTTTTCTTTTTTTTTTTTGTGGGTACCGGGGGGTCGACCTCAGGACCTCGCGCACCAGCAGGCGCCCGTGCTGCTGAGCGATATCACTGGCCCTTTTTTCGTATGTGGGTTCCGGGAGTCGAACTCGGGCCCTCGCGCTTGCCAGGCAGGCGCGTACACCGCTGAGCCATCTCACTGGCCCTGTATTGCATCTTTTGAGCAAAATTTAATATTGTATAAGACTCAGTCTTATTTTTGGGGAAATACAGTTATGTACGTAGTTCAGGCTGGTCTTGAACTTGCAGCAATCATCCTGCATCAGCCTCCCAAGTGCTGGGATTATGTGCATGTGCTACCACGCCCAGCAAAAATATTGGGTCTTCTGATGCACATATGACTCCAGTCATTTAGGACTTTCATTTCTTACAACATTTCTTAGTTTCTAGATATGTTATGTATTTCTTTTAAATTGGTGCATTAATATTTTATTCTTTTTGATTTTTGTATAAATAAAACTGCTTTTTACTTCATTTCTAGATTGTACATTGCTAGTGTACAATAGATTTTTGCATCTTGATCCTATACCCTTAAACACTGCTTAATAGTTATTAGAACTTTTTGTTTTGTGCTTCCTTGGAATTGTCTAAATATATGACTAATTTGCAAATACAGATATTTTTATTCATCCTTTCCAATCTGAATGCCTTTTATTTCTCTTCTTACCTAATTGTCCTGGCTAGAACCTCCAGCATAGTTTTTTTTTTCTGGTACTGGGGATTGGATCCAGAGCCTTCCTACCAAGCTAGATCCCCAGCCATTTATTTATTTATTTAATCATGAGACAGGGTCTTACTTACTAAGTGATGAAATTTTCTAGGCTGGGCTAGAAATTGTAATCTTCCTGCCTCAGCCTCCCTACAGTGCTGGGATTACAGGCATATGCCATCATGCCCGGCTTCTAGCACAATGTTGAACTAAGACTGCAAGAGCAAATAGCCTTGTATTTCCTGGGGGAAAAGCATTCAATCTTTTACCATGAGGTATGAGGTTGGGAATAGGTTGTTTTTGTGTTTGGTAATGGGACTCAAACCCAGGGATGCTCCGCCACTGAGCTACATCCTTAGCACCACCCCCCTTGCTAACTTGTTCAGGATGGCCTCGAGATTTTGGTCCTTCTGCCTCAAGCTCCAAAGTAGCTGGAATTAAAGATAAGTGCCACCACATCCAACTATTACTTTTTGTAGATACATTTATCAGGTTAAATAAAAACCCTTCTATTACTAGTTGAATGCCTTTCTTTTCTTTTATAAGCAAACCAGGATGGGAAAGAAGAGATTAATAAACTTGGTTTTGGCTTCACAGAGCACAGAAATGTTTAGTAATCATTTTCTGAAACACTCCCAAAATTTTGCTTGATTTTTCTTATTTTTCAGCAAATTATCTTGCTATTTGTTTCAGTTCTGGGTAACATACAATAGTTACATCTGTGTTCTTTCCACTTCCATTTTTCCTGCACAGTGCACCATGTGTGCACCATCACTTTACAGTGCACGTCTATTGCAGCACTTCACATTCTAGGTTCATTGCCATCCTCAATCTTTCCAACAGAAGAGCTATCTGCCATTTTGAGTGGGGGCCAGTTTCTTTGAAGGCTTGGGATCAACAGAGGTTTGCAGTAATAGCAAACTTTGAACGTCAAGTTCCAAGAGCACCAGCTATTAATTTGGAGCGACGAAGATTCTCAGGAGGGAAACAAAAACAAAAACAAGCAAATGTACTGCATAAAACAAAAGCTAGGGTCTGATAGCTGAGTGGTAGAGCATATGTTAGGCACTGGGCTCAATCCCCAGCATCAAACAAAACAAAATAAAACAAAACAAAATAAAACAAAACAAAACAAAACAAAAAGACCCAAAGATTTCAGGTTAAAAAAAATCCCTAACCTATAGATATATAGGCTAATTATAATGAGCACCTTTTCATCACCTACTTTGTGTATCATTAGAGAAATGTCTATTTAGATAATTTATCCATTTTTAAGTTATGTTATTTGTTTTTGTTACTGACATTAAATAAATTGTCTAAATACAAGTCCCTTTTTAGATATTGAATTTCCAAAATTTTCTCTCATTCTGGAGGTTTCTTTTCTCTCTCTCTCCCTCTGTTTTTTGAGACAGGGTCTCACTATGTGGCCTACAGTGGCCTCATACTCATGATCATGCCTCACTCTTCTCAGTGCTTGGATTATAGGCCTGTGCTACCACACCAGGCATTTTTTTTCATATATATACATATATATATATATATATTTTTTTTTTTTTTTGAGACAGGGCCTCTTTATATAGTTCAGGCTGGGCTTGAACTCACTATGGAGCCCAGGCTGGCCTCGAACTCAAGGCAATCCTCCTGCCTCAGCCTCCTGAATGCTGGGATTACAAGTGTATGCCACCATGCCCAGCCAGGCATGTTTTTTCTCTGCTTTTCTTTTCTCTTTTGGCAGCACTGGGATGAAACCTAGGGCCTCACAGATGCTAGGCAAATACATCTCCAGCTCCTTTCATTTTAATTTTTAAGATTTTGAGACAGGGTCTCATTAAACTGTCCAGGCTGGTCCCAAACTTATAATCCTCCTGCCTCAGCCTCCCAAAGTAGCTAGGATTACAGACATGCACCACTGTGTCCAGTTGGAAAATAACTCTTCATACATATATTTTGTCATAAAATTAACACCCCAGGAACAGCTACAGAAAGAAAGATATGACATTTTATTCTGCGATTTTTTTTTCACACCTTGACACACTACTACATATCCCAGGACACATAACCTAGAAAAATAATTTAAGCAAGGATAATGAATGTAACAAGACTTCTACCATATTTAGGATAAGAACACAATTTGGTCAATGAAAATCACTTATCTTCTGTAAATATCTACCCATTAGAGTATATATATATATATATATATATATAGACAGGAGTCTATTCTATGGGATACAAATGAAAATAAATGGGGTTTAGACTGTCCTTTGTAAGTGATTAGTGAATCCTCTGTCTAGAATTAAGAAAAAAATTCAGTCAAAGTAATCCTATAGATGCTAAGCCCCCAAATATATACTGGGGATCAAAATTTTCCCAAGCACATAATAAATCCTATCTAAGGATCGTCAAGAACTAATAATGATATTAAAGTAAACTTCTGAAAATGCTTACAGACCATGGCCAAGTTACTGAGACCTAGTTCAATCCTAACTCATCTGTTTCGAATCCGTCATACCACTTCACTGAAGTTTTCATAATAATAATTAAGAGCTAAGCCACCTGAAATCTTAAACATATGCCTATCACTCAATCTTCTCAGGTACCCCATAATGCAAATTCTATGATTTTCCCCTTGGAGATGAGGAAGCTGGCTTAAAGAGATCATGGAACCTGCCTAAAGTTGCTAATCTTCTGCGTAACAACACCAGAACTCAAACCTACACCTAAATTGAAAGTCTCAACCACTGCATTATCTTTGCAGAGATTCTCTGAACATTAGTCTAATAATCACTTAGGAACCTTGCTGAAAAGACACTAATTAGGAACCACTGCAGGGCACACAATCAGAATTTCCAGGACTTTCTCAGATTCGTAACAGATTTAGGAACTACAAGTTAACTTCCCATTTCCTACACAGTGGAATCTATTTCTTATGCCTAATCCCACCTCCAACTTCCCCAGCAGTTTCCCTCTCTCCTAAGATATGGGCAAAATTCATTAAATTGGCCTCCAAAACTCTTTTCTTCATAGTCTGCCACTCACCGATCTTTTTTGGTTTCATGTTGCCATAAGATCCCTTCTTTGTTAGTTTCTCAGTTTCATCACACGGCCTTCCTTTATAAGGTAATTTGTACATGGTATTCTTTGCCCTGGGATGTTCCTTCCTCTCCCCTTTATCTAGTTAATGCCTGCTCTTTTTCAGGTCTTAATACACTAAACACTTCCTCAGAGAAACTTGTGCTGACTTCCCTGACTATGTCAAGTCCCTAATTATAATTTCTCTTAACACTATGTACCACATTTGCAACTTCATAAATTTATATACATGATTCTCTCTCCCACTATGTAAACTATAAAACTTGACAAAGGTCAACTATGCTTGGTTTTGCTCATCATTGTTATCTCCAGTACTTTACATGAATTAATAGATTGAATGAATCAATAGATTAAAGGCCTTTTAATTATTCCTTAATCAGTCATATTTTCCACTTACATAACAGAGACCTACAGTTTGAATTACAGAGGTTAACTCCTCTCATTATATCTTTTCAATCTTATCCAGACCCAAGATCTTTTCTATCTCTTCACCTATATAATTCCTTCTCTTGCTACAAGGTAAAGCCCATTTCCCCTTTCACAAAGTTCTCTTTAATATTGTAGCCCACAACTGTCTTCTCTGAATTTCCCTATCATTTGTATTTCTATGCCATTCATTTGGCTCTTTTTCATATGCTGCTGTTATCATAGTATAATATTTCATATATAAGTACCTTGTTTTATTTTTTTAAATACAAACATTTTACGGCTCTTAAGGGAAGTTATGGTTTATTTGCTACTAGAGCACACAAGCACATAATAAATTCCCTAAAACATCTGCTGTAGGAATTAATGAAGAGTTTTCTGAAGCTTGCTTTGAAGACTCAGCCTGAAGTTTATCACCGAATTTGGTACTGACCAAATTTCCTTTGCAGGGTACCTTACTATGTTATATTATTTCCCTATATTCTTTAGAGAATATCTCCAGGGTCCCTATTGGTAGACAGATTAAAACAAGTTATTTTAAATTTCCTAATATATATATATATATTTTTTTTTTTTTTTTTTTTTTTTTGTTTTTGTGGGTACCGGGGGGACGACCTCAGGACCTCGCGCGCCAACAGGCGCCCGTGCCGCTGAGCGATATCACCGGCCCCTTTTCGGTATGTGGGATCCGGGAGTCGAACTCGGGCCGTCGCGCTTGCAAGGCAGGCGCTTACGCCGCTGAGCCATCTCACCGGCCCTATTTCCTAATATATTTACAACAGTTCATAATCAGGTATTTCTAAATCCATTACCAAATATTAAAACATTCCATAACTCTTTAGGATAAATCTACATTGTTAATCCTTGTTCGTATCCTCTGAAACTGAAACAATATTTAAGTATTTTAGTACATTAATTTGTATTAAAAATGTATCTCTGCTGGGTGTGGTGGAGCATGCCTGTAATCCCAACACTTGGGATGCTGGAATAGGAGGACAGACAGAGTTTGAGGCCAGCCTACACTACATATTAAGCACAAGGCCAGCCTGAACTATATAGAGACCCTGTCTCAAAAAATATATATATAAATAAATATATGTGCATATACATACAAATCTGAAGAAAAAGATTTCTTTGACTGTAGTCATGGTGCTTACTCCCTTGACTGAATAACATTTACCATAAATCTTTAACCCTATATAAAATGGAGAAATGCTGGGCGTGATGGTGCACTCCTGTAATGCCAGCACTCAGGAGTCTGAGGCAGGAGGACTGCTGTGAGTTGGAGGCCAGCCTGGGCTCCATGGTGAGTTCAAGGCCAGCCTGTACTACATAGCAAAACCCTATCTCAAAAAATTTTTTTTTTAATTTAATTTTTTTAAAAAATAAATAAAATGGAGAAGTGCATTTCAACTCTTTTTTTCTGTAAATTCTAAGCAATTAAGACTTGTTTCTTCAAAACCAGAAAGTAAATTGTTTTCCCCAATTATCCTTAGTCTCACTGGAAAATACAGGAACCACAGAAAAAAAAATTGACAGACAATTTGAAATTTAGGCTATGTATGTCAGCCATTTTAATTGCAAGGATTAGTTTACTTTGAAAGTTTTACGAATCATGACTTTTGTTCCTACTGATAGAAAAAAACAATGTTTGATAAGAAATATCAGTTACATGTACCTATTTCTCTTTAGATGTTCTCATGAACGTTTTATATGGATTTTTTTTTTCAGCCCTGTGTATTGAACCCAGGGCCCTCTGCATGCTAGGCAAATGCTCTATTACTGAACTACATCCCCAATGCTTTTTTTTTTTTTTTTTTGGTACCAGGAATTGAACTCAGGACCTTCTGCTTAGCAGGCAGGTGCTTGTGCCACTGAGCTATATCCCTGGCCCCCCAATCCTTTTTAAATTTTATTTTGAGACAGGGCCTCACTAAATTGCCCAGGCTGACCTTGAACTTGCAATCCTCCTGCCTCAGCCTCCTGAATAACTGGGATTATAGGCATATGCCAGTATGGAATGAATTACTTGTAACAGCTTTATGAAGATATAATTTATGTACCATAAACTATACCCATTTTATTTCTATTTATTTATTTCAAAAATACTGCTGCTAAGAACATTCTCAAACAAATCTTTCTGTAGATATAGGTTTTCATTTCTCTTAGACTTGAAATTACTAGGTCAGGGGCTAAACACTTAAGTGAATTTTTTTTTTTTTTCCAGTGCTGTAGATCAAATCCAGAGGCTCACCTACACTAGGCAAGTACTCTACCACTGCTGGGTGGTGGCACATGCCTGTAATCCCAGCACTCAGAAGGCTGAGGCAGGAGGATAGCTTCAAGTTTGAGGCCTTCCTGGGCTACATGGTGAGTTCAAGGCCAGCCTGAACTACATATCAAGAACTTGTCTCCAAAAAAAAAAAGGTACTCTACCACTGACCTAAACCTTTGGCCTCCCATTAACAGAATTTTTTTCTACTTGAAAGTTTTGAAACAGGTAGAAAACTGGTTTTTCATAAAAATGCAAATATAAAACCCATTTATTGGTATGATAAGATCAACCTGCAGAAGGCTTTGCATTAACAGAACTGTATCATATTTTCCAACTTAGGATCAATAGAAAGCAAATACAAATCCTGAGAGCCTTTGATGTAAATCATAAAGCAAAATGGAGTTTTCACTAGCCTAATCAATATACTAAGATAAAATTCTGTTTTTAAGCATGATGTCTATATCCAACTCCTTGGATATGGCTGACAATTGCTTAAGAGATAAATAAACAGCAGAGGAAGGCTTACACAGTACAAGGAGCAAAAGAATCTTTGTGTAAGGTGGAACTGTTTCTCATTTCCTGAGAAAAAGGTATCAATCATAATACCCCAAAGCTCTTTCTTTTTTTTTTTCTGAGACAGGGTCTCGCTATGTAGTTCAGGCTGGCCTTGAACTCAGTGATCCTCCTGCCTCAGCCTCCCGAATGCTGGGATTACAGGTGTGCGCCACCACGGCCAGCTCCTCAGAGTCTTTTACAAGAGCATATTTCAGAAATTGGACCAAATAAAGTTCTGGTCATGTTTTCTTTCTTTCTATCTATCTATCTATCTATCCATCCATCCATCCATCCATCCATCCTCCCTTCCTGGCACCGAGAGCAAACTTTGAACAAGTAATTAAGAACTGACTGTAAACTTCTACATTAAAAAAGAATTTTTAAAGACACATTTTCAGCCGGCTGTGGTGGTGCACGCCTGTAATCCTAGTACTGGGAAGACTGAGGCAGGAGGATAGCCGCGAGTTCAAGGCCAGCCTGAACTACGCACTGTACATAGCAAAACCCTATCTCCACCCCCTCAAAAAAGACCCCACATTTTCATTTAAAGAAAAAAATCAAACACTGTACAGCAGATGTAACTACCAAACGTCCTACCAATCACAGCTCTCGGGAATGCCACAGATCGTCCAAAATACGCACTTGTTTTAGTCAACAGCTCTTTTCTCGTGCCACAGCTATCCCTAGAGCGTCAGAGAATAGCCCAATGAGTGATTCGTGACTTCTCCCTTTTGATTCCACACCCCGTACCCACAACCCCTCCATCCACCTGCTTGGAGGTGTCAAGGAGACAAGAAATGGTTAAGAGAGCCCAGTAGCAGAAAGAGAAACAAACATCCCTGACAACCCACAGCTGAATAAGCAAGAGCTGTTTATTCACGAACATGTTCCATTTGGGGACTGTTGGCGAGCCCTTGAAAGCTCATGGAAGGCACATTTGAGAAGGTTCCTAGAGAGGGAAAGAATCATCTTTTCTCCCTCCACCCTCTACCTCCAAATACACACTGAGACTCGGTGGCAACGGTCCAGTCAAGGTAGCCCTTACCCCTCCGCCCGCTCAGGAATAACCTCAGGCACTGAGCATCCGACCTCTTGCGGGGGTTGTGTAACGCCCCCCAAATGGGCTCTGACGTGGAAGAGGCTGATTCCACCGCCGGCGGGTTCCCCCTGCCGCCACGGCCCGCCCCGACGCCACAGCCAGGGCTGCGGACCTGGGCGAGAAATGGCCCTTCAGCCCCCTCCTCTCACCTGGCTCAGTCTCACCTGAGGGCAAGAGCTGAGGAGTAAAGAAACAGGTAAGAAGGGCTGACCTTGTTGCTAGTGACAGTGGAGCGGTACATCCTGTTGCTTCCCGGAAAGCGACCCGAAGGACATTTCCCCCTCCCGGGAGGAAGGAAACGGGAGGGCGCCGGCGGAGCGGCCGCGGTGGTCCGGGCGGGCTGGCTTCTAGCGGGGACGGGCCGAGGACTACATCTCCCAGGATGCTCTGGGCTCGCCCTGCGTCGTGACCCCGGCGCGCACGGAGGCGGCGACTCTTACCTCACAGAGGTAGCTCCTCCGGTGGCAGCAACTCGGCGCCCGCGGTACATGGACCGGAACCCCGGGCCGACGGGCAGGAACAGGGGCAGAGATCGCCGCCTCCCCGCGTCAGGCTCCTCCTCCCCGCTCCCCACCGCCTCCTCCGGACTCCTGCTGGCCGCGCACCGCCGCCGCTGGCCTAGCCGAGCCTCCCGGGGAGCCTGGGTGGCAGGTTCGCGGCTGCCACGGGACTGAGGCCTACTCCGCCGCCTCTCAGTGCTATTGTCCTGGGCGGGCCTGGCCGCGACCGGGGCCACTGGGCAGGGCCAAGTGCGCCGGCTCTGCAGAAGATGCCGGACCAAGCCCTACAGCAGATGCTGGACAGGTACGGGCAGCTTTGGGGGAGAACGGGAGCGCCGACCTTCGCTCTGCCCTGCTCGCGCCTGGCCTCGAGACTCCTGGGGCGTGGAGCCCGGCGTGCGGGGGGAGTTCCACAAGCCCGGGGGCCGGGCGAAGGGCAAAAAGTTTGGAGTTTGTACTTGGGGGAGGACAGAGCGCGAGGCCTGGGTCGTAGACTTAGAAACTTAGTTAAGGAGTGGTGTCTAGTTTTGTTGGAATACCGTTTTGAAGTGAAAGGTGCTCCTGTTACCCATAGAATTAGGTTTTTTTCTTATCCTCCCTACCCCCCCCACATTGTAAAGTGTGTGTCAGCGATGTCACTGGGAAGAACCGATTATCTTTCCTAGGGAGTGAGTCCTTCATCCCTTAGAATTGTAAGTTTCTTTCCAAAAACCAATGGTAAGCATTCTCTTAAAAACTTGATAGGTTGATTTCATTCTTTCTCCCCTGCCCCCACCCTATCTGCACCCCAATCTGTAAGGTCAGAGTATCCGCAAGAGAGCCTTAACGGTCATGACTAGAATAGAGGTTATGGAAAACAGCCACCTGAGTCCAACACAACATTTGACACACTTGAGAGTCGCTGAGTTCACTGAGAAAGTTTCAACTTATACGGGGCGAGTTTTCCATTTCTGGGGGGCTCCAGTCGGTAAAACTCTTTGTGAAGTCGCCCTCTGCTGTTCAAATTCTAGCCGGTGGGTTCTCCTATGAGTTTTTTTTTTTTTTTTTTTTTTTTGTGGGTACCGGGGGGACGACCTCAGGACCTCACGCGCCAACAGGCACCCGTGCCACTGAGCGATATCACCGGCCCCTTTTTCGTATGTGGGTTCCGGGAGTCGAACTCCGGCCTTCGCGCTTGCAAGGCAGGCGCTTACGCCACTGAGCCATCTCACCGGCCTCTCCTATGAGTTTTTTTTTTTTTTTTTTTTTTTTTTTTGTGGGTACCGGGGGGTCGACCTCAGGACCTCGCGTGCCAACAGGCGCCCGTGCCGCTGAGCGATATCACCGGCCCCTTTTTCGTATGTGGGTTCCGGGAGTCGAACTCGGGCCTTCGCGCTTGGAAGGCAGGCGCTTACGCCGCTGAGCCATCTCACCGGCCCTCCTATGAGTTTTTGGAAACTCTTAAATCCACTCTGAACCCCTACCCAGGACTTCCTGTCATAGCCTAATTATACCAGCTAATTCATAATGTTTGTGGTTGCTTACAACTTTCAGCAGACATCACTTGACTCCCTGTTCAGCAGGTGATACAGCTTTTTGTGCTGAGTAAAGGTCCAATTGAAAGTAGTTAAATGAAGGACGTCCCTTAGAGATTATACCCAATTAAGTACTCTTTAGGTCTACCACACCCAAGTCACCCAACTCCTCCCACGGTGACATTTCCTTTGGATTTTAGAATTATGAGACAAATTGACAAAAATCATGTCACTGACTTTTTTCAATTTGGATGACTGGTGTTTAGCTAGCTTTTGTTTCAGGTCAACATTCTGACCTGTTTTGTCTACCTCTTTTTCAAATGTTTGGTTTACAAGCTCCTGAAAGGCAAAAACTTACTCATTGTTTACCTTATATCCTAGAGCTTGGCATCAGCAGGTAATCAGGAAATAGTTGTATAATTCATGAACTAATTCATGAACTTTGTCAGTTTATCCAGTTGTCTAGAGGTCTGATCATTTATCCAGTTTTCCTTTCATTATAATTTAGCACACTGGCAAATTCTGACATATTAGCATTTTCCCAGAGGAGACCACCTTCTGCTATTGCCAGTTGCAATCAAATGAGACCCTTGCCAGTGTAGGATATTTTGTAATGATTTTTTTTTTTTCCTCTTGAGGGCCTTCCTTTCACTTTCACTTTCACTTTTATGTGGTGACTTTTACAGTTCTTATGTTCCAGAAGTTCTTTTGGCTTTTCATAAGCTCTTTAGAGACCTCCATAAAATTAAAAGGAAACTAGTGATCTAAGTGGCTAGTGAGCCATTTAAAACTTAACAGTAACGTGGAAATTCTGGCTTCCCTTTACTGAAGCAGGTGACTGTAACACTGGCTTACTCTCACATTTGTGCCTTTTTGACATACCTAAAGATAGTTTGTTGTGGGGTGGTTGTATAGGGGATTTAACCCAGAACTTTGTGCAGGTGAGACGAGTACTCTGTGGCTGAGCTACATCCCCAGCCCTAGAGAGATTTTTCAACCTGACAAAGACCTTTATAGCTAGGTCACTAGTTTGCAACTTAGCTCTCTGAAAATCACCTGAGGAGCATTTTAAAATATGGGTATCCATATTTGAATACTGCCCGGGACCAATGAGATTGTAGGGCCTGGGCGTCTATATTTTCAGAAGCTTTCTAGCCAGTTCTGACATGGGTGAAAACAACTGCCCTAAACCCTAAGGAATTATTTCCTGATCAGTAATTTTGGGCTTTAGAGATGAAAATCATGAAATTCTACTTTTGCCACTTAGTAGCTGTGTGACATAGATTAGACTTAGATTCTTTGGTTTTTTTTTTTTTTTTTTGGTTTTTTTTTTTTTTTTTTTTTTTTTGTCTTTTTGAGGTAGTTTCACTATGCAGTTCGGGCTGGCCTTGAACTCCCAGCGATCCTCCTGCCTCAGCCTCCCAGGTGCTGGGATTATAGGCATGTGCCACCACGCCTGGCTTTTTTGGTTTTTTCAGACAGGATTTTGCTATGTAGTCTGGGCTGGCTTTGAGCTCACTGTGTAGCCTAGGCCAGTCTTGAACTCACAGCGATCCTCCTGCCTCAGCCTCCCCAGTGCTGGGATTACAGGCTTGTACCACTACACCTGGCTATGGGTAGTAATTTTTTTGAGGGACAGTTTAGCTCAGACACCCTTCCAGTTGTTCCTTTCTTTGGTACAGGTGAAGACTAAGGAAATGTGTAAAAAACATTTTGTTCATTTGCTTCTAGGTTTAAAAGTATGTGGGGCCGGTGAGATAGCTCAGTGGTGTAAGCGCCTGCCTTGCAAGCGCGAGGGCCCGAGTTCGACTCCCGGATCCCACATACGGAAAAGGGGCCGGTGATATCGCTCAGTGGCACGGGCGCCTGTTGGCGCGCGAGGTCCTGAGGTCGACCTCCCGGTACCCACAAAAAAAAAAAAAAGAAAAGAAAAAAAAGTATGTATGTATTTTGTAGTGAATCAATTTTTAAATGTTTGTACTTACTGAATTTAATAAACACTGAGTGCCTACATATGCCCAGTCTCATTCTAGGACCTTGGTTTATAATAGTAAATGTAATGAAAATGCTCTTAAGGAATTTAAATTCTGATGATCTTTGTGTTCCATAAACTCTTCAGAATGAAGACTATTTTAATTGTAACATACATGGTATGTTCATTATATACCAATTAATCTTACATATTAATCTTTTCCTTTACTTTTTTTTTTTTTTTTTTTTTTTTTAAGACAGGGTCTCCAAAACAAAACAAAAAAAGGACAGGGTCTCACTCTAATCCTGGTTGGTTTTGAATTTACTAAGTAGACCAGGCTGGCCTCAAACTTGGAATCTTCCTCAGCCTCCCAAGTGCTTGGATTACACCATGCCCAGCAGAGTTTTCAAACTAGTGGCAATTTATTAACAGCTGAAGTTGAATTACCTTGTTCTTTGCAAATAACTAATACAGCCATTATTTATCTTGATAAATTTGATCATTGCAGTATTTGTAAGTAAAAGAGCATATTTGTGTACATGTATTTTAATTTTTTTTTATTTTAGGTAAAAATAACTTTATGATGTTAGAGAGTTAAAAACACACACACATAGTTTATAGCCATGCATGGTGGCACATGCCTGTATTCCCAGCACCCCAAAGGCTAAGTGAGGCAGGAGGATCACAGGAAGTTCTAAGCAAGTCTGGGCAATATAGTGAATTTGAGGGCAGCTGGAACTACATAGTGATACTTTGTACCAAATAAATAAATAGCTAGGTAGTTTATGGCTCTTGGGGTCATGATGAACAAAACAACATGAGATTAAATCACAGACAAGAGAAAATGATACAAGGGGAGTGCTAAACACCAGATATATGAGGCTGCTACCAGGGTAACATGGCATTGTGGCTTACAGTAAACTTACAAATAGGATCACACTGTGAAGCAGCAATAGCATGTGTAGTACAGTAAATACCCCAACAAGGGACAAAGTTGTATACTATCATTATCAAGTATCAGATACTGTACATAATAGCATATATTTACACAAACTGATAGAGTAGTAGATTTGTTTGTATCACCATCACCACAAGTAAAGCATGGCGTTGTATGTTGCCATGGCTAACAACATCATTAGGTGACAAAGTTTTTAGCTCTATTATAATTTAGGTCCCCACCCACCATCATATATTATAGTCCATCACTGGTGAAAGTATCGTTTCCCAGTGCAAGACTAAATATGAACTAAATCTGATTAATCCACCCTTACAGATGAGCAAGCAAACTTAGCAAGTTGAAATAAATTGTCAAAGAACACACAGTGTCTTAGTCATTTTCCATCACTGGGACAAAATACCCAACACCCACAATTTAAAGGACATGTTTATTTTGGCTTACAATTTTTATAAAATATGCTCCACAGGCAGCCGGCTCCAGGGCAGGAAGGGCATGATGGAAGGGCCTGGCAGAGGACAGCTGCTCACATAATGGCGGTCAAGAAGCAGAGAGTGAAGGAAGGAGCTGGGAAGGGAGTTGTACCCTTCCAGATCAAACCTTCAATGAACTGCCTCTTCCAACCAGAGCCAGCTTCCTAACAGCATATTCAGTCCTGAACTCTTCAGTAGATTAATCCACTACTGAGTACAGCACCCCTGTGATCCAGTCACCCTCCAAAAGGCTCTGAACCCATGAGCCTTTGGGGAGACACTTTAGATCTAAACCATATACACAGCTATGGTCTAACACAGGTAGAATTTAAACTCCAGTGGTCAGATTTCACAATTCTCATTCACTACCATGTGGTCTCTGATCTGCTATATTCAAAGATATGGGTCAGCCTTTATGAATCAATCATTATCTCTTTCTCTTTGACTTGTTCCAGTAGTATATATGTCTGACATATTAATGGGAAGATGTTACTCTAGACATGAGTTTCCCCAAAGCCCTCAGCATATCCTTGTTCCTCAGAATGTAGATAAAGGAGTTCATCGTGGGTGTCACTACAGTGTACATCACTGAGGCTGTTGCACTCATCCTGGAGGACTGAGTGCCTGTAGAACTGAGGTACACTCCGAAACCTTCTTGTCCCTGAGTGTTTCTCTTTACACACTGTCTTGGATAGGTCGGTTGGTGGCAAAATCATCCTATCTGAACAAAGATCTTGGTGAATTCTCTTCGTAGTCTTCAGGTCCTGTTCCAGCTGGACTATCAGAGTAGGTTTGCTGAGCTGATGTCTCAGGGAAGCCAAGTTTCTATAGTTCTCCAGCATCACATTTCAGTAGAGTTCTCTCTCAGATGGGTCCAGCAGTTTCCACTCCCCACTGGTGAAGTCTCAAAGGTTACAGAGTTCTGTGACTCACAGTGGATGTTTTCCATTTCTGTGATTCTCTGACATGCACAAGCAGGGACTTGAACAGATAGAGCAAGTATAATAAATGGATTTGCATCTGCCATTTTGCAAGGCTGCAAGTTAATACACCCTGACAGCAACCTGCTTCTTATCTTGCTGCCAGTGACCACTCCAGGAAAGGTTAGAAAAACCAAAATCGAGGTTCAAACATTCAGAGACAGCTCAACTGGTGACCACATGGTGCTCTCCTTCATTTTTGGATACGTGTATATGTATTTTAATTCTTTCACTTTTATAAATAAGCAACTATTTTATGTAAATTTATTTGAACTTTTAAGCTACTGTGTAAACAGTTGTTTGAAAGCAGTGGTAGTGGAGGTGATTTTTCCAGTGTCATGAATGATTTGAGGTCACAAATATCATTGCCCTGAAATTATAATCATTCATGAGCTTTAGCTCTGACCGGGCCCTTGAACTTTGGTCAGCTGAAGTCTATTATGTATTACTTTATCACTACCTACTTAATGATCTTTTTTTTCTTTTGTGTATGTTTGTCTCTTCTGAGAGATACTTCAAAAAAATGGGGCTTTTTCTTCCCCCATCTCACAGTAAACACTCAGGAATTTAAGGCTGTTTTGCATCACTTATTTGCGCCTAGTGAGTAGGCAAGGAATGTAGCTGTGGCATCCCCAGTCCCCAGAACTGTCAGATGGGAGAAAAGGTCTGCTTCCGTTGGCCCCTCCTACAAGGCAAAGTGAGTGAGAATCCTCTCTGTGAGGATGTTAATCGTTTACATATGTGTATTTCATTAGAGAGATGAGAAACTACTCTTATAGAATCTTGCTATAGCTTTTTCTGCTTTATATAACTGTCTCAATTTCTGTTAAAGCAGTTTCACATTCCCTTTCATCAGAGGACATCTTTTTCTCGATCATACCACTATTCCATTTTGATAATTACAACCAATACCTGGAATTGAAAACAAAATTCATGGTTATATTTGCTTCCGTCTATATGTAAAAAGTGGAAATGGAGCTGGGTGTGAAGGCTGAGACAGACAGATTGCTGTGAGTGCTAGGCTAGCCTAGGCTACATAGTGAATTCAAGTTCTGCCCAAACTACGTAGCAAGACCCTGTCTCAAAAAAAAAAAAAGTGGGAACACTGGCCTAGCATGGTGATACATGCCTGTAATCCCAGCACTGAGGAGGCTGAGACAGTAGGAGGAGACACTGTCTTAAAAAAAAATGTGGAAACATTTCAGATAAAATTCCCTTTGAGCACTCTCCCCAGTCCCATATCTTCCTCTCATCCTCACTCCAATATCGTTAAATGGGTTTATATTCCAGCCTTCTTTATTTAATGCTTTTATATGTAAAACTGTATTAACATGCCACTTTTTTTTCCTTCATCTATTCCATTAAGACATTTTGTTTCTTCATTATCTCAATATAATTTGGCTTTCATTAACCTTTCTTATCCTTGGCTATACTAAAAGTATATTAAAGGTCACCAATAATTTTTTTTTTGGGGGTACCAGGGGTTGAACTCAGGACCTCTCATGCCAGCAGGCATCCGTGCCGCTGAGCGATATCACCAGCCCTTTTTTTGTATGTGGGTACCGGGAGTCGAACTCAGGACCTCATGCTTGCCAGGCAGGTGCTTATGCCACTGAGCTATCTCACCAGCCCCATCAATAATTTCTTGATCAGTAATGATTTTTTCTTCATTCTTACATCCTTGACATACATGAAGTAGAGACAAAACTGATGCCACCACCTCTTCTTACTGCTTAAAAATAGGTTCTATTATACTATTCTGTTTTTCTACCTTTTCCTTTTTTCTCATTATGCCTCACTTTACATTTTATGTATGTATGTATGCATGTATTTAGGTTTTTTGAGACAGGATCTCGCTGTGCAGTTTAGGCTGGCCTTGGACTCACTATGTAGTCTAGGCTGGCCTAGAACTCACGGTAATCCTCCTGCCTGAGCCTCCTGAGTGCTGGGATTACAGGTGTGCACCACCACTCCCAGCGACATCTTTTCTTCCTTTAATCCTCGGTTTTCAACCCTCTGCGTTTATCATTCTGAAAAAGCATACTCACTATCTTACTTTCACCTCTATCTGAGCAACACCCAGATCTGTCTTTACTTTTAACAGATCTCTCATTCCATTTGTGGTTCATTTCTAGCTGGTCAGTGAACATTTACATTTGTGTGTATACAGTGTTAACAATTTATCTAGAACTATACTACTGTTTCCCCAACTATTTATCTCAATTTTTTTGCATTTTTTAATTTGATTGATACATTTTAGATATACATAATGATAGCATTCATCATAGGGAATTTGTACCTGTACATGATATATCTTGCTGCTGCTTTTTTTGTTTATCTCAATTTCTAATCTTTGATATAGTCATTCTTCCAGTCCAGCAGCTATAAAATCTGTCTTTTCCTTTTTACTTACTTACTTCTTTCCAGATCTACTTACCAGGTATTATGTGGATTCTTCTTCCTCTGGCTCCAGTTATTTTGGTCCAGGTTGACTTACAAAGTAGTAGCAGAATTGGCCAGGGCACAATTAGGATCATGCCATTTACATTCTTGAAAACCTGCCAGTCTGTGTCTACTATAAGAACAAAAATCTAAAATCTTTCAAGAGTCTAATGTGCCCTAATTACTTTAACCATTTCTCTTGCCTTCTATTTCATTGTTCCCTGAATATATGCTGCTCTTTCATCTCTTTATTTTTGCTTTAGATGCCTTTCTTAACACCTGGCCAACTCTACATATCTTTAAAATAAGCTCGAATAATCATACTGATGCCTCATATGGCTACCCCACCCAGAGTAAAGTCTTCCTGTGTGTCCCTACAACCATTATCCATATATCATAGTATATCATTTTGTATTGTAAAATTTTTAATGCATCTATCCCATGTCCAGGAGTTTACCACACACATATACCTTCTACCACCACCTGATGGATTTGACTGGAAGTTCACTGACAAAATGAACTTGCCAAGCCTTGTGGCACATGCCTGTAATCTGGTGCTGAGGCAGGGGGATGCCACAAGTTCAAGGGCATCCTGGGCTACATAGCAAGACCCTGTCTCTTAAAAAAAAAAAAAAACAGTTCTCATTGAGAACAGAAACTGCCTGTATTACTGTGACATTCATTTGAATCACAGTATCTTTTTTTTCATTCTTTATGATGTATTAATGCTTGGGAATAATCTTTTTATTTTTGTACTGAGCATGGAACCCAGGGCTTTCACACTGAGCTACACATCCCCAAACTCTTTTTATTTTTTATTTCGGACAGGGTCTCACTAAATGAACTTGAAATCCTTATTCTATTTAGCTAGAATAATCTTGTAGAAATGCTATTGTTTTGGGCCGATGATATAGCTCAGCGGCATAAGCTCCTGCCTGGCAAGCATGAGGTCCTGAGTTCGACTCACCGTACCCGCATATAAAAAAAGAAAAAAATAGAAATGCTATATTTAAAAATCTCATTTGCTTAAAACCTTCTGGTTTGTTTGTTTTGTGTTTTGGAGATGGTCTCACTATGTAGTTTTTCAGGCTGGCCTTCAACTCATTATGTAGCCTGGGCTGGCCTCAAAGTTGTGACAATCCTCCTGGCTCAGCCTCCCCGAGTACTAGGATTACAGATGTGCAGTACCACACCTGGCTGAACCATCTGTTTTTTTGTTTGTTTTTGTGGTTTTGTTTTTTTGAGACAGGGTCACGGCTATGCAGTTCAGGCTGGTTTTGCACTCACTGTGTGAACTCTCTGTGATCCTTCTGCCACAGCCTCCCAAGTGCTGGGATTACAGGAGTGCGCCACCACACACAGCTCTTCCGTATTTTCTTGCTGCTTATTAAATTCAAATTCTTTAGCCTGGCCTTTAGGATCTTCCAAAATATCATCATCATTCACATTTATTGTGATCACTATTATGTTGTGCTTTTTTTGTTTTTTGTTTGATTTTTGCAGTACTGCGTATTGAACCCAAGGCTTTGTTCATGCTAGGCAAACACTCTATCCCCTAACCCTTTGTTGGGAACTGTAGGATGTAGTCCCCAGTCCTTTTTATTTTTTATTTTGAGACAGTCTTGCTGAGTTGCCCAGGCTGACCTTGAATTTGCAATCCTGCTTCAGCTTCCTGAGTAGCTGGGATTACAGGTAGGCACCATTACATCCAGCCTTATTAATTATATATGTTTAAGATATTCAGTACATGGCAGGCACCAACTACCTTTATAATGTCTTTCTTTATGAATAAGTATATAAATCTTTTTTTGCTTAGGCCGAACTGGTTTGCTTACTTTTCTCCAAACACATTTGTACTTTTTGGCTTTGGGGTTTTTTTGTTTTGTTTTTGTAGTACTGAAGGATTGAACCCAGAGCCTTTGCACTAAACTATATCCCCAGCCTCCTTTTCACTTTTTATTTTGAGACAGGGTCTTACTGAGTTGACCCAGCTGGGCTCAAACTTGCGATCCTGCTGCCTCAGCCTCCCACAGTGCTGGGGATTATAGGCATGCACCACCATGACTCACTTTTTGTTGGCATTTTATTTCAAAGTTCTACCCATTCTCCCAGACCTAAAGGTTCTATACCTCATTTATATAGTGTTTCTTAATTTCAACCAAAAATATTTTTCCCCTCCAGATTCATGTGGCAGGTCCTCTCTAATGACTCTTAATTCTTCAAATGCCACAGTTCAAAATTCATATTTATATGGCACATTGAGATAAACTGGAAAGGAGTTGGATTCTGGAGGAAGCTTTGTATGGCAGTTTAAAAGTACTCTAGCAAAATGGCTATAATGTTCTAACAAATGGAAAAAGGGAAATTTTTTTCTCAAATAAACATATGGCGGCATAGGCTTATGTGTACCAAAAAAGTCAATGTTTTGGAGATAAGGCCTAGCTTGCATCCATGCCTCTCTGCTTACTGTGTGGCCTTGATCTAATCACTTACTCTTTCTAGGCTTTTGCTTCCTTGTTTAAGGTAGAAATCATTTTGCTTTCAGAGTTTAAGAAGATCAAAGATAAAGAGCACAGTACAAATACTATACATACTGTAAATGATTTCTTTCACTGTGATTTATAGTCTTCAGCTTTGCCCTTTGGTAACGTGTCATGATTATGGTTATACCTTTTTGACATGTCTAGATATTTTAAGTTACATTCCATTTGGATGACCAGATATAGAAAGGGACTTGTGGTCTCTATGTTTTTTGGGTTTTGTTTGTTTGTTTTTGAGACAGGTTTTCACTATGCCATAGAGGCTGGCCTTGAACTCACTTTGTAGCCCAGCCTGGCCTCGAACTCACAGCGATCCTCCTGCCTCAGCCTCCTGAGTAGTGCTGGGATTACAGGTGTGTGCCACCACTCCTGGCTGTCTATGGTATATTTCCTGTTCCAGAGACTGGTTGAGAAATTTTTAATCCTGAAGTAACAAGCAGTGTGCATTGTCTTCCATTGTTAAATGGGGCCTTCCTTGCGTTAAACGTGTTTAAAGAGTGCTTGTTCTCTTTAAGGCAGTCATATAAATACTACATTGTTATGACACTCTATATCAGTGATAGCAAACCTTTTAGAGCTTTCAGTGATACAAACAGCCTGCTGTGGCATGCATGCCATAGGTTTGCCACCACTGCCCTATATAATCCAGGCACAGCAATTTAAACATGTTCATTTAGCTAGTCCCCCAGCCCCTTCCCTGTCTCCCTCTCCCTCTCCTTTCTTCTATTAATGCTACACTCTATTATGGTACACTCATTTATGTGGGGGGGTTGTTTTTGTTTTTTGGTGGTTTTGGAATTGAAGCCAGGGCATTCCCACTGATCTACATCCCCAACCCCCTTTTTATGTTTTATTTTGAGATATGGTCTCACTGAGTTGCCCAGGTTGGGTTCAAACTTGAAATCCTTTAGCCTTAGTCTCCCAGGATGCTAGGATTACAGATGTGCACTACCATATCTGCCTTACACTCCAGCTTTTATCATAGTGACTTCAATCACAATAAGCCTCTTATATCCCACATTTTTCTAATAATCCAAGATAAGCACCTATAATTTAAATCTTCAATGATAGGCTTTATTGTCAGTTGTCTTTTTAGATAAGCCATGCCTATCTTAGTTAATTTGCCAGTAAGAAAGTATTTAATTTAGTTATATACCAGTAAGAAACTGTGTAAGTTCCCCCTCTGAAGACTTTTCTACATACCTTTTTTTTTTTTGGGTATTGGGAATCAAACTCAGGACCTCGCACTTGCCAGGCAGGCACTGTACTACTGAGCTATATCCCTGGCCCCCTTTTCTACATACTTTTTAAAAATAATTAACTTCTTGGGAAACTGAGGCAAGAAGGTTGCAAGTTCAAGACCAGCCTGGGCTATAGAGCTAGACTTCATCTCAAAAAACAAAAAATAAAAAACCATGGTTAAGTCACAAATGGATCCTATGAAGTGAGGTTGTCTTTGTTACGGATCCTTTCCCAACTTTGTCTTAATAGAACCTTTCTGCTTCAGCCACATTGGTCCATTGGAGCAAATGAACATATGCTCATTTCCTCCTCTAAGCCTGCTTATGTTGTTTATTTTATTTCAAATAACCTCACTCTTTCCAGTCTAAAATTATTAGTAGTAATCTTCTTTTCATCAGACCTCAGCTACTTCGTCCTTTTTCTTATTCTCATCATCACATTTTTGTCTTACTTATGGTTTCTAATGCCTTTCTTTGACACTTGTTTTATGTGGTTTTTATTTGATCCTTGTATGCCTACGTTTGTTTCTTAACTAAACTGTAAGTTCTGTAAATGTAGTTTCTTTTTTTATTTTTTATTTATGTGGGTAACAGAATTCGATCTCAGGACCTCACGCTTGCCAGAAAGCACTTGTGACACTGAGCGATATCACTGGCCCTTTTTTTCCCCTTTATGTGGGTTCCAGGAGTCGAACTCAGGACCTTGCACTTGCCAGGCAGGCACTTACGCCGCTGAGCCATCTCACTGGCCCTGTTTTGTTTTGTTTTGTTGTTGTTTTGAGACAGGGTCTTGCTGTGTAGCCCAGGCTGGCCTCAAAACTCACAGTCATCCTGCTACCTCAGCCTCCTAAGTGCTGGGGTTACAGGCGTTCACCACCACACCCAGTTTAAATTTTACTATTAAGAATAAAACTGGCAGGCCGGTGAGATGGCTCAGCGGCATAAGCGCCTGCCTGGCAAGCTCAAGGTCCTGAGTTCAACTCCTGGAACCCACATACAAAGAAAGGGCTGGTGATATCGCTCAGCGGCACGGGCGCCTGCTGGTACGCGAGGTCCTGAGTTCGACCCCCGGTACCTACATAAAAAATAAATAAATAAATAAAACTGGCAAAGAAAAAAAAAATGACTTTTAAATAATACAGAATTAAACGATCTTTTATAAATCAATGTATAGTATATTAGTTATAGCAAACCTTTTAGAGACCGAGTGTCCAAACTGTAATCCCAAACCCACTTATTTATCAAAAAGTACTATCACTGCAATTAAACCTGAATACAGTACTGAGGTTTTAGTTTAGAAAAAACAACCCATACACGTGGCTTGTGTGACAAGAGTGGACTGTTTGCCCCCTACAGCACACATGCCATAGGTTTGCCACTACTGATCTATACATTTTTCTAAGGAATAGGTAATGTTCTTTAGATTTGTCTCATTTAGTTCTCTTTTATTGCCTTCATATAATGATGGTGAATTGTTCTTTGATATCTGAGCTAATTGTGATACTTCCCTTTACTTTGTAAACTACTGTGCCCGAACTTGGTGGATGGCGTGATGTGTAAGTAAACAGTGTGTGTATTAGAAAGCAGGAGGCATTTAGAAAGGCTGGTGGAAGGAAAAGAGTGGAAGAGAATGCATTGAGAGAGTTAGAAGGAATATCTTAAATAGCGATGTGGCTTATTGAAAATTGGGAGATGGATGGGAATCCAGGATTTTTTTTCAGTGAATACAAAGGTGCCAAGCAGAATCACAGTACTTTCTGTGTTTATGGTAACAAAATTATATCCATAAATTCTAGGCATAGATATAAAATTGACACCATCGCTGTCATCATAATCAATGATAATGCTAGTGCATTTGGAGATTGTATATATGCCAAGCAATTCTTAAGTAGTTCTTGATCTCATGTTTAATCTTTTACAATAAAGGACCTTAAAACTTTTTTTTTTTTTAATGTTAAAAGCTTCTTTGGCATTCTGGTTAAACCTACTCCTTCTCAGAATGCTTTTGAAAGAATAAAACAATATGTGGTGTTAGTGATAAAAGCAATTATATTGAAATATAGCTATCCAAATGTTAAAAATCATATACTAATATGAGCTTAATACATTAAAATACAAGATTTACCAGTTGGTCTAATTAATTTCAAATTAGTGATGGGGTAAGTGTTATTTTGGGATCTGTGTAGCTGTAAAATACTATGAAATTTTCTGTTGCTACATATACTAATTTAATTATCATAGCTAATATTACTGTGGTTTGTTTGTACACATCATTGAAGAAAAAACTAAATTTTACTTAGAGCTTAGTGAAAATAAACATGTAATTTCTTTTCCCTATCAAATTCACTAACCCCTTCCAAATCTTCCAGTATTAGGGATTGAACCCCAGGCCTCATGCATACTAGGCAAGTCCAGTGCCACTGAGCTACATCTCCAGCCCTGTTACAATTTATTTGAAACAGGGCCTCGATAAGTTGCCCAAGTTGGCCTCAAACTTGTGATCCTCCTGATTTAGCGTCCTGAATAGCTGGCATTACAGATGTATGCTAGCACACCTGGCAGCTTCTAAATTTTTCATAGTCCCACATTAAGAACTCCTGGTTTACAACAATAATGTGAAAAAGATTCTATCATTAAACATATAGTAAGTGGTGAGCAGTGATTTCAATCCAGGCAATCTGGCTCCTAAGCTCAGGCTCTATAATAAGCTAAACTATCCAGAAATCATAGTCTTTTCTCCAAATTAATTTAGCTTTTCTTCCTTTAGAAAACAGTGGCTTATTTGGGATGTGGTTCATTGGTAGAGCAGTTGCTTAGCATGCACAAAGCCCCACGTTTGATACCCAACAGTGCAAAAACAAAAAATGTAAGCATTTTACTTACTGTTAAATTTTAAAACCAAATAATTAAAAATGTTTATTTATAGGGATTGGGGGGATGCTTAAAAGTACCGGGCTTCAAGTTCATAAATCTTAAAAATTTAGGTATTTCCAAGTGTTGAACTTTTCCTAGCTTAACTTCATATAACTTTTTTTTGTTTTATTTTTGAGACAGTGTCTCACTATGTAGTCTGGGCTGGCCTCAAACTCACACTAATCCTCCTGCCTCAGCTTCCTGAGTGCTGGGATTATAGATGTGGGCTGCCATGTCTGGCTCCTTGTTTAATACAATAGAGTACATTTCTTTTTATATATTTTTTTCCCCATGGTGATTTAGAGGAACTGTCTTCAAACCAGTATTAATATTTCAAAACTATTTGGCCATTTTCTAACTAGTTGGATATACATCTATTGTATAATAAGTTATTTCACATCTTCAAGTAAGAAAAACACTGAATATGAAGAATAAAGACAGACACAGCTAACTGGATACAATGAGAATCTGCTCTAAGTATTTCTCTGAGGCAAGACCACCACACTCCTACTCAGTAAACAAAACCATCCTTATAATTCAAAAGACCTTTTTTCATTTTTAGCAATTCTGGGTATTGAACCCAGGGCCTAGAGCACCTTAGCTGCTTGCTATTCAAGTGCTGAGTGCCAAAACTACAAACTACATCCCCAGCTTTGTGCCATGAAATCACAGGGAATAGGTTCTAGCGACTCAGGCTTCTTTCCATTGGTTCTCATAGAATATGCTTTGGGTAGGGCAGGTTGGCACTTCAGTTGAACCTAGGTTGGGATTGAACCCTTCACATGTTTCAGGAAGCTACCTCGAATCTTTTTTGGTTTTTTTTGGTTTTTGTTGTTTTTGAGACAGGGTCTCACTATGTAATTTAGCCTGGCCTTGAACTCGCTGTGTTGCTCCTGTCTCAGCTTCCTGAGTTCTGGGATTACAGGCCTGTGCTACCCCCGCCTGGTTTATCTTGGCTTTTAGAATGCTTAGTGCACACTTTAATTCTCTTGGCAAGAATCTCACCCTGATCTTGCTTATTTACAACAATACCCACAGCATGCTGTGGCGTAACACTGTAGACTTCTATTTTTGCCATGCTAACATTTGTGTGGCATTCCTTTTTGAACAGCATTCCCTTGATGTCTACAATATAACCCTTTTTGTAAATCACATATATGTGGCCGAATTAACAACTATTTTCTGAAAGGCTTAGAGTACGTTGTCTTAGTTACTTTTCTCATTGTTGGGACAAAATACTCAATACCCACAAGTTAGAGGAGGAAAGATTTATTTTAGCTCACAGTCTAAGGGGTTTCAGCCCATAGTCAGCTGGCTTCAAGGCAGGGCAGCATGGCAGAGGGACATCGAAGAGAAGAGACAGTTCGTGGCATAGCAGGCAGGAAACAGTGAGCCTTCCTTCCTTCCTTCCCTTCGTATTCCATACAGGCACCACCTGTTGCTGGTGCCACCCACACCCAGGGTGGGCCTTCCCATTATCCACACCCAGAACTATGCTGAATTGATTCAGTGGACTAATCTAGTATGACACACCCATGATCCAGTCACTTCCCAAATGCCCTACCTGTGAGTGCATGAGGCCCTGGGGGAACATGTAGACGTAAACCAAAACATATACTGGCTTATTCTCTTTCTCTTTGCATTTGTCATTTTGGTGAATTACTGGAAGATGATGGTTTTGGCTAGAAATGGAATTTTATTTCTGTATTATGATGAGCTAAGGAGACTTACAAAGGAAGAAGTATGGAAGAAGAAAGACTCCCAAACTTTATGTATCAGAGTCACCTGAAAGGCTTTAAAAACAATGTCAGGCACCACCGAGTTTTGATTCTGTAGGTCTGAGATTATTTGCATTTCTAGAAGTTCAGATGATGCATGTGACTCAGAACTAAGCACTCAGTTCTGAGAGAGTTAAAAGATTAGAAGGAACAGGGCAAAAATTTATTTATTTATTTATTTTTTTATTTTTATTTATTTATTTTTTTTAATGTGGGTACCAGGAGTCTACCTCAGGACCTCGCGCTTGCCAGCAAGCGCTTGTGCCGCTAAGCGATATCACCGGCCCTTTTTTTCCTTCATGTGGGTTCTGGGAGTAGAACTCAGGACCTTGCACTTGCCGGGCAGGCGCTTAGGCCACTGAGCTATCTTACTGGCCCAAAAAATAAATTTAAAGAGAAGGAAATTCTTAAAGTTTAATAAGAATTACAATTGCTGTTTTCCTTGGGGGTGGAGTTTGCAGGGTCTTTAGTTTTTTTTGTGTACATATGTGTTTTGTTTTTTTATGATGCTGAGGATTAAACCTAGGGCCTCTTGCATACTAGGCAAACACTCAACCACTAACTACACCCTTAGCTGTTGTCTTTTGAAATGAAAAGTAGCCAATTATTCTTACCTTTGTAAGGTAGCATTCAAAATTGCAACTCTAGGGCCGGTGAGATGGCTCAGTGGCATAAGCGCCTGCCTTGCAAGCGCAAGGGCCCGAGTTCGACTCCCGGATCCCACATACGGAAAAGGGGCCGGTGATATCGCTCAGTGGCACGGGTGCCTGTTGGCGCACGAGGTCCTGAGGTCGTCCCCCCGGTACCCACAAAAAAAAAATAAAAAAAAAAAAAAAAAAAAAAATTGCAACTCTATAAATTGTAATATTAAGATGTATAATAGCCGGGCATGGTGCCACACACCTGTAATCCCAGTACTCACACTGTGATGTTGATGCCAGCCTGGGCTACATAGTGAGTTCAAGGCCAGCCTGAACTACCCTGGGAGACCCTTCTGAAAAAAAAAAAGATATGTAATAACTTGTATCAAAGTACATTTATGTTATACTGACTCTGAGATGCAAATGTCATGGTATTAGTAAAAAGTTCAGATTTGAGAATGTTTGATTTTTGTCTTTATTGGCCTTTTTTAAATCTAAAGAGTGGCCTGATCTAATAGCAGAATCGAGATCATATTTTGCCCAATGCGTGAAAGAAAAGCTTACAAAGTCAAAGTACTTGCATTGGGAATTAAGTTAACTTTTCTGCTCAACTTTCAGTGAGAAACAAAGCTGTTTACAAAAAAAATCTTGTGTACTTATAAAAGCTCTTTAGCATTTATATTATGTGATTGTATTGGGGCCATCTCTTGGTGTCAAGTACTCTGTATCAACAGTGTTTTGTTGGCACATAATGTGACTCCGATTGGTTAAGCAAAAAAAAAAAAAAAAAAAGACAAATCCATTGGTTTACAGTGCAGGAATATGTTTAGCTTCAGCCACAGCTTGGTGTCCATGTTTCAAACAATGCCATTAGTTTCCATTTTTCAGCTTTGCTTCCTCTTGTTTTTGTTTTTTGAGACAGTCTTGCTCTGTAGTTCAGGCTGGGCATGAACTCACTATGTAGTCTGGGGTAGCCTCGAACTTGAAGCAATCCTCTTGCTTCAGCATCTCCAGTGCTGGGATTACAGGCATGTGCCACCATGCCCCATTTCCTCTGGATTCTTTCGGGTCTACGTGGTGGCTCTCCTGGCAGCAGCTGCTTCACAATCTCTTATCTCCAAGCTCTCCTGAAGAAAATCTGTGCAGCAATTTTTCCAAGTTCTGAGATAAACTGTGATTAAGACCAGCTTTATGGACCTAGTTTCCCAATCACCATAATCTGAGGGTTGGGGTACAGTGGCCAATCTAAAATTTACTCTTCCAGAAACTGAGGATGAAGCTAGGACTAACTGCCTAAACTACAAGTGTGGGTGATGTTGGAGGAAGAATGATTTTTCACAGAAAGGATGGGATACTGTTTCTTCCTAGAAAAGAGGAAATTTGTTATATTTGTTATATATTATATATTTGTTATATATTAAATTTGTTATGTATTAAGTGGCAGATTTCTGCTGTCCCTTCCATGCTAAGATTTTTTGAAAATTTTAAACCAGTCATCTCAAGCATCTCTTTCCTGCTTCTTAAAAAGTGGGGGTAGGGCGAGGCGTGGTAGCACACATCTGTAATCCCAGTACTCGGGGAGGCTGAGAAAGGAGGGTCGCCGTGAGTCCTAGTGAGTTCCATCCTGGCCTGAACTACATAGCAAGACCCTGTCTCAAAAAAAAAAAAAAAAAAAGTGGGGGTAGGATTGGGAAATAGTTGTAATAGAGATTTCATTAAATCTGGGGGTAGGTTATGGAGAAGTGGGGAGGGAAAGTATAATTATAAGATCTTCCCAGGTGATATTCCTGGTTAATCTACCAAAAGTTAAAAATATAACATGGAAAGAAAGGATTCACGTGCATACATGTTCCCTTTCCTTTTTTTGACCCTTTAAGAATAATGACACTGTCTAAAAGGCTAAATATTGGGCCGGTGAGATAGCTCAGCGGCATAAGCGCCTGCCTGGCAAGTGCAAGGTCCTGAGTTCAACTCCCGGAACCCACATAAAGGAAAAAAAAGGTCGGTGATATCGCTCAGCAGCACAAGTGCTTGCCAGTCCTGAGGTTGACTCCTGGTAGCCACGTAAAAAAAATAAAAATAAAAATGCTAAATATTTGCCTAAAAACATTTTTGTGACTTTTTTCTTGTTTCAGTGCTGAGGATTGAACTCAGGGCCTTGCTGCATACTACACAAGCTATCTACCAACTGAGCTACATCCCCAGGCTTTATGTGGCCTTTTTATGTGCTATAATTTCCCCTATACCCAGCCCTAATGAGTGGATTTTTTTCATATTAAGTACATTAAACTGATAACTAGTAACATACATTAAATTCTTTAAACTTAACATTTTCTATGCTCATATTTACATTAAGAATATTTAGTCATCAGAAATAATTCTAAATTTCTAATTTAAGCATCCTGTAATTGTCTCTTTCACACAATTTGCTTTCTCCAGCCTCTTTGCTTTTGAGGGGTTTGGAAGTATTGGAGATAGAATCCAAGCCTCACACATGCTAGGTAAGTGCTCTACCACTGAGTTACATCCCCACCTCTGTTTATTTATGGTGCTATGGATTGAACCCAGAGCCTTCGCACTGAACTACATCCCTAGCCCTTTTTACTTTTATTTTGAGCCAGGGTCTTGACAAGTTGCTCAATTGCCCAGGCTGGGCTCAGACTTGGAATCCTCCCATCTCAGCCTCCCAGAGTGCTGGGAATTACAGATGTGTGCCACCATGCCCAACTAAATTCCAGATTTGTAATTTTTTGTTTGTTCATTTGTTTTTTGAAACAGGGTCTTGCTGTGTAGTTCTGGCTGGCCTTGAACTCACTACATAGTCCAGGCTGGCCTGGAACACGCTGCAGTCCTCCTGCCTCAGCCTCCCAAGTGCTGGGATCACAGGCTTGTTCCACCATGCCCAGCTAATATTAGCATCTCCTACTTCAGGCTTTCTGGTTTGAAATATAATAAATATAATTTTATTCCAGAAAAAGAAGAACCAGTCATATAATAGAAACATGTAAGCACAGATATATTACTACCCTAAAACTATTTATCCTATCTTCATATCCTTTGTGCTTTAAAAAAAATTCTTTTATTATTCTCTCTGCTTATGGTTATACTGCACCAGATGGAGAAATGGGATCAGTTTTTTTCTCTCAGTTGAAAGTTGAATGAGTATATGTGAAAACACTTGTGTATTTGTTTTTCCAAGTTCAAGAGATTAGTGTTGAAATGGGGAATCTGAATCTCACATATTCCTGTGCTTAACATTCCTTAAAGAATTACCAGGTCTTATAAAATAAAAGTATAAACTAGGTGTGGTGGCACACATCTGTAATCCCAGCACTCGGAGGCTGAGGTAGGAGAATCACCACAATTTCGAGGCCAGCCTGGGCAACATAGTGAGACCTTGTCCCAAAAAATAAAAAACAAAGCATAAATATAGTCCAGTGTGATGGTGCATCCCTGTGATCCCAGAACTCTGGGAGGCTAAGGCAGGAGGATCCAAGTTCAAGCTTAGCCTGGGCAATTTAGTGAGATCTTGTCTCAAAATTTTAAAAAAGTCTGGGAATGTAGCTTAGTGTGAAGGACCTGAGTTCAATCCCTATTATTGGCAAAAGAAGAAGAAGAAAATAAATAAAAGCATCTTGAGGGATGTCTCTTTGAACTCTGGTTCACTGTTGAGAATACAGAAATTCCTCTACTAGGATTGTATTGGTTTCATTAGTCTCTTCATGTAGGTCAGAAGTTCTATAACAATATATCAGTAGCTTTAGTGCAGAGGAGGCTGGAATTCTAAAAATAAATATAATTTTCTCTCAATTTACAGAAGTTGCTGGGTGTGTTTTGCCACTGATGAAGATGATCGAACAGCTGAATGGGTGAGACCATGCAGGTGCAGAGGATCTACCAAATGGGTTCATCAGGCTTGTCTACAGCGCTGGGTGGATGAAAAACAAAGAGGAAACAGTACAGCCAGAGTGGCATGTCCTCAGTGCAATGCTGAATACTTAATAGTTTTTCCAAAGTTGGGTAAGAATATCTTTAAAACAATATATGACACGTTTGATTTTATTAAACATAATTCTGTGATCTTGTTTACTTTAAAATGACCCATCTCTTTAGGATTTTTGTGAATTTATTTGCTTTCCATTATACAAATATCAGACATTTGTTTTGCTAACAGCTTTTAATATCCTTAATATATCCCCAAATCCATCCATTTGTCTGTATATTAACTATTTCCATTTGGTTGAGAGGAGAAAGGACTTGCATATCTGTGTGTATAGAATCAAATAACAAAGCTACTCTATAATAAAAAGCTGACTTAAAGACTCCCATTCTCTGGAGACAGTTGTTGGAAAGAAAGCAGTAGTATGTTCTAATACTTCTCCTTAATTCTACTGTAAGGAATAAAAATAGGGAAAATAAAGATTTAATAAGATGCAGAGTTCATCTTTAGAATCCAATTCATGTGGTTTCCTTTCATGAAAACTGCTATCCCTTTTTACTGGGAATTGGCAGGCAAGGAATGGTCAACAGTTTTTGAGAATGGGACTAGCATGGAAAAAGGTATAGCAGACTACTTAAAAGAAGCTATAACTGGGCCGGTGAGATGGCTCAGCGGCATAAGCACCTACCTGGCAAGCGCGAGGGCCCGAGTTCGACTCCCGAAACCCACATACGAAGAAAGGGCTGGTGATATTGCTCAGCGGCACGGGCGCCTGCTGGTGCGTGAGGTCCTGAGGTCGACCCCCGGTAGCCACACACACACAAAAAAAACTATAACTATGTAATATTATTCAGCCATAAAGAAGAATGAAATCATGTCATTTACAGGAAAGTAGAACTGGAGACTATAAGGTTAAGTAGTCAGAAAGTTATATATCATATAGTTTCTCTTATATGAGAATTCAAAAATGTAAATAGTAAAATAAAGGAGAGATGGTAGACTACGAAATGGCAGACTTTCTGGAGATGGGAAAAGGGATCAAGGAAAAGGAGGAAGGTAGCAAAGAAAACTAAAGAGATCAAAAATGGTCAAGATATGTTACGTATATGTACCTATTCCTCAATATGAAGGTAACTATTATTGTAAACATGATAATGTATTATAAACACACTAATTTTAAAAAATCAAGCTGTAACTAAAGATAATGTTTAGTGAGTCTGCTCATTACAACGATACGTTTTATGAACTGGTGTCATTCTCTTTGTTTAGTATTCATGGTGTGCTAGTTGTTATATATTTTTAATGTCACCCTAACCGAAAGCTATAGGAAGGCAGTTTAGGTTCTCAGAAGATCAAAAGAAAAGAATGACTTTGGGTGGCCGTGAAGCTGGTGAAAAAATTAGACATACTGTACTACTGTTTTTGTAGGTGCTATACATACTGAAACCAGACCCATGTTTTTTAAAATGAAGTAATAGGAATGCAGATAGCAGAATGCTTTTCTCATATGAGATTATTAATAAGAACAAACAAAATTACCAAGTTGCTTTTCTAGCAAAATTTCTAGCAAATTAATGCATAAGAAGAAAAGATAGCTTCATGTGAAAGTGATCTCAAATATTTGGAATTTGTGGACCACATGGTGGGTCTTTGTGCACCCCATTGAGTTTAGGCAACACAAAAGAATAACCTAAAATGTCTTTATTGTCAGATCAAAACAGTATTTTAAAATAACTTAAAAATCAGGACAAGCAATTATTGCTGCAGTCCTTTATTGCCTTGATATCTGATTTACAAAGTTAAGGTTTCAACACTTAACCATTTTTCCCCCTTTCTAGCTTTACTAAGTTAGATAAGCCCATCTTTAGTTATAGATTGTTGGGAGAGCAGCAAGTATTTGGTCAATCTGTTTGGTGTTTTAGATATTAAAATGGATGGGCATGGCCAGGCAAGTTGGCACACACCTGTAATTCTAGCTACTAGTAGGCCAAGGCAGGAGGATTGCAAGTTCAAGGCCAGCCTGGGTAACTTAGTGAGACCCTGTCTCAAAATAAAAAAGACCAGGGAGGGTGTAGCTCAGTGATAAGGTACTTAACTAGCATGCGCAAAATCCTGGGTTTAATCCCTAGTACTTAGGGGTGGAAGAGGAGTGGATACCAAATTTATGTAAGAATTCTTACTGAAAACTGTAGTAGGTACTTGAGTTGACAAGTGCATGACATGCAATAGGGAAGCTGAGTATTTCAGTTTGAGAGATGGCAATAGATAGCTGTATCATTTGGTTGAATTCTGTTCTAGGACATGAATTTTCAGGTTTAATGCAGTAATTGAATGTGGTTTTACATATAGCCTAATAAAACATTTTTTTCTACAACAATGAAAAATGCACCAGGCATGGTGGTGCATGCCTGTAATCCCAGTACTTGGGAGGCTGAGGCAGGAGGTTCTCCATGAGTTCGAGACCAGCCAAGGCTACATAAACAAGTTCAAAGCCAGCCTGTACTACATGGTGAGACCTTGTCTCAAAAAAACCAAAACAAATGCATAGATAATGTGTGCAAAAGAGTCAAACTCTAGTTAATCCATTTGTATCATGATTTGGTTTTCCATTTTATTTGTAAAAATTGTATTATTTCGTGCCTCAAGTGATGGGTTCAGGCTATTCACTGTAATGTGTTATGGATATATGGCACTTAAGTAAGCCACTTAAGATCATAGAAATATTTTTCTGACATCAGTATCATGAAAAAAATTTAAATCTTTCACTTGAATAGTTTCTGTAAGCATCTTTCCTTTTGAGTAGAGAAGCAAACTCTCTTTTTGCTTCTTTCTTGACATAATATGCTGAAGATGCAGTACTTGCTCAAGGATTGCAATTTGAATTATACTGGTAATTTCTCATGCTGTCTTTAACACTGACTCAAGAGGGTATATTGTCAAATACCAGCTGTTTGTAAGTGAAGCCATGTGTGAATTTGTTTTATTAGGCTCTTTCTTTTCTCACACATAGCTATTGCTCTGGCCATATTCATCTCAGTACACCTTTTCAAGTCAAAGTTCAAAAGTAGTTGTTAGTTCAAAGAAAAGTCCCTTTTAGATCTCATCTTTCCATTGATAAGTGGGATTTAAAGTTGCCTATATTTCTTGAATTACATTTTACACATGGATATACTAAGACTTGATTCATATTTTATAAGCTACTGATTTCATGTAGCCTCTGCATGCTGAAGAGCATACATACATCTGTGATAGTAATTGTCTTCCTGGCTGTGTAGCACATATTACATAATGTCCAGTTCTATCATCTGTTAGAATTTTGCGAGTAAATTGTTTCATTCACTCTGAACACATTTGTCATTAATTTACAGCTCACAGTAGTTACACCTGTTTTTGTTAAAAGACGTTAAAGTTCCTTTGACTGTTGTTTTGATCATTGCTTTGAATGACAATTCATAATAGGGACTTTGATTTATTGGAGTGCTTGAAAATGATGTGAACACTTCTGTGATGTCTTGTCCCTATTTGTATATGTAATATATATCTAATATAGTGTATTACAATAGGAACAATGTATTACAGTGGGAACAATGGTGTCTCCCAGTATCAGCTAATTGCTCCTAATTCTCTGCTCACAGCCCAATCTACCATCATACAGTCTTCATTTTAAGATTCAGGATTATCATTTATGACATTGTGATAAATATAATTTTTATTTTTAATGTACAATGAATATTTTGAACAATCGATTTTTTTAAATAGTTCTCACTTAACTATCCTTGTATCCCTTGGGTACCCCTAGGATTGAAACATAATTAGGAACCAATAATTTCTTACAACTTTCATCATAATTAATCTCTTTAAATTTGTGAATTGTTTGTTATCAAAACTTTTTCCTCACTGTCTCTGTAGACCAGTTAATAGATTACCACCATTGGTCCCCAAATAATACTAGAAAAAGGAATAGAAGCCAGGTGTGGTGACACACACCTGTAATCCTGGCACTCAGGAGGCTGAGGCAGGAGGATTGCTGTAAGTTCGAGGCTAGCCTGAATTACATAGTGAGACCCTGTCTCAAAAAGACAAAAAAGGGCTGCTGAGATGGCTCAGCAGCATAAGCACCTGCCTGGCAAGTGCAAGGTCCTGAGGTCGACTCCCGGTACCCACATTAAAAAAAAAAAAAAAAAAAGACAAAAGAAAAGAAAAAGGAATAGAAGACAAAAAAGGAAAAAGTATTTGTTAGTATTCTGTAGGATGATCTCTGTGTAGCAGGTATTTAAAAAAAAAAAAAAAGGGTTTTCCTAGGAATGTATTCTCAGTCTGGCTGGCTAGCTAGCCAATTCTGCTTCTTTTTTTTGGGGGGGGGTACCGGGAATCAAACTCGGGACCTTGTGCTTGCCAGGCATGTGCTGTGCCACTGAGCTATATCCCCAGCCCCCACTTCTGCTGCTTTTCTGGGACACAGTGATGGCCAAAATAGATGGATGGTGTTAAGTGTATGTTCCTCATTGTTGATAGGAAACTTACTGTGCTCAGTCATGAAAAATTTAGAAGACCCATCAGACTTTCCTTCTCCTATTTGCCACCCCATCTTAAGGTTTGCTTTCTTTTTTCTAGTGAGTTAGAACAGTTGCATGTATATATCTACTTAAAAACCTCGCTACTCAAAATATGACCCGAGGACCAGGAGTGTTGGCATCACTAGGGAGCTGTTGGGGCTGCAGAGCATCACCCCTCAGCCTGTCACTGAATTGAAACCTGCATTCTAATAAGATCATCAGTTGATGTCTATGTACATTAAATTTAAGAAGCATTACTTTAAAATATGAAGAGAATACCAGCTGAAAAATGCTTATCTTCTGCTACAGATAGCAATTTTCAACACTTTCTATTGTTACCTCCTCTATAATCTTTACCTAAAATTTTCTTACCATTTATCTATATGGTTTTAAAGTTTTTCTGTTATGGTCATATCTTGGTACTCAACTGCTTTGAAACTTGTTGAATTTGGTACTCAGTGCATTTTAATGTGAAAATTTTGTACAGATATACTTAGCATTTGTGTAGTACTTGATAATTGTCTTATGACTTGCTACCCTTCCTAGCCAAAAGAATTTGTTTGGTACTCATCACATTTCCCAGGACCAATTAACAATGAGTACTAAAGTACCCCTGTATCTAATGTATATTTATTGCTTGTCCCTAGCTAGATAACAGGCTCTTTGGAGGCAGAGACTAGTGTGTTAAGTTATATTTGTTTTAACGCATATAAATTTTTGTGTGTAGAATAGATTCCTAATAAGTAGTAGTTGACCTTATTATATCCTATAAGTATTCAGTAGGCTCTTCTGTTCTTGTGAGGAAAAATGTAAGCTTTCCCTTGACACAACTATGTAATCATAAAGAACTCATGTTTTGATTTCATAATTATTAATCATGGCAATATGAAATAAAGATATATAGATATTAGCCAAGCATGGTGGTGTACACTTACAATCCCAGCCCTTAGGAGGCTGAGGCAAGAGGATCTCGAGTTCAAGGATAGCCTGAGCTACATAGCAAGTTTAAGGCCAGCATAGACTAGCGAGACATGTCTCAAAAGAATAAAAGATATTTAGATATGCTGTATATCTAGAGTCAAAGTTAGATGAGTACCATCTTAAGAGTTTTTTTCTTTAGTTTTGTGGGAGGATTGTTTGTTTAATTGGTTACTTATTTTGGTTATCTAAAAAACTGTTTTAAGAACATATCCCTACTCTCTTTATAATCTCATGACTAACATCTTGTTATTAAGCAAAGTAACTTACAACCTGAGTTTACAGGATGTTTTTTCTTATGTAAAGGTGATAAAATCTCAAACTAGAAATAGAGCAAAGATGAAACATACTTAAGCTCTTAAACCTAGAATCCAGAGACTAGTATTTAAAACAGTGATGAACGCTGGAGATTAAAACTCTACTATCCCATCAAGATCCCCACATACTTTTAATTGAGTTGGTTGTTTCAGTATTATTTCATATCTCTGATAAAATCCATGTTTGTTGACTTGGGATCATATAATTATTATTTTTTAAAATCCATTTAATAACAGATTGAGTCAGATGCTTGCCCACAGAGTGTTGGATCTCGGTCCTATGACATTCCATTGCCCTGTGGAACATACTAAAGTGTCCCAACATACAGCCAAGTACCATGTGCTAAGATAGCTGTGGCCTAGAGGGTCCTTGAGAGTGATGCCAGTCATCATCAGAAAGCATTTGTTAAGCACCTATCTGTACATGGTTCTATCCTAGGCACTGTACAAAACGAGTTAAACAGACATGGCCCCTGCCCCTTGGGAGTTTTCAGTCTAAGATGATGCTGACATGGACAGACATAAAGGATATTGAGACAACTGAACAAACATTGAACAAGACCATAAAGTACTAACATTATGCACAAGCAAAGGGGTAAGTGCATTTTTGTGGGGTAGTATATAAAGGAAGCCTCACGGGATACGAACAGGGTGGGGTAGAGAAACTAGTGAGCCTCCATTAAGATAGCTTAGCTTTTACCTGAAAGTTGGATTTTCATATAGACTTGAAGTAGGAACAAAACATTCTAGACTTAGAGTGAAACAAAAAGACTTGGAGCAAGGAGATAAGTTTAGAACTATATTGTTGAACTCTTAGTGGCCTCAAAAAATCTGTAAATCTGTTTGACATTGAAAGTCAGTGTTTTAATTTAGCAAGTTGGCATCTAAAACTAGTTCCATGCAAAGGTAAAAGCAGACAAAAAGAACTGGGAACCTGAGTGGCTTCTGTGAACAATCTGTTTTTCTTGGTAAATCTCTCTAATGAACTGTTTGCCACTTAACAGAAACTTTGGAGTTCACGGAGCTGTTTATCTTCTCAGGAACTTAAATGGCTTTGTCTTGTGAAGCACTTGTATTTGCTCATTATGTTGGAGACTTTAGCACTCAGGCAAGGCATAGAAATTACATTTCTCAAGAATTGGGGCCTGAGGATATAACTCAGTGGTAAAGTATTTAGCCAGCAGCATGTGTGAGACCTTAGGTTCAATCCCAGCACTGCAAAAAAAAAAAAAAAAAAGTCATACCTGTTTTTAAAGATTGTGTCTGAGACATAGGCCCTGGGAGTTCTGGGTGTTATAAACAGTGCCAGCAAGTGTTTCAGCATTATTACCTATCTGCCCTTCAGTCATTGATTTTTTTTTTTTTTTTTTTTTAAATTCCAAGGTATATCTTTTGTGTTTTGTTTTGTTTTGAGATAGTCTTGCTGTGTTGCCCTAGCTGGCCTCGAATTCCTAGGCTCAAGTGATCCTCTTGCCTGTCTTGGCCTCCTGAGTAGCTAGGATGACAGGTGAATGCCACTGCACCTGGCCATTTAACAACAGTGTGTCTGTAGACTTGGATTTGAATCACAGCAGTCACAAATCCACTTTTTGCAATGTCTGTTAGATAAAACTAATGACTTCTTTTTCAGTAGACATGGACTATTAAATTTCACCCCAGATGTTCAGCTCCTTTTTTGAAATCCTCAAATCTGAAACATGAAATCTTGAATTTACCCCAAATATTAGGATATGTCATTGTCTTTATAAGAGCTACTTTATTGTACCAAAGAGTTCACAATAGACTTCCTTTCCATTGCAAACTTCTCTAGTGCTCTTTAAATTATTGGATTTTCAAAATTTACATTTTTACGAAGATTCTTCAATTGTCATCCATTGTGTAAATACAATACTGTTGAAAACATAAGTGGTGAAGCCCACCAAGACATTGAAAATGGAATAATGCCTTTTTAATGTATGAAACTTTTTTGCCCTGAGATATTTAACTTGTGCGATACATTTTTTTTTTTTTTTTTGTGGGTACCGGGGGGGTCAACCTCAGGACCTCGTGCGCCAGCAGACGCCCGTGCCGCTGAGCGATATCACCGGCCCCTTTTTCGTATGTGGGTTCCGGGAGTCGAACTCGGGCCCTCGCGCTTGCCGGGCAGGCCCTTAAGCCGCTGAGCCATCTCACCGGCCCCATGTGCGATACATTTTTTCATGCTTCCTCCTGTTAGTGTGGAGGTTTTCAAGAGCTAGAATGGTGATGGCGAACCTTTTAGAGCCTTCAGTGATACAAATAGCCCACTCAGCAGTTTACCACCACTGGGCTAGGATTTTGCCTTTCCCCATTTCCAATATCTCTTTGTGCTGTAATCTGACAAGAATCTAGTAACTATTGCTGTTTTTCTAAGATTGTGACCCTGAGTCACAGACAGTAGTAGCACATAAGCTTCCTAAAAGAGTGTAGTCATCCAGAGGATTTCACTCATTTGTTCTTACTTACTAAATAACCTGCCTAATCTATAGCTTTTAGAAATAACCCCCCCCCCCGGTGCAATTTAACATTCTAATGCTATGTTTAATACTAGGCATTTATTCTTCTTTCTAAATACTGAACCAGTCTTGGACTAGTTTGTATGGCAGTGTCTTGAGAGACTTAGGCAAAGTAACTCAAAAAACTTAAAATAGGTGATATAAAATGCAGGCTGTATATTCATTTTGCCTGGCATATCTTTTGCATATAACCAAAGAACAAATACAGAATTTCCTAAAGGAGCTGGGTGTGGTGGCGCACACTTGTAATCTCAGCACTAGGGAGGCTGAGGCAGGAAGATTGCCTCGAGTTTGAGGCCAACCTTGCCTACATAAGTAAGTTCAAGGCCAGCCTGCACTACATAGTGAAACCCTGTCTCAGAAAAAAACATCAAAGAATTTCCTAAAGGGAACACGAAGATTTTTTTCTTTCCCTGAACAAAAGGACTCACACCGAATGGGTCAGGAATAAAATCGAGCTCATTTTATTAAAACCCTCTATGGTCTTTTGTGGAAAAAGTTTAAACCTATATATTGTCATTGTTCATGATAGATAAAAATAACAGTGATGGTTGCTTTTTAGGGATTATACTTTCATCCAAATATTTGGGTTTTTTTAAGAATTACACCACTCCTTTAGTAGATAGTTCCAACTATCTGAGTACCTTAGTAGAGAATTTCACAAATCCTTGAGAGTCATAGGAACTTAAGAGATATCAATAAAGAAAACCAAAAAGATAATTTTCCCTTTGGAGTTTATGTTCTAATGCAGAGGTTAGCAAACCTTTTCTGTAAAGAACCAGATAGTAAATATTTTAGACTTTGTATAGAGTCATGTTCTGATAAAACTATTTACAAAGGGCCGGTGAGATGGCTCAGCGGCTTAAGCGCCTGCCCGGCAAGCGCGAGGGCTGGAGTTCGACTCCCGGAACCCACATACGAAAAAGGGACCGGTGATATCGCTCAGCGGCATGGGCGCCTGCTGGCGCGCGAGGTCCTGAGGTCGACCCCCCGGTACCCACAAAAAAAAAAAAAAAAAACTATTTACAAAACAACTGGCTGGATTTGGTCCAGGGGCCATAATCTCCTAACTCTTGCTCTGGTAAATGGATATTGACTTCATAAATAACTTAAGAGTATGGTAAGTGAGGGCCGGTGAGATGGCTCAGCGGCATAAGCGCCTGCCTTGCAAGCGCGAGGGCCCGAGTTCGACTCCCGGATCCCACATACGAAAAAGGGGCCGGTGATATCGCTCAGCGGCATGGGCGCCTGCTGGCGCACGAGGTCCTGAGGTCGCCCCCCCAGTACCCACAAAAAAAAAAAAAAAAAAAAGTATGGTAAGTGATAAATGCTTTAGGAAAAAGAGAAATAAAGCGAAGTACTTAAATAGGGAGTTTGATGAGGTGTAGAGGTTGGGAGGATGGGCCTCACTGAAGTCAAGAACAGGAACCAGCAAAGAAGACTGAAAAATGAGTGGTAAGATAGAAAAACAAAAGATGGCACTGTCCTAGAAATACAGTGAAGAACCATATATTGGGAAGAAAAGGTGTCAGATGTTGAGGGGCCAAGTAAGAAAACTGAGACTAACCATTGGATTTAGATATGTAGAGGTTATCCGTGATGTCCATCAGCAGTTTTGGTGGAGGGGGTTCAAGAGAATTAAAATAAACATTGACAGATCTTTTCCTGAATTTTTATTTAAAAGGAACCAAGAAATGGAGTCATGGAACAAGATGGATCAAGAGAAGAGCTATTTTTTTAAGATAGAAGAAATAATAGCATGCTTATTTGATGGAAATAAGCCAGTAAAGGGTAGGGGGAAATGATATAGGAGAGTGGGAAAAAATTACTGGAGCCCTGTGACCTTGGGTTGGTGAGGGGATGAGGTCTAGTCTACAGGAGAAGTGATTGACATCAGATATGTGAAATTTTGGTAAACAGTCTGTAGACATTCTCTTGTGGCTTCAATTTTCTGATTAAAAAATTATCAAAGAATATAAAAGTTGAAATGCAGAAGTTTTATGCTGTGTATAGTGGTAATTCAGTTCACAAACACTTCTGTTTGCAATTTGGTTCACAGACAAAAGCATTCAGCTGAATTTTGCTTCCATTCACAAACAACACATTATGTGACGAACACGACCATGTCCATCTTCCCCACACAAATAAAAACACAGCCATCTTTCCCAAAATCATAAAACAAATTAAGCTCGTAAACCAAGTTACCACTGTACTTATAATCTTTAACTTCTAATACCAGCATTTGAGGGATCTTTGACAACTAAGTTTTGGTTTTTTTGTTTTGTTTTTTTTCTACTTTCCGAGGGAGTTATAAAGTGAACCCAGTAAATTTGTATATTTTCAGAGTTAAACCCTATGTTATGAGATTAAATAATAATGCATGTAATGTCTGGTGTCATGTAAGACACTAAAGAAATGCTAACTGTAATTAGAGGATATAGAATCAGTAGGCACTAAATTAGGCTTACTTAATGTCTTTAGTCCCAAAAGATACCTTAGCATAGTTTTAAATGTTGTAGAAGTTAAAGCTTGACAATATTAAGTAAATAGGCTACATTTAAATCACAGGTCCTTCGGTATCTCCCCTGTGTTCTCTTTACTTCACAACATGGTCTCTTTATACAGTAACCAGTGATCTCACTGGCTCCAGTAATCAGCGGGGAGTCTTGATCAGGGGTTCCCTAGAATGCTTTGTTTTCATATGTTTAATTATTTTACCATCAGATTGTTAATTTCTTTGTACAGTGAATATAACTGCTTTTGTGTACATCATCCTTTAGATTGTAAGCCCCTGGAAGGTAGGTAATAAGTCATACATTTCTAAGAAAATGTCTGAAGTAATAGTTTATATAAAGAGAATGTTCAACAAAAATAAAAATTATCAAGAGGTTTTATATACTTTTGGTTCAACTTAGATATCCAGTTCTTTGGCCTTACTTTAAATAAACTCAGACTTCCACTTTTATAAAAAATTCTGGCACTAAATTACAGTATGTTAGACTGCTGGGTGTGGTGCTGCATGCCTGTAATCCTAACTCTCTGGAAGGCTGAGGCAAGATCACAAGTTTGAGTCCAGGCTGGGCACCTTAGTGACTTAGAGACCTTGTCTCAAAAAAAAAAAAAAAAATAGAAGGGACTAGTGATGTAGCTCAGTGTGAAGGCCCTGGTGAAGTTCTGTCCCCAGTAATGACAAAAATAGTTATATTGGGCTTAATGGCAATTAGTAGAATACCTTTAAAATAGTAAGCACATAATACAAGCATAATTGGCATGTACATCTGTTGGAATGCCACAAAAACTACATAAAGTAATCACGATCATAAAAAGCTTGTTAGATAAGAATACTACACTAAATATGGCATATTGAAAATCAAAGTAAAAAAATTTTGTGTAACTACAAGAAAATTAACTTTGGCTACCTTTACACATTGTACCAAGATACACAATGAATGAAGTCAAAGAAGTGATATTCTTACCAAGTACACACTACAAAATATAATTGTTGCCAGAACTGTTTGAAAAGAACAAGTTAAAATGACCCTTTCACTCTTCCATGGCTGCTGTGATTGAAAGAGAAATCACAGGACTGTTTCCTTTATAAGAAGCAGCTGTATTTGAGGCTCTAATTATAGGTTCAATAATAAAATTTGAATAGTCTATTTCCTAGAATTTAGAAAGTAATATTTAGTTATTGATGCAAATGACAGAAATTCTATTCAATTCTGAGTTTCCATCAAATTTAGAACAATTATTTTTAAAACATTAGAGCATCCAACTCTATAAAAGAATTTTAGGTCTATGGAAAATATTGAACAAGTTTTTTGTTTTGTTTTGTTTTGAGGCAGGGTTTTGCTATATAGTCCAGGCTGGCCTCAAACTCACAGCAGTCCTCCTGCCTCAGCCTCCCAAGTGCTGGGATTACAGGCATGTGCCACCAGGCCCAGCAGAACAAATCATTTTTAAAAATCGACTTTGTTTGAAACTTTACATGTTTTCTTTGTATTACAGGTCCAGTCGTTTACGTCTTGGATCTTGCAGATAGACTGATCTCAAAAGCTTGTCCGTTTGCTGCAGCGGGGATAATGGTTGGCTCTATCTATTGGACAGCTGTAACTTACGGAGCAGTGACAGTGATGCAGGTTTACTATTTTACTCTATTTAGTAATACTACTTTTGACATGAAGATCTATTAAATATTTTGGGAGTTAGATATTATCATGGCTTTAAAATAAGAAAATATATAAAAAACTATCTAACTATGAACTATTCCTACGCTCCTCTTCAGGTAGGCACTATAGCCCCTGTTTTTCTGGGTTTTTTTAAGACAGGGTTTTGCTATGCAGTTCAAGCTGGCCTTTGAACATTTGTTCTTTCTTGTTCTTAGCCCCCTATCCAGTCCGCTGACCAAGGCCAACTAGTTTTCCATTTTGATAGGTCTTGGATCCATGGCTGCCTTCCTGTAATCCTTACTACTAGTTGGCCAGGCATGGTGGCACAGGCCTGTAATCCCAGCACTCGGGAGGATTGCTGGGAGGTTGAGGATTGCTATGAGATCAAGGCCAGCCTGGACTACATAGTAAATTCAAGGACAGCCTGAATTACCTAGTGAGACCCTGTCTCAAAAAAACAAAACGAAACAAAAAGCAGCACTTAGCCTCTAGATTGGTTAAATGTTCCATAAATAACTCAATAGTATTTAACGCTTGGGTTTATAGATGATGCAATTTGCTTTTCTATAATATAGAGTGTGCGTGGGAGAAAAAGGAATAGAGCCAGTCATGCTGGCACATACCTATAATCCCAGCACTTGGGAGGCTGAAGCAGGAGGATTGTGGCAAGTTTGAGGCCAGCCTGAACTATGTAGGGAGATCCTGTCTCAAAAAAAAAAGGCCAGTGAGATAGTTCAGCGGCATAAGCACCTGCCTGGCAAGCGCAAGGTCCTGAGTTTGACTCCTGGTACCCACATAAAGGAAAAAAAAGGGCCGGTGATATCGCTCAGCAGCACAAGTGCCTGCTGGCAAGCACAAGATCTTGAGTTCTACTCCCAGTATCCACCAAAAAAGGAATAGAGGGTATAGAGCTAATACTCTAGAAATTGGATTTACGCATCTATAGTGAGCCTTGCACCTGGAAAGCATGCTCTGTACCACTGAGCTATACCCTCATCCCCAAGAAAGGGGTTTTCAGGCCATCTTCTAAGGGCCAGTCCAACCCTAGGCAGACTAGTCACCTCCTAGAGGGAAGAGCAGGGATACAGATGTTCTTTTAGAAGACAGGTAGGACCTAGAATTATATTCCAGTCCTACAACCCTACAAATCAAGAAGAATGGAAGCAAAAACCAGATGTCCACTCCCCTCCACTGAAATGTAATCTATGTGATCAACCATTGTGAAAGCTTCTTATTCCAATGTAATATAAAATAGCTTGGAAACTTTGTTTTTTCCTTGAATAAAAGTATTTCTTATAAATCAGAACTGATAGGTTTTCAGCCTTTTTTGGGGAGGGGTGTTCTTTTTGAGACAGGGTTTCACTATGTAGTTCAGGCTGGCTTCAAACTCACAGCAATCCTCCTGCCTCAGTCTCCCAAGTGCTAGAATTACAGGTGTGTACCACCACTTCTGGCTGAGCTTATTTTTAAAACTTTTTATTTCTGTATTTTGAAATTGAACATTTCCTACAAAATGAGCTGAGCTCAAACATGTAGCACTTCACTAGATAAGGAAGTGAATCTAGCAAATGCTATCTGTTTCACAGGTTGTAGGCCATAAAGAAGGGCTGGATGTGATGGAGAGAGCTGATCCTTTATTCCTTTTAATTGGACTTCCTACTATTCCTGTCATGCTGATACTAGGCAAGATGATTCGCTGGGAGGACTATGTGCTTAGACTATGGCGCAAATATTCAAATAAACTACAGATCTTGAACAGTATATTCCCAGGTAAGAACCTGATTATGGTTATAAAGTGCATAACAAATTAACTTTGTAGAAGAACCATACATGGTTTTTTAGAAACGTTTGAAAAGGTTTTTTAAAACTGTTCTGAGGTATTGGTACTAATGCACTGCGGTTTTTGGGTTTTGTTTGTTTTTTTTTGGTCTAGGGATTGGTTGTCCTGTTCCTCGAATTCCTGCTGAAGCTAATCCTTTAGCAGATCATGTCTCTGCTACCCGAATTTTGTGTGGAGCCCTTGTCTTTCCTACTATCGCAACAATAGTTGGTAAACTGATGTTCAGTAGTGTTAACTCTAATTTACAAAGGACAATCTTGGTAAGATGGCTTTAATAATACTTTTTTTCAAGTGGCATACAAAAGAGAATGAACTGTATTTGTTTTAAAAAGGGACAGGGACTATATAAACACTCATTTTGTGGCTCCTCTGCCTTAAACCTCTATTTGATCTCATTGTCAGCCAGTAATGAGTGGAAATAAAAAGGGGAGGAGCCACTACAGCAGTTTTGGCTTTCTGGAACTATTCTGTGGTTACTTTCTCTTCTGGAATATGCATGAATTATCACACCCACCCTTCTTGCCAGTTGAATTACAGTAAAGAGTTTCTGCTGTGGGGTCAGACTCTTCCTGGTTCAGATCCTAACACACAGCCTCACTTTGAAACAGAAATCAAATTTATTGACTTCTCTGTGCCTATAGAATGAAAATGGGAAAGTAGCTACCTCAGTGTGGGTTAAATGAGATAAGTACTGGCACAAAGTAAGCATGCATGTCATTTACTGTCATTTTTAGTATTATTACCATTTCCCCCTCTGGCAGCAGTCTGCACATAGTGCTGTGGCATTCTCCTTTCTATATCAGAATGGATACAGAGCTAAGTGGAAGGACGACTACTCAGATAGGATAATGGGAAAGGCATCTCTGACCTCTGTTACCTGTAATGTCTACGTCTCTCCCTATCTCACACCCTAGTAGAAAAGAGAATGTTTTACTTGCAGTCATCTGAATTAATTCAGCATCAAAGCCTATGTCTTTTGTGATCTAAGTGAAATTCTTTTTATTACGTTTCTCTAAAACTGTGTTATAAAAAGCTAACTTTCTTTTTATTTTAGGGTGGAATTGCTTTTGTTGCCATAAAAGGAGCATTTAAGGTTTACTTCAAACAGCAGCAATATTTACGTCAGGCACACCGCAAGATTCTAAACTATCCCGAGCAAGAAGAAGCATAAAACTATGACCTCTGGTTCTTCTGCAGTCCTCTCATCCATATGAGTCTGTTGTCTTGTTTTGATTCCATCATTAGTGCACTAGTGGAGACTTGTGATAAGCTGCTGCTCCTATATTTTTAACAAGTATAATAAAGCACTTAGGGCAGGGGAAATCCTCTCAGTAATCACGGAACCTAAGGATGTGATTTATTGTCATTGTTTTGTATGTAATTCTTTTAAGGCAGTCATCTAAACCGTTATCTTAGCATGGTAAACTGGGTTCATATTTTCTCCAGACAGAAATGTAAAGATCAATCTGTACAAATATAAAAATGCACATGCTATTTTATTCTGGTGTCTCTTTTGTATATGTTCATGTTCAATGTTTTCTTAGAATCAGCAATTCAATGAAGGTATTAAGGATTTTTCTCATTGGCATAATTTGATTACATACTAAACAGAAACATGTTAATATGAGGAAATGTAAATTAAATTAGTTATGAATAAATAACAAGCCAAAAATGTATGTAAACATTCAAATGATTTTCTGAAAAATGAAATTTTGTTGTGTTTTCCTTAACCCATGTGATGTTCCCCAAAGTGTATTATAGGGTAAAAGTTCACAGGGCTTCCAGATTAAATTTTCACTATTAAGATTTTATTTATACAATGTTGACATATCATACTTTATAAAGTAATTTTGACTCATGTAGTCTTTTATTTTATTATTATTATTTTTTTGGTTCTGGGAATCAAACTCAGGACCTCGTGCTTGCCAGGCAGGCACTATGCCACTGAGCTGTATCTCCGGCCTGACTCATGTAGTCTTGATTACAGTGTGTGTGACTGTCTCATCAGGTATGTCGATCTCTGGAATGAGGTTTTTAAATCCATGTTTCTAGGAATTAGTACTGCCAGTTTATAGTAGTTCGAGCAGATAATGATTTTCAAAAAAATAAAAACAAAAAAAATTATTTTACTTTGCCCTTTCAGTTATTCAGATATTTGTTGATCCACCTCCCTCCTGTTTGCCCCAGCACTGTGCTGAGTGCTGTGGATACAGTGGTGAACAGACAAGCATGGTCCCAGCTCTCACAGAGTTTTCAATCTGGTTTCATCAGATGGTAAACCAAGGCGAGGGCTGGAGCTCTTCATTTTTGTGTTAGGCAGTGAGGAGCTAATTATGAAAACAAAGACATGTTGAGTAAATTTTGAGGTTATTGTTTTTGGCTAAGTCAGTGTATTGTAGAAAACCAATACTAATGATTTTAGAGTTTAATTGTTTGTCACATTGAAAAGGTTAGCACCTGAATCAATGTTTAACTAGTTTTGTATTTTTCAAAAGCAAATAATTATTTTAAGCCATTTTCAATAGAGTGGCCATCTTAATGTTAAGCAATCTAAATGGTGTTTCGGTTATTTTCATTAATTAAAATTAAAAATTTTAAAGATAGTTCCAAAAACCCTATTTATTGTTTTGTTCACAGTACCTAATGCCTGACAGTAGTAAATGTTTCCCCTTACTGGTAAGTGGCCACTTCTCTTTATGAGTTTAGCAAATATAGACTCGGCTGTGTTAGATTGCAATAATGTATATTAATTTTAGTAATTAATGACTGATATATTTCTATAGTATGAATGTCTTAATTTTGAGTTATGTGGTATGAATGACTGTTGAACATTCAGAATTAGAATTTCTTGGCCAGGGTGAGGAAGATTTGACTGAGTGAGCCTTATTGAGAACACTCCTACTATTCTGAAGGGGGAATTTTAAATCTATGATGATATATAAAGATGACTTAGATTCTATAGCTGTAACTATAAAGTATATTGGCTTTGAATTTTTCAATATGAAGAGATACATTAAGTAGACATTTCCTGCATAGTTTTGTTATATAATAGAACAGTTCTTACGCAGTCTTTTCTAAAGTTGCATATTGTCCCCTATATACTACTTTAATGCGCAAGATGAGGAATGGCTGCTAGGGTTTACTGGCATTAAGGCCCATGAAGACCACGGAAGGAATGACTCTAATCCTTTGGGGGCAAAGGGGGAGGGGTTTCTAGGGCTACAAGGAGGGAACTACAGTGCTTGGGGGACCAGAGTGACCTCTAGCCCTGAAAGTGAATACTTTTAAGAGCCTTACATAGCTAAGAAATACCATGTGTCAGCTTTCTAGGAAGGTGGCCTGCCCCATCACAAAGCAGCAAAAGATCAGAGGCAGACTTAAAGTTGGACGGACCTGCATTCAAATCCTAATTCAGCTTTTAATAACTGTATGACCATGGCCAAGTGACTTGACTTAACTGTGACTTCTCAGCCATAGTTCTCTTCATCTCTGAAATGCAAAGTAATAATTAGAAGACTATTTCTAGGATTAACTGAGAAATTAAAGGAAAAGAGGCATTTTAAGCCCCTAAAGAGTAGTAGTTGTTTCTTAATTGCTAAATAGTCTGTTTGTACTCTAGGGAAAGGGAATAAAGAGATAAAAGAAAGCAGAAGAGGACAAATTAAAGAGGTGCTGCTGGGTGTAGTAGCACATGCCTGTAGTCCCAGCACTGGAGAGGCTGAGGCAGGAGGATCACCGCAAGTTCAAGGCCGGCCTGAACTATATAATGAGACCCTGTTTCAAAAAAAACCAAACAAATAAATAAAAAGTGAGATGATGTAGACTTTTGGGATGGATAGGTATATTTTGTGTTTTCCAGTTTATTTTCATATTGCTTTTCTGTATCATTTGTAGAAACTTTAATGTTCTAAATCTTTTATAAAATCCAGACTAGTAGAATTCTGTTCTTTGCAGATGTTATCTCCATTTAAGTGGCTGAAAATAACGTCCATCATTACATGATTATCAAATAACTGTGAAGAATATACAATTAGTGACTTAATTAGTCACTGCCTTGCTAATTCTGCTGTAATTTTTTTAAATGTCTTGTTTTTAATATAGCGGAGTATCTCAGTACTGGCTGGATTAGGTTGAATAAAGAATTTTTATGTTCTTTAGGTGTACTTTGTCTTTTGAACAAATACCAATTCATTAGCTATAATGAACAATATACCTATTGTTTTAAAATGAGTTACCAAGATTCTAGTAAGACCTTTTTTTTGTAAAAATCTGAATTTCAAGAAAAAGTGTGGTAGCACATGCCTGTAATCCCAGCACTTGGGAGGCTGAGGCAGAAAGGATCACCATGAGTTCAAGGGCAGGGTTGTAGTGAGACCCTGCCTCACAAAACCAAAACAAAAATCCTATACAGGAATTTGTCTTAATTGTATAACAGGCCAGCCTAAATTCTAAGTATGTTCTAATTAAAATGTATCCTTCCTTTCCCACCATTAGTTTCTTGGGCTAAGTATAATTAGACAAGATCTGGGAGTAGTCTCATGCCATGGAATCTTAAAAAAAAGTAGAGTCAACTGCTTCCTCTTGAGATGTTAAGAATTTACGTTTCTGATGGAGCAGATTAGAACTTCCAGAATGAGTAGATCAAATAAGGGCCCATGCATCCATGAAGGTTGATTGTATTGGTTTTTGTTTTTTTGTGTGTGTTTTTATTTTATTTTTGAGATGGACTCACTGTGTAGTACGGGCTGGCCTCGAACTCACGGCAGTCCTCCTGCCTTAGCCTCCGAAGTGCTGGGATTACAGGCATGCATCACCATGCCCAGAAATTGTTTGGTTTTAAGTGATTTGATTACCTACATCGGAGAGACAGACTAATTGAAGAAACAGCTGAGGGTTGGACAGTCCTGCATGCATGGTCTAGCTGATAATAAGGGCAATTTACTTCTCAGAACTTTCATTTCCTCATCAGTGAAATTAAGATTATAAAACCTGTCTCTTGGGTTATTGTGAGACTAGTAAGGTAACATTCTATTACAGAGTTTATGTATAGAGAGGCTAAGCAGATCTTTACCATTTTAATTATATAGCAGAGACTTGCCCATAAGCTTTCTTTGGTCCACTGGAATCATAGTTGCTGCTTCCCTGCAACCTGCCACTCCTCGTCCCCATGCACATTAGAAATGGCCAGAGTGGTGGAAGGTCCTATTTAATTGCATCCTGACCAAAGTGAAGGGAGGAGAGGTTTGCAGTTAAATACCTGTAGAGAAGTCTGTGGACAAGCAACAGACTAGCTCATTATTCCAGTCAGTCATCACATATTTAAGCATTTTACTGATAACACACCCAGTTTATTGTATATAAACAACATACACTGGTAGAAATCTGTTGGCCACCAATATGCCTCAGATACTGTACTAAGTCATGGAATAAAGATATGAATGAGCCTGCTTTGAGAGATTTAAGATCCTAAATGTGCATAACAGATACTGTCACCACAGAATGTAAGATCTATTAAGGGTGGGGATTTTGCTTTTTTGTTACTATCCCAGCAATAGTACAGCAACCACACAGCCAGTAGGGACATAAGCAGTCATTTTAAAATCATGGTATTTATCTTAGTGTTCTTTCTCCTGAGTAAATACAGCTGCCAAGCATAATGGCACACACCTGTAATTCCAGCTACCCAGCAGGCTGAGGCAAAAGAATTCCAAGTTCAAGGGCAGCTTGGGCAATTTAGGGAAACCGCATCAAAATGAAATAAAGGGCTGGGGATGTAGCTCAGTGGTAAAACACTTGCCTAGCATGCAAAAAGCCCTGGGGTCCTTACCCAGGACTGAAGAAAAGAATCATACTTAACCTTCACTTCCATTGAGCTATATCCCCAATCCTAAAGCAACTTTTTTTTTTTTTTTTTTTTTTTGAGACAGGGCCTCACTTTGTGTTTCAGGCTGGCTTCAAACTCCTGCCTCAGCCTCACGAGTGCTGGAATTACAGGTGTGTGCTACTATGCCCAGCATAAGCAACTTTTAAAAGATACAAAACCACTTTAAGTAAATTGTGAAGGGCTATTAATCAGCAAACCTATCTAAGAAAACATTGATCTGGCCACTTCAAAATGCTAAAGTTTCTCATCATTAACATCTGGAACTAGCGTGAACAGCAGACATCTGCCCACTAAGGATACTGCACTGGGTTCAATCCCCAGCACCACCAAAAAAAAAGTTATTAACTCAAAACCTCTCGACTCTGAATATCTGCCCCTGAAAAGGGTAATATACCTATAAAGTCAAATAGGAAAACAGAGGAGGACTTTTTTTCATCAACCAAATTTAACGGCATTATTACCATCTTACTCAAAAAGGCCCAAACTAGATGGGCCTTTCATTATCCCCAGCATTAGGACAGGAGGAGGAGGAGTTGTTTTGTGTGCATTTTTTGAGACTGATAAACAAGAAGAAAGGACACAGATGTCAGTATCATATGAAAATTCTGATACTAGCTTCATATACTCAAATATATTTAAAAGGGATAATAGGATATGGGAGAACTAAAATGACAGAGTAGTGATCAGCAAAATTCAGCCTCTCCAAGACTTGGAATCCAGATACCTGGAAAATAGACAACTTGGCAAAGAGAATAAAAGATCATCTCTGGGAATCAGGAAGGAACTGACAGGAAAATTAGAAGCTACAGAGAAGTTGCAGGAACAGAGAACACAGAGGAAAGAATAAAGCGGTCTGGAAGCTTACACAGTGCCCCATCAAGGGGAACCTGTCTCCACAAACACAAAGTAAGCAACCAGGGTCAGGAGCTCCAAGGAGAAACCACGGTCAGGGTCAGCAGCACTAGCACCAAGAAAAACCCACATCTATTGTAAACTGCAAAAACAGCATGGAATTTTACTCCAAAGTGACTCCTTCCACATAGCAAGCAACTTGAAGGAACCCAGTGCAGCAGCCAGTATATTGACAGTGTTTAATCAGGTACTGTTTCAGGAAGTGGTCAGTTATTTAAGACTGATACACAGAACAACTAAAAAACCACTTCAGGGTTCCCAGTGTAACCCTGCCACAGTGGGTGAGAGACAGCTGTAGGACAGAAGTGGACAGGGTACAGGCTAGACACAGACCACCAGAGAAAGCTAAACTCAGGCTAGGAAGGACATGGGGCCCTGCCCTCCATGGTGAGAAGCCAGACCTGGCTTGTGTGACTCAAAAGTGACTGGGTCAGAAAGTGCTGGCATGAAGTACAGTAGACTGCTTGGACCTTTGCCCTGCTGCCTACATCCAGCACAGATCAGAGGTCTGATTGTTTTCCCCATCTGCCAACATGAACAAAGATACGCCTCAGACAGTTGACACGGCCTGGGGTAAATGGACTGACTGGTCTCTGGAAGTGGGGGGCACCTCATAAACCCACAAGCCATAAACCTAGGTGAAAAAAACTCTGACATGCAGGATTCCAAAACTGTGGATCCTAGAAAGAAACCATTCAATGAAACATACAGAGAAAAAAGAAATTTTTTTTGGACTCAATTTTCTCCCCCTCTCCCACCTCTCTCCCCCCCACTGGTTGGGGATTTGGGGAATTATCCTTTTTCCTTTTTATTCTTTTTAATTTTTCCTTTTAATTTTTTCTTTAATCCTTATTTTTCTCCCTTTTTTTTCTTGTTCTTTTCTGCTACCTTTATCTAATTCTATTAATTTTCACATACTCCTAAATAGTATCCTTTATCTCAATTTTGTCTCCTCCTCATTTTCCACTGCTTAATTTTTCAAATTTTTCTTGTTTCATTCTCCCCTTCCCCATGCCTACTATCCATACTACTAGTATAACCATTAAGCTTTATTAATCTCTAGATAATTAACTGTATGTTATTACTGTTGAATTATTTTGTATTGTTAGTGGAGGGATAAGTTGTTGCATTTAGTAGATATTTACTGTATGTCAATATTTTATTTGGTTTGTCTTTATGCTATAGTTTTCTCCCTCCCCTGCCCCACCCCTTTTTTGGAGACAGGGCCACACTATGTAATTTAAGCTGTCCTTGAACTCACTATATAGTCCAGGCAGGCCTTGAACTCCCAGTGATCCTCCATAGTGCTGGAGTTACAGGCATGCACCACCATACCCACACCCAGCTTACAGATCTTTTTTTTTTTTTTTTTAATGGGTAAGTGTAGTACATTATTGTTTCTTATGGTATGTCAGTGTCCAATTTATCTTCAATGCTATTATTGTTGCTGATTTACTTGCTATTTCCAGAATGGCATAGTTGTTAATAATTAGTAGGTTTTTTCTGTATGCCAATATCTGGATTGCCTTTCTGTCATTAACACTGCTATGACCTATTTCTGGAGAACTGAGTGCTGGGTCCATTACACTGCATCCTCCCCTCCCAAATTAACAGAGGGGGTCACATCTTGGGACAGAGGCAAAGGACCATATTAGCCATGCTTAGAGTGCATTACTGAAAAGTAAACACTAGATCTCCATACTAGCAACAAAGTCTCTCCACTATAATTGCCTGCAAACAGCACAAAAAGTAACAAAATTTAAAAAGAATAGAAATGTGGGGGGAAAAAGGCAATAAAATGCCTCCAAAAACTCCCAGCTCCCCAAAAGGTGATCCATGAGGCATTGTGGAGTAGGAATTCAAAAGTCACACAGCCAAATTATTCAAAAGGATAACAGAGTGCTCACTTTGGCAGCGCATATACAAAAGGATAACAGAAGAGATTTTTTAAAAAAAGATCAATAAGGTGTTTGGTGAGCTTAAATAAGTTGTAATTTAACAGATAATGAATGTAATAAAATGATCAGTGGGTTTACAGAAGACACTAATGAAAAACTAGCTGAGCTAAACAACATGATATAAAACATGAATGACCAATTTAGCAAAGAATTGCAGTCCATGAAAAAGTTACAAACAAATCCAAAAGATTAAAAGTTCTATTGAAAATATGGGCAGTATAAGTGACCAATGCAAGAAAAGAATGTTAGAACTAGAAGATAGTGCTACTGTCACAGACTAATTATTCACCTTAAAAATGAGAACATGAAAAATGGATCCAACAGCTGCTAGACAACACAACACTAAGATTAACTGGAATTAGTGAAAAATCATAAAACAGCACAAAGGGAATTTTAAACTTATTTACAGAAATAATAGAGCATTACAAATATAGGGAAAGAATTAAATAAACATAGTGATAAATGTTGTATATAGAACCCAAATACCTATTATCAAAAAAGAGCCTGTCTATGACACATCACAGTCAAAATTCCAGAAGTCCAACACAGGGACAGAATGTTAAAAGGGTGTTGTAGAAAAACAACAAAACACTTGTAAAGGTAAACTCATTAAAATTACAGCAAACTTCTCAACACAAACCTTAAAGGCCAGGAGAGGTTGTAGTGAAGTGTTTCAAGCCCTAAAAGAAAACAACTTCCAAACCAGACATATCCTGCAAAACTATCTTGTGAAGTTGATGGAGAAATAAAATACTTCCGTGACAAAGAACACCTTAAGAAATTCATGAACAAAAAAAAAAAAAAAAGAAATTCATGAACAACAAACCAGCACTACAAAAAAATTTCAAGGATATTCTACAAAGAGACAAGACAACAATGCCAAAAATTCTAATAAAATGAATATACCAGGCAGGGTGAGTAGGTAAACAAAAGGAGGGGAGGTCAGCAACATGAAAATAATGCACTGACAGGATTAAGTCAATACTTTTCAGTAATAACTCAATGTAAAGAGTCTCAATTGCCCAATCAGGACATAGATTGGCAGAATAGATTAACAAAATCTAACAGTATTCTGTATACAAGAAACATTTAACCCAAAAAAAGAAATTCATAGACTAAACATCAAAGAGTGAAAGACAGTATTCTGTGCAACAGGAACGTGGAAAAAGCAGCAGCAGCTATCCTATGTTCAGACAAAGTGGACTTAAAGCCAAAACTGTTCAGAAGAGGCAAAAAAGCCAACCATATATTGGTCAAGGCAACAATTCAACAGTAAGAGGTAACAGTTATAAACATATGTGCACCAAACTCCAGCACACTCAACTTCATAACACAAACACTACTGAACATAAAAGATCAGACACAAACACAGCTATAGTGGGGGACCTCAATATCCCACTGTCACAAATAGATCAACTAGGAAAAAAAAAAATCAACAAATGCCAAGTTGTACCAAACTTTTGAACAAATGGACATAATAGGTATCTATAGCATTCCACCCAACAATTCATTCTTGGGTTGAATATACATTCTTCTCAGCAGCACATGGAACTTTCTCCAAAATAGATCACATGCTACCCCATAAAGAGAATGATCCCTGAAGCTCTATGCATATTATCAGATCATATTGCAACAAAACTAGAAATCAAAACTGCAGAAATTATGTAAACACATGGAAATTAAACAGTACCCTCTTGAATAATCAGTGGGTCATAAATAAAAATCAATGAAGAAATTAGACATTTCCTATAATCAGTAATACCAGTACAACATATTAGGATTTATGAGACACAAAGCAGTCCTAAGAGGGAAATTTATAGCTGTGAATGCCCACATCAGAAAAGCAAAGCCCAAATAACTAACTAATCTCAAGGTCCTAGAAAAACAAGAACAATCCAAATCCAAAACTAGTACATGGAAGGAAATGATATAGATCAGAGCATAATCAATGCAAATGAGTCTTAAAAAAAACCATAAAGAATCAATGAGCTCCTCTTGTTGCTTTTGCTGTCTTCCGTTGCCATGAACGGTTGCCCCTCTGCCATGTGCCACCCTGCCTTGGAGCCAGCCAATTATGGACAGAAACCTCTATAAACTGTGAGCTACATAAACCTCCCTCCCTCTTTAAAAAAAATCGAATTGAAGAGCTGGCTCTTTCAAAGAATAAACAAAATTAACAAACCCCTAACCAATCTTACCAAAAAGAAAAGAAAAGAAGGAAACCTCAATGCAAATTAGAAAAAGGTGAAATCATCTGACATTGCCAAAATCCAGAAGATTATTAGTAATTACTTTCAGTACTCTAATAAAGTACTTTCAGTACTTGCACTACTCTAATAAATTGGAGAATTCAGGGAAAAATGGATGGATTCCTAGATACATATGAATTACCAAAATCAAGAAAATATAAAATCAAGAAGATATAAAAATCCTGAGTAGTGCCAGGCATGGTGGCGCACACCTATAATGTTGGGGCAGCTAGAGCAGTGGGATTCCCATGATTTTGAGGCCAGCCTGGGCTCCATAATGAGTTCAAGCCCACCCTGAACTACAGTGCAAGATCTTGTTTAAAAATAAATAAATAAATAAATAAATAAACCTGAAAAAAAAAAAAAACCAATAACAGGCAATGAAATTGAAGCAGTAATAAAAAAAACCTACCAACACAGAAAAACCCAGGTCCCGATGGATTAACTCCTGAATTCTACAAGAGCTTCAGGGAAGATCTAAGGCCAATAATTCACAAACTCTTTAATGAACTAGAAAGGGAAGGAATACTTCAAAAATTATTTTGGAAGGTAACATTACCCTAATTCCAAAACCAGACAAGGATCCAACCAAAAAAGAGAACCATGAACCAATCTCTTTAATGAACACAGATGCAAAAATCTCAACAAGATACTGGCAAATAATGCAACAGATTATCAAAAAGATCATGCATCATGACCAAGTAGGATTCATCCAGGGGATGCAGGGATGCAGTATACACAAATCAATAAATGTAATGCATCACATAAACAGAAACAAAGGCAAAAATCACATGATCATCTCAATAGATGCAGAAAAAGCCTTTGACAAAATTCAATATCCATTCATGCTAAAAACCCTGAAGAAAATAGGTATAGAAGGACCTTATCTCAATCTCATGCAAGACATTTATGACAAACCAATTGCCAACATCATATTAAATGGGGAAAAACTGAAAGCTTTCCCTCTAAAATTAGGAATAAGATAAGCATATCCCCTGTCACCATTCTTGTTCAATAAAGTTATCAAATGTTAGCCAGAGCAATCAGACAAGAGAAAGGAAGAAGACAAATTATCTTTGTAGATGACATGAGCCTCTACATAGATGACCCAAAAAATTCCACCAAAAGACTCCTAGAATGAAAAACCAAATTAGTAGTGTAGCAAGATACAAAATCAACACACAAAATCAATAACATTCCTTTATACCAATAATGAACTCACTGAGAAAGAAATTAGAGAAAAATCTCTTCAAGAAATAGCCTCGTGTGGTGGTGCACACCTGTAATTCCAGCACTCAGGGGCCCGAAACAGGAGAATTGCTGCGAGTCTGAGGCCAGCCTGGGCTACATAATGAGTTTTAAGGCCAGCCTGGGCTACATAATGAGTTTTAAGGCCAGCCTGGACTACAAAGCAAGACCCTATTTCAAAGAAAGAAAAAGAAAGAAAGAAAAACTAAATACTTAGGAATTACTTAACCAAGGAAGGGAAAGACCTCTACAGTGAAAACTAGAGTTGTCAGAAAAAGAAGATCAAAGAAGACATCAGAAAATGGAAAGATAGTCCCTGTTCCTGGATAGGCAAAATTGTCAAAATAGCCATGCTTCCAAAACTGATATACAGATTTAAGGCAATCCCAATCAAAATACCAGTATCATTCCACACAGAACTACCAAAAACAATCCTAAAATTCACATATAAACAGAAGAGACCAAGAATAGCAAAAGCCATCCCAGGCAACAAGAGCAAAGCAGGAGGCAGCACAATCCTGGACTTCAAGTTATACTACAAAGCTACATGATGAAAATAGCATGGAACTAGCAAAACAAAACAAAAACAAACACCAGACATGTTCATCAGTGGAACAGAATAGGGGATGCTGAAAGAACTCTAGGCACATTCAGCTATCTGATCTTTGACAAAGGGGCCAAAAACACATGCTGGAGGAGAGATAACATCTTTTATAAATGGTGCTAGGAAACTGGCTATCCACATGCAAAAGATTGAATTTAGACCCATATCCCTCATCATGTACTAAATGAAAATCAAAATGGATCAAAGATCTAAATATTACAGCAGAAACACTTAATCTTCTGTAAGATAAAATAGGTAAAACCCTTGAAGACATAGGCTTAGAAGCAAGGACTTTGTAAACGAAACCCTGAAGTGCACAAGAAATAATACCCAAAATCAACAAATGGGATCATAAAAAAACTTCTGCACATCAAAGGAAACAACCAACAGAATGAAGAGACAACCTAGAGAAAGGGAAAAAATGTTGCCAGCCGTTCCTAGGCAGAAGGCTAATGTCTAAAATGTAGAAAGAACTAAAAAAAATTAGACCCCCCCAAAATAAAAGACCCAATAAAAATGGGCAACTGAAATGAACGACATCATATATATATTTATCATATATAGATAAATAGGAAGTAGGGAGAAGTTTTCATGGTTCATTCATGTTGCAGCAAGTAACAGTACTTCAAGTACTTCATTCCTTTTTATAGCTGAATACTCCAATGTATGGATATACCACATTTCGTTTATCCAGCTGATGGATATTTGGGCCTATTCCCTCTTGAACCTAACCCAATCAAACTTTTATCTCCACACTTCACCAAAACTACTTTCATCAAGTTTATTATTTATCCCATTGCTAAGTCCAGTAGTCAGTTCCTAGCCTTCATCTTGCTTAATTTATATAAATCATTTAACATGCATATAGCTCCTATTTTTTTTTTTTTTTGTAGTGCTTGAGAATGAACCTAGGGCTTCACATATGCTAGGCAGGCAAGCACTTTACCATGAGCTACATCTCCAGCTGCAGAGTTCCATCATTTTGAAACAGTTTCTCCACTTGACCTTTGGAGAGATGCGCTTCAGATTCTCCTCTACCTCACTGCCTGCTCATTCCCAGTCTCCATTGCTGATCTTCTTCACCTCTCAGCCTGTAAGTGTAAGTATTCAAGAGACCAAGGGCTCAGTATTTGGACCTCTGTTCTTGGTCTACACTCCCTGCATGAACTCATCCAGACTCCTGACCATCTGTTAGATGATCTATTATCTGTAATATGATAATTTGAAATTTATATCTTCAGTCTAGACTGCTGCCTGGTACTTCCAACTTGAATATTTAACTGCCTAGTCAACTTTGGAGTATGAGAAGCTACATGGGAGAGAAAAGGAAGGAGAGAGGGAGAGAGAGAAAGAGACAGATACTGAGACTCAGACAGAGAGTGTGGTGGATTAACTAATGGTCAACTTGTAACACTCAGCTGAACTGAATGAGTGTGGTGCCAGGTATGGAAGACCCACCTGAGGATTGTTGCCAACAGAACTGGAGGGGAAGATGGTGGTGCTGTTGATTCTCCTGGAGAAGCTTGTTGCACTGCTTTTCCTGATACGAATTCAGCTGTTCTCATCATCGGAGGAGCTCAGGTCCTTGCTGTCACTGAAGATGGCTGCATTTCTTTTGGGTGGAGCTCTGGTCCTTACCTTGAGCATCACTTCCTGGCTCCAGTGCAGATCCCTCAGCCTGCTGGCACAGATCCTTCATCCCGCTGGCTCAGACTTTCTAGCCTCCACCACTGACCTTTGGGCCTTCCCAGTGCAGATCCTTGTTACAGACTTGCATGAGACACTGTCGTGGGCTCTAGGCCTCTAGTTGGACTCCTGGAGGACATTGCCATAGGCTCTAGGTTTTCAGCTGGACTCATGCAGGGCATTGCCTTGATTCATCCTGCCACTCTGTTTCTTTTGATTGGTGAATTATCATTTACATTGATGGTTATAACTGATATGTATTGACTTATCCTTGTCACATTATTTTCCTGTTGTTGGTTCCCTTTTTCCCTCTGTTTAATTGCTTGCCTTGCCTGGTGGATTAATTCTGTTGGGGTTCATGGAGTTGTAGTCCTTGTTATCTCTTTCTAGAATGTACTTCAGAATATTTTGGAGTGTTGGTTTGGTGGTCATGCATTTCTTCAGGTGTTCTTTGTCATGGAAGTATCTTATTTCTCCATCAGTTTTGAAAGATAGTTTGTGGGGTACATCAATCTGGTTGGATCTTGTTTTCTTTTAGGGCTTGAAATACTTCATTCCAAGCTCTCCTTAACTTGAGGGTTTGTGTTGAGAGAAAGTCTGCTTTGATTCTGATGGCCTTTCCTTTGTAGGGGATTTGTTTCTTTTTTCTAACAGCTTTTAATATTCTGTTCTTTTGTTGAATTTCCGGAATCTTGAATATTGTATGCCTGAGATTTTTTTTTTTGAGCATGGCTAATTGGAGTTCTATATGCCTCACTTATCTGTATGTCAAATTCTCTTTCCCTGTTTAGGAAGTTTTTGGCCGTTACATCTGTGAACAGGTTTTTATGTTGTTTGGACTCTGATCAATCTTATGTTATTCATCTTTGCATCATGTAGCAGCTGTTGGATTGACTTTTCATGGTCTCTTGCTATTTTTAAGAAACTTTTCTTTTCATGATCACTAACTGCAATCCTGCCATCTATATCTGATATTCTGTCCTCACATTGGCTCATTCTGTTGCATATACTTTCAATGGAATTTTTAATCTCCTGGATGCCTGTTTGAATCTATTTCATGGATTCCATTTCTTTCCTGTGTTGAGTATTCATGGTTTCCATCATTTTCCTAAGCTCCTCTTTTTTTTATCTTTATCTGCTCTAGAGTCATTAAGCATGTCTTTCATTATGGTCACCATCATCGTAGTTATCTGAGAAATTATTTTTTATTTGATTTTTTTTTCTAGTGCCTCACTTACCTGCTTTGTTACTTTCACTGCTACCACTTCAGAGAGTCCAGATGGGTGGCTTTCAACTTGTGCCACCTCATTGCCCCCTTGGGTTTGCCTTTGGTGAGCTCCAAGTCTGGGGTTGCATCTTGTTTAAGTGTTCTTGTTTTCTTTCTTTCTTTTTTTTTTTTTTTTAGTTTAATTCCTGTATTCATGCTTGTAAATTGCTTATGGCAAATAGCTTTATTGCTAGTATTTAGAACCCTTAGGAAATGACTACTTCTCAGAGGTGTCTTCCAGGTATAGCTGGCTTTTGGGTTTTGAATCTGTTGTAAGATCCTACCTCTTCAATTTATTGGAGATGAGAAGTTGCTGCCTATTTTGCCTAGCCCTTGGTTCTTTGGCACTGGCCTATAGTATTGCTTATGACCCTTAGGTTCAGGAAAAACAACTGATTAGAACAATTATGTCATCTTGGCTAAAGGGGAAAATATAACTTAAAAACTATTATTTATTAATTGCTTATCATTTACCAGGGACTTCACTAACAATTTACTCTCATTACCTTATTGAAGCACTGTGAATTAAGTATACTCATGCCCATTTTATGAATGAGGAATTGAGGGCTAAGTTACTTAGCTAAAGTATCAAACTAGGAAATTGTGACATCAAGATTAGAATCCAGGGGCTAGGGGTGTGGCTCAGTGGTAGAGCTCTTGCCTTGCATGCACAAGGCCCTGGGTTCAATCCCCAGCACCACACACACAAAAAAAAAAAATAGAATCCAAGTCTATCTGAAAGTTTCTACTGTGGATAGGTCTTATATGTAGTATTTGTTCATCCTTTATCACTGGGTAAGGATTAACTCCACTCCAGGCTCTGTGCTTGTTGGCTGGGGAGGCTCAGGTGATTAGAGGAGGGCCTAGCTCTGACCAAGTTGCCTATTTATTGGGCTCTGGCTAGAAGTAGCTCTTCTCTTTAGGCTGTTACACATCCTACCAAAAGTGACATTGGGAGAATGCATTCCTTAATATGCCATGTTCATCAGGCTATACTAAATTTTCTGAGTTCTGAATGCAGCAGTACCAAGAGAGGAATTCTTTTGTATTCTTTTGTGGCACCTGCCTGTAATCCTAACGACAGTACTGGGCGGGCTGAGGCAGGAGGATCACAAGGTCAAGTCCAGGCTGGGCAATGTAGTGACTTAGCAAGATCCTGTCTCAAAATTTAAAAAAAACACATTTAGAAAACGATGGGGCGAAAGTACTTGGTTCAGTTTCCAGTACTGAAGGAAAGAGGAGAGAGTGATGAGAAGTATCTTAGTGGTTGAATACTCATGGGTTTGATCCCCAGACCTCAAAAAATTAGCATTACAGAAATATGTAACAGAAAACAAAGTCAACCCATTCCCTACCCCCCAGAAAAACAATTAACTGAAGAATATTTTTCCAATTTTCTCTCTATAGCACAGAACAATTTTTTTTTTTCTGTGGGTACTGGGAGTTGACCTCAGGACCTCGCGCGCCAGCTGGCTCCCATGCCACTGAGCGATATCACCAGCCCTTTTTTCGTATGTGGGTACTGGGAGTCGAACTCAGGACCTTGCGCTTGCCAGGCAGGCGCTTATGCCGCTGAGCCATCTCACTGGCCCCTAGAACATTTAAAAAATTTTTCTAAATATTATGTGCTTCATCAAAAGAAATCACCAACAGAGAGAAAAGAAAACCCACAGAATGAGAAAAAATTTTAGCTAACTGTCCCTCAGACAAAGGACTTCTATCTAGAGCATATAAAGAATTGAAAAATTCAGGCTTCCCAAATCCAAAGACCCAATCCAAAAATGGGCATCTGAGATGAATACACACTTCTCAGATGAAGAAATACAGATAGCAAATAAATACATGAAAAAATGTTCAACATCACTCATCATTCAAGAAATGCAAGTTAAGGGCCGGTGAGATGGCTCAGCGGTTTAAGCGCCTGCCTTGCAAGGCGCGAGGGCCCGAGTTCGACTCCCGGAACCCACATACAAAAAAAGGGGCCGGTGATATCGCTCAGTGGCACAGGCGCCTGCTGGCGCACGAGGTCCTGAGGTCGACCCCCCCGGTACCCACAAAAAAAAAAAAAAAAAAAAGAAATGCAAGTTAAAACAACACTGAGATTCCATCTCACCCCTAAAAGAATGGCTATCATCAAGAAATCAACCAATAACAAATGCTGGATGGGCTGTGGGGAAAAAGGAGCCCTTCTCCACTGTTGGTGGGAGTGTAGACTGGTACAACCACTGTGGAAATCAGTGTGGAGGTTCCTCAAAAAACTAGGATTAGAGGTCCTATTCAACCCAGCTATTCCCCTTCTGGGTATTTTCCCAGAAGAATTAAAAACATCATACCACAGCGATATACGTGCACCCATGTTTATAGCAGCACAATTTGTAATAGCCAGATCTTGGAAACAACCCAAATGCTCATCAACCAAGGAATGGATAAAAAAGATGTGGTATTTTTATACAATGGAGTACTACTCAGCTATAAAGAGAGATAAACTCAAGGCTTTTATAGGTAAAGGGATGCAACTTGAGACCATACTCATAAGTGAAATAAATCAGACTCGCATGTGTAAACATCATATTGTCTCCCTAGTGTAAGAAACTGTAAGAGTAAATAAGATCCAAAATGTACAATGGATATTGTGAAAGGGGAAGAAGCTGCTCAAAAAGAAAGAACAACTGGGGTGGGGGAAAGGAGAAAAGAAGGAAAGGAAAAGAAAAAAAATATATATATATACACTCACGATAGCTAAGATAATTATACTACTAATTTCTGTTAGTTCATCGAAAAGAACAGTTTGTGTTTATACTGATCAGTTTTTCATGCCTATATCTTGTAATCTGAGCAACTACTTTGAAGATAACTACGCAATATATTAACGATTGTTAATCTCTTATTATCTTGTTTTGAAATTCTCTATCATTGTTTTTGTTTTTTCTCTTTAAAATAAAATAAAAAGTATGTGCTTACTGCAAAAATTTTGACTGGTAGAGAAGCATATCACATTTAAAGTGAAAATCTCGCCCTTTATACATTTCTATTCTCATAGTCAATTTGGTGTATATCTTTGTCTTAGTCACTTTTTTGTCACTGGGACAAAACACTTGCCACCCACAATTTAAAGGAGGAGAGGTTTGTTTTGGCTCACACTTTCAGTCTTTCGTTGGATGGCTCTAAGGCAGAAACAGCGTGGTCTAAAGGCCTGGATGGAGGACAGCTGCTCATCCTGTGGTACCCCAGAAAGAGAAAAAGAGAGGAGCCAGGGACCATAATATGTCCTTCTGCTACTAGTACTTGGTTGTGTGCTAATTTACACTCATACTTCTAGCCCCATTCCCAAACAGCATGGGAGTTATCTTAGTCCCTTTCCCCTTTACTGAGACACAATGCCTTATACCCATGAATTAAAGGAGGAGATATTTATTTGTTTATTTTGGCTCATGATTTTTAGGGGATTCATTCCAAAGTTGGCTGGCTCCGATGCTGGAAGGGTCTGGTGGAAGTGTCTGGCAGAAGAAAGCTGTGTATGTCATGGCGCAGGAAGCAGAGAGCAAAGGAGAAACTGGTGTGTGTGATGGGTTAGATATAATGTTCCAGGTTGTGTCCTCAGTGACCCGCCTCTCACCAGGCCCCGCTTCCTAGCAGCAAGTCAGCTACGAACTCACCATGAGTGTGGCATCCCCGTGATCCAATCACCTTCCACACACATGAGAACTTGAGGGAACGTTTTAGATCTAAACTGTGACACCTTCCACATTCTAGTCTTAATTTGGTTTACACCTTCATTTCCAGACCTTTATCTATATGGAAATAAATCTATGTGGATTTTGGTTGTTATAGTTTTAAAAACACAAATGAGCCTATACTGTATATGTTATCTTGTAATGCACTTTTTTTTATCAGCAACCTTTTTCAGGCTTCTCTCCATGTCTATACATGTAGCTCTGACTTTGTTAGTTAATAGCTATGTAGTATTATATGAGATGTACCTGGCCCTATTTAACCAATTATTTTTGGTTTCCCTTCTCTCTGTTTCTCTCCTACAAATAACATTATAATGATCATCCTCTGACAGGACCTTCCTCACTTGTGCAAGAATATCTCAAGTCTGGTGTAGTGATCATACAAATGGACTCTGGAGTTAAACTGCCTGGCATGAAAATAGCAGCTCTAGTGGAGCCACTTTGTAATCCTGGGCAAGTTAGCAAACACTTTTGTGCCTATTTCCCTGTCAATATAATGAGAATCATAACAAGTCTCACATTGTAGGTTGTATTGTAAGAATGAACTGACATAGAATATTGAAAATGCTTAGCTCATTGCCTGGCATATTTAAGCACTCATTAAAAATTGGCTCTTGGGCTGGTGAGATGGCTCAGTGGCATAAGCGCCTGCCTGGCAAGTGTGAGGTCCTGAGTTCGACCCCCCATACCCACAGACACACAAAAAATTGGCTCTTAATTTTTATTAATACCAATAAATACATAGTCCTTATAATAATATCACCATTTCTCAAGCAAGCAAAAACAGTATCCAGGGCCGGTGATATAGCTCAGCGGCATAAACACCTGCCTGGCAAACGTGAGGTCCTGAGTTCAACTCCTGGTACCCGCATTAAAAATTTTAAAAAAACAGTATCCATTTAGAAGATAGTTAAGAGAAATTATATCATTATCACTTCAAGTCAATGACTCCACTAGACAGGTCACTTCATGAAAATTTATTTTAGTATGTGAAGAATTTTATATTAAGCTAGTTTCATGAGAAAATCCAAGCAATTTGCATTTTAAATAGCAATGAATTGGCCTTCTGAGGCCCAGAAGGGAAGACATTAGCTGGTAATTAGAAAAAACAATCTCATAGTTGGAAAGTTTTTATTTGTTTGTTTGTTTGGGGGTTTGTTTTTGTTTTGTTTTGCTTTTTGTTTAGTTTGGTTTGGTTTTTGAGACAGGGTCTCACTATGCAGTGCAGGCTGGCCTTAAACTCACTACATAGCCCAGCTTGGCCTTGAACTCACAGTGATCCTCCTGCCTCAGCCCGGGATTACAGGTGTGCACCACCATGCCAGGCCGAGTTTTTTGTTTTGTTTTTGTTTTCTGTGGAACTGGAGATGGAACCCAGGACTTCATGCATGCTAAGCAAGTGCTCTATCACTGAGCTAACTGCAGCCCAAGCATCTGCATTTTAACAGATCCCCCAGATCTGTACATGTTATAATTAAGAAGCACAAGGCAGAGCTCCTAATGAATACCTCATCTCTGATCAACTTCCACATGGAGAAGAGCTGATGGTTCCTCATTAGGAAACATGTGGCTCTGATCAGAGATGGAAGAGGAATGGACTCTAGAAGAGCCCCATGGTGCCAGCACAGGCTAGTCCCTGCCAGGACTGCCTCTCCTGTCCTCCCTTGGGGCAGTGGGCAGACATCTCCTGTTTGGCACTAGGACAGGTTTGTTCACTCTAGGTTGGATTTCTCAGGGGCTGTTGATATCTGGGAGATCTGAGAGAAGCTTCTGCTATAAAATCTTTGATCTTTTTAAACTGCTGGATGTTAAACCCTTTTTCTCCCCTCTCACACAGCTTTTTGGACAATGGTAGAGTGTTAAGCCAGCAGCTGCTTTCCTTTTTCTGTGTGCCTCTCTCACAAGGACCAGCCATAAATGTTTTGCTATATTAAGGGGATAATAAAGATGAAAGCATTGTAAGACCTTGAATCCAGGTGCCAGGGGACAAAGCAAGAACCTGGCTTCGACAGCACAAAGGGCTCAAGTGGACAAAGAGTGATCTGAACACTGGACTTGCCAAGAAGGGCAGCTTCACCTTCTTTCATCTGGCCTTGCTTTGTGAAAGGTCCTTTTGGAGATTTGTCCCTCCTGAAGCCCTGCCCCTCTTTCCATCCCGGCCCACAGAGAGTCTGTCAGAGGAATGGGGCACCCGGCTGCTGTCCTTGGTTCTGAACTATCAGTCTGCATTGGAGCACTAGTTTCCACCCTCACTGCACAACAGAATCAGTGGTTAAATGTGATAAAATCACTGAACGTGGTGGCATGCACCTGTAGTTTCAGCACTTGGGAGGCTGAGGCAGGTGTATTTCCAGGATTTTGAGGCCAGCCTGGGCTACATAGTGAATTCAAGGCCAGAACTGAAGTACATACTAAGACCCTGTCTCAAAAAAAAAAAAAAAAAAAAAAAAAAAAGAAAAAGAAAAAGAAAAAAATATTACTGATTGTAAAGCCTGATCCCTAGCTTTTTTGCCTCAGTGGGTCTCTGCATGTTTTAAAAATCAAGAGCCCTCAGCTGAGTGTGGTGGTGCATGCCTATAAATCCCAGGACTCAGGAGGCTGAAGACTGAAGATCACCATGAGTTCAAGGCCACCCTAGGCTACATAGTGAATTCAAGGCCAGCCTGGACTACATAGAGAGATCCTGTCAAAAAGAAGGAGGAGGAGGAAGAGGAGGAAGAGGAGGAGGAGAAAGAAAGAAAGAAATAAAGAACCCAGACACATTTAATTGCTCATGGATTGCAGTTTGGCAATCATTCTTCTATGGCATGCCTATTGCTCATAGCCCATAAAGTGAACATTTGCTGCCTCCTTTTCTTCCCATGTATTGTGGTCAGGGTTTCCAAGGGAACAGATTTAATAGAGGACACATAATTTATAGGATTATTTTATTTATATATTTTATTAATTTATAGGATTATTTTATTCACCTAAAAAGTCAAATGCAGAAGAGTGTGATAGATCTGTCCACGGACTAGGAATCCAAATAATCAAGCTGAGGACCTGGATCCCATGCCAATGTCCTGCATGAGTCCAGCTGAAGGCCTAGAGCCCATGTCAATGTCCTCCATGGTCCAACTGGAGGCCTAGAGCCCACGACAATGTCTCATGCAAGTCTGTAACAAGGATCTGCACTGAGAAGGCCCAGAGGTCAGTGGTGGAAGCTAGAAAGTCTGTGCCAGTGAGATGAAGGATCTGTGCCAGTAGGCTGAGGAATTTGCACTGAAGCCAGGAAGTGATACTTCAGGTAAGGACAAGAGCTCCCCCCAAAAGAACTATAGCCATCCCCAGTGACAGTGAGGTCCCGAGCTCTTCCAAAGATGAGAACAGCTGAATTCATATCAGGAAAAGCAGTGCAACAAGCTTCTCCAGGAGAATCAACAGCACCACCATCTTCCCCTCCAGTTCTGTTGGCAACAATCCTCAGGTGGGTCTTCCATACCTGGCACCACACTCATTCAGTTCAGCTGAGAGTTACAAGTTGCCCATTAGTTAGTTCACCACAACATGTTAGCATCAATTTCATGATCTTTTTAAAAGGCACTCTAGTTCTCCTTAGGAGAGTCATCTCTCTCTACTCTCAGGTTTAGGCGGAATGTTGCCAGGGATAAATAGGAATGATTCTAATTTGAATACTGTTTCACATAATCTGCTACAAAGGATGCAGCTTCAACCAATGGTGGCCTAAAAATCATGTGACTGATGAATAAGAACATTGCTGGACCCAGGGCACCCTGATAGGACTGGTGTCAATACACCACAAGCAGAAGCATGCTGCGCTGTCACTAAACTGTCCACAGAACTTCATTTTATTTTCACCTCAATGAAAATGTTGCTGCTTACTCTGTCCCTGATCTCTTTGATTTGTGCTACATGGTTTCCATGGTTAATCTCACTGCAGCTTTGTTTCTGACATTTACAATGTTTATCCTCTGTCACAAGTTGGGGCGGTGCAACCCCCTCCATCAGCACACTGAGCTCAGAATTAGCTCCCTCCTATGGCTGAGGGGTAGACATACATGATATTCACATTCCCAGTATTACTCATAACAAAAATATGAAAGGTCAAAGGTACTGAAGGAAATGACCCCCAGCAGTATAATTCCAGAGCATCATTTCTCTGAGTACATGGTATATTTGGGGGCAGGGAATCACCACAATGCCTGTACCCCTCCAAATGGTTTTGAGAGAATCCTTATTTGGCTAGGGTAGGGAAAAAGTTCTTATTAGTGAGCACTGAAGTGGGTCAATGTTGGCATTACAAGAGAAGGCAGAATTGCCTGGCAGAGGTTTCAGGACTAACGTAATTAGACAGAAGGCAAAGACCCAGATGAGCGATCGCTGGGGAGATCTGAAAAGCCAGGATAAAACATGAAAGGAGGCTATTTTTAGGAACATGAGATCTGATACCAGGACAAGCAGATCTAGGCATCTGGAAATAGTCATTAGAAAAGGCTTGAGAGCAAAAAGTTTTCAGCAAAGTTATGGGTTTGGAATGATTGTCAAGACATGTACAACTTTTTAAAAATTCTGGGCAGTCAGACTTTCCTGAGCTATCTGCAAAGCCCATACAAAGAATTTGTCCCTTTTTGGACAAAGGTTGCACCTCTAATGGGATGCGAAGTCATTAGATCATGAGCATCATGTTACGCTGACCTTTTAAAATGTCATAGCTGAAAGTTAAGAGGAGTGAACGGTCATATGGTGGATCTGGGGTGCTCGTTGTACACCGATTCCTGGCCTAGGAAATGGTTATAAGACAGCTCACCTCAAATAATTTGTTTAACTATACACTGGAGTTATTTTAACTTTTCTGTACATTTCATAATAAGACAGTAAGAAAAAAACAGCTGAGAGCTATGTCTAACTGGTTTGGCGCAATAAATAAGATGTAATGATTAAGATCAAGTTTAAGGTTTTGGAGGTCCAATTTCAGCACTGTCACTTACTAATTTGTCCCTTAGACAAACTATTTAACCTCTCTCCCCTCAGTTTTTTTTTTTTAATGTGGGTACCAGGAGTTGAACTCAGGACCCCGCGCTTGCCAGCAAGTGCTTGTGCCACTGAGCGATATCACTGGCCCTTTTTTTCCTTTATGTGGGTACCAGGAGTCAAACTCAGGACCTCGCGCTTGCCAGGCAGGCGCTTATGCCACTGAGCCATCTCACCAACCCTCCCCTCGGGTTTTGTTTTCTGTGAAGGAGAGGTTAATAATGTTGGGAAAATAGGTTTAGGGCAAAATGTAGAGGCAGTCTATTTAGTCTTCCTAGACTTCCAGCATGGAGGTCTGATTTATTAGATCAACCCCAACCCAACATACAGGAGATTTTCATAATCTGAACTTTTTCCTTAGTGTGAAGGAAGTGTGAACAGTTTGAGGTCTCTGTGGATCATGACTTTCTGCTGTTCTCCCATTTTTGTTTTTGTTTTTTAATGTTGTTTAATACTATAAAGCTGGGGAGGATGAATTAGGTCTCCACCATGCCCTAGAGGGGGAAAGTGTATCTAACTGCAGCTGCTGCCCTCTGCAATGGGCTCAGCTCCCCGTCTTCCTAGCACCAGGCAGGACTGGCTAGCAGGAAGCAAATTCCATTGACTCAACACCTTGATCCTATGGAAGGAGACGGGAATTGGCAATGTAGAAATCAAAGTATTTCTCTGGCCAGATCACTAGTATAGGAATGTTCTGTACTTTATTTATTTATTTATTTATTTTTCTGAGACAGGGTCTCACTATGTAGCCCAGGCTGGCCACAAACTTGGCAATCCTCCTGCCTCAGCCTCCAGAGTGCTGGGATTACAGGAGTGTGCCACCACCCCCAGCTACCTACCATATCTTTAAAACAATTTTTTTCTTTGAACCCTGATAATTAATATGACTCGTGGTTGTCTTTAGAAAGAGAACATTTAGGGCCGGTGAGATGGCTCAGCGGCGTAAGCGCCTGCCTGGCAAGTGCAAGGGCCCGAGTTCGACTCCTGAAACCCACATATGATAAAAGGGCTGGTGATATCGCTCAGCAGCACGGGCGCCTGCTGGTGCGCGAGGTCCTGAGGTCGACCCCTGGTACCCACAAAAAAAAAAAAAAAAAAGAAAGAAAGAGAACATTTAATGAGATTCAGCTGAAGGAAATTCCCAGAATGAGGGCCACTGTCCCTTCCATGTTTCCTCCCTCTGTCCTAAGTCAGAAGGTCACAGTCAGATCTCTGAAAAGATCCTCTAAGACACCTCCCTGTTCATCGTTCTGGAGATGAGCGGAGAACAGAGCAGCAGCCTGCACTCAGGCTCTCGTTCTGTAAACACCAGCTGCACATCTAGGACAAGCTGCTTCGCACTAGGCCTGGTTTCTACTTTTGAACGGGCTTTCTTCTTCGCCAGGGTCATCTAGGCCCAAGAAGTCTATGATAATTCAAGCCCACCCAGGTAAAATGGGACTCGGTGAGACCCTCTTGGCTCTTACCGCCCCATATCTGCTGGCATCTTCACCTTGAACTTTCCATCATCCATCATATATCTCCTGATTTGGTGGGGGTGGTTACTGGGAATCGAACTCAGAACCTCACACTTGCTAGGCAGCCGCTGCACCACTGAGCTAAATCCCTAGCCCACCTCCTGATATTATAGGAGAAGGCTGCAACATCACTTCTGTGGATTTTTTAAAAAATGCACTCCCTGAACTTAATTGTGATATAAACCCAAATTGAGAGACATTTTTATAAATTACTGGACAGTGCTTTTCAGTAGTATCAAGGCCTGAAAAAAAAAAAAAAAAAAGACTGAAGAACTCTGAAGAACTCTCCCAGACTGAAGGATATTGAAGAGACATGAAAACTAAGTGCAATGTATGATGCTGATTTGATCCTGGTCCAGAAAAATAATATTGGTGAGATAATTGGAAACATTTGATGGTCAGTAGATTACTTAAGAGCTTTATGTCATTATTAATTTCCCAGGTTTGGTAATTGTCCTGTGGCTATATGTGATGTTAGGATGTGGGGGAACTGTGGAAAGGGAATACAGGAATTATCAATAATAGTTATTTTAAACCTGTTATTTAAAATTCAAAATTATCATCATCATCATCATTATTATTATTGTTATTATTATTTTGCAATACAAGGGATTGAGCCCAGGGTCTTTGCATGAAGCTACATCCCCACTCCTTAATTATTGTTGTTGTTATTTATTTTGAGACAAGTTCTCACTAAGTCGCCCTAGCTGGCCCAAACTTTTGATCCTCTGCCTCATCCTCCCAGAGCTCTGGGACTAAAGGAGTGCAACACCCAGCTTTATAATAATCTTAAAGAATAAAATGAGAGAGGTCATTAGCACTGATATGAAATAATATCCAAAATATATTAACTATTATTGACAGAAAAAGCAAGAGGAGCCAAGCATGGTGGCACACACTTGTAATCCCAACAGTTGGGAGGCCGAGGCAGGAGGATCATGAGTACAAGGCCAGCCTGAGCTACACAGTGAGACTCTGTCTCAAAGGAAAAAAGGGAAGGGCACATGTAATAACGTGTTATCCTTTATATAAGATAAGATGATACATAAATACACTCATGTGCTTGAATCTACATAGGCTGTCTTGAAAAAATGTATTTGATTATAATGATTCCTTCCTAGGAACCTGACAGTACGGATTGGGAGAAAGAGTGTTTATCAAAGACATTTTTGGTATCACTTGAGGTTGCTTTGTTTTGTTTCATTTCGTTCTTGAGTCAGGGTCTTGCTATGTAGTTCAGGCTGCCCTTGAACTCATTGCATAGACAAGGCTGGCCTGAAACTCAAGGGCAATCCTCCTGCCTTAGCCTCCTGAGTGCTGGGATTACAGGCATATGCTACCATGCCTGGCTTACTTGAGATTTTTGAAAAATAATATGCCTGTATTATCTTAAAGTATCATTAAAATACCAAGATCTATTTGCCTTGAGAAATCCAGATTCATTTCACCAAAGCTTCTGAAAGCTGGATATGACTTTTTTAGCCACTCTCCCCTCTGCCCATTGTTCCTGTCTCTCCAAGCTAACACCATGTGCCAGTGTGGTAAGATTTCATCCCAAACCCAAAATCCCATGGAAACTGAAGGTTAAGCATCTAAGAAAGAGGAGAAGAGGAGCAAAGAATGTTGACTGATTGATGGCCACTTGGAACTCCTTAGGTTACTCTGATTTCCACTTATGCTTCATGAATGCTTAAAAATGAAATGAGTATCTCAGTTCTACCAATAGAGCAAGAGTTTCATTACCAAAACAGGATAAGAAGTCTTCTCTAGTGCTAGGCAAAGTGCATATAACTAGGACTAAGACAAAATAGAAAAGTCTGTCTCTTAAATCTTGCTGGTAGGAGGGAAGCCTTTTGAGAAAAGTTTGATACGGAGATTAAAAACCTCCACATGTGTCAAAATGGGATATCAACTAGAACAGTATCAAGATGTGGACACATCCCCCCCAAAAAAAACCGTAATAAAACTGTATGCAATTATCAAAAACAACCATTTCAGGGTTCTGGAGATCAACCAAAGGCAAACACATGTTGAGAGGTGTTTATTGAAAACAGAACTGCTAGAATTTTGGGTGAAAACAACAGGAGTTTGCGGTCTTCTTGCTGAGATCTGTTTTCATCCCACTGTCACTGGCTGGCTTGGATCCCTGCTTTAGTAGAAATGGAAATTAAAACTAAAGACACCTTCATAGGAAAAAGCTTTAATTGGAAAATTAGAGGGAATATAGAAAAGGACTCCAGCTTAGGTAGCAGGAGGGGACACACTCTGATACAGGGGTTCAGAATGGCCCACCTGCAAAGGTGGGAGGTCAGTTTTTAAGGATTAGCTGGTGGACTGGGGTCCAATTGTTCATCATCTCAGTCCTGATGTCATATCTCTGGAATCTCTATGGCTGAGGGGTGGTTTCCTCCTCAGGAAAGGATTGTGTCTGTCTGAGATGGTTTCAGCCAATAAGGAGCCCCACCTTTCCTGAAATCCAGGTGATCACAGGTTTTGGACAATGGCTGGAGGCTTCTAGATGTAGCTGAACGTCCCAGTAAACCTCTTATCTTGGTGTTCTCAGTCTGAAGGGGGACGAGATCCTGTAAATTTAGGGCTAGTCAACCCTGACTGGCCAGCTCTTAGGCATTCCCTAAATGATCCCTATAGCCCTATGCAGATCTAAGAAAGGACCTGACCCAAGATTTACAGTAACAAAGAATACAAAATTAAAGTCATTTTGCTTTGTTTTTAGTTATCTCTTGGGAATCTGTAGGCCCAAGTGAAGAGTCACGGTTCATAGCAAAAATGGCTTTGAAGTCTCTGGTTGTCCAGCAGTGGAGGGTGACAGTGTTACTGGCTCAAGGTGTATCACGCAACCTCTGGCAGATCAGTGGTTGACCACTGAGTTATGTGGACACAGAGGTGTCCCTTAGGGATTCAGGCTAAAAATAAAAATAAGGACTAACATTAGAACCAAAGAGGGGCATTTTTTAAGAATAAAAGGGTCACTGCCTCAAGAGATATAGTGATTGTAATTGTGTACATACCTAACAATACAGAACAAAATATATGAAAAAAGGTCAGAATTGAAACAAGAAACTAGCTAGGAAATAAAGGAAAGGATATAAAACAACCTGACAATTGTAGAGCACTCCACTCAATAAGAGCAGAATATACATTCTTTCCAATTACACTTAGAGAATATTCTCCAGGATGAAAACAAAAACAAAACACCTAGGTAAGTCAGGCACAGTGGCACACATTTGTAATTCAAGCACTTGGGAGACCTAAGTAGAAAGATCAAGAGTTCCAGCCCAGTCCAGGCTACCTAACAAGTTGAAGACCTTGTCTCAAGAAACAAAACACAAAACAGTATGAAAAAACCAGCCTCAATAAATATGAAAAGATGGAAATTACACAAAGTATGTTTTCTAACCACAATGGAATTAAATTAAAAGTAAAAAATAGGAAATTTAAGAATTCCACAAATATTTGGAAATTAAACAACACCCTTGTAAATCATCAGTCAAAGAAGAAATCACAGGCTGGGTGTGGTGGCACACATCTGTAACCCCAGCACTTGGGAGGCTGAGGCGGGAGGATCACCAGGAGTTTAAGGCCAGCCTGGGCTGCAAAGTGAGTTCAAGGCCATCCTTGAAACCCTGTTTCAAAAAGACAAAAAAAAAAAAAAAAAAAAAAAGAAGAAGAAGAAAGAAAAAAAAAACGAAGAAAGAAAGAAATCGTAGAGGAAAAGTTTTCTGAAAAGTCACTGTACCTGTAAATTTGCAGGCTCAGCAAGGTTAAATTGCCTCCTAGCTTGTAAGTAGATCCAGGACTCACACAGAGGTCTGTTTACCTGAGAGCCAGCACCTTGGACACCAGCTTACAGTTGTCTTTTTTTTTTTTGGTCTTTCTGAGACAGGGTTTTGCTATGTCATTCAGGCTGGCCTTGAATTCACTTTGTAGCCCAGGCTGACCTGGAACTAGTGGAGATTCTCCTGCCTCCACCTTCCAAGTGTTGAGATTACAGGCCTGGGCTGCCATGCCCAGCTTATAGTTATGGTTTTAATATTTGTGCTCTCCCAAAATTCTTAGGTCTAAATCCTAACTCTCAATGTTGTAGTATTAGGAGTGTGGGTCTTTGAGAGATAATTAGGAGTTCCACTCTTAGGAGGTGATGAGAGTGGAGCCCTCGTGAACAGGATTAGTGTCTTTGTAAGAGGAGACATCAGAGCTTGTTTCTTCTCTCTGCTCTTGAAGGTCAAGATACAAGGTAAAGAGGGCTACTTGGAAACCAGGGAGCAAGCCCTCATCAAACACCAGATGTGCTGACACCTACATCTTGGGCTTCCCAGCTTCCAGACCTGTGAAAACTAAATGTTCATTATTTAAACCATTCAGTCTTGGTATTTTTTTAATAGCAACCTAAACAGACTAAAGTTGGACATGGTGGCATGTGCCTGTAATCCCAGCATTTTGGGAGGCTGAGGCAGGAGGATCACAAGTTTGAGCCCGGTCTGGGCAATTTAGTGACTTAGTGAGATCCTGCCTCAAAATAAAACAAACAAACAAACAAACAAACAAACAAACAAACGCTGGGGATGTAGCTCTTTGCAAAGGCCTTGAGTTCATTCCTCAGTACTATACAAATATTTTTTTGGGCCAGTGAGATAGCTCAGCAGCATAAGCACCTGCCTGGCAAGTGTGAGGTCCTGAGTTCGACTCCCAGTACTCATATAAAGGAAAAAAAGGTCTGGTGATATCGCTCAGCAGCATAAGCACTTGTTGGCAAGTGCGAGGTCCTAAGGTCGACTCCCGGTATCCACATAAAAAATATATATATTTATATATATATATATTTTTTTAATCCACTAAGAGCGTCAGGACTCAGTATCTGAGTAAAAGGCTGAAACAAGATTGTTTCTCCTCCTATTCTTACCCCTTAAATATTGTGCTATTAATGACACAAAAAGGCAGTGTGAAGGGCTCAGAAATCTCTGCTTTCTGTAGAACTCATTTTTTTTCCAAGAAGAAAGCTCAAAATGACAGAAAAGAATGTACTATCATGTTTAATTTAATGTTCCAATTTGCAATTCATAATATTATTTCATTAGAGTCTATCAAAGTGCTTCATATCCAAGAATGAATTATTATTTAACTAGGTGTTCAAACTATACTTCAGAAGGACTCATTCATAATAAATCACAATACGCTCAACATGAGAATTTGGGTCAGCTAGCGTTCCTTTGTCCTGCTTTTTGCTGCAGCCGTGCCTCAAAGCCAGTGTGCTAAGGATTGGCACTAAATGTCCTCATTCAAAAACAGAATCACGGGTCCACATCAGGCACATGTACAGTGTCAGGACATGGAAGTCCTTGCCTCTGACCCCTTGATTTTCACATGAAGAAACAGAGCTATACAGTCTTAAAGGTACTGTAGTCAGGTGTGGTGGTGCACACCTGTAATCCCAGCGCTCTGAGGGGCTGAGGCAGGAGGATTGCAAGTTCAACCCCAGCCTGGAAAACTTAGCAACTTAGACAGATTCTCAAAATTAAAAAATAGAAAAAAAGAGCTGAGGTTGTAGCTGATTTGATTTTGAAGGCCCTGGGTTCAATTCACAGTACTGGGGGAAAATGTTTAGAAGGGTAGGTACGGCTTCTTGCTTAGGAATCATCTGTGTCCAGCACCTGCATTTGCTGTCCTGACCCTGAGACTACTGCATAAGAAAGGGGGAAAAAAAAAAAAAAAAAAGAAAAAAAAAAGAAAGAAGGAAAGATAGAAGGAAAGAAAGAAAGCTGAGGTGACATGAGGAAAAAAGAAAGACGTACAGTCCCACAGTCATCTTCCTGACATGGGAAGAATCATAGAGTCCTACCAGTGCGCTCACACTGAAGGAGGAACTGCACAGTATCTTCTCCAATCTCCTCTTCCCCAAATACTCCAGAAAAAGAGGACCGCGCCTGGCCCCCCCGAGCTCCCTCCTGCGGAGTGTGAGCACGCGAAGGCGCTTTCTGCTTTGTCTCCTGTTTACACAACAAATATTTCAATTCCTCATTCTAATTCTCTATCGAACTATGACTCTGAAGATATCTCTCTGCCTATTGCCAGACATTATGGGCTGTAAAGTGTGTTCCTCGGTCTGAAGAAATGAAACGTGCAGTATTTTCTGTTCTGGCCCATTTACAGTACGTTTGGGATTTGGATCTCGAGCCAGGTCTGTGAAACCTGGTGTCCATTCATGTCAGGAGCCGTCTAGGGCCTTCAGGACTGCGGCACCAGCCTGAATGCCAGCGACGTAAGATGCCTTCCCACCAAGGAACCTGCCCACACCATCTTCCGTCTCTTTTGCTGGAGGCAGAACCGTTCTTATAGGCATTTTGTGCCTCAGAGGGCGGTGTGTTGTTATAGGTTGGGTTTGGAATAGCCCTCAAAAGGCTCATGTGTAGCAGGCTTCACCCCTAGTACAGCAATGTTCAGAAATGGGACCTAGAGAAGCGACTGCGTCATGAGGGTGCTGACCTCATCAGTGTGAATCTGTTGGTGATTCATAGCTCCACTGGCTATTCAGCAATGGCGCCTAGTTGAAGAAAGTACATCACAGGGGCTGTGCTATTGGAGGGGATCTCTTATCTCCCGCCCATTCCTCTCTTTCTTGTGCTCTCTCTTTCAGCTTCCTGGATGCTTTGAGGTGAGCAGCTTCCCTTTGCCTTTCTGTTCTGCTGTGATGCTTCTGCCTCCCCATAGTCTTAAAAGCAATGGGGTCTGTCACCATGGACTGAAACCTCTGAAACAGTGACACAAAACAAATCCTTCCTCCTTTAAATTGTTCTCAGGAGCCGGGTGTGGTGGTGCACACCTGTAATCCCAGCAGTCTGGGAGACTGAGGCAGGAGGATGGCAAGTTCAAGCCTGCTCTGGGCAACTTAGAGACTTAGAACTGGTTTCAAAATAACAGTGGGGAGAGGAGGGGCTGGAGATGTAATGCAGCTGAATTCCAAGGTTCTAGGTTCAATCCCCAGTACCACAAATAAATATAGTAAATAATACATAAATTTTGTCACAATGGAAAACAGACTAACACTCGTGTCCAGTCCATGTGAACAGGATAGTGGACTTACACACCTCATAGTGTGCAATACTAAGTGAGGGAAGTGTTCCCCAGAGTATCTATTCTCATTGCACACTCAGGTACGGAAGACATACCCATTTCATACAAATCCTGTTCAAACGTGACTTTTCTTGCAAACTTTTACCTTAATCCTATCAACCCTCTATTCTCCTAGTCTAATGATAGCCCTGATTAAGGCTTTATCAGCAGGTTTTGGGGTCAAGTGTACAGGAGCTTACATGTCAGAGTCCCACGAATGCCACTTTCTGGCCATTTTACTATCGTATGCATATGGCCTTGGGTCTGCAGCTGGGGGTCAGGCCAAAGGACCCAGATCCTCTTGTCATTCCTTGTTTTGATGATATGGGACCATCGTGCAGGATGATTGGAGTTCAAGTTTCTCACTGCTGTCTTTACCTTGAGGCATTCCAAATTCTTCCAAACTAGGGTAAATAAAGCAAATTTGTTTAGGTTCCTTTTTGGGAAGACTAATATGTTCTCCCACCGATGCACCCAACCTCTAAGAATGCTACATTAAAACTTTTGTTCCCATCAATTTTCACTCTATTTCTCTCATTTCTTAATGAACTTTTAAATTTTTTCACCCTGCAGGTTGAGTCCTTTGACTTTCCATTTTCTCTCTCTCTTTTCCTCCATTCTGTTATAAATCATTCCAATCTTCATCATTGTTTTTTGTTTCAGCATAACTTCCTTCTGAAAGTAGCTCTGAGATTAAAGGCTATCATTCAGACTGGCCAGATTTCAGGATTAGTCTAGCATCAGGATCTGCCCTAAAACTCCCCTTTCTTTGATTTAGCTAGTACAAGTAGCAGGGATTGTATATTTGGCATTTTTGTTGTTACTTTCCTTATGTACTTAGTAAGCCAACTCCTTAGTGAGCTCAGTTCATCACTTCTAAATTTCACTGATGAACTTTTACATCTAATAACTGATCACAACCAGCTACGATCTCATCCCATGGATAACTTTGATATAGGGGAAATGCTAGATGTCAGATATGCCAAGTTTGTGTTCCCTAAAGTTGAAGAATGAATTCTAAGGAGCAAGGGAGGTTTAGAGTAGGAAAATTTATTGGGGTATGGGAATAGCTCCTGAGAGCCAGAAGGGGTCCCCAATGGGTTGCCAATGAGCCCACCTGTCAAAGGAAGTTTCATAGAGCAAAATCATGAGGTGGGTACAACGTGGGTCAAAATTACGATCAACTAATAAGATTCCAAGTATAGTCGCTTAGGTAATATTAATCCAATGGTAGCAAGGGCATACAGGTGACATCATTAACCTTGGTCAATAATCTATAGTCTTAGTCTTATCTTTAGTCTTAGTCTTAGTGGGTGGGAGAGGATGCCCCCCCCCAGTGAGATAATGGGAAATCTCAAAAGGGTGATACCAATAATCCCAAGCCTCCATTCATCCCTTAGGGAAGTGTGTAAATCTAGCCATTGTGACTTTAGTCTTCTTCAGATGCACCTCTGACCGCAGTTTTGATGCTTTCTCTTCTGTACTGACTCCCTTGAGGGCCCAGCCATGTCTGACTGCCTACAATATTTCTACCTAACTTAGCTGTCTATTATAACTTCATGGCTATTCAACTCACAGCTGCAACCCCAACCCCCCACACTTGTGACACCTTGTTGCCCAGGACAGGCACAAAATTCTCAACTCAAGGAATGCTACTGTCTCAGCTTCCCGAGTAGCTGGGATGATAGGTAGTTGCCACCACACCTGGCTTCATTTAAAGATACTGAAGCCAACACAGTGAGTTCTTCAGCTCTTGGAAGGGAGGAATCCAGCTCAAAAAAATGGGGGGAAGTTGCAAATAAAATCTGATGAAAGTGATCTTCTCCTCAGTGTTATAGATGTTACTAATATATTGTATCTTCTATGACAACAGAACGTTTTTGTATATCATAATGCCAAATCAACTGTGACATTTTGAGACCAATCATTTAGAGTTTAAAGGAAAAAGAATGGAGTATTTTAAGCATATCTATTATGATACCTTGTCAAACTGTAAGTGAAAAAGCCACTGAAGCACCCCACAGATTATAATTTCTAATGAGACAAACATTGATAACCATAACACATAAACGAAAAGCTCTTTGGAGTCCTGAATACTTTTTTATTATTACTTTTCAGTTAGGATTCACTAGAGGCTAAATAATATTTTTCAAGAGGAAATGATTCTTGAGAAAACAACTGTGGATTATCCCCAGGCTGGTGAAGCCACTGTTTTAGAAATAAGTTCCTGGCTGGGCCAGGTTTATCAGTCTATCTAGCTCTTCTTTTCCTTATTCTTTGCTTTTTAATTTTCTGTTTTTCTTTATTCTTTTGATCAATTTCTTATTTTAAATTTAGTTTATTGCTTTAATTTATTTTTTGTCCAGTATTGTGTTTTAAATCCATTCTAAAGATCAGTTAGTTCATCTGGCGAACTTTGAATTTTCGCTTGAGGTGACTTGGAGGAAGTTCTCACCAGCTTTCCCCAAATTTGTCACATCTAGTGCAGCTTTTGAAACTCCGGAGGGAGGACGGTGGAGGCTGAAGAAGACAGGAGTTAATACACAGAAAGCTGAGGTCAGGTGGAGCCCCTTTTTCTGATGGGAGAAAGGAACTGCCCAGCACCTGCAGCACGTTTACTTACTCAATTAGCATATGAATAAGTTTACAGAGAGTTTATGGGGAGAGTAGGGCCTGGGACAGGAAGAATATCTAAGCTTTAGCAGAACAGCATGCCTTGGTGCATGCCTTGGTGCATGCCTTGGTGCATGCCTTGGTGGTTTTACGGAGAACAAGGAAAGAAGTGTCTATATTATCAGCAAAGGTCAAGTCTCGGGCCGGTGAGATGGCTCAGCGGCATAAGCGCCTGCCTTGCAAGCGCGAGGGCCCGAGTTCGACTCCCGGATCCCACATACAAAAAAGGGGCTGGTGATATCGCTCAGCGGCACGGGCGCCTGTTGGCGCGCGAGGTCTTGAGGTCGACCCCCCGGTACCCACAAAAAAAAAAAAAAAAAATAGGTCAAGTCTCTATGTGTGTCAGCCCCCTGAGCTCAGCACAATTCTCACGGGGCCCTGCCAAATTCATGAGAAGCAGTGGCCTTGTCCTGGATACCTGAGGTACAGACAGCTTTGCCTCCAACACAAATTTATTTATTTTTTCCATTTTAGAAACAATTTTATATAAATAGATTCTTATGAAAAGAAGAAACACATGTATAGCACTCCCAAATTACCAGTGAGGTGGACCCTCACCCTTCTTTTCTGCAGTGGGAAAAGAGAACAGAGAATGGGAAAAATGATTCCATTCTGTTCTTAACTGTTTCCACCTATGTGGTCAGTTTTTCGAGTTTCTATTCCTTTGCTGGTGTTTTTGTTTTTTCCAATGTGGGAGTCCAGCTTTTCGGTCCAGCTTTGACTTTATTTGCAACTTCTGTAGAAGGTGCTTTTCCTAAGTTTAAACAGACCTTGGGACACCTTGACACCAAGCCAAGCAGTAAGTCCAACAAGCTGCAGGGCCTCTCGGCCATCTCTGCTGAGGACAGACCCACACTAGAACCTAGGCTCCTGGAAACCATCAGCAAAGGTAACATGGTATTATGGCTCGTGTCTAAATGTCCCCCCAAAGCCTTATGCAGCTAAAGGTGGGGCTTTCTTAGAAGTAGCTGAATCTAGAGTGCATGATTGATTCATGGTGCAATGCTGGGATTAAGGGTGCTAGGATTAAGGGTGGGTGATTGCTAAATCAGTCCACTAATTGGTTTGGCACCACCCTTATCCCGCTAGTCTGGATACAATATAAGGGATAGAACGAGGCTTGTCTTGTCCCTTGCTTGTTTTGCTACTTTCTGCTCTCCATGAAGTTTCTCTTCCACCGTGCCACCCTGCCTCGGAGCCAGCCAACTATGAGCTGAAACTTCTACAAACTGTGAGCTAAATAAACCTTCTCTCCTTTAACTTTGGGTGTCAGGTATTTTGTGTCAGCAACGAGAAAAGTAACTGACACCTGGCTAAGGTAACGGTGGCTCAGCACAGGCTAACTGGGAAAGCAGCACGTGTGATGGTCACTAAAGACCCTCAGCAGAACTTCTCCAGCCTCCAGAGACCATCCCATAAGCAGGAATCAGGGAGGCTCAGATCACCAGACGGTGTAAAATGTTTAACATGACCGAGACTGAGACACTTCCTACTTGTTATGAAATACGCTTATGGAGGACAGCTGTTAACTACCTGTAGTGCTCTTGGCAGCAGGAAAGAAAAAGCCAATGCAAATTCCCCAGCAGCGTCTGCTGCACAAGCTCTCACCAGAAGTGTGTTGTCCACAGAGACTTCAAGGCAGAAAAACTGCTCTGAGACGCTAACATGAACATTAGACTTCGGCTTCTGCAACAAAGTGACCTTTTAACATCCTTTCTGTGGCAGTGCCTCCTTAGAGGACAGTCCCCCTATAAAAATTTGAGTCTCCCTGGAATTCTTTCTCTTTTTCCTTCTTTTGTGGTTTGGTTTTATTTTTGAGGCAGGGTCTCACTCTGTAGTTCAGGCTGGCCTTGAACTCACTGTGTAGCCTGGGCAAGCCTTGATCTCATGGTGATCCTCCTATCTCAACCTCTTGAGTGCTGGGATTACAAGCATGTGCCACCTTGTGTGACTGCCCTTGGCATTCTTACAGGGCCAGAAACATGATCTGGTAGATGTATGGAGTCTGGGAATTGTATGCACTGGTAAACAGAGTCCTGCTTTGATGGACAGAACTTCAAGGAGCTGCCAGAGGGGTACCAAACAGAATATATTATATTTCTCCTACATGCCCCTAGAGAGTAAAAACTTGTTCAAGAAATGGCTCATTCTCAGTCCTAGGAAGAGTCACTTTTGAGCACATTGTGCCTGACCAAGGAGTGAATATGTATCACGAACATGAGGAATTTAAGCACTGTATGGTTTCACTCCCTGACTACGAGGACCTCCAGCAAACTAAGCTCCAGGAAGGGGATATGGCTTTGGAGAATATTTAGGTTGTCCAATAGGTAAGGTGAGGAGGTTGGTTTTATTTGGATGGTAGGAGAGAGGGAAAGGAAAGAATGATGCCCAGTTTTCCAGCATGGATGCCTAGGTGGGTAAAATTTTGATAAGTTAGACATCAAGTTCTCCTTCTGCACTCTCAGACAGCACCTGGACTATTCCTCGGTCATCACAGATTGACATGTGTAATTACTTTGCACTTTTTTGTTTAGTGGCAATCTGCTTCTCTAGAATAAAAATGCAGCTCATTCTTGTATCTCCAGCACTAGCACAATGAGTGGCACAGAATGGGCATTCAATAAATAGTTGTCAAAAATTATAGGCTATATCAATTACAACACAATGAAGCTGGAAAAATTAAACTAAGGAAAGGAATATACCAGGAAAGAAAGAGTTCCTTCTTGACACAGTGAATTGAAATGATCATGCAAAACTCCAGGTGGACACAAGTAGGCAGTCACTGGAAATGAGTCTGAAACTCAGGGGAGGGAATAGGCTTGGGTATAAATATTTGAGAGCTGACCAGCACAAAACAGAAGCATGAAAGTAAAATGAGCATGAGAAATAGAACATAATGAAGTCCAACATTTAACAGAAATCTGTTCGTCCTACATGTTAGTCAATTACTTTTGCCTTTTCCAAGTATACTGCCACCATCTCCTAGACTTCTTGCAGAGCTGACATTTGACACAACACCAGGGGACACATTTCTATATTATGTTCCGGTGGGACCCCTCCTTTGCCTTTATTACCTTTCCAAGGCAACATGATGTCCCTATACTTTTCTCCCTCTGGTCAACTCAGTTTTCTCTAGGTCTTTAAACAGTACATGGACTCAATGAAACCCTCTGCACAAAATTCTTCTGAGATGGCCACAAAATAGTAATTATCTTGAACATCCTGACCACTGACTACCAAATTGCCACTCTGCTTAATCAAATGTGGAAATGTTACTCTTTCCCAGTTCTTTTTTGATTACATACCTTTGTTTGGTGTCTACTTAGTCAGCTTTCTGTTACTACAACAAAATACCAGAGATAAATACTGTATAAAGAGAAAAAAAGGTTATTTTGGCCCACAATTTTCAAGATGTCAGTCCAAGATCAGATAGACCTATCATTTTGGACCACTGGTCCAAATGACCAGGTCATGCTAGATAGCAATGGTAGGGAGACCATTGTAGGGCAAACTGTTCACCTCGTGGCCAGGAAGCGAAGGGAGAGAAAGAGAGCAAAGTTCCACGATCTCCTTGAAGGGACACATTCCCAGTGACCTAAGGATCTCTAAATGGGCTTCTCCTCCTATCAATTCCATCATTTCCCAGTAGAGTCACCCTGGAGATCAAGCCGTCAACATACGGGGCCTGTAGGATGCATTCAAGATCCAAAATACACTTAAAATCAAACTACACCTGTCTTGATGTAAACATCTGATTATTGCTGTTATTTGGTTTATTGTTTTTATCCCATTGTCTGCATTTGGCCACAGCAGTGATTTAGTTACCTCCTCATTGTTGGGACAAAACATCCATCGCCCATAACTCAAAGGGGGAGAGGTTTATTTAGCCTAATAGTTTTTAATGAGGATTCAGTCCATGGTCTGATGGTTCTAAGGCAGAAAGAGTATGGTGGAAGGCCCAGGGAGGAGGAAAGCTGTTCACCTCCTGGCAGCCAGTAAGCAGAGAGAGCAGAGAGGATCCTGGGAAGCAGACACAACCCCCCGGGGTTCTGGGGATTTGGTTCAGTGGTAGAGTGTATGCTTTGCATTTGCAAGCCCTTCAGTTTGATTCACAGCACTGAAAAAAAAAAAAAAAAAAAAGAAAGAAACAAAAAGGAAAATGTTAGGCAAAAACAGTTGGCAGATTGCCTGGTATTTATAATTAGGCACTCGATACAATCTTTTTATAACAACGACAAAGGAACTCGAGTGTCCAAAGTCTTAGTTTTGTGTAAAACCCACAGGGCTTCTTTAGCTAGAAAGGAAAATGGCTAAAGCAACATTGTGAAGGTTGGGGATGGAGCTCAGTAGTAGAGCGTTTGCACAGCATGCAGCAGGTCTTGGATTTGATCCCAGCATTGCAAAACAGTCAGGCAGGTAAAAAAAATAAGTGAATAAACATTATAAATAATTTCTATTTATAATCCCTGGGCCAAAAATAATAACTTTTCAGTGATGGATCAGTTAGGAATAAATTCAGCTGCAAACAACAGGAAGACTGACCGTCAGTGGTTTCTTGTCTCACAAGTTCAGGGAGAGGAGACCCCGGAGGAGCACAGCAGTTGCACAGTTGTCAACAGAACGGAGGGCTCCTGCCTGTTTTCTCTACCATCCTTAGTTACGCTGGCTTTTGCCCTCATACTTGTCATCTCATGGACAAGATGTTAGTCCGCCTTTAAGTTTCATGTCCCCAGGAAGATAGGGGCAGAGGAGAGGAGGGTGAACAAAGGAGAAAAGAAATCTCTTGTACTAAGATTTTGCCATTTTATTCAGAAAGGGCGGCCTCCGTGATTTTCACCTATATGTCGGCTATCTCCATCTACAAGGGGACGGAGAGTCTGCAGCTCAATGGTAGAGTGTGGGTTCAGCGTGTGCAAGGCCCAGTTCTATCGCTAGCAGCAAAGGACTAAGAGAGAGAGAGAGAGAGAGAGAGAGGGAGAGAGAGAGAGAGGGAGAGAGAGGGAGAGAAAGAGAGAGAGGAGAGAGAGAGAGAGGAAATGAAAGTGGAAATTGCCGATCAAGTACTTCAGACTTAAGAATAAATCTAAACTACATTATTGCATCTGCATATTTCCTGAAATCCTGTGAGCAACGCATTTTAAGCTAATTTACTTCTGCAGATGTCGACTTCTATTTACATAATTCTCAGGATGATCTCATTTCAAAGCTTCCCATTATGTAATACGTGAACAGTGTTCTCTAGCCTCCTTTTAGTTTTCGGTTTGGGGGGTGCTGGGACGAAGCTCGGGCCCTGCTCGCGCTCAGTACAGGCTGAATGGCATCCCGCTGCCTTCGGTCGGTTGAGATGGTCTATTTTATCAGAGTGAACCAGGAGAATGACTGAAAATATTTCTACATGCAAATTCAGGTAATTGGGTGAATAAGATATTCTTTAAGCCACATTATTTTTTTAAATCAGTCTCTGAAATTTTCCAGTGGTGACAAGAATTTCTTTGGTTGGCAAGCAACAGTACCAAATATAATTTTACCTACCTTCCTACATGTTTGCCTTGCCTGATACATTATATAGATTAGAATTGGTGCAGAAGTCTGGGGATGGGTTTTTAAATGGAGTCTTTTTCACTGGAAAGTGCTTCGTCTCCATCTGGTGGAGAACCTGAGCTTTGCCGCGTCTGCAGCGCTGCCCCGCGGCGTGGGCAGCCGGGCCTCTCTCCGGGGGTTTGATCCGAAGGGCTGGAAGAGGGCGCGGAGTCCGATTTTACTTTGTTTTTAAGATCTGCCAATTACAATGTGTAGAGTGTGACAGAAAATACTCTAAATCAGTTATAAATAGTAATCATTCCTCCTTTAATGACTGCCGTAAAGTTAAAAGAGTGATTCTGGTAGGCAAATTATATTAACCTTCCAAAAGCCCTTTTACACTTTCCGGAGTGGAAATCATCAAAGATGTACCAGCAATGTAAGAAATCTAAATCTAAAACCTTTGTGCCTTTCCCTGTGATGAGGCAGAGTAATGTCCTGAATAAAGAGATGCTTTACCATACTTCCTATGGGATTGTGTTCACAGAAACTCCCACGTTTTTCTCGTGAATTCTCTGGAGAACCTGCTTCCTGCAGGGGTGCCAGTATCCGCCCAAGAACACAGAGGCCTGCACAGCTGGAGGGGGCCTCACACGCAGGCCCTGCTTTTCCACCTGCTGCTTCATTCAAGCTGATGTTCTGGGATCTGCCTCTTTCTCTGCTCTTTTTTTTTTTGTACTGCAAGTTGAACCCAGAGCCTGGTGCGCTATGCATTCTACCACGGAATTACACTCCATCTTCTTTTAAAAATATTTTTTCAATGCTGGGTGTGGTGGCACATGCCTGTAATCCCAGCACTTGGGAGGCTGAGGCGGGAGGTTCACAGCGAATTCGAGGCCAGCCTGGGCTACATAGTGAGTCTAAAAACAAAACAAAACAAAACAGGGAGAAAGAGCTCTCGTGGTTACAATAAGCAAGGGAGCAGGTTGAAGGCAGGCCCCTTTATTTATCTGACCAGACCTGGCCCACTTGTGCAAGGTGAGCATTAATCCTTCCTGGAGGGTGGTGGCCCAGACCTGAACACCTTCCACTGGGCCCTCTCTTAGAGATGCCACTGCCTCAGCACTGCTACGCCAGGCTCCGAGTCAGGTTCGTGAACTTTTGGAGGACGCGCTCCAACTGCATTTAAACCAGAGCAGCAGTAGCACAATCATAAAATCACATAAATGAGCAGGGATGGCTATGAGTCCAAAAACATTACTGACAAAAAGGTATAGGCTCCAATCTCAGATCTATTGACTTTTCAGTCAATCACATGTAGTCTTAAAATTCCCATACGTTTTATCTTAGAATGTATTTTAAAATCTCTAGTTTGCTTTCTTTTCCTTTTGCTTTGTTCGAATTGGGATGGGGAGGGTCACTGTGTAGTTCAGGCTGGCCTTGAACTCACTATGTTGCCCAGGCTGGCCTTGGACTCATGGTGATCCTCCTGCGTCAGCCTCCCAGACATAAGTACTGGGATTATAGGTATGCATCACCACAACCAACATAGTTCATTTTCTTTTCTATTAAAATTTAAAAACTGAGTTTTAACTTCTAAAAACAATGAATAATCCACCAGGCATGGTGCCACACACCTATAATCCCAGCACTCTAGGAGGCTAAGGCAGGACGATTGCAAATTCAAACCCAAACTAGGCAATTTAGTGAATCGGCAAGACCCTCTTTCAAAAAAAAAAAAAAAGGGGGGGCTAGAGATCTAGGTCAATGTGAAGGCCTTGGGTTTAATCCCCAGTACTGAAGAAAAAGAAAAGAATTATCCATGTATAGATTATACTTCAAGAATGACTTTTTGTTTTTTGTCATTCATGGTCAAATACCTTTTTTTTTCAGCTATTTTTTATTTTTTGAGACTTGATCTTGCTATGTATTTCAGGTTGGTCTTAAACTCACTGTAAAGCCCAAGGTGATCCACCTGCCTCAGCCTCTCAAGTGCTGGGATTAGGCATGTGCCACCATGCCCGACCAGTTTTTATTTTTTTATTGGTACGTGTTTGCAATATCTAATGATTACATTTTTTGTGGGGAGTTGGTGCATATATATAACACATCTTAGATCTTTTTTTCTTTTTCATCCTCTTCCCTTTCCCTCCCTCTTGCCTTCCATCTCTTGGTTCCCTTCACTTTTTTTTTTTATAAGCGGGTACCGGGAGTCAAACTCAGGACCTCGCACTTGCCAGGCAGGTGCTTATGCCGCTGAGCTATATCACGGGCCCCCTTCACTTTTGCAAAAGATTTATCTCACTTTTTCCTATTATCTATCTTTTATTTTGCTCTTTATTTATATTTTGAGTTTTTCAGAGAAAACATGTGGTATTTAAACTTATCTGTGTGATTTATTTCACTTAAGATTATGGTCTCAGTTGGATATGGTGGTGCACATGTAATTCTAGCACTTGGGAGGCAGAGGCAGAAAGATTGCTGTTAGTTTAAGGCCAGCCTGGGCTACATAGTGAGTTCAAGGCCGGCCTGAACTACATAGTGAGACCCTGTCTCAAAAAACCAAAACCAAAACCAAACGTTAGGGTCTCAAGGTGCATCCATTTTCCTATAAATGACACAAGTGTATCCTTCTTTATGGCAGAGTAGTACTCCATTGTATGTAAATACCAGTGTTTCTTTTCAAGTTTTTTTTTTATTAATACATGTTTGAATTACATTATGATTACATTCCTTGTGTGGAGTTGGTCCATGTACATAACACTGTAATTTTTTCTTCATCCCCTTTTCCTCTTCTCCCTTCCTCTCCCTCCATCTCTTGATCCCTTTCCTGTTGGAACAAAACCTATCTCCCTATTTCCTATTATCTATCTTGTATTTTGCTCTTATATTTTGGGTTTCTCATGTAAGAGAAACCACATGGTATTAAAGTTTGTGTGTCTGATTTATTTTAGTTAACATTATGATCTCAAAGTGCACCCATTTTTCTGCAAATGACTCAAGTTTATTCTTCTTTATGGCAGAGTACGCCACTGTGTGTCAATACCACATTTTCTTATCCATTCTATCTGTTGATGGACATATAGGCTGCTTCCAAGATTTAGCCATATGAATTGTGCTGCTATTAAGATGGGTATGCATGCATCACTGTAATATGATGTCTTTAAATCTTTTGGAAGATACATAGAAAGGAAATACCTAGGTCAAATGGAATTTCTAGTTTTACTTTTTTGAGGCATCTCCATACTGATTTCCATAGTTGCTGTACTAATTTACATTCCCACCAACAATGAAGAAGGGTTTCCATCCCCACCCCAGCCTCACCAGCATTTGTCATTTCATTTCATAATGATAGCCATTCTTTCTGGGGTGAGATGGAATCTTGGTATTGTTTTAATTTACATTTCCCTAATGGACAGTGATGTTGAACATTTTTTCATGTATTTATTGGCCATTTGTTTTCTTCTGAGAAGTATCTGTTCCTCTCAGTTGCCCATCTTTTGATTGAGTCTCTAATTTTGGGGATACATATATATACATATTTTTAAGTTTTTTTTATGTATTCTAGATGTCAGTCCTCAGAGAAATTCCTGGCAAAAATTCTTTCCCTATTCTGTAGATTTTCTCTTCACTTCCTCACTCTGCTGGCTGTTTCCTTTGCTGTGGAGAAGCTTTTAATTTGATGTGATCCCATTTGTTGATTCTTGGCGCTATTTCTTGAGCAATTGGGGTTGTGTCCAGAAAGTCCTTGTCTATGCTTATGATTTCAACAGTTTTACTTATTTTGTCTTCCAGCAGATTGTTTCTGTTTTAATATTCAGGTCTTCGGTCCATTTCCATTGTAGTTTACCACATGGTGAAATGTGTGGATCTATATTCAGTCTTCGGCCCGTGTAAAACCAGTTTTCCCAACATGATTTATTAAAGAGGCTGTTTTTCCTCCAAAATATTTTTTTGGCTTCATTGTCAAAGAGTAAATAGCTAAATGTGCCTGGGGTTGTTTCTGTATCCTCTGTTCTGTTCCACTGATCCATGTCTGTTTTTTGTGCCCGTACTGTGCTGTAGCTTTGTAGTATAACTTCAAATCTGGGGTTGTGGATGCCTCCTGCTTTGGTATTGTTACCCAGGATTGCTTTTGCTATCCTAGGTCTCTTCTGCTTCCATACGAATTTTAAGATTGGTCTCTCTAGTTCTGTAAAGAATGCTATTGTTATTGACTGAGGTTGCATTAAATCTGTAATATCAGTTTTAGAAGTAAGGCCATTTTGACTATATTGGTTCTGCCTATCCAGGAACATGGCATATCTTTCCTCCTCCTCCTCTTTTTTTTTTTTTCCCAGACAGGGTCTTGCTATGTAATTCTGGCTGGCCTTGAACTCACTATGTAGTGCAGGCTGGCCTGGAACTTGCAATAATCCTCCTGCCTCAGCCACCTGAGTGCTGGGTGCGTGCCACCACACCCAGTTTTGTGTTGACTTTGTATCCTTCTATACTACTAAATTTGGTTATTAATTCTAGGAGTGTTTTGGTGGAATTTTTTTGGGTTGTCTGTGAGGAGGATTATGTCAACTGCAAATAATGATAATTTGACTTCCTTTCCTATGCATATCCATTTTATTTCTTTCTGTTGCCTGATTTTCCTGGGTAAAGTTTTGATTATTCTATTGAACAGGAGTGCTGATAGTGGGCATCCTTTTCTTGTTCCTGATTTTAAAGAGAAAGCTTTCAAATTTTCCCCTGAAATGAATTTAAAAATAATCATCTAAGGACAAGGAGCACCCCAAAATAAATGATGCACAGAAATTATGTTTCTGCGTTTGGATATCTTGACAACTTAATCAGGCTGAGTCATACCATGAAGCTGTTGAACAAAATCTCCACAAATTTAGTTTAAAGATTTAGCCGGGCCTGGTGGCTCACACCTGTAATCCCAGCACTGGGGAAGCTGAAGCAGGGGAATCACCTCAAGATCGAGGCCAGCCTGGGCTACAAAGTGAGTTCAAGGCCAGCCTGGACTACATAGAGAGGCCCTGTCTCAAAAATTTTTTTTTAGTTTAAAGATTTAACTGGTGCATTCATTACCAGGTATCATCTTATCTAAGGAAAAGATAGGTACTCCTCTGGGTACAGCATAACAGTTGGTTTTTACAAAGCAGCCACAGCAGGAACAAGAAAACAGAATACAAAAAGCAGGTAGTTTAGCAGCAGGTCACCTTCCTTGTAAGCAGAGGGGAATTTTTTTTTTTTTTTTTTTTAATCATGTAGTGCAGGCTGATCAGGGCCCTTCTGATTATTTGCACCAAATTTCCTGTCTTTAGGAAAAACTTGCCTGCTTTGGAGATTTTCTTGCTTCCTTTGAAGTTTTGGTTTGATGGTGTGGCACTTAGAATGAGTGTCTCCATTTTGGTTTGGTCTTTGGGTCCCAATGCAGGAGCTCAGTCAATAATGGCCTATAAATTTTATTTAATAGGCTGACAAGACAAATAAACCTGGACATTAATTAAAATGGTGAAAATAGGCTTTTTTCCCTCCTGAAATTACTGGCCATAGTAGGAAGACCTGAGCTTGGGCTGTGTGTAGCTTAGCAGTACAATGTTTGCCACTTGGTGTGCACGGCTCTGGGTTTGATCCCCAACACCATCCAAAAAAGGAAAGGAAAGGAAACCTGAGCTCCATTCTGGTTTGCACAGAGGTGACTGGACAAGGAGGGCTGGGGTGCAGGTCAGTGGTGGAACACTCACCTAGCATGGGAAAGCTGTGGGCTCCATTCCCAGCACCCAGCACCACAAAAGTTTGTGTGTGTGAATGAGGGTGGAGGAAGGGGAAGCAAGCCAAGACTCAAGCAAAACATCAGAACGGGTTGGTCAGTGTAAGTGTGACTGGCCCAGCTGTGTCTGACAGGTGATCATGGAAGTTAGGCTTCTATCCCTCCACAGAAACTGGCACACAGACGGTCTATACATCTTGATGATTATATTCCGGAAGAATGGCTCTCAGGTCCTCAAGAAAAACTCTCCTGAGTTATGGGAGAGACACATACATGTCAAAGAGAAAGGATTCATGACCATAAGCCTTTTATAGCGAATGATCTAAGAAAGAGAGGTCAGGGGCTACCAAGAGGTGTTAGCTAGAACAAATTGTAAATTCTTTTGACAGTTTTGAGCCTTTCCAGATAGGAACTCAAAAGGGGGCTGGCTTGCAGCCTTATGCTTCTAGAGGCCACATTACAATTTCATCAGGTCTCCTAGGGCAAGGTGTTGAGGGAGTATTTGTGCTGAGAGTTTTTAAATTGTGATGGCTCATTTTATTATTGTACATGGTTTTATGTTCTTGGTATATATGGATATTATAACCAGAGGAAATAAAATGAACCCAAAGACCAAACTGAGCAAACATTTAGCTATGGTCAAAAATAAATAGTTTTGGCCAGGCGTGGTGGTGCATGCCTGTAATCCCAGCATTCGGCAGGCTGAGGCAGGAGGATCACCACAAGTCTGAGGCCAGCCTGGGCTACATAGTGAGTTCAAGGTCAGCCTGAATTACAGAGTGAGATCCTGTCTCAAAAAACAACACAACACAAAACAAAAATAATGATAATACTAATAATTTTTATGGTGTATACTATTAGACAGTCTATGCTAGTTCAAGTCTTAGGTTCAGAAAGTCAAAATACAGGATCCCATTGATGGAAGATTAGTAGGCCATGAAACAGGTCTAAAAGAAAAAGCCTAAATTTCCTTAGTGAGTTCCATGTTTTGGGAAACTAGTGTTTATTACTGTATGCCTAAAACTGTCAGAGGTCAGACATTGGTTCGAAGGTGCTAGTCATCAAAAAGAAATGAAGGACTTCGAAGAACGAAATTAGGAAATAAGAAAAATTCCGACTTAGTGGCCAGTCTGGTCACTGGGATTTGGCCAAAGCAGATATATTGCATTGTCTATGCTTCGCAAAATACGTGGAGAGGAAGATACATGCCTATTTTGATCAAACTACAGTCACTGCTATTATAGCCGCAGTGATAGATGGATGCAGAGACCAAGTGACACCTAACGGTAGCTATCTGTTGCTTGCTTTCTTTTCTCTTTTCTTTTTTTTTTTTTTCTTTCCTTTCTTTCTTTCTTCTTTTTCTTTTTTGAGACAGGGTCTCACCATGTAGTCCAGCCTGGCCTTGAACTTGCTTATGTAGCTCAGGCTGGCCTCGAATTCATGGTGATCCTTCTGCCTCACCCTCCCGAGTGCTGGGATTACAGGCATGTGCCACCATGCCCAGCCTAACAGGCTTTTCTCTACCTTGCTCTGAAGTGGTAACGGGAGGAAGATCAAGATTAGGGAACCAGGCACTCAGAAGGTGAAGTGCAATTTCATATGGTAGATTGTTCCTTCTCTGACTGAAGCTAAAGGAGACTAAAGCCAGAGAGAACATTCAGTACAGTGGTCTGGGACTTAACAAATACAGGCAAAAGTGGACAAAGTGACAAACTCAACAGGCTTATTTAAGATGCATACCAAAGATATTTTCCTGAATTTCTTTGAAGTTGTTCTTTTGATATTAATATTCTTAATTTTTCTTGAATGCTACTGGAGATCAAAGAAATTATAATCAAAAGGGAAATCGATGGTATACTTTCTTCCCATTTTTAGATATACTTACTTGGCTTTCTTGTTTTTGTTTTACTTTGAGACAGAGTCTTCCTTTGTAATTCAGGCTGACCTTGAACTCGCTATGTAGCCCTGGTTGGCCTTGAACTCACAGCAACCCTCCTGTCTCAGCCTTCTAAGTGCTAGGATTACAGGCATGTGCCAACATGCCTGGCTTGCCTCTCAATTCTAATTGGCTTTCTTTTTTGTTCTTCTAAATAATATTTATTATCAACAAATTTTTGTAAGTATTTGCTTTCTTTTTTTTTCTTTTTCTTTTTTATTTTATTTTATGCTAACTTACTTTCAATCCCAGGCAGATATAACTTTCTGGAAAATATTTTTTAAAATTATAAGAAAGAGATTAGAAAGTGAATGTTCTAAGTATTAAAATGTATTATTACCTTTACAAAGGCTTCACAGCAGGATTCCTCTGGCCACACCGAGCTTCAATAGATTTTTTAATTTGGTTATTATAAAGAGTTTGTGTATGTTCTTAAATAAGAATATGTTAATTCCTTGAAGAGTGAGTGCACTTGGCACTCAGGAGGCTCCTGCCACCTCTTTCTTCCTGCTGCAAGGACACAGTGTAAGGCTCAGTGTGAGAGCCGGGTGTGGTGGTGCACACCAGTAATCCCAGCACTGGGGAGGCTGAGGCAGGAGGATTGCTGAGTTTGAGGCCAGCCTGGGCTACATACTGAGTTCGAGGTCAGCCTGAACTGCATAGCAAGACCCTGTCTCAAAAAACCAAAAAAAAAAAAAAAAAAAAGACAGTGTGAGAGCAGCCATGAGACTCATTGCCCAGAACTGTGCTATCAGTTCAATTTCTTGTTTTTGCTTTGAGCCATTGTCTGTCTATGGAGTCCAGGCTGGCCTCTAACTCAAAGACCTTCTGACTGCTGATACAAGACGTGTGAAGTACCATGCCCCAAACAACAAGAACCCAGAATGAATTTCTAGGGGACCCCAGAGCCCAGTAACCAACATATCTTGGCGCAGCCAGCCAAGTGCTTCTCCCTAGAGTGCAGGCTGGCCTCTACCTCGAGTCCTTTCGCCTGAGTCTTCGGTGTACAGGATTGAACCAGCACAGAGAGCCCTCCCGGTCCTCGTCGTGGTCCGGGAAGTTTACTTCTGTAATCCCATGGAAAAGTTACCGGAATTCTAGAGAGTTAATTCCAACCTACCACTTCCAGTGCCACCCACGGCGAGAATAAAGACACTAAGGCGTATTTATAGTTGTGGGGAACCAAGGGGTCCCAAGTCCAGCTGAGATGGTGTCTACTGGAACAAAGGCCTCGACCCAGGGTCAAACCCGGGTTTTATTAATTCTCAGGGAGGGGAGTGGCTCGGGGATGAGTGACTCTGAGAGTGGCGGGAAGTATGTGAGCACCATGAGCTGGGCTAGGTAGGTGGCCTGAAATCACCTTTGCAATAGGCAGAGGGAAGGATATGCAGAAGGAGTAATCTGCATAACACAATTTAGGATAGCATCTAATGTTTTGGGATGGGTGCTTCAGCTCTGATGTGTAATCTTTTATGCCCTGGGAAGTCATAGCCTCATTCTCGAGGCTCGATCCCAGCCGACAGCGTGGAGCATGGCTCTCCATCCCGCCAGGTTCAACCATGTATTGGGAGCAAAGGGCGGGGAAACACAGGCCTGTCGCCTTGCCTCAAAGACTACATATCAGGACCTTGGCTAGACCAATTTGCGTTGCCTAAAGCCAATTAAAGAGATAAGGAAAAGTCCTAGCCAGCTCTGTACATATCAATAGGTGGAAATAGGGCCAGGTTCAGCCAAGATGGAAATAATTGCTCTTCTTTCAAGGAGAGCCGTCCAGGTGGTCCCCCACAGTTCCCCCTTCTTTGTTTTGAAGAAGCTGGAGCAGGGTCAGTCCTGGCTATATGGCCTCAAGTCGTCTCCGGGTTGTGAATCCTCTGTGACACACTTTAATGAGAAGAATTATAAACAAGAGGATGAGCACACTAATTCCAACATAAAACCAGAAGTGAGCCTTGAGATATGCAAATTGATTCAATTGTTCTATAGCATCAGCGAACTTATCCCAATCTTTAATTTGGGCATCAAATGTGGCTGTGTGTTGTGACATGGACAGCACTTTTCTCTGAAAAGCATCTATATCCATAGTAATATTTTGATGGATTGCTCCTTGTATGTGTTTTTTGATCATTCCCCAAGGATGTAGGCTTTTATTATATGGTAAAGGGGTGATACAAAAGCGAGTCACCCTTCTCCACTGTTGGTGGGAGTGTCGACTGGTGCAACCACTGTGGAAATCCGTGTGGAGACTCCTCGAAAAACTGGGATTGGAGGTCCCATTTGACCCAGCTATTCCCCTTCTGGGTATCTTCCCAGAAGAATTAAAAACATCATACCACAGCGATATGTGTGCACCCATGTTTATAGCAACACAATTTGTAATAGCTAGATCGTGGAAACAACCCAAATGCCCATTAACCGAGGAATGGATAAGAAAGATGTGGTATTTTCATACAATGGAGTACTACTCAGCCATAAAGAAAGATAAACTGGAAACTTTTATAGGTAAATGGATGCAACTCGAGAAAATACTCACAAGCGAAATAAACCGGATGCACATTTGTAAACATCGTATTGTCTCCCTAGTATGAAAATGCAATTTCACTGTGACTATTCCATTCCTTAGTCTTCTATTTTTACCTAGCTTTCACATGGCTTAATCTTATACTGAGTAATATTTTTCTCCAAAAGATATTTGTACATTCTCTAATGCTTGAGTTTGTTAATACATGAGAATGTTTACTTGTCTTTAAAAAAAAATAAAGTTTGAAGAAAAAAAAGCGAGTCATATTATAGTGACATTTTAACCCTTGTTGCAATTGCAAACTTTCAATTTGATCTCTCATCTAAAGGATGGAGGTCTCTAATATGCTTACTTGGGTTTGTAATTTTATATCAATTTCGTGCTGAATTTTCCAGCTTTCATCAGCAGTTTTTGTCCAGTTGTCTACAAAGTGAGCAGTTTGCACTGAATGAGCTAATGCCGCAGAGCCAATAGCTGTGCTGGCTATCAAAAGCACTAGGGAGGTTATTCCTGCTATAATTAATCCAATCATCCTCTTAGTACCATTAGTAAATCTCTTAATCAAAGTCTCTATCAAGAGGGAAGTAGGCGGGCCGGTGAGATGGCTCAGCGGTTTAAGCGCCTGCCTTGCAAGCGCGAGGGCCCGAGTTCGACTCCTGGAACCCACATACAAAAAAGGGGCCGGTGATATCGCTCAGCGGCACAGGCGCCTGCTGGCGCGCGAGGTCCTGAGGTCGACCCCCCGGTACCCACAAAAAAAAAAAAAAAAAAAAAAAAAAAAAAAGAGGGAAGTAGGCGAATGATACCAAGGCTCTGTCAGATTGGCCGGAAGCCAAACTCCAGGCATCCTGCCCATGATCACTACTGTGGAGTCATTAGAAAGCTGCTCAGGCAGACACAATGGGTTAGATAACAATTAGTGCATGAGGACATATTTTGTTGTCATTTTATCTTCCCTATCAACAGTACATGAGGATCATATACACATATGCTTACTTTTATATACCTATGACCTTGTAATACTACTTTGACTTTTCCTCCAACTACTGGCTGCAGATACCCAGTCCGCAGCCATCCAGCATGAAAAGGTAGGGCCAACTTCCATAAAGTATGTTGTATGGGTCCAGTTTTGTCATTGATAATGAGTCTGGGGATGGGAGGATTGAGGCCTCTACCTGACCATGTAACATTGGACAAGGCCTCTGAGGTCATGGTACAGTCGAGAGAGCCTGAAAAGGAAATCTCAAGCCAATCTCCATCTTTTCTCAGAAGGAATCCTCTGGGGGACCAGTCTATAAAGGAATAATTAAATTTGTGAATAGCCCGTCCATAGTATGGATTCCTGCAAGTCTGCCAGGGGCCCAAATCACCTTCCTCAAAATGAGGGGCATGAGCTTCTGGAATACAGATAGGAATGTTAGGTTTAAAATCTCTTACAAAGTTACCATCTGAGGGAATAGAATTTAAGGTTAATAAGGCAAATTGTCCTTTAGACAGTTGCACTTTCCAAGTCTGATCCACAGCCGACATACAAGGGCTGAAATCTTGCTGTAGATGTGCTACACATAAAGGTGGATATACAAAATGAGAGGTAATGTTAAGCTTAGCCTGTTCTTGTAAATGCATTAAAATTTGTGGCCTGGGCAGAATAGTAAATGTGGGGTTACTGCTCTCTATAGAATGGAAAATCTCTGGGGGCCTGTCCATCCACGTAAGGGGTCTAAGTAAGGGTGGATTAGGTATGTAGGCCCAATACTCTTTTCCCTGAACCACAGGAATACATAGGAGAGCAAGGATTGCAAGGAAAAAAATTTTAGGTGATTGAACCAAACCCTGGCTATTAACTGGGTGGCAAGCCTCATGAATGGTCTGCTGCAGGCCTTCCCAGGGCAGTGGATGATGTGCTGTCAGGTTCATTGCTTGAGGTCTCAGCAGAGGACTTGACGTGTTGCTCAGGTGAGTTGGATTCTGGCCACGGAACAGCTCTGATGGTCATAATGTCTCTCGATTATCTGTGGAATTACAAGCATGTCCTCGGCCCCAATTTAAAAGTGATGGTGGGCCATTCCAGACACCTGTTTGGAGGTCGTGCCAAGCAGGATTCAGAAAAGTTAAAACATATGTGGCAAAGTTTTGACCCTGTGTTCCCCCTTTCTTTTGTTTAGCTAGTTGATGTTTTAGTTTAAGATGAGTGTGTCCAATTGTTGTTTGAACTTGGGGATTATAGGGGATCCCTGTAACATGCTTTGTATTCCAGTTATGAAGAAAACTCTGAAAATGTTTACTAATATAAGCAGGACTGATATCAGGTTTTATTGTTTGTGACACTCCTAAGTTAGCAAAGGCTGATACACAGTGCTGTATGACATGTTGACTTTGTTTACCTGGGTGACAGGTAGCATGGGTCATATGTGAGAAGGTATCTATAGAGGCATGAATATATTTAAGTTTGTTAAAAGAGGCTGTCTGGGTAATGTTTATTTGCCATAACTGATTAGTTCTAAGGCCTCTGGGATTGCAACTCTGTTGAGGAATAGGCCTAGGAATGAACTGACAGGTAGGACATGACATCAGGATTTTTCTAGCTTCTGTTCTGGTAATTTTAAATTTCTTTTGCAGAGATTTAGAATTTTGGTGAAAAAATCCATGGGATTGTTTCAATTTATTAAAAATGGAAACCAGATTTACAAGAGCATCTGCATTATAATTACCTAGTGACAACGAGCCTGGGAGATTAAAATGGGTTCCAATATGATCAATAAAGAATGAAGCAGTTCTACTTAATACAGCCCTTAGCAGTTTTAAAAATAGTTGTAACAAAGTAGGCTTCAGATGACCCAATTGCAGTTGTTTTTCTACCAATGTTAATAAAATCCTTATCTTTTCCTGCAGAAAAGTACCAGTGGCCTTTATTATAAATCCAATTCTAGATCTATTTTGTTTAATGAAAGGTGCAATTGGCAGAGTAGAGTCCTGCAAATTTTTACCCAAATCTTTGTTTTCTTTCTTTTTTTTTTTTTTGTTTACACATCCAGAACTGTGGATTTTTTTTAATTTTTAATTTTTTTTTAAAAGACAACAAGTAAACATTCTCATGTATTAACAAACTCAAGCATTAGAGAATGTACAAATACATTTTGGAGAAAAATATTACTCAGTATAAGATTAAGCCATGTAAAAGCTAGGTAAAAATAGAAGACTAAGGAATAGAATAGTCACAGTGAAATTGCATTTTCATACTAGGGAGACAATACGATGTTTACACATGTGCATCCGGTTTATTTTGCTTGTGAGTATTTTCTCGAGTTGCATCCATCTACCTATAAAAGTTTCCAGTTTATCTTTCTTTATGGCTGAGTAGTACTCCATTGTATAGAAATACCACATCTCTCTTATCCTTTCCTCGGTTAATGGGCATTTGGGTTGTTTCCACGATCTAGCTATTACAAATTGTGTTGCTATAAACATGGGTGCACATATATCGCTGTGGTACGATGTTTTTAATTCTTCTGGGAAGATACCCAGAAGGGGCATAGCTGGGTCAAATGGGACTTCCAATCCTAGTTTTTTGAGGAGTCTCCACACGGATTTCCACAGTGGTTGCACCAGTCGACACTCTCACCAACAGTGGAGAAGGGTTCCTTTTTGCCCACAGCCCCTCCAGCATTTGTTATTAGTTGACTTCTTGATAATAGCCATCCATTCTTTCTGTGGTGAGATGGAATCTCAGTGTTGTTTTAATTTGCATCTCTCGCATGACTAGTGATGTTGAACATTTTTTCATATATTTATTTGCCATTTGTATTTCTTCATCTGAGAAGTGTTTATTCATCTCAGATGCCCATTTTTGGATTGGGTCTTTAAATTTGGGAGGTCTGATTTTTTTGAGTTCTTTGTTCTCGATAGTAATCCTTTGTCTGAGGAACAGCCGGCAAACATTTTTTCCCACGTTGTGGGTTGTCTCTTCACTCTGTTGGTGGTTTCTCTTGCTGTGCAAAAGCTTTTTAATGAGATGAGATCCCAGTTGTTGATTCTTTGTGATATTTCCTGTGCAGTGGGGGTTTTATTCATAAAGTCTTTGCCTACACCAATGTCTTCAAGAGTTTTACCTATTCTATTTTCCAGGAGATTTAATATTTCTGTTTTAATATTTAGTTCTTTGATCCATTTTGAATTTAGTTTAGTGCACGGTGAAAGATATGGGTCTAATTTTAATCTTCGGCATGTGTAGAGTCAATTTTTCCAGCACCATTTATTAAAGAGGCTATCTTTCTTCCAGTGAATGTGTTTGGCACCTTTGTCAAAGATAAGGTGGCTTAGTATGTCTGAAGTTGTTTCTGCATCTTCTATTCTATTCCATTGATCTTCGGGTCTGTTTTTTTGCCAATACCACGCTGTTTTTATCACAGTAGCTTTATAGTATAATTTCAAATCAGGGATTGTGATGCCCCCTGCCTTGCTTTTGTTGCCCAGAATTGCCTTTGCTATTCTAGGTCTCTTCTGGTTCCAGATGAATTTTAGGATTGTTTTCTCTAATTCTGTGGGATATGTTGTTGGAATTTTGATAGGAATTGCATTAAATCTGTATAACAGTTTTGGAAGTATGGCCATTTTCACTATATTGGTTCTTCCAACCCAAGAGCAAGGGATATCTTTCCATTTTCTGATATATTCTTCAATCTCCTTTTTCAGAGTACTGTAGTTTTCAGTGTAGAGGTCTTTTACTTCCTTTGTGAGATTGATTCCTAGGTATTTCATTTTTTTAGATGTGATTATGAAAGGTGTTGTTTCCCTAATTTCTCTCTCAGTGAGTTTGTTATTGGTGTACAGGAAGGCTATTGATTTTTGAGTGTTGACTTTGTATCCAGCTACACTACTGAATTTGCTTATTAAATCGAGCAATTTTTTAGTGGGGTTTTTGGGGTCTTCTACGTAGAGTATCATGTCGTCTGCAAATAATGATAATTTAACTTCTTCCTTTCCAATCATAATTCCTTTTATTTCTTTCTCTTGTCTAATTGCTCTGGCTAAAGTTTCCAGGACTATGTTGAATAAGAGTGGGGACAGTGGACATCCTTGTCTTGTTCCTGATTTTAGAGAGAAGGCTTTCAGTTTTTCTCTATTTAGTATGATACTGACTGATGGTTTGTCATAGACAACTTTTATCAGACTGAGATAAAGACCATCTATTCCAATTTTCTGTAGGGTTTTTATCATGAATGGGTGCTGGACTTTGTCAAAAGCTTTTTCTGCATCTATTGAGATGATCATATGATTTTTGCCCTTGGTTCTGTTAATATGGTGTATTATATTTATTGATTTACGTATGTTGAACCATCCCTGCATCCCTGGGATGAATCCAACTTGGTCATGGTGTATAATCTTCTTGATGATTTGCTGGATTCTGTTTGCCAGAATCTTATTGAGGATTTTTGCATCTATGTTCATTAGGGAGATTGGCCTGTAGTTCTCTTTCTTAGTTGGGTCCTTCTCTGGTTTTGGTATCAGGGTAATGCTTGCTTCCAGGAATGAATTTGGGAGTATTGCTTCCCTTTCAATTTCATTAAAGAGTTTGAGAAGTAGTGGTGTTAGGTCTTCTCTAAATTTCTTATAGAATTTAGCAGTGAATCCATCAGGGCCTGGGCTTTTCTTTGTTGGGAAGTTTTTAATTACATCTTCGATTTCATTGATTGTTATTGGTTTATTTAGGATTTTTATGTTTTCTTGATTGAGTTTTGGTAATTCATATGTATCTAGGAATCTGTCCATTTCTTCTGCATTTTCCATCTTATTAGAATACAAGTTTTCAAAGTAGGTATTGAGGATCTTCTGGATTTCTGCAGGGTCCGTTGTGATATCATCCTTTTCATTCTTAATTGCGTGGATTTGCGTACTTTCCTTCCTTTTTTAAATAAGGTTGGAGAAGGGTTTGGCGATTTTATTTAATCTTTCAAAGAACCAACTCTTCGATTCGTTCTTTGTAACCTTTGCTTTCTTGATATCCCATCTTAGCTATCATCCTGCTAGCTGGTGACACACACCTCTGAGGGCCAGAAGTAACTAAAAGAGTGTCCCATTCTTTCAAAAGGTCTATGCCTCATAGATTGACAGGAAAGGGTGCAGCAAACTTTGTTACAGTGCCTGTCTGTCCATCATGGCCTACATAAGGGAGCGACAGTGTACACTGTGAGACAGACTGAGGGGAGCCTAAGCCTATCAAAGCTGTGGAGGCGGGTCTAGTCAGCCAGGGAGATGGCCATGATTGGCTATTTACTATAGTGCCATTAGCTCCCATATCCATCAATTCAGTAAAAGATTTCTCATTAAGTTTAATAGTACAAGTAGGTCTATGTACTGAAATACCCTGAGAAAAATAAAGTTTCTTACTTAAAGGCTCATCTTTACCAGATTTATGCATGAGGTTAAGGGCAGGAGTGAAAATTTCAGTGGGAATTAAATTTGGCTTTTCTCCCCCAAACAAATGAATGCCAGAAGCTGCTGGTAAATCTAATTTTGCACTCTGATTGGTCTGCTAGACCAGAGAAACAAGAGAAGCAAGCTTTTGCTGTGCACCCATTCTGGCAGAGGCACTGCTGTTTGTCTGGTTTGGACTGGATATAACCGGCTTAACTGGGTCGGAATCATTGGAGTACTGAGTGACTCGCCTTTTATTTTCATTGGGGCCCTTGGTTTGGGCACCTGGTTTGTTTCTCTGCAAGAGTGTGCCATATTTATGAAATTTAGATTTATAATGTCTTTTCCAATGTAAACCTTTCATGCAACGTGGACATGGAGAAGACAGTAAATCAGTACCTAGTCTAGTAGCAGCTTGAGTGCAGTGTTGGATGGTGTGTCTCCATTTGCCACAATTAAAACATTTAATCAGATGGAATTTATTGGCAAGGTTTTGGGATATAACCTCTACCATGAGTGCAGAAGCATGAGCGGTAGATCCAATATTTTGGCGTGCACGAATGTAAACAGATAAATCTTTAGTATGAAGTACTGAGGTAAGACTCGTTTACACTCATCATTGGCATTCTCATATGCTAATTGACAAATGAGCATTTTAGCCACATTGTTGTGGGAAATCTGCCTATTCACAGCCTCTTGCAATTGTGCTACAAACTGGGTGTAAGTTTTTGTAGGACCCTGGAGTATCTGAGTAAAGGATTTATTAGGTGTACCATCCTCTGGGACAGCAATCCACGCATGGCGTAGAAGCTCTTTACACTGCATGAAAAGGAGGGGCGGGGCCCGGGCCTGAACATTCAAGTCAGCATATCGGCCTGTGCCAGATAACATTTCATGTGTAACAGTTTTAAGATTTTCATCCTCACTATCTTGATTACTCTGTGTCTGTGCTGATATGAGTATCTTTAATTGTGATTCAAAATGCAGGAATTGTGTTGGGGACAGACACGTGTGAGCGAGATGGGTCACATCACCTGGCACCATTTGAAAACCTTGAATTATGTTATCCAAACAACCAAGAGTATAAGGAGCCTGGACTCCATTGTCTAGTACGCTCTGCCTCAATTCTTTCAAAAGCAGAAAGTTAAAAGCTGTGTGCATATTGCATTTATGAACAGGGTATTTTGGGTCTGTCTCTTTAGTGACTGGAAAGCAAACTGGCTGTGCACACATCCTCATATGACTGTAGTTTGGCTCTTTTGCCATGGGAAGCACAGCAGAAGCGTTACCGTCCAAATTGGGCATGGAGGACGAAGCTGAGTATGTGAATAAATTGGAAAAGTTTTGTATTTCTTTACGAATATCTTGCAAAAGTGAATTCATTTGATCATCTACACTTTCTAAACAAGCTTCGTTTTTCTCCAGCAGCCCATTTGGGGGCACATTACCATGGTGATCTGATTCTTTTGTTATGGTTATCTCAGGGTCCTGTTCTCTTTCAATTACCTTATTGGTAGGCATTTGGTGAGCACAGTTTGAGTCTTTATTGAAAGTAGTCTGCGACTGGCCTGCTTTCTTTGATAAGTTCTGTTGCAAAGATAAGAGAGCCACCTCCACTAGCTTATATGTGGTTACAGTTTTTGGGTGGATTTTTTTATTTTGGGTTTTAGCTTCATAAAAGCTGTCACCTATTTTATCCCAAACTCTGATATCGAATGTACCGGCTTTGGGAAAGGAAGGATGGAATGTAGCAATCTGTTGGAGTGATCTAAAAACTTCCTTAGATGGCACTTTAATATCTGCGTCATTTAACAGTTTCATAATCAACCGGCTAAATTCTTTCTCTTCTGCAGATAAAGAATACGCTTGCCCCATTGTTACCCTTGATGAACAGACTCCTATTTGCTACTTGCGTCTGAGCACTATAATTAGTAAAATGCTCCACTTACCTTTAAATTGGTCATGCAAGGTCCAGTGGATTGCAGGTACATGATTTGGATAATGGTCGTTGTGCCAAGAAGGTCGTGTGTCCTGGTCACGTTGAGCGCCAAATATAGAGAGCCCTCCTGGTCCTCTACGCAGTCCGGGAAGTTTACATTTGTAATCCCATGGAAAAGCTATTGGAATTCTAGAGAGTTAATTCCAATCTACCACTTCCAATGCAACCCACGGCGAGAATAAAGACACTAAGGCATATTTATAGTTGTGGGGAACCAAGGGGTCCCAAGTCCAGCTGAGATGGTGTCTACTGGAACAAAGGCCTCGACCCAGGGCCGAACCCAGGTTTTATTAATTCTCAGGGAGGGGAGTGGCTCCGGGATGAGTGACTCTGAGAGTGGCGGGAAGTACCTCAGTACCATGAGCTGGGCTAGGTAGGTGGCCTGAAATCACCTTTGCAATAGGCAGAGGGAAGGATATGCAGAAGGAGTAATCTGCATAACACAATTTAGGATAGCATCTAATGTTTTGGGATCGGTGCTTTAGCTCTGATGTGTAATCTTTTATGCCCTGGGAAGTCATAGCCTCATTCTCGAGGCTCGATCCCAGCCAACAGCGTGGAGCAGGGCTCTCCATCCTGCCAGACTCAACCATGTATTGGGAGCAAAGGGCGGGGAAACACAGGCCTGTCGCCTTGCCTCAAAGACTACATATCAGGACCTTGGTTAGACCGATTTGCGTTGCCTAAAGCCAATTAAAGAGATAAGGAGGGCCGGTGAGATGGCTCAGCGGCGTAAACGCCTGCCTTGCAAGCGCAAGGGTCCGAGTTCGACTCCCGGAACCCACATACGAAAAAGGGGCCGGTGATATTGCTCAGCGGCACGGGTGCCTGTTGGCACGTGAGGTCCTGAGGTCGACCCCCCGGTACCCACAAAAAAAAAAAAAAAAAGAGAGAGAGATAAGGAAAAGTCCTAGCCAGCTCTGTACATATCAATAGGTGGAAATAGGGCCAGGTTCAGCCAAAATGGAGATAATTGCTCTTCTTTCAAGGAGAGTCGTCCAGGCGGTCCTCCACAAGCACACACAGGTAAGAACACCGATTCAGACTGCCAGGAAGATGGCAGAGTGGTGAGCAGCAGAGAAAGAGCCTTTCCAAGATTTGGTGTCCAGACACTGGAATATAGCAACATGAAAAAAGAGGAGGAAGAAAGTGGGTCCTTGGGACCCAAGAAGGATCTGAAGCAAGAATTGAAGCCCATGGGGAGAGCAAAGAGAGAAACTTCAACAAAGAAGGAGGTAGCAGATGTCACTTTCTCCCTGAGCCCAGACTCACTACACGGGAGGGGCAGCTCAAAACTGTAGATGCACAATGACCCCAGAGGCCTCCACAGAGAAATGCACCAGCAGAATGCAGCAGTGGATGCAGCGGACTGCAGTGGCTGGTGAGTTATTCAGGTTCAGACACCCCCTAGGAGAGGGCAACTGGCTGGCAGCCAGTTTGGAAAGGGGCCAAACTGACCTCAGAACACAGAACAGCTGTGAGGATGTAGCAGCTCCCAGCGACAGGGTCAGACTGCTGAGGTTCAAGTCCAAAGGAGGTCAGGAGCCAAGTTCAAGCCGGCAGGAGGTGCACGGATTGTTGCAGGCTGAACAAATCTGGTTCCTGTCTCACAGCCAGAAACTACCCTGAACTTCAGTGGAGCTAAAGGTGCAGTCTTGCTGGTATTAATCAACATGAATCTGGACTCTCTGCCCACATTGTCTATCAGTGACAGAAAACATACCTTGAAGTGGACATTTTATTTTTTTTCCTCTTTTCTAGTTTTTTTGGTTTTGGTGTTTTTGATTGTTCTTGTTTTTATATGACTGTGAAACATGGTTTCTACTTTTATTGCTGTTGTTCTTCTGTTCTTGTTTTTATTTCTTCCTTCTCACTTTCCCCATCTTCTTCACCAGTTTCCCAAAGTTTGCATAATCTTCCTTTGTCCTATAGTCTTGCTTCTAATATTTTCCTCTTCTTCTATTTCTCTATTTTTCCCCCAACCTCTTTTAAATTATCCAACCAGATTGCTGTACCCTGAAAAACTATCTTTCAAAATCAACAGAGAAATAAGACACTTCCATGACAGAACTGAAGAAATTTACGACCACCAAACCAGCACTAGAAAAAGGTTCTGAAGGATATTCTAGAAAGAGATAACAACAAACACTACAATTCCATGAACCCCAACAGAATGAAGCCACCAGGCAAGACAAGCAATGAAACAGAGGGGAAAGACAGGGAACCAACAGCAGGAAAATAATAACAAGGATAAGTCAACACATATCACTTATAACCATCAATGTTAATGGCCTCAATTCACCAATCAAAAGCAGCAGACTGGCAGATGGATCAAGAAGCAAGATACAGCAATATGTTGTGTACAAGAAACACATTTAACTTAATTCACAGACTGAAAGTCAAAGGATGGAAAACAATACTCCATGTGACAGGAACCCAGAAAAAAGCAGGGGTAGTGATTTTATTTTCAGACAAAATGGATTTCAAGCCAAGACTGATTAAGAGAGACAAAGAAGGTCAGTACATACTTGTAAAAGGAACAATCCAAGAGGAAGGGATGGCAATCATAAATATGCATGTACCAAATACCAAAACACCAAACTATATAAAACAAATATTTACAGACATGAAAAATCAAATAAGCAGTAATACAATTGTAATGGGGGTCAATACCCCACCATCACAAATAGATCAACTAGACAAAAACTCAACAAAGAAATACCAGAACTGAACCAGACTTTTGAACAAATGGGCTTAGAAGATGTCTACAGAATGTTCCACCCCCCAACATCAGAATACACATTCTCAGCTGCACACAGGGACTTTCTCCAAAAAAGACCACATACTAGTCCATAGAACATGCTTAAATGCAAAAGCATTGAAATAATCCCATGCATCTTATCAGACCATAGTGCATTGAAATTGGAAATCAATGGCAAAAGAAACCACAAGAACCTCATAAACATATGGAAATTAAATAACATCCTCCCAAACAACCACTGTCACAGATGGGTCACAGATGAAATTAAAGAAATTAGACAGTTTCTACAATTAAACAATAATGACAATACAACATACTGGAACTTATGGGACACAATGAAAGCAGTCCTATGAGGGAAATTTATAGTGGTGAATACCCATATCAGGAAAACAGAGCTCAAATAAACAGCCTAATGTTGAACCTCAAGCTTCTAGAAAAAGAGCGAGTCCGCCCAAAGCTCATTTGAGGGAGGAAATTACAAAGGTCAGAGCAGAAATTGATACAATGGAGACTAAGAAAACAATACAAAGAATCAATGAATCGAAGAGCTGGATCTTTAAAAGATTAAATAAAATTGACAAACCATTAGCCAACTTTATCAAAAAAAGGAAAGACTCAAATGCAGTTAGGGATGAAAAGGGTGAAATCATAACAGGTCCTGCAGAAATCCAGAAGATCAATACTACTTTGAGAACCTTGTATTCTAAAAAGATGGAAAACAGAAGAAATGGACAGTTTCCTAGATACATATGAATTACCAAAGCTGAATCAAGAAAATATAAAAATTCTAAATAAACCAGTATCAGTCAATGAAATTGAAGATGTAATTAAAAACCTACCAACAAAGAAAAGTCCAGGCCCTGACGGATTCACTGCAGAATTCTGTAAGAAATTTAGTGGTGATAATTTAGCCTAGCAAAGTGGAAACCACAGTGGACAGGAGAGAAGCATAAACTATGAGATCTGGTCTGATGCTTTCTGAAATGCACAAAGGTTGGTGATCAAGTAAGATGATGTGTGTGAGAAAGGTAAAGCTACAATGAATAGGAAAGCATCAAGTATACTGATGAACTTGGAGGGAATTATTATAGGAAATCATATGGAACAATGAGACCTACAGTATAAAGATCTGAATGTAATTTTGAATCTTTAAAAAAAAAAAAGCCAGGCTTGATGACCCAAACCTAGAATCCAAGCACTCCAGAGGCTGAGGCAGGAGGATCACTGTGAGTTCAAGACCAGCCTGGGCTACATAAGTGAGTTCAAGGCCAGCCTGAACTATAGTGAGATTCTTGTCTCTAACCACCCCCCCCAAAAAATCCCCACCCAAAATATGATAAAGGTACCAAAAGGGTGTGTGGGGGGGTACCTACGGTTCTTTTTATACACATGTGAGAGAAAGAAAGACTGTCCCACACCAGAAAACATAGGGTTTCTCTGGGCCTCTGGATAGGGCTCCTGTAAGCACAATGCTGACTGAGTGGGCTGACTGCCCTAGGCTGGAAACAGGAGTGAACAGATTACTTCTCGGAATGCCTGACTGAGCCAGTTGGCTAGTACATGAGTAGAAAGATTGTTGAGAAGTAGTCACAGGTCAGAGGTTAGGTATCTTGCCTAATCTTCAGCTGAAGATATGGCAAGAAGATGTAAAGACTGACTGTTAAGGAGAGAAATATTTTGTTATTTTCTTGCCTGTAAGGCCAGGGACAAATCCTTTGAGGTTTCAGGTTTGTGACTATACTTACAGCAAGGAGTTCAGTCTCAGATATGGAAGTTCCTGTTTTAAAAAAGTGATCCTTTCATTAGGGTGTGAAATTGAGCCATTTATCGTCAATCACTGATACACCTTCTGTATTAGGAATAATGAAACCAAGAAACCATGTCAAACAGGGATGTTGAGAGGAAGGGTGAGGATTGGCCATTGTATTCTCTCACTAAAACTGTACAAACAATACAAATGCCAAGTCCAGAGTTTTAATTCAGGTGATTTATTGTAAACAGGATAACCCTAGGACTCCACCATACTGGCTGTGTCACATGCTCTCTCTTTCACATCAACTAGTCAAAAAAAAGACTCTTCTTAAAAGTCCCTGGTAACTAATAACTTAGTGTTTCACAATCTCATTTGGTAAGCATTGAGTAGATAGCAGTATCTGGGGTAGTCTGTTATTGCTCATGGACTACAGCTGGGACCCATTTTCAGGAATCCATTAGTATGCCTGAGTGACCCGACAGCAGCTCGAGATCCAACCTGGAAATCAGAAAACACTGGAGCACACTGAACAGCAAGTGCAGCTTCATGGAAGACTACGTAAGATTGCTTTCATATCTCTTCAGGTGCCTTTCCTCATAAAAATGATGCTTTAAAATTTTACCCATTTTTTAAAAAGAGCTAAAAATTATTCAATAGCACATGATTTCCCACAGAAAAGGTAGGTGGATTTTTATTTACTTTTACAGTGATGAATTTAAACACTCAGGACTAACTTTAGATTCATCTTGTATATATTTGCAGTTGGATGAAAAGCTGCATAGTCTACAAATGCATAAAACCAGAAGGAAGTGATGCCTTCACGCCTTCCGACGGATGAAGACGGGCTTCGCGCAGGAGGCTCCTGAAGGCAGGGGTAGAAAGACAGTTACAGCACCACATTGACCTGACGGTAGAACTGGAGCCCCACTTTTGAAAGCAGTCTCCATAGTTGTGACTATATCATTCTTGCCCCAAATTGAGATTAGCTGGAAAATCAGAAATGTAAAAACTTAAGATGTGAAAAGACATGACTGCAGAAAGAATTCCTGGCAAATCAAGTCATATGGGGAGATAAAATGCATTCTGTGCCTGAGTTAGTGGACAACAGGACCACTTGTTGTTGCTAGTGCCTGTATGTGGAAATATATTCACAATTTCTCTTGAAACAAATTTTTGTTTTGTTTTGTTTTGTTTTTTGTGGTGCTGGGGATCAAACCCAGGGCCTGTGCATGCAAGGCAAGAGCTCTACCACTGAGCCACATCCCCAGCCCGAAACAAATTTTGATAATAGTAATAGTATTAAAACTTAAACAAGTCTTAGTAATATTTAAAAATAGCTATTAAATCTACAATAACAATTTCACCTAAAATAGTATCTCATGAAAAAAATTTTTTTTTTTTTACAAACTGGGAGTCGAACTCAGGCCCTTGTGCTTGCCAGGCAGGCACTGTGCTGCTGAGCTATACCCCCAGCCCTAGAAAAAAATATTTTTTTAAAGTCTACCCCAGTCATCATCTGTGTGTTCATATGTTTACATATTCAAAAAAACAACACTTAAGGCCGGATTAGACTGGTAACAACAAGGAATTTTAGAGTTTTATGGAGACTTGCTATTTAAGAATACACGGCTTTATTTTTTATATATCCAAAAAGATGGCTTTGTATTTGTTGCCTTTTAAATTCATGAAGGGGAAAAATACTTTGGTTCACACACTAATCGCAATTTCACCATAGTTAAAAGTTATGGGTAGTTACAAGAGCTGATGTTGGAAAAGCATGTCACACACTCAGTAGGATCTGAAGTTGACACAATTTGTCCTTTTTAAGTACATACAGCAGCATGTTGATGAGAAAAAGTAAAACTGATAGAGCACTGCAAACCAACTATGAACAGTAAGAATGTCAATACAGTTCAATCAGAAAGAAACTACAGTAATCCTGAGAAATTCAGTTTGGGACAAAATTGATGCAAGGTAAATCTCTATTTTTAGCACTGTAAATAAGTAGGGTATTCTAGGGTTTTCCAGCATTTTACTAGTTGGAATAAAAAACATGTTTGCATTTTATAAAAAGATTAAAACCATGCCTTATGTAACAGTAATTTCACTAATAAAAGAAAATGACATTGCTTTGTGCATCATCTGCCAAATGTAATGTTTTCCACTGATTTATATGAAACCATGAAGTAGAAAGCAAACTTGAGGAGCAAGTTTTAAAAAGGCAATTAATACCTTTCTAAATATTTTGAAGCTTTCTCTGTCAACCTGGATTGCTTTTTAAAAAAAGCTAACTTTTATCTTTGTCAGACAAATGACTATTTCATAGAATAGGGAAGATCTAAGAATATCATTCATCATTTTAAGCAGTTATATAAGGGAAATTTCTCTTAAAAATGAAAAGAAAAAATTTTAAAATATTTTAAGAGGCATGTATTTTAAAAATATTCTACATCTATAAGATTTTGCAATTTAATTACTTTAGATTTTTAATATTTCTACATAATAACATTTGATAACTTCCTTTTTATTTTTTTCTGTTTGTCTCTCTGTTAGTGAACCAGAAACTACTATAATGGCCAAGATTTTTCCCTAGGCCTGGAAGACTCAGGAATAGATCCACACACACTTCCCACCCTCGGGGAATCTTCAGAGTTTTGCAGCCATGAAGTTAATATGTGGTTTCACAAGAGGAAACAGTGGCAAACCACGCTTGAATTCGGTCATGTTCTGAATCACTTCAGGCTGCAAAGAAAAACAAGTTTCCTTTAAAAATTAGATTGAAAAGGATATGAACTTTTTGGGGGGCGGGGCAAGGGTACATTAGTTTCTATCCCATATACTGTCATCGGCCAAACTTTCTTCTAGGTTGGTAGGGCCAGGGATCATGGTTTGGTGTATGCAAACCTGCAGAAGGTGTCTCCCATGGGCCTTGGCCAGCAGGAACACACTTGGGTGCCATCTGGACATACCAGGGCTGGTGCCAGGAGTTTAGCGTCAAGGCTCCAGCAGAGCAGCAGAGGCTGTGTGCCCACCCAGCAAGGGCCTGGTTACACTGTGGGTAAATGCCACTCTCTCTAGATGGTTAAAATAAAGGGGTACTGTGGAAAAAGCTAAGAGGTTTCAACAGATGTGGCCAGAGATAACTTATTGCAGAATAGTGCAACTTTTCAAATAAAAGGAACAGTAGACAAGGGCAAAGGCTGAATGGCCAGGAATTCAAGGAGGACATACAGTAGAAGGTGACCTGAAACACCTGGTCCTAGGTCTTGTAGACATAAGACCTGAGAACAAGCTACTTCTAAATATGAAGTACAACATAAGATAGTGTTTCTTACCTGTGGCAAGGGTGGTGCTTGTGACAAATTTACATCATTTTGACATGGGAACTCTCCAACAACAGGACCTATAAGAAAATGAAAGGTTTAATGCTTTGCATTTAACTCATACTTGTAGGCAAGAGCAACTTTCAAATATGCTAAATTCAGTGCATTAAGAAACTGTAGCAGGCCCAGTCCATGTACTTCTCAAGATTCTCTCATCTGCCTGCTCCCAATGACTAGACGGTGCTATCTTCTATCTGGAGTGTCCCAGTGATGGTCTGATGCTGTCACTGGGCTCGTGAAGCCTTGGCTGCAGCAGCATTAGTGCCCAGGTCTAATCTGGACTCTGATGCTCTGGCCACCCACAGTGATGCAGTAAAATAACCCAGAAGGACAGAAAAGTTAATGGTCATAGGGCAGAAGTATGGCCAGTTAGGAGCAGGAGACAAGAAGGACCGAGCAGATAAATGGCTTACTCTTCTTCCCCACATGCAGTGGCTCCATACAATTTCCTTGGAGACATCCTATTAGCAACCAGCTGTGTTTTCCTGTGAATCTGTGGCTAGCCTGGCACTGTCCTCTCTTCCTCACTGCCTCATTTTCCCTCCCCTCTTAATTCAGCTTCAACAGAGCAGACTCTGTCTCCAGTTCCCTCTGTCTGCCCCTTTACTTTCGGCTGGTCTGTAAGGCATGCAAGGGACGGCCATCAGATGGCTCAGTCTGATCCTAAAAGTGGACTTAAAAATAAGTTTAAAATCAATACTTACACGAATCCATTTCCCTGGCAAGAACATGGACTGATACCTTATGTCTCCTTGGGGCATCTACTGCCAACATTTCCTAGGGAGAAAGAAGAGCAAAGTCACTCTTCTGCCCCACAAAGGAACCCTAAATGAGGCTCTCTCTGAAGACTAAATTATCAGCAATCACACAGATACAGAGATGTTTCCCTTTCCCCTCATATTATTTTATTTCATCTCTGGGGAGGGGTGTATGGTGGGGCTCAAACCCAAGTGCTTCTGAATACTAGGTGAGTGTTCTATCATCGAGCTACAACCCCAGCTCTGGAAAGAATTATTCTGAAGCCTACTTACAGATGAGAAAACAGTCCAAGGAGATTAGTGAGCTGTTCAAACTCCCATGGTTAGTATGTGCCTACGTGGGGATTAATACCTATCTTAGTACTCACTGGGATGTGATATGCAGGGCCGCACCTAGTGATTTTTAGTGTCTACGGAGATGATGGCCTGAGGGGACTTAGGGGACAACCACAGCCCTTGCTTCTCTAAGAACCTTCTCAGATTCTGCATCAAGCCTCTGTTGCTAAGATGTGCTTCCTCATCTACTGAAAGGGAAAGGAAAACAACACTTACTGAGTCCTGCCTTGTATCGGCCACTCTCCTATGTTAGCTCACTTAATTCTCTGTAAGTTAAATTTTATGATGATGCCTATTTTAGTGACATGGGCTTTAAGACACAGAGAAATACTGACCTGCATGAGCCCCACAGCTCCTAAGTGATGGTTGCTCCCTCTACTCACAATGTCACTTTGAGGGATTCCCCTTGGTTACTGCCATGAATGACAGCAGTGTTAGGCTGGCAGGGGGATCCTGTGGAGAAATGTCTCCTGATCTTTCCCTGATGCTGGACTTTTACTGTCTTTTCCAAAGGGGTACAAATTGTAAGGTAGCTTCCTCCGATGCCTTAGCCAGATGTAACAGTCCATATCCTCAGAGGGGAAAGACCATTAAGCAAGACTGAAGTTATTGATGGAGCGGTGATTGTAATACCGGTCCTATACAGCTGCAAAGGAAGCCCTGCTGATGTCGCACAGTAGGGCTGACCATCGTGGCTGCCCCACTTCCTCCTGGGCAGAACAGCCCAGAGTCCTCCATGGGCCTGCTCTAACCTCCCCAGCCTCCTTTAGGAACTCAGCCTATACCAGTCTCCAGTAACATATATCACCTGACAACTTCTTTCTCATTGGATTAAGAAGTTTGCTTCCAAAGGTCTACATGTTTATATTTATATTTATTTATTTAGAGACAGGGTCTCACTATAAATCAGGCTGGCCTTGAACTTATAGTGATCCTCCTGACTCAGCCTCCCAAATGCTGGGATTATAGGTGTGAGCCTCTTCATCTAGCTCAAAGATCTATTCTCGATCCCTTTTCACTAACCTTCATTACCCTCTTGTCAACCGATACCAACAGACAGAACACTCTTTGGTTTCAGGACTATTTCCTGACCAACTCGGGGCAATCCCAATTTTTTAAAAACCAAACTTCACTTTCTTGTAAATTGTGGTTTAACGATCATTAGAATCCCAGGAGATATTTGTAGGTATTCTGGCCCCAAAAGGGTCTCCAATGAAATCAGTTTAGAAAATGTTTTATTAATCAAAATTAAACAAGTACTGGGTAAATTCTTTACTGTGATGCTTCTTAGAAGCTCTAAAATGCTAATACACTCTTGTGATTTGTCAAGGATAGTAGCAGGAGAGTAGTCTTCCCCAACTTTTCCCTGACGACCCTGTTAATATGTTGTAGACTACTAGCCAGGAAACAGCGAGAGAAATACTCTTCTTGATTTACTGAAGCTTGATTATAAACAACCTCATAATCCTCCCCTCCCCACGTTTTAAGAAAGAGTAAGTGTTTTATTTTTTTTAAGGGGCTTTTTTTGGTGGTCTTTTTTTTTTTTTTCTTTTTTTTCTTTTTTGGTACCAGGAATCAAACTCAGAGCCTCATGCTTGCCAGGCAGGTGCTATGCCGCTGAGCTGCATCCCTGGCCCAAGAAGTCAGTCTTATTATTTTCAAAAACTCAATACAGTAATAGGATACTACTTTTTTTTTTTTTGAGATGTGGGTCTCTCTATGCTGCTCAGGCTGCTCTCAAACTCCTGATCACAGGGGCCCGTGAGATAGCTCAGCGGCATAAGTGCCTGCCTGGCAAGCGCGAGGTCCTAAGTTCGACTCCCGGTACCCACATACGAAAAAAGGGCCGGTGATATCGCTCAGCAGCATAAGCGCCTGCTGGCAAGCGCGAGGTCCTGAATTTGACTCCCGCTCCCATGTAAAAAACAAAACAAAACAAAAAAACTCCTGATCACACACAAAAAAACAAAAAGAGCAAAAAACTCCTGATCAGTCAGGTGATACTCCAACCTTAGACTCCTGAGCATTGACATTACAGGTACGTGTTACCACGCCTGGCAACTACTCAGGGTGTGTGTGCGTGTGTGCGTGTGTGTGTGTATGCGTGTTTTAGACAGAGTCTCACTATGTAGGCCAGGCAGGCCTCAAATTTGTGGTGATCCTCCTGCTTCAGCCTCCAAATGTTGGGATTACAGGCATGTGCCACCATGCCCAATACGCCTGGCAATTACTTGTAATTTTTAATAAGTAACATATTTGTGGAAAGAAAAAAGCCTTTCCATGGTTGTAACTTGCATTAGAACATTGTCTTTTGTTAAAAAAAAAAAACCTAACAATTGGGCCGGTGAGATAGCTCAGCGGCATAAGTGCCTGCCTGGCAAGAGTGAGGTCCTGAGTTCGACTTCCGGTACCCGCATAAAGGAAAAAAAGAGCCAGTGATATTGCTCAGCAGCATAAGCACTTGCTGGCAAGCACGAGGTCCTGAGGTCAACTCCCAGTACCCACATAAAAAAACAAAAACAAAAACAATGTAACAATTAATAATAATAATACCTTAAAATGCATATCTCAGGCTGGGCGTGGTGACACACACCTGTAATCCCAGCATTTGGGAGGCTGAAGCAGGAGGATCCCTCCGAGTTCCCAGCCTGGGCTACAATGTGAGTTCAAGGCCAGCAAGACAAAAAAGAAAAGAAAAAAAAGGAAAAGAAAAGAAAAGCAATAGATGCATATATCAAAAGTAAAAAAGAACTGAATGTGACTACTCCCTTTTGTAGGCAATTAGGAACAAACATCTAAGTGGGTGTGGTGGTGCATGCTCCTGGGAGGCTGAGACAGGAGGATTCCAAAGTCCAGCCCAGCCCAGGCAATTTAGCAAGACCCAGTCACAAAATAAAGAAAAGGGCTGGGGATGTAGCTCAGTGTGAAGGTACTAGGTTCAATCCCAGTATCCCCAAACAAACAAACACCACCACTACCTGTCCTCACAAAATGAAATGGTTTTAAGTCGTAAGTAAACACAACCAAAATTTATTTTAGGCACAAAAATCTGATATATCAAGGAGGAAAACACACTGATTTAAAGCATCCAAATCTTGGAGACTAAAACCAATTAATCTCTGTTTTGTAGGTAAGAAAACGGAGATAGGTAACTTGGCTAGGGTCACAGAGCTACCAGTTGGTGGCAGGGCTGAGCCATGGGTCTGTATTCAGAGGCCTCACATACCTGTTGCTGCTCCACAGATAAAAGAACCTCAGGAGACCCTAAGATGACCCAGTGAGGTTAGCAGACCACATTGGACAATTGAACAGCCTGGCCGCAAATGCGTCTTACACCTGAGTCTCAATACGAACTGTCTACATTTTTTCTAACAGTAATAGGTCAAAATATGCCCTAAATATTTAAGTCCAGAAAACACCCCTACAAACCCAGCCTGAATGGGTTCAAAGCAGCCACACACAACATAGCATATATTTCTGTATCAGTCAAAATCTAAATAAGTACATAAATACAACTTACCTTGTAGAATTTTATGATATCTTCCTTAGTTAATGTCTTTAAATATGCAACTTCTATATTATCTGAAAAGGTAATCAAATGATGATTTTTTAATATTTCTACATTATGTAGTACAAAATACTACTCCAAACGGTAATATATTTCACTCCGAAACTCTTAAGTATCCATATTTCTAAGTGACCATCTGATCCTACAAGTAGGGGAAGGGAACAGATTTCAAGTAAAAGCAAGTGGATGTAGTGCCCTAGGGAAAAGCCGCAGCTCAGAAACCACACCAGCCTGGGTTCGCATCCCAGCTCTGTGCATTTGCTGCAGGATCTTGGGTTAGTCACTTCAACTTTGCTAAGCCTCAGCTTCCTCTTGTGGAAACTGTGGAAAATAACTACTTGGCAAGGCTGATGTAAGAGTTAAGAAAATGACATCTGATGGTAACATGATGTGAGGCACACAGTAAGTGCTCAATAAATGGTAGATACTATTTTCATGAATAGGAGATCCAACCGCTAGAAACAAAGGTAAGGAAATTGAGGCCCAAAAAAGGTGATTTGGCTAAGATCTTCAGTTTATCGGTGTAGCTTAGTGTGCTGTTGTTAATCTCTATTCTGAAGGAAAAGTGAAAGGGAGCTAATAGGAGACTTCAGGAAGCATACCTCTTGCACAGCAGAAAGCAGGGACAAATCTTTGGAGATCTCTAAAGCCAAATGTTTGAACTCCTGTACTTCTAGGGTAGCGCTTGCCTCAAGGGAATTCAATCTACAAGTTGTTCAATTGTTCAGTGTTACTGGAAATAGTATGTATCTGTGCTTAGTGATAATATAAAAATAGTGAAATTAGGTTTGTTACTAATACATTAATGTGCTATAGGTAGATTCAGCTCTGGATTTAGAGAAGAAAAGGAGATAACGTTTCTAGCAGGAAATGGTTGTTACATTAACAGATCTTTAGAAGTCCTATGGTGCTGCCAAATCAATACTGAAACATCACCTACAAAATGCATACCACTCTGTAGCATTGTTTTAATGTTCTCACATTTTAAACTTAAATGCTATAAATGTTGGGGATCTAATTTCACCTTACCTCTGTCAAAATTGTATTGCTGAGAGATGATTTCCCCCCAGTATTTAGCACACTCTGCAGACAGCTTCTTTGGTTTGTCTAGTCGACGAATTGCTAATGCTTGAATGTGTTTTTGGAAGGCCTCTTCCGTCATGTCTTCTATGGACTTTTCCATGGTAATTAAGAAGGCTTCCACCCTGCTTTCCAGGTAGTGAGGAGGCTTTTCTGACTGGATGATGAATCGCAAGCCCTGTATGCCATTGGCTCGACGTGGCCCACTGAAGACAATATAACCTGAAACACAACCCCAGTAAGTCAGGATCTTGTCTGAGACTCAGGTCACTTTTGATGTCTCAGGGCAAATAAAATCTACTTTAGGACTTTAGATTATGTACCTCTGAAAAACATGAACAGTTAAGGCAGTCTCAGTTCCTGAGGACTGAGCAGATTAGCTTCCTGAAGAATAGTTAGAAAGTTGTGGATGACTTTTTCTTCTTAGGAAAAAAAAAAAAAAAAAAAAAAATCTTATTCATCAAACTCCTCACTCTCTGCTAGCTAATCCCCATCAATCTAAACTGAAGTTTTTCCCATTCCCATGAAATGCTGCACTCATTTTCATCCCCTACTCACTGGTCCTAATTCTCTTTGCTTTAACAGCTAAATTCCTTACATGAACCAAGCTCTACCATTACATTTCTTGTTCGGTAACCTGTTCTTGGACCACTGGTTATCTTGTGAGCCCACACCCTGCCACATTTCAACACCTTTTCTAAACTGAGCTCTTTTCTTGCTTCCTTCAGCTGCTGTGCACTGATCTACCACCTCTCACCACTGTAGCGCCTCTGGGTCCTACTTCCAAGAAACTCCCTATCTTCAGCCTAGCTTTACAGTTTGAATACTTGATCAGTAAAATTTACCATATCATACAGTAATATTCCTTTACAGGTCTGCCATCCTGATTTGATTATGATCTCCTTAAAGGGAAAGACTATCCCTAAACTTACCCATTTGTCCAGCATCTAGCCTAATAATTATTTTTTAAAAAATGATAAGTACCTGGAGACTCATCTAAATCCTTTTTCATTGGTTTTCCCTGCCATTATGGGGGCTTCATTGTACATCTCCCCTCATTGATCAAACCTGCCAAGATCTTCACGTTTTTTAACAGTGCCTACAATTCTGCAAATGCTTACTGACTACCTCCTACACTATGTGTCCTGGGTTTGGGATATAGAGAATAACAAGGGATCATACTGGCCCTCCTGAAACTCAAAATCTGGTGACTCTAAGCTCTTCTGGAAGGCTTGCTTCCTACCTTGCTACCCATAAGTCTGTCTTTATTATCTTCTACTCCCTACCTAAGACGTCCTCTTTACTGATATGTGTGTAATATAAATACAAGTGCCATTTCATTAAGAATTGCTTTAATGTCTGTAAGATACTGACAAGAAACAAGTTTGCACAAGTCTCTCAGGATAGTGCATGCCTGATGCACAGTGCCAGGTGATGCTACATGTGGAAAATGTTTTCAGAGGACAAAGGTTTGATTAAGGTTTACAATATCCTGCTAGTCCCCAACTTCCTTCTCACCCAGCTGCTCCTTGGTGCGCAGGGTGTTGAAACAAGGTTCAGAGATAATCTGACAGAAGAGTTCCAGAAACATGTTCTCCGAGGTGCTCTGCATGTCTGTTTGGTAGTATATCTCAATACCGCAATTATTGTGAACTTCATTCCTCTGCTGATAAACAAACCATCCTCCTAGGAAGTTTCAAAAAGATAGCAACAGGTTCAAAAATTTATTCAGTTTAAAAAGTCAATGCTGTTTGCTCACTCTTACATATAACTTTCTGATTGTGAACTGGCAGAAGGAAGAAGGGCACATAGACTGTAAGTCCTGCCCTTTCCACTTCTGATCTTTTCATACATATTCTAAAATGTCACCTCCTTCACAGTGCATGATATTTTTCTTTTAAAACTGTAAATGTCTTCCTATGGACAGTTAAGTAAGATTATTTAAGGTATTATTTAAAGATCACTTGGCTAAATCAAAATAATTTAATACCCAGTAATTTGAGAATGGGAAGTAAATTGGGCTACTTTTGAGTATGAGATTTGTGGGGGGATACTCAAGAGGTCAAAAAGATAAGAGTCCTAGGAGAGGAGAGAGAAGGAGGGAAATAAGAGTAAAAGAAGTATGAAAGATAAATATCACTTTGTTTTTTTGTTTGTTGTTTTGAGACAGGGTCTCATTATGTAGTTCAAGCTGGTCTTGAACTCATTATGTAGCCCAAGCTGGCCTCAAACTTTAGTGATCCTCCCTCTTACCTGAGCCTCCCAAGTGCTGGGATTACAGGCAAGCACCACCATGCCCACCATGAAATTTTGTTTCTAGACTGGCCATACTTTGCCTGAAGACAAATGCGCTGTTTTTTATTTTTTATTTTTTTTATTTTTAGTCTTGGGTCCTAGGGATTGAACCCAGAACCTTGGATATGGTAAACCAGTGCTCTACGACTAAGTTACATCCCCAACCCCAATGCTATGGCTCTTGAAAAGCAGATTCCAACTCTTCTTTTCTGCTCTGCTTGTAGCAACTGAGGAACAAACCAGAAATATGCAATAAACCATTCCCATCTTTGTGAAGACTGGCCACGGAGAACAGCAGAGCTCTGTTCAAGTATTTGGCAAAGATATCCTGAGGCAAGAGTATGTTTGAGTTGTTTTACTAGCTACTAAAATGAGCCAGATGCAGACTCCAGCTCTGTGGAATGTACAGTCTAATAAGATGGTGATGTGCTTTAATCCAAATGCAAAAGCAGAAGTGCTGAGTTTTAATAGAGGTTCAGAAAACTGCTGGATTGCTTCTCGGACTTTTGGCTAAGATCAAGTGTAGAAAACTGCTGAGAGCTCGGAAGCAGAAGTGATTACTTCTGGATGGCAGTTTTAGAAAAAGTTTAGTGGCTGCTATAGTTTGGATCTTGAATACCCCTCAGAGGTCCACATGCTGAAGGCTTAATCTCTCCCATCTGGGAGGTAGAGGAACCATTAGGAGGTGGAGCCTAGTGGAAGGAAGCTAGGTCACTGGGGAGCGGGTCCTTGAAGGGAATACTGGGACTCCGGGCCCCCTTCTTCCTCTCTAGACTGCCAGGAGGTGAGGGCTTCACCACCACATGCTCCCACCAGGGTGTGCTGCCTTGTTATAGTCCAATCAGCCACTCTAAAACAGTGAGCCACAATAAACCTTTCCTCCTTGTAAGTTGCTTTATCTCAGGTATTTTTGTCCCAGTGATGGAAAGCTGTTGACTAATATGCTCATTAGGAGTAGACAGCTTATACGATAGGTCTAGGAGGAGGAGCGTGTAGACACAGGCTCATGAGGAAGAAGGGGGGAAAGAAAAGGAAAGGGGGGAAAAAGGGAAAGGGGAACGAAAGGGGAAGGGGGAAAAGGGGAAAAGAAGGAGGAAAGGATGAAATAGCTGAAGAGAAAAAAACAAAAATGATACACACATGGGGAACACCCCATGTGTAGCCAAAATATCAATACCCTCATTTTTGGTCCAATATACTTCCCATTTTACAGTTTTGAACAATACTGAAATAATGTTTAAATAGTTTTTATATAAAAAGAAACTACTGTTGCTGGGTGTGGGGGCACACGCTTGTAATCCCAGCACTCGGGAGGCTGAGGCAGGAGGATCACTGCAAGTTTTAGGCCAGTCTGGGCTACAAAGTGAGTTCAAGGCCAGCTTGAACTGTATAATGAGACCCTGTCTCAAAAAAAAAAAAAAAAAAAAAGAAAAGAAAAGAAGAAGAAGAAACTACTGTTAATGTAAAATAACTCACATTGCAAACAATGCATAAATAAAGTAAATTATCTTAATCCCTTATAAAATATACTTTAAATGAATAAATGTTGTTATCTGCACTGTGACAGAAAACTATTTCTGCCAAAGATTCCTAAGGGATTCCAATGAAATGTTACAATTCTACCTTTATCTATCTGTGTGTCTATTTTGAAATAGGGTCTTGCTATGTGGTTCAGGCTGGGCTCTGAAATCACTGTGTAGCCCACGGTACCGAACTCAACCACAGTCCTCCTGCCCCAGCCTCCTGAGTGCCGGGATCGTGGGCATATGTCACCATGGCTGGCTTTAGCTTTCATTTTTTATACATAAATTTTATTATATGCTTTGGTCAATATTTCTTTAGTTTTATGGTATTTTACTTCCTAACTCCCCAGTGCTCAAGTTCCAGTCAATTCCACCATTATTCTCTTCAAAATTATTGACTACTTCCAATTGCATCTCTTTGGCTCTCCTACCAGAACATTTTTTGGCAGAATTATTTATCTCTTATCATATTTCTATAAACAGTAGGGGATCTCAGTGAATCTTTATCATAAAACAATATATTATCATCCAAATGAACTGAACCTATTTGCGATTACCCACATTGTTATATTGAAGTCATCCATTCCCTAAGTCGTAACAGTGCAACTTACTGTCAGGTAGCTGAACTTCTCTATACCGGACTAGTTGACTTGGAAGGAGAGGTTTTGTATGAGCATGTTCAATAAGGGTATCTTCAACCATCTGCATAATTCCTAATGCAGCCTGGGAAAAAGATATCACAGTGCATTACAAAAAACAAAAACAAATCTTGTCTGTGCAAATAAAAAACATTACAATGGGCAGTCCATTAAAATATGAAAACAACATGCTTATAAAATAAAGTAGTTTAGTTTATCACAAAAATGGATTTTTTTGTTTGTTTTGGTCTTTTTTGAGACAGGGTCTCACTATGGAGCTCAGGCTGAACTTGAACTCACTGTGCAGCCAGGGCTGGCCTCGAACTTGCAGTGATCCTCCTGCCTCAGCCTCCCAAGTGCTGGGATTACAGGTGTGCATCACCATGCCCCGCATAAAAATGAATTTTAAAATCTTATATTCACTTACTATTTAAATGGATTAAAATTGAATTTGTCAGTCAATATGGTAGTACTGAAGAGAAACAAGACAAAAATCATGTTGGGATTGTCTGACTCTGATGTTGGGAAAAAAGTGCCAAAGCTGGAGATGCACTGGTAATGGAAAGTTGTTCCCAAATGAATGCCTTGACCACAGATACCTGGGGTTGCACCAAAATTAAGGAGGCAGGCATAAGGCTTCACTGTGAGTGAAAAAACTTCGGCAAGAACCGTGTCTGCCACTTACTAGCATCTGGCGTTGGGCATGTTGTTTTGCAAATAGTGTAACACAGCGATGGAGAGTGAGGGCCCTTGAGAAGACTGTCATGGAAATTTTTTAGTACTTTCCATGTGCTAAGAACTTGGCATGTGCTACTTATTCTTACAACCCATGAAATGGAACACAGTTAAAACATTTACATGAGATTACATATCTAATATCTGGCAGGGTCAGGACTTGAATACAATATGTGATCCTACACAAAATAGGGATAGTTATTCCCATCTCTTCCTAGGGGTGCACAATGCTGACAACAGCAGAGGAGGCAATGAAAGAAGGTCTTAAGTTAACCATAATCATTCTGTGTCCCCTGTGCCCTCTTCTACCTTCCTCCGTGGAGTAGAGAAGGCAGACTGAGCTTTAATGTGCTCATCACTGTGTTGGTTAACAGTCTTGACACAGACTAGAGGAAAAACACTTTGTGCAGTGATCCACAAAAGATTGCTGAGCCACTGAGATGGCTCAGCAGCATAAGCGCCTGCCTGGCAAGCGTGAGGTCCTGAGTTCGACTCTCGGTACCCACATAAAAAAAAAAAAAAGATTGCTAAAACCTCACCTACTCACCTGCTTTGTTATGTTTCCATGAACGAGGGCTTCAATGTGCAGCCGTGACAGGAGCTGAGGTATGAAGGCCTTAAGGCGAACAAGGGTGACATCTATAAAGGAGTAAGAAATACTAAGCTCTACATATAAGTTTAAAAATTAAGCAAATAAAAACTCGGTATAGTATTTGAAATAAATTGAGACTAGAAAAAACTTGCAAAAATACTAGAGTTCCTTTATACACTTTACTCTGTTTTCCCTAATTTTTTTTTTTTTTTTTTTTTTTTTGTGGGTACCGGGGGGACGACCTCAGGACCTCGCGCGCCAACAGGCACCCGTGTCGCTGAGCGATATCACCGGCCCCTTTTTTCGTATGTGGGATCCGGGAGTCGAACTCGGGCCTTCGCGCTTGCAAGGCAGGCGCTTATGCCGCTGAGCCATCTCACCGGCCCCCTAATTTTTTTTTTGTTTTGCTTTTTTTTTTTTTTTTTTTTTTTTTTTGTGGGTACCGGGGGGTCGACCTCAGGACCTCGCACGCCAACAGGCACCCGAGCCGCTGAGCGATATCACCGGCCCCTTTTACGTATGTGGGATCCAGGAGTCGAACTCGGGCCCTCGCGCTTGCAAGGCAGGCGCTTATGCCGCTGAGCCATCTCACCGGCCCCCTTTTTTTTTTTTAATGTGGGTACCAGGAGTCGACCTCAGGACCTCGCGCTTGCCAGCAAGTGCTTGTGCCGCTGAGCGATATCGCCGGTCCTTTTTTTTCCTTTTTATGTGGGTTCCGGGAGTCAACTCAGGACCTCACGTTTGCCAGGCAGGCACTTATGCCACTGAGCTATCTCACCAGCCCTGCTTTTTTGTTTTTTTGAGACAGGGTCTTGCTATGTATTTCAGGCTGGCCTTGAACTCACTATGTAGCCCAGACTGGCCTCAACCTTGCAGTGATCCTCCTGTCTCAGCCTCCCGACTGCTGGGATTACAGGCATGTGCCACCATGCCCAGCTTTTCCCTGATGTTAACATCTTTCATAACCATAATACGATGATCAAACCTAAGCAAATAACACAGATATAATACAATTAACTGAAGTACAGGCTTTATTTAGATTTCACTTTTTCTACCAATGATTTTTGCTCTAGTCTACAATCCCATATTGCATTTAGCTGTCCAGTATCCTTCATGTCCTCCAAGAGGTGACAGTTTCTCAGACTTGTCTTTCATGACCTTAAGGCTTTTGGAGAATGCCGTGCAGTTGTTTTATAGAATGTCCTTCATCTGGGTTGTCTAGCATTTTCTCAGGATTAGATTGCATTTATGCATTCCTAGGAAGGGTATACTACAGAGGTAATGTGCCATTGCTACACATTCTGTAGCAATGGTTACGTCAACACTAATCACTTTGTTAATGTGGGATCTGCCAGATGTCTTCACTGTACTGTTTTATCATTTTGGTTATAATGGAGTAACTCATGTATGCTCTACATGCAATTTGAAAACTCCAGCTGCCCTCCAGTTTTCCCCAATGTAATTAGTATCTGTTTTGGAGAAAATAATTTGAGATAATATAGATATTTTTGTTTTTCCTTAAATTTTTACTAATTTTAATATCTTCTGGTAGAAATTGACTACATTAATAATTACTATGGTATCCTAATGGTCATTTTTCTATTTCTCCCATTCCTTTTACATATATTGATTTATTTTTTCTATAAGAGTTGACTATTCCCCATTAGGACACAGGGTAATAAATGCTACAGGTGGGACCCACCAGTGGTTGCTAAAATTAGTAACTGAAATCTATGGAAAGGCATGGGAAGGCAAATGATAAATTACTTACTATGGGTTAGGCATTTTTATACACAGTATCTTTCAAACTATAAAGTATATACTACTACCTATGTTTTATTTTATTTTTTTTTATTTTTTATTTTTTGTGGGTACCAGGGGGATGACCTCAGGACCTCACGCGTCAACAGGCACCCGTGCCGCTGAGCGATATCACCGGCCCCTTTTTCGTATGTGGGTTCCGGGAGTCGAACTCGGGCCCTCGCGCTTGCAAGGCAGGCGCTTACGCCGCTGAGCCATCTCACCGGCCCTACCTATGTTTTAAAGATGAGAAAACTGAAGAAAACTTGTTTCTTATCTAAAGTCATCAAGCTAGTAACTGCGGAATAGAATCTGAGTGTCAGTCAGACACTCATTCTACTCCACCGCATTGCCTCAGGTGCCTCTTTTCTAGACCCCTCAGGACTCTGCAGACCTTTAGCACACAGCTCACCCAGCCCCATCCCTACTGAAATCACTGGTTTCTATTTACGCTTCACATTAGACTGCAGCTCTTTAACCCCCTAGAAATGCTACCTAATTGATTGCTTTTTATTCTTAAAATGGAGTGCAGGGCTAGGTGCATAGCAGGCAGTCAGTAAATGTTGCTGGACCATGCTAAACTCTAAGGTTCTTGCCGTCTTGGCACCTGGATAGCTGAATGACTGAGAAACCAGGGTGGGGAGGTAGAGGAGTCAGCATCAGACACTGATTGACCTCTAAAGTAAGCCACATTGGCATTCTGGATTATTGTACCATAATCCATTCTGGATTACTGTATCATAATCCAGAATGATTATTTATTACAGTACAGAATTTTAATGGAAAAATTACTGTCTCTTTAAAAACACATTTTAGGAAGGTTTCATATGCCTGTGAGATACTCTAGAGCTCACTCTACTTAAAATTCACATGCCAACCGACCTAAATTCTAACAAATTATGATTATACTGAAAATAAGTTCAGTTTCTTGAAAACATATTCAAAATCGATTATGTGGTATCCTTTTTAAAAAGGTACAAATTCTTGTTATTAATGGCACATGACTCATAACCATTTTGTGAAGAAAAATATATAACCATCCAGATTAAAAATGCATCTGTTCTAGTTAATGAATTTTGTAATCTAGCTTCCTACCCAGTGCCTGAAGCAATCAATAAAATAATGACTTTCAGAACTTGTTTTTGATTTGTCACTGAAGTTATCAAAAGCACAGTGTTACATAATGAGTAAGGACTTGTAATAAATGTTTACTAAAAATTCAATGAAATTCTTCTAAATTTCTTTTGATGGGGGAGGGAGTACTACAGATTGAACCCAGGGCCTTCAACTGAGCTACATCCCCAGCTTTTAAAATAATTTTGAGGCAGGATCTTCCTAAATTGCCCAAGTGGGACTCAAAATTGGGGTACTCCTGCCTCATCCTGCCAGAATGCTGGGATTATAGGTGTGTGCCACCATACCTGGCTTAAACTGCATTTTTTTTTGGAGACGGTGTCTCACTACGTAATTCAGACTAGTCTTGAATTCATACCCCAGGCTGTCCTCTACAATGATCCTCCTGCCTCAGCCTCCCAAGTGCTGGGATTATAGGTGTGTGCCACCATGCCCGGCTCTACATTTTACTTCTTATTGTTGGGCAGGTAGAAAACATTAACTGGTGCAGTAATGTTGGGAAGCGAAAAATATAAAGCAATAATAAAGGGTGATATCCAATAAAGCAACTCTGAAAGAATTTCCATTCCTTTCAATGGGCATTCAATAGACACATACGGAGGGCATAATATATTAGATACTAAGTAAAAGGGGTGAAAGGAAGACATAATCACTGCCCTCAAAGAATTTAGGACTTACTTTTAAGCAAAACTCCTGAGAACTGCTGGGTGTGGTGGTGCACACCTGTAATCCTAGCACTCGGGAGGCTGAGGCAAGAGGATCTCCGTGAGGTTGAGGCCAGCCTGGGCTACACAGTGAGTTCAAGGCCAACCTGCACTACAGAGCAAGACCCTGTCTCAAAAAACAAAACAAAGCAAAACAAATCCTCCTGAGAACTACATTTGAGATCTTAGGGGAAAAAAAACCAGGGGCCAATCTTTAGGCTTTACATATTTTCTAGTCCCAGCTGAACAGCTCTAAAGATGCCAGGGCATGAAAAAATGCCCAGCCCTTCTTGGTGATAAGACTTTCAAGCTTAGTCCATTTTTCCTTTCAGAAGAGTTCAATATTAACAAGGGAAGTGATTGGGTCAGAGCATTTTGTCATCTGCAGAAAACTATGAACAATAATAATTAACTATGTGGGTACAGGCTGAAAATAACAAATGTGGCTAAATTGCCTGAATGCAAAAGCCTCTTTAAAGGCCAACACTATTTTAATGAAAGTTATGCACAGCTGAATGAAAGAGAACTACAAGTTATTGAAAAGTATAAATATTTGATATCAGAATAAACCGAGAAGATCCTAACTAAAAAAATTAAAGAGAGCTTAGGCATTAAAGATAGCATTAGGCTTTAGAAAAAGAAACAGTCTCACCCTCTAGGGCATCCTTTAGTTCATCTTTAGTCCAGGCCACTTCGGTCATCAGCAAGCGGAGGTAGTACATGGCATGCTGGTGAGGCTGTTCAGCCCGGAAATTGTTAAGAGACCTCATATACTAGTGAAAGCAGAAATGGGTTAATTTTATAAATCTTTAAAAAATCTTTTCAAAATATTAGCTATAGGGCCGGTGAGATGGCTCAGCGGCTTAAGCGCCTTTCCGGCAAGCGTGAGGGCCCGAGTTCGACTCCCGGAACCCACATACGAAAAAGGGGCCGGTGATATCACTCAGCGGCACGGGCACCTCCTGGTGCGTGAGGTCCTGAGGTCGACCCCCCGGTACCCACAAAAAAAAAAAAAAAAAAAAAAATTAGCTATAATCAAACTTCATTCTGTATAAATTACGTGTTAATGGGATGAAGGAGTATTTTCTTCCTCCTCTTGAAGCTATATATTTAAGAAGGGGGCCTACTCCTCTACAAATCCTTAAACTAAAGGGCACGATTTTTCATTGTCCTGGCTGTACTTCTACCCCCGACATCTGACATGTACCGTAACTATGGGAAACCATTATTTTATTTTATTTATTTTTTTTTTTTGAGGGGAGAGGAGATACTAGAGATTGAACCCAGGGCCTCACCCATGCTAGGCAAGCACCCTACCGCTGAGCTAGATCCCCATGTACTATGGGAATCTTTCACCTCTCAGAAAGTTATCCTAATTTTTCAGGGACTCTATCATTTTGTGTAATAGATATTACACATAAGGCCATCCTAAAAGTCTTGATAAGCAACTAACATGGATAAATATATATGGGATCTTTAACTGAAAATTAATGGTAGTTTTTGATGGTGTACAATGAAGGTCACAGTTTAGCTGTGAAAGTAGCTGTTCATCCCATATTTGCAATACTGGGCCAAACAAGGGGTGAATTTAAGTGGAAGATACATCGAACCTAAATAATATACCCCAACGTGACAAAGCCCTTGTGGCAGGGTAGACCCTAGTCTACTCAAACGTGTTTATGTGAAATAATTGGGATGAAATCTGCAAAACATCTCAGATTGTTACCATGTGCTTCTCTGAAAGTCAGCACTGCAGCTGCACTAGCTCTTGAAGCCTATGGAGCAGAGGGCTAGGTGCCCGCCAGGGTCTGCTAGGCTTTCTTTCTGAGTACAGGATTTAGCCATGAGAAAGTGAGATGAACGCCAACAGGATTATGAAAGTTTACTCTGCTCCAATTCCCTTTATCCAAAAATTCATAATATGGTAATATGACTTTATGAATTAAAAAATAAAAAAATGAGTTAGAAAACTTACCGCCTCTTTGATAATTTCAAATCTTTTTTTATCAATCTCAAAGGTAGCCATTTTCTCAGTAATCTTCTTTAGCAAAATTGGTTGCTTGTCATTGTAACCTTTCACAGAGAGCTACGGAAAGAGTTCAGGGTATTAAAAGTCTAAAAAAAAAAAAAAATCCAACAATTTCCAAGTAAACATCTTAAGCTTGATTTTTAAATCAAGACTATCCCGAAGTTTAGAAAACTCCAAAGCCAAGTATATTAAAATGAAAATGAAAAAAGAAATTGACTTCAACTTCTCATAGTTTAACACTGAGGAGGAGAACATTGACCATCTTTATATTAACAGCCAAAAGTATAATTTCAGCTTTCCTACATAGTCAAAGTAGATAAACTCATCTGATGCTAAACTATGATGATATACATTATATCATATCAAACTTAATTACAGAATGTGTTTAGTTTTTTTTTTTTTTTTTTGTGGGTACCGGGGGGTCGACCTCAGGACCTCGCGCGCCAACAGGCACCCGTGCCGCTGAGCGATATCACCGGCCCCTTTTTTGTATGTGGGATCTGGGAGTCGAACTCGGGCCCTCGCGCTTGCAAGGCAGGTGCTTACGCCGCTGAGCCATCTCACCGGCCCATGTGTTTAGTTTTTAAATTTATTTATTTTTGGTACTGGGGTTGAACCCAAGGTCTTTGTATTGAGCTACAAACCTAGCTCTTTGTTCTACTTTTTATTTTTTAGACGGGGTGTTGCTAAGTTGTTCAAGCTGGGCTGAAACTTTTGATCCTCCTGCCCCAGCCTGCGTGCTGGGATTATGAGGTATGTGGCACCATGACTGGCTAGAATGTGTTTAAATTTATCTTTTCTTAGTGTTGAGGACTGAACCCATGATGTTGTGCATGCTAAGTACATACTCTACCCCTGAGCTACCACCATTAGCCCCTAAGTTTTATCTTAAAAAATTTTTCTAATGAATGATAGCCTTAAAATTTTTATAGGTGGGGCCGGTGAGATGGCTCAGCGGAGTAAGCGCCTGCCTGGCAAGCGCGAGGGCCCGAGTTCGACTCCCGGAACCCACATACGAAAAAAGGGCCGGTGATATCGCTCAGCAGCACAGGCGCCTGCTGGCGCACAAGGTCCTGAGGTCGACCCCCGGTACCCACAAAAAAAAAAAAAAAAAAAATTTTTTTTTATAGGTGTATTAAGAAGGAAAAGATCATAGAGGACTGTTATCTAGCTAACTACTGGACATGTCCCAAAATATATCCATATATATTTTAAAAAATCATCTTTGGAGCAATCAGGCAACCCGGATTCTATATTACATGGCATGGTGCTTGCTATTCACTCACTCAGTGCTACTCAGTAAGGAGCCCCAATTCTAACCATTTTCCTATTTGATGAGTTCTGCTGGTGTCCTGAAAGCCCATGGCAAAACACCATATAGATAATCAGAATTTTGCCTTAGGATAATTTATATTATCTCTGAAAGATTCACACTTTGAAAAGCAGGGAATTGGGAGTGGCTACGTTTCCACACTATGGCACCCAAAGCAGTACTGACACCAGAGTACCTGGGAAAGTCTCTACCTGTGAAGAGTGACAGGAAAGAACCTCAGCAGAAGTGAAGGCCACTGGCCACGTAAAACACACATCATGTACCACAGGGACTAGGCTGACAATAAGCAGGAAGCCCATTGCATCATAAATAAAAATTACTTGTTTTAATGAGAACAATCCGCTTAAAGTCAATAGCAAAAACCAGAAAATAGATTTATTACTTTTTATTGGAGTTAATTTTGATCTCTAAGTCTCAAAATTTCTGTAGATGCTGAGAATGATCAGATTATATTCATTCTTATACATTAAACAAAATCTACCAGAAAAATTATTTATGTAAAGGAAAAAGCCACCGCAAAACAAAGTTTAAAAAACTAGGGCCAGTGAGATAGCTCAGCAGCATAAGCGCCTGCCTGGCAAGCGTGAGGTCCTGAGTTCGACTCCCGGTACCCACATACGAAAAAGGCGCTGGTGATATCGCTCAGCGGCACAGGTGCCTGCTGGAGCATGAGGTCCTGAGGTCGACCCCGGTACCCACCAAAACAAACAAACAAACAAACAAAAAACTAAGACCTTTGTGTTAGAACTTTCCATAAAACGGGGTACTCAGAAATTCTCGAATTTTAGGTTTTTACTAAAACACATTTTTCAAAAAAAAGTGAAAATGAATGTGTGCCTTAAAAGGAATGTTAATTTGTAATTGAAATATAATCGAGGTTGAAAACATACCAAAAACATTTTTGAGAATCTAGTTATTTCTTGGGATGCATTAAATAATGCTTATTTTAAAGTGCATGTAGTTAATGATGCACGCTACAAAATAGTCAAGTGTATTTGAGCAATGGAACTTTCTACTACTGTCCACAAAAATAAAGATTATATGTAAGTAAAATTTAAGCACCACAACAATAACTATGGATATTTCAAATTATAGATGGTAATGTACTAAAATACATAGAAAGAAAAACATGCTTTCAGGATTAGTATGTTAAATATCTCAAGCAGAACATGCAAACAAATATAGCACACATACATGTTCACAAAATGCAGTAAGCTTCACTAAGTCATTTATTAGTGGAACTACTACTAATCTGAGTTCTTCAACCATTAAAAAAAGTGCAAAAAAGATCAATTATCTTTTTTTAAATTGCGGAAGTTAATAGTTTTCCCAAGCTCGACATAATGCTTAAACAGTGTGGTGCCTTTTCTTTGGTTTTCATTTTACTTACAAGTATTGCATTCATTCCTGATGCAATGTCATAGCTCAAACCTGAGAGGCGTGCTGCATATGTATACTCTTTTAAATCATCCTTCAATAACCTGATAAACAGGTATGTCATGTTGCAATGGAGAGGATCAGCATAAATGTAGCGACTAACAAAAAGAAAAACAAAAGAAATGCTTTGATACCTCAAGCAATGGCATGATAATGAAGAAACATGACTGAAGAGTATGAATATGCAGCCTCATGATCTGGATTTCTAGGGAAATAGCATAGGCCAACCTTATGTTTTACAAAGAGAAGATTTCATTCTCTTTTGCCGAACATCAAGACTTCAGATACAGAAAGAGTGTGATTTAAACCTAAACGGGAGTCCGATTTTGTTTGAGAAGACAATACGATGAAAGATGTTAAAGAAAATAAAGAAATCAAGAAAAATCTGCCTAATATGAATGGTACATAGCTGAATACTTAAAATAAGAGCTAACTTAAAATTAAACATGGAGAAAATGATTAGCCATAGATTTTTTTAAAAAAGAAATTAAACTCATACCCTCAGTCAAAAATGCTTCCATCAAATCAATATAAAAAATGTTGATGAGTGGAAGGCTCTAAGACATGGGTACTTACATACATCCCATAGATGGTATTTTGGAGGTCATAGCTCAAGCCTGCTAGCTCTGCTGCATATGCATACTCGTTGAGTGAATCTTTGAGGAGTTCAAGGTACAAATAGGCCATGTTACAGTGCAAGGGGTCCACATAAGCAAATGGGCTGGAAGAAAATGTTGACAATAAAATAGCTGATTTATTACTTCCCAATGTGATGTGGCCTTTTGAGATGGATCAAGAAATTAAATATCAATTAATATAATTTCCTGAGGATATGGCTGAATTCTCAAGTCTTTCTTCTCGTCATGGGAGAAAAAAAGAGATGTCTGAAAAAGAAGCCTAAAATATGCCACGTATGTATTTTGGTGGAAGTGAAGAGGGAGAAAGAATTGCCTACCCCAGATGGTGTGGTAGAACTGACAAGACTGAAATGCAAGGCTGCTAAGAATGGGAAGGGGCTGAAACACATGCCTGTCTTTAGGCTAATGGGGAAAGCACAGCTGCTGGAGTTGATATAGCATTTGCAGGTCTTTTTTCTTTCTTCAAGCAAGTCAGACCCTTGGTGGACAGGTGTATGAGGTGTATAGATTTGTGTGCTATAAAGTTATATATATATATATATATCTCAGTTAAAAAACTAAGAAAAATTGTAAAAATATTATCCCTGAGTTTTCCCTCAAATCAATAAAGCTACAGAATGATCAGTAAAATACTTGATAAACTCTATCATATAACTTCACACGAAATTAGGGAAAAAATAGAAAAATATTTAAGAAAAGTAACAAAATAGAAAAATAATTATAGAGTATATAAGAGCTAAATAGAAACAGAGATTAACTTTCACTTTCCAGATAAGAAAATAAAGAAAATCTTCATTTGGCAGCTAGGAAACATAACTTCCTCTGGTCACCTGGGGTGGCCAGAGCAGAGCTGGATTCAAGTGCAAGTTAAATGGCCTACTCATTTGACTATATGACACTGTTACCTTTATCACAAGCAAGAAAAGAATTCATTCATTCACCAGATATTTATTATATGCTTACTACAGTGCTAGGCTCTTCTCTAGGGAGAATTAAGAAAGAAGAAATTAGGCAAAGTCCCTGACCTCATAGAGCTTACAGTCTAGTTGGAGAAGAAAAAGAGTAATTTAAATCTGATGTATTAGGTGGTAACTGTGCTATGAAGAAAAATTAAACTGAGCAAGGGGAATAGGAATGATGGGTAGCAGCAGCAGGGAAGGAAGACTGCTAGTTTTGTTTTGTTTTGCTTTGTTTTGTTTTGTTTTGTTTTGTTGAGACAAGGTCTTGCTATGTGGTTCAGGCTGGCCTCGAACTTGCAGATCTCCTGCCTCAGCCTCCCAAGTGCTGGCACTACAGGTGTGCGCCACCACACCAGCAAATTGCTAATTTATAGAAGACGGTTCATCAGGGTGCTCCAAGAATGCTGACATCTGGATCTCTACCTGAAGAAAGCAAGAAAGCAAGCCCTGTGGATCTGGGGACAGGGTAGGGTGGAGGACAATCCAGGATGAAGGAATAGCTAGCGCTGCAGACCAGGCAGATGCCTGATGGGCTTGTTTGGCAGCAAATTAAATGTTTCGCTCTCTCTGTAGCACAGTAAATATAAATACAATATGATGTACTGATAGTAAAGTCAACAATTTTATCAGAGCTGATAATAAACTGACAATAGAGGTAAAACGCTTAGTCACTTAGACGACTAAAATTCAAAGAGAAAATTGTACATCTATCACAACATTATCCAACTGGAAAATCTACAAGTATGCTCTATTTACTTCTTTTAAAACATAAACAATGATAAAATTATTTCCTTCTTTAGGCAAACAGTAACTCAGAAACTTAAAACATATGATTCATGAAAATAAAATCATTAAAAGAGATAGTGCTCAGCCCCACAGGCAACTATGAAATACATAGGAGGAAGTAAAAAGCCAGAAAAGCCAAGTTTGGGAGTTCAAAGGTACATGATTCAAGCTCAGAATATGATTCCAACGATTGTCCTAAAATGCTACATCCACATATCAATGCATTGCTTAAGGCCCTAAGCTAACTAAAAGACAGCATGATTCAACTGCAGTACATAAAACTCTGGTTCATTTGTTAATTTAAAAAATATTATTTTGTCATCAAATACTATATGCTTAAATATGAAAGAGCTGATCACAAGGTTTTAGAAACTATAACTAGCCAGGCATAGTGGCACACACCTGTAATCCTAGCACTCTGGGAGGCTGAGGCAGAAGGATGACAAGTTTGAGCCCAACTTGGGCAATTTAGAGAAACCATATTTAAAAACAAAAACAAAACTTCATTAAAATGTACAAGAGGGCCGGTGAGATGGCTCAGCGGCTTAAGCGCCTGCCCGGCAAGCGTGAGGGCCCGAGTTCGACTCCCGGAACCCACATACGAAAAAGGGGCCGGTGATATCGCTCAGCGGCACGGGCGCCTGCTGGCGCGCGAGGTCCTGAGGTCGACCCCCCGGTACCCACAAAAAAAAACAAAACAAAACAAAAAAAAAAAAAAATGTACAAGAAACCCAACAACAGTTACCTCTGGGAAGACCTGAACAAGAGATAGAAGAGAGAGATTTGCTGGAAGCAAGTATTTTCAATTCTAGGAATTGTGCTAGGTAGTTTAAAGAACACAAAAATGTTAAATAATCTCTCAAAAGGCATTTGGAATAAATTCATAATCATAGCAGCAAAATGGAAAAGTAGTGACAAGCTGCTTAAAGTGTTAAGAACATCACTCTCAACTATCAAAAATAAAATAAGCTTTTGTAATGCTCTTGACCAACAATAAGCCATAACCAGATAGCCCAGGTTTAATGTCAAAAAAATTAAAAATCTCAGCACAGTTCTAGAACATATGGACATCTAATGCTATAAAACACAATATGTATAGCCCTACAATCTCTACAAGTTTACTGATGGAATATTAACTATTTAGAGATTCTTTTTCCCTCTTCCAAAACTAATACACACCTCATTCTAATTTCATGTCAAGACAACCAAATAACGAAAAACTATTTAAAAAGCTGATCATCATCTTGAACATTATTACATAATAATAGGTCTATTTCACACAGACCACTAAATTTTATAAATATGAAGTTATAGAGTATAAAATTACGAAGTAAAATTTGAACTGGGGATATACTTAACCATACAAGTAAATAAAAGGAGACACAGGGCTGGTGAGATAGCTCAGAGGCATAAGAGCCTGCCTGGCAAGCGCGAGGTCCTGAGTTTGACTCCCGGAACCCACATAAAGGAAAAAAAGGGCCAGTGATATCGCTCAGCAGCACAAGCGCTTGCTGGCAAATGCGAGGTCCTGAGGTCGACTCCCAGTACCCACATAAAAAAAAAGGGAGACGTAGATGAATTGAAGATGCACTGAGAAATCAATGCAACAGTAGCATTATTTGTAAATTTTGATAAACACCTTCCTCTAGTTATTCTTTTTTTCCCAGTTCTAGGGATAGAACCTAGGGTCTTGTGCACGGTAGACAAGCATTCCACCTCTGAGCTACTCTCCCAGCCCTTCTCTTATTTTATTTTTGATATAGGGTCTTGCCTTGACGTTGTGATCCTCCTGCCTCAGCCTCTTGCATAGCTGGTATTACAGGAGTGCGCCACAGTGCCCAGCCCTTATTAAACAATTTTAAAGTACCCAAGCCAGAGAAAGCTCCAGATAATTAAAGATCTGGAAAGGATTTGAGGTCATTTTATAACTACTATCCCTTCTGGGCAAGTTCCAGGAATATAAAACTAAAGAAACAAAAATACCCCGAATTATTTATTCTTTTCTCAATGAACCTTCTGTGTTTGATAGCCTCTCTGGATTCCGAAATCCTGGAAGGCCGGAAGGTCCTCCTAACAGTAGCTAACATAAATCATGTCAGTTAAAGGGCACATTCATTAATGGAAAAGACATGTACCAATAACTCTAGTTAATTAATAACAGAACAATAGTTCTTAACAGCAGCATTCTCTTATCTAGGCAAAATAACTCTTAATTCTTTTTATTTCTAGACATGGATGCTAGACATAGACCAAAAACTTAACAAATGTAACTGCTGATTTTTTTTTATTAGTTTTATAGCTAGATGCATCTTACATACCTGAAAAATTCAAAGTTGAGACAAGCCTTCGGCAAGAAAAACTTATCATCTTGTTTGAACCATAGTTTGCTCATAGCTGTATCCTGTGATAGAGAAACAACTTGGTTAGAGAAATAAAGGCATGCTTAGAAAAAATGTTCAATCAAATCATCACTCAGGAGGAGGATGACAGGTCTAGGTGCAAAGGTACACTCCTGTATTGCCAGGTACTTGGGAGTCAGAGGCAGGAGGATCACAAGATTGAGGCCAGCCCTGGCAACTTGGGGAGACCTCGTTTCAGAGGGGGAAAAAAAGAAAAGAAAAAAAACAAGAATCAAAAACAGGCCAGGGTGTCACACGTTTGTAATCCCAGCACTTGGGAGGCTGAGGCAGGAGGATTACTGTGAGTTTGAGGCCGGCCTGCACTACATGGTGAGACCTTGTCTCAAAAAACCAAGAAGAAGAAGAAGAAAAAAAAAAAAAAAAAAAAACAGCTGAGGATGTAGTTCAGTGTTAGAGCACTTGCCTAGCATGCACAAGGCCTGGGTTCAATCCTCAGTACCAGGATTAGCAAGTAGAAAGCTGCAGAGAAGACTGCTGACTCCACCAACAGCACGGAATCAGCCTTCTATGTCCCCTCGATTATGGAGATGAGAGCACAGTGGAGGGAGAGATAGACTGGAAAAACCAATACCAACTGTCCTGTCCTCAATCTTCTGGGCACTGGGAAGCAGACAGATGCTGGATTCCTTTGCAGAGGACGTGTGGCAGCCAGCCTCCACAGAGGCCCACGCCATCCCTGCCTGCTGGGATTCATACCCTTACGTAGTTCCCTGCCCACAGAGGACTAGTTAGTCTGCTTAACTACAGGAATATGACAGAAGGATATCGCTGAGATTAAATTTTAAAGGATTTTGTGGTTTCCATCTTGATCACTCACGTTCCCTTTTAGATCAATCACTTCGGGGGAGCCAGGTGCCATTTCAAGCAACTCTACGGAGAGGTCCCTGTGGTAAGAACTCAGACCCGCGTCAGCCTCACAGTTGACCTCGGCAGAGCTACCTACACTTCTAGTTGAGCCCGCAGAGGACCAAAACCCTGGCCAACAGCTTGACCACAACCTCATTACACAACCTGAGACAGAAATACTAACTCAGACACTTCTGGATTCCTGACCTTCAGAAACTATGGTATAAGCATAATAAATGTTCATTTTTTAAACTGCTAAATTTTGGAATAATTTCTTATGTAGCAATGGAAAACTAAAATAGCCAAGGATGGACAAATAGCCACTACCTTGACTTTCACTGCGCTCATGTTTTGCTAAGAAGGCCTTAGCCATTCACTTGAAACTACCTTGAAACTCTAGCAAGAGATATAACGGTTTAATATTCTCCTTAGTTTACTCTGAGAAGGCCTATTTAGAACAGCCAGCCAAGGACTAGGCATACAGATAGTCTCTTAGCACACGCAAGGCCCTAGGTTTGATCCCCAGCATACACATCAAAAACAAACAACCCTAATAAAAAATTGGAGAGATAAAGAAGCTTTCTCTTTTTATAACCTAATATATAACTCATTAAAATGAGTTATTTTTCTTTTTAAAGAAATACAGTTAAGTCATTAATAATCTAGTTACTCAAGATAAATTAATTTTCACGTTCCTAAACACCAATTCTTGTCTCATTGATTTAATTTGAATATAAGGTTATTTGAAGATGAAAATGACAAAAGATCTGTGTTTATAGTCATGAGTTTAAGTTTTTAAGTTTAGAAAGGAGAATGTGCTACAATAATTTGATATAGGGCTGGGGATATAGCTCAGCGACACAGCGCCTGCCTGGCAAAAAAAAATTTTTTTTTCCCGGTACCAAAAAAAAATTTTTTTGGATATATTTTTTACACTTTTACCCAAAGTATGAAATAATGACATGAAAACAATATTCTAAACTGGGCATGGTGGTGCACACCTGTCATGACAGTATGGTCATGAGTTCAAAGGCAGCCTGGGCTACACAGGGAGAAGCAGGCCAGCCTGGACTACAGAGCAAGACCCTGCCTCACAATAAACACACAAACAAACAAACAACATTCTGAAAAAGAGGGGAAAAATCCACTTCTCAAACACCTTCCTCACTGACTTGGAACTCCATTAACTTCATACAGCCACTGTGTCACAAAGAGAATTTTTTTAAGGGTAGGAAATCCAACAGCTTCCTTCGGACAGGCTCTTTCCCAGGCTATAGGGATTTTTTTTTTAATCTCTAACTTTCATGATGCAGCATACACCTACTTCCTTTTTTCATCTTCAGGGGACATGGAAAGAGGCTAACATCTTTCAACAGACTTGTGATTATAGCCCAGACATTTTCTTCTCCTGAAAAGACAGCAATTCTCTAGATTCTAGGTTGTTTAGTAGCTTTGTTTGCTTGCTTTAGTATTTTAACCTTTTAATATTTCTTCCATTCTTTCTGCAATATTGTTGCCATTCTTGTGAGCCTCTCAAATCAACAAAATGTTAAATATAAGAAATCACTCCTGTGGGGTGTGGTGGCACGCGCCTGTAATCCCAGCACTTGGGAGGCTGAGGCAGGATCACCATAAATTTGAGACCAGCCTGGGGTACATACGCGAGTTCAAGGTCAGTCTGGACTACACAGTGAGACCCTGTCTCAAAAAAACAACGAAAAGGGCCGCTGAGATGGCTCAGCGGCTTAAGCACCTGCCCTGCAAGCGCGAGGGCCCGAGTTCGACTCCCGGAACCCACATACGAAAAAAGGGCCGGTGATATCGCTCAGCGGCATGGGCGCCTCCTGGCGCGCGAGGTCCTGAGGTTGACCCCCCGGTACCCACAAAAAAAAAACCCAAAAAAACCAAAAAAAAATCATTCCTCTTGTTCCATGGGTCTGCCCCCATCCTCCATTTAAAACTACTGATTTTACTGGGCACGGTGGCACATACCTATAATCCCAACTACTTGGAAGGCAGAGGCAGGAGGATGATGTGACTCCAGGAATTTGAGACCAGTCTGGGCAACACAGTAAGACCTCATATTTAAAAAAGAAAAAAAACACCCCCAATTCTAACATATTACCTTAATAAGAGCAGGGTACGCTGTGGCTTCTTTTTCTAATGTTACGATCTCAAAATTCGTGGGAATAAATTCATTCTTTGTTGGAAGTTTAAATTTCCCATTCAAGTCAGCATTTTGCCATTTCTGAATGAATAAAGCATAAACATATAAAAGCAATTACAATCTGATCCAAAAGTTTAAAACAGTATCCCACCTCAATATTCAAGCAAATATTAAGGAGATAAATGTCACACAGCATTCTTGTCCATCATATATAGAGTGGACAAAATCCTGGCTACAATCAGGATCTGATGGTAGATTTTCATGAAACGAGTAAGTCTTGTTAGTGTCTTTGCATTCACCTATGTCTATCTTTCCTTTCCATGTCTCCAAAATGACTACCTCAGGTTAAGGAACAATCTGAAACTCTGGAACACAGAGAAGCTAGTCCATATGAAGATCAGGTTTGGTCTAGTTCTTTAAACAATAAAGAATAACCTGTAAAAGGGATATATTCCCACAACTGACAGACCACAAGTCATTTATGTAAGAATGACACTTTCAGCTATGTTATGTTACTTCCATGTATGGCCTGAAAGTCTAAAGGGGACTTCTCTCACTTTAGTAGTTCTTAAGACCTGGCCCACATCTCTCCCGGATGACTGTGTGAACTTTGAAGTAAAGCAGTAATTCAAGATGAAGTTAAGGACAAAGTGAGATTTAAGTCTAGACTGGCACAAACTGCAGCTTGGATCTGTTCTATGGGCTGGTTCCAAAGCTAAGTGGGATAGAATACAGACCACTGATTGTTGAACCCTAATATACAATAGTTTCTATTATTTCAAACAAAAAAGGTAAATGACTGACAGTAACTCTGGGTTCAAAATTCGGTCTCCAGTGGATGTGGCATACTCTCAGAAGATTTTACAACTCTATTCTGGTCCATGTACATGTATCACTTGACACTGGGATGATGAAGACAGCTGGTATATTACTGAAGCTGCAGCTTAAGTCTCCGGAATGGCTGAATAATAAGGAGTGGGAAATAGCAAATAATATCACGGCTGAACTCTCAGATAAAATTTTTTTAACCTCCTATTCAGGCTGGGCACGATGGTTTGAAAGTTTGATCCCGGCCTGTGCAACTTAGCAAGATCCTGTCCAAAAAAAGTGTGGGGGAGGTTGTAGCTCAGTGGTAAGGTGCTTGAACAGCACACACAAAGCTCTGGATTTGAACATAGTACCATTAAAAAAAATTATATCTATATAGTGTATCTATATGTATATTTATCTATATCTCTGTATCTACCCATCTCTGTATCTATCTCTTATCTCTCTGTCTATCTGTCTGATCTATCTCAACATCCATCCCATTAAAGGCGTTTGTTAAGGTCCTAGTTTGGTGAATAGGGAAGTTGTCTTTTGCTTTTGAATTATTTCAGATCCAGTAATGACTTATGTGAGATTAGTGTCCCTCACGGTTTAGAAAGATGGATTTGTATACACTCCAGAGGGCTTCAGTGATCTCTTTCCGTACTGTGAATATGTCAGAGACCTCTGAAGTACAAGCAATGATTCCTTTCTTATTTCTTTTTTCTGTATTGTCACTACACAGGTACATTTAAAAAATATCCATTTGAGTTTAACTAGAATTTATTCAATCTGGTTTCTGTTTTCCCCTAAGTAATGGACCCCTAATGGAGAACAGAAAGAAAGAGAAAGAAAGAAAGGCTGGGGGGGGGTGTATTAAGAAAAGCAGATAAAACTCAAAAGCAAAATCTTGACTACTAATGAATGTGATAAAATGAATGTGGTAAATACACCTGTTTTGAAATAAATCAAAATTCTCTTGTTAACAAAAACCCCCCCAATGATATGAGGCATAAAGTATAATACTTCCTAAAATACAGTAATTAGACATTATGAATCCAGGAGAATATTCCCAAGTGGTGCTTTTTGCAAGACCATGAGCTCTCTGGAGGCCCCGTGTCTGTCTTTCATGCTTCCTACTTCCTTGCCTTTTCTTGGCTTTCTTGGGGTCTTGCTTCTCTGTCTACCCTGTACTTCAATGTTCTGCGACTGCATGAGGCTTGGAGCCTATGTTACAGTCCTGGTGTTTTGGCAGACACATAAGAAGGTGGCCAGAAGGCCACTGCTTAAGGAGAGAACCTAAACTCCAGCTCCTGTCGCTCCTCTCAGGATGGTACAGTCGACACTACGCCATCACTCTCTACACTTCCGGCCCTGAGCTGGTAGTTCTAGGGAGCTCATGTTCTTGTGGTTCTCACATGGCGGGCTTATGAACAGATGAGTTTACCCTACCTTAATGACTTCATCTGGTATAGCTTCTTGTTTGTACTGGGTTCCATACCACTCTTCGGTGCGATCAGTTTTCCCTTCAAAAGATTTGGAAACAATTGCAACCCTGGAGATATAAGGAAAAAGCAGGGAACAAAAATAGTAAATTCATATTAATATATACATTTATAGACTGGCTCAAGAAAATGTAAATAATATGGAAGAATGTGCTGCGTTTCTTAAAACCCAGTATATTCTGAAGGGTTTGCCTGAACAGACAATTACAGGTTTGTGTAAGTTTTGGAGTATACTCCATATTATCCTCTAGGTATAGCCCATTAGTTTTAGTGTAAAAAAGGGCTTATAGGAGAAATTCTTCTAGATATGTTGACTAATTTCAAAATAAGAATAGTTAGAGAAAAAAATGGAACAAGGTATTTGAAAGACAGTCCTTACAAAAAAGTACTCTTCCCCAGGAACACTTCAGCCTTAGGGTTAACAGGAATGGCTAAGAAAACATGTTGATTCATGCAGAGATCAAAAAGCTACAAATGTAGTACAGAAACCTTTACTACTTACTAGGCCTGTACTCTATGTTCCTACCAGAGAGTAGCATCAAATATATTTAGTATACGTAGAGTGCCTTTCTGATGCTAGAGGAAAGGGGGCCAAGACCAAGAAATGCCTATCTTATGATTTACTAAAAGCTTTCTCTGATGAGAGAGCAGAAAGAGCCCAGGAAAGAAGTCAAATGGGGTGAAGGGCTAAAGAGACAAGATACAGTTAAAATGATCTCAAAAGATGTAAACAGAAGATTACATGAGTAAAGGAGCAAAAGCACCTCTATCAGAGGAACTTTATAAGCTCTGTCTATGGAGCAATAGCAAGAACATTTCAGTCTCCGCTGCCTCTTAATTATCTCAGTTGGAATCATTACACTCACGCCAGCAGACATAATCCTAGGCTTGGGCCAGGTCTTCTTTGAATCTTGCAGATAAAGGAATTCTAGCAAATAGCTTGGATGGCTTGGCACAAAGTCAGCCCTGTTACTGGTACTGCTTCTCTCTTATGTCCCAATTCAAATAAATAAGATCATGTCCATACTCACCTATACTCCCACATGCTTGGTTCTGGCCTTCGAAATGTTGGCTTCACAGCTGAAAGCCTAGGAATTCCCATTCGTTTTCAAAATCTCAACATCTATATTCCAAACCACTGTTCCCGGTTGTAACAGCTGGTTGTCTTAACTACCTTCTATCTCTTATTCACTCTAGACAAACTGTTCTACCTGGCTGACTGGACTTGGTCTTATCACCTGCTTTGTGAGATAGCCTAGGCCAGTGATGGTGAACCTTTTAGAGCTTGCAATGATACAGACAGACTGCTGTGGCACGCGTGCCATAGGTTCACCACCATCTTAAGCAATCTGACTCACCTGTCACTGATTAAGCTTCCAGCTCCAGGTGTGCCTGGTCTGGTCTACCTGTCACTGAACACTACCAGTTCTAGAAAACATGCTAAGTAAGAATATGTTCCACAGAAACACACAGAGAAATCATAGGATTTAGCATATGAAAGAGCTCTGTGATTATGTCCAGAAGAAAGTGATGCAATTTGGTAGTTCGAGTACCCTGCTTGCAGCACATGCAGACAATGCAGAACTCACACGGTCACATGAAGGATGTGTGTGGTGTTTGTTAAGGACATTCAGTACATGACAGAACCTACAAAGACTGACCCCTAGAAACTGCTTCTACTGTTGTTGATTTCTCAGAGAATGAATGGATTCTCAAGGAGATCTCTGAAAAATATAGCAGGAAGTGTAAAAACATAGAAAGGAGGCATTCCCATCTTCTCTTCTATGAGATAACTGATTTGGGAAGAGTTCACTATGCAGTTGGCTTCAGTTTCCTGGATGATAGTCCAGGTATTAGAATAATGGGTGAGGGACTGATTACAACTTAACAAAGACCAAAGTATTCAATTTGCACTGGACTTGCCCTCTGAAAAAGAAAACTTTAAACTCAATTCTAAGAGAGAAAATAAAAAAGAGGGAACCCTGCCAAACCAATGGTCTGGAGAAAACTATATGACACAGAAAGAAGCAGATACTGAAGGCTATCCAGTAAAACTTGGTTAATAAGAAAAGGAAGAAGGAAGGAAAATCATCAGGTACAATCCTTAGGGATTTACATAGTTCTAAACCAAAATAAAATGTATGAGTAACATTTGAAATCCTATCACAAAAAAGTAAGTATGAAGCAGATAAACACGATTCTTCAAACTAGGCATATATCAAATGCTGGACTGACAAAAAGAAATAACTTGGCAGACTAAGAGTTTGTATACCCTTAAGAAATTCAAAATGGAAATATAAAATGGAGGGTGGGTACTATATTAAAAATAAATAAAGCTGGGAGTAGTGGCACATGTCTGTAATCTTAGCACTCTGGGAAGCGGAGGCAAGAGGACTGCAAATTCAGGCCCAGCCTGGGCAATTCAGGGACTTAGTGAGACCCTACCTGAAGGCAAGGAGGGAAAGGAGAAGAAAAAGAATTAAGATGTGTTATATACATTTATCAACTCTCCATGATGACCATAATTATTATGTACTACAAACATGTACTAAAAAAATTCATATATAAATATATGAATGACTGGGGATATAGCTCCAAGAAGACCCTGGGCTCAATCTCTAGTACCACAAAATACACACATACATACATACGTACATACGTACATAAAGGGAAAGATAAAGATAGTAGATAAAGGAGTATACATACTTGAATTAAGAGAAAAGGAAAAAAGGACAGGCAAGTAATCACAGTATACTACAGATACTTTAATGTATTTAATTGCAGCCAGTGTTGCTGTACCATTTTTGCCTATCTGCTAAAAATCTACATGCAAAAAAATTTTTTTTGAGGTACTAAGGATTGAACCCAGGGCTTCACACATGCTAGGCAAGTGCTGTACCACTAAATTATACCTCCAGCCCTTTTCATTCATTCATTCATTCATTCATTCATTCATTCATTGTTTTGAGATAGGGTCTCACTAAGTTGCCCAGGTTCGCCTTAACCTGAGATCCTCCTGCCTCAGCCTCGTGAGTAGCTGAGTATACAAATCTGTGCCACCATGGCCAACTGTTAAAAAAATCATTTTGAAAACAGAGTTCTCTTAAAGCTAGAGATGGAGAAAACTAATGTGATCCTTAGAAAAATGAGAGAAAAAGACCTTCCCTTTTTCATAGGAAGCTTAAATAGTGAGCAAAGGTAACAGTGGGTTATAATGAATGCTGACTGTTGACTTCGAGTCACATTTAAACACGTGCAGAAGGAAGGTAGTGCTAGAGGATCTGGATGGGGCCCATTTGGAAACAAAAGATCTGCTGAGTAGAGACATTTAAAGGCACTATGACTCCCAAGCAATGACTTCTCAAGAGATCTTTGCAAATAATCACTGAGAGAAAAAGAGGAAGACAGCCAAAGAATGAGAAGAGGCCTCATAGGTAATTGTGATGAATTCAAACATGGTCATGGAAAGGGCACAGACCTGGCAATCAGTAACTTGACTCTGATGGACGGTGACTTACTTTCTATGAAATCTGGTCAAAATTTAGATCATTAGTTAAGATCTAAATTAGGCAATTCCTTTAGCCTCTCTGGGCTTCAATTTCATTGCTTTTAATGAAATTAGATGAACTCTATTCTTCTAGTAGTTGAATTCTTAAAAATCTTTCAAATTAGACTTTTAAAACCTTTTTATGGTCCTGAGGATCAAACCCAGGGCCCTGCATATGTTAAGCATGTGCTCTACCACTGGGCCACACTCTTGAATTAGATGTTTAAAAGACATTCACATGGGCCGGTTAGATAGCTCAGCGGCATAAACGCCTGCCTGGCAAGCGCGAGGTCCTGAGTTCGACTCCCGGAACCCACATACGAAAAAAGGGCCGGTGATATCGCTCAGCGGCACAGGCGCCTGCTGACATGCGAGGTCCTGAGGTCGACCCCCAGTACCCACAAAAGAAAAAAAAAAAAGATATACACAAGCCTGGCAAGGTGGTGCACACCTGTAATTGCAGCACTCTGGAGGCTAAGGCAGGAGGATTGCAAATTTGAGCCCAGCCTGGGCAATTTAGTGAGACTCTGCCTAAAAATTAAAAAATAAAGTGGATGGTGATGCAGCTCAGTGTGAAGGCCCTGGGTTCAATCCTCTGGGGCAGGGGTGGGGTGGATATCACAAAGAAGAAAAAAGGTAACAAAATCCAAACATGTCCGGTGATAAACTCAAAATTAAACTTAAAGGACAGTAACAGGAGGGCTTAAGTGGCGAAGAAGTTGAAGTTTATGAAAAGTGATAAAAACCATCTTGAGGGCCGGTGAGATAGCTCAGCGGCATAAGCACCTGCCTGGCAAGCACGAGGTCCTGAGTTCGACTCCTGGTACCCACATACGAAAAAAAGGGCCGGTGATATTGCTCAGCAGCACGGGTGCCTGCTGGCGCGCGAGGTCCTGAGGTCGACCCCCGGTACCCACAAAAAAAAAAGAAAAAAAAACCATTTTGAAAAAGTGTTTCCTAAAGTAAGAAGGAACTGAGTGAGAAAGAATCAGGAAAAGGGCTAAGAAAATAGGTCAGTGATGGAGTGCTTGCCTAGTGGGCATGAGGCTTTGGGTTCAATCCCCAACAACATTAAAAAAAGGAATGGTGGGTGAGGAGGGAGAGAAAGGAGGAGGAGGAAGAGAAAAGAGGAAGGGAAAGAAGAGGAAGAGGGAAGAGGGCTGGAAAGATTAGGGTAAAACTATAGAAAATTCAATCAGATTTTATTGAATCCTTACCAGCTTGAATTCTGGGAAAGATAAAATACAGTTCCTCCCCAAAAGACACTCATAATCAATAGAACACATGACTTAAAGCAAAATGTGATCAACTGATCTCACGCTAACAGATACAGGACTATTCCTCTCTTACTTGCACTGTCTTTAAAGGTGGACCAGACACAGAAAGAGGTGAAGCCCAGAATGAAATGAAGTCACATTTCCCAGCACAGCCACATTCTCTGATGCTTAGGTAACTAACAAATCCTAACAGAATCACTGTCCAACACCTTTGAGAAATGCTGGACAATACAACAGGCAGACAACTAGCTGGGCAAATGCTCTGATTTTCAATCAGGGAAGTGGAGCCCGAATACCATAAGCCAATGGATTAGGCACTGACTTCTGACAGAATTCTACAGTCAACTGCCAAATGTCAAATATTTAGACAAGACCGTTATCACCAGGACTTGAGTGAATTCACCAAGAATAATTCCTCTCAAACAAATGGAATTACTTAGGACTCAAGCTAGACACGTAGCAAAGACTCTATTACTATACTTGCAGGTTTAATATGGTAAAATGGGTACCAAATGATAGGATCGAGGGGTGGTGGATGACAATGATGGAGTAGTAATGGGTAAATACATTTGAGAGGTAAATAAATTCTCAACATTCGAAAGAATTTTCTCTAACAAGTTGAAATGGCAAAAATGGAACTGGCTACTTTGGTATTTAGTGAGTTCTCTGTCTTTGGAGGATTTAAACTGAGGCTGGTAGATAACTAGTTAGTTGGGACATTGCTTAAGAAATATGCCTGACAGGGGTTTGTTTCAGTCTGGTTGCAATGTTAACCTTGTCTCAGAGGGTATTATTATTATTTTTTTTTTATATTTTTGTGGGTACTGGGAATCGAACTCAGAACCTCGTGCTTGCCAGGCAGGTGCTACATTGCTGAGCTATATCCCTGGCCCCTCAGTGGGTATTAAAGTAAATGTACCCTCAACGCCAGTCTGGCCTGCCAGCTGGCAATCTTATCCCAGGCTATTCTATACTATATTACTGACCTATTAGCAGTTACAATTTAAATCACAGAATCTAATCCTGTAAAAGAAAAGCACTTTTTCTTTCTAAGTGAGGATAAAGAAAAAAGAGGTACTTCACTAGAATTGTTCAAGATATCAAACTTAGAAACATACAATTTAATCAAAATTAAAATGTAAGCTGGACATGGAGGCACATGCCTGATCCCAGCACTTGGGGAGATGGAGGCAGGAGGATCATAAGTTGTAGCCCAGCCTGGGCAACTTAGTGATTTAACATGACACTGTTTCAAAATAAAAAAATAAAAAGGGCTGAGGACATAGTTTAGTCCAAAGGCTATGGGTTCAATCCCCAGCACTGGAAAGAAAGAAAAGAAAAGAAAAGGAAAGAAAAGAAGGGAGGGAGGGAGGGAAGAAGGAAAGAAGAAAGAAAACACATGCACCAGAAAATTCATTCTAACAAAGTGTTGATTTACAGCAGTGATGGCAAACCTTTTAGTTTCAATGATACAAATAGCCTCTGTGGCACGTGTGCCATAAGTTTACCACCACTGATCTAGAGTAATAAGGACTCAAGAACTATAGTTTAAATCATGACTGTTTGGGGACTTGCGGGGAGGGGTGCAGCTCAGTGCTTGACATGCAAGAGGCTCTGGTTCAATGCTCAGCACCCCAAAAATAAAGAATTTTCTTGCAAAGAAGCATATCTCCTTATTCAATGATATAATCTTTTGTTTATTTGTTTTTTTGAGACAGGGTCTCATTATGTAGTTCAGGCTGGCCTTGAACTCACTATGTAGCCTATGCCGCCCTCAAACTTGAGGTGATCCTTCTGCCTCAGCCTCCTGAGTGCTGGGATTACAAGCATGTGCCACCATACCCAGCCCCAATGATACAATCTTAAACAGCATTAGTTTGTATAACACCTTTCAATTTTGCATCAGACAACAAATTACTGTCGCCATTTTGCAGATAGCTAAGGTTTAAGATAATTAAACGAGAGCCAGTGTTCATAACATTATATAAAGTAAACTTTTCACAAGTCCTTCTTGCAGGACTCTAAACTCAGGTTTCACATGAGTAATTCAATAAATATTAGCTGAAAAAAAAAAACTGACCTATCCAAAATGTCATAACTACTAGGTGACAAAACTACAAAACTAGTCACTGGAAAGTACCTTAAATATTGTCCAATGAGTTCTATTAGTGCATATAAACCTCTACCTTCTTATGTTAGAAGTTTTGTTTATAGAAGGTATATAATAAAATTCAATAGAATTTCTGTTGATTCTTTTTCTTCAGAATACCTAACTACCTTGAAGAAAATATTAACGTTTAAGTTGTTTTACTTGCCTAGTTAGTGTATGTTCTACATGGTTTTTTTCTATGCATTTTAATCATGTAAGTAAATGTATATCACTTAATGAGCACAAGTTTTAAACCTTAATGAAGTCTTTTTTTTTTTTTTTTTTAATATGCAAGTACCGGGAGTTGAACTCAGGACCTCGCACTTGCCAGGCAGGCACTTATGCCACTGAACTACATCACTGGCCCTGATGAAGTCTAATTTATCAAATTTTCCCCATCTGTTACTGCTTTTGGTGTTCTATGAAATCTATTAATATTTTAAAGATATTTTATCATGTTTTCTTCTAGAAATTTTATAGCTTCAGTGTTTATATAGAGGTCTATATCTTATTAATTTTTGTGAATGGTATAAGGTAAAGGTCAAATTTAATTTATTTCATATGGATAGGCAGCTGGTAGAAGAGTGACATTTGTTAAAAAGACTTTCTTCTCTCAATTTAATTACTTTGGCACCTGGGAAACTATAGTAGTTTTTGTCTTCATCACTGTCTTCATCAATAGTGGCTCAAAACCCCCTCCCAAAGTAACAAATACTACAGCCTCCCTGACACAGTAGCCAAAATTTCTCTTCCTCAAGGTCTGTTGTAGAAGCTCTATTCTTCTCTGCTTTTCTATAATGGAGGTGGTCATAAAGAAATTCTCTGATGTGCCCTCATTTGATAGCAGGACATAGGAATGTCCTCATCCCAAAGGGTCCTGCCATATTCTGGCAAGAGGAACAAGGCACAGAGAGGCACAGACAAGAGAGCCCTTACTGGACTGCCACCCTCAGGATATGAGCATTACTCATTAATCTATCTTGTCCAATCACATTTCAGTGAAGTTGTCCTTGCTTCCATCATGTGTATGCAATGAAGTCTCCATAACCCTTTAAAGAACAGAACTAGGAGAGCTGAACATGGAGAAGCTCCAAGAAGGTGACTACCTGAAGAGGGTATGGAAGCTCTGTGCCTCTTCCCCCACACCTGAATCTATCCATCTCTTCACCTTTGTAATATATTTTATAGTAAACTAGTAAACCTAGCTATTTTCCTGAGTTTGTAAGTCACTCAATCGAATAGAATCCAAGAAGGGGATTGTGGGAACACTGATTTACAACCAGCTGGTCAAAAGCACAGGTGAAACAACCTGAGGTTTGAGACTGGCATCTAAAGTGAGGAGAGAGGGGGCACTCTTAGGGCTCCAGCTTGCAATCTGTAGAACTGATACTGTCTCCATATAGATTAAGTTACAAATTAATCGGACTAGGGAACACCCAACTGGTGTCTGCTGCAGAACGGCTTGCTTTCAGGTTTGGAAGGTGACTGGAGTTGACAAGCAAATAGTCCTGTATGTCAACTTAGCATGGCCACCCGGGACCATGAAATGAACGAACATGGGCTACACCAGTGCAGAGACGGCTGAACCCAGACATGTTCCTCTTGCACCCTCAGAGGCACATAATGCCCAAAAGAGCTACTGTCGGCAGACTGAGACTGCCAACGGCTGTGGCAGATTCCCTGAACATGGCTGGCAAGTGAGAATGACGCTGGTGGCTCTCAGGGGCTACAAATGGATCCTGAAAAGAATAAACACTGATTCTGGACTGTGCTTTGATTACCCAGTGGGACATATAAATACTCAGAGGGCTGGAGAAAAACCAGAACAAGGGACAGTGTATGAATTCGAAGGGCTGAAGATCATTTGTTCAGACCAAGAAACACACTGTACAGACCATGATGTCTCACAATAGGCAGAAATATCTCCTCAGAGAAACAGATACAAAGGTGGAATAGCCAACTGGTTGCCTAAAATGGGGGAGATGTAAACCTGCAAGGCTGGCTTACAGCCTTCATGAGTGTGTGCTCACACTCAATATAACTAGGACTACGGGGGTGTCCTCACTACTAGATATCCCTTTGTATTTCTAGTAGATCTGGTGGAGAGGGGATGGTGAAGGATTCTGATATGACCACGCAATTCTTGCTGAGCAGAATACACTGGTATTCACATCACCTCAACTTCCCCATCCCCCTACCTGATAGAGTGGTCAAAGGATCCAGGCTACAACTTCAACTGCTGGAGGCAGGAATGAGTCCTAAGCAAGATACAGTTACTATACCTTTAAGTGAAATCTCGGTCAGAATTCCTGAAGGCACAATGGGGTAGAACTGCACCTTCACCCTATTTGGCAGAGTTAGGGCTAACAGTCAATGCTATCACACTGCCTACTGGTCAGGGTAGCCCACTGCCTGTGTATCTATGTAATTCTACACTATCTACACTTCAAAAGAGGCTCAGAATAAGAGATGACCTTGCCACTTAGCTCTATTGTGCTGGATGCCTGAAAGGGTGAAGCTATATGTTTGCCAGGACCATTTTTACTTTTAGAACCCAACAAGACTGAATGGGAGCCTGAAAATCTGAGTGGCCTCATCCAGGGAGACATGGCCACAACCTGTGATGATAACTGGACTTATTATTAACGACTGGATGAAATTCTAGTGCTAGGGCAGTACTTTTAGACTTACATATCTATTTGATGTAAAACATATGTGTATAAAAACCTGGAGTAATAAAAAGACTTCCTTATCCCAATTTGATTGTGTTGCCTTTGCCAAAAAAACAACTGATAGCCGGGCATGGTGGTGCACACCTGTAATCCCAGCACTTGGGAGGCTAAGGCAGAAGGATCGCCACAAGTTCAAGGCCAGCCTGGGCTACACAGTTAGTTCAGGGTCAGCCTGAACTGCACAGCAAGACCCTGTTTCAAAAACAAAAACAAAAACAAAAACAAAACTAAAACAACAAAAACAACAAAAATCAACTGATAAATTGATGAGTGGATAAGGAAAATGTGGTAAATACGGGCCGGTGAGATGGCTCAGCGGCTTAAGCGCCTGCCCAGCAAGCGCAAGGGCCCGAGTTCGACTCCCAGAACCCACATACGAAAAAGGGGCCGGTGATATCGCTCAGCGGCACGGGCGCCTGCTGGCGCGCGAGGTCCTGAGGTCGACCCCCCCGGTACCCACACAAAAAAAAATGTGGTAAATACATACAATGGAACATTAATCAGTCTTAAAAAGGAAAGGAATCCTATCTACAAGGTACATTATAGATAAACCCTAAGGACATTAAATAAAATAAACCAGGCACAAAAAAGGCAAATAGTATATGATTCCACTTTCATGAATTATTTAAAGCAGCCATATTCAGAAAAACAGCATAATGGTGGCTACTAGGAGGAGGGGGAAAGGGGAAGTCATTATTTAATGGATACAGAGTTTCAGTTTTGCAAGATGAAAAAATTCTGGAAATCTGTTTTACAACAATGTGAATACACTTAACACTTAACACTACTGAACCATATACCTGAAAACAGTTAAGAAGGTAAATTTTATGTTATATGTATTTTTGCCAAAATTTTTAAAAAATCAATTGACCGTAGATGTGTGGAACTATTTCTAGACTCTGCTCAGCTTCAATAATTTGTCCATCCTTCTGTGGCTGCTACAATGGCTTAACTACCATCACTTTATAGTAAGTCCTCAAATCCAGCAGTTTACGCTCTCCAAGTTTTTATTCATGGCAGATCTAAGTGCTTTACATATCCATATAAATTCTGGAATCAGCTTACCAATTTCTTAAAACAAAACAAAACAAAATAAAACAAAGCAAAACAAAAGACCTACTGAGATTTTGGTTGTGGCTACACACAGTTTATGAATCAGACTGGAAAAAAACTGACAGTAATAATTTCAAGTCTCTTAATTTCCTTTTTGTTTGTTTGATTTTTGTGACAGGGTCTCACTATTCAGTTCAGGCTGGCCTTGAACTTGCTATGTAGCTCAGGGTGGCCTCAAACTTGTGGTGATCTCTTGCCTCAGCCTCCTGAGTGCTGGAATTACAGGGGTGCACCACCACACCTGGGTTCAAGTCTCCTAATTTCTGAACAAAGTTTATCTCTCTGTTTATCTAGATCTTTAATTTCTCTTGGCACTGTTTTGTGTTTTTCGTGTAGTAGTCTCGTTTACCTTTGGCTAAATTAATTTTTAGATACACTATGTTTGCATTGCTATTAAAAAAGTATTTCTCTTTTTTCTTTTCTTTCCTTTTTTTTCCTTCAGTTTTTTGAGACAGGGCCTCACTATGTAGTTCATGCTGGCCTTGAATGCACAATGTAGTCCAAGTTGGCCCTGAACTGGTTGCCTCAGCCTCTTGAGTGCTGGGATCACAGGTATGTGCCACCACACCTGGCTAATTTTTCCATTTTTTGTTGCCATATACTGAAATGAAATTGATGTTGGTATACTGACCTCATATCCTGTGACTGCTGAATTCACTTGTTGATTTTGGAAAGATGGGGTGGTTTCCTTAGCATTTTCTACATACATAACCAAGTCATCTATGCATGTATCACTTTAAACCATTTAAATTATGTAGATTATGTAGTCCATCTCTACCTAGGGTACTTTAGACATGTACGACTTGATTTATTTAAGTATTTAATCTTCAATTTTCTCTGTTGTTCAATGACCAAAATAGGAAAGAGCTCCTGATCATTCAAATTCCTTAGTGTTCAAATTATCTAGAGGTAAAAAAGAGCACTGACATAAAAGGTAGAATAAGCTCACCAATCTTTAGCTAATGGTAACTTCTATCATTAGTAGGATTTTCTGTATCATAATCAATTCTTGAGTAATTAAGGATTAGGCAATAAGTATGTATAGATTTAAAATATTGTCATGAAGCTGGGTGTGGTGGCGCACGCCTGTAATCCCAGCACGCGGGAGGCTGAGGCAGGAGGATTGTTGCAAGTTCAAGACCAGCCTGGGCTACAAAGTGAGCTCAAGACCAGCCTGAACTGCATAGCAAGACCTTGTCTCAAAAAGACAAAATAAATAAATAAATAAATAAATATTTTTATGAGACTGAATGGGAGATGTATTATAACCTGTTGTGACCAGGTACATGAAACCAGAGATGTAACTTCTACACAATTTCAAGAGTTATTATCACTGGAGAAGATTTCTAAATTTTGACCTGTAATGTAATTTCAAACCTCAAAACCAAGGCATCTTATTATAACTTAAAAATTCTAAAAGTTTGACAATTATCTATATTCACTCAAACATGCTATCATTATATAAACTATTTAGCTAAATCCTACCTTCAGGTAGAAGCGTAAGAGCTGCAAGGATAAGAGGTACTACCTGGTGTTCATTGCTGCAGCACGCCTTGTTTGGTGGTACAGGGAAAAACTCCTACCCACCTGGTTCTAGAATTGCATTATGGAGTGAGAATATAGGAGACACTGAGTTTGAATTTGGTTTGGCTTTTCTCTATGTCATTTCTGTCACTTGACTTCAGAAAATATATACAAAATTTAATTTTAAAGGCAGAAATATGTAGTGGCTACATGGTCTTTTTTTGACTTCCCTGTAGCAAAAATATTTCTGCCACTACCAGAGCTCTAACTTTTGATTCTTGGTTAGTCACTGGTTAGTCAGATTCTGAGACTGTAATCCTTACTTCCACTTAAAAAAAAAAAAAAAAAAAAATGAGAGAGGGTACCCTCACTTACTTATAAAAGCTAGATAGGTGAACTGATACTTTGGTCACTTGAATAAAGACTAATCTAGATCAAAACAATTCATTATATTTCACTCATGATAATGAATGATTGTTTTTTTTTTTAAACATCTTCATCTTTAAGAGTAATTCGTGGGCCGGTGAGATAGCTCAGCGGCATAAGCGCCTGCCTGGCAAGCACGAGGTCCTGAGTTCTACTCCCGGTACCCACATATGAAAAAAGGGCCAGTGATATAGCTCAGCAGCATGGGCGCCTGCTGACGTGCGAGGTCCTGAGTTCGACCCCCGGTACCCACACAAAAAAAAGAGTAATTCGCTCAAAATAATCTTGGGTAGAGGGAAGGTAATTAAAGAGGGGTGAGTATAGGTAAAAAGACTGGCCATATGATTGTCAAAGCCTGGTGTTGGTCTCTTACATTATTCACTACTGTTGGAACCATGCTTGAGAAAAAGTTTCAAAGCATTTTATTTACAATTTCTAATGTTCTAAGCATTATTGAAAATTTAGCATGTAACATCAAAATCTAGGTGACTCACCGGACATTTTCTGGTCTGAGTTTATCAAGAACCATCTCTATTAAGTCAGGTCTAAATTCTTCCAGTAAATATTCAGCGGTGAGTACTTCTTCTAAAGGATAATACTTTGAAAAAGGAAAATATAAATAAATAAAATTTGCAAGGTTATGATAGAGCACAGAGTTTAATTTACTAAAGCAAACAGATCTCTAATATACTGAATCCATTACTTTATACCCCCTCCTCTTTCTATTAAATTTTGCTCCACTGGAAAAAATTCTATAGCCCTGAATTTTCTCTTTCCTACCACTTTATTTACTTACTTTCTTTCTTTTTTTTTTTTGCCATGCTGGGGACTAAATCAAGGGCCTTCCATATGCCAGGCAAATGCTCTACCGCCAAGCTACACTTGAAGCCCTACCTAACACATATTTAACTAGTTTAATATTGTGCAGTGATTCTGCCAGAAATACTGTTAATCTCCAAGTATATTTTTATTACAAAAAGCAAAATCGTATTTCTTTGGAGGAAAAATGCGAGTTAATATTTCTGGTTAAAAACTGAGTACAGGGCCAGGCACGGTGGGGCACGCCTATAATCCTAGCACTCAGGAGGCTGAGGCAGGATGACTGCTGTGAGATCAAAACCAGTCTGGGCTACATAGTGAGTTTAAGGCTAGCCTGAACTAAAGTAAGACCCTGCCTCAAAAAAAAAAAAAAAAAAAAAAAAAAAAAAAAAAAAAAAAGAATATGGGAAAAAAATTAGAAATTTAAAAAATTTAGTATGAGGAAAGGGGAGAAAAATTAAAACAAGATATGTACATGTAACAACTCCCCATGAAGAAGGTAATTATGTAATTATTATGTATGTATTGTAAACATATACTAACAACAAAGAAAATTAAATTTAAAAAGAGTAAAAAAAAAAAAACCTGACTAGTTTTAATGAAAAAATTTGATAGTAAAATGCTGACACCAAATTTTTTTTATTTTTTGGAGAGAAGGTCTCACTACGTAGTTCAGGCTAGCTTTGTAGCCCACTACGTAGCCCAAGCTGGCCTCGAATTTGTAGTGATGCTCCTGCCTCAGTCTCCCGAGTGCTGGGAGTACAGGCATGCACCACCATGCTTGGCTTGACACCGGATTTTTAATATAAGACACGTGCATTTTTATAAACAAAATTTCCTCTCAAATTCCCATGAATGAAATCACAAAAGTATTGAGAAAACTGTGGGAAGAAATGGATTATATTTTGTCTCACCTGCCAAAATGATGTAGAAAAGGCTTTTCAGTAAAAAGCAACTTCCAATATGTCTGTTATGGTTTGTGTCTGGATGTCCCCCCAAAGCCTCATATAGTCATGGGGGTGGGCTTCTAGAATGTGTGATTGATTCAATGTCCAATGCTGGGATTATGGGTGTGAGTGCTACACCTGCGCTGGAGTGGGTAGCCTGCATCCAGTATAAGGGAGGGAAAGAGGCTTGCTCTGTCGCTCCTCCCTTTTTGCTCTTGTTGCTTTTGCTGTCTTCCGCTGCCATGAGCTGTTACCTTCTGCCATGTGCCACTATGCCTTGGAGCCAGCCGAGTATGGACTGAAACCTCCACAAACTGTGAGCTAAATAAACCTTTCCTTCCATAATTTTGGGCATCAGGTTATTCTGTCTCAGCAAGAGAGAAAAGTTACCAACACAGTGCCTAACAGATTGATTCATTCATTCGATAAAAACTGAATGAATACCTATCCTGTGCCAGCCACAGTTCTAGGAACTGTGGAAACATTGGTAAACACTTCCAAGAAGCAGTTATTGGGCCGATGAGATGGCTCAGCGGCATAAGCACCTGCTTGGCAAGTGTGAGGGCCCGAGTTCGACTCCCGGAACCCACATACGAAAAAAGGGCCGGTGATATCGCTCAGCGGCACGGGCGCCTGCTGGCACGCGAGGTCCTGAGGTCGACCCCCGGTACCCACAAAAAAAAACAAAAAACAAAAAACAAGAAGCAGTTATTATAATTGAGATGGAGAAAGACAATAATGGAACAAATGCTGTAATTTTAATGATAGGTACAATTAAATAAACAAAAACAAAACAAAAAAACGGAGCAGGGGCAGGAGCATTATTTTAATTTGAGAGACCCCAGAAGTTCTTTCTAAGGAGATGTCTGAGTGGAGTTTCAAATGATGAGGAGAACCTACCCATGCAAAGACCAGACAGAAGAATGTTCCATGTAGAGAAAAGAGCAAATGTAAAGGCCCTAAAAGGGAAGAACAGGCTTACTGCTTGAAAATTAGACCGAAAGCCAGCCTAGGTGGAATGTTACGGGAGCAGTGGACTGGAGAGTGGGGTGTGGAATGTGGCCACAACAGGAGGCTGCCACTGGTTTATTTTGTAGGGCAAGGACGATTTTGGAATTTATGCAATTCTGATGGAAAACCACTTAATGACTTTAAAGAGAAAAGTGGAACAATGTGATTTTAGTTTTCAAAAGATAACTAAAGCTGAAAAAATAAAGTTAAGTGGGGGACAAGATGGAAAACAGGGATCCAGGTAAGAGACTATGATGTCAGTCTAGGTAAGAAATGATGGTAGCTCAGACCAGGATGATAACAAAAGAAATGGAGAAAAGTAACTGATCTAGGCTTTAGCTTTCACAAAGGTAGAATTTGACATTTTGTAGAACTGAAAAATATTTTAAGGCAATAAGCAAAAGGCCTAATGATGAAAATATTACAGATGATACTTTTTAGGATGAGGAAAACTAAGATTTTACATTTATCTCATCCTCAAAGTTTGCCCAGTTGCTACAGTCTAAAGTACCCTACAGCATCAGATTTTATCATTTGTGTAGTACAGAAAGTAACATATGTGCAGTAAGAAATATTCTCTAATGTGTAGGAAACAGTAAAATAACCACAAACTTACATGCAGCATTCCTGCAATCTTAGATGTATAGCCCCGTGGTCTCTCTTTATCTTTAAACCTAAAAGCAACTGCATTCAAGTCCTAAAATTGAAAATTAATCCAATTAGATGTGAATTAACTATTATTTAAAAATACATTTTTAAAGTGTTTTTACTCCATATTCAACTTTATCACACTTTCTGAAAAAACGGCTATGCTTGATTTAGAAATGTACAAAACATGGAAAGAAAATTTCTTAATGTTTATAAAATTCAATCCATCAATCTAGCTTAAAATCAAAGTAAAATAGGTAAATAACTTCAAATGAAAATAAGTAGCAAATACAGAATATGATTCTACTGGCTGAATTGTTGAAACTATTAGTCAATGAATTAAAAAAGTAGTGTGAAAGAACCTCGTGAGATCCAACAATTCCACAGATGACGATTTGATGACCCATTCAAAGAACTGCAGCAAAATTAAATTACCACAAGCAGAGATTATATCTTTAAACTATTGCCTATTTAAAGAGGATGTTTCCCAACCTAAAATACATTTCAGAATCTTGATAGGCCTTATATATAAAGTACATATTTTTTTTAAAACTCACTTAAAAGAAGCCTTTACAAACACCTTTTGTTTTATGAAAGAAAAAAGAAGACAGGCTATAAAGTCACTTTTAGGAACACAATCATACATAAAACCATTCACTATTTCTTTGAGAGTACTAAAGATTTTCATGACCAGATGTGAAGATGACAAATTTCATGCAGCTTCAGGCAGGGAGTAACAGAAGTAAAAATATCAACTTAAACTGTTGTTTTTCTTCTATGGGATCAATCTACTTTCTTTCCTTTTTCCTCCTAAAAAAGGCAACATTATGCCTTAACCCTTACTTGTGCCCCAAGTAGCAAATCAGGCTAGTACAACAAAGCCTTAACTAATACCATGATGATTTGCAAAATTTTATACTTTAATTAGGAAAAAAAATAAAAACAAACTTTTGCAAGTTTAACTGGGCCTTAAATTTAAATTATTTCACATATATTTGTTTTTGAAAAATAGATTCCTTCAGAAAAACTTTGGTGAAATGAAAGTACCTTGCACTCTTGGAAAACCCATTCTTGAGGTCCTTCTGCACGTAACTTCTGAATGTACTGAAACATGTGCAAAATTATATCTTCAACATGTACTGGAAGAAAGGGGCACACTTAGAAAGCATTCGGTCCTCAAGTCCTTCAAAGCAGTGAGCTCACTCCTAAAGTCAAGTTGGATACATGAAAGACGGCGTCTCTTAGAAAGTGGAGTCTTTGCCGCCTTGAGGCTGGTTTTAGTGTCCCACACGTGGCCCTCTGGGCTCAGGGCATGGGACTGACAGGGTATCAGAGCAATAAAGGAGCAGACGAAAAGCGAAGTACACACTTCACAAGCACAACATAAAGATCAGCTGTTAAGCTGGAGAGTCATCCACAAAACAGGCCAAATTACATATGAAAACTACAATGGATAAATTGTAGAAATTAAAGTGTTTGCAACCTTTAATTCCAGTACTCTGGGAGGCTAAGGCCGGAAGACTGCAAATTCAAGCCCAGTCTGGGCAATGTAATAACTTGGTGAAACCCTGTCTCATAATAAAAAAGTAAAGAAAGGGCTGGGAATGTGGCTCAATGTAAAAGTCCTGGGTTCAATCCAGGACCATTACAATCCATTATTGTAAAAAATAAAATAAAGTAAAATAGTGTTTGCTCGGCATGTGGCACATGCTTGTAATCCCAGCATTCTGGAGGCTGAGGCAGGAGGACTGCCATGAGTTTGAGGCCAGTCTGGGCTATGAAGTGAGTTCAAGTCCAGCCTGAACTGCAGAGCGAAACCCCGTCTCAGAAAGACCCCCCCCACAAAAAAAAAAAAAAAAAAGAAAAGAAAAAACAGATCAAAAGTAAAAATAAAGTGTGTTTATAACTTTTCAACATGAAATAGGTCTATAATACAAATAAACTTTTAAAAATCACAGAAAGTCAATTTTCATTCAAAAGCAAAACAGTCATTCAATACTTACATAATCCTTCCTCAGTTAAGTCCACATTAATGATAAAAAACATAAAACCTCTGGCTCCTTCTTTCTGTCCACCAACCAGGGTATTTACCCAACCTGCAACATTCAAAGAAAATCAATACAATTGCATGTGTGGCTGCTTTGATGACATGGAAATTACAAATTCATACTATTGCTGGGCGAAGTGGTAGTGCATGCCTGTAATCCCAGAACTCAGAAAGCTGAGGCAGGAGGATCACTGCAAGTTTGAGGCCAGCCCAGGCTACATAGTGAGTTCAAGGCCAGCCTGGACCACATAGTGAGACCTTGTCTAAAAATAAAACACAAAAAAGAAAAATCACACTATCTGTTCCAGATTAGAATGGAATACTTGCAGGAGGAAAAAAACAATCAGTTCAGAAAAGTAGTTTCAGACAAAGAACTTCATGGGATGGAAGCTTTCCTAAGGACTTCAAATCAATTCCCAACCAAGGGGAGATTACTATGCTTAAGTGTTATGTAAAAGCAGAGTATGAAATGGAAGGGATTTTGGAAATCAACTACTGTTTAGATCTTATACCCTTACCCTCTGATCTGATGTACCAGAGAAGGCAAATAAGTAACATGTACTGAATTTCACAGATAGTAAGGAATAACAAATGTGGCTTTTATTGTTTTACCTCCTCATTTAAAACATGGCTGGGAATAGCTCAGTAGCAGAACACTTGCCTAGCATGCACAAGGCCCTGGGTTTGATCCCCAGCACCATAAAACTAAAACAAAAACAGAAAAGTTCACATGATGATATCTTTTGTAATATCTAAACTTCACTGCTCAATACTGAACGGGGGCGCTGGTTTTGCTTGCCTACAATCCCAGGACTCAGGAGGCTGAGGCAAGGGGATTGCTGTGAGTTTGAGGCCAGCCTGAACTACAAAGTGGAAAACCCTGTCTCAAAAAAACAAAACAAACAAACACTGAAGAAGGACAAAAATCATTAAAAAAAAAAAAAAAAGTCAGTCATGGTAGTGCACACCTATAATCCCAGCTATTCAAGAGGTAAGTGGAGTCCAAGTTTAAGGCCAGCCTGGGCAATTTGGCAAGACCATATCTCAAAATAAAATATAATAGCACTAGGGCTATATATATCGCAAACATATGCTATTTAAAAAAAAAAAAAAAAACAAGAAAGAAAGGAAGAAGGCTTGGGTCACAGGTCAGAGGGAAAATGCCTGCACTTGCCTGCCATGCACAAGGCCCTGGGTTCGCTCTCCGTAACCACACACACACACACACACACACACACACACACACACACACACACACGGGCAGCACACTATAACAATCACTCCTTCAATCCACTAGCCCTGAATGGTCTCATCTAAAAATGTCACAGGAGGGGCCGGTGGGATAGCTCAGCGGCATAAGCGCCTGCCCGGCAAGCGTGAGGTCCTGAGTTTGACTCCCGGTACCCACATACGAAAAAGGGCCTGTGATATCGCTCAGCGGCATGGGCGCCTGCTGGTAGGCGTGCGAGGTCCTGAGTTCGACCCCCGGTACCCACAAAAAAAAAAAAAAAAAAAAAAAAGTCACAGGAAAATATTTAGGAGGAAATGAGATCCAGAGTCAAAGATGTGGCAGTGTACATCACTCAGAAGATGCTGCCCCAAACACTCACCCTTTGATTTAAGTTCTGATAACAGACTTCCAGGACCTTCATGCCCAATTAGATGACCAAGATAATGACCAGGATTTGACTTGTAGTACTTCTGAAGGTCAGGTATAGAAAATGTCACATAAAGATTCCTAATATCCTTAATGGGCACTACTTTATAAAGTTGCTGGGGAAAAAAAAAATAATGAAAGAGTCACTAAATAGAATTCCTACTGAATAAAATTATTTATAAGTTATGAAGAATATGGATTTCCATGCAAGAATCCCAAATTGAGGAGCAAATCAATTACCAGGCACAAAGAACACCCCATAAAAAAACAAATGAATCAGACTATCTTTCTGTGGAATTTCATTACAGTGGGTAAACTGTTCATGTTTGGTCCCCTAGTCTCTGAAACTATATAGTTTTAGAAGTTTGCCTTCTGGCACTAGATAATAGCTTCCAATAATCTACCAAGGCTATAGCTACCAAAAATCTACCAAGGCTATAGCTACCAAAACTATTTTTAGCATGAAGATTAGAACATGCTGATACTATTTGATGATACATGTTCCTAATAAACATAAAATTGATTTGGTTATACTGACAAATGTTAAAAACTACGTAAGCAATGACACCTCCCCAAATTTTCATTTATTTCCTGATAAACTGCGTATGTCACATCCATAAATTAAAAAGAAAAACCACAAATACATGCACTTACTTTAAGATGCTCTTCTTGAAATGGGTGCTCAGGAAATTCTGGCAATGGGACATTTTTATTCTCTACTTCAGAAAATAACTTTACTACCAGATTAGTTAAGTCATCTAAAGATTCTACAAGAAAACAGACAGTGAAAATTTAAGAACAGGTAGTATTTAAGACCTTAGGCTCTCCTCAAGAGTCTCAGAGCTTTTAAAAGAAAAATATGGACTTTAAAAGAAAACTACGTCTGACAAAGATGAAACAGTTAAATCCTACTGTTGCTTATATAACTTGTAAAACTGCTCAGCAGTACCAATGATTATGCTTCATAATATTTCTGTACACTGTAAAAATTCAAATATGCAGATATTCATAATATTGTTTCACAAATATTATCTCATAATAAACTTGAAATAAACCTTAGAAACAATAACAGAGCATTAAGTTGTATTTGGAAAAATGATTTATCTCTAATGCCAACAGGCACATACTAAAATATAAATAGAAGCCAGGCATGGTGGTGCACACCTGTAATCCCAACACTCAGGAGGCTGAGGCAGGAGGATTGCCATGAGTTTGAGGCCATCCTGCGCTACATAATGAGTTCAAGGCTAGCCTGGACTACATAGTGAGACCCTGTCTCAAAAAAATAATAAAAAAATAAAATAAAATATGAGTAGAAAGTATAACATTCACCTTTACACACAGTCTAAGCCCACTGTTAAAAGTGTTCAGTTTTTTTTTTGTTTTTTTTTTTGTGGGTAGCGGGGGTCAACCTCAGGACCTTGCACGCCAGCAGGCGCCCGTGCTGCTGAGCGATATCACCGACTCTTTTTTCGTATGTGGGTTCTGGGAGTCGAACTCGGGACCTCGCGCTTGCCAGGCAGGTGCTTATGCCGCTGAGCCATCTCACCGGCCCCTTGAGTCTTAACTGATAGGTTTTGTAGAAAAATAGTATAAAACTGTGAAAAGAATTCTAGGTGTGTGTGTGGGGTGGGACTCAGGGACTTAGAATCTAATCCCAGCTTCACCAACTATGACAATTAACTACTCAAACTGCCTAATGATTCCAGGTTCTATAAAATAAAAAACTTGGGTAAGACAATAACAAATTTCTTCCAAGATCTAACATTTTATATTTCTATATCATAATATGTCACAATTAATTAATTAATTAATTATTTTTAGACAGGGTCTTGCTAGGTAGTTTAGGCTGGCCTTGAACTCACTATGTAGCCCAGGCTGGCCTTGAACTCATGGTGATTCTCCTGCATCAGCCTCCTGAGTGCTGGGATTACAGACATGCGCCACCACATTTGGCCCTATGAAGGGTTTTATTTGCAAAAGTTTGCAAAACTATAGACAAATAGATATGGTCATTGTAGCACTATTTATGACAACAACAGAAAATGGAAATGACCTAAACATTATACGTAGATATTATGAAACATCCGTACATTGGAATTTTATGTAGCCATTAATGAAGGAGCAATCTGTATGTGCTGATACTAAAATATCTCAAAGCTCTATTAAGTGAAAACTGCAGGTTACAAAACAATGCTATGCAGCAGAATCTCATTTAATTTCTTAAAATATAAGCATATTAAAAAAAATTCTACTTTTAGAAGTACAATAAGAAATGACTCAAGGTGACTACCTTTGAAAAAAGAGCAGAGTGATAACAGAATGAGATAAAGAACTAACTTTTTATTTTGTAACTTTCTATGTGGGATAAATTTTTTCCATGTGCACATATCATTTTTATTATTTTGGTGGTGCTGACCCCACGGCCTCAGCCTCGCACATGCTAAGGATAAGATAACCACTCCTTTAATTCTGTGTCCTCAGAAACTAGTTATACATGGCATAAACATTTATCTGTTGTTACTGCTTTTCCACTCTAGAGAGCCCTCAATCACTATTTGAGAACTGGGCTTAAATAGCATGAACCTCTCTTTTTTACCGATTAACGTGGGTATTTGCATTTTATTTATAAAAGGTACCAATTTTTTCTTCAATTTTTTGGTCATGTCTAAAAGACTCCAAATGTCTAGAGTCAAGTAAAAAGCAGACCAGTGGCCGACTGCTGTATGACGGGTGAACAGAGGAATGCGGGTTATACCTGGAGCAAGAGATATCAGAGACATCTTCATGCACGGTGAGACTTAGGACTTGAAACAAGGTGGGCCGTCAACAAAGGTTTCCGGACATAGAGTACTAATGACAGTGATGCCTTTGGAACAAGGTTCTACCTCTTGAGTATTCCTACTCAATGGCGCTTTTAACCTTAAAGCAGCAACACAATACTGCACAGTTTGATCTCCCACAAAACTGTGAGTTACCAACGGTTAGAGAACTGAATCCCACTCATTTTCCTATCTCCAGGGCATGGTCACTTTAAGGTCTGCACTGTACCTTTCAGGCAATTAGTGCTGCCACAACTAGGGGAATGGCCCCAGGCAAGAAGAGAAAAAAACTGTTCCCTTGTGACACAGATTCTTCGTGGATTATCTATGAATCCTGTAAGAGATCCACACCTCCAGCCTCTTCTCCACTCATTTTGATTCAAGTATTGCTATTATTATTTGTCCAATAAATAGTTATTGAAATCACATGCCTTTTGCCAGGTATTTTGAGAAAGGGTCTCACCATGTAGTTGAGGCTGGTCTTGAAATCACTATGTAGCCCAAGCTAGCCTTGAACTTGTGGCAATCCTCCTGCCTCGGCCTCCCAAGCACTGGGATTACAGGTGTGCGCCACACTTGGCTAGAATTTTTTACAAATTCCCAAATGGAATCAGATAGCATAGTGGTTTTTTTTGGTTTTTGAAGTACTAGGGACTGAACCCAGGGCCTTCCCATTAAGCTATATTCCTAGTCCTTTTTTATTTTTACTTTTTTTTTTTTTCCTGAGACAAGGGCCTTGGTAAATTGCCCAGGCTGGGATTGAATTATGGATCCTCCTGCTTTAGTTTTCAAAAGTGCTGGAATTACAGGTGTGCACTAACACCGAGCTACCACACAGTGCTTTCGGTGAGTGCCTTTCTTTCTCATTTAACATACTGAGAATATTTTCCCGTATTACTAAATTGCTCTCCAAACCGGGCACAGTGGCACATGCCTGTAATCCCAGTATTCTGGGACGCTAAGGCAGTAGGATCACAAGTTTGATTATATGTTCACCAGGGCCTGTGATGTTCTAAGCCTCAACTGAGGTACCAGAGGAAAAGCAGGGAACAAAACAAGTTTCTGGGGCTGGTGAGATAGCTCAGCGGCATAAGCACTTGCCTGGCAAGAGTGAGGTCCCGAGTTCGACTCCCGGAACCCACATAAAGGAAAAAAAGGGCCGGTGATATCGCTCAGCGGCACAAGCACTTGCTGGCAAGCGCAAGGTCCTGAGGTCGACTCCCGGTACCCACATTAAAAAAAAAAAAGTTTTTGTTCTCAAATAAACTTACAATGACAACAAATAAACAGTTAATATTTCAGGCGGTAATGGTATGAAGTAAAATAAAGCAGGTAGGAAGACAGAAAGTGAGACAGGACATTATTATTCTGTAAGATGCTCTATTTTACAACCAATCTATTAGTAGACATTTAGATTATTTCTAACTTTTCCCTAATAAATGCTATACTGACAAAAATTCTTCTATATCTGCTTGAACCCAGATTATTTCCTTAGATTGCACTTCCAGAACCAAAGATAATAGTAAACATGACTATGATACAATACGTACATGTACCAACTCCCTATAATGAACATATTATGTATTGTAAACATAAAATTTTTAAAAAGGAAGAGTATATATATACTTTTAAAGGGCAATCTTGTTAAACTGCCTTCCAAGCTGGGCACGGCGGTACATCCCTGTAATCTCAGGGGCAGAGCACTCGCCTAACAATTGTGAGACCCTGGACTGGATTCAACCTCCAGTTTTGTTAAAAAAAAAAAAAAAAAATCAAATCAAAACTACCCTCTAGCAAGACTAGCAATTTATACTGCCATGACTACCAATACAAAAGAGCAACCCCATCCAAAATGGGTACTTCTTAGCCAGGTGTGGTGGCACATGCCTGTAATCCCAGTACTCCGGAGGCTGAGGCAGGAAGATTGCTACAAACTTGAGCTCAGCTTGGGCTTCATAGTGAGTTCAAAGCCAGCTTGCACTATAAAGTGACACCCTGTCTCAAAAAAAACGGGGGTACTTCTTAAAGTAAAATAAAAATGAATTTAACACGGGAAAACAATATATTATGACTAGTTATTATGACATTTTTGAAATGAACCCTTTGTTATTTACAAATAGTTTTTCCAGTTTATCATCCTCTTTTTTTTGTTTATGGTTTTTTGAACTGTTACAAGTTCAAATATGTTAATATGCCTTCAAGCTTCCTTCCCTTACTTTTGTATGGTTAGAACACCTACTAGTAATGTTTATGTTCTTCAGATTTCCATTTAAAGCCATCTCAATGTCTTTTTGGAATATAATGTATCAAAAGTAAAATTTTCATCCATGAATTCAACAAGTAGATCATTTTCAGAACACTGAACAAATAAGCAGGTGTATCTTATACCCTTCCTCTAATACTTTGAAAAAATGTCAAAATGGAAAAATCCAATTCCACGGGGCTGGGGATATAGCTCAGCGGCATGGCGCCTGCCTGGCAAGTATGAGGTCCTGAGCTTGATTCCTGGTTCCAAAAAAAAATCCAATTCCAATTCCATGAAATTTTAAAGAATTCTTACCTCGACCCAAAACACAAATAGCCATTAAGTTGGATGAATAATAAGTAGAATGGAATTTCAGTAGCTCCTGTCTTACATCAATGCCTTCTTGGTTGGGCCGAGTCTCTAGAGTATATTTGTTACCTGGAAGCAAGAGGAAACATTTCTTAGACAAAGCAAAATTTGTGGACTTTAAAGCATTACTACTGACATACTATAAGATGAATACAAAAAACAGATTTCTAACATAGACAATGGTCAAATATGTTTCAATGTAAGGTACACAAACAGGATCATATAGTACAAATTATACTGTAATTTTTTTTTTTTTTCTTGAGACAGGGTCTCGTTATGTCATTCAGGCAGGCTGGCCTCAAACTTATGCAATCCTCCTCCCTCAGCCTCCCAAGTGCTGGGATTACAGGTGTGCGCCACCACACCTGGCTTTAGTACCATAATATCTTAAACTACATTTTTCTCTAAGGAACTAAAACTGCTTTATAAAAATTATGGTCCTTAAGATCCCTATGAGTATTATGAACAGTTTTAAGACAAAAATGAGACCCATATGGCCTCCATTCACACTTAACTTTAATTTCCTATGTGCCCTGTAATTAATTGAATAGAGTCACTGAGGATCTTTTTACAACTTGCCAAGTTACTTGTGGAAAGAAAAGAAAAAACTTACAATTTTGACCTGAAGCATTATATTTGTGATGTGAATTTTCATGAATCCAATCTAGGCTGGTAAAAACAGGATGCAATGCTATTTTTATAAATCTCAAGTGATGTATACAGTATACCTCTATGAGCTCTCTTATGAAATTTTAATAACTAATTCAATTAGGGCAAAATATACAGTCAAAATTAACAGTGCATCTCTGTAAATACTACCTTTCTAAGAAAGACTGTGCAAATTAGGGACTATGAGATGAGAAATTCCAATGATTGGTATCTCTCCAAAATGGCATCTTGACTGGAAATATCCTAATACTGTAACTCTTACTATTGTTCCTGCTTGCACTACAAAATAGAATCCTGTCTCTCTCCTGCAGATATGAAACTGGCAGAAGATGTTCTTGGTGTTTTGTTTTGTTTTGTTTTGCTCTGTTTCTATAATGGCTGATAAACCGATTCCGGGAGAATATCCCTCTTTCACTAACTTGGATGTCTACATAAAGCCACGAGATGGCATTCTCAAACCCAGTCATCAGCTCAGTCACTGTTGCACAGAACTCAGTCCAGATTCATGCCCCAGGATGTTTGATTCATGCCCCAGGTCTAGTGAAGAGAGAATGTGCACTAAACAGCCTAGCAGTGGTCATTTGCACTTTTCTAGTCACAAAGAAATCGTATGTACTCACACTCACTAAAAGTTGCCTACCACCCAAGTTCCCAGGTTGCAAATTACTGCTGTCCTCTCTCATGAAAGATCTATTTCAATTCCATATCTGCTCTTCTCGGGATCCTAAGACAGCCTCTCTCTGATGGGTTCAGGTGCTCTTAAAAACATCAAGCGCCCTGATGAAGACTGACCTCCTTACCTCAAAGACATTCCATTTACTCTGAGATCCTGAACCACAGGCACAACTTGAATAGAGAGGTTCCTTCTCCCCTGTACCCTGTTTGGAGCCAAAAGCTTAGAAACTATGTATATTACATTATTTAAGCAAACAAACAAATACATCTATATACACATCTCAAGTACCAACTCCTCAGGGGGCAGGGAGAGGCCATTTGCTAGTGAAAGGTTTGAAGTTCTCTCATATCAAGATGAAATATGAGTAATGATGGTGTCTCCCTCCTTCCACTGATTGAAGATTAGAAAAGCCTCGGTCCAGAGGGACTTGTCCTTAGAGGTTCCTTAGTCCTTTACATTGCCAAGTTCAGATACTTATAATAAACAGATTAAGATTGACATACTGTGACACCCAACTTTGGAGAATAAAGTTTATTTCAACAGACTATGTGAATATAAAAATATGTTACAGTGTTAGATCAAAATGAGCTATTTGGTCTAAATGTGATCTGATTTGCCTATTCACAATCACATCGATATCCATCATTCAAAAAAATAAAAATTTCAAATAAAAGCTTACAGAAACCAAAATCATGGCTTCCATTTAGAAAATAACAATTAGTGAAGTTGACCAATTCTAGCTCATTATGCTTTGATTTTGATGTTTCTGAGTATTTCAACAATGTAATTTCTATCCTTTAATTTTAGGTCCATTTTAAAACAGAAAAAAGCAGGAACATACCCCAGATATACTAAGACATTGCTCACTTGCAAAACATTGACAATGCTATGTTAAAATGAGCCAAACAGGCAGAGGGGGGTGTGGCTCTGTGATACAGCACTTGCCTAGCATATGTGGGGCTTGGGGAACTGGGGAAGCCAAGGGACCACTGTAGAATAATACAGGAAGGAAAATGATTCACCTTTAGTAATTCATATGGATTTAGGCATCTGTCCATTTCTTCTATGTTTTCCATCTTATTACAGTAAAGGTTCTCAGAGTAGATACTGATAATCTTCTGGATCTGTTGTAATTTCACCCTTTTCATTCCTAATTGCATGATTTTGAGTCTTTTCTTTCCTTTTTTTTTTTATAATGCTGGCTAAGGGTTTATCAATTTTATTTAATCTTTCAAAGAACCAACTCTTCAATTCATTGATTCTTTGTATTTTCTTAGTCTCCATTGCATTAATTTCTGCTTTGATCTTTATAACATCCTCCCTGGTACAAGCTTTGGGCTTGAGTTGTTCTTTTTCTTGAAGTTTGAGGTTCAACATTAGGTTGTTTATTTGAGCTTGTTCTGTTTTCTGATGTGAGAATTCACCGCTATAAATTTCCCTCTTAGGACTGCTTTCACTGTGTCCCATAAGTTCCGGTATGTTGAATTGCCATGAGACCCTTTCTCAAATAAACCAAACCAAAACAAAACAAAAACCCACCAAAAACAGCAGCAGCAGTGGCAGTGGCAGCGGGGGCGGGGTGGGGGAGGGAAGGAGGAGGAGGAGGAGGAGGAGGAGGAGGAGGAACCCGATCAAGCCTTAATATACACCTGCCAATTTGTGAAAACACAGAAGACACAGCTGGCCCAAAATGGATGACCTAAATGTAAGGCCTGAAGCCATAAAATTCCTAGTACAGTACACAGAGGAAAAGCTGCTCAACATTGGCCTTGGCAATGGTATTTTGGATATTACACCAAAAGCTGAAGCTACAAAAGCAAAATAAAGCAGCAGGGTTAAATCAAATTAAAAAACTTGTGCCCAGCAGAGAAAATAATCAACAAATGAAAAAAATACTTGCAAACCACATATCTGGGGATTAATATCCAAAATTTATAAGGGACCCTCACAAATCAATAGCAGAAAAACAAGTAACTGAACTAAAAAATGGACAAAGTTCCAATAGACATTTCTCCAAAGAAGACATAAAAATGGCTAGCAGGTATATGAAAACGTACTCAACATCATTAATCACGAGGGAAAAGCTATTAAAGCAACTATGAGATACCATCTTACACTTTTAAGGAAGGCTATTATCAAAAAGATGAGATAACAAATGTTGGTGAAGGTACTGAGAAAAAGGACCCTAGTAAACTATTAGAATGTAGATTGGTACAGAAATTACAGAAAATAGAACGAAGGGCCTTCACATAGAGCTATATCTTCAGGGTCTTGCTAAGTCACTAAACTGCCCAAATTGGGCTCAAACTTGTGATCCTCCTACCTCAGTCTCCCAGACTGCTGGGATTACAGGCATGTGCCACCATTCTTGGCTAGAACAGAGGTTGTTAAAGAAATTTTAAAAACAGAACTACCATACAACCCAGCAATGCCTCTCCTGAGTGTAGGGAAATTATCGCCTCATAAAGATATCTGCATGTGCCTGCACTGTACCATCGCTCCCATAGCCAAGGTATGGAAACGAGGTATGGAAATGCCCATCAATAAAGGGATGGATAAAGAAAATGTATGTATAGCTACATTCACAGCACTTCAAATAAGCTTTTAAAAATGAAGATTTTTAGCTGGGCATGGTGCACATCTATAATCCCAGCACTCGGGAGGCTGAGGCAGAAGGACTGATGCGAGTTTGAGGCCAGCCTAGATTACACAATGAGTTCAAGGCCAGCCTGGGCTACATAGTAAGACCCTGTCTCAAAAAAACAAAAAATAGGGTCGGTGAGATGGCTCAGTGGCATAAGCGCCTGCCTGGCAAGCGCAAGGGCCCGAGTTCGACTCCCGGAACCCACATACAAAAAAAGGGCCGATGATATCGCTCAGTGGCACGGGCGCCTTCTGGCGCGTGAGGTCCTGAGGTCGACCCCCGGTACCCACAAAAAATAAATAAATAAATTTTTAAAAAGTAAAGATTTGTATTGATAACTAGGAATTTGAACAGTGACTGGATATTTAATGATACTGATGATAATATTGTCTTTGTTTTTTTATTATTTTATTTTATTTGGTTTTTGAGACAGGGTCTTGTTATGTAGTTCATACTGGCCTTGAACTATGTAGCCCAGGATGGCCTCAAACTTGGGGTGATCTTCCTACCTCAGCCTCCTGAGTGCCAGGATTGCAGGAGTACACCACCATGCCTGACTGTATTTTAAAAGTCATTATCTTTTAGAGGTATGTATTGAAATATTTATGAGTGAAAGGATAGGATGGCTAGGACCTCTTGAAAACAAAACAGGAGGATGAATGGGAAGGTGGACTGCATAGGACTAGGCAGGGTAAAGCGATATGGAGTTCATTACAGTATTCTGTGTGCTTTTGTGTATGACTTTAATTCTTCATTAAAATAAAGGAAGGAAACAGGGTAGGAGAGAAAGCAGAAAAAGCAAACAATGAACTTTAATTACAGTCTGACTTTGTGCTTCAGCATCTTCCTGCCAGGGTCCAGAGTCACTGAATTAACTGTTAATTCATATTTCAAAATTTTTGTTGTTATTTTTCTAATTCATCATTCTAATTCATTTTCTTCTTCTGTTCCTTCGTTCCTTCCTAAGCAAAGATATCCTTTGTTAAAGCCAAACAATGTACCTCAATGGTAAAGCACTTACTTTTAACATGTTGGGAAGTCCTGAGCTTGGGGCCGGTGAGATAACTCAGCGGCATAAGCACCTGCCTGGCAAGCGCAAGGTCCTGAGTTCGACTCCCGGTACCCACATAAAGGAAAAAAAGGGCCAGTGATATTGTTCTGTGGCACAAAGCACCAGCTGGCAAGCGTGAGGTCCTGAGTTCGACTCCCGGTACCCACATTAAAAAAAAAAAAAAAAAAAAAGTCCTGGGTTTGATCTCTAGCAGCACAAAAGAAAAAAAAGGCCCAACTATCCTAACTCCACAGGCTTTTTGTTGATTATTAGTGTGTGGTGCTGATTTAAACTCAGGGCCATGGCCGGTGAGATGGCTCAGCGGCATAAGCACCTGCCTGGCAAGCGTGAGGTCCTGAGTTCGACTCCTAGAACCCACATATAGGAAAAAAAGGGCCGGTGATATCGCTCAGCAGCACAAGCACTTGCTGGCAAGCGCAGGGTCCTGAGGTTGACTCCCAGTACCCACATGCACACACACACACACAAAAATAAATAAATAAAATAAACTCAGAGCCTTGGGTACCCGAAGTTAAGTGCTCCACCACCACAGTCCATGCCTTGCCTAGTTTTTCTTCTTGTATTTTGAGACAGAGTCTTGCTAAATTGCCCAGCTTGGCCCCCAACTTGCCCTCCTCCCATGTCAGCCTCCTGAGTAACAGGGATTACAGGTATGCACCACTCCACCTGGCAGAACAGGCTTTGAGTTTCAACTGCTTTGACACTGAAGATGTTTCATTACCACCCTACCTCCCTGCTCCCTGTACTCACCGCAAGGATATGAAACTTTGGTCTGATTATTCACAGTATCACTGTTGACATCTCTCAACAGGGTGAGGAATTTCAGTTTTGTGGTGAAGGTTTAGTGAGATAGTATTAAGTAAAACCCCTATCCAGTATATAGCACTTAGTGCTCATACAATAAATAATAAAACCCATTCCTTTTCTGCTTGAATCGCTTTTCTTTCTGCTAAAGAAAATCCTACCTACCTTTCAGGAGAATTGAAGTTGTATCTCCTTTGATATCCTGGAAAATTCAATTTTAGGCAACACTAAAGCAGGCCAGGGAGAATAGTGGTTAAAAGCTCCAAATCTGAGCCATGCATGGTGGCACACACCTTGTAACCCCAGCACTTAGGGAGGCTGAAGCAAGAGGATCTCAAGTTTGAGTCCTGCCTGAGCAACTTGGTGAAATCTGCTGTCCAAAAAATTTTTTTAAAAAGGGCTGGAGATGTAGCTTGCTGGAAGAGTGGCTATGGGTTCAATCCCCAGTACAGAATGAATGAATGAATAGATTTTTTTAAATCTCCAAACCTGGATTCAAGTCCCAATTCCAGCTGACTGACTCTGTGCAATTACTCTTAAATCTTAGTTTAGTCATGAATAAGACAGACATATAAAAACATCTACCTACTAGAATTATTGTGCAAATTAAACATTCCAAGCATTCAATAAAAATCAGAAAGGGGAGGAGAAAGAAAAAGAAGAGATAACAATCCCTGAATATCAAAGCTAGAATTATATTCCAGTGAAATCCTGGGTTTGCTTTGCCTCCCCACCTAAACTTTAAGCACCTTTCATGAAAGATACTGGTTATACTTCTTCGCTTTTTTTTTTTTTTTTTTTTTTAAGTAAAAGATGATTTATTTGAAGGTGGGGGAAAGGGGGGAAGAGAGAGAGATGGAAGACAGATACTCTAGACAAGTAGGGAGTATTCAAAAGGGAAATATGGGCCGGTGAGATGGCTCAGCGGCATAAGCACCTGCCTGGCAAGCGGGAGGTCCTGAGTTCAACTCCCAGAACCCACATACGAAAAAAGGGCCGGTGATATTGCTCAGAGGCACGGGCGCCTGCTGGCGTGCGAGGGCCTGAGTTTGACCCCCGGTACCCACACACACAAAAAAGGGAAATATTCCTTTTTTTTTGGTTTCTTTAGACAGGGTCTTGCTATGCAGTTCAGGCTGGCTTTGAACTCACTATGGAGCCCTGGTTGGCCTTGAACTCACAGAAATCCTCCTGCCTCAGCCTCCTGAATGCTACAGGAGTGCTTTCTTTGAACTTTCTAATGCACTTTACACATAGGAAAATTTAAATTACTTATCCACAAAGAAACAGAGAAAAAGATATGGCCTCATTTATTTATAATGTTACAGCACTTGCTACAAGCACACTAAAATACATAACAATTAAGTAAGAAAAACATCATTCATAGCAGAAACACAGCTCCACTCTCTATTTCCATGTATCCTTCCAGTTTGCCTTTCCTTCTCCCTCCATATCAAGGAGCATCTGTCTTGCTTCTCCCAGCCAGTCTTTGACTTCCTTCTTTTTTTTCCTTTCCAGCTGACTAAATCCAGTTGATTCCACAGTGTCTATGGGGCTACGTTTAGAGGAACACATTGCTGAAGAACAACCAGAACTAAACTGGACTTGGCACACACCTGTAATTCCGGCATTCTGGTATGCTGAGACAGCAGGATCACAAAATCATAGCCAGTCCAGGCAACTTAGTGAGACTCGGTCTCAAAATAAAACTAAAAAGAGCTGGGGATATAGCTCAGTACAGTACTTGCCTACTATATGCAAGGCACTGGGTTCAATCTCCAGCACTAAGGGGAAAAAAAAAAAAACAATAACCAGAAATAAGTTTTTCCCTTTCTACTGCAAAACCACTGGTAAAAATACTCAACTGCTCCCACTTTAATTCCACTGAGAGGCAAAACAAACGAACAAAAAACAAACAAACAACAACAAAAAAACACACCAAACCAAAATAACTCGAAACAAGGCAGGAAAAAGGTTTCCATTTATCAAAAGCTATAGAACTATAATGGCACACAGGAATGATAAAAGAAGAAAGGCATGTGGATATCAACCAGGAAATCAGTGTAAAAAAGAAATAAGATACTTCTCTAATAACGTAAGACCTACAGTCGTTTTATCTAATGCACCGGCTTGGCTCTTCGAGAAGCTCTTGGCTGCTCCTCCTTCACAGAAAGTACCCTTTCCAAGTCTTGATGTCCTTCCCACAGCTATCAGTCAGCTTCTGGGTCATCATTAGGAAGGCTACTATCTTTACTGAGCGTTATTATGGCCAGACGTTTCAAAAACCACTTCACATACACAATCTCACTTAAGTCTCACAACTGGACGTGGGCGGAAACAGTCTCAGAGAAATGAAGAAACTTGTTTAGTCTCTCAACTAGCTGCTAGGTGAGCAGAGATTCATAGCTTGTACTGCTCAACTTTACAGGGAAACTTTACATCACCTGGGGAAATGCTAACAGACGCTGAGACTCATGGCTAAACTTTGAGGCTAGGAAAGCTACACGAGGATTCATGAGGATCTATGTGGAGATGGGGGTTTTTTGGTTGTTTGTTTGTTTGGAGACAGGATCACACTATGTAGCCGAGGCTACCCTCAAGTGATCCTCCTGCCTCAGCCTCCTGAGTACTGGGATTATGGGCATGCGTTACTGTTACTGGCTTGTGCAGACAGATTTAGCACAGAACATCTATGAAAACAACTTTCAAAGAAAGTAGCTGACTCAAAACAAAAAACTTCTTGCCAGATAGCAGTTTAAAAATGTAAGAACTCAGCACGTGAATCCTTGAGACATAGGAAGAAGAACAGCGTTTTGGGGGCTCGTCCCATTCGGTCAGAAAATAGTTTGCAAAACCAAACACTTATTAGGGCAACGCAGCATACAAGTTTCTTTTGACACAGACACACCACGATGGTCTAAGCAAATAATCCTCACACAAAAAACAAAATAAACTTAATAAGAATAAAAAAATACAAAAGCTATCCCCTATTTATCTTGAAGCGTGTCATCCTCTCAGTCTTTTATTTGTTCTTTTGGCTAAAGATGTACAAGAAATATTACATTTCTTTTCCAATTTTATTTTTTTGGCAGCAGGAATTGAACTCAGGACCTCGTGCTTGCCAGGCAGGCACTGTGTCACTGAGCTATATCCCCGGCCCCCAATTTTAAAACTGTGAAATATTTTTTAAATACTTAAATATACAGGAGTACACAATTAATACCCCTGTACTCACAACCAAGTTTACTCAGTTTTACATTACGCTATATTTATTGCAAATCTACTTTCCCCTCAAATAACAAAATAGTAGGAGCCAGATGTGGTGGTACATGCCTTGTAATCTCAGTACTCTGGGAGGCTGAAGCAGGAGGATCACAAGTTCAAGCCCAGCCCAGACAATTTAGTGATACTCTGCCTCAAGATTAAAAATACAAAAAAGAGCTGGGGATATAGCTTACTGTGAAGGCTCCCAGGTTTAATCCCCAGTACTATGTTAATAAATTAATTAATTAAAATAAAATAGGGATTGAACTAAATTCTACCCCCTTCCTCTCTCCTGAGGGGCTACCACTCAGAATTTGGTGTTTAATCATTCCCACATTCGTGCACTATATTCTATACAGACCTCAGTAGCATGTAGTACTGTTTCGCCTGTTTCTAAATTGTATATAGTTATCATATTAAACATACTCTGCAACTTGCATCTTGCTCAGAATATTCCCTCTTTACCTAGTTTAATATATATGGGTTCTAGCTCACTCATTTTAACTGCTACAGAATACTCTACTGTATGAATAGACCAAAATATATTAACTTATTCAACTGTTCATGGGCCATTTTCCATTTCTTACTAGTACAAAAAATGCCTCATGACATTCTTGTGAGTTCCCTGTGCACAACTGCGAAAGCTGTATATTTCTAGGATATATGTCAAGAAGTAGATCCCGGTGTTAATAGGGACACACTTTATGAGATATTACCAAGGTGGCTAAACCAATTTATTTTCTCAATAATGTATAATTTCTGATTTTCTATATTCTTAACAACACACCTGGTTTTGTCTGACTTGGAATTGTTGCCAAATTGATAGGCATTAAAGGTATGAAACACCCCTCCATCCCGTACTGGGAACTGAATCCAGGCCTTCCCACTGAGCTACATCCCCAGTCCTTTTCTTACTTTTTACTTTACTTTGAGACAGGACCTCCCTAAGTCACTAAGTTTTCTAGACTGGGCTTGAACTTGAGATCCTCCTACTTCAGCCTCCCAGAGTGCTAGGATTACAGGTGGTATGCCACCATGGTCAGCTTAAAATTATATGTTTTACTTTGTATTTCCCTGATTACTAATGATTTTAGCATCTTTCTTATGTTTATTGGGCATTCAAATATGCTTTCATGCTTCATATTTATATCTTTTGCTTATTTCTTTGTTTTGTGGTACTGGGAATTCAACCCAGGGCCTTCACACTGAGCTACATCTCCAACCTTTTAAATTTGTTATTTTGAGACAAGGTCATGCTAAGCTGCTCAGCTGTCCAGGCTGGGCTTGAAATTCAGATCCTCCTGCCTCAGCCTCCAAGAGTGATGATGGGATTACAGCAGTGTGCTTCCTCATCCAGCTGAAAATAACTTTTAAAAAGTCAGCGTTATACTTTAAGGCCCACATTATTTATTTTACCAATGATGCTGATAATCAGTGGCATGTAGTATAACAATATAGTATCACTGCTTCTAGTTGCAATTTTTGAAAACTCCTTCTAGTTTTATTTTTTCTTTTCCTTCTCATTTAATAAAACTACAATAACTTCCCTGGTTGCTGTTGGATGGATTAGAATGATATCCAAACTTTAAAAAAAATGACTTTATAGTCTTAAATTTCTGCCAAAATTAATTTAAAAAATAAGCATATTTATAAGTGCATTAAATGATTTATTACCATTTTTATGTATTTTTATAGTCCATAAAACATTTTAAAAGCACAGCAACCTATCAAAAAATGATTACTGCTGGTGAGTGAGGTTGATAAGAGCAGATGAGAGAAAGGGAAAATGGGTTTTTGCTTTTATCTTTTACTTTTTTTTGAAGATTAACTTTATTATTGAGGCCAGTGAGATGGCTCAGCGGCGTAAGCGCCTGCCTGGCAAGCGTGAGGTCCTGAGGTTGACCCCTGGAACCCACAAAAAAAATAAAATAAAATAAAATAACTTTTTTTTTATTACTACATGTTTGTAATACATAATAATCACCTTCCTTGTGGGAAGTTGGTACATGTACATAACATATCCTAATACTTTTTGTTTTATACTTTAAATACTTTTGTACTGTTTTTTGTACTGTTGAAATGTTTAAATTAAATATGTACTTTCTAATTAAAAACTGAATAAAGAAAAAGGGCAGTTATAAAATCAAGAACCTCCACATTTATTTTACTCTACTCCCTGTCATCCCTACCTCTTATTTCCTGGTAAGAACAGAGGCCTTGTGTATCTCCTAGTGTTCTATCTCCCATGTATCTGCCCCCATAGCAGATGCTACACATTTGGATGAGTAGAGGTAAATGCAATTTGTGTAGGAGGATTAGAAAAGCCTTGAAATGAACCTTAAAAAAGCACTTCCATTTGGAAGGTAGACTCCAGAATAAAAGAATCTATTATCTTCTCCCTTTGAAATGCCGGTTAATATCTGTTCACAACTCTAACTGCTCTTCTCATTAAACATTTAGACCCCTATTTTTTGTTTTGTTTTGTTTTGTTTTTGCGGGTACCGGAGGCAAACTCAGGACCTTGCGCTTGCCAGGCAGGTGCTTATGCCACTGAGCTATTTCACCGGCCCTAGACCCCTATTTGAATGAGAAAATATGAAATCTTCTATCCTTAACTGTAAAATACAATACTGTGCAAAGAGGCTAAGAGTTTAAATGAGGTCAAGGAGACCTACTGTATGAAAGCCATTATTAACAAACCTGTCCCAAATTTGCTGAAGGGGTGTTTGGGATTCCCTGTAGCTTTCTCCAACTGAAAGAGTCTCCAGGCATCATTCATCACATTCTTTTCATGTTCTGAATCCACTGCATTCACTTCTCTGTCTTTGCAACTCTCATCAAACAAGGGGCACAGGAAAAACTGCGCAAACCTAAGGGTGTGAAACATAATTAACAGCTTGAAAACTGTTATCTGAAAAGACTAGTCTTTAAAAAATAGTTTGGAACCCTATTAGATAGAAATTATGAATTCTATAAGATCAGAAAAAACTATTTTTGCTACTAAGAAAAAAGAATATAAACTAAGTTCTAAATAACATAAGAAAAATGTAACATTGGACATATATAAAGTCAGAGGAGCTGATCTGTTCCAGAGATAGTAAATAATTAGTGGAAAACATAAATAAATAATACCAAAAGGTCAAGGAAGACTTATATAGAGATAGCAATAGTCTATTTAAGATTATCAATGGTACCTGCCTGTAGTTGTAGCACTCTGGGAGGCTGAGACAGGACTGCAAATTCAAACCCAGCCTGGGGAACTTAGTGACTGAGTGAGACCCTGTCTCAAAATTAAAAAAGGCTGCAGATATAGCTCACTACATAAGCCCTGAGTTTAATTGTCAGTAACCTCCCACCACCAAAAGAAGATTTGCAATGTCTATGAAAAACCTTGTTTTATACAGTGTTATGCAGTTATGCATAACTAGTGTTATGCAGTTAGTTCTCTGAAGAAGAAAAAAGGAAAGTAGAAAATAGTTCTTAGCCCAATAATATTAACTTTATAGTTTTAGGCGCAATTTCAGTAGGACTCAGGCACCTCAGGAGACAAAAATTAAGTGACCTTTTTTTTTTTTTTTTTTGTCTTTTTGAGACAGGGTCTCACTGTGTAGCCCAGGCTGGCCTCAAACTAGCAGCAATCCTCCTGCCTCAGCCTCCCAAGTGTTGGGATTACAAGCGTGTGTCATCACACCTGGTTAAGTGATCTACTTTTAAAAAGACATGATTTGGGGGACTGGGGATTTAGCTCAGTAGCGCAGCGCCTGCCTGGCAAGCATGAGGTCCTGAGTTGGATTCCCCGTACCCCCCCCCAAAAAAAGACTTGATTTGAATTTTTTTGTTTTCTTTTTTATTCAGTGCTAGGGACTGAACCCCAGACCTTCCCACTGAGCCACATTTCCCCCCGCCCCGCCTTTTTTTCCTGAATTTTTTATTTTTGAGACAGTGTCTCACTAAGTTACCCAGGCTAGGCTTGAACTTGTGATCCTCCAATCTCTGCCTCCCAGATTGGGATTACTGGCATGTACTACCATGCTGGGCCTTTTTTTTTTTTTTTTTTTTTTTGGTCCTCCTTGGAGAAATTCAAACAAACTACACTGAAACACCTGAGCTATGACATAGTAGTTTGACCTAGCTATTATTATGAAACATTAAGATACGAACAGTCTATGAACTTTTAATAAGCAGTGATTCAGTAAATAGCATAATAGGCAATGCTAACAAAAGTAAACACTATACTTTAGTTGAGGCTATTCTTTAACAATAATAAAATTTAACTAAAATACCCTTAGTGTATAAATTAAATTCTTCTATATTAGGTAGCAATTTGAGTCATGATTTCACGAAGCAAGTCTTCTCAAGAAATGTTACATCCCATTATATAGGAACAAGATCCAGAGTTCAGATGAAGTCAAGAGCAGGGCTTCTGAACAGGACTATTGTTCAGAGAGACGTAAGAGAATGTTGGGTCTATAAACATCTAAGTTACCACATGAGTCCAGCTGTCAAAGAGGCGACTGCCACTACTTAACATTTATTTTAAGTGAATAATGAATATGATACTGTGCTAAGTACTTTACACATGCTAAGCCAAAGGGAAACTCCATCTGCCTGCGGTTTATAATCAAAGATTTATGAAAAGAGATAGTTATAATGTAACCTCTTTTACCTACTTCAATACATCAAGGCTAGGAAAACTACCTAGCAGCTACAGACCAAAGCTGCATAGCTATAAATAATCATGTTTATGACATAGATTAATCCAGTTTTTAAAAAGATGCTCTTACACAAGTGAATTTTTACTCTAAGCTATATAGCAGTCATACTCCATCATACAGAAATTTGTTTTATATATATATATGTAAAATGTGCTCTGGCATTTGCAAAGCAAAAAATTAAATTCAGTGTATGATCCCATGGAACTCCTTAATGGAAATCTTTGGGAATACTTATAAAAGATGACTACACCTCAAGCCTAAAGACTGAGACACAACACAGAATAAGTAGGAAACAGACTACTTTGATCCAGTCACATATCATAAACCCATGCCTTTGTCTTGTTAAAATTCTTTGTGCTAAAGAATAAATACAAGGGGCCGGTGAGATGGCTCAGCGGCGTAAGCGCCTGCCTGGCAAGCGCAACGGCCCGAGTTCGACTCCCGGATCCCACATACGAAAAAGGGGCCGGTGATATCGCTCAGCGGCATGGGCGCCTGCTGGCGCGCGAGGTCCTGAGGTCGACCCCCCGGTACCCACAAAAAAAAAAAAAAAAAAGAATAAATACAAGGGCTGGGGATGTAGCTCAGTGACAGCATATTTATTTAATATGCATGAGGCCCTGGGTACAATCCCTAGTACTGGGGAAAAAAACCCAAAAAGAATAAATGAAAACTATTCATTTTTTAAAATACAATGACTATTATTAATATGAATAAGCAAATAAAGCTGACAATGAAAGCTGACAATGACTAAAATTAGTGTCAAACTTTAGGCTACTGTGTTCTCTATAGTAACCTGTTCTCATCCTGGAGAGTGTATTTATTTTCCTACTTTTACTTGTCCCAAACTCACTTTGCTCAATTTTCTTTTCCTACCTTTAATAAATGTAAAACTTGCTACCATTAAAAAGAACAAAAAAAACCCCCCAAAAAACACAATAGCCAGGCACGGTAGTGCATGCCTCAGGAGGCTGAGGCAGGAGGATTACTGTGAGATGGAGGCCAGCCTGGGATACAAAGTGAGTTCCAGGCCAGCTTGAACTGCACAGTGAAACTCTGTCTCAAAGAAGATAAAAAAAAAAGTTAAATTTCAAAATGCTACAAAACTACACCTTGGTAATACAGAAATCTATAAAACTATAAAAATTCACCAGTGAGAAATTATACTTCTAATAATAAATCAAATCACTAACATGACAAAAAATAAAAAGTTGTTGGCTGTAGCCAGGCATGGTGGCACACACCTATAATCCTCGCTACTTAAGACACCAAAGTAGGAGGATCACAAGTACAAGGCCAGCCTGGCCAACTAGCAAAAGGCTGTCTCAAAATAAAAAATGAAAAAGGCTGGGGGTGGAGCTCAGTAGAGCCCTTGTCTAGAATTCATGAACTCCTGGGTTTAAAAATCCCCAGTGGGCCGGTGAGATGGCTCAGCGGTTTAAGCGCCTGCCTTGCAAGCGCGAGGGCCCGAGTTCGACTCCTGGAACCCACATACAAAAAAGGGGCCGGTGATATCGCTCAGTGGCACAGGCGCCTGCTGGCGCGTGAGGTCCTGAGGTCGACCCCCCGGTACCCACAAAAAAAAAAAAAATTAAAAAAAAAAAAAAAAAAAAAAAAAATCCCCAGTAACACAAAAAAAGATAAAAGGAAATTGTTGGCTATACAGAAAATTGACCAAGAAGTTAAATTGGCCTAATGGAGCTTTCTCCAGAAAATACTTTTGAAATACCCTCAGGTTTCAAACAGGTCAAAACATTATTCCTTAAGTGAGGAACTGAAGAACAGGATGCTTGTGGTCTAACATTCTGGAAGAGGAAGTTTGTTTGAAAAGTGATCTACAACACTAACCATAGGCTACTCTTCATCATGTACATTAGCTACAACATCAGGTAGAATGGAAAGGGCCAGTGAGAGTTTCATAAATCAATATATTATGTGGGCCTGAAGGCTGCTTTAAAGTCTTGGCATTATTCTTTCTTTACCAGAAGTAAAACTACGACATCTCTCATTATTCTTTCTTTTTTATAAAATAAAGGGGAAAAAGCTGGTTAAAATTATTTTGTTAAGCTATAAAGCAATGAAGTCATCTTTGTTAAAAAGAACTATTATTATTTCTATTAATGTGATTAAGTGCATAAAGTTGGGTAATTTGTAGTGTATTCAGCATTACCTGTCTAGGGCACCTTCCAGGTGTTCATGAGAAACATCAAAATAGTAATTGGTGTGCTCTCCACTAGTGAAGGCATTTGAACTTCCTGCATGCTCACTAAGAAACTGACTGTATTCATTTTCTTTTGGATATTTCTTTGTTCCCAAAAAAAGCATATGTTCACAAAAATGACTTAAGCCAGCAATATTTGGAGGATCTGACAATGAACCTGAAAGAGAAAACACATATATAATAAATTAATTTTTATGTGAAAAGCTTGTAATTACAGACAATTTGGAATTGTTCTTAGTATAACAACTACAATCACATAATCAGAGAAAGTTAATTAAGAGTAAGCTGCTCTAAAATTATATTACTTAGAAGGTAAACAAATGGTCAGAAGACCTGGATTCTAGCCCCTATTCTTGGCATTACTGAGTTGGTACACTGGCAGATTACTTAACCTATGTGGACAACAGTTTCCTCACACAGGAGGGAAAGAAAGTGCTGAATTCACTGTTTTACAAGATCTAAAACTTCCTTGTTATGATTTTATTGCAAGAGACCATACAGCATAGTGCTAAGAGGATGGGCCTGGAGATTAGCAGCTCTGTAACTGTGAAATTTTAAGCATAATATTTACCTATCTTCCCTTAGTCACTTCTATCTTAGTCTCTTTGAGGGTCTAGTACAAAATAGATATTTGCAAAACACTTTGCATTATGTTGGCAACAATTATTAGTTCAATATTACCTTAATTTCTTAATTCTAAAATGTCATGGAGTTAAAAAAACAAACAAGCAGAAACAAACAAAACAAAAACCTACCAGCCAGGCATGGGATGATGCATGCCTTAATCCTAGCTACTCAGGAAGCTGGAGAAAGAGGATCATAAGTCTGAAGCCAGCCTGGCCAACTCAGCAAGACCCTGTTTCGCAATGAATTTTCTTTTTTTTTTTTCCTCTCAATAAATTTTAAAAGGTTTGGTATATAGCTCAGTGGTAGCACTCCATATACACAAGACATGGATTCAATCCCAAATAGCCCCCTCCCACACACACACAAAGCAAGCTATGAAAAAAAAAACTGTCTTGCCAAGTATACACACAAGTAAAAAGCAATCCAATTTTTTTTTTTTTTTTTTTTTTGGTCTTTTTGAGATGGGGTTTCACTATGCAGTTCAGGTTGGCCTTGAACTCACTTTGTAGCCCAGGCTGGCCTCGAACTCCGAGCAATCCTCCTGCCTCAGCCTCCCGAGTGCTGGGATTACAGGAGTGCGCCACAACACCTGGCTAAAAGCAATCTAATTTAAATGACATTAAATGTAAAAGAAATGTGCACACAACGATCTGTAAATATGACATTAAGTGTAACAAAGTTAAAAAAACAGAACTACTACTGTAAAGATGAGAATACATTTCCTTGCTGCTAGGTCACCTTCGGTGGGAACCTAATGAGATGCTTTTAGTAAATATAAGATTAAGATGCATTTATTTACCAATAAATGCATAAGGGTTCCATTACAAAATAAGGTATTAAAAATCAATAAAATAAAGTACTTTGAACTGATATCTACTGGGTTTTTATTCACAAATAGAAAATTCTACTAAATATAACCATTAGCTCAATGAAACTGAACAAAGTTCGATTTACAATTTTAAACCGTACCTATGTGTACATCAAGGGCTGCTGAAGACTTATCCGTGGTGGGATCACTGATGAGAAGTACTTTGATACCATTCACCAGCTCTAGTCCGCGGTATTCTCGCTTGTCTTCAGGAGATTTGATAACATGATTTCCTATTCTCTTGATAGCTGGATTATTCATTTTGCTATAAGTCTTTTTTTGAAACCTGAGAAGAAAAAGATCATTAATTTTTGAATTTTGGCTATTTTTAAAAGGACAAAAAATAACATTAAGCAAATTCATTTAACACATCACCACATTTAAAAAATACTTGGAGGACACTGTCGCTGCTGGAGGCTGAACCCAGTACCTCTAACACTAAATGACATCACTCACCCTGGAGGAAACTTTATAACCTATCTTCAGGATGTAGTCATTCTTCTCTCTCATCTTACCCCTCACTCTTTCGGAGAAACGCTGACTATACTGCTTTCATAGAGCCTTGGGATCTGACACAGGGAAGGCTGGGCCACGAGTTGGTGAGTGCACTGACCTAGAATAGTTTTCAATTACCAATAACTACTTTTGCAAACATTTCAAAGGTATCTGCTACACTAAGGTGAGAAGTTGTGTAAGAATTATTACCAGGTCAGCCAAAACACTGCTCAACCTAATGATGTTCAAGGATATGGCAGATCTGGAACTCATGGATCTGATACGCGTTCAAGACAACATAGAGCATAGGGAATAATCCTCAATAAGGAACAATCCTGTGAAGCCTTAACACAAAGTAAGAGGCATGGGTTGTCCTATGAAAGCAACAAAGGCAAGCACATAAAACAAAGAAAAAATTGGAAGGACTCCAAATAATTTTTGTAATCCACAGCAGAGTTGAATGCCAGGGCAGGAACAGTGTGGCAATCATAACAGAGATGTTATATGAATTCTCCTACAAAGTGCTTCCTCTGATAATTCTCTTTTCTTCTCTAGGAAGCCTAGACACAATGATAGGAAAGGACTAGCAGCACACAGAATCCTAAAATGGCATTAGCTAGCCAGTACTGCATTAATGCAGTGAAGAGATTTTTCCACGTTAAATTTTTTTTTTTTTTTTTTTTTTTTTTTTGTGGGTACCGGGGGGTCGACCTCAGGACCTCGCACGCCAGCAGGCGCCCGTGCCGCTGAGCGATATCACCGGCCCTTTTTTCGTATGTGGGATCCGGGAGTCGAACTCGGGCCTTCGCGCTTGCCGGGCAGGCGCTTAAGCCGCTGAGCCATCTCACCGGCCCAACGTTAAATTTTTTGAGAGTAAGTTATTTATTTATTTAGAGATGAAGTCTCAGTATGTTGTCCAGGCTAGCCTTGCAATCACAATCCTCCCACCTCAGCCTCCCAGATTGCTGGGATTATAGGTATGTGCTGCAGTGCCCAGTTTAGATGTTATTTTTGCTTAAGAGACAAAAACATATTATTGTTGGCAGGTTCATGTACCAATCCAGTAAAGCCAAAAGCATGTCTCAAACTACATGCTACAGGATAAGTGAACCTGTGCTGGCATACTGGCTTCTCACCCAGAAAACAAAAGAAGTGGATTTGGCCAGGTGTGGTACACTCTGGGAGGCTGAGGCAGGAGGATTACAAGTTCAAGCCCAGCCTGGGCAATTTAGAGAGACTCTGTCTCAAAATTTATGAAACAGCTGGGAATGTGGCTCAGTGAGAAGGCCCTTGGTTCAACCCCTACTACTATCCCCCCAAAAGTGGAACTGACTGTCCTGAAAGACTGACAGCCACATTCAAAGGTAAATGGGGGGAGGGGTAACAAATAGGCAGACGATTGTTTGTTTGTTTGTTTGTTTTATTGTGGGTACCGGGGGTCGACCTCAGGACCTCGTGCGCCAGCAGGCGCCCGTGCCGCTGAGCGATATCACCGGCCCTTTTTTCGTATGTGGGTTCCGGGAGTCGAACTCGGGCCCTCGCGCTTGCCAGGCAGGCGCTTACGCCACTGAGCCATCTCACCGACCCCTGTTTTTGATAAAATATTGTGTTAAAATCTTGAAAGATTAAGAGAAAAAAAAAATCTAGACTGATTTTAAACCAGGCATGGTAGTGCACGCCTGTCTTCCCAGCATTTGGGAGGCTGAGGCCAGAGGATCACCGCAAGTTCAAGGACAGCCTGGGCTATGTAGTGAGTTCAAGGCCAGCATGGATTACACAGCAGGACACTGTCTCAAAAAACAAAAGTCTAGATTGATTTTAGGAGAATATATTAAAATTATCTATAATTATTCATCTAATCTGAATAACAATTGATAAACCAAAGAGGTTTGTTCCTATAAAGACTGTCCCCTAGATCTTATTTTGAGAGATATGTAGTTTTAATGATCAATACTATAGGTCATACTAAATGTGTAATACTGGTTTTTAAAAATCAAACTTTGCACAAACAATGCTAATGGTCTTGCTCTATTTATAGTAAAATATTTCTTGAAAGCAAAGGATAAAATACAATGCTAACATTTTGAGACTAAAGATACTATTCAAAAACTTAACACCAATTTGGAAGTGAACAGCTATGATTAACAATCACTTTTTCCTTCATTAGCCATAAAACACGAGATCAATGTCCAAGAGCGGGCTGGGGGTATAGCTCAATAGTAGAGAGCATTTGCCTAGCATGCGTGAGGCCCTAGGTTCAGTCCCCAGCAAAAAAGTTAAAGAGAGATGAAAACATCTGAGTGTGAAGTCTAAAACATTAAGGTATTTCATGTTAAAAAAATTTCTTAGGATAACAGGAACAGGTCTCTTTAAGACTCCAAAGAGGGGCACAAGGAACCTCAGATAACAGTGTTGGTTAACATTTCGGAAAGGACAATCTATTTAGAACACAGCAAATGCCTTCTGTAAATAGTTTGTTTCAAAAACCTTTATTTGAGTTCAACATAGATCACTACTTTAAAAGTGAGTTCCAAACTAGCAGCAACGTAATATTAAATAAGCCATGAGGTCACCTCCAGTAAGAAGAGCAGATGAAAAGGTGGCAATAAGAAGCTCAGTGTGCACCACAGAAAATTCACAACACCCACCCCACCCCCAGCAAGGCTCTACTAGAGGGAGAAAAGGGACCAGGCTTCTAGCGAAGAATTCCAAAGGCTATTTGCTTTTGTCACCATCATTTATACCCAATTCTGTGCCATAGGTTCAGCACCACTGTTTAGGGGAACAAAGGGCTACGCATGATTAAACTAAAACTGTTTAACCCATACCTGTTGTGGGAAGATGAAACAAAGGTCACTTTGGTGGTATAAACTGTCTCATCCTATGGGAGGTTAAAAACCCATTACAGTATATAAAGATAACCACCTCATCTATAGGCTACATGCTGTACTTTTTTCAGGGTCTCAATTTCCCTTGTACAGATTTCAGTTTTCTCAGACAAAAAAATACTGAAGTTAAAACAGAGCAGAACGCAGGTACCGTAGATAGAAGAGTAGAGATTGAGAGCTCCTGGCCAGTAAGAAACCTTTACAAATGATCAGAATCCATCACAGGCCTAGACATAACTTATTTGGATATTGATGCTGTGCCTGATTAATATTCTTGGTGTGGCTGAGAATAAAGAAATAAACTTTATTCTGTAAGTTACACATAAAAATTAGTGCAACTACTTTTAGACATTTGTACACAGGATCAAGATCAGCTATAAATTTCTAAGCTTGCAGTGCTCTCAAATCAAGTACCATGATTTTTTGAGAAATTAAAGTCAAAAGAAAACAGTAGCAACATTTTCAAACAAGACTCATTCCCAGCACTCCATATTCAATGACATATCACCAATGCTTTTTACAAAGATTTGATTCTTACCTTCTGGAGAACTGAAGGAAATGACTGGAAACTCCTCTGATGATTAACTCATCAACAGCTTGCCTGTCTCTGTATTTATATTTATACTCATGAGATCACATGTCTATCTATCTCAGTTCCATCATTAGCATAAAGCCTTCAAGAGTAACTTTACTTATTGCAAATGTTCTCCAATAAGCAAGCATTCTGACATTTTAGATGACAAGCAAGTGCTAACTCAAATGCTTTCCCAGACATTTTTGATATTTTTAACTTGTCAAAGTCAAATTTTAGAGCAATAAGATTATTTTCAATTTTAGGGACACTATTATATACTGGAAACTTCACAAGGTACAGAATTGTCAGTTTTTAGCATTCTGATAAACTGGAGAGATATTTAGTAGTTATGACATATTTTGTTCAGAATTTTTTTTTTCAGAATTTAAAACAATGACTATAATCACAGAAGGTAAAAGCTAGAGTCCTCTGTAGTTCACAGAGCTTGTTAAAAATGCAAAATATCAGAACCTACCATAGAATAGCACTGCATTTCAATAAGATCTCCAGGTGGGCTACTCTCATTTTATCCATAAGCAAACAAGCTCAAGGAGCTTGAGGCATTTGCCCAAAATAATTTCACAAAAAGTTACAATTAGAATCCCCCCCCTCCCCCGGTTTGGATAAAACCCAGGGCCTTTGCAACCCTACATCTCCACCAACACCCACGCTGAGACTGATGTAGTCATGCCCACAGTAAGGGACCACCACAGAGATAGGAAACAGGCAAAATCCTGGGCCCTTACCTCCTACTCAATAAAAACATAATTTGTGCTTTCTTCTGGGACAGTTATGGACCATTTTTGCTATGAATCATGAGTCTTCACTTGAACCTACAGATTCCCTTTAGGTAACTTGAACAAAGCTTGACCATTTTGTATCCTTTGTTACCTTAAAATTTATATAATCTCCCCCTTTCAAGACTGAGGACACCAGGATGTGGAATTTCCAGGGACATTCAAATTTAGCTGGAAGTCTCCAGCCATTGTCCTAAATCTATGATCACCTGGGTTCCAAGGAAGGTGGAGCCCTATCAGATTGAGATCACCACAGACAAATAATCCTTAGGGAAACCATTCCTTAGCCAAAATGATTCATTCCAGAGCTATGACACCAGGACTGAAATAATGATCACCCAGACCCCAGCCCACCAGTTAATCTTTAAAAGTTAGCCTCACCTTTGGAGGTGGGCCAGTCTGAACCCCTGTATCAGAGTGTCCCCCCTCTAGCTACCTAAGCTGCAGTCCTTTCCCATCTTCCCTTTAACTTTCCACTTAAAGTTTTTTTCCTGTATATTTGTACTTTCATTTTTAATTTCCATTTCTATCAAAGCAAGGACCCACACTAGTCAGGGATAAGACAGTACAGGCTAGACTATAACTGGCAAACCTCCTGCCTCAGTCTCCCAGAGTGCTGGGATTAAAGGCAAGCCTGGCTAGAACTCAACTTTAACCTCCTGCTGTATTCAACTTTATCTCCCATATCAAAACAAATATTTAAGAAGGCCTATTATAAAGTCCAGATACTGCACCACGTATATTGGCTGCAAAAATAAATAAGCCAGAGCCTTTGCTCTGAAAAAACCCAGACTAGTAACAGGAACAGATAGGAAATCTTTTAAGTGTGGTGACAGAGTTGTCTCTGGGGCATTATGGGAATAATGAAAGAAGGGGCACCTAAGACCGTCTAAGAAGGGGAAAAGAGAAAGGACGTGAGTAGAAGCACGCCAAATAAAGGGGGGGCAATCAAAGTAGAAGGGGACACCTGAGCAAGACCTGTTACTGAGAAACGGGGGAAAAACCGAGAAGCCTGATGTTAATGAAACTACAACCAAGGCCTCTACTTGGACATCATGGACTGAGGCTGGGGATCTACTACCTTGGCAGTAGAGTGTGAGCTCAGCATGTGCAAACAAGCACTTTGCTGTTTTTTCTCATGCCTCTTTACATGTTTCACAGCCTATTTAATAATGCATTGGGAAATTTTATTTTGCCTTTTGCTTCCTGCCCACTCTCACAGCACTCTACAAATTTAAAGTCAGACCCAATTTAGAAATGATGACCTGTAAGTCTGAACAGGTGAGTGATCATGCTAATGGTTCAAATCCCCTTCTCTGGAATCTACCCATCTATTCCCAAAACCATAGGCAGAAGCTGTCAAGACCTACAGTACTCCCAAATGTGGAAGAAGAGTACAGAGATAAAATGCCCAGAATCACACCACCACCACAAAATATCCCTGCTTTCTGTAGGTGATACAGCTATGTCAAGGCAGTGGTATGAGTCCTAAGATGTCTCAATATATTAATATAGTTCAAGAACACAATTACCAAGTGTTACTTGACCTAAAAAATAACACGTCTCAGGAAACTACCCACTCATTACTTTTCAGTCATAGGGACAGATATTCTTCATTTCATACACCAGCTAGATCATAAAAATGGGTATAAACTAAAATCCTATCAGCTAAAAACCTTACTTTCCTATAATTAGATGCTTTGCCTTTGTTTCAGGCAGAATGTTCTCTTTTCTAACTCTGTGCCCTGACCCTCTGAAAGGAATTTATGATCAAAAAAATGAATCCTCAGCAATCTGAATCGATTCCATAGTAACACCACCTTAAAAATAAGTGCTTTCGTACTGGGCACAGTGGTACTGGCCCATAGTCCTAGAGGGTCAAGAGAAGTTCAAGTCTAGCCCAGGCAACATCACAAGACCCCATCTCACAAAGACAAAAAAGGGTAAGTGCTTTTGCAAATTTTGTTTTAGTTTTGGTTCATACTTATCAATGTCTGTTAATTCCCAAAGTGATAGGTTTCAAGTAGAATCCTTTCTAGATACTTAGCAAGGTTTAAGCAAATAACGCTTCCACTTTTTACTTCTTACCAGTTATACCTCTTACCGTAGGAAAGTACAAAATGATGAGAAAAGGAAAAAAAAAAGAAACAAAGCTTTTGTAAATAAGGAGGGGAAGAGGGGTTGAAGGGAGGGTAGGGGAAAGGTAAAAAAAGAATCAAGTTATATCACGTACAGGTACAAATTCCCTATGATAAATGTCATCATTATGTATACCTAAAATGTACCATAAACTTAATTAAGAATTAAAAAACAGAAAGTACAGAGGTTTCTAACAGGTATAGTGGAGTCAAGGGAGTTTCACAAGGACTCTTCTATATGAGAGTCTTCAAGCTGTTAGAAAATGTGAGATATATGCCATGGTACAAAACTAATACCAACAACCGCTCCCTCTCGTGTTTTAAAAAGTGTCATACACTTTATAAATCATCCAACTATTCTCCCTACACCGTGGTTCACAGCAGCAGTGCCGGTTATCTTCCTTGAACCCCGAATGAGAAACAAAAGCTCAGTGATTAAGTGACTTGCCCAAGGCATGCAATCACCCAGCTGATTTGTGGCAAAGCAGGAAGAATGGAGAAAGAGGAAGGGTGGGAAGGGGAGGAGCAGAGGGTGATGCTTAAGGAAACACCACACCTTTCTTCTCTAGCTCCCAGTAACCGCCTTCGCATGGCACACAGCCCTTCTCTGACCCTCTTTCCTTCAATCTCAGAGAAAAAAAAAAAAAAAAAAAGGAAGGAACAAAGAAAGGGAGAAAGGAAGAAAGAAAAAGGTTAAAAAAATGCTCCAGGGAATTTTACTCTTTCCCCACATAAAACAGATAGGTGGTAGAAGGAGCCTAGAAGAATGCTTTAATCAACCAAGGAAGTCCCTGAGCTGAATTCATATTTCACTATACACTGCCCATAAAAAGTGGAATGGATGACAAGACTAAATGTACATAGCTGGTCATGGTGGCACACACCTATATCCCAGCACTTGAGAGGCTGAGGCAGGAGAATCAGTGTGAGTTTGAGGCCAGCCTGGGCTACATACTGAGACTCTGTCTCAAAAAACAAAACAACAACAACAACAAAAAAGCCACCCAAAATTAAATGCACAACAGGTTAGAGAGAGATTGAATAGAACTATCTTGTGTGTGAAAGGGGGAAAAAATTACTACAGTAGACACAGTGCATTTCTGTGTGACTTATTTTTCAGAAGTCTACATTAAGCTACTATGGCTTTCCTCTTGGACAGCCCACCCTGCTTCCTCCAGGGTATACTTTTATCTTGCTTTTTCCTCTTTTACTCAGCCCAAGCTTGCTCTGCAGAGCCAGTTTCTCCCTCACTCTTTACTTTTACTTTTTCAAACAAAGTTTGCCCTGCTTAAAAAAAAAAAAAGCAGTAGCAGCAGAAGTCTACATTAAACCACATGAATAGGAAAAAAGGAAGAAAATCATAATCACCTTGGTAGACAGAAAAAGTATCAAAATACTTTCAAAAACAATTTATGTATTTTCTTTATTTATGTATTTTCTTTGAGACAAGGTCTCACTATGTAGCCCAGGCTGGCCTCAAACTCATGGTGATCCTCCTTTCTCACCCTGCTCATTTACATATTTTAAAAAGAAATCAGCAAACTAGAAAAATATAACAAAAGGGGAAATTCATGTGAAAAAGAGTATCTATGAAAGTATAGCAATTATCATACTCAATGGTGAAATAATGCACAACCCCTAACCCCAAGAACAGGATGCCACTATCGCCTTTTTTCAGTATTGAAGATTGAACCCAAAGCCTTCACATCGAGCTACATACCCACCCACTCCTCCACCGTTGAAACGCTTTTGAGATAGTGTCATACTAAGTCTCTAAATTGCCCAGACTGGGCTCAAACTGGCAAGCCTCCTGCCTCAGTTTCCCAGAGTGCTGGAATCACACCTGGCTCACTATCACTTCTAGTCATTACTATATTGGTAGTCCTAAGCAGTCCAATAAAGCAAGAAAAAGCAGCAAAACACATAAAGGTAGGAAAGGGAAGGGGAAAAAACTAATACGACTCACAGACATGACTGTGTACGCAGAAAATCTCAAGACTTTATTGAGATTTTGTAGAACTTCAACTTCTACAAAGGCTACAGTAGTTCATGAAAAACTGACTCAGCTTCAACAACTAGAAAAACAAGTAGAAGGGCTGGGGATGGGGGATGTAGCTTAGTAGTAAAGTACTTACCCAGTATGCATGAGGTTCAATCCCCTGCCCCCCCTCCACATGCACGCACACGCACACACACAAGGCCACAATAAATTACAAAAATCACAACTTTACAATGAGCTGATGATTATCTCTTGACTCTCTTGACCTCTTCTCTGTGGATATTCTGCTAATTGAGTGCAAACTGGAAATCGTTCTTTGCGTGTTGTGACAGGGTCTTGCTGTGTAGTCCAGGCTGGCCTTGAACTCACTATGTAGCCCAGGCTGGCCTAGAACTTGTGGCAATCCTCCTGCCTCAGCCTCCCAAGTGCTGGGATGACAGGCGTGCACCACCACACCTGGCTGGAAATCATTCATGATCCAAACAAAGGTCCTAACACTACTGCATAGAAAGGGATATCATTAAAGCTTTGAGGAGTGGCATGAGGTTAGTGTGACAGATTAAAGTCTCAAGAGCTCCCAGATTTTCAGTTAATTTTTTCCACAGGAGACTCCTCCGCCTCCCACTGGGGATTGAACCAAGGTCCTTTGAACTAAACTATATCTCCAGCCATTTTTTCTTTCTCTCTTTTTTTTTTTTTTTTTTTGAGACAGTGTTTCACTACGTTACCCAGGCCCTGAGCCTGTGATCCTCTTGCCCCAGCCTCACAAGTAGCTGGGATTACTGACGTGCCACAGGATACTTCTAAGATACCACCACATATCTACCAGAATGGCTCAAATGAAAAAGACAGCAGATATCAAGTGTTAGACAAGTTATAAGACAGAGCTGGGGAGGTAGCTTAATGGCAGATCACTTGCCCACCATACATAAGGTCTTGGGTTCAATTCCTAGTATCGTACAAAAAAAAAAAAAAGAAAAAAAGGAAAAAAGTCCTAGAAGTTCTAGAGCAACCCAAATTCTCATAGAGTGCTATAAAAATGCAAACTGACACTATAAAGTTAATGTAACTTGACAATAAAATTTAACAATTTAGTCTTGGATATATATCCAAAGTAAATGAATTCATATATTCATAGCAACACTACTCATAATAGCCCAAACTAAAAATGATTAAATGCCCATCAACAGTGAAAAGAAAAATAGTGGTACAATCACACAATGAAATATACAGAGCAATCAAAGTGAATAATATAGAACAAAATACAACAGTAAGGATGAATCTCACTAATACAAGGTAGAGTGAAAGAAGCTAGATACAAAACAGTAAATACTATAACCTTCAATTTATACAAAGCGCAAGGACAGGTAATACTACATTATGCCTCCATGTCAAGATGGTCATTACCCTTGGAAGTAGGAGTGGTGATTAGAAGGGAGCATACCTCGGGCTTCAGGGTCATGTGTCAATTGTACAAGTATGTTCAGTTTGTGAAATGCATCAAGCAGAATACTTACTGTATATCAATAAAAATTTTCAAAATATTTTTGAAAATATCATAAGACACAGTAAGATAAGAGGGAGGGGGAAACACATGAACTTTCAATATTATAAATAGCAGCCACCAGAAGTCATCTTAGAACTGGTACTACCTGAATAGTAGGGAGTAGCTGACCTTACCCATAGGTTCTAATCTAAAAGGCTAAAAAATAATAGTCCAATTAACGTGATAATTATCTAACCTTCTTGGGTGTATCCAGAGACAATTATTTCCATTGATGGTATCTTGGCCATGAGAAACAGGAAGCCTAAGTAAGAATAGCACGACTAAACCAAGTTAATAAAGCATGGTAAATAACTTCTAGTAATTTACTTTAGACCCCAGTTTAAAAATAAACTTAGATCTAAATACACATAAAAACAAAATGATTAAAATTTTTTCTGTACAGAGGGCTATTTCTCCACTTGAAAGATGATTTGCAACACCTGGTTCTGATCCTGGTTCTGAAACCCTGGACACCCTGGTTCTGAAAGAAGACAATCTGCCCATCTTGGATAATGCTGGTTCAGGAAACTTGATCTGTACTCCCTTAGAATGATTCTTCAAGCCTACCCTGACCAACTGAGCACTTTTAGCCTATTCTGGTGGTCTTTGCTCCTAGATACTGCTGGACTCTTTTGGTCAAATTGGACTTTTCGACCTCGTTTAGTTTTGTCAATCAAGAGTCAGGTGAAACTTTTACACAGCACCTAAATCTGTCAGATTTGGGCAGCCTTCATAGATTTCTCCTAAAAAAGGATGTGGGTTTGTTTGTTTTTTGGTGCTGGTGCTGCTGCTGGGGATCAATTCAGGGCCTAACACATACTAGGCAATCATTCTACTACTGAGCTTCATGCCCAGCTTTAAAATATGTTTAAATAAACAAAGCACAGAACTGCTACATAGCAGGCATCCACAAATGGTGGCCTTATTGTGCACTATTATATTATTATAATAATATAATTATTATTATTATAATCATTATCATGTTCCTATGAGGGTGCGATGGAAATAGACTACCTCAATAACCACCAGGTCATTACTGGCATTCTTAACACATAATCATGCAAATTCCAGTTGATTACTGTCATCTCCAGAAGTCAAAAACATTCATTGGGCAGGCTGGTAATAGTATGGTAATTTATAAGACTATGAGGAAAACAGGCAAATAACTATCCCTGTATAATTCTTATTGGTGAGCCAATTAGTAGTTCTCAACAGGTGACAATTCTGCCCACTCCCCCAGGGGACATTTGGCAATGTCTGGAGACCATTTCTGGTTGTCACAAAGTGCTACTGGCAGGTAGTGAGTAGAGGTCAGGGATGCTGCTAAGCACATACAATGCACACGATAGCCACCATGACAAAGAATTATCTGACCCAGAATGTCAATAATGCTGAGGATGAAAGACCCCAGTTTTCAGTTTTGACTTTATCACCTAAAAATAATGGATCAGAATAACTGGGACCAATTCTATTCACTTAAACCAAGCCCAGGAGAAAGCTTCATCAAAATACAGGAAAGTATCTGTTTTACATTCCTATTTATCTATCCATCCATCCATCTAAATCTAAACCAGAAAAGGTTTTAATAGGGAGAGGGGAAATACTGATAATGGAAAGAAAAGACAGAAGAGGTTTACAGGAAGCTTGTCCTTGAGAAAGCATCTAGTGCACAAATAAAAGGGTCAGCCTTAGAAAGCTCAGCCAGTGTACTGCTGGGACCCTTACTGAATGTTCAGTTAGTATCTTGCACAGCACATATACTTTTTCACGGGTTTATACTTTCAATAAACTCATCAAATAGATCCTATTATTGCTATTTTTCCTGTATGGAGAAATTAAACCTCAAAGAAGTCATCTGATTAGAGCCACAGAGGCATTAAACGGAACTAAGACTCACATCTAATTCTTTACGTATTGAAGCACCATACATTAACCACTTCACTAAAAGTTTTGTTTATGTATAGAGACTAAATTTCTGGAAGGATAGTCACAGAAATGGCAAGGAGGGTTAACTGTAATAGCAGGTGCCCCCCCCACCCCCAGTACTGGGGATTGAACCCAGGAGCACTCTACCACTGAGCTATATCCCCAAGTGCTTTTTATTTTTCAGTTTTGAGACAGGGTCTTGTTAAGTTACCCAGTCAGCCCTCAAACTTGCAATCCTGCCTCAGTTTCCTAAGGAGCTGGGATTACAGGCATATGCCACCATGCCTAGGTAGGCAATCTTTATTCTTAATGTTTGAAAAGATAATCTTACTGGACTCTTACACACTAGGCTTAATAAAGTTATAAGCCCAAACCAAATCTGTTTTTGTTAACTTGGATTGTCTGCATTACAATATAACAGGGCTAATTAATAGAGAAAAACTCTGGATCTACTTCCATTCACTGTTGTTGCTGACAACTCAATTACCTTAAAAAACTAATTTGCTGGCTCATTATGAGAGCAACTTCCAAAAGGTTTTTAAATGTTTTGTGATGTGGGGCGAAAGGTCTAAGCACACAATGGAGCAGAGAAGCGACCATCTAAATCCAGAACCTACTTTCTCACTCAATTGTTGATGCACTGTGGTTTGGCCCAATATTGCTGTCAACGTTAGTCTCTATTTTGTTTCTTTCTGCACATATGATAATAATGGCCTCTGGTACTTTAGAAAACAACAATCCAAATTCTCTCTCTTTTTAATCACAGATGCTATTGTTTCTCTCTCCTTTTCCCTCCCTCCTTTCCTTCCTCCCTTTTTTCTTTTTTTTTTTTTTTGTGGGTACCGGGGGTCGAACTCAGGACCTCGCACGCCAGCAGGCATCCGTGCCGCTGAGTGATATCACCGGCCCTTTTTTCGTATGTGGGTTCTGGGAGTCGAACTCAGGACCTCATGCTTGCCAGGCAGATGCTTATGCTGCTGAGCCATCTCACCAGCCCCCTCCCTTTTCTCTTCTCTTCCCTTCTTTTCTATTTTGCAGTGCTGGAAATCAAACACATGCTAGCTACACCCCCAACCTATTTATTTTTTTCTTTAGATATAGGCTTTGATATAGATTTTGATTTTATGAACTGACATTCCAGTTCCCATCTAGCTAGATGCCTACAACTCTGAAATTATACCCCTAGTGTGTCATCCAGAAAAGTAATAAATACATCAGTACTTTCTTCTCTCCATGGTTACGTTGGCATTGTTATTAATTCAGATTTATTGAACATATGCAATGTGACAGAGACATACACATCACGTGCATCTTGCTATGACTTCTTACCACAAACCTATGATACCTGCCATTATTGTCCCTATTTTGGTGAGGAGGAATAAGAGGCTTGAAAAGGAAGTAATAGATCCTAGGCCACATACAGGCAAACAGTGGAGTCAGTATTCAAATCTAGGCATTGTGGCTCCAGAGTCCAAGTAACAATGCCACTTAGATAATTACCTACATTCTTACCCAGACCCAAAAGTATCTCTATTGACAGGGACTCCTAATTGGGCATGGTAGCACACCTCTATAATTCCAACACTCGGGAAGGCTGAGGCAGGAAGATAGAAAGTTCAAGCCCAATCTGGGCAATTTAGTGACTTGGTGAGACACTGTCTCAAAATAAAAAAAGAAAAAGCTGAGGATGCAGCTCAGTGCAAAGGCCCGGGTACAATCCTTAGTTCCAAAGGGGGGAAGAAAAGGAGGAGGAGAAATATGCAGCAGGGAACAGTGGCACATTCCATGCAGTAGCACGTGTCTGTAATCTCCGCACTGAGAGAAGCTGAGGCAGGAGGACTGAAAGTTCAGGTCCTGCCTGGACAACTCAGTAATGAAGGGGTCTGAGGATGTAGCTCAGTGGTAGAAGAGTAGGCTCAACTTCCAGTACTGCCCCCCAAAACTAATTAATTAATTAATTAAAGTAAAATTTTGGGGCCGGTGAGATGGCTCAGCGGCATAAGCGCCTGCCTTGCAAGCGCGAGGGCCCGAGTTCAACTCCCGGATCCCACATACGAAAAAGGGGCCGGTGATATCGCTCAGCGGCACGGGTGCCTGTTGGCGCGCGAGGCCCTGAGGTCGACCCCCTGGTACCCACAAAAAAAAAAAAAAAAATTTTGTCCATCAAAGGACACAATTAACAGAGTGAAAATGCAACCTGTGAAATGGGAAATCTTCAAAAATTATATACAATAAAAGGTAAATATTCAGATATATTAAAAAAACTCATAATAAAGCAACAACAAAAAGCAAATTATGTTTATCACAAGTTTTCCTAAGAATAAGAACCAGGTAGGGCCGGTGAGATGGCTCAGCGGCTTAAGCGCCTGCCCGGCAAGCGCAAGGGCCCGAGTTCGACTCCCGGAACCCATATACGAAAAAGGGGCCGGTGATATCGCTCAGTGGCACGGGCACCTGCTGGCGCGTGAGGTCCTGAGGTCGACCCCCCGGTACCCACAAAAAAAAAAAAAAAAAAAAAGAACCAGGTAAAGGGCCATACTAATATATAAATTCTTATTCTTATGAAAAATTTTATTTTATAATTATACATACAATAAAGAAACACAATTATTTATGTAGTCCCAGATAAAGTTAAAAATTTTTTAAAAAGCAAATACAGATTACCTAGATTACAACATCCTGAAAGAAACACATTCTTAATCCATCTCCTTCTGGAAAATGTATTTATGCACAATACTTTTCCTATATAAGTAGTTACAAATTCCAGCCCAACGACCACTCCGTACTTGTTTAAAATCACCAACCAGCATATGTTGAGGAAAAAGGCAAGACACTACTGTTTTGCCCGGTGTGGTGGCGCACGCCTGTAATCTCAGCACTTGGGAGGTTGAGGCAGGAGGAGTGCTGTGAGTTCAAGGCCAGCCTGCACTACATAGCAAGACCCTGTCTCAAACAAAAAAGAAAGAAAAGAAAAAAGAAAAAAGACATTACAGTTTTTATTACAAGGAGACACCTCTGCTTCTCCATTACTCCATTCCCTGAATTTTGTAGGCAACATACAAAGTTAGGCCTTGCACTTAGCTCTATTTACAAACTTTGAGGGTAGTGAAAATAAACAATACAAGTTTTAAATTTCCACATCCCTTAATGTATTGAGAAGGATATTCTTGCCCTTGGTGGTCCAACATGGTAGTTAAAGCCTGAGCAGGGTTAGGAGGTATAATTCCAAGATGGATTTGCAAGAAAACAACCCCAGGCAGCCTGATATGGGGTGGCAGAGCCTGAGGATCAACTTCAAGGGCAAAGCGGTGGCAACAGTGATAAAATATTAGTCATGTTTGGAAGGTTGTAGTAAATAAGTGTTACGTACTAAGGACACTGAGAACAAGATATTAGTCACGTTTGGAAGGTTGTAGTAAATAAGTGTTACGTACTAAGGACACTGAGAACCATGGCTCTCATTATATTGGAAAATAATTATAAATATAAAAAGGACAAAACCTAAAAAGAACTTTGTAGTTTTGGATTGGAATCAGAGCTCTTTGTGTAAATTTGTGGTTTTCAATATCTATTGCCAGATATGAAATACAGTTATAAACATGTGTCTCTGTGCATATATATTTATGAATAAACATACATGGATACATATAATCACACACATATGTAAAATACCTATTTTTTTGCAAACTATGTATTTCCTAGCTCTGTCTACTATCCACTAAGAGGGCCTGAGCCCTGAATCGTCCCTTCCTCGCTAAATAGCAATGAGTATATTTACTTAGTTTATAATTTTTATTCTCTGCTAAAAGCAGCCATGGCTCTGCAGAAATGGTTGGTTCCAGGGCTAGGACAGGGAAAGTACAAAAGAAACATGGTGGGGGGGGGCCACATTAAAAGAACAATAGATGTTAAATAAATGCAGGAGGGCTAGTGAGATAGCTCAGTGGCGTAAGTGCCTGCCTGGCAAGGCGAGGTCCTGAGGTCAACTCCCGGTACCCACATTAAAAAAAAAAAAAAAAAATGCAGGAGCCAGCATTAAAGGGCCCAATGCCAATATTTGGGAAAATCTGAGTACTAGATTAAATAAGGAGAGCACTGAATAAAAAAATCTTTAAGCAAAATAGTACATCATAAATCCATACTGATAAATGAAATGAACAAATTAATAGTTTGATGAGAAATAATTGTATTTAAATAGTTTTAATGTATCTTCACAGATGATAATAACAAAGGAAAAAGATTAACTTCACAGCAGAGAAGCCTAGAATGAATTATTTTAAATTGATCAAAGTAAACACCATCAGTCAAGAAACATCAAAATTTACTCCCATCTGATAGGATGCAGTAAGAAAACAGATACTATCACTTCTGTGATATTCTTGTCAAAGCTGAGTAACCTGTATTTAATCATGAGGAATAACCAGACAAATCCAAACTAGGGACATTCTACAAAGTATAGTAACTAGTCTAAATTCCAAGAGTCAAGATTATGAAAGGCAATAAAAGACTGAAATAGTTGCAGTCTGAGAAGACTAAAAACTATAACTAAAGACAACGCATTCTCAACTGAATCTTTTCATTAAAATTATTTTCAATAAGTGACATAAGTGGAACAACTGGTGAAATCTGAATGGGATCTAAGGTTCTATCAATTGTAATGTATCAATGAAAATTTTCTCCCTCCTTCCCCTTTTACTCCCCCCTACTTTCTCCCTCTCTGTCTTCTGCTTTCTTTTTCTATTTCTTTTGTCTTCTTTTTTTTTTTTATGCAGGTATCAGGAGTCGAACTCAGGACCTTGCGCTTGCAGGCGCTTATGCCGCTGAGCTATATCACCTGCCCTTGTCTTCTATTTTTAACAAACAAATAATAACTGCATATATTTACGGGGTATAGTGTGATACTTCGATACATGCACATATTGTGGAATGATTAAATGAAGTTAATTAACGTATCCATTACTCATCTTTTTTGTGTGAGAACATCTGAATTTTACTTTCTTACCAATTTTGAAATATATAATACATTATTAACTATAGTCACCATGCTAAGCAATAGATCTCAAAACTTTATTTCTCGGCTGGGGATATAGCTCAGTGGTACAGCACTTACCTAGCATGCACAAACCCCTGGGTTTGATTCCCAGCGCTGCAGAACAAACACTTAAGTTTTTGAAAGCTTTGGGCTTTCTAACAGCATAGCTTTTTTCTTTTTTCTTCTTCCTCCTCTTTCACAGCAGGAACATGGATCAAGCTGTTTCCCAAAACCTGCCTTGCCTTGAAGCATCCAATCACAGGGACTCTTTACCAGGCCTGAAATTTACATCTAAAGAAAATCACGTATATTTGTAAATATTATCTACTGAAGTGCCCTACTCAGAAACTATCTCTCTTCTTCCACAGCTCTGCTTATTCTGAAGAGCCCGGATTCTTCTACCAGTCCCAAACTAAGACTACCTGCTTCTGTACAGAATAGTGAAGGAAGAAAGATAATGGCCAGATCAAGAAACCAAATCAAAGCCATAATCTCACACCCAACTATGTGTGCTCAGTGATTTCAGAAGCAGAAATACTTTGGCCTTCCACAGATTCAGGAACTTTTCAACATCCTGAACTTTTGCTACAAAGGTTAAGCTACAAGTTAAGACTCAAATCTACACAGAAAAAATGAAAAGTAAGATGCAACAGAAAAACTACTGTCCAAAAAAATAACAATACTGTGACTCAGGGTCAGTACCTGGGACTCAACTATTCCTAGTACCAGGGACACCTTGTGAACACTTCTACAATTTTCCAATATTGAGCAACAAGACCTAGAATGGCAACCCCACAACCCCAGATTCAGGTACAGCCCAATTCTGCCAGTGATTTGAGGGCTGCCTTAGAACCTACTGAGGAAAGCCATAATGAAATACAATAAGCCTTTAAGTATTTTAGTAGCATGGATTTACCCCCAAATTAATCCGTGCACATATGACCTAAAAATGAGTGAAGATGGGTATATATCATTCAATCTCAATCTGGGCAGTGGGCATAATTCTTTTCTTGTTTGATTTTTCTTGTTTAGAGCTCTGTGTCTCTGCTTTGACATCCTGGTTCTCAATGTGCCTACTGTATCAACTTAGGTAGAGGTGGAAGGGTCTATATGGACCTAACTAAAAAGCTTTCAACAGCCTTGGCTGCTGATGAATAGCATGAGACAACACAAGAAAAGCTGCCTGTGGTATAGATAACTAGATGCAGTATTACTGTTATGGTTTATATCTAGATGGCTCCCCAAAGCTTCAAGCATTCGGAGGTGGGGCTTTCAGAAGAGGATTGGACCACTGGGGTGCTACAGCTAAATGTGATGTTAGGAGGTAGGACATGGTCGGAAGAGGACGGTCACTAGGGGCGTGACCTGGGAGGGTATATCTCCCTTTTGGGTTCCTCCCTTCTATCTTGGCTTCCCAGCCGCCATGATGTGAGCAGCTTTCTTCCACGCCAGGCCCTTCCACGATGCTGTTTTTTGTGTATGAAGACAGGAGCCAAAATAAACTTCTCCTTTAAGTTGCAGGTGTTGGGTATTATGTCCCAGCCATGAGAAACAGACTAAGACAATTACTCTGGGCATCTTTGGAATCTAGAATCTAATATCAAGAATAGGAAATAAAGGTACAAAGATATATGAAGGGTTATTCATATTTTCTGGATTTGGGAGTCTTTACTTACCATAAAAACTCAATTATTTAACATAAAAAGTTAAGCCATGAGCTTTATTGATTCTCCATATCCCCTTTGCAGTTTTACTATAACCCCTAATTGGTTTTATTTATTTATTTATTTGTTTGTTTTTCTCTTTTTGAGACAGGGTTTCGCTCTGCAGTTCAGGCTGGCCTTAAACTCACTTTGTAGCCCAGGCTGGCCTCAAATTTGTGGTGATCCCCCTGCCTCAGCCTCTTGAGTGCTGGGATTACAGGTGTATGCCACCACGCCTGGCCAAACCCTAATTTGTTGATGACTAGTATTTGTAGCAAGGTATTTTGTATTTTGTTGCATCATAACAATATTAGTATCAGTTTGGCTAGTTCCTTATAAGTTTAAGGACAAAGTATTCATTTTACCTTTAAAACAAAAAAATCTGGGCCGGTGAGATGGCTCAGCGGCGTAAGCGCCTGCCTTGCAAGCGCGAGGGCCCGAGTTCGACTCCCGGAACCCACATACGAAAAAGGGGCCGGTGATATCGCTCAGCGGCACGGGCGCCTGCTGGCGCACGAGGTCCTGAGGTCGACCCCCCGGTACCCACAAAAAAAAAAAAAAAAAAAAAATCTGTTGTTTTAATTGTGCATCTAACTGGTCAGACAGCCTTGGCTATTCAGCTTCTAGGAATGGCATCTTTCTGGTATGAGGGGGTTTCTGTCTGCCTTACTTACATGACCTGACTGACCAAAGAACCTAACACAGTCATCTTGTTCTGAATGCTTCTCTTGAATTCTCTACATTATACATATCATCTTCTTGATTTACTGTACACTAATTTGTTCTCCTTTCCTGCTCCTTGTTGGGCATCTCTAGAAATGCTTCAAAGATTGAAACAAGCCAGGCGTGGTGGTGCACGCCCCCTAATCCCGGCACTCAGGAGGTTCACGCAGGAGGAGCACCATGGATTCAAGGCCAGGCTGGGCTACATAGTGAGTTCAAGGCCAGCTTGAACTACATAGCAAGACTGTCTCCAGCAAACCTACTGTCTTCTTCCACACACATGTACCTTCACTCCTTCACCCTCACCTGGGTTCTCAGACGATACGATATACTGAGAGGTAGCGGGTCTATGTGAGACTTCTTAAGAGCTGTGAACTTTTCACTTCTCTGTCAACTCATCCAGTTCCCATAAGGCTCAAACAAGATAATGTGATACTAAAACCAGGTACAGGGCAGTCCTCATTACACAATCATTTCTGTAATTTCAGAACAATTTATATGTGTATTTTGTTCCACTGTTACTATTAATAAAAATCTTCAGTATATCTAAAAGCAAATAAAGATTGTTTCCTCCAATCATATTATAGAAAGGATCACAAAAATAATGCTTACAATGGCAAAAACGTAATGTAAATGAGCAAAACAGATTAGTTAAAAGGAATGCATCCCCTTCGGAAAGAGAAGTAAATCTTCAGTAGCCCAGACCTATTGTTCTGAGGCAGGAATGTAGGTTTATTGTTACCAGATCTTCCCATTTTTTCCAAAAGGGACTGAACTAAGCATTTTTAGGTGTTGTTGATTCATATTTTTAAAATAACAACCGGAAAACGTATCTACATATCCCTTCCCTACCTACCGAACGTTCCATAGCCACTTGCTTTTTATATAAGGTCATACCTACTCTAAAATAAAAGCAACACAAAGTGAAGCGATAGCAACAAGTTAGCATGAGGAAGGAAAAAGAACTATGCACTGGTAGGTGCCAATGTTGCTCAGAAATTGAAACTTACTAGGGTCAACAAGGATCTTTGAAGCTACTCAGTTCAGTACGTAGTAAAAAGGAGCTCACATGAACTAACCTGCTCAGGATAGGAAGGAAGGAAGGAAGGGATAAACCCACGCTGTGCCAAGTCAGAGTGACTTTTCCAGTATATTATAGACACCCACAGGGACAGAACTAGGAAAAAAAAGACATTTTGCCAACTGGATGCCACTATGGAGTGGTCTGGAGTGCAAGCTCGGAACCGGGAGTTAACCTCACTGATAATCTCCTAGAACACATTCAGAGTCAAGAATATTTACCCGGGTCAGTGAGATGGCTCAGCGGCATGAGCGCCTGCCTGGCAAGCGCGAGGTCCTGAGTTCGACTCCCGGAAACTACATAAAGAAAAAAAGGGGCCAGTGATATCGCTCAGTGGCACAAGCACCTGTGGCACGAGGTGCTGAGTTCGACTCCTGGTACCCACATTAAAAAAAAAAAAAAAAAGAATATTTACCCTATGAGGGCATGGTGGTATGTACCTACAGTCTCATCTACTCAGGAAGCAGGAGAATTATCTGAGCCCAAAAGTACATGGCTGAGCAAGATAGAGCAAAACCTCATTTAAAAAAAATAATAATAGGGCCGGTGAGATGGCTCAGTGGTGTAAGCGCCTGCCTGGCAAGCGCGAGGGCCTGAGTTCAACTCCCGGAACCCACGTACGAGAAAAGGGCCGGTGATATCGCTCAGTGGCACAGGCACCTGCTGGCACGCGAGGTCCTGAGGTTGACCCCCGGTACCCACACACACACACACACACACACACACACACACAAATAATAATGGCTGTAACTTTGTGCTATGTATTCAAAGTCATCTCATTATTGCTCAAAAATCTGAACATAGAATAGTATTTATATGAAAGACAGATGACAAAAAAAAATAATAATGGCTGTGAGTTTGAGGCCGGCCTGAGCTACACAGCGAGTTCAAGAGCAGCCTGAACTAACTAAATAAATAAATAACAAGGAAAGAAAGAAAATAATTTTTTTACCCTAGAGTACATGGTGTCCAAGACTCCCACCCTCTAATGCTCACTAGCAGAGCACACAGAAAGTACAGAGTGGCCCAACAGAAGAAAGTAGGAACTTTCACCAACTCAAAAGGGAGAAAATAACAGCTGACTACCATTGGTTTTCATTTTTTTCTTGTTTGAAGAGCAAAATTTCAAACATACTTGCTCCACAAAACCATAAAAATATGTAAGTTCAATTAAATATATAAGACAGGCTGGCACACACCTGTAATCCCAGCACTTGGCAGACTGAGGCAGAAGGATCGCTGCAAGCTCGAGACCACCCTGAGCTACAAAGCAAGACCCTGTCTTAAAAAAAACAAATTTAAATATATAAAATTCAAGCAAAAATGAAGGAGAAAAAAGTCATGTCTTTTTCTTGTCAAAGTCCTGCAAAGGTTATCTTTGAAAGTCTGTTACTTAAACTATCTGTTACATAAGTTATAAACTATTCTTAGAATCCTAGAATTCTAGAGCTGAATGAAGGAGGAGTAGAAAACATTCAGGTTTTATCTTAGTTTTGTAGACATGTTCTACAATGTGTACATTCACACTAACACCCAGATCTACACTTTTCTGTTTAGGAAATCATTAAAAGATGTTTAAAAAGTTCTCTCCCATGTGCTCTTTCTCAAGAAGCTCCTGGAAGATGTGTTCTAAATATGCCATGTAGCATGGTGCAGCACCTGCCTGGCAAGCACAAGGTCCTGAGTTTGATTCCTGGTACCCCCACACACACAAAAAACCCCCCCACAAATATGCCATGTAGCTCTTGAATGAAGAAGCAGATGAAAAAAGGAACAAAGTTTGAGATCCAGGAAACTGATCCATCACAAGAAAGAAGCGAAGAGAAATTCCAGGCAAGGAATTCTTACAGCAGTCCTAAAGAAAAATTAATTCAGACTATAGCAAAAGGGAAGTATCCAGAAAGATGGTCTCCAAGGGAAGAATATGGGCCCAAAAGATCATCTAATAGATATCATCATTCAGCCCAGTGTGGATAATTTAACAAGACCCTGTCTGAAAATAAAAAATAAGGCTGCACACCGTGGTGCACACCTGTAATCTCAACACTCGGAAAGGCTGTGGAGGATTACAAATTGAGCCCAGCCTGAACAACTTAGTGACTTAATAAGACATTGTTTCAAAATTAAAAGTTAAAAAATGGGCTGAGGACGTAGCTCAGTACACGCGAGTTCACTCTCCAGTACCACAAAAACAAAGAAACAAACAAAATTGTATTAACTAGTTGTAGGACTATGTGGGATGAACCAGAAATAAACATAAATTTTTAAAACAAGATAAAACCAAAAACAATGAATAAGAAATAAAATGTAATCAGGTATTATTTGGTCCAGCAGTGAACAATATTTATAAAATCATAAGGCAAATGCCAAATATACTTAAAATCTGTGATTCTGGTAGCTGGGCATGGTGGCACACACCAGTAATCCCAGCACGTAGGAGGCTGAGGCAGGAGGATCACCTCGGGTTTGAGGCCAGCGTAGGCTACATAGTGAGCTCAAGCCCAGCCTGAACTACATAGTGGGACCCTGTCTCAAATAACAAAACAAAGCAAAACAAAAAAATCTGGGATTTTGGTAAGATGAGGCAAGAGAGAAGGATAAAGAAAAAGTTACACTTGATCTTAGCCAAAAGGCTGAGAAGTAGTATGGTTAAGGAAGAAGTTAAATCTATACCTACCATAAAAACAAATCAACGGATAATTTCTAAATTAAGAAACCAAGAATACCAAGATATACCAAACTGGGAATACAGCACTGCTGGGTTCATTATCTACTATCATTAAAAAATTAATTTTAAGAATCCAAAAAAAAAAAAAAAAAAGAATCAACTATATATTAAATAGATTCATTTAAGTTTTCCCTTAAAGGGCAGGACGTTTGACTTTTAGTACACATGTGGTATGTTGTGCATTAAAAAAAAAAAAAAATCACCAACTGGGCATGGTGGCACACGCCTGTAATCCCAGCACTTGGGAGGCTGAGGCAGGAGGATCACCATGAGTTTGAGGCCAGCCTGGGCTACATAAGCAAGTTCAAGTCCAGCCTGCACTACATAGCTAGATGTTGTCAAAAAAAAAAAAAAACTTGGACACTTTTTGATAAGAAGCTCCTTAATTAGTAGTATCTTCTTTATAACCTAATCTTTATTTAGACTTTGTTATGTTGCAAGGGAAATTAAAGCTATTTAAAAATAAGAACAGTTAAGAACACCAACTGATTATATACACTGACATACTTCACATGAGATGTCAAAAGGAATACCTTTTTTTGTTGTTGTTGTTGAGATAGGATCTCGCCATGTGTTCCATGCTGGCCTCAAACTCTCAGTGATCATCCTGCCTCAGCCTCCCAAGTGCTGGGATTACAGGTGTGCACCACCACACCCGGTAGAATACTTTTTATTATACATTCCTTCAATCTCTAAAACAATTATATAATGTCTACTGTCAAAAATTCAATTCTACCAGCATGATTCATTACTGCAAAAAATCTTGGAAATATATTCCAACACTGAATTTCTTTATCATAAGAAATACAATCATAAATACTAGTTACTGGGCTTCTTGCTTCAGTCATCCATAAAACAGTCCTTATATTCCCCGTGCTTTTGCTTAAGGCTGTTCTTCTTCAGTTACCATCTAATTTCCCCAAACTCAGTATCTCACATTTTTCAAAACCACCTTCCTCGTAGGCCCCCATGAAACTTGGCTTCCGTCCCTACTCTTTCTGTGCTAATTACTAGCATCCCACCGACCTGTTCTCTTGGCATGCCTTTGGAAGACCAGCCTCCTGCCGGGCAGGACTGACTGTCACCCGCCTGGACTTCCTCCCACAGTCTGCAGCTGAATCTGTCTTTTTATTCCTAGTGGCTCCTCCTAGTCCAGGCTCGTGTTGGCATTGATTTCAAAGACACTCAGTCTTAAGACCTTAGGCTCCATCTCCCCCACTACCCAATTAGTCACTACAGGCTACTGAATCTACTTTTATATACGTCTGCCGCTGACGCTCTTCTTTCCTTCTCATTTACACTTCTTTTTTATTGTTTTCTGAGACAAGGTCTCACTATGTTGCCCAGACCAGCCTCAAATTCCTGGGGTCAAGCAATCCTCCTGCCTCAGCCTAGAATATCTGGGACTACAGGTATGTGTCACTGCACCCGGCTCTATCTGTGCTATTTCTTAATCCTTCATCAATCTCTACCTGCATTTCAAACTGTGTTTCTAAAAGCCAGCCAGATCAAACCAAAAATACAATTTTCATACATCACACTATTGCTCTAAAAGTATCTGAGTCTCTTTACTTCCTATGGGATAAAATGTCACTGTCTTTTTATAATATTGTGAATTTTCCTACTTGTGAGCTCCCCACTACTCCCTATGCCCACCATCCCCCCTAATTTCACATTTTTGGGGGTTTCAATTTATGTAATGTATTTTGATCACATTCATCTCCACTTCTGAGCCTTCGCTAATGCCATTTCTACCTTCTGAAAAATTCTCTGAACTACCCTTGTCTATCCACCAAATTTTATACATCCTTCAAAGACACTTGCTCCGATCCGATGTACTCACTGAAGCACTTGCTGATCTCACAGGTAGAAGAGTATTCTGAGCAAAGGGAAGACCTGACCCATATAATCTGACACAAAACCAAGTCAAGTATGGAGACCACTGTAACTGGAGTGGAAGAAAAGAGATTATTTTGGAGTCAAGATCAAAGAGTAGCAGGACGTGGTGGTGCAAGCCTATAATCGCAGCATGCGGGAAGCTGAGGCAGGAGGATTGCCGTGAGTTTGAGGCCAGCCTGAATTACAGAGTGAGACTCTGTCTCAATAAAAAAAAAAAAAAAAAAAAAAAACACAAGATCAGAGAGGTGGTAACAGGCCAGATCCCTTAGGGTTGTTTTGCACACTGGAAAGACTGTTTCTAAATCTGAGCAAATGGCAGATCAAATGCAAGATTTTAACAAAACATAAAAGTAAGAAATGATTTGGATTTCAAAAAAGATTATGCTGCTGAGTGTGGTGGCACATGCCTGTAATCCCAGCATTCGGGAGGCTGAGGCAGGAAGATTGCTGTGAGTTCGAGGCCAGGCTAGGCTACATAGTGAGTTCAAGGCCAGTATGAACTACATAGCAAGACCCTGTCTCAAAAACTAAAAAAAAAAGAATCATGCTGACAGTGGTAATAAGAACAGGCCATACATAGAGAGACAAGTATAGATTCAAGGAAATTTGTTCAGAGGCTATTCTAATTTGGGTGAAAGACCAGAGTGGTGGCAATAAGAAATAGAATTGGAATGTACACACTGGATGGGGACATACGAACAAGAAAGAAGCTAAAGATGACTCCAAGTCATTAGTTTAAACAAGTAAAAGAATAAAGACATCATTAATTGAGATGGAGGATACACTGGAGGCAGAATAGCTTTGGGGACAGAGATATCAAGATGGGGCTGGGGATGTACCTCAATGCTTACCACATGCCAAGCCCTGGGTTTAATCGCCAGCAACACACATACACACATATACACACCCAAAGATACAGACATAGGTTCCAGGCATAAGTTTAAAATAGATACAGTGTAACTCAGTTCACAAACTTAATTCTTTCCATGATTCTGTTTGTAAATCAAATTGGACGACAACTGAATAAGATTTCCCCATAAGGTCAACATTGAACCTAACCATTGAATTTGATTCAGTTCTCATCCAATTTGGTTTGTGACCAGAATTGTGGAAAGAATTAAGTTTGTGAACCGAGGTGTCACTGTATTGAGTATCTCCATCAGTCATTTTCTCATTACTGAGACAAAGTACTTGACACCTGCAATTCAAAGGAGGAGAGGTTTATTTTGGTTCACAGTTTTGGTTTACTTTGGCTCACATTTGTAATCTGTGATTGGCTGGCTCCAAGGTAGAAACGTCATGGTGGAAGGATGTGGAGAAGCAAAGTTGCTCAGTTCATAGCCAGGAAACAGAGCAGGGGAACAGTGCCACAGAGAAATGGGCAAGAGACCATATATAGAATAAGGACATAAAATTCATAATTCCACCCACCACAATAGAACTATCCCACACAAAATCAGAAACACAATAATCCCTTCCCCAAAGTCTCAACAGTTTCAGCATTTTTCAAAAGTCCAAGTCTTTTCTGAGACTCAAGGCAAACTCTTAGCTGTTAACTTCTGTAAAAATCAAAAACATACTACATAATCCCAAGGTACAATGGCACAGGGTAAACATTCCCTTCCAAAAGGAGGAAGAGTAGATAGAAAAGAATCACACCAAAGCAAGACCAAAACCCTGCAGGGCAAACATCAAGTCCATTATGTCTAGCATCTAGAGCAATGGTAGTAGACATGACTCCCAAAGCGCTTAGGTGGCCCCATTCCTATGGCCTTGCTGGAACAGCCCACATAGGCTCTTTCTTGGGCTGGCTCTACTCATATCCTTCAGCTTTCCTCAGCAAACATTCCAGGAACTTCCTAAGATCTCCACTGCTTCATACACTGCACTCTCAGGGGCTCTTTACCTGACCTTCCAGGTCTTCCTTTGAAATCTGGGTGGAAGCCTCCCTGACCCCACAACCCTTGCATTCTGAATGCCAGTACAACCAGCATCACATAGACAATGACAAGGTCTGCTGTCAGTGGGAGCACTAGCCAGGTCCCCTTGGATCATGGCTATAGCAGCCTTTGAATGCCTGGCTGGCTGAGCATGGTGAAATGAATCTAAGGAAACCAATTCCAAAGAGGCTGTTCTTGAGCAGAGGGTCTCAGGGACTCTTTTCTCAAATGAAAGTTTGACAATTTGCACCCTTGAGCCTCGCAATGGGTGGGTCTTGCTGATTTCCGAGATGCCCTTGAGGCATCTTTCTTTTTATCCCTGTGCAAAGTACTTGGATTCTTTTTGCTGATCTAATCACTTTAGCAGCCACATCTCTTTTGGCCCCAACTTTATGCATGGTTCCTTCTGGGCTAAAATTTAAGTTTTCCAAAGTTTTTTTGCTCTGCCTTTTGCCCCTGAGTCTCACTATAAATCTAACCAAAAGTAGCTAGGCGTACCCAGCCATAGCCTGAATGTTGGGTTGTCTTGAAATTTCTTCCACTCGATTAGTCTACTGCCCTTAATCTCAGTCCTCTGCAAAGTCTCAGGACATGGCCAAAATGTAGGAAAATTTTCTGCCAGAGTACAGCACACATGGCTTCTAGTCCAAATGCCATCAGAATCCTTGTTCCCAAATGAAATCTCCTGAGCCTGGCTTTTACTGTCTGCATTCCTATCAGCACTCTGGTCTTCCAACCTCTGACCAGAACCATGCATCAAGCTCTGCCATCTGTACTTTAAGGCTTCTTCTCTAGCCTACATCTCCAAACCTTTCCAAACTCCAGCAAACTTGTTCTAAACTCCAGCCTTTCTAAACTATGGTTTAGAAAGAAAACCACAGTCATACAACAACCCCACTTTCTGGTACAGTTAGCCATTCTCCCATCACTGGGACGAAATACACAATACCAGCAATTTTAAGGAGGAGAGGTTTATTCACAGTTTCAGTCAATGATAGGCTGGTTCCATGGCAGAAATATGGTGGGAGGCTGTGGAGGAGCAATGCTGCTCAGTTCATGGTAGTTGGGAAGCAGAGCAGGGTAACAGTGCCAGAGAAGACTGGGCAGGGACCATATGTAGTATCCAAGGTCATGCCTCTATAACCCACCCAGATATACCAGAAGCATGCTTTACCAACGTGTGAGGTGCTTCTTAACCCAATGAAATTGACATATCAGGATTAATAGTCACAGTATGCAAGAGGAAATGCTGAGTAGGAAGTTTATTACCTAAATCTGAAATTCAGAGGAGAGATTTTGACCAGGTATATACTTGGTAGTTATCAGAATATCAGTCAGGCCTATCTCAAAGAATTCCTGTGATGATGGTTATATTCTGTATCAGCACTGTCCCATGTGGTATATGTGTCTTGAAAAATGACCAGGCTGTCTGAGGAACTGAATTATTAATTCTCATTGATTCAAATAGATACATGTTGCTAGTGGCTACATACCAAACAAACCATATACAGACAGAATTTAAATCAATGTGATTGGATGAGAACCCTAAATGGATGAGTACAAGTAGAGAAGATGCCTAAAGTTTGGGTATGAGTGTGGGTCAATAACATGGATTACGGATGGGGGGCACATCACCATCAACAACAGAATAGAAAAATATTCAGGGGTATATTCAAATATAACTGTCATTCAGCAATGAATCACTGTATTTATACATAACATATATATATGACATACACATGTGTACATTATATATGTATATATACACATACATACATATTACATACATATATATAGATATATATGAATGGGTCTCAAAAATGTTAAATGAAAAAAAGTAACTAAAAAAAATTTTCCCATAAGATTAAAAGCAGACAAAAGAATATACTATGTAAGATTTCAGATGTGATAAACCATAAAGAAAAACTAGAAAATTATCCAATTACAGGATAACACATAGGATCTTTTTTGTTTGTTTGTTGAGACAGGGTCTCACTATGTAGTTTAGGCTAGCCTCGAGCTCACATCAATCCCTGCCTCAGCCTCCCAAATGCTGGGATTACAGGCTCATATAGGGTCTTATATATCTCTTTGTCAAGATGTTTGACCAGGAAACAAATGCCCAAATACTGAGAGAGGAGGTATAACATAATAGGTTAATAGTTCAAGCTTTCATGTCATACTGACATTGGTTAAATCCATGTTCTTCCAGGAAAGAGTTGTGTAGTTATCTTGGTTTCAATTTTCTGAATTTCCCTCTCAAAGAACCTTATCTTGAAGCTCTGGTTGGTCATCCTATGCCCTGGACTTCATCAATGAAAGTGAAGAGCAGTGAGACAGACCCACACAGAAAATATATACCTAAAACAAAGCACTTAGGTATATAAAACTGTTAAAACAGATGCTTCCTTTAGAATTATAAATTCTGTGCGCTGGGGACAATTGGCGCTAAGCCTAACCGTCCAGGAATGAATTTAGAACAAAAGAAAGTATTCTGAGTGTCAAGAGGACTGAAGGAGACACCCTGCCTGTATTCACTGTCCCTACTTCTTTCTCTTTGCCCAGAGACCTTTTTGCATGTTGTAGAGGATTTTGTGGTGTCCTGGAAAATATGTAGAGGGGAAAAAAGTTCCATAGACTCTTCATTTGCACTAGCTCCTCTTATTATCATTGCTACCATCACAGTCCAAGCAGTAGAGATGAAGTCCACCACATAGGCAGGTTTCTCAGCCTCAGATCTCAATCTCTCTCTCTCTCTCTCCCCTCCCTTACATCCCACACAGAGCCACCAAATTTCTAAACTACCATATTCATTAGATCATCCCAGATGAAAACTCTTAATGACTTCCTAACCAATATTCACTATTATTCTACTGTATTATTTAGGGGGGGAAATCCCAACTAAAATTCAAGGCCCAGGCTAGCATTAGCCTACCCTTATGCTATGGGGACTAGGGTTTCCTAATTCCCTCAGGGAAAATTCTCTAAAGTTTCAACTGATCTCTTCATTGTCCTCGCAACACAAATTACCTGCACACCTAGGCTGGATTACACCCACACCTAACCACATTCCACCCCTTCCGCCATTCCCTCTAAAGCCAGCCTAGACACGCTACTCTCTCTCTGCCCCTCACTGTGTTCCTAAAGCACAAATGGTCTATCCTGTCCATTTTCTTAGCCTTGTCACATTCATCCTTTTCAGCTGGCTATACTGTCGTGGCTTATCGATAAAACCGCTCCAACCAAGTCGAAGTTTCCTGGAAGGCAGGCCGACCACGTACTTACCACAGAGTCTATCCGAGTGCCCTGCACGTGTAACAGGTCCTACATACTACTGATTAAAACCAGGAGGGGCTCAAATAACGATCTAAGTAGGGTCAGACAATACTGCTTATCTCTATTTACTATATGTGCTGCCAAAACGAGCACGTCTATCTCTATTCACAATAAAGGATATTTGGCGTTAACTATACCACTGAAAATTTCTACTATACACAGAGCAGTACTAAAGTGGAAGAAGCGCGCCACCGGATGGCAGAAAGAACCAGCGTCCTAATCCTGATTTTGACACAATCTCTGCCACTGTGGGGAAATCACACAATCCCTTTTAGCCTCAGTTGTCAAAGGGGTACATTAAGGGAGCTGCTGCGGAGGATCGCAAGGTATCTTTAGGCTCCCCAATATCTACCAACACTGTCTCCTCACTGCCGCTGAGACAGGCAAACTTTTACAGTTCCCAACGCGGGCATTTCCCTGGTCCTGGAAACTCAGTAGCCTCAGGAAAAAGCTGAGCAGGGTGAGAAGCGTTTCCCCGGGCTCACCGGATTCCTTCACCCGAGAGCGAGGGCGTCCGGCACGTCGCCAGCCCCTCACGGCCGACCGCCCGAGCGGCTCCCGGGGGCGGCCGGGGACTCGGTCCGACCCCACGTCCCCTGCACTCGTGACGCCCGCCCCGCGTGGCCAGCTCACTGCCCGCGACCTCACCGGCCCAGGCCCTAGCTCCCGCCGCCGAGCCGCCCTTCCAGGCTGTGGAGCGGCCTCGGCTAGGTCGTCCGCGCCCCAGGCCGGCGGGACCGGCAGCGTGAGGGGCGGCGGCGGCGGCTTTAAGTGCTGAATCACCACTTTGCAACGGGGCGCCAAACCACCGTGACCCGCGGGCCCGGAGGGCCAGGCGCTCTGGCCGCTTACCCACAGAGCCGCTCCAGGGGCAGCAGGCGGGTGCCGAGGACGGAGCGGAGAGTGCTGGGCAGCGCCGGGTGCAGCAGCCACGCGAACCGGTACCGCATACCCCAGCGCAGCCGCTGGGATCACAGCGAACGCTTCCTCCTTGCGCTGGGAGCCAGCCGCGCGCACTGCGCATGCTCATTTCGCGCCGCGCCGCTGGACGGGCTTCCGCTCCGGGTTTTCCACAGAGCCCGACCGGGCGAGGACGGCGGGGTGTCGGTTGCTGGAGCTGGGGCAGGTGGGTCGGGTTCTAGCCGGCGAGCTTCAAAAATCCGGCCTCCAGGCTTCCCTAGGCAAGAGGGTCGCACTTGGGCGCTCCTATGAGGGCGGCAGTGGCGATCTGGTGTGGGGCCGGGCGCTTTCGTAAATGGCGAGAGCGCACGCTCCGTTTCCCGAGGTGACCCTCCTGGCTGAGGCCCGCGCTCTGCAGGTGTTGAGACAAAGTCCCCTGGAGCGGCGGCGAGCGCGCGACCTGCGGGCTCCCTCTACGACGCGGAGGGAACCGGAGCCCAGACGCGCAGCGCACCAGGCCCGGGCTGGAGGTGGGGGAGTTCAGGCCACTGGAGGTCCACGAAAGGGGACCCGGGACCCAGGGGTAAATTTCCACCGTGGGGCACGTAGCGGTTTAAAGACGTAGGTGGACATGAAACAGGCTCAGCAAAACAAGGCTTTTTTGGTCAAATCCAGAGCAGAAACTACTACGGCGTACTAGTTCTACTATTGTCAGTCTACTTCAGTCAATAAAGACGGGAATTTCTTTGCCCGATGGCTTCATGGTGCTTTGCATCCACAAATAACCCCAGTATTTGTTATGGATTGGGAGTTTTCATTACATTTTAGGGGGGCAGGTGGGTGATCTAGGGAAGAGTGCTAAAAGTTAGCGACGGTGTGCCCCCCCAGTACTTCTAGGTGTCTGATGTGGCCAACCAAAACTTGAAACACAAGGATCAGAATCCTTTTATTGCTTCAAATGGGAATTCAGTAGGAAGGTATCATGAAATACCAGAGATTTTTTTGATAACTGCAAGTACATGGTTTTTAGAAGAAAAAAATTTTTTTTATTTTGGATACTAGGAATTGAACTCGGGGCCTTCGCACTGAGTTATATCCCTGTTTTGTTTTTTAGTAAGTCGCTGGGTTGCCCAGGCTGGGCTCAAACGTGTGATCCTCCTGCCTCAGCCTCCCAGACTGCTAGCATTACAGGTGTGCACCACCTCCCAGTGACTTTATTTTATTTTTTAATTTTTAATTTTTATTTTTTTGGTATCCCAGTGATTTTAAAAACCACCCTAAATTACTAGACCCAGTGCAGAGGAGGCAATTATCTTGGAGCTGCTCCTGTTCACAGTGTTAATGAAGACTCTGAATGCATTCATGCTTATTTAATGGAATCTATAAATAGGTTCAGTTTTGTAGGTCCTGAAATACACAATTTGGGGTGCCTCTTTATGAAATAGAATACAAATTATGACTATTTTATTGTATATAAAATAAATAAAATTAAAATTAATGTTAAATATGTACAAAGGGAAAATAAATCACAGCAATGACTCAAGACTTGGAGATTCAGAACTCTTTAGGTTATTTATTAGAAATGCTTACATAAAAGTGCTTTCAAAATGGATGGGTGGCACACACTTATAATCCCAGTACTTGAGAAGCTGAGGCAGAAGGATCCCAAATTTGAGGCCAACCTGAGCTACATAGTGAAACCCTCTGTTAAAAAAGTTTTTAAACCTTCTATAAGGCTCAATGTTAGAGCACTTGCCTCACAAGGCCATGGGTTTGAGCCCCAACATAGCAACTGGCTTCCTCTCTAGCATGCCCAGTCTGAGACCTCTGCAAAGGAGGGTCCCTGCAGTTTAAAACTTCATTATCTTCATGATAACTCTACCTCTGGTGGGAATGGATGTGCCGGATAGGAAAGGACACTAAAGTCTCAATAAAGAGGATGTAAACAGAAAGAAACTAACAATTTTGTGGGTATACAGTGTGCCTGGCATTATAGATAGATCATTAATCTTCACACCACCCCTAAAAGGACATTCCCTACTTACCAAGGGTGAGGAAGCTGTAGCACAGAGGTCAAGTAACTTGCCGACCACTGATCAAAAAGAGTAGAATTGTAAGTGGAATCCAGGACTGATTCCAAGAACCTCTGGCTCTTTCACTTATTTGTTGATGCCACAGATATTTATTGAGTGCCTTCTAGATGTCACACATTGAAAGTGCTGAGAATACAGCAGTGGAAAAAACGTCAAAAGTTTTTGTCTTTGTGGAGCCTCTGGCCATACAGGGAAGCAGAAAATGACCAAGTAATAATATGGAGAAAAAGAACAAATATGGGAACAGGGAGAAATGCAGTAGGGGACTATTTTTAAATGGGTTGGTCAGAAAAGGCCTCTCTGAAGAAGTGACATTTGATCAGAGCCCAGAATAATGATAAAGAGTGGGCAATGGGAAGATCTGCGGTGTAATGTTTCCCACCTTCACACACCACCTAGACCCTAGTTGAAATGGAGAAAACACTAGTGCCCTGAAGTCATTGCTTGACCCAGACGGGAAAATTATATATATTCAAATACAGGTGTTCTAATATACTTGAACTAAAATATAAATTTTTTTGGTCATAAGTTCTTTCCATTACTCCAGTTAGAATATGGTTCACCATAGACCTGAATCGAAAGTTCCTAATGAATGGCGGGGGAAGTGTAAGCCCAGTGGTGATAGATTGACAGATAGACACTTATTTCCTAATTCAGAAAAATGCCTTTCTTTCTTTCTCTCTCTTTCTTTCTCTCTCTTTCTTTCTTTCTTTCTTTCTTTCTTTCTTTCATTCTCTCTTTCTCTCTTTCTCTCTCTCTTTCTTTCTTGTGGTACTGGAGAGTCACTCCACAGCCTTTACATAAAGCTATATCCCTAGCCCTTTTATTTTTTGAGACAGGGTCTCACTAAGTTGCTGAATTGCTCAGGCCGGGCTTGAACTTTTGATCCTCCTGCCTCAGCCTCCCAGAGTGATGGACCTACAGGTATGTGCTGCCATGCCCAGCTCAGAAAAATGTCTTTTGAACTAACTTAACCTATTATCATGTTACACATTAAAAATAAAATCTAGGCTAATAGCTCAGTGGTAGAATACTTGCTTAGCATATGCAGGGCCCTGGGTTTGATCCCTAGCACTGAAAAACTAACCAACCAAACAAACAACCAAACAACCAAATAAAATATGTCCTGAATTCTAAGCCTACCAAATCAAACGTCTGTGCAAACAACTAAAGAGAAAGGACACCTAAGTAAACAATAATAACCAAACTTTAAAGTTCAGTTTAGGGGGCTGGTGAGATAGCTCAGTGGCGTAAGTGCCTGCCTGGCAAGCGCGAGGTCCTGAGTTTGACTCTCGGTACCCACATAAAGGAAAAAAAGGGCCGGTGATATCGCTCAGCGGCACAAGTGCTTGCTGGCAAGCGCGAGGTCCTGAGGTCGACTCCCGGTACCCACGTAAAAAAAAAAAAAAAAATGTTCAGTTTAGTTATTCAACAAATGTTTACTGAGCACAGGTGAATACTCTATGATAGTCACAAAGACTGGAGTAAAAAAAAAAAAGGCCTTGGCCTCTAGTTTTTCCTGGAATGGAAAGAAGACAATACCCAAAGAGAAGAGATATTCCCAATTATTAGTTATATTAGTTTCTATAGAATCTTCTATGTACCTAACATATTTATTAAAGAAATGCATAATTTGACTACTAGTACAGTATAAAATTCCACTGTAATACACTCTAGCCCCAACCCACATGTGTTAGTTTCCTGTGACTGCCACAACAAATTACCACATATTTATGGCTTAAAACAACAAAATCAAGATGTCAATAAGGCTATATTCCTGCAGAGAATTTAGGAGAACCCATTTGCCTCTTTTAGCTTCATGGCCATAACACTGTACCATGTACCTCTGTCTTTGCATTGCCTTCTCTGTGTGTCTCCCCCTTCTGTCTCTTACAAGGACATTTTTCATTGGATTTAAGGTATACCTGGGTATTCTAAGATGATCTCATCTCATCCTTTTTGTTAATTACATTTGCAAAGACAGACCTTCCAAGTAAGTTAACGTTCACAGCCTCCGGGATTAGAACATAACTTTGGAGGGCCACCACTCCATGGACTACAGCCCTTTTCCAGCCTCTACTCAGCCTCCACGGACCAATTCTCACAGCGAATTGATGCTTACAACATTCTAACTTGTTAGTGTTCTGGTAACTTACAAGTCCTGCTAAAATGTCACTGCCTTCCCAAAACTTTCTCATTTCCATTCCTCGCATACACTAATGGGAGTAATCACTTCCTAATCCAAGCTGGAAGGGTAGTTTGCCATTCTCTAAAGACAAGTATTTGGGGTTTTACTTTTTTTTTTGGTTTTGTTTTTGTTTTTTTGAGACAGGGTTTCACTATGCAGTTCAGGCTGGCCTTGAACTCACTTTGTAGCCCAGCCTGGCCTTGAACACGCAGCTATCCTCCTGCCTCAGCTTCCTGAGTGCTGGGATTAGAGGCATACACCACCACGCCTAGCTAAAGACATGTATTTGGATTTTAACCTTCCATAGTTGTAATAAGCAATAGACTAAGAATGGTGTCTAAGGGCTGGTGAGATGACTCAGCGGCATAAGCGCCTGCCTGGCAAGCACAAGGTCCTGTGTTCAACTCCTGGTACCCACAAAAAGGAAAAAAAGGGGGCCGGTGATATCGCTCAGTGGCACAAGTACGGGCTGGCAAGTGCAAGGTCCTGAGTTCGACTCCTGGTACCCACATTAAAAAAAAAAAAAGAATGGTGTCTAAGTCATTTTTGGTGGTTTTTTTCTTTTTTTAACTTTTCCTGTTTTAAATTTATTTTTTCTTAGTCATTTTTGAGTCCCACGTGGCAATAAGACAAATTGGCAAGTTTGAAGGCCAGCCTGGGGAACTTAGCAAGACTGTGTCTCAAAATAAAATTTAAAAAGGCCTGCCAACAGTGGTGGCACATGCCTATAATCCCAGCACTCTGGAGGCTGGGGCAGGAAAACACGGGCAAGTTCAGGGACACCCTGGGTTACATAGTGAGTTCAAGGCCAGCCTGAACCACATAGCAAGACCTTGTCTGAAAAAAAGCTGGGGATGTAGCTCAGTGGCAAAGCAAGCATGAGTGAGGCTCTGGGTTCAATCCTCAGTACAGCAAATAGATAAATAAATAAATGAGAGCCGATGTCTAGGGATTCAAGAGGACTTAGAACTGACAAGCCATGACAAGGTTTTTTATAAAAATCTACGTAAAAATGTAGTGGGCCAAGATGATCTAAGCCAATTTAGAAGATGAATATACTACTGAATAGTACGAATTTTTATTAAGCTATAATAACTAAGACAACTTGTTATTGGCAGAAGGACAAACAGGCCGTGGAAAACTTTAGTAGTATCTACTAAATCTATGGTTTAGTAGATCTGTGCAGTTGCTATGCCCGCACAATTCCACTTCTGGCTACAAACCTAACAGAAACATGAATATAGGTACGTGAAAGTGCATGTACTAAAATGTCCGTAACAAGATTAGTAACAGTCCCCAAACAAAAACTATCTAACAGTAAAATACCCAGAAAAAAATAAACTGCTAGATGTGGTGGGGCATACTGTAATCCCAGCATTCAGGTAGCTGAGTCAGGAGGATCACCGCAAGTTTGAGGCCACCCTGGGCTACATAGTGAGTTTAAGGCAAGCCTGAACTACATAGTGAGACCCTGTCTCAAAAAAACAAAACAAAACAAAACTGAAATATTCATGGAATACCACATAGTAAATGAAAAAAAGGAACAAACAAAAATTCAAAGATAGTAAAGGAAGCCAGACACAAAAGAATATGTACTGTTTATGTCCATTAATATAAAGGTGAAAAACAGTTAAAACCAATCTCTATGCCAGGTGTGGCTGGGCACACCTGTAGTCCTGGCACTCTGGGGGGCTCGGGCAGAAGGATTGCAAGTTTGAGCCCAGCCTGGGCAACTTAGTGAATTAGCGAGACTCTGTCTCAAAAAATAAGAAAAGGGTTATGGTTGTAGGTCAGTACAAAGGCCCTGGGTTCAATCCCCAGTGCCATAAATAACAGAAAATAAAAATGAAAGTACCATTCTGCAGTGCTAGAAGGCAAGATAGTGGCTACTGATTTGGGGTGACAGAGATGGAAAGAGAGAATAAGGTGAGGCAGGCTGGGGGTCTATTTTACATGGTGTGTGCAGTATTTGACAATTGAGCTGTACATTTATAAATTATTTACTTTTTTTTTTTTTGGAACTGGGAATCGAACTCAGGACCTTGCGCTTGCTAGGCAGGTGCCATGCCACTGAACTATACCCCTGACCCCAAATTATTTACATTTTTTCTGTTTGCAATACTTCAATAAAATCTCCGAAACTATATATCTTCCAAAATGTGAGAGATGGAGATTAACCAAAGGAAAAAGCCTGGTCCTTATTTGGATTCTGACTTGAAGAAACCCCTTGTGAAAAAAGAAACACGAGACAATCGGGAAAATAGGATAATGGTGTCATTAGTTTTGTAGGTATGTTAGAAGCTACAACTTTTTTTTTTTTTTTTTTTTTTTTTTGAGACAGAGTCTCGCTATGTAGTTCGGGGTGTCCTTGAACTCACTGTGTACTCTAGGCCGGCCTACAACTCAGGGTGATCCTCCTGCCTCAGCCTCCCAAATGCTGGGGTTACAGGCATGTGTTGCTGCACCCAGCTTCCCAAGGATATACATATATCCTGAAATATTATGAAATGAAATAATATGTCTAGGATCTGGTTCAGAATAATTCAGTAGTGGAAGGAGGTAGGAGAAAGTATACATAAAACAGTATTGGCAGCCACACATAGTGGTACACACCTGTAATTCCAGCATTAGGAAGACTGAGGCAGGAGGACCATGTTTTCAAGGCCAACACAGATACTGTCACAAAACAAATAAACAAAAGCTCCAATACTAGCCAAGAACTGATCATTACTGAAGCAGGATGAAGGATATTTATTATATTATTTTCTTTGGTACTGTATGTTTGAGTTTTCCCATAATAAATGGTTTTTAAATGTACAACAGTCTGTTGGGCATGGTGGCGCATGCTTCTAATCCCAGCACTTGGGAGGCTGAGGCAGGAAGATCGCCATGAGTTCAAGGCCAGCTTGGGCTACATGATGAGTTCAAAGCCAGCCCGAACTACATGACAAGACCCTGTCTCAAAAAAAAAAAAAAGATAAATAAAGTAAAATAAATGTACAACAGTCTAAGTCTATAGCAATATCTAAAAGCAATGTGAATTTTTAAAAATGTTTATAGATAAATGATTTATTAATCATGAATTTGTTAAGAGTTCTCCTAAATGACTCATACTTGGTACTGGGGAATGAACCCAGGGCCTTTGCATTGAGCTACATCCCCAGTCTTCTTTATTTTTTATTTTGACACAAGGTCTTGCTAACTCCCTAAGTTGCCCTGGCAAGGCTCAAACTTTTGATACTCCTGCCTCAGCCTCCCACAGAGTTGGAATTACAGGCATGTGTCACAATACCTGCCACTTGCTTAGTCTTTATCTGTCCAATAAATATTATGGGCCCTGGCCCTGCTTTCAATGTTGACAACACACGAGAGAAAAGAACAACAAAGTCTATTCTTAGAAAATTGTACCATAGTGTAAAATAAACAAGGAAATTAATCTTACATAAAATAATTTCATACTGTGATTAAAATGATATTAGGGTGACCATGGTGGGTTTCTTGTCCAGTTCCACATATGTAACAGTTCTGGGACTTTGTTCTGGCATCACTACTGCTCCTCCGAGTCAGAGGAGGCAACAAGGATCTCAGCTTGTGTATTGAGGGGCTTCCCCCTGTCCTGGCTGTTGACAAGGGGAGCACAAATGGCACAGTTTAGGTAGCAGTTCAGCACCATTTCAGAGCAGAGGGGTCAGTGTTTGGGTTGCATACTCAGCTATCAATGGACAGCCCGTGTCTGGCTCTTCTCATGGACTAACTGTCCACAAGGTCCCCCTCCCTTAACCATTTTTCTTCTTCACAGCTCTTGACCTCTCAGCTTCTTCCCTTCACATCCTTTCTTTCCTCCACCCAGCTAAGTTTCTCACCTAATGGTTGAGAGCTAGGGAGTCCCAGTTATCTGTCTTGTCTGGGGCTCCTCTCAGAGTTTTCCTTTAAGCTTCTCATTTAAAGTTACAAGCACTGAATATGGATTTTTCTCTATGTATTCCTACCATAAGAATGTAATTCCTGGGAGGCAAGGGGAAGAGGATGTAAAATAGAATTAAGATGTGTTATGTATATATACTAACTCCTCATGATGAATGTTATCATTATGTACTGCAAACATGTATGTACTAAAAGAAAAAAAAAAACATAATTCCCCTTTCATCTCCTGGAAAGTATCCCAAGGTTTGACAAAGAAAAAAAGAAAAAAAAGAAAAAAAAAAAAGGACTGAGGGTAAAATTGCAAAGTTGTTTGCCCCATGGAGAAAGAAGTAAATGAGATTTTGTTAGTTGGGCAGACTGCTTCAGAAAGTAGTTGGGGAAGTCTCTGAGGAAGTGAGTACATTGTGGCTAGAAAGGTAAAGGAAGCAATCATGACAGGGAAAAACTCTGCACAGGGAAAACATCATTTGGGATAGGAGAGACTCTGGCATATTCCAGGGACCGACAGGAGGCCAGGAAATGAAATAGAAAACATCTTTCCCTTTTTCTTCCAAGTTTTTACTACAAAGATTCTACTATTAGGAAACTAAAAACAGTTACTAAAATTTGGGTTTGGGGAAACTATATTTAAGCATTATGGACTGTTCTTTACAAGTTTATAAACTGTTCATGAATTGCACTTTTCTTTTAGTTTATAAACACATTCAGACATAGGTATTATTGTTCTCCTTAGTGTTCATACCCACAGACATATGGTAACAGAACCTAACCTGATGATGGCAAATATGAAAACAGCTGACTAGAGTCAAGTATGTTATCCTCAACTGTTCACAGAAGATAAGTGTTGCTTAAGAGCCTTAAAAAAATCATACAAATACTGGGTGTGGTGGTGCATGCCTATAACCCCAGCACTCAGGTGGCTGAGGCAAGAGGATCACTGCAAATTTGAGGCCAGCCTGGGCTACATAGTGAGTTCAAAGGCAGCCTGAACTATGTTGCAAGACCCTGTCTCAAACAACAACGACAACAAAATAAAAAAATAAAAATTATGAAGAATTTTTAAAAAATTTATTGGGTCAGGCATGGTGGCACAAGCCTGTAGTCCCAGCACTTGGGAGGCTGAGGCAGGATGATCGCCGTGAGTTCGAGGCCAGCATGGGCTACATAAGCAAATTCAAGGCCAGCCTGCACTACATAGTGAGACCCTGTCTCAAAAAAAAAAACAAACAAAAAAAACCAAAAAAAAATTTTATTAAATGTTTCCAGCACATAATGATTACATTCATTGTGGGAAGTTGGTACATGTATATAATATATCTCAATTGTTTTATCTCCTTCCCTTCCCCATTCCCCCAATAGCAAAAGAGCTCTCTCTCTGTTTCCTACTGTCTTTTTTTGCTCTTTGTTTATATTTTGGGTTTCTCATATAAGAAAAGCCATGCAATATTTAAGCTTATCTGTCTGATTTATTTCACTTAACATGGTCCCAATTTTCCCACAAATGATCCAAGTTTATCCTTCTTTATGGCAGAGTAGTAGTCCATTGTGTTAATTACCACATTTTCTTTATTCATCTCTTGATGAACATATAGGCTGCTTCCAAGATTTAGCTATTACAAGTTGTGCTGCTATAAACGTGGGTATAGGATAGCCTTCCCTGGACCTTGTTGTGTTTCGGTAGAGTTTATATTTGCAATCCCAAGGAAAAGTTATTGGAATTCCAGTAAGTAATTCCAATCTACCACTTCCAGTGCAACCCAAGGCAAGAATAAAGAGCTAAATACATATCTGTAGTAGTGAGGAGCCAAGGGGGTCCTAAGTCCAGTTAGAACAATGGCTAACCAGAACAAGGGCCTCGACCCAGGGCCAAACCGGGTTTTATTAATTTGTGAAGAGGGGAATGGCTCAGGGATGCGTGACTGAGGGAAAGGCAGGAAGTATGTGAGTGCTGTGAGCTGGGCTAGGTTGGAGGCCTGAACTCACCTCTGCATTATGCAGAGAGAGAGAGAGAGAGAGATGCAGAAAGAGTAACCTGCATATCGCAGATTAAGTATCTCGTGTTTAGGGGTTGGTGCTTTGGCTTTGATGTCTAGTCTTCATGCCCTGAGATGTCATAGATTCTTTCTCAAGCCTCAGTCTCAGCCAACAGCGAGGCATCACTCAGTCTAGCTGACACATACTACTTGGGAGCTACAGGCAGGGGATCACTGACTTGTCACATTGCTTTGAAGGCTACACATCAGTACCTTGGCTAGACCCATTTGCATTGCTTAAACCAATTGAGGGGATAAAGAAATATCCTAGCCAGCTCTGTACATATCAGTACACGGAAATAGGGCCAGGTTTAGCCAAAATGGAGACAAATTCTCTTAAGGAGAGCTGTCCTGGTGATCCTCCACACATGGGTATGCATGTATCACTGTAATATGATGTCTTTAATTCTTTTGGGAAGATACCTAGAAGGGGAATAGCTGGGTCCAATGGAATTGCTAGTTTCAGTTTTTTTAAGAATCTTCATACTGATTTCTATAGTGGTTGGACCAGTATACATTCCCACCAACAGTGTAGGAGAGTTCCTTTTTCCCTGCAGCTTCTTCAGCATTTATTACTTAGTTTTGTGATGATGGCCATTCTTTCTAGTGTAAGATAGAATCTCAGTGTTGTTTTAATTTGCATTTCTCTAGTGGCCAGAGATGTTGAATATTTTTTCTTGTATTTATTGCCCATTTGTATTTCTTCAAGAAGTTTCTATTCATTTCAGTTGCCCGTTTTTTGATTGGGGCTTTTATTCTGGGGGACTCTTAATTTTTTTTAGTTCTTTATATATTCTAGATATTAGTCCTCTGTCTGAGATACGGTTGGCAATTTTTTACCCATTCTGTAGGTTGTCCCTTCACTCTGTTGGTTGTTCCCTTTGCTGTGCAGAAGAAGCTTTTAAATTTAATAGGATCCCTCATCTTATTAAAAAGCTTTTGCACAGCAAGAGAAACCACCAACAGAGTGAAGAGACAACCCACAATGTGGGAAAAAATGTTTGCCAGCTATTCCTCAGACAAAGGACTACTATCGAGAACATATAAAGAACTCAAAAAAATCAGACCTCCCAAATTTAAAGACCCACTCCAAAAATGGGCATCTGAGATGAATACACATTTCTCAGATGAAGAAATACTAATGGCAAACAAATATACAAAAAAATGTGCAACATCACTAGTCATTCGAGAGATGCAAATTAAAACAACACTGAGATACCATCTCACCCCAGAAAGAATGGCTACTATTAAGAAATCAACTAATAACAAATGCTGGAGGGGCTGTGGGGAAAAAGGAACCCTTCTTCACTGTTGGTGGGAGTGTCGACTGGTACAGCCACTGTGGAAGTCAGTGTGGAGATTCCTCAGAAAACTAGGGTTGGAGGTCCCATTTGACCCAGCTATTCCCCTTCTGGGCATCTTCCCAGAAGAATTAAAAACATCGTACCACAGCGATATATGTGCACCCATGTTTATAGCAGCACAATTTGTAATAGCCAGATCTTGGAAACAACCCAAATGCCCATCAACTGAGGAATGGATAAGAAAGATGTGGTATTTTTATACAATGGAGTACTATTCAGCCATAAAGAAGGATAAACTGGAGACTTTTATAGGTAAATGGATGCAACTCGAGAAAATACTCATAAGTGAAATAAACCAGAAGCACATGTGTAAGCATCGTATTATCTCTCTAGTATGAGAAACTGAAAGAGTAAATAAGATCCAAAATGTACAATAGATATGGTGAATCAAAAAGAAACTGGTCAAAAGGAAAGAGAGACTGGAATAGGGAAAAGAAAGAAGGGAAAGGGAAAAAAATTGTATATATATATATAAGATGGTTAAGATAGATACACTACCATTTTTACTTAGTTCATTGAAGAGTAAGGTTTGTGCCAATAATGTTTGGACAATTGAATGCTAATGTCTGGTGTCCTGAATAACTAACTTAAAGATAGTAATACGTAATGTATTAACCATTGTTACCCTCCTATTATGTTGTTTTGAAAATTTGTTCTTCTTTTGATTTGTTTTGTTTTTTTCTTCTCTTTAAAAAAAAAATACATTGAATTCAGCTGCAAAAAAAAAAAAAAAAAAAATTTAATAGGATCCCATTTGTTGATTCTTGAATGAATTTTTAAGGTCATGGAAGAATGCTTAAATTATATTAATTTTTTTTTTCAGACAGGGTCTTGCTATGCAGTCCAGACCGGCCTTGAACTCACTATGTAGCCCAGGCTGCCCTCAAACTTGTGGCGATCCTTCTGCCTGAGCATCCCAAATGCTATTACAGCCATGCGCTACCACACTGGGCAGTTATATTAATTTTGGATACAAAAGTATATATTCAATTGTGACTTCAGTTATTTACAATATAGACAATTGGAAAGAAATAGATCAAAGTATTAGTAGTAATTGCTGGGAAGTAGAAATCTAGTATCTATATACTGGAGTTCCAAAAAGAATGAACAAAGCATATGAGTGAAATATTCAATAAATAATTAAAAACATTTCCCAGAATTGAGAGAAATAAATTGCCAGACTGAAAGGATTCTCTGAGCACTTAGCACAATGGATGAAAATAAATGCACACCAAAGCATATCACTGCAGAATTTCTAGTCTAGTTACCAAAATGAAATACTGTGACATGAACAGGCATAATAATCTAAATACAGATTTTTGATTTATCTAAAGATTGTAATATTGGGTACATGAGGCTGAGAATGTGGAGAGGATGGTAAATTTTAGAATTAAACCCTCATCTACCCTCAGTAAATCAACAAATACTGTCTAAAATTGATTAACCAAAAGGTAATGATATATACAAATTTGCAAAACTGGAAATGTGCCAATGCTAGATAAAAAATAACCGAAAGAGTTGAAAGTGGTTGCTTCTTGGGTAGAGATCTGGAGGTACTGGGGCAGGATAAAGCAGGTAATTTTTTGTTGTTCTTGTAAGACTTTTAGAAGTACTGTTTAATTTAAAATATGTCTACGTTTTACTTTAAAAAAATAAAATCAATTTAAAATAATTTATGGGCCGGTGAGATAGCTCAACGGTATAAGCGCCTGCCTGGCAAGCACGAGCTCCTGAGTTCGACTCCTGGAACCCACATACAAAAAAAGGGCCGGTGATATCGCTCAGCGGCACGGGCGCCTGCTGGCGCGCAAGGTCCTGAGGTCTACCCCCGGTACCCACACAAAAAAATAAATAAATCAAATCAAATCAAATAATTTATACATGAAATACACACACTCTTGAAAGAGAAATGCTAGACCAAAGACATCCACTGTAATGTTGCATTAGTAGAATCCAGCTCACCTACATTTAAAATACTGTCAGTAGGCCGGGAGTGGTGGTACACACCTGTAATCCCAGCACTCAGGAGGCTGAGGCAGGAGGATCGCCATGAGTTTGAGGCCAGCCTGGGCATTTTAGTGACTTGGCGAGACCCTGGGGATGTTGCTCAGTGCAGAGAGCCTGGTTCACTATGCCAGTCAACTCGAACTACATAGCAAGACCCTGTCTCAAAACAAAAAAGAAACAAAAATCAAAACAACAAAAAAACCAAGTAATTTCTAATTGTAGGCAGACTTTCAAGAGAGGTGTTAATTATTAGCTTGGTTAGCTTGGTCTCTACAAGGGCAATATAAAATAACATCTCAGAAACAACCACCTGCTTAGTGCAGCAAACTTTTACACTTCCCTAAGATCATCTCCATTAGATTTTTTTTGGTACCGGGCATCGACCTCAGGACCTTGTGCTTGCCAGGCAGGCACTTGTGCCACTGAGCTATGTCCCCAGCTTCCCATTAGATTTAGTCTTGGGGCCCATGCAATAATCCAGCTCATGTTTTCAGAACCCTACCCACACAAAGTACTCAGTGAGGGTTTGATATTGGATGAGGAGGCCGGATGTGGTGACCCACACCTGTAATCCCAGTACTCTGGGAGGCTGAGGCAGGGGGATCACACGTTTGAACCCAGCCTGGGCATTTTAGTGACTTGGCGAGACCCTGGGGATGTTGCTCAGCGCAGAGGGCCTGGTTCACTATGCCTGGGGGTGGGGGCTCAGATGAAGTGCCTATTTGTTAAAAGCTATTTCTCTTGCTGTGTGAATGTAATAGGGAATGAAAAAAGAGCAGAAAAAGGGAAACTTAAGAAAATTGATGACCTCTTAAATTTCTTCAGGAAAAAGGATAAAAACCTTGGACTAGGGCGGTGGCAGAGGAGAGAAACGGGATTGCCCTGGACGTTGAGGAGCCAAAGGTTCTGGTTAGCACCAGCCTTCCAGACGAGAACGATTAGGCTGCAGATAAGGGGATAAAGAGTTCGATTGGGATAGGTTCATTTTAAAGCTGCCAGTGAACCACCTAAGGCGAGTTATCAGACAGCTGTGCAGAATGGATATGACCAGCGGTCTGAGCTGTAGATGTTTTTAGGTGGAAGCACACGAAGGGTACAGGAAAGTTTTCCACTGCACCTGGTTGTTATATAAGAGGCTAAAATGACTTCTGAGTTCCCGTTGGCTGCATAGCCCAGACAGGTAGCTCCAGGACTAGTTCAAGGCGTCTGATGCAGCATTTCCTGAGCGCACGACAAGCTCTTTAAAACGGCCTAGTCCCTCCGTAAGCGGCTCCTACGGAGAGCCGGAGGCCAAGGGCGAAACGCAGCGAGCGCGGCATGCTGGGAGTTGTAGGCCGCGCCTGCGCGTATGCGTAACTTCCTCCGAGCCCAAGTAAGACCGGCAGAGCAGCACCTTAAAATCGGAAATCCTTGCTCTGTCGCTTGAAACCAGTTAACGATGACGTCTCGTCAACTAAGGGATAAATTCATAGACCTCATCCAGTGTGTACTTCACACTGGAATTGGTAGAGCCGTGGTACCCTTAGTTCTTAATACTTCCTAATTATACTTCAAGACTATTGTGGACACTGCCTCAGAGAAGGCGGCTCGCTGTAGACCTCTCTTCTGTGTTTCCACATAACTCGTAAACTTTTATAATTACAATCACGGGGGCCGGGGATATAGCTCAGTGGCACAAGCGCCTGTCTGGCAAGCTCAAGGTCCTGAGTTCGATTCTCGGTACCAAAAAAAAAAAATCTATCTATATAATTACAATCACGGTCCGCCTTTCCTGAGCGCTCACTGTGCTGATCTAACCTACTTACCCGTACAAACTCATCAATACTCACCACAACCCTCTGGGACGGTTCCTATTGTTTCCGTTTTCAGATGAGGGAATTTTGGATTAGCGGCATTATGTGACTTGAACAAGGACACACTGAAAGACCGCAGAGCATTCCTACAACTCCTCTACACTAGGATTACTGGGTCTGGGGACCCTACCGACTTTTCACTTTCCCGCGAGCACTGGTCCGGAGGGCGGAATCCAGTGACGACACCATTTCCCATGGTGCTTTGCGCACCCGCGCTGCTATTGGCCTGGCAACTCGGCTGGTTTTTCAAATTGAGGCGCGGAGTCGTTGGTCAGGTCCGAGGCTGGGAAGTGATTGGAGATTCAGTTGTCTGGCTGTTAGGAGACTTGCACCACGGCCTGTTAGAGTCCCGGGTGGGCCCGGGGACACCGAGCTGCTTGCGTGGATCCTCCTGGCCCAGTCAACACCCGGCAGAGGAGGCGGCACCTAGGCCCGCGTCTGTGTTTAGCCCCTCCGCGCCCCACGCCGTCCAAGTCCGCGGGCGGGCTTTGACTTTTCGGCTGGGACAGTCATGGCGTCCCAGCCGAATTCCTCTGCGAAGAAGAAAGACGATAAGGGGAAGAACATCCAGGTGGTGGTGAGGTGCAGGTAGGGAGAAGCTGGCAGCGTTGGGAGCGCCGGGGCTTTGTTGCTGTGCTCCCTTTTCTGCGGTGCCGGGCGAGGAATAATGTTTGCGTCCTTTGAGGGAATCAAATCTGTTTATTGGTTCCCGGAGTTCTAGTTGATAAAAATGATTCCAGGATGCGGTGGGATCCAAATTATGGTCTACTTTATTTTTGAGACAGGGTCTCGCTATGTAGTCCAGGCTTTTAGCTCGCTATGTAATTGAAGTTGGCCTCGAACTCCCGGTAGTCCTGCCTCAGTCTCCCGAATGCTGGAATTACAGGTGTGCGCCACCACGCCTGGCTAGGGTCTACTTTTAGATGTTTGGGGTTTTGTTTGTTTGTTTGTTTGTTTTTGTTTTTTCGAGACGAGGTCTCGCTATTGTAGTTCAAGCTAGCCTGTGTAGCCCAGGCTGGCCTCGAATTTGCAGCGATCCTGGTGTCTCAGCCTCCGAAGTGCTGGGATTACAGGCGTGCGACACCACTCCTGGCTCTACTTTTAGATGTTATGAGATTATAGTTAGACGTATTTAGAAGACGAATTTGATCATACTTTATTGAAAGGTGCGTTATTCGTTTTTAACTAATGTCGATAAAGATTTAGGTGTCACTTTTCTGTGCTACTTTATGCAGTTTGTCATGAAGGAAATAGGCTGCATACCTGTTTTGCAGCCTTACCTTGGGGTTGTCATCTCTATCACTTCGAAATAAGTAATCAATCATGTGTTCTCTTTATTCTAAGTGCAGTATCTTTATCTATTAAAAAATGCACATTACTGAATTTAAACATTGCAAGTTAAATTAAAAAGTGATTTTATGAAGATCAAGACAATTTAAGTTAGTGTAGGTATCTGGAAGTGCTGGAACTTCTCTTTCTTTTGACTGTTCATAGACTAAAAGAATTTTGGGGATAGGTTATATAGGGGTGTTTAGCTGTCCTCACTGGTTTCCAAATAACTTCTCAATTTCCCTCTCATTCTCTTTCTTTCCTTTTCTTTTTCTTTCTTTTCTCTTTCCTCCTTTTTTCCTCTTTTCTGAGATGGGGTCTTGCTGTATTTTCCATTCTAGCCTCAAACTCCTGTGTTCAAGTGATTCTACTGCCTCAGCCTCCCAAGTAGCTGGGACTACGGAAAGTGCCACCTACTTTCAACTTCTCAATTTTAAAATGAGGTAGTACAGGAAGAACACAGTTGTAGAAACTTGTTTAGTTAGACTTTGACATATTTAACTTTTTAGGGGCTCTCTGCAGTTCATTAGTGTATGTGTATTGTGTGTGTCTGCTTTTGTTCTTGCAGATTTTCTTTGAATCTGAAAGTGTTCTAAAATTAAAAGATTATTTTGAAAAACCTGTATCAACAAACTTTCTTAGATTCTTGCTTACTTAGCTGTGGTGAATTGAACTTTAGATATCAAAGGTAACAACTAAGTTTCTAAACTACATTTCAGAGAAGAAACTTGCTGGTAACCTGAAGTCTGGCCAAGGACATTTAGCAGTTGTATTTTAGGGCTTTTGAAGATTTTTAAAAAGATTTTAAATCAACAGCACATATATCAAATGCAAATTTTTAAATAATTTAGTGTAATAAAGCCAGGCCATGTTAACTTTTCTATGTGCTTTTAATTCTTTTGGTTCTTTTTGGTGGCTGGTTTTTGTTTTTGTTTTTGTTTTTTTCCTGAGACAGGGTCTCACTAAATATTCCAGGCAGGCCTCATACTAACCACAGTCCTCCTTCCTCGGTCCCAAGTGCTAGGATTACAGGTGCACCACCATGCTTGTCATTTGATTTCTTTTATTGTTACTTGTAAAATAGTTCAGACTTATAAAATATTCTACAGCTGGGCATGGTGGCACACACCTATAATCCCAGCACTCAGGAGGCTGAGGTAGGAGGATCACTGTGAGTTTGAGGCCGGACTGGGCTACATAGCGAGACCCTGTCTCAAAAAACCAAAATAAAATAAATTAAAAAATAAAAATGTTCTAAAGAATACTGCAACAAATATTTGTGTAACCATCATCCCCAATTAAGAAATGAAGGGATGGGTATTGCTAGAGCCTCGTGTGGATTCCTTCACTTTACTCTTCCTTCCCCCTTACAGATAATTATTATCTTGTAAGACATGCCTTAGAAGAGATTTCTTTGACTTTATTACCAATGGAAAGTGCTTAGGTTATGTCTAATGTACGTACAATAATTTTGGTATAAAAAGGTTTATTTGCCTTGTTTCGTTTTTTCTTTTCTGGTTACTTTTCTCCTTCAAATAGCCTTCCTGGTGCAAGCCAGAATTTCCTTCATTTTTAAAGGCTCTTATGTGCATATACCATATTTTGTTTACTCATTTTTTGATGGACACTTGGGTTGCTTCCACATTTTAGGTTTTGTGAATAATGCTGTTGGGACATCAGTATGTAAATATCTCTTTGAAACTCTGTTTTAAATTTTTTTCATTGTTTAGCCAGAAATAGAATTGCTAGATCAAGTAATAATTCTTAATTTTTTTTTGAGGAGCTAACATCCTATTTTCAACAGTGACTATATCATCTTACGTTTCTACCAACAGTGCAGAAGTGTCCCAGTTCACCACATCTTCACCAATTGCTTATTATTGTATGTTTTCTTAAGGGTAGCCATGCTAGTAGAAGTAAAGTGTTATTTCTTTATAGTTTTGGTTTGCATTTCCCATCTTTGCATGTGCTTATCACCCATTTCTATATCTTTGAGAAAATGTCTATTTAAGTCCTTTGCCTATTTTTAAATTGGATTTTATTATTGACTTTTAGTTCTCTATATAATCTGGATATTAACCCCTTTCCAAATATATGAATATATGAATATATTTATGCTTGTATCCCATTCTGTGGATTGTCTTTATAAACCAAAGGCCCTCCTGCTGAGCTACATCCCCAGCTCAGTTTTTGTTTTTGTTTTTGTTTTTTTTTGGTGGGTACCGGGGGAACGACCTCAGGACCTCGCGCGCCAGCAGGCGCCCGTGCCGCTGAGCGATATCACCGGCCCCTTTTTCGTATGTGGGTTCCGGGAGTCGAACTCGGGCCCTCGTGCTTGCCGGGCAGGCGCTTAAGCCGCTGAGCCATCTCACCGGCCCCCCAGCTCAGTTTTTAAAAAACATCTTTCAGATGTTTTTATTATGCTCAAAATCTTTTTTTTTTTTTTTTTGGCTTTTAAACTTTAAAATTTTCCCTCATTTAATGACAGTCTAGTTACCATGACTAGGTCATTAAATGAATTAGTCACAAAATGAAGAATTGTGTATAGAATGTACATTACAATATTCAGAACAAAGAAATGGTCAAAGAAAACTCCAACTTGATGACTTTGCTTTTATTTGTGTAACTCTTACATGCAGTATTGTAGTGTATAACACAACATGAAATTGTACTGTATAGTATAATCAGCAAAAATTACAGTACTGTATTAAAAAGGTGCACTGTACCAAAAAATGACATAGAGGCTCTGTATGGTATACAGATATACAGAACTGTACAGAAGAAAAAGTTATAAATCCAAGCAGTTGTCAAACAGGTCATTAAACAAGAAATATCTGCACATGTTTGCAGTACATAATGTTTATATTTGTTGTGTGGAGTTGGTATATGTCAATAACGTATCTTAATTCCTTTTTCATCTCCTTTCCTTCCCCTCTCTGCCTTCCCTCCATCTCTTGATCCCTTTCCCATTTAAGAAAGATCTCTTGGCCCATTTTTTATTTTTTTTATTTTGAGGCAGGGTCTAAGTTGACTAGGCTAGGCTTGAACTTGCAATCTTCAGTCTCCTAGAGTGCTGGAATTATAGTCATGTGCCACCATGCCTGCTAATACTGTCTTTTGGTGCACAAATCTAAACATTTTTATGCAGTCCAATTTGTCTATTTTTGTTGTTGCTTGTGCCTTTGGTGTGACTTCCAAATCATTGCTAAATTCAGTGTCATGAAGTTTTTGCCCTGTCCTTTCTTCTGAGTTGTGTAGTTCTGGGTGTGTTTAGTCTTCAGCCCATTTTAAGTTAACTTTTGTATACAGTGTTAGATAAGGGTCCAACTTCTTTTTTTTTTAATTAATTAATTTATTTCTTTTTGATACAGTCTCACCGTGTAGTTTTTTTGTTTTTTGTTTTTTTTTTTGTGGGTACCGGGGGGTCGACCTCAGGACCTCGCGCGCCAGCAGGCGCCCGTGCCGCTGAGCGATATCACCGGCCCCTTTTTCATATGTGGGATCCGGGAGTCGAACTCGGGCCCTCGCACTTGCCGGGCAGGCGCTTAAGCCACTGAGCCATCTCACCGGCCCTTCGCCGTGTAGTTTTGAACTCACTATGTAGCCCAGGCTGGCCTTTGCTATCCTCCTGCCTCAGCCTCCCGAGTGCTGGGATTACAGGCATGCACCACCACGCCCAGCCAACTTCACTCTTTTGCATGTGGTTGTCCAGTTTAATGGTCTTGTTACCCTTGTCAAAACTACTTTGCCTATATATGAGAGGATTTCTTTTTGGGTTCTGTTCTCTTCTCTTTGTCTGTATTTCTGTCTTTATGCTTGTACCACACAGCTTTTATTTTTATTTTTATTTTTGTGTCTTTTTGAGACGGTTTCACTATGCAGTTTAGACTGGCCTTGAACTCACTTTGTAGCCCAGGCTGGCCTCAAACTCACAAAGAGCCTCCTGCCTCAGCCTCCTGAGTGCTGTTTTTACAGGCGTGTGCCACCATGCCCAGCTCTTACCACACAATTTTGATTACTGTACCTTTGTGGTAAATTTTGAAATCTGTGTGCATCCTCCAGGGCCTTCACACTGAGCTACATCCAGCCCTGTTATTTTTTATTTTGAGACAGGGTCTTGCGAAATCTCTAAGTCGCCTAGACTGAGCTCAAACTTGTGATTCTCCCTCCTCAGCCTCCCAGAGTGCTGGGATTACAGGTGGTTTTTGTTGATGTGTTTTTCTTTTTGTTTTGTTTTGTTTTGTTTTGTTTTTTTGTGATACTGAGGATTTAACCAAGGAGTGCTGTACCACTGAATTACATCCTCAGCCTTTTTGTTGTTGTTTTTAGTGTGAAGTAAGTAGCTACATTTATTGAAGATCATGGGGCAGTAGCAGCAGGAACAGGCAGAAGGCAAAGCAGGTAAAAAGGGAGCCCTTTGTATTTTTGAGACAGGGCCTGAAATGATTCAGGTTGCACTGGAGCTCCAATCTGCCTGCCTCAGCCTACCAAGTAGGTGGGATTACTAGTAGGTGCCACCACACTCAGCTGTCTCCTCTGTTTTTTCCCCACAGTCCATCTAGCTAAAGGCTTATCAATTTTGTTATTTTTTTAAATTAATCTTTTGTCTTCTCTCTTTAATCTTTATATTTACTTCCTCTTGTCTTGAGATGACTTTGTTCTTTTTCTAGTTTCTTAAATTGTAAAGTTAGGATGTTGATATGAGATCTTTGTTTGGTTTTGGCTTTGGTTTTTTGAGACCTTCTTACCATGTTGTCCAGGTTTGCCTTTAACTAGCTACGTATCCCAGGCTGGCCTCGAACTCGAGATCTTTTTGTCTCAACCTCAGGAGTGCTGAGACTAAAGGCATGCTCCTCCATGCCTTGCTGTGATCTTGGGTTATTTTTGTTTTGCCTTGCCGTGCCCGGGATGGAACTCAGGGTGTTGGGCATGAAAGGCCTGGACTCCACCACTGAGCCACACCCCTACAAGCTTATTTTTTTAATGTAAGGACTTGTAGGTATAAATTTCCCTCTTAGCCATGTTTTTGTTGCATGCTAGCAGTTTTGGTTGGTATGTTGTATTTTCATTTGTATTTATCTCTAAATATTTTTAAATTTCCCTTGTGATTTCTTCAATTGTCATTGAAGCACATACACATTTTTAAAATGTGCGTACTTTGCTTTTCATCTCAAATTCTTTGCAATTTCTGTTCTGTCTGCCAGAAAAGCCTTTCCATCAAAATATCCACATGGCTAGCTTCCTTACATTTCATATTCTAGTGAAATATCATCTTCATCTGAGAAGCATTTCCTAGCCACCCTAAAATAGAACCTACCTGTCTTCCTCCATCATCACTTTTTTTTTTTTTTTCTTTTTGAGACAGGTTCTCGCTATGTAGTGCAGGCTGGCCTTGATCTCTTGCTTTATTCTCTGCTATATTCCCATTGTCTATCTGTAATAAGTACTTGATGACTTTTTGTGGAATGAACGAAATTAGCACTTCTCCACAGGACAAGAATTTCTTCTTCTTCCTTTTTTTTTTTTTTTTTTTTTTTTTGCTCTGAGAATTGAAGCCAAGGCCTTACACATGCTAGAAAAAGTGTTCTTCCACTAATACATAACTCCAGCCCAGAGATTTTTTATTTATTTTCCTCAATTTCCCTTCCCTCACCATTTTCTTTCTCTTCCTTCCTTCCTTTTTTTTTTTTCCCCCTGGTCTTTTTGAGACAGGTTTTCACTGTGCAGTTCAGGCTGGCCTTGAACTCACTCTGTAGCCCAGGCTGGCCTCACAGCGATCCTCCTGCCTCGGCCTCCTGAGTGCTGGGATTACAGGTGTACGTGGCTCCTCACCATTTTCATTGTTTGAGCTTTTACATAACCACAGTGATGCCAACAAATTGATAAATTGATTTACCAGATCAATTTCTGAATAGAAAGGTCTGAGTAGGAAAACAGCAGCTTGGCAGTACTGTTTCTGGTAGTCCTTAACATTCCTCTCGAGAGTTTTCGATAAATTTTAGCGATGTGTGATCCCTATGAATTTCCAACTACTCAGTCCTGACAACTTGAATGTTGATTTATTCAATAACTTAATCCCATGTCCAGGCAAGAGATTAGGAATGCCAGGAATAATAGACTAATTGAAAAAGATTTAGCCACATGAGGGCATTTTGCTCTGCTTGATAATACTCTTGGCCTACCTCAGTGTAAGTTAGCTTTGACTTGGTTTTTGTTGAACTCTTAATACTGCACATACATATGGGTTTTAATAAGCATTAGTACAGTTGGCAAATGACAGCATTACTAGGTATTACCTGGGAGTTAAGTTTACTGAGATAACAAATTGGTCTTCTGACAGCTCAAAAATATGCTAGGGATTCATGTATGTCAGGAAAGTTTAGGTACCGTATTCTGAAATGGCAACTTGGTTTGTCTAGTGATGAAGGGAAGATGATTTCTTATTTGGCCCTTCCTTCCAGGATGTCTGTTACTTACTGGGGAAAATGAACTCAGGTCAAGAGATTGCTTCCTTTGGCTCAGCTATGTATCAAATACATATGGTATGGATTCTACTCTGGACTGTGATTCTTTTTAATTTTCCTGTCATTCCTCTGATGATGACATTTATTAGTGGTTTAGCAAATACTTGAGAGCCTATTATGTGCTAAGTGTTGTAGTGGACACTGGGGAAATAATAAACAGTTTTTTTTCTCTACATGTCTGAGATCTATTAGGAAACGCTGACAAATGATTTTAAGACAGGTGATGTTTAGAAAGAGTATATAAAGTGTGCTGTAGGAAGGTACAGCAGAATTTTAATGTGGTCTTCGTTGGGGCAGGTGAGGGAAGGAAATGGGATAGGAAGGATTCCCTAATGAGTAATGTTTTAAACTAATACCTCTTAGACACTGCGGAAGTAGTGATCAAGTAGAGATCAAAAGTAGTAGTGATCAAGTAGTGATCAGAAAACCACTGATCCCTCTGCTTGGGCAGTGTAGCCCTTCTGTGTCTGTTTCATTTGAAAAATGGAGAGCTGGGCATGGTGGCACATGCCTGTAATCTCAGCGCTCAAGAGGCGGAGGCAGGAGGATTGCCATGAGTTCCAAGCTAGGCCAGCCTGGGTTACATAGCGACACCCCGTCTCAAAAAAAAAAGAAAAAAAAAGGGAGAGAGAGAGAGAAATGGAGCCAGTAAGTTGTGAGGATGAAGTGAATTAGTACATGTTACTTTAATAAGCAGTTGGGAAAATGAGCACCTGGCACATAGAAAGTGCTCGACATATTAGCCATTAGTTTTATTTTGTGCCAGATATCCACCAAAAAGTTAGAATTTTGAGTACAAAGCTAACATGTTCTTTCTACTATATCATAATCAAATTTGATCAGATTTTAAGAATAGTGGAAATGAAATTCTGAAAAATAAGTGTAGCATTTTTTACAACTTAAATTCATTCTTTCTTTTTTCTTTTTTTCTTTTTTTTGAGACAAGATCTCACTATGTAGTTCAGGCTGATCTTAAACTCACTATGTAGCCCAGGCTGGCCTTGAACTTTTGGTAATCCTCCTGCCTCAGCCTCCCATGTGCTGGGATTATAGGCAGACACTACCACACCTCGAATAATTTAAATTCTTTTAACATTTTCTTAAAGATGTATTTATGGGAACTGAGACCCTTATAATTGTACTCTGTTTTAACAGTATCATTTAATATCCATTTAATCCCAGTCAATAACAGTATAGTCACAATTTTACATTCACATTTGTCTTGACTAATGCAGTTAATGAAAATGTCCTTGGTAACCTACTAAGAGTTCTTAAGTAACTTTGTGCATTTTTTTTTGTAGACCATTTAACTTGGCAGAGCGGAAAGCTAATGCCCACTCAGTAGTAGAATGTGATCAAACACGGAAAGAAGTTAGTGTTCGAACTGGAGGACTGGCTGATAAGAGCTCAAGGAAAACGTATACTTTTGATATGGTACTTAACTACCTCTTTTTTTTTTTATGTGGGTACTGGGAGTCAACCTCAGGACCTCACACTTGCCAGCAGGCGCTTATACTGCTGAGCCATCTCACCGGCCCCTTAACTATTTCTTAAAAGGGTGCTACTAGTTGATTATCTATTACTGTAAAGTAATCCTAACATACACATTTCCCCTGGAAAATGGTGTACCATTATGAATTTCAGTTGGTTCTTTGAGTTTTCATGATTTATAGTGGGCTGAATTACTTAATTATATATCACAAGCAAAAATTAATTAACATGAATAATTTGTTTTTTTTCTTTAAGATGTCTTTTAAAAATTTTTTTTTTTAGGTTTTTGGAGCATCTACCAAACAAATTGATGTTTACCGAAGCGTTGTTTGTCCAATTCTGGATGAAGTTATAATGGGCTATAATTGTACTATCTTTGCGTAAGCCGGACATTATTTTTCAAGTTGATGAAAAAGTTTAGATGTGTGTATTTAATTTTGATGTAACACTTTTTTAAATCTTGACAGATACGGCCAAACTGGTACTGGAAAAACCTTTACAATGGAAGGTGAAAGGTCACCTAATGAAGCATATACTTGGGAGGAGGTATTGTTTGTAACATAATTTTATCTCTAATGTGGCAGAAATCTAGCTGAATAAAACATGTTCTGGGCCTCTGTCTTGAAATACAGAGTGTCAGATTACCCATGTCAGACATAAACTACTATAGTAAAATTAAAATATATGGTAGGGATGGGGGTGAGGGCACATGCCTGCAATCCCAAAATGTCAGAGGCTGAGGCAAAAGGATCTTAAGTTTGAGGCCAGCTTGGGCTACATAGCGAGTTCAAGGCTACCCTGGACTATGCTATGTAAAGAGACCCTTTTTCTTTTTCTTTTTTTTTTTTTTTTTTTTTTTTGAGGTAGGGTCTTGCTATGTAGTTCAGGCCAGCTTTAAACTCACTATGTAGCCCAGGCTGGCCTCAAACTTGCAGCGATCCTTCTGCCTCAGCCTCCCAAGTGCTGGGTGGTGTGCACCACCATACCTGACTGAGAGACTGTTTTTTTTTGTTTTTTTTTTTTTAATAGTCTCTTTGGGAAAGAAGATCAACATATAGGGCACAGTTGAGGTGGTAAAAAGAGAAGTCTCTCTGGGACAGAATTATTGGAGCAAAGTGCAGTGGTCCCCCCTTATTTGTGTGGGACCTAAGACTTCCATTGGATGCCTAAAACAGTAGATAGTGCCAAACCCTATATGCTCTATGTTTTTTCCTGTATATATATACTATGATGAAGCTAATTTATAAATAAGGTATAATAAGAAATTAACAACAGTGTTTAATAATAAAATATAACAATTATAACAATATACTGTAATAACAGTTATATGAATATGGTTGCAAAATACCTTAAGTAAATAATGGTTACTTGAATGCTAGCATTCTTTTTTTTTTTTTAATGTGGGTACCGGGAGTCGACCTCAGGACCTCGTGCTTGCCAGGCAGGCACTTATGCCGCTGAGCCATCTCACCGGCCCATCACTAGCATTCTGATACCGGAAGAGTTGATCTGGTAACCAATAGGGCTGCCACGTGACTAACAGCAGGGAACATATAGTATGGATATGCTGGACAATGGGGTCATTTCGTGTCCCTAGCTGGATGATGCAAGATTTCATCATTCATGCTACACACAAAGGTGCACAGTCAGCTAAGCTTTGTGGCACATCCCTGTCCTCCCAGCTACTCAGCAGACTGAGGCAGGATGATCACAAGTTTGAGGCCAGTTTAAACAATTAAGCAAGACTGTGTCTCAAAATTTTAAAAAGGGTTGGAGATGTAGCTCAGTGGTAGAGTGCTTGCCTAGCTTTTGCAAGACTATATTTTCAGTCCCTAGTACCGCTCACACACATCAGTCCTGACAGGTGCAGGATTAAAACTTAGTAATTGTTGATTTATGGAGCTTTCCATGGAATATTTTTAGACTATAGTTAACTGTAAGTGAAACTACAGAACATAAAAAGAAAAAGTTATGTAAAGTAGCTTGGTTCAGTTGGTATCTGTGCAGTTCTCAGGTAAGAAGATAACGTGAGAGGTTTAAAGAATACTATTGAGGGCCGGTGAGACGGCTCAGCGGCTTAAGCGCCTGCTTTGCAAGCGCGAAGGCCCGAGTTCGACTCCCGGAACCCACATACGAAAAAGGGGCCGGTGATATCGCTCAGTGGCACGGGCGCCTGCTGGCGCGTGAGGTCCTGAGGTCGTCCCCCCGGTACCCACAAAAAAAAAAAAAATACTATTGAGCAAATTAATGTGTTTTTAAGTTGCTTTGGCGTACGGTTGTCCCTTCGTATCCATGGGGGTTTATACAGGGTAACTGCCCCTTCTCCTCTGCCCATACCAAAAACTCACAATGCTCAGATCTCTTAAATGGTACTGTATTTGCATAAAATCTTTGTCCATCCTCCCATATACCTAAATCATCTCTACATTACTTACAATACCTAATACAATGTAAATACTATATAAACAGCTCTTATACTATATTGTTTAGGAAATAATGATAAGAAAGAACACTACATGCTCAGTATAGATGCAACATTTCAAATGTTTTTCTATACATGGTTGGTAGAATGCAGAAACCAGTGGATCTGGAGAGCTGACTGTACTTATGTTTAAACATACTTTAAAGGAGACCGTTATATGTGTTTTATCTGCTGCTGTAAATGCCACTTTTCCTTTGTTTTAATCCTTATTTAACATTGTGATTTCAGGATCCCTTAGCTGGTATAATTCCACGTACACTTCATCAAATTTTTGAGAAGCTTACTGATAATGGTACTGAATTTTCAGTCAAAGTGTCTCTGTTGGAAATCTATAATGAAGAACTTTTTGATCTTCTTAATCCTTCTTCTGATGTTTCTGAGAGATTACAGATGTTCGATGATCCCCGTAACAAGGTAACTCAGTCTTATAAAATGGAATGTTTCCAAATTTTAATGGGTGAGGCTTTAAGAAGTCAGTGTAGTTTTTTGTTATTATTGTAGTTTTTTTAACCAGTTTAATGGAATGTTCTTTTGCTCTTTGGTCAGAGAGGAGTGATAATCAAAGGTTTAGAAGAAATTACAGTACACAACAAGGATGAAGTCTATCAAATTTTGGAGAAGGGAGCAGCAAAAAGGACAACTGCAGCAACTTTGATGAATGCGTACTCCAGGTCAGAAGGCCATGTTCCATTTCTTTTTTTTTTTTTTTTTATGGCAGGATCTCATGTAGTTCAGGTTGACCTTGAGTTCACTGTGTAGTCCAGGCTGGCCTCGAACTCGCCATGTTCTTCCTGCCACAGCTTCTCAAGTGCTGGGCTACAGGCATGTGCCACCATTCTTGGCTTATTTTTTATTTTGAGGTAAGGTTTTGCTATGTCACTAAGTTGCCCAGATGAGGCTTCACCTTTTGATCCTCCGGCCTCAGCCTCCCAGAGTGCTTTGATTACAGGCTTGCACTGCCACACCTGGGTCAATTCTTTATTTGAAAATGACTTCATTTAAAATGTTCAGAGATACATGGTTACTAAAACTGGCTTTTTGGGGGGAGAAAGGGACAAATTTCTTTTCCCTAAATGTCTTCCACTGAAATATAAAATTCCTACTCCATAAATTTGTATGATTTAGGAACTCCTTTTTTCGTATATGTAGACTTGAGTAAAGATCACTTTTTATGAATGTGTGTCATAAAGGAAGGAAAAATTAATTCATTTCCCCATTGACTTCTGTGCTTAATTGCATTAATTCTATAATCCTGGATTAGAGATTAGTAGGTGGTGATAGAAAACCATGAGATGAATATTATAACTTAGACTTGTAGTTTCATTTATGGCAATCTTTGTACTTTCTCCCTTTCTGTAACTTAAAGTGATTTAAATAATTTTTATAATAAGCATACTCTGGTGGGTGTGGTAGTACATACCTGTAATCCCAGCTACTCTGGAGTCTGAGGCAGGAGAATTGCAATTCTAGGCCACATGGGGCAGCCGAGTGAGACCCTGTCTCAAATAAAAAAGAAAAAGGTCTAGGGATATAGGTCAGTTCAAGGCCCCAAGTTCAATCACCAGTACTGCCAAAAAAAAAAAAAAGAAAAAAAAAGCTACTTATAAAACTTTTTAAATAGCATGAAAAGTATAAAGGGAAAAATTAAAAGTTACCATATTCTCAACCAATTGTTAACAACAGTAACAATCATAATAATGATATTTACCAATGGCCATTGATACGGAAAGAAAGATGTCTTTGAGCATCTAATTTTTGTCTGTAAGACAAAGTAAAATCTGAATGTCAGTATTTAGCATAAGCTGTACTTTTGAGCTGGTTGTGTTTGTGTTTGTGTGCGTCTGCTACTAGAATTGGACCCAGGGCCCTATGACTGCTAAGGAAATGCTCTACTACTGAGTTATATCCCCAACCTTTTTAAAATTAGATTTGGGGGCAGGGGCCTCAAACTGTCAATCCTTCTGCCTCAGCCTCCCTAGTAGCTAGAATTATATTTATGTGCCACCACACCTGGCACTTTTTTTTTTTTTTTTTTTTTTTTTTGTGGGTACCGGGGGGTCGACCCCAGGACCTCACGCGCCAGCAGGCGCCCGTGCCACTGAGCGATATCACCGGCCCCTTTTTCGTATGTGGGATCCGGGAGTCGAACTCGGGCCCTCGTGCTTGCCAGGCAGGCGCTTAAGCCGCTGAGCCATCTCACTGGTCCTACACCTGGCACTTTTGAACACTTTAGATTCTAGCAGGGATTATTTTAGTAATCTGCTATTTACTATTTGTGCTGTTGAGGAAGAGGAATTACCTATTTCTGATGACTTTCTCAAAGCAGAGGAATGTACTTACACAGCAGTTGACACAGATGGGGAGTAATCTGATGGCTTGCCTAGTACTATTTGAATTTGTGGTAATGACGTATTAGAAGTGGTTCTTAGGAATACGGTAACTGATTGGGAGCCTTCATCTCTGAAACAGCAAGCAACTGCCTGACCATGCCCCATATCCAGCTTTCAGAGGTGCCTGAAAATTCTAGATCTAGGTCTTTTAGTGTATTTCCAAGTAACTTATTAGAGTGTCCCCTGCAGGCAGTATGTGCAAGACAGCAAAAACCTAAGCATTGTTCTTTCACCTCCTATCTTCCAAAATCTTATCACTATCTCCTATTTAATAATACTGTTTGTCTAGCCTTGTGGATTTAGATCTTTCTTTACTGTTTTTAGTATTTTAGAGGAAGCAAATAATGTTTTACATTGTAATGAATGGGCAAATTTATCTTATTTTCTAGTCGTTCCCACTCAGTTTTTTCTGTTACAATACATATGAAAGAAACTACAATTGATGGAGAAGAACTTGTTAAAATTGGAAAGTTGAACTTGGTAAGCCTTTACCTTAATATCACTGTTTAGTTCTTGTTGACCTCATAGAGCAGCTCGCAATTTTGTACTTACAGATGGTGTGTTGGTAGTAACTTGGTTGTTGACTTCATAGTGGGAGAAGAAATTTGTTATAGAAAATTAATTTTGCTGGATATTTAGCACATTATGTGTAATGTAAGATGAAAATCTTGGAATCCAAATCCCGTGGATTGACTTTTTATTTTTAAAATTCAAGGTTGATCTTGCAGGAAGTGAAAACATTGGCCGTTCTGGAGCTGTTGACAAGAGAGCACGGGAAGCTGGAAATATCAATCAATCCCTGCTGACTTTGGGAAGGGTGATTACTGCTCTTGTAGAAAAAACACCTCATGTTCCTTATCGAGAATCTAAACTAACTAGAATCCTCCAAGATTCTCTCGGGGGCCGCACCAGAACATCTATAATTGCAACAATTTCTCCTGCATCTCTCAATCTAGAGGTAAACCCTTTGAAAAGAAACTGTAAGTATAGGAGCTATAATTCTTATTTAGCTATCACATATTTTAAAAGTTTGTTTTGGGGGCCAGTGAGCATCAGCAGCATAAGCGCCTGCCTGACAAGCATGAGGTCCTGAGTTCGACTCCCAGAACCCACATAAAGGAAAAAAGGGGCCGGTGATATCACTCAGCGGCACAAGCACTTGCTGGCAAGCGCGAGGTCCTGAGGTCAACTCCTGGTACCCACATTAAAAAAAAAAAAAAAAAGTTTGTTTATTGGCTTCATTCATTTTATACTGTAGTGTAAAAGAATTTGGACATTGCGTATGGGCATATCTTAAAGGATACTACAAAAACAGTTAATTTGTAATTATTTAATGACTTTTCTACACTGTCTTCAAAGAGAATTACTTTGGATCATTAGCAGTGACTGGTTTGTGGGGATTTCCCTGAGGTCTTAGAGTGGGTCAGGTGAATGCTGGTATTATGAAGGTTGCGTAGATAGCTCCGAAATTGAGGTTGAATATGTGGAAACAGAGGGGAAAACCTAGAGATCTAGCAAAGACAATAAATCTGCTGTTATTGTTATCATCTGCTTTAAATGGTATTAGAAAAGATTTTAGGTCTTCAACTCCTCTTTCATTTAAAAAATTTATTGGGATATAATTCATTTGCCATAAAATCTATTCATGTAAAATATGTTAATTCAATGATTTTACTATATTCAGAGTTATGCAACCATCACTAAAATCTAAGTTTAAAACATTTTTATTGGCTGGGTATAGTGGCACATGCCAGTAATCTCAGCACTCAGGGGCGTGAGGCAGGAGGATTGCTGCGAGTTCGAAGCCAGCCTGGGCTATGTAGTGAGTCCAAGGGCAGTCTGACCTACATAGCGAGACCCTGTCTCAAAAAAAAAAAAAAAAAAACCACCAAAAAACATTTTTATCACCCCAAAATCATTACCAGTAAACACTTTTCATTCTCTCTACTCAATACTAATTACTACTTTTGGGGGGATGGAGAGGATGTAGAGGATGAAACGGAGGCCCTCTTTCCTGCTAGGCAATTGGTCTATTACTGAGCTACATGACGAGCTCGTGCTCGCTCGCTCTGTATTTATTTAAGGCAGGATATTGCCAGTTTGCCCCTGCTGCCCATGAGCTTGCGATCTGAGTCGTTGGAAAGTTAGGCATGTACCACAACACCTAACTTTATAACTACTTTTTATATCTATAGATTTGCCTTTCTGGACATTTCATATAAATGGAATACTACAGTATTCCAGTTATATGTGTTTTTATGACTGGCTTCTTTGATTTAGCATGTGTTGTCAAGGTTCATCCATGTCATAATATGTACTCATTCCTTTTTATGAGTGAATGTTATTTCATTATATGGATTTGTTCATTTGTTAAATTAATTGAATTTAAGGCTAATCCAAAGGTAAAGATTATTGGATCAAAATATCATAAGGAAAAGTTGAAGAGAAAGAATAAAAGATAAATTGAACAGAAGGATAAGAGGGAAGTTGTTGAAAAAGGAGGATAAAAAGTTAGGTATAATAGTCATGCGTTCGTGTGTGTGCTACTGGAGATTGAACGTAGGGCCTTTTATACCTCTAGTGTTTTTTTAGTTTTTCACTTTGAGACAGGGTCTTGCTGAATTGTTGGACTGGAACTTAAGATCCTCTTGCCTCAGTCTCCTACAGTGCTGGAATTACAGGCCAGCCTACATGTAGTATTCTTAATACATTTTTAGATTAGATATAACCATACGTTATTACTTATAAGTTATGTAGTACATTGTAGATGATAGAACTACATTATTCTCACGAAGTCTTCAGTAATTGACTTTTGTTTTCATGACAGGAAACTCTGAGTACATTAGAGTATGCTCATAGAGCAAAGAACATACTGAATAAACCTGAAGTTAATCAGAAACTCACCAAGAAAGCTCTTATTAAGGTAATTGTGAATTTTTGTGGGGTAATGTGATCTTGTTTGACAAATGTGAAAATAACAAACTGAAACAGATAATTGTTAAATGATATTTGTTAGATTTCCTATATTAGGCATTTTTTTGTTATTGTTATTATTTAGGTGGGGTCTTACTATAATCTTTCCAGTAGCTGGGCCTGACAAAAGGTTTTTTGTCCTTGTTACTACTACAGTGCTGGAGATAAAACCCGGGACCTTGTGGTTCCTCTTGCTAGGCAAATGCTGTACCACTGAGCTATGTCCGGCCCTTAAAAGGAAGTTTTACATGTATTGAGTATGTGTAAAGGAGCTTTGAAGGGCATTGAAAGACTGTTTCTAAACAAATTAGTTTTGATTGAAAAGTATAGTTATAACTTTCTATTATACTTTTCATGTTTCATTTGTTGCATATACTCCCCAAACTGTCTGGAAAACAGTACTGAGTTGACACCTATATCCTGCCTCTTGTGTAGGAGTATACAGAAGAGATAGAGCGCCTGAAACGAGATCTTGCTGCTGCCCGTGAGAAAAATGGAGTGTACATTTCTGAAGAAAATTTTAGGTAAGCCTTTGTCTATAGAGTTAATTTCCAAATATAAGCATTTTCTAATAACATGTGGTTTGAAGTAGAATTTACTTATGTACCAATAAGTAAAATGTCTCTAATGCCTCTAAATGCTTTTTTTGGTTTTGACATTAAATAGTAATCACCCAGCACTTGGGAGAATTGCCATGAGTTTGCAGCCAACCTGGGCTACATAGTGAGACCTTGTCTCAGTACCCCCTCCAAAATAAAATAAATAATAGTTATCAAACAAATTTTAGGAACAACTTTGTATGTGGGTGAGGCTTGTGGACTTGCGGGTTTACTGTGAAAAGGTGGTTTTTTTCTTAGTTGGATTTTTTTCTTTTGGGCATGGCCTTTTAGCTTTTTCCTGCGAAGACTCACCCTGTCTGCTGCTTAGAGATTATTCTGGCTGCTGATATTTAGTGAGCATAAGGGCTGAGGTTCCCAACATTCTATATGTAGATGTTCACAGAAATTCCTGTTTCCAGACCCCTACCTCACTCCTAACTCCCCGCTGTGTTCAGTCAGAGTGAAGCTAGAAGTTCTTACACAGTTGCTGTAGTCAGTGGCTGTCAAGGAAGGGGGAAACTTGCCCCCTAGAGGACATTCAGTAATGTCCAGAGAGGTTTTTTTTTGTTGTTTTGTTTTTTTTTGTGGGTACGGGGGGTCGACCTCAGGACCTCGCACGCCAGCAGGCGCCCGAGCCGCTGAGCGATATCACCGGCCCCCTTTTCCATATGTGGGTTCCGGGAGTCGAACTCAGGACCTCGCGCTTGCCAGGCAGGCGCTTACGCCGCTGAGCCGTCTCACCGGCCCCATGTCCAGCGAGTTTTGTGGGGTTTTTTTTGTAGTACTGAAAAATTGAACCCAGGGTCTTAACTTTGGCTACATCCCCAGTATTTTATTTAGGTTTCTTTCTTAAGACATAGTCTCACTAAGTTATCCAGGTGTGAATCGAGCCTGTGATGGTTTTGCGTCAGTCTCCCAAGTGCTTCCGATTGTAGGCACCTGCCACTGTGCCTTGCGGAGGCATTTTTTGATTACAGTGGCAAAGGTTAGGATGTGCTACTGGCATCTAGTGGACAGATCGGGAATGTTACTAAACATCCTAAAATGCACAGGAGATCCCCACAATAGAGAATTATCTGGTACAAAGTGTCAGTGGTGCTATGGCTGAGAAATTGCTCTAGAGAATAATCCTTTGATCTCATGAGAGTTTATGTGGTGGTGTGATAGTGATATTTGTGTTGGGGGGATGGTATTGCTCGCTACATAACTTTAATTAAGTCCTGTAGGTATTTTTAGCCCCTAATCTCACCCCCTCCTTTTGTCATACTGCAGGCCTGCAAGTCTCAAGCTTTTCCCACAATCGGGTTAGGAATTATCACTTTTGTATTCCATATCCCGGACTGCAGACACTTAGATTATACAGAATCCTCCCAATCTCTATTTTAAGTTAGTTATAGTCTTCTGTTGGCTTTTCACCTACTCAATTTTAATAACACACTCCCATGTTTTCCCCTTCATAGGTAAAGATTTGAGTTTCAGAATGGAGGTCAAAAAAAAAAAGTTACATTTAAAACAAAGACTGAGAATACATTTGTTCTTTGTAGTTTGTATTTATTGCTTACCAATACCAAGGTGTCGTTATGATGGTAATAAGTGGTGGCGACAAGTTTAACTGTCATCATTGCATTATACAGTATTCTGATATTTTGTGGGATTTAGAAAAAATGTTAACCGTTGGACTGTGTTTTAGAACCATGAGTGGAAAATTAACTGCTCAAGAAGAGCAGATTGTGGAATTGATTGAAAAAATTGGTGCTCTTGAGGAGGAACTAAGTAGGGTAAGTATCAAAACAATATTCAACATTATGTAAAAAGCAAATATTAAAAGAAAATGTTAGAATGTGAAGGACTGATACTTTGTCTTTTTTGAAAGATTTTTTTTCTTGTTGACTCATTTGAAAGTGTGTTGTATCGTAATTTTACTGTCATCAATGATAATGAAAAGGTTTTCTATTTTGACACATATTAATACACTGTTATAAGAAATTATAGCTGGGCATTGCTAAATTACTGGGATATGGTCTGAAATGCATTGTTAGGTCTGATTTCATTGTTTTGCAGACATCATAGATTATATTTATACAAGCCTATATAAACTAAACATAAACATGCGCATTTACCTAGACCTGCCCGAGGTGAAAATCATCAATGTTACCATCTTCCACCTCCACAGCTTGTCTCACCAGATTCAGGGTCAGGAACACATGGAGCTGTCCCCTCCTATCATAACAATGTCTTCTGCAGTCCCTCTTGAAGGATCTTTATGCATGAGTCTTTTTTTTTTCCAATCAGATTTTATTGGTACATTTTAGATATACAAAATGCTCACATTCATCATAGAGAATTTGTACCTTTACCAGATATAACTTGTTTTTCTTTCCCATTCCCCTACCCTCCCTTCAACCCCTCCTCCCCTCCCCATTTACAAAAGCTTTGTTTCCATATTTTCCTTCTTTTTTATACAGTTAACTTTTTTTTTTTTTTTTTTTTTTTTTGAGGCAGGATCTCACTGTGTAGTTCAGGCTGGCCATGAGTTCACTGTGTAGCCCAGGCTGGCCTCGAACTCAGGGCGATCCTCCTGTCTCAGCCTCCCAAGTGCTGGGATTATAGGCATGCACCACCACGCCCGGCAACATTTTTTTTTTTTTTTTAAGTAGAAGTACACTCTAAAGTAATGATAAAAAGTATAGAAAATACATAAACAAGAAACACAGTAGCCTAGTATTATTACCAAGTATTATGGTCTGTTTATATTGTATGTGTTACTGTTTTATACAATAGTAGCTTTGTTTATAGCATCACTGAAACATATGAGAAATACATTTGCTAAGACATTATGACAGCTCTGGTATCACTGGGTGATAGAATTGCTCCATTACAAGTGTTTTTTTTTTCTCTTGACTGTTCAGGGAGTCAAACCCAGGGCCTGTGTATACTAGGCAAGCACTCTAACACTAACTGCTGGCTCCATTATAATGTTATAGGCCCATTCTTATGTACACAGTCTGTTGTTGACTAAAATGCCATTACGTATCAAACGTAAGATTTTGTTCAAGCTATGAAACCTGAACGCTGAAGAGTTTTCATTAACATGTTTATCAGACGAAGCAGTCTAGATAGATAGATGATGGTTAAAAAAATAAAGTAGGCAGATGTAGTGGAGCACGCCTGTCTGTAATCCCAGTCCTCCGGGAGGGTGAGGCAGGAGGAGTGCACGATCTAGTACTACCTGGGAAATTTAACATTTACCAAGACCCTGTGTCAAACTAAAAAATAAAAATGACTAGAGATATAGCTCAGTGTGAAGGCACTGGATTAAAAAATGAAATTAAAAATTTATAGAAAGGGAAAAATGTTTAATGTATCATATTTAGGTTACAGAGTTATTTATGGATAATAAAAACGAACTTTACCAGTGTAAATCTGACCTGCAAAATAAGACACAAGAACTTGAAACTACTCAGAAACATTTGCAAGAAACTAAATTGCAACTTATTAAAGAAGAATATATCTCATCAGCTTTGGAAAGCAATGAAGAGAAACTTCATGATACTGCCAGCAAGGTTTGTCTGTCAATTTAAAGTACACTTTTACTATCTCATCCATATTTTTCTCTTTGGAGGTGCTGACTTAAAAACAAAAATGAGGGCCAGTGAGATTGCTCAGCGGCATAAGCACCTGCCTGGCAAGCGCAAGGTCCTGAGTTCGACTCCCGGTACCCACATATGAAAAAAGGGCCAGTGATATTGCTCAGCGGCTCCGGCGCCTGCTGGCACACGAGGTCCTGATTTTGACCCCCGGTACCCACACAAAAAAATAAAATAAAATAAAATGAAAACAAACCACATCTGGACTTTTGAAAATGGAGCACGAGGGCCGGTGAGATAGCTCAGCAGCATAAACGCCTGCCTGGCAAGCGCAAGGTCCGGAGTTCAACTTCCGGAACCCATATAAAGGAAAAAAAGGGCCAGTGATATTGCTGAGCAGCACAAGCGCTTGCTGGCAAGTGCGAGGTCCTGAGGTCAACTCCCAGTACCCACATAAAAAAAAAAAAAAAATAGAGGACGACTTTGTATTTGGTGGACATTTAGAGTAATGATATCGAATGATTAAAACTAAACAGCCATTAAGAATTTAGTAGTTTCTGGCTGGGGATGGTGACACACACCTGTAAGCCCAGCACTCAGGCTGAGGCAGGAGGATTGCCACAAGTTTGAGGCTAGCCTGGACTACATAGTGAGACCCTATCTCAAAAAACAAAATCAAACAAAACAAAAAGAATTTAGTAACTTCTAATGGAGGAAGGTATTCAAAGTATTAAATTTTTTATTAGGCTATTAGGTGTACTTTTGAGAACATGGCAAAGTACAGCAGGAATAAAATTTGTGAGGAAGTATAATTACTGCAATAACTTTGCAAAATCACATTTTTTTTTTACATAGATGGCTATGAAAGGAGAAATAAACATTCCTGGGCATCTGGATAGGTTAACATAAGAGTAAATATTTCTTTTGATACAGTATCTAAAACTTACTAGTTCTCACTAGGAGAAATCCTTACATCACTCAGATATTGTCAACATTTTTTTTTTTTTTTTTTTTTTTTTTTTTTTTTTGAGACAGGATCTCGCTATGTAGTTCAGACTGGCCTCGAACTCACAATGTAGCCTAGGCTGGCCTCAAACTCACAGCGATCCTCCTGCCTCAGCCTCCTGGATTGTTTTTATCTTAACATTAATTTTAAAATTTCTTATATAGTTGCTTGACACAGTTGAAGAAACTACAAAAGTTGTATCTGGTCTCCATTCCAAACTGGATCGTAAGAAGGCAATTGAGCAGCACAATGCAGAAGCTCAGGATATTTTTGGCAAAAACCTGAAGAATCTTTTTAATAATATGGAAGAATTAATTAAAGATGGCAACTCGAAACAAAAGGCCATGCTAGAAGTTCACAAGACCTTGTTTGGTAAGGTCAAGCATTTCTAATTACTCTGGTCTTTATATGTTTCATGTGAGGCTAATTTCCAAAGTAATAATACCATAAAATACTGATAGCAGGGTCACTGGTGTACTCCCCAGGGTACATATTGTTTAGGTTAATTTAATTAATTAATTGATGCTTTTATTTTCTTTGAACTAAAACAAATCCTCCCCTTTATCACTGACCTTCGCTCATTCCTTACAGGTATTACTATTAAATTTCTTAGGTCTTGTTCTTGTTCACTTTTGTCCTCTGAAAAAACGGGGACAGTATTATGTCTTGAAGCTGTTGTATTTTTTGTCACTGTAGATATTCTAGTATTTTATATTAATGGAATCATTTAGTATGTAATTGTTGGTCAACCTTTTTTCTTTTTTTGAGACAGGGTCATGTTATATAGTTCAGGCTGGCCTTGAACTCACTACGCAGCCCAGGTTGACTTCGAACTCATGCCTCAGCTTCCAAGTGCTGGGATTACAGGTGTGCACCACCACACCTGGCCTAGGGTTTTTTCTGTATAAACATTCTGCAATTTTGTTTTCTTCTGGGAATGTATATGTTGAAGGCTTGCTGTATTGTCAGAATATTATATATATAATTATATATATAATTATTTTTAACCATTGCATTGTATTTCCTTTTAGAATGATAACTCTTTTTTTTTTTTTTAAAGAGAAGAAAAAACAAAACAAATCAAAAGAAGAACAGATTTTCAAAACAACATAATAGGAGGGTAACAATGGTTAATACATTACGTATTACTATCTTTAAGTTAGTTATTCAGGATACCAGACCTTAGCATTCAATTGTCCAAACATTATTGGCACAAACCTTACTCTTCAATGAACTAAGTAAAATTGGTAGTGTATCTATCTTAACCATCTTATATATATATACAATTTTTTTTCCCTTTCCCTTCTTTCTTTTCCCTATTCCAGTCTCTCTTTCCTTTTGACCAGTTTCTTTTTGATTCACCGTGTCTATTGTACATTTTGGATCTTATTTACTCTTTCAGTTTCTCATACTAGAGAAACAATACGATGCTTACACATGTGCTTCCGGTTTATTTCACTTATGAGTATTTTCTCGAGTTGCATCCATTTACCTATAAAAGTCTCCAGTTTATCCTTCTTTATGGCTGAATAGTACTCCATTGTATAAAAATACCACATCTTTCTTATCCATTCCTCAGTTGATAGGCATTTGGGTTGTTTCCAAGATCTGGCTATTACAAATTGTGCTGCTATAAACATAGGTGCACATATATCGCTGTGGTACGATGTTTTTAATTCTTCTGGGAAGATGCCCAGAAGGAGAATAGCTGGGTCAAATGGGACCTCCAACCCTAGTTTTTTGAGGAATCTCCACACTGACTTCCACAGTGGCTGTACCAGTCGACACTCCCACCAACAGTGAGGAAGAGTTCCTTTTTCCCCACAGCCCCTCCAGCATTTGTTATTAGTTGATTTCTTTTTTTTTTTTTTTTTTTTTTTTTTTTTTGTGGGTACCAGGGGGTTGACCTCAGGACCTCGCGCACCAACAGGCGCCCGTGCCGCTGAGCGATATCACCGGCCCCTTTTTCGTATGTGGGATCCGGGAGTCGAACTCGGGCCCTCGCGCTTGCAAGGCAGGCGCTTATGCCGCTGAGCCATCTCACCGGCCCAGTTGATTTCTTTATAGTAGCCATTCTTTCTGTGGTGAGATGGTATCTCAGTGTTGTTTTAATTTGCATCTCTCGAATGACTAGTGATGTTGCACATTTTTTTGTATATTTATTTGCCATTAGTATTTCTTCATCTGAGAAATGTGTATTCATCTCAGATGCCCATTTTTGGAGTGGGTCTTTAAATTTGGGAGGTCTGATTTTTTTGAGTTCTTTATATGTTCTCGATAGTAATCCTTTGTCTGAGGAACAGCTGGCAAACATTTTTTCCCACATTGTGGGTTGTCTCTTCACTCTGTTGGTGGTTTCTCTTGCTGTGCAAAAGCTTTTTAATAAGATGAGATCCCAGTTATTGATTCTTTGGGATAGTTCCCGTGCGGTTGAGTTTTTATAGAATGATAACTCTTAAGTGTTAGTTTACTTATTATGAAAATACCCTCACAGAAATTTTGGAACATTCAGAAATGTAAAAATTAAATAGTTACCTAGACTCTAAACATATTTTGTCACTACTATAAATTTTGGTATTGATTTCTAGTTCTCTTTTCTCCTCTGCTCTTTTTTTTAATCTACTGTAGTCATGTGTACTACTTATAGTTAGAAATTAAGTTTAGAATATTCTGGGCCAGTGAGATGGCTCAGTGGTGTAAACACCTGCCTGGCAAGCGCAAGGTCCTGAGTTCGACTCCCAGAACCCACATAAAAGGGAAAAGAAAGGGAGCTGGTGATATTGCTCAGCGGCATAAGCGCCTGCTGGCAAGCGTGAGGTCCTGAGTTCCACTCCCAGTACCCACATAAAAAAAAAATAAGAATATTCTAATTGTTGGTTGACGGTGAGTTGTAGTTAGGAGTCTGATGCTTGTACAAATAAGTCAAGAGCTTGCAGGGTGCTATAGAACATACATATATTTCCTTGCTTGTATAGTGAGCCATTTATTTTTTCCTAGTGAGCCATTTCTTTTAAGTTTATTTGTTATTACAAATTCCACAACAGCCAGGCATGGTAGCACATGCCTGCAATCCCAGCCAACACTTGAGAGGCTGAGGCAGGAGGATTGCTATGAGTTCAAGGCAAGCCTGAAATACACAGTGAGTCCCTGTTTTGAAAAACCAAACAAAATTCCACCACAAGGATATAATTTTGCCAACATTGTTGGGGTGGTTCTAATTGTGTTTAAATATGTTTCATTATGCCGAAGTTTATATCTTTCTTTTCTCCCCATGATAGGTGATCTGCTGTCTTCCAGTGTGTCTGCATTAGACTCTTTCACTACAACAGCGCTTGGATCTCTCACGTCTATTTCAGAAAATGTGTCGACTCATGTTTCTCGAATTTCTGATATGATATTAGAAGAACAATCACTAGCAGCAGAAAGTAAAACTGTACTGCAGAAATTGATTGTTAGTAAATCTCTTAAAAAAACTTTTCAAAGGGTTACATTTGATGAATTTTCACAATGTTTATTCTTCTTTCATGCTAAGCTTTGTTAGTACTGTGACAGACATCACTATGGGAGTATGTTCATAGTGTTTTAGATTTTTATTTTCTTTAATTTTAGTACATATTTGTAGTACATAATGTTTACATTCCTTGGTGCATGTACATAACACATCTTAATTCTTTTTTCATCCCCTCTCTCTCCCCCCTCCCCCCATCTCTTGATCCCCTTCCCATTTGAGAAAGATCTGTCTTCCTACTTCCTTTTTTTCGGGTGGACAGGGTCTTGCTGTGTAGTTCAGGCTGGCCTTGAACTCACTGTGTAGCCCAGGCTGGATTTGAACTCATGGCAGTCCTCCTGCCTCAGCCTCCCAAGTGCTGGGATTATAGGTGTGCAACACCATACTCAGTTTACTTCCTATTATTTATCTTTTATTTTGTTCTTTATTTATAATTTGGGTTTCTCATAAGACAAATCATGTGATATTTAAGCTTGTGTTTTTTGCTTAGTAAGATTGGTTTCAAATTGTATATAACTAAGTTTTTAAACTTTGTTTTTTGCAGTGGTAGGGATTGAACATAGGGCTTTGTGCACACTGAGCAAGTGCTCTGCCACTGAGCTACAGTCCCAAGCTGCTTTGCTTTGCTTTGCTTTGCTTTGCTTCGCTTTGCTTTTTTTGAGAGAGGATCTCACTATATAGTTCAGGCTGGCCTTGAACTCACTGTGTAGCGCAGGCTGGCCTGAGATTCCCTGTGTCTTACCCTCCCTAGTGCTGAGATTGCAGGCATATGCCACCACACCCAGCTCCCCAGCCCTCTTTTAAACTTTTTCATTCATATCTGATGTGGTTAAGAGCAGGAGTTATTAGTAAGCCTTCTAATGACTAAAGGAAAGACTTAGCTCCAGATGAGCTCAAGGGACCTACCATAACTTGTTAATTAGCTGGAAATTGGTATTCCAAGAGCCGTGTAGTAGTGATGTTACCCTAACCCAACCAGAAGAGGGTTTTAGGTAGTTAATTTTGAAATTACAGTACTAGGTGATAGAAATAGCAATATGTGATAGTAATGCAAGAAAAATAACAAATAGGATTCTAGAAATACATGTAATAATTCTTGGGGTTAGATCTATGTGGCCAACTTCTTCTGAGCCTTAACTCTAAGGCTTTTTCCATGGCTTATTAAACATTTTCTAAGTAAATACTACAAATGTTAGCTGATCCTTTGCCTAGATTCTAGGTATTCACTAATTCATTTGTGATTTAGATTTTTCTGTTATTTATTTCTGTTTCACTGCCTTAGTAAAGGGCTTACGTCCATTTTTAAAATAAAACTTGTCAATCTACACTACATCTTCAATTTTCCATCTACTTTGGCAAGAACCAGAACTGTCTCAAGTTCTGATACAATGGGCTAAATGTCCTCAAGTCTTCTGGCCCAAACCCTACTCTTGACAACTATTTGGACTCAGCCTTTTCAACTAGTTATCTAAAGTTGCTTGAAATTTATTTTACTCAAACATACCTGTAGGTTTTGAATTTTTTTCCTTTGCTTGGAGTACTGAAATCTTATCAATTAACTGTCATTTTCTCCTCATTCTGACTTCTGTTTCATTAGATTATAACAATGATGGTGAACCTTTTAGAGCTTTCAATGGCACAAACAGCCCACTGTGGCATGTGTGCCATAGGTACACCACTATTGGACTATAATAAGAAGTTATATACTGACTGACTATTTTCTTAATTACTAAAGGCAGGACTAAGTGACTTATGCTGAATATAAACTAGATACAAAAATATCTATCTTGGGCCGGTGATATAGCTCAGAGGCATAAGCGCCTGCTTGGCGCAAGGTCCTGAGTTCGACTTCTGGTACCTGCATATTAAAAAAAAAAATGTATCTGTAGGTTTTAAAAAATAGAGAATGTCAATTTAGAATTTTAATGTGCATGTTTAGTTGTTTAAGTATTTAAGATATTATCATTTAGCCAACCAGATATATGGAAGTGAAAATATTCTTTTTAAAGACTTGTTTATTTTTAAAACTAGAATGAACTTACAGCTGACCTTCTACATTCGCTGCGAACGGTTTTATCCCCTACTGTGGTGTCTATATTGAAAATCAATAGTCAACTCAAACATATTTTCAAGACTTCATTGACAGAGGCTGAAAAGGTAACAAATGTTGTTTTGTTTTGTTTTTTGAGACAGGATCTCACTGTGTAGCTCAGGCTGGCCTTGAACTCACTATGTAGGCCAGGCTGGCCTTAAACTTGCACTAATCCTCCTGCCTAGCCTCTTAGTACTGGGATTACAGGTGTGCGACACCAGCTTATTGTATTCTTAATATCTCAAAATTGGTGATCTATTTAAGTAAGAAGCTAATTTTTTTCCCCTTCAAAGATAGAAGATCAGAAAAAAGAAATGGATGACTTTCTCAGTATATTGTGTAACAGTCTACGTGAACTACAAGAGAGTACAGTTTCTTCCTTGGTCGAATCACAGAAGCTTTGTGAAGCCTTAAGTGAAGAAGTGAAAACAATAAAGCAAACCCATTCACAGGTATCTTGTATAGTTGATATAAGTGTAAAAAAAAAAAATTTGTGGTGATTGATGTAACTTAACCAATGTTAAACAATCTTGAGTGCCTTAATTCTAATTTAGAAACCTGAAAGGCACCATAGCTTCTGTTGCTTGTAACAGTAATTAATTAAAATAATTGAGAATACTTCTCTTGATCAATTACTGCTTGAGAATTTGCTACACATAAAGCCTTATGCTAAAGCACATTATGACAAAGAAAACAGTCCTTCCATATACCAAGATGACAGATTTGTGAAGAAGCATATTTTCATAGGAAAATGGTTATAACATTTAAAGTAAACATATAATGTAAGTTGTTTCTTTCCAGCATGACATGGATAGTTACTATGATTTATAAACCAAACCATTTTCTCTTATTTCTGTCTCATTGATGATAGCCACCTAAATTCTAATAAATGAAAACAATTCATGACTTATCTTTATCTGTGTAAACTCTGCCTAAGTATATGAGGCTTTAAACCAAACCTTCAAACCATAATCGATAATATTATATACATAGGAAGCTTCTGTTACTCCTTTTTTTTTTTTTTGTGGGTACCGGGGTTGAACTCAGGACCTCGCATGCCAGCAGGCGCCTGTGCTGGTGAGCGATATCACTGGCCCTTTTTCCGTGTGTGGGTGCCGGGAGTCGAACTCAGGACCTCACGCGTGCCAGGCAGGTGCTTATGCTGCTGAGCCATCTCACCAGCCCAGTTACTCTTAAGACTTGAGTGGTAATGAACACTAAAGTTTTATTTAAATGAGCCTATTAAGATTTGACAGTGCTTGGGCCAGTGAGATGGCTCAGCGGCATAAGCGCCTGCCTGGCAAGCGTGAGGTCCTGAGTTTGACTTCCAGTACCCACATTAAAAAAAAAAAAAAAAAAAGATTTGACAGCACTCTACTCAGTAAAACTTGATGGGATATATGGAGTAGGAAAGAGTTCTTTTCCTTAGCAAAATGAGGAAGAAGGAATTCATATACATGTCATACAAAATGAGGGGATAAACACACCTAAGCTTTTTAGATAAGAATTGAAGGGCTGGTGAGATAGCCTGGGCTGGTGAGATAGCTCATAAGCATGAGGAATATCAAGTGTGAGCAAACATAACAATGTGTTTTTATTAGTATGACCTAACTAGATTCTGGGTATTTTGGGTTTTTTTTTTGGTTTTGTTTTGTTTTGTTGTCTTTTTGAGACAGGGTCTTGCTCTGTAATTCAGGCTGGTCTTAAACTCAATATGTAGCCCAGGCTAGCCTCGAACTCATTGCAATCCTCCTGCCTCAGCCTCCTGGGTGCTGGGATTACAGGCCTGTGTCACCATGCCTGGCCCCAACTAGATTATGTAAGATTTCTTCAACTTGGGTAGTTGATATTTTTTGATTGCTTGACTGATGAGTTTATCAGCATTAATTCCCCTTTGTAGTGTTATCAGTTGTTTAAAAGCAACCATATGTATCTGTCAAAGTAGTTCTCAAATATAATACATTTGAGTGTGTTTGATTAATTTTGACTTACAATGAAAGTAATTTGTTACTAATTAAAATAACAAAGTTTGCTATTTTTTACTTTTTAAAAAATTTCTATAATACCCTCTTAATATCACATTCACTGATTTGCTTTATGTGAGAAAGGTAGAGTTAAAGCTCTCTTGTCAAGAATTTGTATAATTCTCATCTATGGGAGAGTACTTCACGTCATCAGTCATATACAGAAAAAGTGTTCAAGTGTCATAATTTCAATGTCTTCCCCTTCCCCCATATTCCTTACAGGAACTTTGCCAGTTCATGAATCTTTGGGCAGAGAGATTCTGTACTTTGGAGGAAAAGTGTGACAATGTCCGGAAACCACTCAGTAGTGTTCAAGAAAATACAAAGCTGTAAGCTATTTTAAATCCTTTTAAACTTTTCTGTAAGACTAAAATTGTTTCAGAAGAAAAAGTTTCAAAGAGCATAAGTCTTGTATATTTTTAACCAAATTTCTCATGTGTTAATGTTTTTAATGCATGTGTATATTTGTATGTGGATACACACATAAATATCTCTATTCCATTTCCATGCTTCCTTCTTAGACAGTGAGAAACCTGGCTCTCATTGACAGGATATTTTCTAATTTATTCAATGTTTCACATTAAGTACACATTGTGTAATTTCACAATTTCTATCTCATATCACTGATGAAAAATATACCTACGGGGGCAGGATTTGGCACACTATCTCAGCTGGATGCCTGTGATTACAGTATCACTGGACACAACCATGCCTGTCTGCTTAACGTGTTGCCTTTGGTTGCACTTGTGCTGCAACAGCAGAGCTGTCGTTGCATCTGTCATACACCGTAAACCTGAAATACTTGCTATCTAGCTTTTTTTTTTTTTTTTGTGGGTACTGGGGGTTGACCTCAGGACCTTGCGTGCCAGCAGGCGCCTGTGCCGCTGAGCGATATCACCGGCCCTTTTCTCGTATGTGGGTTCCAGGAGTCGAACTCAGGACCTTGTGCTTGCCAGGCAGGCGCTTATGCCGCTGAGCCATCTCACTGGCCCTATCTAGCTTTTTGAGAAGAACTTGGCTAATTTCTGCACTAGAGTTTAATGAGGCTTTACAACCTCATTTGCTCACAACCTCACTTGCTAGTCCCATGTCCTTATACACACTCCAGTTAGACTTACGTTTTCTCTTTTTGTTTGTTTTTTGCGGTGCTGGTAGTCAAACCCAAGGCCTCGCACATGCTAGACAGGGGATCTGCCACTGAGCTACAGTCCTACCCCTGTGTTTTGTACTTAAATCTGTGAGCCATTTAAGAACATTTTATATATATTTATGTATGTATAGTTTGTCAATCTTCTTTTTTTGGTCTGTGGATGCTCTAAACTCATGAGGAGAAGGATATTCTATTCCCATTTTTGCCCTTTTAATTGTTCCTTCCTGAAGTTCCAAGCTTCCTCCAGAGTAGAGAACTTCCTGTGTCTTTAAGAGTAGGTGTGCTGGCCACAAATTCTGTTTTTCTTTGTTTAGAGTGTTATGATTTCCCCCTTCATTCTCAAAAGATATTTTTCTTGGACATGTAATTCAGGGTTGACAGTTCTTTTCTTTCAGTATTTGCAGTATGTTGTTTTATTTCATTGTGGACTACAGATCAGAAACCCATTAATTATTCAAGATAATTGTTCCCCTGTAGGCAGTTTCTCTAGCTGCTTTTAAGATTTTGTCTATGTTTTTTAGAAATTTGATTACATTGTATCTACTTAAGTATTTCTTTGAGTTCATCCTGTTTAGGATTTGTTTAGCTTTAGAAATCTATAGGTTATATCTTTCACCAAAACTGAGTAATTTTCATCTATTATTTCTTTCAGCCCCATACTGTTTCCCTTCTGCTTCCATGACTGATAAATGTTAGATCTTTTGTTTATAGCCCCTGATGTTCGTTCGATCTATCTATTTTTTAATCTTTTTGTTGTTCAAATTTGGTAAATTCCATTGATCTGTTTTCAAGTTCACTGAGTTTTCCTCTATCATTTCTAACCTACTGTTGAACTCATTCAATAAGGTACTTTATTTCAGTATTGCATCTTTTTTTTGAGTCAGGGTCTTGCTCTGTAGTCCAGGCTGGCCTTGAACTCACTGTGTAGCCCAGGCTGGCCTCAAACTGGTGGCAACCCTCCTGCCTCAGTCTCCTGAGTGCTGGGATTACGGGTGTGCACCACCATGCCTGGCTCAGTATTGCATCTTAGTTTTATAGTTTTCATTTGAAATGGGATTTCACAAGGGTGCCCAGGTTGCCCTTGAACCATAGGCTCAAGTGATCTTCTTCCTTCAGCCTCCTGACTAGCTGGGACTACAGGTGGCTGGTCTCTTTTTTTATATCTTCTCTTTCTTTGCTAATATTTTTTCAGGAGTGTTTTAGTTGCGCACTGAAGCATTTTTATGGTGGCTGCTTATAAATACTTGCTAGATAATGCCAGGATATAAATTATCTTATTGTTGGCATCTGTTGATTGTCTTTCCTCATTTAACTTGTGATTTTCTAGGTTCTGGATAGGAGTGATTTTCTGTTGTGTCTTGAACATTTTGGACATTATATAAGGTGATTCAAGATCCTGTTTAATCCAGGTGTGGAGGTTAATGCTTGTAATCCTAGCATTGTGAAAGACTGAGGCAGAAGGATGGCAAGTTTTAGCCCAACTTGGACAATTTGAAAGGACCTTTTCTCAAAATAAAAATAATAAATAAAAAATGAGCTGGGGTTATAGCTCAGTGCGAAGGCCCTGGGTTCAATCCTGAGTACTATTCCCCCCTTCCCCAGAAAAAAAATTTCCCTTTTAAGTCTTTTTTAGTAGGATTGAAGTAGGGAATGGAACTATGATACACTTTCATAAAGTTCCTGACATTTTACTGTCTACCCCAGTGTTTCTCATGTGTTCAGGGACTATCAGAATCATCCAAGAATCTAAGCAATACTTATGAAGTACACCAAATGTGGTAACTGCCTTTGGCATTTATTATAATTCCTAGTCATTTTCGACCAAGTCTTATCTCAACCTAGTGAGGTTGTGATTTTTTGAGGAGAGTAATTTATGTTGATGTTATATTACTTTCTTTTCATTTTTCAGTTATTGCCACTTAATCTGTAGATGTTGGTTTTCAACATCTTTGCTTACCTTACTTGGTTTACTCACATGGCATACATACCATCTAGCGGCAATAGAGGATGAATTTCCTTCCCTGAGGTTTAGTTCTGTGGTCCTGTGAGATGACTGTGAATGCTATTTTAGAGAAATTTACTGAGAGAAGAAAATAATCAATAAAATTTAAATGTATTTCCTAACCGACATCAGTGTTTATGTCGTTTATATATGATATGTGCTGTATCAATGTATCATACCCCAATACAGTTTTCTTTTTACTATTAGAAAGTTTTATACTTGAGTTTTAACATAACATTTATAGTGTTCATAATGTTTTATGTCATAGGTTATGGGCACTGCTTAATAATAGAATAATAGAACTGACCATTTTGATAACAGTATGATCAGATACTGTAACAGATACAATGCCAGATACAAAGGCATTGTATCTGGAGGAGAATGAGGAAAGGTGTCATAAGTAAAGGCCTTTCCAAGGGTCATTTAATGGCAGAGTGAGGTCAGTCTGCTGGAAAATACGCTGATCAAAGCATAGATTCTCAATTTAGATTCATTAAGAGGGGCCGGGGATATAGCTCAGCGCACAGCATCTGCTTGGCAAGCACAAAGTCCTGAGTTCGATTGCTGGTACCAAAAAAAAAATAGATTTATTAAGAGGATGGGCTGTGGAGCCACACTGCATGTATTCAATGTACCATTTAAGAGCTGTATGATCTTCGGAGGGTTGTATCCCACTTTCCTGTTTCTACAATGTTACTTTCTTTTCCTGTAGGAAATCTAAGGAGATAATCAGCACAGCAACTTTTCACAGTAAAAAATTTTGTACTGATTTTGATGGCTTGTCACAGAAACTCAGACATTTTAACCAAGAAGGTACAAAATTGGTTGAAGAGTCTGTGGAACAATGTGATACACTCAGCACCAACCTGGAAAAAATAGCTCAAGAAACTGAACAGAGATGTGAGTCTCTGAACATGAACACAGTTTGTTTTTCTGAACAGTGGATGTCTTCCTTAAATAAAAAGGAAGAGGAACTTCAGAACTTACTGGAGGTAATAACTTTGTTCCCGGAACCTACTTTGAGGAGAATAGTTATAACCAGATAATTAAATATTCTGGCTTAGACTTGGTTTCAAAACAAATTATATTTTAAGAGGTAATGAATGACTCAAACCCTTACCTATAATATTTGGTATACTTTAACATGATCTTGTTTCATGCTTTGGAATATGTCTTCTAGATCTCAAAGTTAATTTAACATTTGTCTAATGTCTGTCCTGTGTCTATCCTTGGTTTTTGACTTGTTAGCTTCTTTGGAGAAGGACACTCTCTTTGCACATCTAATGCCTTCCATTTTTACTAACTTTCCCCTAAGTACTTTCAAATGTATTATAGCTTTAAGTATTTAGGATATTGTTCTAGTGGCTCAAAGGACATTTGATAGGTTTTGTGGGTTTGCTGGAATTTTACATTTGCATGAACTCTTTAATGACGGTTTTTCCTTTCTATGCAATAAAAGGATTTTACTACATGCAAAGGAATTTAAGTGTTCTAAGCTATATAATCAAAGTAGAAAAAAAAAGGAATCAGCCTTCATAGAGAAATAGCTAATTTAAAAAAATGTATGAAGTGATGAGCCTAGACAGCTCATCATACCTGAAAGTAAGAAAACTATTAAAGACTCCTGGGGTTGTGTTAGAATGACTGAGTAGCTGATCTGATGACGCTCTCCTTGCTTAATGATATAATCTGAGCATCAGAAAGAGTAATGGTTACAATGATTAAAACACATCAAGCTGGGTGTGGTGGCACATGCCTGTAATCTCAGCACTCGGGAGGCTGAGGCAGGAGGATCGCAAGTTCAAGACCAGCCTGGGCAATTTACCTACTTAAGCAAGATTCTGTCTCAAAAAATAAAAAAAATAAAAATAAAAGGGCTGGGAGTATAGCTCAGTGCAAAGGCCCTGGGTTTAATCCCCAGTACTAGGGGGTGGAGGAGGGAATTCAAACATGTTTAAACTCATGAATTTGTAAAAATTTCATAGAACTCCTTTGGATCATACTAGAGAAGCAATGTGTTATTTTGCAAGGTGGTAAATAAGGAGAATAGAGCATCCATCTGTCTTTCCTGAAATAAGTATATTTGGTTTAGCAGGGAACTTGGTGAAGAAAAATATTTCATAGAATTTCAGCTAATGCGTGGTGGTGCATGTCTCTAATCTCAGCACTTGGGAGGCAGAGACAGGAGGATCGCCACGAGTTCAAGGCCAGCCTGAACTACATAGTGAGACACTGTCTCAAAAAAAAAGAGGGCTGGTGATATAGCTCAGCGGCATAAACACCTGCCTGGCAAGTGCAAGGTCCTGAGTTTGACTCCCGGTACCTGCATTAAAAAAAAAAAAGAATTTCAGCTAATGAAATGGAGAAGAAATAGTATAATTAGAATATTCTGACTTTGCAACTTCTAGTGAAGTAGCCCCTGTGGCCATTAATGATTGCTTAAATCATTTGCTCAAAAAGCTTAAGGGGGGTGGGCCTTAATGGAAACTTTTTCCTAAACAGGGTAACCACACCTGAACCCATTTATTACTCCTTATACATATAATACCAGATAAAATCAGGTATTATATGCTTTCAGTACCACCTGTAAAATATTTTCAAAAATGGAATGTGAATTAGATCAAGCCTTTACATCTAACCAGTTTGTAAACAATACACAGGATAAATGGACATTAAAAATACAACATAGAGATGCAATTGACCATATCCAGAGTAGAAATATTCAAAAGGATAGAGGTCTGGTTTCTTCAACAACAAAAGTTTTTTAAGGGGAAAAAAAAAAAAAAAGAAAAAGGATAACTAAGATCCATGAGTAGAAAACTTTAAATCCAAGTTCACCTGAGATAATCCTTCTGCATCTGTTAAGATGGGTAATGATTAAGAATAGACCTTTTTGCTTTGAAAAGTTGGGATGATAAACTATATAATCCTGTACTTAAGATATATCAACCTTATCCAGTGATTAACTCTGGTTCAAATAAAGCAATTGTGGAAAACATTTGAGACATTTGGTGGAATTTGAACACTGTAGACATTTGATAGGAATAAATTTGAAGAAATAAATGTTAAATTTTTTAGATACGATGATGGTCTTATATGGTCTTATCTCTAAGAGATACATGGCAAGGTAAATGGATGAAATGATTGTGTATTTGCTTCAAAATAACCCTGATATGAGAAGGAGTAGGTGTCCAGTCCTGTTTCATCTGTAACCTATGCGTTGCTAACTCTTGGGGCTGTGCAGTGAATGGATGGGGCTCATTATCTGTTCTCTCTACTTTTATATGTGTTCTTGAAACTTTTATTTATGGGAATGTCAGGGTAGGGGAAAGTGATATATTGAATAAAGGATTGGCAATTTTATTTTAGTAATGATTGCTTATTTACATTATACAGGGTATAAATGGATGTTGGGAGGCTTCTAAGTCAGAGATCACTGAAAAATTAAGTGGACATAAAGCAGAAAATGAGAACCAGTATGATATTTTTCTTAGCCGGATAAGAACTGATGAAGAAAATTTGTTAGTACAAAATCTAGAACTTAATGAAACTACAAAATTGGGTTTGACTAAGCTTCATTGCTTTCTGCAACAGGATCTCAAACTGGATATCCCAACAGGTACTTTAAAAGGGAAACAGAATTATTTAACATTTTGAAGTTGAGTTCAACACAGTGTTAGGTGTTCTGTTTTTGTTTTTGTTTTTGTTTTTTCTTGGTAATGTTAGGTGTTCTTTAAAACTGGGTCTTCCCATTGCCTAATAGGAACTTATGATTTCATTGTAATCAATTCAAATATGGAAAAGTTGGAAATCCAAAATAGTTTTCATCAAGTGTTTGATGTCTTGATAAAGGTAGTATGTACTTTTAGAAATTTGGGCATCATAATTTAGTAAAATTTTACATGCAAGGAACTGGCTTTGTTGAGAAAAACCATTTTATTATTGGTTTTGTTTTGTTTTTAGACAGGGTTTCTATGTAATTTAGGCTGGCCTCCAACTCAGTGGTGATCCTCCTCCCTCAGCCTCCCGAGTGCGGGTATTACAGGCATGCGCCACCATGCCCAGCTAGATGAGACTTTTTTTTTTTTTCTTTTTTCTTTTTTTGGTGGGTATCGGGGGTTGACCTTGGGACCTCATGCACCAGCAGGCGCCTGTGCCACTGAGAGATATCACCAGCCCCTTTTTTGTATGTGGGTACCGGGAGTCGAACTCAGGACCTCGCGCTTGCCAGGCAGGTGCTTATGCCGCTGAGCTATCTCACCGGCCCCCATAGATGAGACATTTTTAAAACAAACAAAACTGACAATCTACCCAGGACTCTGTAAACAGACATTTTAATACCACAACTTTTGCAGAAATGTAATTGAATAAATGTAGTTTAATGGACTGTTCAGCACCTTGTATATTTTATTATATGTCCCTCTTAACAGCTAGCATTTAGGAATCACCATTGTGAAAGATTGGGGATCACCGTTGATTGTTTTTTGTTTTTGTTTTTTGTGGGTACCGGGGGTCAACCTCAGGACCTCACGCACCAGCAGGCACCCGTGCCACTGAGCGATATCACCGGCCCAGGATTGTTGACTTTTAGGAATCACCACTTTGAGAAATTAGGCATTGCAAAGATCAGTAGGCTAAAAGGATTCCGGGAATCCTTTGTGGAACAAGGTTATAAGAAAGTTGCTTTACATAGATGGGATAACTAATTGGGGGGCTTGTTTGTTGAATTGTGGTGATGGTTGCATAACCTGTAAATTCACTAAAAATCATGAATTGTGCATTTTTTTTTTTTTTTTTGTGGGTACTGGGGGGTCGACCTCAGGACCTCGCACGCCAACAGGCACCCGAGCCACTGAGCGATATCACCGGCCCCTTTTTCGTATGTGGGATCCGGGAGTCGAACTCGGGCCCTCGCGCTTGCAAGGCAGGCGCTTATGCCGCTGAGCCATCTCACCGGCCCGAATTGTGCATTTAAAAATGAGTGAGTTTTGTGGCATATAAATTACATCTCAAAGCTTTTTTTAAAAAGATCATTAGAAAAGCAAATTGTAAAGAATGGTGGTTTAGGGGCCGGTGAGACAGCTCAGCAGCATAAGTGCCTGCCTGGCAAGCGCGAGGTCCTGAGTTCGACTCCCAGTACCCACATAAAGGAAAAAAGGGCCGGTGATATCGCTCAGCGGCATAAGCGCTTGCTGGCAAGTGTAAGGTCCTGAGGTCGACTCCTGGTACCCACAAAAAAAAAAAAAAAAAAGAATGGTGGTTTATTTTTTCCCCAACAGACCTATAAGATTTATTGTTCAGTCAGGTGTGGTGGTGCACACCTGTAATCCCAGTATACAGGAGGCTGAGGCAGGAGGATTGCTGTGAGTTCAAGGCTAGCCTGGGCTACAGAGTGAGTTCAAGGCCAGCCTGAACTACATAGCAAGACCCTATTTCAAAAAAACCAAAAAAATGAAAAAAAAAAAAAACAAAAAGATTTACTGTTCAATCATCAATGAAATTAGGAATGTCGATAAGTGGAAAGGCAAGTGCCTCTGTAAATTATAACTGCATGAACTCATTATAAAGAAATGTGCAGTTAATATTTAACCACCATACCACGTTTATAGTAAAATGACTACTCTGACCAAAGAAATCATATTAGGAAAACTGTACTGTTATATTCCAATAATGCTACTATTTCTCACAACCATGTATAATCCTTTTAGAACCTATAACACATCTTTAGTTTACATCTTCAGAAATAGCTTCACATTTTGGAGGTATTGAGTATGGTGAAGTCTATTTAAGATCAGTTATCAAATTAGAGACTATTACTAACTGCAAGCAGCATGTGCCTGACAGGTAGTAAAACTGGTTCTCATGTATGGCAATAGTTGTACTTTTGGAAGACGAGACTCATTTGGAAGTATAAGTTTTAGCATATTTTCTTTTAAATCTTATTTGTATACTCCAATTTTCCTCACTTGTTTAATGTCTGCAAAAGGTACAACACCACAGAGGAAACGTTATTTATACCCATCAACACTGGTGAGAACTGAACCACGAGAACAGCTCCTTGATCGGTTGAAAAAGGAAAAACCCGAGCTGTTAATGATGCTGAGTTGTTCAGAAAACAACGAAGAAGAAGACAGCAGTCAGGTAAAATTTAAAGCATCATCATTTTAGAACTCTCATATAATTTCTCAATGTGATTGATTTCATATGAAGAATGTTACTCTTTACCCTTCAGTCTTACCCTATGTCTTATAATTAAGCCTTATTTTAACCTCATCAGTTTTTAAACATTAGACTAGCAGGTAATAATAATAGCCAGTGTTTAAATTGTACTTATTATTTGCTAGATACTGTTCTAAGCTCTTTGTATATATGTTAAGGTAGTTATTTCAATAACCCCATGAGGTGGATGCTAGCATTGCTATACACTCATCTTATAGATAAAGAAATGAAGAATTACCTTGTCCCAAGTCACAGAGATGGAGTTGCAGTTAGAACCTAGACAGTCAAGCCTAGTTTGTATTCTATAGTGAATAATAATTATAAAAAAGTTGCGTGTTTAGAAAATAACAAAGAATAAAGGTAAACTGCAATCCTATTATTCTGAGATTACCAATTTTAAGATTTTATTTTATTTACTTATTTGGGTTTTTTGAGACATGGTCTCCAGGCTGGCCTTGAACTTACTGTGTAGCCCAAGCTAGACTTGAACTCATGACTATTCTCCTGCCTCAGCCTCCCGAGTGCTGGGTGTGAGCCACCACACCTGGCTCTTACCAACTTTAAAATTGTAGAACAGGAACGTCTACTCTCTTTTTTTTTTTTTGTTTTTGTTTTTGTTTTTTAGACAAGGTCTCACTATGAAGTGCAGGCTGGCCTTGAACTCGCATATGTAGGCCAGGCCAGCCTCAAACTCATGGCGATCCTCCTGCCTCAGCCTTCCTGCTGGGATTACAGGTGTGCACCGCCATGCCTGGCTATGCTCTGTATAAAAACATAACAGGGGGGCTGGTGAGATGGCTCAGCGGCATAAGCGCCTGCCTTGCAAGCGCGAGGGCCCGAGTTCGACTCCCGGATCCCACATACGAAAAAGGGGCCGGTGATATCGCTCAGCAGCACGGGTGCCTGTTGGCGCGCGAGGTCCTGAGGTCGACCCCCCGGTACCCACAAAAAAAAAAAAACACATAACAGGGATTGTTTGTATTATTTTGTCAACTTTCTACTAATTTTGTTGAGGTTAACTTTTATATAATGTACATCATATTGTATTCAAAGAAGAAAACCGCCTTTACTTTTCTGATGATATTTAAGCCATTGCACTTACTCATGTAGCTTCTTATTGTAGGTCATGAATAAAGAAAAGGCAGTTCTGGAGCAGTATATTGAAGAACCGCTAAGTCAGAAGCCACCTGCAGATGCCGGTGTAGATTGTTCTTCAGGTGGTGGAGTTCCGTTTTTCCAGGTACCGATGATATCCTTTCAGATATCCCTTCCCCTCTGCCCTCAGTCAGTCATTCACTGTTCCATAGAAAGGCATTACTTTTATTGTAGAAAAACAAAAAATTGTCAGTGATTCTTTTAGAATGGCTTGTTAGCTTATTTAATTTATTTACATAGTCTGATATCGATAAGGGATTTTCTATAGGATGAATAAAGCAAAGTTTTACTTTCCATCCTCAGCTGGTCATCTTTGACTATTATATTTACTCCCTTTCTGCTTCTTTTTACTCAGAATGGACACTGGGATCAGTCATTTCTCTCTGTCTTCTGCCATTGACCTGAAAGTCCAGGAGCCTGTCTCTCCCCATCAGCCTTTGCAGGCTAAGGGGCTTATAATGGAGACACTGGAGGTCTCTTAGGTTACATGAGTGATTTTTCATGCCCGAGGCACTTCTCCTATTAACCATTCCCCTGTGTTTCCTGAGTGCCTTGCTTGCTCTGGGCCTATGCAGTTAAATCCTGTGACCTCTCCTTCCACCTTTTTTTTTTTTTTTTTTTTTTTGTGGGTTTCCGGGGGTCGACCTCAGGACCTCGCACGCCAGGAGGCGCCCGTGCCGCTGAGCGATATCACCGGCCCCTTTTTCGTATGTGGGTTCCGGGAGTTGAACTCGGGCCCTCGTGCTTGCCGGGCAGGCGCTTAAGCTGCTGAGCCATCTCACCGGCCCTCCTTCCACCTTTTTAACACTGCTGGAAACATGGCACTGTAAACTGCCTGGCATCTTTCCCACTATTTTGAAGGTATGAACCTAGAAAAGTAAGAATTTCTTTAAGTGGGACATTGGTATCTACATCTTATAGTTAAAGTGCTGCTTCTGATATATGTTTGCTTATGTCTGTTTCCTTTTGAGATAGGGTCTCACTGTTTAGGCTGACCTTGAACTTTCTATGTAGCCTGGCTTGGCTGATCCTCCTGCCTCAGCCTCTGGAGTGCTGGGATTATAGGCATGCACCACACTGCTTGGCACTACTGATGTTTTGAATTGAATCATTTTTTGTTGTGGGCTTTCCCATTGATTGGATGATGTTTAGCAGCATCCATAGCTTCTACTCATTAAAGTCGGTGGCACTCTTGAGTTTGTAACAACAAAAAATGTCACCTTCTTGTCCACTGGGGGAGCAAAACCATTCCCTGTTGAGAATTACTACCCTATAGTAAAGTTTATAATTATGCCTTAGAAAATAATGCAGGGCCGGTGAGATGGCTCAGCGGCGTAAGCGCCTGCCTTGCAAGCGCAAGGGCCCGAGTTCGACTCCCGGAACCCACATACGAAAAAGGGGCCGGTGATATCGCTCAGCGGCACGGGTGCCTGTTGGCGCGTGAGGTCCTGAGGTCGACCCCCCGGTACCCACAAAAAAAAAAAAAAAAAAAGAAGAAAATAATGCAGAACATTAGTCTTTCTTTCATGCTACTGCATACACTGGTGGTAGAATAAGGAAGGGGTTCACCTGTACTTGTCAAAAAAATTGTTAGCTCAAATTTGTGCTGAACCTTTTCTGAAGGTTTTCATAATTCGGCTTTCTTGTTTATAACCCAGAAAACTTTGAAAAGAATGTATACCTCGGGGCCGGTGAGATGGCTCAGCGGCTTAAGCGCCTGCGCGGCAAGCGCGAGGGCCCGAGTTCGACTCCCGGAACCCACATACGAAAAAGGGGCCGGTGATATCGCTCAGCGGCACGGGCGTGCAGGCACCCGAGGTCCTGAGGTCGACCCCCCGGTACCCACAAAAAAAAAAAAAAAAAAAAAAAAAAGAATGTATACCTCATGTGTATCAAATGTTATATTGACTGAATTTCTTTTTTTAAATCTTCAGCATAAAAAATCACATGGAAAAGACAAAGAAAACAGAGGCATTAACCCAATGGAGCGGTCTAAAGTGGAGGAAACTGCAGAGCACTCTGTTATGAAGAGCAGATTACCACTTCGAGCCTAGAAAAATCTTTGGTTAACTTGAGGCTTGAGATGATTTTCAATATAACCTGAAGCCACAGAACTTGAGCTATGTACCGATTAAAAAGAAATAGAATATATCAATGCAGTCTAGTAAATGTAGTTAACTTTAATATCCGCCCATGTTTGGTCATCCCTGTAATTCTCTGTGTATTAAATTGAGTTTCATCTGGGGATTTGCACTGAGTAAATATGTTTCTAGCTTTTCATATAAAGTAGCCCTTGTATTTCCTTTGTATATTATTAAATAGTAAATGTATGGGACCTGCATTGTTTTAGGTTTGAACGTACATAAATATCCCTGACACTTGGCCTTGCGAAGGAGCATCTCATTTATTTTCTTTCTGTGACTTAGTTAAGTCTACTTTTCTTTTCCCTAAATTTTTCTATTTTGACCTCTCAGGTCACTTTCTCTCTTTTTGTCACAAAACCTTTTTTAGAGCTTCAAAGAAGTTTCTTTTTTCTTTCTTTTTGTTGTAGTTCTAGGATTTGAACCTAAGGAATGCCGAGCTACATCCTCCCACCCCAACCCCTGTGCCACCAACTCTGAAAGTATCTCTTCTTTTAGTTTTTGTTTTTCCCTAGACATGAAAACATTTCATTCTTTCATGAGGCTGAATACCTCAGCCTGCACAAAGTTCTCTAAAAACCAGCTTCTCCAAAATATATAGATTGCAATTACTATAGAACTTCCTAGAACTTTGAATCAGGGCATTGTGGTCCCACTCTAAGGCTTATGTTATTAGGAGAAAGTCCCGTGATTTAAGGACTTTTTGAAACTGCCAATTATGATTATAATTTATATTATTCTGTTTGCCTTATGAAACTTCTTGTTCTTTGTATATAATAGAATATGTTTATGTACATTTAATTTTAACCCTTAGAAGGGCTCTGGCTTTTTTTTTTTTTTTTTTTTTTCCTTACTGTTTTTCTTTTGATGATACTGGGCATAAAACAAAAGGTGCTATGCCACTAAGCTATGCCCCCAGCCCTTTTTGTTTTTTATTTTGAGACAGGGTCTTACTAAGTTGTCCAGATTGGCCTTGAACTTGCAATCCTCCTGCCTTAGCCTCCCAAGCAGCTGGGATTACAAGTGCGTACCACTATGCTGAGGGGCCCTGATAATTTTTCATCTGCCAGCCATATTTCTGGAAGTGGGAACATGAAGTTCTAGAGCACTTAGAAGGAATATGTGCAAGGAAAATATTTTGTGCCCACGTCAAGGATTTTACTTTGATAGCTAACAAAACCCAGGCCCTATTAGAAGATTAGAAAATGTTTGAAGAACTAAATTTACACTGCAGAAGTATTATTTAAATAAAACTATGGGTATAATTTCTCTGCAAACATATGTCAATATGAATTATGGAGAATGTATCTCCCTTTTGTAAATTTATAATTAATAAATTTGGTTTCCTAACTTTCTTGCCCCATAATTTCTTACCTGTCAATTATATTTGTATAATTAAGCAATCTGCAGTAAGACTTCTAAAATAAACTTCTATAAAGACACCAACAAGGACAATAGGCTGTGGTAAATATGCCATGCTTCCAGTTGCACTCCAAGGGTATCCTGCACCTTAGGTGCAAGATAAATGAGAAATAGTTTCATCCACGCATAACCTCAAGACCAGTTTCAAGTTCTCTCATTTTGACTGTTTTAAAAGTTATCCAGGAATGCTAATGCTTGACAAAAAAAAAAATCTCCAGGAAATTTTAACATCCAGGGCCATAAATTATTAGCTGTCCAGCTTTTCACATACAGTGTCAGGTACCCAAAAAATAACTGAGTCAGTTCAACAAAAATGGCAGAGTAACTTCAAAAACCTCTTCCTTCGAAAAACCATCAAAAAACCAAGCAAAAACATTCAGAAACAACCTCCAAACTCTGGAAAGAGTCAAAGACTTACAGTCATCAAGTAAAAGACCATCTAAAAACAGGAAAGCTTTGTAGTGTTTCGCTTGGCCTTTCCCTATTTCCCTCCCCATCTTGAAGGCTCTACAGTAATCTTCAAAAGAACACAGCAGCCCACATTCTCAGCGTAGGGTCTGGTGGTCCTTGATTCCTAGGAAGCAGAAAAGCATTATTCTCAAAAGATTGATTTTTCTAACCCGTCACAAAAACTGAAAGATGGACACAAGGCACTCATTTTTGTTTCATTAAGTCTAAACTCAAGGTGGAGATGTGAACATTTGTTAAGAATATTTATAAGGCGAACGAACAGCCCACCACCACTTGGGACCCGTAATTGCAGCTGAGGTAAACAAGTGCCTAATGCCTCCGAGGAAAAGCAATGGAGAGAATTTCTTAAGGAAATTACATCATCCAAAAGCACCTATATGTGTCTCAGGATTTAGAAAGCTATAGATCTACCCTACGGTGAGTTGCATGGAGAAAAGACCTGAGAAGACCCAAGTTTCCACCCGTGCCTGATTTCTACACTCAGTGCAAGGCAGAAGTACAGGTAAAAGTTGATTTAAAAATCCCTGGCTAGGGCTGGTGAGATAGCTCAGCGGCATAAGCGCCTGCCTGGCAAGTGTGAGATCCTGAGTTCAACTTCCGGTACCCACATACGAGAAAAGGGCCGGTGATATCGCTCAGCGGCACGGGCACCTGCTGGCGCGCGAGGTCCTGAGCTCGACCCCTGGTACCCACAAAAAAAAAAAAAAAAAAAAAAAAAAAGTCCCTGGTTAAGCACTGTAGGTATCCTCCAACACAGCCGATTTGCAAAAACTAGGAGGGTTTTCTTGTTTTATTTTTGCAGTGACGTGTTAAAGGAAATCCCTGTCAACACATGAGCTGAACACAAGCAAAATGAAGAGACCTTAGAGAGCACGTAAGTCAAAGAATACAGACTTTACAAAAACAGTTTGGGAAAGTCTTAAGCACTACAACCCACAGCAAGTAGCAAAAGCAAACCCTGAGGAGTAGAGTCTGATTCCAGAGTTAACACATTATAATCGAAATGTTTAGCTTTCACCATGAACTGTAATGCACAGAAAGAAAAAATACGGCTCATTCACAGAAGAAATAAAAAATAATCTGAGGAAGCACAGACACTGGACTTAATAGGCCAAAATTTTTTGCTGAAGATGAAATTTATTTTTTAACTGAAAAACATAAAAAGTATACATATTTATGGAGTACCATGTGATGTTTAGAGACATGTATATATTGTATGTTTAAATCAGTTTATACCTATCTACTACAGCTTTTTGTTTGTTTTTTGCCAGCACTGGATATTGACCCCAGGGCCTTTGCACTAAGCTACATCCCCAGCACATTTTTCTTTTATTATGTGGGTACCTGGAGTCGAACTCAGGACCTCATGCTTGCCAGCAGGCGCTTGTGCCACTAAGCCATACCACTGGCCCATTTTTTTCATTTTGGGACAGGATCTTAGTAAGTCGCTAAAACGCCCAGGCTGGGCTTGAACTTGACTCTCCTGCCTCAGCTTCCCAGAGGACATTATTGTTAATCTATAGTTATCCTACTGTGCAAAAGAACACTAGAACTTCTTATTGCTATCTAACTTAGTACTGGGTAAAATTTAAAGTCAATTTTTCTAAATACACTCAAAGAGCTAAAAGAACCCAGGAAAACAATGTCTTAACAAATCAGAATATCCATAAAGAAACTAAGTTGAAAGAAACTAAATCACTATAAACTTAAAGAAACTGTTAAAAGGAACCATACAAATTAGGAGCGCAGAGCACAATAACAAGGAAAAGCAAATCACTAAAGAATTCCAGTAGTAGATGTGAGCAGAAGCAGTTAGAATAAAGTATAAACTAAGTTGTTTGAAATTATCCCACGGGAGACCTGGGGTGCACCACTAAGCACCACACCATTTAAAAATGGAAGTTCCAAAAGGAGAGGAGAAGGGGCAGAAAAGATGTGAAGAAATGATGGTTAAAATCTTCTCGAATTTGCTAAAATCCTCGAATCTACACATCTAAAAATCTTATGGAACTCCAGATAGGATAAACTAAAAAGAAATCTATACTGATACACGATAGAGTCGAACTGTTGAAGCTGAAGATAGAATCATGTTGTTGTTGTTGTTGCTGGATTTTCTTTACTAAACCGAGGTTCGCATCCCTGATATTAAAGAATGTTCATATGCACAAAACAACAGAACTTTTAGTCTCAGAGGGGGAAGGAAAAAAACACATGGCAGACAGGAAACGTGCTGGGGTGTGGGTCTGGAGAAGTCTGGCTTGTGAGCAGACAAGGATCTGGAGGTGCAGGGCCCACCCAGTTCACCCCCAGGGTAGCACCGCGTTGACCCTCGGGATCAAGGGGCCTGAGTTACACGAAGTCAGATTCCTTCACCCTAGACTTAAATTTAATCTTAAAATGTCCCAGCACAAATTTAATAGAGCAAATGGAGGCATTTTCCAATCCTGAAGATAAAATCTTGAAAGAAGTAAGAGAATAGCCATCAGAGAAATGCAGTTCAACACCACAGAGATATACTCCTCCTGTATGAGAATGGGTATCAGAAAATAGCAAGTGTTGATGGATATGTCAGGAAATGGGAATCCGTGTACACTGCTAGCAGGAATGTAAAATGGCTTAACCACTGTGGAAGAGTTTGGTGGGTCCTTAAAAAGTTAGACATAGGCCTCGGGATGTAGCTTAGTGGTAGAGCACCTGCCTAGTATGTGCAAGGCCCTAGGTTCAATCCCCAGCACTGCAAAAAAAAAAGGGGGCCAGGGATATAGCTCACTGGCACAGCGCCTGCCTGGCAAGCACGAGGTCCTGAGTTTGATTCCTGGTACCAAAATAAATAAATAAATAAAGATATAGAATTACCATATTACCCTGCAATTCCACCCTTAGGTATCTGCTTGCAAGAAAAAACATGCATCCACACAAAAATTTGTTTACTAATGTTCATAGCAACCCTATTCACAACAGCCAAATGGTGTGAACAATGCACAAGTCCATCAGTGTATGAATGGATAAACAAAATGTACTATATACATGTGATGAATTACTCAGTCATAAAAATGAAGTCCTGATACATGCTGCTTTGTGGATGAACCTTAAAAACATCATTCTAGGGCCGGCGAGATGGCTCAGCGGCATAAGCGCCTGCCTGGCAAGCACGAGGTCCCAAGTTCAACTCCCGGAACCCACATATGGAAAAAAGGGCCGGTGATATCACTCAGCGGCACAAGCGCTTGCTGGGAAGTGCGAGGTCCTGAGGTCGACCCCCGGTACCCACACACACAAAAAAAAATCATCATTCTAAGTGAACAGATCAAAATTCATGTATCGTATGATTGACATGAAATATCCAGAATAGGAAAATCCATAGAAACAGCAAATTGGTGTTTACCAAGTCCGGGGTGAGGAGAAGTTGGGGAATGACTGCTTAATGGATATGTTGGTTTCTTTTAGGAAGTTGGAAATGTGCTGGAACTAGGTAGAGGTAGTGGTTGCAAACCACTGTAAATGCCAGTGAATTGTATACTTTAAAATGATTGCTTTTATGTTACGTGAATTTCACCTAAAGTCATTCAAAATGTAAAGGGTATCTTATATATTAAATTAGAGATATCAGGTGATAAGAAACAGGGAAGTAGACTGGAGATGGGAAGGGGATCTAGGAATGGGGGAAAGAGTAAAAAAGGATCAAAATGCTATATATATAATTTTAATATATATATTTCAACTCCCCAAAAAGAAAGAGCCTTCATTATATACTGCAAACATGTACTAATAAAAAAGATATCAATATTGTTGGTAGTATTAATAAGCAGATTCAAAAAATGTTCTTAAATGCTACAATTTAAGAATGTGTTGTGTGTGTTGTATACCCATAAATCTTAGCTGTTTATACTACTTTAAAAAACTGGTACACAAGCAGATAGATTTTGATCAAAACCCAAAAGAAGGGATAGAAAAACAAACCACAGAAAATACTGCTAATGGAGTTTTTGTATTTTTTAATTTTGGAGACAGGGTCTTACTATGTAGTTCAGGTTGGCCTTGAACTTGTGATGATCCTTCTGCCTCAGCCTCCCAAGTGCTGGGATTACAGGCACCACGCTGGCTGCTAGTGGAGCTTTGGAATGAGAACTTTAATTAAATATTCAGAAAATTTGCAAGCAAGATGGGGAGTTTTGGCCTAAAACTAGAAACTATAAAAAGGAGTCAGGTAGAAATTCTAGAACTGAAAAATGCAACAAATTATAAATAAAGCATGAGTTTAGTTGCTAAGTAGTCATGCTTAAAAAGAGGGGAAAAGTGGATGTCAGTTTAGAAGAATAGTTACACTGAAAGAATGGGCAGATAAAAGATGAGAAACAAACAGGTTATGATGAAGTAGCCATATCTGTAACAGGAGTCTGATCAGGAGAAACAATGGGGCTGAAGCCCTGTGTATTAGCCCAGGCTGCTGTAATAGAATGCCGTAAGAGAGTGGCTTAAACAACAGAAATGTATTATTGTCTTACTGTTGTGGTGGCTGCAAGTCTGAAATCAAGGTGCCAGTATACTTTGGTTCTGGTGAGGGCAGTGTTTTGTTTTGTTTTATCTTGTTTTGTTTTGTTTTGTTTTGTTGGCAGTACTGGGGCTTGAACACAGGGACTTTGCACTGAGCTACATTCCCCAACCCTTCTTTTTTATTTTTTATTTTGCATCTTTTTGAGACAGGATTTCACTGTGCAGTTCAGGCCGGGCTTAAACTCACTTTATAGCCCAGGCTGGCCTCAAACTCACAGCAATCCTCCTGCCTCAGCCTCCCAAGTGCTGGGATTACATGCATGTGCCGCCATGCCCCACCCCTTCCTTATTTTTTTTTTTTTTTAGTTTGGGGAAGGGTCTAAGTCAATAAATTGTTCTGGCTGGGCTCTAACCCATAATCCTTCAGCCTCAGGCTTCCAAAGTGCTGGGGTTATAGGCATATACCACCCCTGGCACTGGTGAGGGCTTTCTTCCTGGGTGGTGCATGGCATCTTCCCACCGTAACCTTACATGGCAGGGTAGGAAGGTTGGGGAGAGCACTCTAGTATCTCCTTATAAAACACTAACTTTTTTTTTTTTGAGACAGGGTCTCACTGTGTAGCCCAGGCTGGGCTTAAACTCACAGTGATCCTCCCACCTCTGCCTCTCAAGTGCTGGGATTATAGGCATGCACCACCATACCCAACTAACAACACTAATGTTATCATATTGGATACTCACCCTTATAACTTCATTTAAATTTTTTTTTTTTTTAATGCAGGTACCGGGAGTCAAACTCAGGACCTCGCACTTGCCAGACAGGCACTTATGACACTGAGCTATATCACCGGCCCTTAAATTTGTTTTTGATTTTTGTTGTTATTGTTGTTGTTGTTGTAATTGCTGTTTTTTGAGACAGGGTTTCACTATGCAGTTCAGGCTGACCTTCAACTCATTTCGTAGCCCGGGCTGGCCTTACAGTGATTCTCACAGTGATTCTCACAGTGATTCTCCTGCCTCAGCCACACAAGATGACTTCATTTAAATTTACCTCCTTATAGGCCAAATCTCCAAATATACACAAGGTTAGACCTTCAACATGTGGATTTTTGGTGGGGGGGATTGCAATTCAGTATATAGCACTGTATAAACCCTAAGCAGAATAAATACAAAGTCATACCTAAATACATCATAGCCAAAGATAAAGCTGTATGTGGCAGCCCACATCTGTAATTCCAGCACTCAATGGGACTGAAGCAGGAGAATCACAAGTTCAAAACCAGCCTGGTTTAACAAGGCTCTGTCTCAAAATAAAAATAAAAAGGGCTGAGGATATAGCTCAGTGCAAAAGCTCTGGGTTCAATCCCCAGTTTCAGGGAAAAAAATCAAAGATAAACGAAAAAAAGCAGTCATAGAGAAAAAATTACTTTCATAGGAACAAAAGTTAAGCTGACAACAAACTTTGTATTAGAAAGAATGGAAGAAGACAACATATAGCTTCAAAGAACTGTATGGGGCAGAGTGTAGCTCAGTAGTACGGCATGTACCTAGCATTTGTGAGGCCCTGGTTTTAATACCCAGCACCAAAACCAACAACAATGAACCCCAGAGAACTGAAGGAGGTGGTATTAGTGAGAATGGTGGAATAAGATCCTCTGAAAATCCATTCCTCCAGAAAAACAGTGAAAACTTTGAGATAATTTGGCTATTTCAAAATTCTGGAAATTAAACAAAAGCTTGCAACAATCTAGGGAGTAAGTGCTGTTTGACTGATTCAGTCATTCATTTATAAGAATGATGAGCTTTGTGGAGTTTTTAACTTGCCTTCTCATCACTCTTTTTAGCTCCTCATTAGTCTTGTAAAACACCAGTCCCATAATTGTAGTGAAAGCCAGTAGCCTACCAGGCACTGGCTAGCCCTTGGTTAGGAACTCCCCCAAAACACTGTTCTTATGGAACTGTTATTATTTGGACTGTCTGGGAGTCCTTTGGAAACCCTCATGCACAAGACTTCCCTTTATTTAACCTGATTTAGACCTTGCACAGTGAGAACAGCATTTTTCGTAAGACATTTGTTGGAAATAATCAGCAGGAAAAAAAAAAGCAGAGAAATGCAGAAAACACAGAAAAAAATGCATATGTTAAGAGGTTGGGAATATAGCTCAGTGGCACAAGCACATGCCTGACAAGTGCAAGGTCCTGAGTTCGATTGCCAGTACCAAAAAAAAAAAAAAAAAGCATATGTTAGACTTACTAGACAAAGAATTTAAATCAGCTGGGGATATAGCTCACTGGTAAAGTACTTGCCAAACAAGGTCAGGGCCCTGGGTTTGATCCCAAGCACCACCGAAAGAAATTTTTTTTTTTTTTTTTTGTGGGTACCGGGGGGTCGACCTCAGGACCTCGCGCGCCAGCAGGCGCCCGTGCCGCTGAGCGATATCACCGGCCCCGTTTTCGTATGTGGGATCCGGGAGTCGAACTCGGGCCCTTGCGCTTGCCGGGCAGGCGCTTAAGCCGCTGAGCCATCTCACCGGCCCCGAAAGAAATTTTTTAATTGCCTATTTTAAGTACATTCAAGGAGCTAAAATAGAGCTGGCATGGTGGTGCATGCCTGTAATCCCAGCACTTGGGAGGCTGAGGCAGGAGGATCTCTGTGAGTTCAAGGCCATCCTGGGGTACATAAGCAAGCTCGAGGGCAGCCTGAACTATATAGTGAAACCCTGTCTCAAAAAAGAAAAAAAAAACTGTATAAAAGAGCTAAAGTCAAGAAAACCATGGCAGTAATGTCTCCACAAATAGAAATATCAATAAGGAAATAGAAATGACAAAGAACCAAACAGAAATTCTAGAGTTATAAAGTACAGTAACTAAAAATTTAAAAACTCAAATGTATGTACTCAAGAACAGATCTGATCAAAGAAAAAGACTCAGGACACTTGAAGATGAGTCAATTGAGATTGCCTAGTCTGAAGAACAGAAAGAAGAATGAAGAAAAATATACAAAGCTTCAGAAACCTGTGGGATATCATCAAGTATATCAATACACATAATGGGAGTCCTAGATGAGAAATGAAAGGAACAGAAAGAATGTTTAAAGAAACAATAGAAAAAAACTCCTAAATTTGCTGTAATACATTAATCTATGTATCCAAGTAATTCATCAAACCCCAACTAGGACAAACTAAGAAAAATATCCATATCTATACATATCATAATCAAACTGTCAAAATCCAAAGAAAAAGATCCTGAAAAGTGAAATACAATTGATCATATTGAAGAGATCTTTCAGAAGACTGACAAACCATGGAGACTAGAAGGCCATGAGAGGATATTCAAAGTGCTGAAAGAAAAAGACCATCAACCAAGACTTCTTCATCTACAGAACTGAAATCTGTAGAAGGAAAATATAAATCATCCCAAGACATACGAGATTGAGACAGTTGGACATTAGTGAACCTGCCACAAAAGAACTATCGAAAAGAGTCTATCAGGGTGAAATGAAACCATACTTGAGAGTATCTTGATCCATAGGAAAAGAAAGAGCAGTAGGGCATGGTGGTACATGCCTGTAATCATAGCACTCCAGGAGACTGAGGCAAGAGGAGCTCAAGTTTGAGCTGGGCAACTTAGTGAGACCCTGTCTCAATATAAAAAAATAAAAAAGGGCTAGAGATGTAGCTCAGTGTAAAGATCCTGTATTCAATCTTTAGTGAGTGAAAAAAAAAAAAGAATAGATGAAGGTAACTAAATGGGTAAATATAAAAGTAATATATTGGTAGAATGAATTTAAAATCAGCAGTTCCACTGTATGCTCTTTACAAGTGACACACTTTACATTCAAAGATAAAAATATGTTGAAATAAAAGGATAGTAAAAGCAATACTGTGTATTCAGTAATGAAAAGAGACCTGTAGTGGCTGTCTTAATATTCTCCAAGACAGATTTTAGGGCAAAAATTATTATTAGGTATAGAGAGGGACTTTTTCTTTCTTTGAGATTGTGTCTTACTGTGTGGCCAGGCTGATCTCAAACACCTGGGCTTCTGCTTCATCTTCCCGAGTCCTGGGGCTACAGTCCCATGCACTGTGCCCAGTAAGAGGGACATATTTTACTAATAAAAGTATCAATTCATCCACAAGACATAATTATCAACATGTAATTAACAACAGCCTCAAATACATGAAGCAAAAACTGATAGAACTGAAGGAAGAAATAGAAAATAATATAAGTAACATCTAGAAACTTCATTTTGTCCCTTCCTTTCTTCCTTCCTTCCTTCCTTCCTTCCTTCCTTCCTTCCTTCCTTCCTTCCTTCCTTCCTTCCTCTCTGCAATACTGGCATTGAACCCAGGGCCTTCATACTGAATTGCATCCCAACCCTGCCCACCCACATGCCCTCCCCCCATTTTGTTTTATTTTTTTGAGACAGGGTCTCACTATGTAGTTCAGGCTGATCTTGAGCTCACTATGTGCTCCAGGCTGGCCTCCAATTCATTGCAATCCTTGTGCCTCAGCCTCCAGGGTGCTGGGATTATAGGTGTGCACCACCACACCTGACTTCTCAGTGCTTTTTTATTTTTTATTTTGAAACAAGATCTCACTAAGTTGCCCAGACTTGGCTAGAACTTGCAATCCTCCTGCTTCAGCTTTCTGGAGTGCTAGGATTACATGTGGGCCACATTTGGCCATTTTGTCACTTTTAACAATAGAAGAACCAGGTAACATATCAAGAGAGAAACAGAAGATTCAAATAATACTATATAAACAGGGCATAGCAGTGCATGCCTATAATCCAAGCACTCAGGAGGCCGAGGCAGGAGGATCACCATGAGTTTGAGGCCAACCTGGGCTACATAGCGAGTTCAAATTCAGTCTGAACTACATAATAAGAGCCTATCTCAAAATAATACTAATACTAAACTAATACTAATACTAATACTAATAATAAATAAACCAGTTAGACCCACTAGATGTGTGCAGAATGCTTCGTGCAATAGCAGCAATACTCTTTCCCAGTGGACATGGAACATTTCCAGCATAGACCATATGTTAGGCCATAAAACACGGTTCAGGGGGAAAAAAAACATGCTTCAGGAAAAAAAATGCCTCAGTAAACTTAAAGGGACTGGAATCACATAAAATAGGTTGTCCAATCCTAATGGGATGAAATAAAAGTCAGCAAAAGGACATTAAAAAATTCACAAATATATGGAAATTAAATTATATACTCCTAATAGCCAGTTGGTCAAAAAAAGGAATCACAACAGAAGTTATAAAATACTTTGAGGGCCGGTGAGATGGCTCAGCGGCGTAAGCACCTGCCTGGCAAGCGCGAGGGCCCGAGTTCGACTCCTGGAACCCACATACGAAAAAAGGGCCGGTGATATCGCTCAGTGGCACGGGTGCCTGCTGGCGCACGAGGTCCTGAGGTCGACCCCTGGTACCCACAAAAAAAAAAAACTTTGAAAGGAATGAAAACAAATACACAACATATCAAGACTTATGGGGTATAGTCGGGTGTGGTGGTGTACACCTGTAATCCCAGCACTAGGGAGGCTGAGGCAGGAGGATCACCATGAGTTTGAGGCAGCCTGGGCTACATAGTGAGTTCAAGGCCAGCTGGGACTACATAGCAAGACTGTCTAAAAAAGGAAAGAGAGAGAAAGAGAGAGAGAGAGAGAGAAAGGAAATAAGGACTTGTGGGGTACAAATAAAGTAATGCTCAGGAGGAAATTTCGTACTTGTATGCACCTGTATTTAAAAAAATCTCAAATCAATAGCATAAACTTTCACTTTAATGAGCTAGAAAAAGAGTGCAAACTAATCTAAAACCAAAAGAGACAATGAAGATCTGGGTGGAAATGAATGTAGGAGAATAAAACGTAATTCAGAAATTCAAACTGCTGAAGAAAACTGGCATCATAGAACTCTCTAATAAAATTTTTTTTCACAATTATAGGAAACTAAAAGGAATTCAAACATTTTAAGAAATGAAAATTGATCTTGTTATCACCAAAGTGGCATTAAAGGAAATACTAAAGAATGTAAAGGATAAAGAAAATGTTAGCCTTTAATAAGTAAAATTTTAATTATCTTGGGTAATCATAAAAAATGGTAAAATATTCTAAAACTAACAAGCTAATGAAAGAAGGAAATAGAACTACATAAAATAATCCAAAAGTAGGAAAAGAAGAGGGAAGGAATGCAGAACAGGTGGAACAAATAGAAAGCAATTAATAAGACCAATCAAGTAGAGTTGAAGGCAAGAAATACTGTTACTGAAAATAAAACAATTTATAAATGATCAAAGGTCAATCCATAAGGGAGATATAACATGTCTGTATTTGTTTTTTTTTTTGTTTGTTTTTTTTGTGGGTACCGGGGGGTCGACCTCAGGACCTCGCGCGCCAGCAGGCGCCCGTGCCACTGAGCGATATCACCGGCCCCTTTTTCATATGTGGGTTCCGGGAGTTGAACTCAGGCCCTCGCGCTTGCCAGGCAGGCGCTTAAGCCACTGAGCCATCTCACCGGCCCAACATGTCTGTATTTGGAAGCAACTAATAACACCAAAATATATAAAGCAAAATGGATAGGACTACAAAGAGAAATAAAAAGCTAGAACAGACTAAGAAAAGTCTGGTGCCTCTTGTTTTACTAAAGGCATTTCCCCTGTAATCCTAGCTCTTGGGAGGCTGAGGCAGGAGGATTGCTGCAAGTTTGAGGCCAGCCTGGGCTACACAGTGAGTCCAAGGCCAACCTGAAGTACACAGCAAAAAAAAAAAAAAAAAAAAAGGGCATTCCCCTAGTTTACAAAGTTCCTTGCCTCTTTGAACTACTTTATCGGCCAAAAGTCTTTCCTGCTCTCAATGATTGCCTTCTGTACCTTCCAAGTATAATTCCCCAAAGTTTATCTAAAAGACCCAAGAAAGGAAGTATTTGATGTGATATCTGGTTAAGTCTAACCTAACCTCAAGCTTTTGCTTAAAATCTTGCTTCTCGGGCCAGTGAGACAGCTCAGCAGCATAAGCGCCTGCCTGGCAAGCACGGGGTCCTGAGTTCGACTCCTGGAACTCACATACAAAAAAAAAAAGGGCCGGTGATATCGCTTTGCGGCATGGGTGCCTGCTGGCACACGAGGTCCTGAGTTCGACCCCCGGTACCCACAAAAAAAAAAAAAAAAAAATCTTGCTGCTCTGTTCTGATTAGGCAAATTGGCTAATGAGGCAAGTGGCTTTTTTTCAGCAGGAGCATCAGACAGGTCTCACTTAGGACATTTTTACCCTAAAGAAGCTATATATACTGCTTTCTCACTGAATTACAGACCAGTTAGTTGGACAAGTCAAAATTAAGATAGGAAAAACAAAATCAAGCTACCCTTTTAGAATCATTCTGATATTTTATCAATGGGACTAGACTATGAATGGATAACCTAATAATCTTTTCTTGAATTTTCTATGAAAACAAATAAGGAGACTATTTCATATCCTTTGTATGAAAAAGTATGACTTATTTAAAATATTAGATGTTGAAATATGTGCTATAATCACATTGCATACAATAACACGGTGTTTGAAATAACTCATAAAATTAGCTTTTTCAAATAAAAAAGTGGAAATAAAACTTATTTATAATTAATTTTGCATCGACTACTGTATGTATATATTATACATGTACTTGATTATAATATGCAACATATACTTGCATATATATATATTTAGATTTAATAAAATAACTTTGCTCTTTGTTTTCTTTTTCTTTTGTGGGGATTTTCTGTTTTACACTTTGCTATTCCAGATTACTTAGGAATGGGTACATATGCAGGGAATAAAGATATAACTATGGGTTTCTTGTTTATAAATAGTCTCTTGTGTGTTACCACAGCTGAGCCAACGGCCAAGAGTTTATGCAACCTCAGAAAGCCCTTACATGAGATTAAATCATTGCTTTGCTATTTTGGACAAGTCGTCTAACTTCTCTGGGTCTGTATCTTCATCTATAAAATGGCATTATCATCTATCTACTAGCCGCTCAAAATGTAGCAAAAGTTTCTGAGGCTTCCCTCCTTGAAGGTGTAAAGATCCTACAGTCATTTTCTGGCTGGTCTCGCATCAGTTCCAAGACTGGAACCCGAGGTGTGACGGCGTCCTCACCACCTCCGTAGTGAGTGCTCCTCAAGACTGAAAGAGAAGGGTCTCACAAACTCTGGCTCAGTGCCTTGTCGTTAAAGGCTAGTAGATGTTGCTTTCTATCCTTACCATTATCATTCTCACAGCAATTATCATGATTATTGTAGGGCCTGCCTATATTCCCTGTCCTCATTCCCTTTAAGAATCCTTCCACATTTTGCTTCACTCGATATTTACATTACAACCCACAGAAACAGAATGGGCTCTTTCTAGAAGCCCCGAAAGTCCTTTGTACGTGGGTCGGGTTAGGTCTGAGCTTTCAGCTGGTATATTCCTTTGAATGATGCTAGCGTGTTAGTCACACTTGACAATGTCTGCCTGGTGCTAGGTGCAGTACAGGATGCTGTGGGAATAGAAACAACTAAGACACAGCCCTTGTTCTTTAGGAACCATTAGACCATGGTGTCCCCTCCAGTCTTTTTTTTTTTTGGGTACCGGGGGTCGACCTCAGGACCTCACACGCCAGCAGGCGCCCGTGCCGCTGAGTGATATCACCGGCCCTTTTTTTGTATGTGGGTTCCGGGAGTTGGGCCTTCGCGCTTGCCAGGCAGGTGCTTATGCCGCTGAGCCATCTCACCGGCCCTCCCCTCCAGTCTTGAGGACTATTTCCTATTTCATTAAATTCAGTCCCGCAAATCAACCTGGGCACACATCTGCTTCTTTCCTCCTTCAAGCTGCATACGCTGCAACCATTCAATTCCTTCTCTCTTTCCCCTTTTCCCATCTTAAACATGACTCTCCCCTTCTTAGCCAGAGTAACTGAGTGGTTGGAGATATCAACAATCAAGATTGGAAACTCAGGAGGAACCAGTCAGAATCATCTTTCTAAACTAGCAAGGACATTGGAAATGTGCAGGCCTGTCCCTCTTGTCAGTTTCTGTTTTTCCTCAACGTAAGCGGTTCACAACAGTATTTTGCATACGAAATAGAAATAATCAATCAAAAACTTTTGCCCTTTAACTCAGGAGAACCAAAGATGGGCTAAGCTAGGTTCTTTACAGCTACAGAAGGAAGCTGAGGTCTGGTTTGGGCATGGTGTTAAAAATGTTAAAGGCAGTAGTATGTTTAATCTTCATAATAAATGTGATTATTAGTCTGGCTTTTGGAGAGGCTAAAATAAAAACAAACAACATTTAAAAACACAGGCTGAACCAAGTGCAGTGGCTCCCACCTCTAATCCCAGCTACTGTGGAGTCCTGAGTCTGAAGATCTCAAGTTCGAGGCTAGCGTGGGCAATTTAGCAAACCCTGTCTCAAAAGAAATAATAAAAACCCCCAGGGATTGAAGCTCAGTGGTAGAATACTTGCCTAGCATGTATGGCCCCTGGATTCAATGCTCACTGAAACGGCAACAACACCACCTAAAAAACTAAACAAAACCACCACAGCCTGAGAAAGGGTAAATTACTTGCCCTAGGTCATAGAGTTAGAAAGTGTAAGATAAGGTCAAGGCTTTTAACCAATGGGTAACACTATCTTCTATATCCATGAATATATCTAAAGAATATACAAAAGTCCAGATACCAAGCAAAGAAAAGGTAAGAAGATTCGAAGGATGTCCAGGGATATGTGGCTCATTGCCACACTAACAGCTACAGAAACTTGAGTTTCAGATTCCTTGCAGGTCCAGCCTTGAATCTTCATGTTATATGTCCATTCTAACCAAATTTATTACAGATAAACCTTGAGTTGACTTTCAGGACACTCGCCAATACTATTATAACAGGGAACTTGTCCTTGATTAATCTTTATATCCCCTACTAGATATTTATATCTAATATAATAGATCTTGGGTGAATTTCTCATCAAAAATCCTCCCTCTAGACAAAGATATCCCAAATCCAAAAGCTGTGCATTAATTTCAAGTAATACTTGCTAGAGATGCCTTTTTACTATAAAATAATTAAAAGCTCCTTGGACTCCTCCTCCTCCATCGTGGTAGTTGTCACTGGCAGCAGTATCATCATCATCATCATCATCATCGTCATCATCACCACAACTGCCACTTAATGAGGAGTCACTGAGTGGTTACTATATGCCAGTGATTTACACAAAACAACTCATTTAATCCTCACAGCAATATGATGGAAGAGCTATTATTATAGTCCATAGGTAACTTTTATGGAAATAGAGCCCATTAGAAATTAGGGCTGGCAATGTAGCTCAAGGGTAGAGCACTTGCCTAATATGTGTGAGTCCACACATCCCTGGGTTTTAATCCCCACATAGGAAAAGGAAAGGAAGCAAAGAAGGAAGGGAAGAAGGGAGGGAAGGAAGGAAGGAAAAGAAAAGAATCAAAACTCAGTTGAAATAGTGGAGCTTGAATTAAAAAATCATGTTTGTTTGATTCTACCCATTCACATTGTCAAAAATATCTATTGAGCCCCTACTACATACCAGACTGTGTAGGAATTGGATTCAACATTCAAATAGTACAAAATGGTATACTGCATAAGGCCACTTGCTATCTCATTGCCCTCTATGTACCCACCATTATCATTTCTTTCTTCTAAGTAACCAATGTTTCTTGTCAGACCTGTAATTTCTTTTTTTTTCTAATGTGGGTACCGGAAGTCAAACTCAGGACCTCGTGCTTGCTAGGCAGATGCTTATGCCACTGAGCTATCTCACTGGCCCAGACCTGTAATTTCTTTTCTTTTCTTTTCTTTTCTTTTTTTTTGAGACAGGGTCTTGCTATGTAATTCAGGTTAGCCTTGAACTCACCATGTAGCCTAGGCTGGCCTCAAACTTGCAGTGATCCTCCTGCCTCTGCCTCCCGAGTGCTGGGATTACAGCCATGTGCCACCACGCCTGGACGAGACCTGTAATTTCACCTAGAGATTTCCTTTCTGGGTCAAATCTTGATGTGAGTAATATTTCCCACTTTTCTTAATAGTCCTAACTTCTTCGATGAGCCAGTCTTAAATAAGCCAGTATTTCAGGCCATTGCACAGCTGGGGTAGAAGCATGACCTTGGGAGCCAGATAATACTTGAACTTAGATGAAGGCTTTGTGGAAGAGGAGGGTGAGCTCCTGTAGGTTAACTGGCAGTGTCTTTACCCAGAAGCTTCCATTTTCTAAGGGTGAGCATTCTTAGCACTGGTAAATCCCCACATTTTGGATATCCACAATGTTCTGCAGCCACCATTCTCTGAACCATTCCCTCTCTCTGTCTCTCTGTCTCTGTCTCTGTCTCTGTCTCTCTCTCTCTCTCACACACACACACACACACACACACACACACACACCCCTGAAAAACAGGTCTTGTGACTACTTCGTTGGCCTGGCATCATGACATTTGTTGTCGTTTCCTTTTTCTCAGAAGAGAATCTTTAGAGTTAAGGATGGGAGAACTTTGTGCCCATAAAATCTAAAATGACTTCATGAAAATTAAAAAATCAGGACTAGAATCTGGACTGCATTTTTTCTTCAGATATTCAGTTCCTTGGCAATGTTCTTCTTCCTCTCCTTTCCGGGTGGTGATTAGAAGGGGACCTCACTGGTGACAAAATGATAACGAAGGGGCATAGGATGCAGAGGAGCAGGTTGGGCTGCTGATTAGAAAGTCCCATAGGCCACACAGCCAGAATCCCTGTCCATCATTTCTGGTACTTTCTCAAAGGTTGCTGCCTATGGGGGCCGGTGAGATAGCTCAGCGACATAAGCGCCTGCCTGGCAAGCGCGAGGTCCTGAGTTCGACTCCCGGTACCCACATAAAGGAAAAAATGGGCTGGTGATATTGCTCAGCAGCACAAGTGCCTGCTGACGAGTATGAGGTCCTAAGTTTGACTCCCAGTACCCATGTAAAAAAAAAAAGGGTTACTGCCTAGGAATTTTGCTGTACCTCCTTAGACTTAGATTATATGCTAAAATCTCACTTTGGATATTTTATTTATTTATTTTTTTTTTTGGGTACCGGGGGTCAACCTCAACACCTCGCGTGCCAGCAGGCACCCGTGCCACTAAGCGATATCATCGGCCCTTTTTTCGTATGTGGGTACCGGGAGTCGAACTCAGGACCTCGCGCTTGCCGGGCAGGCGCTTATGCCGCTGAGCCATCTCACCAGCCCAACACTTGTTAAAATTATTGTAGGTCACATTACTGGCTACCATATAACATAACATTCTTACATTATTTAAAATTATATAACACTTACTGAGATATCATTCATAGACCATACAATTTAAAGTGTTTTTCTCTAACGTAGTCACAAAGTTGTGTAACTATCACAATAACTTTTAGAATATTTTCATCCCCAAAAGAAACCCTGAACTCATCAGCAGTTATCCTTCACATACTTCCAACTTTTCTAGCCCTAGATAAATCTTTCTGTCTTTGTAGATTTGACTATTCTGGACATTTGATATAGATTGAGTCACACAATATATGGTATTTTGTGCTCAGCTTCTTTCGAAAAAAATATTTCCAAAGTTCATTCATGTTATCGTGTGTATCAGAACTTCATTCCTCTTCATTAATAAATAATATTCCATGGTGTGGATGTACCACATTTTATTTACCCATTCATCACTTGAGACACTGGGTCGTTCAAGTTTTTGGCTATTACATTTCCACTTGTTGGCTATCATGAATAATTCTGCTACAAACACTTGTGAACAAGTTTTTGTGTCAACATGTTTTCATTTCTGGAGTATACACCTAGGAGAGGAATTACAGTAATTCCATTGGAATTCCATTGGAACTGGTAACTCTATGTTTTTAGCCTTTTCAGGAACTGCCAGTCTGTTTTCCAAAGCAGTTGCTTCATTTTACATAGTCACCAGCAAAGTATGAGGGTTCTAAATCACCACATCTTCATTAACACTTGTTTTTTAAAAATTTATTTTAGCTATCCTAGTGTGTAAGAAGTGGTACATCATTGTGGTTTTAATTTGCATTTCCCTGATGATTAATGATGTTGAACATCTTTTTTTTTTTTTTTTTTTTTTGAGACAGGGTCTTGCTCTGTAGTCTACGCTGGCCTTGAACTCACTATATAGCCCAGGCTGGCCTCAACGCATGTCGACCCTCCCGCCCCAGCCTCCCTAGTGCTGGGATTACAGGCGTGCACCACCACACCCGGCTTAGAACACCTTTTTATGTGCTTATTGGACATTTGGATATCCTCTTTGGAGAAATGCCTATTCAGTTCTTGTGCTCTTATTATTGAGTTCTTTATCAATTTTTATATTGAATAAATAAATATCATAAACCCTACCTAAGGTTCCATGGTCAGTAAAATTCACCCACATTACAGTGCTAGGTAACACACATTGTAGTATGTAAAATGTGGGAATGGAACTGGGAGCGTGGCTCAGTGGTAGAGCACTTGGCTAGCATGCGTGGATGTGGGTTTGATCCACAGCACCATCAAACCAAACCAAAACTAAGTAAATAAAACAAATAAAAGGTGGCAAGGTAATTATTGGTTACTACCCATGTATTTCAGGCTCTGGTCCAATTCATGGCATGGATGGAACATTTCTGTTTGACCAGACTGGCATTTTGTTAAGTTAGTAAAGCATTAAAATGCTAATTAGATTTTGTCAAATACTAAATAAAACAACTCATATGAGATTTAATAAATTATTGTTACACCACTTGGTTTGGTGTCTCAAGTCTGTAATCCCAGCTCTTTGGGAGGCTGAGGCAGGACTGCAAGTTCACATCCTGCCTGGGCAACTTAGCCAGACCCTGTCTCTAAATAAAAAATAATAAAGGCCGGGGGGGTGTAGTTCAGTGTGAAGGCTGTGGGTTCAATCCCCAGTACTGCAAAATAAAAATAAAAAATAAAAACCAAAAATTATTGTTATTCCAGCAGTCAAAGGTAATAAGTCTTGTACTGTAAGTAGAAATAGAACTATATCGCTATACGAAATCCATTTGTGCTTTCAAGCTACACCTAATTTGGAATTTTACCTCTACATATAATTATTGTAAATAAGTTGCAAAAATTTACCCAAGTTCTTACTTGATAAATTAGAGGTGAGAACTACCTTTTCTTCTTACAAATCTGGCCTTTTGCACAATGATGAAAATAAATAGTGCCAAATTTTTGGAGAGAGTCTTGTTTAATTTGGTACATAATTAAAATCTCATGTAGCTTTATTGGTTTTAGTATCCAGCAGAGAAAAAATATTGAAACTCCAAGAGATTTTGAATTAAATAGCTACAACAGTTTTGTTTTATTAGTTCTGACTGTGTGAAAAAAAATCATAAGGACAATGTTGGAAAAATCTAGTTCTTTTAGAGCCCCAAATGACTTTTAAAACAATAAAACAAACTATAAAACCCACACAAGTGATATTAAAAATTATGTAGTTCAATAAATGTGACATTCACAAATGTGGTTGTAATTTTTTTAACTACAGCAAAGTGAACATGGATCTGATGACTGGCTTCAGGAAAGGTAGTGTTATATAGCTTAACGGAATTAAGTGCTTCAATTTGCTGGTGAGGGTTATGTAGCTGAATTGGAATGTTATACCACTGCCTTTTTAAAGATCTATATCCACTTTCCAGGGTCTGTGGCAACATCAAAGAAAGGAAAAATGCTTCCCTTACTAGTGATTATTTAATAAGTAGAGACCATTTCTCTAGTATTAGAGATTATTAATGGTCATCTCCCTAGCATTTTAATATTTGGGGGGATGTTTGTAGATTTAGGTCTTTTTGCCTCGTAGTTGCATCAACCCCAGAATAAACTAGTACTATCAACCCATACTAGCTTTGAAGATGATGTGTGAAGGCTGGCTAGTGATTTCTGTAAAGGCAGTAAATGATCAGGAGTAATTATCCCAGTTACTTGCTAGGTGGAAGGGGCAAAAATGAAGAAAAACAAAACGAGAGAGAAACGTTTTGCGAGAAAAATAGTTATTTGCTTAGTTCACTGAGGTCCTGATCTCGGAAGACCAAATATAACTTTTGAAGGCACATTCGAACTTCAGACAATAACTGTCCTTTCCTGGTCTCCAGAACCTGTATCTGTTCTTGGAACGCAGAAGAACAGACCAAATTCTCCAGCAAGCCACGCGACGAGAATAACGGCTGGTGGAGTCTATGGACATCAGACCCGAGCCATGCAGACCGATGATGCCCAAAAAGCCCGCCACTGATGATTCCAGAAGCAAGGTGCTGCCTAAAATTATATGCAGACTTAACAGATAATTTATAATTTTTACCCTCAAAAAAATGAAGCACTCCTTTTTTTTTTTTTTTTTTTTTTTTTTTTTTTTTTTTTTTTTATGGGTACCCGGGGTCAAACTCAGGACCTTGCGCTTGCTAGGCAGGCATTTATGCTGCTGAGCCATCTCACTGGCCCAGTCCTTTCATTTTTAACATTCAAAATCATACTTTTTTCCAACTTTTATGTTGAAAACTTTAAACCTACAGAGAAGCTTTAGTTTATTTAATCTCTCTCTTTGTGTATACATATGTGTACCTATGTATATAAGTATTATGTATGTGTATATTGAACTGTTTGAAAGTAAGTTGCAGATATGACCCATCACCCCTGAACACTTTAGTTTATATCTCTCAAGAATTACAACACATGGGGCCAGGGATATAGCTCAGTGGCACAAGTGCCTGCCTGGCAAGTATAAGGTCCCGAGTTTGATTCCGAGTACCAAAAAAAAGAATTACAACACACTTTCTAATGTAACTCACAATACCAACATCACACCTAAGATAACACTAATGTAATATTCTCATCTAACATACACTCATGTTTACATTCCTTATCCTTGAACAAGTCTTTTTTAAAAACCTGGAGTCCAATCAGTTGGGGTGATACCATAAGACCTTGTGAGATTCCTCATCTTCAACATTTCACCCATCAGTTGTGGTGTCCACAGATGATTTTCTTGAATGAAATGTTATATTTTCTGATTTTGTGAACTTTCTACATTTGTTAGCTGGCATTCTTCCAGTTTTCCCAGCATTCTACCCCTTTCTCTCACTTTGAGTTATCACGATGAACTCATGAAGGGTTGTTTGTATTCAATGTGTTATCATCTATAACGTATCTTTGAAGCTTAAATCTCCCCAAATTTAGCCAATGCAAGCCCCTTTAAGGGAGCCTGTCCCCCCACCCCGTGCTTTCTGGCAACATAGTTTCTCAGTTCAGGCTGTACCTTTCCTCCCTCAGATCTACAATCACCCACTTATTCAAGGACTTAATTATACCATGAATGGATCACACATGCACATGGTTCAATTCTTGAAATATTCACAAGACACACATTCTCTCTCCAGTCTTGTCCCTGTCTTCAGCCAATGTTATTTGGACAGCCAATATTATTGTTTGTTATATAAAAGGGCAAACACACAGAGATAGATATATTCTTACCCCCTTTAATTTTTTAAATTAAGTTTATTGGTACATTTTAAACATACATAATGATAGCATTCAACCAAAGCTTTAACTCAAATAATAGCATATTACGCTCCCTAGGTTTGTCTGTGCTTGTAGCTTTTGTCTGTCAATGAATTCTGAAAGATGCCTATGACTGGGCACCGACAGGTCAAGTCCCAAATCCTTTAGATGAAAAAAGCTCAGGGTGGTGAAGTGACTAAGATTGTATTAGCTAACAACACTCACATGCTATTATTTTCTAGTCTTGTTGACACTTATTTACCTTTCAAACTTTAATCCCCTGGGAAGTCTTTCCCTTCCCTATAGTTAGTTCATCGACCCTCTCCCAATTAGGTGATGTTCCCTTGTCATAAGGTTTCAGTTCATTGTGCACATCTCCTTCCTAGCACACGTATGTTACTGTGTTAAATTTGTTTCCTGCCTCTGTGAGGACAGGGATTGTATGTTTTGTTTGCTGCTGGCACACCGAAGTCGCTCAACAAAAATGTGCAAAGTGAGACTCGAACCCAGGCATTCCGGCTCCCAGTCCAGGCTTCCTACTTCAGTCCCACTGCAGTTGGAGAAATAGTTCAAAGATGTAGATTTAATAAGAATTTTTAAAAACCCAATAGAAAAAGCTCGAAAATCTATTTCCAGGACTAACAGAGAACCTGAGCGGAAACAACTCACCTCTAGGTGTGACGACCGCAGGGGGGCGTCAATCAAGAAATTGGCCCTTTGCACAGGAGGCGCGTGGAGGCACACAGGGCCGAGGCCACGCTCTACTGGGAGGGACAGCGCCTTGGCTTCAAAAGAAAGCACTTGCAAAACGGAGGGGCCGGGCTGCCTGCAGCTGTGACCCCCAGGACTGGGGAGAAAGGACACGGAGCAGCCCCTGTTGCATCCAAAAGGACTTCACAGCCTCTGACTGGAGCCGCAGGACCTGGTCCTCCCCTTGAGTCCTGTCCTGAGCAGCTTCTGCTACGATCCCAGAGAAATGGATGGGGTCCGGGAGCTCCCCAATGAAACGGGCTGGAGCTGCCCCGACACTGGAGCACCTTAAATCTAGTCGCCCGTACCCCGCTGGAATGCAGCTAAGGGCGGAGTTCCTTCTCTCCGGAGCAGCTCTAGAAGCCACGGGCACTCTCCAGTTGTGAGTTTAAGAAAAGCCCCAGGCAATAATCAGTGCCACCGTTATTCCAGGGAGCACGCCGTCCAGGAAGGTTCTCTCGGGCCTGCCAATGCACAGCCCTGTCAGCGATCCGCGCCGCCGCCGAATCCGGTCGCTCCTTGCCTGGGGCAAACTGCCCCCACCCTGGCCTGAGGCCTGGACCGAGCTCCCGGCCGGAGCTACGGCCGCTTGGGTCAGCGTTCCTGGCAGCTGCTGTCCTCGCGTCTCTCCCGACGGGCGCGGCTAGGGCTTTCCTGAAGGGCATCGCCAGCCACGACGCCTACAGTGCCCAGTGGCGACTGCAGCAGCGGACACCTAGCCAGGGGCAGGGTCCCGGGAGCCCCGCAACCGGAGCGTTCCGGGGGCGTGGACCTCGGCGGGCGGGGGCGGGCCAGGGGTGGGGGCGGGAGGCGGCTCCCTGGGACCAGCGCCATTGGCCGCAGGGCCCAGCGGCAGGAAGGGGCCAGCGAGCGCGGCCCCACCCCGCGGCCGGCGGAGCCTATCGCCGGGAGCTCGGGGCGCCGATAAATGTAGCGCCGCGGCGCGGGCTGGCAGCTCTCCGAGGGCCCGGAGCGCAGGAGCCATGCAGTACCCGCACCCCGGGCCGGCGGCGGCGGCGGCGGCGGCGGCGGCGGCGGGGGTGCCCCTGTACGCGCCCACCCCGCTGCTGCAGCCCGCGCACCCGACGCCCTTCTACATCGAGGACATCCTGGGCCGCGGGCCCGCCGCCCCCACGCCCACCCCCACGCTGCCGTCCCCCAACTCCTCCTTCACCAGCCTCGTGTCCTCCTACCGGACCCCGGTGTACGAGCCCACGCCGATCCACCCCGCCTTCTCGCACCACCCCGCCGCCGCGCTGGCCGCCGCCTACGGCCCCGGCGGCCTCGGAGGCCCTCTGTACCCCTTCCCGCGGACGGTGAACGACTACACGCACGCCTTGCTCCGCCACGACCCCCTGGGTAAGGCGGCCGGGTCGCGGCGGGGCCAAGCCGGGGCGACCGCGAGCAAGGCGCCACCCGACAGGTGGCAGCGCCCGGGAGGCGGCGGGGCGGAGGAGAGAGGCAATTGAAAGCTGTGGCCAAAACGATTGAAAAGCGGCTCTCGGGCGCGCGCGAGGACTGAGGACTGGAGGCGCGAGCCCTGGGGGCGCGCAGCCCGGGCTGACCGCACAGTGACTCAGATTGGTTTTCCTGCACCTTGCAGGCATCGGGGCGCGCGGGCCTGGAAGGGCGTCGGTAGCCGCCGCCGGGGCTGGCTGCTGAGGGCAGCCTGGGGCAGCGCGTGTCGCCCGGGGTGGGGGGCAGCGACACAGACGGGGAGGACCGTGTCCAGGCACCCCAGGACTGCCGCTGAGGGGCAGGGATAGTTGTCGGGCCCGGGCGGTTACGGGGTTGGACTTGGTTCAACAAGCTTGTGCAGTGAAAGAGCCTGACCCTTTCCGTTCATACAGGAAATCTTGAGTTCTCGATAGGAGTAAATCTGGTTTCAGAAGCTGTTAAGTGTTTTCCTGGCTGCATGAAGCAGACCCTTCCCCCGGAGTAGTGCACGCTGCTGATTATTTTATCGACATCCTCAATACAGACAAATTCAGGAAACACTCGACTTCTGATAGCCAGGATCCGTTTTTCTGATATTGTTCATTTCCTCTGTGTGGAATGTGACTTTATGGCAGCTAAAATAACCAGTTGCTTCCTTTTTTTTTTTTCCCGAGGCTGTTTTGCACCAGTCTGAAGCCTGACGCAAGCAAAATCTCGAAAAAACAATGCCAACTTTCAAAGCGCTTAGGTGCAGGCCTCCAGACGCACCGACGGACGGACTGACAGACACTTCTTTAGAGCATGAAGGTGCAGACTCCGGGCACCAGTTAGGAAGGGCAGCGCAGCGCGGATGCACTGGGGAGTTTGCGGGGCTTGTCGCGTCCGTGCGCGGCCTAAGAAATAAGCCACCAATGTCTAGACTCGGGTGGCCCTTGGCCCCCCTAGGATCTGAAGCCTTAGGGTAGTTAAGGAAACGGGATGCTTTCCCTGGACCACTAGGGTTTTGAATCAACTCTTACCGGCAGCTTGGTCAGCATTATAATGGCGGGGTCTCTAGCTCAGCCCACTTTGGCTTCTCAACGCGAACAAGATTTGGGATGTTTGTGTTACATTTTCTAAAAAGGCTGTTTATTATATTTGTATTTTTTATCCCAGCCTCCTGGGTTTTGTGCCACGGCCCCCATGGCTCTGTCCTCTCTAGGGGCCGGAGCGGGACTCTCAGCCGGGCCGGGTTTGAGGACGAACGTTTTCACAGAGCGCGCCCTGGGTTTCCTTGGGTTACTTCTGGGACCGCGCAGGAGGAAGCAAAGGGTTTTTCGAGATAGACCAACAGGAAACACATTGACGGAAATGTTGCCATAGTCTATGGGGTGGCTTTAACTGGCCGCCCCCGCGGACCGGGTGTGAAATCAGAGGAGGCGCGGCGCCCTCGGGCCAGGATTGGAGGCTCCGCCCGCGGCCTAGCGCGGCTCCCGGCACCAGCGCTTCTCGCGCAGCCAGGCTGAGGGTGCTGTAGCGGCCCCGCTCCTCCCCAGAACGCACACACTGGCGTCCCTGGAAAGTGCGTTTCAGCAGGGGGGAGCACTGAGGGGTATAAAAAGTTGTGCATAATTTCCAGACCGATTGTTGGAAAGAGTTGTACTGGTGTTTTAAGTCCGGCCGGCAGTGGGCTTGAAAAGATTTGTGTTATCTAGTCATAGGTGTGATGGTTGTGTGTCCGAGTGCACGGGTGCTCTCTGTGTGCGTATACAATGTAGCTGTGTGACATGGGGTGTTCGTATGCGTGTCTCTGGGTATGTGTTGGTGGGAGCGCGTGGGTTCCCCTTGCTGCGGACGTGAGTGAGTAGGTCAGGTCGAGCGGCTTCCTGCGTCTCCTCCCTCCCTCCCTTCATCACCCCACCACCAGGCTGGTCTGGGGGCTGCCCCGGCCCGCTGCAGCTCCAGGGCCGTTGCTAACCGCGTCTCTTGTTGCGCTAGGCAAACCCGTGCTCTGGAGTCCCTTCTTGCAGAGGCCTCTACATAAAAGGAAAGGTGGCCAGGTGAGGTTCTCCAACGACCAGACCATCGAGCTGGAGAAGAAGTTCGAAACGCAGAAATACCTCTCCCCGCCTGAGCGGAAGCGTCTGGCCAAGATGCTGCAACTTAGCGAGAGACAGGTAAGCGCCCTCGGCTCGGGCGGAGGCCGACTCCTAGGGACAGGGGTCACCAGGACCAAGGGCAGCAGAGAGGCGGGAAACCACTTCGCACTGCGATGCCGCTCAACCTTTGGAGGGTTGGTTGGCTCCCCAGTCCCGGATCCGCTTCTCCCCTCCTACCCAGATTCTTCGGGATTCTGGGCTCTTGCTAAGTTTTCTTTCTCTTTCCTGTAGGTCAAAACCTGGTTTCAGAATCGGCGCGCTAAATGGAGAAGACTAAAACAGGTATCGACGACGTAGTTCTGTTTCTATGGGGATAAATATTTGTATCGTATTATCTCGATGCGAGGCCTGTTATGGGTTGTATGCAAAAGTCATTTGAGAGACTATTTAACCTCTTCACCTTGATTAAAAAGACAAATAATTCTGCTGAAATTCAGGATGAGTTGCTCAGGTGGCAGTAATGCTAAAAGCACCTAATGCAGTTCCTATATCAATTATGCTTGGGTTTTCACACACTGGCTTGTAAAACTCCCACTAATTGTTTTATAAACCCCATATGTTGTTTATCTAATTAACGCAGGAAAGATAAAGTAATTGACAGTAAATGAGTTAAGCAGTTATCTTTGGGGGAAAATTGTTTCTTTTATTTACACAGCCATAATAAAACCAGGCAGAATTCAAGGGTAAATAAAAAGACACAAACACCTTTAAGTCTTGTTTGTGCTGTCTTTAAGAAGAATTCAATATCAAGGAGTTTAAAAATTATTTTCCATCTAATGTCAACTCTTAAAATGAATATAAAGCATGTAAGAAAATATCCAAGCCTGTTGGGAAAGTAGTTTAAAATTTCTAACAGTCTTTCTTCCAGTGACCTTGTTATGCAATATGCGATAAAAAGGAAAGGCCTATTCAGTTCTTAAAGAAGCTCTATTGGTTTGAAGCTAAAGATTTGTTTTTGATACCCTAATCTGGATGTGTTGCCAAAGTTATCTGACAATTGCTGAATTGTTAATTTTCCAATTTAAATGATAAATACAATATTTTGAAACAATAATTTGAGTGAGGAAATTTAATGTGGATTGTTAAATTTATTGATCATTACTTTTCCATTAAAAACAAGATGGTGTCCCAAAGAAAGACCATTTTGAAACAGAAAATAAAATTCCTACATTTTTATTATTCTAACATGATTTAAATATTTGCAAATTTCCTTTCAGGCTCTGATCTTGCCCATTTGTTACACAGTTGAAAACTTGAATGTATTATTTTATTTTGTTTTAGAAAAACAGTTTATCATATTATGCTTCTATGTAGTATTAATACCCATTTTAGACAAGCACAGGATTTAGACAAACACAAGCACTGACTAACTCAGTTCTTGTTCAAAGGCTTTATTCTAGTTTTCCAGGGACTTTTTTTTTTTTTTTTAATATGCGGGTACCGGGAGTTGAACTCAGGACCTCACGCTTGCCAGGCAGGCGCTTATGCCGCTGAGCTATATCACTGGCCCTCCAAGGACTTTTAAATTAGTGGTTTCTATGTAATATGGGAATATTTTTCAGGAATTTCCTCCAGATTTAATGTAAATTTTATTTAATTCTCTCCCTTCTCAGCGACATTCTTCTAGTTCCGCATTTTTCTTTGCCATGATTTTGTCACTTGCTACTTCCTCGTGTGTATGTGTTCATAAATTTACATTAGGAAATGAATGAAAAAGAATTCAATCTAATAATTTGGAAACTGTCTTAATTCACCACTGTGTGTGGGGGGGCTGTGGATTGAATCCAGGGCCTTATATAGGACCCAACCCCTAACATTTTTCTTAAAATGTTTAGAAGACTGTTAATTGGCAAGATTTAAATATTTCAAGAATGAGGATAATGTGCAGCTGTTGTGACTTGAGTTTTCCCCCTCAAACTTTTAAGAACCTTAAGACCATGTTCTAGGATGGTACTAACTCATTTATGCCGAGATTTGCAATTTTTTTAAATTTTTGGATGAAATTCATATAAGTTACCTAGAAAAATTCAAGGAACAAAAATTTGAAGAGAAAAATTTTTATGTCCCATTGTTATGTGTCATTCCAAAAATGGCCTACTAGGCGTAAAAGGATCGTGTTCAATTGGTACATTTACACTTATATTGTGACTCATACTTTTCTCTTATTTCTTTCAAATGAAGAAGTATCACAAGTATGTATTTTCTGAATGAAAAGATTATAACCAAAAACATTTAACAAACTGAAAAAAGATGGTACAGCATGAAAAGACATTTTGATATTGCCTCTTCTCTGTGTTTCATGATCCTACCAGTCTCCATTTTCATCCCCTTATCCAGGAGAACCCTCAAAGCAATAAAAAGGAGGAACTGGAAAGTTTGGACAATCCCTGTGACCAGAGGCAAGACTTGCCCAGTGAACAGAATACAGGTGCTTCTCTGGATAGTTCACAGTGTTCACCCTCCCCTGCCTCCCAGGAAGACCTTGACTCCGAGATTTCAGAGGATTCTGACCAGGAAGTGGACATTGAAGGCGATAAGAGCTATTTTAACTCTGGATGATGGTCACCAGCACTGGCGTGTTCAAAAATCTGGACTGGGAAATAACATTTTGCTATAGAAATTCTTCATAGAAGAACTGGAAAACTATATGAGAAAGGAAAACCCACTTTCTAGTGTTCTGGGAACCTAAAAATATTTGGTGCACTGGCTAATTAGCAAACTACATTGAAGCCTTAATGTTAACTTAACAAATGGTGTGAGCCGAGGATATAGCTCAGTGGCACAGCGCCTGCCTGGCAGCGCTAGGTTGTGAGTTCGATTTCCAGTACCAAAACAAACAAATGGTGTATGTACTGATTTTAGGTTGTTTTGATAAAAATTCACATCCTCCCCCCTTTTTAGAAAAAAAGTAAATTGTTATTTCTATTTATAAAAAGTAATTTTGAACTTTAGTTAATTTTTTTTTAAGTTATAACTTTAAAGGTTTTAATGGGCTCTTCTTGAATGACTTTCTATAATCTGTATTTACATCCTACTTAGTGGCAAAGCAAAAAGCACCCACAAATCCAGTGCCTTGGAAAAGGGGCCCACATTTCAGGCAGCCTTGGAATACTTTAAAAGGAAACAGTCTTTACTTTTATATGATATTCTTAACTGTTGCCTTAAATCCACAACCATTTCAGAGCAGAGCTGATAAATGCTTGTTTTGCACTATCGCTTAGTACCTGTTTGATGGAGGTGTTAAGAGGATAGTACTGTCCTACAGGCAGAGAAACTAACTCAGCGGTGACTAACAATCTCAGATGAACTAGAAATTCCAGGTTTAGTGTGAGTAGATTGTAGATATTGTGTTTTATATCAAACAATGTCTATAACGTGTGTATATAGAATTGTTCACTGTAAAAAAAAAAAAAAAACGGCCAGAATTTTTTAAAAACGAGTTCATTGTCTATAAAATAAATCTGTCCTTGGGACGACTGACCTCGTCGGACATCTCATTTTCTGGTTTAAAAAAAAAAACACCCAAACACACCTTTTCTTAGAGCGCCTCCAGGGTGCCGGGCGTGTGCCCTGGGCCCAGGAGTCCGGGGGCTGAGCTTTTCGGGGCTCTTGCTCCGTGCGTCCTGGCAGCGCAGGGGACGGACATGGTGGTCTAGGATCGCTCGAGCGTGAGTTCGGAGTGTTTGCCAGGGAGCTGGGTGGGGTGGGGGTGTCTTGGGTGCGTTTTCTGGGGCCTGGATTACCCCCCACCTCGCTCCCTAACTGGAAGAGCGACCTCGGCATGTCGCGGGTCCGCCCGAACCCATCGATTCTCTTGGGCTGCAAGGCTGGCCCGGGCCGCTCTCTGTCCTTGACCGATGTGAGTCAACACTGCGTCATCCGTGGAGGCTCCGGAGCCCCCTCTGCTCGGCTAGGCCGGGGTTTGCGGGGAGCGGAGAGGTAGCGCCAAGGCACGATTCTCCTGCTGAGCGAGCTTCAGAATCACCCACAGGGCTTGGAACTCGTCGCCCCATCCCTACAGCTCTGATTGGTAGGTCTGGGGTGGGAGCGGGAATTAGCGTTTCTACAAGAGCGTGGGCGCTGAGAGCACGCTAAAGAACATTGTCTCAGGTGCACCTGGTGTGGGAGAAGCAAGTGGGACAGCTCACCTTGCCTTGGGGGTTGGAGCTGTGAGGGAGGAGGAGGGAGACTATGGGAAGCAGGGAGTATCCTCGGGGGTAGCAGCGAGGTTTAGTTGCTGAGGAGAGGTGCAAGAAGGGTTATTGTGGGACTTGGGAAAATGAAGATGCTGAGGCATAGGCGGACATAGCTGAAGCTTCTAACAGCCCTGGACATGGCTAGCCTGCAGCCAGCTCCCTGCCTAGCTGAGCCATCAGGTCTTTGGCATTCCAGAAAGACAGTGGCAAAGACCTGTGAGGAAATCCACTCCTCTAGCCTTACCCTCCATGGAACTCTCCAGATGTGGTAAAATTGGGTGAGGGCTTGGGACAGAAAGACAAGGTGTGTGGCTCCCCAGAAGTGGACCCTCAGGCCAAGACAGTGAAGAAACCTTGACTCTTAGCAGATTGTCACATCTTGCCTCATAGCTTTCCAAAAGAAAAAAAAACCCAAAAATCCCCAACAACAACAACAACAAAAAGAAACCCTGGAATTGCAGGTGATTTTGATTTTTGAGAATATGAGTACTGATTCTTAGGCAGAAAGGTGTGGGTAGGCCTGGAAACTTGAAGATTCGCACTGGTGTTTTAGTTCTTGGCCTCAGTGTCCTCATCTGTAGAACAAAGATAGTCTACTTGAACTACAAGACCCCTCTTGCTTCCCATTTGCCAACTCATGCACTTGATCCCCCCCCCATTCTATATTTTCTCCATGTTGGAGCCTGAAGTAGCCACCAAGTGGGAGAGTTTTCAGTCCCATCAGCTGCTTGCTCCAAGCTCCAGACCCTGCCTTCCAAGTTACATCAAGGTTTCAAAGGCCATAATCAATCTTATCTGAAAATGGGACTGTCTGTACAAGATTTTTGGAGAATGGAAGGAAGGTTTGTGGACCTAGAATTAAATTAAAGTAATCCTGAAATCTGTATGTGTGTTTTGCCTCTGCAGATAACCTCTAGTTAATATTTATTCTTATGAGTAACTGTATCATGACTATTAAGCAGAGGAACACCAGCTTATGTATTGATTGATAGTTGAAAACTTGAGCGGTGAAGTCTTGTTTGAAAGTCGACAATTCCTTGAAACCAGGCTATTTTCCAATTTAAAGCCAACCCTAGTTCTTTTCAAGTTGCTCACGGTCTGAACTAAACGTGTCCTTAAGAATCGAGAGCGTGTTGACTGGAAGAAGTACAGTATTCTCAGGACACACATTGGCATTCACGTTTCTAAAGTGCCCCATTGCAGACTGCCAGGGAATATTTACAAATTCTTCCTACAATCCAGGCATTTTTTATTTGTTTGTCTTTTGGGTATTTCATGTTGAAGCAGCATGTATGACCTTTACAGCACAGCTCCTGTCTTGTTTTTAAACTCTTTTTATCAGGAGATTCAATTTGAAAACGGTTATTATTTAGCAGAAAGACAAACAGAAAAGCACATTTTTGTAAGCAAAACGTTAATGATTGGAAGAATTGCCCTAATTTCACCATGACAGTGTGTGATTAATCCCCTGGGTCGTGTACTTATACTTTAAGTTATTCAGTTTGTTGCTCTTTGATATTCAGAAACCTTGCTAACTTAATAGGATATTGATTTTGTTGGATGATGTACTTTGACTCTTTAAACAACATCACTTTTAGGGATGACTAGCCTGTTGTGTAGTATTTTATTTAGAGAACTATTGCATAAGGTTTTTTTTTTTTTTCTTACTTTTTATGGTTTTCTCAGGGTGAAAGCTGATAAGACATCTTGTGGGAAAAGAGGAAACCATTTCTGATAGTGAAAGTACCTATTCTCTTTCAACATTTCTGACAAGCTTTGTGTTTGCGGTTTTATTACTGTGAATATTCATCTTAGTTAATGGGGACAGGACACGGATTCAAGCAAACTTGTATATTTGGACTTGGTGGGGGTATGCATTTTGCTGGGGACAGAATGCACCAAAATTCCCATTCCACTTAAAAGCTCACCCTTTGATTTCTCTTTAAAATCAAATAATGATCATTTAAATCTTTGATTAGAAGTGATAGTTATGTGACTCACTGTAACATGGGACAGAATGTGGAACACCAGCCACCCAGGATGTTTCTCAATAGTTAGGAGTTTGGTATCTTGTGGTCAAAATAATCACATGTTCTGTTAACATTTACTTTTCATCCCACTGGGTTTCATGAAATCCCAGCTAGATTCTGTGTCTAATCTAATTCTGTCCCTTGATACATTTTTTTGATATTGTTTTTTAAAATTAATTAAGTTTATTTGATATTGTTAAACTCTGATGATAAACACTTTGTAGGCTCCTCCCACCCACCAAAGTGTCAGCTCCAAGGTCTACAGAATAGCAGCTACCCCTTCAGATGTGGCTGTAGGGAACGCTGTCTCCCCGAATTTATACAGTGGTGGATAAGAGCAGAGATGGCACTAAGGCAGAGGAAGTCCCCTGCACCTCTCTTGCTGGTTGAGGTCCTTGTGATATATGCATGAATTAACCTCAGTTCCTGGAGTGACATTAATACTTGGCACCCAGTGGGTGCCAAATGTTAGGCAGAAAAGCTAGAAAGCACCAGTGGGTCCCTTCTTTTGAGATAGCTCTTTGATTCGAAGTCACAGGCAGGAAACCTCTTCAGAAGTCGGATGTACACAAATCCAGACAATGGAGAGGGCTGCTGGAAGGAGACCTTGGAGCTGGCAAAGGCATTTCCTGCCTGTGGAGGATCTTGACTTGGGAGCATCAGAGTCTCCACTGGGTTTTCGAGGCAAACGAACACTTTCCTATGTAGGTGGTTTAAAAAAGAAGAAGGAAAAAATGAAGAAGAAGAAGAGAAAAAAAGAAATTTCATTGTCAGTTTCAGGCAAGAAAGCCAATGGGGTTGCTTACCACTTTAAACATTTTTGTTTCATGCACATTTTCTAACTATTGTTTAGAGCCTTTTTTAATCTGAAAAGGGAGGTTGGTATTACTGAAAAATCTTTTCCTTATGTTTTATTTTTATTCGTACATGTTTATTTGCACATAATGATCACATTCATCATGGGGAGTTGTTACATGTACACATCTTAATTTTTTTATGTCCCTTTTGCTCCCCTCTCCTCTCTCCATGAAAAATCTTACAAATTAAAAAAATCTCATTACTCCCTGAAAACACATCTCAGATGAACAAGTACAGGAAAGAGTCAATGGTAAAGGGTTCCTTTCCATGTTCATAAATACTTGCAGGAAGAGAGATGTCTGTTGTTTGTTTCAACTTTGTTCATATTTTTCTTTTATAGTTTAATTATGCCCTTCCATCCTTCCTCTTCGCTCAACTTTTCTTCTTTTTATTCATATCTGCCCCCATTCCTTATCCTCATTTAGTTTATTTTCTCATAATGGAAAATGACTAATCGTTATTCATTAGATGTCACTATTAGGGCTGACATTTTCTTTATGCAGAAGTGTTCAGCTTTCAGCTGAAGTGAGAATCCTGTTTGCAGGATATGTGGCTGGGGTCCTAATATATTGCTCCCGTCCCTCTAGGAACAGTCCTTTAGCATTTTGGGGGGACCAAGATAAGTGATGATATTGACATTGTGACAATACCAGTGTTCCTAGGGCCCAGACACTTGGTAGCGCTAGGGGTGTAAAGACGCTGTGGAGAGGTATTGCGAGAAGAGGTAGGCACAGGGTGCTGAGGTGGAATCTGCTAAGAGCTTCTAATGCAGAGAAGAGCAAATAGAATGCTGTTCCACATGAGGGATAATCACGTACCCATGCCTGAAGTTGAAAGGGGCACGGAATTCTCAAAAGTTTTTGGATGGTAGAAATCTGGGTAAAGGATTTTGGACCTGTATTCTGCTCCTCTGACCATGTAGGTCTCTTTGCCATGCTTTGCTTTTGTGTTTGGCAGTTTACTCTGTCTGGAACTCTCTTTCCTTGAAGAGCCTCATGACTCTCTCCCTCACCTCCCTCAGGCTTGGCCTTCCCTGCTATCCTGTTTACAATCACCAACACCTATTCCTTGTCCCCTCCCATGATTCCCTTTTTCTCTAGTCACTTATTACACTTGGATATAATATTTTTACTGATTTATTATATATCTCTCCTCACTGTTATGTTAATGCCCTGAAAGGAGGGGTTTTTGTCTGTTTTGTTCACTGCTGTGTATCTCCAGCCTGACACAAAATAGGTTCTAGGAAACTGTGTGTGAAACAAATTAACATATATGCATATATATAAGGTTGGTTATTGTTGTTATTTTTTGGTTGTTTGTACTGGGAATTGAACCCAGGGCCTTCACACTGAGCTATACTCCCGGCCTTTTACAATTTTTTAAAATTTTGAGACAGGGTCTCACCAAGTCACTAAATTGCCCAGGCTGGGCTTGAGTTTGCAATCTTCCTGCCTTAGCCTTCCAGAGTGCCGGGATTACAGGCATGCGCCACAGCGCCTGGCTATATAAATTCTTTCCATGCTTTATTTAATACTTAAAACAATTCTACAAGGTAGATCCTGTTATCAGCCCTGTTTTCTAGATAAGGAAACTGTGCCGAGAAGTTAAACCCGAGACCTCAATTACTGTACTCAGTCAGTGTTGTAATGGGAACTTCCCCTTTTAGTCTGTGGCACTCCTGAAAAAAATAGGTACCAAGTCAGATATTATTCTACCTAGGAGAAGAGAATCGAGGATTTTTGCTCATCTTATCTAATCCTCTTCCTTAATTCAAATACAGCATTAAATGTGGAAGGGATTACAATAGAATATACAGGATAGACAATTTTTGTGAAAATAGCACATCATTCTATTATACTAGGAAACTGAGCCAACTGGGGCACCATTTCCCTCTGATTTTCTGGGGGAAAGGCGCATAATAAGATATACTTTAAAGCTTTCAACTTTCAGTCTGCTTCTGGTCCTTGTTATTTGACCTCAACGTATAAACTGCTGTCTGACGCATTGATGTGTGTTCCACAAAGGCCTCTCTGAACATACCCGTGTGGTGGTTTACTGTTGTCACCAGCATCTAGCACTGTGGCATGGAGTAAATGCTTAATAAATATTATACTACAGAATTAAAGCGAAAGCTGTGTACTTCCCCCAAAAGAGAGAAGAGAGATTTTCTTCCCTCCCCAAGTCCTGTACCTTCATCACACTTCTTATTCCTTGGCTGCACGGAAACATGGCTTTCTGAGATGACTGCAGGAGTATGGCAGAAATCATAGTAAATGTGGTTTCAAGGGCTAGAGAAAGTCTGTGCCAGACAGGGGAGAGGATAGGTTTCCATCTGTTTAAGCCTAAACAAGCACTGAAAGATGTTCTCCCCACACCCGCTTTTACTGGCATACATTTGAAGAGGAAGTGCTTCTGTGGTTTTTATTGGCCATCTTTCTCTTCAGACTTGGCAATTTCATTCAGTGTCCAATTCACACTTCTCATTTTCAGTAAAGAGTTTTATTTAAAATATACCAGAAAATGACAGCATTTGGGGTAGCCTGTTATTATTTTTATCAGCATCATCCTTTTAGCAAATGGAAGCAGGAAACCCAAATCCTTTTTAAATGATTTCTGAAAGTATTTCATGGATTGCGAAGTGTGTTTGCATCACACTCTGGTTCAAAGTTTTAGCTTTCCTTAGCTGCTTATGGAATCTGCATTATGACAGACTTTCCATTAATTGTAAATTAGACCAGACTAATTCAATAAATGCTTAAAAAATGTCCCCTGAGTACAGGTCGAGACATCCAGAGGAAGTGGTTTCTTAGACACCTACCTTCCATATATTGACTTGATGGTACGTAGGTGGAAGGGCGTGAGGTAGTTATGATGATGTATGGTGTTGTCGATTAGTTAATTGAAGGTGAAATTTTTAGCTTCACCAAGCAATTACCTGATCTCATTAAGGTCTTTAAAATCACCTAAATGCCATTTTGCCAGAAGCAGCTGCCCCTTGTTAGATGTTATTTCAGGCATTAAGAAATACACGACGCTAATGGTGACCAGGGAATTTAAGCATGCAATTCCTGGTATATATATTATTTAATATTACCCATCCTGTCTGAAATAGTGCACTAAAATACATTTCCATTTCCATAGTACTTTACTCTTCAGAAAGTTTTCTTCAAGTGCCATGTTTATAAAATATACATTTTAAACAGCAAAATCATTTCTTGTTTTATTTTGAGACAGGGTCTTGCTAAGTAGTCTAGGCTGGCCTTGAACTCACTATGTAGCCCAGGCTGGCCTCAAACTCACAGCAATCTTCCTGCCTCAGCCTTCCAAGTACTGGGATTATGGGCACATGCACCACCACACCTGGCTTGAAATCATTTCTAAAATGTGGACTTGTTAATTTTATTTTTATTCTTAAGGAAACTTTACTAAGTTATAACCTACCAAATATATACAAATCATGGGTGTAGAGGTTACAAAAGGAATACACCATGTAGTTGGAATCCATATCATAAAAAATTGCCAGGTCCCTAGAAGTGCTCTTATTGTCCCCCTCTGACTCACTATACCCTCACCCCACAAGTGACAACACTGTCCTGATTCAAAATGGTGTAGATTCATTTGCTGATTTTTGAACATTATAAAAATAAAATCACAGTATTTTCTCTTTTGTTTCCCATTTCTTTAGTAAAATTTGTTAATGTTATCATGTGTTGTTCCTTGTTCACCCTTACTACTATATAGTAGTCCATTGTGTAATTTTCATGCTACTTTTTTTTAGTGTTGAGGATTGAACCAGGGCTTTCAGCATGCTAGGCAAGTGCTTTACCACTGAACTGCAGCCCCAGCCCCCTTGTGCTACTTTAAATATTTTATTTACATATAAAAACTGTATCATAAAATTTACAGACAATAATGCTCACATTTTCTAACCATTTTTCGAAAGACATGATCCATGTGTTATTCTGAGACTCCTAGGTACACAGAAGGAAAGAAAGCAAAAAGGTATACATCTGGCTGTCAATAAACAAATTAATGCAACCTTTCACATATTAAGAGGGCTAGAATATCAGTTACTTAGCTTCTGCTTATTTTTTCCCACTCACGTAAGATATCTATAAGATAAAATATCTATAAGATATCTTCTTTTTTTTTTTTGTGGGTACCGGGGTCGACCTCAGGACCTCATGCGCCAGCAGGTGCCTGTGCCACTGAGCGATATCACTGGCCCTTTTTTTGTATGTGGGTACTGGGAGTTGAACTCAGGACCTTGCGCTTGCCAGGCAGGTGCTGTGCCTCTGAGCTATATCCCTGGCCCAAGATATCTTCTTAAGATAACTTTCCGAAATTAATTTGTTCATGTCGTTATCCATCATTATTCACAATAAAAAAATTAAGGAGTTAAGTGAGTAGAAGAAGAATCTTAAAATTATTTAAACTCTGAACACAAGTTTCTGTAGTTATAGTATGTTAATTGAGTAGTTTTAGGAATTTATTTTACATTCCATTCTAATTTTTTGGTTGCTTTGCAGTTTATAATTACAAAGCTGCTATGGAAAATTGGTGTGGATTTTCTTCCTGGATTTCCTGTTAAACAGTGTTGTGACTTTGGACATGTCATTTATTGTCTCTGTTTCCTCATCCTAAAATAAAGGGATTGGGCTAGATCAACATTGTTTTTTAGCATGTGAGCAAAATGTTTTATTTGTCGATCTAACTCTATCCACCTATCTAAAATAATTTTAACTTTTAAATTTTCTTTAAAAATTTTTTTGTGAGCTGGGTGTGGTGGCACATGCCTGTAATCCCAGCACTCAGGAGGCTGAGACAGGAGGATTGCTGTGAGTTCGAGACCAGCCTGGACTACATAGTGAATTCAGGGCCAGCCTGAACTACATAGCAAGACTCTCTCTCAAACCTCCCCCACCAAAAAAAATTTGTATCTCTCTCATTTCTGGCCTGGCATATTTAAAACAAATTCCTAGAAGTAGAATTGAAGTACAGTATATGCATTTTTTAATCTAAATAGACATTACCAATTTACTTGCTCTATTTTATCATAATTTAGATTATACTAAACATGTAATTTTGTTCCTTGTTTTAAATATTTAATATTTTATAATAATATAAATATTTTGTTTTATAAACATTTTAATGATTGCCTGATGTATTCTTACATAGTGATGCCATAAATTCTCATTCCTTTGTTGGGTTGTTAGATATTTATGTATGTATGCATGTAGGTAGGTACATATGTATTTGTTTATTTTGTGGTGCTGGGGAGTGAGCCTAGGTCTTCACCTCTGCTAGGCAACCCCTCTACCCTGAGCTATGCCCCCAGCTGCAGCACTGACTTGTTATAGCATTTTCTAAAGTAAGCACAACTGCTCCCATTTCAGTCCGATTCCTTCTAGAGTACATTAACAGAAAGCGATTCATTGAGCCAAAGGGATGAATATTTGAAACCACTGAAATTATTTCCTGGGAACGTTCTATCCTATTATCTCAGTGGAACACTAGGCTCACTTCAGCACCCCTTCGCCATTGGGAAATTCGATTTTTCTAACTGGATAGTAAAGAATGACACATTTGTTTTATAGTCCATGTCTTTTATTATAACCAAAGTTTAATTATTTTACATACCAACTTGTTATTTCTTTTTCTTCTTTAGCATATTGGCTTTCATGTCTTTGACTTTTTCTTATGCATTTATTTGAGCTCTTTTGGTTGGAGAATATGAACTTTTGCTTTCTGATTATTGCAGCATGTTTCACAGTTATTAAAAATACACACTTATGCTTTTAATGTGGAAAACATGAGAGAAAGCAAACGAACATGGCTTAATAAAAAACCTTCCTCCAAGACTTTCTTTCTTCTCCTTCTTCTTCCCCATTTTTCATTTAATGCTTAAGTTACTTGCAATTTGTTTGCTCTACAGTATCAGGTGAGGAATCCCAATTTTTTCCTGCAAATATGGAACCAAGTGTCCTATTTGTTCAATTCTCATTCCCTTTGTCTTTTTCCTATCTTAGATGTCCGAAGACACATTGGTTTCTGGACTAATTACAATGATCTTATAATTGTTTTCTGTCACTTATACTACATCTATGGCTGGGCTAGGACTAGAATTTACTTTCTTCAGCAGAAGGATGACAGCTTCTGCTCTTCCTTACCTACAATCAGCTTTCTCCTTCTTCTCAGGGTTGGTCTGGCTTTTAAAATAGATAACAACTAGCGTGGCATTGGACTGTGCTGTTGATGACTCTCATAGTACGGATGAAAGGACTGTCAGAATATATAAAGCACCAAACTGGATAAGCATAGAATTTAGGAAGCTGTATGTGTGTCACTGACTGAATCTTCTAACATGTGGGAGCAGGTCTTGCCCTCCAGTTTGTTCATATTTTAAATTAAGCTACTTCAGTATTGTATTAGAAAAAAACCCCTTACATTAAAAATATAGAGCCAGGGGCCAGTGAGATAGCTCAGCGGCATAAGTGCCTGCCTGGCAAGCGCAAGGTCCTGAGTTCGACTCCTGGTACACACATAAAGGAGAAAAAAGGGCCGGTGATATCGCTCAGCAGCACAGGCACCTGCTGGCAAGTGCGAGGTCCTGAGTTCGACTCCTGGTACCCACATAAAATATATATATATATATATATATATATATATATATATAGAGAGAGAGAGAGAGAGAGAGAGAGAGAGAGAGAGAGAGCCAGCATAATGGCACATGGCTGTTATCCTAGCACTCTGGGAGACTGAGGCAGGAGGATCACACATTCAAGTCCAGTCTGGGCAATTTAGTAGACTTTTTCTCAAGGAAAAAAAAAAAAGGCTAAGACTGAGAAGAAAATAACTAACACTTACTGAAGCCTTATATTTTTTCTAAATCTTTATTAATGTCATCAAAATTCATACTCATTCAATTTTAAAAATTTGTTAAGGTAAAATTTATATGACAAGATTAAACATTTTTAAAGTTAACAATTCAGTGGCACTTATTACATTCACAATGTTGTATGAACCATCACCTTTATCTAATTTGAAAACATTTTCACTGCTCCAAAATAAAACCTAGTAAGCAGTCACTTTCCATTCCGTGTTCCCTTCAGCCCCTGGCAACCACCAACCTACTTTCTGTCTCTCTGGATTTACTTATACTGGATATTTCGCATAAATGGAACACTACAATATGTGATTTTTGTGTGTAGTTTTTAATACATTAGCATAATATTTCAAGGTTTGTCCAAGTTGTAGTATATATCAGTGCTTCATTCTTTTTTATGGCTGGATAATATTCCACTGTATGAATATACTAAAAGTTTGTTTATCCATTCCTCAGTTGATGGGCATTTTGGCTGTTTCTACCTTTTGATTATTGTGAATAGTGTTGCTATGAACATGCATAAGTAAATATTTATTTGAGTATCTATTTTCAATTATTTTGGGTATATACTGGGGAGTGGAATTGCTAGGTCATATAGTAATTCTATACTTAACTTTTAGAGGAACTGCCAAACTGTTTTCCATTGTAGCTGCACTATTTTACATTCCCCAAAACAAAGTACAAGGATTCCAATTTCTCCATCTTCACAAATGATTATTTTCCATTTCTTTAACACCTCATGGCTATGGCTATGTAAGTGATATCTCATTATAGTTTTGATTTGCGTCAAATTAAATGACTAAAATGTTCAGCATCTTCAATGTGCTTACTTACTTTTTTTTTTTTTGTGGGTACCAGGGGTCAACCTCAGAACCTTGCGCGCCAGCAGGCACCCGTGCCACTGAGTGATATCACTGGCCCTTTTTTTGTATGTGGGTACTGGGAATCGAACTCGGGCCCTCGCACTTGCCAGGCAGGTGCTTACGCCGCTGAGCCATCTCACCAGCCCTGCTTTTTTTAAAATTTTTTTTATAATGTGCTTATTTGGAGTTTGTGTATCTTCCCTGAAGAAATGTCTACTCAAATCCTTTGCCAATTTAAAAATTAAGTTGTCTTCTGTTGAGTTGTAAGAATTCTCTATATATTCTGGATACTGTGCCCTTAACAGGTACATAATTTGCAAAGATTTTCTCCCACTTTGTAGGTTGTCTTTTCACTTTTCAAATAACGTTCTTTGATGTACAAGTTTTTAGTTTTGATGAAGATCAATTTCTCTATTTTTCTTTTGTTGTTCATGCTTTTGGTGTCATATCTAAGAATCCACTGCCAAATCTAAGATCAAGGAATTACTTCTATGATTTGTTCCAAAAGTTTTATGATTTTATCTCTTCTACTTACGTCGTTGATCTGTTTCGAGTTAATTTTTGGTATGGCATGAAGTAGGGATCCAGCTTCATTTTTTTTACTCTCAGATACCCAGTTGTTCCAGCATCACTACAAAGATTATTCTTTCCCCATTGAAGGGGCTGGGCACCCTTGTTGATCAACTGGTCATAAATGTATGGTTTATTTCTGGACTTTCAATTCTAGTTCATTGGTCCCAATGTCTATTCTTATAGTACCATACTGTTTTGGTTACTGTAGTTCTGCAGTAAGGTGTGTTTTTCATTTTGTTGTTGTTGTTATTGTTGTTTGGTTGGTTGTTTTTTTTTAGTCTTGCTGTATAGACCAGGCTAGCCTTGAACTCATGCGATCCTTCTGCCTCAGCCTCCTGAGGGCTGGGATTACAGGCGTGCAGCACCACACCCGGCATCTGTAGTAAGTTTTGAAATTGGGAAGTGTGAGTCTTTCATCTTTGTTCTTTTTTCTCTTTTTCTTCTTTTTTTGCTGTACTGGAGTTGAGCCCAGCGTCTTGCACATACTATGGAAGCACTCTACCACTGAGCTGCATCCCCAGCCTTGTTCTTTTTCAAGATTGTTTTGGCTAAGGGCTTAAGATATGCCAAATTCTACCATAAATCTTAGTGTACATTCTGCTATATAATTTGTTATAAATAATATTAATAATTTCTTTTAAAAATATTAATAATTTCTGTGATAAATTATACAACAAGATTATGCAATTTTGTTCTTAATTATATAATTCTATAATGTAAATACTGGCACCTGCATTTGAAAGGTTAAATAATTTGTCCAGGGTTACAGATTTGGTCATAAATGTAGGATTAAAAATCAAGATTATCTGACTCCCAAACACACTTTTTTAAGAATTATGAATACTGTCTTTCAAAAGAAAGGCGTACTGAAGCTTAATAATGTTGTTTACTTTAGGTTTACAGAAGGTTAGGTAAACAAAAAAGGGTTAGAAATCTGTTTGGACTAGTGAACATTTCTTAATTGGTAACCCACTGGCTGATAAATACAGAGGTCCATTTTTCTTTTCACATTTCAGACTTCATTTTGGCGAAGCTTGAGATAGCTCAGATAGTTTTGCATCCTCCTCTGCCTTCCTCTTTTTGTGATCTTATTTCTTCAGATGGATGTTTTGAGGTTATTATCTATTTTGAGAAAATTACACAAATCTGATTTATTATCACAACAGCTCCCGAGCAGTTCCCGTTGAAGTCCTCTGCACTGTCGGTACCGCGAGCTCCTGTGTGTCGTCTCTCGCTCGGTGGGAAACTGCCAAGTGTGGGTGATACTCAGTAATGTGCTTTGAACTAAATTGCTGTTGAGAAGGTCTCACTCTCTTTAGATAGATGAACGCTATGCACAACGAAGATTTTACAATCGTAAGTATGTGCGACATCAAAAGCAACAACACAGGGCCGGTGAGATGGCTCAGCGGCATAAGCGCCTGCCTTGCAAGCGCGAGGGCCCGAGTTCGACTCCTGGATCCCACATACAAAAAAGCGGCCGGTGATATCGCTCAGCGGCACGGGTGCCTGTTGGCGCGCGAGGTCCTGAGGTCGACCCCCCGGTACCCACCAAAAAAAAAAAAAAAAGCAACAACACAATATTCGTATCATATCAGCAAGCTATTTCTATAGCCTTAGTGTAGTTTCCATTTGTTTATTATGATTTACATACAGTAAAACTCACTCTTTGCTGTGCAGTTCTGTGAGTTTTGACAAGTGCATGAGGCTGTGTAACCACCACACTTTGCATCCAGAACAGTTCGACCACTCCAAGAAATTCCCTCTTCGTGCTGTCCCTCGTAGTCAGTTCTCAGCCCAGTCCCTGGTGACCACTTGTTTGTTCTGCTCCCTGTAGTCTGGCCTTTTTCAGAATGTCCTATAAATAGAACCATGAAGTGTGAAGAGCTTTGCATGTGTGTTTTTCACTGAGCGTAATGCATTTCATTTGCGACTCATCTGTGTTCTTACGATTATCAGCAGCTAGTTCCTTTTATTCCTGAGTGTATGTCATAATATGGGTACGCTACAGTTTGTTTTGTCCATTTGCCACTTCAAGGCTATTTGGGTTGTTTCCAGTTTTGGGTGATTACAAAAAAGCTGTTGAAAATAGTTCATGTAAAGTTTTATGTTGTTGTTGTTTGTTTTGTTTTTGGTACTAGGGGGTTGAACCCAGGGCTTTGCTCTGAGCTACTTCCCCAGTTCTTTTCTTTATTTTTTATTTTCAGACAGTATCTTGCCGAGTCAATAAATTGCCCAGGCTGGGCTCAAACTTGCAATTCTCCTCCCTCAGCTTCCCAGAGTGTTAGGATTACAGGTGTGAGCCACCACACCTGGCTTCATGTAAAGATTTTGTGGGGGTAAAACTTTCATTTGCTTTGGAAAGATATTTAGGAATAGGATTCCTGAGTTGTATGATAAATATAAATTTAATTAAATAAGAAATTGCCAATTTTTTCAGATTCCTAAAGCTGACATAAATTACCACAAACCTGGTAACTTTTATTTATTTATTTTTTTGTGGGTACCAGGGGTTGACCTCAGGACCTTGCGTGCCAACAGGTGCCCATGCCGCTGAGCGATATCACCGGCCCTTTTTTTCTGTGTGGGATCCGGGAGTCAAACTCGGGCCCTCGCGCTTGCCAGGCAGGCACTTATGCCGCTGAGCCATCTCACAGGCCCTTTTTTTTTTTTTTTTTAAGACAGGGTCTTGCTGTGTAGCTCAGGCCGGCCTTGAATTCACTATGTAGCCCAGGCTGGCCTTGAACTTGCAGTGATCCTCCTGCCTCAGCCTCCTGAGTGCTGGAATTACAGGCACGTGCCACCATACCTGACCAAACCTGGTAATTTAAAACAACAGAAATTTATTACCTCACAGTTCTGTAGGGTAGAACTCTGCAATCAGGGTGTTGGAGGGTCATACTCTCTCTCAAAGCTCTAGGAAAGAATTTTTTTTGTGCCTCTTAAGCTTCTGCTTGCTCCTGCAAATCCTTGGCTTTCAGCTCCAACCCTTGTCTCAGTTTTCTCATGGCCTTCTCTCACTTGCCTCACCATGCTCTCTTTTAGGGACACCAGTTATTGGGTTTAGGGCCCATCTTATTCCAGTATGATGTTATCCTAATTTAACTACAAACCCTATTTCCAAATAAGGTCACATTTTGAGGTTTGGGGCGGACAAGTGGACATGAATTTTAGTGGTGGTTTTTATTTTATTTTACTTTATTTTATTTTTTTCTGTACAGTACTGGGGATGAACCCAGGGCCTTCACACTGAGCTACAACCCCAGAGATTTTTGTTTTTGTTTTTTGAGACAAAGTTTCATTAACTTTCCCAGGCAGGACTCCATTGCATCGTCTTGTCTCAGTCTCCCAGGGTGTTGGGGTTACAGGCATGAGGACAGGGGCCGTTTCTCAACTCTCTACAGTAGCTGTACTGCGCTACATTCTCACCCTGTGTCTGAGAGCTCTGGTTTCTTCCAATCTTCACAATTACTTGTTGTTGTCAAGCTTTAAGTTTTAATTTTTAAGTCATTCCAGCAGCAGAGTAGTGGTGCATCACGTGGTTTGGGGCTGCATTTCTGTAACGACTAATTATGTTGAGCATCTTTCTGTGTACAAGTGGTTCCTCAGTTCACAAACTGAATTCTCTCTACAATTCTGGTCCCAAACTGGACTGGACAAGAACTGAATCAAATTTCCCCATAAGGCCAACATTGAACCTAACCATTGAATTTGATTTGGTTCTCGTCCAATTTGGTTTGTATGTAGAATCATGGAAAGAAGTAAGTATGTGAACCGAGGTACCACTGGACTTATTTGCCATTTGTAGATCTTTGGTGAAGTTCATGTTCAACTATTTTGCCTGTTTTAAGGGGTGAGGGTTGTTTTCTTGTTTTGAAGAATTCTTTTTATATTGTTCAGGTATAAATTCTTTGTTAGATACATGATTTGCAAATATTTTCACCCAGTCTATGGCTCATCTTTTCATTGTCTTCTGCCTTTTTTTTTGTCTTTTTTTTTTTTTTTTTGTGGGTACCGGGGGTCGACCTCAGGACCTCATGCGCCAGCAGGCGCCTGTGCCGCTGAGCCATCTCACTGGCCCTTTTTTTGTCTTTTTGAGACAGGGTTTCACTATGCAGTTCAGGCTGGCCTTGAACTCATTTTGTAGCCCAGGCTGGCCTTGAACTTACAGTGATCCTCCTGCCTCAGCATCCCGAGTGCTGGGACTACAGGCATGTGCCATGGTTTTTGTTTTTTGAGACAGGGTCTTGCTATGTAGTCAAGGCCACTTTGGACTCACTGTGGAGACCAGGCTGGCCTTGAACACTGTAGCTTAGAGATGAAATATGATGGTTGCCCAGGCATTAGTCATGACCCCAGTCCTAAAGATGGGCATGGAGGATCGTCAGCCCCATGTGAGTCACATGGATTGCTAGTGAATAAGTGGCTTCCTAGAAGAAAACTAAGGAGATGTTAACAGAAGAAAAGAAATGGAGTGCTTGTCAAGTAAAAACAACAAATTTCCACAAGTGGGAAAGTATCCCTTGCAACTGCTCTTGGTTAGTTTCCAGCAACTGCTGGAATTGAAGCAGCAGCTTCCATTTATTGATAGCTGTCTGTGGGCCATGCACTGTGCCAAGTGCTTTATGACTCTAATTTTCCCAATAATCCTCTGGAGAAGTTTCTTTTACTCTTATCCTTAATTTATGGTGGGAATTAAAACTTGGAGCCTGGATCCTAGGCCAGATCTTCTGACTTCAATGACTACCCCAGTAACCATTGTTATTTCTTCCCAGTTCCCCAGCCGCCCCACCCCCCTCTCCTTCAGTCCGACCCTTTCATTGACATAGAGAAGTTTGTGGTATGTGTGGGGGGTGGGGGGTGGGGGCCCAGCATTTCAACCTTTCCCCCAGTGGCAGATGACCTCTGTCTCCTACTAAGTTCTGAATCCAGAGTAGATGTCCTGGCAGATCCAGGCAGATGTCCTGCCCTTTCTCCCATCTCAACTGAACTGTTCTGTATTGATGGGGGATCTTCAGCCCATGAAGGTCTCCTGATCCTCACCCAGCAACAGTAGATCACTGGTTTAATTGGCTCTGAATCTGGGCACAGGTTGAACTCTTGCCCCTTGCCCAGAGCAGATGAGCACCCCTTTATCCTCACACAGGGCTGGGAGCGTGAATGGGCTTCTCTAGGTGTTCCTGCTCCATCCCCAAATTTGGGCAGGTGCTGCAGGGTTGCATCATCAAGGGGGAAGGGTCTCTCACACGTACTGTCCCACTTCCAGTCTTTCTCATGAGCACCAAGTAAAGGCAAAGGGAAAGGATGGCAAGCAGATGGGGATTCCTGTTGGGCCTAGAGCACTCTAGGATTCTACACTGCACATTAGTTACACGTGGTCCATAGGGATTTGCTTTCTTCTTACCTAGTTTTATGGTGAATACCTATTTTTCCTACATTCTGAAGAAAGAAAAAGAGTTGATAAGTTCTGTCTCTATTCAGAAGGGCTTGTCATCCTTTGGAATTCAGTTCCCTTCATTGTTTTGCAGCTTAATTTTCTCATGGGTGAAAAAATATTATGGTTTTATAGGTTATCTATGTTTCCCTTGTTGTCAATGTGGAAATGATATTCCCTTGTTGCTTTCTACATTCTAAATGGAACCTCCCACTTTCAAAGTTTAGAAAAATAGTTTCCGGGTTAACTGTTACAAATATACTCGTCTAAGCCAGGCATGGTAGTGCATACCTATAGTACCAGGTTTTTTGGAGGCTGAGGCAGGAAGACTGCTGGAGCTTAGGAATTTGAGGCTACCCCAGGAAATATTAAGAAGACCCTGTCTCTTAAAAACAACAACAAGACTAGCCTCAGTGCGAAATGAGGGAAAAGGATTCTGGGGGTAAATAAACTTGAGAAATTTGGCATATCTTTTTTTCTTTTGGATATTTACATGGCACATTAGCATCTTAAAGGCTCTGAGAAGCCTGCAGAATAGAGAAATATATTTAACTTTGCTTAACAAAATACATTTAAAAGCTGTTTGATCTTAGAACGCTTTGCTTATGCAGCACGCATTATTTGTTTTAGAGTTAATATTCTGTGTACAGTTTTGGAAATAGAGGCCCAGGTGATCTGTTATTCTCTGGGACCAAAACAGAGAGCAAGGATCTCTGAAAATAGCACCAGATGAATTCTCGGGGAGTATTTCGAGAACCAAAAGCCAGCCTGAGGGTTGGGTGCTGGGTGTTTCTGAGGCAGTCAGGAGTGACTTTGGAGAGGAGTCAGTGCTTGCTATTGTATGGTATGACTTCAGAGAGGATGGTCGAATGAACAAAATACTAAGGTGAAACATAAAGTCAACATAAAATGTCTAGGGGTCGGGGTTGTACCTCAGTGATACAGTGCTTACCTAGCATGCATGAGGTTCTGGGTTTGATCCTCTGTATTGCAAAATATAAAAAAAGAAAGTAAGATAAAATATAATGTCTGGAAGTCTCTAGAGTATTCCATTGGCTCCACTTTCCTCCTGCTGGCCACTGTGTTTACATAACTTGCTCTGAGGGCTAAGTGGGCACCAACCCTGCAGCAGGTGGAGCAAATTGTGAATGTGGAACTTTTCATAGAGTACGGCTAAGTGCAAACTTATTTCATGGGCCCTTGCTGCAGTTTGAAATGATCCCCAGCCTCTTATTTAAAGTCTTTAACCTCTGGGCCTTGGTCCCTCCCGAGGAGTTAAGAGCGTGCCATTGGTCCCTGCCTTCCATTCCTCCATTCCATTATCCCTTGAAGTACCCCGAACGTGTCGTTCATGGCTCTTACATCCCTTCCATTTTTCTTCTTGGTACACCACCTCCCTTCTTTGAAGAACTAACTTTCCTTCATTCCAAATTCATGAGGAGCTGCTGATCAGTAATCGCCAGTAAGAACCAGAGCTGGGATTCAAACCCAAGGAGCCTGCCTCCAGAACTCACTTGCAAGCCGTATCACTTTTTCTTATACATCGCTTAATTTTTATTACTCTGAATAGAGAAATATACAACAGAATTTCTCCCTAGCCATTTGGATATCCATATATAAACAATCTGAGTCAAGATTTAATGTTATAAAAACTAAGTTCTTGTCTCATAGTGGGGAAAAGTTTCATTTTATTAGTTTTGGTGGTGGTAAAAATTAGGTTCTGTTTTTTATTTTATTTTATTTTATTTTATTTTTTTGAGTGGGTACCGGGGGTTGACCTCAGGACCTTGCGCGCCAGCAGGTGCCCGTGCTGCTGAGCGATATCACCGGCCCTTTTTTCATATGTGGGTTCCAGGAGTTGAACTCAGGACCTCACACTTGCCAGGCAGGCGCCCGTGCCGCTGAGCGATATCACTGGCCCTTTTTTCATATGTGGGATCCGGGAGTTGAACTCGGGCCCTTGCGCTTGCCAGGCAGGCGTGTACGCCGCTGAGCCATCTCACCGACTCCATGGTTCTGTTTTTTATATGCTTATTTTTACTCTAAGGTCTTTAATCTTTTTTTTTTTCCTTAGCTACTTCAGCTAAACTGTGACCATGAATGATGGTTGTAGAAGCTAACAGCTTTTTTAGAAGGATACTAACCTAATTATCCTGGGAATATCAACTACAAATCAAGAAGTATATCATGACTTAATTGTTCATTACACAAAAGTGATATGTCCCCCCATTTCTTCTGTCTTTTCTCCCTTTATCTAAAAGTGCATTGAACTAAGCAATCAGAGATATTAACAATGCACAGCCTGGGCAAGCATGGCCAAATAGGCCTCAGAAAGGGTTGGCTATGAATAAGCGCACAGCACTTAGCCTGCCCCTTCTGATGTGTTTGCAGATACATTTGCAATTTCATGCACAATTTTCAGTGTTAAGCATTAATCTGAAATGGGCACTGAAGCATCGATAAAGTCTACATTTTGCCCCCTTTAATGAAAATGCTAGATATAGATTTAATGCAAAACTAAACATCTGCCTCAATATGTTCTACTCCAGTAAATTAGCCAGTGTTTGTCATCTTTTTTAAAAACCGGGGGTTTAATGCCTCATTTCACGTGGTTTTGTTAGGGGCAGATAGAAAGCTGATAAACAATCCATTTGTTCCATTGCAGTAGCTCCTAGCCACACTGCTGAAGCTGAGCCTCAGTGCTCATTTCCTCTACAAACCCTGTAGTGAGTTTAAGTGGCTCAACTGCTTTTGAATAGTTGACGAGGCGCCGCCTTGACGAAGAGCAAGCTTTGCTGGACGGTGGCCCCAGGGTGATGGATTCCGAAATGACTCAGTGAGCCCAAAAGGGAACAGAACACCAGCGAGCCCTTCCTGTGTGCTGTTGGAGTTGCATTATTCTCACAACAGCCCTGAGAGGTCCATGGAGCCACCCTCCATTTGGCACGAGGAGGAAACTGGGCCCCGAGATGAAGCTGCACAGCTAATAAGTGACAAAGCCTGGATTTGAGTCTGGCAATTGGAGCTGCTCTTCTCCTATCTCCATCAGTAGTTCATTGCCATTTTAAGGGGTCCAAAAATGTCACCTCCTCTAGGAAGTCATCACTGTCTGCCTACCTATTGATCACCATCCCTGCATGTGCTTGTGTGTGTGTGTGTGTGTGTGTGTGTGTGTGTGTGTGGTAATGGGGATTGAACCCTGTGCCTCATCCATGCTAGGCAAGAGCTTTCCCACTGAGCTACATCCCCAACACTAAATTTTTTTTGGTACTGGGAATCCAACTCGGGACCTTGTGCTTGCCAGGCAGGCGCTGTGCCACTGAGCTATATCCCCGGCGACACGTTTAAATTTTGAGACACGATCTTGCTAAATTGCTCAAACTAACCTCAAACTTGTGATCCTTTTGCTTCAGCCTCCTGAATAGCTGGGATTATGGGCATGCAACACTACTACTGGTTCCTCTTAGGTATTTTTATTGCACTTTATGTTATTCAGACTTTATTGTTTGTTTTTGTTTTTGTATTTTTGAGACAGGATCTCACTATGTAGCCCAGGCTGGCCTTGAACTTGCAGCGACACTCCTGCCTCAGTCTCTTAAGTGCTGGGATTACAGGCATGCACTATCATGCCCTGCTAGTCTGCCTTTTAATATGTTAATTGAATACCTATCTGATTCCATGAGAAGAAGAACATACATCTTTGTATGCATTGCAGGATTTTCCCTATCAAAGGCACTCAAAATACATTCATTGAAATATTTTTAAAGTAGATAGTTCTCAATATCTCACATTCTACTTCCAGAATTATGAAGTGTACTACAGTCAAGGGGGCAGGTCTTGCAGTAAGCCTGACTGAGGTTTGATTCTGGCTGCTTGACCCTAGGAGACTGATGGAGCTTTTCTGAGTTTCATATCCTTACTGTATAAAGTGGGGATAACAAGAGTAACTACCTCAAAAAATTGTTGCAAAAGTCCTATGACAGAGACATATATAGTTTTAGTATAGTGCCTGCTGCACAGAAAATGAACATTGGTCAGTATTTTACCAAAAAGTCTGGAAATTTTAGAGCTCAGGTAAGAAACTCTTGACACTTGATTATCTACAATTCTAAAAAAATTTTTTAAAGGAGATTTTATTTAGTTGAGTAATAGCCAAGCCAACAGAGTTCAAGGATGATTTAATAATGATTTATAAAAGCCCAGGCCCAGGTATTGACAAGACCTGGACTCATCACGCGCCTGGAATCCACAATCCACTGCTCAACGGTAGTCCTAGATATTGGCAGATTTGGGTAGGGAAGAAGTTTCTAGGCAATATGAATGCTTCTCTCTGAGAATAACTTTCAAATAATTGTGTACCCACTGACACAAGTGTTAAACTTTCTAAACCTACTCAATCAATATGTACGAAAGAGAGAGAGAGAGTTAGTTAGTTAGTTAGTTCAGAGAGCTAATGTGGTAACTGCAGTGGGCCAGTCTAATCCTTTTTCTAAATAACTGATCAACTAACTAATCTATTTACTAAGTTAACACTATTTGACTCAGGGTAAGCCCTTCAACATCTCACTGAGTCTACATCTTCTCATAACTAAATATGGGCTGAAATAAGGATACCCCCTCCAAAATAAGATTATTAACCTCATTTCTGCACCTCAGTTTTCCACCTGTAAGATGAGCAAGTGGCCACTCAGTTCATCCTCCTGTCTAACCTCTCACGGCTCCGCCTCTCCTGGGATCCTGTGAAGTCAGTTCAATCCTACTGACCAGCCTTTTGTGCACTCCCCGACACAGGGCCTGGCCGGACCCCACTGACCAAAAGAGCTGATGGACATGCAGAACTTGCTTCCCTAGGGAAAGGAGAAGGTGGGGCAGCTGGAAATGGCCACATTGCCCCTGACTCCTGTCCACCTGCCCTTCTTTACATCTAACAGCTCTCCCTCTGGAGAGGAGGATTCTGGAGTCTTAATTTTCTTAAAAAGCCAGGCATCTTACAGGACCCTTGTACTAACACAGCACCCTCACTCCCACTGAAGGACATGATGTGTGGGTACAAAGCAAAACTACCTGAGCAGCCCACTGTGAAGGGAAGAGAAGGGCAGAGGTCTTACAGCCTAGACACTTTGGCTCCAGCCAGCTGGAAAAGTCAACAACCTTAAACAGAGGTTCCCAAGCTGCATGTGCACCAGCAGCACCTGGGGAGGTCGTGTTAAGTACAGATTCACAGGCTGTAGCCTAGAATACTGATTCAGTAGGTGAGCCATGGGCCTAAGCATATTATTATTATTGTTATTATTATTTTACCACCTGTTTAGTATATTTATGGCAATTATGTACATACTCAGAAATAGGGGAATTAGCTATAGATTCTTTTTTTTTTTTTTTTTTTTTTTTAACCAGTACTAGGGATAGAATCCAGGGCCTTTGCACTGAGCTATACCTGCAGCCCTTTTCATTTTTTATTTTCTTTGTGTGGGTGCTAGGAACCGAACTCAGGACCTCACGCTTGCCAGGCAGGTGCTTATGCTGCTGAGCTATATCACTGGCCCTCATTTTTTATTTTGAGACAGGTCTCACTAGGTTGCTAAATTGCCCAGGCTGAGCTGGGTCCTGCCTCAGCCTCCCAGAGTGCTGGGATTACAGTCATGCACTGTCACACCCAGCTTAACAGTAGATTCTTTGTAGTAAATTTTAAAATTGAGAAGTGTAAGTCTTCCAACTTTGTCTTTTTCAAGATATTTTTTACTGTTTTGGGTCACTACATTTCCATATAAGATCAGCTTGTCAGTTTGGTACTGGAGGTACAAAGTTAAGGAGACTTCTGTGTTGATACTTTCTTGTGGGTAAAGACCCCAGGAAAAACAGGAAATCATATAAGAAAAAAAAGGAGCGTGTGGGTCTGTTTGTCGGCATCTGATTTTTAGCAAACTCCCAGTTCATTCTTGTATGCAGCTTGGCTTGGAGATCCCCTTGGTTTAGGCGATGGGAGACACGAGAGAGAAAAGGAGACCAGTTGGCAACACACATCAACTCCATCCATGCTCCAGTAGGGTAGGCAGGTGTGGCGTCCCAGCTCTTTCTAGCAGTGCCCGTGATTGAGCCTCGAGATCTCAAAGGCTCGTCTCTAAAATGAGTCATGGTGTTGCTGTGGAGTTTAAATGGATGGTGCTTGCAAAGCCCTCAGCAGAGTGCCTGGCATAGAGTTTATTACTGTTGTTAACATTTTCATGAATTCTAAAGAAGCAGGAAGGCGCTCTGACTAATGGGTTGGGAAATAGCCCCATTCCAAACAGCCTTTATGAGAGGAGGTCAGTAAATTTTATTCTGGCTTTAGAAAAGAAAAAACTAAAAGAGAAAAGAAAGAGTAGCCAGACTTCGAGTGGAGTCTGGGGATTCTGCAAAGGCTGAGGGAGGTGCAGGCCAAGGTGAGCCGCTGTGGAGTGAGACAAGCACAGCACAGGAGTCAGGAGACCTGGGCGCGGGTGTGGCTCTGTGTGGAGACCACACCTTGGGTAAGTCACTTGGCCACTCCTAGCTTTCAATTTCTTCCTTATTTGTAGGATGTCTTAGTCAGTTTGGGCTGCACAAATATAACATAGGCTGAGTTGCTTAAACAAAAGCATTTATTCCTTACAATCCTGGAGACCGGGGAGTGCAAGATCAAGGTGCTGGCAGATCCGGTGCCCGATGAGGGCCTGCGTCCCCGCTCATAGATGGCCATCTTCCTGCTGTGTCACTCAGCAGAGAGCAGAGAGGGACAAGAGGGAAGCTCTCAGGTCTCTTCTGATAAGGACATAAGAACATGAATTCTATATCTGAGGGCTCCACCCTCATGACCTGATTACCTCCTCCTAATGCCATGAGAGTTAGAATTTTAACATTCGAATTATGTTCAGTCCTTATCAGTGGGTAACCCTGGACAACACCTAAGGTCTTACTCACTAGATAATTTTCCCAGAGCTTTCTAAGGACCATACTTCTAATACTGTTAACAATGACTCATTAAATTAGGTTAAATATGTTAATAATGTTCCATCTGTGTGATGAATACCTAACTAGCAGCTGGATTATTCCTTTAATTTCATGTTTCTTTAAACTATTTAACAACAAAAACAACCTAAGCTATCACTTACAAATGCCAACTGATTGGTTCCTGTTACTCCCAGCTGTCATGACCCTGATTAAACGGGGGAAGCAGGCACAATGGCCTGTAGGACCCTGCTTTCTTCCCTTTGAGGTCCCCATATTCTCTCCCAACTTCTTCAGCCCCCCAAGATCTCCCTTCCTCAATGGACTCCTTTTCCAAGGCTCCCAACCTCATTGTTAACTAACTGGCTTGGCCTGAGAGAACTTCCCACTCGTGTTACGGTGCTCTGTACCCGTACAAAACAATTCAGAGTGGTGCCAAAGCAACGCTTAATTCAGATCCCTGTGTGTGTGCTTAACCCACTGGATGGGGGAAAGTGATGCCTTTATGTAAAAAAAAAAAAAAAAAAAAAACCCAAAAATGAAACAGCCAGTTAAATGATGATGATTTCCACTGTTTTCCAGTCATTATTCCATTGTTCACAACCTCTAAGAGAATTTGTCTACGTTGCTTTTCACAATATCACACAGTCGAGCCAATACAAATTTAAGGAGGAATTTTCCTTTTGTTGATATTTTGCTCTGAAAATATCTGATCTGATATCAAATCTTTCTCTTCTCTCACAGTTCTCCCAATAGGCCCTGATTCCCTTAGAGTTCCTAAGAGGCACCTCTCTCAGACCAAATCTCCTTCGCTCCTGAGCCACTCTCCCTTTTTATTGGCTATATCTGTATATCCCCCTTCCTCCCATTCAACCAGTTTTCTGTTTGTTTTTTTTTTTTGTACCGGGAATCGAACTCACAACCTCACGCTTGCCAGGCAGGCGCTGTGCCGCTGAGCTATATCCCCACCCCTCAACCAGTTTTCTTTACATCAAATCACTTACAAAATAAATGAGTCTTCTTTTTTTGTACCAAGGATTGAATAAAGGGGCTCAGGAATGCTAGGCAAGAGCTCTACACTGAGCCACATCTCTAACCCTTTAAAATTTTGTTGTTGTTTTGAGACAGGGTCTCACCGTGTAGTCCAGGCTGGCCTTGAACTCGTGGCACTTTTCCTGGCTCAGCCTCTCGAGTGCTGGGATTACAGATGTGTGTCATCATGCCCAACTGAATTTATCTTTTAAAAGTATTTTACATAATTACCATAAGTGGGAAACCAATATTACTATAAATAAAAGGTAACCATAAAAAATAAATACAATGGAAACAAAACAATGCTCCTAAATTCTAGGTGGATTCTCTATAAAGACTCTCAGGCTAGGCTGGGTATGAGAGTATGTACCTGTAGTTCCAAGAACTTGGGAGGCTGGGGCAGGAGGATCATTGTGTTCAGCAGTTCAGTTTGAGACCAGTCTGGGTATTGTAGTGAGAGCCCATCTTAACATGAAAAAAATAACAGAGAGAGGGAGAGAGAGGGAAAGAGAATCTCAGTCTCAGATCTGCTTTCTTTTTGTTTGAAAATGTATCAAAAGCTAAACTTGAAAAACATTAGCACCAGGTGTGGTGGCACACCCACCTGTAATCCCAGCACTCAGGAGGCTGAGGCAGGAAGATTGCCAAGAGTTCAAGCCAGCCTGAGCTGCATAGTGATATAGTGAGTTCAAGGCCAGCCTGAATTACAGTGAGACCCTGTCTCAAAAAACAAACCAACCAACCAAAAAACATATTAATACCAAATTCAGATTTTTTTCCTCTTGATTTAATCCAAGCAAAGGAATGAGAATTGAAAAACTAATATCCTCTTTAAGTTACTTGCCTATTATTAAATACCTCCAGTAATTCCTTTACCACAAGTAGTTGCATGTACACATTGGAGCTCTGAACCCTTGCAGATGGTTTTCTAATCAGACTACCCAAATGTCTCCAGCCCTAGCTTGAGTGCCTCCACACCCCCTCTTTTAGTAGCTTTGGCTCCTTTTATCCTCTTCTAGGACCCTTCTACAAGTCTTGTGGGCCTCACCAACACTCATTTAAATCTGCAGAGGCAGATTTTGTGAGCATTCTTCTTTTTTTTTTTTTTGAGACAGGGTCTTGCTATGTTGTTCAGGCTGGCCTTGAACTCACTATGTAGCCCAGGTTGCTCTCGAACTTACAGCACAGCAATCTTCCTGCCTCAGCCTCCCAAGTGCTGAAATTATAGGTGTTCGCCACCACGCCCAGGGAGCATTCTTCTTAACCCCTGTCTCCAAAGACTTTCCTTATCTGCAATTCAGGTATGTATAATCATGCTGGTCTCACAGATTGTTGCTAAGATTAAGTGATCCAAAGAAAGTGTCTTGCACAATGGTTATAAGAAGTGCTCAGTAAGCAGGAGCAACTGTTCTTAGCCATTAAGTCATTAAGTCTGACCTCAGCACCAGCTCCTTTCAAACAGTTCTTAAACCATCCCCTGAGCCTTGCCACACACTTTCACTGGCTCTTACAAACGCCAGTCAGCTATTGCTTTTCTTAAATTCCTGGTCAGTGATGGTTGATTGTCTGGAATGTCATTTGTGTTTGCTGGGTACATCTCAGACCTGCATTAGCTACTGAAGCCAAGTAGTTCTAAAAGAGAGTGTGATTGGAGAACACATCCTCATGTTCCCACCCGAGATACTCATGGCTCCATGGAAAGACCTTTGTTTTTTCTCCCTTAGAGGACGTGAGTAGAGGGGCAGCTTCTAAGAAGAATGTGGCCTTTTTCTCTGAAGAGAACAGTGTGAGAGAATGCGTTCACACAGCACGTTCAGTTCCTTCGCGTCAGCCTCCTGGCCTTACGCACTAGATTCTTGGAAGCCAGGCTCATCCTCTTGTAAAATGACGCCCAGCAGAGTCATACAGTAAAGGAAGTAAACATTCTTTTAAACTAATTTATCAATTTAACACAGCATAGTGGTTTTGGGTTACCAGGGTCAACAACCAGCAGTCACATTCCTCAGTTGTTTGATCGGTGAAATGCATTAACAAACCGCCAGGAAATCTCTGATTAATCGTGTCGATAAGTTGTTGTTGTTTGTGGTGTACTACAAGCTCTTTTAATCTGCTTGGACAGTAGCCCATTCTGGTGAAGTGTCTTGATTTATCTAAAGAAGCATTGCAGAGAAGGCTACTGGAATTTTATGGTGATAGCGCGTAATCATTAACACATGTGGCTACTGCTTTCCCGCATTTTGATTCCTTTCTCGAAGTCAGGGAAGCCTTTATAGGGTGAGAGCATTAGGTAAGTGAGGATTAAGTCCTGAAGTCATGACAGGAAAAGAGGATGCAATTATTAGCTACGCCTGAAAATGTTGTTTATTGCCAGGAATAAAAGTATTTGAAAACATTCATAAGAATTTCAGTGAACCCTCATCTATTAAAGGTAAAATAAGGCAAGGATTTCCTTCTCTCCAAAAGTGGAACTCTAGATCGAGTTTCTTAGCATCACTGGCATTTGGGGGCGGATACAGTGGACCCTCAAGTTACGACCAGCCTGACATATGAACATCTTGGGTTATGACTGGAATTTTAGTTTTAACTTATGACCAAAGTCTTGAGTTATGACCCGAATGCCGGCTGCTTGTGCTTCCAGATGGTCTCAGATACAGATTTTACCCTTAGAGAGTTCTGGAAGGAACATTACATCCTTTCCGGCATGGGTTAACTGAGAAATCCTGGGCCGATGTCTCTCTAAGGACACTGAGATCTGCCTGTGTACAGGAGGGAGACTTGGAAGGCTGTGCAGAGGAGCCTGAGCCTTCAAGTGACAACTTGAGTTACAATTGGCCCTCCAGAACGAATTGAGTTTGTAAGTCAAGTGTCCACTGTGGTTCTTTGTGGTGCATGTAGGGTGCTTCTCCTCTGCCTAGTAGATGTCTCCCACCCAGTTCTGATAACTGAAAAGATCTTCAGGCATTGCCAAGTATCCGCTGAGGAATGTACTTACCTCCTATTGAGAATCGTCATAGATGTGCAGTTTGAAATATCTAATAACCTGTGGTGGTTTTCTGCCATTCTCTGACCATTGTATTATTTGAGACACAATGAAACACTGAATTCTTCCGGAGAGCCCTTTCTTACTGACTTTTTCATCTGTCCTCTCTACAGTAAGACCTTTGGTTTGCACTGTCTCCTCCTCCTCCTTCTTCCACACACGGAACACTATCCTGAGCAACTGTTCAGTGACAGCTTACTAATTAACCAGAAAATGTGTGACACTTCGGCTCTTCAGATGCAATCCAGACAAGATTCCTCAATTCATCCAAAAATAAAATGAATGTTCTGTGTGTTTTTTTTTCTCTTTGAGACAGGGTCTTGCTCTGTTGCCAAGGCTGCCCTGAACTCCTGAAATCCTGAGTTCAAGTGATCCTCTTGCTTCAGCCACCTGAGTAGCTTGGACTACAGGTACATACAACTGTCCAGCAAAAAAAAAAAAAAAAAAAAAAAAAAATTCTTTACTTAGAAATAGACATCTAGCCGGGGACATGGCACAGTGCCTGCCTGGCAATTATGAGGCTCTGAGTTAAATTCCCCATAAAAAAAAAAAAAAAAAAAAAAAAAAAGAAAAAGAAAAAGACATCTAAATGAGAGATATTTAAATGTGAGAGTTGAGAGGCAGCAGGAAGAAGTGGTAGAATTACTGAAATTAAAAATAGCTCATGTCCATTAAGTGATTACTAGATGTCACATACATTGTCTCATTCATTCACAGTATCCCCATTTTGCAGATGAGGGAGTAGAGGCTTAGATTTGTTCAAGTCCCCAGAGAAGTGGCAGGGTGAGTTAGCTTGACTCTGGGGCAGGTCTTCACCTTCCATTCATACAGCTATTTCCATTCATATCACCCTACAGAGGATTCAGGATCACTGAATGAGGTCTAAGACCCTAGGGAGAGGTCACTTTTTAGGAGTTGTAAGAACACCTTGTCTGAATTCTAGAGGCCCTGGTTTTCAGTGTCTAGCAGTATGCAAATCACCTAGTGAATGTGGTCCCATTTCTCTGTTTCCATCTGTCTTAGTGAAACTGCTTCTGCTTAGCGGTGTGGAGTATTGCTTTCCCAGTTTAGAAAGTTAATTTATAAAGACAGCTGAAGTGAAGAAAATGGTTCAAGAGGGTGCCCCAGCTAGCAGGTGTTGGGGGAATGAGGTGGGGGCAGGGAATGCAGGGCTGGAGAATACAGAGTAAAAGTTAAACCTTTGACCCTTAAAGAATACGGGAGGAAAAAGTCTACAGAAATAGGTTCAAAGCCTTTGCAGTACCTGTACCTGTCCTAAAGCCTGTATTTCTCATACCAAAGCCCCCACAAAAGTTGTAGTTTCTAATTTCTTGGTAGCAAAATTGCATGCAAACATTGAAAAAGATTGCACTGTGCCTTTCTTTACAACAAAAGTAAACATGTTTGCTGGAGCATATTTAGAAACAAGAAAGAATAAAAATGTAACCCACAATCCTGCCATCTAGCAAAATCCACTGTTTGCATATTGTCAACCATACTCTTGCAGGTTACAGTGAAAATCTTCAAGCAAATTGTAATCAGATGATAGGTTGAACAAGTCAGGGCAGAGGGAGGTAATGAAAGGCCACCTGGGAAGGTCCCACTGAGCAAAATCTTTTTTTTTTTTTTTTTTTGGGTACCGGGGGGTCGACCTCAGGACCTCGTGCGCCAGCAGGCGCCTGTGCCGCTGAGCGATATCACCGGCCCCTTTTTTCGTATGTGGGTTCCGGGAGTCGAACTCAGGCCCTCGCGCTTGCCGGGCAGGCGCTTAAGCCGCTGAGCCATCTCACCGCCCCATGAGCAAAATCTTTTATCTGCCACCATATCACTGCTTTAGTAAGTCTCACATATTTTGCAGCAAGCTGAATTTCAGTTCCTAAAGATGCGGCACCTACGAGGCCCCTGCTTTTTCATGAGCCATAGGCATCGTCTCTACTTTACTCTAACCGCCCTGCCCCAGCCTGGAGCAAGTCCTCTCAAGGGCCTTCCAAAGCCTTGCATCCACCCTGAGCAGTCCTCCAGAAGCTAGCCACCCATGTGTGCCCGCACACTTTCTCAGGCAGTCTGGCATGGATAGTGCTTCAGGAGTCATGGCCTTAAAAGACTCTCAGAACTCAAGAGTTCTCTCTGGAAGCCATCCTTCTTGGGCTTTCTGCAGGGCTGTGCTGCTGGAAGGCATAAGGAGAGAAGATCAAATAACCACTGGGGAAGCTTTTGGGGAGCTGAAATCTGCCAGCAGCGTGTCTTCAGCTCTGTTGCTGTATAATGCTGTGTGGGTATGCGTGTGTGTGTGTCCATGAGCTTGTGTTTATGATGTGTAGTTTAGATATTTTTTCTTTTCGAGAGGGGATCGTTTTTCCCTTACACTGATTTGTCCTTAATAGAAAATCCATCAACATTACAGCATATATATAACTCTCCTCCAGCTGCCCAAAATGCTGAAAGGAAAGAAGGCCAAGAGTAAGAAGGTGGCCTAAGCCCTGCCATCATAAAAAAAATAGGAGGCCAAAAAAGCAATACATTTCCTGTTTGAGAAAAGGCCTAAGAGTTTTTGGCAATCGAACAGGGCATCCAGCCCAAAAGGGACCTTGCCTACTTTGTCAAATGGCCCCCTACATTCAGCGGAGGCAGCAAAAGTCTCTCCTCTATAATCGCCCTAAAAGTACCTCCTGTGATAAGCCAGTTCATTTAGTCCTTGTACTGCCAATAGCTACCAAGGCTGGTGAGATGGCTCAGCAGCATAAGCGCCTGCCTGGCAAGTGCGAGGTCCTGAGTTCGACTCCCGGAACCCACATAAAGGACAAAAAAAGGGCCGGTGATATCACTCAGCAGCACAAGCGCTTGCTGGCAAGCACGAGGTCCTGAGGTCGACTCCCGGTACCCGCATAAAAAAAAAAAAGCTACCTAACTGCCTAAGTGGCTCATGAGTATAGACTACTGTTGCAGCAAGAGAAGAAACAGAGATTGTTGGCCCTGGCTGAATAGAAAGCTGTCATCAGTTGGGTGTGATGGTGCATGCTTGTAATTCCAGCACTTGGGAGGCTGAGGCAGGAGGATCACTGCGAGTTCAAGGCTAACCTGGGCTACAAAATGAGTTCAAGGCCAGCCTGAAATAAATAGTGAAACCCTGTCTCAAGACAAACAAACAAACAAAAAAAAAAAAGAAAGAAAGCTGCCAGCAAATTGCCTGTCCCCAATAAGAGACCACCTGTCCTTCCCTTTCCCATACCACCTCGGTGGATAAGAAGAAGGCTCAGCGGGTGGTGACTGTACAGAACACAGACCCCATTGAGCTGGTTGTCTTTCTACCTGCCCTGCGTCAGAAGATGGGGTTCCCTAATGCATCATCAAGGGAAGGACAGGCTGGGATGTCCAGGAAAACATGCGTTCCCATTGCTGTCACCCAGGTTATGTAGATAGAGGGACTCTGCCTAAGCTGGCGGAAACCATCAAGACCAATTACAGTAGGAGATACAATGAGATTTGCTGTCACCGGGCAGGTAATGTCCGGGTTCAAAACCTGTGGCTCAAATTGCCAAGCTGGAAAAGGCAAAGGCTAAGGAACTTGCCACTAAACTGGGTTAAATTTCTTTTTTTTTTTTTTTTTTTTTTTTTTGTTTTTTGTATGTAAAAGTAATAAAGGAAGGTGTGGGGTGCAGTCTGTAATCCCAGAGCTAGGCAGGCTGAGGCAGGAGGACCACAAGTTCCAGGGCAGCCTGGGTTACAAAGTGAGTTCAAGGCCAATCTAGAGTATGGAGCAAGATCCTTTCTCTGATTAACTAATTACCTAAAAACTATCCTTCCAAAAAGAAAGGGGCTGGGAGGGATATAGTGAGAACTAAGTCTTCCTTCAGTCTCTGTTATCTGGTCTCCCTGTTTCCACCCCCACGGGCAGCCCTACTGCAGATTGCTGTGTGTCCGTACAGAGAGACTGCACGCATATCCAAGCTGCTCCTTTTCTGTCCTGTGTGACCAGAGAGCATCCTTCATAGTGAGAGCACACTGTGTTTGATCAGTATTTGTTCAGGAATACATACATGAGGTCTTGACTGAATGTTTGAGGGAATTGTGATTTCCTGCTTTTTAACTTAAAACATTTATGAAAGTTTCAAATGTATATAGGAGAAAGAACAATATAATACGCTTCTATATACACATTACCTGGAATCATCAGCTATGAAGATTTTGCCACATTTACATGATTTTTCCTTAAAAATTTCCCAGTACCCTGAAGATATAGAAACATTGGTCATCATTTATTGTTAACTATGTGCCAGTATCTGTGGTAAATGCATTTTACACGCATTGTCATTTAATCCTCTCAACAATCCTTCTAGGTGGGGATTCTTAGCCCCATTTTAGAGATGAAGAAACTTGGACAGTTTGTCACTTTATACAATGTCCCTAGCTTAGTAGCTGGAATCTGAGACTCTACAGTGCATATTCTTAACTACCACACATCACTTGTTGAAGATTTACTCACATTTTTCTCCTGCTGCTTTTTCTTCATACCTGTGGATTTTTTAAATGTTTGAAACAATTTTTGTTGTGTCTAAGCTGTAAGGTAAATGCTCTCACTGCTGTGAAAGAACAGCAGTTGGCTTCGTTATTCCCCTATTAAAGATCAACCCAGCAATAAGTATTTATTGAGTCCTTTTTTAATACAAGCACCATGTTAGAAGCTGGTGATGTAATGGTGACCCAAATTAGTACTGTCTCTCAGATCAAAGTTGAAGCAGGTTCTCCAACATTAATTCGGATGGTTTGTGGTTGAATCCATGTCAATACACTCTTATTTTTTCAGCTGAGGTTGAAGGTTTAGAATGAGAAATTAAAGTGGAACAGCTACTGTGGATGGTTGAAAACAGTCAGCTCCTCTGTTCCCAGGTTTCTTCTCTGGCACTCTCTTCTTGCCTTCAGTTTCATGACTCTTCTGAGAAAAATTGCTTTCATCTCTGATTGGGTAGAAGAAGGGTAAAGAGATAGTATTAAAAATTACTCTTATAGATAAACAGGGCTGCTGTGTACAGTTGGAGAGTTTGTGTACTGCACCAAGGCATGAGGTTGAGGAGCTAGCCAAAGCTGAAATCCAGCCACTCCCCCACTCTCCAAGTTGGTCCCACTTGCCAGTCTGGGGTCCTGAAGAAGGGGCTCTTTCTTCTTTCTTCCAAGTTTCCCACCACCGACCCACTGCAGCCAGGGGTCTGTGGTCTACAAAAGCATCAGATGAGCTTGAAGTAACTTTCTTAGTAGAGATGAAAAAAGAATGGGAACTGTGGTAGTTGAAACTGCCTGGTCAAATTGAAATTTTGGGTTCTGGGTGGAATTCACCATTTATTCTCTCCATGTCTCCCATTGACTGCTTGATGGAATTCTAAGTGCCCTCAGGTTTTGATGGCAGTCAGAAGGGAGGCATGGTTCTACACAGGAAAAATGTAAGGCAGTTACAGCATAAGTTTTTATGGGGTACATATTGTGACTCGAGATACTTTCCTGCTAGGGTGTAACTGGGAAGAAAGGGAATTGGTAACAACTTCCAGGTGGTTTGTTTCTTAGACTTAATTTATAGAGTTCAGTTTGCTTGGCTTATTGTAATGATGGAGAAAATAATAACACTTGCATAGGTCTCCAAGCATAAACCCCAAACTACTCCATATGAAACACATTTGCTGCTGTTGTTATTGTACATATTAATAATAATAGTTTTTATTTAGTGACCACTGATGTGTGCAGGGCATTGTACTGAGGATTTTACATACATTGCTTTATTTAAATCTATTCATAGCCCCATAAAGTGGGCAATGTTATCTCATTTTTATGCAGAGGGATACTGACAGTTGAGTACCAAGGTCATATAACAAAGGAGGGGTAAAAGTGGGGTTTGAATACTTGCCCATTTAACCCCAGAGCCCACACATAGAACCACCATCCCGTGCATGTCTGTTTGGGAAGGACAGATCTGTTCAGTCAGGTCTCTATCCTGACTTAGGAATCCACAATCCAGCTAAATTTCAGATGACTTCTAAAATATTTTCAAACAGGGAAAATTAGAAAATTTTTTCAATCTCCTCTAAGTTCCTTTCTTAAATGCCTGCTGCTCTCATAGCGCATATCGATGACCAGGAATCTTCCTTGCACTGTACGGCTAACTGACCATCTTTCTCGGTTAGTAAACCATAGTTCACATTCATGTCATAAGCCCCAAAGCAGCCATGGCTTTTTATCTCTGCCAGCCTCATTGTTCAGCAGAAGCACTGCACAGCAGAAGAATATTTTTAAAAATCTCGTAGAGATTTTCTCTTTGACCGTTTCCTCCCAGCTGTCCATAAGTGAGAACAGTAATCTAAAAAGACCAAGGCAAGAAAGTTGCGTGTAATGGGATTTGGGGGACAAAAAGTACTTCAGTTTAGTAACATGAGAAATATAATTCTGTGGGAAGCTGGGGCAGGAGGTGGGGGCTGTGTGTTCCGTGTGGTTCTTCAATGTTCCCCCAAAGCCTGTATCTACATGCTGTGGTGCTACTGGGGTGGTGGAATTGTTAGGAGAGGGAGCCTTATGGGAGGAAGTCAAGTCAACAAGGCAGTGCCTTGAAGGGGAGTTTGGGACCCCAGTCTTCTTGTCTCTTTCTTTTGCTCCCTGATTGGCAGGAGGTGAACAGATTTCCTCTGCCGCACAATTCCTGCCGTGATACGCTGCCTCCGCATATGCCCAAAGGCAGGAGGATCAAGCGGTCGTGGGCTGAAAGCTCCAAAATCGCGTGCCCAATTCAAGCTTTCCTCCTTATAAGTTGTTTATCTCATCACTGTAGTATGACATCTTTAACTCTTTCAGGAAGATACCGCAACTACAAAGAGAACAGCTGGCTCAAATGGAATTTCTAGTTTCAGTTTTGTGAGGAATCTCAAAACTTATTTCCATAGTAGCTGTACTAGTTTACATTCCCACCAATAATGTAAGAGGGTTCTTTTTCCCCCTGCAGCCACACCAGTATTTGTTATTATTTGATTTCTTGATTATGGCCATTCTTTCTGTGGTAAGATGGAATCTCACTGTTATTTTAATTTGCATTTCCCTAATGGCCAGAAATATTGAACAATTTTTATGTATTATTGACCATTTGTACTTTGTCTTCTGTGCAGTATCTATTCACTTCACTTGCCCGTGTTTTTTTTTTTTTTTTTTTTTTTTTTTTTGATTGGGTCTTTTGCTTTAGGGGCCTCACATGAGATCAATGGACCAGAATAGCGGATGCGGAAAAAACACCAAGCACATTCAACTATTTCATCTTTGACAAAGGGGCCAAAAACATACACTGGAGGAAAGACAACCTCTTTAATAAATGGTGCTGGGAAAATTGGCTCTCCACATGCAGGAGATTGAAGCTAGACCCATATTTATTACCATGCACTAAACTAAAATCGAAATGGATCAAAGAACTCAAATTTAAAACAGAAACACTTAACCTGCTGGAAGATAAAATAGGTAAAATTCTTGAAGTCATAGGCATAGGCAGGGACTTTCTTTTTTTTTTTTTTTTTTTTTGTGGGTACCGGGGGTCGACCTCAGGACCTCGCACGCCAGCAGGTGCCTGTGCCACTGAGCGATATCACCGGCCCTTTTTTCGTATGTGGGTAATGGGAGTCGAATTCAGGACCTCACACGTGCCAGGCAGGCGCTTGTGCCGCTGAGCCATCTCACCGGCCCAGGCAGGGACTTTCTGAACAGAACCTAAGTTGCACAAGAAATAGTACCGAGAATCAAAAACTGGGATCCTATCAAATGAAAAAGCTACTGTACAGCAAAAGAACAACCAACAGAGTGAAAAGAGAACTTACAGAATGGGAAAAAATTTTGCCAGCTATTCCTCAGACAGAGAACTAATATCCAGAATGTATAAAGAATTCAACCCTTTAATGAAATTGAAAGGGAAGGAGTACTCCCAACATCATTCCAGGAAAGTAGCATTACCCTGGTTCCAGAACCAGAAGACGATCCAACTAAAAAAGAGAACTACAGATCAGTCTCTTTAATGAACATAGACACAAAAATCCTCAAGAAGATACTGGCAAACAGAATGCAGCAAATCATCAAAAAGATCACACATAAGGACCAAGTAGGCTTCATCTCAAGGGTGCAAGAATGTTTCAACATACGCAAATTAATAAAGGTAATACAACACATGAACAGAAGCAAAGACAAAAAAAAAATCTCATGATCATCTCAATAGATGCAGAAAAAATCTTTGACAAAATCTAATATCCACTCATGATAAAAACCCAGCAAGAATTGGTACAAAAGGGACAATCTGATAAAACTCCAGAAAGAATGGCTATCATCAAGAAATCAAATAATAAATGCTGGTGAGACTGTGGGGAAAAATGAATCCTTCTATATTGTTGGTGGAAATGTAAACTAGTATAACCACTATAGAAATCAATATGAAGATTCTTCAAAAAACTGAAACTAGAAATTCCATTTGACCCAGCTATTCTCCTAGGATCTTCCTGGAAGAGTTAAAGACATCATATTACAGTAATACATGTATACCTATGTTTATAGCAGCACAATTCATGATAGCTAAATCTTGGAAGAGGCCTATATGTTCATCAATAAATGAATAAAGAAATGTGGCACTTATACACAATGGAGTACTACTCTGCCATAAAAAGGATAAACTTGAGTCATTTGTGGGGAAATGGATGCCCCTTGTGATCATAATGTTCAGTGAAATAAATCAGACACACGAGCTTAAATATCTCATGATCTTATATGAGAAACTGAAAGCATAAATAAAGAGCAAAATAAAAGGTTATAGGAAATAAGGAAAAGAGAAGAGGACCAAGAAATAGAGGGAAGAGGAAGGAGGGGAGGGGAATGGGATGAAAAAAAGAATTAAATTGTGTTATGTACATGTACCAGCTCCCCATGAAAAATGTAATCATTATGTACTGCAAGTGTATGTCCATAAAAATAAAAATTCTAAACAACAACAACAAAAATAAAGAACTCCAAACAACTAGACTATAATTATTTTTTGTTTCGAGTTCTAGTAAAATAAGTGTTTTGCAACTCTTGGTGAGCATGGTATTTTATTTCACCTTTTAATCCAAAGAGCCTGTAGTTTTTTATATGACAAAGTCATTGACCTCATGATAATAAAACTCATATTTGTTTTGTACTTATCCTTTACTATTTTAAGCACTTTATAGACCTTCTTTCATTTAATTCTCACAACTACCCTATGAGGGAAGCGCTGTCATTACTGGCATTTTACAGATGATGAGATGGAGGCTCACAAAGGGTACAAAGTTACAATTACAACCAGGACATGATGGTGTGTACTTTTAGTCCCAGTTACTCAGGAGGCTGAAGCAAGAGGATTGCTTGAGCCCACAAATTCGAGACCAGCCTGGGCAACACAGTGAGACTGTGTCTCAAAAACAGACACAGAGCCAGGTGTTGTGGTCCACCCAGTCCTGTAATCCCAGCACTTGAAAGGCTGAAGCAGGAGGATCACCATGAGTTTGAGGCCAGCCTAGGCTACACAATAAATTCAAGGATGGCCTGGAATAGGTAGCAAGATCCTGTCTCAAAAAACAAGCAAACAAAATCAGAAACAAGCAGCTGGGCATGGCGACACTTGTTTGTAGTTCCAGCTATTCAGGAGACCAAGGCAGTAGAATTACAAGATTGAGGCCAGTGTGGGTAACTTAATGAGATCTGTCCCTAAATAAATGAGTAAGTAAATGGACTGGAGATGTAACTCAGTAGTGCCCCTGAGTTCAGTCCTTAGAACCCCAACAAACAAACAAAAACACCATACATACAAAACAGTATTGTAGTTACATAGGATAAATAAGTCTAGAGATCCTAAGCACAATGTGAAACATGTAGTTAATAATATTGCATTGTATACTGGTATTTTCTGAAGAGTAGATTTTAGGTTCACTTACTACACTGAAAAAAGAAAGGTAACTCTGAAATTATGGGTATGTTGATTTGCTTGTGTTATGGTTTAGAACTGGGATGTCTGCCAAGAGCCTCCTGTGCTCACAGGCGGGTCTTATGGAAAGCCAGCTCTGGCCGGAAGAGGTGGATCACTGGGTGCGTGACCCGGAAGGGTGTGTCTCCCTCTCCAGCTCCTCCCTTCTATTTCCTGGTCACCCTGAAGTGAGCAGCTTTCCTTCCCCAGAGGCTTCTATAATGCTGTTCTGCTTTGGAGCAGGTCAACTATGGACTAAAACGTGAGCCAAAGCAACTCTCACTCCTTTAATTTGTGGGTGTTGGTATTTTGTCCCAGTGATAAGAAAGCAATTAAGACAGCTTGACTATAGTAATCATTTCATTGTGTACATTACAATAAGCAAATCAAAATATCATGTTATATACCTTAAATTAAACAAGAAGGAGAAAGAGAGAGGGAGAGAGAGGGAGGGGGAGGCTGAGGATGGGTAGGGAAGGGTAAATAACTTGCTCAAGATCACACCCTAGTAAGTCACAGCTTGCCTCCAGGCTGGTCCTTAACTACTGTTTGACGTGCTCTCTAACCTCTTACAGGGAATGAAAGATGCTTATGCAATGTATGTTGCATAAAGAGGTTGCAAAGCAGCAAATCCTCCTTACCCACTTCCTGTTTCAAGGATGAGACATTTTCCTCAAATACCAGGGTTTTCATCTGGCCTCTACCTCCCCTTCACTCCTCCCCTGGGGAGATGGAGTGGGTCACCTGCATGGAAGGGGAAGGGGACATGGTCTATCTTCTTCACTATTTTTTTTCCTCTGGTACAGGAGCAGGTCTCATTCAGGAGGCTGGGGGAGGCCTTCAGTGGTCCAGTGCACCAGAGTACATAGGTCTGCCTAACACTGGGGCTCTGTGTGAAGAGGACATGTGCTCTTTCTAAGGCATGGTCTCCAACTCAGTTTAATAAAGAGGATATTTGACCCCTATTTAATTACTTGTCTTCTTTCTCAGTTGAACTAGAACTCAGATGTGAAAGGGTATTACATATCTTCTCTGTGTTCTCCCTCAAGATCTATGGAGATACATTGTCTTAGTTATTTTTTTGTTACTCAGACAAAATACCCAACACCCAGAAGTTAAGGAAGGAAAGGTTTGTTTAGCTTACAGTTTGTAGAGGTTTCAGTCCATAATTGGCTAGCTTTAAGGCAGGGTGGCATGGCAGACAGACATCACAGAGGGAAAACAGTTTATGGTGGACAGAAGATAGCAAAGCAATGAAGGAACCTCAGCTCTTTTTGTCTTTTATGTCTTATTTAGTCTACCCTCCCTTAGAATGGGTAGCACTCACACCCTTGATCTAGTGCCCTTGATCTTACCATTGCACCATGAATCAATCTCAGTGTCACACACTAGATCCAGACACCTCTGAAGAAGGCCCACCTATGACTGCTGAGGCTTTGGGGGGACATCTAGACACAAGCTATAACATTCCACCCCTGGCCCCCAAAGACTCATGTACATCTCTTTATGCAAAAGGCATTTACTCTATCTCTAAGAGTTGCTAAAGTCTTAACAGTTTTAGTACTGTGGAAAAGTCTAAGTCTAAAGTCTCTTTTGAGATTTAAGGCAAATTCTTAGCTATAAGCTGAGAAAAGAAAATGAAAAGAAAGTTAAACACTTTTAATAGTTAATGGCACAAGATACACATTTTTGTTTTAAAAGTTATAAACAGGGATAATAAGGAATAGGAACAAAGCAAGACCAAAATCCAGCAGGGCAAACATTAAGTCTCACAGTTTCACTTTTAGCATCCCTGGCAATCTGTGGCGAGTTGTGAACTCTAAAGGGCTTGGGTGGCTTCACCACTTCGGCACTGTCAGTGGTTGTAGCTCTTGTGGCTCTTTTCTTATGCCGGCTCTGCTCCCTCCTTGCAGTGTTTTTTCAGACGATCTGTATTTCCGGCTTCTCTAAACTTTTGGGGTCTCTACTGCACTTTTGGCTTTATACTCACAGTTTTACACACTTCCTTTTTAAGGGCACGCTGCCTGGCCTCTGGGGCTTTTTTTTTTTTTTTTTTTTAAATCTGAGTGGAAGCCTTTTTGATCCCACAACTCTTGCATTTTGCATGTACCTAAAACCAGCACACATGGATGATGCCAAGGTCTGCTGCCAGCTGGAGCAGTAGCTAGGGTTTTTGTTTTTGTTGTAGGGGTCCAGCGCCTATGAACTAAATCTCCAGTAACAACTTTTCTAGGCTGCTGCCATTCTGTTTTTTTTTTTTTTTTGTTTTTTGTTTTTTGTGGGTACCAGGGGTTGAACTCAGGACCTCATGCACCAGCAGGTGCCCCATGCCACTGAGCGATATCACTGGCCCTTTTTTTTTTCTGTATATGGGTACCGGGAGTCGAACTCAGGAACTCGCGCTTGCCAGGCAGGTGCTTATGCCACTGAGCTATCTCACCGGCCCTTGCCATTCTGGAACATAGTGCTCTGGGGCTTTTTTTTTTTTTTAATAAAGCAAAGTCTTTTACATTTGTATTTTTGAGGCTGTAAAGTGTGGAGTCTTGCTGTTCTTTGTGATGCCCTTATGCCATGTTTTAATTTTTCTGTTTCTTTTTAGTAATCGAGATCGCCCCTGCTCTATCTTTGCAGTCTATAGCTTTACTGGAGTTTTTATTCTGGCCAAACTTAAAACATTTTAAATCATTTTGCTGGGCTCTCTGCTCTTGATTTTCAATGTAAATCTGGCTAAAAGTGCCCAATAGGAGCCATGCCACCACTTCAACATTAGACTGCCTTCAAATTTTTTTCTGCCAGATTTGTTAGTCCACCACTCTTAATCTCAGTCTCAGGCAAAGTCTCTGAACATGAGCAAAATGTAGACAAACTTTTGCCAAGGCATAACACACATCTGGAGTCCAACAGCCAGTGCAGTCCTTCTTCCCAGCAGAAACCTCCTGAGCCTGGTCTTTACTGGCAGGGTTTCTATCAGTCTTCTGGTCTGAGCTCTGACCAGGATCTCCCACCAAGCACAGCCTAATGCATTCCAGCTCTACTTTTTCAGCCAGCATCTTCAAACCTTTCCTAACTCTTCCTCTTTTCTTTTTTTTTTTTTTTTTTTTTTGTGGGTACCGGGGGGACGACCTCAGGACCTCGCACGCCAGCAGGCGCCCGTGTCACTGAGCGATATCACCGGCCCCTTTTTTCGTATGTGGGATCCAGGAGTCGAACTTGGGCCCTCGCGCTTGCCGGGCAGGCGCTTAAGCCACTGAGCCATCTCACCGGCCCCTCTTCCTCTTTTCATAAGCCAGCTCCAAAAACTCTTAAACCACATGGTCAGGTATAGTCACTGCAATGAACCCACTCTTGGTACTGAATTTTGTCTTAGTTTTTGTTGTTGTTACTGAGACAAAATACCCAACACTCACAAGTTAAGGGAGGAAAGGCTTATTTAGCTCACAGTTTGTAGAGGTCTATAATCAGCTGGCTCTAAGGCAAGGTAGCATGGCAGACAAGCATCGCCGGAGAGAAACAGTTTATGGTGGGCAGAAGATAGCAAAGCAACAAGGGAACTACAGCTCTTTTTGTCCTTTATATCTTATTTAGGCAGGTAGCACTCACATTCTTAATCTTTTTTTTTTTTTTTAATGTGGGTACCAGGAGTAGAACTCAGGACCTCACGTTTGCCAGGCAGGTGCTTATGCCACTGAGCTATCTCACCGGCCCACATCCTTAATCTTAGTGCCCTTGATCTTAGCATTGTACCATGAATCAATCTCAGTGCCACACACTCTAGATGTAGCCTCCTCTGAAAAAGCCCCACCTGTGACTGCAGGAGACTTTGAGGGGACATCTAGACACAAGCCATAACAGACATAAATGAAGAAATATGGATAAGAAGATATAACATGAGTTAAAGACTCTTGATCCGACATCTAATGAATCCACTCCCTTCTAAGGCAACCAGCTCATCATTTAAGTCAAAGATGGGGATCACACCAGATATCTTGTTTAACTCTTGTAAAAATCAGGTGAGATGGGATGCCTTATCCCGTGTGATCCATAAAGAAACTGTATCTTATTTAGTAAATAAATTTTGGGTGTGGCCCACAGCCAGACTTTATTCCAGGAAGCTCAGTGATATCATGGGAATTGCTTAAAGTTGTATATCTGGTCAGTGGAAGAGTTAAGATTTGAACCCAGGTTTGGCCAATGACATGGGCTAGGCTTTCCTTTAGAGAAGGGAGAGTGGGAACAAATCAAGAAATGATGATAAGCACATATTGATCCCTGACGTTATACCAGTGTGAGACTTTATTCCACTCAGTGCTTTGTGGTTCATTGTCTCATTTAATTCCTATGATCCTTATAAAGAAAGTAGATATTTTTATTATACTTACAAAGAATCTGAGGGTCAATGATGTTAAATAATTTTCCAGAGGCATACAGTTCCAATTGTAATCCAGATATTCTCATTCCAAATTTTTAGCCCAGGAGTAGTACTGCCTTTTGGTTTACAAAGGTAGTTGAGAGACATAACCTCTTATATGATATCAGAAAGTCTTAGAAGCATTAATTAGCAAATGTAGGTCAACATTGTAGGTGTGCAGGGAGGCATAGCCAGAGGACTTCCATGGGAGGAAGGGGCAGGGTTGAGTGAAGAGCATTGGGTACATTCATCCAGGCAAAATGGAGGGGAATTTTCAGCCAGGTTTTAACTAATATATGCTTGATGACAGAATAAGAATAACACAGTAAGTCTGAGAATCAAGGATAATTTTTGGATGGCATGTCTTTATACATGGTAAGTGAGTTATAAACAAACATATAAAACAATAGTAGCAACAACAAAACCCAAATCCTTTTGAAAGGGAGAAGTGGCCCTGGTCAGGAGATGGGCTCCATCCAATTCTTTTTTTTTTTTTTTTTTTTTTTGTGGGTACTGGGGGGTCGACCTCAGGACCTCACGCGCCAACAGGCACCCGTGCCGCTGAGCGATATCACCGGCCCCTTTTTCGTATGTGGGTTCCGGGAGTCGAACTCGGGCCCTCGCGCTTGCAAGGCAGGCGCTTACGCCGCTGAGCCATCTCACCGGCCCCTCCATCCAATTCTTGAGGGTTTTTCTTGGGTAATCAATGCTTTCAAGGCTCTGAAGACCCAGGGTCTTTTTTTTTTTTGGTACCGGAAATCGAACTCACGACCCTGCGCTTGCCAGGCAGGCGCTGTGCTGCTGAGCTATATCCCTGGCCCCAAGACCCAGGATCTTGTCATAACTTTGTTAATCAATTGTTGACAATAGGGATTTACTTAGTTTTCTTGCCCATAATATCCTTGTCTCCTCCAAAGTTCCATCTAGAATCTCTCTCCTCTCTTACAGGGTAGAGTACCATCCACCAGAATTTCTAACACTCACCAGCACATCTGCTCTTGCCTCTAAGTTATCAAATTTGTCATTTCCTTGTTGAGGAACCCTCCTTCTCCCTTCCCCCTACCCTCTTCTCTCTCCTCCCTCGCCCCTCTCTTTCCCCTCCCCTCCCCCTTCCTCTTCTCCTCTACTCCTCCTCTCATTCATTCTCCCTCTCCCTCTCTCTTTTTGTGGTACTGGAGATTGAACCCAGGGAGCACTGAACTACATCCTTAGCCCTATTTCATTTTATTTTTAGACAGGATCTCACTAAATTGCCCGGGCTGGTGTCGAACTTGTGATTCTCTTGCCTCAGCCTTCTGAATTGCTGCAATAATAGGCATGTGCCACTATGCCAGTCCTTGCACTTTTTTTTTTTTTTCTGTGGTGCTTGGGCTCCAACCCAGGACCTTGTGCATTCTAGGTAAGTGCTCTATCCCTGAGATACCCTTTTAGCCACCCCTTACATTCTGAATTCTCTTCTGATTTCCTAGTTCATAGAAAAATTGGCTGTCCCATTTGATGGGTGTGTGGAGCATCTCACTTGCTTCTAACTGAACAAATATCTGCATGAGGAATGTACAAGAAACCACATGACTGGAGGAGAAACACTAGTGGAAGATACCTTAATTATAGGCTCAAATTTTGATAGTGAGTTAACCTTTTGAAAGTTGATCTTTAATGTTAAACGTGTACAGTGACAAGAATAACATTTTGTGGAAGATTCTTTCATACATTTATTATAAACAGGTATGTTTAATATTATATAGAAGTTGTGGCTTATATCTAGATGTCCTCCCAAAGACTCATGTGGTCATAGATAGGGCTTTTCAGAGGTGGCTGGATCAAGACTGGGTGATGCTAAGATTAAATTTGTGATGCTGGGATCGAGGGTGTGTGATTACTAAATTCTTCCACTGATTGGAATAGTTCTAGGTGTGGATAATGGGAAGGCCCACGCTTCATGTGAAAGCTACTTGCCCTAAGGGCATGTGTCCTGGATAGAATAAGGGACAGAAAGAGGGCTGCTGTCGTTGTTTGCTGCTTCTTTCTTTCTGTCTGCCATGAACTGTTTCTCCTCTGCGATGTCCCTCTGCCGTGCCACCCTGCCTTGGAGCCAGCTGACTATGGACTGAAACCTCTAAAAACAGAGCCAAAATAAACCTTTCCTTCTTTATCTTTGGGTGTCATATATTTTGTCTCAGCAACAAGAAAAAAGTAACTAAGACAATAGATAAAGCAACCATGTTTGGGACTCTTTTTACCTTTAATTTTCATGGCTTAGTACTACATATGCAGAGCCTGAATCTTTGTGCTCAAAAACCCAAACTTGACACTGGGCGTGGCGGAGCCCGCCTGTAACCCCAGCACTCTGGGAGGCTGTGGCAGGAGGATCACAAGTTTGAGGCCCGCCTGGGAAACTCAGTGATATAATAAGACCCTGTCTCAAAAAATAACGGCTGGGGATGTAGCTCAGTGCAAGGGCCCTGTATTTAGTCCCAGTACCAAACCAAACAAAACAAAACAACCCCCACAAAAAACAAAAACAAAAAACACAACAACAACAAATTCAAACTTGAAAAAAGCCCCTTTCTATCTAAACTTCTGAGTATGAACTTTGGAGTCCAGCTGACCTCTTGTTTGTGGCAGCAGTGTGGCAGACACTCCCAGTCGGCCTCCAGATCTCCCCTCCACGCCCACCCACGGAACTGCAGCTGTGCTGGGGCAGCCGTGTGCCCATGGAAGAACATGCGCCTCCCCGGACTCCCCTGAAGCTCAAGTGTCAGGTTTTCTCGAGGAGATACAAGTGGAAGTTTCCTGTGTGTGGTGCTTTCAGGAAAGCCATTGTTTTCCTGGTAAAAAGGGACGAGTCTAATTGGCACATGTGCTTCCTCTGCCTCTTCCTCCTGCCTGGAGTGTGAGCACCGTGCTGGAAGGGTAGCAGCCAAAATTTAATTCTGAGGAAGAAAATCAGGCATGAAGGGGGACTGAGGAAGAAACTAAAAGGAGCCTGAGACTTGCTCCTGTTGCCTCTGTCCAACATCATGGCTTCTATTATTATGAGAGAAAAATAGAAACCCTATTAAGCACTGTGTTTGATTGAATGCCCTGCTCAGTTACCTGCAGCCAAGTGAAATCCTAACTGATGCAAATAGGAAACAGAGGCAAATATGAACATTTTAGGTTTCAAGAACAATTTAACATATCTTTTTTTTTTTTTTTTTTGTGGGTACCGGGGGGTCGACCTCAGGACCTCGCGCGCCAGCAGGCGCCCGTGCCGCTGAGCGATATCACCGGCCCCTTTTTCGTATGTGGGTTCCGGGAGTCGAACTCGGGCCCTCGCGCTTGCCGGGCAGGCGCTTAAGCCGCTGAGCCATCTCACCGGCCCCAATTTAACATATCTTGAAGATATTGGAAATCAAATGTATCAGGGCTTAAATGTATTTTGCCAGACTCTGGTCTATCAAGAGTTTGTCAGTGATTTGTTTGAATTTTTTCCCTTTTCCCCCCCTCCCTTCCTTCCCACTTCCTTCCTTCCCTCCTTCTCACTCTCTTTCCTCCCTTGTTTCTCTTTTTCAACAAGCTTTGTTGAGCAGTTCTTGTGCTGTCAATGTGCTGGAGCAACACAGCCATCATTTCTGCCCTCAGATAATTACACAAATAATCTATAATTAGGAAGCAGAAGAAAATGCAGGGAATAGTGAGAGCATGACACTGAGAGATGAGATCTAGTCCGGAGGCTTCTCTGAGGAGCTGAGGTCTGAGCGGAGACCAGGAGGAGGAACACGCCTAATAGGCAAAGGAGGGAGCTAGGGTGAGAAGGATCGGCATGTGTAAAAGCCCCAAGGCTGTGTACAGCACTGTTAAGAAACTGAAAGTAGTCCCTGTGACTGAAGTATTGAGAGCAAGGAAGAAAGTAGTACAACATAAGGCTGGAGAGGCAAATAGGGGTCAGAAGATGCTGAGCTTCGTGGTCCGTTTATATTAAGGACTTGTGCCTTTATCCTAAAAACATTGGGAAGTTGCTGAAAATTCTAACCCTGTAGGAGTGACCAGGCAGATATGAGTTTTAAAACTCCAAATGCCATTCTAACCTCATGGTCTAGAGTGGACTGGAGACACGAGGCTGGTGTTAATATGAGGAGCCCACTCAGGATACCCGATTGGTGCTGGCCAAAGGGAGAGATGGTAGCTTGGATTAAGGAAGTGGTATTGGAGGTGGAGGGAAGCTGTGGGATTTGAATACAACTTGGAAGGTAAAGCTACAGGACTTAGTGATGGATTAGACATAGAGTGTGATGGATAGGTGGGAGATTTCAAGGTGGACTCCTAGAGTCTGGCTTACAGAATTGGCTGGTTGGGTGGATGCGACCAGGTCACACAGGTGGATAAAGTCATAAATCATGAGATCACTGAATGAAAGAAGACAGAGTGAAAAGGAGAGGGGCTTAGGAAACTGATATCAAGATGAATAACCCATTCCCACCCCCAGGAAGCTTATGGCTTGGTATGGGTAAGAATCTATGTCCTTATGTAATTACAGTATAGTAAGGAAAAGACTTATATTCTACCAATACCATAATCAAGGTGTACCATACTAGCTGAAGAGATTAATGACAGTTTCACACATTTGTGTTTCACATGTTTTGTACATTTATGGCCATCTTTGTTGTGCAGCAAGAATAAAGTGAGGTGGAGTGGAGGGATGGGCTTCCAAGTGGAGAAAATGACTAGACAAAGGGTTTGAAGGCTGAAGAAGTGTGACACATTGGGGCACTTCAGGATTTTCAGTGTATCTAGAGATGGGGTGTAAATAAGGGAATGATGTCAAAGATGAGCTGCAGCTTAATTAAGGAGGGCTGTGAATGCTGACCCAAGGGACTTGATCTGTAAGAGTATGGACCTAGCCCAGGTTTGTAGGGGAAGGTTGGGGAAGGGCATAAGTCCTGTGCTTTCTACAGACCAGCATTTTTGGTAAGGTCCTTGGCTTCTGCTCTTCCTTCACTATGCTTTGTGGGAAGTTTGGGTTACCATGGCACCCACTCTGACATGAACCCACTCGATCGTACAGCTCCAGAGGTCACCACCATTGCCATTCTCTGCCGATCATGGCATGGAGAAATGCTGTAGCTTTCGGTGACAGTGACTTCAAATTGGTACTCCAGTCACAACCAATACAGTAATATAATAAATCTCCTTACCATATTCTGTGTTAGTGGGAAATCCTAGCATTTGTATAGGTTTTCTGGACATGATTTTACTCATGTCATTTCTACATTTGTGCGATTATAGGTTGTTATCTACTGCCAGAATGAGGACAGGGACTGTGTTTGTCTTGTCTTTTACTGTGTCTATTGCTATCTAATAAATTCCCTCCAAATTTGGGGGCTTAACACAACACTAGACATTTATTATCTTAGTTTCTGTGGTTTAGGAATTTCAGAGTAGCTTGCCAGGGAGGCTGTGGCTTGAAGTGTCTCATGAAGTTGCAGTCAAATCACTTGCAGGCTTGACTAAAGCTGGAAGACACACTTCCAAGATGGCAAACTCACATGGTATTGGCTTGTCACATGGTCCTGTCCACACAGAGGCTTGACTCTCCTCACTGCGTGGTAGCTGATTTCCCCAGAGTAATAGATCAAGCAGAGAGCAAGGTAGAAGATGCATTCCCTTTTATGATTTACTCTCAGAAGTCAAATACTATCACTTTTGCCACCTTCTATTTGTTAGAAATGAGTTATCATATCTGGCACTAAAGGGGAAGGAGAGTTAGGTGCCATCATTTGAAGAAAGAATTGTAAAATCATGTCTTTAGACCACCACAACTATTCTAACTTCAGTACCTGGTACACCTACTGGGTGTTTAATAATGATTTGTAAAAGGAATGATTATTCTCTTTCCCAAACTTGGATTCACTAACACTGAAATGGGCATGGAGGCAGGAGGTCCCATCAAGGAATGACCATTCGAAGATTTTTTTTAGCATTAGTGTCCTTATGTATGTTGTTCCATCAGGAAATGTCTAGACAATTTTGAGAAGGTGCTTGGCCATCCGCACGAAGTTAAACTCCTGGGATTCCTTTAGGTATTGGTGAAAAACTGTCAGAAGAGATAGGATGTCTCAGAGGTTCATAAGGGTTGATTTTGGGTATTGAATTAGAATTCTAAATGAATATTTATAAAATAGGGATTTCTAACATTATTATTTTGAAGAGCAGCCATTCTATCTATCTCTCTGAAGACCTGGGATTACTCGAGCAAGTAGATTCAGGTCAGAGTAGATGCCATGACACATAAACCATACTAGGACAGAGTAGGGTTCTTTAATTTAGTTCTTTAAATCTCTGGTATTCCCAGAGGAAAAAAAGTGGAAGTTAGGTGCAGGGGCCGTAGAGGAGCCATGTCAGTCAGCTTGCCCTTCAAGAAGGAACTTGACTATTTAGCTGCAAGGAGAGCAATTAGCTGCAGTACCACGGAGATCTACCATGGCTTTCGATCTGGGCAGCCCCCAGTTAATGATCAAGAACAGCGAAACTAGGCCTAGCTATTTCTGCCCAAAGCAGGACTCCTCAGATGAGCAATCTTTGTTTCAGACCTGCATGTTAAATTGGTGAGACTTTGTCAGATTCGCATTATGATCCAAAGTCCTCCCTTCGCCACCTCCTTTATCTTTCACAGGTGTCTCCCGTTCCCAGCACCTTGTACTCCAGACTCCTTCTTAGCATACTGCAGGACCTGAGCTGACACACTAGGGATGGTGAAGAGGGCACATGGTCCCGGTAACCCCTTAAAGACCTATAGGCAGACTTGTGAGATCTTCCAGCCCAGATTTGGAGAAATACAGTCTTATCCTTTCAGTGGGAACCCTTGCTTTAGAAACTTATTCTGGCAGGAATTTCTGAATTTACATATATTACATTATAGTCTGAAGGACAGGAAGATGTTTGGTTGTTATTTTGTAGATGAAGACATTGGTGTAAGAATCTCCAGGAACTCAGAAACAGAATAAATGGGTTCACAAAACAAGCTCCTGAGAGCACGGTCGGAGATGTGTTTGCTGTTGTGCTGGCCCAGTGCTGGGGCAGAGGGAGGAAGTCTTTCTGAGCAGTATTGCCATTTGATGGAGGTAGCAGAGCTCGCTGAAGCAAGGGGCAGCAGGGTGCAGTGGTTTAGTGCTTTGGAGGAAAATAGGCTTGGGTTGGGGCCTAGCCCTGCTATCCACTAGCTTTGTACACTGAGCAGGTTACCTGAACTCACTATCTTTTGGTTTCCTCCTTGAGAAGGTGGAGATGATCACCTAAGTCTACCTCTCAGGTTTTCTAGATTATTAAAAAAACTCCTTCTTATGAAGTGCTGGGCATTATATATGATTGAATCAGGCAGAGACCTTAGTTGTAAGTCATAGATAATGACCCAGTTTATTGGAACAGAAATAGAATGGGTCAAAGACAATGGGTGGCTTCTAGAATCCCCAGAAAGATTGGAGAAGCAGCTCAGAAAACGGGCAAGAGCAGCAGTTAGGGCCTTGGTCAAAATTATGCCATTTAATCACCTTTGAGACGATGCTGCTGCCACCATCACTGAGCACTGGATGCTTCAGCATGTCCCACTGCCTCTGCCCTACCATTCCCAGTTGTGGACCCCAGACCTTGGCCCTAGTCTTGTTGTCATTACTGCTTGGAAACATGCTGTGGCTTTCCCTACCACTACTAGCCCAGGGAGCAAAGAAGAAGGGAGGAAGAGGCTGGGGCCCATAATTTCCTTTGGGGGCCTGCCCTAAATGACCTAAGGACCTCTTCCACTATCTCCCAATAGCACAACTCTGGGACCAAGACTTTGACATAGGCCACCTTTGGGAGACATATAAGATCCAAACTATAGTACTTCTCATTCTCTTTCCTCTTTTATTCTTCCATTTCCGTTCTCTTCCTCTTCTCCTCCCCTCTTCTCCTCCTCTCCCCTTCCCTTCCCTTCCCTTCCCCCCTTCCATGCCCCTTCCTCCCCCTTCCTCTCCACTCCTCTCCCCTCCCCCTCCCGTCCCCTCCCCTCCCCCATCCCTTCTCTGTCTCTCTATCTGTTTTTGTCTCTCTGTCTTGGTCTCTCTCTTTTATCTCTCCTTTAACCTTTCCTCCTCTACTGGCAAGTTGTCTTCATCAAATAATTGTGCCAAATCTTTTCCATTAAAAGGAAAATACAGGGGGAGGTGGGAAAAGGGATTTAAAAAAAGAGAGAATTGAAAAATGGGAATAGAGCTTTTGCAAATGGGAAGAGGAATGAATTTGAGGGACAGGAAGGGATGGGAGGAGAAGGGGACAAAAAAGCATTAAGATGTGTTATGTACAAACTCCCTATTATAAGTGTAATCATTCTGTACTGCAAACATGTACTAGTGAAAGATTTAAAATTTTTTAAAAATTTTAATAAATGGAAAATACAGAGCCAGGTACAGTGGTGCACACCTATAGCCCCAGCTACTTGAGAGGCTGAGGGAAAATGATTGAACCCAGGAGCTCAAGGCCAACCTGACCAATATAGCAAGACCTTGCCTCTTATTAAAAAAAGAAGAAAAAGAAAAAAAAAATACATGACCCAATGATCCCTACTGAACTTCCTTGCTATTCTTTTTGTCACTGTTCTTCCCAAGGTCACCAGTGACCTCTGCTGCCTCAGGAAGGTCACTTTGTCTGTCCTCCTGCTTGACCTCTTGGGAACAATGAGTTTTGTTGGCCACACTCTCCCATTGAGCCTCTCCATTCCTGGCTTGGGGATGTCATATTTGTCTGGCATTCTAGGGCTGCCATAAATGGAGGCTGGAATCCAGAGGCCAGCGTGACAGCAAGGGTGGTTTCTTGGTGTGTAAAAGCATCACCTTGACCTCTACCTTTGTCTTCTCTGACATTCTCCCTGTGTATGCGCCTCTGTGTTACAATTTCACCTTTCTTTAGAGACACCACTTACACTGGATTAGCCCTCCACCCATGTTTTCATCTTAACTAGATGATATCTGCATTGACCCTATTTCCAAATAAGCTCACATTCTGAGGTATTGGGGATTAGAACTTCAACACGCAAATTTGGAGAGGACATTATTCAATCAATAACACCCTCTACACATTGCTTTCCCTTGGTCCTGTGCTTAAAACTCTCCCTGGGAAACTTCATCTAAACCATAGTCTCAACTATCACACCACCTATGGTAGAGATACCCAAAGGTTTTTCTCTAGCTCAGTTCCCTCCCACTGAGTTCCAGAGAAACAGATCCAGTTATCTAGTAGTCTCTTAAAACTTACAATATCCAAACTGAGTTTATCTTTGCCTAACTCTGTTGCTTCTCCTGAGTTGCCAGACTCAGACACTGGCTCCTTCATCTACCTGGTGCCTCCAGCCTGCTGCAAATTACCTTGCAGGCTCATCCTAGCTTACTGCCCCCGCCCCGCACCCGTCACCACGTCCTGCTAACTGGACTGCATCGGTAGCTATCATGCGCCTCTTTATCTCTGCTTTCACTTCCTTGATTTAGTTTGCATCTCAGCTTGAATTATTGTGACTAATAATGACAATAATAATAGCCGTTTATTGGATACTTACCGAGTGCCTTTACATGAGATGCTTTCTAGTCTTTCCTTTCTTCAATGCTTTTTGCTTACAAAGGACTCTTCAAAACACAAATACAGAAGGTATAAATGTTTAGGCCCCCAAAGTCACTTGATTGAGAAAAATAGAACTTATTCAACCTAATAGCTGTTTTGTTTTTTTTCTAATATGAATACCAGGGGTCGAACTCAGGACCTCGCACTTGCCAGGCAGGCGCTTACGCCGCTGAGCCATCTCACCAGCCCTAATAGCTGTTTTGAACTTTAAACTCACCTGATAACAGAAAACATACTCTCAGATAATTCTGAATATGTAACTAATTCCTGCATTGCAGTTTATCATTTATTATTTCTATAATAATAATAATAATGTTGGGCCGGTGAGATGGCTCAGCGGCTTAAGCGCCTGCCCGGCAAGCGCGAGGGCCCGAGTTCGACTCCCGGATCCCACATACGAAAAAGGGGCCGGTGATATCGCTCAGCGGCACGGGCGCCTGCTGGCACGCGAGGTCCTGAGGTCGACCCCCCCGGTACCTACAAAAAAAAAAAAAAATAATAATAATAATAATAATAATAATGTTGAGGTTATCAATATTTCTTTTGGCAGTAAAGTATTTTAATGAAAGAACATATACATTTTTATCCATTTCGTTATTTATGAACCATTAGATTGTTTGCTACCACAAGAATTTTATGATACAGCTTTACATAAATGTGTTGATATAACTGTATATGCCAAAATAGAAAGCCTGGATTGAAAAGTAAGTCCATTTTAAATTTTGATAGCTATTGCCAAGTTGTCTTCCAAAGAGTTTCTACTAATTTATATTCTCACAAATAACGTATGAAATGGTTGTTTTGCCACATCAGCATCAACAGTGGGTGTCATCAAACTTTTAAATATTTGCCATATTTTGTCATAGTTGTGCTGCCTTAATTATGGGTAGGCTGAGCATTTTTCATTATATACTTTTTTTTAACCTGTTTTCTCCCCACTCAACTAAACACAAATATCTTTTAATTTAAATAAATACATATCACTTCAGATGTACTTTTAGAAATTTAATTTCTAGTTACAAACCTGTAAGACCACAGTAGACAGAATCCCTTGGAATAAGAGCAGGACGTTTGTGACTAAGAAATCTCAGAAGGATTCTATACCTTAGAATAACTATTGAACAAGCCAAGAGTCTAAGCCAGAACTACCCCAAAGAAATATAATGTAGACTACAAATGTAAGTCACATATATAATTTTAGATTTTCTAATAGTTACTCTCAAAAGCAAAAAAGAAGCAGATTAATTTAATTCAATAATATATTTTAAACACAATATATTTAGCATAGTATCATTTCAATAGGTAGTCTCCATAAAATTATTGAGACTTCCTTCCTTTTTTTCTGTTCCTTCTTTTTTTCCTTCTTTCTTTCTGTTCTAAACTTTGTAAATCCAGTGTGTATTTTACACTTACAGCACATGTCAACCTGTCTAGTCACATTTCAAATGCTCATAGCCACCTGTGGCACATCAGACAACTCAGGTAAGTAGTTGTAAAGAAATTTGCTATTGTACACGAGCCACAATTAACACCAAAACAGTTCTAAATGGCAAATGACAACTTGCCTAATTTTATGAACAGTGTTCAGTGTCTGTTAGAGAACAGGTACTCAATCAAGTTTTGTTTTTCTAATTGAGTTTTTTGTTGTTGTTGTTGTTTTGTTTTGTTTTGTTTTGTTGAGACAGAGTCTCACTGTGCAGATCAGGCTGGCCTAGACTCACTATGTAGCCCAGGCTGGCCTCGAACTAGTGGCCATCCTCCTGCCTCAGCCTCCCCAGTGCTGGGATTACAGGTGTGTGCCACCATGCCTGGCTTTTTTTTTTTTTTTTGGTGCCGGGAATCGAACTCAGGACCTCACACTTGCCAGGCAGGTGCTGTGCCACTGCGCTATATCCCTGCCCCCCCCGGCTTATTTTTTTCAATTGAATTTTCATACTTGTTTTATGTAAACAGTCAAAATACCACATTGTAGCAATGAATCACTTTGTCACGAAACAAAGCAATTCATACATTTCACTTTGTTTCTCAGAAATGATAGATGTTTTAAGAATGTGTTTTCATAAGATTTGCCAAAATTTTTACATTGCACAATAGCCCCCCCCCTTCTTCTGGACGATTGTTGGATTGAAGCTTTTAAGCTCGGTAAGAACAGATGCGTTGGTACAGTCTGGGAGGGCAAAAACAATTTTACTTGAAGAAAAGCCCGCAGGGAGATGACAGTCTCCCAAGGATGTTTGAGATCGAGTTATAGGAAGTATCTTGTCTTCAGCGGATGTTGTGATTTCAGTTAGCAGCCAGCAGAGTTTGGGGAAATGTTGACAGTTCTCCAAATACCACCAGACAGTATTAGAACCAGAATCCCTCAACTGACGTTTCTTAAGGGGATTTACATTTTAGTTAGTTGTCAAAATTTGTTCTCACATCGTGTCCTTTTAGGCAAATGCTAATGCTCTAAACCCCACACATAGGGAAGAAAACAGAAGCGGTCTGCAAAATGTAAGTGATTTATAAAATGATTGAGAAACTCTTCATTAAAATGATATCAATGTTCAGTTCAAACATGGAGACACTATCACATTAGAAATGAAATTGCAGATGAGCAGGTGGAAAAGTCTTTATACATCATCTAGCTCAGTCCAATCCATTCCTCCTACAAATTAGGAAACAGACTCAGAGAAGTGGAGAGGCTTGCTTAAGGTCACAGGACTACTCAGAAGTCTAGAATTCAGACTGTCTGATGCCTGGGCCAAGAGTTCTCTTTATAAAGAATTATAACTAATGTTTACCAAGCACTTGCTAAGCTCTGGGCTAGGTACTTTTCATAAATTGCAACAACTCACAAAATCCTTGAAAAATAAAGCATTCAAATTTAAAGGAAAAAAAATCAGTGTTTAACAATTTTTCTATTGGTGTTTCATTTGCTTTTTTTTTTTTTGTAGGTACCAGGGGTCGAACTCAGGACCTCGTGCTTGTGAGCAGGCGCTTGTGCCGCTGAGCGATATCAGCCCTCATTTGCTTTCTTAAGCAGAAGATGCTGATGCATTTTCCACTTCCAGATTAGAAGTCTGCAAAGGGCTTCTTGGTACACACCACGGGGCTGTGCTTTGAAAGCTAAATAAGCATTAATTGATTTACCACAAAAGCCAAGTATATTTCTAATAAAGTTGTAGAGAGGCTTGGAAAGCACAGCTTCCTCAGTTTCCTTTCTTAGTTTGTTCTCTAATTATGTCTTCCTTTTCTTCTTTTTTCCTTTCCCTTGTTTTCTTCTCTCTTTTCCCCTCTTTCTATTATTAGGTCCATTTTTCAGATGGGAAAACTGAAGCTCAGATAGGTGGAATAACTTGACTAAGGACACAGAGGAGCCAGGATTCCAACTCTGGCTCCCTGTTTCTTTTCTTCCCTTCCTCCCTATTTTAGAAATTGAGATATTACTGGGAATTTCTGTAGAGTCCAAACTTTTTTTTGTCTTGGACTTGTAGAATGTTGGAAATGCAAGGGCCTTAGGCATCATCTAAAGAGAACTGGAGGCCCAGAAGAGTAAAGGATTTTGCATAAGGTCAATTGAATGAATTCTTACTGAGGCCAGCAAGCTTCTATGAAGCAATAATCTAAATCAACCCTAAGTATAAAGCTTAGCCAAATAGCAAAGGCAATACCTGGTTGATCTGGAGCTGTCATCCTTTTTAAAAATACTTCACTCAATCTCAAACCATCACCTTCTTCAACTTCACTTGAAAGAGTCCAGGGTCCCTTGCCAGAAGCCTCAGAATGAAAAGCAAAGGGCTAATCGCATCCAGTACTTCTGCAGCCCTGTAGTTAAAGGGCAGGAAGCTAGGGAGCTCACATGGAGTAGTTTCTCAGAGATGCAAGGGGTCAGGACTTGGAAACACAAGAGGAACAAACAGGATTTGTATTAACCTGTTCCTTAGAGCTCTTTGGGGCACTTGATTATGGAATCAAATGAACACATTAAGAAAAGTCAGAGGGGTAGGGATATAGCTCAGTGGCATGGCACCTGACTGGCAAGCACGAGGTCCTGAGTTTGATTCCTGATACCAAAAAAAAAAAAAAAAAAGAAAGAAAGAAAGAAAAGAGCAGAACTTGAACCTGTGTTTGTTCTTTTAGTGCAAATTTCCAGGCCCACCATCTTCTGTGACAGGATGGGGAGGTTCTCAAGATCAGGACATTTACTTTGTCACTGCAGGGACCCCAGCAAAGAAATCTCGGGGTCTCATATGGAAAGCTCAACAAACGAAGAGAGAACCAGTGAATATAGGAGGTAAGTAGAGGGCCAGAGATCCCCTAAAAACAGATTCTCAACTCTAGGTGCTCACCTGAGAAGGAGCTCTGACGGCTGGGCTTCAGAGGCAGCTTTCTATGGGGGAGACTGCTTGGAGCTAGGAGAGAAGTCCAAGTGTTTTCTGGCCCTCGATTGCTGCCTTTGTAAAATGTGAAAGAACTGTCACAAGTGCCTGCCACAGTCCCATCCATGTGTAAAAACCATGTGACTCTACAATCATACTAAAATAATAAAATGACATGTGGTCCGATTAATTGTTTTTTATTGCCCTATTTCTTTTCCCATCCCAGTTTGAGACTTGGCTGAACTGACTGAATCTAGTGAAATACCTTTGATGCCCCAAATGACTTGCAGACATTTTATCTCACAGTTTTTCCCAAAGACTGGTAGAGCTAGTGCATTCCTTTTAAGTCTAAAAGCAGAACACTATTAGTGCCAGCAGGATTGGTAGAATGTTCCCCTTATGCTCAGAGGACCTACATGGCTCTTGCTTACTTTTCGGCCCCATGTTAAACACCGCAACCCCCCAACCTTCTTTCAGTTGATTCTGGACACAGGCTTTCTTTTAGTTCCTAGAAGGCATAAAACTCATTCCTTAATCAGAACTCTTCCATAGGCAGTTTTTCTTTGCTGGACTTCTCTGCCCTCACTCTTGGTCTGTGCAGATGATTCAGGCCTGAACATTACATCTCGTCTTTGCTGACCACCTCATCCAAATTGAAACTGGGCCCTTCGGGGCCTTGCCGCTCTTCTCTTCAGAGCACTTAATATAATTTGTGATTATACATATGTTTCTTTGTTCACTTTCATACTGGTCTCCCTAACTAGGCTGAAAAGTTCTTGAGGTCAGGGGCTGTTTTTATTCACCACTCTATTTTCTGGCACATAGTAGGCATTCAATAAAGGTTCGCTGAGTTAGTGAATGAGTTAATGCCTTCACAGAATCTCTTCTTATCGATTGTTTATGATCCAGCCTACACAAATGCTTCCTGAAATTGTCTCTTTGCCCCTATTTTGGCAAAGTGGAAAGAGTTATTGTCCTTACGCAAGTTGGTACTCATCCCCATGTGTGTTTATTTAGTCTGAATGAGTCTCCTTAGTGACTCAGTGAGAACATACTGACCCAGTTAGTACAGCCTCAAGTCTTTCAATCTGGGTTCTCATTAGATTTCAGGGACATTCTCTGAATCAAGAACTTACCTGAGATTTAGAGTTTGAATGATGGTGTCCTTAAGAGAGAAAATCAAAGGAATCTTGAATGACTTTGCCTGTAAGTGAAAGTCAGAATCAAGTCATATGTGGTATTACCACATGGTCACTTGACTATAATCAGTTTTGCTTAGATATTGCTGGGACCACATGAAAAAGAGGTTATTTATTAAGAATGGAATGGTTCCTTTTAAATTCTGTAGCAATCATGTCTCTTTTTTTCTTCCAGTCCATGGAAAGTGTTATCTCAGGCAGCTTTGTGCAGGAAGTTGGGTTTATCACTTCCTCACAGTTGCAGTTTGTCTAGGACTTAACTACATGCTATCAGATTACATCAAAATGTAGGCCTTTGTGTGTTTAACTCATCAAAGGAGTGGACCCTCAGGACTTGATATCACTTCACTGCATATGCAGCCATGTAGCAAAACAAAGCCTATCTAAACAGGACAGAACTATTTATGTTGTGTGGCAGCTTCGCTAGCTCGCGCTTGCAGAAATGGTTGGGTTTCAGGTGTCTGCAGTGTTTCACTTCTTGTTTTTATATTTATCTCCTTTTAGAATTGCAGTCATTTGCCTGTAATTGTGTGCAAAGAAGGAAAACCCAAAATATTACCTACAAGGGAGGAGGCAAGATTGCTCCAATCCACAGTGTCTTTTGGAGTAATAGAAGCTTTATCTCCTCATCTTGATTTTTCACTTGAGAACTCCAGCTGCTGCTACCATGGTTTGGAGTTTGCAGCTGGCAACTCCAGGGTTTGAATCCTGGCTCCTCTGTGTCCTTGGTCAAGTTATTTCACCTCTCTGAGCTTCACTTTTCCAATCTGAGAAATGGAGCTCATTATAGCATCTACCTCGTAGGCTCATGATATGGAATAAATGATATGGATCATAGAATATGTAAAATATGCTCATAGAAGTGCTCTCCCCAGAGGGGATATCAGTATTTTAAAGCCAGAAAGAGTACCGTGCCCCATGCCCTGCAGAGCGGCAACACTCTCCGCCAGAGCAGTCCCAGGCGGGCCAAAGCTTCTCAGGCTGCGCTTCCACCTCAGCGGTCCCGGGGCTGTTTCCTTCTCTGCGGAGTTCCCTCTTCTCTGTGGCAGGCCCACTGCCAGATGCTGCCTCTACTGGCAGCCACAGGAAACCAGTGCAACTGTGAAGTAATACTTCTGCCTTGAGGCTGGCTCCACCCTGTTGACCAAGTTTTTTTAGATCTGCCCAGCCAACTCATTTTATTGCCTTACCTAAAAAGGACTTCTCACCCAACCCTGCTGACTGAAGATGGCTGAGTCCTGGAGGCTCCTGACAAATAGCCTTGGTAGGAGGCATAGAAATGGAGTGAGCACAGGCTCCGAGCCTGAAGAGCTCAGGGGTACCATCTTGCAGCAACTGTCCACTATGATGCTAATTTACCAAAAGCAGATGTCAAAGGACGAAGGATGGAGTTTGATTCTATAAAATCTCTTCAAGCCAGTGGAATATAAAGAGACATTCTTCAAAAAGTGATTTGCATCAAGGAAGTATGTGTATTTTCACAGCACTATGACAAGAAAGAAATCTAAGTTATACCTAAAAAATATACATACTTTAAGAAGGCAAATCTCTTATTTTTTAAAATATGAAACCATTTGGAATAGAAAATGGAAACAGGCCTCATGCTTTATTGCTTCTTTGTTCTCTGGTGATTCGCTGTTGGCTTGGTCTCTTCATAGCTGCTTCTTATCGCCTTGAAAGGACAGATGTCCTGCAAGCCACAGTTAGAGGATCATTTAAGAGACACCAACCGGGGCAGTGATATAGCTCAGCAGCATAAGCGCCTGCCTGGCAAGCGCGAGGTCCTGAGTTCAGTTCCTGCTACTCACATAAAGAAAAAAAGAAAAGAAAGAGACACCAACTACCTCTGCTTAGTGCTGGCTGGGTTTGGGCTGGTGCCAGGGATCTCATCCCTTGGGTTTTGCCTCTTGGCCTGGCTCTTGGCCCTCTTTTCAGCTTTTGCCCCTGGATACTGTTTCTCAGACTCTCCTTGTGACCACAGAACCAGTTTCATTTCACTTTCAACACTACACAGGATACACATTACCAGTGCAGATCCAGTATCCTGGGCTGCCCCTTTTTGGGAAGAGCACTGGAATATTTACCTCCTACTCTCTTAGGATAGTTGTGAATATGAAAACCAGTACTTTCTGCAGACTGATGAGATGAAAAATCTTTTTTTTCTAATTGCAAAATTAGTGAATGTGTTTTATTTAAACACATACCCCAAGCCCAAAAATGTATAAGTTTTAAAATTTATATGATAAATTCCTAATGATAATTGTTATATATTGTCCCAGATTTATTTCAGTATATATAAATATACCCACTCTTCTGAAACATGCATGCTTGCCTTAACAGTATGAGTTGGATAGGTTAAAATGTCATTATGCACAGATTTTACTCATCCTGCAATCAGGGTTTTGTTAATAAAGTCTTTGCCTACACCAGTGTTCAAGAATTCCACCTATTCTATCTTCCAGAAGATTTAATGTTTCTGTTTTAATATTTAGCTCTTTGATCCATTTCAATTTTAGTTTAGTGCATAGTGAAAGATGTGGGTCTAGTTTTAATCTTTGGCATGTGGAAAGCCAGTTTTTCCAGCATCATTTATTAAAGAGATTATCTTTCTTCCGGTGAATGTTCTTGGCACCTGTGTTAAAGATAGGGTGACTAAGTATGTCTGGAGTTGCTTCTGCATCTTCTAATCTGTTCCACTGATCCTTGGGTCTGTTTTTTGTTGTTGTTGTTGTTGTTTTGTTTTGTTTTGTCAGTACCATACTGTTTTTTTTTTCCTTTATGTGGGTACCATGCTGTTTTTATCACAGTAGCTTTGTAGTATAATTTCAAGCCAGGGGTTGTGATGTCCCCTGCATTGCCTTTGTTACCCAGAATTGCCTTTGCTATTCTAGGTCTCTTCTGGTTCCAAATGAATTTTAGGATTGTTTTCTCTAGTTCTGGGAGATATGCTGTTGGAATTTTGATCAGAATTGCATTAAATCTGTATAATTTGGGAAGTATGGCCATTTTTACTATATTGGTTTTTCCTACCCAAGAACAATGGATATCTTTCCATTTTCTGATACCCTCTTCAATAACCTTTTTCAGAGTACTGTAGTTTTCTAGTAAAGGTCTTTTACTTCCTTCATTAGATTGATTCCTAGGTATTTCATATTTTTGGATGCTATGGTGAAAGGTATTGTTTCCCTAATTTCTCTCTCAGTGAGTTTGTTATTTGTGTACAGGAATGCTATTGATTTTTGAGTGTTGACTTTGTATTCAGCTATGCTACTGAATGTGGTTATTAAATCTAGAAGTCTTGTGGTGGAACTTTTGGAGTCTCCTATGTAGAGTATCATGTCATCCATGGATAATGATAATTTAACTTCTTCCTTTCCTATCCTTATTCCTTTTATTTCTTTCTATTGTCTAATTGCTCTGGCCAAAGTTTCCAGAACTATATTAAATAAGAGTGGAGACAGTAGACATCCTTGTCTTGTTCCTGATTTTAGAGTGAAAGCTTTCAGTTTTTGTCCATTTAGTATGATGTTGGCTGTTGGTTTGTCATAGATGGCTTTTATCAGATTGAGATAAAGACCATCTATTCCAATTTTCTGTAGGATTTTTATCATGAATGGGTGCTGGAGTTTGTCAAAACTTTTTGCATCTATTGAGATGATCATATGATGTTTGTCTTTGGTTCTGTTGATATGGTGTATTAATTTATTGATTTACGTATGTTGAACCATCCCTACATCCCAGGGATGAATCCAACTTGGTCATGGTGTATAATCTGCTTGATGCTTTGCTGCATTCTGTTTGCCAGTATCTTATTGAGGATTTTTGCATCTATGTTCATTAGGGAGATTGGCCTATAGTTCTCTTTCTTAGTTGGGTCCTTCTCCGGTTTTGGTATCAGGGTAATGCTTGCTTCTAGGAATGAATTTGGGAGTATTGGTTCTCTTTCAATTTCATTAAAGAGTTGGAGAAGTAGTGGTATTAGGTGTTCTTTTTTTTTTTTTTTTGTGGGTACCGGGGGGTCGACCTCAGGACCTCGTGCGCCAGCAGGCGCCCGTGCCGCTGAGCGATATCACCGGCCCCTTTTTCGTATGTGGGATCCGGGAGTCGAACTCGGGCCCTTGCGCTTGCCAGGCAGGCGCTTAAGCCGCTGAGCCATCTCACCGGCTCGGGTGTTCTTTAAATTTCTTGTAGAATTCAGCAGTGAATCCATCAGGGCCTGGGCTTTTCTTCATTGGTAGGTTTTTAATTACATCTTTGATGTCATTGATTGATATTGGTTTATTTAGGATATTTATATCTTTTTGATTCAGCCTTGGTAATTCATATGTATCTAGGAATCTGTCCATTTCATCTGCATTTTCCATCTTATTAGAATACAAATTCTCAAAGTACGTATAGATGATGTTCTGGATTTTTGCAGGGTCCCTTGTGATTTCACTCTTTTCATTCCTAATTGTGTGGATTTGAGTCTTTTCTTTCCTTTCTTTGATAAGGTTAGCTAAGGGTTTATTGATTTTATTTAATCTTCTAAAGAACTAACTCTTCAATTCATTGATTCTTTGTATTTTTTTTTAGTCTCAATTGCATTAATTTCCTCTCTCATATTAGCTTTAGGCTTGACTTGCTCTTCTTTTTCTAGAAACTTGAGGTTCAACATTAGGTTGTTTATTTGAGCTTGCTCTGTTTTTCTGATGTGGGAATTCACCACTATAAATGTCCCTCACAGGACTGCTTTCATTGTGTCACATAAATTCTCTTATGTTGTATTGGCATTAGTATTTAATTGTAGAATCTGTCTAATTTCTTCTTTAATTTCATCTGTGACCCACTGGTTGTTCAGAAAGGTGTTATTTATTTCCATGTGTTTATGCAGTTTTTGTGTTTTTTTCACCATTCATTTCCAATTTCATTGCACTATGATGCGATAATATGTGTGGGATAATTTCAGTTTCTTCACATTTACTTAAGCATGTTCCATGAGGCAGTATGTGGTCTATTTGGAGAACATCCCAGGTGCAGCTGAGAAGAATGTGTATTCTGATGTTGTAGGATGGAACACTCTGGAGACATTTACCAAGTCCGTTTGTTCAAAAATTTGGTTCAGGGCTGGGGATATAGCTCAGTGGCATGGTGCCTTCCTGGCAAGCACAAGGTCTTAAGTTCAATTCCTGGTTCCAAAAAAAAATTTTTTTTGGTTCTGTTCTGACATTGTTGATTTTTTTGTCTAGTTGATCTGTCTGTCATGACAGTGTGGTATTGAGGTCCCCTATTACAACTGTATTAGTGCTGATTTGAGTTTTTGTGTTCATTAATATTTGTTTTATATAATTGGCTGCACTGGTATTTGGTGCACATAAATTTATGGTTCTTATATCCTCCTCTTGGATTCTTCCCTTAACAAGTATGTAGTGACCTTCTTGGTCTCTCTTTATCAATCTTGGCTTGAAATCTACTTTATCTGCAAATAGAATAGCTACCCCTGCTTTTTTCCAGTTCCTGTCACATGGAGTATTGTTTTCCATCCTTTATTTTCAGTCTATGAATTTCTTTTTGAGTTAAATGTGTTCCTTGTATGCAACATATTGTTGAATCTTGTTTCTTGATCTACTCCGTGAATCTGTTTCTTTTGATTAGTGAATTGAGACCATTAACATTGATGGTTATAACTGATATGTATTGACTTTTCCTTGTCATATAATTTTCCCGTTGTTGGTTCCCTTTCTTTCCCCTCTGTTTAATTGCTTGCCTTTCCTGGTGGATTCATTCTGTTGGGGTTCATGGAATTGTAGTCTTTGTTATCTATTTGTAGAATATCCTTCAAAATATTTTGGAGTGCTGATTTGGTAGTCATGAATTTCTTCAGGTGTTCTTTGTCATGGAAATATCTTATTTCTCCATCAATTTTAAAAGACAGTTTTGCAGGGTACATCAGTCTGGGTTGGAGGTTGTTTTCTTTTAGGGCTTGAAATACTTCACTTCAAGCTCTCCTTGACTTGAGGGTTTGTGTTGAGAAGTCTGACGTGATGCTGATGGGCTTTCCTGTATAGGTGATTTTTTTTCCTCTAACAGCTTTTAATATTCTGTTCTTGTGTTGAATTTCTAGAATCTTGACTATTACATGCCTTGTGTGGATTTTTTTTGATCATGGCTAATTGGAGTTTTATATGCCTCACTTAGTTGTATGTCAGATTTTTTTCCCTGCCAGGTAAATTTTCTGCCATGACATCTGTGAACAGGTTTTTTATATCATTTGTGCTATCTCCTACTTTTTCATTGACTCCAATCAATCTTATGTTGTTCTTTGCATCATCTAGCAGCTGCTGGATTGATTTCTTGTGGTCCCTTGCTAATTTTAAGAAATCTTTCTTTTTATAATTGCTATCTGCAAGCCTGTCTTCTGTATCTGAGATTCTGTCCTCACATTGGTTTATTCTGCTGTGGATACTTTCAATGGAATTTTTAATCTTCTAGATATCCACTTGAATCTGTTTATGGATTCCATTTCTTTCCTGTGTTGGGCATTCATGATTTCCATCATTTTCCTAAGCTCCTCTTTTTTTTTTTTTTTAAACTGTATCTGCTCTAGAGTCACTAAGCATGTTTTTCATTATGGTCACCATCTCCATATTTATCTGAGAAATTATTTCTGATTTGATTTTTTTCTAGAGCCTTGTTCATTTGCTTTGTTGTTATCACTTCAGAGAGGGTAGGTGGGTGGCTTTTGGATTGTCCCACCTCATTGCCCCCTGGGTTTGCTTTTGGTGAACTGGATGTCTGGAGTTGCATCTTGTTTAAGTGTTTTCTCATTTTCTGTTTTTTTTTTTTTTAATTTAATTCCTGAGTTGATGCTTGTAAATTGCCTATGGTGAGTAGCTTTATTGCTAGTATTTAGAACCCTTAGGAAATGACTGCTTCTCAGAGGTGTCTTCCAGGTGCAGCCTGTTTTTGGGTTTTGAGTCTGTTGCAAGATCCTACCTCTTCAATTTATTGGGGATGAAAAGTTGCTGCCTATTTGGCCCAGCCCCTGGTTCTTTGTCACTGGTCTGCAGTATTTTCTATGACCCTTAGGCAATCTCAGTCTTGGTCCACCAGGAAGAACAGCTGGTAGAACAATTATGTTGCTTTGGCTAAAGCATTACAATCAACAATAACAATAGCATCAACACAGCCAGCCAATGCTGTCCACGGCATCCACAGCTCTGTTGCAGTGCTATGTCTCTCCATAGAGGCCTCTGGGCTTGCCAGCAGTTACAATATGTCCACAAGTTTTAACTACCATTAGAAACTATAACTTTCTTTACCTCTTTTGTGCTGGGGATTTTGCTCTTATCCCTACTGGGCAATGGGAGGCAGTAGTTAAAGTGTATTTTTACTTTTCTTATTTCTTTTGAATTAGCAGTCTCAGTCAGAGGGAAGAAAAATCTGATCTTAGTCATACCTTTGTAACTAGAAAATTATCTTTTAATTGGCCTAACACTGCCACAGTTTCATGTTTCCTACTCCCAAAGTCTCATCTGCATTTTCTGGGTACCAAAGCTCTGGAGTTTTATAAAACTGAGGCCACAGATATGAAAGGCTGAGTTCCACAGTCACTTAAATTATCTTTATCTTTCTTCCTTGATCTGTTCTTATTTTCTCTGTCTCAATAACTCCAAAATGAAAATTCAAGCTAACATTTTTCTTTCCTCCTTCCCCATTCCCTGCCTCATACTAACACAATAACAACAGTGATAGCTAAACTGTGTGTATATTAGGTTGAAGAAGGTATCCATTTTAATTTTTTTTTAACCTTTTTTTTTTTATTTTAAAGAGAAGAAAAAACAAAACAAATCAAAAGAAGAACAAATTTTCAAACAAACATAATAGGAGGGTAACAATGGTTAATACATTACGTATTACTATCTTTAAGTTAGTTATTCAGGACACCAGACATTAGCATTCAATTGTCCAAACATTATTGGCACAAACCTTACTCTTCAATGAACTAAGTAAAAATGGTAGTGTATCTATCTTAACCATCTTATATATATATATATATATATATATATATATATATATATATATACAATTTTTTTCCCTTTCCCTTCTTTCTTTTCCCTATTCCAGTCTCTCTTTCCTTTTGACCAGTTTCTTTTTGATTCACCATGTCTATTGTACATTTTGGATCTTATTTACTCTTTCAGTTTCTCATACTAGAGAGATAATACGATGCTTACACATGTGCTTCTGGTTTATTTCACTTATGAGTATTTTCTCGAGTTGCATCCATTTACCTATAAAAGTCTCCAGTTTATCCTTCTTTATGGCTGAATAGTACTCCATTGTATAAAAATACCACATCTTTCTTATCCATTCCTCAGTTGATGGGCATTTGGGTTGTTTCCAAGATCTGGCTATTACAAATTGTGCTGCTATAAACATGGGTGCACATATATCGCTGTGGTACGATGTTTTTAATTCTTCTGGGAAGATGCCCAGAAGGGGAATAGCTGGGTCAAATGGGACCTCCAACCCTAGTTTTCTGAGGAATCTCCACACTGACTTCCACAGTGGCTGTACCAGTCGACACTCCCACCAACAGTGGAGAAGGGTTCCTTTTTCCCCACAGCCCCTCCAGCATTTGTTATTAGTTGATTTCTTAATAGTAGCCATTCTTTCTGGGGTGAGATGGTATCTCAGTGTTGTTTTAATTTGCATCTCTCGAATGACTAGTGATGTTGCACATTTTTTTGTATATTTATTTGCCATTAGTATTTCTTCATCTGAGAAATGTGTATTCATCTCAGATGCCCATTTTTGGAGTGGGTCTTTAAATTTGGGAGGTCTGATTTTTTTGAGTTCTTTATATGTTCTCGATAGTAATCCTTTGTCTGAGGAACAGCTGGCAAACATTTTTTCCCACATTGTGGGTTGTCTCTTCACTCTGTTGGTGGTTTCTCTTGCTGTGCAAAAGCTTTTTAATAAGATGAGATCCCAGTTATTGATTCTTTGGGATAGTTCCCGTGCGGTTGAGTTTTTATTCATAAAGTCTTTGCCTACACCAATGTCTCCAAGGGTTTTACCTATCCTACCTTCCAGCAGATTTAATGTTTCTGTTTTAATATTTAGATCTCTGATCCATTTTGAATTTAGTTTAGTGCATGGTGAAAGATATGGATCTAGTTTTAATCTTTGGCATGTGTAGAGCCAGTTTTTCCAGCACCATTTATTAAAGAGGCTATCTTTCTTCCAGCGAATGTGTTTGGCACCTTTGTCAAAGATAAGGTGGCTTAGTATGTCTGGGGTTGTTTCAGCATCTTCTAATCTGTTCCATTGATCTTCAGGTCTGTTTTTTTGCCAGTACCACACTGTTTTTATCACAGTAGCTTTATAGTATAATTTCAAGTCGGGGATAGTGATGCCCCCTGCCTTGCCTTTGTTGCCCAGAATTGCCTTTGCTATTCTAGGTCTCTTCTGATTCCAAATGAATTTTAGGATTGTTTTCTCTAATTCTGTGAGATATGCTGTTGGAATTTTGATTGGAATTGCATTAAATCTGTATAACAATTTTGGAAGTATGGCCATTTTCACTCTATTGGTTCTTCCTATCCAGGAGCAAGGGATATCTTTCCATTTTCTGATATCCTCTTCAATCTCCTTTTTCAGAGTACTGTAGTTTTCAGTATAGAGGTCTTTTACATCCTTCGTGAGGTTGATTCCTAGGTATTTCATTTTTTTGGATGTTATTGTGAAAGGTATTGTTTCCCTAATTTCTCTTTCAGTAAGTTTGTTATTTGTGTACAGGAAGGCTATTGACTTTTGAGTATTGACTTTGTATCCAGCTACACTACTGAATTTGCTTATTAAATCTAGCAGTTTTTTAGTGGAGTTTTTGGGGTCTTCTGTGTAGAGTATCATGTCATCTGCAAATAATGATAATTTAACTTCTTCCTTTCCAATCATTATTCCTTTTATTTCTTTCTCTTGTCTAATCGCTCTGGCTAAAGTTTCCAGAACTATGTTGAATAAGAGTGGGGACAGTGGACATCCTTGTCTTGTTCCTGATTTTAGAGGGAAGGCTTTCAGTTTTTGGCCATTTAGTATAATATTGGCTGTTGGTTTGTCATAGATAGCTTTTACCAGATTGAGATAAAGACCCTCTATTCCAATTTTCTGTAGGGTTTTTATCATGAAAAGGTGCTGGACTTTGTCAAAAGCTTTTTCTGCATCTATTGAGATGATCATGTGATTTTTGTCTTTGGTTCTGTTAATATGCTGTATTACATTTATTGATTTACGTATGTTGAACCATCCCTGCATCCCTGGGATGAATCCAACTTGGTCATGGTGTATAATCTTCTTGATGATTTGTTGGATTCTGTTTGCCAGTATCTTATTAAGGATTTTTGCATCTATGTTCATTAGGGAGATTGGCCTGTAGTTCTCTTTCTTAGTTGGGTCCTTCTCTGGTTTTGGTATCAGGGTAATGCTTGCTTCCAGGAATGAATTTGGGAGTATTGCTTCCCTTTCAATTTCATTGAAAAGTTTGAGAAGTAGGGGCGTTAGGTCTTCTCTAAATTTCTTGTAGAATTCGGCAGTGAATCCATCAGGGCCTGGGCTTTTCTTTGTTGGGAGGTTTTTAATTACATCTTCAATTTCATTGGCTGATATTGGTTTATTTAGGATTTTTAAATCTTCTTGATTCAGCTTTGGTAATTCATACGAATCTAGGAATCTGTCCATTTCTTCTGCATTTTCCATCTTAGTAGAATATAAATTTTCAAAATAGGTATAGATGATCTTCTGGATTTCTGCAGGGTCTGTCGTGATATCACCCTTTTCATTTTCAATTGCATGGATTTGAGTCTTTTCTTTTTTTAATAAGGTTGGATAAGGGTTTGTCAATCTTATTTATTCTTTCAAAGAACCAACTTTTTGCTTCATTGATTCTTTGTATTGTTTTTTTATTCTCCAATACGTTAATTTCTGCTCTGATCTTTATAATTTCCTCCCTTGTACGGGCTTTTGGCTTAACCTGCTCTTCTTTTTCTAGAAGCTCGAGGTTCACCCTTAAGTTGTTTATTTGCGCTTGCTCTATTTTCCTGATATAAGTGTTTAATACTATAAATTTCCCTCTTAGGACTGCTTTCATTGTATCCCATAAGTTCCGGTATGTTGTACTGTCATTATCATTCAGTTGTAGAAAGTGACTAATTTCTTCTTTAATTTCATCTGTGACCCATTGGTTGTTCAGGAGGATGCTGTTTAATTTCCATGTGTTTAGGGAGTTTTTGTGGGATCTTTTGCCATTGATTTCCAATTTCATTGCACTATGGTCTGATAATATGCATGGGATAATTTCAATTCCTTTGCATTTACTTAAGCAGGTTTTATGAGCTAGTATGTGGTCTATTTTGGAGAACGTCCCATGTGCAGCTGAGAAAAATGTGTATTCTGATGTTGTGGGATGGAACACTGTAGACATCTACTAAGTCCATTTGTTCAAAAGTTTGGTTCAGTTCTACTATTTCATTATTGATTTTCTGTCCAGTTGATCTATCTTTTTGTGACAGTGGAGTATTGAGATCTCCCAATATAATTGTATTAGTGCTTATTTGATTTTTCATGTCCTTTAGTACTTGTTTTATATAGCTGGGTGCATTGGTATTTGATGCATATATATTTATGATCGTTATCTCTTCCTCTTGGATTGTTCCCTTTACAAGGATGTAATGACCGTCTTTATCTCTCTGAATCCTTCTTGGCTTGAAGTTCACTTTGTCTGCAAAAAGAATAGCTACCCCTGCTTTTTTCTGGGTTCCTGTGGCATGGAGTATTGTTTTCCATCCTTTGACTTTCAGTCTATGAATTTCTTTCTGAATTAAATGTGTTTCTTGTATACAGCATATTGTTGGATCTTGCTTCTTGATCCATTTCGCCAGTCTGTGCCTTTTGATTGGTGAATTGAGACCGTTAACATTGATGGTTAAAACTGATATGTATTGACTTGTCATGATATTTTCCTGTTGTTGGTTCCCACTCTTTGTTTTTCCGCTTTCCGGCTATTTAATTATTTGCCCTGCCTGGTGGATTCCTTCTGTTGGGGTTCCTATCTCTTTCTAGAATGTCCTTCAGAACGTTTTGGAGTGCTGGTTTGGTGGTCATAAATTTTCTCAGATGTTCTTTGTCATGAAAGTATTTTATTTCTCCATCAATTTTGAAAGATAGTTTTGCAGGGTACATCAATCTGGGCTGAAAATTATTTTCCTTTAGAGCTTGCAATACATCATTCCAAGCTCTTCTTGAATTGAGGGTTTGTGCTGAAAAGTCAGCTGTGATTCTGATGGGTTTTCCTTCATAGGTGATTTGTCTCTTCTCCCTAACAGCTTTTAAGATTCTGCCCTTCTGTTGAATTTCTGGGATCTTGACTATAATATGTCTGGCTGAAGTTTTTTTTTGATCATGTCTAGTTGGTGTTCTAAAAGCTTCACTTATAGGGGTGTCAAATTCCTTTTCTCTTCCAGGAAAGTTCTCCCTGATTATGTCTTTGAACAAGGTTTTAATGTCGTTGATGCTATCTCCTGCTTTTTCATTTATTCCAATTATTCTTAAGTTGTTTATCTTTGAGTCATCTAGCAGCTGCTGAATTGATTTTTCATGGTCCCTTGCTATTTTTAAGAATTTTTCCATTTCATGATCACTAATTGCAAGCCTGTCTTCTATATCTGAGATCCTGTCCTCGCATTGGCTTATTCTGCTACAAATACTTTCAATGGAATTTTTTATCTCTTGGGTATCTGCTTGAATCTGCCTTATGGATTCCATTTCTTTCCTATGCTGAGCATTCATGGTTTCTATAGTTTTCTTAAGTTCATCTATTTTTTTGTCTGCATCAACTATAGTGTCCTTAAGCATGGTCTTCATTGTAGACATTATCTCTGCAGTTATCTGTGAGATTATTTCTGTTTTAATTTTTTCCAGAACCTCATTCAGTTGCTTTGTTGTTACCACTTCAGATAGGCCAGGTGGGTGGCTTTCGGATTGTCCCACCTCGTTGCTCCCTAGGTTTGCCTTTGGTGAATTGGATGTGTGGGGTTGCATCTTGTTTAAGTGTCGTCTCATTTTTTCTTTCTTTAATTCCTGGGGTGATGTTTGCAAATTACCTATAGTAGGTTACTTTATTGCTAGTGTTTAAGATCTTTAGAAGATGATTACTTCTCTGAAGGATCTTCCAAGTGGAGCTTGCTTTTAGGTTTTGAGCTTTCTGCCAGATCCTACCTCTTCAATTCGTTGGGTATGCGTCCATTTTAATTTTTAACCATGTGGAATCTTGGACAAACATCTTATTTTAGATGAACTTAAAAGTTTTCATTCCAAATTTATTTGCTAGTATAAAGCTATAATTGATTTTTGTGTATTTACTGTATATCCTGCAACTTTGTTGTTAGCATTAGTGACCAATCTCCACCCTAACCCCACCCCTGTAGATTTTTTTAGGCTTTTTGATATGCATGGTTATACTATCCATGAAAAACATAGTTTTACTTATTTTCCAACCTGAATGACAACTGCTCCAGGAGGAAGAAGCTCTGCAGTCAGGCAGCTTGCTGAGTAGCTGTGGGCTTTAAATTTCAGAATCTGGTCATGACCTGTACTGGGCTGCCTCAAGAAGTGAAAAGCCTATACAATAATGGCCTTTTCTTCTCCTTTGGTTCTGTGCATGCTGTGTCCTCTTTGTTTTTACTCTGGTTGGGGCTTTCTTTCCTGACTTGAGCTCAATTAAAAATTTTTTTAATCTCCCTAATTTCTGGCCTGAGGACAAATCTGCACCCCCACCTCCCAGTAGTGGGGATTGAATTCAGGGCCTCAAGCCACAAGTGCTCTATTACTGAGCTATATCCCCAGTCATCATTATCATCATTGTCATTATTATTTATTTTGAGACATGGCCTTGCTAAATTGCCCAGATTGGCCTCAGATCATGATAAGCCTATCATGATAGGCCTCAGTTTGCCTAGTAGCTAGGATTAGAGGTGTGCACCACCATGCAGATCTGCCATTCTTAACGGCACTGACCACTTTGCCTTTCCCATTCCTTTCTTTGGTTTTTATGAAGTCACGATTATTCTCTTCAGACTTACTGGCCAGTTTATCCAGTGGCTATTCCCTGATTTTTGCCAAGGGACTGTTTGCCAACGTGTGACCTAGTGTCCTTTCCACATGTTTTGTCCCCAGTTCCCAAAACTTTGTATTTCCCTTGTGAAACAGCATCTTGTGCTGGGAAAATCACAGTTGGTTTCTACTGCTCCCTCACAGTAGCAGTGTTTTTTTAATTACTTGATAGCACCTTTGATTCTTTATCTTAACCTCTTGTCCACTTGCTTTGTTTAAATATTTTATGCACATTTCACTTATTCTTTGTTATTTGTGTTTCTCTCCCATTTATCTATTTTGAGGGTAACTTTTTTCCTTTTTAGCTCCCTTCTTTGTTAAAATAGAGAAGTGAATTTATATCCAATCAAACTCTGCAATAATTCTTAGATGTCCCTCACAGAAATATTGTTCTAGGAGTTCATTAAACTCAATAGAATTTCAATTTTAGCAGATTATGGTGAATGAACATAATTTTCTGTAGCTATACAGAAGGCATACTAGAGGGTCAGATGGAAATCTGCCCAGGGAGGACAACTTTTTTTTTTTGTACCAGGAATTGAACTCAGGACCTTGTGCTTGCCAGGCAGGCATAGTGCCACTGAGCTATATCCCTGGCCCAGGACCACTTTTAAGCATACGAATAAATCTAGATTTTGTTGTTTCCTTTCCACTTTTCTTTCCAGTTTGCTTTTGTATTTCCTTGTCTCTTGCATTAGTTCATTTTCCTTGAATCCTTCTTCAATAGCATGGGTAAATGGAATGGACATAGACTTTGCAGTATAAATAAACCTGAGTTTCAGTAACACTGCTTCTGGTTACTAGTTGTCGATCCTTGGGCAAATTACTCTTTCTGAGCTTCAGATTTTCTCTTCTAAGGGTTGTTTTTAAAAATATAAATAATATTCATGCTGGGCATGGTGGCAAATGCCCATAATCCCAGAACTCAGGAGGCTGAGGCAGGAGGATCATCGGTTTGAGGCTATCCTGGGCTACATAGTGAGACCTGTCTCAAAAACCCAAAATAACAATAACAATAATAGTGGGCCAGTGAGATAGCTCAGTGGCATAGGCACCTGCCTGGCAAGCGCGAGGTCGAGTTCGACCCCCGGTACCCACATTAAAAAAAAATAGTAATAATAATAATAATAAATATTTGTAAGATGCCAAGCATAATGTTTGGTCAGTGGAAGACACTCAACATATTACTTGTGGTTATTATTTTTTATGTCTCTGACTTCCTCCTACACTCTTTCTTTAATTACTTCCTCATTATTGAGCTTGAATGAGTCCATACACTTACAATTTTTGAAAGTAGTGGTTTACCTTTTTTACCTTTTTGATACAAAATCATAGTGTGATATATCTGCCAAAAATAGCTTCTGCAATCTTAGTCTAACTGTAAGTTCATCACGAGAGAATGAATGTGTCCAGAATCAGTGTTAGAGCCTGAAGGTATTTGAGAGACCAAGTGTAGAATGAACGGATATAGCAAAGATAAACGATTTGTCCAAACCCCACAGTAGAAAATGTGTGAATCTTAAGGTTTCCACACTCCAAGAAAAGAATTTTTTAATATTGAGGCAAAAAAAACATAAAATGAACCATTTTCATGTGTACAATTTAACAGCATTTAGTAAATTCATGATGTTATCAATCATTATCTAGTCCCAAAACATTTTTATTACTCCCTACTCTTTAAGAATTTATCCCTTATCTTTTCACTCACATCAGTCCTTGATATTCACTAATCTGCTTTTTATTTCTATGGATTTGTCTATTCTTGATATTTCATAAAAATGGAATCAAACAATACATGACTGTCTTAGTTACTTTCTGGTTGCTAAGACACAATACCCAGCACCCGCAATTTAAAGAAGGAAGGGTTTACTTGGCTCACAGTTTGTAGAGGTTTCAGTCCATAGTCGGCTGGCTCCAAAGCAGAGTGGCGTGGCAGAGGGCATAGTAGAGAAGAAAGAGCTCATGGCATGGCAGGCAAGAAGCAGAGAGGCACCAAGGGAGGAGGGATATATTCCCATTCCAGGCCACATACCTTCTTGATATACGATCATCGGTGTGATATATCTGCCAGTGACCCACGTCTTTCTACAAGCCTTCACCTTACAACCCCACACTCTGCTGTAAACCCATCAGTGGATTAATCCAGTGATGAGTGTCACACACCCATGACCCAGTCACCTCCCGAAAACCCCACCTATGAGCACATGAGGCTTTGTGGGACATCTAGATAGAAGCCATACAGTGATCTTTTGTGTTCAGCTTCTTGCACTTAACATAGTATTTTTGAAATTCTTGCTCATTAATAAAAATTCAAACTTTACAGAAAAGTATAATGAAAAAAAAAATTCTGTAATCCCAATCACCATCAATGAATACCACTGACAATGTGGTAAGAGTTGCTAGTCCCAGGCTGGTGAGATGGCTCCGCGGCATAAGTGCCTGCCTGGCAAGCGCGAGGGCCCGAGTTCAACTCCAGAAACCCACATACGAAAAAGGGGCCAGTGATATCGCTCAGCGGCACGGGTGCCTGCTGGCGCGTGAGGTCCTGAGGTCGACCCCCGGTATCCACAAAAAAAAAAAAAAAAAAAAAAGAGTTGCTAGTTCCACTGTTTCTCATATAAATAAGTTTACACAATTCACACCTTTTTCTCCAGTTTAGTTTTGTACTTAGTACTATATATGAAACTTCCTTTGTTAATAGATACAGATCTGTTCATTCTCTTTTATGGGTATATAGTGTTTCATTATATGGTTATAGCCTATGTTATTTAATAAACTTGTAGGTGAATATCCTCTTTCCTCTCCCCCCTCAATTCTCTGCTAAGTAAAGTAGTTTTCACCCTAACTTACTGAGTATGGATTTTCTTGGCACACCAATATAGGAGAAATAAACAGGAAAGGCTTCCAATTCTCTAGTGTTAGCTTGGATACACTAGGAAATTGATGCATCCATGAGAGCTAGATAAATCTTGAGGTTGTTTTTAATTTTATATTCTTTGTTTCTTGGGATTAAAACAAAAATCATGGTATTGCTAGGGCTGTAGAGGAAAGTGCCCAGGACTGATAGATAAGGAAGCTTGGATTTAGACTCCCTTTTACTAAAGACTAACTCCATGCCTTTGGAAACTTACTTTAGGACTTCAGTTTCCTCATCTTTGAAATGAGGTAAATGGGCTGGATGGGCACTAGAACGATAGGCATGAACTGGGGTCACTGCCCAGTTACCCATGGTTTCTCCCTCTGCACAAACAGCTCTACTTCACAAGCATGGGACCCCGGCAGCAATGTTGTATTGTGAGCTCTTCTGTCTCAGCAGAGGGTCTGATTGATTTAGGGAAAGCTATTTGTCACAAGTCAAGTCTATCAAAATCTTTCTCTAGGAATTTTGAATTTGAACCACAGGCTATATGAGCAGTTCCTCTCCTGTGGTGGGAGCATGTAAGAAGTGAAACTTGGTAGCCGTTGGCAACCATATTGGGAGTATAGCGAGATTCTAATGCGGAGAGGACGAGGGCGGGACTCCCTGTGCTGTGGGTTAGTGGGGAAATACTCACATAGAAACGAGCAACCTCTAAATGCTGTATGGCATATTGGTTTGTGTCCTGGAACAACAAAAGCACATTTGTGGATAAAGTGGCAATCCAAGTGTGATGGTTAATTTTGTGTGTCAACCAGACTGGGCTAAATGTTACTCACATATTTGATTAAATGTAATTCTAGGTGTGTCTATGAAGGTGCTTCTGGATGAGATTAACATTTGAATTAATAGACTGGTAAAGCAGATCATCTTTCCCAGTGTGCATGGGCTGTATCCAATCTGTTGAAGGCCTGAGTAGAACAAACAGCTGAATAAGGAGAATTTACTCTCTCTGCCTGACTTTCTTTGAGCTGGAACATTGGTCTTCTCCTTCCTTCAGACTTGTTCTCACATGGAAGGGGAGTGACATCGGCTCTCCTGGGTCTTCACCTTGCCAACTACAGATCCGGAGACTCCTTAAGCTTCATAAACATTTGAGCCAGTTCTTAGAATGTAAATCTCTCTTTCTCTCTCTGTTTCTCTCTGTTCCCCCCCATTTCTTTCTCTCTGTCTGTTTCTCTCTCTCTTTTTCTCTGTCTCTGTGTGTGTGTGTGTGTGAATAAGATGCTATGTCTCTCTAGAAAACCCTCACTAATCCACTGAAGTCTGTAGTTTAGTTAGTAGTATTGCACAAATATTAATTTCTTAGTTTGAACAAAAGTGTCATGGTTATGTAAGATGGTAGCATTATGGAAAGTTGGTGGGAACTCTCAAAACAGCCTTTGCTATATTAACATCTTTTGTCCTGATAATATAATGAAAAGGCACAACATTCTTTTTTTTTTTTTTTTGTGGGTACCAGGAGTCGACCTCAGGACCTCGCGCTTGCCAGCAAGCACTTATGCCACTGAGCGATATCACCGGCCCTTTTTTCCTCTATGTGGGTTCTAGTTCTGGGAGTCGAAATCAGGACCTCGCGCTTGCCTGGCAGGCACTTATGCCACTGAGCCATATGACTGGCCCAGGCACAACATTCTTTTTGTGGTTTTTTTTTGTAATGTATACTTGAATTTAATCATGAAAAAGTATCTTTCAGAGAGATTCTATAAATGATGATGGTTCACTTCAAAAATGTCAAGGTCATGAAAGACAAAAAAAGACCAAGGAAATCTCCCAGACTGGGGTAAACCTAGGCCGCATGAAAACTGAAAGATGTGATTCTGGATTCCATCCTGATGCCTGAAAAATCATTAGTGAGATATTTGGAAACCTGTGAATACGTCTGCAGATTTGCTAATAGTATTGTATCAATACTAAGTTCCTTGTTTTGGTAAACGTTCTGGGGTCACAAAAATGTTAACATTTGTGAAGCTGCCAGAACATAAGAGGAATTCTTTGTACTATTTTTCTAACTTTTAAAGAAGTCTGAAGTTATTTCAAAGTTAAAAAGCTTACAGAAGGATGATAGCATCAAAATTGTAATGTAGCCAGCTTCAAATACCTTTCCCTCCAAGAAACACTTTGAAAAATCAGAAACAGTGAAGACCAACTTTGTTAGAACTCTGGAAAATAGTAAAAAATGTATAGCAAACCAAATGATTGTTAAGTAGGAAATCCCTGTGGCATTTTTACTTATCATGGTGGGATGGCAGTTTGGAAGATCACAGCCTGTGTTCCCAATATGAGAGCCTAGCCCTGGATCTGGAGGAAATAGAGCAGACCTTATTCAATAATTACTGGGTTTATCGATTCTAATTTGTCTGGAGGCTGCCTGAAGGTATTTGTCTCTGTTTCACCTAACTTAGAAACTTGTTTGGGGACAAAAGCAGTAGGCATTAATTTAACATTATAAAGTGGAGGGAAAACAAACAAACAAACACTGCAGTCTCCTGGAAGAAATGATTACAGTTGAGACAAAATAGATTTCTTAAAGCCTAAGAAGAAAAGCCCGGCTTTCAGAAGATCCTGGCTACCCTGGATAATTTAGAAAGCCATATGTGGCTAAGAGCATGTGCTTAGGAAAGCCTAGAGAAGACCCTGTGCCGTCACCTATCTATGATCTCTAAATTCAGTGTAAATGAAGAAGTAGAAATGGAAAATAAATATATGAAAAGATGTTCAACATCATTGGTCATTCGAGAGATACAAATTAAAACAACGCTGAAATTCTGTCTCACTCCAGAAAGAATGGCTCTCATCAAGAAATCAACTAATAACAAATGCTGGAGGGGCTGTGGGGAAAAAGGAACCCTTCTCCACTGTTGGTGAGAGTGTAGACTGGTGCAACCACTGTGGAAATCAGTGTGGAGATTCCTCAAAAAACTAGGACTAGAGGTCCCATTTGACCCAGCCATTGCCCTTCTTGGTATCTTCCCAAAAGAATTAAAAGCATCGTACCACAGTGATATATGCACATTCATGTTTATGGTGGCACAGTTTGTAATAGCTAAATCTTGGAAAGAGCCCAAATGCTCATCAACTGGTGAATGGATAAAGAAGATGTGGCTTTTTTATACACTGGAGCACTACTCTGCCATAAAGAAGGATAAGCTTGAGACATTTCTCGGTAAATGGATGCACCTTGAGACCATACTCTTAAGTGAAATAAACTGGACACACATGTGTGAATACCGCATTATTTCTCTGCTGTGAGAAACTGAAAGTGTAAATAAGGACCAAAATATATAATAGGTATCACGAAATAGGAAGAAAATGTCCAAATGGGGAGGGGAACAAGAGAGGTGGAGGGGGAAAGGAAAGAAGGGAAAAGTTAAAAAAAAATGAGAAAAGAAGGAAAAAATGGAAACAAAGCCTTTGTAAATGGGGAGGGGAGGAGGGGTTGAAGGGAGGGTAGGGAATGGGGGAAAAAAGAAACAAGTTACATCATGTACAGGTACAAATTCTTTATGATGAATGTGGTCATTATGTATATCTAAAACGTACCAATAAAATCTTATTGGAGAAAAAAAAATTCAGTGTAAGTAGCACATAAAGGTTCAGGTAGAGTTGTAAGAATCCTGTTAAAGGAGTGCCCCAACACAGCCAGCCTGCAAAGGCTGGGAAAGGTGTTGAATTTATGTTTGTTCTTTTTAGCACTTGTCATCAAAGAAATCTCTTTTAAAACACTAGTTGAGGGCCGGTGAGATGGCTCAGCGGCATAAGCGCCTGCCTTGCAAGCGCGAGGGCCCGAGTTTGACTCCCGGATCCCACATACAAAAAAGGGGGCCGGTGATATCGTTCAGCGGCACGGGCGCCTGCTGGCGCGCGAGGTCCTGAGGTCGACCCCCCGGTACCCAAAAAAAAAAAAAAAAAAAAAAACACTAGTTGAACACAGCTAAAGGAACAGAGACCACACACAACAAAAATACAGTCTCTGCAAAAATAGTTTGAAAAAAGTATGATTTACACAATTTGCGAAAATTTTATAGCTAGTAAGTGACAGAGATGAGCTAATATGGAAAGATTCTTTTACCAAGAGATTTATGTGACAACAGGGAACACACGTAGAATTTCAGTCTACTATAATTTATCTGTAATCTATTAAAAGCTTAGCACTATGTCCTTTCTAAAAAGAATTCCGATTTACAGGTGCAATGCATCTAGACTTAACTCAGATACTCTGGGGGAAAAGGGAAACTTGGTGAGGGAATAGATGGGAGAAGATTGGTGGCGAATTGGTGGCTGCAGGGGGTGAATTGAAGCACGGGGGCTCATTGTGCAGACTTCATGACAACTGCTCAACTAATGACTTTTTACCACAAGGGCTCGTGAAAAGTTACACTACTTTTGGGCAATAACTTTTTTGATATTATGACTTTTTACCCCAACACTGTCTAAATAAATACACTACAAGACATTATGGTTTCAGGCAAAGACATAAGCATCAATGTATTCAACAACACTTCCTACTTAGAAAATACCATTGTAGCAAATTTGAATTACTTGCCACATTTGGATAAACCAAAACTATTTTGCTTTGCATGTATATCAAAGCAAAGATTCTGTTTCTTGTGTGTGTTCTTTTTACATTTAGCTTCTTTCTTTTTCTTTTTCACCCCAAAGGTAATTTTCTATCCCATAATTTTATTTATAAGCATAGTTTGAGTATAAGATGACTCCAAAGATTCACACTTTAGTCTAGAAAATAGTGTAAAAAGAAGATTGCACCTCCTAAAGAACAACTCTTCCCCTCTCCCCCAGCATCACTCCCATCAGGTCTTTTCTTCCCTTTGAGTGGGTACAGTGACCTTTGATTATGTTATATTTTCTGTACGAGTGGTGTTTATTTATTTTCCAATTTGCAGTATCTCGGAATGTGACTGTATTTGGAGATAAGTTCTCTTTAAAAGGTGATTAAATTAAAATAATTAGAGCCAATATGACTGGTGTCTTTATAAGAGAAAATTTGGGTAGATCTATGTACAGAGGAAAGTCATGTGAAGACAGGAGAGGGGTCATCTACAAGCCAAGGAGAGAGGCCTCAGGAGAAATCAGCCCTTTTACTACCTTGATTTTGGACTACCTGACTCCAGAACTGTGAGAAAACACATTTCTGTTGTTTAATTTACCCAGTCTGTGGTACTTCCTTATGGTAACTCTAGAAAACAGAAAAAAATTTACCTAAACTTGTTTTCCTTGTTCAGGGATGAATTAAACTCATAAAGTGAAGAATAGATGTATTTTTCTCTCTCCTTTTGAATATGCTTGTTGTTTTCTATGATAAAAACTTTTAAAAACATTAAAAATATTTCTGACTTGCATGCTTTCAATAGAATATTAATGATCTCCAATGACCTACTATGATATTATATGACTAGAAACTGTTCATGGGGGTTGTATTTAAAATAAGGAACATGTGGTCAGTGAGGAAGCCCTGCCTCCTTCCTGGTGAGAGGCTGATTCCAATGGTGTTGGTTGCCTCTGGATGATGATCTGAGCATCGAGCCTTGGCCGCCTCTGACACATGGATCAAGATTACTCCATGATTAGATTTGGTTGGTTTGGAATTCCCGGCTCAGCCAAACAGGTCCATCTTAGTCAGGGGCTTTGACTCTCAGATATGACATTGTGGCAAATTGGTGCAGAGCATTTTTCTAGGAGTTGGAAAGATGTGCATTTAAACCCTGGCTCTACAACCTACTGTATGGGTGATTGATCTTGGATAAATTGTCTTCTCAGAATTTCAGTTTCCTCATTTGTAAAATGGGTAATAACACCTGTATTGAGATCGTATATGTTATGTGCTTAGCACAGTGCCTTGTCGTCATTATATGTTGTCTTAAGGAGATTTGGCAATTCAGAATGACTAAATCTCACTCATGCCTATTTAACTCACCCTCAACTGAACAGTTATATGTGTAATTTTCTGTGTTCCCACTTCTCTTAAGAAGACTAAAGTCAGCTGCTATTCTTCCTTTTATTTAATAATAAACATTTAATGATTTCCTCATGTGAACCTTAAAAAATGAACAGATTTCAACATACTTCGGAAATAGGAAGGCTCAAATAGTAAGAAAATTTACCTACCATAGAAATTCAGCAGGGGAAAAAGATTTATTGATTCATTTGACAAATATTTAATGAGTACCTAATTTATGCCAAATGCTCTTCTTTTTTTTGGCACCCAGAATCAAACTCAGGATCTTGTGCTTGCCAGGCAGGCACTGTGCCGCTGAACTATATGCCCGGCCCTTATTATTCTATCTACTAAGGATATAGTGGTAGGCAAAACTTATGTGGTGGATTAACTAATGGTCAACTTGAAACACCCAGATGAACTGAATCAGTGTGGTGCTGGGAGTGGATGGCCCACCTGAGGGTTGTTGCCAACAGCGTAAAAGAGAACCGGAGGAGAAGGTGCGGTGCTGTTGATCCTCCTGGAGAAGCTTGTTGCACTGCATTTGCTGATATGAACTCAGCTGTTCTCATCATCGGAGGGGCTCAGGATCTCACTGTCGCTGAGGATGACTGTGGTACTTTTCGGGGGAACTCTGGTCCTTACCTTGAGTGTCACTTCCTGGCTCCAGTGCAGATCCCCAGCCTGCTGGCATAGATCCTTCATCCTGCTGGCACAGACTTTCTAGCTTCCACCACTGGCCTTTGGGCCTTCCCAGTGCAAATCTGTGAAACAGACTTGCATGAGACATTGCTGTGGGCTCTAGGCCTCCAGCTGGACTTGTGGGGAGCATTGCCATGGGCTCTAGGTCTTCAGCTGGACTCGTGCAGGACATTGCTGTGGGATCCAGGCCCTCAGCTAGATTCTTCGGGTCTTTAGCACGTGGACAGATTTCCTGCACTCTTTTGTATTTGACTCTTTATGTGAATATTATAAAATAATCCTATAAATTATATGTCCTGTATTAAATCCATTCCCTTGTAAACCCTGACTAAACAACTTACAAAAAATACCAACCTAGGGATGCAGGTTACATTCCAGTAGGGGGTTAGTCTATACACCTATCAGATGTTATTTATTGAGTATAGATAGTGGTTAATAAAGATGGTTGTCCCTCCATATTCATGGGTTCAAACGTGCTGACTGAAAATACTTTTTAAAAATTGCATCTATAGGGCTGGTGAGATGGCTCAGTGGCGTAAGTGCCTGCCTTGCAAGCGCGAGGGCCCGAGTTCGACTCCCAGATCCCACATATGAAAAAGGGGCCGGTGACATCGCTCAGCGGCACGGGTGCCTGTTGGCGCGCGAGGTCCTGAGGTCGACCCCCCGGTACCCACAAAAAAAAAAAAAATTGCATCTATAGGCCAGGCGTGGTGGTGCATGCCTGTAATCCCATCACTTGGGAGGCTGAGGCAGGAGGATTTCCTTGAGTTCAAGGCCAGCCTGAACTACACAGTGAGACCCTGTCTCAAAAAAAAAAAATTGCATCTGTATTGGACATATACAAGACTTTTTTCTTGTCATTCTCTTAAGGCAGTACAACAATAATTTACATGGCATTTACATTATATTAAGTATTATAAATGATCTAAGATGATTTAAAATACAGTCGTTACTTAGTATCGATGGATGATTTGTCCTGGGATCCCCACAGATACCAAAAAATCTGTGGATGTTTAGGCCCCCTATGTAAAATAATGTGGTATTTGGATATAAGCTGTGCATATCCTCCTATACTTTAAATCATACAGAAAAACATGCAGGCAATGATAAAAGTCAACTTCAGGTTGGTGTTTCTTTTGCAGAAAGACTGATACATTAAATGATGAATGATTGATATTCATAATATTTAAGAACATTTATAAATGAATAAAAGATAAAGAATCCAGTAGAGGGGAAACAATCAGTACTGTATAGTGCACTGTGTTGGTAAGCTAGGATATTTGACAGGTTTGGTGTATTACATGCTTTTTTTTTTTTTTTTTTTTTTTGGTGGGTACTGGGGCTCAACCTCAGGACCTTGCGCGCCAGCAGGCGCCCATGCTACTGAGCGATATCACCGGCCCTTTTTTCATATCTGGGTTCTGGGAGTTGAACTCGGGCCCTCGCGCTTGCCAGGCAGGCGCTTATGCCGCTGAGCCATCTCACCGGTCCTACATGCATTTTTTTTTATTTTTATTTTTTATTTTTTGGTGGGTACCGGGGGTCGACCTCAGGACCTCGCGCGCCAGCAGGCGCCCGTGCCACTGAGCGATATCACCGGCCCATTTTTCGTATGTGGGATCCAGGAGTCGAACTTGGGCCCTTGCGCTTGCCAGGCAGGCGCTTACGCCGCTGAGCCATCTCACCGGCCCCCTACATGCATTTTTGATGTCCAATATTTTTAACTTATTATGGGTTTATCAGGACCTAATCCCATAGTAAGATAAGGAGCATATCTGTATATTGTTTCATAACCCCACGTTTGTTATCTAGTTATCTATGTTTTTGATATACCTGTGAGGAATCTGACAAGGAGCATGAGGTACCTAATATACACTGATTTAGTCATTTGAACCTAAGTCCTCTCTCTGTGCCTAGTCTGTTTAAGGTAAATGTGGATTTTGCTACTGAAAGTCACAATACATAGCATGTTCAGAGAGTCTCTTCTCTCAGGAGGCCTTACTGACCCAGTGTGTTAGTCAGTTCCCCATCACTGACAAATAACCTTAGATAAATCAACTTCTGAGAGAAAGGGGTTATTTTGGCTCACAGTTTTGGAGGTTTCAGTCTGTTGTCCCTGTTGCCTTAGGTCTGTAGTGGCGCATCACGGTGGGAGTGTTACAGTTGAATGGGCCAATAATAATCCAGGTTCTTGTGCACAAGGAAAGAACTGCCAAGTGTACCCCCCCTAGTAAGAAGCTACATTTATTGAAGATCACGGGAAGTTGTGCTCAGGGCCAGTCTGTGCCAACAGAGGTATAACACAGCCCAAGAAAGGTGCCAGGGCAATAGAAAAGCACAGCACACAGGTCAAAGGTAGAAACAGCAACAGAAAAAATGAAGGTCGATAACTCAGGCTTTCAGAATGTAAAGGCCAGGGACCTCTGCTTTTGGTACCTCCCACTGAATTGCTCATGGAGCCATGAGTCTTCTCCACTTAGGCTTTTAGGGAGAAATTCCAAATCCAAACTATAGCACTCAGACTCTTCAGGTATTGTCAACTTCTTTCCAAAAAAGCAGGCAGTAACTCAAGGGTACCAGTGATAGACCAATGTAGCAAACTGCATGGAAGTATAACAATGTCATTTCCTCAAGTTGGAATTGATCTGTACTGTTTTTGATAAACTTGTAAATTCCATCATACTATTTTGTATATTCTAAATCTTATCCATAATTGTGAAATTTCCAGTTACATAGACTCAGATTACATAGATTTTTCCCTTTATTGTTTTTTTTAAAAAGGAATTTATCACTTATAACTTGGATTAAGCTATACTCACAAGTGATAAGTAAGAGAAAATTCCACTGAAAAATGGGGATTGGACTGTTTAGGTAAGAAGAAATAAGGCAAAGCAGGTTTATCTTTTAGACATGGGATAAAAATGTCAAACCAAGAAAAAGATTCATCTTTTAAGAAAAAAGGATAAGAAAAGAGAACATTATCACCACTAGATAATGTCTTTACTAACATGGTAAAGACAAAGAGAGGCCTTCAAATCTTTTTGTTTATTTTTAAAACTTTCATCTTTCTGAAAAAATATTCTGTGATCAGGAAACTAGAATAATCTGAAGTGGAAATGCAACCAACCAACGAAGACAAGAAAATGGTGGCTTTCAAAGCACAAGCTCTTAACTTCTGGTATTACAGTTTACTTTGAGAATAGAATAAAAGCTAGCTACCCTCTTCCCAGAAACATGTATGCGTATCTACCAAATTGTGCACGTGTTTCAAGGTTTCACAGAACACCTTGAAAAACAATCCATGGACACTCCCACCCCTAACATAGGGATCCATGACCCTAGGTCAGTGATGGTGAACCTTTTAGAGCTTTCAATGATACAAACAGCTTGCTGCACCACGCAGGCTTACCACCACTCCCCTAGGTTAAAACTCCTCTTTTTTTTTTTTTTTTTTTTATGTGGGTACCGGGGGTCGACCTCAGGACCTCGCGCACCAGCAGGCGCCTGTGCCGCTGAGTGATATCACTGGCCCTTTTATCATATGTGGGTTCCTGGAGTTGAACTCAGGCCCTCGTGCTTGCCAGGCAGGCGCTTACGCTGCTGAGCCATCTCACCGGCCCCTAAAACTCCTCTTTTAAAGAAGTAGATTCAGTAATATTATCCATAAGAATGTGATGAAATATTTCATATGGTACTGTACATATCCTCAAATAGTGCACTGAAAAACCGAGAATACAGAACCCAGAAAGCTGGGGCAAGAAGACAGGAAATTGACAAGCAGAAGAGGATGGCGAATTTTGGTGTCAGCCAAACATGGATGTGAATTCCCACCCTCTATGTGGCCTTTGTGAAATTAACCTTTGTAATCAGCCTCAGTTTCCCCATCAGGACTATCTTGTCAGCTTCATAGAGTTGTTTCAAGTATTTATAAATTGACCAGACTGTTGCAAATTGGTTTATTTTCTTGCTGCAATGAATTTTAGAATAAAGATTCATATGGTAAGAGAGAATTTATTTAGGAGGCTGAGACAAGAGGATCACCAATTTGAGTCCTGCTTGGGTAACTTAGTGAGACCCTGTCTCAAAATAAAAATAGGTCTGGGGATGTAGCTCAGTGGCAGAGCACCCCTGAGTTCAATCCCCAGTGAGAGAATGAGAGAGAGAGAGAGAGAGAGAGAGAGAGAGAGAGAGAGAGAGAGAGAGAGGCTGAGACTGACTTGTTTTCCATATGGCTTTGTGGAAAAAGAAATTATCTATTCTAAAATAAACACCTACTAGCATGTGCTAGGTATCATAGCCAAATTCTAAGTCTACCATTCTTCCCTGCTCCACCCCTCCCGCTGTGCTGTGGGCTTTCATTTTTCCTGGGATTGTTGCAGTGTCTTCTTTACTGGTTTTCCAGTGACTCCCTGGTACAGAGAGAGCAGGACTCTCCTTAAATGGTTCATACAGTCCCATACTTTGTTCATACAGAACATACATTGACCCCAGGTAGCTCTTCCAACCCTCCTCCAGCATTCTCCCTTGTTCCAGTCATACTCCTTGCTGGTTTTCTGGTGCACTGATCATGTTTTCTCTACGCCCTGCCTCCCTAATTAACGCAGTTGATTCTGTTTGTAGTTGCTGCCCTGTATAATCCATCTTCTTAGCATGACCAGAGTTTTTCTTTTTTTTATTTTATTTTTTTATTTTAAAGAGAAGAAAAAAAAAAAAACAAAAAAGAACAAAATTTCAAAACAACATAATAGGAGGGTAACAATGGTTAATACATTATGTATTGTTATCTTTAAATTAGTTACTCAGGGTACAAGATATCAGCATTCAATTGTCTAAACATTACTGGCATAAACCTTTCTCTTCAATGAACTAAGCAAAATTAGTAGTGTATCTTAACTATCTTATATATAAATACAATTTTTTTCTTTTCCCTTCTTTCTTTTCCCCATTCCCCCATCCCAGACTCTTTTTTGACTAGTTTCTTTCTGATTCATCATATCTATTGTACATCTTGGATCTTATTTACTCTTTCAGTTTCTCACGCTAGGGAGACAATATGATGTTTGCATATGTGCGTCTGGTTAATTTCACTTTATGAGTATTTTCTTGAGTTGCATCCATTTGCCTATAAAAGTCTCCAGTTTATCCTTCTTTATGGCTGAGTAGTACTCCATTGTATAAAAATACCACATCTTTTTTATCCATTCCTCGGTTGATGGGCATTTGGGGTGCTTCCAAGATCTGGCGGTTACAAATTGTGCTGCTATAAACATGGGTGCACATATATTGCTGTGGTATGATGTTTTTAATTCTTCTGGGAAGATACCCAGAAGGGGAATAGCTGGGTCAAATGGGACCTCCAATCCTAGTTTTTTGAGGAATCTCCACACTGATTTCCACAGTGGCTGTACCAGTCGACACTCCCACCAACAGTGGAGAAGGGTCCCTTTTTCCCCACAGCCCCTCCAGCATTTGTTATTAGTTGATTTCTTGATGATAGCCATTCTTTCTGGGGTGAGATGGTATCTCAGTGTTGTTTTAATTTGCATCTCTCGCATGACTAGTGATGTTGCACATTTTTTCATATATTTATTTGCCATTTGTATTTCTTCATCTGAGAAATGTGTATTCATCTCAGATGCCCATTTTTTGATTGAGTCTTTAAATTTGGGAGGTCTGATTTTTTTGAGTTCTTTGTATGTTCTCAATAGTAACCCTTTGTCTGAGGAATAGCTGGCAAACATTTTTTCCCATGTTGTGGGTTGTCTCTTCACTCTGTTGGTGGTTTCTCTTGCTGTTCAAAAACTTTTTAATAAGATGAGATACCAGTTGTTGATTCTTTGTGATAGCTCCTGTGCAGTTGAGGTTTTAGTCATAAAGTCTTTGCCTACACCAATGTCTTCAAGGGTTTTACCTATCCTACCTTCCAGCAGATTTAATGTTTGTGTTTTAATATTTAGATCTCTGATCCATTTTGAATTCAGTTTAGTGCATGGTGAAAGATATGGCTCTAGTTTTAATCTTTGGCATGTGAAGAGCCAGTTTTTCCAGCACCATTTATTATAGAAGCTATCTTCCAGTGAATGTGTTTGGCACCTTTGTCAAATATAAGGTGGTTTAGTATGTCTGGAGTTGTTTCAGCATCTTCTAATCTGTTCCATTGATCTTTGGGTCTGTTTTTTTTTTGCCAATACCACGCTGTTTTTATCACAGTAGCTTTATAGTATAATTTCAAGTCAGGGATTGTGATGCCCCCTGCCTTGCCTTTGTTGCCCAGAATTGCCTTTGCTATTCTAGGTCTCTTCTGATTCCAAATGAAGTTTAGGATTGTTTTCTCTAATTCTGTGAGATATGTTGTTGGAATTTTGATTGGAATTGCATTAAATCTGTATAACAATTTTGGAAGTATGGCCATTTTCACTATATTGGTTCTTCCTATCCAGGAGCAAAGGATATCTTTCCATTTTCTGATATCTTCTTCAATCTCCTTTTTCAGAGAACTGTAGTTTTCAGTGTAGAGGTCTTTTACATCCTTTGTGAGGTTGATTCCTAGGTATTTCATTTTTTTGGATGTTATTGTGAAAGGTATAGTTTCCCTAATTTCTCTTTCAGTAAGTTTGTTATTTGTGTACAGAAAGGCTATTGATTTTTGAGAATTGACTTTGTATCCAGCTACACTACTGAATTTGCTTATTAAATCTAGTAATTTTTTTAGTGGAGATTTTGGGGTCTTCTATGTAGAGTATCATGTCATCTGCAAATAATGATAATTTAACTTCTTCCTTTCCAATCCTTATTCCTTTTCTTTCTTTCTCTTATGTAATTGCTCTGGCTAAAGTTTCCAGGACTATGTTGAATAAGAGTGGGAACACTGGACATCCTTGTCTTGTTCCTGATTTTAGAGAGAGAGCTTTCAGTTTTTGTCTATTTAGTATGATATTGGCTGTTGGTTTGTCATAGATAGCTTTCATCAGATTGAGATAAAGACTATCTATTCCAATTTTCTATAGGGTTTTTATCATGAATGGGTGGTGGACTTTGTCAAAAGCTTTTTCTGCATCTACTGAGATGGTCATATGATTTTTGTCTTTGGTTCGTTAATATGGTATATTACACTTATTGATTTACATATATTGAACCATCCCTGCATCCCTGGGATGAATCCAATTTGGTCATGGTGTATAATCTTCTTGATGATTTGCTGCATTCTCTTTGCCAGTATCTTATTGAGGATTTTTGCATCTATGTTCATTAGGGAGATTGGCCTGTAGTTCTCTTTCTTAATTGGGTCCTTCTCTGGTTTTGGTATCAGGGTAATGCTTGCTTCCAGGAATGAATTTGGGAGTATTGCTTCCCTTTCAATTTCATTAAAAAGTTTGAGAAGTATTGGTGTTAGGTCTTCTCTAAATTTCTTATAGAATTTAGCAGTGAATCCATCAGGGCCTGGGCTTTTCTTTGTTGGGAGGTTTTTAATTACATCTTCGATTTCATTGGTTGATATTGGTTTATTTAGGATTTTTATATCTTCTTGATTCAGTTTTGGTAATTCATATGTATCTAGGAATCTGTCCATTTCTTCTGCATTTTCCATCTTAGTAGAATATAAATTTTCAAAATAGGTATAGATGACCTTCTGGATTTCTACAGGGTCTGTCGTGATTTCGCCCTTTTCATTTTCAATTGCATGGATTTGAGTCTTTTCCTTTCCTTTTTTAATAAGGTTGGATAAGGGTTTGTCAATCTTATTTATTCTTTCAAAGAACCAACTCTTTGATTCATTGATTCTTTGTATTGTGTTTTTAGTCTCCAATACGTTAATAGAAATTAACTCTGATCTTTATAATTAGCTCTGATCTTTATAATTTCCTCCCTTGTATGAGCTTTTGGCTTAGCCTGCTCTTCTTTTTCTAGAAGTTTGAGGTTCACCATTAAGTTGTTTATTTGCACATGCTCTATTTGCCTGATATAGGAATTCAATGCTATAAATTTCCCTCTTAGGACTGCTTTCATTGTATCCCATAAGTTCCGGTATGTTGTACTGTCATTATCATTCAGTTGTAGAAAGTGTCTAATTTCTTCTTTAATTTCATCTGTGACCTATTAGTTGTTCAGGAGGGTGCTGTTTAATTTCCATGTGTTTAGGGAGTTTTTGTGATTTCTTTTGTCATTGATTTCCAATTTCATTGCACTATGGTCTGATAATATGCATGGGATAACTTCAATTCCTTTGCACTTACTTAAGCAGGTTTTATGAGCTAGTATGTGGTCTATTTTGGAGAACGTCCCATGTGCAGCTGAGAAGAATGTGTATTCTGATGTGGGGTGGAACACTCTGTAGACATCTACTAAGTCCATTTGTTCAAAAGTTTGGTTCAGTTCTACTATTTCATTATTGATTTTTTGTCTAGTTGATCTGTCTTTTTGTGACAGTGGAGTATTGAGATCCCCCAATATAATTGTATTAGTGCTTATTTGATTTTTCATGTCCATTAATATTTGTTTTATATAGTTGGGTGCACTGGTATTTGTTGCATATATATTTATGATCGTTATCTCTTCCTCTTGGATTGTTCCCTTTACAAGGATGTAATAACTGTCTTTATCTCTCTGAATCATTCTTGGCTTGAAATTCACTTTGTCTGCAAAAAGAATAGCTACCCCTGCTTTTTTCTGGGTTCCTGTTGCATGGAGTATTGTTTTTCATCCTTTGACTTTCAGTCTATGAATTTCTTTCTGAATTAAATGTGTTTCTTGTATACAGCATATTGTTGGATCTTGCTTCTTGATCCATTTTGCCAGTCTGTGCCTTTTGATTGGTGAATTGAGACCATTAACATTGATGGTTAAAACTGATATGTATTGACTTATACCTGTCATGTTATTTTCCTGTTGTTGGTTCCCCCTCTTTTTTCCCCCCTCCCTCTGTTTAGTTATCTGCCCTGCCCGGTGGATTACTTCTGTTGGGGTTCCTGGAGTTGTAGTCCTTGTTATCTCCTTCTAGAATGTCCTTCAAAACATTTTGGAGTGCTGGTTTGGTGGTCATAAATTTTCTCAAATGTTCTTTGTCCTGGAAGTATTTTATTTCTCCATGAATTTTGAAAGATAGTTTTGCGGGGTACATCAATCTGGGTTGAAAGTTATTTTCCTTTAGAGCTTGAAATACGTTATTCCAAGCTCTTCTTGACTTGAGGGTTTGCACTGAAAAGTCAGCTTGATTCTGATGGGTTTTCCTTTATAGGTGATTTGTCTCTTTTCCCTAATAGCTTTTAAGATTCTGCTCTTCTGTTGAATTTCTGGGATCTTGACTATGATATGTCTGGCTGAAGATTTTTTTTTGATCATGGCTAGTTGGAGTTCTATAAGCCTCATTTATATGAAGATCAAATTATTTTTCTCTACCAGGGAAATTCTCTGTGATAATGTCTGTGAACAGGGTCCTGATGTCATTTATGCTATCTCCTGCTTTTTCATTGATTCCAATTAATCTTAAGTTATTTCTCTTTGTGTTGTTTAGCAGCTGCTGGATTGATTTTTCATGGTCCCTTGTTATTTTTAAGAATTCTTTCTTTTCATGATCACTAATTGCAAGCCTGTCTTCTGTATTTGAAATCCTGTCCTCACATTGGCTTAATCTGCTACAAATACTTTCAGTGGAGTTTTTGTCCTCCTGGATATCTGCTTGAATCTGCCTTATGGATTCCATTTCTTTCCTATGCTGAGCATTCATGGTTTCCATCATTTTCTTAAGCTCGTCTATTTTTTTGTCTGTGTCTGCTCTAGCATCCTTAAGCATGGTCTTCATTGTGGACATTATCTCTGCAGTTATCTGAGAAATTATTTCTGATTTAAATTTTTCCAGAGCCTCATTCAACTGCTTTGTTGTTACCACTTCAGAGATGTCAGGTGGGTGGCTTTCGGTTTGTCCCACCTCACTGCCCCCTGGGTTTGCCTTTGGTGAACTGGATGTGTGGGGTTGCATCTTGTTTAAGTGTCATCTCATTTTCTTTTCTTTCTTTAGTTTAATTCCTGGGGTGACGTTTGTAAATTACCTATGGTATGTTGCTTTATTGCTAGTGTTTAAAATCCTTAGGAGATGACTACTTCTCTGTGGTATCTTCCAGGCATAGTTTATTTTTGGGTTTTGAGCCTGCTGCAAGATCCTACCTCTTTGATTTATTGGGTATGAGAAGTTGCTACCTGTTTGGCCCAGTCCTTGGTTCTCTGGTACTGTGCCACTGTATTTTCTGTGACCCTTAGTTATTCTCAGTCATGGAATACCAGGAAGAAAAAGGCTGTTTAGAACAATTATGTCACTTTTGGCTATAATGGTACCTAAAGCATCAAACACAGCCTAGAAAATGACAGTCTGAGCTAACCAGTTATTTGCCACTTTTAACCATATAGAGTTGTGGTTATATAACAATCTAAAACACACCAGAAAAATTATATGCAGTATATAAGTCCTTAATATGTCAATTTTGCCCTCAGGAGTTTAAATTTAAAATGAGTTAAGGAGGAAATAGAGAATTGGGAGAAGAGGAAGGAATTAGATGTATGCAGGAGGACCAAGAGGGATTCCATTGACACTGGGAAACTGGTGTAGAGGACTGGTGGGAAAAAGAGAAGGAAGGGATAAAAGGAAGAACAGATCAGAACCACAATCACAAGGTTAGAGGTTCTGTTTACACTCATTAAAAAAAAAAAAAAAAAAGAACACCTTCACCAGAACAAAAAACGAATGTGAGAAAAAGAGAGAAAAAAAAAAAAAAAAAAGAATCAGTTCCAGGTTTTGACTCTGCTGTAGGCAGGCACCCTGTGGTGACAGAGTCCTGTTCCGTGCAGGTCTGTCCCTGCAAGCCAGGAGCAGCCCTTTGGCGGGGCAGTGGGCAGTAGCCTGCACTCTGGGGCTGAGACCAGTCTCATTTGCCTGCTGCCATCAGTGCACTTTCCGTGGGCCTGCGATTTGCAGCGTCGCGCTGAGTCCCCAGCGCCGTGTTCTGGCACTGCACTGTTTCTCTGCCCCCCCCCACAATGGCACCCGGCCCATTGCTCTCTCTCGCACCAGACGGCTGCGCCTCCGAGGCACTCACCGCCAGCCAGCGCAGTCCTGCACTGCTCCCCTACACCGCTGCTGTCTCGCGTTCCTCCATGGAGGCCCCCGGGGCGCCAGCTGTCACTGTGTGTCCGCAGATTTGAACTTCTGTCGCGCTGCGGTTCCTGGCACAGGGATAAGTTGCCCGCAGTCTCCTCCTTCCTCTTCCTCGAAAACATTCTTCACTCGCTCCGTGGGTCCCAAACTGCGCCTCAGAACTTTCCTGGGTCCAGGGGAGCCACCTCCCTCCCTCCTGTGCTCTCCCAGTCACTATTTTCCGGTGGCCAATTGGCAACTTTTAGAGAGTTTCGTGGCCTCCTTCTTACAAATCCGCCATCTTTTTTCCCAGAGTTTTTCTTAATAAAACCAGTATCACAGGGCTGGTGAGAGCTCAGCGGCATAAGCTCCTGCCTGGCAAGCGCGAGGTCCTGAGTTCGACTCCCGGTACCCACATAAGAAAAAAGGGCCGGTGATATCACTCAGCGGCATGGGCGCCTGCTGGTGCGCATGGTCCTGAGTTCGACCCGGGTACCCATGAAAAAACAAAACAAAATAAAACAAAAAAAGGTATCATGTATTCTGTTTTCCTATGGGATTAGAAAATTGGTTGTAGTCATTTTTATTTGGAATTTTCTTGGGAATCAAAATTAAGTTTATTGGTCTTTATTTCTCTTTGATAACATGGTCACCATGTGGCTTTAAAAAAAATCTTTAGTTTGAATTTGAAAAGATTTTGGAAGACTAAATATTGTGTAATAATTACATTATTTATCTAATGTTTGTTTTAAAAGTTATAGCATTGATGGCTACAATTTATTATGCACTACTAGGTGCTGGTACTGTGCTAAGATTAGTTTTGTATTGATTATCTCACTTAGTTCAAGTAATAATCCTACAACATAGTGTTAAATACAACAGGTACAACATTATATACATTAGTTTTATTTAATTCTCTCAGTAACCCTATGGCAAAGATGTTTTATCCCCATTTTACAGATGAAAGACCTGTGGCTTAGAGAGGTATTTTAGTCTGCTAGGGCCATCATAAGAAATAACAGACCTGGTGGCTTAAACGACAGGAATTAATTATCTCTCAGTTCTGAAGGCTAGGAGTCCAGGACCGGGGTGCTGAGTGGTTCCTAGTGAGGTCTCTTTTCTTGCCTTGGGGACTGCTGCTTTGTGTGCCAGGATGAAAAGAGACAGCTTTCCGGTGTCTCTTCCTCTCCTTGCAGGGACAGCAATACTATCCAGTTACGGCCCCAACTTCTTTTAACCTTCACTACTTTGCGAAGGGCCCGTCTCCAAATATAATTCAATTTGGGGAGAAGGTTTCAGGGTGTGCGTTTTGGGGAACACAATCAGTCCATAACAGGATATCAGCTGAGAAAGCAAAATAATTCCAGGTGTCCCCCGCTTTGCTCTGACAAGTACCTTCTTTCAGCGCCTCAGGCTGTCTTGTCATGGCCCTGTGGCAACAAGTGTTACCATATATAGATCTTTTCTTTTTTATTCTCTCCTAGAGTGTGAAGATCTCTATTGGCTCTGTACGTTTTGTGTCCGTGTGAGTGTAGCAGTTGGAGTGAAAGCTGAGGTATAAAATATAAAAAAGGCCCTTCATCGCTATTGCTGTGTCTTGTCCTTACCTGCTCTGTGTTGCAAGGAGGACCCTGCGGTCGGCGCTGTCCGGCACTGGTCCAAGCCCAGGTAGCGCAGCCTCCATCTGACTTCACTGCGCCTGCGCCTCTGGATGGGGACGTTAGCTCGTTCCACATTCAAACTTCTTTTAGTAAATCTTTTTTCTGTTTCTGTTTCAGCTCGTGAGAAAGCTTTCTCTTGCTCAGCTGCTGTAATTAACTAAACTCGGGAGCAACTAGAACCGTCTGTACTGCAGGAAGCCAAACGAACCTGTGGACCTACCCCTGACTTCTGGCCCTGTCTTCCCCCCCATGCAGGCAGAATCCCTGGGAAGCTTGTTTACACGCGTGTTTCAGGGTCTTGCTTTGGGGGATTTTGATTCATAGGATTAGGTGGATTTAGGAATCTGTGTTTTAATAAGCAACCCTTCCCCCCGCAGAGATCAGACTTTACAGCCGAGGAACTGTTCATCGGTCCAGGTCCATCTGGTCCAGGCGAGTGTGAGAGTGAAGCGGACTGAAAGCACATACTCACTCTCGGTTGCCCTTGAGTCCTCCTTTGGAATTCTCACTTCCTCCTGCCACAGTTCCATGGCTCTTTACACAACTGACTTCTATCACCGTGCTTGCTTTTAGGGTTCCTCCACCTCCTTGGCTTGGCTGTGGACAAATACATTTTCCCTTCGGCCAGTTGTGATGTCTGTGGATTGATTTTCAAGCCCTTGTTCTGATGTTAAGGGTTACATTACACCAAGTCTTGATCCCATGAATTGAGAAACAGCCCAGTAGAACCCGGTGGTTATACTCTTGGCCATGAAAGTTGGAGAGGTGAGTTTAAATCTCAGCTTCACTTGGCAGTATGGCTGTGTGAATTAGGTCCCACACAGGATGTCTTTGGGCCTCCACTTTCCAATCTGTAAAATGGGATCAGGATGTTTGCTGTGTTTGTGTCAAAGAATTGGTAAGTGTAAAGAATGAGGTAATGGATGCAAAACCACATTCTAAAGATAAGATTGTAACACTACTATTGTGGTATAATGGAAAATATTCAAAGTAGTTGGAATGGTGTCTTAGAAGTCACAAGATTTGAATGGTCTTTTACTGTGAAAGAAATCTCTTAGAGGTCTGTAAGTAGTGGAGGGGCATGAAAAAGTTTGCCTTTACTGGAAAAATTTAAAAACAGATTTCTGAAATGACATTGCTCCAGTGAAAACTGACCACCTACCAAGAAACTATGATCAAAGCTATTGTCTTTCAAATGCAAAAGGAAGAGCTAGCTCTTTGTGTTTGTCTTTCTTGTTGCCTTGTGCCTTCTGAGGGCTTGCCACTTTGGGAGTGTGACCCCAGATAGTATTTAAGGCAAACCCACATCCTCATTTGTGAAGTAGAAAGGATCACTGTGGAGGCTGCCCTGAAGTTTATTGTTAGTTTATACACACCCATTGTCAGAGAGAAAACCACTTGCCAGGAGCTAGAGGCCTTCCCCTCCCAAAAGAGGCATTTGAGGCAGTGCTGGCTGCTTCTGGGAAGGCCCCAGTGCTGGAGTAACTGAGCATCTGGGTGGCTGGAAACCGAGCACAGCGCCTCAGGCCAGGAGTCCCCTCCTCTCAGATCCATCCGCTGAGGGTGACCTCAGAGGTTTATTCACTTCTGGTTTCCCCTTGTGGAAGTCTCTGGCCTCTGCTTTTAACAGAGCTACTAGAGCTACACAGTTGGAGTCTACTGCATGCGGTGGGTGCGAACCTCGCCTAAATTCCATGCTTTAACTGTGCAACAGGACTTTGAAGCAGACCTTTCCCGAGCTGGCGGTGTGCAAGGGAAATGCCTCGCAGATATTGCTCACAATAGGGACAATCCTCTCTGGTATACTGTGATTGGGCCAGAAACACTCAGTGAAGGGCAGAGTTTTGAGGTATTTTAAAAGAGAGATTAACACTTATTGTAGAAGTGCTAATCACTGAGTGAATTAATCAAGGGCCAAACTACAAGGTGTTAACAAGAAAGATTAGGGCCTTTGGGTGTGAATATTCAAAACTGGGATTGGGAAACCTAGGACCTGTGTTTTCCTGGGTACACAACAGAAAAAAAAAAAAAAAAAAAAAGGACAAATAGAAGACAAGGTAATGAATTACTGCTCTACACAACAATTTTGCCCTAAGCAGGGCTTGGGAACCCTGGTTTAAAATATTAAACGTTAAGTGCATGATACAGTGTTTGACTTATACCAAGCACTTAATAAATGTTAGGCATTGTTATTCCTTTTGTCTATTGATATTCCTCGTTTGGAATATTAACTGATGGCTAGAGAGAAGCAATTTTTCTTTTTTCTTTCTTTTTTTTAGAGAAAAAAAAAAGTCTGGCTCAATTACTTCTTTTTTAAAAAGTTGAAGAAGAATTTACCTGCAGGGAGTTGACAGATGTTAAATAAACAGTTTAAGCCCCACTACTTTTTAGATAAAGGACTTGGGAAAATACATTAATACTACAATATATGCTGAAATTATTTTTACTTTTTTTCTGGCAAAAGTGATCTGTAATCAGAAAACCAAATAAACACGATGGAGAACTTGAAAATGAAATTAGAACATAGAAGGAAATGGTTGCTTCAAACAAACATCCAAATCATCAAGGCTCTATGAAATGGTTTTCTAGGAAGTCTGTATTTGCAGAGAACACAATGGCAGGGCCGAGGGGAGGAGCTGGGCACCTGGAGGAGGTTTCTCGGGAATGAAGAGCTTTGGGAATGCGGCGTTAATTTTAAAAGAATATGATGAAACAGCTTGAAGAAATCCAGAAGAAGATAAAGGAGGAGGGGCAGAAATGGGAAATAGTATATTAAGTGGAGTTAACTTGAAAGAATGATTTAAAAACTCCATTGGAGCAATCAGTAGTTGACTTGAGTGTCTTTTAGTACTGACTGGTGGCACTAACATTTACTGGGTCTTACTAGGGCTGCCGAAGGAGGGAGGGTTAAAGGATGATTTGCATCAGACTTCCAGCCCTCAAAAGACTTCACATTTAGACAACTGCACACCAAGGACCTTGAATAGATAATCCCTTTTCATCTTCACTAAAACCCTCTGAGGTGGGCAATATTACAGATGAGGAAACTGAATCTCTGCTTGAAGTCCTATAGATATCAGTGTGTTTTAAAATGCAAACCAGCCAAAATGGATCCAACATTGTTGAAGCACACATTTAGTTTTTCTTAGATGAAAATCTTTTTTTTGCTGTTTAAGTTCGGCAATTTACAGTATATGTTTATTCAGGTAATCAGTTACGTTTAAAAATTTTATCACCTAGACCAGCACTGTCCAAGAGAAATATAATGTGAGCTTTCATACTTTTGTAATTTAAACTCTTCTAGCAGCTAAATTATAAAATGTAAAAGAAACAAATGAAATTAATTTTAATACTATATTTTATTTAATGTCATTTTAATATGCAATCAATGATGTAATATAGTAACATGTGACGCAAAATTATTAATGAGATTTTTAGGGTTTTTTGATACAAAAAGACTTTCGATTCTGCTGTGTGTTTTTATTCTTATCTGAATATGAGCCCATCTCATTTCAGATGAACCACATTTCAAGTGCTCGGTAACCACACACGGTAACTCTATAGGACAACAGAGCCATTGAGTGTATGAAGTGGAAATGCTCTGGTTCTACCTATTGGAGGTAATGACCCAGGAAGCCAAAAGAATGAGAGACCAACTAGAATGTGAATGGTGAATCTCTCTCCTTTTGTTTTTCAAGAGAAAAAGCCATAATTTGATTTTTTGTTATTGTTCCCAGCACCAACACAGATAAAGAAAAAATGAACTTTTGACTCCTTTGCATTTAATCGCCCTCAAAGTGGCCACTTTAATCTCTCCCAATGTGGTGTTTCCAGATCTATTTTTATGATTTTATATGTTATATTTATATATATGTATATGTACCTCCAAAAGCATATTTTTGATGTACCATATGTGGTTTTGTTTTGTTTTGTTTTTGAGACAGGGTCTCACTACATAGTCCAGGCTGGCCTTGAACTCACTATGTAGCCCAGGCTGGTCTCGAACTTGCAGTGATCCTCCTGCCTCAGCCTCCTGAGTGCTGGTATTAAGGCATGCACCACCACACCCAGCGTGTATGTGTTTTAAAAATTAATGAAATAGTGAATATTTCTTCCAATTTTCTTTTCTCATTTAACAATATGAATTTGAGAATTCTTCACTTTGGTTGATTTATCCATTTAACCATTCTTTTAAACTCTTGCATGGTAATCCTTAGGTTATATAACCATTTCTCCATTAGTGGACATTCAGGCTATTTCTAGTTTACTGTTATTGTGGGAACAACAATGAATGAGAGCCTCTTTTTGATGATGAAAATAGCATCATTTTCAGAAAGGAAGATGGTAAGTCTGTCAGAGACTGGGCAATTAAATGAGTTGTTCACATTGTTCAGCCTGGGGCCACTGCTGAGGCCTCACTGACTTCCCCCGAGCCTCCCCTGAGCTACCCCAATCGCCAGCCCTGCCCCAGAAGCTCAAAACAAGTTAACTTGCAAGTCTTCTTTGCTAAAGATGTTTGGCTTTTCAGGGGCCTAAAACTACGGGTGGGGGGAAAGTGAGAAAAAAGAAAGTTTTCTTAAAGCTCAAGAGAGAGAAAGCCTCCATCAAGAACAACGATGTGGGCCGGTGAGATGGCTCAGCGGCGTAAGCGCCTGCCTGGCAAGCGCGAGGGCCCGAGTTCGACTCCCGGAACCCACATATGAAAAAGGGGCCGGTGATATCGCTCAGCGGCACGGGCGCCTGTTGGCGCGCAAGATCCTGAGGTCGACCCCCCGGTACCCACAAAAAAAAAAAAAAAAAGAACAACGATGTGAGCCCACTTCGGAAGATTACCTGGGATTCTTCACATCTGCATCACACCCTCCGTGTGCTTGGAGCCTCACACTGCTTCCTGGCTGCTCCTTGATATCTGACCCAGGCCTGCCTTCCTGTCTCTTCTCTGCGAGTGCTTCATGCTCCAGAATTGTTCAACACACTGATCCTTCCCGAGGGGAAGCAATCTGATTACATTAATTCATACTCATAATGACAATAATCAACTGCCCTCTAACCTTCATGAGGAAATTTTGTACTTTAAAAGAGATGTCACACTGAGGATTCTTTCTATCCTTCAACATTTAACGGACATCTACCAGTAGCTGCACACTGGGCAAGGCTGTGGGCGTGCAAAGATGAAAGAGTCCAGGAGGTCATGAACGGTATTCTAGAGGGGAGTACAAAGGGGAATAAGGACCTTTAGGTACCGTGCAAGGGTGCAGTGATCTTTGGGGGTGGTGTGAGAGACGTGTGCTGTAAGAGGGAGCCATTTCAGAGTTTACCCAGCACAGTATTTAAAGAGAACCTGGAGTTCAAACTTAGTGTAAAGATAAAAGTCCATTTAAAGGTGTTCTGAAATGGAACTTACCCTCCTGCCCCTACACCCCGGCCCTAGGGATTTATTTTTTTCCTTTGCTTCTCGTCCCACATGATCTGTCCTGGTCAAGGAAGTTTCCTTTGCCTCTTCTCATCCTCACCACAGCTGCGTCTCACTTCAGGCAAGGAACAAATCTGGCACCTCAGAGACAGGTGGTCCAGAGCCCATGGTGTAAAATACTGTGGATGAAACATCAAATCTCACTTGTGAGACAGGTTTTCATGCAAGGTAGAGCATGTTTGAGTGCATGGCTGGAGACTTCTCTACCGCAGCATTTAATAAAAGCGTGTACAGAATATATTTAATAATGTATTAGGCAATATAAAACTATACTAACCTAAAATATTTTTAAAATAGATTTCTGCTTCCTCCCCTTCCCACGTTAACCAGATAGCCTGGCATCTACCCAGAAAACATTTTTAAATTAGTGAGTCATTAGACTGTGTAAGAAAAGCTAACATTGTGTAAAGGTGCCCCCTTCCATGAAACAAAAAGCCTTCGAAGACCACAACTCATTTAAAGCAAAGATTAAACATTTTAACCAGATCTGTGCCCTAATTCAGCAAATTTTATTTATGTCTAAATGTAGTGCTATTGGGAATGAAGAGCAATTCAAGAAGTCATAACCCAAGACAGTTATTGTGTAGGGCCTTTAGAGATCCCTATAAATTTCCTCTGCGTGACCTTAGAGCCAATGCTGGACCACATAGGCAAATATTTGTATTAGATGTTCCTGTGTTTAACACAGTAATTAAAGAGATGGAATTCTTTGATTCTATCTCAAATCATTTCACTTCTAATCTCTTTCTGGAAAAGGCTGCGGGATAAATGGAACTAAGAGTATACTTTCTGAAAAGAAGCTTTACTGTGTCGCAATAAATCCTGGGACTGCAGACATTAATGCACCTGAAGTGCTTTTAATGTGTCTATGGTGGGGATCATCCTCAGGGCCCTGCTTCAGAGACCTTTACCTTAAAGGTTATAAATCCTTTGATAAATTGGTATAATGGGGAACAGCTTTACCAGAGGAAACACTGAGTTCAAACACAGCTAAATGCACCAGCCAGAAAGGTAGGTTTAAGGACAGGTGGAGGAGCCGTGACACTTCGAGGCATTAACTCAAAAAATTTGCCTTTGGTGAGGCCACATGACTGGCCCTGAAATACACTCAGAGAAAACTAAAATACCATTTGAAATCTCTCCATTCACCCTAAAATAATGTATTTCCCTTCCTTCTTTCTATTTACAGTTTGTGGGTGGTAAGGCTCATAGATAGCTTGTGTCCAAAGTGTAGGCTGAGAAGCACCCGCGTGATAATCACCCGGGGAAATTGTACGGAATGAGTACTGCCAGCCCAAGCTCATTCTTACTGAACCAGAGTCCTCGGTAGTCATGGTGATTGGTGGCAGCAATGTGTATGTATGCGGTGGGGGTGGGGGTGGTTTAAGGAACTTGGAATCTGCATTTAATTTTTTAAAAATAGTATGTATTAGTCTACTTTAAAGTAGCAATACTAAAATCATTACATGTTAATATACATACCATGCATTATGAAAAAATTATATTTTTCAAAACAAGTAATTTAGTGAGAATAGAGGTGTCATTTTACACTTTTTGCAAGTCTTTTTGTATCGGCTTAATAGAGAACAGCTAGCCCCTCTTGTTGCTTCAGCATTGAATCTGTTGTGACGTGCTGTTTTAGTTGAAATCTGGCTTCCTTCAGATATGTAGTTGGGGAAAAGGGTTATTTTCATAGCATTTCCAGGTAATTGTTAATTTTTTGATATTTCATCAAAATTGGGTAACAGTTTCTTAAAGGGTAATTACAGTGTGGAATATGAAATCATATCATTGAATTTTTCATAGGGTTACATTTATTCATTTAGCTGGAATCTAACATTCTAAAACTAGCTATTTATTGTGATGCTTATATAGACCATAGGTTTAGAACCACCAAATCCAATTCAAACCTTTTATTTCAAGAGGCAAACTGAGGCCCCATAAATATATCTTTACTTCACAGGGTCCAAAGGCCTTTTATGGTACTTGTTAGTGACTCACATGGTGCTGGAAAATGGAGAAAATGGGGAGAAAGACTGCTTACCCAAGTGAACAAATTATTCAGGGGTTAGGATATTCAAGAAACTGAGTAGGAGTCAAAAGCCAAACCAGGGCCTGTGAGATGGCTCAGCGGCGTAAGCGCATGCCTGGCAAGCGCGAGGGCCCGAGTTCGACTCCCAGAACCCACATACGAAAAAAGGGCCGGTGATATCGCTCAGTGGCATGGGTGCCTGCTGGCGCGCGAGGTCCTGAGGTCAACCTCCGGTACCCACAAAAGCCAAACGAGAGGGTAAATGGCTTTCCTAATATAAAGAGGTGACCCTGAGTCTTCACAAATGAACTGACTTTATTTTCACAGGTTCCTGATACATTAGACAACAGTGACATGTTGGCATCATGGATAAAATTCTAATACAACTTACAATGTATAGAAACATTCATATTTATGCCAGTATTTGTTCATGGAATCTTCTTCCCTCCCCCAAGAGGAAGGTAATCAAAGACTTTAAATTGGCTTTCACCTCAAATAAATATGTCTTCCCAAGGAAAGGAAGGGAGAAGAGTGCTGATGTTGCATCTCCCTGAACAAAGACTGGTAGTTGATCCCCAAACTTCATTCTCACTTTCCACCATAACAGATTTTGCAGCCCCCCCCAATTAAAACTACACTTCCCATCATCCCTTGCAGGTAAATGTTACTTAATCTTGCCAGTGGGTATGAGTGGCCGTAGTGTGTGGCAGTCTGGAACCTTCTTTATAAGGCAACTGATGTGTACCCTTTGCTGTTACTTATTTCCTTCTTCTTGTAGAGAGCTTCTTCTTGCAGAGGGCTTCTTGTAGGGTTCCATCATGGGCCAGTGTAATGTCCTTGGAATGATGAGCAGAAGCCTGAGAGCCTGAGAGCCTGAGGACTTCGTGGAGCAGAACTGTTACATGAGAAATGATATAATTCCAGCTTATTCTGCGTCTCTATTACTTGTGGATACTCCTCTCCTGATATCTCCTTTTATATGTCAGAAAGAGAGAAGGAGCTGCCCTCCTGTAGGTCCTCCACCAGGCTGCTATAATGTTATCACCTATATGAGTTTTCACAGTGTGGAGCAGCGATGTGACAATGGTGCTTTCCTAGAGAGTCTCTAGGGAGCCTGGCCTCTCCCAGCTGCTCATGGGACAGGCAGAATTTCTTGATGCCTTGGGTATGCGTTGTGTTCCAGGTGGATGGAGGACAGAAAGACTGCTCTGCTATCTGCCCTCACCTGAGTGACCTAGGTAGGAGTGGCTCATTAAACCTAGAGGATCATTTTAGGAATGGACAATACTTGTCAATTTTTCTCTGTAAGTATGCATTTCTCGCTAGTCATCAATTTTTAACAGTTTTGAGTTCATTATTAAATTTATTTTATTTTTTCAATGTTAACTTGTTTTGTTATTTAATATTAGTTATGTCCCTATTTCTCCCTTAATTTTTGAGTTTCTGGTCTTATTTAACTTTAGTATTCCCATTTCTATGATGTCTATTTTCTATTGCCTAGTCATAATTTCTGAATTAACTTTTATAAACTGTTCTTTATTCATTTTAGTGCTAAGTAGGAATTACGATGACAGATATGAAGCCATAATATCTTGCTCCTCTTTCACTAACTTGCTTCTCCAAGTAGGGGTAATTTGGCTGGAGCCTGGGAGATGAAGGAGGGGAAATCTTTATAGTTTCTGTAGTGAGTCAAAGGGACTACAGCTATAGGACAAACTGCATTTGCTCGAAGGTTCCATTTTACTCAAAGTTCTAAGAGAAAAAATTCTGGGTCGTTGGAGATCTTTGAAGAAGGGAGACATGATAATACTGATAACATCAACAATGCTAATAAAATTATTGGTATTAATACTACAACTTCTGGTACTAATATTAATTTCAAGTACATATGCACTTGAAATGGAAATCAACTTTAAAAATTCACCCTAAGTTTCATAAATTGATAGACTCAATGTAACAGCATCTTAACTATAAATCAATGAAAAAAGAAAAAACCTCTAGATAACATGTGGGTCAAATAAGCAAACCCAGATGCTCCTGCCTTTTGTTTTCCGCTTCTGTAGTTCCTCTTATAAAGTTAGAAAGCCCTTCCTCTCATTCAGCCTGCTTTTGACATTGTACTTTAGTTTCTTCCTGATTTGCTAACTCTTTATCCTCCTTCTTTCACAGTCTAGTGGAGCCCTGGTTTCCCCCACTGGGCCCAGCTTACATAGAAAAGTGTTCTCAGAACCCTGGACTTCTGTTTTATGTCATGCTTAGTGCAGCAAAGGGTTGCATGTTAGCCATACATTTCTCAGAGACCTAGCACAGTATGGCACTGCAGATGTTCAATGGATGCTGAAAAACAAACAAAACAAACAAACAACTAATAGATTCAGGAATGGATGGATGGGTAGATGCTCAGCATTCAAGGCTACCATTGACTTCCTGACAGCCAAATTTAATGTTCTATTCTCAGTTCTCATTATTAGAAATCCTTTTACAATTTAACCTTCTTGATTTTCTTCCTTACCTCTTATCCCTTTCTCAAATATCTTTTTTTCCCCAGGCTTTCAAAATTAAATGCTATTCTGGTCTAACTACAACCCCTCTAAATCCTTGTTTCTGTACCCTCTTACTGCTTCTTATTCCTTCTCCTGGCCTTAATTGTGGACATCCCAAGACTCAGGCGCTAGATTAATTTCTTTATTTTCTTTCTGGTTCTATCTGAAAAGTTGTCATAGCTTCAACCCTCACCTCCATGCTGATAACCCCCAAATCTATATCTCTACCACTGACCTCTCACCTGAGTTCCTGCCTCTTATCTCTTTGCAACCACTAGAGATTTCTGCCTGGATTCCCCACCACCATGTATCCACAAGTCACCTTCCCAGACTCCTCTCTATGGAGGGAGGGAGGGAGAGAGAGAGAGAGAGAGAGAGAGAGAAAGAGAGAGAGATTGATTTACTTTTGCTAACAGTGGCAAAAAGTAATGATAATGATAACTATCATATTTTAATTACCTGCTATATGTTGGGCAGTTCATAATGTCAACTCATTTAATCCTCACAACAATCCTGTAAGGTAGGAATTATCTACATTTTTATAGGAGAGGAAATTAGTGCTCAAAAAAGTTAAGCAACCTGCCCCATAGCACACAGCTAGTGTGTTAAAACTGTCTGTCTAGCTCCGAAGCTCAAGTATATTCACAAGTACAGTTTTCTATATTTTTACTTACAACTAAATTCCTTGAAAGATGGGGAGCACCAGTGATTTCTGTGGGTCTTTGGAATTTGGTGTGATCTACATCCTTCCACTGACTATGTTCGCCAAATAGCACAGATGGTGATTAAACATGGAGGCTTTGGACTCAGACCACTCTGAGTTCAATTCCAGTGCCATTATTTATGTGCAAGGGCAAGATAGTTAATCTTTCTGAGCCACAGTTTACTCATCTGTAAAATGAGGACCTGACTCCTAACTCCCAGGAGTATTAAAAAGAATAAATGAAAGAAAGCCAGGTGTGGTGGCCTATAATGGGATTATATGCCTATGATCCCAACACTCAGGAGGCTGAAGCAGGAGGATTGCTGCTAGTTTGAGGTCAGCCTGCACTACATAGTGAGTTCAAGGCCAGCCTGAACTACATAGCAAGATCCTGTCTCAAAAGCCAATGAACCAAACAAGCAAGCAAACAAAATAAAAAAGAATAAATAAAAGAATGTTTGTCAAGAATCAACCCAAAATATCCATTCATTAAAAAGTGGATGAGCAGAATGTGATGCAGCCATACAATGGAATACCATTTGACAAGAAAAAGAATGAATTCTGATACATCCTGCAATGTGGATGAACCTTGAAAAAATGCTAACTGAAAGAAGGCAGACACAAAAACCATACAGTATTCCATTTTTCATGAACTCTCCAGAGCAGGCGAATCTGTAAAAATAGAGTAGATTGGTGGTCGATTATGGTTAGAAGAGGTAGTGGGAGGGCGATGGTGCAAGAGGAATAGAGAACGCTAATGAATATGGGGTTGCTTTTGGTGTGGTGAAAATATTCTAAAATTGATTGCACTGCTGGTTGCCCAACTCTGTGGATACACTGAACTGTACGCTTTTAATGGGTGAATTTTGTGGTATAATAATTATGTCTCAATAATAACTGTTGAAAAGAGTGTGTATATCAAATATTGAGCACATAATTGGTGCTTAGTAAATTCTTACCGTTATGACTCACTTTCCCCTGACTAGTTTGTCTTTAGTGACTGGACATATGCTTCTTCTTATGGTGCCCTGGCTTTTCAGTAGCCTAAGTGCAGCCTCCCTTCGCCCCTCATTAAACATTTGATGGACTGGCTTTGTCTGCCTTTGAGGCACTTGAGGATTTGGGGATGGTCTGCCTCCTTGAGCTCTGTTTTTGTCTGAGCTGTTCCGAGGTACCTCCTTCACCGAGCCTGTCAAATAACCTTCCAGCTCTCCCTTTCAGACATCCTGTCCTGCCATCTCCTCTGTAATCAACAAACACTTGGTAGGTAACAAACCCAAAGATAGCAGCAGCAGCATTGTGGGTGACGCAAGAGGTTAAAGACCCAGCCCCTAGCTGCAAAGAGCTCTTTGATTGCAGTTGGGGAAATAGCACATAGATATAAAAACACAATGAAGATGAGGACATACTCTGTTAAGTGTCAAGTATGCAGTTCTCACTTGGATGCTATGAGATTTTAAAGACGCGGGAGCCCATTGGCCAGGGAAGTCTTCAAAAAGCAGTTGGCTCTGGAGGACGGGTTAACCTATTAAAAGAGAAAGAGAGAGAGAGAGAGAGAGAGAGAGAGAGAGAGTGTGTGTGTGTGTGTGTGTGTGTGAGCAAAGGCATAAATAAGGGCTTTACTTCTTTCTACTCTGTACATTTATGAAGCATCTAGTATGTGCTAGGCCCTGGGATATTAGAAGAAGAAGAGTAAGAGCAAGATTGAGTCCTGCTTTCTAGGCGCTCACATATGTGGGCTAGTTGATACAGGAAGCAGTTGCTAGGAGTCTGTGAATACACTGGAGTAGTGGGTCGCTTGTCTGTGGGAGTTTGTGAAGGAAGAATCACAGAGGAGTGATGGTTGGACTTGTGGATTGAAGAGGAGCTTCATGTCAGGAACTGAGGGAGCAGGAAACAATAAAAACAATAAAAACAATGGGGTGTGAAGGTGTAGAGTGTAGAGCAGGGACGATTACAGCAGAGTTGTAGAGGTGTCGTGGGGCTTCATGGTAAAGATTTCATGTTTTGCGTCAAGCAATGTGTATTTTACATGGACTAAATCAAAGGTTTGGGGGGACACCTTTTCCACTTCATTGCCGAGTCTCAGTTCTGTCTTTCTGCTGAATATTTGCCAACACTTCCTGCAGCAAGGCTCTTTCTTGCTTTGATTAGACTTTGCTGTCAAAGTCATGTTTTCCTGAAGCCTTGCTGTGCAGGTCTTCAGGGAAGGCACGTTTTCATCTATCACACATCTCACCGAGGGCAGCAAGGAGAGCTTGAATGGCAACCCCCTACCAGAAATCACCAAATTCAGAGTAAAACTGACACTGATCCATGGATCTTACCTGTGGTCGAACATGTCTACTGTATACCTTTCCAAATTTTATTTTGATTAAAGCATTTTAAAACGCAGGCCTATAAGCTGGGATGTAGTGACAGAGTACTTGCTTAGTATGAATGAAGCCCTGGGTTTGATCCTTAGCACTGCAAAAAATAAAATAAAATTAATTCACAAAATCTCCAGCAAGGGCTGGTGAGATAGCTTAGCAGCATAAGCGCCTGCCTGGCAAGCACAAGGTCCTGAGTTCGACTCCCAGTACCCGCATAAACAAAAAAAAAAAAAAAAAAAAAAGCAAGTAAGTTTTTTTTAACATGTCCAAACTAAATTAGCACACTATAGAATTTTTCTTTCTCTGTACTGAAAGATTTGAGGCATCTTTCCAAGAAAACATAAATTCCTTTATAGATCACTGAAGTATCAATAGAAAAGTATATAAGATATTAAAATGTACTTAAGTCGTATTTTTTTTTTTGTGTGGGTACCGGGGGGTCGACCTCAGGACCTCGCGCGCCAACAGGCACCCGTGCCGCTGAGCGATATCACCGGCCCCTTTTTCGTATGTGGGATCCGGGAGTCAAACTCGGGCCCTCACGCTTGCAAGGCAGGCGCTTACGCCGCTGAGCCATCTCACCGGCCCTTAAGTCGTATTTTTACCTGAACACTGTTCAGATAATTATTTCTACCACTATAAGCAAAAAGAAATTATAGTTTTCAAAAATAAATAAATAAAAGGGCAAGTTTGTTGACTGAATTCATATTTGTTTATACTCTTCTATACTGAATTAATACCTTTAACTGGGCAATCAATCATAAAAAAATTAAATTCTCAGTAAATCTTATCAGTACCACAAAAATAATGGGATTTCTGTTTACAAGGTGTCGATTGTGTTCAGAGCCTTTGATAATGACTGCAGACAGTCAATAAACACTGAGACATTTCCATGGCCAGTAGGAGCCTAACTAAACTATCTAATCTTTCAAAAGACAGTCAACACAATGAACTCCAAACCTTATCCCCTCAAATACTAGAGAGACAGATTAGTGCTTTAAATATTACTCAACCCCACACTAAAAAGAACCATTAAAGGTTTTTATGGGTTTTTTTTTTTAACTTACAGGAGCAAGACATTCTGATTTCAGTTCATTCTCTGATGACAAATCTTTACCTAATAATCTAAGTTCAACAATTTGTAAGACTTGGGCTTTGGGAAGGGTGACAATTGTATTGTCACTATCATAGGACTTAAAAAGTGAAAAAGAAGCAGTATTTGACACTTGTGTTAAAATTTTTACATGGTCTCTGTTTTTCTTTAAGTTTAAGAAATCAAAACACATTACTTGCTGGTTTTATTCATTATAATTAAGTAAATGAACTGAATTTTTCGGAACCTCTGGATAGCCGGTGCTATGTTTATTGCTGAGAGGCCCTTAAAAATAAGTTTTTTGTTTCGTTTTATTTATTTATTTATTTTTTGTGGGTACCGGGGGTCGAACTCAGGACCTCGCGCTTGCCAGGCAGGCGCTTATGCCATTAAGCTGTATCACTGGCCCATTTTTTTTTTTTTTTTAAGACTATTAATTGACCATTTCCTCTCTTCTAGGTCCATAGTACCCAGTCAAGAAAAAGCTGTAATAGTCTAAGATGCTGACAGGAGACTTCTGTATTAGGGAAGTTGGAAATCCTGGGCTATGGGGTCATCAATTTAGAGACTAAAAGAAACTGTGTTTTCCCAGGCAGAGAAAGAAAGAGAAAGGAGCGTTTCAGCATGAATTGTGCAAATGCCCTTTGGTACTCAGCGCCTAGCTGCAAAGAACTCTTTGACTGTGATGTTTCTGTCATGTCAGTCAATAATATAAAGATGCTCTGGAGTACATTTGTTAGTTACTGACTGGAAAAATCGAGCTCTGGCAACTTGCTCAGATTGCTTTTCCTCAGATGTTTGACTTGGAGTACTTTGTTCCTTTCTTGTACATGTCCCAGGTGCTGGATTCTTTTTGTTCCTGTTTAAGAAGCCTGGCCAGAGGCAGTTCTGATTTATTGTTCCATTCCACACCCAGGGTGAGAGTGGGAATCAGGAAAGAGGAGCCTTGTTACTTGTGTAGCAGCTTTAATGAGCTGCTTTAGGAACACATGTGGCCTCACCTTGCACACCGATTAACACGATAGACTGCCGGGGCTCTGATGCTCAGTTCTCTGACGAGGATATAGAAAGTGCAGATTCTTTGGTTGACCTGGCATTCTGCCATGTCAGAGAGCCCACTGGAATCTTGGCTTTGCTGTTTGCAAAAAATAGCAGGAAGTGCATGAAAATTGGAATACAGGAACAGGATTTAATCATGCCACATTAGGAGGTCACTCTGTGTAGCAGGTCCATGGTTGAGAGGGCCTGGAAGAAAGCTGATTATTTATTTTTGGTGGGTGATCTCATATAGGCAAACCCCTTTTAGACATCTTTAGATATCATTAAGGCTCAGATTTGTGTAGATCAAGCTCTTTTTTGTTAGTGGACACACACTCTGTAAATGCTAACAATCCTTCAACTCCACTGGAACCCCAAACCCACTGATGCTACTACCGTATATTTTCACTTTCAGCCACTCTTTCCGCGTTACTTCCCTCCTAACCTAGGTCAAGTCTGTGGTCGAACATTTTAATCACTCTCTTGAAAATACCCTTGACTCCTGTGTCCCTCTTACTTTGTTGCACTAACTTGGCTAAACGACAACCTTTGTTAGATCGGACTTTCCCCTACCCCGTTCACGTAGTTGAACACAGCAGGAGAAAGGCACATAGCCAAGCTGGCCTCATTCTGGATCACTCATCTCTAGTGAACCCTTAAAGCTCCTCAGCAACTGTATTATACCTTTCCCTTGGTTCTTTCTTCCTCACTTTGCTGGAGGAGGACTACTGCACACCTTTTCTTGTCAGATTTTCCCAACTTCATTATTAGGTGACCTTGCGCCCTACATACTGAGAAAATAGAAGCCATAAGAAGGTAACTGCCCCAAACTCCTGCAAATTTATCTACCGACTTAGCAGCATCTGTGTGCAGACTCTGCCTTCTCTCTTGTTCGTTTATATGAACTCTCCATGACTTTACAAAGGCTGACACCTGCACCTGCACACTATGCCCGACCCCATTCAGTCAAGGACGATGCTACAGGCGATCCTCCCCCTCTCCCGCACCATCGGTCCTTCCCAGTGCCATGTAAACGTTCTCTCATCACAAAACAAAACAAAGCACAAAACAAAACAAAGCACAACAAAACTAGTCTCAATTCCCCTTCTAGAGTACCCACCATTTCTCTCCTTCCCTCTTCAGAAAAATGCCTCAAAAATGTTGTTTCTAATTCTTTTCATCTTGTGTGTTTTCTCCTCTTACCTCCATCATCCACTGAAATTACATCTGTAAGGCAACCAAAGCAGAGGCAGCGGTCAATTGGCAATCCTCATATTATTTCACGGCATTTGAATAGCCTCCCCCTTTTCATAAATGCTTCCTTCATCTGGCTTCCATTGCCTTCTTGGTTTTCCTTCTACTTCGTTGTTTCAAAATTTTCCTTTCTGGTTCTTTCTTTTTTCTTTTTTTTTTTTTTTTTCTTTTCTTTTTGGTTTTTTGAGACAGGGTCTCACTATGTAGTTCAGGCTGGACTTGAACTTGCAGCAATCCTTCTGCCTCAGCCTCCCAAGTGTTGGGATTGCAGGTGTGTACCACCACACCCAGCTTTTCTGGTATTTTCTCCTCCTCTTCCCTTCCTTTTCCTCTCCTCTCCTCCCCTCTCCTCTCCTCCCCTCCCTGTATTCTTTGTTTTCTCCTCCTCCTCTTCTTTTCTCTCTTTCTCTTCTCTTCTCTCTCTTCCCTCTCTCTCTCTCTCTCTCTCTCTGTCTTTCCCTCTCTCTCCCTCCCAGGGATTGAACACAGGGCCTTCCATAGCTCTACACTGAGCTATATACAGCCCCCGCCTGTGGTTCTTTCCGTTTCCTTGGTTGCTCTATGGTGGAGTATCCCGGGGCTCGGTCCTTGGAGCTCTTCTGTTTTTCACCTCTACTTACCATTTTGATGATTTCACACATCCTCAGGGCTTTAAATACTGTCTGTATACTGATTACTTGTGAATGTATTTATCTCCTGTGTACCACCTCCCCATGCTCCAGACTGTGTGTGCGACTTTCATTCAGGATCTCCTGTTGGATGTTTCATGCACATCTGGACTTCGAAGCTTCCATTCCCGTCTGGAACTTGCTCCTCCTGCAGTGTCCCCTTCTCGGAAATAGTAATTCCAGTTTTCCCGCTGCTTAAACAAATGAAATCTTGGTGTCACCCTTAACTCCTTGGTCTTTCATACCTCGCATTCTAATCCATTAGCAAATCCACCTGGTTTCATTTTCAATGTAGTCAGAATCTGACCTTTTTGCCATCGTCATTACTACCACCCTGGTCCAAACCACCCTCTCGACAGTCTCCCTGCTTCTGCTGCCTCTGGTAAGTAGCAGACCCGAGATCCAAACCCAATTTTTCTTCCAGTTTGAAGACTTTGATCTTCTCTATGGGCCCTGCTAGTCCTCTGCTTCTTCATCTACTGTGCCTGCAGCTATATTTACCTTCCCTGCATTCATTCCCCCATCCTTTCCATTCTTCCTTAGACCCTCGTGTGCAGATAGGTGTGGCCGTGTACTTAAACCACAACCAATGAGATAAGCAGAAGTTGCTGGTGGATTTTCCAGGGAGACTCTTGGAAGGGCGGACATGCAGCTGTCCTTTCTGTCCTTCTCCTACTGTCCTTGCTGCTGCCTGAATGGGGGTCTTTGCAGCTGCAGCTCTAGCAGCAGCTTTTTTCATCCTGAGGTGGAGAAGGAAACCACTGGTAAGGATGGAAAGCAGAAAAACAGAAGTCTGGTGTCCGATGATTTTGTGGAGCTGCCACACCAGTCCTAGGTAGCCCTAGTCCACATCTGGAATTTTAAAATGAGAGGTTAAATTAATAATATACTTTGCATTAAATATAAAGTAGGACTTACAAAGTAAAGAGACTGAGTCCACAGGTTGCTACTGTAGATAAACTCCATTACTTTGAGACTCAGGATTAAAGCACTGTTACAACCCTCAATTCCCTCCACTGAAACAGTATCACAGGACAAATTTCTATATAACACAAACTTTGGATCTTTACAAAGATTTAAATATTACCAGCCCTGCTATCAGAAAAAGAGAATAACAGGATTGTCTATAGTATCAGAATTTAACCAGTGTGATATTTATGCCTAAAAAATAACCCCAAAACAAAACAAAAACACAATGTATAGCCTTGATCTTTTAATTGTGATTAAAGTCTTAAACCTCCAGATCACAACACTACCTCCAAGATTTTGAATTGTGAGCCTAATTAAGCTGAGAGAGAAATAGTTACAAATATGGAAAGTTGGGAGGTAGTTTGTTCTGCACTGAGTCTTTTGTTTGTTTTAGTTTGTTTTTTGTCTTGTTTTTACAAGGAATGGGACTTAAGGTCTTCGCACTGAGTTACATCTCCAACCCTTTTTATTCTTTGTTTTGAGACAGGGTCTTGCTAAATTGCTACGTTGCCCAGGCTGGGCTTTGTGTTGAGTCCCTCTGGAGATTCAGGCCAGGAAATATGGAAATTTTCATCTCTAAGATGAATTCTGATTGCTGGAAAGAACATGTTCCTTCAAGTGCTGTCTCACACTAACCTGTAGGCAAAGCCATTTAAACTCACAGAGTATAAGCTTTTTTTAAAAAATCTATAGAATGGAAGTAATACAGAAAACAGGTTTTCCATAGGGCTGTTAAGATGATAAAATGAGGGAATATATACAAAAGGGCTTACTTTATAGTAGTCACTCAACAAATATTTGTTCATTCTTTGGCCTTGATAATGTCTTACATTTTGTAAATGCTTTAATATTTTATTTAAATACTTTCACACATTGTACAAGTTATTATCAAAATACCAAGCGCTGATCAGCACTTCCTCTAAGAGCTTTTGGATGGTTATGTTTCAATTGTTTTAGGATGTGACCAACTTTTGTGGAGTTGAGTTAGTTGGCTTCATTATTCCCTGCAACATTTCCTTTGCACTTGCTGATTTCCATGGCTACATGATGATTACTTCCTGAGAAACAAAGGAACACATGTGTTTAGGAGTAAAAAGGAAGCATACAGACCACCTATTGAACCATAACCCTGTAAAACCGGTACAAATGGAAACTTTTCTTTTTACAATAGTATGTTTGAAATGAAGGAATTCATGTTAGTCATTCTCTCAGTTTTTACTCTACAATAGTTGTCCTTGTAAGGGGCCAGATTGTTTCGGGATTTATAAAATAAATTTACGCCCAGCAATTTTGTAAGATAGACTGTTAACAACATCAGAATTTCTGACTAGTGACCAATCCGGAAAAGTGATAGCAAGTAATGAGAAATTCAAAGACAAAGAATTAGTGGAAAAATAACTCACCACCCTAAAATACAATGGTTTACTACATTAATTTGTTAATTATTCCAACAAGCATTTATTGAAGACTTCTAGGTATGAGGTCCTATTTCTTATAAGTGCTTATAAGAACTACAAAGGTGAATAACACCCAGAGGTGGTTTTCAAAGAATTTAGTATTGTAAATAAATTACGTATGTCTTTTATCCAAATTATGTCCTCTGTGAGGTATACAATTCCCGACCTAGAGAGGTTTGAGGAGGAGGCTGTCTGCGTTGAGTCTTGCAGAACGCATAGAAATCTGTTCATTGTGTATGTATAGAAGGCCATTCTAGACAAGAAGAACAGCATCTGCAAACACCTAGAGGTGCCAGGCCAGAGCTAACGATTACAGCTGGGCAGAGATAGATTTGGAGAGCAAGAGGGGGTTGGGTATATCCATCTTGGGGACAATATTATTAGCAGATTGTTGTTTAGTACATGAAGAAGAGTGGTTAAAGAGGGATGTGATGGTTTAGATCTAGGATGTCTTCCCAAGGGCTCATATGTTCAGAGATGGGGGTTGGGGGGTGATTGGATCATAGGGGCGCTATACTTCTCCATGGATTCATCCACTGATGAGTTTGTAGCTGAATGTGCTGCTAGGAGGTGGGGCCTTGCTGGAAGCGAGTCACTGGGGGAATAAAACCTGGAAAAATCTATTCTTGTCCTTGGCTCCTCCTTTCTCTCTGCTTCCTGCTGCCATGGGTTGAGCACCCTTTTTCTGCACCGTGTTCCTCTGCCATCCTGTTTCTGCCTCGGAGCCAGCCAAACACGGACTGAAGCCATGAACCAAAATAAGTGTCTCCTCCTTTAAGTTGTGGGTATAGGGTACTATAGTTTGTCCAAGCAACAAAAAAAGTGACTAAAACAAGGGAAAAGAGGAAAGTTAATGACCTCATGGATACGCTGAACGGGATGAGATGTTCTGGTGGAGATGTGATACGGTGTTGTTAGAAGTGAAGTTTGGAGCTTTGGAGAAAAGTGCAGTTGAAGATTTAGACTTGGGACCTGACAACCTACAAGTGGAAGGTAAACACTCTTAAGAGTGTAAAGTAAAAAAAAAAAAAAAAAACTGAACTGACAACAAAATCCTGGGAAACACTATATTTAAAGGACAAACTGATGAAAAGGAACTTGGGAAGAAAGCTGAAGAGAAACCAGGGATATATGAAGAAAAACTACAGGGAAATGGAAGATTTCTTCTTCCTCCGTAGTATGGCCGTTCTTCAGTGAATGTCAAACCAGAACAGGAGACACTAACGGGGCGTTTAATGATTCTTTTTCTTTTTTGTGGTACTGAGGATTGAACACAGGTCCCAGTATGCTAGGCAAGCACCCCAGTTCTTTTTGTTCTGAGAGAGGGTCTTGCTAAATTGCCCAGGCTGGCCTTGAACTTGTAATCCTCCTGCTTCAGGCTCCTGTGTAGCTGGGATTAGAGGCATGAGCCATCACATCCAGCCAGATGCTTTTTGTTCTGAGGGTCTTTCCTAGCCTTTGGAGCCCTTTTTCTACTGTTGATTCTTCCTTTTGCTCCCAAGATTAAACTCTGGCAACTTGGGCAGAACAAATGAGTGGTCCCCCTGGGATGGCATGCTGAATGGAGGTGTCTAGGACTCAAGTTTAAAAGGGGTGGACCTGGGTTGTGAAACTCCAATGAGCAAGAAGACAATGTCTCACCGTGGTTATGAGCTCTATAGTTAAGTGGAATTTGTGTCCAAATTCTGACTCTGAGGAGCAGAGGTGATTCTTCCAGCTGGTGTCCATGCTGTCCTGGGTGTAGACTGCAGATTCCTCACTCCCAAGCTCCACCCTCCTTTAGTTAAGTTGCAATATAAGGGAAATTTTTCCACTAAACTCTGGTTCTCAGGAGCTTATCCCTAAGTAGATTCTTAAGTATGTAGTTTTCTTTTAAATGATGAATGAGTAAATTAACAAAACATATAGAAGAGTACACAGGAAATAACTATATAATGAGAGTATGCACCAGTCCACAAGTATAAATCAGTGCCTTAAAAATGTTATCATCACCTAGGCATGGTGGTGCATCCCTATAATCCCAGCACTCTGGGATGCTGAGGCCAGAGGATCACAAGTTTGGGTCCAACCTGGGCAACTTAGTGACTTAGCAAGAACCTGTCTCAAAATAGAAAGAAGGGCTGGGAATGTAGCTCAGTACAAAGACCCTAGGTTCAATTCCCAGCACTGAAAAAAAAATTATTTTCAATCTGGCTTCATGGCACACACCTGGGCAACTTAGTGGGAACTTGTCCAAAAAAAAAAAATCATCCTCAAATATATATATGGTTTGTCATTAAGCAATGGCATAGTACCGGTTAATGAATGCTTCTTTATAGTACATTACCTTTCTGGCCCTGTTCTGAATTTTTTTTTTTCATTAATTAGTTGACTCTCTCAACAAACTTATAGGACAGGAACTTATCTGTTATGTAGAAAAGAAAACTCCAGGGATAGAAAAGTACCCAACATCACATAGGTAATAAGTGGCAGAGGTAGGATTTTAACCCAGGCCCTCCAAAACCAATCTCTGCCCAAAACTGATACCCCATGCAGAAGCCAGCCTCTTTTTTTGGTACTGGGAATCAAACTCTGTACCTTGCGCTTGCCAGGCAAGTGCTTGTGCCACTGAGCTATATCCCCAGCCCAGCCAGCTTTTTTTGATGCTGGTGCCTGACGGCATAGCTGGACACGCTTCATTTGTCATCTAGTACAGAAGGAAAAGTGCACTGTGTATGTGAAATGAGGCTTTCTCAACAGGCTTGCATAGGCAGCTGGTGGGAGATGTATTTATGTTAAATCAGGTAACAAGCATGATAGTTATTTGTACTAATAGAAATCATAATCACACAATGTTCTGATTTCGCAATTTACTTTCATGAGCAGGTAACTTCTGCCCCTTGTCACAAACCCTCATTTGCAAGCTAAGGGAGAGGCTCTGTGCTTTCAGGCTGGGCCAAAAAGTGAGTACATGGGAGTTTCCAGGGAACACACTGGCCAAATCTGTCCTTGATGGTCCCGCTGGAGCGTTCTCTGAGGGGCCTCTGAGTGGCCAATCGTTTAGTTGGTCTCCAAGGGACTACACCAATTATTTTTTGTCTGAGATATAACAGAGAAATCTCAAAAGGAGTTGAGCAGAAGAGGCTGCAAACCATGGAGTGGGAACATTGCTGTTGCCTTGAAGGGAAACTGAATTCCAAATGATTATTTATACTAACTCTAAAGAATGTATCCAGTTCCTTTTATAGCACACATTTTTTTTTTTTTTAATTCAGGGCTTGGGGTGTAGCTCAGTATAGAGTACTTGCCTAGCATATGTGAGATCTGCTACAAAATAAAAACAGTTCAGAAAAAATATTTCCTGATATTATGCTCAATGCATGAGAATGATTTACAATTAGCTAACTCTTATTTAAATATATTTACTATCACGGAAGAAAAGAACCCCAAACCCATACAATAGATTAGACTTTGTCTTTTGATTAATGTTTTTATTTTTTCCACCAAACAGGAAAATACTTATTAACAAAAGTTTTGAGAACAATAAAGCAACTGGAGGTTATTAATATGAAAATATTGTCAATTGTTCTTCCTGTAGAAATCTCCCTGGACAGCCCACTTCCTGAAAAATGACTCAGCAAAAATTCCCAAGAAGCGTTGCTCATGTTTAATACATTGTTTCGGCCAACGTTATTTCTTATCTATAATGTCCCCTGTAATAGATGACTCAGACTTCTTTTCAACTATGTGATATGAATGCAAACTATTTCTTAATGTAAACAAATGGCTTCAGTATTTAAAGCAAAACATTTCCTTTTTTTAGTACTATTTTCTACTTTATGCCTGAAACCATATTTTTCAGGGAATTGTTTTGTTTTAAAAGAGGGAAAAGAGAACGATTGTTTAGAAGATTGTGTGCAGAAGAGGAGTGCCTTTGCCAATGGGGAGCCTGAGACCTGGCTGGAGTCAGAGGAGCAAACGGGACCCAATCCTCTCGTGCGTGGCCCAAAGAAGCCGGGATTCTAAATCCTGACTACCAAGGTTCCCGGTTCCCGCGGCAGAAAAGGGTGTCTTTGACAGCTTATTGGTGGCTTTTGTAATAGGTCTTTAAATTTGCAGTTCTGCCGAAGAGATCTAAACTAGATGGAGGATAAATGTCGCGCAGAACAGTTGCTAAAATACTAGAAATATCTTTAATGAATTCTAATGACATTTTATAATTACCAGTATAAAAATCAGGCGAAAACCCAGAAGAGCGTGAGCCAGTTTCAAGTGTGTGTGAAAGATGAACACTAGGTGGCGCCACAATCCAGCTCTAGGACAATAGTGTTACTAATTGATTTTGTGTTGACCAGGATGCAAAAGTTTAAAGGTGGGAACAAAGATCAACAAGGTCAGTTTAAAATTTTTCAATGACAAGATCCTAACGTTACAAAGTGATGAGGCATGAGGTTCAAGTATTTATTTGGTGAAGCTAGTTCTGCTGTAGCAATTACTTTGTTGAGAATTCAAAGAAGCTAACATTGTATAGTGGCAGAAGCGACGTTTACTTGTCTCTTAAGGAATCGCCAAATTTGTATGAATATAACAAAAAAGAATCTTCATAGTTAAGTAAAACAATTAGTTCAGAATTTCTTGTCAAATTAGAAAAAATCTAATTAAGCAGTAAAGATTACTCATTTATTTTAAGTCATTGTTTTCATCATTCCTATTCAAATCTTCCCTTCATTCAGCAATCAGTGCTTTATATCATACTAGGTGCTTTGGAGAAGAATAAGGCACATTCCTTGCTTTTATGTACCTCATAGTCTAGTAGGGTAGATAAATATGTAACAAAACAACAATACAAGGAGTAAGAGCTTTGATAAAGGAATGTTCAAAAGAATTATGGAAGATAGCAAATCACGCCACACAGCAAGTGGTATTTGAACCATGGTGACACTTACTGATGCGCCTCTGTGTCACGCTCACCTAAATGCCTTACTGAACAAATGCTTAACAGTCACGTACTCTTTACAACAATCGTATGAAGAAGGAGAAGAAGAGTTTGGGGAAGGCATTCTAGAAAAAGGAAGCAGCATGAATAAAGGCCCGGGAATGTATAAAACATATTCAAAGGATCATGTGCGTTAGACCAGTAGTAACATTAAAACATTTATAGAAATACCATGTCCTCTATGATTTACAAATAGAAAAATGTGTCGAGTTACATCAGACATTTAGAATAAATTTTTAAAAATGTTTTATTACTTATGAGTTTTATTTATTTGTTTTAATTGACCCATAAAATTGTAAATATTTATGGGGTGCTGTATGATATTTCAAAGAAATTTTGTTCCTTAACGAGCAGAAGAAATATGGTTTATTGAGAAACACAGCTCCACTGAAAGACCAGAACAGTTTTTGTAATGAAATATTATACCCTGAATTTTTGGAAAATGATACAAAAGATAGAAAGACTCTGAGGAATCACCATTTTGGATGCCATAGTTTTTCTTTAAAAATTAATTTTAAAATAGCAAGCTATATTGCTGTGAGTCTCCTGAAAATAATAATGCTCTGGTTTTAACTTAATGTCCTCAAAGATTTCCCAGTGTTGATGCACTACAACTACTATAACAAAAACAATTTTAACTATTTTATTTTAGATAGCTTTGTAAGAGAAACTGTAAAACCATCAAGTATCGGTTGTCCATTACTTAGAAAGTGCCATGCTTCTGTGTCAAGATTATTTATTGAATGAATATTTATTAAGCGCCTACCTCGTGCCAGCCATCCAGTTAGCTGCTGTACCTGCAAAACAGCAAGGGCTCTGTCTCTGCCAGGTCTCCATCTCTGCACTTGTCTCAGACAAGCGTCCCTTTGTTTACCACCCCAGTTACACTTTCACTTCCCTGGCCACATCCTCTCTCCACTTCTGGGGCCCTGTTTCTGCTCATTTCTTTGCATATGACTTGACTGTGAACCTCTTCACCATATTGCAATAGCCAAATGGAACCCATTCTCCAGTTCTCAGGCCCAATGACCTAGTCTCTGTCAATACTTCCATTCTGTTCTGAGCCCTGCTGCCATTAAAAAAAAAAAATCTTAACCATTTTTAAGTATACAGTTCAAAGTGTTAAGTATATTCATATTGTTATGCAAAAGATCCCAAAACATTTTCATTCTCAAAACCGAAACTCTATACTCATTAAACAACTCCCCACATCCCTCTACCTGCTCCTCTGGCAACCACCATTCTACTTTCTGTTTCTGTGAAATTATCTACTTTAGATACTTCATATGAGATGAAAAAGTCTTTATCCTTAAAGTTCTTCCATATTGTAGCATGTAGGGGGATTATCTTCCTTTTTAAGGCTAAATAATATTCCATTGCATGTTTATCCCACAGTCTCAGCAACATCTCTCAATTTTGAGACAAAATACCCAACACCCAAAGTTAAAGGCAGAAAGGTTTATTTCAGGTCACAGTTTGTAGAGGTTTCAGTTCCTAGTTGACTGGCTGCACAGCAGGGTGGCATGGCAGAGAAGAAACAGTCCGTAGCAGAGCAGGCAGGAAGCAGCAAGCCCGCCTTCTTTCTGTCCCTTTATATTCTATCCAGGCTATAAGCCTATCAATTGTTGCCACCCATACTCAGGGTGGGGCTTTCCTCTTCAGTAATACATTCAGTCACACCCAGAACTATGCTAATCCAATTAGGAGACAAATCCAGGTATCACACACCCTTAATCCACATTCGCACACCTAGATCCAGCCACCTCAGAAAAGCTCCACCTATGAATGCATGAGGCTTTGAGGGGGTTGCATCTTGACACAAGCCATAACACCCACATTTCATTTACACATTCATCCATCAATGGGCATTTGAGTTGTTCTTCCTCATTTTCCCCCTTCTTTTTTAGGACTCATCTCTTGCCTTCATGTATTAAAGCTATGCAAGTTTTTATTTTTCTTCTTTCTCATGTGTGTGTTTCTTCATGTATTCATCTACCCATCCATCCAACAAACATTTATTGCCAGGTATGGATCCAGGCATTGGTGATACAAGAATCAAAACAGAAAACATTCCCCATCCTCATTTATCTGTATTCTAAGAGAGGAGACAGATAATAAACAAGATAATTAAAGGAAGTCTACACTACGCCCAAAGTTAGCAAGAGCTATGGGATAACAATAACACAGAGGGAGTGTGGTAGGGATAGAGAGAATCAGATCAAGTTTAAAATGCTGCGTTTCCCCTCCGCCAAGGCATCACTGAGAAGGTGCATTTTAAAGGTATGAACCAAGTAAATGTCAGAGACAAAAGCACTTGAGAAAAAGGGGCGAGCAGGCGCGAAAGCCCTGAGATGGACCGTGCCTGGCAAAGCGTGAGGAGCACGGAAGCAGCCAGCGCATCTGAAGGGAAGGAGGTGGGGTCTCGCGAGGTGGGGTCTGGAAGGAGAGGGGCCAGGAGAGGGAGAGCACGGCTGTCTCTTAGATCCTCGGAAAGGCAGGGTATGTGTCTGGTTCAGGAATCATGATTTGAAAGACTATTATCTGAGTGAGTGTTAGTCTCCTGTAGACGTGCTTCACGTTAATCATGTTTCTGTTAAAGGATGGTTCTAAGAAAAATTCTCCAGGTTTCGTTGATCAGGACAAAATATAATGGAGTAGTTGCCTTCTTTGCTCTGACCTCTATACCCTTATGAGCGTGGCCTAAGCTCGCACCAGACTTTCAGCGTCTGGGTCAAGTGATTTACTTTAATTGAGCTTATAGTCAACAAGTTTGCTCTGTGTCTTCTTTATGCATTTCTCTCTGTCTGAAATACTTTTGCCTCTTTCCGTCCTTCACTTGGCAGCTTTCTTCTCGTCTATTTCCATTGCTCTGATGTCATTTTTGAGGAAGCCTCCTACCCACCCTTCTCCAAGACCAGTTAGGTGTCCCTCCTTCCCGCTCCCACACCCGCAGCCTGCGAAGTTGCTTTCCCAGCACTTAAACAGCTACCTTAAAATGACCTGACTGTCACAGCAGACTGCAAACCCCTTGAGATAAGGGTTTAGCATGTTCAAGCATACTCGTACCTAACCGTCTCAGCATAGGTATTTAATATTGAATGGATCAAAACCTTTATGCTTTAGTTCAAGTATGGGACTTCACGTTTCTCCCTTCCAAATAGTATGGCATTACAGTGTTTTTCTTAAACACAATGCATTACCAGCATAAGTCATATTTCTTAGAAGTGACTTGAGGTAGTGGTTAAATGCAGAGTTCTGAAACTACTTCTGCCACTTATTGGCTGCATAACCTGGGCTTCTGTTTTTTTTTTTTTTTTAATTCTATGAAATGAAGCTAATAATAATATCTACCTTCTAAGGTGTGTAGATAAAATGAATTAATATTGTAAAGTGCTTACAATAATTTCTGGCATACTTGAATTGCTATGTAAGGACTTGTTAAAACTTTTTATTATCTCTGATTAAAGTGTATGTCTTTGCTCCCCAGAGTGGTTAGTCATGGTTGATTGTAGTTAGAGGGAAAAAATCAGAATGGCAGAGTGGGAGAGCACTGGACTGAGTCAGGAGGTGTACATTCTTTATTCTGATGCTAACAGGAAACTCTTAGGCATTGAAAAAAATTAGTGGTAGAGCACTTGCCTAGCATGTTCCGAGGGAGAGGGAGAGGGAGAGGGAGAGGGAGAGAGTTTAGGCAATTTAAAAAAGTCTTTACTTCAAGGATGATCCTACTGTTCAAAAAGACAAGGATTTCAACGGTGTAAGAACGTGCGTGTGTGTGTTTGTGTGTGTGTAAAACAAAGTGAATACTGGGATAACAGACAAAATAAAGAGTCTCTTCAGTGCTTGATGTCTCTAAAGATTAAAACAGAAAGGAAGGAGGAGGTAGAGGCCAGGCTCTGGAGGAGATGCTGGCACAGGAGAGCTTGTTTGCTGGCCAGAGAAGATGCCAGGTAGGCAGAAGAGGGTATTAGAAGTTCATATGTTGGGTTTTATGGGGAGGAAATAGAAAATATCTGTGTACACCTTGGGGGGGGTGTCTGTATTTCAAGTTACAATGTCTGTCAATCGTATGGTAAGAAAGTGTGTCAGAGGTGAAAGGCAGATGATATTTTTTGATACATGAAAAGGTACTGCTACCTGTGGCATCCACCCTGACCCTTAAAGTTAGAATATCCATCCACATTCCAGATACATCCAGAAAAGTAGGACAATTTTGACTAGAGCTAGTAGTGCTTGTTTTATTGAGCTGAGGGGTCAATGTTTGGCCTTTAGTCACCAAGTACAATATTAGAATGGGGCTCCCACACCAATACTTGGGATTGAACCCAGGGCCTTTACACTGAGCTACATCCCCAGCCCTTTTTTAATTTTTTGAGATAGGGTCTTACTTAGTCACTAAGTTGCCCAGGCTGGGCTTGAATTTGTGATTCTTTTGCCTCAGCCTCCCAGTGGTCTGGGATTACAGTGGGCATCACCATGCCTTGCTAGCATGGGGCTTTTTGATAGACTCTTCTACTCTTTTTTTTATTTTTTATTTTGTGGGTACCGGGGGTCGACCTCAGGACCTCGCATGCCAGCAGGCGCCCGTGCCGCTGAGCAATATCACTGGCCCTTTTTTCGTATGTGGGTTCCGGGAGTCGAACTCAGGCCCTTGCGCTTGCCAGGCAGGTGCTTATGCCGCTGAGCCATCTCACCGGCCCAGACTCTTCTACTCTTACAGAGCTGGGTTTCTGTTGTTGCTTTTATGCATGCACCAAAACATATAAAGATGAGAGGAAATACTTGTATAGGAAGGCGTAGAGTAGGAGAGAGAGGGAAGAAAACAGACCCCACCAGGCGGTGCAGAACTGAACACCAGGTGCTATTTTCCAGGCTGGGCCACCTCCTTTCGGTTCCCTTCTCTTCCTTCCAGGATACCCTTACCTTATCCCCAGTTCCTTGATGTTTCCTACAGACTGAGTTGTGGAGGGGGTACCAGTGCCAGTGAAACCCACGACACAGTGCTTCCCACTGGTGTCTCTGGTGCAAAGAGGAGGCTGGGATTCCAGTCTTGATAAGGAAGAAAAGTAAAAGGCTGGTGGAGTTTTATTTGAAGAATAAACTCACATTTTTAAAAAGTCGATTTTTAGTTTTGAGGGGACTGCGGTTTCTAGCAGACTAATAAGCCAGAGGTTCAGTTACAGATAAGGAAGATAAAGGCCCAGGAAGGGGAGTAAGAACAGACCAACACCACACATGGCCTGATGGCATATCCCAAAAATCACAGCGCCACTGTAACTTCTCCCTGCGGCAGTCCGGCTGGATCCTAGAAGCTGGAAGCTGCAGCTGGAAGCAGAGTTTAAGGGTCAAGACTAGAAGCATTCCAGGCCCACACTCCATTCTTTTTTAATGGGTATCTTGAAATATGTTGTTTAAAACTTTTCCATTTCCTCCTTTTCTTTTCCTTATTTGGCTAATTTGCCACCGGCACTATGGGACAGGGGAGGCTGTTTTTTTGACTGAGTTTTGGGAGGACAGCCTCTCCTGTTTGATCAATCTGTGTGGACTTCCGGCAGGAAACAGCATTCAGGGAAAGTTCTGAATGAAAGGAAGATGCGGTTGAGCCAGTGGAAACAGGAAGTCATTGCCTGTGTCTTACACAGGGTGGAGGAAAGTAAGAGGCAGAGAGAAAACTCACTTCACTAGAGTGGGAGGAACAGGAGAGAGTGAAGTGGGAGAAAAAGGAGGGTGAGGAGAACTCAGGAGCAGAGAGAGAGGCAAGCACCCCGCTCTCCAAGACCTGGAACGTCCTGGTGGGGCCTCTGCGTCTGAAGAGGACGGTGGCACAGCATGTGGAGGAGCAGTCAGTCAAAGCTGTAGTGGACTGTTGCCTAAACTACTTCATGATACAGTGGTATCCTATTCTAAAAGTGCTCTATTTAAATTAGTACACATTTTCTATATATTGTGAACATATCTAAATTATAAAACAGAGAGGGAGAGAGAAATTGAGGGAAAAGAAAACAAATGTGGCCAGAATGCAACAATCAGATAAGGGTATGTGACTGTTCAATGTGTCCTTCTTGTAACTCTTCTGTAAGTTTAGAATTTTTCTAAATAAACATTTTTTTTGTCTTTTTGAGACAGGGTCTCACTATGCAGTTCAGGCGGCCTTGAACTCACTTTGTGGCCCAGGCTGGCCTTGAACTTGCAGCAATCCTTCTGCCTCAGCCTCCTGAGTGCTAGGATTATAAGTGTGTGCCACCAGGCCAGAATAAAAATTTGAACTATACAGGGCAAGATTTTTTTTAACTACTTAGGGTTGGGTGGATCATTACAGGTACATGTATATTTAAGGATATTATAAATTTGTTCTCTACAATGTACTATAGTGATGACTAATATGTTATGATGAGAGTGATTTCTCATATGTTTATATAGTCTCAGATTCTGATAAGTTTATCAGATTCTGATAAATTCAATCATGACAGAGTTTTATATGATTTGGACCAACATTTCTTTACAAGGCAAAAGTATTTCTTAACTTTTAGTTTCTGTTAGTGTGTATTCATTCAATAAGCATTTCTTGAGTGCCTATTATATACAAGGTGTATACTATTACGTGTTGTGATGAATATAGATAAGCATCTGATATACATTGTGCTCATAATTATTCTTATAGTTTTGTATAAATTTAAAACCTTTCATATAAAAACTTTAACATAATAATCATTGTGGGGGCCAGGCATGGTGGCTCATGCCTTTAATCCCAGAACTTGGGAGGCTGAGGCAGGAGGATTGCTGCAAGTTTGAGGCCAGCCTGTTCTACATAATGAGTTCAAGGCCAGCCTGAACTACAGAGTGACATACTGTCTCAAAAAAAAAAAAAGAATCCTTGTGGGGTTTTGTTTATTTTTCAGTACAGAAGATTGAACCTAGGGCTTTGTATATGCTAGGCAAATGCTCTACTGATCTACATCCCCAGCCCTCTTTTTTTTTTTTTTTTTTTTTTTTTTTTTTTTGTGGGTACCGGGGGGTCGACCTCAGGACCTCGCGCGCCAGCAGGCGCCCGTGCCGCTGAGCGATATCACCGGCCCCCTTTTTCGTATGTGGGTTCCGGGAGTCGAACTCGGGCCCTCGCGCTTGCCAGGCAGGCGCTTAAGCCGCTGAGCCATCTCACCGGCCCTCTTTTTTTTTTTTTTTTTAATTTTGCTTTAAGATAGGGAACAGGGTCTTGCTAAGTTGCTCAGGTTGACCTCAAACTTGTGATCCTCCTGCCTCAGTCTCCCATATAGCTAGGATTACAGGAATGCAGCACCATGTCCGGCTTTGAAAATTACTTTTTTTGTTAAGTCTCCAAGGAGGACTTAACAAACATTATTTCTTGTTGTGGGGCAACTGACGTTAGTATTTCTCTTGAATTTGCTCCATCCTGTTGTGGAGGGGAAATTAGGGGTAGATTCTATTCCCGCTTCTGTGTCTGTGGGTCAACTGGGGCCTGGCCGTGTAGCCTGGGCCTGGGTGGGCAGCTTCATTTCAGGCTGCTGTGGCTGGAGAACAGATATGGTAACTGTGACTCTGCTTCATGTATCTCTCAGGAGGGCGTTTTTCTCAGGTGATGGCACAGGCGCAGGAGGACAAAGAGAAGTATGTGAAGCCTTATAAAGCCTAGGCTAGGAACTCATAGGCTGTCACTTCTGCTATATGTCATTGGCCAGCCAAAGTCACATGGCTAAACCTAAGGTTATAGTGCAGAGGGACAAACACTGGGCCCACAGTGAGGTATTGGCAGGGGTATAGATAGGTAGGAGTAACAATCTGATGCAATCTATGGCAGATGCCTTGTGGTTTTATCATGCTTTGTCTATTACATTTTTTATGAGAAAATTTCAATTTTTCAGACCTATTAAACTTATGATAAAAACTTAAAATAATAGCTGCATATGGAAGAATATCACTACTTGTCTCTATGCCCACTTTCTGATACCGGGCAAGAAAGCATGAGGTGAAAGGTAGAGAGTTGAGGAGGCTCTAATGCAAATGCCCACTTAGTCTTCAGGCTTACTTGAGGCTGGCTGTAGGCTACAAGTTCTGTTGATATTTTAGACCTCCAGTTCCTGCACTTTCTTCCTTTCAGTGGCAACCAGCTCTCTTAAAATCCTGACATCTTCATGCTCTTTTTTCCTCCCTATCAAAACCTGTTCTGCGGAAAGGATGTGGCAAACTCATTTATAGTGAGGCATGAGTTACTGATCAGGATTAAAACCTAACTTCCTTTAGGAGCATTTTGCATTTGAACATGAGAAAGAAGAACTAATGACTCTAAAATAGAGAGAATTGACACAGCCAAGGGTAGAGTGGAGAAGCAAAGGTGCTGGGGGTCCAAGGAACAAGGGACCTCAAAATTACATTCCATAGGACATTACACTTTTCTTAGACAAGTTGCCAGCATGGGCTTTTGGATAAGGGCAGAGTTGCAGGAATAATCGGGGATGTATGTTAACGTAATTAAGACATTGAATTGTGTACTTAACATAGATAATATTAACATAGATGTTCTACTAAATAAAATGTGATTCTTATACCAGAACTTATGGGACACGATGAAAGCAATGAAGTTCTAAGAGGGAAGCTTCTAGCTATGAATGCCCACATCAGAAAAACAGAGCGAGCCTAAATTAATAATTTAATGTTGTACCTCTAGGTCATAGAAAAACAAAAGCAATCCGAATTCAAAACTAGTACAAGGAAGGAAAGTACAAAAATCAGAACGTAAATTAATGAAATTGAGGCAAAAATTATAAAGAATCAATGAATCAAAGAGCTGGTTCTTTGAAAGGATAAACAAAATAAATAAACCATTAGCCAATCATACAAAAAAAAAAAGATCCACATCTATACAATTAGAAATGAAAATAGACACCGCCTAAATCCAGAAGATTATTAGTAACTATTTTGAAAACCTATACTCCAATAAATTGGAGACTCAAGAAGGAATGGATAGGCTTTTAGATGCATATGAATTACCAAAACTAAACCAAGAAGATATAAAAACCCTGAATAATCCAGTAACAGGCAATAAAGTGGAAGCAGTAATAAAACACTTACCAACTAAGAAAAGCCCAAGACCTTATGGATTCACTGCTGAATTCTACAAGAACTTCTGGGAAGATCTAACACCAATACTGCCCAGACTCTTTAATGAAATTGAAAGGGAAGGATTACTTCCAAAGTCATTCCTTGAAGCTAGCATTACATGGATTGCTGAACCAAACAAGGACCCAACCAAGAAAGAAACAGGCCAACCTCTTTAATAAACATAGATATAAGAGTCCTCAAGATACTAGCAAACAGAATGCAACAAATCATCAAAAAGATCATATATCATGATCAAGTAGGCTTCATCCCAAGGATGCAAGGATAGTTCAACATATGCAAATCAATAAATATAATATAACACATAAGTGGAAGCAAGGACAAAAGTGATCACTCAATAGATGCAAAAAAAGGTCTTTGACAAAATCTAACATCCACTCATGATAAAAACCCTGCAAAAATTGATATAAGAGGACCCTATCACAATCTGATAAAAGCTATTTATGACAAACCTACTGCCAACATCATATTAAGTGGGGAAAAGCTGGAAGCTTTCCCTCTAAAATCAGGAACAAGGATATCTACTAACACTACTCCTATTCAATATACTCGAAACATTAGACAGAGCAATCAGGTAAAAGAAAGAAGTAAAAGGGATATATATATAGGAAAGAAGACAAATTATCATTATTTGCAGATGACATGATCCTCTATATAGAAGACTAAAAAAAAATTCTACCAAAAGACTCCTAGAAAATAACCAAATTCAGTAATGTAGCAGGATACAAAATCAACACACAGAAATCAATAGCATTCCATACACCAACAAAGAACTCACCGAAAAAGAAATTAGGAAAATAATACCATTCACAACAGTATTAAGAAAAATTTAAATACTTAGATATTAACCTAACCAAGGAAGTGAAAGACCTCTACAATGAAAACTATAGTACTCTGAAAAAGGAGCTCAGAAAGGACATGAGAAAATGGAATGATATCCCGTGTTCCTTGATAGGCAGAACCAATTTTTTTTATTATCATTGTATTGTTATTTTTTTAATTTTTAAAATTTTTTTAAAGATAACAAGTAAACATTCTCATGTATTAACAAACTCAAGAATTAGAGAATGTACAAATACCTTTTGGAGAAAAATATTACTTAGTATAAGATTAAGCCATGTAAAAGCTAGGTAAAAATAGAAGACTAAGGAATGGAATAGTCACAGTGAAATTGCATTTTCATACTAGGGAGACAATATGATATTTACAAATGTGCATCCAGTTTATTTCGCTTGTGAGTATTTTCTCGAGTTGCATCTTTTACCTATAAAAGTTTCCAGTTTATCTTTCTTTATGGCTGAGTAGTACTCCATTGTATGAAAATACCACATCTTTCTTATCCATTCCTCGGTTAATGGGCATTTGGGTTGTTTCCACGATCTAGCTATTACAAATTGTGTTGCTATAAACATGGGTGCACATATATTGCTGTGGTACGATGTTTTTAATTCTTCTGGGAAGATACCCAGAAAGGGAATAGGTGGGTCAAATGGGACCTCCAATCCTAGTTTTTTGAGGAATCTCCACACTGAGTTCCACAGTGGCTGTACCAGTCGACACTCCCACCAACAGTGGAGAAGGATTCCTTTTTCCCCACAGCCCCTCCAGCATTTGTTATTAGTTGATTTCTTGATAATAGCCACTCTTTCTGTGGTGAGATGGTATCTCAGTGTTGTTTTAATTTGCATCTCTTGCATGACTAGTGATGTTGCACATTTTTTCATATATTTATTTGCCATTTGTATTTCTTCATCTGAGAAGTGTTTATTCATCTCAGATGCCCATTTTTGGACTGGGTCTTTAAATTTGGGAGGTCTGATTTTTTTGAGTTCTTTGTATGTTCTTGATTGTAATCCTTTGTCTGAGGAATAGCTGGCAAACATTTTTTCCCAGGTTGTGGGTTGTCTCTTCACTCTGTTGGTGGTTTCTCTTGCTGTGCAAAAGCTTTTTAATAAAATGAGATCCCAGTTGTTGATTCTTTGTGATATCTCCTGTGCCATTGGGGTTTTATTCATTAAGTCTTTGCCTACACCAATGTCTTCAAGAGTTTTACCTATTCTATTTTTCAGGAGATTTAATGTTTCTGTTTTAATATTTAGTTCTTTGATCCATTTTGAATTTAGTTTAGTGCATGGTGAAAGATATGGGTCTAATTTTAATCTTCGGCATGTGTAGAGCCAATTTTTCCAGCACCATTTATTGAAGAGGCTATCTTTCTTCCAGTGAATGTGTTTGGCACCTTTGTCAAAGATAAGGTGGCTTAGTATGTCTGGAGTTGTTTCTGCATCTTCTAATCTGTTTCATTGATCTTCGGGTCTGTTTTTTTTGCCAATACCACACAGTTTTTATCACAGTAGCTTTATAGTATAATTTCAAATCAGGGATTGTGATGCCCCCTGCCTTGCTTTTGTTGCCCAGAATTGCCTTTGCTATTCTAGATCTCTTCTGGTTCCAGATGAATTTTAGGATTGTTTTCTCTAATTCTGTGAGATATGTTATTGGAATTTTGATCGGAATTGCATTAAATCTGTATAACAATTTTGGAAGTATGGCCATTTTCACTATGTTGGGGCAAAACCAATATTGTCAAAATGACCATACTTCCAAAACTGATATACAGTTCACACAATCCCAATCAAAGTACCAACAGCATTCCTCAGAGTACTAGAGAAAACTATCCTAAAATTCATGTGGAACCTGAAGAGACCCAGAAGAGCAAAAACAGTTATGGGCAACAAGAGCAAAACAGGAGGTATAACAATCCTAGAATTCAAGCTGTATTACAAAACTATAGTGATTAAAAATAGCATGGCACCGGCACAAAAACAGACATGTGGATCTTTGGAACAGAATAGAGGATGCAGAAACAACCTCAGCCACATTCAGCTATCTGATCTTTGACAAAGGGGTCCATAACATATGCTGGAGGAAAGATAACATCTTTAACAAATGGTGCCGGGAAAACTAGTACATACATGTAGAAAATTGGATCTAGACTCATAGCTTTTATCATGTACTAAACTAAAATCAAAATGGATCAAAGTTCTAAACGTTAAAACAGGAACACAATCTACTGGAGGATAAAATAGGTAAAACTCTTACAGACATAGACATAAACAAGGACTCTCTGAACAGAACCCAGTTGCACAAGAAATCATACCAAGAATCAACAAATGGGGTTGTATCATTAAAAAATCTTCTGCACCACAAAGGAAACAACCAACAGAGTGAAGAGACAACCTGCAGAATGGGAAAAAAAATTTGCCAGCTATTCTTTGAGCAGAGGACTAATATCTAGAATATATAAAAACTCAGAAAATTTAGAACCTCCCCAAAATAAAAGACCCAACCAAAAAATGGGCAACTGAAATGAACTGACATGTTTCAGAACAAGATGTAAAAATGGCCAGTAAATACCTTAAAAATGTTCAACATCTCTGGCCATTAGGGAAATGCAAATGAAAACAACACTGAGATTCCATCTTACTCCGGAAAGAATAGTTATAATCAAGAAATAAAATAATAAATGCTAGCGAGGCTTGAGGGGAAAAGGAACCCTTCTTCATTGTAGGTAGAAATGTAAACTATGCCCGGTGAGATGGCTCAGCGGCATAAGCGCCTGCCTTGCAAGCGCGAGGGCCCGAGTTCGACTCCCGGAACCCACATACGAAAAAAAAAAAAGGGGCCGGTGATATCGCTCAGCGGCACGGGTGCCTGTTGGCGCGCGAGGTCCTGAGGTCGACCCCCCCGTTACCCACAAAAAAAAAAAAAAAAAGAAATGTAAACTAGTACAACCACTATGAAATCAGTATGGAGATTCTTCAAAAAACTAAAACTAGAAATTCCATTCAGCTCAGGTATTCCTCTTCTAGGTATCTTTCTGAAAGAGTTAAAAGACATCATATTACAATGATACATGCATACCTATGTTTATACCAGCACAATTCATAATAGTTAAATCTTAGAAGTGGTCCATATGGCCATCAACAAATGAAAAGTTAAAGAAAATATGGTATTTATACACTGTGGAGTACTACTCTGCCATAAACAAGGGTAAACTTGAGTCATTTGCAAGAAAATGGATGTGCCTTGAGGTCATAATCTTAAGTGAAATAAGTCAGACACACAAGCTTACATACTACATGGTTTCTCTTATACAAGAAACCCAAAATATAAAGAACAAAATAAAAGATAATAGGAAATAGGGACATGGGTAGCTTGCAAAAAGGAAGGGGACCAAGAGATGGAGGGAGGGGGAAGGCAGAGAGGGGGAAGGGACTGAAAACAGAATTAAGATATGTTATGTACATGTATCAACCACCCATGAAAAATGTAATCATTATGTATTGCAAACATGTACCAATAAAAATGTTTTTTAAGTGTGTTTAATAAAATTTTATAGTGTAATGGTTCTCATTCTTGTAGTTACTGTACTTGAGAAGCAAGTGAATAAATATAGCAGGCATTAGCCAGGAACTTTCTGAACTGTGTCAAGGTTAATAATAAGTAAAATGTTATAAGTAGAGACAGGACAGCAGCAGCTGTGCAACATTCTTGGAAGCAAGGACTTTGATAGCATGAAGTCAGTGAGCTTGTTTTTGTTTCTTCACTACGTGAACAAAGAATTGTTATAAGGCAAACTACATTTACTTTATAAATTACGATCATTTTGCATGTAAAATCGAATGTCTGCAGCTGAGGAATCAGAGGCACTCAGAGCAATGTTTGAAGACACCGATCAAACCTACGAGAACGTCTTGGCTGAGATTCAGTCTTTCGAGCTGCCCATTGAGGTGACTTTAAGGTGGGATACTTTTATATTTCATTTTTCTCTTTAGTGGCTCTAAAGTAATCTTCTCCTTTCCTTTTATAGTTTTCTTTATAACAATAAAAAATTCGAAAAGCAGTTATAGTTCTGTGTATACTTTGTCTCAAAAACATTTTTTTTTTTTTTGTGGTTACCAGGGGGTCGACCTCAGGACCTCGCGCGCCAACAGGCACCCGTGCCGCTGAGCGATATCACCGGCCCCTTTTTCGTATGTGGGTTCCGGGAGTCGAACTCGGGACCTTGCGCCTGCCGGGCAGGCGCTTAAGCCACTGAGCCATCTCACCGGCCCTCAAAATTTTATCTTTAGAGAAATTACAAGAAATAATTTACCTTTTGATATTGTTTGTTTCCTAATTACAAGTTTATAAGTGTCTTTCAAGTGACCAAAAATGACTCCATGCCATCTCCCAATAGATATTCCATCTCCATCTATATGAGTTTTCAACTGTTTTCTCTAAAATGTCTTTCAGTGGAAAACACCCAGAAAAAGTTGACATCAATGAAACCAATTTATATTTGGGTGAATATGAGTTGTAGAAAAAAAATGTAGAATGTTTGTATTGTATTGTTGTTGGTGTCTTGGATATATGATGATATCTCAGATGTGTATTTATTTACATATAAGATTTTAAAATAGCTTCTTTGGTAATATGAGAATTAATTTGCACAGTTCAATAACAATTAAAATGAAAGACTATGTGTCTTTGTGTTTAAAGGGCAACTATTGAAATTCACTTCTCTCTGATTGTGCACTTGTATCTAACCCTTATCAGTGTGGAAACAAGATGTCAGTCATGGCATAAGATAGCAACAGTCAATAAATATTTGTTGACTAATATTTATAGACTAAGTGGAAGCATTTTTTTTATTTGTTTGTTTGTTTTTCAGTGTTGTGTCTTCATTGTAAAAAATGTCCTGGGGCCAAGTTCTTTGAAATTCACATCAGTTCAAACCTGAATAATTTTTCCTTATATTTTTGAAGTTTATTTTGCACTAAACATAGTTCGAATCTATTTAAAGGGTTTAGTATAGTGTTGGGGCCATAGAAAACTATTTTTATTGATTGATTCTTGTCTTATCAATATAGAGTTGCTCTTGTAAAATAATTACAATTCTGTCAGAACTGTTCCATGCCAAAGCCTTCATCTTTTATGAACATTACAAACATTTTGTGAAAACTGCAGGTAATTTTTATCCTATTCAATAGCTAGAAGAAACCACTGCATTTTTAGACATGGGAAACCCAACGGTTTTCTCCTTGTGGAATATCTTCTAGAACTTGTGCATTTGCCTGCTGGCTAGGTCAGCAGTCTAAAAGGAAACAAGAGAGGGAGTAAAACATCCTAGATGTTTTAGTTACTGTGGCCTCTGTGGCCATTGCTGTTCAGAGCTGTTGGCCCTTGACCCCTGACTCTCTCCTCTTCTCCCCTGGTCTCACAGCCCTGGCCCAAATCTACAGACTTCATCCATTCTAAAACTAGCCCCTCAGCTAGTCTTGCTCTGGTGCTAGCCCTGAATTCCTACCTTGCTTGTTGGATCTTTTCTACAGTGTATTCTTAGAACAAACATCCCCAGTACCAATCTTATTCCTAGACGTCCTAAAGAAAACATCTTTCTCCTCTGACAGCCCCAGTATTTTTCCAGCATCATCCTCAAGAGTGAAGCCTGCACAGATGTGTTCTCCAGGTGCAGCCCAGTCACCAACCCAGTCGTCTCAAAATGCCCACTGATGGCTTTATGTCTGGGGTATTAAACATGGCGAGAGCCTTGTTTAGGCTATAGTTTAGGTTAAAGGCTATAGTTAAACATGTCAGTGTTATTTTGGGGAGTAGAGTGAAGCCACAGGAACCCTAAAAGCCTTTATTTGGAACAATATCGGACAAGATTAGTTTTCCTAAACTGTTCCTTTAATAATTTGATTAGATGAACATTTAGACTGGCATTTGGTGCCTTTCTACACATATCTGTGCATGTCATTGAGTTTACAATGTATTTGCTGTTATAGGATCCATCATGTGGCCAAATTTGGGGTTGGAAAATAAAGATAGGACCTCTGTGTTTTGGTTAAACTGGACCAGTGATAGTGACCTTTTAGAGCTTTCAGTGATACAAACAGCTTGCTGTGGCATGTGTGCCACAGGTTCGCCACCACTTAACTGGACTATTTACAATATGACAATATGTTCCAAGATTTTTTTCCTTCTGGTGTTCATGGCTCCTTTCCCTTATTATTTGCTGGCCAAAATCTAACCCACCTTGCAAGCCCGGTTCAAATACTTTTCTTCTACAAGGCCTCACCTGATCCCCCCAACCAGATATGAACATTCCACCTGTTGAAGTCCCAAAGAATCCATGCATGTGTGTGTTATAACCATTTCCAGGTTAGATTCCTGAGGGCATGGCCTGTGGCTTCCTTATGTTTTAGTATCCTCTGCAGAAGTTTCCACAGCGCCTGGCACAAAGAAGCTAGACAAATACTTGTTGAACTAATTCGTATGAGTTTACGAGTTAATGATGATCTTGTGAGGCAAAGGAAAGGAGGAAGACAAAATGCTGTCATCAGCAAAGAAGAGGAGGAAGTGAAAGTACTTTAGAATCACAAGCTCTAAAGGCAGAGAGTGTGGAAAGGGGATTTGGCTGGAGGCAGATTCCTTGTGGAGTGCCAAGGCCATACTATGAGGCTCTAGAATGGACATCGAGGGAAAGTTAGGACCCTGAGACAGTGAGCTGGGCATGCAAGAGAAATCCATTCCTAGGGAAACCTAGCCCCTGGGAATTGAGGCAGAGAGACTACCTGGGACTTTCCTACTCACTTTACATTGTTCCAGGAGAAAGGCTGTGCTTTGGCAAACATATTCTGTTATAAAACCCTAAACTCATCAGCATCTCCTCCCTGGCCACCTTTTACTTCAGGTAGGACTTGAGGTGCCCTGTTCAAGTAAGTGTTCAGATCACGGTCAGGTGGAATTAGCTTCTCTAACAAGGTGAACTCAGACAGCTTAGTGACACAGGTGGTTTTTCCAATGTCACTTAACGAGGACTCAATTGCTTTTCTTTCAGAGCAGGCAAACCTTCCTGGCACACTCCGTATCCCCCCATCATCTGGGAGAATGGGTCCCCCTAACTGAGGAATTGTGAGTGAGTCACTGGTTCTAGGAGTCGTGTCGGTGGGGATCACCAATGACCTGTAGTCTCTTTCACCCCACCCACCCTGTACTCCTTCCGCCTCCTGATTCCATATCTGACTGCTCCCGGAGCAAGTTCCCCAGGTGGTCTCGCCCAGTGATGGCAAACTTTTAGGGACAGACTGCCCAAACTGCAACACAAAGCCCACTTACTTACTGCAAAGTGCCAACACTGCAATTGAACCTGAATGCTAGGTTGCTGGGGCCATGGTGGGGCGACTTGGCTCACGTGCTGACAGAGAGGGCTCTGTGTGCCCGCTGCAGCATGTGTGTCATAAATTCGCCACCACTGGTCTAGCCTGTGTTCCACCTGACTCCTCCAATGGGCCAATGGGCTTTTGGCCTCCATTTTGGAACAGTGGACGAGAATCAGATGATTCTGAGATCCTGTGTTGGTTTTCATTCCCCGTGGAAATATGGTACCATTGCCTATAGTATTAAGTTTGAAAGTGAGATCCTTTCAGGGAAAAGCTGAGCTGAAACTACGCTTTTCCCATGGTTCATGTGTGTTGTCAACGAAACAGCCATTAAAACCTTCTCAGACAGCTATGCAAATTGAATTGGGAGATAACATTTCAGGGTAGAAAAGTGAAATTTGGTTTTGGCCATTTGTATAGGTGATTGGATTTAAGAGAAAAGAGAGAAATGTAAAGAAAAACCTGCTATTCCTGTTTGTTTTGTCTGAGCATGGATTAGCTTTGGGCACTCAAAATCAAAATTGTCCAGCTGGTAGAAACCAGGAGGGTGAGACTCACCACCCAGTGGGATCTGGAATTAGTTTTGCTGCCCTAATCCCTTTGCCCTGGGCATCCCCGTTTTCAATGTGTTGTAACTATATGCTAATTTCCACTACGTGTTCTCATTCTGTGTAAGTATCTTGATTTTCACTCCAGCCCCTTTATTTGGTGGTTCCTCCCCCATCCAGGGGATGTGCTCATTCCCAGAGACTTAATAGCTGTCTGGACCCACGCTAATGGAAACTGAGTGCTATCGGTTTTACTCAGCATTAGGGAACTGCCATGAACAAGGAAGCTCAATAGATTTAAACTAGCATATAACTTCGGATGTGCTGAGAATAGTTGCCCGAATCTTCACAGTGAGGATGATTCTGATAAACTAATGATAGCAGCTATGGTCTTAGGATGAGGTGGTAGCAGTGTTTAAAACCTTTCTATTTTTTTTATTTTTTTATTTTTTTTATTTATTTTTTTTTTGTGGGTACCGGGGGGACAACCTCAGGACCTCGCGTGCCAACAGGCACCCGTGCCACTGAGCGATATCACCGGCCCCTTTTTCGTATGTGGGTTCCGGGAGTCGAACTCGGGCCCTCGCACTTGCAAGGCAGGCGCTTATGCCGCTGAGCCATCTCACCGGCCCTAAAACCTTTCTTTACCACATTTACACTAGGACTTCCCGCTGCTAGGCCTTACCTATGGATACTGACTCAGAAGGGGATGTAGCCTGGGCTCATATGCCTCTCCGGGTCCTGCAGGTATTGTCAGCCCCTTAGAGCAGGCCCAGAAAATAGGTCTGGATTGATTTGGTCTGGAGGTCACAGTGTGCCTTGTTGCTATAGCTGAGCTAACTGATAAGAAAATTATAGACACATTGTAGGGCACTGCAAAGTTAGGGGGAGGTGGAGCGGGGTGGTGATCCAGAAGAGGGCCTGCAGAGGGCTGGGAAAAAATAGGAGGAAAAGGGAATTGTACAAGATGACGTACCAGAAGAAATTTTTGTAATTGTTTTATGATAACATAATTGTTTCACACTTGTATTCACAGACTCTCTCGGGCTCTTTTCCAAAGGCTGACCGTGAAGTTTTACCAGTTTAAGAGCAAACAGGATATTGTATTTCTTTGACTTTAATGTTTTTAGGAGGGACAATAACAGGCTTTTAGAAAAGGAGAGAAAATATTGAAAACAAAATAAAACTATGTATACTATAAACTCTTAGAATGGCAGACTCAGTTTTTTAACTAAATTCAACTGTAGATATTCCAAAATGATGTACTGTATCTTCTTCTATTAAGTATACTAATATTAAAGATTTAAATTGTAATCTAGACCAGACACTTACCAGTTATGTGGTTTTGAGCTTTAGTTTCTGAAACTCTAAAATGGAGAGTATAATAAAACTTGTTTCAAATGGTTAGAGTATATGAAATGCTTAGCACAATGCCTGCTTGGCACATAATAAGTGCTTAATAAATATTAACTGTTACTATTATTGTCTAATTTACATCTGGTGTACATATTCCAACATAATTTAATATGTGTATATATTATACTTATTTTTGCACAGTACTAGGTTTTGAACCCAGGCACTCACACATGTTAGCTAAATGCTCTGCCACTGAGCTACATCCTCAACCCTTTTTATTTTGAGATAGTATTTTGCTGGGCTGACCTTCAACTTGCAATTCTCCTGCCTCAGCTTCCCAAGGAACTGAGAATACAGGTGTGTAGCACTGCAGTTGGCTTATTTTTAACATATACTTTAGAGTTTTGAAGTAAATAAGCATTTACAACATCGTTAAATTCTGAGCAGACAGGAAATACAAAGTCATATGAATTTTTAAAAAGGATTTTATAGTTTTTACTTTAAAATTTTAGTCATGACACAGGGTACAAAAGCTCACTAACTTATAAAGTTGAATACAAAAGCAAAAGTAGAGATCTGAGAGATAGTTATACATACAACTTGAATATCAGCTTCTAATTAAACTGATTGACCAAAATCAATCCTTTTAAATAGCTCATTATCAGATTCAGACAGACAGCAAACATATTTGGCTTTCTTTCCTTTTTTTTTCCCCTAAGAATCAGTCCCCCTGAAGTTTGAGTATTTAAAAGGAATAGCTTCTCAGATAAGACAAGGAGTAAATTTATACCTTCAGGGCACAGAGAAACACTAAAGTTTCACTAAGGAGGAGTTTTGCAGGGACACATATTTGCCGTTTTTTTTTTTTTAGTTTTTTGAGACAGGATCTTGCTATGTAGCCCAGGCTGGCCTTGAATTCATGGGGATCCTCCTGCCTCAGCCTACCCATGCTGGGATTACAGGTGTGCACTACCACACCCTGCTCTATTTGCCTATTATATGTCTAGGGTAATTACTACTTAGTTTTTTTCCCTTTTGTTTTTCTTTTCAAAAATATATTTTTATTTCTTATTGACACATAGTATTGTATATATTTATGAGTGTGATATTTCAATGCATGTATATTATATGAATGATCTGATTGGGATAAGTGGTGTATTTATCACCTCAGACATATTTGTGTTAGAAACACTCAAAATCCTCTAAAATTTTTTAAAAATTTAAATTGACAAATAATTTTACTTATTGGGTATAATGTGATGTTTTAGCTGGGTGTGGTGACTCACACCTGTAAGTTTGAGGCCAGCCCAGGCTACATAGTGAGTTCAAGGCCAGCCTGAACTAGTTAGCAAGGCCCTGTCTCAAAAAAATAAACAAAACAAAACAAAACCCAAACAAAAAACAATGCAATGTTTTGAAATATGTTTACATTGCAGAATAATAAATCAAGCTAATTACCATATCAATCACCTCACATATATTTTGCAACAAGAACATTTAAAACCTACTTTTAGCAATTTTGAAATATAAAATGGATTATTAATTATAGTCACCATTCTGTGCAGATTGCTAAAGCTTGTCTCCCCCGCCTCACGGAAACCTTGCACTATTTGATCAGCATTTCTTTCCATCTCCTCCAGCCTCTGCTAACCACTTTACTCCCTACTTCTTTGAGTTCAACATGTTTAGATTTCACATATATTTGAGATCATGTGGTTTTTGCCTGTAAATTTTATTCTGGTTACATAACATTCAGGGGAGTGAGGCACCCCTTTAAAAATCACATTCATGGCTGGGCGTGGTGGTGCACGCAGGTAATCCCAGCACTCAGGAGGCTGAGGCATGAGGATCGCTGCGAGTTCGAGGCCAGCCTGGGCTACATAGTGAACTCAAAGCCAGCCTGAACTACACAGCGAGATGTCTCAAAAAAAATCATATTCATGAATGTTTATATTTTATACCAATATAATACCATGACCTCATTTATCCTCCAGTGAGAGTGTATAGTGTTCTACATATTGTGGGTAGAAGATGGTGTCCAGGGAAACTGTTCAGAAATAAATGTAGGCCCAACTATGCCTGAAGCCTGCTGCACCGGGAGCACCAAGGAAAGCCTGGGGTCACTGATCAGAATGGGTTGTATAGTTGCCCAATTATTGCAGCGTATTAACTGATATGATTAGCTGTTCATTGCAACACTGGAGAAAACTTTGGGAACCAAGAGGGTGTTATGGCTTGTGTGTAGATGTCCCCCCAAAGCTTCATGTGGTCAAAGCTTGGGCTTTTCAGAGGTGGCTGGATCTAGAGTGTGTGATGCTGGGATTAAGGGTCTATAATTAGTAAATTAGTCCACTGGTTGGCATAGTTTTTGGTGGGATAATGTGAAAGCCTACCTGGGTGTGAGTGCTACCCACCTTAAGGGCAGGTAGCCAGGACAGAATATAAGGGACAGAAAGAGGGCTGCTGTGGTTGCTTGCTGCTTTGCTACTTTACTGCTTTGCTGCTTTGTTGGCTTCTGCCTACCCTGCTTTGCCATGGACTGTTCCTCCTCTGTGATGCCCCTTTGCCATGCCACCTTGTCTTGGAGCCAGCTGACTATGCACTGAAACATCTACAAAGTGTAAACCAAAATAAACTTTTCTCCTTTAACTTTGGGTGCTGAATATTTTGTCTCAGCAACAAGAAAAGTAACTAAGACACAGGGAGACAGTTTTGTTTATTTAGTGGTTAAGCAAATGGAACCAGAAGGACATGGGTTTGAATGCTGTTTTTACAACTACTATAAGAGCTGTTGCAAGGATTACTTGAATTAGGCATGAAATGTATTTGATGCAGTGCTTAATTCATAGCAAATGCTCATTCACTTATTCATTCAGTAAATTAATAATGGCTCACCAAAATGCGGCAGGCAGTGACCTAGGCAGTGTTGATATAGCAAGATCAAGACCTAGAAATTCCTTGCTCATGGGGAGCTTGTATTTTAGTGACAGGGGCCAGAAATACACACACAGAAAAGTGGTAATGAGTGCTATGAAGAATAGCAAAACAGAGTAAGGCATAGGCCCAAGGGATGTTATTTTACAGAGTGGCCTTGGAGTAAATGCCTGATATTTTATTTCATTACATTTAGTTACATTTCTAAACCTGTTTTTGCCAAGAGGAGAGAAAGAAAAGCAGGACAAGTGAGAGGTGAGGGAGAAAAGGGCCAAGGGCATTAAAGCTAAGAGGAGAAAGTGGGAACAGAAAGTGCACTGAACAGGATGAGGAGCAAAAAACCAACCACAAGGAGAAAGGAAGTAAGAGGAGAAGGGGCAATAATCTGTGTTGCAAGTTGGGAGGGAAAGTTTGAAGAAAAGACAGAGAATGGAAACTCAGGAAGAAGCCTTTTGCTTGTCTGCGGTGCTGGGGAGTGAACCCAGGCCCTTGTGCACACGAGGCCAGTGCTCTTCCACTGAGCTGCATCTCCAGCAACATTACTTTGAATTGTTTGGTGGATTGAACAATGGAGATGGCATGGCAGAAATGAAACCAAGGGCAATGGCATAGGTCATGCACCCATGACCCAAGCCTCTCTGTGAGCTTAGCACAGAACCTGTCGTACAGCAAATATTCAACAAAAATTGTTGTTGAATGAATAAAACCAGGGGCTACTTTTGAATTCCTCTGATGACTGGCCCATATTTCATGAAAGACTGATTTATTTGGCTTCGACTTCAAATTTCCTTCTATTGTTCTGCACTGCAGGGTCCAGATCTTTATGGAACAGCACATTCCTGGACATGCGTTTGCCACAGGAATCCAGCCAGCTCAGGCTGGGCTTTGTTTATTCTCTTGCACTTACAAAATGTGACCACTTTGTGTCACTGCACCAAAAAGGTGCCCCTGACTGGACCTCTAGAATGAGTAACTAGAATCCACTTGGAAGGGTTATTTTTCTACAGTCAATGTATAAAGGCGGCTTGCACTTTACATCTTGTTACAGTCCTATAAATATATATGAAGGGTTCTAAAACTCTTTAAGAAACATCTCAATGATTTTAATAGTCTTGAGGTGATAAAGATCAGAAATCTGCTATAGGGTTCCCAGGGCAGAGAAAGGAATCTTTTTGGAGAGATGTACCCCACCTCACAAGACATACTTTTTTAGAACATTAAGCTGACATGATATGTATTTGTACAGAGCTCATTCATTTAACAAATATTCACTGAGTACTTACTGTATGCAAGATCCTGGGCTGGGCAGTGAACAGTTCGTACCTCGTCCCTTGTCTGATCTAGGAGCATTCCCTGGAAGTGCAGGTAGACTCAGCGAGGTGTTTACTAGCACAATACGTGCCTCAAAGGATGGTACTGCCTTAGGAACAACAAAAAGACACTTTCCTTACACAAGTCTAATCTGAACACATGTTCCCCTTTCTTCCCCTGGAATAGCAGGAAACAAATTTCAGGCAGTTTTCATTCACTGAGTATTCAGAAATAATGAGGTTTGGGTGCAATGCACACTGATACACAGTTGTATTACTTTGTTAATGGATGGGGGAAAAGGACGTTTATGTTTCTGGTTTTTATCAAAGAAGCTAAATGCTGGGCTAGGTGGTTTACTGACAAATGCCTGGTAATCTAGACTCCAATGTTAATTGAGCTCTAAGCTAAACTATATATATATATATATATATATATATATATATATATATATATATACACACACACATATATATACTTTTTTTTTTAATGTGGGTACCGGGAGTTGAACTCAGGACCTTGCACTTGCCAGCAGGCGCTTGTGCCGCTGAGCAATATCACTGGCCCTTTTTTCGTATGTGGGTTCCGGGAGTTGAACTCGGGCCCTCGCGCTTGCCAGGCAGGCGCTTATGCCGCTGAGCCATCTCACTGGCCCCAGCATTCTGTAGCTTCCTTGTGAGGGAGTTTTCCCAAGATAGGTTATTAGTCTGTAGACAAAAGGCTTTCATTGTGGTTAAGTTGTTAATGACTAAGAGTTTTTTACAAGTCAAATTCTTACTTTGCTGGTTGGTTTCATACTGGACATGGGATGCAAATCCTACCTGGCCAGTCTTCCTGGTGTATTTTTCTTTTCCCAGGAGTTGTGAAAAGAGATATTGGATGAATTTCTGGGAGTCAATATTCACTGCTCCAAAATAAGTTAACACTCACGTGTAATCTGCCTGCGTACTCTACCGCCCTCCGACCTCTTCAGATCAGACAGATCATTTCTCTTTTGGATAAGCTTTTCTTCCTTTCATATTTATGTACAGTTGACTCTCAAGTTACAACTGGCCTGACTTATGAACAACTTAGGTTATGACCAGAATTTTAGTTTTAACTTATGACAAAAGTCTTGAGTTATGACCCGAATGCCAGCCGCCTGTGCTTCCAGATGGTCTCAGATACAGATTTAACCCTTAGTGAGTTCTGGAAGGAACATTACAACATCCTTTCCTGTATGGGTTAATTGAGAAATCCTGGGCTGATGTCTCTCTAAGGACACTGAGATCTGCCTGTGTACAGGAGGGAGACTTGGAAGGCTGTGCAGAGGAGCCTGAGCCTTCAGTTGACAACTTGAGTTACAACCAGCTCTCAGGAACGAATTGAGTTCGTAAGTCGAGGGTCCACTGCATTTCTCTATGTCCTTGAATCAACTCTACTGATAGTGGGCTGGTGATATAACTCAGTGATACAATGCTTACGTAGCATGCTAAAGGTCCTATATTTGATCACTAGCACTGCAAAAAAGAATGAATGAATCTATAAGTAGTTATTTAGGAGATTTAGCTTTAAATTCTTAGCAAAAAACCTTCAGATATTAATGGAGCTGTCAGAAGTCACAGACAGGGGACAGCAGAAGCTATTTCAGAAGGAGAAGTGGTAAACGGACTTTAGTCTATCTTGAATTATGGGGAAGATACTGCTGCTCCTGTTGAGGTAGCAGGTGTTGAAATAAGCCTGGTGAGAGGAGTGCCTAAGCAGCCTGGCTTCCCACAGCAGGACACCTGGGCTGGGTTTGGATAGGTGGTATCAGGATTGCAGAGAAGGGGGGAAGGTCTGGATGATGAATGCTGAGGAAAGAAATGCCCCAGCAGGAGACAGGAATGCCAAATAGGAAGCTGGCCTGTGTTACCTGCCCTGCTCTCCTCAACCTTACCTTGTTTTATTCAGTACTCTCAACTGGAGAGGAACTCAGCTAAGGAAAAACAAAGTTAAAAAAATTATTTAAGCCAGGTGTGGTGGCACATCCCTGTAATCCCAGCACTCAGGAGGCTGAAGCAGGAGGATCGCCATGAGTTCCAGGCCAGCCTGGGCTACATAGTGAGTTCAAGGACAGCCTCCACTACATAGTGAGATCCTGTCTCAAAAAACAAACAAAAATTATTTAATAAAGGCACAAATTGTATGAAGAGCCAAATCTCCATATACAGAGATTTGGCTTGATCCAGTGATAAGTTTTTAGATAACCAGAGGAATGGATGAAGCGTATATGCTCTGACACAAGTCTGTAAATTTTTTTCTCACATTGGAGCTCTTGAAAAAGGTGGGCAGCAGGGAATTTCAGGTAACATTTTATTAGTGATGTAGGTTTCTGTGAAGGCGACTAAATATAACCACATTTTAGGATGTAGTCTTTAATGTCAATATTATATAAAAACTGAGTTTATAGAAACTAATTTTTAAATTCCTAATTATTACTAGTCACAGATTCAACCCCTACCTTCTGCTTAGAACTGTTTGGAGTGCTCCTTGCAACTCATCCTGAACTCTTACCAGTGGCTTCACAGCTTCAGCACTGTTTGGTTTCAGAACCCCTCCAGCTTTCTCTCAGCTGTGTGTAGCATGTGAGGAACCATGGGCAGTTGCAAATTAAAAACAAAGACATCTGAGCTCAAGGACCTTAACAAGGTGGATTTGGGAAGTGATTTTCTAGTACTACATATTCTTGAAGCACAAGGAAGTGGGGATTTCTCAGAGGAGGTCTGGATTCTCCTGTACCACGAAGGCATTGGAAACAGGGGTGAGGCTTTGATACTGTCACACTGTCACGCAATGGGATTTTCTGGTGGGATAGGTAGTCGGATATAGCAATGATTCTTTCATCTTCCAAGCCAGCATGCACTGATCAAATTTACAAAACAAAACTCACAAAAGTACAAAAAGAAACTAATAAACTCACCAAAACAAGTCCAAAGTATTAAAACATTTGGGGGAGTAGGTAAATGTGCTAACTTGAATTAGTAGTCTTTGGGGAAGATTGTGATTAGTGTGAAGAATCTTTTTTTTGTGTGTGTGGGTACCGGGGGGGTCGACCTCAGGACCTCGTGCGCCAACAGGCACCCGTGCCGCTGAGCGATATCACCGGCCCCTTTTTCGTATGTGGGTTCCGGGAGTCGAACTCGGGCCCTCGCGCTTGCAAGGCAGGCGCTTACGCCGCTGAGCCATCTCACCCGCCCTAGTGTGAAGAATCTTTATGAAGGAAATAAATATTGAGTCAGATTTTCCAAGGAGGACAGAAATTCCAGATTAATAGGAAGGAAGGTATTAATAATGTTTATAGGGCCCTTACAAAGTGTAGCAGGCAGAATAATGGCCCCCCAAGACACATTCTAATCCCTAGAACCTGTGAATGGAGCCTGATAAAGAGGATGTGATTAAGTTATGGACCTTGAGATGGAAGATTATCCTGGTGCTATGGTTGGGTCCAATCCAAGTACATGGGTCAGGGAAACTTTTCTAGCCTACATCAGAGTCAGAGGGAGATGTGTCTAAGGAAGAATGGTCAGAGATGTGATGTTGCTAACTTTGAATGTGAAGGAAAGGGGCCACAAGCTAAGGAATGTGGGTGGCATCTAGAAGCTGGAAAAGGCAAAGAAACAAATTCTTCCCTAGAACCTTTGGAAAGAAAAGCAGTTGTTCTGATACCTTGATTAAAGCCCAGTGAGAACTGTGTCAGACTGCTAATGTACAGAACTATAAGACAACATACTTGAGTTGTTTTAAGCTACTAAATTTGAAGTTATGTGTTATATCAACAAAAGAAAATATGCTATGGGACATCAATATTGTACCATTGTTGTCACTTACAGATGGGGAAGGTGAGATATAAAGGGATTAGTTTCTTTTTTTTTTAAGAGTAGGAAGACTTTGGGCTGGTGAGATGGCTCAGCAGCATAAGCGCCTGCCTGGCAAGTGCGAGGGCCCGAGTTCGACTCCCGGATCCCACATACGAAAAAAGGGCCGGTGATATCGCTCAGCGGCACGGGCGCCTGCTGGCGCGTGAAGTCCTGAGGTTGACCCCCGGTACCCACAAAAAAGAGAAAAAAAAAAAAGAGTAGGAAGACTTTATTGAGAGAAAGAAAGCTTCTGTCTGAGAGGGACAGAAGGGGGCCTGGAGATGGGTTGCCCCAGGATTAAGTTTGTGCCTGGTGTCACACAGCTGTGTGGAATTCAAGGGCGGACACTGTTTTCAGAGCTCAGGTTCTGGTTATGCAATTTCACCTCTAAGGACTTTTGTGTGTGTGGACGGGGGAAGGAAGCAGGCTTCTAGAGAGGCCTGAAGGGAGTGAGTCACATGGCTGGATACTGAAGGGCCTGGTTGACTCAAAGAGAATCTCAGCGACCTGGATTAGTGGAAGCCAAAAAATAACTGTCCCTCAGGCTAGGTTCACACTCTGTTCCTGATTAATGTTCCTTGGTTGCTGCTTTGATCATGACAAACTGGTTGAGTCGGTGTACCATAAACATGTTGTTAAGCAGCTTTTTCCACCTTGTAACTTTGCTCAAGCCACTGCAGGACAGTAACTGTTTTTCCCCCTTCCTGCTGCTTACCCCTCCCCATCCCACTACTGCTACCTTGGGTCACCTGGGTTCAAGGACTTCAGCATGAAATCATACATTACCTTGGATCTCTTGTATCTTCATCATCAAGTGTCTTAAGTTCTCATTTAATTTTTCTGGTGGTTAAAATTTATTTTCAGGTTGACTGGCTTCTGTGAACTTGCTTCAGGCAGGGGTCATGAATTCACTCAGAGAGGTCACCATGTTCCTCAACTCGAATTTTTGTTCCTAAAGTAAATCTTACTACCAACGCACAAAATTGTGCTTTTCATAAGTTCACGTTTTCTTCTTCCTGAGTCCCACAGCTCAGAGTACAGCAAGCCCTCTTCCTGAACATTCCTGTAGTCACCCCTCACCCTTTCATATTTTTCATTTTGAGACAGGGTCTTGTTAAATTGCCCAGGCTGGGCTCGAACTTGCGCTCCTAGCTGCCCCGGCTTCGCACAGCGCTAGGATTACAGGATTCCCGTAGTTTTTAATACAGATCGAGGGTGACTGAGGCCCACTTCCTTCATTACTAGGGTATCCCCAGCGTGTAATAGCGGGTGTGGTACACAGATATGTAAGCATATCTGTACAGCCAAACGCTCGTCACTAGACTGCTAGGGGCAGGTCGCGGGGCAGAGTGGGAGGGGACATCTCCCGAGCCACAGCCACGGGCACCACCTCACCCTCCCGCCCCGCCCCGCCCCGCCCCTTCACGCTCGCGCCACCTGCCGCTCGCCCCCGCCGTTCGCGCGGCGCCGCGCCTCGCTGGCTCCTCCGCTTCCAGCCAAGATGGCGGAGAGCGGCGAGGGTCTGGGCACGGTCCCGGAGCACGAGCGGATTCTGCAGGAGATTGAGAGCACTGACACCGCCTGCGTGGGACCCACTCTCCGGTAAAAGTCTCCTGTTCCCGGGAGTCCGGCCGTCCCGCCAGCTGCTCCTCCGGAAACAGGCAGGGCGTCCACCGCCGGCCGCGCGCTCACCGGCCGGACAGGTGGTGCGCGCGCGCGGGGGCGGTGGGACCCGGGCTGCGGCCCGGGCGGGGCCGCGAAGGCGGCTGCACCTGTCGGCGCGGCGCGGACCGCCACAGCCTAGCCAGCAGTCACCGCGCCGCCGGTGGGTGTGGTTGTGGCGTCGCCCGCCTCGCTGCGCGGCCTCTGCTCGGGTCCGAGGACACCCTGTGCCAGAGCGCGTCAGGCCCCCAGCGGAGCTGCGGGCGGTCTGGACTCGGCGCGCCTGGGGTGAAGGGTCACTGCCGGCAGCCGGCGTGGAGAGCTGCCCGGTCGCGCGCAGGTGGAAAACCTGGTGCAGGACGCTGACATTGAGTGGCAGACGCCTGCACCTTCTCGTCGCGCGCTGCCGGAGTGGGCGAGATGGGCACATGGGCTGGAGGGAGGAGCTGATGCTCTGGGACTCGCTAATGTGCCGGTGCCCTGAAAGGCAGGCTTCTTTGGAGACAGAACTTTTACTTATTGAAAAACGTTTCATTAATTTTGTATTATTTTTCCTGCTGGTTTTAAAAAGGATCTCCACCCACCCAGTCCCTTTAAAAATACTACAGTACTAGGTAATGAATATTCCATGGCCAGAATCCATCCCTGCTACCGTAATAGAATATTGGCTAGTGTACTGAACCAGTAAATTCTTAGGCACTCTCTTTAGGAATAAGTTCCTTTTAAATATAAGGTTTCATCTTTTGCAGTGATAACAATAAATGAAATTGTGATTCATTTAGAGAACTTGAGACTGGTTTATCAATAGTATTTCTTCAGGATACACTTCCTAGAAATGGAGCCCTGCATGCTTTTGGACCTGTGGATGTCATGTAAAGTGATACTCACTTTGACCTAACAGGATACCTGTTTTTTGTTTTTGTTATTTTACTAGTCCTGCCGCTGATGAAGTGTGGAGACAAGGGCAAAAATTTAGCCTCTTTGGATCTTTATTTTTTTATTTGTAGGATGGTGAGGGGAGGAGAGTGTTTCCATGTTCAGAAGGTCCAGAATATCAGGGACCTTGCCTGCTTATTCGCTGCTGTGTCATTAACATGAAGCTCGTAGTTAGCCATGTTATAACTATTTGGAACATAAAGTTCCTGGTATGATAGGATAGAGCATAATTACTTACTTTCTTTAATTTACCAACATGAATCTTTCTTGTAGTAAAAGTTTAAACATTTGATAAAAATAGAATCAGATTAAAAGGAAGTTGTGTTTTGCTCACTGCAGTTTGAAACTGCAGTATATAGTATTGATCACTAGAGTAGTCAATTTTTCAAGGTAGTATTGATTATGGAGATATTTCATCTTGGGAAAATGTGATAGGCAGTGTCTATGAAAAAAAGATGACACTAACTTTGAAGAAAAGTTTGAATATATTGACAGACTCTTGGGATGCTCACAAACAGAATACTATTTGGAATTGGAATGTTTCCCCTGGGCCATTGTATCTTAGAGCATATAATCTGCTTTTTTAATTTTACAGAGGTTCACAGCTAAGAGTTTGCCTTCAGTCTCAAAGGAGATTTTGAACTTGGACTTCTGAACAATGCTGGAACTGTTGAGACTTTGAGGAACGAATTAGTGCATTTTTGGTTGTAGAAAGGACAGTTGCATCATGTTAGGTGGAATTACAATCTTGTAATTGTTACTATCTTTATTGGAGATTAAGTATGGTTTAAGGAGATATTCTTGGTTGTCAAATTGACAAGGGGTGAATTGTGACAGTTATACTTGATTGTCAACGTGACTAGATAAAGAGATATTGGGAGATTAATAAAGCATACTCTTGGTTGTGTCTGGGTATTTCAGTGAGGCATGACCTTTGGGACTATATTTGGCTCCTAGCCCCCTTTTTTCTGGACTCTTCCAGGCTGTCTGCTTCCCTGATGCCATAAATTGAGCAGCTTTCCCCCACCATGATGTTTCTGCCTTGGAGCCAGCTAACCATAAACTAAAACCTCTAAAACTGTGAGCCAAAATAAATTACTCTTTCTTTAAAATGTGTGTGTAGTATTTTGTCTTAGCAACAGAAAGCTAATTAATGCAGCTTCTGACCGAGGGACTAGAAAAAGAAGAGCAAATGAAACCCAAAAGAGGGAAGAAAGAAGATGATAAAAGTTAGGGCGGAATGTAGAGAAAGGAAATAGAAAAACAGTACAGAAAATCAATGAAAGGAAACCAAAAAAAAACAGCTGGTTCTTTGAGATCAGTAAAATGACAAATCTGTAAGGTGGGAAGAAAGGAAAAAGATACAAGAAAGGTAACATGATTACAAACTATAAACGTTTAAAAAGGTAGTAAATATTATGAAAAACTTTATGCAAGTTTAAGAGAAATGTTCAGATTTGGAAGGTACAAAGTATTAAAGCACACTTAAGAAATAGGTAACTGAATATCCCTGTATCAATGAAAGAAATGAATTTTCTGTTACAAGCCTTCCCTAAAAGGAAACTTTAGGCCCAGGTAGCTTTACTGGTGAATTCTACAAAATTTGAGAAAACAATACCAATTTTACAAAAACTCTTTTAGTAAATTGAAGAGGAGGACATATCCCTCACATTAACCAGATAAACAATCAAGATATTGTTAGAAAAAGAAACTCTAGACCAATATTCCTCATAAACATAGATCTAAACTAAACAGAGTTTTACCAAAAAGGATATATATGTTGGGGGCTGGTGAGATAGCTCAGTGGCATAAGCGCCTGCCTGGCGAGCGCGAGATCCTGAGTTCGACTCCCGGAACCCACATTAAAGGAAAAAACAGGCCGGTGATATCGCTCAGCGGCACAAGCACTTGGCTGGCAAGCACGAGGTCCTGAGATCAACTCCCAGTACCCACATTAAAAAAAAAAAAAAAGGGATATATATGTGTGTGTTTATGTACAATAATATGCATACAACATATATATCATTATCAAGTAGGATTTCTTTCATTAAAGTATGTGGGCTTAATATTTGAAAAATCAATTAACATTTTCACCATATTAAACTAAAAAACCAAAAACCCTGTGTCATTATCTCAATAGGTGCAGAGAAAGCATGAACAAAATCTAACATTCATTCTTGATTTGTAAAAAACCCTAGAAAACTAGGATTGAAATCCCTCAGCTTGAAAAAGAGCACCTATGAAAAATCTATAGCTAACATCGTACTTAATAGGTTGAATATTTTTCCTCTGAAATTAGCAATAACCTAAGGATATTTCTTTACACCACTTCTCTTTTATTCAACACTGTACTAGAGATGCTATCTAGCACAATGAGGCCATTAACAAAAAGCACCTAGTTTGGGAAACCATTTTTATTTGCAGACATTGTGGTCATCTATGTAGAAAATCCTGTGGAATCTACAGAAAAGCTATTAGAACAGGTAAATGAATTTTAGCAAAGTTGTAGGATACTAGATCAATATGCAAGAACTAATTGTATTTCTGTATGCTAGCAATAAATAATCAAATTGAATTTTAACTTCATAACTTTTTTTGGGGTTCTGGGGATTGAACCCAGGAACTTGTGCATGTGAGGCAAGCATTCTACCAATGAACTATATTCTCAACCCAGAAACTGAATTTTAAAAATGGAAAGCATAAGAAAATACTTAGGGATAAATCTGAAAAAATAAGTGAAAGATTTATACATGATAATTATAAAATATTACTGATAGAAATGAAACAAAACCTAAGTAAATGAACACATGCTGCATTCATGGATTGAAAGAGTTGGTCTTATTAAAGTATTACTTTTTCCTAATTTTGTCTATAGATTTAAAGACAATATCAGTTAAAATCCAAGAAGAGTAAAAATTTGTAGAAATTGGCCAGCTGATTCTGAAGTTAATATGGAAATGTAGAGGATCTAGGATAGCCCAGCTAACCTTGGGAAAAGATGAGCAGTTGCAGGACTTACACTAGCTGATTTTGAGATTTATTATAAAGCTACAATAATCAAAACAGTTCCATATTAGCATCAGGGTAGATGAGTAGACTAGTGATACTGAATATAGATTCCACAAATAGTTTCACACATGGGTAAGTTGCTTTTTCAACAAAGATGTAAAGGCAGTTAAATAAAAAAGGAATCTTTTGGAGGAACATTGGATTTCTGTATGCAAAATAATGAACTTTGATTAGTATTTGGTATGAAACAAAAATTAAAATGAGTCATAGACCTAAATGTAAAATGCAAAACTAAAGCTAGAAAACATGGGGAAAAAACTTACGATTTTGAGATATGCAATGATTTTTAGATGCTGTTTCAAAAGCTTAATACTGTATGTAAAAGAAAATTGATAGATTGGATTTCATTAAAATTGAGAATGTTTGATCTTCAGAGATACTGTTAGGGGGATGAAAAGGCAAGACACATACTGAGAGAAATTATTTGTAAATGATTTATCAGGTAAAAGAATTACACCCAGAATGTATAAAGGAAGTCTTTGAGATAGAATTATAATAAAACAAATTAAAAATGGATAAGTGATTTGAGCAGATATCTCATAAAGATACACGGGATCTAAGTATGTGAGAATACCGTTATACCATTACTTATTAGAAATGCAAATTAAACCAGTGTTAAACCACCAAACGATTGGAATGTCTGCAATTGAAGACTGTGTACTCATTGACGAAGATATGGAGAAGAGGCACTCTCAATCACTGCTTTAAGGATTTCATAGATAATGTTTATCAAGTTGAGGAAGTTCTTTTTATTCTTAGTTTGCTGAGTGTTTTTATTATGAAGGGATGTTAGATTCTTTTATTGTACCGTAGGTGATCAGATTTTTTTGTCCCATATTCTGTTGATATGGTGTATTACATTAACTTTCAGATATAAACCAACTTTGCATTTGTAGGGTAAATCCAGTTTGGTCATGGTGCATGAACTATAATCCTTTTTATTTGTTGCTGAATTCTGTTTGATTGATTTTGTTGAGGATTTTTGCATGTCTGTTCATAATAGATATTGACCTATTGTTTTCTTGTGAATTTTTTGTATGACAGTAGTATTGGATATAATGAGTTGGATGATCGTGTGATTTTTTTTTTTTTATGTGGGTACCAGGAGTCGAACTCAGGACCTCGTACTTGCCAGCAGGCGCTTGTGCCACTGAGCGATATCACCGGCCCTTTTTTTCCTTTATGTGGGTACCGGGAGTTGAACTCAGGACCTTGTGCTTGCCAGGCAGGCGCTTATGCCGCTGAGCTATCTCACTGGCCCGATCATGTGATTTTTAATCCCCTCTTCTGTTCTATATGTGATGCATCACATTGATTTTCTTAAATTGAACTACCCTCCAGTCATAGGATAAATCCCATTTGGCTATAGTATGTAATCCTTTTATTATATGGTTGGATTTAGTGTGCTAGTATTTTTTATGTCTGTATTCACATTGATCTGTATTTTTCCTTTTTTTGCTGTCTCTATATGGCTTTGGTATCAGGGTAATGCTTGAGTTTAGTGATTTAAGTCTCTTTTGAAGGGGTCAGTCTAGTTAAAGTTTTGTGAATTTGTTGATATTGTTGAAGAACCAACTCTATTTTCTCTGTTTTTCTATTTTTTAAATTTATTACTTCACATCTCCTACTTTTTTTGGGATTGGTTTGTAGCTGTACATTTCTCTTCAAGCATGGCATTAGCTTCATCTAAAAATTTTTGGTATTGTGTGTTTTCATTTTCATTTATCTTAAGTATTTTTTATTTCCCTTGTATTTTCTTTGACCTGCTGGTCGTTTAGAAGTGGGTTAGTTTCTACATATTTGCAAATTTCCCAAATGTTCCTCTGATTAATTTCTAATTTCATTTCTTTGCATTGCGTTTAGAGATAATAGTTGGTATGGTTTCGTCCTTTTAAATTTACTGAGCCTTGTCTTATGGCCTAACATGTAGTGAAACCTAGAGAAGATTCCATGTGCACTTGAGAAGAATGTGTACCCTTCATTGTTGGATGGAGAACTCTATAGATTACTGTATAGTCAAATTAGCTTATTGTGTTTTTCAAGTCTCGTATCTCCTTTTTGCTCATCTGCCTACTTGTTCTGTCCATGGAGGTATCCATGGTTTCATGTCTTTTTGAGCTTTTCATACAGTATGTTTATACTTGTTTTACATTTGTTTGTTTCTTATGTTATTACAAAATGTCTTCTTTTATCTCTAGCCTTGTTTTAAAGTCTGTTTTGACTGGTGTTAGTATAGCTGCTGCAATTATGTTTGCTCTTTGCATATTGTCTTCTAACCTTTTACTTTCTGCCCCTTTTTTTTTTTTAGTATATGGTGTGTCTCCTATAGATAGCGCATCACTGGCTCTTGGCTTTTTTTTTTTTTTTTTTTTTCTTTTTTCTCCAGTTTGATAGCCTATGCCTTTTTTTTTTTTTTTTTTTTTTTTTGTACTAGGGAATGAACCCATAGTCTTGCATAGGCTGGGCTGGCACTCTACCACTGAGCTACATCTCCAACCTTTTTAGAATTTTTATTTTAAATCAGGGTCTCTTGAGCTGCCTAAGCTGGCCTCAAACTTTTGATCCTCCTGTCTCAGCCTCCTGAGTTGTTGGGGTAATGGGTATGTGCCACCTTTTGATTGGATTGTTTAATCCATTCATATTTAGTCTTATTATTTATATAGTTGGATTTATATTTGCTCTTTTTTTGTGGTAGTGGGAATTGAACCAGGGGGCCTTGGCACTGAGCTGTATTCCTCTCTTCACCCCCAGCCTTTTTTTTGAGACAGATCTTGCTAAATTGTCCTAGCTGAGCTCAAACTTATGATCCTCCAGCTTCAGTCTCCCAGAGTGCTGGGATTATAGATGTGTGCCAACATCTTGGCTCTGTTTTTATTTTGTATGTATCTCATTTTTCCCCTTTTTCTTTTTTACTATTTTTTTGCAGTATGTGAATTTTATAATGTAATATTTAATTATTTTAATAATCTTTTCCATGATTTAAAAATATGTCCTAGTAGTTGCTTTCAAGATCTACTTCAAATTTAACTAAATTCAAGTGAGATAGGATCGTTACTCCTATATACAAGTAATGATCAAAATATACAGTGAATGTTTAACTGAAAAATATTTTATTATAGTAAAAGATAAATTGCCATTTATCTCCCTCAAAATGCTCTTCCTGACTTTGCACACCTCATTGTTCTTGCCACTTTCTGAAGCAGTTCTGGAAGTCCTTTGGTGTTTTTATGAGGTGTGGTAAAAAATTGGTCAGTGCTGCTATTACATGCCATCCAACAGAAGTGCAGGCTTGTAAAAAACATTACAGTATGTCCTCATTCACTTTATTCACCAGATCTGTCGCTATGTGATGTTTGGCTCTTCCCCCAAAATAAAAATAACCATGAAAAGTAAATGTTTTGAATTGACTCAGAACATCAAAGCAGCCATGATAGTGGAACTAAAGACACGAAAGAGGACTTCCAGAATTGCTTCAGAAAGTAGCAAGAATGATGGGATAAGTGTGTTTGAAGTGAGGGGGAGTAACTTGAGAGGGGTTAATAGCAGTGTGTATTTTATTATAATAAAAATTTTTAAAAAATTAATAATTTACCACATCTTTCAATCATACCTCCTGGCTCTATTCCGTCTTTCTCCTTTTTGTGCTCTTATTGTTATACATCTTACATCTACATATATTAAAAATCTAAAGGTATTGTTATAATAGCTACTTTATATAACTTTTTGTCTTTTAAAGAAGCTAAGAATAGAAAGGAGAGCAAGTATGTCTACAGAGTTTGTTATATTAACCTTATTTATTATTTCTCATTTTCTTCATTTGTTGTTGAGTATTTAGTTGCCATCTTTTTGCTTATTTATTTATTTATTTATTTATTTTTACTAAACTTGCTATGTAGCCCATGCGGTCTCAGACTTGTCATGTAGCCCAGAATGGCCTCAAACTTGTGATCTTCTTCCCTCACCCTCCTGAATGCTGGGTTACAGTCGTGCACCGCCACACCCAGACGTCAGCTGTTAATCTTATCAGTGTTACCTTGTGCTTGATGAATGGTTTTTTCTCTTGTTGTTTTAAAGATTTTCTCTTTCCTTCCCTGCCTATGTACCTGAATATTGTGCTTATGTTACTCAGAGTTCCTTGATCTTAGATGTATAAATAAATGTCTTTCATCAAATTTAGGAAAATTTTAATCACTATTCAAATAGTTTTGCTGCCTCTTTTTTTTTTTTTTTTTTTATGTGGGTACCAGGAGTCGATCTTAGGACCTCACGCTTACCAGGAAGAGCTTGTGCCGCTGAGCGATATCACCGGCCCTTTTTTCCCCTTATGTGGGTACCGGGAGTCGAACTCAGGATGTTGCACTTGCCAGGCAGGCGCTTACGCCACTGAGCCATCTCACCGGCCCATTGCTGCTTCTTTTTCTTCTCTGCTTTTGTGTTCCCATCACATGAATGTTGATGTGCATAATGATGTCCATATTTCTCTTGAGGTGCTGTTCATTTTCTTTATTTTTTTTTCTTTACTTTAGATTGGCTATATCAGAGTTTTTTTTAAGTCAATGATTTTTCTGCAATTCACATTTATTTTTGAGACCCTCTAATGAATTTTTCATTTCTGTTACTTATGTTACAACTCCAGACCTTCCAGTTGATGGTGCCTGTGTGTTTTTTATATATATACATAATTTCCATCTCTTTATTAATACTCTCTACTTGATGACACATTGTCATCATACCTTCATTTGCTTTTTAAAAAATTGTTCTTTTTGGTTCTGTGAATATGGTTATGATGGCTGCTTTATTATAAATTTATCCATATATCATAAAAATTTATAATTTCTGACGATAAACTTGTATGCCATTAAGTACATTCACATTGTTCTGCAGTCGTCAATCTGTGTCCAGTACTTAATCTTTCCTGATTGAAACTCTACCCACTAAACATGAACATCTGTTTTCCCTTCTCATCAGCTCTTATCAACCATCATTCTACTTTCTATCTCTATGAATATGAGTACTATAGATGCCTCATGTAAGAATGGTCATATGTTTGTCCTTTTGTGACTTATTTCACTCAGTATAATGTCCTTAAAGTTCATCCATGTTGTAGCACGTGTCCACTTTGTTCCTTTTAAAGGCTGAATAATATTCCACTGTATGTACATAGTACATTTTGTTTATGCATTATTCGTAAGTGGGCATTGGTAATGCTTCCATCTTTTGGCTATTGTGAATAATGCTCTTGTGAGCATGGGTGTACACATACCTCTTTAAGTGCAGCGGTAGTTTTTTGGCCAGTCTCAGGTTTGTTCTGACCACAGGAAGGCTCTATTTCACATTTTCTTTCCCTAGTTCTCTTTGTTAATGTACTAGGTGACTTGTGGTTTAGTTTGTTGTTCTTACGGAGTTACTGGCCTCTAGTCAGTAGCTTACTACCAAAATCTTCATTGTTTTCAAGAGTACCCTTTCAACTTTCCCACATTTGGGAATAGCTTTGGAGTTTTTTGTGCTTCTACTTCTCTCTGGGTATAAGCTCTGAGCCACTGCTCTAGAGGTCGTGCATGACCAGTGGCTGCTCTAAAGGTGGTATATGAACAGTAGCTTCCTCTTGGAGAGGCACTCTTGCTTTAGGGGGATTGTGCTGGGTTCAGTTGTAATCTTGGGTTGTAATCTTTTGCCTCACACAGTGTGGAGCCTCTGTCTTATGAACAAACAAAAGACACAAGCCCAAAGCAGTGGGGCAATTCAGTTCCGTAATTAAAGCTTGAAAACTGTGAAGTAAGAATAGACTTTTTCTCTTTATAATTTAATTATCTCTGATATTTCATTGTACTGACAGAAAGCTGGCTAACACACATACATATGAATGCTGGTGATCTTTGCATATCATTATTTTGGTGCTGGACCCAGGGCCTTGCACATGTGAGGCAAACACTCTACCATTAAGCTACATCTCCACCCCTGTATGGTAATTTTTTAACTATTAAGCTTTCTTATTATTTGTAATAATTTCACCGTTGATTCTGTTGGGTTTTCTATGTATGTAATCTGTGTTTAGAAATAATTTTACTTCTTTCTTTTCACTTCTTAAATCTTAGGTTGCTTTTTTTGGGTCTAACTTAATAGCCTAATACAGTAATTGTAACAGTAATTGAGTATACTTAATCCGAAAAGCTGAAATCCTCCAAAATCCTCCAAAATATGAATCTTTTTGAAAAGCAACATAATGCTGTAAGGAGAATATTCCACACCATGAAACCTTGTTGCATGCACACAATTGTTAAAAATGTTATATTAAATTACATTCAGGCTATGTATATAAATGGTGTAAATGAAACAAATGGATTTCCTGTTTATATTTGAGTCCTGTCCCTATGTATATGTACATGCAAATTTCCCAAAATCTGGGGTGGGAGGGGAAATGAAATTCAAAACACTTCTGGTCTCAAGAATTTTGGTATAGAGATACTTAATCTATAGGTAAAATTGTTGATACCTTATCTTTTTCCTGACTCTAGCAAGAAAGCTTTAGGTGTTTCCTCCTTAAGCTAGCCCTGGCTTTTGGACCCAAGTATTTATATTTTGTTATGTTAAGGAAATATCTATCAATACCCATTTTATTTTGTGTTTTTAACAAGAAAGGCTGTTGAATTTTGTCAGATATCTTTTCTGCATCTTCGTATTATGATTTTTCTCCATTGCTTCGTTAATGTGATTGAATTTATTAATGGATTTTCTATTGAAATATTCATGCCATCATAGAATAAACCACACTTGATCATGATGATTAGTTCTTCTAACTACTGTTGGATTCTGTATGCTAATATTGCTTTTTTTTCCCTTGTGTAATGAGTTCTTTTTCTCTTTTTTTTATTGGTACATTTTAGATATACATAATGTTAACATTCATCATAGGGAATTTGTACCTGTACATGATATATCTTGCTGCTCCTTTTCTTCCCATTGCCCTCCTCTCCCCCTCCTTATTTACAAAAGATTTATTTCCATTTTTTCCTTCTGTTGTCTTTTTTTTCCTTGTCCTTTCCTTGCTTTCCTGCTCCCCATGCCCTTGTTCCCTTCTCGTTTGAACATTTTCTTCTCATTTCCCAATATCTATTATATATTTTAGTACTTATTTACACTTTTGGTTTCTCACAGCAGAGAAACAATGTGGTATTTAAACATGCGTGTCTGATTTATTTCACTGAAGGTTATGACCTCACGGTGCATCCATTTAGCTAGAAATGTCTCGAGCTTATCCTTCTTTATGGAAGAGTAGTACTCCAGTGTATAGAAGCCATATCTTCTTTATCCATTCATTGGTTGATGGGCATTTGGGCTGTTGCCAAGATTTAGTTACTACAAACTGTGTTGCTATAAACATGGGTGTAACTATATTGCTATGGTATGATGCTTTTAATTCTTTTGGGAAGATACCTAGAAAAGGAATAGCTGGGTCAAATGGAACCTCTAGTTTTAGTTTTTTGAGGAATCTCCACACTGATTTCCACAGTGGTTGCACCAATCTACATTCCCACCAACAGTGGAGAAGGGTTCCTTTTTCCCCACAGCCCCTCCAGCATTTGTTATTGGTTGATTTCTTGATCATAGCCATTCTTCTGGTGTGAGAGGGGAACTCTGTGTTGTTTTAATTTGCATCTCTCGAAAGACCAGTGATGTCGAACATTTTTTCATATATTTATTTGTTATTCGTACTTCTTTTTTTTTTTTTTTTTTGTGGGTACCGGGGGGATGACCTCAGGACCTCGCGCGCCAACAGGCACCCGTGCCGCTGAGCGATATCACCGGCCCCTTTTTCGTATGTGGGATCTGGGAGTCGAACTCGGGCCTTCGCGCTTGCAAGGCAGGCGCTTAAGCCGCTGAGCCGTCTCACCGGCCTATTCGTACTTCTTTATCTGAGAAGTATCTATTCATTTCAGAGGCCCATTTTTAGATTGTGTCTTTAAATTTGGGGGCATTTGATTTTTTTGAGTTCTTTGTATATTCTAGATATTAGTCTGAGGTTTAGCTGGCAAAATTTTTTTCCCACTCTATGGGTTGTCTCTTCACTCTGTTGGTGATTTCTTTTGCTGTGTAAAAGCTTTTAATAAGATGAGATCCCAGTTGTTGATTCTTTGTAATATTTCCTGTGTGATCAGGGTTTTGTTCATAAAGTCTTTGTCCACACCTATGTCTTTAAGAGTTTTACCTGTTCTATATTCCAGCAGATTTAGTGTTTCTATTTTAATACTTAGATCTTTGATCCATTTCAATTTTAGTTTAGTGCATGGTGAGAGATATGGGTCTAGTTTTAATCTTTGGCACCATTTTTCCAGCACCATTTATTAAAGAGGTTATCTTTCTTCCAGTGAAGATGTTTGGTTCCTTTGCCAAAGATAAGGTGCCAGAGTGTGTTTGGAGTTGTTTGTGCATCTTCTAATCTATTCCATTGATCCTCGGGTCTGGTTTTTTTTTATTGCCAGTACCATGCTGTTGTTTGTTTTTTGTTCATTTTTTAGTATGAGTAATGCAACTCAGGACCTTGTGCTTGCCAGGCAGGTGCTGTGCTGCTGAGCTATATCCCCAGCCCTACCATGCTGTTTTCATCACAGTAGCTTTGTAGTATAATTTGTAGTAAGGGATTGTAATGCCCCCTTCCTTGCCTTTGTTGCCCAGGATTGCTTTTGTTATTCTAGGTCTCTTCTGGCTTCAAATGAATTTTAAGACTATTTTCTCTAATTCTGTGAGATTTGCTAATGTTATTTTGATCAGGACTGCATTAGATCTGTGTAACAATTTTGGAAATATTGCTATTTTCACTATGTTCTTCCTACTCAGGAACAAGGGATATCTTTCCATTTTCTGATACCTTATTCAATCTCCCTTTCAGAGTACTGTAGTTTTCAATTCAAGGTCTTTTACTTCCTTTGTTAGATTGATTCCCAGGTCTTTAATTTTTTGGATGCTATCATGAAATGTGTTTTTTCTGTAACTTCTCTCTCAGTGAGTTTATTTGGGTATAGGAATGCTGTTGATTTTTGAGTATTGACTTTGTATTCAGCTACACTACTGAATGTGGTTATTAAATGTAGAAGTCTTTTGGTGGAGTTTTTGAGGTCTTCTATGTAGAGTATTGTGTCATCCACAAATAATGACAATTTAACTTCTTCCTTTCCTATCCTTTTCCTTTCATTTCTTTCTCTTGTCTAATTGCTCTGGCTAATGTTTCCAGAACTATATCGAATAAGAGTGATGACAGCGGACGTCTTTGTCTTGTTCCTGATTTTAGAGCGAAAGCTTTCAATTTTTGTCCATTTAGCATGATGTTGGCCGTTGGTTTGTCATAGATGGCTTTTATCAGATTGAGATAAAGACCATCCATTCCAGTTTTCTGTAGGGTTTTTATCATGAATGGGTGTTGGACTTTGTCAGATGCTTTTTGTGCATCTGTTGAGATGATCATAAGGCGTTTGCCCTCGACTCTGTTAATATGGTGTATTACATTTATTGATTTACGTATGTCAAACCACCCCTGCATCCCTGGGGTGAATCCTACTTGGTCATGATAGGTAATCTTGATGATTTGCTGTATTCTGTTTGCCAGTATCTTATTGAGGATTTTTGCATTTATGTTCATTCAGAGATTGCCCTGTAGTTCTCTTTTTTGTTTGGATCCTTCTCTGGTTGTGGTATCAGGGTAATGCTTGCTTCCAGGAATGCATTTGAGGGTATTGCTTCCCTTTCAATTTCATTAAAGAGTTTGAGTAGTAGTGGCATTAGACCTTAAGGTTTTTTTTTTTTTTTTTTGAGACAGGGTCTCACTATGGAGTTCAGACTAGCTTTGAACTCACTGTGTAGCCCAGGCTGGCCTCAAACCTGTGGTGATCCTCCTTCCTCAGCTTCTTGAGTACTGGGATTACAGGCATGCACCAGCCACCATGCCCAGCATTCTCTAAATTTGTTGTAGAATGCAACAGTGAATCCATTAGGGCCTGGGCATTTCTTTGTTGGTGGGTTTTAAATTACATCTTCAATTTCATTCACTGGTAAATTACATCTTCAATTTCATTGTTACTGGTTTATTTAGAATTTTTATATCTTCTTGATTCAGCTTTGGTAATTCATATGTACCTAGGAAACTGTCAATTTCTTCTGTTTTCCATCTTATTAAAATAGAGGTTCTTGAAGTAGGTTTTGATGATGTGATTTTCTATAGGATTTGTTGTGATTTTACCTTTTTCATTCCTAAGTCTTTTCTTTCTTTCTTTTTTTGATAAGATAGGCTACACGTTTGTAAGTTGTATTTGATCTTTCACAGAACCAAGTCTTCAAGTCATTGATTCTTTATATTGTTTTCTTAGTCTCCATTGCATTAATTTCTGCTCTGAGGTTTATAATTTCCTCCCTTGTACGAGCTTTGGGCTTGACTTGCTCTTTTTTTTCCTAGAAGCTTGAGGTTCAACATTAGGTTGTTTATTTAAGCTTGCTCTGTTTTCCTGCTATGAGAATTCACTGCTATAAATTTCCTTTGTAGGACTGCTTTCATTGTGTCCCATAAGTTCTGGTATGTTGTATTGGCATTATTATTTGTAGAAACTATCTAATTTCTTCTTTAATTTCATCTGTGATCCATTGGTTGTTCAGGAGGATGTTATTTAATTTCCGTGTATTAATGAAAGTTTTGTGGTTTCTTTTGCCATTGATTTACAACTTCCTTGCACTGTGGTCTGATAATATGCATGGGATAATTTCAGTTCCTTTGCATTTACTTAAGCATGTGCTGTGGGCCATTATATGGTCTGTTTTTGAGAACATCCCATGTGCAGCTGAGAAGAATGTGTGTTCTGATGTTGTGGGGTGGAACATTATAGATATATACTAAGTCCATGTGTTTACAAATTTGGTTCAGTTCTAATATTTCTTTGTTGATTTTTTTGTCTGGTTGATCTATTTGTGACAGTGGGATATTGAAGTCCCCCGTTACAATTGTATTAGTGCTTATTTGATTTTTCATGTCCATTAATATTTGTTTTAAATAGTGGGATGCACTAGTATTTGGGGTATATATATTTATGATTGTTATCTCTTCCTCTTGGATTGTTTCCTTTACAAGTTCTTTTTCTCTCTTAATCAGTCTTGGCTTGAAATCCAATTTGTCTCCAAATAGAATTGCTACCCCTGCTTTTTTCTGGGTTCCTGTTGTATGGTGTATTGTTTGCCAGCCATTCAGTCTGTGAATTTATTTGAGTTAAATGCGTTTCTTGTATGGAGGATATTGTTTGATCTTGTTTTTTGATCCATTCTGCCAATCTTTTTTTGTTTGTTTGATGAATTGAGACCATTTACATTGGTGGTTATCAGTGATAAGAATTGACTTATCCTTGTCATGTTATTTTCCTATGGTTGGTTCCCTTTTTTTCCTCCTCTTTTTAATTACTTACCTTGCCTGGTGAACTTATTTTGTTGGGGTTCATGGAGTTGCAGTCCTTGTTAGCTCCTTCTAGAATGTCCTTCAGAACATTTTGGAGTGTTGGTTTGGAGGTCATGAATTTCTTCAGGTGTTCTTTGTCATGGAAGTATCTTAGTTTTCCATCAATTTGGAAAGATAGTTTTGCAGGATACATCAATCTGGGTTGGAAGTTGTTTACTTTTAGGGCTTGAAATACTTCATTCCAAGCTCTCACTGACTTGAAGATTTGTGTTGAGAAGTCTTCTGTGATGCTGATGGGCTTTCCTTTATATGTATTAGGCAATCTCAGTCTTGGTTACCAGGAAAAACAACTGATTAGAACAATTATGTCACCTTAGCTAAAGTAGTATACTCAGCAATAACAGTAGCATCAAACACAACATAGAAAATGACAAACTGTGGTAACTATTAATTTGCTACCTTTAACCATAAGAACTAGATTTGTGGTTATATTACAAAGTCTAAAACAAACCAGAAAATTGTATATAGTAAATATGCCCTCAATATGGTGATTTTTACTCACAGGGGAGAAAATTTAAAATGGGCCAGGGGGAAAAAATAGAGAAATAGAAGAAGAGAAGAGATTAGACGCAAGGCTGGATTACAAAGGAAGATTACGCGAACTTTGGGAAACTGGTGAAGAAGACAGGAGTGAAAAAGAGAAGGAAGAAGTAAAAACAAGCCTGGTGTGGTGGTGCATGCGTATAATCCCAGCACTTGGGAGGCTGAGTCAGGAGGGTTGCTGTGAGCCTGGGCTACATAGTGAGTTCAAGGCCAGCCTGGACTGCACAGCAAGACCTTGTCTCAAAACAAAAACAAAAACAAAACAAAACAAAACTATAAAAACAACAGAACAACAACAAGTAAACTAGAGATAGTGTTCACACTCGTAAAAACTAAAACGAATAATCCAGAAACAAAATAAAACAAAGCAAAACCAAAAACAACAAAAAAAAGAAAACAAAAAAAAATGTCCCCTTCAGGGCGTGTCCGTGTTGATTAATCCCAGTGAGCCAGCTGTAGATTTACAGTGGGGTAGTGGATAGTTCCAACAAGCCTGCACCTTTAGTTCCACTTAAGTTCAGGGTAGTTTCTGGCTGTGAGGCTAGAACCGATTTGTTCAGCCTACAACACTGTGTGCCTCCTGCTGGCTTGAATTTAGCTCCTTGACCTCCTGCTGATTTGAACTTGGTTCCACCTGACCCTGACACCTGGAGCGGCTAGATGGAGCCAGACTGCAACTGCTCTTAAGTCCTGAGCTCAGTTGGCCTGTCTCAAAGATGGCTACCGGCCCATCTACTCCTCAGGATGTCTGAACATGAATAACTCACCAGCCACTGCAGTCCACTACATCCACTGCTCTGTTCCACTGGTGTGTTTCTCTGTGGAGGCCTCTGGGATGGCCAGTAGTCACTGTGTATCTGCAGATTTGAGCTGCACCTCCCATGCAGTGAGTCTGGACTCAGGGAGAAAACATCGCCTGCTACCTCCTCCTTCGCTGAGGTCTCTCTCTTTGCTCTCCTTGTGGGCTTCAGTTCTCACTTCAGGTCCTTACTGGGTCCCAGGGACCCATTTACCTCCTTCTTCTCTTCCTCAGGTTGCTATATTCCAGTGCCTGGATAGCAAATCTCAGAGAGGGTGTTTCTCCGCTATTCACCACTTTGCCATCTTCCCGGAAGTCTGATGCCTAGGGTCTGGGGAGTACCGTTAATAATTTTCTGAGGGAGTTAGAAGGCCAGAATGGCCACCCAGAGTTGGATGTGGAAGAGTACAGAAGGTCTGTCTGCACATTGGAACTCTGAAAGATCCAGTCGAATGTCTGGAGCTCACTGCAGTGTCCCGTGCAAGTCCGTATCAGGAGGCAGATAGGTCTGTGATGAAGGCTGAGGGATCTGCACCAGAAACTCCAGTATGCTTTAAAAACTTTATATTATTTTTCGTAAATGAGATTGGTCTGTAGTTTTGTTCTTTGGTGCAGTCCTTTTCTGATCTTTGAATCAGTGTTCATTTCATTAAACAAAATTGGAAGCTTTCCTTCCTTTTCTGTGCTTTGCATAATAGGATTAGCACTGGTGTTATCTGATCTTTAAGGATTTCTTAGAATTACCTATTTGAAAATCAGCTGTTTTGGTGCTTTGTGTGGAGATGTCTTCTAAGTACTTTCTGTGTTTCTTCTGTGATAATTTTTTCTGTGTAAGATTTTCTATCTCTAGGTGGTCAATGAGTTGCATTCTTTTGAAAAATTACCCATTTTTTCAAGTTTCCCAAAGATATTTGGATACAGAAATACAATGTAATAGAATTTTATAATTTCTCTCTCTCTTTTAATTTTTTTTTTTTTTTTTTTTGAGATGGTCTCACTATGTACTTTAGGCTGGCCTTGAACACACTATGTAGCCTAGGTTGGCTTTGAACTTGTGGCGATCCTCCTGCCATAGCCTCTCGAGTGCTGGGATTACAGGTGTGTGCCACTATGCCTGGCACTCTTTTTGATGATTAAATCCCTCTTGTCAATTCCAGTTTTGAGTATTTGCAGTTTTAGGGACCCCCCCCACCACAAGGTTAGTAGTGGTTTGTCTGTGTTTTGTTAATTTTTTTTTTTAAAACCTGTTTGGACCTATTAGTTTCATTAATTTTCCAGTTCATTGCTTTCTGCATTTATCTTTAATGATTCCTTTTGTTTCTTTTATTCTTTTTCTAGTTTTTTTGTATTTTGTACCTTTTTGTTTTATTGATCGAATTATTTAACGCTATAAATTTTTCTCTGATGATTTTGCTTTACATCTAATATTGCATTACCTACATTCCATATATTCTGATCTGTTATGTTTTCTTTATTGCTATTTTATTTAATTAATTAAATTTTTTTTTTTTTTGGTACTGGGAATCGAACTCATGACCTCGCACTTGCCAGGCAGGTGCTATGCCGCTGAGCTATATCCCTGGCCCCTTTATTGCTATTTTAAAGAAATTGTGCTGTTTTATTTTTATATTTTCTCTGATTCAAATGTTTTAAGTGTTTAGTTTAAATGTTCAGTGTTTTTAAAAAACTCTAATATTATTAATATATTTAGATCAATCTGTATTATTTCTGTTCTTTCAAATTCAGTGAGGTTTTATTTGTGGCTTAATATGTGGTTAGTTTTCATGAGTGTTCTATATGTTCTTGAAACAAAGTTATATCCTTTTTTTATTAAGGGGTCACAATTTTATAAACATACATAGCAATTAAGTTTTTAATATTTTCTAAAGCTTTATGTTATTTTTTACCTGTTCTTTTTTGGATTGATAGAGGTATGTTGAAGTCCTCTTTCATTAATTTGTTCTCTCTCTTCTTAAATACATTACAGTGTCTGTTTTATGAAAGCTTGTTGCTGATTTTTTTGGGTGTATAAATATCTTTGGAAAATAAAGATATTTGTAGAGTACTTCATTCATAATTTTTAATATTGCAGGCACTTAGAGAATAAATGTAAAGCTCAGTAATTGTTTTCCATTAACAAATATTATTTTTTTTTGTTGTTTTACTAAGAAGTCAACCCTTGAGCAAATTTCTCCTTAATGGTAGATTAATATTCTTGTAAAGGACTTTGGTAGAGCATATAGTTCATCTCTTTAGCTAGTTGGCAGAATACACATTAGAGGTATTCCAGATTGATATTTTCAGTTGATTTTTCTTAAGGGTTCTAGGGAAGCAGTCTATATCCACATTCATTAATATGTTTAATTAAGCTTTTTGAATTAAGATTTACTTCAACCATTGTTTATTCTAGAGGACAAATACAGTTAATGTGTATTGGGTGTTTCCATTTCTTGTCTTTGCATTTCACCAAGTAGTATAAAAGTCAACAGGAAGAGACATCTCTTTGGTCAGAAATGTAAAAACAGGAAGAAGGAAGTCTATTGCAAATCTGTGTTGACTGATTACAAATTCAGCTTTCACTGTAGAGGATGTTCGTTAGCGATTGTGCTGTATGCTGTAATCCAGAATTATAGTGAGTGAATTTTAATGTCTGTAATGTCAATACTACGAAATGTTGACTTTAGTTATAGGAAGTAATGTTAACTAACAAACTGCACTAGGTTCTTTCCCGTGCATGGGAAGAGGATACTATTAGCAAAAACAAGACAAAGAAATTGTAGATAGAGGAAAACAAGGCAAATAAAATCTAACATTGGAAATATAGGGAAAATAATACTTCATTTTTTGCCTTTGCTTGTTATTGATGCTTTGACAGGTCGTGATTCTTTCAGCTATGATCATATCCTTTTTAAAATTTTTAGTTTATGGTACTTTATTTTATAAACCAAACTTTACTTTTTTATTAGTACGTTTGTGATATATAATAAGTACAAGATTTTCATGGCTCTGCACCTCTTCCCACTTTTTAAAACAAGTTGGGGCATGTCAGCTCTGTCGTTTAAACTGAAGCACCTGGTAATTATTTTATAAACCATTTTAAGAGCACATATAGCAAGTTAGATGAAGTATTTTATGGGCGAATACCCAGAAGGTGAATATTTTGTAAGTAAGAAATGTGTTCAGTATTCTGTGATGAAATTGGATTCTGTTTATACATTTTTTCCCCGTGTTGTTGTTAGAAATTCTCAATTACTGTATTCTGCAGCTACAGGATATCTAATTGGTTAGGATAACAACAGCAGTACAGGTATTTTGGGATACATACCTTACCCTGAATGCCTTACTTAGCATTACAATATTATAGATGTTTTGAGAAAATTAAGTCGTGTGAAGGATAGGTGGCATATTATTATCATCTCAGATGATATCATGGCTCTGAAGACCTTTTTGCCATGCTGTTTCTCAGGAGTCTGTTGACTTCAACTATGCCTTGAAAGCCTTATTTCTGGATTATTATGTGGTATTTCTTCCCAGCATTTTTTATGTCATGACACAAACTGAAAATTAGGTTGAAGGCTGGGATGATCATTATTGTGTTATGCTTATAATCTATTCATTTGGGAAAACATGCTCTAATGTATTGGTCAGACAAGATAGTTTGTAAACCTCTTTTAACTGTAAGAAATGTATGTATGTGTATGAGTGTGTACCTTGGTCAAGAATTTTTTGTTTTAGTAGTATGTAAACCAAACCAATTTGAATTGACTTAAGGATAAATGAAAAAAAAAAAAAAATGGTGGGCTCTTGCTGGGGTATCTCAAAAAATCTTGGGGCAGCCAAAACTTTTCAAAAGACTAGAACAGACTGTTGTTGTTTGTTGAAGGAAGCCCAAGATGGTGGTGCATGTCTGTAATGTCAGTACCCTGGGAGCCTGAGGCAGGAGGATTGAAAGTTTGAGCCTAGGCTGGGCAACATAGGGAGACCCTGTCTCAAACATAAATTTAAAAAAGGGTTGAAGCAGTAGCTCAGTGAAAAGGTTCCTGGGTTCAGTTTCTAGTACTGCCTCTTACTGGCCCAAAATTGTTGAAGTTACAGCTGTATTACATATAATTTTCATCTTGTTTTCTCCACCAAAATTAGTGTATCTGTTTTTCTGAATATAAAATGTTCACTTAGTTACTTAACAGTTTACCCCAAGTGTCACTTGGGCAGTGCGTTTGTTTATGTACTATGCCCAGCATTGCTTGGGTAGGTGTCATTTCAACCAGTAGATTCTTGTTACACTCATATGTCTATTTTTTTTTTTTTAATGTAGGTACCGGCAGTCGAACTCAGGATCTCACACTTGCCTGCAGGTTCTTGTGCTGCTGAGTGATATCACCGGCCCTTTTTTTCCTTTATGTGGGTACCGGGAGTCGAACTCAGGACCTCGCGCTTGCCAGGCAGGCGCTTATGCCACTGAGCTACCTCACTGGCCCTCATATGTCTATCTTATATCAACTAATTTTTGCATACTTTTTCATTTAGAATGTCGTATTTGCTTTGGCGTTTGTTTCTAGTGAAGTCTAATAATAAGTTCTGCTTATTTTACTAGTTTGTGTTTGTAAAAATAACCTATAATTTTGCCCTATGATTTATAACTCTTATCATAAGTACATTAGATATAATTTTTATACTTCTCCAGAACTCAGTGATATTCTTTTACAATACAAAACAGACGCATTTGGGACACTGAAACTGAATAGGAAGGAAGTACCAAAAAATCTGCAAAAGAAAAAAACTGAAAAATGGAAAAATGTTAGCATATCAGAGAGGAAAAGTCTGTCTTATGAAATGGAAAGACAAAAAAGATGGCTCCTTATGTCAATTATTCATAATACAGAAATGACAGAACTTGAAAGAAGAAATGAAACTAAAAAAATTCCAATAGCGGTCAATGATTATAATAATTCTTTAGGTGGTGTTGACAGAGGTGACCAACATCTAACGAGCTATCCTGTAATCAAAAAGCAAGGAAAAAATACTATTATAAAATATTTATGCACCTTCTGAATCAAACAGTATGGAACTTGTTTGTTATTTATTCAAAGCAAGGGAGCTGAAAAAGTCATTTACAATTTAGATTAGGTTAAATAGACCAAATAATTGAAAAATACAGAGTAGCAAAATGCCAACCAGGACTTCCATCATTGACATCTTCACCATTATGTTTAGTGGGTAGACATTTCATTGAAATTATATCACCCACAGAAAAAAAAGGAAAGGCCAGTATGACAGTGTAAAGTGTGTTGTTCAAAGAAAGACAGTAATGCAAAAAGAATTTGGAAAGATGATAGATACTACTGTCTAGATTATAACATGGCATTGTGTATTGAATGTTTTAAGATATACCATATGTAGAAAAATTACTGAATTTGATAAAATTGTTTTTATATTTCTTGTTATATTATAAAAATTAATTAAAATGCAATTTTTAGTCACCGTGTATTTAAATGATTGGATTGTAAGTGGTTAAAAAATTTCATATTTATGTATATCACTTAAAATTCAGACTCAAGCTGGGAATATAGCTCAGTGGTAGAGTGCTTGCCTAGTATATGTGAGGCCCTGGGTTCTATCCCTAGTACTGCAAAAAACAAAACTCTTAAAAATACTGGATTAATATTTAGTGTGCATATTTCTAGGTTTTCCTGGGAGTATATCTGTGTGTATGCTCATGTTTATCCTTTTTAAATTTAATATGGGCTGGGCCGGTGAGATGGCTCAGCGGCTTAAGCGCCTGCCCGGCAGGCGCAAGGTCCCAAGTTCGACTCCCAGAACCCACATACGAAAAAGGGGCCGGTGATATCGCTCAGCGGCATGGGTGCCTGTTGGCACGCGAGGTCCTGAGGTCGACTCCCCGGTACCCACAAAAAAAAAAAAAAAAAAAAAAAAAAAAAAAAAATTTAATATGGGCTAATACCTACTATACTGTTTTTACAAGCACTCTAAGCACTCTATAAGGCTTATTTTTGATGGTTGAGTAACATGGCAGAGTATATATCTGAGTTTAATTATTTCCTCTTGTTGAAATTCAGGTGGTTCTTTTTTTTAATTCTAGGGATAAGTATATAAACTAAATTCTTTAGTTAAGATCTTTGTTCCTGAGATGAAAGTGATCACTAGGGAATAATTGAAATAATTAACATCTATTGAATATTTTGTATATGCTATTGTTTTAAATACTTAAATATATTATTTCATTTAATCTTCACAAGAAGCAAATGAGGGATTGTTAGTGTACCCATTTGCAGATGAGGAAGTTGATGTAGGGATCATTTAGGTCATTTGCTCCAGGCATTGCATACGTGGTGGAATGTCAGTCGTTTGACTCCAGAGTCTATACACTCCTGATCCCATGCTGGGCCTTCTAGAGTGTCCGATAACTAAAACTGCAATGTCAGAAACATTAAAATTTAACTTAAAAAAGAAAAGATTTGCCTACTTGAGGTTGAGAGCAGCAAGGAATGTAACTGGATCTATACTTATGGAGGGAGGGTCCTACATGTGAAACCTATGCCAGGTAAGAGGTTCAGCTCCTGAAATAAACTCATAATACAGTGGTGTAGGTCCCTTCTTCCTCAGTAGTTCTCTCACAGGCCTCTAGCAGCTTTAGTAAGGTCATCCTCTAGTTTATTCTTTTTTGGAGAGCAAGCTGTTTGGGGCAAGAAAAATCACTAAACTTTTAAGCCCCCAATATCCTTTTTTATTTCTAAATGATAAAAAAAAAACAGTACCACAATTCCTTAGTTTCCCTTTTCCTATTTTCATGTCCACATTGCTGTACACAAGCTTAATTCAGAGAGATTTTTTTAATTGGGCATTGTCTTAGTAGTAAGAAGGATACCATGTAAATGAACAGTGAACATATAGCTGACATATTTAAGGATAATAATTTCAGCAACTGAATGTTTGGTGAGTTTTGCAGTGAGCCTCTTTTACTTGTTTTTTTCTGCAGTATTCTTTAGTCTTCCTTAATAAGAGAGTCCATGATTTGTATTGTATACCTGGTTCTGGCATTTTAGTAACTACATGGTGTGGAGCAAATCCTTGAACATCTTATCCTTATTTCCTTCATCTGTGAAGTGGATCAGTTGACCTATAAACTTCCTTGTAGTTCTTGGGATTAAACACAGTAGTACAGTATATGCAGAATTGTTTTATAGATTACAAAGGACTAGTACAGATATAAAGATTATTTTTACTTTTTGTTATGTTATTTTTTTGTGTGTGTGGGTACCAGGGGGTCGACCTCAGGACCTCGCGCGCCAGCAGGTGCCCATGCCACTGAGCAATATCACCGGCCCCTTTTTCGTATGTGGGTTCCGGGAGTCGAACTTGGGCCCTCTCGCTTGCCGGGCAGGCACTTAAGCCGCTGAGCCATCTCACCGGCCCTTGTTATGTTATGTTATGTTATTTATTTATTTATTTTTTGGTGGGTACCGGGGGGTCGACCTCAGGACCTCGCGTGCCAACAGGCACCCATGCCACTGAGCGATATCACCGGCCCCTTTTTTCGTATGTGGGATCCGGGAGTCAAACTCGGGCCCTCGCGCTTGCAAGGCAGGCGCTTATGCCGCTGAGCCATCTCACCGGCCCTGTTATGTTATTTATAGTCTGCTTTTAAGTGGGCACAGAATTACTCTTCTCTATTGGTTTTTTTCTATTGTTCTACAAAGCTGTGAAATGACCAACAAATCAGTATTGAAGTTGGGATCAGCCTTTTATCAGGGTAACTCATGTTTTGTTGTTCTTAGTAGTTCTGAATATACTTATTTGGTAAATTCTTTGTCTTTTGACATACATCATAAAAATTACATATTAATTTAAAAATTATATATTTTGTCAAAAAGAAACATTTTTAGGTAAAAATAATTAAAAATTCTATGCTGTATAGGTAGTACAAGTAGTTTAGCTATCTGGTCAGTGGGTGCAAAAAGCAGGTCTTCAGCACCTATCTTTTCTTTCCTTTTTTTTTTTTTGTGGGTACCGGGGGGTTGACCTCAGGACCTCGCGTGCCAACAGGTGCCCGTGCCGCTGAGCGATATCACTGGCCCCTTTTTGGTACGTGGGATCCAGGAGTTGAACTCGGGCCCTCGCGCTTGCAAGGCAGGCGCTTACGCCGCTGAGCCATCTCACCGGCCCATATCTTTTATTTCTTATTGCTGCAACTTCGTATTCATTTCTTCTTATCGGGTGACTAAATTGGATGGTGGCAGAGAGGATGAGCCAGCATTTACCCACCTCTGCCTTGCTTAGCCTCTGGAGTGGACAGATTCTTAGCTGGTGGATTGGTACTTTTGGCCCTGCCATTTTGTGGTTTAGGACAGTGATAGTGAACACTTCAGAGCTTTCAGTGATACAGATAGCCTGCTGTGGCATATGTGCCATTGGTTTGCCACCACTGGTTTAGGATTTTCTGAGTGTTTTTTTGGTTGGGAATTGAAGATGCCATTGTACCAATATTGAAATGACTGCTGACATTGGGTCTCATCTCTTCAATTTTCTTTTTCCTCTTTGTTGCAGTCTAGGATGTCTGGAAGGGAGGGCCCCTGGATGTCTTTTTGGTAATGATAAACATGTTTTTGAAACAAGTGTCACTTTTTTCAATACACCTTTGAAGATTTTTTAAATGGTTTCATTCCTAGACAAATTGAGATTTATAACAACTTCATTTTAAATTTGTAATAAAAGTTTATAACTTGATATCTTTCTTTAAAAAGTCAAAGCCTGGGATCCCACATACGAAAAAGGGGCCGGTGATATCGCTCAGCGGCACGGGCGCCTGCTGGCGCTCGAGGTCCTGAGGTCGACCCCCGGTACCCACAAAAAAAAAAAAAAAAAAAAAGTCAAAGCCTGGCATGGTGGCACATGCCTGTAATCCCTGTACTCGGGAGGCTAGGGCAGGAGGATCACGTAAGTTCAAGGCCAGCCTGGGCTACATAGTGAGTTCAAGGCTAGCCTGAACTGAGACCCTGTCTCAAAAAAAAAAGTTGGGGCCGGTGAGATGGCTCAGCAGCTTAAGCACCTGCCTGGCAAAGCGCGAGGGCCCAAGTTCGACTCCTGGAACCCACATACAAAAAAAGGGCCGGTGATACTGCTTAGCGGCACGGGCGCCTGCTGGCGCGCGTGGTCCCGAGGTCGACCCCCGGTACCCACACACACACACACACAAAAAGTCAAAATCTGCAAATATCTATTAATAATACCTTTAAATATGCATATGTATTTATAGGTAATATATATTATATATTAATAGATAACATATTTTTCAGGATTGGGGGATTCTTTCATCCAAAATTAGAATTAAAACCTCTTCATCTGGGCCGGTGAGATGGCTCAGTGGCGTAAGCGCCTGCCTGGCAAGCGCGAGGGCCCGAGTTCGACTCCCGGAACCCACATATGAAAAAAGGGCCGGTGATATCGCTCAGCAGCATGGGCGCCTGCTGGCGCACGAGGTCCTGAGGTTGACCACCGGTACCCACAAAAAAAAAAACAAAAAAAAAAACCTCTTCATCTGGTGTTTTGTTTTGTGAGGAGCAGTTCTGGGGATTGAACCCAGAGCCTTGTGCATTCTAGTCAAGCATTCTACCAGCTGAGCTACATACCCATCCCTGGCTTTCATTTTTAATATTTTCTGCAATTTAGGAAACTTCTTGTTTTCATTTCAGGATATACTTTACACAGCGATGCTTTTTTCTAGGACCTTCAACAATTAATTTTTAAATATTAACTTATTTTTCCCATAAAATGATGTTGTTATATAGTTGAGAAGAAGGTTAAAAAATCTCACGTCAGTTAGAAATTTTAGGTTCTCATTCAGCAATTTTAGTATTATTCTCCTATGACATATACCATGAACAAATCATAAAAATCATCATCTATTTTAGGTGTTCTAGTGCTGCTGAAGATGAGGAAAAGACGTTTTTAGTTTGTATTTGATTGATGTTTAGTTCCTTTTAGATTTTAGTTAATACATCAGTGCTAATTTCCCATCAGTTTTCAGTATAATAGATGTATATACTTTTTATATATTTATTTTAAATTCAAACACTGGCCGTAAGATATTCTTCTGTAAAATTATTTTTATGTGTGTTCTTTCAATGTGTGAATACCTACTCTATGTCGGCCATAAATATATGTGATATATAAAACCTTGTCCTGTGCCATATTGTCCATACTCTCATGAGAGCTTGTAATTGGAGAATTTTTGTGTTTATGGTTCTGTTCAGCTATTTTATTTTTATTTATTTATTTATTTATTTATATTTTTTTGTGGGTACCGGGGGGTCGAACTCAGGACCTCGCACTTGCCAGCAGGCGCCCATGCCACTGAGCGATATCACCGGCCCTTTTTTTCCTTTATGTGGGTTCTGGGAGTCGAACTCAGGACCTTGCGCTTGCCAGGCAGGTGCTTATGCCGTTGAGCTATCTCACCTGTCCTGTTCAGCTATTTCATTTCATTTTATTTATTTATTTTTTTTGTGGGTACCGGGGGTCGACCTCAGGACCTTGTGCACCAACAGGCACCCGTGCCGCTGAGTGATATCACTGGCCCTTTTTTCGTATGTGGGTTCCGGGAGTCGAACTCGGGCCTTCGCGCTTGCCAGGCAGGCGCTTACGCCGCTGAACCATCTCACCGGCCCATGTTCAGCTATTTTAAATCACTATATTAGATCAATAGGTAACAAGATAAAACAGTTTCAAAAAGAGGTAGAAATCTGATTTTTATTTTTATTTCATAGGTACATAGGTGTTAATTTTGGTACATAGGTGTTAATTAGGTTGAGTATGAGGTTTACAGGTTCTGGTGTAGTACTAGATTTAGTTTTAGAGGTTACTTGTTGGTGAAGGGTGCCCTCTAGTGAGCCAATTCCTGATATTAAGATTTTCAGTTCTTTGTATGTGTTTTCACAGCACTTGTGCATTGAATAAAAATCAAAGTATAGCACAGACTTTATGTAAAAAAGCTGGGAAAATTCCAGGTAATGGAAAAGTTATTAAGTATGCCTATTCATGAAATTATCCTAATGAAACTGCCTTAACACTGAAGTTTGAAGGAAGTTTAAGATTAGTATTGAGACATATGTATGATAGTAGAAATACATCCTTGAGATGGAAAAGGGAATTTAGGATGGTGCCATAAGGAATTAGTACCAAAAGGAAAATAATACAGAAAAAAGAAATATCCTTGACAAGATTTTAATTTAATACTATTTTAAGTATTTTATGCAAATATCCACATAATTTGTATTGTATTTGGAAAACTGTATCAGGAATTCAGAAAAAAATCCTTCGGAAAGGATCCATCACCTCCAAATAGTACCTCTCTAGGGACCAAAACTCTAACGTATTCATCTTTGGGAGTCAGTTAAGATATAAACTATAGCATGGTTATAGGCAGATATTGGTTGCTGTCAGGTATTTGCTGAGATTTAAGTCATCTGTAGGTTCCTTGACTAGATATGAATGACATTCATATTGCAAGCAGTTGTGGCTGTTACTGTGTGCTTATATACACCCTCTCCAGATTTTTAGGATAGTCAGATTTCTTACATGGTAGATGGCTTTCTCCAAAATGTCTAAGGTGGTCTAGTTAGATGTTGTGTGGCCCCTTTTAGCTTCTGAAGTCATGTAGTATTTATTACTTTTGTTATACCCCGTTGGTCAAAGTAGTCCTGAGCTTGCTCAGATTCGAAGAAGAGGTTATGGACCTCACCTCTCAATGTAAGATGTGTCAAAGCATTTTGAACCTATGTTATAAAACTACTTCATTTACTTCTGCTTCTTAAAGACTTGGGGTCAGTGTAGATAAATTTTAATGATTTAAGGGAGCAGTTATCCTCTGTATTAAAGTTGCCTGTGTATATGCCTATTTTCTGTACTTGATTTCCAGTTTCTATTGCATATGTACTTGTGTAGTGCTTAATAAATATTGTTGGAAAGAATCCTCTTATGTCTTTGGCTATTTCTGCCTTGGAACTATTTAATCTATTTGTTACAGGAGTATTGAGGAAACTTATGGGAAAGTTGTTATTCGTGCTTCCTATATTTGATAAAATAGTTGGAAAAGTGTCAGGAGTACTGGAAATAATGCTTCTATATTGATCATCTTTTTTCTTGCTAGTTAATATTGCTAAGTAGCTATAATAGAAATATTTTTTCCAAGGTTGAGTGGCTTCTTTGAGGAAATCTTTTGTGCATTTTAGATAGATGATGTCTTTACTATTTGTTGTTTAAAAATTTCACATCATGTGATTTTATGAAAAAAGAGCGCTTCTCCCAAATAATAACTTATGTGCCACTTTAAATAATATTTTAGCCCATTGTTTCTTACATGGTTGTTACTGAAATTTTGAGCTGAGGCAGGTGAATAATAAGTTCAAGCCCAATCTGGGCAACTTAGCGATTTGGTGAGGCACTTTGTCTCAAAATATAAAATAAAAAAGGCTAGGGATATATAGCTCATGTGAAAGCCCTGGGTCCAATCCCCAGTAACACAAAGAAAGAAAAAAGAAAGTTAAATCTGTCAAAAGCTGACAATCATATAGTGGTCTTATATTTTAATATTTAGGAAAATATATTTTAAAATTAGTAACAAATGTTTAGTACTAACCAGTAAGATCGACACCCAGAATCTGAAAATAGTTTTATATATATATCTATCTATATATATATATATATATAATTCATATACATATATATACATATGTATATGTATATATATGTATACGAATGGTGTGGCTCAGTGGTAGAGCTCCTGCCTTGCATGCATAAGGTTCTGGGTTCGAGCCCCAGTACTACACACACACGTGCACGCACACACACACACACACAATATATGAAATTGCTATTCATAATAAGTGATTTCATTAATATGAAATGTTAAATTTGTATTAGAAGTATACAGTAATACTAAAATTGATATGCTAGAAATTGAACTTGATATGCCATTTGAAGTATTGATGAAAATACCTATAGACTGGAAGAAAAAAGAATGCTTAAAAGAATACAAAAGCAATTTTTATTGCTAAAGATATAAAATTAAAGCTGCCATGTCATTTGAGGAACTGACAAAAAATGTGGCTAATGTTTGAAAGTGTGGAAAATGACATTAGAAAGTCATTCTAATGTTAAAGGGGGTGGTGACATAGCTCAGCGGCACAAGCGCCTGCCTAGCAAGTACAAGGTCCTGAGTTCGATTCCTAGTACAAAAAAAAAAAGTGTACAAAGGAAGTCAGGTGTAACTGATAGAATTTTGTCATAGATAAGAGTGAAATTTAGTTTTCTGACAAAGGTTTGTGGAAATATCAAAAGGTAAAAGCAGTGTCATTTGTGCCCGGGGATTTCTGAAAAGTATTTCTCCATGTAGTTTTCAAATATTTGATTGTCCATTTTCTTCCTAGTGTTTTTCTTAAAAGCAGTTGATTGACATAATAAAATTCATAGGGAGATCTGCCAGTGCCAGTGCCCAACATTTAAATGGCAGCAACTTTAGCTGAGTGTCTTTTCACATTGCACACTGCAGAAGTCATCCCTAACCGTGCTCTTTAACGGTTATGCAATCAGTATCTCCATCCTGTTACATAGCAGCGTATTCTTGGACGTAGCAAACCCATTTTCATTTTGTCTAGGGAAGAAACTATAGTATTCCAGTAAAAATAGGTAATTTGTGGAAGATAGGATTAGGTACTTTGAGATTATATTAGTTTCTCTCAAAGTGTAGACATTATTTTCTCAGGAAGCTAGTGCATTTTATTTTCTCAGATATTGTAATTGAATTATTCTTTATAATGAAAATACAGTGAAAGACAAATATATCAAAAATAGTATAAGGAATTATGTGCTTTTTTAATGAAAATTGTCCTAATATGTTCCCAGTAATGTTAGTTCTTTTCTCATAATACCTTGCAAATGTTTTTATTTTTCATCAGAAATTTTTCCTTACAAAATTGAATCCAGAATATTACTAAATCATTTATCTTATTTACAGCACATAGCATCTGTCAAAAAATCAAAGTAGATTCAGTTAAGACTTTTGGTGATAAAAGCATTAATTTTCTATGAGCCAATTTAAACGTTTTAATCTTAATTTTAAAAATTTTGTTTATTTTATTACCACTAGATGGAGTCCTATATATACAATTCAAAAAGGCATCTATGAAGGATAATGGTTTTAATTCCGTATGCCTGATGTACTAGATTATCAAATAGTGTGTAACAACTCATATTTCAGTGATTTGGTGTGTAAAATTTGATAAAATGTAGAAAATGTTTCAGTACTTAAAAAGATTTTCACCTATGCTTTTGAGCCATGTTTTTATGCATTTGTGCTAAAATTAAAACATGTAAGTAAAAGCTTTTGTGTGGCATAAATCATCTTTGTTTTCCATTTACAAGAAGTTTTAAAATTTATCTCTTCTTTTAAAATTAATTTTGCACCTGTATTTTTTTGTGTGTAAAATTTTGCATTAAATTTTGCCTGAAGTAAACTTTTACTTTGCTAAGCTTTTGGAAGGGATGAATGTTCTTCTATTGAAATCTTTGTCTGTATGTGGTACAGCCTTAGTAGATAACGGAAAATTTGCCAACTTTCTAAATGTTTGGCTAGTTCTGTCATATAAGAGAAACCATGTGTATTTATTTCTGAAAAGTTGATTAGATTTGCCAGTAGACAAAATTTGGGAAAACATTTTGAAAGAAGAAAGATTATTTTCATTGAAATTGTGTAGTGCAAAAACATTTAGAATGACTATATCTGGCACAATAATATATTAGGTGGATATAAAGATTAACCAGCTTAGGGTTCAAAGAGTGAATAGTACTGAATGGTATTTTCTTTCTTGTCCTACAAATCAAAATTTCAAGGAATATGTGGTCATTCAAAGGCAAAATACAAATTTTTCAGAGTTTCTTCACCTGGAGTCAGACAAATAAGGAGTCCTCAGTTTTCTGAACTTAATAGTTTGCCCCTTATTTGTTGCATTTGTAATTTAATACCGTCTAACAATTAGGTATGCCTCAGTTCTCATCCCCTTTTTTGCTGTCTGTTGGTTGATCTTACCTGATGGGTGCAACAGTGCACATCAGGGATTTCCTAGTGAGTCATTCTCAATTGTTGATCTTCAAAGGTGATCTGTTTGGTTGCTATGCTGGTACTTCCTTTCTGCATTCCAAGCTGCTTATCACCATTGCTGATGGGAAAGTCTATATAACATAATAATTGAGAATACTGGCTTTATTTGGAGTCAGGTGGACTTGGAGTTAAATCTTGGCTTAGTTTCTATGTTGACTTTGGACTTAGTATCTTAATCTTTCTTCCAAAACTACATTTGCCAATGGGGATGCTTACATAGTCTATGTCATAAAGCTGTACTGAGTATTTAATGAAATAATTCATGTAAACCACTGACTAATTGTTATTGTTACTTTTATCATAACCATTGTTAAGCTGGAAGCCACAGTCAAAAAAGCTCCTCTTTATGGCCAGTTAAATCACTGTGGGAATTTACCAGGAGAGCACATATGTGCTTCTCTGCATATTCTGTTTCCCCTATCTCACCAGGTTATCTCCATGTTTAAATGTAGATGCCGTCAGAAAAAAAGATGATAATTCCTGTTTTGCATACTGTGTTAAGTTCTTGGGATAAGAGTTGCTTTTGCTTTTTTCTCTTTCCCATTGTTGGCTTTATTAGCACATTTCTATTTTATTTGTTTTATTTTTTATTTTTTGTGTGGGTACCGGGGGTCGACCTCAGGACCTTGTGCGCCAGCAGGCGCCTGTGCCGCTGAGTGATATCACCGGCCCTTTTTTCGTATGTGGGTTCCGGGAGTTGAACTCAGGACCTCACGCTTGCTGGGCAGGCGCTTACGCTGCTGAGCTATCTCACTGGCCCCATTAGCACATTTCTAAACTAATTATTTTAAACATTACTTTCATTGGTGTGAGTAGAAGATTAAATCAGCTATAGATAGTGATTAATTCCATTTTGTGTACTTGCTTGCTGGCCTTTATTATTTGTGCTACAACTATTAAAATGAGATAGTCAGGTCTAGGAACTTTTTAGGTCCTTACTGAGGGCCAACATTCTATCACTTGATGAATTTTGAATTCTGACCCTTGCCTGATATTTCAGTACTTTCTTTAAGTGCAGTCTATTACTGTGGTTTAGAACTTTTCTTTATCTTGATTATTTTATTTCTGTGTATGTTGCTAATTAATATGTATTGTAGATGACAGGTGATTTTTGTCAGTTTGTAGAGTGTATAGTTTATACTCATGTCTGGAATAGCAAATGGCAATCAAGGGTCAGGAGAGTGTCAGGAAAGAGACTACAATAAATAGGTTAAGACCCACTCTTCTCACATTCACAGTACAGGTTGGAAATTCCTTTCTGAAATGCTTGGAACCAGAGTGTTTCTGACTTCAGGTTTTAAAACAAATTTTGGAATACTTACATATATGTAATGAGATATCTTGGGGATGGAACACAAGTATGAACAAGAAATTCATTTATGTTTCCTACATACCTTACCTGAAGGTAATTTTATACTATATATAGTACATGTGTATGTGTGGTACTGGAGATCAACTCTAGGGATGCTCTGCCATTGAGTCACATCGCCCATCATTTTTTTTTTTTTTTTGTGGGTACCGGGGGGTCGACTTCAGGACCTCGCGCGCCAACAGGAACCCGTGCTGCTGAGCGATATCACCGGCCTCTTTTTTGTATGTGGGTTCCGGGAGTCGAACTCGGGCCCTCGCGCTTGCCAGGCAGGTGCTTATGCCGCTGAGCCATCTCACCGGCCCTCATTTTTATTTTTATTTGAGACAGGGTTTCACTAAATTGCCCAGGCTGGTCTCAAACATGTGATACTCCTGCCTCAGCCTCCCTACGTGCTGGGATTATAGGTGTGCACCACCATGCTGGCTTTATATGGTATTTTTAAAATAATTTTATGCAGGAAACAAAGTTTCATATTGTGGAACTTTCTACTTGGTGCTCACAAAGTTTCGGATTTTTGAGGCATTTCAGATTTTAGACTTTCAGGTGAGGGATCCTCGTCCTATACTAATTCCTTAATGTTATTTTTGTTGGGACTTATGGTTCTATTTTAACAGCAGAAAGCATGGAATGTAAATAGGTCACCTATTTTAGACTTTGGTTTCTATTAATGGAGAGTGGGTATTGCATATATTTGAAAAAATTTTCCCCACTATAACATTGGCAGAAAGAGTTCACTTGTGATGCTACACTGGCAGTATCCTGAATTACTATAAAGTAGTTTTGTTTTTTAAATGTTGGAGAATAAATTAGAAAAGATATGCCAATGGATGGACCTTGAGAACTTTTTAAAATAAAGTAGACTTCTGGGAAAGAACTAATATTCCTCTTCTTATTTATATGTTATTATTTTTATTTTTAAAACTTTACGAGTATATGTTTATAGTATAGAATGATTACATTCATCGTGGGGAGCTGGTATATCTGCATAACATATCTTAATTCTCTTTAAAATTCCCCACCCCATCTCTTGGTTCCCTTCTCATTTATAAAATATCTATCTCCCTGTTTCCTATTATCTTTTATTTTGCTCTTTATACTTTGGGTTTCTCATATAAGAGAAGCCATGAGATATTTCAGCTAGTTATTTTATGTTTCAGTTTTAAGAGTTCTTCATATATTTTTCATAGTAATCTTTTATCAGATGTTTTGAAAATACTTTGTCTCTCAGTCTGTAGCGCCTCTTTTTATTCTCTTGCCAGTGTGTTTTACAGAATAGAAATTTAAAGAATCTGTTCACTGGTATTACAAAATAACTTGCTGGGAATTTGGTTGGCATTGCGTTGAGTCTATAGATCAAGTTGGGAAGGACTTACATCATAATGATATTGTCTTTCTAGTCATAATAAAAACATTAAAATATCTTCGTTTAGTTTTGTGATTTTTTTATTAGAATTTTGTAGTTTTCCTCATATACATCTTACACATTTAAAAAGATTTATACCTAAGTATTTCTTTTTAGGGGTTGCTCATGTGAATATTTGTTTCGTTTATTTATTTATTTTTTTGTGTTTGGTTTTTTCTGAGACACAATCTTACTATGTAGCCCAGCCTGGCCTTGAACTTCTCCTTCAGCCTCCCTAGTACTGTGATTGTAGGTGTGTGCCACCGTGCCTGGCTTTTTGTTTTGTTTTATTTTTTGTTTTTGTGGTGCTGGGGCTTGAACCTGGGGCCATGTGCATGCTGGGAAAGTGCTCTACCACTGAGCTACATCTCTAGCCCAATGATATTGTGTTTTTAACTTCAAACTTTACTTATTCATTGCTGTAGTTGAGAAAGTTAAGTTAATATTTTTAAAAGTCAGGTGCCTTACCTGAAGTTGACTAGTTAGTAGTACCTTTCCTGATCCCATCTATCTTAGTTACTTTTCTCATTGCTGAGACAAAATACCTAACACCCACAAATTAAGGGAGGAAAGGTTTATTTAGCTCACAGTTTGTAGAGATTTCAGTCTATAATTGGCTGGCTCCAAGGCAGGGTGGCACAGCACACAGGCATCACAGAGGAGAAATAGTTCATGATGGGCACAGGTAGCAAAGCAACAAGGGATGAGACAAGCCTCTTTCTGTCCCTTATATTGTATCCAGCCTACCAGGATTAAGGTGATACCAAACCAATCATTGGAGAGATTTGGTAATCTCCACCCTTAATCCTAGCATTGCACTGTGACTTAATCATACATTTTAGATTCAGCCACCTCTGAAAAAGCCCCACCTATGGCTGCATGAGACTTTGGGGGGACATCTAGATACACGCCATAACACCGTCCATCCATTTATCAAGTATTTATTGAGCATCTACTGTATTATGGGGCTAGGGATACAAGAGGGAACAAAACATATAAGAGTCTATCTTCATGGGCTGAAGGTTCAACAGGGAACAAACTATACAAAGCTCTGTATCTTCATACTCTATATCTTACATTCCAGCGGGGGGAAAAGATTAGAAATCAGTGTGAAATAGTGTATTCTATATTGGTAAAAATGATACAGTGATTTTTTTAGTTTAGAAAATAAAAATAAGATAAAAATAAAGCAGAGATGGGAATTTGTGTGTGTGTGTGTGTGTGTGTGTGTGTGTGTGTGTGTGTGTGTGTAATGTAGATGTTGTAGCCACAAAGGGCCTCTGTGATCCATGCAGAAAAAACAGCATTTGCAAACCTTAGGACAGGATTGGGCCTGATGTGTTTAAGAAACCACAAGGAAGCTAGTATTGCTGGCATATAGTGAGAAAATGAAGAATAGTTGGAAGTGAGGCCAGTGAGGTAACATGCAGCAAAATTATGTATGGCCTTATTGGCTATTATAAGAGGAAAAATGGTTTTGAGCAAAGGAGATATGGGACCTTCTATTTTAACAGGATTAATTCCTATTAGATATCTGGCTGTTGTGTTGAGGACATACTGAAGGGGGGGGAGGGGAGTAAGAGTAGAATCAGGGATGCCAGGTACAAAGTCATTGGCAATAATCTAGGCAAGACATGTTTGCAGAGTCCAGGGTGATAACTGTGGAGGTAGTGAGATGTGGTTAGCAATCTAGGTTTGCTAGATTGGGGGTAGAGGGTGAGAGAAAGAATAGTCAGGGATGATTTCAAGGGGTTTTTTTTGCATGAACAACTTAGAAGAATGTAATTTGCTTAGATGAGGAAGACTATGGGAAGAGCAGATTTTGGGGAAAGAGTTTGGGAATTTATTTTGAACATATCAGAGGTGCTTATCAGACATCTATTTGGAGAGATACGAGTTTAAAGTTTGCGGAGAGGTCAGGACTGGACATACACATTTGGAAGACATTAGTGTGTTTGTGGGACTTAAAGTATAAGTCAAGATGAGATTAAGAGAGTAGTACTCTATAGGTGGAAAAGAGATGTCCAAGTTTAGAGTCTCATTCTAGCTCTTGAAGAGCCTATGTTCTTAGTAATTACTATTCTATATTGCTGTCTCTAGTATTATAGTAAGTGCTTATTAAAACCTAAGACGTGGAGGCTGCCCTCAAGAAGCTTATGGTTCTATTTGGGAAAACAAAACATCTCTCTCTCTCTCTCTCTCTGTCTCTCTCTCTCTCTTTCTCTCACTCACTCACACACACACACCCCATCTAAATTACAGTACAAAGTAATATATGATTATATGTTAGAGCAACTGTAAGAACTATAAGTATACCTATCCTGCAGATGAGAAGATTACTTGGCATAGAAATGATTGGCAAAGGCCTGTTGGAAGAAAATGGAACTTTCACTGAAAATCAAATAATGGGCAATAACAGATGGGGAGGTATACTTTGGGATGGCCATAGAATCACCCTCAGGTTAAAAAATTTGTATGAATGACTCATAGATTATAACAAAGTTGTTATACTTACAGTTTTTATTTGTTACAGCAAAAGAATGCAGATTAAAATTAACAAAGGAAAAGGCAGATAGGGCAAGGTATAGGAGAATTCCAGGTATGTGCTTTCAGTTGTCTTTTCCCAATGGAATTTTATGGACAGTACTTTTTCCAGCAGGGATGTATAGCAGCACTCAGAACTGCTAATCAGGGAAGTTCCCTCACGCCATGATGTCTGGGGTCTTTACTTGGTTATGGTCATGTGGACATGACTAACTGCCTATGTAGACATGACTGACTGCCTATGTTGCTGACCTTAGTCTTTAGCCCCTTGAAAGCTAACAACCCTAAGTCCCCACTATAAATGATACTGTTAAGTCCTCCAAATAAACAGTTATTAGGCAGAGCATTCTAAAGGCTTTCATCCCAGGAGCCAGGAACAAAGTTTGCTTTGTGCTGTGAACAAGTGTGGGTGGCCCCATATATGGAGACTGTGTAACCTGAGATATAGTACGCATGTGTGTGCCATATTTATAGAACATTGTGGTGACTACAATATGACATTGTATTTGAGAATATGAACTCTGGAGCCGTACTGCCAGGATTCTTGACCCAGCTATCACTCTTGACCTGTATAATTTATGGCGGTTAGATAATCTGTAACAGTTCTTTAAAAACAGGGATAATGACAATACTTTATTGGCTGGCTATGAGGATTAAATTATTATATTAATAAAATACTTAGAACATGGCCTGACACATAGTAAATGCTACAGAAGTTATGAGTTGGTTTATTCATTCCTTATTCATTCACTTAGTGACTCTTTTTTGAGCTTTGTTTTGTTAAAGACATATTTGACCCATATCTTCTTAGCCTCAGACCTTATTTCTGGATATATAGTGATTTATTTAGAGGGCTTCTGCTCTTTTAATAGTAACAGGTCCAAAAAGAAATTAAATATTTTTATCCAAATTATTTCTATCAAAGGTAATAACTGTCCAATCCATTTATTTGTTTATAGATGTAATCTCTAGTTGTTGCAGAGATGGGCTTAAAAGAGAATAAATTTTGGTGAACTGGGAAGTTAATTTTAGTTTTCTTACATACATGCAGGTCTGTGTACGATGACCAGCCAAATGCGCACAAGAAGTTTATGGAAAAGTTAGATGCTTGTATCCGTAATCATGACAAGGAAATTGAAAAGATGTGTAATTTTCATCATCAAGGTTTTGTAGATGCGATTACAGAACTCCTTAAAGTAAGGACAGATGCAGAAAAACTGAAGGTAGGAAATATGTTAAAATTCTGTTTGCCTTTGTTCTCATTAAATCACTCAACCATTATAGTAAACATATATAAGTCATTATTAAATGTGCTTTCAAGAAGTGAATTAGTATATGTACTTAGGAATGCTCTTTATGCTCTGTTAACAAAGTCGTCATGCTAATGACAGGTGTAATCTTTATTTCTAAAGCAAGTAATATGTTGACTTACTAGGATTTCTTTCCATGCAGGGAAGTGAACTCAAAACATGCATACAAATAAAAAATGTTATTTGCAGTTTTAGAATTTTTTAAATGACAGTATGATGTTGATAAAAAGCAATCTTTCAAAATCATTTAAAAACTTACTATAAATGATTTCGTTCTCAAAGTTATTTAATTATATTGAAATTTTGAAGTTGAATAGCAATGTATAATTTTAAAGTTCATCTACATTTTCTGTAGAACAGTAAAAACATTCTTCATTAAAAGAGTTGTGGATTTTGTTCCGTCAAAAATAGAAAATATTTAGTTGTAAGAATTGTCCTATTTATATTTTTTTACATTTAGAGTGCTTAGCAGACAGAATTCAAAGGTTATGATTAGAAAACTATTATATAAAGAATATTCAGATAACAAGAGACCAAATACGGCATCAATGAGGTCACTGAGCATCTTTGTTCAGGAATTAATGAGATTTTTAATAAACCAGAATGTGTTTCCTTACTATGATGACCTAATGAATCACTTAATATGTGGGAAAATTTGAGGTCGAGCTTTGCCTGCACCTGCAGCATTAAAATGTTGCTGTGGATTGAGAGTTCCGTGTTTGATGTTAATCAACCACCCAGTGTTTGCATTCAGCAAAGTATGAATGTTTAATTACCATAAAATGCAATCGCCATTTCCTACAGACAGTGAATGGCACATAGACCTCATTGAAGTTATCAAAAAGGGACCAGTGGTCAATTGGGTCAGTGATTTGAATTGTTTGACAGACTTAGAGAAGCAAGTAAAGTTCAAAAATCCTGAGTAAATTTGAGAAGTTTGCCACAGAATCTGTTAAAAAGAACTGTCATAAGTAATTGAAGTTAACAAAAGCCTTTTTCAATCAAAAGTTCAAGTTCAAGCTGTAGAGTTAATTTGAATTTGCATTTCTTTGTTCTAAGTTTCTCATGAAGCATGATCTGATTACAAGGGTGAGCAGTTACATCAGGACAGTTTTATGCGTATTTGTCTAACTAAGGTGAAATTGTTTTTAAGGTACAAGTTACTGATACGAACCGAAGATTTCAAGATGCTGGTAAAGAGGTAAGAAAATGATATTTTTTTTCGTGGAATCAATATGTGGACACTATTTAGCTGTTTGTTTAAAAATATGAACATTTCTTCTTTTCTAAGATGATAATACAAACAGAAGATATTATTCGATGTAGAATTCAGCAGAGGAATATTACAACTGTAGTAGAAAAATTGCAGTTATGTCTTCCAGGTAAGTTAAACTTGTGTATCATGTACATAATGTATGGTTTGATAAAATTATAATTTAATAATAGCACTTATTCCTTATTATGGGAATTTGGATTATTTGGTGGTCGCTACCTAACAAGCCCATCACTACTTTTCCTGTTCATTCTGTTCCCTGAATTTCCATGATTTTCTTATTTTATAAAGCCCCTTGTTTGGTTATGTATTACATCAGTCTCCTAGGAAAACCCCTACCTTTCCATTTCCTCTTTGCCCAGTATGCCATGTGAGCCCTCCTGCCCCTTTTGCCCTTCTCCCTTTTTTCCATTAGAATCCTTTTCCATGGGGAGAGTGTCTTTTGATTAAGTTTTCTTGCCTTTACCATTTGCCTAATTTTTTACCCCTACTTTTCCATTGTTTTTTGTTCATCGCTTAACAGGTTGGTTTTGCTTTGCTCACAATCTCAGTTTGCTACTAAGGTAAGAAAATACCTCAAAAGTGCTGGGACTTCTCCCTTCTTGCCTTTCCTCTTGTATTTTGGAAAGACTGTTTCTGGTCTCTCTGTTATGGCTCAGATACATTGAGGAAACTAACCAGTATTTTCTTTATCTGGACTCAATATATTTTAAGTTGGATATATCCTGTTCAAACAAAATGAAGTAGATATATGTAATTTTAAAAAAATATTGGGGGCCGGTGAGATGGCTCAGTGGCGTAAGCGCCTGCCTTGCAAGCGCGACGGCCCGATTTTGACTCCCGGATCCCACATATGAAAAAGGGGCCGGTGAGATCGCTCAGCGGCACGGGTGCCTGTTGGTGCACAAGGTCCTGAGGTCGACCCCCCGGTACCCACAAAAAAAAAAAATATTATAAGCTAAATCCATTTCATATTCTGTCATATTTTTCTTTAAGAAGGAACCTAGATCTCCATATCCAGAGTAGAATATTTTGTATAACAATTATATGATATAAACTTAGCTCAGGATACAAATTATATATATTAACTTGTATCCTGAGCTAAGATGTTATATATATAAATCTGTCAGCAGATTTTATTGGCTAAAACATATTAGAATTTTATATATTAATTATATAACTATTATATAATATACTATATATTATTTTGTAATTATATTTTTGTTATTTTCTCACTTATGAGAATAGCTTTTTTTTTTTTAAGAATTAATGAAAGTTTACTCAGTTTAATCTCTGATGGACCAAGGATATTTGCACATTAATGTTTAGTAAATAAAATGCCCGTTTATTATATTAGGCTTCAGGGTTGAAGAACCCACTTTCTTTTTTTTTTCCTTCGATCAGATTTTATCAGTACATTTTAGATATACATAATGATCACATTCAGCATAGAGAATTTGTACCTTTATATATATAACTTGATTCTTTTTTTTCCTATTCCCCTGTCCTCCCTTCAACCCCTTCTCCCCTCCCTATTTACAAAAGCTTTATTTCCTTTTTTCCTTCTTTTCTCACTTGTTTTTACTTTTCCCTTCTTTCCTTCCCCCCTCCACCCTCCCTTGTTCCCCTCCCCATTTGTACATTTTTTTCCTATTTCATAATACCTGATACACATTTTGGTCCTTATTTACATGTTCAAGGAACCTACTTTCTTTTTTTTTTTTTTTTTTTTTTTTTTTTTTGGTTACCGGGGGGTCGACCTCAGGACCTCGCGCGCCAGCAGGTGCCCGTGCCGCTGAGCGATATCACCGGCCCCTTTTTCATATGTGGGTTCCGGGAGTCGAACTCGGGCCCTCGCGCTTGCCGGGCAGGCGCTTAAGCCGCTGAGCCATCTCACCGGCCCGGAACCTACTTTCTTAAAGATGTTTAGTAATATCTTAGCCATTATCAGATTGTAATAGTCATCAAGATAGTTTCTGAATTTAAATGCTTTGTCCCTTATTATTTTAGATAATAAGCCTAAAAATTGGGTATTAATAAAAATGATTAAGAGCTGAACTCAGCTTATTCTCTTAGGGAGCTATTTGAAATAGAGAAATAAAGGGAAGTAGAGGTTAAGTTTCTGTTGTTGCTACTGTTTTTGCTTCCATGTCTGGACAGCAGCTCTTAGTTCACGTAAATATTATGTTTCTAATAGTCATGTCCAGAATTATCTCCTTTACTTTGTTCATCAATCTAATTATCTACTCATAGTTTTTTGGGTGTGTCAGGCATTATGGTAGGATTGGAACTATAAAGTTGAAATGACATAGTCCCAGCTTTTGAAGGATTATACAATCTAATGTAAATAAAGACAAGGAAGTCATTCATTATTGTACAATTGTCTAACTCCTTGTTGGCTTCAGAGGAGTATGAGAGTACATAGGAATTCACAGCATAAACAAGCACTTTCCTGGTGTATTAGTTTTACTGAATGTTTTTGAGGAAAGCATAATTTTTATATGGAAATAATGAAGTAGATGTGAAATTTACATGAATTATTGAGATAAAGCAGGGGACTTTAAAAAAAGTTTATGCTTGTAACAGCAGAATCTGTTCTAGGTTATGTGTTTAATGCTTTGGTTGGAAAATGTGAGAAATATTACTTTACATTGTGGGGCTGTGGTAGAGATATGTAGAGGATCCTGTGAGGTCATTGAGTTAGAGCTGGCTCATTATTGCCACCATTGCAGTTTTGAAAGTTTTCAAAGTGAACAGTATCATTTGTAATGTTGAAAACCTTTGGGAGTAGCCTATAACTAGAAAATCTGGGAAAAAAAAATGTTGTCTATCTTTCTAGTCTGAGAAAATGTGAGTTGGTTTGATGAGCCAATAATAATTTACTCACTTTATACTTTGAAATTCTGCTGAGGTTAAACAGTAATCTGCATAGTTGCATTAAGTACTTTTGGTGACAGCCCATCATTTTGCTGAAGCTTATGACAATTTTATTGAATAACTGCATTACTGGGCCTTTGTACAAAGGATGAAATGAATAAATATACCTTTCTATCGATTTTTTACCTCTACTATATAGTTCACTCTGTGCTGTAAGCATTTAATGTTTTTCTTTATAGATTTGGTGTAAATTTTTGTGTATAGTTAATTTTAACACAGTTGTGTTATTTTATTTGGTATGTTGGGCCAAAGTTAATGAATCTCACTGTCACTCAGTTTTCTCCCTCTGCTAAAGTCTAAATTTATAATTCCATTTCAGGGAAGAAATATTAGTAATTTCTGAATAGAAAAATTGTTACTAGATTAATGTCTGAGTTATAGGTGTCAATATATACAAGTATTCCAGGTTTAATATATATATAATGGTCAATATATATGGAAATTAAAATATTTTCATTTACTCAAATCATACATTTTATTTCAAAATATGAGCCTGATTCAAAGTATAGAGAAGATTGATGAATTTTGTAGTATATTTTTGCCTACTTTAGTTATTTTAATTTCTCAAAATTCTTTATTTCATCTTAAAAGCTAAAATGTTGGGGCTGGGGATATAGCTCATCGGCACAATGCCCACCTGGCAAGCGCGAGGTTGTGAGTTTGATTCCCGGTACCAAAAAAAAAAATGCTAAAATGTTATGTTTCTTTAATGCAGTGCTGGAAATGTACAGTAAACTAAGAGAACAGATGAGTACAAAAAGGTGAGTTGGTTTCTTTCCTATTGTTTATTTAAATAAGAATTGTTCTCTATTACTGAAAGCACATGTAAACTTACTGTAAATTAGTAAAATCGTAAATTTGGCTTTCTACTTACACTAAATCAGGATTATCCAATAAAGCAAATTTTCCATTTATTTATGAATGCTTGTCTTTTATAAGTAATATCAAAGATTGATAATATTGGTAAAGGATAGGTAGAAAACTACAGGGATGAAAAAATTTTTATTAACTTACCAACATACTGACACTGCGTACAGTCAAGGGCTAAGTGGTTAATGTGGAGTGAAAACAAAGTGTAGGCAGTTATATTTTGACATCTAGGCTATTGTAGTTCATATTCTGTTTTATAACATAAATGAATACATGACAAATAAATGATTTAAAGTAGTTTATTGGTTGCCATAAAAGCATTAGATATTATAATGTTTAAAATACTCTAAAATGAACAGTTGCAAAGTAACATAGAAAAGCGAGAATAAATAAATTTGGGAAAGAATAAATTCTTCTTGGTGTATTAATAACTACTTTAAAGTCTACAACCACATTTTCTTCCTATTTCACAAGCTCTTTTTTTTTAATATAAAGAAAGTCTTCCTTTTTTGCTTTTGCTTTTGCTTATTTTTGAGACAGGGATCTTGCTATGTAGTTCAGGGTGGCTTTGAACTCACTATATAACCCAGGTTGGCCTCCATTTTATGGAGATCCTCCTGTCTCAGCCTTCTGAGTGCTAGGATTACAGGTGTGTACCATAACACCTGGTGAGATCTTTCTTATTTTAATCCCTCTTTGCTTTGTTTCTTTTTCCCCATGATTATTACTATGAACTCATGGATTTTTAAAAAGCAAATGTGTGATAATTTATTATTTGATACATAGATTGTTCCAAATTTGGCTAGAGAAATACCTCAAGCAAGTACTGTGTCTTCATTTGTCTTTGTGTACTTTATTGCTTATTGTACAATAAGACTTTCCAAGCTCATTGTACTTTTCTTACTCCCCCCATCTCTCTCTGTCTCTTTCTGTCTTTTTCCTGCTTCTGTCTCTCCCTCTCTTCTTTGTCTCTCTTCTGTCTCTCTTTCCCTCTCCCTGTATTTTTCATGTCCTGTATCTTCCAGTGTTGCCATTGAGAAGTTTAAAGTCTAAAGTCACTCGAATTTCTCATCTTTCATTTGTGGCCTACCTTGTCTTTCTTTAAAATTGTCTCTTTTTTCCTCTGTGGTCTGTAATTTCCTTATGATGTGCTTTGGTGTAAGTCTGTTTACTTTCATTGTGCTGATTACTTGGGGGCAGGGGTTCAGGCTTCAACCTTGAAACTCTTTTAATCTAATACTGTCCTTACATGCTAGGAAGTTTTCTTGAATTATTTCTTCCTTCTGTTTTCTTGATTGTCTCTCTCTAGGACAGTTATAAATGTTCAATCTAGATTTCTTCTCTGATTTTCAAATTTCTTCTTTGATTTAAAAACATCTCCTCCTTGTTCTTTCTTTGAGGTTGCTTCATCTTTATCTGCCAAAAATAATGACATATATATATGACATATATATATATATGTATGACATATACATACATATATCATATATATATATATATGTATGTATATGTCTGATTTTTAATTTCTAAGAACTTTTTTTTGAACTCCAAACATTTTTTTTTCTTTTTCAGGTAGCTTGTTCTTTATTGTTGAAGTGTTTTCTCTTAGCTCTCTGAGATTTAGATGTACATTTTTCTTGTGAAATGTTTCCTCTAAATTTCTTTTTATTTTTATCTCTTTCTTGTTAAAAGTATTTCTCAGATTTCTGGTAATTTCTTGGTTGATTAGTCATATTTAAGTGTGGTGGACGTAACAATTTGCTTGGAAGCTCTGCATCCTTGGGATGACAGGACTTGACTGTTTCAATGTAACATAACAGTCTTATTCTGTAACTATAAGGTAACAATCTTTCAGTCCTCTTCTGGCTGGGCTCTTTGGCTGGGAAGCATCTAATGGTAGGTCTTATCTAGACATATTTTCTGGAGGAAATTTCCCATCTTTTGTCTAGAGAGTAAAGTTCTCACTGCCAGCATTCTAGGATCTCAGTTGGGGAAGAGGGCATCTTGTGTATATTGGTTCAGTTAATCTTCTTGTTTTCCGACCAGTACTGTTACCCTCCATCTTGGCTGGTGTCCCCAATCAGAGATTGTTTTAGTCACTTTAGCTTTTCGCTAAGATGGGTGAATGACAGTTGCTTGGATGCCTGGAATGGAGAAGAAAATCTGGGGTCTGCTTTTTAAACTTATTTTTCAACCATATTCTCTTTTTTTTTTTTTTTTTTTTGTGGGTACCGGGGGTCGACCTCAGGACCTCGTGCGCCAGCAGGTGCCCGTGCCGCTGAGCGATATCACTGGCCCTTTTCTCGTAATGGGTACCGGGAGTGGAACTCAGGACCTTGCGCTTGCCAGGCAGGCGCTTATGCCGCTGAGCCGTCTCACCAGCCCTATTTTGGTTTATTTTTAATTTAACTTTTTTAAAACAGATAAGTAAAAATTGTTCATATTTGTGGACCACCATGTAGTATTTTGATACATCTATACACTGAATGCTGTTTAAGTTAGGGTAAGTGTATTTATCTCATCAAGCCATTGTGATTTCTTTGTGGTAGAACCATTCAACATATTCCTTATTTTAGTACTCCTTTATCTTCCATTTCATAGTGGGGTTCCCGTCAACTCCTGAACCTTTTGAGGATTTTGCAGAATGAATAATTCTTGAGTTCTCAACTATTGACTTAGTATTCGTTTTTCTCAAGTCTGCTGAGTTATGAGTTACAAGGGTGTGGGTATAAGGGGAATTTTCCAGATGTATTAAAATTTTTATCATTATCTTCTGTTGGGCCAGTGAGCATACTCTGTATGGTTGCACTCTTTTGGCATTTATTGAGACATGTTTAATAGCCTTCCATAAGATCTATCTTGGTGAATATTTCATGTGTTCTTGAAGAGTCTATATATTCTGCAGTTGTGGAGTTAGTGTTCTAGAAATATTAGGTCATGTTAGTTGTAAATGTAATTTAAATTTTATGTATTTTTAATGTTTTCTTTTGTCTGTTAATTTTACTAATGAAAATGTAATGTTAAATTTTTAGATATCATGATGAGTTTATTTTCTTTTTAGTTTTTTTTAGTTTTTCTTCATATATTTCAAAAGTCCTGTTATTAGATACATAAAAATTTATAATTTTATATTCTTAGTTATTAATCATTTATTATTATGAAATATCACCCTTTTCCTTTGGTAAATATTCTGGATTCTACTTTGCCAGATGTTAATGTAGTCATTATAGTTACTTTGACATACTTAGTATTTGCATGATGGCTGTTTTGACATTGTTTTGCTTTCAACCTGTCTTTTATATTTAAAGGGGCTTTGTTGTCAACAGCATACAGTTTGGTCCTAGTTTTATTTTTTAAATCCAGTGGGAAGTCTCTACTTTTTATGTAGTTTTAAACCATTTACATTTAACCTTATTATTATTGTTTATTTTAAATTCATTATCTTGCTATTTGTTTTTGTCCAATTATTATTAGTTTAATTTTCTTCCTTTATTTTTAGTATTGAAGGTTTTAAAAATTATCTTTTAATTTTAATTTTCTGTATTATTAGCTATACCTTTTTATTTAGCTTTTTTAGTGATTACCATAGAGTTTACAGTATGCATGTTCACAGCCTGTCTTCTAATATTATCATTTAAGAAACTTGAGTTTTATAATTATATTTATTGCCATCCTGCCAGTTGAACTCTGGTTCAACTTATAAAACCAGCTCTGGTTTTTTGCATATAAAAATACTTTATATAAACTCTGTATGTATACACGGACACACACGAATGATAATTAAGTAGATTCTTTTGTACTTAGCAATTTATCATTTCTGTTCATTTTTCCCGTTTTGCAGATCCAGGCTTCTCTTTGGTTTAATTGCCTGAATGATGATGTATGATGTACTTCGTTTATGATGAACTTTGTTTAGTATTGTAGCATGTATCTGGAGATAGATTTCCTGCTTTTGTCTATTGAAAAATGAATTTGTTTTACTTTCATTTCAAACAATAATTTTAATTTTGTCTGTGTATGTGTCAGTATGTTTCTTTGTGGTTATATTGCTTGGGATCTGTTTAGTTTATTGTATTCATGGTCTTACATCTGTCATCAGATTTGGAAAATTTTCACCTTTCATCTCTTCCAGTATTTTTTGTTGCCCCATTTTTTCTATCTCCTTTCTTTCTTTTTTTTTTTTTTTTCTTGTGGGTACCGGGGGGTCGACCTCAGGACCTCGCGCGCCAGCAGGCGCCCGTGCCGCTGAGCGATATCACCGGCCCCTTTTTCGTATGTGGGTTCCGGGAGTTGAACTCGGGCCCTCGCACTTGCCGGGCAGGCGCTTAAGCCGCTGGGCCATCTCACCGGCCCCATCTCCTTTCTTTCTGAAACTTCCAGTTATATGTACATTGTTTAATGTTGTCTGATAATTTTCAGGAACTAATTTTTGCTTTTTAATATTTTTTCTTTCTGTGTTTCAATTTGATACTTTTTGGACTTAACCTTCAGGTTTACTGAATCTTTTTCTAATGATCTATGATATTACTACCACTTTTTCTCACTCTTTGAATATGTTTCATCTTGCATAATTTTTGTTTATGTGTCTTTATATCCATTGATAATTTCTTCTCATTTGTGTAGTCTACCGTTAAGTCTATTGAGTGAATTCTTCATGAGGGATTGCACAGTTGTGGTACTCTATTTTTAAATAATTTTATAAGGTAAATTCCATTCTATATGGTTGAGTAATATATGAGTAAATAGAAGGGGATATATCCAAAGTTAATGAATTAATTACTATATGGTAGCATCAGATGGTGCATATTTTTAATTTTTTCTCCTTATATTTCTAGTAGTTATGTATTACTGTTATGATTTTTAAAAAACAGCATTGTGTGTACCAAAAGAGAAATGATAATCTATTATGATGCAGATTTTGCTTCCATGTAGAAATAGATAAAATTTAGGAAATTTATGATTAAATTTTAGAGAAGATGTAGGATCTGATCTCTTTTGCTCTTTAAGGTTATGAACTTTTTGTATACTACCCTGGACTTCTAAAAAGTAGAACCTGAGGAATAATCTTATGTTTTACATACTACTATTTTTAGGGAGTATAATCTTAAGTAATCTCCAAAGCTGGGTTGAATGAAAGGGTAATAAGACAGAGAACTTGGGAGAGCAAATGGGAAGGTGAGTTATTAAGTTAGCTGTTGCTTTGTATTGATGAATTTCAAATGCCTTTTGAGAGGTTGTATAAATTATTATAAATCAGAACATGCCATCCTGGAAGAGGAAAGGAGAATTTATCTTTCAAATTATTTTCTCATTGGTTAAGGTTCGAGTCTAACGTGTGGCATTACCTCCTCACGTTTCTAGGTTGTACATGTTTGGTAATTAGGTAGATATTTTCATGTCTCAGTGACTTATGGAAGTCCTGGGATGGAAGGTGAGAGATGAGCAGTATGAAGGGAGACACAGTTGTGCTGTAGAGTTAGTTGACTGTGTCTGTGGTGTGTTGTAAAACTAGTGGTAGTACATTTCATTTAGCCTCCATTATTTAGGAGTTGAATACATTATAAGTGTTTCCATGAATTTTCAGCATTTTTACCTGTTGTAGAGAACACTTTTGGAATATATCTAAATCAAATCAAATTGGGAAGTAGGTTAGGATGAAATAGTGTAGTTTGACTATTGACATCTATTGCATCTAAAATTTTATGAACTATACTGAAAAGATATACAGTAGTTCATTATTTTACATCTAAATAAGGACATCTCTCCTACCTCTACCATCAACTAAATATCTTAATTTCTGTCCAAATAGTTACATAACAATTCTGATGATTTTTAAATAACCAAGATGAAATTTAGATAGCTTATTTTTTAAATTAGTGCTAATATTTTGTGACAATTTGCAAAATATGCTGTTATTGAGAATATACATTAGAAAAAAGAATATATGTTAAAAAATTAAGTATATATCAATGGCTTTTGAATTCACTGTCCTTTCAATTTAATATGTTTTTTTGTTCATTAGATAGTGCCTTTTCCCATGTTTAATATTTTTTACCCAAAAAGAAGATATAGACTACTTTTTGATCAAGTTTTAAAAATTCCTCCGCCTACTCTCAAATGGATATTGGTGATAGTGTTGTGGGAAACTGAAAAGTCTCAATCCTACTACTAATTAATTATAATATCTTTTCCAAATTATATATTGTTTCAGTTTTCTCACCTCATAGAATGTTAATAGCAATATCTGCCATTGAAGTTGTCTTAGTTTTCCCACTGGGACAAAATACATGACACCTGCAATTTAAAGGAGGACAGGTTTATTTTGGCTCATAGTTTCAGTGGAATTAGTCCATGGTTGGCTGGCTCCAAGGTAAAAATGGCATGATAGATTGACGTGGCAGAGGAAAGCTGCTCATGTCTTGGTGACCAGGAAGTAGAGAGCAAAGGAGGAGCTGGGGCAAGAATGCATCCTTCCAGGTCACTGTCCAATGACCCACCTCCAACCAGGCCTGACGTCTTAATAGAGTGTAGCCATGAACTCACCAATGAAGAATAATTTTCATGATTCAGTTATCTTCTAAAAGCCCTACCTCTGAATATACTAGACTTTTGGAGGACATTTTAGGCCTAAATCATAATAGGAGTACCTGTATACCTCATAGAAGCCTAAAGAAAATTAAATTATGTATATGAAAGTACACATCTGTTCTCTGGGCACAGGCTGTACTTTACTAAGTGCTATATACCCAGCATATCACACAGTACATTATAGACAGTAGGCATTCTATAAATATCTGTTGAAGTCATTCTACCAGTGGTTTTTCACCTAGTTTTTGTGACACTTAATAATATTTCTGATTCCTTAAATGGTAGTGTGAAAATTTCCAAAGATAGGTAAATAAATTTTTCTTTGGTTAGAATTAAATCTGTGCAATATACTTTTTTTTAATGGTGATAGCATGTGGATGTATATTATGGTAGGCGAGATAGTATGAAATTACATATTAAATAACTAAATATTATAATTCAGAAATTGCATATGTATTTAAGATACTGTGATGACTATAATAATGTTCTTGAGCCTGTGATTTGTACATTGTATGTAGTTTGTGCTTAGTAAATAGAAATAAATGTTGATTTTAACTATTACATTGATTGCAGTGCTGGGATCAAATACAGGGCTTTGCAAATGCTAGGAAAGCACTGTACTAATGAGCTACATCCCCAACCACTGTGAATCTTTTTCTTGTGGGAGGCTTAACTGATTAATTATTTAAATTTACTTAAATTATAAAATTTATATGATAAGAATTTGTTATAGAGTTTTCTTTTTAACTTCTCACAGGTATTATTCTGCCCTAAAAACTATGGAACAATTAGAGAAGGTGTATTTTCCCCGGGTTAGTCAATACCGGTTTTGTCAGTTAATGATAGAAAATCTTCCGAAACTCCGTGAGGATATTAAAGAAATCTCCATGTCTGATCTCAAAGACTTTTTGGAAAGCATTCGAAAACATTCTGACAAAATAGGTGAAACAGCAATGAAACAGGTGAGATTAAAAAGAATTTGAATTAATACTATTTAGTAATCTAGGATATAAAATATAGGTTTATTTCTGTAGGTTACATGAAATGCTTATTTTTGGTTAATTTTACCCTTTTCTTACCTTTCCTAGTTCTTGTTTGGAATGGATTTTGTCAGTGTTTTCTTTGGATTTACAGTTATTCCTTATTTAAATAAATTCAATCTAACTTGAATTCTTTACTTACTCACCAACTGACCTCTCACAATCTTCTCTACCCATGTGGTGTTACATTAACTTTTCCCAGCAGCCAATCAACTATAAAATCAGCTAAAAAGTGGCAGCCACAGAAGCAAGTGGAAGCTCTTTTATGCTAAGGTTCTAAATTGTTCCTTTTAAAAGACAAATTCAAAGTGTTAACTTTGAATTAAAAAAACTACAATTCAATAATAAAAGGAAAAAACAATGGGAAAATATTTAGAAGTTATAAAGTTAATATTATTTTTGAGCCAGCAATTCCGCTTCTGTTTATCAGTGAGAAATGATGTTCATAGACTTGTTCACAATTAGCCAAAAAAACTGGAAACAACCCAAGTGGCTATCAGAAGGAGAATGGAACACTAATTGTGGTGTATTCATGCAGTAGAATACTACTTTGCAATAAAAAGGAATGGATTAATGATAATGCAGCAACACATGGATCTCACAGAGATGTTAAGCCAGAGAAGTTGAACAAAAAAAAGGTGCAAACTGAGTGATTATGTTTAAAGGTAGTTCTAAAACAGGCAAAACAGGATTTTAAAAAAATCAGCACGGTGATAGGCAGCCAGAGGCCTGGGAAATTGCCCAGGAAAGGGAATAAGGGGAAATGGAAATGTTCTATACCATGATAAAAGTGTACCTGTTGGGCTGGTGAGATGGCTCAGCGGCATAAGCGCCTGCCTGGCAAGCGCGAGGTCCTGAGTTCGACTTCCGGAACCCACATACGAAAAAAGGGCCGGTGATATCGCTCAGCGGCACAGGTGCCTGCTGGTGCGTGAGGTCCTGAGTTCGACCCCCGGTACCCACACACACAAAAAAGTGTACCTGTCAAAACTGTATAGCTGTAATGTTTATATTTCAATGTGTATAAATCTCACCCCAAGGAAAACTATAAAAAAAAATGAATGGGTAAATGTATAGATGAAACAAGAACATAAAAAAAAAATTTGTTGAAGATAATTGATCGGTACCTGAGAGTTTGTTATATTAATCTGTGTACTTTGTTTATATTTGACATTTTCAACAATGAAAAGTTTAAAAATGAATACAATTAAAATTTTCAAGAGTCAGCTGTTAAAACTCCTAGTAATTTTATCCTAGAAATAAAACAATTCTCAACATGATTTCTAATGCCCGATGTTTCCCCAAGAACTGTTACAAAGTACTTCAAAGAAAATTTTACTATATTTTTCTCATAAAAGCAGTTAATGTGTAACAGACCATGGTTAACTCAGAGGAAATTAAAATTCAGTACGAACTCCCCATCCTAACCTTTTAAAGGATTCTCTATAAAGCAGATAATCTCCATTATACTTCTCACTGTTTCAGCATTACACAGTAATATACACTATACTATTTTTCTTTTTAATTGAGATAAAATTCACATAAGAAAATTAACTATTTTAAAGTAAACATTTCCACTGCAACTAGTTCATATATGCAACCATCATTACTATCTAGCTTCAAAATACTTTTCATCATCCCAAAGGAAACTACACACCTTAAGCAGTTGCTCCCATTGCTTCCTCCTCCCAGCCTCTGGCCACTAACCTGTGTTATGTCTGTGTGGATTTACCTGTTCCGGCGATTTCATGTATATGGGAGCATAAAATATGTGACCTTTTGTGCCTGGCCACTCTACGTTGATTTACTTTAAGAGATTGTTTACTTTGAGGGTGTATTGATTTTGAGAATTCTTTACCAGGATCAGTTTACTTTCTTAAAATTAGGACTATATGCACAATATGGAATTTTTCCTGGTCATTGATAAGTTTGGCCTTGTCAGTGAGATTTTGTTTTCAGTTTTTATTTTTTTTAATTTACAGTAATGTTTTTTATCTTTTTATCTTTTTTTTGAGCCAGGGTTTCACTATGCAGTTCAGACTGGCCTTGAACTCACTATGTATCCCAGGCTGGTCTCAAACTTGAGGTGATCCTCCTACCTCAGCTTCCTGAGTGCTGGGATTACAAGAGTGTGCCACCAAACCTGGTCAATAATGTTTTTTAAATTGCTTAATTTTTTCAGTTGTAGTTAACTCTTGTTTATCTGTAGGTGGGCTATAGAAGATTCAATTTTCAAAATATTTTTGATAGTGTGTTTTGTTCAGCTTAGTGTTAAATCCTTGTTTGACAAAAATAACTTTGCTTGGTATAAATGGAAAGAAGCTACAAAAGAGAGCTTAATTCAAACTTACCGTCTCTCTTTTCTGTGGAAGCCAGGCCTGAGGTCATTTTTCCTACTATTATAATGATGAGAATATGGTTATGTATGGGTCATAGTGTAGGAACAGAAATGGCAGGCCAGTGAGTGAGAGTTCTAACATCAGATGAGTAGCCTGGAACAAGTACAGACTAAGAAGATGTAAGAGAATAAGATTCAAAGGCACAGTTCAAGAAGAGAATCTAGAAGTTCTAAATCCAGAAACTGATTATCTAGAGAACTTTCGTGTGCTAGGAAAGCACCATGTTAAAGGAAAATTTACAGCCTTTAATTCACAAATTAAGAAATGTTTAAATGATCTAAGTAGTCATTTCAAGACATTAGAGAAACTAAAAATTAAATTCAGGAAGGAAAGGAAATAATCAAAATAAGAGCAGAAATCAACATAGTAGAAACAAAATACAATAAGAAGATGAATAAAACCAAAAGTTGCTTCTTCATTTTTTCAAATAGAATTGATGCTGGACGTGGTGGCGCACGCCTGTAATCCCAGCACTCAGGAGGCTGAGGCAGGAGGACTGCTATGAGTTCAGGGCCAGCCTGGGCTACACAGTAGGTTTAGACCAGACTGAACTACATAGTGAGACTCTGTCTCAAGAAACAAACAGAAACCAAACCAAACCAAACCAAATCAAATCAAATTAGTAATTGCCTGCAAGACTGAAAGGGAAGAACGCACAAACCATGAATTAAAAAGATGGTGTTGCTACATCTACATTAAAAATAGAACAAATCATTATGAACAAATTTTTGAACCAATTTTGGCCAGTATAAATTTTGAAATATTCTGAATTTTGCTTGCTTCAAAATAGGCACAACAGCAGAAAACCTTCAGTGTTGCTCTGCAGAAGCAAAATAATGTGAAATTTGGGAAGAATATGTATGTAAATCATGATAAAATTCCAGGAGAAAGAAATGAAATTGTACTGAAACATGTCCTTGAGGAGGAGGATGAGAATGAAGAGGAGGTAATGGGATTTCTTTCTTTTGGATTGTAATGTGTATCTTTGTGACTCTTAGTCTTCCCATGTACAAATTGGATTTATGTCAATCAGATTGTAATGCGCCATGGAGTCATCCAGCTTGTTAGGCTATGTAATTGACAGGCAAGTAGGATATATTATAGATTATATTCGTAGACCACCAATAGTTGAACCCAGGTGTTCTGCCATATTAGCAGGAAAGTGTAAATTAATGATTTTTTTTGTAGTAATCACCCATATTTATCTTGGCAAATGTTTTATTTCATAATGTCTTGACCCTGCCATTTGTCCTATTTTTGATTAGCTTACATCTGTTTTTTTCAGTTAGTGTTTACTGTGGTATAATTCTATTATGATTGGAGTTAAGTTTTTTTTTTTTTTAAGTCCAAAAACTTTGAAACCTTGAAATTATCTTTAAATATTAACTTTCTATCATCTTTATATCCAAATTCATTCCTTTATCCTATTGCTTTTTAAATTCTCTCTACAGTCTTCTGTTGAGAGTATCTTTTATCTTCCTTACATTCTTTCTGAGGTTAGTTAATATCATAGCCTACTTATTCCTGGTCATTGATAAGTTTGGTCTTGTCAGTGAGATTTTGTTTTTAATTTTTTTTTAATTTTCTTATTCGTACATGTTTAAAAAAAATTTTTAAGGACCTAATTGGGGAACAGTAAGAACTTAAAATTGAACTGTTTGAATATGTGCTCATGGCTACCTGTGTGGATGGGGAAATAGCTGTGTGTTCCCCACATGCATTTCTGCTGTACATCTGAGAATGAGATTGAACATGTCTGTGTGTATATATGTATATGTGTGCATGTATATATGTGTTTATATGTGAAACATATATATATATATACATGCAAATACATATGCAGTAGATGTCTGTCACTTTTCTGAATACTGACAAATGAACAGCCTAAGACAGTTAAATGAATATCTTTTATTTCTTTTTTTTTAACAGGGTTTTGCTATGTAGTTCGGTTGGCCTTTTTTGTGGGGGAGGAACTGGGAATTGAACTTAGGACCTCATGCTTGCCAAGCAGGCGCTGTGCCACTGAGCTATATCCCCAGCCTCTGAGTTCATTGGGTCTTGAACTCACTGTGTAGCACAGACTGGCCTTGCACGGGGCTCCTCCTGCCTCAGTCTCCTGAGTGCTGGGATTGCAGGTGTGCGCCACCATGCCCAGCTAGTCGAGTGAATTTCTAATGTGGAATTAGTGTCTTGATTAGTCCCTTGAAATTAGTTTGTTTGTTTGTTTGTTTTTTTGTGGGTACCGGGGGTTGAACTCAGGACCTTGCGTGCCAGCAGGCGCCCGTGCCGCTGAGCGATATCACCAGCCCTTTCTTTGTATGTGGGTACCGGGAGTCGAACTCAGGACCTCGTGCTTGCCAGGCAGGCGCTTATGCCGCTGAGCCATCTCACCGGCCCGAAATTAGTGTTTTTTAAATCTATGTTTTTGTTCATAATATTCAGAGAATCTCTGTGTTCTCTTCTGAGATAGCTATACATGGTAAAAATAGATGATCTAGTCTTACCTAAATTTTCCCCAGTCTGTTTTACTTATCTTCAACTGCTGAGAGTATTGCTGTCATGCCTTAATGCCATATCCATGCTCTTAGAATAACTAGGTTGTTTTCGTTTTCTTGGATTTCTTTTACTATTACTGCATTTTGTTTCTGTCATTTTTCCTAGTAAGTAACTTTGTAATAAAAATGATTTAGGTCCACTCTGGGGATTAATGAGAATAGAAATGTGTTTTTTAAAGACAGTTTATATATTTCTAAAACTTCATACCATTAACTATATTTTAACTATCCTAAGCTGTATTTTTTCACTTTTTTTATTTTTTTATTTTTATTTTTTTGTAGGTACCAGGGGTCGACCTCAGTACCTCATGCGCCAGTAGGCGCCCGTGCCGCTGAGCGATAATCACCGGCCCTTTTTTTGTATGTGGGTACGGGGAGTCAAACTCAGGACCTCACACTTGCCAGGCACACGCTTATGCTGCTGAGCCATCTCACCGGCCCTTCACTTTTTAACATAGCAGAAATCAGTATATATGTTAAAATTGATGATGTCACAGTTTCAAGTAGCTTTGTTTTTTTCTTTCTTAGTGTTCCAAATAATAGTGGTGGTATCTTTAACTTGAAGCAGTAGTGGTGAATTATATGATATAGCTGCTTAGGAGAAGGACCTTGTCTTTGTTTTCACAATATCAGTAATGAAGTGTCTAATTATCTATAGCAGTTTTCTGGTAATCTGCCAAGCATAATAAAGATAAATTTATCGTCTAAAATGGTCTACAATGATGATAAACATATGAAGAAAAAACGCCTAAATGAAATAAGTGTTATATTTATATCGTATAATTTCTATGGTAAGACTTAATAAATATGGTAATACAACATCTGTGAGTCTCCTTGTCTATCTTTTAACTTTATGTTATCCAATAGGAGACTAATAGTTTGATGTATAATTTTTTTAAATGGCTTTATTTTTCAGGTTTTAAGTGTTCAGGATCTTGTTGATTTTTCTCCTGTTTACCGATGTTTGCATATTTATTCTGTTTTGGTAAGTATATTTTATATTTATGTATATATTTATTAGAAGGAATGTATGCATCTTAAGCCTTAAAGGATGACCAAAGCTCAGATAGCTATATATCTTCATACAATAAATATTTGTGAATAGCTGTGTAAGGAACTTACTTTTTTCTTTTAACTTAATCATGGTCTAATTTCAAGTATCACATCGCTTCATGTGTATTATAAGGACCTTATAATAGTATATAATCATGTACACATAACAGTGTTTTGATTAATAGTAGATTATAAATACAGCAGTGGTCCCAAAAGATTATAGTGGAGCTAAAAAATTTCTATTGCCTGGTGACACCATAGCCATCATAGTGTCTTAGTATAATGTGTTACTTCCATTTATGGTTAATACTGTGCAAACAAACCTACTGAGCTGCCAGTCATTATAAAAGTGTAGAACATATAATTATATATAACACATAATACTCTAATGATAATAAATAGCTGTTACTGGTTTATGTATTTACTATACTTTTTATTGTTATTTTAGCATGCAGTCCTTCTTCTTAAATAAAAAGTTAACTGTAAAACAGCCTGAGGTATATTTCATGAGATATTTCATAAGAAGGCATTGTTATTATAGATGATAGCCCCATGTATGTTACTGCCCCTGAAGATCTTCCAGTGATAAAAGATATGGAAGAGGATGTGGGTGATACTGATGATTCTGATTGTGTAGGCCTACCCTAATATGTGTGTTGTCTTAGTTTTTAATAAAAAGTTTAAAAAGTTAAAATAAATTAAAAATAGGCTATAGCATGCATGGACTGGCCATTTGAGAAACATAAATTAAAACAACATTAAGATTCTGTCGGGCTAGGTGTGGTGGTGCACACCTGTAATCCCAGCACTTGGGAGGCTGAGGTGGGAGGATCACTGTGAGTTCGAGGTCAGCCTGGGCTACGTAAGCGAGTTCAAGGCCAGCCTACACTGCATAGTGAGACCCTGCCTCAAAAAAAAAAAAAAAAAAAATTCTGTCTCACTCTGAAAGAATGGCTACCATCAAGAAAACAACCAATAACAAATGCTGGTGAGGCTGTGGGGAGAAGAGAAACCTTCTTCATTGTTGGTGGGAGTGTAAAATGTAAAAACCACTATAGAAATCAGTATGGAGATTCCTCAAAAAACTAAAAATAGAAATTCCATTTGACTCAGTTATTTCTTTTCTGGGTATCTTCCAAAAGAGTTAAAAACATCATATTATAGTGATGTATGTGTATCTATGTTTCTAGCAGTACAATTCATAATAGCTAAAATTTGGAATCAGCCTATATGCCAATCAACAGATGAATGGATAAACAAAATGTAGTATGTATACATAGTGAAGTACTCTGTCATTAAGAAAGATGAACTTGAGGTATTTGTAGGAAAATGTATGCAATTGGAGGTATAATGTTAAGTAAATCAGGCATATAAGGTTGTACATTACATGGTTTCCCTTATATGAAAAATTTAATAGGAAAGAGGAGAGAGAGAAAAGAAAAAGAAAAAATACTAATTATATTCTAAGTATATTTCTGTTGTTGGTGTTTGGTTTCACCCTAATATGGCATGAGAGCTCACTTTGCAGGATTTATATTTCTTCGGATATGTTAAAATCTTTATTGTTGTTGTGAGCATGGTCTATTCTAAAAGGCAAATAAAAATTCCCAGAATAGAAAAATCTATGAAGATAGAGAGTAGCTCAGTGTTTACCTAGATTTACGGGGGAGGGATTGGGAGATAATGACCAGTAGGTAGAGTGTTTTGATTTGGGATGGCAAAAATGACCTAAATTTGTTTATGGTTGTGGTTGTATACCTCTGTCAATGTGCTCAGGTCTGTTGAATCTTACATTTTAAGTTTATAAATTGTGTAGTATGCAGATTTTTGGTTTAATAGAGTTATTTCATTCCAAAAATTTTTTTTAAATGAAAAGATATTTTAAAAAGAAGAAATAGGGGCCGGTGAGATAGCTCAGCGGCATAAGTGCCTGCCTGGCAAGCGCGAGGTCTTGAGTTCGACCCCTGGTACCCACATTAAAAAAAAAAAAAAGAAAAAATAGGCTATAGCATACATGAAATAATCAAAATTTATGGTGACTATTTAAATTAAAAATATATTAAAATAAAATACACATTGCCACCCTCTAAAAATACCCACTTTGCTTTGAACACACTTATCCCATTATTCTTGCCACTTTCTGAAGCAGTCCTGGAAGTCCTCTTTTGTGAGTGTCTTTAGGAAGTGTGATCAAAGTTACAGTGAATGCTGTTGCAGAATGCCATCCAATGAAAAGGCAGACTGATAAAAACATTAGGTGTGTTCTTATCCACCTTATTCACCAGATCTGGCACCATATGACATTTGTACAATAACGAGTTCAATGCATTTCTCAGAATGGGTCCATGTCATTAAATGACACATGACTGACTGCCATTTCTCCCTTACATTTGTGCTGATATTACATCACAGTTATTTATAAATATTATTTCTATATGTGGTTCCACCATACTATATTGTTCTTATTTTTGATTAGCCAATTATCCAAGTTTAAAATAACTGCTTTATTAAGATAGATTTCACATACTAAAATATGCACCCTTTTAAAGTATATGGTCTAGAGGATCCGTCATGGCCAACTAGAGGCAGAGATTCATGAGGGAAGATTGGAGGATGTGCACTGGAAAGCACCGTGTGTATGTGTGTTTGTACACACACACATTTTTTTTTTAATTCCATATATGTGAGAAGAATGAGAATTAACCAGTGCTTTAAATAGTGTATTTCATGGACAAGTCAGGCTAATCATCACCAAAAGTTGTGTACAGAGGATTCACGCACAAGCTTACTATTAGCTTAGGAAGAGGTTCTGATCTTCTCACATCTTCTCTCATTCTCCAGTTGTACTTTCTTCTCTCTGTGTCCCTTCTCCAACCCCAGCAAATATTCTCAGACTTCTTCTCCACCAGCCCTCTACTCCAGTTATAAAAATAGTATCAACAAAGTTTGACTTTTCTTTCTTTCATTTACTATTATCTTTTTTCTCCTATTCTTCTTTCTGATATACTCCCTTTTCCTCGTCCTTTTCCCTTCCTTCATCCTTTACATCTCAGCCTACCTGTCAGTAGTAATATATCATAGTCTTCGTGGGTCATTGAAAAGGTAAAATTATTAAACCAATTTTAATTTACATGATTGATAATATGATTGGCTTTCTAGATACTGATATAACCAGTAGTGGTTCTCTCCTTGCAATACAGTGACTGGGTCTGAACCTATTACACTGAAACAGTTGAAGAGGTGTATAAATGCCAATACATAACCAAAGCCAAAATCACATACACTAAACAGATCTTCATAGTAGTGACAAAGTTTTTCTACTGTAGTTGATCCTCAACCCTCAGCATACAAAATAATAGAAACACGAAAAAAACAGCAACAAGGTGCATCTAAAAATTCTTACCTCCCCAAAGTTGATCCTGTGGGCCACTGAGGTCAAGGAAGTAAAAAACCATATGGTTGAAATATTTGAAGGGACAAAAGAAGAAATGGATTCAAAAGATATTTAGTATAGTCAGAGACAAAGTAACTAAACAGATAAGGGACTTAATTGATAAAATGATCAGCAAGCTTAAAGAAAACACACATGAAACAGTTGAGTGAATTAATCAAGACAATACAAGGTATAAATGGCCATTTTAGTAAAGAATTAGATACCATGAAAAGATATCAAATGAATCTGGGATATAAAAAAATGTTTTTTAACAAAATTTATTGCAGTAAGATAAATTGCCATGAGTCCCCCTGAAAGTACTCCCCCTTTCTTCAAACACACTTAGAATATTAAAAAATCTTTTAAAAATATGGGCAGCAGAAATGACCAATATGAGGAAGGAGTTTCAGAATTAGGAGATAATATTGATTCAGCAGATCAGATACTCAAAGATAACCTTAAATATAACAAGATACCATGAAAACTGGATCCAACAGCTGCTAGATGATTTAAAAATACCAGAGAATTGCATGAGTTATGGAAAGATCAGAAGACAGCACAAAAAATTATAAAAATTTCTTTAATGAAGTCATAGCAGAGTATTTTCCAAGTCAAGGGAAAGAATACAACTTCAGGTAAATGAGGCATGTAGAACCTCAAATAACCATGACCAGAAAAGAACTGCTCCACAACACATCCTAGTTAAAATTCCAAAAGCCCAGCACAAGAATATTAAAAGCTGTTAGAGAAAAGCATCAAATAATTTATAAAGGCAAGCCTATCAGAATGACATCAGATTTTTCAGCACAAACCATAAAGGGCAGGAAAACTTGGAGTGAAAATTTACAAGCCCTAAATGAAAACAACTTTCAACCTAGATGAATATATCCTACAAAATTATCTTTGAAAATTCATGGAGAAATAAAAATTTGTGATGTAAAAGAAAATCCTAAAAAAATACACGACAACCAAACTAGCACTGTGTAAAGTATTCAAATAAATCCTAGACAGAAACAGTGAGGCCAACAATACTACAGAGCCCCGAGGAAAGACTACATCTAGCAGGGTGAGTAGTTAAGCAAAAGGGAAAAATAAAGGAATCAGCACTGTAAAAATAATGCAATGACAGGAATCAGTCAGTACCTTTCAGTGGTAACTCTCAATGTAAATGGTCTTAAATCTCCAATCAAAAGATACAGACTGGCAGATTGGATCAAAAACCAATCCAACCTTGTATTCTGTACAAGAGACAAGGTTCATCCAAAAGGAAACACATGGACTGAAAATGAAGTAATTGGGAATAATACTCTGTGCAGCCAGAGCCTGAAAGGAAGCAAGAGTAGTTATATTTTTGGACACAGCAAATTTCAGACCAAAACTGATCAAAAGAGACAAAGGTGGCCACTAAATACTGGTAAAAGGAAGAGATAACATTTGTAAATATATATACACCAAATGCCAACACACCCAGGTTTATAAAACAAAAACTATAGGACATAAAAGGACAGACAGACAATATAATTATAGTTATGGACTTTAGTACCCTATTCTCACAGCTGTACTGATCAACCAGACAAAAAATCAACAAAGAACTATCAGAGGTAAACAACACCATTAAACAAATGGACTTCACAGATATCTAGTGTGTTTCATCCAACAACAGAATACATTTTTTTTCTCAGCACATGGAACTTTTTCCAAAATAGACCATATCTTAGTCCACAAATCATGCTTAAATAAAAACAAGAGTTGAATTGCTTCCATACTCTTAGACCATAGTGGAATGAAGCTAGAAATCACCAGCAAAGGATAGCACAGAAATTATGCAAATACAAGATTAAATAATACATTATTGAATAACCAATGGATTACAGAGGAAACCAGGCAAGAAATTGAAGTTTTTAGAATCAAATGACAATGAAGCACAACATATCAAAATGTATAGAACACAATGAGAGCAGTTCTAAGAGGCAAGTTTTTATCTGTGAATGTACACGTTAACAGAACAGAGCAATACCAAATAAATAACCTAATGATATATCTCAGGGTCCTAGAAATTCAAGAACAGTCCAAATCTGAAAGTAATAGAAGGATAGTATAAGGATTAAAGTTAAGATTAATGAAATTGAGACTAAAAAATTATACAAAGAATCAAAGCTTCTTTAAAAGAACAAACAAGATTGATAATCCTTTTGCCAAACTTACTGAAAAAAGGGAAAGAAAAAACCCCTATCAGTGCAAGTAGAAATGAAAAAGCTGAAATCACAGCTGCCAAAATCCAGAGGATTGTAAGAAAGTACTTTCAAAACATATTCCATTAAATTGAAGAATGTAAAAGGAAAAGAGAAATTCTTAGACACATAGAAATCACCAAAAATGAACCAGGAAGATATAAAAACCCTGAATAGACTAATAACAGGCAATGAAATTGAGGCAGTAATAAAAACTATACCAACTAAGAAAAGCCCACCCAGAACCCTATGTATTTACTGAAGAATTCTACCAGAACTTTAGAGAAGATCTAGCATCAGTACTCCTCAAACTCCTCCATGTAATTGAAAGGGAAGGAGGACTGCCAAACTCATGTGTGGAAGCCAGAATTACCCTGATATCAAAACTGGACAAGGATTTTACAGAAAAAGAAAACCACAGGCCAATCTTCTTAATGAACATAGATGCAAAATCCTCAGCAAGTTACAGTGGTACCTCAGTTCATAAACTTAATTTGTTTTATAATTTTGGGCGATATGACTGTGTTTGTGTTTGTGTGAGGAAGATGGCCGCAGTTGTGTTTGTCACCCTATGTGGAGTTTGTGAATGGAAGCAAAATTTTGTTCAGTGCTTTTGTTTGCAAACAGAGTTGTTTGTGAGAAAAGCATTTGTGAACTGAGGTATTACTGTACATACAAACAGTATACAACCAATCATTATAAAGGTCATACATCATGGCCAACCTGGCTTCATTCCAGAGGTGTAAGGATGGTCCAACATATGTAAATCAATAAATATAATCACATAAACTGAAAGGGTAATCAGATGATTATCTCAGTAGATGCAGAAAAGAGCCTTGGACAAAATCCAACATCCATTCATGACTATTAACAAAAAACAAAACAAAACAAAACAAAAAAAACCTTGAGGTAAATTGGTATAGAAGGACCTTACCTTAAACTGAGAAATCATTTATGACAAACCCATTGCCCATATCATACTAGACTAGGAAAACCTGAAACTGTTCCCTCTAAAATCAGGAACAAGACAAGGGTGTCTACTCTCATGTTTCTTGTTAAATATAGTATTTAAAATTTTAGCCAGAGCAATCAGCAAGAGAAAGAAATATATATCTATGTCCAAAAAATGTGTGTATCAGGAAAAGAAAAAATTGTATAAGTATTTGAATACTAAATTTATTGAGACATCATGAGATTAATACAAGTTGCCTTTGGCCGCTACAATTAAAAGAAATTCTCAAAGTGGTGGCCATTAGCTTCCAGACATTTATTAGAATGGTGAACTGCTGAAATGTGTATACATTTGTTTGGTGGACTCCGTATATATCAAAGGAAAAAGTCAAATTATTCTTATTTGTAGGTGACATTATCCTTTACATAGAACATCCAAAAAATCTCCACCAAAAGACTGTTAGAACTAATACACGAATTCAGCAAAATAGCAGGATACAAAATAAGCACACAAGCTGGGTTTATAGCTCAGCAGCACAGCACCTGCCTGGCAAGTATGAGGTTGTGAGTTCAATTCCCGGTACCAAAAAAAAATCACACAAAAATCAGTAGTGTTTTTATACACTGAGAATGGACCTACTAAGAAAGAAACCCTAACCCTAACCATCTGTCTTACTTTTCCTTCCTCGCTGAGACAAAATACCTGAAACCCAAAGTTAAAGGGGGAAGGGCTTATGTAGTTTGTAGAGGTTTCAGTCCATAATCAGCTGGCTCCAAGGCGGAGTGGCGCGGCAGAAGGGCAACCGTTCATGGTGGCAGAAGACAGCAAAAGCAACAAGAGCAAGAAAGGGGAGGTCAAGCCTCTTTTCCTCCCTTATATTGTATGTAGGCTACCTGCCATAGGGTGGGTGTAGCATTCATAACCCAATCACAAACTCTAGATTCAGCCATCTCTGAAAAGCCTGCCCCCATGACTGCATGAGGCTTTGGGGAGACATCCAGAGACAAACTATAATACCATCTCATTCACAGTAGCTTCACAAATTAAATACGTAGGAATTAATCTAACCAAGTGTCTTAGTTACTTTCTTGTTGGTGGGACACAATACTGCTGACACCTACAACTCTATGGAGGAAAGGTTTTTTTGGGTTTTGTTTTGTTTTGTTTTGAGACAGGGTCTTGCTATGGAGTCCAGGGTGGCCTTGAACTCACTATGTGGCTCAGGCTGGCCTCAAACTCATAGCGATGCTCCTGCCTCAGCTTCCCGAGTGCTGGGATTCCAGGCATGTGCTACCACGCCTGGTGAAGAAAGGTTTATTTTGGCTCACAGTTTGTAAAGGTTTTGGTCCATAGTCAGCTGGTTCCAAGGTAGGCTGGCATGCAGAAGGGCATGGCAGAGGAGGCTTGCTCGTGGCATGGCAGTCAGGAAGCAGTGACAGGGTCAAGGAGGAGGGAGATAGATAGATCCTGCCAGCACATGTCCCTAGTTACCCACCTCTGACCAGGCTTCACCTCCCAATATCACATTTAGCTATAAACTCATCAGTGGAGTAGTCCATGATCCAACCACCTACCAAAACCTCCATCTGTGAGTACAGGAGGCTTTTTCACACCAAGGAAGTGAAAAGTTGTAAAATGAAACCTATGTTGTTCTGAAGAAAGAGCTGAAAAAGACATTGATGCTTTCATACTCATGTTTATAGCTGCACAACTCGCAATATTTAAATCATGGAAACAGCCTATATGCCCATTAACAGTTGAGCAGACAAAGAAAATGTGGTATATATACACCATGGAGTACTTCTTAGCCATAAAGAAGGACAAATTTGAGTCCCTTGTATGAAAATGGATGACTCTTGAGACCATAATATTAAGTGAAATAAGTCAGTCAAAGACAGGTAAATGTTACATGGTTTCTCTTAATATGGGAGATCCAAAATATAAATATTTTAAAGAGCAGAATGAAAGAGCCACATTAAGCATCAAGGGGGTTGACCCTATAGAACTGGAAAGGGATCTGGGAAAGGAGGGAGAAGAGAGGGTAAGGAGAGTAAAATTGATGAAGATGTGATATGTATATGTATCAATTCTCTAAGTTGAATGCAATAACTATGTATCACAAACATAAAACATTTAAAAGTATACATTCCAGTAATTTAAACATATTCATAAGAATGTACAACCATCACCACTATCTAATTCCAGAATCTAATTTGGAAAGTTGTTACCTATGCCTATGTCTTCCAGGGTTTTACTTATCTTCCAGCAGATAGTGCTTTAGTATTTAGAGCTTTAATCCTTTTTGATTTTAGTTCAGTACAGGGTGAGATTCAATCTTCTGCATGTATATGGTCAGTTTTTCCGGCACCATTTCTTAATGAGGTTATCTTTCCTTCAGCATATCCTTTTGGCTTCTTTATCCAAAGATCAGATGTGTCGTGGAAAATTTCTTTTCTGATTGTGACTATTTGGTGTTCCGTATGCTTTGCTTATCTGTATGTTAAACTCTTTCCCATATACTTGTAAAGTTTTCTGCTATTATCTTGGTAAACAGGTTTTTAAAGCCATTCATGCTGTCTTCTGATTTTTCACTAATTTCAGTTAACCTTAGATTAGTCTTCTTTACGTCATTTAATAGCTGTTGGATCCATTTTCCATTATTTCTTGTTGTTTTTAATGTATCTCTAAGTATGTAGTTACATGCATCAGCCTTGTCTTCTAGTTCTGGCACTCTTACCTCAAGTTGGTTACTTCTGCTGCCCATCCTTTCAATAGAATTTTTTTTAACTTCTGGATCAGATGTCACTCTAGCCACTCCCAATTTTCATGTCCCTCTGTGCACCCCAAGTCACAGATCTCTCCACCTAGGTTTATAGCCTGTGAGTTTGGGAGGTGCTCCCCATTCCATGTTCCTGTGTCCATACACCTCAGGCTGAGGCAGCTGTCCTAGCTGAGGTGTATCTCTGATCACATTGGTAGACAGGGAAAACAAACAGACCTCTGAGCTCTGTGTTGGATTTAGGTGGCACGGGATGAGAGTGAGGGTGGATGGGTGGTAAGTGGTCAAGACATCCATTCACCTTAATGCTAGCTCTTTTTTGGGGGGTGGCGGTACTGGGAATCAAACTCAGGACCTTGCGCTTGCCAGGCAGGCACTGTGCCTGTGAGCTGCGTCCCTGGCACAATGCTAGCTCTTTCAGAACCAGCCCTCACCAAAAGCCACTCACAAACAGTCTGGCTTCTCAACTTGGAACAAGGGACCCCTGTGTCCTTCCTGGACTGAGTTTAAAGTTCTCAGGGGGTCTGTGTGTAGCCCACACTCTCTCTGGAACTGTATCTTGTAGCTGTCTCCCACTTAATTATCGTGATAGGATGACCCGAGATACCCTGAGGTGTAGTTCTGTAGTTCAGTCTTAAATGGATAGCCCTTTCTTAAAATTGGTTCTGATTATTCACTATCAAATATAGTAGCTGCTGCACTGGATTTCTTCTCCAGCTCTAGCCTGTCACTTGGAAGGAGTTGCTTTTAGAATAAAATCCCATGCTGTTTTGCAGTTTACAATAACCATGGGCTTTTCTGTTGTTTCTCCCTGGAGCTGCTGACTCCTGCCTGGCTTACCTTGTGTTAGCTGAGTCAGGTCCCCCCTCCCCGGAAGCCAGGATTGATGTTTGCAGCCTGCTTCTTTCTTCCTCTGCTTTGTCTTCAGTTTCTTCAGCTTTTCTGTAATTTGTAGTTTTCCTGTCAGTTCCATTCTGATTCCTGGAGCTTGACTTCTTTTTTTCTTTACCAAGTTGTTGTTTTCCAAGTGTTTTTGATTTCAGGTCTTGGTGAAACTATATTTTGCTGCCTTTCTTTACTCTGCCTTTTTAAATCTCTCTCAGTATTTCTTTTATGGCAAGTTGGCTAACTTGAAATTCTCGTTTTTGTGTGTGGTTTTTTTTTGAATGAGAGAATGTGCTAATTTCTTCTTTATATTTTAAGCATAGTTTTGCTTTATACACAATTCTTAGTCTTTTTTTTTAATAGCACTTTGAGTGTGTCACCTCACTTTTAAGTTTGAAGTGTGGATTATTTTTACTGGGAAGAATTGTAATTATAATAATTAGAACAAATAGAACCATCTTCATTAACTTCTTTTTTAGTCCTCTATTAAAAGACAGGACACTCTATACCTGCTGAGATGCAAGTGACCTATAAGCACAAAATGAACGTAAAGTCAACTTATTGTTTTATAAGTAAGTGATTATTCAAGTATGTTGAAATTTATTGAATAGAGCTATAACATTGTCTTTTTAAAGCTGTAATCAGTCCTGTTATGGTATAAAAACCATAATATTTTTAGTCTATGCTGTGATTAAATACTTCTTTGAATGTGTATGAGTATAAAAAAACTCAGATTCTTTTGAAATCTTGTATCTTTAAAATGTCAGGGCCGGTGAGATGGCTCAGTGGCATAAGTGCCTGCCTGGCAAGCGCGAGGTCCTGAGTTCAACTCCCAGAAGCCACATATGAAAAAAGGGCCAGTGATATCGCTCAGCGGCATGGGCACCTGCTGGCGCGCGAGGTCCTGAGGTCGACCCCTGGTACCCACAAAAAAATAAATAAAATAAAATAAAATAAAATAAAATGTCAGATAATAGTATGTATATATTAATGCATTTCTATCTGAGGCAAGCAAAGGCTGGTTTCCATCAAAGATTACCCAGTAATCTTTGCTATCTGCAGTAACATTGCAAATTAGATCTGTTGTCTAGTGACATGTTTTGTTTTATTTTGTTTGTTAAAAACTCAATCTTGGGGGCTGGTGAGATGGCTCAGCGGCTTAAGCGCCTGCCCGGCAAGCGCAAGGGCCCGAGTTCGACTCCCGGAACCCACATACGAAAAGGGCCGGTGATATCGCTCAGCGGCACGGGTGCCTGCTGGCGCGCGAGGTCCTGAGGTCGACCCCCCGGTACTCACAAAAAAAAAAAAAAAAACTCAATCTTGTAGGCTTCACCTCCCAAAAGTTTCACTGTTTCCCAGCAGTGCCAAATGCTGGAAACCAGGCCTTCAACACATGGCTTTTGGGGGACATTTAGGATCTAAACCATAGCAAACGCTTAAATTTAAAATTTTTTTTTAATTTTAAGTTTTAATATACTTAAATTCAAACCCTTAGATACTGATTTTGTGCACAAATGTTCTTTTCCAGCATTACAAACTGAAACTGATAGGAGTAAGTCATAAAGGATGGGAGAGAGGTGATAAAGAAGTGTTTGGTGTGGAAGCAGGAGGGGAAAAGATGGGAAAGAAGAGTAAAGGGGAAGGAGAGGAGGGTTGTCTTCTAATCAAGGTGAAGTTATTATCTCAGAAAAGTATACTGTGTTGTGGTTTGATTCTTTGACAAATCCTTTCAAATAATATTTTTTCCTTTTAAGTTTTGAGTTTGGTAGAAAAATAAGATTTTGTGTTTTGCTAGTAAAAAAACCCAAACCTTGTAACATATATACTATATATTTCACAAGCATAGCGATCAGGAGAGTGTTGCGTAGTATCACCCCTCCCCATTGTCATTGTTTCCTACACTTCATAAATAGTTGCTAATACAGTAATATTTTGGTTCATGAATGATTCTGTTTGTGAACAGTTCAGTTCACAAACAGAAGCGTTCTGCAAAATTTCGTTTCCATTCATGAACTCTGCAACAGGTGATGAATACGACCATGGCCATCTTCTCCACACGAACATGAATGCGGCCATGTTCCCTGCTCATACTTCCTGTAGTTGAGATCACGGTCGCAGACAGAGCTCTGCACACTTGCTGTAAAGCTTTTTTAGCACATACAGTACTGTACAGTATTATTCAATCCAGCATGGCTCCAAAGAAAGTGCAGAGCAAGCATGGTGGTAAAAAGAAAGTGGAGAGCAGTAATGAAGGTGACAAGAGCATGCAGATTGGTAACGAAGGTAACTAGAATGCACAGAGCGGTAATGAAGGTGACAAGAATGTGCAGAGCAATAATGAAGGTAACCAGAGAATGCAGAGCAGGAAAGGTAAAAAGAAAGTTTTGTAGAAAATAACCATTGAATTGAAGAAGGAAAGATGAGTATGGTATTCGTGCAATTGATCTGGCCTCAGAGTACAAGATGGTGAAGTTGACAATCTCGACTACTTTGAAGAATGAAGATGCCATCAAAGTAGCTGATGTAACAAAAGGAGTAACGATATTAACCAGGCAAAGGACACAAGTGCTGGAAGAGGTGGAAAAGCTTCTGTTAGTATAGTTGAATGAGAAACAGCTGGCAGGTGACACTGTTAGTGAAGCTATAATCTATGAAAAAGCCAAGAAATTGTACAGTGATTTACTGTAACAAAACCCCTCTACAAGTGCAGCAAGTGATGAATTTAAAGCCAGTAGAGGGTAGTTTGATAAATTCCACAAGAGAAGTGGCATCCATAGTGCAATAAGACATGGTGAAGCTTCCAGTTCTGACAAGTTTGCCGTAGAAGCCTACAAGAAAGAATTCATGAAATTCGTGAAGGCAGAAGGATATGTTGCTCAGGTGTTCAGCTGTGACAAAACAGGACTCTTTTGGAAAAAGATGCAGAACAGAACCTATATCACACAGGAGGAAAAGGCATCACCAGGGCACAAGCCCATGAAGGAAGCCCTTTTGCTGTGTGTGAACAGAAGCACAGATCTGAAGATTAAGCCACCACTGGTGTATCATTCTCAGACCCCTCATGCACTCAAGAAACAGAATGTGAACAAGGCCAGACTGCCTCTCATGTGGAGGGCCAATGTGAAAGCCTGGGTCACAAGGCAGTTGTTCATGGAATGGCTGCACAATTAAGATATTTTCTTAATATTAAGAAATATCTTCTTAATATTAAGAAAGATCTTTCTGACAGCCAGCTGTCTCAAAGGTGCCTTCTTCTGATGGACAATCCCCAGCACATCCTTCAGCGTTGGTGGATGATATGGACTCTGAGTATCACTTCATAAAGGTCAAATTCCTCTCCCCGAACACAACACCTCTTCTACAGCCCATGGACCAGCAAGTGATCTGCAGCTTCAAGAAGCTGTACACACAAGTGCTCTTTACCAGGTGTTTTAATGTCACTGAAGAGATGTCCTTGACTCTTTAAGAGTTCTGAAAGAAACACTTCAATGTCCTCCACTGCATTAACCTCATTGACAAAGCCTGGGAAGATGTCACAGCAGACCTTAAACTCAGCCTGGAGGAAACCATGGCCAGAATGTGTCACCGAATGTGACTTTGAAGGGTCTGATGCACAGGTAGTGGAGGAGACTGGGTCCATGGGCAACAGTATGGGTCTGGGTGTCAGTGGTGCAGACATAGAGGAGCTTGTTGAGGGCCCTAAGGAGGAGGTGATGATGGAAGAACTTGTGAACTCCAGAGTGAGCAGCAGAAGGCACTTGTTGAGGAGCGTTCCATTGCGGAAGAAGAAGATGGGGAGGAGGTTTGCAGTGTTGTGATAAAATCCATTATGGAAGAGTGGAATGAGTGCCAGGATTTCTTTGAGAAGCACCACCCCATCAATACTATAACAAGCAGAGTGTTGAATCTGATGAATGATAACATTCCCTGCAGGTGATACATTGGGTATTAAGTTGCGATTCACTGTGGTTAAAATGAAAGAAGTAAAAATACAATTAATTGATTAAAACAATCACATGGTAGACCAAGAGAATGATAGAAAACTTTAGATTTTATTGAATCAGTTTTATGATTGTTCAGAAGTAAAAATTTATTTTTTCTGAAATATTCAAAAGAAGTGGCTCAAATACTGATTGTTCTCAGAATTTATGTTTTCAGAATTTATTAATTTTTTTTTTGAGGTAAACTGGGGAATGAGTCCAGGTTCTCCTACATTGTAGGCAAGCGGTCTACCACTGAGCTACATCCTTAGCCCATTTTAAATTTTGAGACAGAGTCTTGCTAAATTGCCTAGGCTACCTGAAACTGGCAATTCTTCTGCCTCAGCCTCCCCAAGTAGCTGGGATTACAGGTGTGCACCACTGCACCTGGTGTTACGGCTTGTATCTAGATATCTCCCTAAAGCCTTATGCAGTCATAGGTGGTGCTTTTTGAAGATCACTGGATCTAGAGTGTGTGATGCTGGGATTAAGTATGTGATGACGCTGGGATTGATTCTTGGTGTGCTGCTAGGATTAAGGGTACCTCATCCTGGGTGTGAGTGCTTCCCGCCCTGGATAGAATGTAAGGGACAGAAAGGGGGCTGCTGTGTCACTGCTTGTTGCTTGTTGCTTGCTGCTTTCGCTGCCTCCTGTCTTCCGCCTTCCATTCCATGAACTGTTGTTTCTCCTCTGCAATGCTTCTCTGCCATGCCACCCTGCCTTGGAACCAGCCAATTATGGACTGAAATCTCTACAAACTGTAAGCCAAAATAAACCTTTCCTCCTTTAACTTTAGGTGTTGGGTATTTTATCTCAGCAATGAGAAAAGGAACTAAAGGAACCTGACTAATTTGTAATTTTTAATAACTTAATTTTAGTTCTTTATATGTTCTGTATCTTTAAAAATGTTAGTTTTTACTAATTCAGGCAGGACTTTAAACCTTTTTTACTGTGTCAGTGTGGTTTTACTATTCTGTAGATTTAATGCTTCCATTGGCATGATAGCTTCTGGTTATATGACCAAAATCTAGTGCTAGAGCTAATGCTTCCATATTACTATAACTCGTCCCCTTCCATTGTTATTCCAGTTCCACCACTTCCCAGAAGTATGGCATTGGACAGATTACTTTTCTTTGTTGAGTTTCTCTTTTGCAAAATATAGTTAACAATTTGTGAGACTATGTTAGGTATTAGAGTCAATGTAAATAAAGTGCTTAGTATAGTACCCAGTATAAAATAAATTTTAAAAGAATTATTATAAAAGGGTTACATTAATATGTATGATTTCAAGGACTAGATCTGTTGATGTTAGCCAGATCTCCATGTCCAAACATTTTAGATAGAATTTCTTGCTCTGTTTAGTCAAATAATCTGAGTTTCATGAAAAGAAAATAGCAATACTATCAAAAGGGGAAGTTCCCATTAGAAAACACTGTAAATAAAATCTACGACATAGCTTGTCATATTCAGGGCTTTGAGAAATACTGAAAACTTTTGTGAATTTTCTTATCTGGCCATGTCTAAATTTTGTGAGTACAGGGACCATTTTCAGAATACTGAATAAGTAGATTTCTAAGTGTGTTGGATGAATACTATCTTAGTCACATTTTCATCACTGGGACAAAATACCCAACACCCACAACTTAAAGGATCAGAAGTTTATTTTGGCTCCATTGTTTCATTACTGGTCAGCTGGATCCAAGGCAGGAATAGAATGGCAGCGGGTTATGGTAGAGGAAAAGGTGTTTAACCTGTAGTAGCCAGGAAGCAGAACAAAAAGGGAGGAGCCAGAAACAAGAGTACAGTCTTCCAGGTTACATTCCCATGGTCCAATCAACTTCTAAAAGCCCCACCTCTGAACACATGAGGCTTGGGTGTGGGGGTGTGGGTGGGGTGGGATTCTAGATCTAAACCATAGGATATAGGAAATGTAGGATATTTCTGTCTTAGGTTTTTTTTTTTTTTTTGTGGGTACCGGGGGTCGAACTCAGGACCTTGCGCACCAGCAGGCGCCCGTGCTGCTGAGCGATATCACTGGCCCTTTTTTCGTATGTGGGTACCGGGAGTCGAACTCAGGACCTCGCGCCTGCCAGGCAGGTGCTTATGCCACTGAGCCATCTCACCGGCCCGGTATTAGTAGTTTTAAAGGTATATGAAGACTTTCCACTGTGGCCTGGGATAGGGATTTTAAGAAAACCATTTTTAGATCTTCAGCTTTTTCCTAAAAATGACTTGTCTGGGAACCCCAGACTATTTTCACAGTCTTACTATTTATGCTCTGCCCAAATGGCTTAAAACCCTTTTCCAAAGAGCTAGAAGTACCTTGGTATCTATTATGGCCCTATCCCACACCAAATGACCAGTATCAAAGTTAATCAGTCACTGAATGTAAGTAGGGGAGTTCTAAAGCCAGATTCCTTGCCTCTATTGGGAGAACTCTGAGGCATAACTAGTACTGTACTCTGAAGTTGTATTGTGGAATCAAACTGAGGTCTAGTTTCTTGGAGACTTTTTGCTTAAAATGGCACCCTTGATTGACTTCCTCTTGTTCCCTCTCTTGCTTTTTTCACTTCTTGAATAGTCTCCTTCTGAGTATTTCTTTAGTATTTAAGTGATCTCAGGTTCTGTTCGTAGGAAAGCTACCTAAGATACTGTGTTAGTTATATATTGCTGCATAACACAGTGGTTTATAACAAGCATTTATTACCTCACAGTGTCAGCTGACTGGGAGTGCTTTAGCTGGTGGTTCTGGCTAAAGTCTCTCATGACATTGTAGTCAAGATATCAGGGAGGGCTGCAGTCATCTGAAGGCTTGAAAGGGGCTGGAAGATTTTGTTGCATCATGACTATTGGCAGAAGATCTCAGTTCCTTACACGTGGGCTCTTTATAAAGCTGCCTGTGAGTCCTCATGACATGGCAGCTGTCTTCCCCCCAAGTAAGTGATGCAAGAGAAAAATCAAGATAGAAACCATAACATCTTCTGTAAACCAGTCCCAAAGGAACATACCATTACTTTTGCTTTATTGGTTACTCAGAGCAACTCTGGTATAATGTGGAGGGGAGCTACATAGGATATGAATACCATGTTGTGTTCTTTGGAGATTATTTTGGACACTACTATGCTTACTTTATCAAAGAAAGTGGGGGGACTTCAGATGTGGCTCAGTGATAGAGCATTTGCCTAGCATGCTTGAGGACCTTCATTCAACTCTTAGCCACCCAGGTGGGGAAATGTCAGAACCTTCACTGATGCTCAGTACTACCTGGCTGTGTTGTCTTGATGTGTAAAAAACTTCCAGAATACCAAAGAAGTCTCCCTTAACAATTAATCAAAGAACTGTATGCATATAAGAGTTCCTTTTTTTAACTTCTTGTACAGATTTCGTGTTATAGTATAATTTGTCTGACGGTAAAATGCTCTTAGTGAACATAGATGATAGGGAATAATGACATAATTTTGAATGAAGATAGTTTCCTTTTAGTGACCTAATTTCTTTTTTCCCCAACTATTGACTACAAGTATATTACTTTTAAAAGGGAGTTCTGGAGTAGGGATGTAGCTCAGTGTTTGAACACCTGCCTAGCATGCACACAGCCCTATGTTTAATCCCAGCACTAACAAAACAAAGCAAATAAAAACAAACAAACAAAATCCAATACATGGAATCCTCTGAGAGTACAGCAAAGAGAACACAGAAAAATTTAAATACTAAAACTGTGTCCTTTGTGTTTACATGTAAACAATGATTTGGGCCAATCTTGATACTGCTCATAGTTTTCATAATATTCTTCAAGACACATGTCAACATATTTATTTCCAGTGCAACATGGAAGTTAAGCCTTTCCTGAAAGACATTAAATAGAATTTGACTAAGTAGCTTTGCTAATAATGTTTCAGAGTGGGTATTTTTTTTTATGAGTTAAATACCCTAAATCTGCAGCTCAAGTTTTTAAGTAAAAAAATAGGTTGCTAGTGAAGGGTTGGAAGGGGGAGCCTTATTAAGATACTCGTTTTCAGGAAAAAAACTTAAAACAGAGATGCTCATTTCCAGTACAAATTTACTTTTTTTTTTTTTTTTTTTTTTTTTGGGTATCGGGGGTCGAACTCAGGACCTCACGCACCAGCAGGCGCCCATGCTGCTGAGCAATATCACTGGCCCTTTTTTCGTATGTGGATACCGGAAGTCGAACTCAGGACCTCGCGCTTGCCAGGCAGGCGCTTATGCCGCTGAGCTATCTCACCGACCCCAAATTTACTTTTTGATTTATTCATCATCAAAAAGTACTAAATACTTATGTCGTTTATATCATTTAAGTACTAATTATAATAATTCAATGCAGAAGCAAGGAAACACTTCAATACTTTAAAGCCTTATGCTGTCAGAAATAAAATCAGCATGAAAATACATCATTTGGGAAAAAAAAGCACACTGTTATTGTTTAGATCTAAAATGCCCCTCAAACGTCCCATGTTCAGAGGTGGGGTTTCTGGAAGGTGATTGGATCGTGGGGAACTATACTTACCAATAGATTAATCCACTGATGAGTTTATAGCTAACTGTAGCATTCAGAGGTGAGGCCTGGTCAGAAGAAGCTGGCCACTGGGGCATGACCTGAAAGGGTGTATTCTTTTTTTTTTTTTTTTATTGTGGGTACCGGGAGTCAAACTCAGGCCCTTGCACTTGCCAGCAGGTGCTTGTGCTGCTGAACGATATCACTGGCCCTTGTTTTCCTTTATGTGGGTTCCAGGAGTTGAACTCAGGACCTCGTGCTTGCCAGGCAGGCGCTTATGCCGCTGAACTATCTCACCAGCCTGAAAGGGTGTATTCTTGTCTTGGCTCCTTCCTTCTCTCTCTGCCTCTTGGCCACCAGGCTATGAGCATTTTTGATTTGCCATACCCTTTTACTTTGCCATTTCTGCCTTTGAGCTAGCAGATCATGGACTGAACCCACTGAAGCTGTGAGCCATAATAATCTCCTCCTTTAAGTTGCAGGTGTTGGGTATTTTGTCTCAGTGACAAGAAAGCTGACTAATACATACATTAAATTAGAAAAAAATTCTGTAAGGGCAGTGCATTGGAAGTATGAGTTCAAAAAGAAAAAGGATAGAAATAAATATTCTAAACGATAAGAAAGATTATAGTCATATATTTTAGAAGTGAATGAAGGTTTGGATATGTTTAAATGAGATTATAACAGTTTCATTTGTTTATAATATATTTGTTATTAGAGGCTTTGCATTTACAAACACTCATGGTGAAAGTATTTAGTTACTATATTAGTATTGTATGAGAAGGACCATAATTATTTTGAAATTCTTTTAGCTGAGTACCATGGACACATTTCCTAGAGGATGCCTATGTAAAAATATTTTCTGAGTTTACTTTAAATAGCATTAAGAAAAGTCATGTTGTTTTGGTAGCTACTTAAGAATAGAGAAAATAAAATCTGAATTTTTTCCAGTGAAGATATGGTTTTGATTTTTTTCTTATTGTTAATTTTTTTCTTTGGGCTTCTCTTTGGAGCCCTAAATGCATAGGAGAACACAGTCCCAACCTTTCCTTCTGAATCTGAGTGGTTGCTTCTTTAAGTAGAGAGGATGGATACAGTTATTAATTTATTTTCTAAGTCATTCATTCAACAAATATAGAGTACCTTCTGCATGCCAGGCATTCTGCTAAGATGATGTTATATTAGTGACCTAGATGGACATGGACCATGTTCTAAGAGTCAAGCGTGAAAAAAATATGTGTTACATTGTATCTTCTAGCTATATGTGGCCATTTAAAACTAAGTTAATTAAAATCAAGCAAAATTAAAAAGTCATTGTCTCAGGCCAGGTAACAACATTTCGAAGATTCAGTTGCCACATATAACTAATGGTTACCATATTTGACAGTGCAGACATAGAAAACTTCCATCATCATGGAAAGTTCCAGTAGATAGAACTGAGACTAATAATCAGGAAATTACAGTGCTGGGTAAGTGCTATGATAGAGAAGTACAGGTTGCTATGAGATAACAAAATAAGCCTTTAGAAAATAGGGAGAGCTTTCTGAAGGAAGTAACATCTATGGCAAGTTTTGAAGGATGAGTAGAAATCATATAGAGAAAGCAAACTGGGAAATATATTTCAGGAATAACCTGCACAAAAGCCTGAAAGTGAAAATAGAATGTTTATTGGATATACTGAGAGTTAGGGTATGACAAGAGATGAGGCCAGAGTTGGAATAAGACATCAGATCATGTAGGGCTTGGTATAACATGTTCAGAAGTTTAGTTTTGACAGCTAATCTATTTGTTTTCCCCCACTAACAGCCACATTTTGGTTTGGTCAGTCAAAAACCTATAAGCCTTAAGTGATAAGTCGGGCAAATGTTAAATTATTTGAACTTATCTTTATTCTTCCTGATGGTTGTGATACTGATAAAGTTGCTTTTTTTTTTTTTTGAGACAGGGTCTTGCTATGTAGTTCAAGCTGGCTTTGAACTCACTATGTAACCCAGCCTGGCCTCAAATTCATGGTGATCCTCCTGCCTCAGTCTCCCTAGTCCTGGGATTATAGGCACCACACCTGGCCCTCAAGTTGCCATCTTTGAACTATAATGCCAGTAACATTTTCTTGATGTTCAGATATGAAATGCCATTCAGCATTTATATTCCAGTTAGAGAATTTAAAATGACTCTTTTTTTTTTTTTTTTTTTTTTTTTTGTGGGTACCGGGGGTCGACCTCAGGACCTCGCGCGCCAACAGGCACCCGTGCCGCTGAGCGATATCACCGGCCCCTTTTTCGTATGTGGGATCCGGGAGTCGAACTCCGGCCCTCGCGCTTGCAAGGCAGGCGCTTACGCCGCTGAGCCATCTCACCGGCCCTAAAATGACTCTTAAGGATAAATAAATATCTGTTTTCACTGTTTTCACAGTGCGTACACTGTGTGTGTGTGTTTGCATTTTTCATTACTTTGTTGATTTTATTTTAGGGCGATGAAGAAACATTTGAAAATTATTACCGAAAACAAAGAAAGAAACAAGCGAGACTGGTTTTGCAGCCCGAGTCAAGTATGGTAAATATGTGAAAAACTTGAATTAGTTATATTGTTACTTTTTATCCACTTATCTTACTTTATAATTTCTTCAGAGCATGTATCCCTGTTCATTCAGCTACAAATATTTATTGAACACCTACCATTTCTAATAATTGGTTTAGATGCCAAGGTTACAACAGTGAGCAAAACTGATTAGTCCCCTCTGTCATGAATTTACATTCTGTTAGGGGAGGTAGACAGTGAATTAAAAAAAAAAGGATGAGTAAATATATAAAATGTCAGGGAGTTAACAATTAGTTCCTGACAATATGGTGAACTCTGCATCTCAATTGTCCAACTGGAAAAAAAAAAAAAAACTAAAGATGCTGGATAGACATTTAAAAATTCTTTCTTAAGGGAGAAAAATTTTTTCTTTTTAAATGTACCAAGATCTAGCAGAAAAGTATAATTAGACCAAAAAAGAAAAAGAAACCCCAGATGAATAGAGAACTGTTTTATATGTTGTGGTGATGGTTATGTGACTAGATATGTTGGTGAAAACTCAGAAATTGCACATGAAAAAGAGTGAATTTTATTATATGTAATTTTAACCTCAATGCATCTGACTATAAAACAGTTGAGCAAGACATGTACACCTAAATGAGGCCAGATAGGTTTCATGTAGCTTTTATCCTAGGAGCAACTACTAAATGGTAAAGCATAAGTTTTGGGGACCTGTAGTGCCAGTGGCTAAGCTAAGAGCCCATTTAAAGTAAATATCCAGTAAGATTGTCTCCCTTTTAAAGCTGAGACTCCAATAATTAGGATGACCTAGAGATAAAACTATCTAAAATCTTTCTATTCTCTTAAATATTGTAAAGAAAATTACCTCTTTCAAATCTTGGTCTGAGTGAATAGAAAGAAAAAGCCTCTCTAAGGAGTCATAACAAGCAATTTGGTGTTTGCAACCTAAGTTCATTCTACTTGAATAACAACAAGAAAATCATGCTGAAAATTTAGTTAAAAGTGGTTCCATGCTGATAATTGCTGTCAAGTGCCCAGAAGAAACAAATGTTGATCTCTACACTTTTATCCCAGAGTTAAAGAATATTCATAAAGTTTCAAGGAAAATTAGCAACTCACAGTCAAAAAGTAATTACTAAACAAGTAGGAATCATTAAAAATATTGATATCATAAATGGATCTTAAAAGACTTGATATTTGAATTTTTAGCCATAGAGTGTAAAATAATGCTAATATATTTAATAAAGTGAAAGGCAAGCTTACTATTATGAGGAACAGAAACCATAAAGACTTACCAAACAGATGTGAAGAAAAATCAAGTAGAATATCCAGAAATTAAAGATATATTAACTGACATTATTATGAATGGGTTTAACAGTTGATGAATTCTTAGTTGATCTGAAGAGATTATCTAGATAGCATCACAGAAAGATAAAAGACAACAGAAAAGAGACATAGGAAATACAAAGAAATCTAATATATATCTAATTGAAATTTCAGAAAGAGGGCGGAGTACATGGGACAGGAATATTTCATGATAGATGGCTGAGAATTTTCTAAAACAGGCGAGAAATGTAAATTCAGAGTCAAGCTTGAGGAATCCCTAATAGCTTAGATACAAAGAAACACACTGTCAGAAACACTATAAAGAAATTGCAGAACACTAACAATAAAGAGGAAACACAAAACCTGAAAAACATTTATCAACTATTTTGATCTAATTAACATTTATTAAATACTCCACCAAAAACAGTGAAATGCACATGCTTTACAAGTGCACATGAAGATTCACTGAGACAGGTCGTATTCTGGGCCATGAAACAAATATAAAAGACTTGTAATCATACAAAGTCTGTACTCTGACAGTAAGATATGAGATGATCTATATGCAGAAAAAAAAAGAATATTACTTCACTCAGCAATTTAAGAAATAGATCATAAACCTAAATGAAAGAGCTGAAATTGTAAAACTTTTGGAAGAAAACAAAGATCTTTGTGATCTTAGGTAGGCATAAGCCATAAAGAAAAGAAAAAAGATGAATAATGAAATTAATAACTTCTCTTCACTCGACTTCCGGAAAGATGGCAGAGTGATAAACAGCAGAGAAAGCCTCTCTGAGATTTTGTGTCCAGATATTGGAATATAGCAACATGAAGAGGAGAAGAAGGAAGGAGGTGAATCCCTGGGACCCAGGAAGGATCTGAAGTGAGAATTGAAGCCCACAGGGCAAACGAAGAGAGAGACTTCAACGAAGAAGAAGGAGGTGGCAGATGGTGCTTTCTCCCTGGGGCTGGACTCACTGTGTGGAAGGGGCTGCTCAAATTTGCAGATGCATGGTGACTACCGGTCACCCCAGAGACCTCCATGGAGAAACACACCAGTGGAACGGAGCAGTGGACACAGTGGACTGTAGGGGTTGGTGAGTTACTCAGGTTCAGACATCTCCCAGGAGAGGGCGATTGTCCAGGAGCCATCTTGGAGAGGGGCTAACATAGCTTGGAACTCAGAGCAACTGCTGGCTCCATCTAGCAGCTCCCAGTGTTGGAGTCAAGGAGCTGAGTTCAAGTCTGCAGGAGGTCAGGGAGCAGAGTTCAAGCCAGCAGGGAGGTGAGTTCAAGCTAGCAGGAGGTGCATGGACTGCTGCAGGCTGAACGGGTCTGGTTCCAACCTCATGGCCAGAAACCAGCCTGACTTTCAGTGGAATAAGAGGTACAGGCTCACTGAGATTATTCACTACCCTGCTGTAAAGCTACAGCTGGCTTGCTGGGATTAATCAGCTCGGATATGAACTCTGTCTGTCCATGTTGTCTGTCAGTGACAGCAGAGACACACCTTGGAGTGGACATTTTTTTCTTATTTTTTTCCTCTCTCTTTTTTTTGTTTTTGTTTTTTCTTATTCTTGTTTTATATGTGTGAACATAGTTTCTAGTTTTTCTCTTGTTCTGTTCTGTTCTGTTCTTGTTTTTATTTGTTCCTTTTCTCTTTCTTCCTGCCTTCTTCACCAGTTTCCCAAAGTTTGTGTGATCTTCCTTTGTCCTCCAGCCTTGCTTCCAATCTCTTCTGCTTCTTCTATTTCTCTATTTTTCCTCCTAACCCCTTTTACATTTTCTCCCCTGAGGGTAAAATTGCCATATTGAGGGCTTATTTACTGCATACAATTTTCTGGTTCGTTTTAGATTTTGCTATATAACCACAAATCTAGCTCGCACAATTAAAGGTGGCAAATTAATAGTTACCTCGGTTTGTCATTTTGTAGGTTGTGTTTGTTGCTATTGTTACTGCTGATTGTATCACTTTAGCCAAAATGACATAATTGTTCTAAGCAGTTGTTCTTCCTGGTGGACCAAGACTGAGATTGCCTAAGGGTCATAAAAAAATACTGTAGTCCAGTGCAAAAGAACCAGGGGCTGGGCCAAGTGGGCAGCAACTTCTCATCCCCAATAAATTGAAGAGGTAGGATCTTGCAACAGATTCAAAACCCAAAAGCCAGCTACACCTGGAAGACACCTCTGAGAAGTAGTCATTTCCTAAGGGTTCTGAATACTAGCAATAAAACATCTTCTCTTCAAAAGGTGCTGTGAAGAAAATAAGAAGGCAATAAAGCTTGGAGAAAATACTTGGAAAACTCATGTCTAACAAAGGGCTCATTCTGAGAATATATAAAAAACCTCAGCAATTAAAGACAAACCAAGGCCGGTGATATAGCTCAGCGGCATAAGCGCCTGCCTGGCGCTTGCAAGGTCCTGAGTTCACCTCCCGGTACCTGCATATTAACAAAAAAAAAAAAAAAAAGACAAACCAGCTTTTAAAGTGGACAAAAAATGATTTGAATTGACATTTTATGAAAGCTATATGGTTGTTAAATAAGCACATGAAAAGATACTCAGTATAATTTTTCATCAAGGAAATGAAAGTTAAAATCTCAGTGAATTGCCACTACATATTTACTTAAAAGACACAGTACCAACTGCTAGTGAGGATGTGGAGCATAAACAAATTATCGTACATTCATATAATGAAATACTCTTCAGTAAAAAGGAATAACATTTAGGTACATGTAGACATTTCAAAAGCATCATAACTGAATAAATTCAAAGATAATGCAGCTATATACAATAGCAAAGAAATATGTGGGTAAATCTATATTGATTCTAGGAAATTACTAAGATAGTATGCATTTGAACATAAGATAGAATTAAAATACACAGTAATGAACATTGGAATGAAATGAAGTTAATGAAAGTGAACCATTGTTCAGTGTCTGAGTGGTCCAGAAGAACAATACAAACGTGACTATTTTAGAGTTTAATTATTTAAGGATGTATAATGTGATTTTATAGTAACATTTTTCCTCTTTTTTTTGCTACCGGGAATCAAACTCAGGACCTTGCGCTTGCCAGGCAGCGCTGTGCCACTGAGCTATATTCCTGACTTTAGAGTAACTATTAAAAGAATAGAAACCTAGTATGTACTTTCATATAATAGAGAAAAAAACTAGAATAAAAATAGTAATTCTAAATCTATAAGCACTTAACATTAATTCAAAATATTTAAAGCAAGATTGCTGTAACTTCAAGAATTGGAAATCCACAAGCATGCCACTGGGACATTTCTGTCCCAGTGTCTTGTTAACTGAGTAGTCTGTCAGGATACAGAAAATGTGTAAGAGGCTTGATGTAATAGAATATAGAGAATCTTGCTTGAACAACTGTAGAAACATATTCTTTTCAAGCATACGTGCAATGTTATAAAATTTTTGATTCTATAATATAAAGCAAGTATTAGAAAATTTCAAATGTTTGGTGTCATGTAGACTACATTTTCTGATTGTAGTATTTTTCTGTTAAGTGCTAATAATCTTCTACCCAGAAAAGGGAAAAAACCACAGATATTTGAAAATTTGATCAGATTTATGAAACATGAAAACATACCTTTTGAACTTAATTGAACTATGAAATATTTTATATAAATAATTTTATGAATGAAAGTCAGATAATTAAATATTTTACTCTGTTCCTTTTGTTAAAATTATAAACAATAGGCAATTATAGACTTTTTAAGGAGTTTGATTTTTGTTATGTATCATATGAAAAGGCACTAGAAGGTTTTTGGCAGAGGATATAATGTTCTGATTACTGTTTGAAAAGCATTCTGACAGCTACTGTATATGGGAATAGACTATAGCGGGCAAGCTTGGAAGCTGGGGAAACTAGGTGCGAGGATGACATATTAGCCCAAGTGAGAGATGATGGTGGCTTCGACTAGCATGCTGAGAAGGGGGTTCTGAAATCTTACTTCCTTTTTAGCCTTTTTATTGTCTTATCTCCTTTCAAATGTACATTCCGTTAGGGTAAGGATTTTTTTCTTATTTGCAAGTGTATCCCTGGCACCTAACAATATATGCAGGTTAGAGTAGGCGCTCAATAAATATTTGCTAATGAAGTTTTAGTGATTTGGAACTTTTATGTTGCTGGTATTTATTGCTTTAAATTTGGTTTTTATTTTTCATTTAAAGCATGAAACAGTTGATGGCTATAGAAGATATTTCACTCAAATTGTAGGGTATGTATCTAATATGGAAATAAATTATTAATTTTATATTATGCTGAATGTCAGAAATAATTATTTTCTATTTGGACTTCAAAAAACTACATGCTATGTTGGTAATTACTGTTTTAGATTCTTCGTGGTGGAAGATCACATTTTACATGTGACACAAGGATTGGTAACCAGGGCATACACTGATGAACTTTGGAACATGGCCCTTTCAAAGATAATTGCTGTTCTTAGAGCTCATTCAGTAAGTCAGATAATTTGTTACTAAAATTTTAATTCAGTTACTTCAAGAACCTCTGAGTTGCATAATGTCAAAGGAAAACTGTACCTCTATCATTCAGCAGTTTTTGGTAATTGCTCAGATTTGGAAGTAGCAATGTCAGGCTTTTGTTTGGTAATATGAAGCTGGGTTTTGCACCTGGTTGGGGCTTACCAAGACACTTTTATTCCAGCATTATAGAAAATGAAGAGCTAAGCTGATCTCAGTCTCAACTGACCTCTTCGTTAGATCACTGAAAAGGACCATGAAGAAAGATTTTTTTCATTTTCATTCCAAATTCTTTGTTTCCAAAATAAAGTCCACCATTAAAACTCAGTAGAACTTGTTCCTCAGTGTTTATGATTTGCAGTAATACTACAGTTACGAATTTCTTAAATTTTTTCAGTTTTAGAACTCATTTTAAATGATTTAGAGCTCATTTGAAATGACGAACCATTATGTAATAAGAAAGGTTTTTATGGGTTAATGTTAAATGATCAAATATTTTCCTAATGCCTTTTGTGGAAATAATAGACATGTTAGTATTATAAAGATTATTGGAATTAATAATTGGTCAGTAAAGACTTTTCCTTAAGACAACTTTAGAGGTTGACCTTTAGTATATGTCCCCATATTTAAAATTGTGTCCTCTTTACAAATTATATTTTTATAATTGATGAGATTTAAAATATGTTGAGAGAAGATTGTTAGTTTATATGACATTTAAATTATAAATACATTTTTATTTATCAAGAACTTGATACACTGACTTGGTGCTGGAGATTGACCCCAGGGCCTCACATATGCTAGGCAAGTGCTGAGCTATATCTCGAGCCCAAGAATAATACATTTTATCATAGTTTGTATTCATATCAGCTCTAAGTATATAAAAGTTATCTGTTCATTTTATGACATTAAGTATGAAGTCATAATATTTAATGTATCACATTCAAAATTAAATTAAATTCTTGTTAAATGCTGTTAAAGGGACAGTAAATTTTACTACCCCTTTGACCTTAGTAATTTTCTTTAATTAATTACTAAGAAGTATTTAAGTTGTCATTCTTTTATGGAAAAAGTAATATATGTGGCTCTTCTGTAAGATGGAGAATCAGTTAATATAAAATAAAAATATGTGATCTATATGAAAATCATTGTTTCAGTTTAAAATACCAAGTTCCTTAAAATCTAAAGACTTTCAGAAATACAAGCATCATTGTTTTGACCAGTTTTTTTTAGTGTGCATATTTCAGGAAGATTTTTTAATATAATACAGTTACATTTTTATATGTCATGTTTTGATCTCTGCCTGAAAACTTCTACTAAATAGAGCAATAGTGTATCTGTCTAATCAAGATTTTAATTTTATTGTAAGTCTGGTAGATTAAAAGAAAAAACTTTAGGTTCTTAATTTTTAGCTGAATGACTCTTGTGTTTTTGTTGTTTTGTGTTTCCACCCCTACACCTACCCATCCCGTATTCCCTCAGTCTTATTGCACTGACCCTGATCTTGTTTTAGAGCTGAAGAATCTCATTGTAATTTTTGCAGATACTTTGCAGGTGAGTATTAACTTAATATTCAATTAACGGCTATTTTGAACACTTAAAGAGCTGCTTATTTTATTGTGGATTCATGGGTAGCAAACTAGTAGCAATAAATATTTACTTGTGTATTCCTCTATTACCCAAGATTATTCATGCCACCTCCTTCCCATTATGAAGCTTGGAAAGAGCTCAAGAAATATTACTTTCTTTTTAAATATTGGCCATTCAGTTAGAATAAGATATTTTTGTAATTAAAAAAAAAAAACTACATGATATAGTAGAAAGAACTTTGAGCTAGAACTTAGAAGATGTAAGTTCTGTCTTAGAGCACTAATCATGGGCTCTGAAATGACACAAACCCTGAGTTTGTTTAGCCTGTGCTGTTGAAAGATTGTATGCCTGCAAGTTCTACAGGCCTTAGATCCTTATTTGTGAAAATTGTGTGATACTATATATGAAAAACACATAGTTTAAAAGCTGTATGTACTGATTTCCTCAAGAAAAGTTATAACAATATTCAGGTAATACAGGCATTGGAAAAGCAACAGTGATGGTTATGTAAACCTTGCAAGGATATCTTTCTAATTCATTGCTTTGAAATAAGATCAAGAAAGACACCAGTCCTTTTTACTTATTTAGAATTTTTTTTTTTTTGATGTGGGTACTGGGGGTCAAACTCAGGACCTCACGCTTGCCATGAGGCAGTTGTGCCACTGAGCGATATCACCGGCCCTTTTTTCCTTTTTATGTGGGTACCGGGAATTGAACTCAGGACCTCGCGCTTGACAGGCAGGCACTTATGCTGCTGAGCCATCTCACCGGCCCTTATTTAGAAATTCTACAGTATTTTCATTTTACTGAAAATTGACAGGCTTATTATTAGTTAGATCTTTTTTTTTTTTTTTTTTTTTTTTTTTTTTGTGGGTACCGGGGGTCGACCTCAGGACCTCACACGCCAGTAGGTGCCTGTGCCACTGAGCGATATCACCGGCCCTTTTTTCGTATGTGGGTTCCGGGAGTCGAACTCGGGCCCTTGCGCTTGCCAGGCAGGCGCTTACGCCGCTGAGCCATCTCACCAGCCCTATTAGTTAGATCTTACAATAAATTAACCAGTGTTGGCTTTTTAATTTATACCTACTAATGAAGAATGGAGGTATCTTTTCATAAAAAAAAGTAAAGAATGTTACATATAGTTTTAAATTTATTGGAAATTTACCTTTTAAATGTCAGTGTTTTATCATGGAAAACAAAGCTGACTAAACAATAAAGTAAAAGGTAACACTAGGGCCGGTGAGATAGCTCAGTGGCATAAGTGCCTGCCTGGCAAGCGCAGGGTCCTGAGTTCGACTCCCGGTACCCACATAAAAAGGAAAAAAGGGCCGGTGATATCGCTCAGCGGCACAAGCACCTGCTGGCAAGCACAGAGTCCTGAGTTCAACTCCTGGTACCCACACACACACACAAAAAGGTAACACTAGTACATTTATAGTTCTGCTTACTGCTTAGTGAGCAAATCAAAAGTAACCATTTGTTGATTTATTCACTAACACTTTTTGAGCATTCATTACTTGCTAACAGTTAGTTGATATACGGATTGATAGAGACATAAAGTTTAGTGACACAATAGGGATATAAAAATCCTTAGCTTCAAGAAATTCATAGTTTAGTTGTAAACAAATAAGGTCTTTGATAAGGCAGTATAATATAGCAATATGTTAAAGAGCATTGGGCTCACAGAAGGTAAAATAACTAATTTTGATTCTAAGAGTTGTAGAAGGCGATAGGGAAAATTAAAATGTAAGCTTCAAACTCATTTTGAAGAATGAGTTTGGCAAGTATAAGAAGGAAAGGGTATTAGTGGAAGAGAAATGAGTAAATGTGAACTGTAGATAGAGGAATGGCGTGGTGCACGTGAGACTGGCAGCGTGGTAGTATTAGAAAGTGCAGTGACAGGAAGGAGTATGGAGTGGTGAGGAAATTGTTAAGGTAGGTTGACCTCAATGGTGTCAGGTCTTGTGAGACTTTAGTAAAGACTTAAGTGTTTTTAATCAGGGGAATGACATGATCAGGTTTATACTTTCAAGTAGTATTTTGAGAGTCTGGGCGACTTACTCAGTTGAAAGAAACAGACAGTGGGATTTCAGTTTAGGTCTAGAGAAGAGATGTGAAGGACCTGAAATAAAGTAATTATACTGAGAATATTTCTGGAAGAAAGGTAGGTAGATGATGGAGAAGAGATTTGAAAGATATTTGTAAAGAAGGTAAATGAAGAGTATTTGGTAGTTGATTAAATGTGTATGGGGGAGTTTAGATGATTTTTTAAGTTTTTTAATAAAGTACATTGATGATAGAACTATTATCATAGATAGGAAACACTTTTTGAGGCTAATGCAGGTAATGTTGCTCAAAAGAGAGAGAAGAAAAGGAAAAATTATTTTGGTGCCATCAGACTCTTTCCAGACCTGTTTTTTACTTAATACACTCTAGTAGAAAGTCAAAAGGATATTTTTCCTATGCTTTTGGAATGACATACAGTGTGATCTAGTGATTCTTTGCAAATGATTATCTAGTATTCCTGACATTTTTCATGAACTCTTTTTTACACAAATGTCTTTTTTTTTTTTTTTATTTTAGGGTTATGGTTTTCCAGTGAACCGACTTTTTGACCTTTTGTTTGAAATAAGAGATCAATACAATGAAATACTGCTTAAGAAATGGGCTGGAGTTTTCAGGTTAGTCTAAGCCATGGTGCCTTAATGTAATGAATGATTTTGTGAAATGCTCAACTAATTGGTTTTGTATATGGCAATAAAATGTTTATAATCAAATTTTATTATAGTAAACACACATGCAGTTTACCATTTTAACCATTTTTAAATGTACGGTTCAGTGGTGTTAAGTGCATTCACATTGTTGCAGCCATTACTAACATCTGTCTCGGGACTTTTTCATCTTCCCAACAGAAATTCTGTACCCATTTAACAATAACTCACCATTTCCTCCTTCCTCCAGCCCCTGGCAACCATCATCTTATATTGTCTCTAAAATGTGACTATTCTAAGTACTTCATGTAAGTGGAATCATACGATATTTATCTTATTGTGTCTGGATCATGTCATCAAGGTTCGTTTATGTTGCTGCATGTCAGAATTTCTTTTCTTTTAGGCTGAATAATCTTCTACTGTATGTATATACCACATTTTGTTTCTGTGTTTGTCAGAGGACATTTAGATTGTTTCCACTTTTTGGCTATTGTGAGTAATGCTGTTATAAACATTAAGTGTACATTTATTTGTTTGGGTTCCTGTTTTCAAGTCTTTTGGGGTTTATACCTGGCAGTGGAATGCTGGGTCATGTGATAAATACATTATTCATTTTCTTTTCAAGGAACTGCCATTCTGTTTTCCACAGTGGCTGTGCCATTTATAGTCAACTTTTAATTGTATATGTGTAATTGTTTTTCTAGTAAATGGTTAGACACTTATAAGACTAAATATTCAAAGGTATTTTACATTAGAGACAGATTTATAGCTTTAAATTTGGTTTGAGGAAAGTGCCGTTTTACAAATAACCTAGCTAGCTTAAAAACCTTTAAGACTGTACATAGGAAGGAAAATCACTTTCGTGATTAGCCACTTGCTGGAAGGACGTGGACTAAAATATTTTAGTATTTATGAGACTTGGCTCTGCTATGAAGAGAAATCTGCCTCCTCTTTTAATTACTAAAAGCTTTCTGCCCTCCCTTCTTTCTTTTTTTACTTTCTGTCTCCCTGCTCTTCTACCTTGTCCCTCCCTTTCTCACTCAAAGGGGAGTCTACAAGTAAGTCTAGTAGTCAGCCAAGCTGTCTGCATTTGTAATTCTCCTTCTCAACATATTGTCTTCCTTGTCACCATGGGAAGGAGGGTCACATGGTTGGCTCATACAAATGCTTTTATATTCAAAGCAATATATATATTACTTCCATTCATAGTGCAGTGGCCAAAACTAGTCATGTGGTTACCTGTGAGGGAGCCGTGTAGGAGAGCACATGGATTGTGTGATAAATAAATGCTCTGCCTCACTGACTATAAAAGGTCCTTTTCTCATCATAACATTATGAGAGACTAAATAAATGTAACATATTGTTTTGCTCTTCAAGAGCTTATAGCCTTAAAAACAAGTTGAAAATTGTCCCTATCAAGAAATCTAACTGGAATACTCCCTATGTTACGGATTTATTTTTAGTTACTGATAATGAGCTTGTTCAAACTTTATTATCATCAGAATTGTTCTAGACCAAAAAAGTAAAATGTAAGTACTGAGAGGCTATAAAACAGACTAGTGGAAAGATGAGATCGTACATGAACTTTGAGGAGTAAGACTTAATTGATACTGAATTTTAGAATTCTGGAGGATTAAACAGTGTTTATCTACTTGGACCATTAATTGACAACTAAAGTGTTTTTGTAGGAATTGGGATTTTTAAAGATATTATTTTATAACACTCTAACGATATGTTTTGTCATAATAAGTTTTCAATTCTCCTTTCTTAACAGGGACATTTTTGAAGAGGATAATTATAGCCCTATCCCTGTTGTCAGTGAAGAAGAATATAAAATAGTCATCAGCAAATTTCCCTTTCAAGATCCAGATCTTGAAAAGGTACAAGCTGGGTTTTAAAATTTTTCTTAAGAAAATTTCGTTATCTTTATTACTACATAAAGTTAGCTGGACATTGTAAGTTATAATGCCTTTTTTGGATAATTTTTGTTGTATTATTTGAGAAAATAATTATATTTTGTTTACTTGTAAGGATTAATGCTATTTTTACTACTACCGTTTTGATGAAATTAGAAAGGGACTTTCCTGGGGATATTAGAAGCATTTGTTCTAAATATTAGGTGGATTCCCAGGGCAAGTGTTACTAATGTTGGGTGGGTTCCAAATTAAATATATTAAATGTTGAGTAGATTATAGTAACAAGAGCATATTTTTGGGAAAGAAAGAATTTCTTTGAAATATCCATTACTATGGAAGATTTTTTAAAAAGTATATTTCTATAAAAATATGTAAGTCTGTTTTCTGCTTTTCTTACTTGATTAAGTAAGAGATATATGAAGGCAATAGGTACCTGCAGATTTCTTCTGGAAATAGGAATGTATATTTTTGGAGTCAATACATCTGAACAAAAGACAGGATAGAAAAAAAAAGTACACCAGCATGTGGATATTCTGGGATGCCCATGCGTGCACATATATGTACATATATATACACAAACATGCACAATTGCACCTATCTAGTACTTCTAGGGAGAATCAGATCTTATGGGACAAAAATATTGTATTTCCCACAACTATTACTTTCTCCCACTTTTTTTCTTATTTTTCAAACTGTTTATAAATTTATTCTTTTCCACATTTTTATTCCTTCAGAATGAGCACGACTGAATGCTGACTGAATTGTGTGACTTGTGACTAAATTTTTGTCATTGTTTATATATAAATAGCCATGTTATGTATAATAATTATTAAATACAGAGAAAATTAACTGCATAGCTTTTGGATTTTAGCTAACACTGCCTTTGATATATGTACCTGTTATCTGTGTTTTCATGCCCAAAAGAGACCAGAATAATTACTCTTTTTTTTTTTTTTTTTTTTTTTGAGACAGGGTCTCACTATGTAGTTCAGGCTGGCCTTGAACTTGTGGTGATCCTCCTACCTCAGCCTCCCAAGTGCTGGGATTAAAGGCATGCGCCACCAAGCCCGGCTCAGAAGTTTTTCTAATTCTAATGTTTTGAAATCCCAATCAGAGTTGTCCCTGGTAAAAAATATTACCAGAATATTTTCTATTTTATGGCTTGGTGTGTTTGTTTGTTTGTTGTTCTAGTTACTAGTAAGGAGTTTGTTCAGTCTATAGCATCTGTATCAACAGCATGGGACCAGACTCGATTCATACTGGGTCTGCTTGTGGCTTACTATGGCCAAGTGACTTACCTTATTTGAGCATTTGTACCTTTCCCATTAAAAGAGGAGCTTGAACTAGATAATCTTTAGTGTCCCTTCCGGTTATGCTGAATTATTCCAAATAGGTTTATAGTTTAAAGGAAGTTTAGCTTTGCTTGTAGGAGTTTCCAGTATATGCAATACCCCCCTTAGGATTAAACTCCTAATTTAGGAATTATATTCATTGGTCAATATTTCTGCATGCAGAAAGTCTGTAATCCTGCAGTATGAAGTACAAGGTTAATCAAGTTTAGGAGATGAAGATAAAAAATATAATTAAGGAAGTTGAAAGGTCCAGACCATAAAAGCCCTTGTACATAATTGGAGATGGTCAATTGTTGGAGAGTTTAGCCTTTATATTGAAGGCTGTGACAAGCCACCAAAAGGTTTTAAGCAGCAAGAAAGAACATAATGAGATTTGTGCTTTAGGAATATCACTCTGGATGATATAGGTAGAATAGACTGAAAAAGAATAAAACTGGTGTTGAGGAGACCAGCTAGGATATTTTTGCAGTTACTCTGATAGGGGATATTGTCATGAAACTTGATTTAGGAGATATTCAGAATAGTGAAACAACAGGAGTTGTGATTATTTGCATATCAGGGATAAGGAAGATAAAGATTTGCATATCAAGTATAATAAGCAAGTTTCTGCTTTCAGTGGTGGTCACATCATTCACTGGGTTGGGAAGCATAAGAAGAAAAGAGCTGGAAATAAATAGAGGTGCTAATTGGGCCAGTTATATCAGATACTTCAGAGAAGTCAGGTTAACATGAAAAGCTGCAAAACTCCTTGGATTTAATACTTAGGAGGTCATTGGTGACCTCGTTGAGAGTATCTTCATTAGTGTAACAAGGTTGTCATGAATGTGACAGTAGGGTAGATTAGATTTCATAAAGTATAAACAAGGGACTTTTGAGTTAAAATCTTGAAGGAATTTTAAATTTTTAGAGACTGAGAATTTTCAAGTAGATATTTGCTAATAAAGCAGGCTAACCAAGAAGCACATTGTAAACCGTTGGCTCCGTAGTGATATTTGATGGTATAGTATTTGAAAAGCTGCTGTAAGATTTTATTCTAAGAGTTGTGGAGAGAACTGAGTATCTTCTTGAATTGGTGTCAAGCCTCCAGTGAAGCTAAGTGAAGGGAGTCTTAACAGTATTCAGTAATTCTGACACTGGGTGTAGCACTCATGGTCCCCTTAACTCTTATATTAGGGATAGAAAGAAGCAGATAGGCATCTCCTACAAGGTTTGCTTGTTCTCAGAACACAAAGAGGTATCGTTATGTGCTGTTTCTGCTTGTTAGTAGTCTAATGAGGTGATTTAAAAATAGTGTTAAGTTGCTACATAATGCTTTTCAGAAACATTTTTGACTTCTTTAAAATATCAAAAGTAATATAGAAATATAACAGTAGAATTTTTGATGAATTTACTATTAATTGAAATGTGAAATGAAGTTACTTTTTTGTTTTTTATATTTTAAGTGATTAGAATTTTTTTCTTAAAATTTCAAAAACAATATTAACTTTCTTTCTACAGCAATCTTTCCCAAAGAAGTTTCCCATGTCTCAGTCAGTGCCTCATATTTACATTCAGGTTAAAGAATTCATTTATGCCAGCCTTAAATTTTCAGAGTCACTACACCGGAGGTAAGCTTATTAAGAAATATGTCTTTTAGGGCCGGGGATATAGTTCAGTGGCGCAGCGCCTGCCTGGCAAGCGTGAGGTCCTGAGTTCAATTTCCGGTACAAAAAAAAAATGTCTTTTAATATGAGTTTTATGAAATATTAACACTGTATTTTCATTCCATGATTCTTAAATGGATTATTATCTTATTGGAAAGGCTTATCTATGTTAGAAACATTTAAGGTTAAGTTTCTATAAGTCGAATATTGTCCTTTTTTTGTTTGTTTTGTTTTGTTCTTTTTGTTTGTTTTTCGGAGACAGGATCTCACTATGTAGACCAAGCTGGCTTCGAACTTGAAGCAATCCTTCTGCCTCAGCTTCCCAAGTGGTGAGATTATAGGTGGTATGCACCACCACATCTGGCCCAATCTAATACTGTATTTTTAAACTTTTTATTATGTAAATCTCTCAGCATATGTAAAAGTGGAGACAGTTTGATAGGAAACTTCTGTTTTCTCAGCATTTAGATTTAAGTGTAATAAATATTATGCTATATTCATTACTTTTTGCTGAAATATTTGAAAGCAAATACCCTAAATAATAACCTTTTATCCATGAATACTTCAGTATGTGCTTCTAAAAACAATGAGAACTTTCCATTACTTTTTTTTTTTTTTGTGGGTACCGGGGGGTCGACCTCAGGACCTCGCGCGCCAACAGGCACCCGTGCCGCTGAGCGATATCACCGGCCCCTTTTTCGTATGTGGGATCCGGGAGTCGAACTCGGGCCCTCGCGCTTGCAAGGCAGGCGCTTATGCCGCTGAGCCATCTCACCGGCCCGAACTTTCCATTACTTACCTGTACTTAAAAATATTATGATTTCCCTAGTACATACCAGTATTTTTTGATCATCTTCAGGATATCTTTTATTTATTTATTTATTTATTTTTTATTTTAAAGAGAAGAAAAAACAAAACAAATCAAAAGAACAAATTTTCAAAACAACATAATAGGAGGGTAACAATGGTTAATACATTACGTATTACTATCTTTAAGTTAGTTATTCAGGACACCAGACATTAGCATTCAATTGTCCAAACATTATTGGCACAAACCTTACTCTTCAATGAACTAAGTAAAAATGGTAGTGTATCTATCTTAACCATCTTATATATATATATACAATTTTTTTTCCCTTTCCCTTCTTTCTTTTCCCTATTCCAGTCTCTCTTTCCTTTTTACCAGTTTCTTTTTAATTCACCATATCTATTGTACATTTTGGATCTTATTTACTCTTTCAGTTTCTCATACTAGAGAGATAATACGATGCTTACACATGTGCTTCTGGTTTATTTCACTTATGAGTATTTTCTCGAGTTGCATCCATTTACCTATAAAAGTCTCCAGTTTATCCTTCTTTATGGCTGAATAGTACTCCATTGTATAAAAAGACCACATCTTTCTTATCCATTCCTCAGTTGATGGGCATTTGGGTTGTTTCCAAGATCTGGCTATTACAAATTGTGCTGCTATAAACATGGGTGCACATATATCGCTGTGGTACGATGTTTTTAATTCTTCTGGGAAGATGCCCAGAAGGGGAGTAGCTGGGTCAAATGGGACCTCCAACCCTAGTTTTCTGAGGAATCTCCACACTGACTTCCACAGTGGCTGTACCAGTCGACACTCCCACCAACAGTGAAGAAGGGTTCCTTTTTCCCCACAGCCCCTCCAGCATTTGTTGTTAGTTGATTTCTTAATAGTAGCCATTCTTTCTGGGGTGAGATGGTATCTCAGTGTTGTTTTAATTTGCATCTCTCGAATGACTAGTGATGTTGCACATTTTTTTGTATATTTGTTTGCCATTAGTATTTCTTCATCTGAGAAATGTGTATTCATCTCAGATGCCCATTTTTGGAGTGGGTCTTTAAATTTGGGAGGTCTGATTTTTTTGAGTTCTTTATATGTTCTCGATAGTAATCCTTTGTCTGAGGAACAGCTGGCAAACATTTTTTCCCACATTGTGGGTTGTCTCTTCACTCTGTTGGTGGTTTCTCTTGCTGTGCAAAAGCTTTTTAATAAGATGAGATCCCAGTTATTGATTCTTTGGGATAGTTCCCGTGCGGTTGAGTTTTTATTCATAAAGTCTTTGCCTACACCAATGTCTCCAAGGGTTTTACCTATCCTACCTTCCAGCAGATTTAATGTTTCTGTTTTAATATTTAGATCTCTGATCCATTTTGAATTTAGTTTAGTGCATGGTGAAAGATATGGGTCTAGTTTTAATCTTCGGCATGTGTAGAGCCAGTTTTTCCAGCACCATTTATTAAAGAGGCTATCTTTCTTCCAGCGAATGTGTTTGGCACCTTTGTCAAAGATAAGGTGGCTTAGTATGTCTGGGGTTGTTTCAGCATCTTCTAATCTGTTCCATTGATCTTCAGGTCTGTTTTTTTGCCAGTACCACACTGTTTTTATCACAGTAGCTTTATAGTATAATTTCAAGTCGGGGATAGTGATGCCCCCTGCCTTGCCTTTGTTGCCCAGAATTGCCTTTGCTATTCTAGGTCTCTTCTGATTCCAAATGAATTTTAGGATTGTTCTCTCTAATTCTGTGAGATATGCTGTTGGAATTTTGATTGGAATTGCATTAAATCTGTATAACAATTTTGGAAGTATGGCCATTTTCACTATATTGGTTCTTCCTATCCAGGAGCAAGGGATATCTTTCCATTTTCTGATATCCTCTTCAATCTCCTTTTTCAGAGTACTGTAGTTTTCAGTATAGAGGTCTTTTACATCCTTCGTGAGGTTGATTCCTAGGTATTTCATTTTTTTGGATGTTATTGTGAAAGGTATTGTTTCCCTAATTTCTCTTTCAGTAAGTTTGTTATTTGTGTACAGGAAGGCTATTGACTTTTGAGTATTGACTTTGTATCCAGCTACACTACTGAATTTGCTTATTAAATCTAGCAGTTTTTTAGTGGAGTTTTTGGGGTCTTCTGTGTAGAGTATCATGTCATCTGCAAATAATGATAATTTAACTTCTTCCTTTCCAATCATTATTCCTTTTATTTCTTTCTCTTGTCTAATCGCTCTGGCTAAAGTTTCCAGAACTATGTTGAATAAGAGTGGGGACAGTGGACATCCTTGTCTTGTTCCTGATTTTAGAGGGAAGGCTTTCAGTTTTTGGCCATTTAGTATAATATTGGCTGTTGGTTTGTCATAGATAGCTTTTACCAGATTGAGATAAAGACCCTCTATTCCAATTTTCTGTAGGGTTTTTATCATGAAAAGGTGCTGGACTTTGTCAAAAGCTTTTTCTGCATCTATTGAGATGATCATGTGATTTTTGTCTTTGGTTCTGTTAATATGCTGTATTACATTTATTGATTTACGTATGTTGAACCATCCCTGCATCCCTGGGATGAATCCAACTTGGTCATGGTGTATAATCTTCTTGATGATTTGTTGGATTCTGTTTGCCAGTATCTTATTAAGGATTTTTGCATCTATGTTCATTAGGGAGATTGGCCTGTAGTTCTCTTTCTTAGTTGGGTCCTTCTCTGGTTTTGGTATCAAGGTAATGCTTGCTTCCAGGAATGAATTTGGGAGTATTCAGAATATCTTTTTACAGTTGATAAATTTGAATCAGGTTCCAAACAAAGTTCACATCTTGCATTCATTGTTAAATCTGTTTTACCAATGTCCCCTCTTGATCTATGCCATTGATTTGTTGAAAGCCAGATATCATTGTTCTCTTTCTTGAATAGACTTCAAATAAGGATTCAGACAAAATCAATAGAATAAATAAAGAATGTTGTAGCAAGCTGGTGTCATACTCAGTAGTGGAGAGCAGCACAACTCTTGGTAACTGTAGCCAACTTAATTTTATAGGCAAGAAAATTCCATTTGTCTGGTATGATGAGGGTAATACCTTATGTTTATATATTTCTATTTATGTTTATTATTTTCTATTTCTATTATGTTTATGTATTTCTATTTATGTATTTGTGTTTGTGTTTATTATTTCTATTTATGTAGAGAGAAAATGTAATAGTATCCCTATTTGTTCATAAGGAAACCTAGTTTCAGAAAGGCTAAATCATTTGTTTAGAATGACCCAGCTGGTTAGGTTGAGAATTGGGTTGAAGAGCAGGACTCTTAGGACTCTTGTATCAGTGAAAGTACTTGGTACAGTGACTGACATATAAATAATGGTAGCAGAACATTAATCTTTTTTGCTACAACTTGTTTCAGCTACCTACATGGATCCTGCATTATAGTCATGTGATGTATTTAGTTTTCTTTCCTTCTCTTTTCCCTTCCTCCTTTCCTCCCCTGTCCCCCACCCCTGATACTGTGGATTGAACATAGGTCCTCCCATGTGATGTATTTCTGATTACATTCTCCGAAAGACTGAGTGGTGATACTGGCTTTCAAAGTGTCACCTTCTTTGAAATCCATTCTTCTGAATTATTATACCAAATAGCAGAAAATGTCCATCTTCAGTGGGAATATATTCAGAATTTTAAGTCACAAAAAGTCAGGAAGATATGACAGTTACTTATTTTTCAAGCAGAAGCAATGAGAACAATAACAGTTATAGTACATTATTTTATTTTATCTGACTCTTATTGTAAGGTACTATTATTTTGGATTTATACAAGGCATCAATAAATTGAATAAGAAATATGTGTCTGCCAGGGTTAGGGAGTATCTGATTTTAGGTCTTTATTTTTCCTATGTGAATAGAGATTTTTAAAAAGATTATTTAATTCCTGTTTATGAATAATATGAATAGGAGAATAAAGGAAGGCAAATATCTAATACATAGCATATACTGTGCTATGTGATTCCCATAAGCCAGTGATTCTCAAAGTGTACTCTGGTCAGCAGCATCAGAGGAAATTATTACAAATGCTACCTCAGACTTACTGAATTAGAAACTGAGGGTGAGGCCCAGGGTTTTACCAACTTCTTTGGGTGATTCTGATGCATGCCAAAGTTTAAGAATTCTCCTTTAGCTACTTATATCAAAATCTCTAAAGAGAACTCCACTACTTGTGCCAAGTTTCATCATACTCCACTAGCTACTTATACCAAAGTCTCTAAAAGACATTAGTTTTAGATACTACAAGATACACAACATAATCTAGCTTTTGAAAAACAATGAATTCAAATGAGTGTAACTGAAAAGGAATAATATAAAATGATTTGTATTAAAATGATATGTTTCCATAGTGGATATATTTTGGACCACAAATAGTTGAGAGTCACTAGTAATTTATCTCTATTTTGTTTTTCATTTTATGTTCTCTTCTGATCTAAAATAGAAGAAAGGGTGGGGATGATGCTCAGTGGTAAAGTGTTTGTCTAGCATGTACAAAACACTGAGTTTGATGTTTACACCACAAAAATAATTGACTAATGAATAAAATAAAAGAGGCAGTATAATGCTTAAGAACATAAGCTTTAGACTCTGAGTTTGTTTCTTGATGCTAGCACTCATTAATTGAAATAGGACCTTGTACAATTCAACTAATTTCCTTTAAACTACAGTTTCCTCATCTATAAAATGAAGGAAACAGTTTGTATGGTGGTTGTGAGAATGAAATGCAGTAATATAGTAAAGCCCTCAGCATAGTTCGTGGCATGTTGTAGGCTAATGGGGCTTAGGAGAAGAAGGGATGCTACAATGGTAGATGTGAGACAGAAGTGTTTTTATTTGATTTTAAAGCTTTGGGGGAAGATTAGAGTTAGAGATCGTAGGAAGATTACTGGTCATTGTCAGGGAAATCTTGCTGGTACAAATAGGACACAGGTACTGACAGGTTTTCTTTCTCTGGTTTTACTTATGAAGAAAAAGTATGCATTGAAGTGCAGGGAAATTAAACAAAAGACATTATCTGAGTAACTTTTCATCTGAGAAAGATTCTATACAGAGTGTCTTATACACAATTTGAATGTGTCAGAAAAGAAACCAGAGGAGTTGGCAACCACCTGCCTTTTATCAAGATGTGTAAATTGGTTGTTCTAGGGACCATTGATGGATTAGAAAGAATTTTCTGTCTGAGTGTTTGATGCCAAGTAACCCTGAAACCCTACTGGTGATGCTCATTTTCTGGGATATCTTGAATCTAGATACACAAAATCAAAAAGAAGTATTTTCTTTGGGCCTGCTGGAATTAGGATTAGCAGAAATAGTAGAATGCCTGCACTGAGGTCGGTGTTAGATGAGTTTAGCATCCTCAAAGCCTGGGCTGAATCCTCAGCACCAAAAACAAAACACAAAATAAATAAAAAATGGAAAAAGGATAGCTACATTAATATGGAAAACATTAGAGTAATGATTACTATTCTTGTTTTATCAAATCTTGCTTGATTTGCATTTTTAAAAATACAATGTAAATATTTGTGCTTCATAGATTTTTAGGAGTAGTATTGTAATGAAACAAAAAGTAAGTTGGTGCTGAGTTTTTAACCTAAGTCTAAGGCAGTAGTTCTAAATTAGGGGTAATTTTGGTTTCTCCTGTTAACACTACCCCCATCCCCCACTTGGCAATGTCTAAAGACCTTTTGTCTGTCACAACTGGGGGTGGGGGCGGGGAGAGGTGCTGCTTGGAATTAGTAGGTAGGGTCCAGCGATGCTGCTTAACATCCTAGATTTTACATTATTCATTTAAGTTGGAGGCTTGGTGCTTACAAGAAAAGAGTTAGCTTTTTAGTGCTAGCTTAGCAATCTTTAGGTGTTAAGAAGTACCATGGTGTTTTGTGCACCAAATTAAAGATAATTTATTTTTTATATGTCTTTTAAAATCTTAGTGGAAATGGATAGTTTAGTTATATTAAAAATTAAATCTCGTAATTATAGGCACCAAAGATCACATCAGCCAGGCATGGTGGCACACACCTGTAATCCTAGCACTTGGGAGGCTGAGGCAGGAGGATTGCTGCGAGTTCAAGGCCAGCCTGGGCTACAAAGTGAGTTCAAGGCCAGCCTGAACTGCACAGTGAAACACTGTCTCAAAAAGACAAAAAAAAAAAAAAAAAAAAAACCTACATCAATTTATATTTTAAAAGTAATTTTTAGCTTCAGTTGTATATGAAATATCTTTCAAAGTGACTGTCATACAATGGAGCCAATAATTTAAGAATAGCTTTATTTCCTTGTACTCATTACCTCATGAGGTTTTTCTGTAGTGATTGATTGAATACATTTAATTTATCCCAGAAATCAACATTCTACTTTATCGAAAATGTACCTTTTTTGAAACTTAATTGAAGTTTATGATTTAGTATGAGTTAATTGTAATTTAAAGATATAAAACAATGTTTAGAACAAATTATTTTAATAACAAATTATCTAGAATATAACTGTACCCTTGAAAAGTTTAGTAATATCAACCTTTGTTTTTAGCTCAACAGAAATAGATGATATGCTTAGAAAATCAACAAATCTGCTGCTGACCAGAACTTTGAGTAGCTGTTTACTGAACCTTATTAAAAAACCACATATAGGTTTGACTGAGGTAGGTTAAGAAGACACAGAACCAATTGTTTCAATATATGAAAAAATTATTAGTTATTGTTGAATATTGTTGTATAAACCTATCTTTGTAATATCCATATGTTTTATTATGTGAAAAATTACTGTAAGTTATTGCTGAATACCATCCTATAAAACTGGCTTTGTACTATAAGCAGAGTTTTAAAAAATTTAATCACTGGTGCAAATTCAAGAAGTGTGAGAAAGCGTTTAACATGGGAAGTAGATAGTTGAAGGTACGAAAATATATATTTAAAATTCTGATTGATATACTTGCGGAGTCAAAATCCACATTTTTTACTTGTTAAATATGTAAGATATGAAAAGTACTATGAAAAGTTATACTAAAATAATTGGCAGACACTGTGTATTTATATGTATTTTTAATAATGTTACCATTCATAAACAGTATTTGCAGCAGACTTTTGAAATCAGATAATCATTTATATCCTGTCTTACTATAATTATGCAGAAGTGGTACAGTAGCTACAAGTAATAATCCTGTTTTTAAAAATCAAGAAGTGTCACAGATGTATATTTTGTATTTTCTAGCTAGTGCAAATCATCATAAACACAACACACCTGGAACAAGCTTGTAAATACCTTGAGGACTTTATCACTAATATTACAAATATTTCTCAAGAAACTGTTCATACTACAAGACTTTATGGGCTTTCTACTTTTAAGGTATGTAAAAATCTGACCAAAATTTTTCACTTCATTTACTGTAAGCAAACTTTTAAAAATTATAGATAATTTTTACTGTGTGCATGATTCCACTACATTCCTAAACATTGAGAATTAGAGATAATCACTGCCCACAATGAGCAGACAAATGTCAGTTTTTTCAGTATTTTTTTTTTTTTTTTTTTTTTGTGGGTACCGGGGGGACGACCTCAGGACCTCGCGCGCCAACAGGCACCCGTGCCGCTGAGCGATATCACCGGCCCCTTTTTCGTATGTGGGTTCCGGGAGTCGAACTCGGGCCCTTGCGCTTGCAAGGCAGGTGCTTACGCCGCTGAGCCATCTCACCGGCCCAGTTTTTTCAGTATTTTAAACATCTCATTAAAATAGAGAGGGTCGGTGAGATAGCTCAGCAGCATAAGCGCCTGCCTGGCAAGCGCGAGGTCCTGAGTTTGACCCCCGGTACCTACAAAAAAATAAAATAGAGAAAAATATATTAATTTTCTAAAACATATTATGTAGAAAACATATTATGTAGCTTGACAACAAATGGTAGTGCCAAATCAGTGAAGCTGAATTTCCATTAATATTTCACAGTTCAATATTGAACTAGTTTAATGTTAACACTTATCCAGACTTTGAAAGTGTGAAATCCAGGAAAGCAAGTGAACTAAGCCTAGTTTAAATGAGTTGTTTTAATACGTTCATGATGAGGACATAATTTGTATGTCGTACTGCTGGGTGGCTGTGAACCACCGATGACACATTATGACTGTCTCATTGTGCAGCATGGGACAGTCCCATTGGGTGGTACAAGCTGCCCAATGGGACGGTCATGCACATAGCACTGGTGGTCAAGATGGCAGGAACATGTTAAAAATTAGTGCTTCATAGTTCAGCAAAGCAGTTTTTTTTAGCATCCTAGGTGTCTTGATTGCAATGTGTAGCATTTATGATATGTGATTGGAAAATACAGTGAATTTTAAATTTTAAAAATTTAAAGAAGTTATTTCTGCCTTTATTTGGTAGGAACCAGTTTTTTGCTATTATTTTACCAAATAAATTTTCTTTGCTTTTAGTTACATGATATCTTCTATACCAAACATTTGTGAGTTTGTTCTTTTAACTTTGTCCCAGAGTTTCTGGATATTTTGTTTATACTTGTTTTTTCTTTTTCTTTGTTTTTTTTTTTTTTGTTAATAGTTTATCAACCTTATCTTTAAGCCCTAAAATTCTGTTCTCTGTTTTATCCAGTCTGGTCATGCTTTCCTGAATTGTTATTTGACTTGGTGAGGTCTTTATTTCCAAGATTTCTATTTGATTTTTCCTCAGAATCTCTATCCCTTTGCTGAATTGTTCCTTCATATTCTGAGTTGTCTTCGTTAATCCATTCAGCTCTTTATTTGTATTATTTTTGAAGTCATTGATTATTTTAAAAATCAATCTTTTAAATTCTTTCTGTAGGATTTTATCTACTGTGATATCTAAAATCAATCTTTTATTCTTTCTATGATATCTTTATATTCAGTTACTGATAAGTTATGGACCTTTGGAGGAATCATGCTGCCTTTTTTTTTTTCATACTTGTTATGTTTTCATGTTGAGATTTTTGTATCTGTTAGGATGGAATCTCTTCCACTTTTATGTGAGGGACTTTTTAGTGACCAATCTTCTTTTGAGGACATGAGAGGAGAAAACTATCTGAAGTTATGATGATGACACAAAGACAAACCAGATATTAAAATACAGTAAAAGCCAATTTAAAGCAAAATCTATGCCACCATTAGCAATAGAAAAGAAAGCAGCAATAATAATATAGAATAAATTAAAAGGATAAAAATTAGTAAATTGAAAAGTATAATAAAATAGAGGGGTAAGGAAGGAGAATAATAAAAGAAACAGCAAGATTTAAAGTGGTTTTTTTTCTTTTTCTGTTTGGCTTTTGGCGACAGAATCTTGCTACATAGTTCAGGCTGGCCTTGAACTCACTTCGTAGCCCAGGGTGGCCTTGAACTCATGGCAGTTCTTCCTAGGCCTCCTTAGTGGAGGGATTACAGGCGTGTGCCACCATACCTGGCCTGAAGCAAGACTTTTAAAAGAAGAAAATGAAGCTTAATAAGAGGAGAAAAGAGTGAAGATAAAAATCTAAAGAATAAAAGAATGACTACAATTAGGTAAGAGTAACAGGAAAAAAGAATGTAAAAAGCCCAATTAAGGAATACAACTAGTAAATAAAATTAGATAAACATACAGGAAAAAAAAGTAACAAAAAATAAAAATAAAAAAGAATTTTAAGAGAAAAAAAAAAAAGAAAGAAAAAGAAAAATGAGACCAAAAGAATCCTCCATGCTAAGTTGTTTGGATCAGTAGTATTTCTTTCTAGGATTTCTAGTATTGGGATCACCTTCTGTGGGATAGGGAGAGTCATACCTGGGGCCTCTTATATTTTCTATTCCTACTTAACAAACCAGTCGAAGCTCTGTGAATGCCGAGTCCTTCCTGCCTTTCTGGCGAGGTCAGTCAGTGGTATATTGTCTGCCTCAGTACTCTATCCACTCTAGAGGGTTTAAGTCTTTCTTTCTTTCTTTCTTTCTTATTTATTTATTTATTTATTTATTTATTTATTTATTTCCTTTTTGTGCATGTGGTGCTACTGCTAGTTCTGCAGCAGATGGGCTGGTGAGGCTACTTGCTCCACAGGCTCTCCTGTCTGTGGGCTTGGGAGAATGGGAATATCATTGGAAAGTGTGAAAAGCAAGCAGACCACTACATGCTGTGCTAGAGGGAGTCAGTGTGTGTGTGGTGGGGCAAGGGGTCCAAGGGGTCCAACCTGCTAGGCTTGATGCTGACTCCTTCAGAAACAGCCTACTCAGAAAACTACACAGCAACAGGTCTGACTCCTTACTACAGAGGATGGTGCTGCTGACCACAGTGCCCTCCACAGCCTAAGCTCCCCACTGATTAAACTTCTCCAGGGGATCTGTGACTAATCCTTACCTTTTCCATGACTGCCTCTTGTGGTCATCTCCTACCCAGTCACTGCAGTGGGGTATGCCCCAGGGACCCTGAAGGGTGGAAGTTATGAACTCTGATCCTCTGAGTAGCTCAGTCTCAAACAATAAGCCTCTTCTTATTGGCTCTTGGTTTTACCATTACAAGATAGATAAGGCTAGTGCTGCTTTGGATTTCTTCTCCAAAGCTAGACTGCCATGGGAGAGGAATCACTTTCAGAGTAAATCCTCACACTAAATATGTAGCCTGCAATAACTGTGGGTTTCTCTTGTGACTAGGGATGTAGGTCTGTTATTTATCACTGGCTGTCAGCCCTCTCCAGACTTACTTTATGCTTCCTGAGGCGAGCCCCCCCACTCCATGTTTTGGCATTGTAGATTGTCTCATACTTTTGTGAGTGTTGCCTTTCTGTTTTGCCACGCTTTTTACCTTTCCTTTTACCTTTTTCTCATTGATTGGAGCTCTTCTCTCTCTCTTCAGAATATAGATTTTATTTCTTTTTTGTTTGAAATTTTTTTATTTTAAGAAAAAGTAAAAAAATTTTATAACCAAATAATAAGAGAATAACAATAGCTAATACACTGTGTAATATTGTCTTCAAAGAAGATACTTAGAGTATAAGACATAAACCAAAGATTCTTATAAAAAAAGAAACAGATAACACAAAACTTTCTTTTTAGTGAACTAAGATAAACTAGTAGTATAAATGAAGCAAATTAGCATATATATTGAAATATTTTTAGAACAACAGAATATGTAATTTGGTGAAGTATTTGAACTTATTCTTACTTCCTACTTCTCTTTTATTTTGCTCTTTATGGAAATCTGTGTGGAGATTCCTCAAAAAGCTAAAAATAAGGGCCGGTGAGATAGCTCAGTGGCATAAGCACTGCCTGGCAAGCGCAAGGTCCTGAGTTCGACTCCCAGTACCCACATAAAAAGGAAAAAAGGGCCGGTGATATCGCTCAGCGGCACAAGTGCCTGGCAAGCGTGAGGTCCTGAGTTCGACCCCTGGTACCCACATTAAAAAAAAAGCTAAAAATAAGAAATTCTGTTTGACCCAGCTCTCCCTGCTCCTAGGTAGCTTCCCCAAAGAGTTAAAAATCAGCGTGTTACAGGGGTACATGCATACCTATGTTTATAGCAGCATGTTTATAATAGCTAGATCTTAGCAAGAGTGTATATGTCCATGAACAGATGAATGAATAAGGAAAATGCAGTATTTATACCCAATGGAGTACTACGTTGCTATAAGGAAAGCTAAACCTGAGGCATTTGCAAGTAAGTGGATGCAACTTGAGAGCATAATGTTAAGTGAAATAAATCAGACACACAATCTCAAATATTACATGGTTTCTCTTATATGAGAAAACACTATACACACACGCACTTACACATACAAAGAACAAAATAATTTCTCTTTTATAATTTAACTCTTCTCACTAACAGATTTACACAAAGGATAGTTATATTTCACCATTTTACCCTGGAAGTCTTAAGATCCTTTTTTTTATAGCATAGCCACTAACTTCTTGAATTAGGTTTTAGGTTTATTTGCTTGCTATTATAGTCTGTGGAAAATATTAATAAACTTAATACCCCTTCCTCTTTTCTCCAGTTGCTTTCTGGAGCTGCTGTCTTACTTCATGTGTTTAGTGACTTACCGTAATCTGCTTTGATTCAGTAAAGATAGTGAGAAATGAAATGAAAGAGGCGTGGATTATGAACACCGGAACAAATACAATGTGATAAACATTTTATATTGCTTCAAGAAATAAATCTATAAGTCCTTTAAGGTGTGTTATGTTATATTTATGTAGGTCACAAGCATTTGCCTTAATTACCTCTCCCTAATGTTGTTAGGAAGGATTAAGAGAGGCATGTATTACTACTGTGGCTAATATATATTAAACATGATTCCCTTGTCTACTTGCCAGCATTACATATTTCAAAAAATCATCCTGTGAAATCCTGTGAAATCCTGTGAAAAAAATCATCCTATGTTTAATACATATTATTTCTCCCTTTTGGGCAAATAATTTGAGCAAGTTAAGCTAACTTGGGTGATTTAGAAGGCTTGAAATTCTGATACATTAATCATTACACTGCAGTTCACTAAGGAAACATTTATTGAGCATTATTAGATACCTAACACTAGAAGGTATAAGGAAACTACTGATCATTTGCTGCACCCCTTCAGGGTACCAAGCGGTTGTAGGTGCTTTTAATTAATTATGGAAAATTGTGAAATATTCTGTGAGATATTATTTCAGAGATTTAAAAAAAATGGGAGATCTGCTTTAGGTTTCCATAGAGCCCCTCATTGGTTTGTCTCTGTGTTGACCAAGGGCAGTGACTACAGTTAGCACCAGAGGCTGGCCAGTCTACCACCACTGTCATCCTTACCTTCTGGGTTTGCTGGAACCGCTGGGCCCCCCTTGCATCTCCACCAGGGCAAAAATCTTACCAAACCAAAAAAAAAAAAAAATATATATATATATATATCCTACTTGGTGGTGCTATGTAGGCCATGTTGCAAAAGAGCCTGAGAGCAGTGGAGTCAGCTTGAGACTCACTCTGGATTAGATAAGAGGACGCCCTAGAGTTTGCCCAAGCTGATGACTGGGACTGACTGTTCAGTTGAGTAGACTGAAGAGGGCTATAAACCCCAATCCATACCAACCACAAAGACACACTGCAGCAAGACAGGAGACAGTTTCTCTACACTAACAGGTTTTCTACACTAACTGATCTTCAACTGGTAGCACAAGAACAGTAGGAACATGAGAAAGCAAGGCAACAAGATGTCTCCAAAAACCATTAACAGATCTCACAAGCACTGAAGTAGAGAAAGCTACAGACAAAGAACCAAAAAACCAAATGGTAAAAATATTTCAAGACATAAAAGAAGGAGGATAGAAAGAAGCAAATGCCTAAGATGTTTAATGAACTCAAAGAGGATTTAATTAAACAGATAAAGGCGTTTACTAATAAAATGTTCAAGGAGTTTAAGGAGGAAACAACGAAAGTTAAACAAGACAATACAGAACATGAATGAACATTTTGGTAAAGACAAAGTACGAGAAAAGACCAAGCAGAAACACAATATAGAAAAAATTCCATGGAAAGCATGGGTAGGAAATGGCCAATAAATACATGAAAAAAATCTTCAGCATCTTTGGTTGTTAGAGAAATACAAATAAAAACAACTCAGATTCCAATTTCACCCAGTAAGAATGGCTGTCATCCCAGCCACTCCCAGTTTCCATATCCATCTGTGCACCCCAAGGCGCGGATTTCTCCACCTAGCTTTATGGCCTGTGGGTTTAGGAGCTGACCCCCTACAACTCTGCTCCAGGTATTCCTGTGTCCATACACCTCAGGCTGATGAAACTGTCCAAGGTGAGGCATATCTCTGATCACACGGGTAGATAAGGAAAGCAGACAGACCTCTGAGCGCTGTGTTGGATGTAGGCAGCAGGGGTTGGGGGTGGGGTCAAGCAGTCTACTAAACTTAATGCTAGCTCTTTCGGACCCAGCCCCCTTCAGAAGCCACTCATGACAAATCAGCTTCTCAGCTTGCAAAGAGGGACCCTGTGCCCTTCTTCGCCTGAATTTAAAGTTCTCAGGGGATCTATGTCTGGTCTGTGGCCTCTTTGTGACTGGCTCATGTGGCCATCTCCCACCAGTCTCTGTTGGTAGAGTGACCCCCAGAAACCATGAAGTGTAGTTGTTTTGTAGCCCAGTCTGAACCTCTTCACAAATGGCTCCTGATTAAACACTCTCAAATATGGCAGGTCCCACACTGTTATTTCTTCTCCAACTGTAGCCCGCCATGTGGAAGGAGTCTTTTAAGTATAAAATTCCATGCTATTTTAGCAGCTTACAATACCATGAGGTTTTTGAGGGGCTAGCATTGCCAGTTTGGTCTGTTGTTTCTGGAGCTGGAGCTGCTGGACCCCGTAGAGCAGCTGACTCCCCCACCCCATCTCCAGGCTTAGCTTGTGTTAGTGGACACAGGTCCCCCTCCCAGCTGCCAGAGTTAGCTTTTCAGACTGTTTCATGCTTTTCTCTGTGTTGTACTCTCTTTCTCCAGCTTCTGTGTAGTTTGTAGTTTTCTTGTCAGCTCCCTCCCAGTTTTCAGAGATCTAATTCTTTTTGTCTTCACCAAGGTTGTTTTCCAAGTGTCTTAATTCCACATCCCCAAGAAGTTATATTTTGTTGCTGGCCTTATTCTGACCACTATTAATCCTCTATAGCCACTGAATATATTTAAAGACCTGGGGTGTCCTGGGTTATTTATTTGCCACCTTCCTCTTGCCTAAGTTGCTCTGTTTCCCATTGTATGATAGATAGATAGATAGATAGATAGATAGATAGATAGATAGATAGATAGATAGATAGATTTAATTCTAAAGAGAAAAAGAACAAAATTTCAAAACAAATAGGAGGGTAACAATGGTTAATACATTGCGTATTGTTATCTTTTTTTTTTTTTTTTGTGGGTACCAGGGGTCGAACTCAGGACCTCGTGCTTGCGAGCAGGCGCTTGTGCCACTGAGCGATATCACTGGCCCTTTTTTCCTTTGTATGTGGGTACCAGGAGTCAAACTCAGGACCTTGAGCTTGCCAGGCAGGCACTTATGCCACTGAGCTATCTCACCGGCCCTGTTATCTTTAAATTAGTTACTCAGAGTACAAAATATTGGCTTTCAATTGTCCAAACAATATTAGCACAACTGGCATAACTGTCTTAACTATCTTTTATATATATATTTTTGTTTGTTTGTTTTTTCCTTCCTTCTTTTCTCCATTCCCCCATCCCAGTTTCTCTTTACTTTTGAACAGTTTCTGCCCATTTTACAATATCTATTGTACATTTTGGATCTTATTTCTTCTTTCAGCTTCTCGCATTAGGGAGACAATACTATGTTTACACATGTGCACCTGGTTTATTTCACTTATGAGTATGGTCTTGAGTTGCATCCATTTACCTATAAAAGTTGTCAGTTTATCCTTCTTTATGGCTGAGTAGTAATCCATTGTATAAAAATACCACATCTTTTTTATCCATTCCTCGGTTGATGGGCATTTGGGTTGTTTCCAAGATCTAGCTGTTACAAATTGTGCTGCTATAAACATGGGTGCACATAAATTGCTGTGGTACGATGTTTTTAATTCTTCTGGGAAGATACCCAGAAGGGGAATAGCTGGGTTGAATGGGACCTCCAATCCTAATTTTTTGAGAACTCTCCACACTGATTTCCACAGTGGTTGCACCAGTCTACACTCCCAGTAACAGTGGAGAAGGGTTCCTTTTTCCCCACAGCCCCTCCAGCATTTGTTATTGGTTAATTTCTTGATAATAGCCATTCTTTCTGGGGTGAGATGGAATCTCAGTTTTGTTTTAATTTGCATCTCTCAAATGACCAGTGAGCTTGAACATTTTTTCATATATTTATTTGCTGTTTGTATTTCTTCATCTGAGAAGTGCATATTCATCTCAGATGCCCATTTTTGGATTGGGTCTTTAAATTTGGGAGGTCTGATTTTTTTGAGTCCTTCATATGTTCTCGATAGTAATCCTTTGTCTGAGGAACAGTTGGCAAACATTTTTTCCCACATTGTGGGTTGTCTCTTCACTCTGTTGGTGGTTTCTCTTGCTGTGCAAAAGTCTTTTAATAAGATGAGATCCCAGTTGTTGATTCTTTGTGATAGTTCCTGTGTGATTGGGGTTTTGTTCATAAAGTCTTTGCCTACACCAGTGCCTTCAAGAGTTCTACCTATTCTATCTTCCAGCAGGTTTAATGTTTCTGTTTTAATATTTAGATCTTTGATCCATTTTGAATTTAGTTTAGTGCATGGTGAAAGATATGGGTCCAATTTAAATCTTCAGCATGTGCAGAGCCAGTTTTTCTAGCACCATTTATTAAAGAGGCTATCTTTCTTCCAGTAAATGTGTTTGGCACCTTTGTCAAAGAGAGGGTGGCTGAGTATGTCTGGAGTTGTTTCTGCATCTTCTAGTCTGTTCCATTGATCTTCAGGTCTGTTTTTTTGCCAGTACCATGCTGTTTTTATCACAGTAGCTTTATAGTATAATTTCAAGTCAGGGATTGTGATGCCCCCTGCCTTGCCTTTTTTGCCCAGAATTGCCTGTGCTATTCTAGGTCTCTTCTGGTTCCAAATGACTTTTAGGATTATTTTCTCTAATTCTGTGAGATATGCTTTTGGAATTTTGATCAGGATTGCATTAAATCTGTGTAACAATTTTGGAGGTATGTCCATTTTCCCTATATTGGTTCTTTCTACCCAAGAGCAAGGGATATCTTTCCATTTTTTGATATCCTTTTCAATCTCCTTTTTCAGGGTACTGTAGTTTTTAATGTAGAAGTCTTTTATGTCCTTTGTTAGATTGATTCCTAGGTATTTCATTTTTTTGGATGCTATTGTGAAAGGTGTTTTTTCCCTAATTTTTCTCTCAGTGAGTTTGTTATTCATGTACAGGAATGCTATTGATTTTTGGTGTATGATATTCTTTTGAAAACATTTTAAAGGTATAGAAACTAAACTACCTGGTGAGGGCTCTTATAATATTTTTTGAAGTTCCAACTCAAATTATATCACTTCCAGAAAGCTTTGTCTAACATATCAAATAAATTCTAATTATTTCCTTGTTTGTTTACTTGGGATGCTATGTAAAACTTCTAAGATAGTATCAGTGGTGTTTTGTTACATTGCATCTCTCCTTGGATAGTGACATCCTTGAGGTTAGGAACTGTCTTATTCATTCCAGTATTCTTTTTTTTTTTTTTTTTTGTGGGTACCGGGGGTCGACCTCAGGACCTCGCGCGCCAGCAGGCGCCCGTGCCGCTGAGCGATATCACTGGCCCTTTTTTCGTATGTGGGTTCCGGGAGTCGAACTCGGGACCTCACGCTTGCCAGGCAGGCGCTTACGCCGCTGAGCCATCTCACCGGCCCCCTCCAGTATTCTTATAGTGTTCTTTTTTGTTTTTTTCTTTATGTGGGTACCAGGAACCGAACTCAGGACCTCGCGCTTGCCAGGCAAGTGCTTATGCCACTGAGTTGTATCACCGGCCCCCTTATAGTGTTCTTATACATAGAAATTGTATATTAAATTAAATTGTATTTGGGTATAATATGTGAGTAATAAATGTGAATGATACTAGGGCTATCTTTTTTTTTTTTTTTTTTTTTTTTTGTGGGTACCGGGGGGTCGACCTCAGGACCTCGCGCGCCAGCAGGCACCCGTGCCACTGAGCGATATCACTGGCCCCTTTTTTGTATGTGGGTTCCGGGAGTCGAACTCGGGCCCTCGCGCTTGCCGGGCAGGCGCTTAAGCCGCTGAGCCATCTCACCGGCCCGATACTAGGGCTATCTTAACAGTAATAGTATAAATAGCTATTCATTTTCCCACAATTATTACTTTGTTCCTCAAATCAAATTAAATCTCTCTCTCAAGCTTTGGTGCCCATGGTGGCAAGTTGTTCACCCTCTTTAAAATGGTACAAAGAATTGTGGAGATTTGTTCAGCCCAAAAAAAACCTAAGGGAAGGGTAGAAATCTTTCTAATTTTCACTTTCTAGCTGCTCCCTGTTCAAGTACATGTGATTCTTTTGCTTTGTTTCCAAAGTCCACAACGCCTCGTTGTCAGCCCTTCCACATCCCTAGTGCCATTCTGTTAGAGTGCTGTTGCCTGAGTGAGTTAGAACCTACCACTACCACTCCTTTTTTGAGACTTTTTTTAAAGGAAAAAAAACAATAAAAACAATGGTACAAAATTTCAAAACAAGATTGCTGGAGAGTAACAATGGTTAATACATTGCATATTGTTATCTTCACAGTAGTTGCTCATATTATAAGATATAGGCATGAAAAATTGATCAAACAATATAGGCACAAACGTTTGAGATTCTTTTTTTTTTTTTTTTTTTTTTGTGGGTACCGGGGGTTGACCTCAGGACCTCGCGCGCCAGCAGGCGCCCGTGCCGCTGAGCGATATCACCGGCCCCTTTTTCGTATGTGGGTTCCAGGAGTCGAACTCGGGCCCTCGCGCTTGCCGGGCAGGCGCTTAAGCCTCTGAGCCATCTCACCGGCCCACGTTTGAGATTCTTTTTTTTTTTTTTTTTTTGGTGGGTACCGGGGGGTCGACCTCAGGACCTCGCACGCCAGCAGGCGCCCGTGCCGCTGAGCGATATCACCAGCCCCTTTTTTGTATGTGGGTTCCGGGAGTCGAACTCGGGCCCTCGCGCTTGCCAGGCAGGCGCTTAAGCCGCTGAGCCATCTCACTGGTCCACGTTTGAGATTCTTGATGTGGAAGTTTAGGTAAATAATTTTAGGACTTTCTTCTGTTACAGTATAGATATGTGTAGCTATGAATTTGCATCAAAACATTGCTGTAGTTATATCCTATAAATTGGTTACTGTATTTTTGTATTTATTTCATGGTACTTACTAATTTTGATTGTGATTTCTTCTTTGCTTTATTTTTTATTTAATAGTCTGTTGTTCAATTTCCATATAGTTGCAAATTTGATTTCTGATTTCATTCCATTGCAGTCAGAAAAAATGCTTGGTATGCTTTCAGTCCTTTTAAGTCTTGTTTTATGTCCTAACATATGCTCTGTTTTGGAATGTGTCCTATTTGGGAATAAGGTGTGGTTTAGCATTGTTGAATAGAACATTCTGTAGATGTATTTATATTGTTGATCAGGTGTTCTATTTCTTTCACCTGTTTATTTCACTTATTGTACATTTTTATAATTTCTGTGGATGTTCTCTATTTGGTGTTCTCATAATTTTGTTTTTGGTCCTTTAGATGTGCTTTTTTTTTTTTTGTGGGTACTGGGGGTCGAACTCAGGACCTCAAGCGCTAGCAGGCGCCTGTGCCGCTGAGCGATATCACCGGCCCTTTTTTCATATGTGGGTACCGGGAGTTGAACTCAGGACCTCGTGCTTGCCAGGCAGGCGCTTATGCTGCTGAGCTATCTCACCGGCTCTTCTTTTATTTTTTGAACATATTTTATATAGCTTATTTGAAGTTTTGTCTTATTAAAAGTCCAGCGTCTGGACTTCATGGACCATTTCTGTTAATTACCTTTTTTTCCTGTACAAAGGTCATATATTCTTATTTATTTGCGTAACTTGTACATTTAAAATAATAAAATGTTGCCCGGTGTGGTGTGTCACATCCCTTTAATCCCAGCACTCAGGAGGCTATGGTAGGAGGATCGCCTTGAGTTCCAGGCCTGCCGGGTTACATAGTAAGTTCAAGGCCAGCCTGAACTATAAAAGTGAGATCCTGTCTCAAAAAACTAATAAATTAATTAATATAATGGGGCAACCTTTGAGTCAGAGTCTTTGCTTTCCCTAGGGTTTGTTGTTTGTCCTGTTTGTTGTTTTGAGACTTTACTGAACTAAAAATCTTAAAATCTGTATTTTTTGTCATGTGTGGCACTGAAGTCTCAGCTTGGTTAGCTTAATATTCAGCTAATGATTAGACACAGATTTCCTTAAAAGCTTGGAACCATGAAATCCCCCAGTCTTTGCCAGGGGGTGCTGAGTGCATGTTGAGGCATGCCTTAAACACTCAGACAGGAAGTTAACAACTTTGCTTATGTTTAAACTTCCTGATTGCACAGAACTTAAAAGATCAGCCATAATGAGTACTTAGCGCCTTCTCAGGTCTTTTCCGATCATGTGTACAGCTCTTCATTTCACATAACCTTCTAGGTTCCCAGGAATATGTCATAGCTTTTAAAAATCCTCTATGGAGATCTACTTTTGCAATTTTTTTTTAACCCTTTTGTTTAACTATTACCTTAGGTGTCCTCCTATTACCTAGGTGTCCTAAGGGTAAAAATTGACTCTTAATTGTTTTTGACAAATGCCTATGGGCAAAGGCATTTTGCTTGGACAAGCCCTGATTTAGGTCAAATAAAGACATTTCTGCAATTAGGGATGGAATCTTCCAGGAAACCACAAGATAGGTCAAGTAATAATAATGTAGCTCTGAAGAAGCTCCAACCCTATTCTGTCCCCTTTGGCATCTAGTAGACTGCTGGTTTCCTCCACAGTTGTAGGATACTGATTTTCAAAACTACCATGCAGCTGGTATGGGGGAGAGGAAATGGAGATAGGTCAGAGCAAAATGCTGTCTAGCTTATATTTTTACCGAGATTCAGCTATTTTTCTTGAATAAGCGCTCCCTGGATTGCTGAAGTTTTGGATTAATTTCCAGAGTTCTGAAAAAGTTGACCACTTTTTATGGTTTTCTTGTTGCTTTTATGGAGGAGAAAATACTTGAAGATCCTTATTCTGCTACTTTTGCTGACTTCATTCTTTTTTTTTTTTTTTAATGTGGGTACTGGGAGTTGAACTCAGGACCTCGTGCTTGCCAGCAGGTGCTTGTGCCACTGAGCGATATCACCAGCCCTTTTTTTCCTTTATGTGGGTACTGGAAGTCGAACTCAGGACCTCATGCTTGCCAGGCGGGCGCTTATGCTGCTGAGGTATCTCAACGGTCCCCCCCCCTTTTTTTTTTTTTTTTGAGACAGGGTCTTACTATGTAGTTCAGGCTGGCCTGTAACTCACTGTGTAGCCCAGGCTATCCTCGAACTCACAGTGATCCTCCTGCCTCAGCCTCCCAAGTGCTGGGAGGTGTGCGCCACCATGCCCTGCAAGCTGCTGACTTCACTCCTATCATTTCTTTTCAGAGAATTTAATTATCCTTTCCCCTCCCTTACCACCTCTTACAGTGTCAGCAACTATTGTTGGTTCTTTCTGTGGATTCTACATTTGTCAACCAACCTCACATAAAAATATTTAGGAAAAAATTTGTAACTATTGTACATGTACAGACAATTTTTCCTGTTGATCGCTAAACAATTTAGTATAGTGACTATTTATGTAGCATTTACATTGTGTTAAGTATTATAAGTAATCTAGAGATGTTTAAAGTATACAAGAGGATGTATATGGGTTATATGCTAATACTATACCATTCAATATAAACAATTTGAGCTGTCTTAGAATTCGATATCCATGAGGGGAGAGTTGTTTATGGAATGAAACTTCACAGATATGGAGATAGTGTTTCATTTTTTTTAATAGTTAAGAGACTTTATTCTAATAGCTGTAATTACAATGTTTGTTGAAATAAAAACTGAAAATAAGTACACAAAACGGTTGATTACTAATCATGTATTGAAAGCAGTAAGAAGTTCCACAACACCACATAAACCAGTTCTGAAGTTTCCCCAAGTTAAATTTAACAACTCCAGCTTTTTCAGTGTTTATCAAAATACAAAAGAAAAAAGTAGAGGTCATCCTTTCTGATGGCAGATAGGACCCTTGCAGGCTGAGGGAGGAAGCTACTTCACAGATGGAGGAGGGGTGCTCTGGGACTGTGGTCTGGAATGGGCTGACCAACCCAGCTTGCATGCGCTCCTGCTGGTGAGACCCAGACTTTGACCAACACGTCCAAGTGGGCACTGGAAATAGGGGGTGCCAATCCGGGTGCACGCTTACCAAGGGTGGGCCCCGCACCCCTGTCATGGCCCTCCCAGCCTACCCTGAGCTGACCATGCGAGCATGAGTACAAGCTCAATGCTATGGAAAGCGGGTGACTCGAAGACAGGTGGGCCACGGAGTCTCTACTGTGACCATGCAGTGGATGGCATTTGTTGGTCACATCTCTTGCTTTCCCAGAGGAACAGCTGATCTGATGACTAGTGTTTGGCTGAACTGTAAAACCTACACTAGGTAAAGTCTCCCTTCTGTATGTTCAAGTGGTCTCCTTATCTTGTAATTTTGAACTGTTTTTGAAAATGCACTGAGTTTGGGTTAAAAACCAACCACCAAATGGGTCCTGACACCAATCCACCAGTCCACCAGCCCAGTGGCTCCTGGAGGCCAGGTACCCATACACCCAAATCCCTTCTCAGTACTGACAGTGAGTTGATTTTTTTTTTAAACAATAAAAAAGTTGAGTAATATTGCATAGGAGTACCAGGAACTGCCTCAGTGGAAACAGAAACTATTTACATTAAATAAAAACCTGGCTGCAGGCTGTGTCTGTACATGTACAGACGTTGTGTCCACACTGTGACCAACCCATGGAAATAGCTTCTGGCACTCAGGACCACAGAGTCACACAGTTTGCCACATGAGAGGAAAGCAGAGGGCAGAGAGGAAGAAGTGAGAGGGAGGAGAGTTCTGGTTCACTTCTGGTTCCAGAGCTGATTGGACAGCCAGTCCAGTCCTTCATAGAGCCCATCCCCACTGGTGGCATAGGTGGCCTGAATGTATCAGTTCCTGTGGCATAGAGTGTAGCCCCAGCTTGTCTGTGATTTCAGCTGCATTCATTGCATTGGGGAGGTCCTGCTTGTTGGCAAACACAAGGATGAAAGCATCCCGGAGCTCGTCCATGGCCAGCATTCTCATAAGCTCCTCACAGGCCTCGTTCACAAGCTCTCTGTCATGGCTATCCACTACAAAGATCAAGCCTTGGGTGTTCTGGATCCCACAGTGGGTGGATCTTGTCCTGGCCACCTACATCCCATGAGGTGAAGCTGATATTCTTGTATTCAATCGTCTCCACATTGAAACCTATGGCAGGAATAGTGGTCACAATTTCACCAAGCTTCGGTTTATACAGAATTGTCTTTCCAGCAGCATCCAGGCCCACCACAAGAATGCACATTTCTTTTTTGCCAAAAAGCTCCATGAGGTTCATGAAGATATTCCCCATTCTTGTGGATGCGTAGAAGCGACACTGGCCAGAGACCTCAGTGGGGTTGCTCTGAGCCAGGCTTTGGTTTTGCTCCCACAAGATGGCGGTGCTGACCTGTTTCATTTTTAATGTGATGGTTGAGCTTAGTTTCACTTAGTAAGTTAGTGGGCAGACATGGTCTTCTTTGTTCTTGATAACTTTTGTTTTCTTACTTCTGTTTTTCTTAAGGGTCTTATTAGAGTTGTGAGAACAAGTTGGGAATTAATATCTCTTAAACTGTGCAAGCACATAAAGCTAAAAAAGATGATAGTAGGTTTGGGAAAGAAAGAAGAAAAGATGTAGTATACAGCCACATAAACAGAGTAGTACCAGCAAAAAACCCCCAACAATTTTCCTGGACTTTGAATAAATGACTAAAATATTAGACCAAAGAAAAATATAAAGTAAAATTTAGAATTTTAAGAAACTTGCATTGTTATCTGCTTTGCATATATATTTATAATATATTTTGTAATCTATTTGCAATTTTGTCACATCAGGATGCGCGACATGCAGCAGAAGGAGAAATATATACCAAACTTAATCAAAAAATTGATGAATTTGTTCAGCTTGCTGATTATGACTGGACTTTGTCTGAGCCAGACGGAAGAGCCAGTGGTTATTTAATGGATCTAATTAACTTTTTGAGAAGCATCTTTCAGGTGTTTACTCACCTACCTGTAAGTATAATTTCAAAAAATTGTATTGTAAATGTGATTACTAAAGTATATTTTAGAATTTAATTTCAGTTTGAGGTTGTCTTGTTTGAATCAATTTCTGAGTTTACATAGTTCCTTTTTTTTTGAGACAGCGTTTGGCTGTGTAGTTCAGGGTGGTCTTGAACTCACTGTGTAGCCCAGGCTGACCTTGAACTCATGGTGATCTTCTTGTCCCAGCCTCCAAAGTGCTGGGATTACAAACGTGCACCACCAAGCCTGGCTGCATATTTCCTTTTTATTTCTACTGTATAAATCAACTTGTAAAGAATCATAACTTAGCGATTTGCTAGAGGTTTTAATTTATTTTACTTTCTAACCAAAATAACTACAATTCTCTTTCCACTAAAACCAAAACAGATCCCTAAAATTGATTTAAATAAACTCTAATAGGTGTTTTCCTAAAAGTCAGTATAATCGATGGCTTTTCTACTTAGATAAAGCCCAGAAATTATTGGATATTTTTTAGTCAAGAAATGAAAAGTAGAATAGGAGCATTGTTCTACCATGGTACATACTTATAATGCATCTGCATTTTGAACTTTTGTTGATGAAACAAACAACAAAAATGATAGAACAAGGACATTTGAATATGAATTGGCTGGAACATTGGATTGTTCAGGTGAAGACTGCAGAGACAAAAGGATTGGATGAACATTCCTGTATTAGTATATCTAGATATAGTAGAACTACTGTTAAAACAGGAGTGGAGTAGTTTTATATGAATAAAATTGGAAGAAATTTTATCAGCCATTTTATTCCATGGTATAAGCTTGGGCTGAACATAAAGATAAAATATTTAACCTGGAATCCATACAACTGCCACCAACCTTCTCCCTTATTTGAAATGAAAACAAAAGTTACATTCCTCATTCTTTACTTTTTCCCCATCAGGAGTTGCTCAAAGGCCTCATTGGAATAGTTGAAGGAAGGTGTTTCAAAAAAAATGAGAAAAATAGCTTGAAAAGATTTTAATCACAGACCTGGACCAAAGAATTTTTAGAAGCTTACCCGCAGATAATAATAATAATGTATTCCTAACTGCTGTCCTTGAATTGAAAAAGGAAACTTGTAAATATAATTAATTTTTTTATCAATTGGTTTCTAAAGAAGTGTTTTTATGTAGTATGTACTAAATAATTATGAAAATGAATTTGAATTCACTTTGTGAGTATGGATCTCCATGCTTCCAGCCAAAAGCAGTCCTCAAGAATAAACAAATGCACATTCATGAAGACACACATACATTGTGTTTTTATGTTGTAATACCTGCATAAATTGGTGTGAAGTAATAGGTAGAAATTTTGTGCATAAATGGGAGAAGATTAAGGGAGATTGTATGTTAGAAATGTTGGGGGTAAATGCCACATCTCAGAAAGCTAACATCCTGGAGGGAAATCCTACTTTCTTATACTCTGGTAACATTGAGAAACAGATTTCTCGGTCTAACCAGGTCACTCATCTCGTCTACAGTAACATTTTGTGTGGTGTTAGGTGAGTCTTTCTATGCCATTTTGGACTTTTATGTCATCTGACATAGGTTTTTCCATAAAAGTTATAAAATTTTATACAGTGTAGCTCAACAAATTCAACAATGAATACAGGAAAGTGCCCCTACAACATTATGTTTATATTCAAGGATGAACTAAAAGCAAAATTTCCAAGCAAAATTATTGTTATTGACCATGATAAAGTTTAATTGTAGTTGATATAGTAATTGTATTATGCCTTAGTATATTAATACTCTGAAACCCTGAAATTGTAGAAAATATTCAACTAGATCGTTTTCTTTCAAAGAACAGGAGTTACTAAATTATTTTTTTCTATGCAAAATGTGGCATTATGTAAGCTGCCATTTTATTTACATGTTTTAAGCTGGAAACAATTTCTTAGTTTGAGTTTACTATTGAACTCAGGTAGAGAGGGACCAATTCTAAACTTCTTCAACCCTCAAAGAATATTTGGAAGATATTTTTTAATCACTTTCAGTCCCATGTCAATCACCTGAAGCAGAACTAGCTAGCCCACTTGCAGGTATGAGAGGCTAAGTAATGCGTCTAGTCTTGGCCCATCTCCCTATCTTACATTTTGGCAGTGTTCAGGAACAATGGGATGAGTTAAGAGTCCATGGAAATTGTGAAACCAAGGGCTACTCTTACAGATAGTGCAAATGTTGGCCAATAGTGCAAAAATTGGACAGGAAGTAGATTTTCTGGGATAAAGGTGGATTTCTTACCTCCCCTACACTGTAACAACCTGCGTTTGAATATTTTCAGTTTAAAACCTCCACCCTTAGCTTTACTGTCTAGTTTTTGTCATCCTTATTGCTGCTGGAAAAGAATGTTTTCTAAATCAAAGATTATCGTGATGTGCAGTTGCTGATCACATTGCCCAGTGCAAGTTCCACTGAGTCCAGAAAAGTTACAGTCTACTTAATAGGACTTTTTCTCTGCTTACAAGATATCAGAACAGTAGAGACTAATAGAATTATAATTTTTATGGAGCTCAGGGAAAGATCTGTCATCTTCACAGATTGTAGTAATAGTAGAAAGCTGTAAGATTTGGAGAACTACCAATAATGTCCACTTCACATCTTATTTCCAGGGTTAGATAAGTGAGCACTTATACAATATACCTCCCTTGATTCTCTTAAGAGTTAGCCAGTACAGCCCTGTGTGGGCATGGAAGAGTAAAGAACTTTCTTACCTCTAAATCAGTGGTGGTAAACCTGTGGCACAAGCCACAGCAAGCTGTTTGTATCAGTTGAAAGCTGTAAAAGTTTGCCATCACTGCTCTAAATACCTGTTCATCTGCACTTCCTTGTGCTCTATTAGGAAAGCCAGGCTAAATAGTCAATATTTATAGTAATCACAATTATTTCTTCATTACCCAAAATATTAAACTGACCTGTTAAATGTGTTATCTGTCTCAAGGGAACTTGCTTTTTGTGACTCATTTAGAGCTTATTAATCTTTTATTGCTTCTAAGGGCCTGGGTGCTGAAGTGAGGAGGTTCATAGGATTGGTTCTAGCATTAGAAAGACTTATGTTTGAATCTTAGATTTGCGATTTACTAGCTATGGGATCTTGCTTAACCTCTCAGCCTCTTCCCTTCTATAAAATGAATATTATCCATTTTCCCCATAGGATTATCACAGGATGAATTGAATTGGTACATAGAAAACTTGCTTGGTAGGACACTTGGCATAAAGTTGGCACTATTAATAAATGTTAGCTTTGTCCTCTTCCTCTGTTAGAGGTTTAAGGCCCTTTTAGTGGCTTTTCACCTTTTTTCTTGTTATATTTATGTCTGTATTTTTAGATTGATTTCATTTTCTACTTTATGCCTTTACATGATATAGCCATTTAAAAGTTCTCTATTAATTATGAAAGACATTCGCTGTAAAGCATATTAGCTTATGTTGCAGTATTTACAATGAATGGCTGTGAAATCTGATAGTGTGAAGTAAAACGTTTTTTATCCCTAATTACTATCCTTGGAAATTGACTATTTTCACTTCTTGAAATGTATAAATAACCCTTCTTTTTAATAATAATATAGTTAAGTATAGAGAATAAAACAAAAATTATCTTGTTAAAGAATAATAACTGATCACATTGCCCAGTGCAAGTTCCACTGAGTCCAGAAATGTTACAGTCTACTTAATAGGACTTTTTCTCTGTTTACAAGATATCAGAACAGTAGAGACTAATAGATAGTATGGTATATTTTGTAGTATGATATATTTTGGTAGTATTTTGCAAGTTATTTTTTTCTGTGCATTTATGACATGAAATTTAAGCCTGCCTTACAAGCAGGCTTTGCTTTTGGGGTTAGATTTTATACAAGCCAGAAAATTTAAAACCAGGAGAATTTTTTTTAAAAAGTTAGACATTCGTTTTCCATTTATATGAATATAAATAAAATAAAGTTTTGAGCAGCTTGAACATCTAGTCATTCTCCATGACTGCCAGTGGAACTGAGTTAACATTTTACTGTGAACTTATTACCCAAAGACCCCAGCATTGGTCTGTTTCTGGAAAAACAGCTAACATTTCCTTCTGTCATAAATGCTAATCATGTGTTTGCCTCAATAAAGATATTTTATTGATTTATAACCAGTAAGGAGTATAAGTAAATGGTAATGAGTTTTTAATTTCTTCACATGTTTATTCACAGAAGCAACCCAATTTATCTAAATGTTTATACTGAAAAATGATTACCTTCTATAGAAGTAAATAGATTTTACATGATAAATTTGCCCCTTTTTTTTTTAGAAACTCTCCATTGTTTACCTTTAACCATAGTGTAAGCTTCTCCATTTTCTCTAGAAGCATTACAAATGTAGGCAAATCTGATTTCTATTTTAATTTTAAATGTCAAAACCTTATATTTATTTTCTTAAGCATTTTGTTAAATGCTATAAAATAGTAATTTTCTGTTGCAAGAAGTAAATTGCAAAAAAATTACTTATTTGAAAATGAATATACTTGTATTTTATGACTTTTGTCCTTTTAGGCATTTATTAAGTTGGTGTCTCAATTAGAGAAATTATGATTAATCTTGATGAGAAATTTATTTCATAAGTTGTAAGTTTTATGTGTGTGTGTATATATATATGTATATATATATGTGTGTGTGTGTAGATCTACACACACACACACACATATACCATAGCATACTTAGATACTTCTGCTAGTAAACATTGTAGAAAATATTCTGAGTTGCCCTGAGGACCTAATTGGAAAAAACAGTAATAGTAGAAGGGCTTTTAGAAGAAAACATTTTTTAGTAGGAAGTCATGGATTGGGATAGAGAATTTAAGACCTGACCCATAAGCAACAGATCAGAGAGATATAAATAGAAATAATTGAAATGGAATTTTCTCAGTCTATAGACTAAATATATGTATATGTGTTATATTAGTGTGCATACATCCATATGCACAGTTGTATATCTTGTTACTTTACTCTTTAGCAGAGTTAAAGATGAAATAGACTAGACACTAGATCATTGATCCAGGCTTTCCAAGCAAAGTACCATCTTGAACAGGAAGATTCAGTACCAAGAACAAGTGAAAGTGTAGATCTGGCAGTTTTACTACCAGATGGCAACAGAAAATTCATGTTTAGAAAGTTACCTGAGTTTTTGCAGGTAGGAATGGCAAAGACCTAAGAATTCAAATGTTATCTTTCCCTTTTAGCCTGTATTTTTTGATAGGAAGCAAAAAAGTAGGAGATACTTTTCCCCTGAGATAAGTGGGCAAAAATTGAAAGAAAGGAAAAAGAAAAGGGACTAAAATATGTGGATAAGAGATTAAGTTAAAATTACCTTTTATTATAAGTAGAAAAAGACAAAAGGGAGGTCAAATCCCTGAGTCAAAAGATGGTAGAGAAAGATGTTAGAAATTTTCTGTGCAAACCAAGATCTGGTGATGCTAATGAGCATCTTTTTTTTTTTTTTCTTCTTTTTTTCTTCTTTTTTTCTTTTATTTGTCTGTGTAAGGAGGGAGCAATTTTGGAGAGAGGTGGTGGTAGAACTAATGAAAGAGGGGGAATAACCTTGGTGCATTCATATTTACAGGATGCTTGGAGGTCAGTAGTTATAATAGAAAATGCAACAGGCCAAGAGGCATCTAAAGGAGCATGTTCATACTAGTAATACATATAGAGGAGAGGTTCATAATGGTAGTTGAGACAGGGTCTCACTGTATAGTCTAGGCTGGCCTTGAACTCACTATGTAGCCTAGGCTAGCCTTAAACTCACAGAGATACTCTTGCCTCAGCATCCCAAGTACTGGGATTACAGGTATGCCCCACCTCACCCAGCCGGCAAACTACCTTTTAATCACTTCCTTTTCTTTAATCCAGGAAGCTATAGGCATTGTATGGAAGCTGTCATTCTATCTGTTATGGAAATCAGTGGTAGATAGACCATTGAAATTAAAAGCCTCTGTTGATTCTTTAGAAGCAAAATGGGAGTAATTGGCAAAGATATGTCATAGATGTCTGCAAGAACTTACTCTTTGCTCTTAGAATGTTGAATGACACGTTCAGGTTTATTCCTAAAGAAAAGGTAATAGCTTACCTTCATCATCCCCTTCCCACTCTTTATGGTCTTTTTTTAATATATACCCTTCTTTCTCTTGATGTATTTCCCTTATTGTTTTAAAATCCCATCCCAGATATCCCCTCAAGTGGAAGTGATGCTAATAGTATCCACATCAACCCTATTCCCATGATCTAGGGGTTAGACTCAGTGAAATTACTTGTTCAGAAACACCTTGTTATTCAGGGTGAATATATACCAAAACTGTTAGAACCCTCAAATTTGAGGATACTGCTATGCCAAATAATATTTTTGTGGGGCTTACCGAGAATCGAACTTAGGACCTTGCACTTGCCAGGCAGGAACATGTGCCACTGAGCTATATCCCTGGCCCATATGTTTTTTTTTTTTTAATGCCAAATAATTTATTTTAGAAAAAGGTGTAAGTAGAATTAAAAACCATAGACCTTAATAAGAGTTACTTCATCCATGTTAACTAACAGAAGACAGCAAAGCTACATCAAGTGGAGGAAGTTGGACTTTGATTGAACTCACTCTTTCAGTGGTTCCCCGCCCTTACCCCATTGTACCCATTTTGTAGAACATATTATTCAGATGTATGCCTCAACAAATGAAGCCCAACTTGTACTAAATATAAATCCTTGAATGAATAAGAGCTACTCTGTACTGTGTTTTTAATCATGTTTTAATTATGGCTATGTTTTTAATGTGTCAGTTACTGCATGTATTAATAAGAGCCAATTGACTTGTGTGACTTGTCCAATTTACTAATCATCATGTGGAAACTACCTCTGTTGTCTAATTTATTAGTAGTTCTGGCAAGGTCTTTGGAAATTTTAAGTTATACCAGGGGTGTAAAATATAAATTTTAATTATATGGCCCAGACTTTCTGAGCTGGGTATTAATAAAGAAATAGGGATATGACTTTGCTATTACAGAATGGCTGCTTTAATAATGGTTCTTGGTATGCGGCAGTTTTTTTTACTTGAATTCCATGAATCAGCTTTGCCACCCAGAATCAGTCAGAAGGACAGTGATGCTCATCTTGAGCTCCTCTTGCTTTTCTTAATTTGCCAAGTGAGAAGAGTTACAGGGGTTTAATATTTAATCACCTCCCTATTTAAACATATACCTAGTGTCCTGATAATCAGTAGCATGGAAACGAGACATTTTACAATGTTGACCTCTCTGAACTTTTACCGCTCTGCTTGTCCATGCATTCTCTTTCTGCCTTTTAAAATTAGGGTGAATTTGAAGATATGGGACTGCCAGGACATCAGCAATGATACCTTCCAGAAAACTAAAAACGTGGATGCAACATGCCATCTAAGTCCATGTTCAAAAGAGTGTTTAAAAAGAAAGGACGCGGACATTTGATGAGCCCTTGATTGGGATAAGAGCTATCATAGTCACTTTCTTGTCACAGAGACACAATACCTAATAGCATCCTAAAGGAGGAGAGGTTTATTTTGGCTCACAGTTTCAATCTATACTCAGCTGGCTCCAAGGCAGAAACAGGATGGGAGAGGGATATGGTGGAGGAAAAGGTGCTTAGCCCACAGCAGCCAGAAAGCAGAGAGAGAGAGAGAGGGAGGAGGAGCCAGGGACAAGAATAAACCCTTTCAAAACATAGCCTCTTTAATAAATGGTGCTGGAAAAACTGGCTTTCCATATGCCAAAGACTAAAACTAGACACATGTCTATTACCATGCACTAAACTAAAGTCAAAATCTACTGGAAGAGAAAGTAGGTAGAAATCTTGAAGTCATAGGTGTAGGCAGAGAGTTCATGAACAAAACCCAGATCACACGGGAAGTACTTCAAAGTATCAACAACTGGAATCTCGTCTTATTAAAAAGCTTTTGCACATCAAAAGAAATCACCAACAGGGTGAAAAGAACCTTCAAAATGGGAAAAAATTTTAGCCAGTTGTCCCTCAGACAGAGAACTAATATCTAGAACATATAAAGAATTGAAAAAAACCAGGCCCCCAAATTTAAAGACCCAGTCCAAAAATGGGCGTCTGAGATGAATACACACTTCTCAGATGAAGAAATACAAATGGCAAATAAATGTATGAAAAAATGTTCAACATAATTGGTCATTCGAGAGATGCAAATTAAAACAACACTGAGATTCCATCTCACTCCAAAAGAATGGCTGTCATCAAGAAATCAAAGGGCTGGTGAGATGGCTCAGCGGCATAAGAGCCTGCCTGGCAAGTGCGAGGTCCTGAGTTCGACTCCTGGAACCTACATAGGAAAAAAGGGCCGGTGATATCGCTCAGCAGCACGGGTGCCTGCTGGCGCGCAAGGTCCTGTGTTCGACCCCCAGTACCCACAAAAAAATAAAATAAAAATAACAAATGCTGGAGGGGCTAGAGAGAAAAAGGAGCCCTTCTCCACTGTTGGTAAGAGTGCAGACTGGTACAACCACTGTGGAAATCAGTGTGGAGATTCCTCAAAAACTAGGATTGGAGGTCCCATTCGACCCAGCTATTCTCCTTCTGGGTATCTTCCCAGAAGAATTAAAAACATCGTACCACAGCGATATATGTGCACCCATGTTTATAGCAGCACAATTTGTAATAGCTAAATCTTGGAAACAACCCAAATGCCCATTGACCAAGAAATGGATAAAAAGGATGTGGTCTTTTTATATGATGGAATACTACTCAGCCATAAAGAAAGATAAACTGGTGGCTTTTATAGGTAAATGGATGCAACTCTAGACCATACTCATAAGTGAAACAAGTCAGACTCACATGTATAAACATCATTGAGAAACTGAGAGTAAATGAGGTTCAAAATGTATACTAGATATTGTGAAATGGGAAGAAATTGTTCAAAAGGAAAGAGGAACTAGGGTGGGGGAAAGGGGAAAGGAAGGAAGGGAAAAGGCAAAAAAATATAAGATATTTATACTAGTAGTTTCTCTTAGTTCATTGAAAAGAAAGGTTTGTGCTAATATCGTTTGGAGAATTTTTTATGCCCATATCTTGTACTTTGAGAAACTACTTTAAAGATAGCAATACTCAGTGTATTAAGTATTGTTATTCTCCTATTATTTTGTCATGAAATTTTGTTTTACACATTTCCCATTGGAAAAAAAAAAAAAGAATAAACCCTTCCAGGTCACACACCCAGTGATCTACCTCTAACTAGTCCCTGCCGTCTAACAACAAGTCAGCTATACCATGTCCATAATTCATTCATTTTCCAAAAGCCCCACCTCTGAATACTTGATACTTTTGGGGGACATTTATATCTAAACCATAATGAATACATTTTGAAAGAACCAGAAATGTGCCATGTACTATAGGTAGTCCTGAGGTTTTCTCACTTTGGGAAAAATTTTTGCTTTTAACTTTATATTCTGTCCAACAGGCCACCCCCCATGTGTATTCCAAGAGCAAGTATTTGTGTTACTGTTTCACATTCTTGTAAATGGGGATTGTTAGAAGGAGGGAAAAAAGCATAAGAGGGAAGAATGGGAATTCATACTTAACTCTGAGGATTGTGGTTCACTGATGTGCTAACATCAGGACAGAAAGTGAGTATAAGAAATATAAAATGAGAGAAGAGGTATTTTGGAGAATGTCGAGGGTGTTTTAGTGAGTATATTTTGAGAGGCCTATGAATTTGTTGGCATAAACTCAACAATCTGTCTTCAGGGTGATATTAAAGTTGTTATTAAAACTCACTAGGGGAATTCATCTTGATATTTAAAACTTTATAACTCACCCATTCTGTATAATTGGGAATTTGAGACATTTCTGTGTAATATAGAGTGTTCACTCCGAAGATAGATTAAAATATATCTTCAAAGTAAAGGAATCCTTGTACATTTGTGAAATCATCCTGGGGAAATAATCATATTCTATGCTAATGTTTTATTTTTTCTGATTTAATAACATTTTTACATTTGAGCAAGATGTAATTTCATAGAGTGAAATTTTAGTGGTTCGTGTATATAAACCAGAAGAAAGAATAATATATTTTTCTTTTAAAATGTCTATACTTTAACTAGGCATTTTATTTTTCAATTTAGAGTTTATTTCTAATTCTAGTATTTAACTTCACATTTGATGAAAGACCTCCTTCCGTCTGTATATTTTATTTTATTTTATTTTATTTATTTATTTTCAGTCTGTATATTTTAAAAGGTACTACATTGTGACTCTTAAGGAGACTGACAAATTCATCAAAATGCTTCCTTTCCTCTTTTACCTCTGAAAAGTCTGTCTCAGACTCATAACAAATTTATGTAGCAAACTGAGAAGCAGCAAATTTGTAGAAAATAGTAATTTACTGCTTTAATTTAAATAACTTTTAAAAAATAGGACCAGAGTTAATAAGTTTAGTTCACCAGTGTTAGGTTTTATATTCAAATAGACCATGATTTTATTTAGTTTTCATTTTTTTACAATGGTTACATAACTTTTAAAAACAAAACCTATTATCAATTATTTAAAGACTACTGTATATTTGCATCTATATATTTCTTTTTTTACTTAAGTAAAAAAATAGTTTAATTGTGTAAAACAGGTTTTTTAATGTGGGGATATAAATGAAGGAAAACAAGTCTCCTGGGATCATTAAAGAAGAGTAGACCAATACAGAAAGAATGGGTGTGATTTCAAGAGCACATTTTTATATCACATGTACTTGAGAGAATGAAAGCAACACCAAAAACATGCTTTCAAAGAATTACTGTTGAAATCAAACCTTTATTTGATCTTTGAAATAAGAGAATGGTGAGACAAATGAAAACTTCAAATAAAAATTTAAAGTTCCAAATTAGTTTATAAGTATTCAACATTTCTCCTATTATATTAAATCTGTGAAAACATTACTTTGAAACCAAAACAGTTTCAGCCATAATCTAATAAAATACTTTAACTCCATGTTATTTTATGATATTTCAAAGGAAACAGAGTACCTGTAGCCTAACCTATAATAGTAAGTTATTTTTGGAAATTTGGCTTGATATACAGACACAAGCATTTTCTTGATTCCTTTTAGAATGAGGTCGATGGTTAGTGGTTTATTGTTCCTGTGATTGGCATTAAAAGTCTTATTTCACAGCTTGCAGTGAGTTACTGGTGGATAAAGCGTGGCTGTGTTCCACAAACTAAATTCAAAGTGTCAATCAAGGCCTCACATAGGTTATTTAGAGAATGAGTTTTCTTACTGATTTCACCAAATGTCACCTCATGCTGTCTTTGATTGGCACAGCCTGGCAGGGAGGATGGATGAATCTGTCACCGGCTGGTTAATTGTGTTGCTGGTCTCAGTCTGACATCAGGTCTTTGACTCTTAAATGGCTCAATACAAAACAAATTAGCAGATTGTAGTCATATTTCTCATTCTATATGCTTTGACTTTGTTGAATGCAGTCCATAAATCATATTGACTGACACAGAAGTAAATGATGAAAGCTGCTTTTGAGACATGAATCCAGAAAGCAGCACTGTGAAGGTGCCATGGAAGGATGCATATGGTTGACCCTTCGGGAATTTCCTAGGGGCCAAATGTCTCTTTACCGCAATTGTTCTTAGAAGAAAAGCTTTTGGGTAATGCAAAAGGGATCTAATATGTCAGCAGATTCTCTTTTACAAGTTCCTTTGAAATATAAGAAGTTTGTCTAAGGGTTTTCTCTCTTTGCAAGTTGTTTTTCAGCAAAATGTTAGAGTAGGGTAAAAAAAAAGTAGTTACCTTTAAAAGTTTAGCAGGTGTTTTTACTTATTTATTGAACCTTGTATTGTTAAAGAGAAAGTGTTAAAAATTTTTATTAGTTGCATTAAGTTTTGAGATGAGAGCAGGAGTAATTTCTAGGTACAGTGTACTTAAAATGTATTGAATATACATTGTTTTCTCACTTAATTATTTTGGCTTTGTTATGTTAAAAAACCAGAGCTTCTTTAATGGAAAGGGCTAATTTTTAAAGATAATTGTATAAATACTTAGATTCTTTTTATTTTAGAAAATGATATCAAGAACACCAACAATAGCAATAATAGCATTCAAAAGGGGTTGTTTGTTATATCTAAATGTCCTAATGGCCATAGGCATAAAATATTTTGGGGGTATACACCCAAGTTTGTTTTTTGGGTATACAAATTTTAGAAACATTAAATTTTTCTATCTAAAAATAATTAAGAGATGAAATTTAAGAATGTACACATTCTGTTGTTAGAAAGTAGACATTTGAAAAATGGTGTATAATCTTATTGAATAGAACCTTGAACATTAATTGAAATTTTGATCTATAAAAAAGAATTTGACTTGAAAAATGTATAAAATATTTTATAAATCTTTTGAACTTCTATCTTTGAGAACAACAAACCTGTATTTAGTATGCCTAATCAGAAGACATTTAATATGAGAATTTTGTTACATGTTTTTAAATAAAAAGCTAAATTTATATATATTCATTACCTATTTCCACTGGGTTTATTGAATGGCCTCTATATGTACTATTACTATTGTTTTTGGCTTTGGTACTATTGCTATATAATTATTTGTATCCTCTAAACCCATGTTAAATTTTAAAGGTTTCCTTAAAACAATACCACTTGTATTGTGCAGTGTGTTTCCTTATTAAATGAATTTAATAATTTATAGTAATATTAATCTTTTTTTGCAGTTAAAACATTATAGTAGCAACATAAATAGGACATGGAGCTGATTTGATGGAGAAGTACATTAACTAAAATGTACTAGTTGTTTCATTAGATCAGAATGACAATTACAAAATGACATTTCCAATAGGCTCAAGCCTATTACATTGTAATTAAATAACATGCCATTGATTTCTCCTTTTTCTGCTTTACCCCCCCCATTCATATTGATATTATTCTGCTCAAGGAATGGAGCTGCATGGCTCCTAAACTAATTCTTGTAGGGCTTGGGAGATCTTGAAGCATGCTGGGTTTTTCATTGTTTGTTACATTCTTTCTTGGCAGTTCATCAGTATCTGTCAAATTTATTGTTTGCATGGGCTTTTGTCTCTAAAGTTTTTGATTGAGAAATTGACATTCCATTTCAGATATTGAGTTTTCCACTGTGCATGGTATCTAAATGCTAAAAGACTAATTCATAAAAGTTGTTTGTTTATAGTCTGATTTTAATGTGTAATTTAAAGAACAAATGTTTGAATAAACGTCATGAAAATGTTTGTATTTTTATTACCTTTCACATCAATACTACATAAACATCTTTGTACTAGTATATTGTAGTGCTATGTTTGGAAGATATTTTTCATAATTTTGTAGCTTTATTGGCCTTTGCGATGAGTACAAAAAATATCAAATATCACTGGATAAACATTTGTTCATGGAAACATTGCAAACAAGACATTTTTTAGGAGTCATTATTTCTAAACCATATTCATAGGTCTCTCTGAAAATAAGTCATCACCCAGTCACATAATTGTCAATTGAAGATAGCCATCCTAGAAGCAATATTTTGCTGGAAATTTTTAACTAAAAGAGTCTTTATAACATTTTAAAGTTCTACTTGAAATGCAAAGCTTGTTTAAAGAAACAAGACACAGTGGTACACATCTGTAATAGCTACTCAGAGGCTGATACAGAAGGATTCCAAGTTGGAGGCCAGCATGGACAACTTTTGAAACCATCTTTCAAAATAAAAAATAAAAAAGTTTTGGCTGTAGCTCAGTGGTAGAGTGCTTGCCTAGCATCTGTGAACCCCTGGGTTTAATCTCCAGTTCTGCAAAAAAAGGAAGATGAAGCCATGTGGGGTGGCACATGCCTGTAATCCCAGCTCCTTGGGAGGCTGAGGTAGGAGAATCCCAAATTTTAGCCCAGCCTGGGCATCTTAACAACTTTAGACTCTGTCTCATAATTAAAAAGTAAAAAGAGCTGAGGCAGTAACTCAGTGCACAGACCCTGGGTTCAGTCTCCAGTACTACAAAAAAAAAAAAAAAAAAAAGTTTAAAAGTGATGTAGTATTGTGATATAGCCATAGAGCCTAAACATTTAAGAAATTGTTTTTAAGGGACCGATTGAATTAAGGATAACAGTGAAAGAATGAAATTTCATGTAGAATTTTAGGGAAATATTTTAAATTTTGTGTATCATAGTGCAAGAAAACCACAGTGATTTATACTGTACATGACTGTATATTTCTAAATTACCAGATGAATTTAAAACTTAATTTCTAAAACTAACTACAGATCTATAGATGAAATTGAAGTCTTACTAGTATCAGGTCTTTTTTTCCCCATCAGTAATTGAAACTATGCCACAAGCTAATAACTTGGAGTAGAAGTAATGACTTATGAGTCAAATATATATTTTGAATTTCAGCTATAGTTTAAATAGTAATAATAATAAATTACACCATTAATTTCCTTTATTCTGGCTTTGTTTGATGTATAAAGGAGAGCTTAAAGAGAATTATATGGATTAAATGTTTTGTCAGTATGACAGTGATTTTATGTTGTAAATGTCATATTTTAATATGCAATTAAAAATATCTAGGGCCGGTGAGATGGCTCAGCGGCTTAAGCGCCTGCCCGGCAAGCGCGAGGGCCCGAGTTCGACTCCCGGATCCCACATACGAAAAAGGGGCCGGTGATATCGCTCAGCGGCACGGGCGCCTGTTGGCGCGCGAGGTCCTGAGGTCGACCCCCCGGTACCCACAAAAAAAAAAAAAAAAAAATCTGAAATAAGCTGGGCGTGGTGGTGCATGCCTGTAATCGCAGCACTCGGGAAGCTGAGGCAAGAGGAACACTGTGAGTTCGAGACCAACCTGGACTACAAAATGAGTTCAAGGTCAGCCTGAACTACATAGTGAAACCCTGTCTCAAAAAGAAAAAGAAAAAAAAAAAACTCGGAAATATCTCAAAAGGTCTGAAAGTAATAGTTTTTGAACTTGTATTTTCATTTTGCTTTTTGCAGTTAGATTTTAAGATATCCTGAGAAAAATGAGAGAACTAACACTATTAATGTCTGTGATATAAAGGCATAGGCATTCAGAATACAAAAACAAAAGCTGGTAGTCACTACTGTACCAACAAAAAGAATGATAGGTATATAATTTTTTGCAGTATTTTATGTTATCTGTGTTTGATTATTTGTTTTTTGGTTTGGTTGGTTGTTTTAAACAGGGGAAAGTTGCGCAAACAGCTTGCATGTCAGCCTGCCAGCATCTGTCAACATCCTTAATGCAGATGCTACTGGACAGTGAGTTAAAACAGATCAGCATGGGAGCTGTTCAGCAGTTTAACCTGGACGTCATACAGTGTGAATGTAAGTACCATGTCGGTTAACTCTCTAGGTTTCTAGGCATTCCTAGGAGTCTATATTTAAATTATATAGGAGAAAATTGTATATAGTAGGGTAGTTTGAAAAGGAGAGAAAACTGATAACTAAACTTTTGGCAGCCTTAGTAGTAGTGGAAACTGATTCCCCACTCCTCTCCTCTCCCCTCCTGTCCAGTTTTCTCCCCTCCTCTCCTATCTTTTCTCTCCTCCTCTTCCCTCCCCCCTTTCCCTTTCCTTCCTTTCCTTCCCCTCCCCTCCCCTTATTTTATACTAAGCATGCATTCTACCACTGATCTACACCCCAGCTGAAACAGATTTCTTAAAACTTTTAAAAAGTTGTCTTATATGATCATTCCAGTCTGACATTCCTTACACAAATATTTTAAACAAACATCATTTGAGGCATTTTGTATTATTACATCTTTATTGCGGCTTCAAAATACTTAGGTGGTTGAACTTTTTCCTGGCATTTGGTTGTGTCTTCTCATTTAGACTCATTGCCCAATGATGGAAATTGCCATTTGGTTAGGCAGCTTCAATGTCTAAATCTCTGTGGCATTTACCTGTCCATGAAGGGGTACCCTTGCTATACTGAAAGTCACACACACCCCAGAATCTTTGTCTCGTGTTTATTTCACTACTTCTAATGTTAAATGTTTTCTTTTCCAAAAAAAAAAATCCCGTTACTTCAAACAAATGTAGTATAAATATTAAAGAGACTTCCACAAAGAAACTTCCTTACTCTTTCTGATGCAACTCCCCAACTCATGTACTTTCAGTGACTGATATGTAAAATCATTTAAGAATGAAATTTAGCTTTCTTTAATGAATATATTGAGAATTTAAAAATTAAGTTTTCATCCTAAGTAATTTTGGATTTTTTTTAATATGTGGAAGAAAGTTTTAGAATACAAAGTTTATTTTCAGTAGTAATGTAGTATATTAGCTTTTTCAAACTGGAGTGGGGACAGAAGAAAGGGGGATGGGAAGAGAAATTTGGCTGGGTAGAAGGAAGTCTAGAATGCGTGGTAAATTTGTGATAAGAAGAGGTCTGGATACCATGGGGGTCAACTAAGATACAGAAGAGAAGATAGATCGTTCAAATGAAGAATCTTAGGAGTTGAAAGATTATTGAGTTTCACCCCACCTGGTAAACACACAGACACAGCCCATGAACACGCACACGCACATGCACGTACCCCTCCACCTTGAATCCTCCCTGCAGTAACCCTGTCATGTAGTTGTCTAGTGGTTCCTTCAACAACCAATTGGGGGATTAACAGTTCTTCGCAAAATGTATATCCTTACGATACATTTCTCTGTCAATAGATTACATTGAGCTGAAACCATTTTCTCTATAAAATTCTCTCAACAAACCTAGTTCTACTTTAGAGCTACAGTTACCACTAGTCTATTGTGACATTTTTTTGCAAATTGGAAAAGGTATCCTCACCCAAAAGAAAAAGCCTCTAGAGCTGTCTCCTTTATGTAATTGGAGAAAGTTTACCCTTTTTCCGCCTGGTCTCAACCCTTGCCAAGACACATGACTTATCAAGTGAAATGTAAACGATTTTGGCTTTTCCCTCCCTCTTCTCATCTAGGCACTTGTGTATATGAAGCAGCCTTACAACTATGTATGGCATTTTTTTTGTACCAGGAATCGAACTCAGGACCTTGCGCTTGTTAGGCAGGCGCTTGTACCACTAAGCTATATCCCCAGCCTATATGTGGCATTTTTCAGGGCCATACAGAAAAAAATCCAATTATATAAAGCTGCTCTTGTATCCCCTCTGACTCTTCTGAAGGCAAGAAGATTCTTGTTACTGTTCCTGTTCCAGTTCCTGTTCTCATGTGATATTTTAGATTAGTGGCTTTTTGAACAAACTTGTTTGATTATTTTCTGTTTAATTTCAATGTCTGATACCAGGTGTAAGGGAGCCCATGTAATATGTAGTTGGGCTATCAAATACATTGTTCCATACTCTGTACTTTATTAACAAAGCCCAAACTGTTATGACCTTTTTTGATGGCCAGAGTATATGCTCAAAACATCGAGGCTATAGTGTTCTAAATTCTTTCTCTTTCCTATTTTTTGTGATTACTATTTTCCTAATTCTATATTTATGTGATTGACTTTTATTGTAGGATTTTAAGGTTATTACTAATAGGTTTTGTTTTTTTAAGATTTGTCCAAAAATTAGCCTATTGAGATCTTTTTATATCACAAGTTTATATCATCTATATATTTGTAGTCACGTTTTCTATATATTTATCAAGGCCACTGGCAGAATGTTGAACAAAATCTGTTTTAATATTCTAAGATACAATATATTAGTCATCTTCAAAACATGGGCTCCAGATAATCAGCAATAGTATCACCTAGGAATTTGTTAAAAATGCAGATTTTTAGGTCCCACTTTCTGAATTGGAAACTTTGGGGGAAGACTCAGCAATTTCTTTGAACAGCTCTTCCAGGCCATTCAGATGCATGATAAAATTTGACATTACATGGACCTCTACATTGTATTGACTTAGATCCATTATTCAGAATATTTTAAGTGTTTCTTAACCATGATTTTTTTTTTTTCCTGTGTGGGTACCGGGGGTCGAACTTAGGACCTCACATGCCAGTAGGCGCCCGTGCTGCTGAGCGATATCACCGGCCCTTTTTTCCTATGTGGGTAACGGGAGTCGAACTCAGGACCTCGTGCTTGCCAGGCAGGCACTTATGCCACTGAGCTATCTCACCAGCCCTAACCATGATTTCTTAACCAGTTACTAGTTCAATAGTTGAATCTAATTCATGGTTTAGTTTTTACTCAAAGATATGAACATCCTTGTCGGATGCCTTGATAGCATACAGAGCTAATAACAGTCATTGAATTTTCCTCATTTGCCTGTCGAATTACTCATTCAAAGAAGAAATGACACTACTTAATTCTTTATAAACCTTTGCAACTCTTAGCAACCATTATGTAATAGTCTATGATTGGTTTTTGAGATTAACATAAAATCCTACCAGTTTGTGCGATGCTAGCAAGAGATCCAAAATCCTAGCAAAACAAGATAGCAGGATTAGGATCTTAGATAGGAGACCGTGACCCACGAAAGATCCTGGACAACTCAGGAGAGACACTTAAAGAATTTAAGCAATAGGAGGTAAGTTCAGTGCCAGGTATGAAATGTAAGTATCAAGAATGCCCTTTTATTCAGAGTGAGATTTTTCTTTTTTGTATGTTTGTTTGTTTGTTTGTTTTGAGACAGGATCTCATTATGTAGTTCACGCTGGCCTCAAACTCACAGTGATCTTTCCGCCTCTGCCTCCCGAGTGCTGGGATTACAGGCATGCACCACCACGCCTGGCTTTTCTTTTTTGTTTAATCAGAAGGCAAAGTGTTTATTTTTCTATCATTGTCAATCACATGTATAAATTTGACACATTTATACATGTGTCTTAGACCTTAAATTGTCAACTCACAGGTAAAAACAAATAGCACAACTAGATGAAATGGGGGAGATGGAAAGTTAGAAATAATTCATTTGCCTTCATTTATGCATTTTTAGTTCTTATTTTTCTAATGATGAAGAGGAAGTAGCACTGGTATATCTACATGTTTACTTATTTTTTTCAAACAGCATGTTGGTGCTTTTTTCCCTGGTATTCTTTGTGACAAGTGGCACACACACTTGGGCGATAAATTGGCTTGAGCTAAAATTTTAGTCTATAATTATGAAACAGAGTTTTTTCTATATTAAGTTAATTGACTTATGGGAAGATTTATTTATTCAGATGTTTAATGAGAACCAGTTACATTTTATGTACAGGGAAATCGAAGGTGAATCAGACTTCAAAAATTTCGTAGTCTAGTTGGAGAGGAGACAACATGTTAAATAATTATAACCAACTTTTTTGTGTGTGTATTGGAGATCAAACCCAGGGCCTCACTCATATTAGGAAGTGCTGTACCACTGAGTACGTCCACAGCCCACAAATTCTTAGGTACAAATTATATATAAAGAGGGAGCAATTCCGTCTACATCCTGTGGGATTGAGGAGCTTGAAAAAAATTGTAAGTGAAATTTGAGCTGGGTCTTAAAGGATGAATAAATTTCATCAGACACAGGGAAGGGCATTCTGAGAAAATGGTATAGGCAGAAATGCTGTGATGAGAGTATGCCTAGAGAATCTTCAAATAATCTTGTATGGCTACACTATCAGGTGTCTGATTAAAGTATTAAAAGATATGGCTAAGAAAAGTTAGATTTTGAATGTTTAGACTATTTTATAAGCAATAAGGATCTACTGAAACTTTTAAATAAAGAACATGACTTAATGGAATATGTATCATAGAATTTTTTTTTTTTTATGTGGGTACTGGGAGTCAACCTCAGGACCTTGTGCTTGCCAGCAAGCACTTGTGCTGCTGAGCGGTATCACCGGCCCTTTTTTTCCTTTATGTGGGTTCCGGGAGTCGAACTCAGGACCTTGCGCTTGCCGGGCAGGCGCATATGCCACTGAGCTGTATCACCAGCCCCTAGAAATTTAACTTAAGTGTCATACAGAAATTAGATTAGAACAAGGGAGAGATCAAAAGCAGGAGGACTAAGAGCCTGGAGTGGGTATGGTGGCACATCCCCATAATCCCAGCACTTTGGGACACTGAGTCAGGAGGATCACAAATTCTCTTTTTTTTTTTTTTGTGGGTACCGGGGGTTGACCTCAGGACCTCACGTGCCAGCAGGCACCCATGCTGCTGAGCGATATCACCGGCCCCCACAAATTCTTAAAGTAAAAAAAAATGAAAAAAAAAAAAAAAGGGACTAGGGTTGTGGCTCAGTGTAAAGGCCCTGGGTTCAATTGTCACTACCACCAAAAATAAAAAATAAAAAGACTCAAACTTTTTCATGTGAAAAATAAAGAGGGCTTGACCTTGGAAAGTGGAAATAATGAAGAGAGGAGAGTAGATTCCAGATATCTCAGAAGAGGGAATATATAGGGTTAGTGAATTGAGTTAGAGGTACAGTTTGATGATAATCATGGTTAGCATCAGAGAATCACACAATGAAAGAGACCTAGAGAATGAATCCTGTGGTTAGGAGGTAGGGAAAGAAGGCAGAGGAAGGGGAAGAGGAAAAAAGGAGGAGAAGAGATTTAACCATACAGGATAGGTAAATTAAATTCAACAAAGAAGATTTGAAATTGCAGGCAACATGCAGAGAGCTATGCTTATAGTAAAAGGTCTGTAGATGTTTATTTATTGAATAAATGAACACATTAATAAATCAAGTCTATAATCTACATGTGTCTCTTCTAGAATTCTACCTTTGTTTTCACAAAATGGAGGCTAGCTGATACTGTAGTGCTTCAAGATTATTTAATTCTTTAATGTAAATTTAACCAATCATTATTCCTGTTAGAAAAATTTTTCACATACTTGATAACTATACATAGGTACCCCTTTAACCTTAATCTGTGCTGAGCTAAACAGTAATGATTTCTTTAATGTTTCCTTGTGAGATTATTTTCACTCCCTATTCTCATTTGTCTTTGGATTTGTTTCCAGTTTTTACTTCTTTTTTAACCTATACTAGGTCAAACTTGATAAAATGTCTGAGTTTAGAAATGTCACATATGAATTTATACGAATTTAAAAATGCTTTTAAATCAGTCTAAGGACATGTTACCAAGTTAAGACCTTGGTTCCAGTCCTGATTCAGCCACTAATATGGAAAAGTTACCTTGAGCAAATGACCAGTTTTTCCCACAAGATATGGAATTTGGAGGGTTTTTTTGTTTGTTTGTTTTGTGCTGAGGATTGAACCCAGGGATTTCACACTGAGCTACATCCTTAGCCCTTTTTATTTTTTTATTTTGCAACAGGTTGGGCTAGAACTTGTGATCCTTCTGCCTTAGCCTCCCAGAGTTCTGGGATTACAGGTGTGGTACCGTGCCTGGCTTGGAATTTGGAATTTTCAGGACACATGCTAGTTTTAAGATTCAGATCTAGTAAAATGGTAAGGCAATGAAGAGTTTAGGGCTTAGGGCTATATATTAATTTATTCCTTCATATTTATTATGTGCTTGGTGTTTTGAAGATGCAGTGGTAAAACAGAAAAGAGAATGAATCCTGTGGTTAGGAGGTAGGGAAAGAAGGCAGAGGAAGGGGAAGAGGTCTTTTTACCCTGTTGGAGTTTAAGCCCAGTGAGGAGACAGTCATTAAATAACCTCACTAATAAATTTTGTAAATTGTTAAGTTCTATAAAAGTAAATAGTATTTTGAGAAAGGGTACGAAGCAGACCTAATTTAGATACAACATTTTATAGATTGAAAATACTACATATAGTAGGTGCATGAATGTAGTCTGTATTTTTGGTTAACTTGACCGTAACCGTACTAGTTTCACTACATGTTTGGAGAAAATTCAAACATGGAAGATAACCCAGAATGCATATTTGGGAATTGCAAAGATACCCTCTGAAAGCTGCATGAGACGTGGTCCTAGTGCAGTATAGATCTTGTATAGATTGAAGATAAATTTCTTCTTGGTTGGAAGTACTTTTGCTCAGTTTGCCATAAGACTGATGTTATAAATCTGTGTACGTACTTTGTATTATATTTTCTGAATGCCTGCTGTGTGTAACCATATAGAAGAAAAGATAATGTGTCCTCTTAACAGGTCATCACAGAGATGTCTCAGAATCCTTCACATCACTCACAAAGTACAGAACATTTCCAAAGCATCAGGCAAATTCCATACTGAAATATCAAGAATAGGTCTAGATAGAATGTACTCTTTCATGCATTCTACACAAATAAGCTAATGAAGTTATCATCTCCTAAGAGTTTAACATTTTAAATCCATAGGTATTAGAGAAGCTTTAGATTGAAGGGTGCTGGCACCTATTTTAATGGTGCATTGCTGAGGAATACCGGTAGGTAGATCTTCAGGTGTTTTTCTTCATTTTGGATAAAGGGTTGACCCGCTAAAAAAAAAAATAATAATAATAATAAATAAAGCCTCTTTGTAATTTTTCTTTGTGGCTATGACCTCAAGACCTCTAATTTCAGCCTTGAAAAATGCCTGTGTTCCCCAAAAGACTATTAAGGGAAAGATCATGAGGATGGTATGAAAATATTTTACTGTCATATTTGAAGTAAGCTGTATGCTGTTGTTACACTGTTTGAATTCCTGGATTTCTTCCTGTCTTTAATACCACTGAAGCTATTGGAGGATAGATACATTGACAGTTTTAATTCCAAGAAAGGGAGAATACTAGATACTACTTTATATAAAAACGTAATGATGAATGTCCTGAAATAAAAGCTTGCATCCCACTGGTGCTGTCCTAAGAGTTGAGAATTCTGACTCCTGACTCTTCTAAGTTTTCCTCCACCACCACTAAAACCACTAGATGGTGCTCTTATTCATCACTTCTAATAATACATCTGATTCACACAAGGTACTTAGCCTAGCCAGAATTTGAGTTCCAACTAAGTGGGCCCTCAACTTATGAACTCAATTCATTCCCCAGGGCTGGTTGTAACTCACGTTGTCAACAGAAGGCTCAGGCTCCTCTGCACAGCCTTCCAAGTCTCTCTCCTGTACACAGGCAGATCTTAGTGTCCTTAGAGAGACATTGGCCCAGGATTTCTCAATTAACCCATGCCGGAAAGGATGTAATGTTCCTTCCAGAACTCTCTAAGGGTAAAATCTATATCTGAGACCATCTGGAACCACAAGCAGCCGGCATTCGGGTCATAACTCAAGACTTTGGTCATAAGTTAAAACTAAAATTCCGGTCATAACCTAAATTGTTCGTATGTCAGGCTGGTTGTAACTTAAGGGTCCACTGTAGCTATTTTAAATCTTCAGACCTAGGAGAACTGGAAGTATAAGAAGTTTCAATATCTAAACTATTAGTATTCATAGTCAGTCATTTACTTAGGTACATACTTACCCTATTTTTTTTTTTTTTTTTTTTGTGGGTACCGGGGGGTCGACCTCAGGACCTTGCGCGCCAGCAGGCGCCCGTGCCGCTGAGCGATATCACCAGCCCTTTTTTTATATGTGGGTTCCGGGAGTCAAACTCGGGCCCTCGAGCTTGCCGGGCAGGCGCTTAAGCCGCTGAGCCATCTCACCGGCCCCATACTTACCATATTTTATATGCACCTGCCTTTGTCATCTATAAGCAACATTTTTAGCCTAGCCTCCTTACCCCTGCTTTCATTCTGTTGTATAGTTTTTGGTCTATACCCTCTTACGATTTCAAGAGCACTCTTTCCCTTCCCTTACCCCCTGACAATTCTGCCTATCCTGTGTAGATGTTTTCTGTATGTACATTATAAGCAGCACACATTCTGTACTTTATAATGAAGAAAATTTTCTAAGAGATTTTTCAAGGACTTTTCCCTCTGCATTTAATTTCAGGTTTTATATTTTGGTGTCAGAATAAATACTTAGAGCCTGACTTCTTAGCAGTCTTCCCCCCCCCCTTACCCCATACCAAACCAAGTACATCTTGTGTAGATCACGAGGGCAGGAAGGACATGTTTTCATACTTCAGAAAACTTTCGTTGGTATTATTATTATCTGTACAAACTATTTCTGGTTTTGCCTACAGATATCCTTTTTTGTTATCTTAAAACATCATAGATTGCTAATTTGGAAAATAACTTTTTTCTTGTACTCACAGCTTACATAAAATGCATTACTTTTTGTTCTTCATTTTATCTGCATTGATTCAGACTGGTCTTTTTACCAGTTAGGCTTATGTAGTAGAGTTTTACTTTATTATAATCATAGATATTCCCAATAAGATCAGATACTTCCCTTTCTAATCTTTTTCTAGTGTATTTTAAAAGCTGGAATCACTTACTAAGTTCCATATTATAACAGAAAATAAAAGGAAATGAATTTATGAAGTTATTTTGTTTTTTAAAATAAAATGTTCAAATTGGAAGCAAGATTTAGAAAACAGCAAGGATTTAGAATAGCCATCTTCATGTTTTTTTAAAGCCTAGAAAGTATTTTTAAAATGTTTTATCAGAAGTCCAGGATCAACGCGTGTTCTTTTAAAAATACCCTTAAAGACGTGGCTGTATTACAAAAAATACTATAATAAGTAGGCATTATTATTTTAAATTAAACGATGGCCCAAGGGAGGAGTATAAGGAAATCCCAAAATATGACAAATAATATACAAAATGAGAATCTGGAGGACCCAAGAAGGAATTTGAAGAACAATTCAAGGAATTTCAAAAGTGGTCATAAATATTTTAAAAGCTTGAAATCTACCTCAAGAATTACTGGGGCCATTAGACAATGTAAGTAGAAATTAATTATTATTTATTTGGAAAATTTTATGGTTTTTGATCCGTATGTCCTGTTTACTAAAATAAGTTATTGTGATGATCAAAGCAGATACTGTATGAAGAGTATTTTATAAACTATAAAATGCTATATAAATTTATGTATTATAATTTCGACTCTAAATTCTTGGGTTTAATGCCAAGCCAGTGAAGTTTATAATACTTTAAACAGTGATTGAGGAAGAAGGGGAAAAAAGTGACAGATTTTTTGCCTGCCTGCCTTCTTTTTCTGTCTCTGTCTCTGTCTGCCTCTGTCTGCCTGCTTCTCTCTCTCTCTCTCTCTCTGTCTCTGTCTCTCTGTGTCTCTGTGTTTCTGTCTCTCTGTCTCTGTCTCTCTCTCTCTCTCTCTGTAGAGCACTAGTCTGTCATGCAGGAGGTCCTGCATTCAGTCTCCAGCATGTACACACATGCACACACACACGCGTACACACACACACACACACAAACACACACACGTGCGCAAACACACACACACACATATCCTTAATGGTGATCTACAAAATTATGAAAATTAGAATATTAATGGGAAGAGAGAATGAGTACATATATCCTTCGGAGAGAAGCTTGCATATAAAAATAATGGGGTCTTTTTTACAACCCAAAATTCTTTTCTTCAAAATAACCAATATTGTTGAAATTGTCTTCAGAAGTTTATCTAAACAAGCTACAAGGTGTGATCAAAATATACAGTGAATGTTTAAATTTTTAAAAATTTACTATTCTTCCATAAGAATGTCTTTACATGGTGTGATCAAGAATATGGTGAATATTGCTGCCAAGTGCCACTTAACAGAAAGACAGTCTCGTAAAAACATTACAGTGTGCCCTCATCCACCTTACTCACTGGATCTGGTACTGTACAACTTCTGGCTCTTCCCCAGAGTCAAAATGACCCTGAAAGGTAAATGTTTTGAATTGATTAAGAATATCGAGGCAGCTACAATAGCACAACTAAAGATACTCATGAAAAATGACTTCCAGAACTGCTTCAGAAAGTGGCAAGAATGATGGGATAAGTGTGTTCAAAGTGAGGGGGAGTATTTTGAAGGGTATTAATGACGGTGTATCTTTCACCTAGTAAATTTTTAGAAATTTAAGCATTCATCCTGTTTTCCAATCATACTTCATTTTAGTAATAGTACACTTCTTAAAACACAAAAAATTATCAAAGAAACTGTTGAATTTTTAAAATCCAGTCTAAAGATGTCTTTTAATTTTAAAGAAGCAGGATTCTTTTATGAAAAAATATATTAAAAGATATGAACCTTCTTGAATCATCCTGATTTTGCTACTTAGAACATTTTATTGATTTTCTGAATGTAAACTTCTGACTTCTTACCTTGGTACCTGCCTTTTGTTGCTATTAGCTAGCAGTGAGATTTTTATGGGGCATATTGTGTAATAAAGCAGATGTTTTGAAATATGTCAACAGCCATGGAATTAGTATACATTCAAAATGCTTCTATAATCATTCACCTAAGGCTAAAAGGAATCAGAACATTTTACTTTGATTGAAGTATATTACTACTCTTGAACTTCATTTAGGATAACCCTTCTAAATTTATTGTGATTAAGGATTATAGGGATTAAATTGCAGATTAGAAGCTCAAAATTATTAAAATTTTTGTGGTAATGGGTGTGGGAAACATTCTTAATAGTTGAAGTTTATAAATAGCCTTCATTTGAAATGGTTATGTGTAAATATTATAGTACATTTGTAATGAGTAGAAATTTAGCAATTAAACTCGTATTTTTTGCAATCTTGTTTTAATTCCCCTAATTCATTTTTTTAAACAGTGTTTGCCAGCTCTGAGCCTGTGCCAGGATTCCAAGGGGATACCCTGCAGCTAGCATTCATTGACCTCAGACAAGTAAGATGTAATAATGTACTCATTTACTGCTTCTCTTACCTTTTATTTTTAATGCCTACAAGAATGCTTGTTTGCCTTGAAACAACCTCTTTTTAGAAAAATGCCTTTTTTGATACTTATGTATTTGATATTTCTCTCTAAACTTATATTTATTCAGTATCTCAATTTTATGGAGCATTCTCACCATGAATATTTAATTTAGTCATTACTTGCAAAGCATGTCACTAATTACTTCCTACTTAGGTTTAATTATACTTGTAGTTTGTTATTTCTTAGTAATTTCAAGGTTATTTGAAAATTAATGGTAGTAACACTAGTGTCAGAACCCAAGCTAAATAAATGTAAAATTTTACATCCTAGAAAGTAACCTGTTGCTTAAAATTTTGTCAATGGTAAGGAATGCTGTTTTTAAAAATTTTATAGGAGCCTCCAGAAAGAAAAGTAAAACTAGTTTTAAAAACCAATTAGACAGGGCCGGTGAGATGGCTCAGCGGCTTAAGCGCCTGCCTGGCAAGCGCGAGGGCCCGAGTTCGACTCCCGGAACCCACATACGAAAAAGGGGCCGGTGATATCGCTCAGCGCACAGGCGCCTGCTGGCGCGCAAGGTCCTGAGGTCGACCCCCCGGTACCCACAAAAAAAAAAAAAAAAAAAAAAAAACCAATTAGACATTTACTAATTTTTAATCATAATCTAAGTCAAGTAACATGAAATTTTTTTCTCCTATTCATTTTAGACTCTTTTGACATTTGTACTCTGTTGTCATTTTCTTTATTTTCTTCCAGTTTCCATCTCCCCATATTTTCCTACTCCCTTTTTTCTTTTTTTCTCCTTTATCTTTCTTAATTCTAAGATTAAGGAGCTTGATAAAGCTGGGAAGTCACAAGGCTGTGGAGGAGGGGATGATCTGAGTTAGAGGGTTCAAGGAGTGCTAGAATTGACAGTAAGAGTGACTATTGCTCAAGAAGAATTATATAGAGACTTAATTCAAATAAAGCCACTGTGATATCAGTCTGCTAATGGTACCCATTCCCTTTGGGAGATGGAGATGACTGGAGGGAAGGCTCCACCATCAGTATGAACAGGCTCCGCACAACGATGTTTGCTGCTGGAACAGTTTGAGCAGTTAAGACACTGTGATTTCAGTAGATTTTTGAGAACAAGCAATTTTTGCTGTCATTTCCAACTAGTGTTTAGTAAGTACCAGTAGACTAATATTCATTTTTACATATATTCATTATTTGGAAAGAAGAAATGTGGAAATAGACACAAAAGTAACAATAGAAGAATTTTCATCCTTATGGAGGATGATATTCCCTTAGAAAAGGAAAACTTCCATGAACTGGTTAGGAATCCTTCTAAGACACTGAGTTACATGGAATTAACTATTGTATTTTCAAGTCAGGTTTAAAAGGAAGTTAAAAAGGCGATTTCTGTCACCGAACTGTCTGTAAATCACCAAACATTTTTGTTTGTAAGCAATACTACTCAGATATTTTACCAATCAAGGAACATTCTTATGAGTGACCTACATCTATAGATTGGTTTTACTGAGTTGGAGAAGTTAGTAGAAATTGAAGAAAATAGACTCTCAACTTCATTCCAGTTTACCAGAAGAGATTATTTCTATTGGCAATAGGTCCATTTCCTTTAGAAGGACTTCTCTTTGTTGCAGCCCTGTTTCCTTGACCAAGATGATCTAATACAGGAAACTGGGTCTTTTACAGAGTTAGGAATAGATTTCATCGTATATTCATTTCCCAAGTAAATTATAGCCACTTACTTAGGGAAGTTTCCCGGTCACAAGGACGTGAATATGTTCTCTAATCCAAAGGACAACTTTAAGAGGGAATTTTGAGGATAATTCCCATTAAGTACAAATAATCTGTACACAGAAAAGTTGAAAATGATGTGATATTTTCTGGTTTGTATGTAATCAGGTGGTATAACTAGTTCTTACATTAACTATTTTGAGAGCTAGGGGATAGTTCAGTGGTATTGCCTGGCATGCTTGAAGCCCTGGTTTCTGTTCCCAGCACTAGAAAAAACAACAACAAAAAACAGAATTAACTAGTTTGTAATCTCATTACAGGATTGTGAATAGGACCACATAGATAATGAAACTGTAACAGTTCTATTTCAAAGAAGTCAGAGATGTAGGTTAGTGGTAGAGCTTGTGCCTCACATGCATGAGGCCCTAGTCAGTGACGGTGAACCCTTTAGGATTTTTAATAATACAAACAGCTTGCTGCAAAATGCGTGCCATAGGTTTGCCACCGCTACCCTAGGTTCAGTCTTTCATCAGTGCAGATGAAAACTCTGATCCCAGTTACTTTCTTCGTCAGACAGTTGTCATTTGATAACATAGAAGACCTCTTTACAACATATAGCTCCATAGGGAATTATACTGAGGTGTCCTTATAATACTAGTAATTTGAGGTCCCGTTGATTGAATTTACTTTTCTAATATGTATGCTTAAAAACACTAAGTCCTGGTTGAGTTTTCTTTACAGTGTAACTTGTTTGTTTGTTTGTTTTTTTATGTGGGTACTGGGAGTCAAACTCAGGACCTCGTGCTTGCCAGGCAGGCGCTTATGCTGCTGAGCCATATCACCGGCCCTACAGTGTAATTTGTTTAAGAAACTTTTAAGTGAATTAAAAAAAAAAATTTGTGGGGCCGGTGAGATGGCTCAGCGGCTTAAGCGCCTGCCCCGCAAGCGCGAGGGCCCGAGTTCGACTCCCGGAACCCACATACGAAAAAGGGGCCGGTGATATCACTCAGCGGCATGGGCGCCTGCTGGCGCGCAAGGTCCTGAGATCGACCCCCCGGCACCCACAAAAAAAAAAAAAAAAAAAAAAAAAAAATTTGTGAAACATGTACAATTATAAAATCTATTTTGATATATAATTATTAGAATAAAAATTTATATGATAACTATGTAAATATTAAACACAATTCTAAAGTATGATAGTAAATATGCAGTGGAAGAGACTACTGGATAAAAAATTTCGATGAGCTTACTTATATGCCAATTTTTCTAATTTTAAAACGGGCTTAAAATAATAGTCCCTGATTGTTAATGTTAAAATTTAATCATATTCTACTCCTGTACTTCTGTATTCTAAAATGAGAAGATATGACTACTTCTTGTCTGTATGTGCTAGATCACTGTGACATTAACTTGAATTTTACAGTTTCAGTAGCCTAGACTTAATAAATTTAAAATTACACTTGTTTTTTAAATTTATAAACATTTAAATGTTGAAATGATAAGTATGAGAATTAGCCAATAAATTAATGTTGAAAACAAAAACCTTATACAAGGTGATGCAAGTCTTTTTGGTGTTTAGTGTAATTATTTAAGTGAAAATGTCTTAAAGTTTTGCTAGTGCTTTTATGTTTCCGACTTCATAAAGATATTTTTATAGCATACTGTTTTACACTTATATGAAGTAATACATCACCAAACATAAAGGGGGTGCTAACGCCTTTATTTACATTTCATTTGAGTTTCTGCACTTTACTTCTTTTTTTCTAGACTGTGATCCATTTCTGTCCTAATAGGGCAGCTGACAGTTCTTTTCAAGTATACTTAGAAAGGCAAAAGAGCCCTTTTCATAGTACTTATAAGAGGTCATGCTTCTGTTTTCTAGTTTGAATTTGATACTGCTTCATGAATTGCTGGGTATGAAAGATTAGGAAGTAGGTCTAGTGGTCAGATTTTACCTGCCCACCCAGACTTTGCCCCAAGGTCAAACTCCTGATATTTGCTGTACTGAATAGAGGAGTTGATGACAAGTATCAGCTGATACAAGAGGAAAGTTAGAACCATATCAAAGCTGAAGGCAAGAGAATTGGGACTCAATGAGAGACTGTAGCTAAAAGATGGATCATCAGGATTGCCCTCTTCTAAAGAAAAGGAAAAAATAGCTGACCTGTGAGTGAAAAGACTTTATCATCCTGCCAATCACATACTTGCTAATGGAAGCCAGTTATCTCAACAACCACCTAAGGCCTACTGCCCTAATAGACAATGTGGAGGATTAGAGGTACTGGTGCTGCATTATGTGAATATACTATCTCAATCAACTTAAATGTGTGTTTGAGCATTATTTGTATGTGTAAAAAATTTTTTTTACAAATAAAGCCTGTTATCTTCCTACCCCTAGTTCTAAAATTAAGCTACTAAATGACGGACTTTAATATACTTACATATGTCTTTTTTATATAAAGTTGATCTGTTTTGTTAAATAACTTTAAAGTAGACATCAGGTGAATATGTGAAATTCTTTTAACAATACATGAAAACTTAAAATTTACACTAGTCTAAGATTAATATATAGTATTCAGTAATAATTTTAATAACTCCTTTATATAATAGAAACATTTCACTAAATATTACTGGAAAATGAAGTATCCCATGTAGCAGAATTTTCCAGGTAACTAAATATTATTTTTTGAGTCACCAAAATTTGTTAAATGTAGCCATTTTGATGGAAAACTTTAAAAAATAACTCACCCTCATCACTTCTTACTAGCATAATTCTCACAATGGATTGACCATTCATGGCTTCACTAATACTAGTATCAAACCCCATTTAACTTATCCTACTTGGTGTTAAGTTACTTAACTGATGAGCTATTACTTCATTTCACAGTATCTCAGTCTTCTTTTGGTTAATATGCAGAAGTCTAGGTAAGGATGATAAAGCAGAAAGATGGGTTTGTGGCTGATAAAACAATTTCTTGCCCCAAAGAATGTTGGCTAATGTGTTATCATCATAGAGCAGTGTTTCCCAAAGTGTCTTTCTAGGAAAATTGATTTCTCAAGGTAAGAAACGTTTCTCACAGTAAGGTTTCTAGGCTGAACACATAGCTCTGCGGTACAGTTCTTCCCTAGCATATGTGAGGCCCCACCATTTCTGTCCCAACACCCCAAAAAAACAAACAATGTGAAAATGGTCCCAACTAAACAAAGTTGGGGAAGCATGAGAAGCAGTTTATATTGTAATTCTCTCATAGAGACTCACTGCGTACATTAGAATTTTATTTATTCATTTATTTATTTTTAATTTTATTGGTACATTTTAGATATACATAATGATCACATTCATCATAGAGAATTTGTACCTGTACATAATACATCTTGATTCTTTTTTCCCCAATCCCCTCCCCTCCCTTCAACCCCATTTCTCTCCCTTATTTACAAAAGCTTTGTTTCCATTTTTTTCCTTCTGTTCTCTTTTTTCCCCTTCCTTTCTTTCCCCCTCTCTCCTCCCTGGTCCCCTTCTTATTTGAACATTTTTTTCCCCATTTCCCAATATCTATTATAGATTTTGGTCCTTATTTACACTTTTGGTTTCTCACACCAGAGAAACAATGTGATATTTAAACTTGTGTGTCTGATTTATTCACTTAAGAGTATGGATTCAAGGTACATCCATTTACCTAGAAATGTCACTAGTTTGCCCTTCTTTATGGCAGAGTAGTACTCCATTGTATCAAAAAAACCCACATCTTCTTTATCTGTTCATTGGTTGATGGGAATTTGGGCTGTTGCCAAGATTTAGCTAGTACAAATTGTGCCACTATAAACATGGGTGTGCCTGCATCACTGTGGTATGATGTTTTTAATTCCTTTGGGAAGATACCTAGAAGGGTAATAGCTGGGTCAAATGGAACCTCTAGTTGTAGCTTTTTGAGGAATCTTCACACTGATTTCCACAGAGATTGTAACAGTCTACACTCTCACCAACAGTGGAGAAGTGTTCCTTTTTCCTCACAGCCCCTCCAGCATTTATTATTGATTGATTTCTTGATAACAGCCGTTCTTTCTGGAACGAGATGGAATTGCAATATTGTTTTAATTTGCATCTCTCGAACAACCAGTGATGTCGAACATTTTGTCATATATTTATTTGCTGTTTGTGCTTCTTCATCTGAGATGTGCATTTCAGATACCCATTTTTGGATTGAGTCTTTAAATTTGAGGGGTCTGATTTTTTTTGAGTTCTTTACGTATTCTAGATATTACTCCTTTGTCTGAGGGACAACTGGCTAAAATTTTTTCCCACACTGGGTTGTCTCTTCACTTTTGTTTGTAGTTTCTTTTGCTGTGCAAAGGCTTTTTAATAAGATGAGATCCCAGTTGTTGATGCTTTGTAATATTTCCTGTGCAGTCAGTGTTTTGTTCATAAAGTCTTTGCCTACACCTGTGTCTTCAACAGTTCTACCTATCCTATCTTTCAGCAGATTTAGTTTCTGTTTTATTTAATTTTTTGTTTTATGGAAAAAACAAAATTTCAAAACAAAATAATAAGAGAATAACAATAGTTAATACACTAAGTATTGTTATCTTTAGTTACTCAGAGTATAAGATATGGTCATAAAAATTCTCCAAACGATATTAGCATAAACCTTTCTTTTCAGTAAACTAAGAGAAACTATTAGTATAACTATCTTGTGTTTTTTTTTTTTTTCCTTTTCCCTTTCTTCCTTTCCCCTTTCCCCCACCCTAGTTCCTCTTTCCTTTTGAACAGTTTCTTCCCATTTCACACTATTGTACTTTTTTTTTTTTTTTGTGGGTACCGGGGGGACGACCTCAGGACCTCGCGCACCAACAGGCACCCATGCCGCTGAGCGATATCACCGGCCCCTTTTTCGTATGTGGGTTCCGGGAGTCGAACTCGGGCCTTCGCGCTTGCAAGGCAGGCGCTTAAGCCGCTGAGCCGTCTCAACGGCCCAACTATTGTACTTTTTGGACCTTATTTACTCTCTGAGTTTCTCACACCAAGGAGACAATAATGATGTTTACACATGTGAGTCTGATTTATTTCGCTTATGACTGTGGTCTCAAGTTGCATCTATTTACCTATAAAAGTTTCAAGTTTGTCCTTCTTATGGCTGAGTAGTATTCCATCATATAAAAAGACCACATATTTTTTATCCATGTCTTGGTCAATAGGCATCTGGGTTGTTCCAAGATTTAGCTATTACAAATTGTGCTGCTATAACCATGGGTGCACATATATTGCTATGGTATGATTTTTTTTTTTTGTGGGTACTGGGAGCCGAACTCAGCACCTCGCACTTGCCAGCAGGCGCTTCTGCCGCTGAGCGATATCACTGGCCCTTTTTTTCCTTTATGTGGGTACCGGGAGTCGAACTCAGGACCTCAGGCTTGCCAGGCAGGCGCTTATGCCGCTGAGCTATCTCACCAGCCCCGGTATGATGTTTTTAATTCTTCTGGGAATATACCTAGAAGAGGAATAGCTGGGTTGAATGGGACCTCTAATCCTAGTTTTTTTGAGGAGTCTCCATACTGATTTTCACAGTGGTTGCACCAGTCTACACTCCCACCAACAGTGGAAAAGGGTTCCTTTTCCTCACAGTCCCTCCAGGATTTGTCATTGGCAAATCAAAGAGGATATCAGAAAATGGCAAGATATCCTCTGCTCATGAATAGGAAGAACAAACATAGTGAAAATGGCCATACTCTCAAAATTATTACCCAGATTTAATGTAATCCCAATCAAAATACCATTAGCATACCTCACAGAAATATAGAAAACATTCCTGAAATTCATTTGGAAACAGAAGAGACCTAGAATAGCAAAAGCAATTCTGGGCAACAAAGGCAAGTCACAATCCCTGACCTGAAATTATACTACAAAGCTACTCTGATAAAATCAGCATGGTACTGACAAAAAAGCAGAGCTGAGGATCAGTGGAACAGATTAGAGGATGCAGACACAACTCCAAACACATTCAGCCACCTTATCTTTGACAAAGGTGCCAAACATGTCTACTGGAAGAAAGATAGCCTCTTTAATAAATGGTTCTGGAAAAACTGGCTTTCCACATGCCAAAGACTAAAACTAGACCCATGTTTATCACCATGCACTAAAGTCAAAATGGATGAAAGATCTAAATATTAAAACAGGAACACTAAATCTACTTGAGAAAATATGTAGCAATCTTGTAGACAGAGGTGTAGGCAGAGACTTCATGAACAAAACCTGGTTCACACGGGAAATACTACAAAGAATCAACAACTGGGATCTCATCTTATTAAAAAGCCTTTGCACATCAAAAGAAATCACCAACAGAGTGAAAAGACAACCCACGGTGTGGGAAAAATTTTAGCCAGTTGTCCCTCAGACAAAGGACTTATATCTAGGACATATAAAGTGTTTCTCTTTTAATATTTAGATCTTTGATCCATTTTGATTAGTGCATGGTGAGAGAGATGGATCTAGTTTCATCTTCGGCATGTAGAAAGCCAGTTTTTCCATCACCATTTATTAAAGAGGCTATCTTTTTTCCAGTGAAGGTGCTTAGCCCCTTGTTAAAGATAAGGTGGTTGAGGGTGTTCAGAGTCATTTCTGCATCTTCTGATCCGTTCCATTGATCCTTGGGTCTGTTTTTGCCAGTACTATGCTGATTTTATCACAATATATTGTAGTACAATTTCAAGTCAGGGATTGTGATGCCCCCTGCCTTGCCTTTGTTGCCCAGATTTTTGCTATTGTGGGTCTTTTCTGGTTCCAAATGAATTTTAGGATTGTTTTCTCTAATTCTGTGAGATATGCTAATGGTATTTTGATCGGGATTGCATTAAATCTATGTAACAATTTTGGAAGTATTGCCATTTTCACTATATTGGTTCTTCCTACTCAAGAATAAGGGATATCTTTCCATTTTCTGATACCCTGTTTGATCTCCCTTTTCAAAGTACTATAGTTTTCGATTAAAGGACTTTTACTTCCTCCCTTAGATTGATTCCCAGGTCTTTAATTTTTTGGATGCTATTGTGAAAGGTGTTGTATTCCTAATTTTTCTCTCAGCGAGTTTGTTATTTGGGTACAGGAATGCTATTGATTTTTTGAGCGTTGACTTTGTATCCAGCTATGCTGCTGAATTTGGTTATTAAATCTAGAAGTCTCTTGATGGAGTTTTTGGGGTCTTCTATGTAGAGTATAATGTCATCCACAAATAATGACAATTTAACTTCTTCCTTTCCTGTCCTTTTCTATTTATTTCTTTCTCTTGTCCAATTGCTCTGGCTAATGTTTCCAGGATTATATTGACTAAGAGTGGTGATAGTGGACATCCTTTCCTTGTTCCTGATTTTATAGTGAAAGCTTTCAGTTTTTGTCCATTTAGCATGATTTTGGCTGTTGGTTTGTCATAGATGGCTTTTATCATACTGAGATAAAGACCATCTAATCCAATTTTCTGTAGGGTTTTTATCACAAATGGGTGTTGGACTTTGTCAAATGCTTTTTCTACATCTATTGAGATGATCATATGGTTTTTTCCTTGGCTCTGTTAATATGCTGTATTACATTTATTTATTTATGTATGTTGAACCAACCCTACATCCCTGGGATGAATCCTACTTGATCATGGTGTATAATCTTCTTGATGCTTTGCTGCATTCTGTTTGCCAGTATCTTATTGAGGATTTTTGTGCCTATGTTCATTACGATGATTAGCCTGTAGCTCTCTTTTTTGGTTGGATTCTTCTCTGATGTGGTATCAGGGTAATGCTTCCATCCAGGAATGAGTTTGGAAGGATTGCTTCCCTTTCAGTTTCATTAAGGAGTTTGAGGAGTGTGGCATTAGATTTTTAAATTTCTTGTTTAATTCAGCAGTGAATACATCAGGACCTGGGCTTTTGTTGGTAGGTTTTTAATTACATCTTTAATTTCATTGACTGATACTGGTTTATTTAGAATGTTTATATTTTCTTGATTCAGCTTTGCTAATTCATATCTATGTAGAAATCCAGTGATTTCTTCTGTGTTTTCCAACTCATTAGAATACAGGTTCTCAAAGTAGTAGAATATAGGATCTTTTGGATTTCTGCAGGATGTGTTGTGATTTCGCCCTGCATATTTCTAATTGCATGGATTTGAGTCTTTTCTTTCCTTTTTTTTTTTTTTTTGTGGGTACCGGGGGGTCGACCTCAGGACCTCGTGCGCCAACAGGCACCCGTGCCACTGAGCGATATCACCGGCCCCTTTTTCGTATGTGGGATCCGGGAGTCGAACTCGGGCCCTCGCACTTGCAAGGCAGGCGCTTACGCCGCTGAGCCATCTCACCGGCCCTTTTCTTTCCTTTTTTTGATAAGGCTGGGTATGGGTTTATCAACTTTATTTAATCTTTCAAAAAACCAACTATTCAATTCATTGATTCATTGATTCTTTGTATTGTTTTCTTAGTCTCAGTTGCATTAACTTCTGCTCTGATTTTTATAACTTCCTCCCTTGTGTGAGCTTTAAGCTTGACTTGCTCTTTTTCTAGAAACTTGAGGTTCAACATTAAGTTGTTTATTCGAGCTTGTTCTGTTTTTCTGATGTGGGAATTCACTACTATAAATTTCCCTTGTAGGACTGCTTTAATTATGTCATATAAATTCTCTTATATTGTATTGGCATTAGTATTTAATTGTATTATCTGATTTCTTCTTTAATTTCATCTGTGACCCATTGGTTGTTCAGGAAGGTGTTATTTAATTTCCATGTGTTTATGTATTTTTTTTTCCCATTGATTTCCAATTTAATTGCACTATGGTCTGATAATATGTGTGGGATAATTTCAATTCCTTTGCATTTACTTAAGCATGTTCTATGAGGCAATATGTAGTCTATTTTGGAGAACATTCCATGTGCAGCTGAGAAGAATGTGTGTTCTGATGTTGTGGGGTGGAACACTCTGGAGACATCTACTAAGTCCATTTGTTCAAAAATTTGGTTCAGTTCTGACATTTCTTTGTTGTTTTTTGTCTAGTTGATCTGTCTGTCATGACAGTGTGGTATTGAGGTCCCCTATTACAACTGTATTAGTGCTTATTTGAGTTTTTATGTCCAATAACATTTGTTTTATATAATTGGGTGTACTGGTATTTGGTGCACATAAATTTATGGTTGTTATATCTTCCTCTTTGTTCCCTTAACAAGTATGTAGTGACCTTCTCAGTCTCTCTTGATCAATCTTGGCTTGAAATCTACTTTATCTGCAAATAGAATAGCTACCCCTGCTTTTTTCCAGTTCCTGTCACATGGAGTATTGTTTTCCATCCTTTACTTTCAGTCTGTGAATTTCTTTTTGAGTTAAATGTGTTTCTTGTATGCAACATATTGTTGAATCTTGTTTCTTGATCCCTTCTGTGAATTTGTTTCTTTTGATTGGTGAACTGAGACCATTAACATTGATGGTTATAACTGATATGTATTGACTTTTCCATGTCATATAATTTTCCCGTTGTTAGTTCTCTTTCTTTCCCCTCTGTTTAATTGCTTGCCTTTCCTGGTGGATTCATTCTGTTGGGGTTCATGGAATTGTAGTCTTTGTTATCTCTTTGTAGAATAACCTTCAGAACATTTTGAAGTGCTGGTTTGGTGGTCATGAATTTCTTCAGGTGTTCTTTGTCATGGAAGTATCTTATTTCTCCGTCAATTTTGAGAGCTAGTTTTGCAGGGCACATCAATCTGGGTTGGAGGTTGTTTTCTTTTAGGGCTTGAAATACTTCATTCCAGGCTCTCTTTGACTTAAGTAAGGGTTTGTGTTGAGAAGTCTGCTATGATCTGATGGGCTTCCCTTTATAGGTGATTTGTTTCTTTTCCCTAACAGCTTTTAATATTCTGTTCTTGTGTTGAATTTCTGGAATCTTGACTATTATATGCCTGGGTATAGTGTTTTTCTTATCATGGCTAATTGGAGTTCTGTATGCCTCACTTATCTGTATGTCAGAATTTTTTTTCCATGCTTGGGAAGTTTTCTGCCATTACTTCTGTGAACAGCCTTTTTTTGTTGTTTGCGCTATCTTCTGCTTTTTCATTGACTCCTATCAATCTTATGTTATTCTTCTTTGCATCATCTAGCAGCTGTCAGATTGACTTTTTGTGTTTTTTTTTACTTTGTTTTGTTTTTTGCTGCTTTTAAGAAATCTTTCTTTTCATGATCGCTAACCACAGACCTTTCTTGTAGGTATGATATTCTGTGCTCGTGTTGGTTGATTCTGCTGTGCATGCTTCCCATAACTTTTTATCTTCTGGATATGTTTGAATCTGTTTCATGGATTCCATTTCTTTCCTATGTTGGACCTTCATGGTTTCTATCATTTTCCTAAGCTCCACTATTTTTATTTAATCTGTACCTTCTTTAGATTCACTATATGTCCTTGATTTTTGTCATCATCTCTTTAGTTATCTGAGAAATTATTTCTAATTAGATTTTTTCTAGAGCCTTATTTGTCTGCCTTATTACTTCCACTGTTAACATTTCAGAGAGTTAGGGTGGGTGGCTTTTGAGTTGTTCCACCTCACTGCTCCTGGGTTTGCCTTGGGCAAGCTGGAAGTCTGGGGTTGCATCTTACTTCCACTTCTTTTTTAGAGCTGTATTCTAGGTGTAGCTGGTTTTGGGGTTTTGAGTCTGTTGCAGATCCTACTATTTCAATTTATTGGGGATGAGAAGGTGCTGCCTGTTTGACGTATCCCTTGGTTTTTTGGTACTGGCCTATAGTATTATTTATGACCCTCAGGCATTCTCGATCTTGGCATAAAAGAAAGAACTGGTTAGAACATCTATGTTATCTTGGCTGAAGTAGTCCAATCGGTAATAACAATAGCATCAAACACAGCCTAGATAATGACAAACTGTGGTAACTATCAATTTGCCACCTTTAACTGTATGAACAAGATTTGTTGATATATAACAAAATCTAAAACAAAACAGTAAATTGTATACAGTAAATATCCCCTTAATATAGTGATTTTACCCTCAGGAGAAAATTTAACAGGGGTAAGAGGAAAAAATAGAGAAATAGAAGAAGAAAAAGAGATTAGAAGGAAGACTGAAGGACAAAGGAAGATTACACAAGCTTTAGAAAACTGGTAAAGACAAGGAAGGGAAGAAGAAAAAAACAGAAGAACAGAGCTAAACAATAAGAAAAACTAGAAACAATGTTCATATTCATAAGAAGAACAATCAAGAAAAAAAAAAAAAGCAAACAAGGGAAGAAAGAAAACAAAGGCCACTTCAGGCCATGTCCCTGTTACTGGTAGACAAAGGGAGCAGACAGAGCCCAGATCCATAATGGCTGATGCCAGCAAGCCTTCAGTAGAACTATGGTTGGGTGGTGGATAATCCCAGCAAGCCTATGCTTTCAACTCTGCTGAAGTTCAAGCTCATCCTGGTTTCTGGTTTTGAGGCTGGGACCTGAGTTGTTCAGCCCACAACACTCCAGGTGCCTCTTGCCAGCTTGAACTCAGCTGCCTGAGTGTTTCCCATAGCTGTGCCTCACCCTGACACAGGGAACATGGAGATGGAGCCAACCCACTATAACACTAAGATAAACAGGCTGGGGTTGATTGGAACTTGTGATCTTCTTAAGTCTCTTTTAAGACAAAGTCTTGCTAAGTTGCCCTGGCTGGCCTCAAAGCTGTGACCCTTTTGCCTCAGCCACCGAGAAGCTGAGATAATAGGTGTGCACCACTGTGGCTGAAATTGAGTTTTGTGCATGGTATTTGGGTGTAAGGCTAATCATTGAATTTGTTTCATGTTGTTATCCAGTTGACCCTTTATCATTTTTTTAAAAGAATTGGATCCTATAGCATTTTCATATAAAGTAACTGTAAAACATAAGACTGTGAGATAGAAATGATGTGAGCATCTAATGTATAAATAAAGTGTTTTCTGTTGTCTTGTTAACTGTGTGCTTATATTTCATGGTTCCTACCATCCCTCATAAGCAAATTAGATTATTTTAATTTGGGGGAATTTTTTTCAGCCCTGGGGATTGAACCCAGGGCCTTTGCACTGGGTATATTTGCAGCTCTTTTTATATTTTATTTTGAGACAGGGTCTTTTAAATTGACCAGGCTGACCTTGAATTTGTAATTCTCCTGTCTCAGCTTTACAGAGTGCTGGAATTACAGATATGTGCCACTGTGTCTGGCTAGTTTTGGAGATTTTTAATACCAACCTAATTATTAGTGTTTCAAAGGTATTTTGAAAAATAAAACAGTTCTAGATGGGTGCAGTGGTGCATGCCTGTATTTCCAGCTACTCAGGCAACTTGGGAGACTGAGAGAAGAGGATTTCAGGTTTGAGGTCAGCCTAGGCAGCTTAGTGAGACACTTTCACAAAAGAAAAAATAAAAAGGGCTAGGGTTGTAGCTCAGTGGTAGAGCACTCCTCTAGTCCCCAGTACCACCAAAAAAATGAATAAATAAATAAATATAGCAATTCTAGAGTGTTTAAAACACAAAAGCAATATATTTTGAAAAGGAAAAACTAAACTACAAGCCCTTGAGGACAAGAATCATGGCTGTTTTGTTCACTGCTGTATATTCATGGCCTACCATTATGCTTGCCACATAGTAAATAATTCATAAACATTAAATTAATGACTACAAACCTTTTAGCTGGGAGTGTAGCTCAGTGGTAGAGTGAGTATGTGCTTAGCATGTACAGGGCTCTGGGTTCCATCTCCAGCACCAAGAAACAAAACAAAACAAATTTTTGTTTTGCTGTACAGTATCATCTTCCTAGGAGTTAAAGTATCACACGTAAGTTCATGTTCCCTATAAACAAATGTTCTTTAAAATCACTATTTTATTTTTGATGAGAATATTTCTGAATCTTTGACCACTTTATCTGCCTTCTCAAATAAAAGTGCAATGAATAAAAATCTTTCTTGATTAGCTTTAGGGATACTAAAGCAGTAATGTAAGTTATATTTTAAAAGGTTATCTTTCCACAGCCAACTGCTTATTCTTTTATGGATAAAAGAATATTTTGGACAGGTAAATTATAAGAATTTACACAAAGGCAATACATATTTTAATTAAGTGATCAGCAGTGACTAAATACTGTACAAAGCAAAAGTAAAGCAGCATTTCCTAAACTGTTATTTGGAACAATGAGTCCTGAAGAAAGTAAACTATGGTCAAATAAGTGTAGAAAATTCTGCATATTGTGTCCCTCTCCTAAATTCACAATTTTATTGACACACTAAAGGTTTTGAAAAGCCCTATGGTAAAGTGAATTTCATTTCCCCCCAAAAAAAAAAACTCATTTGGATGCTGAGTACTTTGCAAAAACAAAACTTTCTTGCTGTCCTGCAAAGCAATGTTCTGTGGCACACAGTTTGAAAACAGATTTATCTGGACCACTATTAAATTAATCTAGGGTTCCCTAGAACTATCTGATTAAAACAGAGGATTATAATAGCAAACAGATAAGCTTTTAAGTAGAGAGATGAAATTGAAATATAAAAAGGCAAATAATACAAAAACTATGAAAAGTAACAGTTTTCAAAAACAATTTGTTGAACTTCCTTTTCAAAGCATCAGATGACTTTGTGAAGGATGATAATTACTAGTGGATTAATGCTGCTTAAGTGCAATGAACCAGTCAGTCATAAAGAATAACTTGTTTTTGAGAAGCATGAAGCGGTAATATAGGATTGCTTGTGAAGAATGAAAAGATTTAAGTGGGAAATTAAAATACCATCTCATATACAGTTCAAATCCAAACAGTTGTCAGATTCCTTAGTGAATCATCAAGCTATTGTTATTGAACCACATTATGCATACTTGGAGAGAAATAAAAAAGATATTCATTACTGAGATTTTTTTAAACTTGTTATACTTCATATATCTTTAAATGAGATGGAAAAAATTGAAGAATAGATTTTTATTTTATTTGTACATGTTTGCAGTTCGTGTAGCTTGTCATCTTGGGAAATGGTTACATGTACATATTATAGCATGTTTCTTTTTTTTTTTTTAATCTCCTTCCTCTTACCTCCTCCTCCTCTCCCTCCTACAATTCTTCTATCCCATTTTTCATTCCTGTTGTTATTATTTGTCTTAGGTCATGTTATGGCCTATAATTTTTACATTAATTGGGGTTATTCCATACATGGCATATCTTTATTCTTCTTATTTCCCCTTCCCTTCCTCCTCACCCCTCACCCTTGTTCCCTTGAACTGTTTACCTATTGCAAGAGATCTATCCCTTTGTACCTTTCTGTCCATCCTTTACCATTTTCTTTGTTTGTACTTTGCCTCACTCAAATGAGAGATTTCATATGGTATTTAAGCTTGTGTGTCTGGTTTATTTCACTCAACATTATATTTTTTAGGTGCATCCATTTTCCTACAAATGTCTCAGATTTGTCATTCTTTTTTTTTTTGGTGGGTACCAGGGGTTGACCTCAGGACCTCGTGCGCCAGCAGGCGCCCATGCCACTGAGCGATATCACTGGCCCTTTTTTCATATGTGGGTTCTGGGAGTTGAACTCAGGACCTCACGCTTGCCAGGCAGGCGCTTACACCGCTGAGCCATCTCACCGGCCCTTGTCATTCTTTATAACCAAATAGTATTCCTTTATATATAGATACCACATTTTCTTTATCCAGTTTTGTGTTGATGGGTATACAGGGTGCTTCCAGGATTTAGCTGTTAAGAAATGTCCTGCTATAAATATTGGTATGCATGTATCACTGTAGTATGATGAAACTTAAGCTCTTTGGGGAAGATACCTAGCAGAGGAATTGCTGGGTCATATGGAATTTCTAATTTCAGTTCTTTGAGAAATCTCCATACTGATTTCCATAATGGCTGTACTAGTTTGCATTCCCACCAACAATGTGGGAGAGTTCCTTTTTCACCACAGCCACGCCAGCATTTGTTATTGCTTGGTTTCTTAATGATTGCCATTCGAAGGGTAGGTGTTTTGATGAAATGATTAAGGTAAATTCAGTAGTATTCTGCTTATTAAAAAATCTTACAGCATTAAAAAGGAAATACAGTTTGAAGGATCTTCTTTTCAGGATAATTGCACCTTTTCTGAAGAGAGAGTATCTAATTCTTGCCAAAACAAGATCCTTAAAGCCAGAACTTCCAGAAAGAAAATAATAAGTATTACTATTTAGTAGCACTAAAAATATAATGAAAAAGTTTAAAACCCTTTAGAACTCACAGAAATTTCTTTACCCAGTTGGCTTTCTTTATATGTTAACTTAGATATCAACATCTACAGATGCAAGAAGAGAAAGATAGAGGAACAAAAGCTACTTTGTTCTTACCTGATACCAAGTCCTCCCTGCAAGCTAAGAGAGGAGTTTTATACTTAAATATGTTATTTTTCCTGTCACTTCTTCTTTGATTTGACATAGTTTTTTAAAGAATACTTTTTAAAAAGTCATTTTGTGGTTTTCACATGTATCTTTTTATTTTGTAACATTTTTTTTTTTTCTTTTTTGGTACCAGGAATTGAACTCACGGCCTTGGGCTTGCCAGGCAGGCACTGCACTGCTGAGCTACATCCCTGGCCCTCTTTTTCTTTTTAAATGAAACCCAGGAAAGATCTTCTGTCTTCAGGAGAGTTCATGGACTATTCTAAATGTGAAGGTAGTCCTTGTAGTTCTGTTCTTTTTGGTACTAGGGCTTGAACCCCAGGCCTCTCTACCACTGAGCTATACCCTCATTCTCCTTGTTTTTGTTTTTTTTAACTTTGTCAACTTCCACAACTTGACATGTTTTTATTCATGTCTTGTATGATCTAATTTAATTGGTAAGAGTACAGTGTATCATTTTTTAAAATAGACAAGCCATAAAACTACTACTCATGTTATAGATTTGTTTTATTACATGTATCATCAACATTTATGCCATTTCTTTTATGATAAATTATAAGCCTGTGCTTCTTAATGCATTATGAGGACCAAGCAAACATTAGCCATGGATATTACTCATTTGAGTGCTCCTATATACCACCACTTTATAGAGAAATCTGTTAGGAATAATTTGCAGACTTCTATTGATTTTTTTTCCTTTGGTCTTCATATCCTTGGATAGGATTTGGTTATAAAGATCACATTACAAAAAAAGGCCTACATCCTCTTAGATCATGGGTTTTAACCTGGGAAGCATGAGTTGATTTTAGGAGGTTCATGTAGAATTTTTATATTTTTCTGAGAAGATCCAAGGTTTTCTTCTCAAAGGCAGCAAGTATAATGACCCCAAAAGTGCTAACTAGCCACCATTACTGCAGAGAAGCTAGAAAGGTGTTCAGATTAAGCAAAATCACCAAGAGCTGCTCCATTTTCAGGTGTTTTCTTCACATATTTGATGAATGTTTGAGCACTTGCTCTGGACACTGTTTTAAAGTGCTGAGAGTTCTGTAGTAAAATAGGCAAGGTCCCTGGTCTTATAATCTTAGATATGTCTGTTGATCGAGTCAGCAGGCACCGTCTCTCTCAGCTTACCCCATACCTCATCGGGGCAGTAGCAAGGCTGGTGTGCCAGGTTTATATCATGGTAAAGTATTAGGAGCTGACATTTCCTTCTAGCAACATTGCTTGAAACAGAAGGTACCCCAGGCACACACCTCCTTGTTCTTATCTCCCTCACCTACTTTCCTCTGCCTTTTTTTTTTTTTTTTTTTGTGGGTACCGGGGGGACGACCTCAGGACCTTGCGCACCAACAGGCACCCGTGCCGCTGAGCGATATCACCGGCCCCTTTTTTGTATGTGGGTTCCGGGAGTTGAACTCGGGCCCTCGCGCTTGCAAGGCAGGCGCTTACGCCACTGAGCCATCTCACCGGCCCTCCTCTGCCTTTTTATACATAATCTGATCATTCCTTTCTACTGTACTCCCCCCCGGTAATTATAAATTTTAGAGAAAAAGTTTGATGTACATAATAATGAAAAATAGGATGCAAATTGTATGTGACTTAAAATGAACAACTTTGGATTCTATTTCTAGGGATAAGAACAAGCTTTGCAAGTTATGAAGGAATCGTTTGGCCAAAATTTTTGCCATGGAGACTGGGTGTCTGCCAAGACTTTACTTTGAAATTCTGTCTTCTGTTTCTAGTCTTAAGGCATCATAACATACAGTTCTTTTGCCACTAGACTATTTATTCTACGATAAAGAAAAAGTCACTTTTATATAACAATTATTTCCACTATAATTAAACAAATCTTCTTTTGTTTGCATTATATTGTTACCATGTTGTATACACACCTTGCTTGCTTAAACTTGCCCGTGTGACTACTTCACAGGAACTTTCTTTAGAAGTTTTAAAGTCTTTGACTTCTCAAAGTATTAATGGGATTTGCCAAAGTTGTAGTATCCGAATGCTTGACTAGATAGCAGGACAACAAGCTTGTTCACACAGCTCCTCCAGCAAACATTTTATCTTCAGACAATTCTAAATTCATTTAAGGTGCCAGAGAATTAAAGGAAGGTATATTTGGTTTTATTCCTGAATATAACAAGACCAGACATCTCAAAAAGTTTACCTTAAGGTCCAGATAATAGGAAAGTATGCTGCCCTTTGGGAAAGATTGGATTATAAGGATTAGCCGGAACCTAAATGGCTTTTGTCTTTTTCTTCTTCATGTTCCAGTGTCATAATTCTGGCAATTTACAGTTTGTGTACTTACATATATAGATGATCTGTGCTCATATCTGCACTTATTAATATAAAACTTGAACTTAGGTTTTGATATTATTTTAAGAATAAAGTCAGAGCTGTTTTGTAGTTTGGAAAATTACCTTCTAAAATGATATTTCGAAAACAAAAACAAAAAGCCCAAATAAATAAACACCGTAACTATAAAGATAATACATGCTGATTGCTTTGTTTTGAGTTTCACCCTCCATTCCTTCCTTCCTCTTTCTCTGTCTCCCTTCCCCCAAACCCATATTTTTTTCCCATATTAGCGATAGAACCCAGGCCTTTGCACAAGCTAGGTAAGCACTCTACCACTGAGCCGTTCACCTAGCCTAGTCTCTCATTTTTAAGTAAGTAACACACTCAGAAGGTACAGAGTACATAGAGATCCCATGTACATTTTATTCAGTATCTCCCAGTGATAATTTTCTACAAAAGTATAGTACAGTTATCAAAACCAGGACATTGATGTTACATGTTCATTATTTAAAACAATGATAATTTTCTACAAAACTATAGTACAGTTGTCAAAACCAGGACACTGACATTACATGCTTACTGTTTAAAACAAACAGAAATCACTCATAAAGAGAAAGTTCCCGGTTTTTTCAGCTTCTCAATATCTCGGAGTAATTGGTGTGTTTGTGTCCATTCCTTTAATAATGTACATTCACATAAATATATGCACACACTTATGAACGTACCTGTAGTTATTTTGCAGGGAGGGAATGGGATCACTTATGATTTAAATTTTTTATAAAAGCAGAATTGTTATACATACAAATAAAAGGAAAACTTGTGTAAAGTAGGTGATTCTAGTCTAATTATTGAAGCACTTAGAATATTAGACTCAAGTCCTACTGATAAATTTGAACAAAACACATAATCTCACTGAAACTCAGTTTTTCCTATAAAGTACAGAAAAGCATGTACTCTCCTTGAATCAGATGTTCAAGTGAAACTAATGGTCTAAAAAGGAGATAAAGAAAAGGTAACAGTAGGAGATGAAGTGAACTTCATATATAGAGTGTCTTAATGGGATACACCATAGGTGATCTACCCATATGTGAAAGGGACCCAGACTCAAACTATATGCAAAGCTTTTTCAGTGGTTTTTTGTATGCACTAATCTCTCTGGTTTTTCTTTGTAGCTATGTCTTGTTCCAGAAAAGACATAGTCCTTAATCTTTTTCTTCTCAAGGTGTTCTGTGGAGTATAATTAGTTTAGTTCAACAAGCTTTTATTGAGTACTCCAAAGGGAGAGCTATTGCTTCTGATCCAAATGCCCAAAACTAGGCATAGGTACATACTCAAAACTTTAGGAAGTTATCGGTAGCCCACAAAACCACCCATTTTCAAATCTGAATGGCTCAGAGAACAGGACATTGCTAACACTCTGCTAGCACTTTGAAGGAATGCATTTCTCCTTTGTGTGTGTGTGTGTGTGTGTACATGCGCGTGTGCGTAAAAACAAATTACAAAAGAAACTAGTTGTGTTTTGTAGGTCAATAGTGATCTATTAAGAGTCAAGCAAATATAATCATGATAAAATTTTTTACTTATATAATATCAGAAGACAAATTGCTGAAGGGATTTTTAAAATTAGAAAATCAATATTTCATAGTACTTTTGCTTATACTTTTTTTAAGGTATATATTACAATGTTTGGCACTAATGTTAAGTGACATTTTAATTCCTAGAGTATTTTACAATTTACAGTTCTCCCCTTTTCCTTGACCCTTTTTATGTTTTCTTAAGTATCAGAGCACCTGCCAGTTACATTTAGTTTGTGAATCTGTGATTTTCATGATTGTGAAATCTTATGACTTGAGAATTGGAAGGGACTTCAGGAAATCCAACCATTACCAATACTTCCGAACCTAGACAGTCTCGCCTGAAATAGGGTCCTTTCCACTGCTCCAAGTGTCCTCGGATGCCACACATTCAGATAGACACTTCCCTCCCTTCTGAAAACCTCATGGCAGCCTTTACCATTTCTCTCTGAAGCCCAGTCAGACATGACTATTTCTGGCAGTCCCTAACTATGCATCACTCATCATAGGAGATTAAAATATTTGATTACTCAGTAAAATCAAGTACTTTTTCTTTCCATATTTGTCCTTTTTTCTGTTTAGTTCCCTCATCATTTTGTTAGTCTGCATCTTTTCATTTCTTCCAGCCCTATTACACTGTGCCACCTGAAATCCCTCATTCCCATGTAAATGGCCATACAGCTTCAGTCTGGTAGATTTCCAGTAGATTGCTTTCTTTGAAGGATGTGCTAACTCTACAGCCCTCAGTAGTGGTAGTGCACATTCTTTCCCTGGCTACAATAGTGAAGGGAATGAGGTTCCTTCTGTTCTGCATTTCTGTTCATAGTATTCAGAGCCATGTGTTCGTCCGCTCTTGCAGGAAATCAGCAGTCCCTTGGAGTCTCTTGTCATATCATTCTTTCACTGTTGCCATCACTCTCTCACTGTTGATTTTGCAGTCATACGGATTACCTGTCATTCTCAGATGATTTTTTTTATTTGTTTGTTTTGTTTTTATTTTTTGAGACAGGGTCTCACTATATAGTTCAGCCTGGCCTTGAACTCATTATGTAGCCCAGGCTGGCCTTGAACTCATGGCAGTCCTCCTGCCTCAGCCTCCTAAGTGGTGATATTACAGGCTAAATCAAGCTTTTTTTTTTTTTTTTTTTTTTGAGACCAGGTTTCACCATGTAGTTCAGGCTGGCCTTAAACTCACTATGTAGCTCAGTGTGGTCTCAAACTCACAGCTATCTGCATGCCTCAACCTCCCAAGTGCTAGGATTACAAGCGTGCACCTCCACACCCGACAGGGAGCCATTTTTAATGAGGCTGTCCTCCTCCTTTGCCCTTGACCCCATCTTTCCTATGGGACTTTATTTCTGTATGTTCATCAGCCTTTCCTCTACTTAAGCCTTTTTCTAATTAATATAATCTAAAAAAATGATCAAATCTCTCCTATCCAAAAGAATGAGAACCTTGGGCCAGTGAGATGGCTCAGTGGCGTAAGTGCCTGCCTGGCAAGCGTGAGGGCCCAAGTTCGACTCCCGGAACCCACATACGAAAAAAGGGCCGGTGATATCACTCAGTGGCACAGGTCCCCGCTGGTACGCAAGGTCCTGAGGTTGACCCCCCGGTACCCACAAAAAAAAAAAAAAAAAGAATCTTTTAGTTTCATTCTCTTTCTAAACTCTCTTCTCTCCTTTGCATTGAAATTCCTTGAAAGAGTAGTTTAGAATTGATTATTCTTATTTCCTCATCTTTCATTCATTCTTCAGTATACTATTGTTTGCTTTGCTACATGCCATAACAGTGTTCATCAGAGCACTAGAGAAGGCTAGTAAATATTTTTAACCCTTATCTGACTGTCTCCGTCTGCCACATTGGATAATGTGGTTCACATTCCTCTTTAAAACTTTCTTCTTCAAAGACTGTCTTCTCTTAATGTACTCTTCCTCCTTTCTAGTCTCCTTCTCCTATCCCTAAATGTTGGTGTCTCTGAGGTTTCTGTCTATAGAAACATATTGTCTCTCCTCTTTACCTAGGTGAGTTGATTACTCTCATCATATCTCTGGTAAAAACTGGCATATGCTTCAGATACACATTCAGTTCCTTAGTAGGTATTTCCACTTAGATATATATCCCACATCCTGTGTGGCCAAAGCTGTGAACATGTCATCTTCTCTCATTCTCAGATCCTGTGTTCTTGCTATGTTCTGTTTTGGTTGGTAGAAACACTCAGCCATATCCTATGTCCAGTCACCATGAGAGATTTTTCCTTCCAATATTTCTCAAACCCATCCTCTTCTCTCCATCTTTTTTTTTTTTTTTTTTTTGATGTGGATACCGGGGGTCGAACTCAGGACCTCGTGCGCCAGCAGGCGCCTGTGTCACTGAGCGATATCACTGGCCCTTTTTTCCTTTTTATGTGGGTACCAGGAGTCAAACTCAGGACCTCGTGCTTTCCAGGCAGGCGCTTATGCCGCTGAGCCATCTCACGGGCCCTCTCCATCTTAACTACAAGCCTACCACCTATCCATCCTCTTCTATCCCTACTGCCTACTTGTCTGTCTGAGTGTATTATAAGGTTGTTACACCAGTTTCCTAATTATTTTTTCTGTCTTTAAGTTTTTTTTTCCCTGAAATCCTTTCTTTACAGAACTGTGGGAGAATCTGACCATGTCAGTCTCCTTGTTTAGAACCTTTCAGTGGCTACCCAAGTTTCCTACATAAGCCATGCATATTCTTTTGTGATCCAGCTCCTGACCCTCCTACAGCTTATCCTGAACTCTCTTACTCATATTTCAGTTTGGCAGCATTAAAGTGGGTAACACCTCATAAACACAACTGTTTCTCATTTTTTGTGCCTTTCCTCATGTTCCCTGCTTGAAACACCTCTACCCATTCTTTGTTTTGTTTTGTTTTGTGGGTACCGGGGGTCGACCTCAGGACCTCGCACGACAGCGGGTGCCCGTGCCGCTGAGCAATATCACTGGCCCTTTTTTTGTATGTGGGTTCCGGGAGTCGAACTCAGGCCCTCGCACTTGCTAGGCAGGCGCTTAAGCTGCTGAGCCATCTCACCGGCCCCCTCTACCCATTCTTCATTAACTCCTTTGTAAGATTTACATTTGGGTACAATTTAAGATGGTTTCTTGGGTCTTCCCACCTCCCGAACAATGTTACAATTAATAATAATAATAACAACCTATATATTGGTCTGTCCATGTAATTAGCATGTTAGTTGTAGTTATGGTTAAGTGAATATCTTTCCCTTTATACTTATGACCTTGAATTCAAAAATTGGGTCTTCAGCAGGGTGTCACATGTACTACTTGTCACATCTGATCACAATCCCTTCGTTTTACAAAAGAGGAAACTGAGACCCAGATTATAACTCCATTACATGATTAATTCAAAATGAAAGCTTGATTTCTTAAAAATTGGATTGGAAAGGAATGTATTTATTTGTAAACATACACTATTGAAGTCTGCTGTGGTGTGTCTCCAGAACTGTGAAAAATAAATTGCTGTTGTTTATAAATTAACCTGTGGATTTTGTTAAAGCAGCAGAGCTAGACTAAGACAATGTAGTAAGAAACATTAGCTCTTATGCATTTTCTTATTCAAGTGAAGTATAATCAGATAAGCAAATAATATCTATAAAACATTTAGTGAGACAATGAAGAACTTGATTTTCTCCAAGTGGAGCAAATTTCTAACATTCTGAAGCACCATAGTCAAAAACAAGATATTTTAAAATTATTCTCTTAAGAAATGCTGACTCATTTTAAGTTGTAGTATTTACTCTTTCTTTAGAATTACTGACTTCTCTCTTAATTCTACATATTCTTGCCAAGATTAAGTTCTACTTTTAATATTTTATGAATTTTTTTCTACCACTCTGTAAATGATTGAAGATAACTTCCCACTTTCTTGCTTGTTATCTCTCTCCTGTTGTTTTTTCTCCTCCTAATTATCATCACCAAAACTCTGTTTCTTCAACTGTGTTGAGGACACTGGGCCAGGTACTGTTTTTGTTACTGCACAGAAGAGACGCTATGGTTTGAGTTTTTCTGTTGGCCTAGTGCAAGATGTTTATGCAAAGTGTCAATGGAAACAATTATCCTAACAGGATGACACAGCCTATTTTGCTTAGAAATGTCCTCATTTCCTGTTTAGGTTATCCAAAGTTCAGGCAGGGATTTCTTTTTGCACTCCCATAGTGCAGATTCACATACAGGCATTGTAGGATTTAAGATCACAAGCCATTTAATTCCAGTGGCTGCAATTAGCTTCCCAAGAAAATAAGTCCTTCCCGTGCTATTTTTATTTAGTTTCTCTTTGGTACTCTACTGCTCTAACCTGTATCAAGTGTGTTGACCTATAGCTGCTTCTTAAATGAGGTGCTTCTGAAAGTTCATCTGTTGCTTATTGTGAAGTTCATGTGGATACCTGCATTAACCAGAATGTTGCAATGTTGTTACTGTTACCTTGTCACAGAATCTGTTATTAAGTAAGCATTCAGGCAAGCATCAAGCCCCAGAGTAAGCCTTGCCTACATGCTATGAACTCCTACATTAGTGAATCAACTTCAGTATAGCTTGGTAACTGCTCCCCCCATATTTAATTATGCCTTCAGGGTGTGGAAAGACCACATTTATCTGTTGAAATAGATGAAGCAGCAAGTGTTCTGACATGTTTATAGAGTAAATTATTATACCTGACAAAAGGTAATTACATACACAGTCAAGTTTGGAAGTAAATGGATAATTAGGGGTTAATAAATAAGTGCCTTTTACATTGAAGAAAAGTAAACTATATATTTTTAAATTGTTTAAGATTATGAAATCTATTATAAGATTTGAAAGAAAAAATAACTGGGGATGCAAACTCCTTTAATACAAGTATTCATGAAAATACTATAATATTCCAGCTCTTTGACAGAGACTATAAAGATCCTTGTTTTCCTCCTCCTCATCCTGCTAAGTATGGTAGTTCGGTGAACTTTACATTCCTTCTGTAATCCAGTGCAAAATGTTAAGGGTTTATACTTTATACCCTAGGAACACAAAACTGATACCTTATCTCTATAGAGCATACTAGATGAGATGCAAGTCTGAAATTCAGTTCAAAATGAGATCCTACACGTATAAAGCATAAGTGAGTCGCTAGTCTGAAAGTCAGTTCACCACTCTGCCAAAGATTTCTTGCAGGAGCTAGAACTAAAGTCCCTACTTTACCCCGTTGTGTGCAAAGGTATGGCCATAGAAATTTATCCCCCTTTTCTTCCCGAAGCAGTTGGAGTTTAATGGTTTTGGTTAGTTTCATTACTCTAAATGGCCTATGTTCTATTTTAAAGAATCCTGAGGGCTAATCAGACCCTCAGCTACTTGTTGGGGGAAACAACAGGGAATAAAGAAGAACAGAGACAATTTTCAAGGTACAGGAGGGCCTGGGAGGAGACCTACCTTTAGTGGACTGGCTTGACAACCTCCGAAGTTGACCCAGTTTTATTAGCCAGCAAGAAGTTCAAGGGGAAAGGGTAGCATGTGTTTCAGGGAACAGCAGCTATAGAGAAGAGGTAGACAAGGAGTAAGATAATGAGGAACCAGTATTTTTGTGTACCCAGATGCCTGTATTTTGACAACTGTCCTCAGCAGATGCTGTCTTGCTTCAGGAATGCTGGGTCATCAGCATTCCACCCATAACCAGGAGCCATGCTTCCCTGTTCCTGAGCCAAGATAACACTGACCTAGAGACTGTGAGACCCAAGTTGCATAGCCTGGTCCCCAACAAAAGAAGGGAATGACAGGATGCCTCTGGTGTCTGAAGTTTAGGGTTTTTTTTTTTTTTTTTTTCAAAGCCAGAGCCAGCATTTATGACTGGTGACAAATTATATTATTTGACTTATTAGAATTTTAGATTTAAACTTATGAACTGATTACATTGAAGATTAAATGAATCCACTTTTTAGATTCTCCAGATTGTAATTCCCCCTATTTTAAATCACAGCCATTATCTTGAGGAGGGGTGGAGAACTGTAACATCTGTACTATAAAGGAACACATAAACCCCAGCCTAGCCTAGCCTAGCCTAGCTTGTTTCATTCAAACACCTGCCATATGATGTAATATACGTATGTTAGAATATAATTATTTTTAATGTACAAAGAATTGAACCAGGGCTTTTGCATTAAGCCACACCCCAGCCCCATATACATGTAGTATTTTTTTTAAATTTTGGAATAGGGTCACTAAGTCACTAAGTTGCCAAGGCTGGGCTTGAACTTCTGCCTCAGGCTTCCAGGGTGCTGGGATTATAGGTGTAAGCCACCACGCCTGGCTTGGGATTGTTTTTCACTGACTAGCACATATTGCCTTCCTTTTTTTTCTTGAGTTCTTCCAAAGTTAATTCATACAAGCAGATCCTATTTCTTCATAGCTTCAATGAAGCAAAATGACTCATCAGAGAGAATTGAAAGTCTAATAAAACACTTCTCATCACAAGTTTCAGGAGTTTATTTCCATAATACTGGAAGTCTTTGAGCTTCATTGGTGAAGTCATTATATAACCGACTATTATGTAAGTGTAACAGATAATGTAATGAATTTGAACAGAAAGTTAAATGTATGATGAGGGAATGTTTATTTAACATGTTTGATGGCATTATCACTGGTTTACAAAAGGTGATATCAAGAGCAATGCCTAGGTTGTGAAATATTTTAGTACATTCTGTAGCACAAATTAAACCAATATACTAATCTGGCTTTCAGAGTAATATAAGATTATTAAAAATTCAGAGATGTCTTAATTGTTAATAATTTACATGTATAGTACTAGCCATATTGTTCATATGTAAGAAATGAGTTCACTGTAGACATAAAATTGTGTGTCAAAAGGTAGCATATGCAGTTCATCTCAGCATTTAGTTTATGCTTACTATATACCAGGTACTGGACCAAATGTGAAGATAGAGGTATTAAGCAAAATAAGACATCAGCTTTGAGGTACTTACAAAATAAGAGAGGAGAGGAGAAAAAGGCTCTTCAACTGTTGGGATATTGAAAAAAAACCAAGGGCTGAAATAACCATGAATCACCAAAACTAAGAAGAGGAATTGATACTTGATTATTAAATGAAAGGGGAAATATTAATTAAGTAATTTGCAGTGCTGGGGATTGAACCCAGAGCCTTTGCACTGAGCCACATCTTCAGCCCTTTTTTAATTTTATTTTGAGACAGGGCCTCACTTAGTTGCCAAGTTGCTTAGGCTGTCTTGAACTGCTGATCCTCCTGCCTCTGCTTCCCAGAAAAAAAGGAATTATTGTTTCTTTAATGGGGTGAGAAACTAACTCATGAAATACACTGATAAGAGTATACTGTGATAAAGACATGTGAAAGTTACTATGAGGACACAAAGGAGGAACAGCTAACATGAGTAAGATGGTTTTAGGAGGCTTTCTGAAAAGAAAGGAGGTTCCAGACTTAAATTTTATGAAATAAGTAAGGAGGAGGAGTAGGGAATTCCCCACAGAGGAGAAGAAAATGAGCTATGCCTAAAGGGTAATCATGGTTTGTATGAGAACTTAAAGAGTAGTTCTTTATTTGGAAGCTTGAATTATAAGACAGGAAAAGCCTAAAGGTTGGCCTGGATAAGGTGCAAAATACCTTTGTATGTCATGTTAAGGAAATTGAACTTTATTTTGTAGGGATTGAGAAGCCATCAAAGACTATTATTTATTTATTATTTGTTTTGTGCTCTTGGGGTTCAGCTATCAACGACTTTAAGGAAGTGAGCAGTGTGATCAAATTTGTGTTTGGCTAGATCTCTCTGGCTTAGTGTGAAAGTTGGTGAATCTCCAGGTAGCTGAAGAGAGAGGCAGAGGGGATAGGCAAGACCAAAAGCCCTAGAAGAAAGCGATATCTGAACCAGTAATAGGGATGGAAAGTAAGAAGAAAGTGAATTTAATAAATATTCATAAGGTTAAATTGGCACAATTGGACATACGTTAGGTGTAGGAGTTGTGAGAGAGATGAGTCAAAGCAGAATGAATCCAGACTTCTGATTTGAGTAAGTGCCACCCACTCATGTGTGACCTACCTTACAATATCAGGAAGCTGATTAGGTATTCTGACTAAAGAACAAGCTGTGTGTGTGTGTGTGTGTGTGTGATAAAAACTTCAATCACGTTCAACTATTTGAAGTGAATCTACTTGAGGAAATTATACAAAAATTTTTCGTATTGGATAATTAGAGGGGTATTTTTTCTTTTCAGAAATAGAAAATTTAAAAAACTTAAGTATTTAGCATTTTTCTGCAATCATAAAGAGCTTTCTAGAAACCTTACTGATGTATCTAATGTTATTTGGGTTTAAATATATAATATAAAAATTTTAAAACTCAATTGCCTAAAGAATTAAGACTCAACTATTAAATGTTTCTCATATTCTCGTATTACAAATGGAAAGTCAGAAGATCCTGTTAAAAAATTTGTGTAGTAAAATCTATTCCTACCCCAGAGAAATGAAAATATAGGTCCACAAAGAAACTTCTACATAAAGCATCATAGCAGCCTTACTCATAGTAGCCAGAAAATGAAAACAAACAAAAACCCAAACAAACAACAATCAACCAAGCGTCTATAAACTGATACTGGATAAACAGAATCTGGTATATGGAAGGTACTACTCAGCAACAAAAGAGGAATGAAATACTGGTACGTGCTACGATGTGAGCCTCAAAAACATGCTGAATGAAACAAAAGACCATATTATATGCTAGTGATACGGTGTGTTGGGGGGACTCTCAGTTGATTAAGATGGTTATAGAACTTTGTGAATATACTGAAAACCATTGATTTAGATCCTTTAAGTGGGTGAATTGTATGGTGTATCTCAAAACTGCTTTTACAAAACTAAAAAAGTGATGTAACTTTAATTAAAGTTATGAGGAAAAAAATAGAGAAAAAATGTGGGATAGCTACCAAAATAGAAAGGTGGTAGAAGTAAGGCAAACTCTCATATGTAATAGCTGTAAAATAATAAATTCAGTATTAGTAAAGTAGGAGTTAAACATAGTTATTCCTAAGAATGGCAAGAGTAGGGCAATGAGCTATATTGGCTTCATGTTATATCTCATTTGATTATTAATGTATTTTTATGATAAAATTAATTTTAGTAAATTAACCACATAAAGCTCATACATATATGTCTGTATGCCATTTTAGTTATGATAGTGACCAAAAAAGTTAAAGCAAATATAGGTGTATGTGTATACTCTGATTTTAGAAATTCCACTATTTGCCTCCTTTTTTTTCCAAATTCTAAACCCACCTTGTAGTTATTTAGAATTACCACATAGCTTAGCATCAAAAATAATTTAAGAACATTTTATTTCTGCTGTGTGCAGTTCACCTGAATGAAATGACTGGAGGTCTCTAATGCTTAAAATTTAACAGCCTCTCCATTACAAGGTGCTCAGGCATCACCCCTGATCTGCACAGAGGGAAGGTGGGAAGACTGGCTGAGAGCAGACTTGGCAAATGGGATATTTGAAGAGGGAAGGCATGGTGGTGAACGTGTATCAGAGAGCCAGAAGGCAGCATGAGGGCAGTTAATAGCTGGTGGCAAGAAAGAGAAGTGTTTGAAGGCACTGTGTTGTTTTTATAGTTTTTGACCAAGCTCCTTCTGGCTTCTACTTAAAATTCTCTTCTATGCTGCATATAGAATTTTTCCAAATGTGTTATTTTCATATAGCAGGGAAGGAAGGAAAAGTTAAGTGCTTTAAAAATCATACAGAGCTCATCATTTCACCATCTATTTGGGAAAAGGATTTATATTTTCTTCCAGTGTGGCTAATTTAGTAAGACGCATTTTTCTTGAATTCCCAGTGTCTATACTTGAAGGACAAGTATTTCTTCCTTAAAGCTGTACTGGATTTAGGAGTTTGTTGTCCAAATCTTTGAAGCACTGTAGGAACCCTTACTTCAGCTTTGTTTTTCAGAGGTAAAGGAAAAATGATCTCCTGGTTTACTTTTGGAATCTGCAAAGCAACCCTGAGATCCCAGGTGGATTTAGTATTTGGAAAGGGGAACTTGGGGGGGACTAAGGTTGACCCTGAGCCCCCAGGTCACTGTTCGCGTTTACAAAAGCAGACCTGGTATCCCCAGTTGCTTTTCTCTTGAGGTTGGCTTAACTTTATTTATTCTGTCTTGGGTCACTGCCTCTGAGGTGCTTCAAAAGCAAAATCCAAAAGACCCAAAACAATGAAAGCTAAACCAGATTCAAGGAAAAAATGACCTGGCACCATGGGCTCATTTTTACAAAGGAAAAGAGCCACTTGGAGAGTTTCATAGAATGGTTTTAAGTCTGCCTAGATTCATTGTGTCATTTTCACAAAGTGATCTCAACAGGTTGGAGACCCCAAATTTCTTGGGTGTAGATTGGGAGCAAGTCTGTAGGATGGGAAGCTAAATGGGTTGACACACATGAATTCCTCAGTGATTCAACTATTTCGAGCATATAAATGGAACTACCCATGCAACTATTTCTTTCCTTAAACTGATCTTTTTGTTTGCACACAGGAAACACTGAGGAAGTGAAACTTATAACTCACAAATACTGGCATAAATCCACCTTACGTTATCAGACTAGTTGTGCAGGGTACGTTTGAATCTCTGGTGAAAAAAGTTAGGATACTAATTTCAGATAACCTTATAAATCATGATGAGATAGAACTGAGGCACATTATTTTGCTATTCATTTTTATATGATCCATACTTTGCTTACTTCCCAAAAGGATTTAAGATGGAATTATTTTACTCGACTATTGGAATGGGCCCATTTATAGAATTTAATACCAATTTTCATTATCATGTGTGACTTTATCCTTTAATAAATAACTATAAAATTGCTTTTGGATAATTGGAGGAGATTTTTGTTCTGTTCATGTTTGCCCTACATCTTTGAACTTTAGGTATATGTGTTAACTCGTAAGTTCACCTGTTGAGACTATGTCTTACTATTTGTTTACAAGACTTAAAGAGATTTTGTGTGATTAGTAACTAATATATTATTTGTGCATTCCCATCTGAAGAAAGCAAAACTTGAAATAGAGAGGCAAGGTTTTCTATAATTGAGGTTTTAATATTAAAAACACATTGCTTCTTGTGGAAACTGACCAGTCGTGAGAGACAGTCCCCAAGGCAATGACAGTGGTACCGAATGAAGCTAAGCATCAGCGGCTGTACCTGGTGGTACTCCAAGTTTCTCTTCCCTTCCAGTCACACTGTTATGCTGGAGCAGTCATATTCTTTTTAGGCTATCCCAATCAAAGACTAGGCATTGTGCTTCTTGGTCAGAACAGGCATGAGTAGCAACCTGTGGAAATGGGTTCAGTCCTTAAAAATCTAGCCTGGTATGGCGTCAGGTGGGGCCAAGGAATAAAGTCATGTATTCTTTGTTTTGGGTACTGGGGATTGAACCTACGGCCTCATATGTGCTAGATAAGTGCTGTACCACTGAGCTACACCACCCCACCCCACCCTGCCCTTTAAATTTCCTTTAAAACTTGGAGATTGGGTCTTACTAAGTTGCCTAGGCTGGCCTTAAACTTGTGATCCTCCTGCCTTGGACTCCCAAGTAGCTGGGATTACAGTGTGTGCCACCTGAAGTCCTGCTTTAGTGTTACACAATTCAGTTCAACTGTGTTTTATTTTATTTTTTTTTATTTTTTATTTTTTTGGGGGGGTACCAGGGGTCGAACTCAGGACCTCGCGTGCCAGCAGGCACCCGTGCCACTGAGCGATATCACCGGCCCTTTTCTCGTATGTAGGTACCAGGAGTCGAACTCAGGACCTCGCGCTTGCCAAGCAGGCACTTATGCTGCTGAGCCATCTCACCGGCCCCTCAACTGTATATTAAAAATGAAAAATAAGGATGTTAAAATTGTTATTGTTGGGCCAGTGATATCGCTCAGCGGCATGGGCGCCTGCTGGCGCGTGAGGTCCTGAGGTCAACCCCCGGTACCCCTCCCAAAAAAATTGTTATTGTTATGGATGAAGAGCATTAATAAATCATTCAAAAATATTGGTGTTGTTTTCTCTAGGAAGATCGTTTACCTCAGTGTTTAGACCTAAGACTTTAATATTATCATGAAGGACTCTACCCTCTTTATCAATACCCCAGTGAAAGCCTAGAAGCCATGGAGGGAAGTTAGTGGACTGCAATCAGTTGTCAGTCTGCCTGCTAGCCAACACTGGCCTTTTTCAGAGAGCATATGCCAGAGTAGTCTCTGGTGTGCTCAGGTTTTGTGCTTGTTGAAGTTAAAAAAGCTCCTCAGTAAATTGTAGTGGTCTGGCACCATCAGTCAGCTATTTCTTGAATACCTACTGATTGGTTTAACTGTGCTCAACATACTTCAAGTTTGTCTACGAGATTTGTGAAGTTATTTTTCTATTTTCTGATTCCAGCAGTATTGTGCAGATGAAAAATCCTTATACACGTGGAAATGAGAAATCAGAGTATGAAATCAGCATGCTTGCATACTGCATCTTTCCTTTTGTCCACATCCATGTATCCTTAAGGACATAGTCACAGTGGCAATGTGTTCAGCTATTAGATTCAAAGGCTGAGCGTAATGAACAAGAAATCAGTGGTTTCTGCCTTACTCTATATTCAGCTGATAGTAACTTCCTTGTGTGTTACGGTAGCTTAAATTACTAGTATTTTACATGAGTAGTGTTTTTCTTTTAAGTATTTTATGTTAACATCAAAATATTTCCTTATTAACAATGTCCCCACTTATAATGTAATCCCCTTCAGGAAAGGGACATTGCCTAGTTTCAATATTGTATCTTTAGTACCTAACATCATATCTAGCACATTGTGGCTGGGCAACCAATATTTATTTGTTGAGTGACTAAATGAATTTTTTCTGGATCTTTGACCCTTTCATCCACATTGGCAATACATTCTTTAATATGCAGATTTCCACAGATGTCTACAGATTAACTATATACAAAATGTATTTTTATAAAATTTTAGTGTAAATGTGAAAGCATATAAATTAGATTTGGGTACGTGTGGGCAGGTAGATTACATTTTGTGATTCCTATAATTTCTAGTGATTTGCATATAAATATCTGCATTGGAGAGTTTTGCATATGATATCTGACCATATGTGAATATTACAAGCATAGTGTTTCTTTATCTAGGAAAGTCTGTTTTGTGCTATAGAAGAGCCAGTTCTGTATTCACAGTTGGAGTTGGTGTAGGTTTTTAATTCATTAGGTAGACTCCTCCTTTCCCATCTAGGGGTAAATCAGCCTAAGAGAAAAAGACCTTATTTACTACTCCTTCTTCTATACCCCAGAGGTCACATTGGTAATGCCATTTCAAAAGAAAGAGAGATTACAGCCAGTGTATTAAGTGGTTACTTCCTGCTGACATGATTACACATATTTGTGCAAACACATACATACATCTGAAAGAGAAATCCTTCCAAATAAGGTTTTGCTGACCACTGTTTGAGCGGTATTCATTACTGAAGAGTAGTTACTTCTAACCATCATATTAATACATGTCCATTGGGTAGAGTATTTTGAAAATAACAGTTACTCATAGTCCCAACATACAAATGACCATTCTTAATTTTTTTTGTAATTAAGTAGCAGTATTATCATGAACATCTCAGATAATTTAAAATTCTATATAAATATTAATTTTAATAGCCACATGATATTCATCATACAGCTATACCTTACTATGAGGTTTAGGCTGTTTTCAGTTTCTTGGTACCAAATAACATTTTTAAGATTATTATCTTTGTACATAAATTTTGTCTGCCTTTATTATTGTTGCCTGAAGTTACAGTCCTAGAAGTATGATTACTCAGTCAAAGAGAATGGCTGTTTTTATAAGGTTCTTAAACACATTGCAGAATCACATTCCAGAGAAGTTATATCAACTACACTCTTACCATTTGAATGCATAAAAGAACTTTCTCTCCTTATGAAAGAAGAGGAAAATGTACTTGTTGCCAAAAAAACAACTCCTTTTTCTTTTTCAGACATTCTTTACATTGTCTCAGGATAGTTTCTGTAGCAGTGTTTCAATTTTTGGTATGGCATAGAATGTTATGTGAACATAGAGTGGCTTTTAATAGTTAACATTTTTGTTATAGTGTTTTCCACTTTTTGCTAGAGTCTGTTAATACAGTAGTTGTTAATTGGATGGAGAAAGAGTCAAACAAGTCCCTTACCTTCTTAAGGAAAAGCTAGCTTTTCTTTAGATGGCTTTAATCACCCTAAAAGTTTTATCCTTCTCAGAATCACTGGATCAGTTTACATATCCTGTAAGTAAATACAAATGCTTCCTTCGTTTAAAGCAGTCAAGTAGACCCCTTACTTATAAAGCGAGTTAAAACAAAACAAGAATAATATAAAAACTAAAGGAAGTAGAAAGTAAAGCATTTAGCTTTTTGAAACTATTCAGAGGGGAATAGGAAGTTGGTTTTAAATGGTTTAAAGGGGATTAGGGTTTTAAAGTTGGATAAAGAGTTTTTTGCTTTGGTTTAGGCACAGCATTGCTTTTAAAAGATTACCTCCATATTTGACAACGATCCTAACTGGAGTTTATATACCAGATAGTCAATTTAAAGACACTATGGAAAACATGAGGGTTTCTTTTTTGTTGTTGTTTGTTTATACAAAATGATACCTAGAGTTAATAGGCTGAATCCTGAAGCCCTTGTTTCATAATAATACCGAACATCTATCACCAACAGAAGAATCCAACAGAAGTTTTTAATGCACTTAATTGAGATTATCTGAGCTTTTGGTTTAAATTACTTTAGAAAAGTCTAGGTGTAAACAGCTTCTTTGAAAAGTAAACATAGTTCTAGAAAGGTCTTTTAAATAGCACCAATTCTTTAATATTAGAGTACTGACTGAATAGTGTGTAAAGATAAAAATCTCCAAACATCAGTAAAAGTTCTATAATTTATATAATACAAGAGTGTTTTCATTATTTATAATTATTTGAAATGCAAAAAAGTATTTTATTGAAAAGCAGCTATTGACACTTCTAGTAATTTTAAAGTAAAAGGATAATGTACACTATTTTAGCTATAAAGTACACTTCATAGAGTTCTTAAATTTTCCTTATTCTGTTTAATCTAAGAAGCAAGTCATATTAAAATGGGCCAAGAAAAACATATATTTGACTTATGTTTGAGCAAATAGTCAAAAGTTGATGTAACATTTCGCCCCATCTTCCTTAGCTCCTTGATCTGTTTATGGTTTGGGACTGGTCTACTTATCTAGCTGATTATGGACAGCCAGCTTCTAAGTACCTTCGAGTGAATCCAAACACAGCCCTTACTCTTTTGGAAAAGTGAGTATATTTTGAAAACATTTTTATATAGCATCTTACCAGGCTTTGATTCAGTGACAAATAAAAAACTAGAAATTTCCATGAAAAGAAATGCATAGATGGAGTTTAAAAGCTCAGTCCATTTTAATGACTTAAAAATAAGCCTATCTTTCTTGCCCTTTGGAATTGGTATAGTTATATATGTAGTTTTCCCTGTTGTATCCTGAATTGCAGGCTTAATTGGCCTTAGAAGTATCTTTACTGTGGTGCTGTGGATATAGCTGCTCAGTGGTAGAGCACTTGACTGGCATGTACCAGAAAAGAAAAAGAAAAATATGTTTGCTGAAGATATAAGTGACAACTGGAAACTGGAACTATTTAAAACAAAACAAAACACCCCTATACTACAGGAAAGAAGATATTTTGAAAAATATGGCTAGGAATTGAGATATTTGCCACCAGTGCTATTTAAATCATGGATTCTTGACAAATAGAAAAATATGTGATTTGAAAAATACAATATTTTGAAAGCTGAGGTGACAGGATTTACTAGTGCGTTTTTACCCAGCTAAACAGAGTGAGATTTTCTCTTCACTCAATCATATTTCAAGCCTCACTGTTAAAATTTTTAATTTTTAAATTAAAATATATTTTCCACATTTCAAAATATCTGTGGTGTATTTGATTTGAAAGAACATAAGGAACTGTTTAAAAAACAAATTTTATTTTACAATGTCACAGAACACTAGTGAGGCAAAAACATTGCTGTTTTAAATTTCTAATGCTATTTTTTCTTTTACTTTGTCTTGCTATGAATGTGATCTACAGAGTCTATAAAGGGCATTTCAATATATTTTATGGAATGATATTAGAAAATAGTATAATATTTGAAAAGTTAGCATATTTTAGATTTATATACTAATGCAAACCACCACTTTGTGTAAAATGCAAAATGAAGTTGCTAATTCTTGTATGGTTTCTGTATCTATGAGTTTATTAGTATCTATTTTCTTTGAAGTGTATTTTTTCAAGCGTGGGATTAGTGTGAGATAATTCAGAACATGCCAAGATATTTTACTTGTGACAGCCATAGGTTTTTATTTCCTTCTGCTAAACTTCTTCATTCATATGTTTCTAGGATGAAGGATACTAGCAAAAAGAACAATATATTTGCTCAGTTCAGGAAGAATGATCGAGACAAGCAGAAGTTGATAGAGACAGTCGTGAAGCAGCTGAGAAGTTTGGTGAACGGTATGTCGCAACACACGTAGACTTCGCAGCGCTGCACCCATGATACCAGATCCCCACGACTGAGCACTGATATCTAACAAGCATGGGTCATGATACAGTAATTCGTTTACAGAATTTAAAAGTGCAACACTGAAAATACACTGATGAGGGTTTAAACAAGAAATCATAATATAATTTGTATGGATTTTTAAAATAATTGAATACTATTTTATATATGGAACAATGTGACAATTTTTTTCAATTTAGAGGAAGAAGGCAAAACTTTAATATATAAATCAAGTCAAAAATTGTATATGAAACTGATTGCAAATACATTAGAAAGACTTAAGCCTCTACTTATAAGTATTTTTTTCTGTTTAAACTTGAATGATGTGTGTTTTTTTAAGTGTATGGTTTTAGAATGCAATCTTGTCTGATACAGGAGTATTTCACTGTCATTTTCTGATTCAGCTTTTATTTTCACCTCAGTGTGATTTAGACAGACTAAAAATTTTAATTCTGTTCATTCTAAGGAAATATACAAATCTTTAAAGCTCCTTGATATCAAACCTAACTCAGTAAGAATGTAAATTATTTGTTCTACTCGGTGGTTTAATTTAAACATTCTGAATATGAAGGAAATGTTTTGGATTTTCTAAGGGTGCAGTGTTGTTTCTGCTCTTCAAAGTCGATGTGTCTACCTATATTGCTTATAGCTAACCCCCATCTAGATTTGTTTGGTTTGGTTTGGTTCAAGTTAGGAAAGGACAAGTTAATGGGGGCTAACCACTTCAGGTGCAGCTTGTACTGGAAGAGATGGTAATTCTTCTTACATACAGAAATTACCAGAGGACTCAGGTTATTTTCTTCAAACAGCAGATCTCACTACTATATCCTCACTGTGGAACCAGACCAAATCAACTGGAGTCTGGAAAATCTAAAACAAATGTACGTTTTTCTTTGTGTAAATCGAGGTGATCCAAATGGCAATGTAAATTTTTAAATCTGATCTTTATTTTCTCATGTTGTATTTTTGTTGAATACTCCTTTTGCATCATCAGGATTTATAACTGTAAGAAAACTATTCCTGTAAAACAAGTGTCAAGAACTATGTTTACATCTCTTGATTTTGTGATGAAATATTAAAGATTGAGCAAGTTGTTGAAAATGCATTGCTATTTTGTCTATTCAGAGTTTCCTGATTTAAGACTGTTTCCTTCAGAAAAGGCATATTATTCCCTAATTATTGAAATGAGAATGGCACCAAAACAGAACAAAAAGCATTTGTTTCTCATCCTAAAGTATTTCACATTTTAAAAATATTACACAAAAAACATGGTAATTCTTCAGACACAATAAAATCTGGACTTCGGGAGACAAGCAGCTTTAACCCTCTTTGAAGACTTGGAAGGAGGCAGTCCCTTGCTTCCCTACCCAGCCCTCTAAGGTACTTGGGACCCCCTCCCCCATGCACCATGGCCTCTGGGATTGGGAGGTGCAGTGTTCACACCACCCAGACCTAACCCCTGTGGCTCTTTACTTTTACCGATAATCTAAGCACCCCAACCCTGCGCTTGCCTTCCCCCACGCCCCAGGTTGCACTGTAGTGACAAGGGCGCGGGAGACCTGAGGCATTTCGAGCTCTAAGGTGGGACACAAAGCCCTAGACACAATCACAGAGACCGACCTAGGATGGATTCCGGAGCGGAAGGAAAAAGAATTCAGTCCTTGCGATCTGAAAGGCTGCCGGGGATACGTGCTTCACGGAGACTTTGGGCTTCTCTCTGAAGCTATGGCAGGAATGAAACTACCATCTCTCGAAGGATTCCTGAAGTGTCAGATCAGAGAACCAGGGCCCCAGCTATCGCTTATGAGCTTTGGACATGCCAGTGGAGTGGAGGATCCCGTTTCTCCGAAAGAGACGGACCAAAGGGAAGCGGCACCAGCGGCTTGGAGTGGCCGGGGGAGGGCATACAGAAGCCCGAGGGTGGGGATCCCAAAAGAGCCCGTGGCTAAGGATGGGCCAGGAGCGCTGCTGCGGGGGGCGCAAGCGGGGGCCCAACTTAAGCTCTTGGACTTCGCTCACTCCTGGAGTTCACGCGCAGTCAGAAAGTTCTGGCTGGGAACCACAGGCCCCGCCCGAGGAGAGGATGCACTCCAGGCTCTGCCCCTCTGCCCGGGGGCCACTCCCTACTCACAGCCCCTCGGCGCGACCACGACGCTACCCACTGCCTCCAATCATTACCCTGGAGTGCTTTAAATATGCGTAGGCACGTCATGATGTGTGAACCGGGATCAGTTCATAAGGAGGGAGCCAGTACCTATATAAATGTGTCCGGGGGAGGCCGAGAATGCGGTTAAAAGGGTGGAGAAGAGAAAGAGGTGGGGCCGGGGTCTGCTGCCCCGGTTATCTCAGCGCTAGTCCGCAACACCGGTGAGTTGCTCCTCACTTTGCCTTTCCTCCGCGCTTCTAGCCTTGGATTGCTGATCCGAGGAGGAGTGGGAATAACCTGCGGGTGCTGGGCGTGAGAGGGACTGGGAATCGGGAAAATGTGCTGAGTGCGCCGGCCTTGTGGAAAGCATGTTCCCAAGGGCGCACTATGACGGCCGCCTTCCATTGCCAGTCTGCTTGTAGAACGGAGTTTTTGTCTAAGCCTATTAATCTCAGGCTTGGGCCCCAAGCCGCAGGTCCTTTCAGACGGAACAGGTGAGGTCTGTGCGTTGCTCGTGTCCCAGTTCTTGCACCTCTGCGCTCCGTGCGGCCTAGCCCCCGCCCCCCCGCAGGCGCATCATGTTTGCCTGGGGGCTGAGCTGCCTGTCGCTGCTGGGGGCTGCAGGCATCGCTCTCCTGTGTGCGGGCCTGCTGCTCGGCCTGGCTCAGCACCTCTGGACCCTCCGCTGGACGCTGAGCCGGGACCCGGCCTCTGCCCTGCCCCTGCCCAAGGGCTCCATGGGCTGGCCCTTCTTCGGCGAAACGCTGCACTGGTTGGTTCAGGTGAGCAGTTCATCGTTTCCTGCAATATGACACGGCCCCTTTTTGCGCGGCTCCCGCTGGACCCTCTTCATTCGAAACGCTCCCAGGGTTCTAACCAATCCCTTCCCAGTCGCCCAGAACTCCGGGGGAGCACTCACAACCCTTGCCTTTGCCTAGCTACTCTGATCCCTCGAAAAGACCTCATGTCACCACGGTTCTCCCCAGAGCAATTTAAACTCGTCCTTAACCTAAGGGTAAACTGAGTTGAGTTCTGGAAAGGGTTTCAGGAGTGTGTCTTGCAGTCCTAGAATCCGCCGTGAATCCTTGCTGCCCTCATTCTGAACCTCAATTTCCTCGGTTTACCAACGGGAACGAGAGCATCTACATTGCTGTAGGCTCCTTGCAAGGCCCATTTGGCACCCTGTTTTGTAAAAAATAATGTGCCAGCCTGAAGTAGGGAATTGTTATCCAGTGGCAATTGGGAGGCCTGGGTCAGACCCCCAGTGAGGGTGAGACTCCAGCGCTCCAAGTTCCGCCTTGCCCGCAGGGCTCGCGCTTCCACAGTTCCCGCCGGGAGCGCTATGGCACAGTGTTCAAGACGCACCTGCTGGGCAGGCCGGTGATCCGAGTGAGCGGCGCCGAGAACGTGCGCACCATCCTGCTGGGTGAACACCGCTTGGTGCGCAGTCAGTGGCCGCAGAGCGCGCACATCCTGCTAGGCTCGAACACCCTGCTGGGGGCGGTTGGTGAGCCACACCGGCAGCGGCGCAAGGTGAGCGGGCCCGGGAGAACGTCAGACCCGCGGTCCCGTGCGCCAGGGCGGAGCCAGGTGTCGAGGTATATTGAAAACCCCAACCGAGTTCCCTGGTTCTCAAGAGCAAGCAGCTTTGCGCCAGTCCCTTGCATTCTCCGGGTTTGAATTACAAAGCCAGGACTGGCCTAATAAGTTCCTTTTATTTCTGATCTTCTATGACTGTGATACCAGAAGCTCTGGAGACGCAGATGCAGACATGTCAGGGAAGACTTCGTGGGGGAGGTAGAAGCTGGAGCCTGGTTGGTTGGGAGGGACTGTGTACATCGTAGCCGAACTAGAAGGAAGGAAAGAGCAAAAGCCAGCAAAATTAGAGGTGGGTCGCTTAAAAGAGGAAGGGACCACATTGGCCTTCTGGCTCCTCTGGAGTCGCAAAGCAGGGAAGGCCCGCCTGACACTAGAGCTGATCCCACGAGCTCCCCACAGGTCCTCGCGCGCCTGTTCAACCGCGCAGCACTGGAGCGCTACGTGCCGCGCCTGCAGGGGGCGCTGCGGCGTGAGGTGCGCTCTTGGTGTGCTGCTAGAGGACCGGTAGCTGTCTATGAGGCTGCTAAGGCGCTCACCTTCCGCATGGCCGCGCGCATCCTACTGGGTCTGCGGCTGGATGAGGCCCGGTGCGCCGAACTGGCCCGGACCTTCGAGCAACTGGTGGAGAACCTCTTCTCACTGCCCTTGGACGTGCCCTTCAGCGGCTTGCGCAAGGTACTGCCGCTCAGCCCCATAACTTCCTTTTGGGGCTCCACCTCGCGCGCGCTGGTCTCCCAACTGAGATGGGGTGCTCTTGGGAGCAACCCGCTCATCACCCTGCCGGAAGATGGAGGCGCAGCCCAGCGTGGAGAAGCGGTATGGTGTGGTGTGGTGGTGGGCGCCAGCGTCCCTTCTGGTTTCTCTGTGTGAGTTGGGGTCTCAGTGGTGGACGTCTCAGTGGTGGACGTCCCACCGGCCGATAAGTCCTTCTCACCAGAGTGACACCTCCCTTCCCAGTCTCCAACACCTTTTCGGAAGCCTGGATGGCTTCGGAACAGCCAGGAACTCTAGGGCCGCAGACACACCCCCAACTCAGTCCAAGCCAGTCTTGATGGGGCTGGGCGTGGCTCTGGGCCCTGGGCCCTGCGAGTTTCTGGATCAGTCTTCCGACTTCAGATTCAGAGAGCAGCAAGAAGGCCCCACTTTCCCTCTCCCCCAGCACTGAGACTCGCCCCTTTCCACTCCCTGCAGTGGGGATTGAACCCAGGGTCTATCCAGGAGCCACATCCTCGGCTCCTCTATTTATTTATTTATTTATTTATTTATTTATTTATTCATTCATTCATTCATTTATTTATTTATTTTATTCTGAGACAGAGTCTCTCTACATTATTTAGTTGCCTAAACTGGGCTCGAGACTGTAGTCCTCCTGCCTCAGCCACCCAGTGCTGGTATTACAGGCATGTGCCCCTACACCCTACTGCCCTGGGACTTATCATTGTATAGATTCCCTGAATTTCAGTCACCTGAATAAAAATAATAGATATGTGTTGAGGGTCATGTTGTGCATTGAGCGCCTTGGATACATTTTCTAATTTGATCCTTGCAGGCTGCAAAATGTTATTACTCTCATTTTATTGACGAAAGAAGCTTGGCTGAGGGTAAATGACTTAACCAAGATCACACAGCCAGTTAGGGGAAATACAAGATCTGAACCTGGCTACAAAACTCACATGCTCAATTTAAGTGTTTTCCCAGGGAAATGTTTTTAATGTACTTGTGCCTAGAACTCTGAAAGGGCATCCCAGCCCTCCTGCCCACCCTGGTACAGAGGCTGATACTTAGAGCATCCAACCGTGTCCTCTAAGTCAGAGCTTTCCTGGGTGCCCCTTCTCTGCACCAGTGAGCAGTGCCCCAGCCTAAGCCTGTGTAGGGAAAGAGCAATGGGCTGGCTCTGCCCTGACTGAGCTCTGTGCCAGGCTGGGTACTGACAGCTATGTGACTCTATAAATAATCTCTTGACCCCTCTGAGCCTCAGTTTCCGCCCCCCCCCCGCGAGATGACAATGACTGTCTGCCTTGTTCAAAGAGGACCCATGAAAATCTAGACAGAATATTTTCTGACAGTGGACAAGTTCCTGGCCATTTATTGAGCCTTGCTATGTGTTAGGCAGGGAGCTAAGCTCAGAGATGAACAACAGGAGTTAGCTGAGCAGAGTAGAGCCAGTGTGGTCCTGAAAAGGCTTCGAGGTAGGTGACCAAGTCTGGCCCCTGAGCCTGCCTGCCCCACCTGCCTTCTCTTCTTGTGCGTCAGGGCATCCGGGCCAGGGACCAGTTGCATCAGCACCTGGAAGAGGCCATTGCTGAGAAGCTTCATGAGGATAAGACAGCAGAGCCAGGTGACCCCCTCGACCTGATCATTCACAGCGCTAGGGAGCTGGGCCAGGAGCTGTCAGTGCAGGAGCTGAAGGTAGGCAGAGGGAGGCCACTCCTCCCCCTTTTTGTTACAAGCAGGTCTCCACACACATGCTGCATCCCCAGCCACTTCTCCTTTGGCACAGGTACATCTCAGGGTGAGAGGAAAGAGGGGTCCTGAGTTCTGTTTATAACTCAGCCACACCCACTAGCTGTGTGGCCTTGGGCTGCTAGCCACCCTTCCAAGAGCACTGAAGCCATGAATTCTAAGCCCATGCTGATCAAGCTCTGGCCCACTCACCCACCCCTTCAATCCCCCCAGTCTCTCACCCCATGTCTTTTGCACTGCTGTCCTCCTGCCTTATGAAGCCCTCTTCTCTCTTTTTTCCTACAATATCTAAGAGGCTCAGGATCAAATTCCACGGCCTCAAAATTCCCCTCTTCTTCCCTAAAATCAACTTTTCATGAGACATCTTGGCACTTGGCACCTCTACCTGCCTGTTTTGCCACTGCAAGATCTCCTGGAAAATTAGGACCCAGACCCCTCCCCTATGTACAGATAAGAGCACATGCAGTGGACAGAAGGAGGGAGCTCTAGAATGGCCCAGTACCTCTTGAGAAACCAAAAAGAAGTGAAATGTAGAAGTCAGGGGAAAGTTAAAAACAGGAAGACCTCAGTCTTCCATATACAGCTCTGGACCTCAATTTTCTACTTTCCACTAGCCAGTGACTGAAAGGTGGGGCTCAACTTTAGTTTCTTCTCTGAGAATGAGATGAATAATCTCCATCCTGACTCTTGAGTGGTTGTGAAGTCCAGAGCCATTAAAGGGGTTGGAGAGAATAAGTAATAGGCTTATGAGTCCTGAGGGAAGGATGAAAAGTTTGAGCCTAGCCTGGGCAATTTATCACGACCCTATCTAAGAATGATAGATAGATGATAGATAGATAAATGTGAAGACCTTGAGTTCAGTCACCATTATGGTGGGGAGGGAGGCAGTTCTAGGAAGTGGTGTGGAAAGAAGTGGATGGTTCCTTTGCTTTTACAGGACTGAGTAGGGAGAAACAACACTCTCAGGGAAGAAACTCACTGGTCAGAAATCTTCCATAATGGCCTGGACATTGAGGGAGACTAGGCTGGGCAGGGAGGATACTGGGCTCTGAGGTCTCCATCCCAGCTCCCCTCCTTGTCCAAGGCAGGGCCCGCAGTTCACGTCCTATGAGGATTTAATATTTCTTCCACTAATATCATTAGGTACTTATTCAGTATCAGATACTGTGCGGCAGTGGGAGATGTGATGAGCAAATGACCCTGCCGTCCAGGTGCAGTAAGGGAGGGTGCACATTCACCCCACAATCCCAGGAATCAGAGAATAAACACAAACACCAGTGCTGGAAGGAAACACTGGACCAGAGGCAGGCAGTGAGGGTGCCCTTCTTGGACAAAGAATGGACAACATCCCTTCTTGGGCAGAGCAGGCCAGGAAAAGCTTTAGAGATGGACTGAGACCAAGCCCAGTAAGCACGATGATGAAGGCATAAGGCAGGCATTGGTGTGAGGTTGGTGCTGTGGCTGCAGGTGCTTTGGGCTGTTCACTGCAGCCACCCTCAGGACACCAAGAGAGGGCTGGCAGCAGCACCACCAGGAGATCAAACGCACCAGACACCCAAACCTGGCTGCTGGGACTGCTAGCTGTCTGGACTCTGAGCACCTCTCCTAGCCTTGGTTTCCAACCCTATAAAAAACGAGAGAATAATTGTGCCTCACAGGGTTACGCTGAGGACCCAATAAGAAAATACACTTAAATCATTAAGGATAATGCACAGAATAAGTTCCCAGCGTTATCTCTGGAAATTCTCCCAAGGCAGGTGGGTAAATCCTGATATTACCTGTTGCTCTATGTGACTTTCCCAAGTGACAGACTTAGAATTTAATTCCATGATTCCAGGGTCCACACACATAGCTGCCACGATAGCATATCCCTCTCGCCCGCCTTAGGGTAACAGTAACTTTGCGCCCTGTGTGTCTCCGCGGTGGAGCAGTGACTGAGACTCAGCACCGCTCCGGCTGTCTTGTAGGAGTCAGCTGTGGAGCTCCTCTTCGCCTCCTTCTTCACCACGGCCAGTGCCAGCACGTCCCTAGTCCTGCTGCTACTACAGAACCCGGTAGCCATCGCCAAGATCCAGCAAGAGCTGGAGACGCAGGGGCTGGGGCGCGCGTGCAGTTGCGCGCCTGCGGCGGCGGGACCCCTGCTCGAATGCGGCTGCGAGCCCGACCTCACGCTGGCGGCACTGGGCCGTCTGCGCTATGTGGACTGCGTAGTGAAGGAGGTGCTGCGCCTCCTGCCGCCGGTGTCCGGGGGCTACCGCACAGCGCTGCGAACTTTCGAACTCGACGTAAGTGCGCCGTGCCCGCCGCACCGAGCATCAGCAGCGGTGCTGGGTGGGAGGAGGGCGCCGGGATGAGCGCTGCGAGGTCCCTCTTCCTTTCCCAGGGCCTCAGCTTTCCCGCTTGTAAATGGCTGGGTCCTGTTCCGCTCTCCGGATCCCTGGTAGAGGGATGCCAAGCCTGGTGCCCGGTGAGTCGGCAAGGTCAGGAATTTTGTATACTTAAGATTTGTCAGCAGTCTGCGGACAACTCAACTCAATTAGGGATGAGTTTTTTTTTTTTTTTTTTTTTTTGTGGGTACCGGGGGGGTCGACCTCAGGACGTCGCGCGCCAGGAGGCGCCCGTGCCGCTGAGCGATATCACCGGCCCCTTTTTCGTATGTGGGTTCCGGGAGTCGAACTCGGGTCTTCGCGCTTGCCGGGCAGGCGCTTAAGCCGCTGAGCCATCTCACCGGCCCTAGGGATGAGTTTTAAAGTACAAACTTTAAAGTACGTACTTTTCTTTAAACGGCACCCCCTCCCACCCCAGCCAGTGTGAATGGGGTGCAAAAGCTGTACCCCACTCCTCTGGCTTTTCCTCATCTGGCTAAAACTGGTTTCCAGGGAAGCACAGCATTTAAAATACAGGTAAAATCTGAGAGATGTCATCAGGCTGCCCTGGGCTGGGCAAAGTAAAGGTCCAGATCTGACTCCATCTCTGAATGACTTTGGGGAGTTCTGTCTTCACGTGGGGCCTCAGTTTACTCTCTGGAAAAAGCTGTCTTAGTCCTTTCCAGCTCTGAAAGTCCATATGGGGCCAGGGCGGTACAGAGAAGTGGCAGCATTGGGATTTGGCCCTTTAGCGCTGGCAAACTGAGGGCATTGCCTGAAAGGATGTCACTGCAGTCCTCTGAGCACCGAACTTCCTGGCTGGGTGGCTCCAGGCAAAGAATAGGCATCTCCTTTCACAGTGAACATCCCTACATTGCAGGGGTGGGGATGGGGGGCATGGGATTCTGCCCAGGACCCTGAGGAGAAGGAGGGAACCAGGACCCACATCTTCATCTAAAATGATGGAGCCAATAGCATGATTTCTAGTGCTGGGTGACACCAAAACATTTTCAGAACTGGCATCTGACCTGGAGCAGTGAAGGATTAGAATGAGAAGAGCACACCACAGAGAGGAAACAGCTCAGACAAAGGTGGATGTTTAGAAGAATCTTGGATGCCAAATTTTGGAAATCATATTTCATTGTGCATGTGTGGGCGTGCCCTACTGAGACCCTGCCTAGGGAAACAAAGAGAGAGGAAAGAGAACCAGGAAGGATTAATAGGGAGGGTAGACATAGGACAAAAATAGGTCTTAGCTGTCCTCCAGTGTACAGACGGGGAAACTGAGGATTAGAGAGGAGAAAAAGCTCCTCAGGTGATTCCAAGATACTGTACTCTGTCCCCTCGGTGAGAACCTCTGAAGAGTAACCTCCACCCACCAGTGAGTCATCAGGAAGGCTTTGGAAATCTGAAGCTTTTGAGGTGAGGGCAGCCAGATAATCAAAGGGTTGGAACGCGCACACACAAATACACACACAAGCACACACACATACATGCACACACAGAGAGAGCTGGGTGGGCTGGGGATACAGCTCAGTGGTAGAGCTCTTGCCTAGCATGTATGAGGCCCTAGCAATAAAGGGGAGGGGAGGAGCAGAATGGTTGCAAAAGCTGGGGGTGAGCAAAAGGAACCTGGAAGCTGCCTTACAACTTACAGGCAATAATACGGACAGCAATATTAAGGACTTTCTAGTTTCTCATGGTCTTCTTAAAGTGTGGCTACCAGGTTTGAACATTATGTTCAGCTGATGAGTGAGAAGGACAGAAAGAAATTTATAAAGGAATTGACCTAGAGGAATGGGGGTTCTGGTCACCTGGTCCATCTCAGGCAGCTGATAGGTGCAGGACTAGAATATAGATTTCCCGACCTAATGTCAGAAGAAAAAAAAAGATGAAAACAAAGGAAATTAATGTAAAAAAATAGATCCTGTTTACTGAACACTAATATATGCCTAACCCTTTTTTCGAATTCTCTCAACAAAGTGGATTTTTCCCTCTTTTGGCACTGGAGATAGTCTCACTAAGCTGACCAGGCTGGCCTCGAATTTGGGACTCTCAGCCTGGGCCTCCTGAGTAGCTGGAACTACAGGTGTTTGCCACCATGGCCCGCTCAAGATGAGCATTATTGTTCTCATTTTATCAGTTAAGAACCGAGGCTCAGAAAGATTATCAAGCCCAAGGTCACATGGCTCACCAATGAAGAGGCTGACATTTGAAAGCTGGATGGTTCTCCTGGCTTTTGGGTTCATCATGTATTCCTGCCGGCTTTCGCATGCCTGTTTGGCGCATTCCGGGTGGTGGATCGTCAGTTTGGGGTCCGTTTCTAGGTGTCTCATATAGGCCCGTCCCCTTGCTTCCTCGCAGGGCTACCAGATCCCCAAAGGCTGGAGCGTGATGTATAGCATCCGGGACACGCACGAGACGGCCGCGATATACAGTAGCCCGCCAGAAGGCTTTGACCCAGAGCGCTTTGGCGCAGCGCGTGAAGAAGAGCGGGGCACCTCCGGTCGCTTCCATTACATCCCGTTCGGCGGCGGTGCGCGCAGCTGCCTTGGCCAGGAGCTGGCGCAGGCGGTGCTGCAGCTGCTAGCTGTGGAGCTGGTGCGCACCGCGCGCTGGGAGCTGGCCACACCCACCTTCCCGGCCATGCAAACGGTGCCTATTGTCCACCCAGTGGACGGGTTGCGGCTCTTTTTCCACCCACTTGCGCCTTCAGCCACGGGAAATGGGGTACACCTCTGACCAGCGGCGCTTTGAGACTTGCCCAGTGGCTGCAGCACGCGCATCGTGCACACATTCGCTGGTTCACTTTTTCAATAAACCTTAATAGAACGCGGTTCGGTGCTGGAGGAGGAGCAAGTTACAGTCACTGCACAAGACAAGCGCTCTGGCCAGTGGGAAGGCGCTGCCTGCACGCCAAGCCAGGAGGAAGGCAAGATGTGGATCAAGCCTCCTAAGCCCATCCCAAGATCTCAAAGCAGGGATGCAGAGAACCGATCTCCCCCAGGTGCTGCCCCAATTCACCTTCCGGCAATCCGGAGGAGGTTCACAGATCCCGGACCCGCGGGTTGGGCGTGGAGGGGGGTTGCATCTAGTGCCAGAGACCTGGTGCAAACCTTTCGAGGAAGTCCGGATGCTGGGAGCTGTCCCTGGCCTGATGATGGGCCATAAGAAGACACACCCAAGAGGGCGACCCCACGGAAGGCCCCCAGGCAGCTGGCCTCTGGCTTGCTGAGCTTTGGCCACTCTCCCGACTTGGCGGAAACTTAGAACTGTGTACGCTGCCAGGGCTCTAAATGGCTCAACATCACCGGATCTGCTGGAGATTTCTTAAAAGAAAAATTCCTTCTTCAAGAACACATTTAATCTCCCCATTTATACAGGAAAGAATAGGTACACAGAGATTTCTCTAAGGCCGGTTCACGGGACGTTGTGATATAATCCCTTCATGAGAGGTTGAGATATAATCAGAGAAGTTTGGGATATTTGTACCAAAAACAGGAAGGCCAAGAAATAAAGTTTCTTGCCAGCGATTGAGCAAGGAGGCTAGGGCTTAGCTGGGCAGCTGCTCCCTGGTGGGAAAGCACAGGTGGTGGGCAGGGGAGGCCCAGGAAGGACCTACCTGAAGGGCCCACCCCAGTGCATATCCAGAGAGGCCAGAAAGTGGGCATCCCTGTTCCCAAACTCCCAAATTCCCTCCTACAGGTGGTCCTAGGAACTGGGCTTTGAATTATCCCTGGGGAACTTGTTGCTGAAACTTCCCAGTTTACTGTTTTAGTATCCTACTGCAGAAAAACTGAGGAGCAGAGAGACTAATGCCCAAGGAGCCAGCAGTGGACTTGCTGGCCAGCACTCTCCTCCACTCCATCATTTATCCTGCCTGCTCTACCCTCTGGACCAGTGTCCATGTTTGGCCTTTTCACTGATATCCCTAGCCTGACCTAACTACTATGGTCTGTCCCTTCTTAACCCAGGGTTTCTCACCATGTTAAATCAAAGTCAAGGGCCTCTGTGCCGTCATTCCTAATAGCCTACTTCAACCTGCCGCCCATCTTCCCAGAGGCCTGGGCAGCTGGACATGACTGCTGAGCCAAGAAAGTTGCCGCTCAGGCCCAAGCTGACCCCTTAGTGAACCAGAAGGAAACCACTGCCCTCCTGACCTTATGCTTAAGGTGGATCTGGGGGCCTGAAAGAAAAGGGGATGCAGCAGGCATAGGTTTAGAATCTCAAGAGAACAGTGGGCTCTTCTGAGCCAGGCTGACACAACCTTAACCCCTGCACAGGGCAATTTATCACCCACGGCCCCTCACAGGTCCAGGCCCTAAACTCAGCAGGTACCAGAGGCAGCAAAGGCCCTAGGTACCAGAAGACCTAGACAGACCGCCCTCAGGGTGCTTTTGAAAACAGGACATCCTGGTCTGAAAAGCATGGGTCTGGTAGAGGAGACCAAAGGACCCCACATGAGAGTTAATTCTGATTTGGGGAGAGAATAGAAATACGAAGAAGTCAGCATAGCTAAGCTGGTTCCAAGGGCCTTGGTTTACTTGTTCTGGGGTCTGGCCTAACTATAAGCCTATAGCGGTGGCTCCAGTTTTACTCTAATTAGCCATTGCTACATTGGTTTTACTAGCTTCATGTTGTCAGGGGAAGGAGCAGGTGTGGTCCTTTAGCCTTCTAGGCTTGATTTCCTTCCTGGATTTGATATGCTCACGGACGCAGACAATAAATAGATTAGAAAACAAAAAAGAGCAAGAATCTGTCCAGAGGAGATAAATGCTGTAAAGAAAATACAACAGCCTGTAGTACAGAGTGCTCTGCGCTAAATTCCACAGTTTGCGTGTGGGAAGAGCTTCTCTGAAGAGGTGACATTCGATTTTGGAAGGAAACAGTCACTGGAGGCCTGGGGGAAGGGCACTCCAAGCAGAGGAAACAACAGGTATGAAACTTCAGACCCAGTAAGGGAGGGGGGATTTGAAATAGGAAGGCTGTTTTGTAAATATTTTGGAAACATTTTGTTTTCCAGCGACCACCCCACCACCATAACCCAAGAAAACTTGGCGAGATTTCTGGATCGAAGTTCTTATTGGGTTGGTAATTTATTGACTCTCCTTTTCCTCTTCAAGACGTTCTTTAATGATCTTTCACGCTCTCATATAATCTTTTCCTGCCAGACGCTCCCGCGGGGTCTCAATGCGCAGATAGATTATATTTTTTAAAATTTTTCCCCCTGTGGCAACTGCCAGAGCACTCATCTTGTGGCCCGGCGCGCACTGAACTTGGCGAGGTGGCCGTGCAGAGTTCACTCGGATGTCAGGGTCCGGCCTGCAGGGGTCACAGGCGGGTCAGGCCGGAGCTTGGAAATGGGCCTCAGGTCACGCCCCCGGCTCGCCAGCTTTGCACCGCGGCAGAGGCGTCCTCCAGAAAGGGGCGGGCCCGAGATTTCTGAGAATTACCTCCAGCGCGATTTGCCAGGGTTCCAGCTACCGCTCAGGAGTCGTCTTGCACTGTTTACAGTCCCCAAATAGAAGAAACAGCAGTGGGAGGTAGCGCCTCCCCAGAGCTGAAACGCTAGATAGGGGAAATACGCCCAGGGGCACACCAGTATAGAGCATTGCTATAACTGTACAGGTCCTTAGGACCTCCGTAGATACTGCTTGACTCCCTCCAAGTTTGGGGGCCACGCGGGAGGGCTACGTATTTAACAGCTCTCAGGATCAAAGAGTTTTTCCATCTCCAAGGGACGCTTTCCAAGGCGCAAGGACATGTGCTTCTCCCGGAGCCAGTGTACAGTTCTAAACAAACGTATGTCGTTCTGTTTCGTTTTCTGCCTCCCTGCTGCGTTCAGTGCCCAAACCAAACCCGCCCGAGTCCCTGACTAGTCCCAAGCAGTGTGGCCCGGCCGGATGGAAAGGCCAGAGCGCACGTGCGCACCCCGCAGGGTCGGAGCTCAGGTACTGGCCACAGGAGCAGCTGATTGAAGTTGGGCAAAGTCCGGAGGACTCGCTCCCCAGTACGAATTTCCTCAACCCTCTGGTTAACGACCGGCAGAAGCCTGGATTTAGGGCCAAGAAGTCTCACCAGGGTGAGGATGGCGGCTTTACACTGGCTGAGAGCTTGGGAGAGTAAGGAAGGCTCCGAAGCTCGCGTCCACCCTGATAACGCAGCCGGAGGGCACGGAGCTAGGAGCTGGAAAGGGTATTTACAACCAGAGGCCTCCTTTTGGGAACTCGCAGTTGCCCTGAGGTGTAGACCTTGGGAAGATCACTTCTATTCGACGAATGAGTGAACAGACACGAGGATGTGTCATGATGACTTGCTCAAGGTCAGGAAGTAGATATGGAGCCAGGACTCCTGGGGTTTCCTGCCCGTCTCCGACTCCTTATCCCGCTAGGGCAAAGGACCCTTTTCCTGCTTGCCTGGCTGCAAGCCCCAGGGCCAAGGGAATAGTGCCGGCTTGGCCACATCACATAGCCTCGGATCTCTAGTCACGGATGAATTGTCCATGCTGTCCGTCACCGGGGCGTCAGAATAGGGGATCAGGCTTGTGTAGAGTGGCACCTAGGGTCCCGATGGACCTGGAGGTTTACTTGCACCTTAAGTAGGACCTTACAAGACTTCTTCAGTGCTGGCTTCCTTGCAGGGGCTGGTGAGCTAGAATTCACGAGCCCATAATCCTGACTCCCCTGCAGTCACGCTTGGATCATGACCCTGGACTCTTTGGGATCTTCCGAAGACTCGGGAAACCTGCGTCTGGCTCCACGGGATGATGATTACTGAACACACATTCCCTTGCTTCCCCAGCAGGTGGAAAGGGGCTCACGAGGCGCTTGTAAAAGGAAAGGCAGCGAAGGCGGCTTTGGGAGGGGGTGGCCCGTCGGACCGGGCGGGAGGGGGTCCAAAGAGACGGTCTGGAAGCCTAGGGCTCGGAATTCCCGCCCCTCCTCCCCCATCCCTCCGCTCCCTGGGAGGCGTGCTCACCTTGGACGCGAGAGGCGGTGCTCCTGCCCCGCACCCCAGGAGGCGCGCTCCGAGGGAAGCCGCCACCGCGCCGCCTCTGCCTCGGCGCGGAACAAACGGTTAAACATTTTGGGCAGCGCCTCGCGGGGGGAGGAGCCAGGGGCCCAATCCGCAATTAAAGATGAACTTTGGGTGAACTAATTGAACAAGGTAACGTGGGCAGGAACCTGGTACGCCTATAAAGGGGGCGCGCGGCGGGGTTTGGAGGGCTGGAGGCGGCAGCAGGTGGCGCGGGAGGCCGGAGCGTGCCATGGGGCTCCCCGCGCTGCTGGCCACTGCGCTCTGCACCTTCGTGCTACCGCTGCTGCTTTTTCTGGCTGCGATCAAGCTGTGGGACCTGTACTGCGTGAGCAGCCGCGACCGCAGCTGCGCCCTCCCCTTACCCCCCGGGACTATGGGTTTCCCTTTCTTTGGTGAAACATTACAGTTGGTGCTGCAGGTAAGGGAGCTTGGGGCGGGACAGGACGCCTTCCCGGAGCCCGGCTCAGCCTCCGCTAAAGACTGGGGTAGGCTTCCTGGTGAGGGAGGCGACTGCGGCTAGAAGCGTGGCTAGCTGGAGGCGCGACGCTCCCCGGCGCCCCCTCACGCCCGCCTCTCTTCTCCACCTTCCTCTCACAGCGGAGGAAGTTCCTGCAGATGAAGCGCAGGAAATACGGTTTCATTTACAAGACACATCTGTTTGGGCGGCCCACGGTGCGGGTGATGGGTGCAGACAACGTGCGTCGCATCTTACTTGGAGAGCACCGGCTGGTGTCGGTCCACTGGCCGTCGTCGGTACGCACCATCCTGGGCTCTGGCTGCCTCTCCAACCTGCACGATTCATCACACAAGCAGCGCAAGAAGGTGAGGGCGGGGAGGCGACGACTGGGCAGGAAGGGGAAACCCCATTCATTGGAGGAGTTCTGGCAGATAGATGCTGGGCGAGCACGAGCAGTGTAAAATGTGGCCCGGGACCCTCTCCGAACTCCAGTTTAGCTTTCCCCGCCATGACGTGCGTTGGGACTGGAGGGGCTGAGGGTGAAAAGGGGGCACAGGAAGGAGAGAGGAGCAAAGAGAATTTTAAAGCTCTCTGCCCCTCCGGGCTCAGGTGATTATGCGAGCCTTCAGCCGCGAGGCACTCCAGTGTTACGTGCCAGTGATCACTGAAGAAGTGAACTGTTGCTTGGAGCAATGGCTGAGCTGCGGCGAGCGGGGCCTCCTGGTCTACCCCGAGGTGAAGCGCCTCATGTTCCGCATCGCCATGCGCATCCTGCTAGGCTGTGAGCCCCGGCCCGCGGGCGGCGGGGAGGATGAGCAGCAGCTAGTGGAGGCCTTTGAGGAGATGACCCGCAATCTTTTCTCGCTGCCCATCGACGTGCCTTTCAGTGGGCTATACCGGGTAAGAGCGGCAGCCTGGGCGAGGATCTAGGGGTGCACCACTCAGGGTGCGAAGCTAGGGGTGCGGCAGTGCGTGCTCATTACCACCCACTCTCTGTGCTCAGGGCGTGAAGGCACGGAATCTCATTCACGCGCGAATTGAGGAGAACATTCGCTCCAAGATCTGCCGGTTGCGGGCTGCGGACACGGGCGGGGATTGCAAAGACGCTCTGCAGCTGTTGATCGAACACTCTTGGGACAGGGGAGAGCGGCTGGACATGCAGGTGAGTGGTGGCCTCAAAAGAGCACTCACAGTTGGCTCCCTGGCTTTCCAAGCGCGACTCCTGGGGCCCAGCTTCTCAGTGAGCAACTTGCCCAGACTAGAGATCCCAAAGGTTGACATTCTGTCTGGAAAGCTTTGGAAGAGGCTGTCATGAAAATGGGAATGTCTCCTAGTCTCTCCAGGTTTCAAAGGGAAAGGCAGAATCTGCAAAAAGTTAATAAAGAACTTTGGGCAATCTTAATCCAAGGCTTTAACTCCGGAGGTCCCTGAAGAGTGGATCTGACTCACCTTCTGTCTCTAGCTGAACTGGACCTTACACTTTGTTTAATGATGTTGAGTTCCTTGGTTTTTCTATCAGCAAAACTTTTAGCCCTTCTAGTCTTCCCTCCAGTAATCCACAGCTCGGTTCTCAGTAACAGCATGTAGATTCCCCTCCCCCAGAGTACTGGGGGTTGAACCCAGGGCCTTGCATATGCCAAGCAAGCCTGGGCCCCTGAGCTACATCCCTGGCCCACAGAGTTGTAAAACGTTCTTACCTCATTCTTAGGCACTAAAGCAATCTTCAACTGAGCTTCTCTTTGGAGGACATGAAACTACGGCCAGTGCAGCAACATCTCTGATCACTTACCTGGGGCTCTACCCGCATGTTCTCCAGAAAGTTCGAGAGGAGCTGAAGAGTAAGGTAGGAAGACTCTAGGGGTTCCCTATTAACTTAGGAAATTAAGCTGCTCTCTCACCAACTTCCCAGCAAAAAAAGTAAGCTACCTTTGCTGAATATTTTTAAAGTGCAGGGCCAGGGTGAATGGGCTAGTGAGGGGAGAGAATCAGCTTTGTGAATTGAAAAGAATGGAATCTTGAGCTGTGATCCCACTTGGGCAAGGTTTGACCTTCTATTCCTGCCCATCCTCTACCTTTTGCAGATAGATTCCATTTCCTTGGATTTGGGTGTTCAAGGGCAAGAATAGCGTGATCAGTACAATTAGCTGATCAAGGTGGGCAGTGGTGGTAAGTGTGTGAGTAGGGAAGCTTGACCCTTCTATCTGGTGAGCAGCATTCTCCTGGAATTGAAAATAGATAGTGGATGTGGGTGCAAATGGTCACTAGCAATTGTTTCTCCCTCACACTGTCCCATCATGAGGTCCTTTGAATTTAGGCCTGTTTATGTCTGCTGAACTGATTTCATTGGATCAGAACATAACTGTTCACCTCTGTATGACTCTTTTGACAGGGCTTACTTTGCAAGAGCAATCAGGACAACAAGTTGGACATGGAAATTTTGGAGCAACTTAAATACACTGGGTGTGTTATTAAGGAGACCCTCCGACTGAATCCCCCGGTTCCAGGAGGGTTTCGAGTTGCTCTGAAGACTTTTGAATTAAATGTAAGTTAAGAGTTCTCCCAACTTTGCACCCTCATCCTGCTCTTGTGGTTTAAAACCTACCCTTGTTTCCCTGAGCATTAACTTAAATTCCTTACAGTTTGATAATTGTCCTGCTCTATGTGGACTCCTTTCAGTAACCTAAATGAATCTCTTTCTCCCTCCCTCCTCTTTTTTAACTCATAGTATCCCCAAGGATACCTGTGATAGCTTTTTGTGGTTGAAAGCTAAATTCCAGTCAACCCCTGGGACTTCATAATCTTTTACAGGGATACCAGATTCCCAAGGGCTGGAATGTTATCTACAGTATTTGTGATACTCATGATGTAGCAGACATCTTCACTAACAAGGAGGAATTTAATCCTGACCGATTTATGCCACCTCACCCAGAGGATGCATCCAGGTTCAGCTTCATTCCATTTGGAGGAGGCCTTAGGAGCTGTGTAGGCAAAGAGTTTGCAAAAATTCTTCTCAAAATATTTACAGTGGAGCTGGCCAGACATTGTGACTGGCGGCTTCTAAATGGACCTCCTACAATGAAAACCAGCCCCACTGTGTATCCTGTGGACAATCTCCCTGCAAGATTCATTCATTTCCAGGGAGAAATCTGATGGGCATGAGTGCTCAAACCTCAGACTTATTGGAAGTGTACATATGAGTTTTTATATAGTGTTACATTGATTTATTATATTTAATTTCTAAATGTATATTATATTTATGTGTCTCTACTATAGTGCCATGGTATTTAAATGTTAAAATAATTAATTTGTATAATTTCAAATAAAATAAAATTTGGAAATGCTTTTCTTGCATTTAAGATTCCTTTTGGGGAAAATCCACTGTTTTAATGTTTGTACTTAATGTATTGAGCCAGATGGCTAAATGTCTACCTGGGTTTATTTGCCATCTGTGCACCTATTTTCTGTAAGGAAGAAACTTCTATTGGTTTTTTTTTTTTTTTTCCTCCCAACAATTATGTGTGTCTGTTAGTCCAAAAGTCTGTCCTCAGATTTTTCTAAGGTAATTTAGGTTCTCTATCTGGAAAAAAATCTATTAAAGTTAGTTTAGTTAAATTTTTAATTTTGCAGTGCTAGGGATTGAACAGAGGGCCTCACACGTGGTAGGCAGGTGCAGGGCCTCATGTGTGGTAGGCAAGTAATTTTAATTTTTAAAAAAATTTTAAAAATTTTGGTGATTCTGAGGATCAAAACTAGGGACATTCTAGTGGTTTTTTCTTTTTTGCTTCATTTTAGAGAAAAATTATTCTGAAAAGGTTACATGCTGGCTGAGAACTATCATTCTAATATAACACTTTCAGTGTATCCAACATTCAAAAAAAAATCCATATGTTCCGACAGAATCAAAATTGCTCTCCAAAGTTAAGGTTGTAGACAAGACAAAACCAGTCATTTTAATTCTGGACAGTTCTTGACTAAAATGAGACCAAGAATCACTGACATGTCACCTTTTCTTAAAGTTGCATATGAAAACAGTGGTGAGAAAGGCAAGGCTCTGGTTTAGATAAGCTGAGCCCAGGTTTTCTTTATTCAGAATAAGGCAGGAGAAGCAGATTTAGCAAACTGACAGATAAAGTTTTTATCTATCCCAGGCAATAGGGTGTGAGCCTGACATGACTGATAAAATGGCCCAGTCATGACCCTGTGAACCTTGGCTAACCTCCGTGAAAGAGCAGTTTTGTCACATTTCTGACCCTGACATGACCATGTTCTGAACTGAAGGCCAGACTCTCGATCCAGAAAGGTTAGCCCTGTTGACTTGCTTGTGCAAGCACATTTTCCATTTTGAAATGGCACAATCTGCTTACTGAACCTCTGATGGCTTGTAGGTTTTGGACTTTAAAATTTTCATTACAATTTTAGAATTTGGCAATCCACAGAAACCGGGTGGCCTAAATGGGTGTTTGAATGGGGTTCTGTCTACAATTAGAGTTGTATGTTTTACCAGAGTTTAGTATGTAGGTGGAACTTGGGTTGTACTTATTGTTGGAACCCTCTGATCTTTAGAGTGTTTGCATAATAACTTCTAATGCTTTATAATAACCTTGTAAGACCATTTAAACAATGAAGCAGGCTTTCATAGTTTCAGCTAAAGTTTTAGCATCCTGTAGTATGCAAAGATGACCCCTCTGCCCCATTACATTTACCCTAGATCTTTCCAGCTAGAAGCACACAACCTAAGGGTACCATTATTTCAGATAATTTTTACAAGGTCATTTAAAAAATGTTTCAACACTTTTCATTTTACTGGAGGACAGTTTGCCTTTAACAACAATATCTTTGGTGACTATGTGGTCCTGTACATTATAAGCATAATGCAGTAAAAATTTGAGCCATTTTAATATATAATTCAAGTTTTAAAATGTACTTCATTTTTTTATCTGGAAAACTTTGAGAAAAGCACTTCTGGTTTGCCTTTCCCAAGGTTACTTTTAGCTCAATTATACCGATCGGTTACAGAGTTTACCTCAAAAAAAAAAAAAAAAAAAAGTTAAAAACCCAATCTTTGATGATGTGCTGAGGGCTGAATAAGGACAGTTTAGAAATTTGAGAGTGTGAATCTGACTGGACATTTGGGGGTGGCTGTATTGAACATAAAATAAATCTGGGTCACATCCCGAGCAAACACGTTTTGTGACATAGGTATATATGGGCCAGTGTCCTTGGGATGGAGAAATAATGTAGACTTGTCTAAAATGGGGAGAGGGGGCTCAGCTGAGGGAAATGATCCTTTGGGGTTCTCAGGCGTCTGCACAGTGATGGCTGTGTTCTCTAGGCTAGGGGTTACAGCTATCGAACTGGGCAGGTCGGAGCCTCTGTATCTTTTTCCACAATGCCCTTTGCTCTTGTCACCTCTCTTGCCCTCTTGTCTTCAGTCAGAGGTAAGGCACCACCAATGATAGAACACTCTTAAGACACTGACGTGAAAGCCTCATGCTTTGGCATTCCTAAGGATTGCAGCCCTTATTTTGCACAGCCCTTGGGGGCCCAGAGATGGACTGTGATTTGCCTGAAGCCACACAGCAAGTGGTGGAACCAAAAAAGATCTCCTGATGCCTGTTTTTTTTTTTTTAACTTTATTTATTTATTTATTTATTTATTATGTATTTATTTATTTGGTGGTACTGGGGATTGAAACCAGGGCCTTCACACTGAGCTACATCCCAAGCCCATTTTATATTTTTTATATTTTATTTTAATTTTGAGACAGAGTCTTTCTAAATTGCCTAAGCTGGGCTCACACTTGTCATCCTGCTGCCCCAGCCTCCTAAGTAGCATGTGTCACCACACCCAGCCCCTTCTTTCTTTTTAAAACAGCTAATATCACCTGCCTGATATCTTTCCATCTTCTGTAGCCAAACACCAAACCCAGGGGTCTGCAACTCACTTCATGTCTCCTGCCACTCCTTCCCAACTCTGCCCCAGTGCAGATCAGTTCTTCTGCGGGCCACCAGAAGTGACTGGTGAAATGGGAGTTGTGAGACCAAAGGGCTGCTCCTTCCAGACCCTTCATCTTCTGGGTGGTTTCAGTGCTTTTTATACCTTGCCACGCCCCAGTGGTCCACAAGGGGGCGGGCTTCCCCCTTCTATGCCAGCCTCAGGGTCTAGTGATTTTTCCACCAGTGTCCATGAAATGCAGTGTCCACATACTCTGGCCCACAGCAGCTTTGATCCCAGACAGGAAGAGGCCGCAGAACACCCACAGTTTAGCAAGTACTCCACCAAATGCCTGGCCAAGGCTGCCTGGCTCCTTCGGAAGGGGTCACCCCAGGCTGGGTTGACCTGACCATCTTTCATTTCCTGAACCAGCTACCCGTCTTCTGTGGTCTCTGGGGGCAGCCGTCCCAAGTTTCCAGCATTTGCCCACAGGCTGCCCACGATCTGACCTCGATGCTGTTACTCAGCAGTGGCGAACCTACGGCACACAGGCTGCCATCGGCTGTTAGTTACCACTGAAAGCTCCACAAGTTTCGCCATCACTGCTCTTGCTCTACCTAGGAATCATTCTCAGTTTTGAGGGAGCAGTTATTTCAGTTTTCTGAGAACATGGGTAACCTAGTCAGTGTTCAGATGACCTTAGCAAAGTCCTGGAGCCATCCCATAAAAGCACTGTGGGAGGAAAAAAAGCCGTTTAGAACGGTTGTGGTGTCTCCTTCAAACAATTCAAATGCAGATGTAAATACAGATCCAAACTTGTTCTGAAGAACAGAGCACATACTTAGGAGGGCAAGGTAGTAGAAGGGAGATGTGAACACCATGTAAGGAGGCAGCTGGAGCCCTTTGGTCATGAAACAGGCTACCTGGTGAGAGATCAAGCTCCCTGTCAACAGACATCTAGACAGAGGCTGGGTAACTGCGCAAGCCATCACAGGGATCACGACATGAAGGATGAAGTCGGGTTAAACGACACTCCTAGTTCTCTTCCAAAGTTAAAAAATTGTGAAGCTCTGAAACTTGATTCTATATGAATTCAGTTCCTCAGATACCTACTTTACTTTGAAATGCATAAATAGTCCAATCTAGTATTGGAGTATTTAAAACTCTTCGTCTTTGAAATGAAATACTCCAGTCTAGGAGATAGGACACATCACATTCTCTTCCAGCACATTCGGTAGTCCTTAGTGGTTATTCTTTCCAACCCCAGGGTCAGACGTGAAGGTAGGCATGCAGGGGGACGAGCTGTGATCTCAGAGGCAGAGTATCATGTGATTTGTTGTTTCCAGCTGCAATATAGCTGCGAAGTCTCTCCTGGCTGTTTTCCCATGCAGACCATTCGCTGAGCTCAGGGGTAACATCCTATGTTCTCCAACACTCCCACAACGCCATGCACGGACACTGGACTCTGACCATCCCAACTGTCTTTTTTCTCTGCCTTCTGAAAAGCTACTCAAGGCCAGGAACTGTGTCTTATCATTCTAATCTTGTAAATTCAGCTCATACTCACACACCTCCTGCACTCCCCCAGAATATACTTACACATAGTAGGTGTTCTTTGGGAGAGAAAGCTTCCCGGGGCCAACTGACACCATTTACCTTATGTTTCTCCAATGTACATGGTGCCATGTTTTTCTTTGAAAAGTGAAACTTTCATCTTTGGAAAATCTTAGAGGCCGCAAGCTTACATGGCTGTGGTTTAACAGCATGTCACATTCCTGAAACTGACGCTCCATGGGTCTTTGGCCAAACAAGCTTTCCTTCCTTTGAAGTAGAGTCAACTCAAGTTAGAACCCTGGGACAGGGGTGGAGACTTAGCTCTGGACTCTGTGGTGGGTTTTCTGGGTGAGAGTTATCACGTTGCAACAATATTTGTAACCACATCTCCACAGTACAAAATCTGCCCCTCACTGCAGCCAAACCCTCCATGGTCCATGAAGGGTTCGATATCTACGCATGTATTTCTGATTGTAGTTTCTTCAAGATTTCTATGTAAAGTCACTATTAAGTTCACTTAAATCATGAAACAAGAAGAAGGTCTTCATATAATTTGACCAAATTCACTTATTACAGCCAATTCATTGATTGATTCATTAAGGACAACCATATCATTCCACATAACTGTGACCTACTTAATGATAGATGAGGGGATTCAGTTTCTTGAAATAGAAAGTTCATTTCGTATCAATTAGTCAAAGACTTTTAGAGCTGAGAAAAAGACTGTGGACAGATCATCCAAACCCCTCAAGTTACAGCAGAGAAATTTGAGGTTCAAAGAAACCTTAGGTTTCAACAGAGAATGTGCCCAGCACATTGTAGTACTTGGCCCTTAGTTAAAAAAAAAAAAAAAAAAAAGCTACATTGCTTATTCATATAAGCATCAGGGAGAAAAAAAAAAGCAGGTGAGCAGATTATCTGACACCAAATTGTTTCTAGGTTCTTGCTCCTCACTATACCTCTGAGAGAGAGGCTCTTGAAGGTTCTATGAGAAGTTGGAGTTTTATGGCCACAAAGAATTTGACATGAAGCCTAGGAGAAAGTACAGATTGCTGGCATTTCTGGTGAGCCTAGTGGCTGAGTTTGTACTTTGGCAGAGCTAGACCCTCAGACATTTTGTGCCTCTTCTACCAAACAGCAGAAAATAGTTTCTAAGTCAGGGATGCTTACTTGTGAGAAAAAGATGTTCTCAGAATTTTGAGTACATTAGAATTACTGAGAGAGCTTGTTGAAACACAGATTATTGGACCCCACTCCTATCAAGTCTTCAGGCAATGGTGTTGGCCCAAGAACCACAATTTGAGAATCACTTGTGAAAAGTTTCTGATCTGTAAGTCAAGGATCACAGACATAGGAGAGTTGGCAGGTAACACTATAGGTGATGCAATGTACCCTGGGCCAGGTGGCCAGTGTACTGACGCAAGCAGCAGCTGCTCTTCAGAGAGTGCCATGCTGCTCAGCCCTGGCCTACTCTTCTCCTGGAGGAATGAATACCTTGGTTTGGAGTTCTTTCAATTATTTCAGGAGGTGCTGAGCATCCAGATTTGTATGGGAATATCTTTTTTAGATGTTGGTGATTATTTCATATTTTTAAAAACACGTAGCCAAAATAAAACGTGTTTGCAGCCCTGCTGGCTTCCAGTTTGCAATTTCTTCACTCTTTGATCCCAGGGAAATTTTTAGAGGGCTCAATCAAGAGTAGTTTTGGTGAGTGGTTCTGTCTCAGAGTCTCTCCTAAGGTTGCAGTTAAGATGTTGGCCTTGTTACAGTCATCTGAAGGTCTGGCTGGGACTGGAAGATCTGCTTCCAAGGTGGCGCACTCACATGGCTGTTGGCAGGAGGCCTCAGTACCTTGTCATGTGATCCCTTCCACAGGGGTGCTTGGGAATTCCCATGGGACAGCAGCTGGCTTCACCCAGAACAAGTGATTTGAAGGAAGGAGCATGACAGACGCGTCGATGTCTTTTATGACCTAGTTGTATTAGTTGCCTTCCGTTGCTGGGACAAAATACCTGAAAGGAGAAAGGATTTATTTCGGTTCATTTTCAGAGGTTTCAGTTCATGGTCAGCTGGTTCCAGCACTTTTAGGCCTGTGGTGAGGCAGAAATATCATGGTGGAAGAAAGCTCCTCACCTCATGACAGCCAGGAAGGAGAGACAGTTGGAAAAGAGCCAGAGAAGCATACCTCCAGTGACCTACTTCATCCAGCTAGTCCCCGTCTCCCAGCAGCCATTCAGCTGTGAACTCATCAATGGACAACCCACTGATGAGCTTAGTGCTCTTGAATCTTATGGGGGACACTTCACACTTAAACCATAACACTAGCCTTGGAAATCACATATCATCATGTCCACAATATTATATTGATTACAGAGGTCAGCTGTCCGCAGTGTAGGAGGGCATCATGCAAGGGTGTGAATATCAGAAGCTGAAAAATCACTGGGGGCCATTTGGAGGTTGGCTACCACAGTGAGTTTCAGTGGTTGTGTAGACTTTTCCTGCCTTCATTTTTATCTTGTTTTTGGACTATTGTTGGTTTCTAAGATTGTCATTGTGACCCATCATTTAGAAGCACTTACAGCTGAAATCAAGGAGAAACACACTACATCATTCCTCAGCTGGAGGAGTCTAATGGGTCAACTAAGGCCAAGATTGCAAATTGGAGGATTTCGGGTACAGCTTGAGCAAGTGGATATTTCAGCTCTTCTGTTTGCCGAGGTTTCCAACAAGCCGACTTCATTCATTTATATCACTTTTCAGACTTCTAAGTTGTTTGAAGTTTTAAGAACTCACAAGGGTGATCAATTCTCTTGGTTTGTCTGGGACTCAGCCATTTCCAGGGATTCAGGACTTTCAGTGCTAAAACTTGGGCAATCTTAGGACTCAGTTGAGAGCAGATGTGAAGTGACCCGTTCCCTTCCACAGGTGCACTCCAGAACTGTGAGTAACTGGGTCCCTGGATTGCTTGTTAGAGCCTCAACACCTCAGGCCCCACCACAGACCTCATAAATCAGCCTGCAGTTTCACAAGAGCCCGGGAGAACCTGACGCACATTAGAGTTTGAGGACCTCTGAATATAAGTGAGACCTGAACTTGGGCTTTCTGAGGATTCAGCTTTTTTGCCTCTATGGGTAAAATAGATTTCACAATGACCTACTTATATGGTGGTAATTTGACTTTGACATACATATCTTAGTTTTTTCCCTGCCTCCCCTCCCAAAATAAAGACATTTAAAATTTCATTGTTGGAAGGAACCTAAAAGTCCCAACTCTATCTTGGGCTTCAGTAATGATTTTCATAAAACTATTTTTACAGTTGAAATTTTTCCTGTCCCCAAACAAAATGCCATAAACCATACAGATAAGAGGAGATTGCTGGGCATTTAGGTTGTTTCCAGTTTCTGACGCCCTAAGCAATGTACAGTAAGTATCCTTGTTTGTACAGATTCAAAGTCGTGTTTATGTCTGTAGGTTTGATTCCTGAAATGAGGTTGCCGTAGTATTGAGGATTTGCATTTACAACTGTAATGGATATCTGAAAAGGTAGCTGTCCAAAGAGGTGTGTTTGAAAAATCTTGTGGTGCATTTATTTTATGGAGCTGTGATAAAATAAATATCATAGACATACACTGCCCCTGAGGGATGGCTGTGACGTACTGTTTTACAGGGAAAGTAAGCTGCAGAAGGACTTAGTTAATTGAGGGGAGAATTGAGGAAGATACTTTCAAGGAGATTATTTGTACTTCCTCAGTACACTTGTGGATGTTTCCTCTGGTTGTAAGGAATATGTGTTGCTTTGTAATTAAGAATTTTAGGAGAGAGAGAAAAAATGGAGGTGCTGCGGTTGATGTGAACAAGACTCCCAAGATCAATTGTTGGTCTCCCCTTTCAGAGATCCCCCTGTCTCTGCCTCCACCTCAATGGTTCCTTCTCCCTACTTTCACAAGCAATATCTCAGTTGCCAGTTGTGAGCATCTGATTGGCTGGGGCCAGGTCGTGTTCTGGCTAGTTGTGGGAGAGGGATGTCTGACCTGCTTCTGTCCAAAGGGTCTGTGGCCCACCTCTGTGGAGACAGTTGCCCACGAACTAAGAGGTGTATGGTAATGCTATTGATTAGGCCCCTAATCAACAAATAAGGTGGAAAAATCTTACAGCTCTACTCTTTTGAAACCTCCACATGTTCGGGAAAGCAGTTCTGAGTTAACTGACAATATTTTTATAGCATGCTAGAACAGCCAACATGTATGGTCAACCACTATAAATGCTAAGTATTTCACATTTCTACATTGCATATGCATGAATACATGATGATATTTGTGATGCTGATACTTTTTTTAGACAGAGTCTTGCTATGTCACCCAGGCTGGTCTTGAACCTATGGGCTTAAGTGCTCTTCCTGTTTTAGTATGCTCAGTACTTGGGACCATAGGTGCCATCAAGCACAGCTTAAATACAATTTTGTTAAAGTCCTGGAGATTGAACCCAGGGCATTGTGCATGCTAGGCAGGCACTCTACTAACTGAGCTACATTATTTTGAGCCAGGGTCTTGCTAAGTTGTCCAAACTTGGCCTTGAAATTTCAATTCTCTTTATTCAGCTTCCTGAATAGCTGGGATTTCAGGCATCTACCATCATACCTGGCTGTTGGATATAATTTTATTTATTAATTTTTTATGCAGGTACTGGGAGTCAAACTCAGGACCTCGCGCTTGCCAGGCAGGTGCTTATGCCGCTGAGCCATCTCACCGGCCCTGGATATAATTTTTAATGGCAGTTTTACAACTGGAGCCACTGAAGCACACAACAGTTGGGTAACTTGCCCAGAGTCCCACGGCAAGTGGGTGCTGGAGCCAAGACTTGAATCCTGGTCGTCCGAGTAAAAGGTTAGTCATTATACTGTACTGTCTTCAGATCTGTAGTACTTGGAATGGGTGCAGGTTTTGTCTGGAATAATAATAATTCCTATTTTCACTGAGCATGTATTATGTGCTAGGGATTGTCCTTACTGCTTTCTATGAATCAACGCATTTAATCCTCACAATAACATCAAATGAAAAAACCTCAGCAATACCAGCTGTTCAGCCAGGGTTCTTCTGCCGGTAAGAGACGGAGTCAGCACACCCAACATGACACCCAAGAGCCATCTGTTCTCTTTGCTTATTCACACATCCATATGCTTTTTCTTCTGTATTGATTTGAAAGCAGTTATCTCTGGAGATACAGAGATTCAGGCAATTATCAAGACAATTCAGCTGAAGTTAAGGGTTTTATTTCAATTTTCTGTTTCATTTTGACTTTGAAGCTCTGAATTTAAGCTGATGTCAGCTAAAATAATTTAAATTAAACCTGACCTCTGTCATTAGTGGGGTTTGCTTGGGAAAAAATCTGAAAAGACAAAAGAGGGATGTGTGTGTGTGTGTGTTGTTGAGTGTGAACGTGTAGTTCTAAATTTCCTTTATTACAGAGAGGATTGGAAGAATAAAAAGGGAAAGAGATCAAAATCATGTTGTTAAGTTGCTGCACACTTAAAGTATAAAGATATGGCTCTTGTGTGGGGGATGTATTTTTAAAAGTTTCACTGCTAGAGGAAATGTGTTTTTCTAAGTGAAAATGGAGTGTATTCTCACTTTGAATTGCAAATCCTTCCAAAAGCAGAGTGGAAAGGAAGGATAATCCTTGCAGGAATGGATTCTTTCTAATTTGTTTTATACAACATCCTGTGATAAGCTTTAGAAAATCATAATTATTATAAAAGTTCAGGTATTCTCCTGATTGGAATATTTTAGATAAGTCCAAATAGTCAGATAATTTTATACAATATCAACTTGATTTGAGATGGAATGAAAGACACGCAGGACCTCTGCAGCTGGATTATTGGAAGCAGAATATTGCAAGGTGTGTTTGGCAAAGTGTGACTCCAGGCGTCAGACTTGTCTCCGGAGGGTAAACCACACGATGGGGACAAGGACTGAGGGGTCAGGTGGGACAGATAAAGTCACATTTATTTGGCACAGGCTGAGCATGGTGCCAGGTGACTTAGATTTCTGCGTGTGAACATGGTTCATCCTCACACATCCTTTGCACTGAGCATCATTACAGCTGGTTTTCAGATGAGCATAACTGAGGTAAAGTAACTGACCTCAGGTTCCTCTGCTACTAATTAGTTGTGAGATTAAACTTGGGAAAGTTCAGGCAAGATGAAGTGGGGGCACCACTGAGTATGTGAAGGAGGGGACAGCAACCAGAGGCGTCTGGGAGGTGGACCCAGGAGGTGGAGCTCTTAGATGCATGTGGTTAGCACAAGGCAGAGTCTCTAGGAGAAAAGGGACCCAGAACAGCTGCTGCTGTGGGAAGAGATGCTGAGTTGCATCTGGATCATAGGCTGGGGGCCCAGAACAGCAAGCAGAAGTGTCACACGCAGGTCTGCTTCTCTGAGTGCTCACTCTTGGAGACAAGTTGGATGGACTGAACGGTACCAGGCAGGTGCAGTGTGGAAAGGGAGGGGAGTGTTGAGCTCCTGGGAGAAAGGGAATTAGCCAGAGCTGGACTGACCAGAGTGGAGGGCAGGAAGCCTGAGAGCCAGGAGCACAGAAGCCACAGGAGGAAAGAGAGACTTTTGTTGCTTTTTTTCTTTTTTTTTCTTTTTCTTTTTCTTTTTCTTAAGGCTTTTTAGGAGGTAACTCCAAAAGGCACAAATTTTGTTGTGTGCTGGGAGAGAGAGAAGAAACTATAAAAGGGACATTGAAATTTGAAAAGAAAAAAAAGACTTAATTGGATTTTGAGGAACCATGCCTTCATTATTAAAACAGACAAAACTAAGGTCTGCTTTGTAATCTCTGTCTTCAGTCTTAATGAATACAGTGGTCTTCCTGCATGAGTGCAAATGCAATGTACTGAACCGGTATTTGGAGCTGTGGGGAGGCAATGGGCCAGTTTAGTTGAGGGAAGAGGGAAGAGGGGAGCCCCTGGGTAATTGGGTGTAATTGCAGCCCGGTTTGGGAGGAGCCTGGAGTCATCCGGCCCCCAGCACTCCACACGGGGAGTCTGGCACTTACCACACACCCCAGCAGGAAGCTGGGCAGGAAGGGCTGGGGGTTGGGGACCAGTTCCCCTTGGGCAGTCAGTGCAGACAAACTGTGCCTCCTGCATCAAAGGCTCCCGTTTGCCCAGTGTGGCTTCCTCTGCCGACCGGAAAACAGCAGGAATGTGGAGGCTGGAGTGGTGCCCAAGTTCTTCTCTGAGCATCTGGCGTGGATTTTGTTGGCTCCCAGATCTTGGTAGTGGGGGCCGGGAAAATTTGGGGGCTTCGCAAAGAAGTTTCTTGCTCACACCTCTAGGGAAGTTGGTGGCTGTTACTGACTCCTCTGCAAACCTGCAAACCATGATAACCTCTCGAATATCCTGCTGGCCCACTCCTCCACAACGTTAAGTCTGAACTTGGCTCAGATGTCACCTCGTCAGGGACCACTTCCCAGCCACCCTCTTTAAAGTTGTTTTCCTCCTTCCTGGGCATTCCCTCTGCCCTTTCCTTGCTCTGCTGTTCTTCAGAACACCATCTAATATGCCTTATAATTTACTTATCTATCTTGCTTATTGTATTCCTCACTAAATCTAAATTTCTTTAGGATAGGGATTTATTTTTGTTTTTGACACTGTCAAACCCAAGCACCTAGATCAAAGTGCCAAGCCCTCAGAGGTCATCAAAAACCATGGTTGAATGAATACATACACATCTCAGCCACAGGCATCTCAGAAAGAGCAGGACTACTGCGCCTGAGGATGAGCGCAGGCTGGATGCTGGGTGAGGAGCTGGGAAGGCTCTCCCTCTGCCCCTACATGGATAAAATGTCCTGAGTTATGCACGGGAGCCTGAGAGGGTCACCACGGGGCTCCTGTAGGACTAAGGGTTCACCAGTTAGCTCTCTTCTTCTGGGAATATCTTTATGGTGTTCCCATTCCTATTCCAACTCTCTGGCCCATGTGACACTCAGAAGTGACAGATGAGGTCATGGATTACGGTGATTCTAAGGCCAGAAAGATGAGATGCTGGGTAAACAGGGCTGAGTCCCTGCACTTTTTCAAGGTTGCAGCTCATGTAGAGTGGACTGTGTCAGATCTCTGGACAGTGACTTTAGTGGCCAAGGTAAATATGTGTTTTCTCCAGTTGGATTTGCTGAGAAGACAGAGTACCTATGAGAGGACACTTCTGAGAGGGGATGATATAAATACCAATGACATGGGGAGTTACCAAGATGGCGGGGTGGTAAGCAGCAGAGAAAGAGCCTGAGAGGTGTGGTCCAGATGCTAGAATATAGCAACATGAGGAAGACAAAGAGGGAAGTGGGTCCCCTGAACCCCAGAAGGATCTTGGGTCTAATTGAAGCCCATGGAGAGAGTGAAGAGAGAAACTTCAGTGAAGGAGGTATCCCACAGCACCTTTTCTCTGAGACAGGACTCACTGTGTGAGAGGAATGGTTCAAACCTGTGGACACATGGTGACTGCTGGCGACCCCAGAGGCCTCCATGGAGAGACACAGCAGTGGTGGGGAGCAGCGGACATGAGGGACTGCACTGCCTGGTGGTGAGTGCTGAGGGCTCAGTTGTCCTCTGTGAGAGAGCGATTGGCTGGAAGCCATCAAGGAGAAGGGCTGACTGTACTCAGAACTCAGCGTAGGTGCGGGCCCCATCTAGCAGCTCCCAGCTTGTCTCAGGCCTGCAGAAGGTGCACTGACAACTGCAGGCTGAAAGAGTCTGGTCTCTGCCAGAAAGTGCAGGCTCACTGAGATTATCCACTACCCCACCAAAAAGCTACCGCTGGCTTGCTGGGATAGATCGGCATGGAACGGGACGCTATCTCCACATGTTGTCTACCAGTGACAGCAGAGACAAACTTGGAAGTGAACTTTTTTCTTTTATTTCTTTTCTTTTCTTTTTTTCTCTCTCTCTTGTTTATTTTTTGTTGTGGTGGTGGTTTTTTTTTTTTTCTCCATTGTTTGATCTTGTTTTTATATGAGTGTAAATGCGGTTTCTAGCCTCCTTGTGGTTGTGGTTCTGTTCTGTTCTTCTTTTTATCCCTTCCTTCTCTCTTTCCCTCCAGTCTTCTGCACCAGTTTCCCAAAGTTAGCGTGATCCCCCATTGTCCTCCAGCCTTACTTCTAATCTCTTCCTCTTCTTCCACTTCTCTATTTTCTCCTCAACACATTTTAAATTTTAACCCCTGAGGACAAAATTGACATATTAAGAACTTGTATACTGCATATAATTTTCTGGTTTGTTTTAGATTTTGTTATATAACCACAAATCTAGTTTATACGGTTAAAAGTGGCAAACTACTGGTTAGCTCAGTCTGTCATTTTCTAGGCTGTGTTTGATGATATTAGTACCACTATAGCCAAAAGTGACATAATTGTTCTAAACAGCTGTTCTTCCTGGTATTCCATGACTGAGAGTGACCCAGGGTCACAGAAAATACTGCGGCACAGTGCCAAAGAACAAAGGACTGGGTGAAACAGGCAGCAACTTCTATCTCCAACAAATTGAAGAGGTAGGATCTTGCAACAGACTCAAAACCCAAAAATAAGCTACACCTGGAAGATACTTCAGAGAAATAGTCATCTTCTAAGGGTTCTAAATGCTAGCAATAAAACAACCCACCATAGGCAGTTTACAAGCATCATCCCAGGAATCAAACTAAAGAAAGAAAAGAAAACGAGAAGACACTTAAACAAGATGCAACCCCAGACATCCAGTTCACCAAAGGCAAACTCAGGGGGCAATGAGGTGGGACAATCTGAAAATCACCCAGCTGACCTCTCTGAAGTGGTAACAACAAAGCAATTGAATGAAGCTCTGGAAAAAATCAAATCAGAAATAATTTCTTAGATAACTGCAGAGATGATGTCCACAGTGAAGACCATGCTTAGGGACTCTAGAGCAGACACAGACAAAAAAATAGATGAGCTTAAGAAAATGATGGAAGCCATGAATGCTCAGCATAGGAAAGAAATGAAATCCATAAGGTAGATTCAATCAGATATCCAGGAGCAAAAAATTTCATTGAAAGCATTCACAGCAGATTAAGCCAATGTGAGGACAGGATCTCAGATATAGAAGACAGACTTGCGGTTAGTGATTATGAGAAGAAAGGTTTCTTAAAAATAGCAAAGGACCATGAGAAAGCAATCCAGCAACTGCTAGATGAGGCAAAGAAGAATAACTTAAGATTGACTGGAGTCAAAGAGAAAGCAGGAGATAGCACAAATGATATAAAAAAACTGTTCACAGACATCATGGCAGAAAACTTCCCTGGTAGAGAAAAAGAATTTCACATACAGATAAGTGAGGCATATAGAACTCCGATTAGTCATTAAAAAAAAAAAAAAAAGTACAGCCAGGCATATCATAGTCAAGATTCCAGAAATTCAACACAAGAATAGAATCTTAAAAGCTGTTAAGGAAAAGAAACAAACCACCTATTAAGGAAAGCCCATCAGAATCACAGCTGGCTTCTCAGCACAAACCCTCAAGTCAAAGAGAGCTTGGAGTGAAGTATTTCAAGTTTTAAAGGAAAACAACCTTCAACCCAGGTTGATGTACCCCACAAAACTATCTTTTGAAACTGATGGAGAAATAAAATACTTCCATGACAAAGAACAGCTAAAGAAATTTATGACTACCAAACCAGTACTCCAAAATGTTTTGAAGGACATTCTAGAAAAAGATAAAAAGGATTGCAACTCCATAAACCCCAACAGAAAGAATCCACCAGGCAGGGCAAACAATTAAGTGGGGGAAGAGGGGGAGCCAACGACAGGAAAATAGCATGACAGGATAAGTCAAAACATATCAGCTATAACCATCAATGTTAATGGTCTCAATTGACCAATCAAAAGACAGAGACTGGCAGAATGGATCAAGAAGCAAGATCCAGGGCCAGTGAGATGGCTCAGCGGCATAGGCGCCTGCCTCGCAAACGTGAGGGCCCGAGTTCGACTCTTGGAACCCACATATGGAAAAAAAAAAAAAGGGGCCGGTGATATCGCTCAGTGGCATGGGCACCTGCTGGCGTGTGAGGTCCTGAGGTTGACCCCCGGTACCCACACAAAAAAAGAAGCAAGATCCAACAATATGCTGCATACAAGAAACACATTTAATTAAAAAAGAAATTCATAGACTGAAAGTCAAAGGATGGAAAACAATACTCCATGCAACAGGAACCCAGAAAAAAGCAGGGGTAGCTATTCTATTTGCAGACAAAGTGAATTTCAAGCCAAGACTGATTAAGAGAGATAAAGAAGTTCACTACATCCTTGTAAAGGGAACAATCCAAGAGGAAGAGATAACGATCATAAATATATATGCAACAAATACCGGGGCACCCAACTATATGAAACAAACATTAACAGGCATGAAAAATCAAATAAGCACTAATACAATTGTATTGGGGGATCTCAATACCCTCCTGTCACAAAAGGACAGATCAACTAGACAAAAAATCAACAATGAAATATTAGAATTGAACCAAACTTTTGAACAAATGGACTTAGTAGATGTCTACAGAGTGTTCCACCCAACAACATCAGAATACACATCCTTCTCAGCTGCACACAGGATATTCTCAAGAATAGACCTCATACTAGCTTATAGAACCTGCTTAAGTAAATGCAAAGGAATTGAAATTATCCCATGCATATTATCAGACCATAGTGCAATGAAATTGGAAATCAATAGCAAAAAAACCCACAAGAACTTCCTAAACACGTGGAAATTAAGTAGCATCCTCCTGAACAATGAATGGGTCACAGATGAAATTAAAGAAGAAATTAGACAGTTTCTACAATTGAATGAAACAACAATACAACAACTGGAACTTATGGGACACAATGAAAGCAGTCCTAAGAGGGAAATTGATAGCAGTAGATACCCATATCAGGAAAGCAGAGCAAGTGCAAATAAACAACTTAACGATGAACCTCAAACTTCTAGAAAAAGAAGAGCAGGCTAAGCCAAAAGCTCATACAAGGGAGGAAATTATAAAAATCAGAGCAGAAATTAACGCACTGGAGACTAAAAAAACAACACAGAGAATCAATGAATCAAAGAGTTGGTTCTTTGAAAGATTAAATCAAATTGACAAACCCTTATCCAACCTTATCAAAAAAAGGAAAGAGGGACAGTGATATAGCGCAGCGGCATAAGCACCTGCCTGGCAAGCACAAGGTCCTGAGTTCGACTCCCAGTACCTGCATATATAAAAAAAAAGAAAGACTCTAATCCACACTATTAGCAATGAAAAGGGTGAAATCACAACAGACCCTGCAGAAATCCAGAAGATCAACTATACCTACTTTGAAAACATGTATTCTATTAAGATGGAAAATGCAGACGAAATCGATAGATTCCTAGATACACATGAATTACCAAAGCTGAATCAAGAAGATATAAAAATACTAAATAAACCAATATTAATCAATGAAATTGAAAATGTAATTAAAAACCTACCAACAAAAAAAAGCCCAGGCCCTGAAGCATTCACTCCCGAATCCTACGAGAAATTTAGAGAAGACCTAACACCACTACTTCTCAAACTCTTTAATGAAATTGAAAGGGAAGCAATACTTCTAAATTCATTCCTGAAAGCAAGCATTACCCTGATACCAAAACTGGAGAAGGACCCAACTAAGAAAGAGAATTAGAGGCCAAGCTTCCTAATAAACATAAATGCAAAATCCTCAATAAGATACTGGCAAGCAGAATGCAGCAAATCATCAAGAAGATTGTATACCATGACCAAATGGGATTCATCCCAGGGATGCAGGGATGGTTTAACATATGTAAATTAATAAATGTAATATACCATATTAACAGAGCCAAGGACAAAAATCATATGATCATCTCAATAGATGCAGAAAAATCTTTTGACAAAGTCCAGAACCCATTCATGAAAAAAACCCTACAGAAAATTGGATTAGATGGTCTTTATCTCAATATGATAAAAGCCATCTATGACAAACCAACAGCCAACAACATACTAAATGGACAAAAACTGAAAGCTTTCTCTCTAAAATCAGGAACAAGACAAGGATGTCCATGGTCTCCGCTCTTATTCAACGTAGTCATGGAAACTTTAGCCAGGGTGATTAGACAAGAGAAAGAAATAAAAGGAATAACAATAGGAAAGGAAGAAGTTAAATTATCATTATTTGCAGATGACATGATACTTTACATAGAAGACCCCAAAAACTCCATCAAAAGACTTCTAGATTTAATAACCACATTCAGTAGCATAGTCCGAAACAAAGTCAACACTCAAAAATCAATAGCGTTCCTGTACCCAAATAACAAACTCACTGAGAGAAAAATTAGGGAAACAACACCTTTCACAATAGCATCCAAAAAAATGAAATACCTAGGAATCAATCTAACAAAGGACGTAAAAGACCTCTACATTGAAAACTATGGTACTCTGAAAAGGGAGATTGAAGAAGATATCACAAAATGGAAGGATATCCCTTGCTCTTGGGTAGGAAGAACCAATATAGTGAAAATGGCAATACTTCCAAAATTGTTCTACAAATTTAATGCAATTCCAATCAAAATTCCAATGGCACATCTCACAGAATTAGAGAAAACAGTCCCAAAATTCATTTGGAACCAGAAGAGATCCCAAATAGCAAAGGCGATTCTGGGCAACAAAGGCAAGGCAGGGGGCATCACAATCCCTGACTTGAAATTATACTATAAAGCTACTGTGATAAAAACAGCACAGTACTGGCAAAAAAAAACAAAACAAACAAACAAACAAAAAAAAACCAGATCCAAAGATCAGTGGAACAGATTAGAAGATGCAGAAACAACTCTGAACACCCTCAACCACCTTATCTTTAACAAGGGGCTAAGCACCTTCACTGGAAGAAAGATAACCTCTTTAATAAATGGTGCTGGAAAAACTGGCTCTGCACATGCTGAAGATTAAAATTGGACCCATATCTTTCACCATGCACTAAACTAAATTCAAAATGGATCACAGATCTAAATATTAAAGCAGAAACATTAAATCTTCTGGAAGATAGAATAGATAAAACTCTTGAAGACATTGGTGTAGGCAAAGACTTTATGAACAAAACCCCGATCACACAGGAACTATCACAAAGAATTGACAACTGGGATCTCATCTTATTAAAAAGCTTTTGCACAGCAAGAGAAACAACCAACAGAGTGAAGAGACAACTCACAATGTGGGAAAAAATGTTTGCCAGCTGTTCCTCAGACAAAGGATTACTATCGGGAACATGTAAAAAACTAAAAAAAAAAAAAACTCAGACCCCCCTAAATTTAAAGACCCCCCCAAAAATGGGCATCTGAGATGAATACATACTTCTTAGATGAAGAAATACAAACAGCAAATAAATATACAAAAAAAATGTTCAACATCACTGGTCATTCGAGAGATGCAAATTAAAACAACACTGAGATTCTATCTCACCCCGGAAAGAATGGCTATTATCAAGAAATCAATCAATAAAAAATGCTGGAGGGGCTGGAGGGAAAAAGGAACCCTTCTCCACTGTTGGTGGGAGTGTCGACTGGTGCAGCCACTGTGGAAATCAGTGTGGAGATTCCTCAAAAAACTAGGATTGGAGGTCCCATTTGACCCAGCTCTCCCCCTTCTGGATATCTTCCCAGAAGGATTAAAAACATCGTACCACAGCAATATATGTGCACCCATGTTTATAGCACCACAATTTGTAATAGCTAGATCTCGGAAACAACCCAAATGCCCATCAACCAAGGAATGGATAAAAAAGATGTGGTATTTTTTATACAATGCAGTACTAGTCAGCCATAAAGAAGGATAAACTGGCGAATTTTGTAGGTAAATGGATGCAACTCAAAATAAACCAGACACACATGTGTAAGCATTGTATTGTCTCCCTAGTGTGAAAAGCTGAAAGAGTAAATAAGATCCAAAATGTACAATAGATATTGTAAAATGGGAAGAAACTGTTCAAAAGGAAAGAGAAACTGGGATAGGGGAATGGAGAAAAGAAGGAAGGGAAAAGCAAAAAAAAGAAAAAAAAAATATATATATTTACAAAAGATACTTAAGATAGTTATACTACTAATTTCTCTTAGTTGATTGAAAAGAAAGGTTTGTGTTAATATTGTTTGGATAATTGAATGCTGATATCTTGTACTCTGAGGAAGTAATTTTGTGTGTGTGTGTGTGTGTGTGTGTGTGTGTGTGTACCGGGAGTTGAACTCAGGACCTTGCGCGCCAGCAAGCGCCCGTGCCACTGAGCGATATCACCGGCCCTTTTTTTGTATGTGGGTTCCGGGAGTCAAACTCAGGACCTCATGCTTGCCAGGCAGGTGCTTATGCCACTGAGCTATCTCACCAGCCCCTGCGGAAGTAATTTAAAGATAACAATATGCAATGTATTAACCCTTGTTATCCTCCTATTATCTTGTTTTGAAATTTTGTTCTTTTTTTTCTCTTTAAAATAAAAGAAAAATATAAGTAAATACTAATGATGTGAGAGAAGAAAAGAGAAGGAGGAGTGGGGTTGGGAAAGAGAGTGTGTTGTCCCATAAAGACAGTGTATCAGTCAGCTTTCCCAAAGCTGGACAACGTGCCTGACACCTACACTTAAAGGAGGAGAGGGTAATTTTAACTCCCAGTCCCAGAGTTTTCAGTCCATGATTGGCTGGCTCCAAAGCAGGAATGCCATGGTGGAAGGGCATGGTGGAGGAAAATGGCTCAACTCACAGCATCTAGGAAGTCAAGATCAGGGGAAGGGCCAGGGAAGAAGGGGCCATAGTCCCCAGGGTCATGACCCATGGTCCACCTCTTCCAGTCAGGCCCATCTCCTAATAGCCCGTTCAGCTATGAACTCTTCAGGGTTACCCCATTGACGAGGTAGGTTAGTGCCCTCGTAATCTAATCATCTCTTCAGGAGTCCCTCAATCCACTCAAGTTGGCAATCATAGCACAGTCAGTACGGCTTTTGCGTCTTCATCACTGTCTGGATTTTTATTACTTATTCCTGCTTTAAGCTTCAGAGAACGATCACACTCTTGGCTGCTGGATAAGGTCCCTGGGTCAGACGCTGGCTGAAATGGTAGCTTGCATGGGCTGCATCTTAGAGGGAGGTGATCCTGGGGTCTGCCGAACTCAGGTTTCTAGAGTATATTCCAGACTACTCCACTTCTTCCTGCACAAATGAACACTTCACTCATTTATGCCTTCTTTCACTTTTCCTCTCAACTACACAGTCGCTGTTGTGGGCAGAATTCTAAGGCAGCCCCTGAGATTCTCGTCCCTGCTGTGTATCTCCTGCACGGTCCCCTTCCCTTGAATGTCAGAGGGATTTGTGACCATGACGGGCTCTTGTGATAGAGATACAGTATAGACAGGAGGGACTTTGCAGGTGCAGTTAAAGTCCCTAAGCAGTTAAATCGAGTTACCCAAAGGGAGCGTATCCTGGCTGGGCCCGACTCAATCAGGCGAACATTTAAAAGGGACCAGACCCTTTCTGAGAAAAGCGTTTTAAGGGTGAGGATGAGAGACAGAAGAAGGGGGCCTCATAGCCAACACATGAGGCCACCTTTGGGAGCTGAGTGAGGTCCTTGGTTGACAGTGAGGAAGAAGTGGGAGACCTGTCATTCTACAGAAAAGAATGGACTTTTGCCGGTAATTTGAATGATGCCAGAAAAGGATCCTGAGCTCCAATTAAGAACCTAGTTCAGCCGACACCTTGCTTTCAGCCTGTGAGACACTGAAGAGACGCCCCAGGGATGCTGTGCCTGGACTTCCAACCTAGAGAGCTGGGTAAGAAATGGATTCAGTTTCAAGTCACTGTGTTTTTGGTAATTTGTATGCAACAACTGAGAGAGTCACAAATCTTTACTGTGTGCTATGGCATTGGAACAGGTGCTGGGGACAGAGCGAGGGATAGACAGACAAGCCCCTATGCTCAGGAGCTTCTGCCATAGCCCAGTGTTTGGAGGTGACACAGACAAGGAGTGAATCAGATTGTCCTAGGTTCAAATTCTGGCTCTGTCTTTTGTCTCCAATCCAGAGCTGGACAAATCACCTGAGCTTCCTATGCCTCAATTCTCATCTGCCAGCCAAATGCCCGAGTAGCTCTACAGAGACTTTAGGGGCTAAGTGGGATAATGTAAGGGGTGAGGTGCTTGGTCTGTGCCTGGTGTGGAGTAGGAGTACAATACACATCAGTTGGCACCAGTTAAAGTCCTAGCTGGGGACACAGGGCAGGGGGCACTCCAGGCTGTTCTTCTACCCCCAGCATCAACAGGTGAGAGAAAATGAGGCTGGGCCTACCTTGATCCTGCTCATAAGCAATGCCAGGCTGATGGGAATGCCCAGCAGCCAAGGGACGCTCAGACATTCCCTACACTGTTGTTCTTTTCAATCACTGACAGCGACAATGATGGAAACAAAGGCATTTCTGAGAACACCATTCTGCCGCATCTGGCTCTGGTTTCCTTGCTATGGGGGTGTATAATTTCCACTAGAAAAGGTTGGGCTAGCCCAAACCCCTAATTAATGTAAATTTTTATTCATGTGGCAGAATTTGAGCTGCCACTACTCACTTGGATGAAGAATGCTTCATATTCTAGTGAGGATGATGATGTACGAAGTATAATTTGGTCCATTATTTTTGGAGGACAATCTTGGCATTATATATCAAAAGCCTTACAAGTGTACATAAATGTTGACCCAAATGTTCCAATCTTAGCTTTTGAGCAAATATTTAACTAGAAGAATATTTATTGGAAAATATAGAAAACATTGTAGGCAATTTATTGCCCAGTGATAGGGGACTGGGGAAACATCTGACCAACAGAGTACTACATAGTCATTAAAAATGATGCTGAAGAGAGGACCCACCTGTCCTGCCCTTCCCACTGCCACTGCTGGCCTCAGGCCTTGCACAACCTGTGCCTGAGCCAGGAGCAGAGAGGGCCTGCATGCCTTGCACCCACTGATGCCAGGCTTTGTACGACCTGCGTGGGAGGCAGGAGGGAAAAGGACCCATGCACTCAAACATTGCTGACACTGACATTGGCCCAGGCCTCTCATTATCTGTATGGGAGGCAGGAGGAGAGAGGCACTGCATGCCCCACACTCGATGCCACCACTGCCAGTCCAGTCCTCATGCAATTTATGCAAAAGGCTGGAGGAGAGCAGCCAAACTACCAAGTCCTAGCCAGCTCTGCTCCTGTGTTCTCCCCAGCACAGGGTGGCAGGGGGGACAACCAAAAGACTGACCTGATTTAAAATGAGACCAGCACTCAGGAGGAGAGTTTCACTGCAAGACTTAAGTGTTACCCTACCATAGAGCCTGGTGCGAGACAGCCTTGAGAGACAGACTTGGAGAGGGGGAGAGCTAAACAGGGATCTCCTGGGATCCCCTGGGAGGCTCGGGCTCTGGCTAGAAAGATCATGGGGCCTGTATTCGGTAGTAGGAGACCAGATTTGGTGATTTTTATCTTCAGAGGGGGTGGACCTGAAAGAGATGGCATTTAGTGCAGTGGTCTGCTTGAGTTCTTGCACTGCTGCCTACATCCAGCGGAAATTGGTGGTCTGAATTGCTATAGATCAATGTCTGAGTGGCCTAAGTGTCTTCACTAAAACTGCAGACCTCTTTAGTCTGATTAAGGGAAGTTTGTGAGTGGTTCTTTGGGTTTGTCAGTATCCAGTTGGTATTTGACGCCATTATTGTCACTGATTTTACTACTATAGCCAAGGTGACACAGTTGTCTCGTCAGTTGGTTTTCTGTCTAGGCCAACATCTGGATTGCCTGGTGGTCACATTGACACATATGACACATATGACCTGGTGGTCATATGGCCCATTCCTGAAGAACTGGGCACTGGGCCAAAGAAACCTCAAAACAAACAAACAAACAGAAACAAGAAAACACAACAAAATGCCTCCAAAAACTCCAAACTTCCCTAAAACCAGTTCAGGGGGAATCGAGGGGGAGGAACTCATAAGACACAGTGCAGAAAGGTCTGAAAGAGTATCCATGAAGGCAAAACAGTTCAATAAGGTGCTTGGGTAATTTAAAGAAGATATAACTAATCAGATAATGATCCAAATAAAACAAATGGTCAGTGAGTCTAGAGAAGACACTAATAAAAATTCTTATAGAGTTGAAAAAGAGGTGCAACACATGAATGCCCAGCATAAAAAAGAATGAGAGTCCATAAAGAAGTTCCAAACAGAAACCAAGGAGATTAAAAATACTGCTGAAATTATTGGCTGCAGAAGTGACCAGAGTGAAGACAATGTGTCATATCTACAGGACAGGGCTGTGGTTAATGATCAGTGAAAGAGATACCTTAAAAACAACAAGAGCACATGAAAAATTGATCCAACAGCTGCTAGATGACTCAAAGAAGACTAATATAAGAGTAATAGGAATTAATGAAAAATCAGAAGACAGTACATAGGTCATAAAAAGCCTTTTTATAGAAGTAATAGCAAAAAACTTTCTAGACATAGGAAAATAATTTAAAATACATTTAAGTAACACATATAAAACTCTGAATAGTCATGGTCAGAAAACACCACTCCATAACACATAATAGTTAAAATGTCAGAAATCCAACACAAGAACAGAATCCTAAAGGCTGCTAGAGAAAATTAACCATTCACCTAATGAAGGAAAACCCATTAGAATGACAAGAGATTTTCAACACAAAGCTTAAAGGCAAGGAGAACTTGGAATGGAGAGTTTCAAGCTCTAAAATAAAACTTCCAACCTAGACTGATATACCTTACAAAATTATCTTTCAAAATTGATGGAGAAATAAAACAGTTCCATGATAAAGAGAACCTAAAGAAATTCATGACTACCAAAACAACACCCTCCAAAATTCTCAAGGATATCCTAGAAGGAGAAAATTAAATTAACAATGCCGGGCCGGTGAGATGGCTCAGCGGCATAAGCGCCTGCCTTGCAAGCGCGAGGGCCCGAGTTCGACTCCCGGATCCCACATATGAAAAAGGGGCCGGTGATATCGCTCAGCGGCACGGGTGCCTGTTGGCGCGTGAGGTCCTGAGGTCGACCCCCGGTACCCACAAAAAAATAAATAAATAAAAAATAAATAAATAAATAAATTAATTAATTAACAATGCCAAAACGTCCAATAAAATGAATGCATCAGGTAGGGCTAGGAATTAAGTAGAAGGAAATGAAAGCAAAACAGCAATAAGTAAAAAATACAATGACAAGAATAAGTAAATACCTATTAATGTAAATGAATTCAATTTACGAATCAAAATATACAAAGCAGAATGGATCAAGAAACAAAATTTAATGGCATGCTATATACAAGAAACACATTTAACAAGACAAGAAATTTATAGACTAAAAATCAAAGGATGGAAAACAATATTCCATGAAATGGGAACCTGAAAATAAGCAGGAGTAGCTATCCTATTTTATTTCAAGTTAAAGCTGATCAAATGAGGCAAAGAAGGACAGTACACATTGGTTAATGGAAATATTCAACAGGAAGAGATAACAATTATCAAAATATGTACACCAAACCATGGTGCACCCAGATTCATAAAACAAACACTAATAGACATAAAAAGGCAGATGCGCACCAATACATTTATAATGGGGAACCCCAATACACCACTATCACAAAGAGATAACTAAGCAAAAAGATCAACAAAGAAATATCAGAATTGAATCCAACCTTTGAACACATAGTGTTAGTAGACATACAGAATATCTCACCCAACAACAAAAGAATGCACATTCTTTTGGGAGGCACATGGTACTTTCTCCAAAAAAGACCACATACTAGCTGATAAAGCATGCCTAAGTAAATGCAAAACAATCGAAATTTAACATGCGTATTATCAGATCACTGTGCAATGAAACTAGAAATCAATAACAAAAGAAACCACAGAAACTGTGGAAATTAAACAACATACTCTTTAATAATCAGTGGGTGACAGAGGAAATTGAGGAATAAATAAGACGGTTCCTAGAATTAAATGATAATGCTAGTACAACATACCAGAATGTATGGAATACAATGAAAGCAGTCCCATGAGGGAAATTTGTAGCTGTGAATGCCCAACATCAGAAAAACAGAATGAGCCCAAATAAATAACCTAATGATTCATTTTAAAGTCCTGGAGCTGGTTGTGGTGGTCCATGCCTCTCATACCAGTACTCAGGAGGCTGAGGCAGGAGGATTGATGTGAGTTCAAGGCCAGCCTGGACTACATAGTGAATTCAAGTCAGCCTGAACTACACAGTGAGACCCTGTTTCAAAAACAAACAAACAAACAAACAAATAAACAATAAAAAGTCCTAGAAAAACAAGAACAATCCAAGTCCAGAGCTTATACAAGGAAGGAAATCATAAAGATCAGAGTAGAAATCAATGAAATGGACACTAAAAAAAAAAACAATAGAAAGAATCAGTTAATCAAAGAGCTAGTTCTTTGAAAGAATAAACAACATAGACAGACTCTTAACCAATCTTATCAAAAAAAGGTAAGAAGAGACACCAATCAGTGCAAGTAGAAATGGAAAAGGTGAAATCACAACAGACACTGCCAAAATTCAGAAAATTATTGCCAACTATTTCATAAGTATACATACCCAAAAATTAGAGAACTCAGAAGTGGAGAGATTTCTAGATATGTACATATGAATTACCAAAACTGAACCACAAAGACTTAAACATCTTGAACATTCCAATAACAGGGAATGAATTTAAAGCAGGAATAAAAAAACTACCAAGAAAAGCCCAGGACATGTTGGATTCAGAGTCAAATTCTACAAGAACTTCAGGGAAGATCTAACACCAATTCTCCTTGAACTCTTCAATGAAATTGGAAAGTAAAGAGTACTTCCAAAATCATTCCTGGAAACTAACAAAAAAGAGAACTTCAGGCCAATCTCTCTAATGAATAGAGATGCAAAAATCCTTAACAAGGATTTATTTTGATATAATTCCATTTGTTGATTCTCAGTATTATTTCTTGTGCCATTGGGGTTTTATTCCAAAAGTCTTGCCTACACCAATGTCTTCAAGAGTTGTACCTATTTTATTTTTCAGAAGATGGAATATTTCTGTTTTAACATTTAGATCTTTTTTTTTTTTTTTTTTTTGTGGGTACCAGGGGTCGACCTCAGGACCTTGCGTGCCAGCAGGCGCCCGTGCCGCTGAGCGATATCACCGGCCCTTTTTTCGTATATGGGTTCCGGGAGTTAACTTGGGACCTCGCGCTTGCCAGGCAGGCACTTACGCCGCTGAGCCATCTCACCAGCCCTAACATTTAGATCTTTGATCCATTTTTATTTTAGATATAGGTAAGATACAGGAAACAGGAATGCAAAAAATCATCAAAGAGATCATATACCATAATGAAGTAGGCATCATCCCAGGGATGCAAGGATAGATCAACATATGCAAATCAATAAATGTAATTCATCAGATAAACAGAATCAAGGACAAAAGTCACACAATCATCTCAAAAGATGCAGAAAATGACAAAATTCAACATCTATTCATTACTCTGATAAAAGCCATTTATTACCAGCCTACTTCCAACATCATATTAAATGGGAGAAAAATTGAAAGGCTTTCCTCTAAGGTCTGAATATCCATTATCACCACTCCTGTTCAGCATAGTCCTTGAAACACTAGCCACTGCAATCAGGGAAGAGAAAGAAATACGAGGGATACATATAGGAAAGGACAAAGTCAAAGTATCATTATTTGCAGATAACATGATCCTTTATTTACAAGATCCAAAATGTTCCACCAAAAAACTCCTAGAATTAATAACCAAATTCAGCAATATACCAGGATACAAAATAAATGCACTAATCAATGGCATTTATTACACTACACACTAATAATGCACTCACTGAAGAAGAAATTAGGAAAATAATAGCATTCATAATAGCATCAAAATTTTTTAAAGACTTAGGAATTAACCTAACCAAGGAAGTGAAAGACCTCTACAGTGAAAATTACTTCACCCTGAAAAAGGAAATTGAGGAGGGTATCAGAAAATGGAAAGAGGGCCGGTGAGATGGCTCAGTGGCGTAAGCGCCTGCCTTGCAAGCACGAGGGCCCGAGTTCGACTCCCGGATCCCACATACGAAAAAGGGGCCGGTGATATCGCTCAGCGGCACGGGTGCCTGTTGGCGCGTGAGGTCCTGAGGTCGACCCCCTGGTACCCACAAAAAAAAAAAAAAAAGAAAATGGAAAGATAGCCCCCATTCCTGGATAGGCAGAACAAATATCATCAAAATGGTTATACTTCTACAATTGAAATTCAGACTTAATGCAATCTTAATCAAAACACCAGTGGCATTTCTTAAAGATCTAAAGAAAACAGTCCCAAAATTCATGTGGAACAAGAAGAGACCCAGAATAGCAAAATCAGTCCTGGGCAACAAAAGCAAAGCAGGTGGCATCACAACCCGAGACTTGAAATTATACTATAAAGCTATGGCACTGGCATTAAAAGAGGCATGTGGACCAATGGAACAGAGTAGAAGAGGCAGGAACAATCCCAGGTACATACAGCTACTTGATCTGTGAAAAAGGGGTCAGAAACATATGCTAGAGGGGAGATAACCTGTTTAATAAATGGTGCTGGGAAAACTGGATATGCACTTGTAGAAAACTGAGTCTAGACTCATATATCTCACCATGTGCTAAACTAAAATCAAAATGGATCAAAGATCTAAATGTTAAAACAGAACTATTTCATCTTCTGGAAGATAAAATAGGTAAAACAGTTAAAGACAGAAGTGTAGGCAAGGACTTTTTGAACAGAATCCCAGTGATACAAGAAATAGTATCAAGAATCAACAAATGGGATCATCTCAAATAAAAATCTTCTGTAGAGCAAAGGAAACAAGCAACAGAGTGGAGAGGCAACTTACAGAATGGGAAAAAACCTTTGCCTGCTATTCTCAGACTGACTATCTAGAATATATAAAAAAAAAAACCCAAAAGTATTAGACTCCTCAAAATAAAAGACTTGATCGAAAAATGGGCAACAGAAATGAATGGATACTTCTCAGAAGAAGTACAAGTGACCAATAAATACATGAAATATTGTTAAACGTTACTGGCCCTTAGAGAAATGCAAATTAAAACTACATTGAGATACCATCTGACCCCAAAAAGAATGGCTATCATTAAAAAATCTAATAATAATAAATGCTGGTGAAGATGTAGGGAAATAGGAACTCTTCTCTTGTTGGTGGGAGTGTAAACTAATTCAGCCACTATGGAAATCAGTGTGGATATTCCTCAAAAAACTAAAAATATAAATTCCACTTGACTCACCTATCCCCTTTATGTAATAGGGGAAATATAACTCCCAACCTGCTAGATGTCAGATGTGCCAAGTTCGCATCCCCTGAAATCAAAGAATGGATTCCAAAGGACAACAGAGGTAAGGAACAGGGAAGCTTTATTGCGAGATAGCTCTAAGAGACAGGAAGGGTCCCTTTGTTGGGGTAATTTATACAGCAAAGTCACAATGTGGGTATAACTAGTGTCAAACTACAATCATTCCTATTTTTATAGGAATAAAAATATAGCTGCTTAGCTAACATTGATTCAGTAGGGAAGTGAGTCACATAGCAAGGGTACATGGAAAGAATAAAGGTATTTTGAGGAAGGGACGGGTCCGGATGTTCTGGCCACCCACGTGGGTGACTGGATCAGGATGTTCTGGTCTCCTAGCTGGTTGGTTGACTGATTATATCTGAACTCTATGGGCCAGGTGATACCAATCATAATACAATCTCAAGTTATTGTTTATCCCTCAGGGAGGCATACAGGCCTGGTCATTGCATCTTTGTCTTGAGGCCTGCCTTCAATGGATGCTCCTCTAGCCACAGTTTTTTGTGTGCTCTTGTCTTTTGCACACTCTCTCGAAGTCCTGTCCCTGTCTGACTATTAATTTTTATCAAACTTAGCTGCCTATAACACTTCTAGGTATCTTCCCAAAAGAGTTAAAATCATCATATTACAGGGATACCGTATGTCCATCAACAGATGAATGATAAAAAAATGTGATATTTATACACAACGGAGTATCACTCTGCCATAAAGAAAGATAAACTTGAGGTATTCTTAGGGAAATGGATGCAACTTGAGAACATATGTTAAGTGAAATAAGTCAGAAACACAAGATTAGGTATTGCATGGTTTCCCTTATATGAGAAACTCAAAATATACAAATAAAGAGCAAAAAAGAAGGTAGATAAATAGGAAGTAGGGAGAAATTAAAATAATTCCCCAAATTACTTATTCGGTTGTCTCAAAAATATTTTAATACATATGCTAATTTGTTTCATTTGTACTACTAGTTTCTCTTAGTTCATTAAAAAGAAAGGTTTGTGCTATTACCTATTTGCTTCTGCTATGTAAGAGAGTCTTTTTTGTCTATGTTATGTACTCTGAGCAACTATTTTGAAGATAATACATAGTGTATTAACTATTGTTATTCTCTTATTATTTTGATATGAAATTTTTTTTCATAAAATAAAAAAGAAAATAAATAAAAATGATGCTGAATATAGAACACAAAAAAGATATTTATAGGCTATTTAGTCAGTTACAAGGCAGTAAGAATGAGAATTGTTCTGGAATCAGATTTCCTGAGTTGGAATCCTAACCCCATTATTTAGTTGCTGAATGACATTCGCAAGGTAGAGTACTTACTTAAGTCTCAATTTCTCCATCTATAAAATGGGCATAATGATTACATTATCACTCAGAGTTGCTGTGAACATTAAAGGAGACAATTCATGTGAAGTGCTGAGCACATCCCAGAGCAGAGTAATCATTAACTCAATCAGTATTGCATTATGATGATCCACCATTTGCTTCTGAAAACACACATATCGAAAAGATAAGGAAGAAATGAAAGCAAAATGAAAGCGGTTATCTCTGGGTGGCAGGATTGCTTGTGGTTTAGTTTTTTGTTTTTTTTTTCCAGAACGCTCTACAATACGTATGAACTATTTCAATAAAAAGGAAAAAAGAGTCACCCAGAATAAAGAGGGGGAAAGAAAGTGGCCTTAGATTGCTGAGTCCCTCAAGGAATTTCAAGACTTTGAAATTGCTTGTTCTGCTATTCCTTGGTCTGGACCTAGAGGTGCCTGAATTTGGGCCCTGCAGGGAGCCAGGCAGGAGGTGGGTCCTGCCACACTCGCAGTTCACAAAGCCTCCTTCCCTGCCCCAGCCCCAGCCCCAGCCGAGGAGTCCCCAGGAGCCAGGGAACTAAGCCAATCAGGGATATGGGAGTCCAGGGGACAGGTGAGCCCCCACTCCTTTGCTTGTTTCCGTCTGATCAGCACAGCAGCCGGGAAAAATTCATTAGAGGCCCCTTCCAGCCTTCTGTCCTTGGGTTTGCCCTGTCAGCCGCTGTTCATTAGCATGTGTGACAAACTTCTCTATGCAAACAGAAAGGTTAAGTGGGAACCAACTGTTTCAATCTCCTAGGAGGGACAGCAGGGGTCCTTTCCAGAAGTGACTGACAGAGGGCGTTGGGTTGGGGCTTTGAGGGGAGCCCTGGAGGTGCTGCAAGAGGAGAGTCTGTGGCATCTCCACTGTGGACTCTCCAGCTGTTGCTTGGGGGCAACTGATAAGCCTTGGTAGGGATGTACCTGGAACCACCGCTGAGAAGGGAAGAGAGTGGGTGCAAAAGTAGGGGCTGGAGATTTTCTCTTCCTTTCCGGTGAGTGTGCTGGGAGGTTGTAAGGAGAAGACTGGAACACACTGGAGTCTGATTTCTGTTGAGTGCAGCTACCCCAGCTGGCAGCCTGTGTTCTATGCAGCAGGCAGGGGTGGGGCATAGAGAGAGTGCATGCCAGGCAGCTTTAAGATATTTATTATATATCTATTTATTATTTTTACAGCTTTAATGAAGAACAATTCCCACACAGTAAATGGCACATCACTGAAGTATATAATTTTATAAATTTTGATGTTTGTATAATCTGTGAGACCATCACCACAATCAAGATAGTGAACATATCTATTGCCCACAAATTTTCCTCGTTCTCCATTGTAATTCCTCCCTTCTGTTTCTTCCTGTACGTTTTATTCACAAGAAACCACTGATTTACTATGTCACTATAGACTGGTTTATATTTTAGAGACTAACGTGAGTGGAACCATAAAGTGTACTCCTTTTTATTAGTGTCTTTTACTCATTATGTTGATCTTGAGATTTATCTATGTTATTGTGTATATAGTAATGTGTTCTGAGTAGTAAATACTCCATAATATGGACATATAGTACTGAAATTTGTGTACCTATTCATCTATGATGGACATTTAACTTCTAGGTGTTGGCCATTATAAATAAAGTGTTATGAATATTTATGTACAAATCTCTGTAAGGAGCTATTGTTTAATTCCTCTTGGGTAAATACTAAAAACCTTTAAAACTGTTTCCCAAAGAAGTATGCTGATATACATTCCTACCAGTAGTGTATAAGGGTGTTACTTTATGGTCACTCTTTTTGATTTTAGACATTCTAATAGATGTGCAAAATTATTTCATTGTGGTTTTAATATGCTTTTCCCCAGTGGAAAATGATATTGAATATTGATATTGATTATTTACTATTTGTATATTTTCATTCGTGAAATGACTGTTCAAATCTTTTTCCCATTTTGGGATGGGAGAGAAATTGTTTTCTTGTTTATTGAGTTTTGAAAGTCCTTTATATATCCTAGATACAAATCACTTATGTGGCTTGAAAATATTTTATTTCATTATGTGGCTTATCTTTGTCTTTGAGAGAGTTTTAATTTTGTTGACATTCAGTTTACAATTTTTTCTTTAGTGGATTGTTCTTTTGGTGTCTTATCTATGAACTCTTTTCTTTGGGGGGGACTGGGAGCTGAACCCAGGGACGTGAACATGCTAAGCATATGATCTACCTCTTGAGCTATACCCACAGTCCTGGAATCTTTGCCTAATGCAAATGTTTACTCCTAGAAGTTTTGTAGTTTTAGGTTCTATGTTTAATTAAGGTTTGAAGTGTGGATCAAATTTTATTTTTCCACATTTTGGAAAAGACTGTCCTTCCTCCACTAAATTGCCTTTGCACCTTTGTCAAAAATCAGTTGTCCAGGGCCGGTGAGATGGCTCAGCGGCGTAAGCGCCTGCCTTGCAAGCGTGAGGGCCCGAGTTCGACTCCCGGATCCCACATACGAAAAAGGGGCCGGTGATATCACTCAGCAGCACGGGTGCCTGTTGGTGCGCAAGGTCCTGAGGTCGACCCCCCGGTACCCACAAAAAACAAAAAACAACAACAAAAAAAAGATCAGTTGTCCATATATGTGTGGATCTATTTCTAGACTCCTTATTTTGTTTTTCTGATCTATTTGACTATTTTTACACCAATACCTCACTATAGATAAGTAAAATTTTATAAGAAGTCTTGCAATCAAGTATGTCATATTCCCAAAATTTTTAAATTTTTTTCAAAGTTGCTTTGGTTATTTTAGGTTCTTTGTGTTTCTACACGACTTGTAGAATCATCTCTTCAATTTCTAGAACAGCTTGCTGGGACTTTGGCTGAGACTGTGTGGGATCTATCAGTCCCCCTGAGGAGCCGTCTCACCACTGTGGAGGCTTCCCAAGAACACGGACTACCCGCCCATCTTAGTTTCTCTTAGAAATGTTTTACAGTCCTTGGCATACTGGTCTGTGTATCTTTTATCAGATGTATCCCTAAGTATTTCATGTTTTCATGCAACATATTGTTTTTAGCTTCTGACTGTTCATTGCTAGAGTATAAAAATAGAATCTTTTTTTGATATACTGAATCTTACATCCTGCAATACAGCTTATCAGGTTATCTGTGAATAAAGACAGTTTTGCTTCTTTCCTTTCAATCATTATGCCTTTTATTTCTTTTTCTCAGCTTATTAAACCTCCATTGAATAAAACTGGAGACAGAGAACGTCTTTGACTTGTTTTGTGTGTTGAGGGGGAGTGTTGACTCTTTCATTGATAATTACACTGCCTTGCACAATTCGTAATAGCTAAATCTTGGAAGCAGCTTATATATCCATCAATAGATGAGTGGATAAAGAAAATGTGGTGCTTACACACAATGATGCCATAAAGAAAAATAAACGAGTTATTTGTAGGGAAATAGATGCACCTTGAGACTATAATGTAAAGTGAAGTAAATCAGACACACAAGCTTAGATATCACATGGTTTCTCTTATATGAGAAACCCAAAACATAAGTAAAGAGCAAAATAAAAAATAGATAATAGGAAGTAGAAAGGTAGATCTTTCTCAAAGGGGAAGGGGGAATCAAGAGATGGAGGGAGGGGGAGAAAGGGGATGAAGAAAAGGAATTAAGATGTGTCATGTGCATTACCAACTCCACACAAGGAATGTAAACATTATGCACTGCAAACGTGTACTAATGAAAAAAAACATTATGTACTACACACATGCTGAAAGTTTATCATAAATTCCCTTTATCAAACTGAGACAGCTTCTATTTTTAATTTTAAAAATTATTATTATTATTAGCAGTATTGAGGATTGAATCCATGGTGTTTTGCCACTGAGCTACACACTCTGCTTTTTATTTTTATTTATTTTTTTGGAGACAGGGTCCCCTTATGTAGTTCAGGCTGTCTTGAACTCACTACATAGCCCAGGCTGGCCTCGAACTCGTGGCAATCCTCCTGTTTCAGTCTCCCTAGTGCTGGGATTACAGGCATGCACCACCATGCCTGGCAATACTCTGCTTTTTAAATTTTTATTTTGGGACAAGTTCTCACTAAGTTGCCCAGATTGGCCTCAAACTGATGATCCTCCTGCCACAGCCTCCTGAGTAGCGAAGTTTAGAGGCATGCTCACTACACTTTGCTAATATTAGTACTATTTTTTAAAATCAAGAATTATGTCAGGGGGCCGGTGAGATGGCTCAGCGGCTTAAGCGCCTGACTTGCAAGCGCGAGGGCCCGAGTTCGACTCCCAGATCCCACATACGGAAAAGGGGCCAGTGATATCACTCAGCGGCACGGGTGCCTGGTGGCGCGCAAGGTCCTGAGGTCGACCCCCTGGTACCCACAAAAAAAAAAAAAAAAAAAAGAATTATGTCAGATTTTATCAGGTATTTCTGCCTCCATCAAGATGTTCATGTAATTTATCTTTTTTAGCCTGTTAATATGGGGAATTATATTGATTAATGTTAACCTCTCCTTGCATTTGGGAGATAAAGCTTACTTGTTCTTGGTCTTGCTTTTAAAAATATATTATTATATTTTATTTGATAATATTTTGCTAAAAAATATTGTATTTATGTTCTTCAGGAATATTTATTTGTGGTTTTGTTTTCTTGTAATGTCTTCATGTGGTCTTGGTACCATGATTATGCTGACATCAGAGAATCAGTTGGCCATATTCCTTCCTTTTCACTTTTGTGGAAGTGTGTGTCGAAGTGGTATTTTTACTGTTACTATTACTTAGTAATATTATTAGCACTGGGGATTGAACTTAGATCCTTTGCACTGAGCTATAGCTCCAGCCAGTTTTTAAATTTTCAAATTTTGAGACAGGGTCTCACTAAGTCACTAAGTTGCCTAGGCTGGGGCTCGAACTTGCGGTTCTCCTGCCTCAGCCTCTCAGAGTGCTGGGATTACAGGTGTGTGGCACTATGCCTAGCTTACTTATTTATTTGGTGACACTGTAGATTGAACTCAGTGTCTGCTGCACACTAGCCAAGTATTCTACCACTGAGCTACATCTGAAATGGTATTACTTTCATCCTTTGATATTTGGTAGAATTCACTCGTGAAGCCATCTGGGCCTGGAAAATTTTGTCGGAAGGTTTTTACTCACAAATTCCTGTAGAAATGGGCTTATTCAGGTTGTATTTCTTCTTTCATAGTTTTTGCCTTCAAAGAGTCTGTCCATTTTATCTAAGTTTTCAAATTTATTGACATGAAGTTTTTCACAATAGCTTATTATCTATCTGTAAAGATGTCATCTCTGTCACTTATGATAATGGCAATTTCTTTCTTCTCTCCTAAGGAAAACTTGGAGGTTTATCAATTTTATTGATTCTCAAAGAATTTCTTTTTGTGCTGGGGACTGAATCTAGGACCTTGCAAATGCTGGGCAAGAGTTCTGCCACTGAGCTACTTCCCAGCCCTCAAAAAACACATTTTTGCTTTCATTTATTTTCTCTGAGCTTTTCTTTTTTGTTGTTGTTTAGATTGATTTTTGATCTGCTCTTTATTGTTTCTTTTCTTTTTTTTCTTCAAATTTTATAAACTTTTCTTTTTCTACTTTCCTAAGGAGGAAACGGAGGCGATTCATTTAGGGCCTTCCCTTTTTCTAGATAGGCATTTTCCTGCTGTGAATTCTCTTCAATGGTGCTTTCACTGAACCCCACAAAATCTGCTATGTTGTATTTTTATTTTCCTTTACTTCAAAATGTTTCCCAATTTCTTTTTCAATCAGTCAATAATTTGGTTACATTGTACCTTGAAGCAGTTTTTTCCAGATTTCTTAAAATTTGTTGATCATCTTGATTTGTGGGTTTATATTTTTAATCAAATCTGGATACATTTTATCCATTATTTCTTCAAGTATTTTTCCTTTTCCCTCTCTCTTTCTATTCCTTTGGGAACTTCTTGAAGTAATCTCATGGCTCAACATTGGTTATTTCATTTTGAAATTCTTTTTTTTCTCTGTTTCATTTTAGATAATTTTTGTTGATATTTATTCAAATTCACTATTTCCTTCTTCTGCCTTGGGGTGGGATATATTAATCCCACCCACAGTATTTTTTTTTTTTTTTGTGGGTACCGGGGATCAACCTCAGGACCTCGTGTGCCAGCAGGTGCCTGTGCTGCTGAGCGATATCACCGGCCCTTTTCTCATATGTGGGTTGCGGGAGTCGAACTAGGGACCTTGCGCTTGCCAGGAAGGCATTTATGCCGCTGAGCCGTCTCACCGGTCCCCCACAGTATTTTTCATCTCACACTTTTAGTTTGCATTGTAGAAATTTGTTTTTGCTCCCCTCCCCGACACCCACATGCCCACATTCACACAGATTCTCTCTTTCTCTCTCTGTTTCTATTAAACTTTTTGAACACATATGTTACAGATTACGATGACTATATTATAGTCTGTCTCTGAAAATTCTGGCATTTCTATTAGTTCAGGGTTTGTTTGGACCAGTAAGTTTAATCTTCATTTTTGATTGTATTATCTGGATTCTTATATACCTGGTCATTTTTTATTGGATGTCGGACATTTTGAATTGTATCTTGTTTGGCATCAGATGTTTTTGTATTCCTGTAATTATTGCTGTATACTCTCACTGCCTGTTATAGTTTATATCTAAAATAGCCCCCAAAGCCTCATGTGTTTGGAAGGGGATTGGGTCATAAGGGTGCTGAATGAGCTAAATGTGCTATTAAGAGGTAGGGCCTAGCTGGAGGCAGGTCACTGGGGGTGTGACCTGGAAAGGTATATCTCCTTCCCTGGGTTATCCCTTCATTCTCTGCTTTCTGGCTGTCATGAAATGATCATCTTTCCTCTGCAATGAGTCCTTCCTCTGTTTTGTCTACATTTCAGCCTGCCAACTAAGGACTGAATCTTCTGAAACTGTGAACCAAAATAAACTTGTCTTCCTATAAGTTGCAGGTGTTGGGTATTTTGTCTCAGCAATGAGAAAGTGAGTAAGATCGATTTTTGGTACCAGGAATGGGGCCATTGCTGAGACTATACCTGACGATATGGTTTAGAAGCCTTTGAAATTGGTTTGTGGGAGGAGTGTGGAATTGTTTGGAGATGGAAGCTAGAGAAGCCCTAGAATGCTGTAAGTTGAGCTTAATGGGAGTTTCTGGTCAGAACTCAGAAAACCAGGATGCTGATAAAAATGCAGACTATAAAGACAGGTTCAGGAGGTTTCAACTGGAGAGATAAGGATTCCACTGGAAATTGGACTCGAGACCATGCGTGTTATGCTCTGGCAGAAAATTTGTCTGCATTTTGTTTATATCCTGAGCCATAGGACCTTACAGTCAACTGGATGTGAAGAATGAGAGTGAAGGAGATGCCGGGGATGGCTCAAGGTGGAAGTAACATTCACTGGGATAGAGGATGCAGACCATGGTCAATGCCATGAGAAGGGGGAGCATGAAGAGTTTAAGTGGGACATGATGAGAATGGGACGTCTGTAGAAAGTTAAGCTGGAAATGTTCAAATAGCGGTGCAAGATACAGTTCTATGTCCAAAACAGAGAAGAATGGAATTGGGATCATTAAAGGATGGAGGAGGGTGGAGTATGGCAGTTGTGGTTATGGATGAAATTGACGAGTCTGAACACTAAAGTTGGAATAATAGGCAAGAAGGAAGGCTTGGAAAGGTACTGAAGGGAACACATCCAAGAGACAATGGCTTGCCAAGATTCCATGCTCCGAGGGAGCATTACTGGTTTTATTCACTTGTTAAATGTTCCAGTGGACTTTCTGCTTCACCTAAGAGGACATTTAATGTTAACTGAATATATGGGAATTTTGATCCTTACCAGTATCTGCTTCATAAAGCCCAGAGGTGACCCAAACCAATGGATTGCAGCCTCTGCCGCTGTGCAAGGAAAGGAAGGGTGGCACCCACTTCTAGCTTTTTCTCCCCATGAATCTTGCCTTAGTGGGCAGAGCCTCAAAGACCATGAAGGAAACCTCATTTACTGAAAACCTGTGCTGTGAGTTCGGCACTGTTTAGGCCATTTACTGCCATTATTTGTTCTTTAGAACTCAATAGGAGAAATGTGAGAAAACTGTTAGCTCATTGTAAGTGGGAAAAAAAGACCCAAAGGCTCAGAATTCTGGAATGTGCCTGTGGCCTGAATTTGTTTCTTGCCGTGTATTAGTCCTTTTTTCTTTTTTCCTAGTGTTTCTCTTCTCTTCTTTCTCCCCTTCAAACAAAATTGCCCTGTGCTCTTGAACTCAAGGTAGATTTGAGATAATTTCCTGGAGTTTTGTTTTTAAAAACTTAAAAAGCTTAATAATAGTATTTGAGGAGAGAAGGATTTTATTCACACTGAAAAAAAATGACCCCCTGTCTAGAGGCAGGAGATGAGGGCAATACCTATAGCTACAGAGAAAGGGCTTCACAGTGAGTGTCAAGTGAGGGAACCAGGACAGCCTCAGGGAAGGTTCATGCTACAAAGGTGACACTGTGGTAGGGTCTTTCCAGACTTGTCTGGGTGGGAACATTTTACAAGGTAGCGATATCAGCCTCTGTGTAGCATATGTAGTTCTGAGGTAACTCTGCAACATAAATCATACCCAACCAGACTGTAGAATGTTGGTGTGTGCGCGTGTAAGGGAGACAAAGACAAGAAAATTGTATAATGTGTACAAAAATTGTATAAAGTTGCCCAGGGTGGCCTCCAATGTGTGATCCTCATGCCTCAGCCTCTAGAGTAGCAGGGATTATAGGCAAGAACCACTATACCCAATTTATTTTTTGTTTTGAGACACAGTTTCACTAATTTGCCCAGACCAGCCTCAAACTTGCAATTCTACAGCTTCAGTTTCTTGAACAGTGTGGGATTACCTGTGTGTGCTACCACACCCGGCGAGACACTTTTCCATTACTAAATTTACCCCTCTTTCCTCTTCCCCTCCCAACCTTGATGCAGACCCTGAGAGGAGAAAGGGATCAAAGACGTGCTGGTATCTGGGCATGTTGCTTTTTGGAGAAAAGCAACAAAACTAAGTCCTTGGTTTATAGTGCTTGGTGACTACTTTCACCATTGCTGATTTCAGACTACCAACGTGAGATCAGTGAATGTGGAACTGGGAATGGGGTACTCAGAATTCTTTTGCTGGCTGAACAAGTTGGCTCCCGTACATCAAAATTCTCCTGAAACCCCCTTGGATAAAACTAGAATTATTATTTCTTATTAGCAAAATAAGAACAAAGTTGAAATGTAAAAGATATACTAATTTATCTTTTCTGTCTACCTAATTTGTGAACATTAATTAATTCTAAACACCAGCAAAGTGGCTTACCTGGGATTTGAACCCATGGTTCCATGACTCTAACGCTCACCAGCTTGCCCACTGGCTATTCTCTAGGCTGAGAGGTCCTGTGAGAGTGCTTGGTCTGTGCTGCAGGCTGAGGTCACCCCTATTCCACACCCTCAGCCTTCATGGTCTCAGGAAGAATTTCCTAGGCTGAGGGCGGGGCAGCAGCCAGGGGGCACGCTATCTTTATGGCCGCATTCTCCTTGGTCCAGTACATATTTCCTTTGAAATCACTGGATTGTCTAAAGCTGCCTTTTAGATTCTGGACGTAACCACCTAATTATGTCTTATCTTACTTAGTTCGAGATGAGGTCTTGCTGTGCTGCCTAGGCAGAACTGGAACTCCTGGGCTCAAGCCGCCCTCCAAGCCCAGCCTCTGCAGCTACATAAAACTTCAAGATTTTCTAAGATCTGAAGGTAATGCAAATCTAGCTCTATAAGCACAATGAATCAAAACAAAGGGCCCTGAATGACAGCCTGCTTGGTTCCACTCCTCTAGGGAAATTCTGTGTTGTAGCATCAGGCTGGGTGTCCAGGTGGCAGGTAAAACCCAAACTTCAGGGCAGAGTGGAGGAAACCTGAGAAATTAATTGCTTCATCTCAGAAATTGAACCTGAGACCCAGAAAGGAGAAAGGACTTGACTGAGGTAACACAAGCGAGTGTCAGGGTGGAATTAGACGCCAGGCCTCCTGAAGCACTGAGTTTCCTTGGGTTGTGGCAACAAACTCTCGATTCTCCCCGCCTGAGACATACCCAGGCTTGAGCTGGCAGTTGTGCGAACTTGTTCCTCTACTACATCTCATAAATATAGAGAAAGCCATTTATTTTCCAAAAATGCATGCAAATACTTAAAACATTGTTCTCTGATGCTTAAAAATACCTAATCACAAAGGGTAAATGCACCATCCCCAATAAAATATAAATACAATACAGCGATTTAATATAAAAGGGCGTGTACACTGTAGGTGCCAGCAGCTGTGAGACCGTGGGCCAGTGTCTCCACGCCTGTCTCCTGACAATACAAGAGCAGCACTTCTTCCTGAGGTGGATCCTGGGCAAAATGTCCTCCAAGTAGATGGGGATGAGTGACTTTCATGCTTGTTTCAAAAACAGTATATCCACTTCTTTTCCCTATTGGTCTTTTTGGTTCTGAAACAAACAAACACTTTTTTTTTTAGTAGCACTGTTCCTGGCATTAAGCTCAAACTCAGTAAATGTGAGATTCGCGAGCGGGTGGGATCAGCGTGTGGCCTTTCCCTTCATTCCCAAAGACACAGTTGAGGCCATTTCTTCTTTTGGGAAGTCAGGGACACTTCCTGTCACCTTTTTCTTACCCTGGGTGAGCTCGGTGCTGGTGACTGAGCACGTCGACTGGTCTCACACTCCTGATGACCTTATCCAGTGGGTCACTGAGTGGGGGACCTCTGGGCTTGGCCTCCAGGAGAAAGGGCCCCTAAGGCCATCACCCGGCCCTGCTGGGTTACACCCAGTGATTCACTGAGCACTGGGGCCACTGACACCTTTTATGCCCCTTCTTCTAGGTCAAAGGGACAAAGCCAGTGGAGAGGTGGCCGGGAACCCATCCCTGGGTCACCTCCACAGAACTCTCCCATCATTGATGGTGTCCCTTTGCCCTGGAAAACAAAACCTAGGCCCACTGACTTTGGGTTACCAATACTTTGGCATCACCTCTGAAGCAGTGACCTGAATTTACGACACCAGCATGAAAGACTGTTTGAGGCTCTGCCTTCTTTCTCCACCGCTGAACTTCATGTGGTCCAGAGTAAATCCCTGTAATAGCCACGGGCCGGCATTGTTGCAGGGTGTTTTATGCCCATGCTGTCAGCTATTTGGGGTGGTTAAGTTGAATTGCCAAGTGTCGAGTTACAGTTGTTGCATTTCCTTGCCTTGTGCAGAGTTCCTAAGAGCCACAACAACCAAAGGTAGGTTCAATGCAGAACGTTTTGAGCAGCTTAGGTTTGTAAAAGAGAAGGGAAAACAAGCAAAGCAGCCCGGTTTGTAGCCCATTAAGAGATTTCCTTTGTCCAACACTGGACAGAGAAGCTTCTCTCTCCTTGGTGAAGCGTTGACTTGGGTCACCCAGTAATCCCGAAGTTTCCTACCCTGAGGAAAGGACTATATGTTCTAGATCCCCCTATAACCACCACACGGGCTTACCTGGCTCTGGGTCCTTAGAGTGCAGAGGTGGCCAATGGAAGCACTAGTCAGAAAAAAATCTCTGACCTCTTCCCTACTCCCATCTGTACCCATACATATATTTTCCTGATGAAGGAATTACATTACACATGACAGCTTTAACATCTGCCACTCTGTGATGCCCATAAAGGCACGTACTCTTCTCTCATAGAGTGACGAGCACAGTTGCTGGAATAGCACACCCCCAGTACACTTTATTTAGGAGTGTGCAAGTTCTCTCCTGCCCTGTGGAGGGCAAGGAGATCAGCAAGTCAGCCATTGGCTTCATATCTAAAAGCAGAAGAGCTGCCTGTATGAAGGACTTGGAGGTTGCGGAAATTTTTCAGAAAGGAGAGAAGGGGGGATGTAACCCATGTAAGACTGCGTTATTATTTCAGACCCCAAGGGGACAGGGGGTCTAGAGTTGAAAGTTATGGGCTGCTAACCTCAGTCTCACAGGGGAGTTGTATAGAGAATTCAAATTCATGGTGACAGGGAGGTACAGGAATGACAGAGTAACAGGCAAGTAGAGGGAAAAGGGAGAGTAACTTCGTAGTGATGTGTTGGTGAGGAAAAGCATCCTGAAAGGAAATGGCTGAGGTAGGCTTTGAAGGATCAATAGGTGTTAACTGGACTGCTAGGATGGCTGGAGGGAAAACCAGGTGTGCCAAGGTTTGGTTCCTGGGGAATTGCAGTCAGGTTGACACTTTGTGTGTGTGTGTCTGTGTGTCTGTGTGTGTCTATAGGCTGCATATAAGGTTGGAGAGGAAGCTTGAGAGCAGATAAGGCTTAGATTACGAAAGGAACTGCTCTGCTGGTTGGGACAAATTCTGTTTCCTTCCCTTGTTCCTCATTCTGCAAATATTTATTGAGCAACTTCTCTGTGCTGGGCAGAGGGCCAGGTGTTAGAGTAATACTGATGAGTCAGCTAACATGGTCCTCGTGGAACTTACAACATGGCAAGGGAGACAGGGGAGAACCAAGAGAGTGAAAGATACTGCTGTGATTAGTGTTATGAAGCAGCCCACGAGGGGCTGGATTAGCTAAGGACGGGTGGTGAATGTGCAGAGTGTTGTTATGCATGCTGCCTAGTTTTAGTGCGGATGCCTCTGAAGTTTCACTAAAAAGATGGTGGAGACATTTAGCGTAGTGTCAGGCCCAAGAGTGTCTGAAAGAGGACACCGCTGAACACACCTGAGGTTCTCTTGAACAAAGGAAGCAGCAGGAAGCAGTGCTAAATGCCCTGGTAAGTAGTCCTTCACAACCTTTGCTTAGAGGGGCTAAGTCTCCAGGCTTTAAGACTAAAAATGGGCCTTTTATGTCTCTCAGACTTTGCTAGTGAGACTGTAAAGTGGTTCAACCTTTCTGTAGATGTTCTGCAGTATGTGTAAAAAGTTTCAATAAGGGCAAAATGTTTTCTGACCCAAAAATCCACCTTCCAGAAATGAATCCCAATGAAATAATCAGAATTAAGATATTTCTGATGAAAATGTTTGCATCAAGGCTGTTTCAATTGGAAACAGTGGAATATGTAAATAATTTTGGTATATTTACATGCTGGATTATGGCACAGTCATTTTTGATGAATACTTACTGCTGGGAATTATGCACTATATAAGTTAAGTGACAAAAGCAAAAAAAAAAAAAAAATTAACAAAACCAAAAAATAATAGGGCTTGATTTTTAACATAGAGACATGTGCGTAGGAAAAAGAGGGCAAAATGTTATTAGTAGTTCTCTCTAGGAGGAATTTTGGGTGATTTTCATCTTTGAACTTTCTATGCTTTTTTCAAATTCTCAATAATGACATTGAGAAGAAAGACATTTAGAAATGTACCCTTAGGTAAAAATTTAAAGTGCTTTCAAAGGTAAAGCTGCTGCTGCTAGTTCCTGAACTTAAGGGTTGCTGAGTCTTGGACAATAAGAAAGATGAAAAGCAAATTTCCTTTAGGGAAAATCCCGCGGGCCCTCAGCCTCCCACAGGCCGCTCATTTCTTCTCTGCAGTTACTTTAACATTTCTGGCAGTAGCGAGGATGAGCTGGATGTGAAGAACCGAGGAGTGGCTCCGGGTTCGCCAGCGGGCCCACGCCAGCGCGGGTGGAAGACGCAGGGACGAACAGGGCAAAGGCCACTGTTCCTGAGACAGTCACTGTGTGCCAGCCGCGATTCTGATACTCTCCTCTCTCCCCCTCTCCCCCCTCTCATTCTTGCATTCAATCCTCACAGCGACCTTATGAAGTTGGTGCTGTTACTAATCCTATTTTAAATGGAAACCCTGGGCCTGGAAGGGTAGCGTAGCCTATATTCTATACCTAGTCAGTGGAGCTGCTGATTTCGGTCAGGTCTGTGGATGCTAAGCTGGGACTGGGAAAAAGCAATGAAGAGGGTTGGTGATATCGCTCGGCGGCATAAGCGCCTGCCTGGCAAGCGCGAGGTCCTGAGTTCGACTCCTGGTACCCGCATTAAAAAAAAAAAAAAAAAGCAATGAAGAGAGAAGCATGAGAGACAACAGTGGGAAGAAGTGCAGTGTGGGCATGAGCAGGAGGCCGGTGCCCACGGGGTCTTCTCCACTCAGAGCACAGCAGAGTAGGAGGCCGAGGCGCAGGTGGAGAAGGGGTAAGCGATGTGGAGCCTTCACGCGCTTCCAGCATGGTCTCTTCTGAGGTCACTTTCATATCCTGGAGGAGTATTTCTTCCCTCCCAGAGTAGCAATAAAAAGATTAAAACATACACTGCTTGTGGCTAATCATGAATGCTGGTATTTGAGACACATTTTCTTAAAAGTTAGGAAAGAGGCATAAAATTCTAGAGCGATTCCGAGAGAACTTTGTGGCTGCTTCAGGAGTTCCCAAGTGTTAGCAGTGCTTTGTATTCTAACTCACTTTTGAAAACATGGCTTTTCTCTTCTGTGCTGCAGATAGAGAGCCCTTAATTCCCTAGGTTCATCTACTGAGGTTGCTGTGGGCACCTGGATGGGGAGTGAAATTAGGAACAAGTCAGAAGAAGCATTTTCAGAGAAAATCTTTTTTCTGAGAAAAAGATGGGAAAGGAGCAAGTGAGAGGTTTCATGTGAAAAGCAATGCCTGTCGATGGTACCGGAAAAGGAAGTGGGCATGGAAGGAAAGGGAGAATGCAGCATGGAATGAGACCCTCCAGGAGGAAGAAGGCAAGAGAGGACCAGCTCTGCATGCCGATCACCACGTGGCGGCGGCGGCGGCACAGCACCGCACATTTCGGTTGTGCCCAGTACAGCAACTGTGTTCCAACCACTGGCAGTGTGCGTATTTCCATATGCAAACTCTCTGACTAAAAGTTAGTAAAATCCGTGCACCTTTGAACACTTCTGCCCCTTTCCACTCAACCTAACTTCAGTATCTACCCAAGCTAACAGCACATAAGAGAGAAATCTTGCAAAGATATAAGATTTCATGAAGGGTGCTGAAGGGTGATGTTGGTTTCCGATAAAGCTATTAATTAACAAATGTGGATATAGCTGAATTAGCCCACTTAACAATTGAAGGTGAGAAAATCGGCAAGATTCTTCAAGAAAAAATAATTTAAAAATGAGACTGAGAATGCCATCCAAAAATGAATGAATTCCTTTAATATTTTTGTGAGAACTTTATGACTGTGCTGCAACATAAAATATGAAGTGAAAATATTATTATTGCATTATCATATAATGTTGGTGGAAAAATTGTACTGAAATCCCCTGAAACTAATTCATTTATTGTTTGATCTAAGAATTGGAGCACATTTACTGTTAGTTTTCAAATTCTGTTAAATATTAGATAGGATAAACTTATTTTTATTTAGTTTCCTTTTTTAAAGAGATATCAGTCTATCAGTTTTGTCATTATTTAGTATGTTGGTATTTACTGCAATTTTGGGGGGGGGATAGGGGTTGAACACAGGTCCTTTGCACTGAGCTACATCCCCAGTCCATTTTTTAATTATTTATTTATTTTTAAATTTTGAGACAGGATCTTGTTAAATTTCCCAGGCTGGAATTGAACTCATGATCCTCCTGTCTCAGCCTCTAGAATGCTGAGATTACAGGCAGACCTGGCTTACTAAAAATTTCAAGGTTTTGTTTAAAGAGATTTCACTTTGAATGTGAAAATTAAATGAGCTATTACATGTAACGCATCCAGAACAGTGCTAGGTATATAGTGAGCACGTCACAATTTTAGTTCTTGTTATTAATGTATAATTTATTTATTTATTTATTTGCTTACTTATTTATTTTCTGAGACAAGGTCTTGTTGTGTAGTTCAGGCTAGCCTCGAGTTCACTACGTAGCCCAGGCTGGCCCCGAACTCGTAGTGATTCTACTGCCTCAGCCTCCCAAGTGCTGGGATCATAGGTGTGCACCACCATGCCTGGTTTAATGTATAATTTTTATGGCATAAAAATTTTACTTGTATATGAAGGCAACATGTTTAACATTTGGTCTTAATAACGGTTACCATTTATTATATACTATTTACCAGACACGCTTGACACATACAATTTCATTTGATTCTCATAACATTTCCAAGAGAACTGTGCCAAGTTAAGGAAAATGAAGATATGTAGTAACCTTGGGTCTTGCAGCTGGTAAGTGGACAGGGAAAGATCTGAATCCAAGTTTGACTCCGAAGCCCAGGATTTTCTTTCCTTTTCTATCTCTTCCCCTTTCTTCCTCCCTTTGTTCTACATTTTTATTATAAAAAACTCAAACATATATAAAAGTAGTGAAATGGTGCTCTCCTCAGTTCAATGATGATGAATTTGAGGCTGATTTTTTTTTGTGTGTGTGTCTACCCTAAGCTCTCCTTCCACTCCTAAGTTATTTGTACAAATTTACCAAAGTCATATCATTTCATAAATATTTCAGTGTATATTTCTAAAAGATGAGTACCCTTTCATTAAAGCACAACCATAATATCATGATTACACCTAAAACTACAATAATTGTAGCCAACATCTATACACTATGGAATTTTCCTGATTGTTTCAGATATTTAACAGTTGGTTTATTTGACTCAGATCCCCAAATTACATATGGTTCAGACAACCTCAGCACCCCATCTGTAGCTTCCTTCTTCTTTATTTTTTCCCCTTGAGATTTGTTGAAAAAACTGTATGTCCCATTTTTTGCAATTGGATTTTAATAATTTCATGCCCTTAGTGCTGTTTAGCATATTCCCCTGTTAATTGGTTATTTTATTTTTTAAACAAATGTTTGCTGTGCTCGTACCATGTTTAATGTAGTATGTTCCCATCTACCAAGTACCCGCCTACAGGGAGTTTATAGTTTAGGAGGGGCATGAACATTGAATAAGTAAACAAACATGAAATTTCATTTATATTATACTGATATAGATGTTTATTGCTTATGATATAAATACAACCCTCTTTTGTCTTCATAACATTGTAAAGTAAAAATTGTGTTTTTACTTTTATTTTTTATTTTATTATACCAAAGAAGCTATGGTGATATAAAAAAGGAACTAGACAGGGTTTGGGTCATCCCTCTCACATCTACTATGTGTGACCTCAGGGGAGGGGATATCCCTTACTTTTGCTGTACTTTGACATCCTCATCTTTAAAATGATAGAGGTTGACCAAATGAGTGCCTTTCTAATCTTTTTAGAGGAATGGAGTCCTTGCTGTCCCCTCTAGGAACTCTCTTGCTGAACCCTAATACACAAAACAGGTAACGGGGAAGCTACCCTGGGGGAGCTGTTGATGCCCAGCCTGTTCTTACTCTCGGTCCCTAACTGTGATGCCTGCCCTTTTAATCCCTAGAACAGTGGCTGAGGCACATCCTTGGATCCTAGGGCTCTATGGAACAGTCAGAAAATCACCGGATTAGGCAACGCTTGTTGTTCCTCTAACCACTGTCCAACCTTGAGAGTCCTGGGTGAGTAATGCCTCAGTGCCTTCAGTGGGCTTGGAGTTCTATGTTTGTCATTATGTGTGTGTGTGTGTGTGTGTGTGTGTGTGTGTGTGTGTGTGAATTCATTTATCAATGGAAGTATGAAATGTTTGAGTGGAAATGCTCCAATCTAATCTCCCTTTTTAGTCAGCACTATTTTAGTTCCAAGAGACAGAACCCAACTCTAACTAGTTTGTACATAACAGGTAAATGACTGGCACATTTGGCTAGGAAGTCCCTTCTGTATCTGGCTTCAGGCCAGGAGTTCCTGTATCACCATTATGCTGGTCCTTCCACCTCTCTGCTCTGCTGGCATCTTCACTGTTTCTTCTCCAGCAGATGTTTCTCATGTCATGACCAACATGGGTATCAACAGCTCTAAGCTTGCACCCTACTGGCCAGCAATCCCACTGGACAGACAGGGCCTCTACCTCGAGAGTCCCTACAAAACTACTGCGTGCTCACCTGCCTGGCAGGATGTAGGCCACATGCTCATCTCTGAACCTGTCTCCATGGCCAGGGGAAGTCAGAACACTGATTAGTAATCCTGGGCTGCTTAAAGCATATGGGGCAGAAGACTGCTTGGGGAACATCGAGGTGCTAATGGCAAAAGAATGTGAAATATCCTCCAAAGGTGCACACTGTGCTTAGAATGACCACATAACTTTCCAGGACTGGAATATTTAAGAGCGTAAAAGAAGGCATCATTAAAGCTTGCAATGGGACAACACATGAAAAATAGTGGTGCTCTGAACCTATGATCACCCTGATCAGATCCCTCAGAGAAGTAAATGACTTTGCCAAGCTTCTCAAACTAGTGAGTGAGAGAACCGGGTCACGGCCAGGTACCAGAAACTTGTCTCTAAAGTGGACTTGTCTCTATGGAGAGGGTATGGTTTGAATACAGAGTAGATGTTACTGAGAAGTAGAAGCGCAGATGAAATTTGACCAAATGAGGAGCCCTTTGGTCATATTAGCGACTATCTATAACAACTTTCCATCTGTCACTTGTTCAGATAGTCTGCATTAACTGTTGTGGGTGCACAGACGTATGTGCCCCAAAATGGTGTGTATACAGTCAGTGGTTAAAGAGTATGAGTCTGCACTCGTCTTGGACTTGTTCCAGCTCTACCACTTATGAGCTGTATGACTTTGCACAAATTACTTAATCTTTCTGAATCTGTTTTTTAATCTACAAAAGGGGGTAACCACAGTACCTCCCTCAGGAGATTATTGTGAGGATAAAAGGAGATTTTTTTTTTTTTTTTTTGGTAAAGTGCAGAGGTGGAACATGGTCATTTTTTTTTTTTTTGGTACCAGGAATCAAACTCAGGACCTTGCGCTTACCAGGCAGGTGCTTGTGCTGCTGAGCTATATCCCTGGCCCTCAATTTTCAATAAATGTGATTTTTAAAAATAATGTTATCAACATGCATATAGAACATAGTGTCTGTCTTGCCCTCACACCAACCATGGTTCAATTCCGGTCTTTAGTTGCTATTCGGTAGCAGAATCACTGTGGCAGGTGACTGGCATCATGACTCACTCTGCCTCCACCTGCAGACCCGCCCCGGTGTTGCTCCTCGGTGCTCAGCCCTTCTGTAGCCTGATCAGGTGGTTGCAGCCCCAGCCCTACATTCAGTCCCTGGAGAGTGGTCTATGTGTGCGGCATCATCTCTGTTGAAAAGTGCTGGTAAGTAAACTGCAGGGATTTTATAGCATGTCTAGGGAGTTAAACTACAAGGAGGGAAAATTATGTAAAGAGTAGTAAAACAAATGCAAGAAAATCAAGTCGTGCCATCACTAAGGCTCAGTATTTCACAGTGCTAAATTCCAAATCCAAAAGAAGAAAAAGAGCTGAATATTTCAGTGAACGTCTTTAGCCTCAGACACCTGGTTGGGAAATACTACCACCTGTGCTGCATTAAACCTTCAGAAAACCAGGAAGGAAGTACAGTGCATGAGCCCAGAAAAGGGTGGGCTTCTGGATCCCTTAGGTCAAACAGCAGGCTGTAAATGACTCTTTTCAAAACAGACACATTACTTCCCAAGATTGTGGCCTGCCACAAAAGAAGGTACACACAGCAGTTGTTCTCAGCAAGGGTTATACTATATGGCTATTAGGAAGAACAGAAGCAGCTTGATTCTCACCAATGACAGGAAATAAGGTCAAGTAAAGATAACAGGTCTTTGAATTAAACAGCCTTTAAACACACATCCTGGCCTCATGGCTTTAGTAGTGAATAAGAATTATGGAATGAAGCCTCAGGTTTTCTTACTCCCTTTAAACTCAACCCTGAAACACACCCTCTGCCCAAGTCCTGTGTGGGAAGAGAGCAGCTTCCTCATACCTCTCTGGGTTAAGTGCTTTCCTGTCATGTTACTAGTGAGACCTGGGCTGGGATTGTTTCACCGGTTGAAAATCTCACAGGTGGCACATTTGATAGTCTTGGCGGCAAATAACTTTAGACTTAGAGATCAAGACTGCGTTGCTTTTGCCTAGGTGATGGGAGAAGGGCACTCACAAACCCTAGAGTCATGGCCAATTTATTTCTATTTTGCCATGTTTTTCAAGGACAAGATATCCAAATAGGCTTGACTTAATTCAACAAGACAGGCTATTAGTCCAGGGAGAAGGAAAAAACTAAACAAACTTCAAGATGTTGTTTGTCATGGGGAGAGACACCTAGTCGTTAGCCTACGGTCCCCACCCTGTTGCGGAAGTTATTTATTATGTACGCGTTCCCCACTCCTTGGAAACGGTAAGTGTATAGGATGGGACTGGGGAGAAAAGGGAGAAATTTAAGTCAAACAACCCATTCTGACATTACAAAAGCCAATTTGGCTAATTTAGTTAGCTGACTGACTCCTACAAATAACCAACTAGGTAACCCATTTCAAATTTTATTTATTTATTTTTTTTGCTGCTTGCCAGCGTTAGTGCTGTGCATAATGACTGAAGAAAGTGCCCAGATTCTTCTTGTTTTTTGGTAATTAAAATAGGAAAAAAAAAGAAAGACTTTGATTTTGATAGATAAGCCCGGTAACAAATCATGGGTGTTGTTAAAAGATTAAATGAGATAATCCGTGTAAAGTACTTAGCCTGATGCCCGCTCAGAGAGAGGAAGGGTTCTGGAGGTATTAACACTTCATTAAATTGCTATTGTGATCTTTGAAGCACACATATGCCCTCACTGACTTCACAGAGGGTTTATAAAGATTTTTATAAATTTTAAAACCAGTAATAATGTTTCTATTATGTAGAGAATATTTTGAAGCACCTCTGAGTTTCCTTGCTCTGGTTTGATTTTAAATAGATTTTTGGTTCTTTGGTTTTCACCTGAGTTAAAAAAGCACAATTCTAGGTTGTCATGGTCCTGGGTATTAAAAAAATTTTAAATATGTATAGAATAACTTTTTTCTTTTTATATGGCAACCCATGTTTATTTTTTTAAAAAGTAGATGACTATGAATAAAAAAAAGAAAATAATTTGTAATCTCGTCCACAGGTTACTATGTTCACATTTTAGTAAATTACTGCACATTTTTCAACTTTTCACCTAATTATATAATGAATCACATTATTAAGTAGTCTTTGGTGTCATGTTTAATGGCAACAGAGGATTCTATCCATGGGTACATTTATTTAAGCGCAAATGTCCTCTATTATGGATATTCAGACAGTGTCCAATTTTTCCACTATCCAATAACATCGTTGTTAAATAAACTCCAAATCACCAAATTCCATGATGTGGTTTCTAGTTTCTGGGGCCCACCATGTCACATCTACTGAAATCTATAGGCTTTTCTGAAAGTTAGACATTCCCTACCTCCAAAGACAGCACCAAAGACATTCCTTCAAAAGACCAGGATGTTAAATTCTTTTTTCATTCCCAGCAAGAAGAGGCAAAATTGGGGTCATTTTCACAACAGTTATTACCATGTGTGAGGTGTTCCGAAGGGGCACGCCCACCCTTTCACATTTTCTCCTAATCGTAGGCAATTTCCTTGCTGCAGCAGCAGTCTCACCTTTCATGGGCATGTCAAATGCATCCTCCAAGTAGATGGCCTGGAAGACAGGAAAGTTCACACACGTGTGCGGTGCAGTGCTCTGGTGTCTTCCTACAGCGCTGCACCCTCTGGGGAGAGAAGCGCCTGGGAAGGGCTCTTTCCTTTTAATGACTTGGACTCATTTGAAGGATATATTTGTAACTTTATTTGCAAACTTTATTTAGTTGAAGATGGGTTATTTATCCAGGATTGAGGATTTCAAAGGGATTTGGAAATATGAGGTAGATTGCTTCATAAAGGAAATAGCTCAGGAGAGTGCGGAGGGGTCCTTTGGAAATGCTGGCTGGCATCCCAGCCCTGGCTACCACAGAGGCTTGTCCTGGGCAAAACTGTCCAGTAGGTGAGGGGTGTCTTTTGGGCCCCTCGCCTTTTTGCTGCTCCCAACAACTAGGAACATCATGGACTTCATGCTGAACTCTGGCTCGCACTGAGCCAGCTGCTCAGGCCAACTTTTAGGGGAGCCCCTCACCATAGGCTAGAGGTAGGCCCAGGAAATGTCCTGGAGAAGCCTTTCTTTGTTGGCTGACAAGAATTACTGTAGTGGTAAAGCTCCTTCCTGTGAGTGAAACTGGTCATTGAGTGAGTTTTGGGTGAGAAGTATACTAGCTAGAAGGATCATCAGTCGAGGTTGCCAGATGTATTTTGGGATACCAAGTTATATCTAAATTTCAGGGGTGGAGTTATAGCTCCATGGTAGAGCATGTGCTTAGCATACACAGTATCTTAAGTTTGATCCCAAGCATTGAAAAAAAATTCAAATAAATAACAATTTTTAGTATAAGCATGTCCTATGCAAACAAAAAAATCCCTTAAGTATGAAGTGTTTTATATTTACAATTTCTCTCATCTCTTGCACTGATTTTCTAACACTGGGAACAAGTTCACCTTGCCTTCGAAGGACACAGAGCTCATTTACAAGGAGAGGATATGTGAATAAGTGAGGCCAGCCAGGCTGGGCGTTTGGCTCCCTGTGGCCATCAGGCTGGATATTTTACAGAATGAGTGATCAAAAGTCAACCAGTGAGTGTGTTAAAGGGAGATGATCAAGAGGGTGACTGTGGGGCCAAGCTGACAGTGTCAGACACCAGATGTGTTCAGAAAATATTATTATGTTTATTCATATGTACTCTCATTTATATAAGTGTCCAGTGAACAGAACAGTTATTATTAACTAAGCTATTGTTCAAAACTTACTTTGTTTATAGTTTGTTGATTTTATAAAAAATGTGATATAGACTCTTTTTTTTTTTTTTTTTGTGGGTACCGGGGGGTCGACCTCAGGACCTCGCACGCCAGCAGGCGCCTGTGCCGCTGAGCGATATCACCGGCCCCTTTTTCGTATGTGGGATCCGGGAGTCGAACTCGGGCCCTCGTGCTTGCTGGGCAGGCGCTTAAGCCGCTGAGCCATCTCACCAGCCCTAGACTCTTAAAAGTTTAATCTCTGCATAAATCCTTTGTTATTTTCTTAGAATAATTTCTAAAATTTTGTAGATAAAAAAATGAGGTCTTGAATGACAATGTTGTGATGAAAGTGGTTTGTGAGAGTAGATTGTTAAATTTTCAAGAATTTTGCCATCTGGCTGTTAAACATAGCTATTGTTAAAAATTAAGTTACATGCACTTATAATTAAACAATAAATTGTAAAGGTTATAAATACTCAAAACTCATCCCTTTCTAATCATTTTACCAAGTATCTAAGTTCTTAAGGTTATTTATATCTGTCATATGTGTAGGGTGGAAAATTGGAAACTCATGGGCAGCTGGGTGCAGTGGTGCGGCCCTATAATCCCAGCACTCTGGGGAAGCTGAGGCAGGAGAATAGCAAATTTGAGCCACCCTGGGAAACTTCGCAACTTAAGGAGAACCTTTCTTTAAAAAAGGGCTGGGGATATATCTCAGTGAAGACCCTGGGTTTAATCCCCAGTATCACATACACACCAAAGAAAACAAAACAACAACCCCTTCAAAAAAACAGAAGAAAAGAAAATCAAGGGATACTGCATGCCCATTACCAGCTCTGTGTTTAGAGTGGTACGGATGGCAAAGTGATGTTACATTGTATCTACTCTGTATGTGCTGCCTGCACATTAGTCATGTAGTAGCCATCTCAGTTTTCAGATCCACTGTATCACAATGCTTGCATCCAAGTAACCCTTATTTAACTCAACAACGGCCACAAAGTACAAGAGCAATGACACTGGCAATTGAGTCTGCCATAGAGAAGTTGTAAAGCACTTCCTTTACGTGAAAAGGTAAAAGTTCTTAATCAGGAAAGAAAAGAATCATATGGTGACATTGCTGAAGTCTATGGGAGGAATGAATCCATCCCTGAGACTGTGCAAGAAAAAGAAATTTATGCTAGTTTTGTTATTATGCTTCAAACACCCAAAAGTTATGGCTATGGTGTGTGGTAAATGCTTAGCTGAGATGAAGAGGCATTAAATTATAGGGTTGGGTACCATTCAGTTTTAGGCAGCTACTGGGGGTCTTGGAATGTATCCTTGGAAGATAAGAGGGGCCTACAGTATTTTTATTTGTTTTGGAAGCTTGCCCATTTATTTTAAAGAAGGCTTTCTATATTTTATCTAGCATTTTAAACTTTCTTTGAGCTACAGTGTTTCAGAATAAGTAGGCCATCATGATGCTGGAAATGGAAAGCTGTGAGTTTTTTCTTTTGACTGCTGAAGTCCTAAATGTGTTTTTATTGTATCTTGTAGCTATTATTTCTTTCTAGCACAAGCACAATTAAGTTCTGATCATGGGAACCAGGAGAAACACAGAATTCACTTTATAAAAACTAACCTTCTAGGAAATGTGACTCTTGTGGCTAACTCTGTTAGAGCTCACACAGAGGTCTCTCCACACACTTTCACTGTGTGCCCTGGCCCGAGCCAGGGTGCAGCGGAACTGTCTAGCAGACACTGGCAGCGCTCCTGTTAATAAGACATAACAAACCACCGTCATACACTTTTATGATTCTTGGAGAGAAAGGGCCGGAAAGCTCCCTAAGACTGTCTTTTTCATTGCAGGTAAGTGGATTGATGGCCAGAAGGAGCAGGTCATTCCCAGTCACAGAGCTGGTTGGCAGTGCCTAGGACTTTCCTAAGATATAAATGCAGGAACTAATTAAAAAAAAAAAAAAGAATTTATTTGTGAATTCATTCAGACTTTCATCCACTCAACATTTATTAAACACCTTCTCTATGCCAGTCCTTGGGATGCCCTAGTATCTAGTACTAGATACTTGGTAAATGGGTAATGTAGCCCAACCCCCACGTTGTGCTATGTGCTTCCCATGTACGTGGGAGGGTTTGTGGCTTGAGGGTAGGAGAATTATAACACAGGCAAAGCCATTCTGGAGCTCATGGGACATGGACTAGGATTGACTGTACTCCAAGTCCAAGCCTTTACACATTTTTTTTTTTTTTTTTTTTTTTTTTTTTTTTTGCTTTTGGAGAGGGAGTCTCACTACATAGTTCAGACTGGACTTGAACTCACTAAATTGCCCAGGCTGGCCTCAGACTCACAGCAATCCTCCTGCCTCACCCTCCCGAGTGCTGGGATTACAGGAGTGTGCCACCATATCTGGACCCAAGCCTTTACTCTTGTGTTCATTTCCTGGGGAGGGAAATAAATCAGTGAGAAGTGGCCACTAGCATAGATTTGAGTCCTAACACTAACACCTACCAGCTGTTAGACTTGCTCTGAGCCTCAGTTTCCTCTTCTGGAAAATGAGAGTGACTACTAATGAGTGCTAAACACTCAAGAGACCCTGTGTTTGCTTTCAAGAACTCCTGTAAAAAAAGTCAAAAAAGGGGTTTTATGGTGTCTTAAGTAAAAAAAAAATCATCCTTAATCCAGAATGCCAATAAGACTGTATGGATCCATTTTCCTAAGTGGGCCATTTCTCCATTTCTTTAGTTTGGTCTACACTAGAAAACGCTGACCAGTCATTTCTCTGAGCCCACCACTCTTCATTTTTAGAAAAGGAAGATTGCCAAATTTTCTCTTTAGCTCTCATTCCTCAATTGGAGGCTGCTATCATGTTGATCATCTAGCTAGTGGGAGACCAGAGCCATTCATAAAAGACCTCACTTAGGTATTAAATTGCAGAAATCTTACAATATTTTGGTGGTGGAGAATCTGTTTTTTCAAGACCTAATCCAGTTTGAGTGTAGAAGACAAATAAATTAAATAAATAAATAAATAAATAAATAAATAAATAAATAACAGTTAATAAAACAAACATCTTGGCACCTTAGGAAAGAGCCATAGCTCATTGTTTGATGAAAAAATGCATCCAATTCTGCTCCCAAAGAAAACTTACACTCATTTAAAAACTGTCAAGAGTAATTTTTCATGACTTCAACGTTAGGATCCAAACTCCCTTCCAACTCCCACCATAGAAGCAGGATTCCTGGACAGATCAATTTGAAATGGCCTGTGCATAAAGGGAGCAGCTGATGTAGTGGGGAGTTGGCTGGAGAAGGGTGTGTAGGGCTGGATTTGGGTGCCTGTGGGGTATGGGAAGTGTGGGTGGGCTGGGTGGGTGATTCTCCAGCAGTGGGAGCATACTGTGTCCATGCATGGAGGGTGACATTCCAGAAGGACCCAGGCTGGGTCCAACCTATGCCATGCTATGCCCCACCCTGAAGGTAAGAAAGTTTCTCAATGAGGAGAAAGAATTGGATACAGACGCTGTAGGCCATGGGCTTGCCCTGGCTTGCCCCTCTTCCTGGCAAGACAAGCAGTTATTAGAGACTGGTGATGACTCCCTGTGTCTGGGGATGAGCTGTCTGCAGTTCTAGGGGAGACAGTTCCTTCCCAAGGGGGAAAAAAGAGATGCCAGGCTGTAGAAGGGTCCAACTATTGGCAGTTCTATTTTGCAAAATGATTGTCTTTGAGTGAAGTATATTATAGAATCCAACATGACATTTAATTGCATAAATTATTTCAGTTCTTACTTGCTGAGTACATATACACAAAAGGGGAATTCTTTGTATACATCTCAGGAAATGGCTTTGGAGTTGCTTCGCTGCTCTGAGAATCCTCTTGGACAATGTCCCAGGGCAATTGCAAACATATGGTTTCATAAATAGGTTTTTCTAATTCAGTTGTCTTTTGAATAACACTCTTATTCAACTTTGTTAGGATTTTAAAATATCCTAACTATTACCGTCAAACATAGCCATTTCTTCTCACATCATTGTAATCAGATCTGAAGGACTGAGTTGGCCATGGGCATCTTAGCAGTGCCAAATACCTATGACAGAAGAATTTTGAGACATGTAGGGACCTAGCATCACACACTAAAAGACTGGCGATCATATTCTAAGTTCTCATAGTGGGTCTGTGCTTGGTGGCTAATGATGTAAAGGACTGTTCTTGCCTTAACCTTTGAGCTAGTGCCATTGACATTACAACAGAAAGCAACTCTGGATTTTGGAATCCCATTTCACTTCTAATTCTAGTTTTCTGTGAATAAATTATGTAACCTTGCCAGATCTCATCAATCTGTCTGAGCCTCGGAAAATAGGAAAATAACCCCTTACTCACAGGGATGTGGGGAAGAGACTAAAGTGACATTTACGAAAAGTGCTAAATTAAAAGTTTGTCAAATGGAAACTCAATAACTATATTCTAAACACCTACACCCCTGCAGTTCAACCCACTTTGAAAAAAAGTCACGGTATAAAGGGCTTAGGTTCTTTTTTTTCCCCTTAGGCACAGAGAATAACTTGACCCTCTTGAAGTAGATGCTCTGAAATTTACATTCTAACCTTGATATATCTTTAGGCTTTAGCATAAATGGTGGGTTTGTCTTATTAATGTGTCCAAACATAAAACTCATCTCTGTTTGTGTCACTCCATTCCAACAAACACACAAAGCTCCAAAGCCAACAAACTTGGTTTTCCTTTTTCTTTCTATTCTGTTGATGACACCACCATTGTTCAAGGTAGCCAGAGTTGGCATCAGTTATCTTTCTCCCCTTCGACTCCCATCTTCATCCAGTTAGGTTCCAAATACAACTAAAGTCTCCTTCCTTTTCTTCCCTCCTTCCCTTCTATTTCCTCCTTCTCACTCATGCCATTCTCAGTGTCAGCAGTTCAGATGCATGAGACATATCTGTGGAGACTGTTCCGTCTTCTCACCCCACCCCTGATTTTAAACTCAGAGCCTCCTCTACCTTTGAAGTTAGCATTAGTCTCTCCCACCCACTCTGCCATTGTCCCAGCAACCAGTTCCATGCAATTGCTTCTGCAGACTCCTTTATGACATTTTCTTCCTCATAGGCCTTAAAATGTTCTACCTGGGCTACAAGAGCAATTCCTAGTTCAGTTTAACCCAACTTCCATTTCTGACCCAATCACTCACTTTCTCTGCTCCGGCCACATATGTCCATTTCCTCCTGCTGTTATTCCCTTCCTCAGCCAAAGTCTTCCATCATCCATTTACCCATCTCTTCCTGCAGTTCCCATGTTGTCTAGGAGGCCTTCTCAGCTCCTTCCTAATCAGCTAATTGGGACTATAGTCCCTTCTGACATTCTAACAGTTCCTTCAAAGTGCATTTCTCTCATTCCATTCTTGGGACTACACACTAGAATCAAATATGACATAATTGGGAGATGTCCCCAGGAACCACAATGCCACCCTGAAGGTCATGCAACTTAGTAGTTAAGAATGTGATGCTCTGGTATGAGATGGGTCTTGGTCCAAATCCCAGCTCTATTATTTACTAGTTGCGTGATGTTGGCCAGTGTTTCAGCCTCTCTCACCTTCCATTCCGTCGTCTGAAAGTTGGGTAATTGTATTGCCTACTTTACTTGGTTGTTTGTTGTGCACTGTTATGGCTTGTATCTAGATGTTCCCCTTATGCCTCATGGTTTCATAGGTGGGACTTTTTAAAGGTGGTTAGATCTAGGGTGTGTGATGCTGGGATCAAGGATGTGTTGCTAGGATTGATTCACGGTGCCAATTAAAGGTGTGAGTGCTACCCACTCCAAGGGTATAAGAGACAGAAAGAGGGCTGCTCTTGTAGTTGCTTGTTGCTTGCTTGCTGCTTACTGCCTTTTGCTTGCCATGAACTATTTTTCCTCTGTGATGTCCCTCTGCCATGCCACTCTGGCTTGGAGCCAACCAACTATGGACTGAAACCTCTACAAACTGTGACCCAAATAAGCCTTTCCGCCTTTAACTTTGGGTGTCAGGTATTTTTGTCTCAGCAATGAGAAAAATAACTAAGACATGCACTAAGCGAGTAATGCATGGAAGAGCACATAGCAGAATGGATGCAGCGGCACCCAGTAAAAGTCCAATAGATTATCGCTACTATCTTTAATTCTTTTTTTTTTTTTTTGTGGGTACCGGGGGGTCGACCTCAGGACCTCGCGCGCCAACAGGCACCCGTGCCGCTGAGCGATATCACCGGCCCCTTTTTCGTATGTGGGATCTGGGAGTCGAACTCGGGCCCTCGCGCTTGCAAGGCAGGCGCTTATGCCGCTGAGCCATCTCACCGGCCCCTACTATCTTTAATTCTTAAATTAACTTTTTATGACTAGTTTATCAGTCATGAAGATTCACTGAGATATCCAATTTCTTACTGTAGGGCTCTGTAACATTGAAGATGTGGGTGTCATTGGTTAAAAGACTGAAAATGGAATTCAGAGAATTGGAAGCTGGAGTTGATTGGATTGCAAGTCTTTCAAGGCCAGGGATAATGTTACTTTCATCTTCATATTTTCAGTCCTAGTACAGGAATATAGTAAGTGCTCAAAAATACACGTTTAAGTCAACTAAATGTTGAGTTGCCAAAATTTCATGGCAATAATGTCTGATCTATTTTCATTTCTTGTTTGTGTATTTCTTATAGTAATCAAAGTAAACTTCCAGATGCTGGGATTCACTCACTCATTGCCATTAAAAAGTGTATATGGGTATATGTGTTGTAGATGTGTGTCTGAATGCACACACACACCTTTAAGTTAGCATTATTCCTCTAGTCTAACTTCACTGAAATTAGTATGTTCCTCTCCCTTTTTTTCCATACCTAGACTCTCTGGGTTTGAGTGTGTCTGTAGATGTGACCACAGTTTTATCCCTGGATTACAACCATTCCAGAAGGGCCTTCCTGGAAGGAGAGCTATCCACATCTGACCTGTGGGTAGTTTGGCCCTGGGGTTAAATCTTCAGGAACCTAGATTTCACTGTAATTTGGAATCGATCATAAAGGAGAAGCTCACTGAGTTTTCAGATTGCTGATGAGCTTTGTCATTTTCTTGAAAATTGGACTCCATTTATCTATGGGTCATTACATTGGATTGTCATACTGTGTTCATGTACTATATGTGGTGTAAGTGGTATAAATGTATACATGGGCACTCAGAGTGCTTGCTTTGTTGGCACTCTTAGGCTTTGGGAGCTTTAAAGATAAATTTAATGTGCAGATTTTAATTCAATTCAACATACTGTCAAGTGTTTATTATGTGTCGAGCACCATGTTGCACATCTTCTTTAGGAGAACTGAGGCACTTAACACTTAAGTACTTAGCACAGTAATGAGTGAATGGCAGGTTGAGTTTTTCTGCCCCCTCATCTCCTTCTTCTCTTTACCTCACCACTCTTACCAGTGTAGAAATAGAGACTCTGTGGGGGAGGACAGTGCATCAGAGCTGTGAACACTATTAGCTAGGTAAGCATTTGTCTGTCTTTAGGTGCTTACTGCAGAGAAATGAGGTGTTGCTCAGGGCTCTGGAGGACCTCAACATCTGCTTTGCTCCTCCAAATGGACCAAGACTCAGAGGGGAGGACCAGGGTAATGGAAAAACTCAGGTGTTTATGAGGCTGGAAGGAGAAAAGAAACTGGAGAGGAAATAAGGGAATTCAGGGAAAGACCTCCAGGTTTCCTTCTGTCATCATTGCTGGAGGGCTGGTCTCCTCAAGGGGTTGGGAAGGACAGTAGTTGGAAAAGCATCTATAGGTCTCAAGAGCAGTACACTGTGGCCACAGTGGGAGGGGACACAGTCCTACTGTTTGACTTAGGCCAACACTGCACCAAGGGTTTTATCATGCTATTCCTTCTTATGCCTTTGATTCCCCAAAGCTATCATTCCACTCCAGCTATGGATTAGGATCCCTCTGATTTGTGGCTTTGGTTGAGCTGACATGGGTAGGGCCCTCTGTACTTTCACATTTGGGTTTTGGGTCTGCAAATTACCTACTGACCTTGGTTGAGGGTTCCTGAAATGGAGCTCCTCCCTATTCCAGCCCTGCTGACTGCTTCCTTCCCACAGAGGGACCCATAGCTTCTCCTGGATTCATCAAGGGAAAGCAGAACCATCTTGCCTGGGCAATCTCTTCCTTGGTTGTGAGCTTTGCAGTTGCACTGCCCTGGGCCCTTATTTAAGCTCTGCCAGCTATTGGCTTTATGACTTGAAACTTCTGGAGAGAGAAGAATGGATGTTTCAGGAATGAACTTGGAAATGGAACAGGCAAAGGGCAGCCACCAAGCTAGGGGCTAGCCACCAAGCTAGGAGAGAGGAAAGGAAAGAGGCAAATGGGACTGAAATAATAACTATAACTTGCACTTATTAAATAATAAAAACATGAAAATAATTAGGAGCTCTTCACTGTTCTACAAAGGACAAGGAGAGCCACAGGGGTGTGAATCTTCTAGGTCACCCTGTGGTGCCAAGTGGCCTGGAAGGAAGAGCTCCTGAAGGGGGTTCAGGGGGGGGTCACTAGAGGCTGTGGATGTGGGAGAGTGCAGGACAGGCAGGAAGAGCACAGATCACCATTCACTGGGAGAGTGGTTTCGAAAGCCTTTTCCAGGAAAAAAACAAATGAAAGATTTAGTTCTTTCACTGGGATTCCTGCTCCCTAACTTATAGACAAGGTCTGAAGCTCATTAACAAACCATGCTGTTAAACTCCGTGTCTGTAAGGACAGAGGTTAGAGCCGCAGGGCAGGCCTCAGCTCTGAAACAGGCTGCCAGCGATTGAACTCTGGCCATCTCACTTGCTGTGCAGGCTGGCTGTGCACCTTGGAGCAGGCGATTTTTTTACATTAATTTTTTATTAGTGTATGTTTACAATACATAATAAGCACATTCATTTTAGGAAATTGGTACATACACGTATTACATCTTGATCATCTTCCCCATCCCTCTGCCTCACATAGGGTTTACCTCTCTCAACTCTAAACTTCTCATTAGAAAACAGATAGAATAACAGTACCAGACTACTATTGCTGTTCAGACAACAATCGTGATAGATTCTATAAAGTTCTCAGCATGAGAAATGCCCACTTTAAATATAGATGATATAGATATATAGATTTATATGTAACAATATAGATATTGTTCTATTTGGAACACCGAAGTTTTAATCTGATCATGCGCTTATTGGCAAATGCAAGTTGATTTAGTCATTATCTAATAGTAATTCCTGATCACACCGGGCCATCTTGGCCTGGCTTTCGAGCATACGTTGCTTCTGTGATGTGCTTGGGTAGCCGAGGGGGAGGCATACGCCGAGGCAGGGCTTTCTCTGAAAGGTATCTGGTTAGAGACCTATGTAGCACTGACCTATGCCTCTGGGGAGATTTTCCAATTATAGGGCCTGTGACTATTTCCACATGGAATATAGTGTCTGGGACAGGGTTGAAGATAACCAGCCCCTGAGGCCATCTGTGTTCTCTTGGGTCTCTTGTGACAGAATGTTATGGAAACTTCTTTTCTTTGATGGCCCACTTAGAAACACTGAGCGATAGGCCCAACCTCATCTTATTTATATGGGACCTAAAGAGGAAACTTAAACTTGGCACCCAAGTTAGGTTTTGTCACATGAAATCTTGTCTGAATGCCCAAAGTGAGTCAGACTAGAGGGAGGACCATGAATGAGGTCCCCGCAGAGAAAGTCGTCTGGAGTGGAGAAGTTGGGCAAAGTCAGTCAGATTTGGCAACAGGGTGAAGAGCAACCAAAGGTTTTCAGGTGCGTACCAGCTCCATTTCTATGTCTACTCCTTCCCCTGAAGGGTGCTCTGAGAAAAGTCTGAGGTCTTCCGCTAAGAACTGTCACTTGGAGCCCGACACTACCTCTGTGGGAACCCGGGAGAATAGGAGAAGGTTCCCGGAAGGAGGTGATCTGTAGAGGATGGCGGTGGTTCAGGCAGCTCCCCACAGGAGACCGACGATACCTGCAAAGCAGTTGCAGGGCAGCGAGGCAGTGCAGCCCTGAGCAAGAGGCTGCTGAGTTACATGTTTAAGGGCCAGGCTATGAACTGCAGATATGAATTTCTACCTCTACAGAAAGGGCATAAAAATAGTGGCACCGTCCTAGATTGCTGAAAGCCAGAACAGTGCCCAGCAGACAGTATGTACCCATTAAATGTTAGCCATTGCTGTTTGAAAGCACCCTTGGAGATGGAAATCCTGGTGAGAAGAGGTGGAAGTGAAATCCAGGGAAAAGACTGGGCTATCAATGTGACCATTGTGCTCACTGAAGGATAAAAACAGGAGACATGTGAATGATATGCACAGGATCCGCTTTCTCCACCAGCTCTCTCACCAACTTGTTGGTCCCCAAGGCCTCTGGTCCTGAGGCTGGGCCCAGAGAAGCCATTGCTTTATATAAAACCCATGGGTGACTCATCTGCCTACATGAAACTGATGACTGTCCTTCTGATTTGTTAAAACAGCCAGTCCTGGGGTAATGGAGGTGGAAGAATTTCTTAGAGGTCCTGAATACTCCCTGTGGCCTGCATTTGACACGAGGGTGTATGGTTGGACAGACCCTGCTTGGTTGCCTTCACCCTGATCTTTCATCTGGGGGCTTACTCACTTTAAGTCTACTGTACAGCAGTCAGCCCCCCTCTACCTGCTGAAACCCCTTTCCTGCTGAGATCCTACTTGGTTTTCATGGTTTATTGGAATAAACTATAATATTTCCCAGAATTCTTTATTTACACATTACATTTGGTCATTGTCCCATTCGTGTCCTATAATAGTTCATCTACCTCAGGTTCTCTGATTGCACTGTATGTTTCTTGAGAGAATAAGCACACACATGTGTATGTCTCATTTATCATTTTGTTCCCATGGGGTGGTGTAATGTGTACCAAAACTAAAATGCAGTCTTGTGAAGTAGATTATCTCATCACCCCCATTTTGCAGATGAGGAAACTGAGGCTTAGAAAAGGTAAGTTTCTTGCTCAAGGCCACAGGGCTGGTAGGTGAAGGCACTAAGATCCAACCTATCCAGAGTACAGCCTTCCCTGCTACACTCTGCTGATTTTCTTGGTTGAAACCTAAATACTTGATGAATTTAATATGGTCAGGTTTACAGGTTTTGTTCTGAGCGTTATTGTACAATAGTTATTCCCACCACTTGGGGGTGATAGACCATTTTCCCTTCTGACAAGACTATGCCCAAAAGACTGTCCAAATCAGCATCTCCTTGAATGGCCTCCATTGCTTTTTTTTTTTTTTCAAGTTTCCAGAAAATTAAAAAGAAAGCATCTTATGGTGACAATGCTGCACTGTCCTTAGCACAGACGGGCCTCTTTGGAACTACAAAATACATGAATAATCCTTCAAGATATAAGCTCTCTGGTTTGAAGATTTTGAAGAGGCTGCTTATGATTAGCACTTGGAAATGTTTCTTCTGCTTTTCCCCCTGCTAACACTGCAGTTCCTCTAGCTGAGTAATTTATCCTGGAGTATTAATATATAGGGTGTATTCATGTCTTATGAAAATATTCTAGTAATTCATTTCCTCTTTTCTGTTAAAGTCATTGAACTGAATCATGCCCTCAATGAAACTTTTAAAATCCATTAATGAAAATGTTAGTACCTTAACAGAGTACTATGATATCCATCTAGATTTAAATACTTATTGGGAAAACAGGAGAAATGATTAAACCTCCCTATGAAAATCAATCAAAATTGCCCCAAAGCCTTGTCTTGTCAATAGTGTCACATACCAGCCACACTCACCCTCTCATCTGCTTTGGGGGCACTAAATTCAGTCAGCTGAGACCAAGCTACCGTGTAAGGAACAGATTAAACTAACATCCATCAAGGTGAAAGATAATTATTACTTGTGTCAGACAACACCTGTTTTTGCAGCATTCCTCAACTTAGTTAAACTGGAGACAGGCTAAACTTTCCACTGAATTTTCCATCTGACAGTTGCTCCAGGCAGTGCGTCTGCAGAACACCCTTGCGATGTTTACATTTTTGAGGCAGATTAAAAATGTCATGTGTGAAATATAACCTGAAAATCTCACACTGCAATATATTAGCATATATAAATACAGGACCTGAATGGGAGTCAAACTGGAGAGAAGGCAAGCCCTCAGCTGCTTCTCAAGCAGAAATCTTTCATCATACATCTTTTATGAAGTTAAACATGCAGATCGTCCACAGATACTCCTCATCCTTCAAATCCTGGTGTGGTTGATCACTCCACACTTCACAGTTCTTGAACTATTCATCATTTCTCAACAGCTTGTGGTGGTTTCTTCCTAATGGGGAGCCAGAAGTCAGGTGCCATTTGGAGTATGTGAGCTCGGGGCCTTCTTGTCATAGTGTTGACTCCAGCCTATAATGACATTTGTACAGGAATCTCTGACCTGGGGCAAAAATCTGAAATGGAGTGTTTTGTTTGTTGAAAAGTGATGCTGACCTTGGCTACTGGAGAAGTGCTAATATCATTGCCAAGTACGCTTCCTGGGTTGTCCCTTGATGGAATACAGGAGAACGAAAGATAGATGTTTCACCTGGGGCCCTTTTTGTGCCTGTCTGAGGGACAAAAGAAGAAACGAGAATACACTGGCTCCTTCCCTGTGGAAGGGTATGTGCCTGCAGGTTTTCTGGGTGTTAATCTTACCCTGAGCATCTGTGTTGACTTCAGGCACAATTTCTTTTGACACGCTCTAAATATAGGCTGCGGCCCAGCTGAAAGTGGAGGGGAATGAGGAGACCTGAGGTTTCCATTTAATACACGTATAGACATTCAAAGACATTTAAGGTACTTATTTTGGGGGATTACAGCAATGAATATATATTTATAAAAATCCTATAGTTATCTTCAACTTTTCATCCTCCACCTTCACTCTCGTTCCAAGCTCTCTGAAAGGACCTGAAACTGGTCCCTTCTACTTCCCCCACCCCCAAGACACCCCTTTGTAAATCCCTCACTTCGGCCTGGACTGTTGTGACAGCCCTCTGTCCTCCATCCTCAATCCAGTCTGTCTCGGTCTTCTGTGAACTAACAGTCATTTGTCCCAAACACACATTAGAGTCCATCTCCTTCGTGTGGCTGCATTTCTTTCCCATATCAGCCTTCGCAGTCTTTGTAATCTGGCCCCAACCCTTTTAAAGAACTACATCAGTTAGGATGCTTTTGACTGCAAGTAACAAAAACTGTGACTCGAATATCAGGAAAATGCATTCTCTCACAATTCAGGAAGTCTGAGAACAGGGAATACTGCAGGTTGCTTGTTTCAAGGATTTGCTGATATGCACCAAGAGCCAGGTTCTTTCTTCCTCTCTGTCCCACTCTCCTTTGTGTATTGCTTTCTTCCTCAAGCTGAGTAGTAAGATGTCTAGAGAGCTTCCACGCAGTATGGCCAGACCTGACAATGTCAAGATGAAGAGGAGGAAACGTTCCTCAGAGCTCTCTCCCCTGCATACTTCCCTTCCTCACTCATGCACTGGGCTCCTACGCGCTCCTGCATCATCTGCTGGCAGCCAGTTTGTCCTTTTCCACCCTGCAGTGGGGAGTGTGCCAGCTTCTCCCCAGGTACATGGCTTCATGGGGTAAGAGGAGGGACCTGAGAAAAACTGGGGTGCTATAAAGAAGGAAGTGAAGTAGAGGGAACTGATGCTGGATAGGTAAGCAACGATGTCCACTACCAAGTTTCCTGGCACATGAAGTTTGCTGTTTCTCCAACTCGCCATGCTCTGCCACACCTACCAGGGCCTTTGTGTTCGTCCTTCCCTACTTTTCTCTGGACAACTCTTCTTCATCCTTCATGACTGTTAATTTCCTACCACCTCTGTAACAAATTATCACAAATTAAACAACACAAATTTATTATTTTATAATCTGGAGGTCAGGCATATAAATGGGCTTGAATCAGGGTGTTAGTGGAGCTGCATTCCTTCTGGAGGCTCCCGTCCGTCCCAGCTTCTAGAGGCTGACTGCTTTCCTTGGCTCATGGCCACATCATTCTGACTTCTGCTTTTCTTATCACATTTACTCTTTCTTAATTCTTTTGTCTCTCTCTTAGAAGGACCTTTGTGATTGCACTGAGGCACCTCAACTATAAAGAATAATCTCCCATTTCAAGACCCTTAATTTAGTCACATCTGCAAAGTCCTTTTTGCTGTGTAAGGTACATTCTCAGGTTCTAGCGATTAGGACATGGATATCTTTGAGAGGCCGTTTTTTTACTTATTACAATGACCTAGCAGAATTCAACCTCCTCTATGATATCTTTCCTGACTCCATTGCAGAAAGATCACCCTGGCAGAAATATAAAGAAGAGACTGAGAAGGAAAAGGACATTTGCCTGTGGTCTGAGTACCACTTTTTTGGCTGTCCAGGTGGTATGTAGCAACCACCTCCCTCTGACCTGCTCTCTGGGCATGTTTCCTCACCTCCTTTTCTCTGTTTTTTGACCTGACTTTGAATTTCCTTCAGGTCTGAGTCAAAGAGATTTTATACCCAACCCACTGTGGTTTCTGGAGGCCTTCACAAAAGGAAAGGAAGAGGAAATTCTACCCACGGGACAAGGTGTCAGCTTTATCTGCCCCCAGGTTTCAATGATCTTTCTAGTGTGAACCACTCTCTTCTAACTGTTTGACCAGACCTAGGTTCTTGTGTGTGAACAAGTATGGCTCAGGTTATGCCAGAAGGCCCTGGTCTCTTTCACTCTCCAATTATTTACTGTGGTCCTGTGAGAGACGTGGTAGGCACCACTGCTGGGAGGTGCAGGGTTTTCAAATACAAACTCTTGAGACATGGAATATCCTTGTTGAGTGATTTATTCACAAGCGTTCCTAAGGAAAATCAGAACAGGGAATGAATGGGACAAGGAGGAAGGAACTCAATAAGGGTGCAGGCGCAGGGAGGGTAACTTTGGCTTGGTACAGTAGGGAGCTCCAAGACCGGTAGGTCACAACTCAGACTGTCCTGCTCAGGGGAAACTGTCATTGGTTAAGCGTTGTCTCCAGGGAGACACAAACGCCCAGGAACTTCTGGCTGTCTGGGTACTCAGAGAAAGGAACTCTAACGATCTGAGGTGAGCCTTCCACTAAGAGATACAGGTTCTGCTGGGAATGATAGGCCACTAGTAGCCAGTGGCCTGGAACACGGGGTCAGGATCTGAGGAGGTCTGGGCAGAGCATCGACATCCTCTACACCACCAGGGAAGGCCCTGTGCTCAGGCATTTCCTTTTCCTATGGGGCCTCATCGTGTTCATCCTAGCGGATTACTTAATCTCACCCTCAGTCTGGCCTCTGCCGAAAGCTGATCTTCCCAAGTGCAGACATCCTGAAATGTAGGCTTCAGGTAATATAGAGCTTCTTCTTTGGTTGTCCAGGCTTTGGAGTCCTGAAAGAAGCCCACTTCCTTTCAGAACTCTACAATTTCTTGTTTCCTTCTAAGTCTCCACCTTCTCCTAAAAATTGCTTTATTGCCTGAGGGTAATGGATGTACGGACTTCTCTCCAAGCGAGGCCAGGCCAAGGCCAGTCTGCATTCTAGGTAGAGAGTCTCACCTAGAGCTTCTAGCTCCCTTTGAGACTCTGTAGTCACTAGGCACCACAGTCATTTCATTGGGTGTTAACAGAGACTGCTGCCCACTCGCGTCACGTGTGTGAGGACCTGCCAAAAATGTCTCATTGCTTTGAAGATGCAATTGTGACTTCAGTCTGCTTAAACTGATAAACGGGTAATAGTAATAACAATTAATATCTGAGTACTATGTCATCCATTTTATATGCACTATTTCACTTCATTCTTTATCTGTCAACAATCCAACAAGGTGAGAACAAATATTATCACCATTTTACTCTGGAGAAGTTGAGGCTCAGAGGCATTAAGTAACACACAGAGGTTGCAGAGCTGAGACTTGAACCCAGGTCTGTCTGAGGTCATAACACCCATGCTCTACGATATTGCCTATGTTGGTCCTTATCTTTCAGTGAGACAAAGAGAGTCTCCTCAGAGGTGAGGGCACCAAACAAGGATGAATCTGGCAAATGAGAGTGGTTTTTCAGAACTCTGGATTCCAGTGGTGTTTAATCACCCAATATATTAGATTCCTTACCCAAAAAGTAAGTAGAAAATAGGCTCTTTCTACCAAATCCCTTTCAGATGTTTTGGCCAGCAAAGCAACCTTCATCACCCCAAAGTGAGTCACTATACAAACCAGTTTCATTTCTGTTGTGCTTTTCTGGGAGAGGGGCTTAGACCCTCCACATCGGTTCTTAGTAAAAGTGCTTTCCTGGAAGCCCCACCCAGTATCTGCTGCTTTTGTCCATTTAGCCAGAACCATATCAAATGACTACCCACCCTTAGCTGCAAAGAAGGCTAAGAAAAAAGTTTTTTTTTTTTTTTTTTTTTAAACTTAGTTCTCCCATCAAAGCCAGTGTTTCATTAGAAAGAGAAGGATAATGGGTACTGGGTAAACAGCCAGTCTTGTCTGGTGCAACCCACTCTTTTTTCCTACATTCTTTAATTGAGTTCATGGACGTGATTTTACCTGAACTTGGGCCAATATTCTAAACTCTTTTGCATTTGCTCTCTCAGAGTGTTGTCCTGTCCCAAGACATCCAAATTCAATATACCCTCAGTAGAGGTTATTTTCTCCCCAAATCTACTCCTTCTGTGTTTTATATCTATGTGAATGCCACCACTGTCCACCCACAAATTTCAAACAGAAATATAGGTGTCCTATTTGTTTATTTCTCAGTCACCCCATTAGTCACCAAGCCTGTGATTTTGCTTTTCATTTCTCTGATCTCTGCTTTTCTATCCCTTTCTTCCTCTCTCCAGTAGTATATGAAAAGCGCAATATATCATGATCAAGTAAGGTTTTGTTAGGCTTAAAAAAATGGCTCAAGTTTAGGAAATCTATCAGTAAATCTATTACCATATTAACAAATTACAGTAAAAAACATAGGATTGGAGATTAAGGAAATCACTTACTAAAATGAATACTTTTTCCTGTAGTTAGAAATAAACAAGATTACAATACTTAGGAATGAATTTAGTCAAGGAGGTGTCAGACTTGTACATTATCAACTACAAACCATTGATGAAAGAAATTAAAGAAGTCATTAATAATTGGAAATACATTCAGTGTTCATGGATACAGTAATAACCAAAGAGATCTACAAATTTAATGCCATCATTATCAAAATCCCATATCCATTTTTTTTTTTGTAGAAATGGAAAAGCTGACCCTAAAATTCACATGGAATTGCAAGGGAATCTTAATAGTCAAAACAGTGTTGAAAGAAAAGAACTACATTGAAGGGATCATACTTCCCAATTTCAAAACTCACTATAGAGTGACAGTAATCAACACAGTTATACTGAAATAAAGATACAAATATAGATAAATGGAATAGAATTGACAGTTGTCTTAGCTTGGGCTGTCATGCAAAATACCATAAAGTGGGTTGCTTGAATGCAAAGATCAAGGTTTTGGCTGATTCTGTCCCCAGTAGAGCTTCTTTTCCTAGCTTGGGGATGGGAGATCTTCCTTTTCTCATAAATCCACAGATTCCATCATGGGGGCCTCACCCTTGTGACTACTCTAATCCAGTTATCTCTCAAAGATCCCATCTCCAAATAGTATTATATTGGGGTTAGGACTTTAACATACAATTTTCGAGGGCCACAAAAATTTGTTCTATTACTAGAATCCTGAAATAAACCTAACATTTATATCAATTTAATTTTGACAAAGGTACCAAGATCATTCAATTGAGAAAATATAGTCTCTTGGATAAGTGGTTCTGGCACAAGATATCTACAGGCAAAAGCATAAAGTTGGACCCTTACACAGTTAACCCAAAATACCGACATATACAAGTTAAAGCCATAAACCTCTAGAATAAAATTTAGGAGTAGATTTCATGGCCTTGGATTTAGTGAGGATTTTTCAGTATGACACCAAAAGTATAAACAATAAAAGAAAAAAATACATAAATCGAAGTTAATGAAGATAAAAATATATGTGCCTTCAAGGACACTATCAAGAGAGTGAAAGACAGCCCACCAAGGGGGGGAATATTTGCAGATCTTACAATCTAACAAGAATATATCAATAACATTTGTAACATAATAACAAAAACAGCACAAGAATGGGCAAATGACCAAATAGATATTTATCCAAAAAAGACATACGAATGGCCAGTAAGTCTATGAAATGATGCTCAATGTCATTAAGAAAATGCAACTAATAGTACAGTATACCACTTCACACCCACTAGCATAGCTACAATTAAAAATAAGCAAAACGCAAACTGGGTGTGGTGGCGCAAATCCCAGCTACTCATGAAGCTGAGACAGGAGGATCACAAATTTGAGCCCAGCTTGGGCAACTTAGAGAAAAATAAAAAGGACTGGGGTTGTAGCTCAATGGTACAGTGCTTGCCTAGCAAGCACGATGCCCTGGATTCAATCCCCAGTACTGCAAAATAAGCAAACAAACAAAAGTTTTGGCAAATATGTAAAAAATTGAAACTCTTGTACATTGCTAGTGGAAATATAAAATGGTACAGAAGGTGTGTAAAACAGTTTGGCAGCTCCGATAATTTAAATACAGAATTACTGTGTGATGTAGCAATCATATTCCTGGTATATATATATACCTGAAAGAACTAAAAAAGGTGTTCAGACAAAAACTTGTACCTTAATCTTCATAGTAACACTATTATAATAGCCAAGAGATAGAAACAACAGAACATATCCACCAACCAACAAATGGATAAACAAAATGTGTTATAGCTAGACAGTGGAATAATATTCAGCATAAAAGGAATAAAGTGGTTACACATACTATAACATAGATGAACCTCAATCATTTTACACTAAATGAAAGAAACAAGACACAAAAGGCAACATATTGTATGATTCTACTTCTAAAATATGAAAATGCATGCAGACATAAAATAGATGAATGGTTTCAGGGACTGGGGATAGGGGAAAATGGTACGTTTTATGTTATATGTACTTTACACACACATACACACACACAGACACACATGCACACACACACAACCCATAGTGAGTAAAATAGAATTAGATGCTAACTTCATCAACCCAGGACATCTACTATAAACCTGTACTAATAATTCTAAATGATAAAGCATTAGGAGCCCTCTCACTAATTAGAAATAAGCAAGGGTGCCCATATCATCCTGATTGCCAGCATTGGACTAGAAGTCCTAGACTATGTGCTATGACAAGAAATAGAAAGTTTCTTTTCGACTTTAAAACTCTGGAAAATTTCAGGGTCCTCTGTGTAAAGGTGATACTTAAAGCATTCAGCATAGGTAAAGCCCAAAGGATACACTGAAGTGAAAGAGGTCAGTCTTAACTTTGAGTAACTTCTCTATGTATGTGGGAGAGAGTGAAGAACGGAGAATTAGAATCAGAATGGACAGAGAAGACCAACCTAACATATCACGACGGAAGCCAAGGGGGAGAGAGTGTGGAGAGTTTTAGGAAGAAGGAGGTGATTGGGATATAATTTCTATGGGGAGGCTGAAGAAAACAAAAGCTGAAAATGCCAGTTTCTTTGTTTCCTACAGGCTATTGGTGACTTTCGAGACTATGGCCTCAGTGGGAAGAGTAGCAACTGCCTGAGGGAGAGATGAAGGAAGCAGAAGCAGTGCTGGTTGTTCCTTTGATGAGCTGTGTGGTGACCGATCAACAGTGGCGGCGCCTGGAATGCTTTATTGGCAGGGATGGATTGGGGCTTTTTTTTTTTTTTTTTCCTATCAGCTTTATTAACCATCACAAAACGACTCCATGAAACAATCAAAGTAAAAATTATACTCTTCAGAAAGGTCCTCAGCTCACCCTTCTAACTAGAACATTATCATCAAATTAGTCTTGGTGGAAAGTGAAACCTTGGCACACTTCTGTTAAGGAATCACTTTAGTCAACTTCTTTAAGCATGGGCCCTTCACATCTCTGTCAAGACACCCTCTGTGGTTTTGGCTCCGAATTATTCTCTGGGCTCAGTAATGAATCCCCAGTCGCTGGAGAGCTACGAGAGAAGCAAAGGCCAAGCAAAAGTCAGCTGGAGCAAGGCATGACTTCCAAAGCGGTTTGCTTTCATCTTTCTACATGATCTAATGGAAACTTCCTGCCACTTGCATATTCTCTTTCATTGTTTTGGAGGGGGAAGAGGTACATTCTTTTATTAATAGATTAAATTATTTTTCAAATTGAACTATGCTGCTTGTAAAGTGCCCATCAACGGCCACCCTCGGTAGCTTACTGAATTCTGTTCTCAGTGTCTGCTGCAGTGCTATGCTCTGATTTGTAGAATTCACTTGTAATGCTTTTGGTCCAAACATCAATTGTGATGTGTGGCCACAAGAGAGAAGATTGTGATACCTTCTTTTGGTAAAGAAGTATTGTGGCCCATCTTATATTTTACATAGTAAGTAAAAATTTGATTCAGTGAATTAGTGTATGTCTGGATTGAAGTCTACAAAGGATAACAGTGGGTAAAAGAACCCCAGTCTCATTTCTTTTTAAGAAATGCAGATATGTTTACATTATTGACTATGTCAGAACACGCCTGTAGAATATTCTACAAGTGTCTTACTTACTGCATCCATCAAAAAATTCATACTTTTCTAGATAATGCTCAAGTTATTACCTCCATGATGGCTTCCCTAATGTCCCCAGACTGGGGTGAACTGTCTCCTCTTTGTGTATTTTACTTTTCAGATATATGTGTTTTGATGATGACATTAGTATTGTTGCCTCCATTGGGCTGGGAGCGTTATTGAGAATAGGAATTCTGTTTCATCTTCATGACCCCAAAGCCTCGCTCTTTGCCCAGCATTTTGTTGCTTGGAAAGCATTTTTTTGGATTGAACTGAAGTAAGCCACTGTTATGAAGATATATGCAAAAAGCCCTGGAGGTACCAAGGAAAAATGGAGTAGGTCTTGAATTCTCCAGGCAGAGAGAAAAGATTTTCTTGACAGAGAAAGAAGTACATAACTATGGAGAAATAAAACATCATGTTTACTTGGAAGAGGTGCGGGAAATTCAGTGTGATAGGAACATAGAGATGTTCCTATCTGGAGACATGGTTTATTCTGATGATGTGCATCTGAAGAAATGCAGGCTTAAATTATAGAGGCCGAACAGAGGTTTTGAAGCAAGAGAATGATACAATAACACTGGTTTTTCAAAATGGTAACTTTAGGGGATTAGAGTGTAGCTCAGAAATAGAATGTGTGCTTAGTGTGCAAAAGGGTCTGATTCAATCCTCAGCACACACACGTAAACGTTAGCCCTAGAATTCTGTTGTAAACTGTGGACTTTAACTGACAGTGATGTGTCCGCATTGGCTTTTTCAATTACAACACATGTGCTACTATTGTGGAAGTGTTGGTAATGTAAGTGGCCACGCACAGGCGAGCAGGGGTAAATGGGAAATTTCTGTACCTCTCTTTCAATTTTACTGTGAACCTAAAACTGCTCTAAAGAATAATATCTATTAAAAACAAAAAGAGGTAATTCCAGCAATAGTGGACTTCCAGTGGGCGGCCTTTTTAAGACCATTTTCTTAGTGTGATCCAGAGGTGGAAAGAGCTGACTTTTGCACTGGGCATTTTAACTGTTGCTTATCATAGTTCTACAAATCACACTGCATCTAGGCATATTATTCCCCCAGAAAACTAATGAAAAAGAAGATCTTAGTGGGGTGTCTGAAGTTTGAGCCTAGAAAAATAGATGACATGTTTTCAGAGGGAAGTATTAGACTGGACAAATAGGAATCCAGAAGGACAAGGTTAGGTCCAGCAACCACCTGGCCAAGAGACAGCAGAGAGTTGGATGAGATGGGACCTAGGCAAGAGTATCTGTGAGGCTGGGATGTTCTGCAAGAAACTAGAGGAGTCTCTTTCAATATTACAGAATGTGGTTATTTATGTCGCTTCTAAGGGAATTCTCGGAAAAACAGTGTGATGTGGATTTTTGAACAAATGATGTTAGTTTTTAACATTTTTGCCTCTGTGACCCAGCTGTGTTCTTTGGACAAGTTTCTTAATTTCTCCAGCTTTAAATTTCCTTATCTGTCAAACAAGGATAATGATACCTCACGTGCAGCATTATTGTGAGAAATGGAATATAGATATGTAAAATAGTAAAAATTTCTGGAAGTAATATAGGAATTAATTATTCTTAGTTTTTATTTTAAATTTTTGACTTTCTTAAGGAAGAAAGATGTATTGAAGTCTCTCGTCTGTATAATTGGCATGTTGTTCTCTTAGGAAATGCTATTCCTTTGGCAATCTGAGCTTCCTGCAATGGGCGGGTCATGGTTCTCATGCTACCTCTTATCTGTCAAGGCTGTTCCCAGTGGTTCTGTTTCCTGCCAGGGCTACCCGATGTGAGGAGGCCTCCACAGATGGTGTGGCTGTGGGAGGCCTGGCCTTTGGTTCCATGTGTGCCCAGTGTCTGTTGAGGCTGTTCCTGTTTGTGGCTTGGCCTCTCTGCTTCCCATTCTGCCTGTGAGGAGCCACACTGTCTGTTGTACAAGCCAAGCCTGTCTGCTGCTGCTGGTTCCTGGGAATCAGCCACTTCCCTCTTCTGGGGAAGCGTATCATCACAGTATGGATGCCAACCACTGGGAAACTCACCCCTGCCTGGAATAAGGTGGTAGCTTCCAAGGCAGTAACATGAGAAAGCAAACTGTGAGCTGAAGGTGCGCTGGTGAGTCTACTGAATGTTTCTCCCCAGCCCAGCCATGGTGGATACCCACGGGTGGGCAAATAGAGTAAGAGAACTTCACAGCACTGTGAAGTCCTCCAAAGAGCCAGATTTTGACCAGGATGCTTGCTGTGGGGTAACAATTTGCCCACAAAATTCAGTTCACTTGAAAGTTGGGTGAAAAAATAAGTGTAGAGAACAAAATTCTCCTCAGGGAGAAACTGTCTTTACTTAAGAAGATACCTCAGTAAGCCTCTCCAGACAGGGAACTAGATCCTGAGTACATGAGTTAGCAAAGTGAGAGAATGAACATGATGTCCAGATACAGTAATCAGTGTCAAGGAACAGATAGATGGATGAGAAGACAGAGCATGGCAATTGCAGAGCAACAGAGAGAAGCAATGGAGTAGGCTTTCAGGAGACTTCTTAAGAATAGGAGTGTCCAATATTCAATTTAAATTTTGAGTCATAATATTTGGTCTGTCTTGGTGGATGTTCTGCGTACACTTAAAAAGAATGTGTATTCTGCAACTGTTCAGTGACCTATAAATGTCAATTAGGCCAAGTTATTTAATCATGCTGTTTAAATCTCTCATATTGATATTATGCCTTCTTGTTCTGTTGATTACAGAGAAGAGTTACAGTTCTAAACTCAATGTTGGATTCATCTATTTCTCCCTTTAATTTTGCCAGTTTTTCTTTGTATATTTTGAAGCTCTGTTACTAGTTCCACGTATGGTTGAGATTCTTATATTTCCTCCATTAACTATTGTAAAATGACCCTCTTTATCTTGGTAATTTTCCTCATCTTAAATGACACTAGCATGCTTAGTGTTTGCACGATGCGTCTTTTCTCATCCTTATTTCAACCATTCTGTGCCTTTAAATTTAACACATGTTTTTGGTAAATAGCACCCTGTCGACTCTGACAATCTGTGACTTTTAACTGAAATATTTATACACTTATAGTTAATATAATTATTGATATGCTTTGGTTCAAATCTATAATCTTGCTATTTATTTTCCATTTGTTGCCTCTGTTCTTTCTCTGTGACTAATTTTTCTGCCATCTTTGGAGTTCAACTAAAAAAAATTAATGTTCCATTCTATTGCTTATCTTGAAGTTTTAGCAGTATCTTTTTGTTTCATTGGTTGTTCCAAGGAGTGTATTATGCAGCTTCATCCTAAAAAGTCTATCTTAAATTAATAAATTCTACCACTTGGCATATAATACAAGAAACTTGCTACAGAACTTGATTTCATTCCCACCTCCCATTCTTTGTACAACTGTTTTCATCTATTTTTCTACATATGTTGTAAAACATACAATAAATTGTTATTTTTGTTTGAAAGAATCAATTGTCTCTAAAGGGATTTAAGAACTGGAAGAAAATAGTCTTTTATATTTGTCAACCTTTCTAGGGCTTTTCATTCTGTCTTATAGATCTATATTTCTATTTTATATGATTTCCCTTCATCAGTAATAATTACTTTAGCATGTTTTACAGTGCAATTCTGTTGGTGATGAATTTTCTATTTTCTTTTATCTGAAAATGTCTTGATTTTATCTTAATTTTTAAAGAGATTTTTTTCTAGATAAGGAATTTTAGATTGACAGGGGTTTTTCCCTTATTTTCCCCAGCACTTTAAAAAGAGTATTCTATTCCCCCCTGAAATCCATTATTTTCATGAATAGTCAGCTGTCATTCATATAGCTGTCTCTCTCAGTGACACATGTTTTTCTCTATTTTTCAAATATTATCATTACTTTGGTTTTTAGCAGCTTTACTATGATGTTTCTAGGTGTGTTTTTCCTTCATTTTATTCTTCTGGGGTTCCTTTGTGTCTTGGATTTGTAGATTAATCAAATAAGAATAAATTTGGCTAATATTTCTTCAGGTTTTTTTTCTTATCCAGTCCTCTCTTTTCTCACTTTTTGGGATTACAGTTACCTGCGGGTTAGGCCAGTTGATACTCTCTCATGGATCATTATGTATCTATTCTTTTTATTTTCCCCAAGCTTTTTTCTCTCTGTTATTCAGTTTGTATAATTTCCATTAACCTATTAACGAGTTCACAGATCTTTTCTATGTTGCCAAATATGTTGGGAATTACCAATGAATTTTTTATTTCAAAAATTATTTTTCAGCTCTGGGAGTTCTATTTGAGTCTGTTTTAGAGGTACCATGTCTTTCCTGAAATTACCCATTTGTTCACTCATTATATTCATCTTTTCCTATAAATTCTGTAACATACATATTAGAGTTGTTTTTAAATTACCTATTAATTCCAGTAATTTGTTACCTCTGGATTTGTTTCTTTTGACTGCTTTCCCCCTCCATGTCTTTCTTAATCACATTTTCCTGGTCTTTCGAACATCTAATAGTTTTTTCTTGACAGTGGTATATCATGGAGAGTCTGGGTTCTGCCTTCTTTCTGGAAAGAGTATTGAGCTCAGTTCTGGCAGGCAGATCAGCTCAATCTGGTAAAGACTTGGCCTGTGCTCTTCCAGAGCAGGTACACTTGGCTTTGCCCTTGGTTCTAGGACATATCATTTAGTACCAGGATGTATTCCTTACTCCTAAGGATTGGAGTTATTCCTGAAATATGGCCATTCTGGGTTTCAGTGGGAAGTTTGTAGGATTTACCAACTTTTGGTTGCCTTTTGGAACTTGAACTCCAAACTCCAGATCCCTAGCATGGGTTTTCAATCTTCCAGTTGTTGCTCTTGGCTTCTTGTGGTCTTCCTCATGAATGCATGGCTCAGGGGTTAGTCAAGGATTTGAGGAGATTTTATATGGAAAATTTGAGGTTCCACTTCTGTGATTCACTGTTTTTTGAATTTCTCTCTTCATTTTTCAGCTACTGTGACATCACCGGATTCCAAACCTCAAGTCCTTAGCCTGATAAAACTGATGTTTTCTATTTGTGTTCCATCTGTCCTGCACTGTACAGTGAGGTATGCCCGCAAATAAATATCTACATAAAAGTACATTTTATTCATTCCAGTTTCCTTCTTTAAGAATCCACCTTTACCAGTTGATGCCAGTTTTGGTTGATCTCTAGTGATTTGGAACTGTTACTTTATTTTATCCAGTGTTTATAATTATTGATAAGAAGGTTTGACCAATATAATGATTCTGTCATTATTAGAAGACAGAAGTTCCTGAGTGATTCTTTAAAAATATATTTCCATCTTTCTTGACTTGAGGTAAACTTTCTGCGATAAAGAGTTTTAGAGAAAATTGTTTATTTTGGGGGTGATTCCCAGAAATACTTGCAGGGGAGTATAAAAGAAAGACCTGGAAGTCAACAGAAGTTGCATTAAGTTATGAGCTATAATTGGAGCTCAAGCCTGCAGAGGAATTCTGATTCAATGAGGCTGTATCTAAGTTATCCCAATGAAATACAGAGTGGAGTACATATCCACAAACGCCCTGTATTTATCCAGTACTGTGGTGGTGTTTATGAAAAGATACCTTGCCAAAAGGATTTTTAGTTATGTTTACCCCAGAACTTTTTGTCCTTAGGCAGACAGTTACATGATGGTCTCCTCCTCCTCTTCCACCTTCTAATTCATACATTTGCTGGTCTATCATACATTTCTTCCACCAGTTTAATATATGTGTGAGAGCAAGGAGTTTGTTTGAATTGTAACAGCTATAAACCCCTCAGGTTGTAATAGGAACCCACAAATATTTGGTGAATGAATGAATAAAAGAGTGGTTGAATAAGCATAGTAAAATTCACAAGTAAAATAAGTAGCAACTAAAACAATTAAGGGGGAAGCAACCCAAGTGCCCATTAGCAGATAAAAGGATGAATAAAACAGAATATACATATAATGAGATATTATTAATCCATACAAAGGAAAGAAATTCTGACACGTTATAAAATTGATGAACCTTGAAGCCATTATGCTGTGTGAAACAAGCTGATCACAAAGAGACTCATATAATTCTACTTATATGAAATACTTAGAGTAGTCAAATTCATAGAGACAGAAAGTTGAATAATGTTTGCAATAGGTTGGAGAGAGTTGAGAATGGGGAATTAGTATTACATAGGCACAGAGTTTTTTGGGGAGAAGAGGAGGGAGTTCTGGAGAGGGATAGAAGTTATGGTTGCCCACACAACTAAATACCTAAAAATAGCTAAAAAGGTAAAGTTTGTTGTACATATTTGGCCATAATTTAAAAAAAAATCACTGGGCATGGTGGCACAGGGTTGTGATACCAGCTACTCCAGAAGTTAAGGCAGAGGATTGCAATTTCGAGGCCAGGCTGAGCAACTTACTGTGTTTTCCCCAAAATAAGATCTAACCAGAAAATAAACTTCAGCTGTAGTTAATAACTAGTTGTTACCATGGTGATGGCCGGTGTCATGAAGAAGATCATACCTCATTGTTCTCTTGCTCAGTGGCTACTCTGTAAAGGCAAGTAAGGCAAGCATGGGCTGATTGGGGCTGGTATTTTTGATCTCTAGTTAGGTCTTACTTTGGGGGGAAAATGGGTGAAATCTTACCTCAAAATAAGATAAAAAGGGCTGGGGCTGTAGCTCAGTGGTACAATGCTTGGCTAGCATGTGTGAAACCCTAGGTCTAATCCCCACTACTAAAAATGAATAAGTAAAAATTTTAAAAAATTAAAAGTTAAAAATTTAACCCTCAGTTTCTAAAGGAAGATAAAGCCTGGGTTTGGAATTGAACCCAGCCCTTACTTTTGTATAATCTTGAGGAAGTTAATCCATGAAATTTCCATGAAATAAGTCTCATCATCTGTAAAATAGGAATAACAATATAGTTTTGTTATCATAATGCAGGGGTTCATGGATTTATAAATTTTACAACTCATTAACATTTCAAAAGAACTTTGAAAATGATACTATTTTTGGTCAAACAACACATTAACTAAAGAAACACAGAAACAAAACTTTCATGCATTTTGTCATTTCATAAAACAAAAAGCATTTTAATATATATAGAAATTTAGAAAAAGAACAATCTCAAAACAATAAATATCAAAAAATGATTTTGGAGCCAAAAATGGTGGCACATGTCCATAATTTCTGTACTCTGAGAGGCTCCAGGCAGGAGGATCACAAGTTCAAGGCCAGCTGGGCTACAATACTGGGTTCAAGGCCCATCTGGAACATAGCAAAACTCTATCTGAAAAAAAAAATCAGAAAAATTTCCACTGTCAATAATTATACACTAAGTAATTTGGACCAAGCTTCCTACTGAGGATAACTAAAAAAGTTAAACATAAAATATTTTTAAAAATCTGTTTGAAGGCATTGAAAAGGATACTGAAGAACTACTGGTTCAAAATCCAAGATAAGAGAGAAACCTACAACATCAAAGGATGGAAAATAATATTACATGAAAAGGGAGCCTGAAAACAAGCACGAGAAGCTATCTTATTTTCATACAAAGTGGTCTTCAAGACAAAACTGACCAGAACAGGCAAAGCAAGTTACTCCATATTGGTTCAGGGAATGATTCAACAGGAAGAAATAATTATAAATATATATGCAACAATTACTAGAGCACCCAACTGCATATAACAAATAGCAATGGACATAAATGATCAGATAAATATCAGCACAATTATAGCAGGGGATGTCAATACCCTACTACCACAAACAGATCATCTAGATAAAAAATTAACCACACCTTCAAGCAAATGGACTTAATAGACATCTACAGATATCTATTCTACCCAAGAATAACAAAATACACTTTCTTCTCAGCAGCGCATGGAACTTTCTCTGAAATAGATCACATACTAGCTCATAAAGCATGCGTAACTAAAACAAAAGAATTTAAATTATTCCATGCATATTATCAGATCATAGTGCAGTAAAACTAGAAATCAATGGCAAAAGAAACCACAGAAATGCAAACACATGGAGATTAAATAATATACTCTTGAATAATCAGTGGGTCACAGAAGAAATCAAAGAAGAAATCAGATAGTTCCTACAATGAAATGACAATGTCAGTACAACATACCAGAACATATAAAATACAATGAAAGCAGTCCTAAGAGAAAAGTTTATGGCTGTGAATGTCTACATCAGAAAAAGAGAGAGCCTTAGTAAATAATTAATTATGTACCTCAAGGTCCAAGAAAAATAAGAACAGTCTAAAACTAAAGATGGTACAGGGAAGGAAATTATAAATATCAGAGCAGAAATTAATGGAGTCAAGACAAAAAAAAACACAAAAAAAGAATGAATAGAAGAGCTATTCATTTGAAAGAATAAACAAAATAGACAAATTTTAGCCAATCTTACAAAAAAGAGGAAAGAAAATCTTCATGTTAAAGAAATTAGAAATGAAAAAAGTTGAAATCACAATTGACAATACTGAAATCTTTGAAAATCTTCTTTGAAAACCTGTACTCTAATAAATTGGAGAATCTAGGAGAGATGGATAGATTCCTAGATACATATGAATTAGTAAACTGAGCCAAGAAGATATAAAAACCCTCAATTATCCAATAGCAGACAATGAAATTGAGGCAGTAATAAAAAAAAACAAACAAAGCCCTACTAACTAAGAAAAGCCCACGACACAGTGGATTCACCACCAAATTCATTGAGATATTTAGGGAAGCTTTAATGCCAATACTCCTAAAACTCTTTAGAGGAAAGGAGTACTACCAAACTTGTTCCTGGAAGCTAGCATTACCTTCACTCCAAAACCAGACAAGGACCCAAGTACAGGCCAGTCTCACTAATGAACATAGATGCAAAGATCCTCAACAAGATACTGGCAATGAAAATGCAACAAATCATCAAAAAATCAAACAACATGACAAAGTAGGCTTCATCATAGGAATGCCAGTATGGTTCAACATATGCAAATCAATAAATGTAATACATTGAGACTTAAATCTCTCACCATGTACTGAGTTACAATAAAATTGGATCAAAGATCTAAATATTAAAACAAAAATGCTTAACCTGCTGGAAGATAAAATAGGTAGAACTCTGGAAGACATAGGCATAGACAAGAACTTTATGAACAGAACTTCAATTGCACAAGAAATGGCATCAAGAATCAACAAATGGGATTGTATTCAATTTAAAACCTGCACAGTAAAGAAACAACCAACAGAGTGAAGAGACAACAATGTATCGAATGGGAAAAAATTTGTGTCAGCTACTCCTTGGACAGAGGACTTATATCTAGGATGTGTAAAGGACTCAAAAAATTAGTCCCCCCCAAATAAAAGACCCAGTCAAAAATGGACAAAAGAAATGAATAGACACTTCTCAGAAGAAGTACAAATAGCCAATAAATACATGAATAAATATTCAACATTGCTAGCCATTAGAAAAATGCAAATTAAAACGACACTGAGATTTCATCTTACTCCAGAAACAATGGCTATCTGCAAGATATCAAATAATAACAAATGTGAGGCTGCAGGGAGAAAAGGAACCCTTCTCCACTGTTGATAGGGGTATAAATTGGTACAACCAATATGAAAATCAGTATGGAGGTTCCTCAAAAAACTAGAACTAGAAATTCCATTTGACCTAGCTATTATCTTTTTAGGCGTCTTCCCCCCAAATTTAAAGACATCGTATTACAATGATACATGCATAGCCATGTTTATATCAGCACACCATAATAGCTAAATGTTGGAAGTGGCCCATATGTCCATCAACAAATGAATGGATAAAGAAAATGTAATATTTATATACAATGGAGTACTACTGTGCAAAAAAGAATGATAAATTTGAGTCATTTATAAGAAAATAGGTGTACCTTGGGAATATAATATTAAGTGAAATAAATCAGACACACAGCTCAAATATTGCATAGTTTCTCTTTTTTTTTTTTTTTTTGTGGGTACCGGGGGGTCGACCTCAGGACCTCACGCACCAGTAGGCGCCCGTGCCGCTGAGCAATATCACCGGCCCCTTTTTCGTATGTGGGTTCCGGGAGTTGAACTCGGGCCCTCGCGCTTGCCGGGCAGGCACTTAAGCCGCTGAGCCATCTCACCGGCCCGCATAGTTTCTCTTATATGGGAAACCTAACATAGAAATAAGTTAAATAGCAAAAGAAAAGGTAGATAATAGGAAACAGGGGAGATAGATCTTTTGCAAACGAGGTGTTATGTACATGTACCAACTCCCCACTCCCCATAATGAATGTAATCATTATGTATTGCAACATGTACTAATAAAAATAAAAATTAAAAAAGAAAGAAACCCAGAAAAGTGATCCTGGAATTTGGGGTGTTTGTGAAATCTGGATAAGTTAGTTGAGAAACTGACTAAAGCTTTTCACAGTCTCCTGAAGCTAAGGGAAAAGGTTACAATTTAAGACATACATAAGTAGTGGCTAGCCCTTCTTACTATTGATTCCTTGGGTTGAGATCTTATACAGCTGTATTTTGGAAGTAAGGGTGAACTTTGGGCTTCCTTGCCCAACTTTGGATGATATTAGTCTATGAAACTGGATTAAGATAAACCTGGACTGTTAGTGACCCTAACACCTGAAACAAGGAAATGTAAATCCTCTCTAGAGGAAAGTAATACTCTAAACTCCAAAAGAATTCTACAGATAAATTTACAAACACAGCATGGATCATGTGACAAAAAATAACCAGGAACACCTGGTTATTAGTTTCTGAAACTAATTCAGAAAAAACATGTAATAGAACAGTCCCATTTAGGTGCTAGATATTGGAACTCTTAATCTTTAAAATAGTTGTGTTTAACATTCAACAAAAAGATAATAAGCTTGAGAAAGTTCTCAAAGATCTGAAAACTGTAATAAAGAACATTGTAGATTTTTTAAAAGTAAATAGTAAATCTAGAACTGCAAAATGCAATAACTCAAATTATTAATATAGTTTATACATTTTATAAAAGATTAGACATGGTTGAAGACAGAATTAGTGAAATAAAAAATATGTTGGTGGAAAGATCTAGAATAAAGCATAGAAAAATAGAAAGCACAGAAAATACAGAAGAGAGGATTAACAGACATAAAGGATGAATACACCTACCATACATGTGTTTGGAATCTCAGAGTAGAGAAGAGAGAAAATGGGACAGAAGTAATATTTGAAGAGATGAAGGCTGAGAATATTCTTAAATTTGTAAAATCATCATGCCATATGTTCATCTCCAAACAGTTAAATATAAAGAAAGCAAGCCAGATGTGGTGGTGCACACCTGTAATCCTAGCATTCTGGGAGGCTGAGACTGGAAGACTGCAGCTTAAGCCCAGCTTGGGCAATTTAGTGAGATCCTGTCTCAAAAAAAAAAAAAAAAAAAAAAAAATTGTCTGGGGATGTAGCTCAGTGCCAAGGCCATGAGTCCAATCCTCAGTAACACACACACACACACACACACACACACACAAAGGAGGGAAGGAAGGAGGAAGGGAGGAAGGACAGAAGGAAGGAAAGAAAGAGGAAGGAAGACACACCTAGATATATAGAGTAAAATTGCTAGAAGTCAAAGATAAGGCAAAATCTTTAAAATATCCCCAGAAAGAGGATTACTTTCAAAGGAGCAGCAATTAGACTGATACCTAACTTCTCAAAAGAAACAACAAATGCTTTCTCAACAGAAGCAGTGGAAGATAGAAAAAAAAAATGTGACAATATCTTTATATGCTGAAAGAAAATGACTTTCAGGCTATTATTCTAAACTTAGGAATATATTCATGAGTGAAAATCAAAAGTTAAAAAAATATATCATTAGCAGATGACAAAAAAGGAAACACAAACAAGTGCTCTTCAGACAGAAGAAAAATAATCCTGATAGAAGCCAGGGAGAATTAAAATAGATAATCATGGCATAACACTGTGGAAGAAGGGGTAATAGGGAATGGGGAAAAGTATGAAATAATGCTAGAACTTGATAAATCAAGGATGGAGTGCACGTTAAAATCTTTAAGTTCTATCATCTGAATGTTTATGTTCCTCCTCCCCAAATTCCTATGTGGAAATCTTATCACCAGTCTGATTGTATTAGGAGGTAGGGGCCTTTTGGAGATGACCAGTCATGAAGATGGAGAAGGGATTGGTGCCCTCATAAAAGTGGCCTGAGAGAAACCCCTTAGTTCTTCCATTCTATGAGGATACAGAGAGAAGGTACCATCTATGAAGCAGAGAGGAGGTCCTCAGCAGACAGCCAACTTGATGGCAATTTGATCTTGGATTTCCTAGCCTCCAGAATGTGAGAAATAAATTTGTGTCTAAGCCATCAAAATTAGGGTATTTTGTTGTAGCAACCTGAACATACTAATACACGAAGGTAGACCCTAAAAATTAATTTAAGTACATATGTCTTCCAAACTAACAGTGGGATGGTTGGAAAATAAAACAATATTTGATTAATCTGTCAAAAGACAAGAGAGACCAAAGAAACATAAAATAGATTGAACAACTCAGAAAACAAATTATAAGATAGTTGCTTAAAACCAGAAATTACATTAAGAAAAAAAAATTCTTAAATTTTTTAAAAGATCACAAAATCTAGCTATATATGTTTATATGGTATAGGCAAAATATAAGGAAGAAAGCTTTTTGGACCCTGGTAAGTGCTAGAGTATAGAGCAGGAGAGCCTTGTGTCCTTGTTTCAATGTAGAAATAATAAAAATATAGTAACTGACAATTTTGTTAAGGATTTTCTAAAGGACTAGACCGAACATTTGGTGTACTTGATTTCAACTACATGTCTGACAGGCTTTTTCCATTATCTACTCAAGAGCAGTCATACCAAAGGGTGGTGGTGGGCCCACAGGGGTAACAGGATAGCACATCACTGCAGGGGTCTTGCTGGGCACAGGGCTACCAAACCCAAGAGGCGATGTTTTGGTTTTTAAAATAAAAATTCTGATGGAAATCAATCTAATACTTAAACAAACCCTCCTCCCTACTCCTTTTCTGTGCAACTTCATGCTCAAATAACACCAGGATTTTGGAGGTGGGGTTTGAGGAGACTCAAATGACATCACATTGAATTTGTGATCAAGAGATGGAAAGAGAGGTGGGACGTGGTGGTGCATACCTGTAACAGAACTTGGGAGGCTGAGGCAGGAGGATCACTGTGAGTTCAAGGCCAACTTGGGCTACAAAGTGAGTTCAAGGCCAGCCTGAACTGCATAGTGAAACACTGTCTCAAAAGACAGGAAAAAAAAAGAGAGAGAGAGAGATGGAAAGAGTCAGTGGTATGATCTTAGGCATGTCAATTAAGGTCAATTTCATCAGCAAAATTGGAGTGACCCTACCTCCCTCATAGGTTGTGAGAGGATTAGCATGAATGGAAGGACTTTTGTTTTTCACATGGAATGTTCCCTCTCCAATTGTTGCATATGCATAAGCAAACACTTAAAACCTCTGAGATCATTTAGTCCAATATTTCTGTTTTGCAGATGAGAAAATGGAGGCAGAGAGGGCAAATTCAAGTTGGGTGATCTTGGGCAAATTGCCTAATCTCTCTGGCCTCAGTTTTCTCATCTATAAAACGGGGATGTTAATACTAGCCTCGTACAGTTTTTGTAAAGATCGACTGAAATGTGGAAAGGGTTTGGCACTCGGTAGCCATTTAGTGCCTTGTAGCAGCTGCTGTATTTCAAATTAATATTACTATTATTATTTTGTGTAGCATTTGAGAAGCTGTTCCATTCTGAGGTATTAAGAACTGGCAGGCTGCAGGCATCCAGTCATAAACTCTGGGGTGGGTGGGCTGTCCTGGGGAGACCTTCCTCCCGGGGTCAGGTAGAGTTCAATGAACTCGCAAAGAAGCGTGATTTTAGAAGCTCCAAGATACATCCACTCATCTCCTCTCCCTCTGTCTGTTATTAAACTGGTAGTTTTTACAACATCAATAAAGAACTTTCCTACCCAATTACCCCAGACAATAGGCTGAAAAGCAGTTTCGACTATGAAAACTTCGTGTTGGGTTCATTTAGATTGTTTTGCTGTGTCAAATCCTCACTTGAGTTCAAAAGTTCAGCTGAACCGTGAACTTTGTAATTTCACAGCAGGCAGTTCTACAAATATAGTGGAAAGTGAAAAAAACATACAATATTTCAGGTGGGCTTGTCATGTTGTATATAATATGGTTAGGAACGGGTGTATGTCAAATAGTCCCTAATTTTCAGAGCACACCGACCTATCAGAAAGAAAAAGGAAACAAAATTAAACCAAACTGTTCCTTGAGTTACCTGACCTCTGACGCTTCCCAGGGAATTCACATGCGGTGACTAATCGTTAGTGGACAAACTAAAGCCAGCTAATCTTCTTAATAAATTGTGAAGTCTTGTATACCTCTTGGTTTTACTGGTGGCTTTTCTGCCTGTCTGGAACAGGCAGCATATCAAAACAAAAGGGTCATGACTTTATGTATTTGTTAAAGTTAGAATCCACGTTCTCATATAACTCAGGCTTGATTTGACCTGCTTACACAAGTGTAGGTGGAGCCAGAGTTTCACAGGAATGAGAATAATGCTGCATTTTTGCTTGTCTATTAATAAACACACACACACACGCACACACGCACACAATTAAGTTCAAGAACTCCTTGTTTTGTAAGTCTTGTGTTTGTGTAGCATAAGTTTCTGGGTAAAGCAAACCACATAACAAAATCTTATGGGTTAAGTTAGTGCCTTTCTCTTTGGATCCAGCATAATCCTCAATTCCTTGGAAGGAGATTTCCCAGCGCATCAACATGGTCCACCTTTGCTACGTTTGTCATTCGTTTCTATCTCGCAGTGTGTAAAAGTGAAGGGAAAACTTGAGGTAGACAATTCGGGGGTGGGAGGGGTTGGGCCACGCAAGCTGTTTTTATACAGCAGCTGTTTATCCCCGTTTGTTTACCAGGGGGTTGGGCTGCATGATCCTGAGAGGAAAGCTATGCTTGGTCATTTGTGGAAACGAAGAGGAAGGAATGGGGTGAGAAGGTCAAGTCTTGTGACCGATGGTTCCTCATAAGTTAAATAGGACTAGTTTTTCTAAAGCAGTTTCCCCATTTTTCCTGACTTGTATCTCAGAGTTGATGAGGATTTTAGCTCTAGCTGCTCAGGGCTTCTTGTAGAAACCCCACGGCAGAGATGGCCTGCTGTTCTCCTGTGATCTTTAATGGTCCTTTTTCATACAGGAAGGTCCTGTTCAGTTCAGTCAGGAATTGATGAAACTTTCCACGTTTTCAGATATAAACCATTGCGGTAAATGTTGTGCCTCCAACCAAGAGGCATGATAATAAAGGGAGTGAGAGCAGAGTGAGGACCGAGAAAGTGGGTTGACCTAGTTAAAGGTGGTCTGTCTTCCTGGTGGGGTTATGAGGCTGGAAGGAAAAACAAGATTCACCTCTTTTGTGGCTCGATGAACTGGGCTGCTCAGATTTTACAGCTCTGTTTCTGGTTGACCTGCCCTGTATAGTGGGGCTGCGTGTCTCCTGATGAGGCCAGGACAGGAGGGGAGTTGGTGGCATTCTTTTAAAGGGCTTGTAAGATAGTGAATAACGACAGGAGTTTTTGTTCATTCAGAAGGCATTTAGGGAAACTCACTTCAGGGGAATGACGGCTGGGGACTGTTCGGTCAGGAGGAGGTCAGGTGGGAAGTAAAGGAGACTTTGGCAGGGGAAACCAAGAGATGAAAGATGGGAGTGGGAACTGGAGTAGTGTGCGGCAAAACAATGAGAAGAGGAAATGGGTTCTCAAGAAATAAAAGCGCACATGGCAGTGACTCCAGCATAAAAGGGAGACGTGGTTTGGTGGTAGAATGCTCCCCTGGCGTGCGTGAGGCCCTGGGTTCACACCCTAGCCTGGCTTTCTCCCTCTCCCAAAAGAAGGAAGATATGTAGGGAAGTAGGACAGAAACAACTTCTGTACATAGTCAGGAAGGGCTGAATTTAGAGCATATTTGTGTGGTAGAGCACATTTGCTGTTCAGTAGAGATGGGCAGGAGGAAATAGCATTTCAAATGCAAAAAAAAAAAAAAAAAATGTCCATCTTCCTGCTCAGTGTGGATCCCTAGGTCCTGGTAATTTCCATGCTATACGGATTTCACTCTGTGTTAATTTTTAGGACCTCTAACAGGTATGTGGAGGTCACCATCACTAACGGTTCTTATCATTTTCCCAGTGTTATATCTATAGCATCAACTTCTGATGTTAGTTCTAATCCTTACAGAGCCCTGCAAGTATATGCTACATCTGGAGTTTATGACTGAGGAAACCAGAGCCCAGAAATTAAATGACTTAACTGAGTACATCTTCTAAAACTTGGCAGGGAGGTTCTAGGAGCCAAATCTTCTGATTAACATCACCTTGAGGGAACAGGCACCTTATTTGAGTCCTTGAATGGTGCAAACAGAAAAGACTGCCTTTGTAAATGGCCTCAGGCTACCAGGAAGACCACTCAGGTCTGTACTTGTGTGCTCTGGGATGACTTTGAGAAGTCCCAGGCTGTCCTGGATGACATCTTAACCAGGTGGTCTCAGCAGCTCTTCTATAGCCATCGAAGGACAAGTTTTGAACCTAGCTTCCTGTCCAATAGGACAGTATAAGAAAAAAATGGAGTAAAGCTCTTTTCAAATTTGACTCATTAGGGGGCTGGTGAGATGGATCAGCGGCGTAAGCGCCTGCCTGGCAAGTACGAGGGCCCGAGTTCGACTCCCAGAACCCACATATGAAAAAGAGCCAGTGATATCGCTCAGCGGCACGGGTGCCTGCTGGCGCATGAGGTCCTGAGGTCGACCCCTGGTACCCACAAAAAAAAAAAAAAAAAAAAAAAAAAATTTGACTCATTAAATCCAAGACAGTTTGGGAGACCTATCAATGATAAGAAAATTCAAAGTGATAAGCAAGCTCGATTTGCGTGTACTTTTCAGCTTTCATTCCATGAGCAGGAACAGCAGCCTGCCCATGGTGGCGGTGCTAGCTGTGGCCCAGGTATCTGTGTTTGAATCATGTAATCCCCTCTCCAGATCAGAGCTGATGGGAAGTGAGGGCTGCCAATCGATAGCTCTGAACCTGGCAGAAAAAATAAATAAACCATGTTGTTTGAGAGTGTTTGGCTTTGAGAAGCAGAGCAAGTGTTCTATAGAGGAAGGTGAAGGTGAAAAAGCAGGCTCTGTAGGAGCTGAGAGGAAAGGGAAGATGTTTGAAGTAAGGGGATAGCACGATCACACTTACAAAGGTGACAAGGCCTTCTCTTCACATTTGGGACACTGTCACTTTGCCTGGAGTGGAAAGTTGATACAGAAAAGGGGTACAAGATGGGGAGGAGGGTTAGATACAGTGGGGGAGGGAGGGAGAGCCTTGGCTGCCAGGCGGAGGAGCTTGGTTTATAGATTATGGGGGGCTACTGAAAGTTAAGTGTGAAGGAAGCACTAACCTCATAGCAGTGTATGGAATAGACTGAAGGACATAAATCTGGTAAGTAATTCATGTCAGACAGTCAAATATCATAACACGGTTTGGGCCAGCACTTAAGCTTATACAAAGATATTCATTATGTGAATACTTTGTGTCTCTGCTGCCTCCTCTATTCTCAAACTGATTGCTGGTTTCTTTCCATCTACCACATATTATTTAGCACCTCTAGCAGCATGCCTCTCCCTCGGTTTAGCACGAGCAAGCTTCTGCTTCACGTAAAGCTATTTATACGTCTTCTCTGTCTCCACCACTCTAGCACCTCACCGAGGAATCCAAATGTTCAGCTTGAGTCTGTTTCCTAGAGCAGGCCTGGACTAAGATGACTGGAGCCAAGGAGATCTCTATCAGAGAAACAGCAGCCCTGCCTCCCGTTGCTGAACTTGGCTTCCAGGCTAGAATCTATTATTAACTAAATAAGGTATTAACCAAATGAAACAACTTTTAATGACCCAGAAAAAAATCACTGAGTTCACAGAAAAAAAGGAAAGGGAAGAGACGATGTTTCGGCAATAAGCTGCCAACAAAGAAGTCTGAGTACGCTGGTAGCGAAGTGATCTCGCAGTTAATCTTGGAAGACTCTTGCAGTTTCCTGGGGGAGAGAGACTCCTGCTCCACAGACTTTATTCACAGGTGCGCGTGAACAGGAAGAGATGCCAAGGGTCATCATTCCTTCCACCATTCAGTGTGTACTGAGCCTCTTTGGGTGCTGGCACCGTGCTAGACATTGAGGCAACAGAGGCAGGATCAGCTTTCAGTCACAGAGTGTAGGTGTAATGGTTGATACATTGTGTCAACTTGAGAAGTTTAAAAGTTTAACTAAGTGACTCAGCAGGGGGCCAGGGGCCTCACTCTGTGAACATCCTGAGCCTGTGCAAGAGGAGGGCAGGGAGAGGGTGTGGGCGGGTAGCCTGCTTACAATATAAGGGGGGAAAGAGGATTGCCCCCTTCCTTTTGCTCTCGTTGCAAAATGACAGCTTTGCTGTCATCTCCGCATTTGAACGGTTGCCCCTGTGCCATGTCACCCTGCTTTGGAGCCAGCTGATTATGGACTGAAACCTCCACAAACTGTGAGCTAAATAAACCTTTCCTTCCTTAATTTTGGGCATTGGGTATTTTGTCTCAGCAAAAAGAGAAAAGTAACCAAGACAGTAGGGGTGGGCAGCAAGTGTGGCAACCAATACTGTGTGAATAAGGGTCCCACAGGAGCCCATTCAGGGGAGTATTTAGGAAAGAATCACCAGGTCTGTCACTGATGAAGTAGATGAGTCCAGGAAGTTTTCCTCGGAAGAATCAATTTTGAATTAGGCCTTTGATAAAGAGAAAGTTGGGTGGAATGGTGTGGCAGAGAAGCATGCTAGCCAGAAACAATCAGGAAGGGAGACCGGAGGCATGAACTCTAGTTCAGAGAGTCTCAAGCAGCTTCAGCATGGTGCTATTGACATCTTAGCCAGGACTGTTATAGGAAACTGCCCATACCCTGTCACACTGCACCTAGTTTGCATCCCTTCACTCAGTAACGTCCCTGTAATGACAGCAAAGGTTTCTAAACATTTCCAACACCCCCCAGCCCACCTCAGTTCAAGTGTGGGCAGGGATTGGGGCAGGGGACCCTGCATGAGAAACAAGCTAGAGAATCGAGCTTGAGACTGGAATGGGAAGCTGGCACTATATTATAAAAAGACTTTTTCTTAGTGTTTGAGGAACTAGTGCAAATTCTGGGCAAGTGGAACACCTGGAAAGGGAAATCTGGGATTATGAAGGTCACAGATTATTGCACCTATAATATGGCTGAGGAAACAGTCCCACAGGTCTGAATCTAAATCCTGAGCTTTTCACCCTTGCACCATACTGACTGGGGAGTTTCTGTTGGCATTTCAGAGCCAACTTTAAAACATCAGCAACAAAAACAACAGCAAACATCGCAGCATAGTACCCAAGGGAACATCTCTGAAAGACGGGAACTGGTTTTTTCCCCTGTTTTCCTCATTCCCATCAGCATTTTAGGATATTGAAGATTGTCCCCCATGAGCCTCAGCTCCTGGGCATTGTGTCAGTTGACACCTTCGCCTGATCTAAGAGGGCCCAGCTCTTTGGTTCCCCTTTGGGGAAAGATTTTTTACTGAAAAAAAATCACATGCTGCCCCCAACATCTTTAGCTAAGATGTTCTCATTTTCCCAGAGCCAGAATAAACTGGTCGAGCACTGGAGTCAATGCTGGCTGGGACCCATATGTGCCTCCCGCTGGCCTGGAGTGATACACCAGGCAGCAGCGTCCTTCAACTCAGACTTCTTTGAGCCTGATTTATCACTCCCGTCTCTTGCTCTGGCTTTTCACTACTATTTCCTTCCAAAATCTTCACTGCTGATCCAGTCCATGTGCATTTTCACTTTGCCACTGTTGATGGAGAGCTTTGGGTGAATGCCCAGACACCAGCCACTCCTGCCCTATCTGCTGGTGCCATCTTAATCTGTCAAAGCTCAGGTTTGTTCACGTGCTGTGCAGGGTGGCACCTGTCCAAAGCCACTTCCGGCCCGGCCCCCACTCCTTAGGCTGCAGAGACTTCAGAACTAGGCCCAGCCTCTTTCTGTCCTGAATCAGACCTACTACTCTACTACTCTCCCTGGTCAATCACATCAGGGATTGCTTTGTGAAAATAATAGTAATAATAATAATGTAATAATGTTTTCTCAAGAGAACAAGAGTAGCCATTTATTTTGGCTTTGCCATATTGATTCAAGGAAATCTCTTCCCTCCTTTAGATTTTTGCTGGAGTTGGCGGAGTTTTGGTGTTCGACTGTTTGCCCAGGGCAAAACCCCTTAGATCCAACCCCTCTGCATCACGTTTGCCAAAGTGGGAAAACTCTCAAGCAAAATACCTTCCCTAGAATTAGTGAAAGACTCTTTTTGAGGATGGCTAATAAAAATCAGGCATTTCTTTTGGTGTAACTTTTCATTTCCGAAGCAAAAGTATAGACTTGCTTTTAAGACATGCAAGCAGCACCAGGCCTTGCCTGGGTGGGTTGGAGGCGCCCCTTCTAGACGCCTGGAGCTCTGGAGTTCCCGCTTTGAGGAGAGCTTGTCTGTGTGCATGCTCAACTTGCTCTCCTTCACATAGTTCACATTTTCCTGTCATTGCAATGTCACTCTGGCTGCATTGTGCAAAACTAGTATCTTTATTTTTGACCTTTGAAATTTTTTTTCCCTGGCGCCTAGAGACAGTAAAGCTGAACTATGAGTCTTCATGAAAAACATTCCCTTGTGTCTTCTCAAATTGCAGGGCATCTAAGACTGGTCTCAGGATCTGCTTGCATCAGCAGCTGCCACTCAGTCCCTTCTCACTGGGGTGGTGCTGAGGGCAGGTATATGTAGTTTGAAAGAATTCTCAAGATGAACTTAATGAACATCATTTTGTGCCCATTGAGACCCCAAGGTTTAAACAGGCACAACTATTTGGTTCCTTTGGCTGAACTCACAAGATTCTAGGTTAAGGTTTTGACTCTAAAAGTCTCAATCACCATTTAATGGTTTTGATTTGGTCAAAATGGTGGAGCTGATTATGTTCTCATGGTCATATCTCACATCTGTCTAGATATGACTATAGTATTTCAAATTGTATTTTCTCTACAATGCTTACAATTTTTGCTCCTTGTGAAAACTTCGGCAAATTGTTAGCCATTTGGAGCATGAGATTCCTTATTGACACAGTGAAAGGAACATATAACTTGTAGTTTTGTGAGTGTTGAAATCTGTTTATATGTTGTCAAGTATAGTGCCTGGCATCCAGTAAGTCACTTGATAAATGACTGCTATAATCCTAATGATAGTAAATTTATAACTGTCAGTGAAATGACTAGATTCCTGCCCCAACATACCCTGATCTTTATGGGCAGGATAACCTGAAATGCCTAGAACTGAAAAAAAGGGGCAAAATTCACTATAAATTAGGCATCTGCCATATACCGTGGTGTGGTGTTAGGTTCCATAATGTGTGTGTCCTTTCATTAGTTTTCATCTCAGTGCTCTGAAATAGCCCCAACAGTCCCAATATAGAGATGACCACACTGAGTCCCGAAGGATATAATTACCCAGAAATTTTGGGTGCAAGCGACAGACTGCTTTAGCATCGAAAGGATATCAGGAAACCATAGAGTTACTGGAAGGTTGGAGGAAAGGCTTGGAAACCAGAGTAGGGACAGGGTTATAAGAAATACTTTGAGGACTACAGCCAAATCCACACTGCAGAACTGTTCACCAATACTACCAGCCCTGGATCCTATGGCTGCTGCCAATGCCACTGCCACTGGTGATGGCTTTCAGGAGAAGGGAATACACATTGTTTCAAGGTGAAGAATATGGTGAAGAATTCCCCAAATGTAGAAAGGAAAATCAAACTGTAAGGACTGAGGATGTGACCTAGCATGTATAGGCCCTGGGTTTAATTCCCCAGTACTAAAAAGAAATCAGACTCTAGGATAGCTCCACATTAAAAAATTTGTGCTTTTTGGGTCTACCCTAAATATACTTGAGCCTCCCTGTGACTTTTCATGATGTTCGTGGAGTCCTACCTGCCTTCTCGGAGTTGGATACTTCACTATTGCCAGACCAAACACCAAATCCTTTCCCTCAACAGGTATTCACTTGGTCCTGTTATATATTGGAGCTTGTTAAAGCAAAATGCATGTTGATAGTACCAGAAACATCTGTGGAACCCCAAGGAATGAGAAGGCTGGAGTTTCTCATCCCTGACAGCACGGTCTTTGGCTCTTGGATGATGTTGTGGAATATTTGGACAGAATGGGTGCCTGAGATGGTCTAACTACATGTTCACCTGCAGAGGAGAAGAGTGCATGTAGGACTTCACCAACTATAAGACCACATCACTTGACAGCCTGACCTGGCCCTAGAGCGGTGATGGTGAACCTTTTAGAGCTTTCAGTGATAACGAACAGCCAGCTGCAGCAAGCACGCCATAGGTTCACCACCACTGCCTTGGAGTCTCAAATCAAAAAGCAATCTGAGGGAAAAATGCAAACTCCCTTCAAAATTAAAATCAAAGCCAGGGGTGGTAGTGTAGGAGGAGGTGAGGGCATGGCAATGTGGCTGGAGCAGTTGGGCACGACCTACCAACTGAGAAGACATGTTAACAACGGGCATAGAGCAACAGCACCCAAGCCTGACACAGCAACAAGCCAAGCCCTGCATCCAGTACCAACTTCTGATACGAGGAGACGTCGAACGTGGTGGCTGATCAGTCCTCTAGCATGAGATCCAGTGGGACCACCTGAATCAATTATCAAAGAAGACAGACAAGGACGGCAGCAACTGACTTTGGGGCCACGGCCCTGTTGTTCTTGCAGTGGTCCATTCTTCTTGCAGGGCGTAGCTTCTCTTTTTCCTTCAAAGCACCTTTTTCTCACTCAGTGCTTCTTTTGTACTTCTCATTTTTCTTTGCTGTTTTTTGTTCCTGCCTTAAAATAAATAGTAATCTTTCACACCCACCAATTGTCCAAACCAATTCATTGATCAGGACAAATAAGAACCTGGAAAACACTGTTGGTCCCTACCCCCATTTGATAACAGTGGCACAGGCCTGGAATCCCAAAACTCCGGGAGGCTGAGGCAGGGAGATCATAAGTTTGTGCCCAGCCTGGGTAATTTAATGAAACATTGTCTCAAAATAAAAAATAAAATAAAACAATAAAAAAAGAGCTGGAGATATAGCTTAGTGGGTTTAATCCCCAGTACAGCAAAAATGAATGAATGAATGAATGAATGAATGAATGAATATCAAACAGGCAGATAAAGCAAAAATTGGTACAACCCTCCTGGAGGGCAATTTAGCAATATGCATCAAGATCCTCAACAACAAGCAGACCAGGGTGGTGCACACCTATAATCCCAGCTACTCTGGAGGCTGAGGCAAGAGGATTACAAATTTGAGACCACTCTGTCTCAAGATTTTAAAAGGGCTTGGGATGTAGCTGAGTGGCAGAGTGCTCGACTGGCATTTGCAAGGCCCTGTTCAATCCCTACCACAGGGGAGGTTGGGTGAGGGGAACAAAGCCTCAATGCTGTTTATATCCCTGACTCACCAATTCCTCTTTAAAACATCAAGCATTAGGAAATATATTCAGTGATGTAAAAAGAAGTTTACATTTGAGAATGTTCATTTATAATGGTAATTTCTGCTGGAAAAATATTAGCCCTGCTTTTTAGAATACACATCCACACCCATATATATTCACATGAAAACTTGAATAAGAAATATACCAAAATATCAATTGTGAGATTATTTTTGGGCGGAAAGATTGCAGTTGAGTTTTATTTACTTAAAAACATTTTTTGCAGTGCTGGAGATTTAACCCATGGCCTTGAGCATGTTAGGCATGTGCTCTACCCCTGTACTACAGCTTGAGCCCCTGCAATTAACTTTTAACATTTCTTTTAATATTTTCTTGGGATTTCCAGAACTTTCTACAATAAATACATTGCATCTTTTACATTTACAAAAACAGCACATGTTGCTTTTTAAAAAATTCTTTCAGATAATGCGATCTTCAAAGAAACTAAAGCAAAAAAGAGTTAAAACTAGTTGTTAGGGAGAAGGGCTGTTCCAGCCTTCCCTGGGGGCCATCTGGGCAGAAGGCAAATTAAAACCTGAAAGTTTAAAGTCAATCAGTTTGTCTTAATGGGCCTTAGATGGGGAAAACTTCAGTCATTTCCCTTGCCTGGCACTCTTGTGGTCAGAGGATGAAATCCAATCATGAGGTCAATTGGGTTTATACATTCCATGGCAAACCAATTTGGCCATTTCTCTGCATTTCCCAAAAGTTCTCTGACTTCCTAGACAGGAATTGTGAGCACAGGGAAACCTTTATGCTGCTTGCTGCAGCACATCTGGTTTACAGTGTGTGCCAGATGGACTCTCTTTCATCTGGAGAGAGGGGCAGGAGGGGACACACAAGCCTCTGTAAATCCAAAAAACTTCCTCAATGGCTGCTCTAATTTTTGGTGAAGTGTTTCAAGTTAAGATATAAGTGTATCATGTTGGAGTCACAATGTCCCTTAAATTTAGGGGAATATGCTTTTCATTAGAATCTGTCCACCTGGGCTTCAGGTTTATTACCCAGCTCAAAGATGTTTTAGAAAAGCCATCGATCAATTTCTGATATCATCATGTACTACATGAATATTTATTGAGTGACTATTATGTGCCCTGCACTGAGGAACAGCATTGAACAAGATAGAAAGTTTCCTGCACTTAGAGAGCTCTTGCATTTGGGGCAGACTGCTGACTTTTGCCCTCACTAACCCCCATCTGTTGTTTGATTCTACACCTGGCCTCTGATTGTACCAACTACTCCATCACCTTAAACCCTGGAAAATACTCAAGCTTTTAAGCCTAAAATATTGACAGGAGAGATGTACCTGGACGAGGGTGCTTGAGGCCATCTGGTGTCTGAGATAGATGGTATTGATGCCAACATTAAAAAAGGAAAAGGAATAAAAGAAAAGAGAGAGACCAAAATACAAATGCCATTGCAAGTCTCTCAGACTCTGGTGACTCCTCAGCACGGACCATGTTCAGTCTCTTCTGGGAACTTGTCCCAGCTGTTCCTTCATCCCCTGCACTATTCTTGCAGACTCTCCTTTACTGCTCCATTCTTTGCTGAAATTCTGGGGAAAAGGAAGCCAGATCCATCCCCTACTTTCCTTAGTGACCACCCCTCCTTTCCTTAATGATCTCCGTGCCCCCCATCAAGGCATTCTCTTGCCCTAAAGGCCTGTATATTCACTCTGAAGCATTTCCTAGACAACCAGGCCAAGAGCCCTAACCAACCCTCACAAGATATGACATGACATGACATCATGTCACGTCACATCTTAGGATATTTCTTTTCACCTCGAAACCAAACAACTGAAGCCTAACCATTATAGTTTTCTACAAGAGTAAACACTGCTTACAATGACTTCAATATGTCTAAAGAGCTTAAAATTTATTAATGGTAGAAGAAATTGTGCTTTAAAAATTCTTGGCTTGGGCCGGTGAGATGGCTCAGCGGCGTAAGCGCCTGCCTGGCAAGCGCGAGGGCCTGAGTTCGACTCCCGGAACCCACATACGAAAAAAGGGCCGGTGATATCGCTCAGCGGCACGGGTGCCTGTTGGCGCGCGAGGTCCTGAGGTCGACCCCCCGGTACCCACAAAAAAAAAAAAAATTCTTGGCTTATGCATTTAGTGGCATTCTTTAATTTTTTAAAAAATTAGTTCATGTGTGTTTTAGATACAGGATCTCTCGGGGTCGAAGCAGAAAACAGAATAAATCCCAAGTCGCTCTAGTTGGGAGATTTGTATGAATTACCTCTTACAGAGGGGTGGTCAGTACGAAAGGACCCACAAGGGAAATGTGGGTCCCTAACGATACTGAGGATGCACTACTGCACCTGTGCCGGGAAGGACACAGAGGGGACCCAGTGTCACTGGAGAGAACGGAGAGCTGGAGCGTGAAGAAGGGAGCTGCTGAGAGCCATAGTGTTTGAGGGCTGCGGCTTCTATAACAATCAGGGTGCCGAGGCAGAACAGGAGCAGGGAGGAAATATCCTAGCCTTTTTTCTCTTCCAACCTGCTAATCTCCTTTGGCCAAATCCAACCAAGAGTCAGAAGTAAAGGGAGAGAGATGATGGAATCCCTCAGAGTAAGCCTCCCGGGACACCGAATAGGGCAGCAGAAGGTAGAGAAGGGACTGGGTGGGAGAGGGTGAGTGGAATTCAGAGACACATTCTTGCTCTCTCTCTCTCTCTCTCTCTCTCTCTCTCCTAGAATGTGGAATCACTCTTGCTAAATATCATTTTATTGTCAAACCTCCCAAGAATTGTGGGTTGCTCCCCACCCTCAAACTCAAACGCTTCCTGTAAAAATATGGCTGATTATCCTTGTAACATTATCATTTTCATTTATTCAAGGATATTTATTGGGAAGATACTACGTATTGGGCAAAGGTCCCATTTGCCCTCCAACCATCATTCTTATTTATGGGGATTATTTTACCTCCCATTTTCCAGTTAAGTTTCAATTAATCCTCTCCACTAGACCAGTATTTATGTAAGCCCATCTGCTTTAATTTTTTGGTAAATCTCAATTTTATTTGACTTGATATTCTGTTCTGGACAGCTGAATCTCAAAGGCTCTCAGAATTTAACAAGTAGTTTATAGTTTTTTCTGGATTAGAATTTGAGGTGCTGGTAGCCTAAATTTTTTTCAGGAGCAATACTTTTGGTTCTATAAAGAACTTTCAAAATAGAACTTGTTCTTGCTGAATGCAGATAATACTTTAGCAATAAAACAATCTTTTCTAAGAGTCTGTCTATATCAATGGCTTTCAAACTTTTTTTTGCAGCACACAATAAAGCACACTTTGTATTTCAACCCACTTTCATAAAATAAAACTCACTATTACCTTGTTTTGATACATTATGTTCTATTCATTTCTTTGAAAAATACAAAAAGCATCCCACTGAATTGATTTTATAATGCATTAATGGTTTACATTATGCAGTTTGGAAAGCACTGTCCTACATAACATCTTGAAAAACTATTTTTAAAATAGACCTAGCCCCAGAATTTATATTTAAAGGTAGTTCAGATGCCCTTAAATATTTAATTTTCAGCCATCACCAAAAGTGCCAGTATCACCATTTTGTTTTCATTTTATATGACCAGTGACATTTCCCCAGTCTCCCTTACTTCCTATTCTGGTCAAGGGTCCTGTGGTGACCGCCAGTTTGGCTTGCGGCTCACCAAACCCTCTTCATAAACACTGCCAATGCTTTTTTTTTATTTGTTTGTTTTAGCCCAAAGAAGTCTGCCCGTGTTTGACTAGTAGTTGTGGAGTGAAAGATTTCACTGCAGTGACAGCACAAATGGGCACCTGACTTGGGGAGGTTCATTGCCGAGGGACTGGGGAGATTTAGATGGGGGGTCCTCTCCCTCCACTCAGACCACATGGGAAGGGAGCAGAGGGATAAAAAGCATAGCTACTACTCCTCAGTCACTAACCATATAGGAAAGGCATCTAATTCTTGTATCCATCTGGTGAGTAGTTGTTCTTATTTTCATATTAGGGGAGAGGGAAGTATCATTATTGCCATTTTGATAGGAAGAAGCTGAAGTGCAGAGAGGTTTCATAACTTGCGGAAGTTTACCCTTGCAGTTTATGGCAGGTAGGAATAGTTTCATCTCTTTCTCATACTGTAATGCATCCTCTTTGGACTCTGAACTAGTATAGGAAAACAGAACAAGCAGAAAAATTTCTTTTTGCTACTGGGGGATTGGGTGTGGGGTTTTAGCGGTAGAAGTTCTTTTCCAGCTTCTGGGTTTGTATGAAGAGAGATCCATCCCTGTGTCTGGATTTATCAGCTGGAATTTGGAATTCCAGAAGTAAAACAAAGAAATAAGTGGAAACTAGAGGACAACTAATAATATTATCTTTCAGCTTGATAACAAAAACAAACATACTTCTAAGAGCCACATAGCCTGTATTTATCATTTATAACATAGTCTTTGTGCCAAAGGGAAAAAATAGCATGTTAACAATAATATCTTTTTGAAATTTAATTAGTGAATGTCTATAGTTAATGCGTATAATGATGTAATTTTTATTTAATTTGTAAATTGGTGTTTCTGCATTTAATGTATGAAAACCATATCGGGTTGCTTTATTTCTCCCTGAGTGATAGGGAATCAAACATTGACATATCTAACTGATATTATCTAGAGGAAGAGAAACTACAGAAATAAAATGATGTTGTTGGTTTCTACTACAAAGTTCAAGCAGATACAGGAGGAAAAAAAAAAAAAAAGAATAGGCGAGGGTTGCTTCAGGACTTCCAGGAAAAAACATACTAACATTGTTTTAGAAAAAAGGAAGTTAGCAGAGACTTGGTGCTTCGAGCATCTGGGAAGAATCAGCGTACACTTTAAAGACGCGGTGGTTTTAGTCGTCTTATAGGCAGATAACTAGTTTTAACTTGTTTTATAAAGAACTTCTTTGAAACATTGGTTAAAAATGACAGAGGATCAGGCTCACAGTCAAGGTCAGAGGTCAAGTACACCTTCTTGGTACTCAGACTTTTTCATTTTTTATGTGATATGATTATAGCTATGCTTGATAAGTAAATTAACTAGAGATTTTTTAAAGCCTAATGGATACCTGTGCATCTTACATATACGTTGGTAAAATGTCTCTCTGGGTTTTAGCTTTCCAGGACTTAAATTGTCCATGAAATAACTGTTTTTCTTATTATATTAGCCAAAAGGAAACCAAAGCAGATCACTTGATGGTTACTACTTGAGGTAGTGGTTGGGGTAGGGGTAATGTTCCTCTTAGATATTTCTCCAAACATTAAATGTGGATAATAAAACTACAAAAAATAGAAAAAGAACTTGGGGGCTAAACCACATATAATTCTAAAGTGCTTATATTACATAAGTAATACAGGTTCTAAAGTTGTGGACACACAGAATTAAATGTCTGTGGTGCCTGGGAAGTCATATGTATCCTCAAAAATCCACTGAATCCTAAGAATCGATAATATACTTCCTTAACCATAGAAAAATGATCTATGATTATAGTGTAAACACTAAGACAAACCAGATATCTACCTACAGTAAATATCTACTTAATACAACTTTAACTCCACTAACAAAGTAAAAGATAGTAGGAAGTAGAGAGATCTTTCCCAAATTTGATGGGGAACAGGCAGAAGGGGAGTTGGAAAGGAGGGAAAGGGGGTGCAAAAAAAATTGAAGAAAAAAAAATAGAAATAGAGCTCTTGTAAATGGGAAGGAAACCAAGAGTTGGGAAGTACATGGAGAGATGGGAAGGTTAAGAGACAAAAAAAGAATTAAAATGTGTTATGTGTATATACCAACTCCCCATGATAAATAATCATTTAAGTACTGCAAGCATGTACTAATAAAAAAAGAAATCCAATTAGTCTGAAAACTCCTTTTATGTTGTTTCTCAGAGAAATGTCCAAAAGATTTATGATGAAGACAGTCGAAGTCATGGTTGTGTGCAGGCACCACCTCTGAAAATTCACAGGTGACTTTCTAATGACTTTCAGCCTGCCCTTTGGCTTTGAAAACAAAGATGTTTCCATTAGATTCGACCCTACTTGGGAGAAAGAGATGATCAGCTTCTTTTTTTTTTTTTTTTTTTGTGGGTACCGGGGGTCGAACTCAGGATCTCGCGCTTGCCAGGCAGGCGCTTATGCTGCTGAGCCATCTCCCCAGCCCGATGATCAGCTTCTTATGAAACCTCCTTCCACTATTTTAGTCCAGACAGCCTGTCTTGAAGATTGCAATGGTACTCTCTGTAAACTGTCGCTCCAAGCCAGAGGCCAAGGAGCCAATATATATGTTCTCACTGAAGTTAATAGTAAAGATTAGATACCCATTCTGTAGGGAAGCCATACTATCTGAAAGGTAGACTCCGGGTTCTCCAAATAAGTTCTGATCTTCTCTGTTAGTCTTGGAGCATATGTAAGGAAAAGAACAGAAAACTAGGTTGGGGCCAACGTGAAGAAATGCTCTGTAGATACAAATGTAGGGGTGTTTAGAAGGGCCGGCTCTCATTAAGCAGGATTTACTCTCTTCCAACTGGACATGCTCAGGAGCTGATTTTTTTTAAAAAGTATTAACTTAATTTTTTCCCCCCTTCAAGCTTAGCCAGAGACCTCATGGAGGTCTAAACTCAAGCCAAGCTTGATCTGTTTTAATTCAACCACTGTTGATTTATGGCTTAGCAAAAAATGTCTGAGAATTTTTTTAAGCTACAAAAAAATTTATTTTTATCCCAACTTGACTCTCTCACATCTCAAATCCAGCTGAAGGGATATTTCTCAGACTTTCAAAAGACAAAGCCATCTTTGGAATGGGAGTTCTGAAAGCATCAAATCTCAGTGAGAAATCCTGAGAGAGTTTACATACAAATAAAAACAAATTTATTGGAGGGCCATATGACACATTAAATATGTTCATTTGATTCCCTTTGAAGAGACTAAAATAGAATCAATCCAAGGTCGAAGAGGAGGTATGGGATGGGTTGGGAATGTTTTCTGAGGGTTTGTACCAGGTAAGACACAAAAATTTTCTCTCTTCTTTCTTCTATTCACTCCCTTTCCTGTTCTTACCATTCCCCTTCTAAAACAAAGCCACCTAAATAAAGGCCTCTAGTTGTCCAGACAAAAAAAACAATCAGTGGTAAATTTCCTTCTCTACCTGGCCCTGGGATGTACACTGTTACACAGTAAGACTGGGAATTGGACTAATAAGTAAATATCAACAGTGAGAAAAAGCCCACACCAAGCCACTGGTGCCTCTCAGCTCTAACTTTTAATGGGGCTAACTCAGTTTCCCAGACAAGACTTTTTGTCTGCCTCACATGACATTCAGCTGGGGCTGTGAGATTTAACCATTTCTTAGCTGTGGTTTTATAAAGTTTGCCTAGTGTTTTTCCTGTATGAGAACCTACCTTTCTCATAAAACTGTAAGCTCAGTGAAAACAAGAACCAATCATACAATTCGTCTCATCTTCTGCAGTTGTAACCTCCAAACAGTCCCTGTCCTCAAAAGAGCATGTGGGGAACCATCGGAAAGAGGCCTTTCTTCCTGAGGTGGAGGAAGAAACAGTGTACACTTCACTGGCTACGCTCTGCTCATGGACATTAATACACATCCAGTACTGAGACTGCCTTGGCTCAGACCTAGAATTACTAATTTTTCCTTCTAATGCTTTAAATTCCTTCCATGGTTTTAGTTTTTCAATGTCAAGAACAGGCTCCCCTCTTCTTTCCTGCAACTACACATAACTCCTTGGAGACCAAGGCCACATCTGTGATGTACATTAGCTTTCTTTGCCCCAGACATCGTCCTGGTGCATATCAGATAATGGATTAATGGGCAAAAAATAGATCTGACCATGAAAACAAATGAAATAGTGGGACAGAATCATGTCTAACTAAAAAAAAAAAATCCTGTCGGATTCTTTTCATACACACTTTTGCTGCAATATGGCATTAGTGCCTGTTAATGAATTTATAAGAATAAAACCTGAATATTTATTTAGCATTTACATTTTTCTGTGTGTTATAAAAATCACTTTACAGGTGTTATCTCATTTCACCCTGACAATTCTAGAAGCAGTTACCATTTACAATTAGGTTCTATTACTGTTGAATGTGTATCATCAATACTTAGTAAGGTTCACTTGTTCCTTAAATGAGGTTATAATGTCTTTGTGTGTTTGTCTTGTACTGTACTAAAGATTTTATAGTGTTTATTAGATGTCTCCCTGTGTCTGTTGTTTTAGGTTCTATAAGAAAGAGATTTCTTAAGACCATTTTCTCAAAGAAATAAACATATTGGGCATAGTAGAACATGCCTGTAATTTTAGCCACTCAGGAAGCTGAGGCAGGAGTATTTTACATTAGAGGCCAGTCTGGGCAATTCAGCAAAACCTTGTCTCAAAATAAAGAAAGCTGAGTATATAGCTCAGCAGTGGAGTAGCCTTGGGTTCAATCCCCCATACTACAAAACGAAACAAAACAAAACCACATTTATTTCTTTCTCATATAAAAGTCCAGAGAACAGGTTTTAGTTTGGCTGGTGCTATACTCCAGTGATTGTGAAACCATTCAGGGACCTTTGTTCCATCCATAAATACTTCCTTCACCATCTCCTAGGTGTGGCCAGTGTTAAGGTATCAGACTAGAAGTGACATATATATCACATCTGCTTACTTTGGAGGAAACTTAGTCATATGGCCATATCTAAGTTCAGAGGCTGGGAAATGTGTCTGTGGCAGCCATGTGTCTACAGTTCCGTTACTATGAAAGAAGGGTGGTGGAATTTAAGTGAGTAGTTCACTATGTCCATCACAGTCTTCAATAAATACATGTAATCCATTATAAACCCAGGCCTATTTCTTATTCCTATCCATCCTTATCACAGGCCTAAACATCTACCACAAAAATAACAAATTCTTGGCTCATGTACCAGCATTCCTCCTTTGGTATTTATAGCAGACATCAATAGTCACCCATGGTTCCTGCTGAACTTGAATATCTCTCAGACTCTTTGCAGCACTGTGTCCCTGGAAGCCATGAGAAATAAGGGGGACTGGCACAGGATCTGAATCCTATTAGCCATTCTTGATTGTAGGCATTCAGATACTGAATAGAGAAGAAAAAAACCATAATAGTTTTCCTTCTATTTCCATGGAAACAGGTATGCTGTTCGCTGTCGTGACTTTAAAATATGTCTTCAAATACTTTGACACACCTTCCTTTGAGAGGTAGTGTTCAATTCCCCTGTCCTTGAATGTGGGCCATTGATGACTCAATCCTAACACACAGAATATGCCAGAAATAATGCCAGATGGCTTCTGAAGCTGCCATGAAAGGATATAACCAGCTTCTACCTGGTTCTCATACATTTTTGAAATGCTCACTCTGGAGAAGGACAGCTGCCACATCCTGAGGACACTTATGCAGCCTTGTGGGGTCCACCAGGAGAGGGACCAAGGACCCTGCCAACAACCAGCATTTAACCTGCCGGTCACCGGAGTGAGCTACCTTGGAATGGGACCCTCCAGTACCAGTCAGCCCTCAAATAATGTAGCCCTGTCCAACATCTAACTGTAACCTCACAAGACACCTACAACACTGTCCAGCTGAATTGCTCCCAAATTTCTGACCTATAGAAAGCGTAAAAGAATAACAATTTTGATTGTTTTCAGCCACTAAGTCATAACAAACAAAATAACTAATTAATTGCTTCTTTAGAATAGGATCTTACAATGTATCAGAAGAACTATGTGGGGAGCAGAGAAGATTTTAATATTATTTTTTAGTTGTTGGGCTATTGTTCTGGTAATTGCAGCACCTGACTTGGACTAGATCAGCAATAAGTCCATCTTTACTAGGCTGTGCAAAGCTGATTTACTGTTCAAGGCAAAATCAGTAGATTCACAAGAGAGAGGAAGTAATAGCTATTCTGTGGTTTCCTCGGCCAGCTAGATCACAAGAGCTGTAACAGCTCAAAACTCCACTTTTCCATTCCAAGATACTTCCCAGACTGTAATATCCCACAATTCCGCCTGGCCTTGTGGTGGTCACTTTCAATTGCTCTTGAGGTGTTTGTGCTGCCGCACAGGGTTCGCTTCCTCTCCACTTTGCATGGTTCTGTTTTCCAAGCTAATTGTCCTTTAGACCACACGTAGGTGAAGGGGGCTAAACCCAACTTCCCACCAACTCTGTGCCTTCTCTTGCGCTCTAGCAAAGTGTTCTTAACCTGAGACTGTGTTATGGGGATCATGTTTTCATTAGTATTCGTTTGAAGGCAAGTAACAGAAGTGCTCATTTGGAGGCAAGTAACAGAAATACGTTTGAGCTTTTTTTTTTTTTTTTTTTCCATTACTGGGAATCGAACCCAAAGCCTTCACACTGAGCTACATCCCCAGCCCTTTATTTTCTATTTTGAGATAGTCTTTCTAATTTGCTAAGTTGCTCAGGCTGGGCTTGAACCTGTGGTCTTCTTGCCTCAGCTTCTCAGAGTGTTGGGATTATAGGCACGTGCCACCATGCCTGGCTACATTTGAACTTTTAAAAGGAAAGACAGATACTTTGTTTTTGAGATTCGGGGATACCTTAATAAATTAAAAAGTAAGAATGAATCAGCTTCATAGGTGGTTTCACAAACCTTGCTCCTTGGGTCTTCTCTTTGACCTTTTGTGTCAGTCTTACTGAACACCAGATCTCTCTGACATTTGCTCTGTGGGGCAGACGCAAAGAGTTACTCAGAGCGCCAAAATGTTCTTGTGACCATTCTGACTCTCTCCGTCTCAATTCCAAAATCTTAAGGTAAGGACTTTGATGGCTTTGGGAGCTCATCATAGTGGGAGAATGGGAGGCAGTTAAAGGAGTCACCATAAGATGAAGCATTTTAAAACATGTCTGCTAGCATAGGCACACATTTTGGGGCAATATTATATGTTCTCCTGAGCAAGTTGCTTAAAGTATCTGAGATTCTATTTCCTCATCTCTAATAAGACAATAAGAGTACAATTAAGGACAAAATGAATCAATCCACATACCAAGAATGTATTGGCCACACAACCAACACTCAGTAAATATCACGTTATCAGACTGCACGATGAACTGCAAAAAAGTTAGGCAGTGGCTAAGTCCTCCTCCTCCATAGTTGAATGCCAAAACTAATACTTAAAGCCGAGAAAGTGAAAAGAGTACTATAATATGTTATTTACAAAAATGGAGAAAAACATAAGAAGTAGCAGAAAAGATACAAAGTAGCTGCCTCTGAGAGTAAGAATTGAGAGTAGGAGAGATGGGACTTTTTTCCCCCCTCATAAACATAGGAGTAGTATTTGACTTTTAAATTCATTTATTCAATGTGATCTTAATTTTGTGTTACTGTATATATCTACCTATAAGTATGTATTATACATATTATCTGAATGACAACACACATTATTTATATATGCAATATGTACATATTACATTGTATGCTTAGATTATATCTATGCATATTTAAAAGTATAGAGGAAATCATATGAAAGTTAACTATGGCTATCTTGGGAGGGAAGGTTAGGGTTGAAGATAAGTTCTAGTTTTAATTTGAATTGTTACCTCTATTTCACAAACTTCTGTAAAGAAGACACTCTGGTTAATCATTATAAATTTTTTCTTTGAGGGAGAGAAAGAGAACAGATAGGAAGGGCACCTTTCTGGGGACCAGAGGATATAGGCTTACCCCTGGCTGTGTTCCTAATTCACTATGATCTTGAACAAACTGTCATTTCCCTGGGCTCTAGATAATCCAACTATAAAAGCAAGACTGTGCTAAGCTCTAAATAAGAACAATGCCAAGGGTTCCTATCTACCTCATCGCCAATTTTGTGCAAGATGCTTTACCTACAGCAATGGTTCTCGAGCCTTAGTGGCATTAGAATCATTTGGAGGGCTTTGTAGAAAATTTGTTGGTTTCTGATTCAGTGTGTGTCTTAGTCTGTTTTGTAGCTGTAACAGAATACCTGAGACTGGGTAATTTTTGGAGAAAAGTTTCTTCAGCTCACCTTTCTGGAGGCTGGATGTTCTAGGTCAGGCAGATACATTTAATGAAGTCCTGGTACCACATCATAATCATAGTGGAAAAGTGGAAGGGCAGGAGAGGACATGGGGAAGGGACAAACAGAAGAGGTAGTTTTACTTTATAGCACCCTGCTCTTGTGGTAACCAATCCAGCCCTCTGAGAGTAAGAACTCATTCACGATCATGAGACTCAACCCAATCAAGCAAAAAAGGCATTAACCTCTCCTCAAGACCCAATCCTCTCTTACAGGCCCCTCCTCCCAACACTGCCACAATGCGATAAAATTTAAACTTGTGGGCCGAGGATATGGCTCATGGTAAGATGCTTGCCTTGTATATACAAGGCTTTGGGTTCAATTTCTGACACTGCACTGGAAGAAATAAAGGAAGGAAGGAAAGGAAAGCAAAGCAAAGCAATTTCAAAAGGGACAGACCATATTTAAACCATAGCAGTGTGTGTTCAGGGTGCATTTCCAACAAGTTTCCAAGTAGTGATGCTGCTGCTCTGGGGCCCACACTCTGAGGACCACTGGTTTATTTTATTTTATTTAGGACTTACAATACCCCTGTGTTATGGTTTGGATTTGAAATATGTATCCCCCAAAGTTCATGAACTAAAGGCTTCGTTGCCAGCTGATGAGATTTTTGGGAAGTGATGAAGGCTATAACTTCATCAAATAGATTAATCTATTGATGGATTCATAGTTTGATGGTGATAGAAATAGGTGGTAGGGCCTAATTGAAGGGAATGGATCATGGAGCTGTGACCTTGGGAACTATATCATGGTCCCCTCTGACTCTTTCTTTCTCTCTCTGCTTCCCAGCTGCCATGAGGTAGGAAGCTTTATTCCACCATGCCCTTCCACTATGATGTTCTAACTCACCTTAGGCCCACAGCAATGGAGCCAGCTGATCATGTACTGAAACTATGAGCCAAAATAAACCTTTCCTCTAAGTTATTTTTCCCAGGTATTTTGTCACAGCAAAGAAAAACTGACTAACACATCCTGTGTGACATTATATTTTCAGTTGTTTAGGTGGGGAAAGTGAGGCTCACAGAGAACTCACAGATAGTTTCAGAACTACAGTTTGAGTCCAAGATTATTTGAACCAACATCCTTGCTGTGACCATATTGCCTTTCTTTGAGGTTTCGTCTTCCAGTTTCAACTTAATTATGTTTTTAGTTTACAAACAACAAAACCCAGGCATCTGAGAGCAAACCAAAGTTCTCCAGAAAAATCCCAAGAAAATCCCAAGCATGAGTAGCTACTACCTGTGGTTGGTGAGTCAGGGGCTGAACCCCGCAGCAGACCTGAGAGGAGGGTGACAAGCTGCAGAGCTCCGTCTGTGGCTACAGGGATTGCAGCCTCATTAAGGCACCCTTTTCTTTCCCTTCTGCTCTAGTTTGTTTGGCATTATCTGGGTCTCTTAATCTGTAATCCTTTGGGGGACAAAAAAATAGTGGAAATAAGCTTTCTTCAAGGTTGACTTTTCTTTCAAATTCATGACTATGTGCTGTCTCTAAAAATGGTTATTTTCCTCTCTTTTTCTGTAGAGTGAATTCTCAAGTAAGTAGCAAATTATTTCAAATGCATGCCGATTGCAGTGGCCCACTGCCAGGAGAGCAGCGAAAATAAACTGGTGACAGGAAGTGTCGCAGTTCACGGAAAGGGCAGTGAGGATACAGAGGAGCAAGCCCATGACACCTCTGGGTCCACATGCTGAAAAACTTACCCAGACAGGCTGCATAGCTACAAATCTCCTAGTAATTCATTAAGTAAGGGGAAACGCTCCCAGAAACATTTCTCTCTTTTCCTAACAACCTTTGTCTCTTAATTTCCAAACTCTGGGTTCATTCCTATGTCAAGCAAGCCTGGCTGAGTCTCTCTAAACAGCTCCTTCATTCGTGATGAACACCCTGCAGCAACTGATGCTTTGCCTCTAAGTAATTTAACAGCTTGAGGTTTCCAAGCTGTAGGGTCACAAGATGAATATATGATCAGCGAGAACTAGAAACAGCATCAAAAGCCGCATGAAGAATGGTGGAAACGAAAGTGAATCATATGGAACTTTGCCCAGTAAAGGGATTACAAGGCTTGGAAGGAACATCTAGAGATAAAATATTATATTAAAAGTTAGTCATAAGATAAAATGAAATGACAGAGCCAAGGTTAATCATATCAATCATATCAATAAATGTAAATGGGTTTAATTTACAGTTATTACTAAATAAGGATTTACCAAAAAAGAGTTGCAGATTGGCTAACGGCAAAATTCAACACTCCTCTTTACATAAGAGACACATCTAAAACAAGAGATTCTGAAAAGCTAAAAATAAAACAGTAGAGGGATTTTTTGTTGTTTTTTTTTTTTGTTTTGTTTTGTTTTGTTTTGTTTTTGGTACCGGGAATCAAACTCAGGACCTTGCGCTTGCCAGGCAGGCACTGTGTCACTGAGCTATATCCCTGGCCCCAAGTAAACAGATATTAAGGTAAATTCAAACTAAGATTTAAAAGTAGAGTTGCAGGGCTGGTGAGATAGCTCAGCAGCATAAGCGCCTGCTTGGCAAGCACGAGGTCCTGAGTTCGACTCCCGGTACCCACATACGAAAAAAGGGCTGGAGATATCGCTCAGCGGCACAGGCACCTGCTGGTGTGCAAGGTCCTGAGTTTGACCCCCGGTACCCACGAAAAAAAAAAAAAAAAAAAACAGAGTTGCAATCTTGATATTTGACCAGATGGAACTCAGACCAAAAAGCATTAAACAAGACAAAGAAGGATACTTTAAAATGCTAAAGGCAACAAGTCACAATGAAGGAGTACCCGTTATTAATACTTATGCACCAAACAACTGGAAACATAAGAGAAATAGAAACCAGCTACTAATAAGAGATTTTAATACATCTCTCTCAACTCAAGACATCAGGTGGACAGTAAAGATGTAGAAGATCCAAAGTCATAACCAATAAGGTAGATCTTATAGATGTGTATAGAAATCTGAATCTCAGTAGTAGAGAAAACACCTTTTTTTCGAATGACTACATCTTGAGACACAAAGAAAACCTCAATAAACTCTAAATAACTAAAGAACATTTTCCGATCATAATATAATAAAACTAATAATTTTTAATAAAATAAAAAAGCATATTCTCTCTGAAATTTTTCAAAATAAGTTAAAAATTAGCCCTTAACCGGTGAGATGGCTCAGCGGCATAAGCGCCTGCCTTGCAAGCGCGAGGGCCCGAGTTCGACTCCCGGATCCCACATACGAAAAAGGGGCCGGTGATATCGCTCAGCGGCACGGGTACCTGTTGGCGCGTGAGGTCCTGAGGTCGACCCCCCGGTACCCACAAAAAAAAAAAAAATTAGCCCTTAAGAAGTAGAAGCACAATGTACAGAGTTTCATGAAAATAGCAATAATGGAAACACAAATAATTAAGTTTATACTATTCAGCTAAAGTAGTTAATAGAGGAAAATATTCAATATTAAATATCTATGTCAATAAAAATAAAGATAAATGAATTCTACATCCCATTCAAAAAGCAAAAAGCTGAGAGCTTCTTTCAGCAGTAAGCTAAAGGGATCTAGGAGGAATTAATTATAAAGATGAAAGTAAAAATAATGAATTAGTTAATAGAACTAGTAATTAACCTGAAACAATCAACTGAAGGCTGAAACAATCAACAAAATACACAAATAACCATCAAGAAAATACATGGAAGAAAGTACAGACACACAAAATTAGACATACTGGCCATTGGTGGGTGGAAATAACCACCAAAGCAGAGGAAGTCTAAAATAAAAATATGAGACTGTTTTTCTCAACTCTATGCAAAAATATTTGAAAACTTAGATGAAATGGATAGTTTTCTAGAATAATACAACCTGCCAAAATTGGTCTTAGTAGAGACACAGTCCTAAAAGACCAATTATCACAGAAGAAATAGAGAAAGTTAAGCAAAAACTCCCTTACAAAAAAAGCACTGGGCTCAAATGGTTTCATGGGGGAAATTCTACCAAATCTTTAAGGATCAAATAATCTCAGTGTTGTTTAAACATTGAAGAAGAAGTGAAGAAAAAGAAGCAAAGCTTTAGATAATTTGAGCATTAACAAGAATAATAACTGCAATGGACTAAAACATGTAAAATATGTTTATACTGAGTTAATATAAATACCAACTGGTAATGTTACAAAAACAAAACAATACAAAACAACAACAAAATTCACAGATCACCTTTGGAAAATGTCAGGGATTGTTATTTTTCTTTTATTTTTTGCAGTTCTGGTGAATGAACCCAGGGCTTTATACATGTCAGGCAAGTGGTCTACTACTGAACTACACTCCCAGTCCAGAATCTACATTTTTGAAACCTGGGCATAAAGAATCAAGCATTCATACTGGTTTTCCCATTTGCATTATTTGTCATGTTAAGGATACATATCCCTTTGTAGAAAATTTCAGCTAATAAATGAAAATTCCTAATAGGTATAAAATATCACCCTTTCTAACCCCTAACAAAATCTGTGGCCCTGGGCTATGATCGTTGAAGATTGCTCACTTCTCAAAAAAAGAGGACAAGAGACAGACATTATGTATTTCCCAGTGGAAGTCTATCATACCATCCATCATATATTCTTGGCACAAAATCAAACTTGAATCTGACCAAGTCTGTAGAACTACTAATTTACAAGAAACACAGTTCAGAGGAAAATGCTAGGTAATACCATAGGTATGCAATCAGCAAAATCCAGAGTATGGAAACTCTATAGGACAAATGACTCAGTCTCCTAAACAAATGGATTATGTGGGGGAAAGAAGAGATGGAGGGGGAATCTATACATTAAAAGAAATTGAAGAAACTTTAGCCAATCCAACATGTGCATGCAATTTGGATCGTGATTCAAACAAATTGTAACATTTACGTGATAATTAGGGGAAATTTGGACACTGGTAATATGATGATATTAAATATTTATTGTTAATTTTTAAAAGTGTGAAATTGGTATGACAATTTAAAAAGAGAGAATCTGTATATTTCAGAGATACATACTGAAATATTTAGAGATGAAATTATATATCGTCTAGGATGTACTCTAAAAGATTGAAGGTGGGAATTAAAAAGAAGCAGATAAGGTTATAAATGAAATAAGATTGGCCAGGGGTTAGTATTAAAGGAATCTGGGAGATGGGAATATGGAAATTCACAATACTAATCTTTTTTAGTCTCACATAAGTTTGAAATTTCCCAAAGTAAAATGTATTTTGTTGTATTTTAAAAATCAGTTACCATTATGGGTAATTGCTATTGTTCCCTTTATATTCAATCTGTCTTTTCCAAATTTCTCACAAAGATAATTATCTACTTCAAATCATGAGAAAAAAAGTACCTTCTCTCAAGGAATAAAACAAAATATATCAACCAGGTGTGGTGTCACACACCTATAATCCCAGCACTCTGGGATTAGCGTTCGGGAAGAAGATTGTAAATTCAAGCCCAACCCCAATTTAGTGACTTAATGAGAACCCATCTCAAAATAAAATTTTTAAAAGGGGAGGGAATGTAGCTCAGTGTGAAGGCCCTGGGTTTAATCCCCTGTAACACGTGCACATACACACAATTCGTCATTACCTAATTCCTTAGTAGCTCTTTGTGCAAAATTTGGTAACACCTAAAGTTTATTGAGAGCTCTGTATGTGGCAAGTATGTTCTAAGTGCCTATGTAGGTTAATTAATTTATTATTAAACATATTATTATTTTCTTCTTGGAGATGAAGAAATGGAAGCCCAGAGAGTAGTAATTATTCAAGATAACACAGCTGAGGTAAGAGATGGAGGCAGAGTTTAAACTTAGGCTGGCTGACTCCAGATTTTATTCTTTAAGTTATCCTGATTCCTAACTCACTAACTACTGAAATGTCAACATCCTCTCTCTTCCTCTGAGATAGGAGCTGTCTGTGCTTGTTCCGTGAACACTGCACTGACATTGAGAGCCTGGCTGTTGTTCATGGCTTTTTTTGCTGGGTATCAAGATCTCTGAGCTTTGGTTTTATCATGGATGGAGGGAGGACAAGAGGAGGGAGTCGGACTCTTTGATGATGACTCCTGCAAGGCTATATAGCCTTGGCAAAGTCGCATAACCTCTCTGAGTTTGGCGCTTTATCTCTGAAAAGGGGATTATTTTTCCTACTTCATAGGGCAATTGAGAAGAAAGGCCATATGTGAAAAATGTGGGTCACGATAATAATGGTAAATGATTACTACCATTGTTCTCCTAGAAGAGTCTGTATGGGTTGGGAAAAAGGCCCATGTACAAGGGAAGCCCTATTGGACCTTCCAAGTGTGTGTTGGTGACTCCGTGGTCATCACCAACAAGCATAGGATAAAGAGGGGCCCAGAATCTTGAACTGGGAGGGAACCCAGTAATTGCATGAGCCACGATTTATGAAACCCCTATTCCAGATGCTTTACAAATCTTTTCACATTTAGCCTTGGCTCAGCCTAGCAGGTAGATAGTAACAGCAAGCTTATGGCCAGGATTCAAATCATGCTTTCTCCTTTATCATCTTCCTTTGATAAGAATTTTTACCCCCTGTGCAATAGGATCTGACTATTATATTTAACTTGAAAATGTCCAAGACACCAGTTAAATAAAATTTGTAGTCACAAGTAAAAGAAAAATCAAGAAAAGTAGAGAGGAAAAGACAATCCACCCTCAAATTTATCTCCCAGCATTCAGAGACAACTGTGATGAACTCTTCAAGCCTTTTTTTTTTTTTTTTTTTTTTTTTCCCTCTATGGGTTTTTCTTATATAGCTGAGACCAGGAAATAGTAAATAGATTTTCAGAAATCTAGAGGCACTGAAATAAAAAAAGACCTCAAATTGGAAGGACCTGAGAATAGAGAGGTTTCAACTGTGTATGATTTTGTCTCCCTCCCCCTTGGAGAACATTTAGCAATGTCTGGAGACATTTTTTGGTTGTCATAACTTGAGGGAGGGAGGTTACTGTTGGCATCTAGTGTGCACAGGTCAGTGATGCTCCTGAATATCCTGAACACATGGGACAGCTCCACAGTAAAGAACTTAGCTGGCCCCTGTGTGAATAGTGCTGAGATAGAGAAACTCTGGTCTATTCAATGCCACCAAGTACAGCAGTTCTGACAGTGCTGCATATAGGCAGCTGGATCTTCAGGGCAACAAACCAAAATGCAGATGTTCCAGCCTGATTAGGTGTCAAGGAAATGCCTATGGCTTTCTACATCACTGAGGGGGCCAATATCCATGTCCTGCCTGTGGATAGGGTTTGACATGTTCATCTAAAAGATGCTTTCCTGGCCCTGCAGCATCCTGCTGCTTTGTCAGGGCTTAGTGGTGAGCCCAGAGATCTGGGAGGGAAACTGGAGATACCACCCCCACTGGACATGAGAGTCGGGTGTAATAAGTCAGAGGTCAGGGACACAGTGAAAATCAAGGAGAGGATATAAACACCTCAGCCAGGAGAAAGGTTCTGAATCTATCCATGTAGCTATCGGGGCATCATGGGAATTGACCAGATCCCAACAAAGAGAAAGCCTGGAAATGGGGGTGCTCAGAGGCTCAGCTGCCACTGTCTTTCACACACTACTGGTGAAATCAAACTAGAATGATAAATGGAGACTTCACACCCAGGCATTTGTTTGTTAGGGCTGCTGTAACAAAGTACCACAAGCCAAGTGGCTTAAACAACAGAAATTCATTCCCTCACATTTTGGAAGCTGGATGTCGGTGATGAAGGTCTTGGCAGGGCTGTCCTTCCTCTGAAGACACTGCAGAAAGATCTGCTCCAAGCCTCACTGCTGGCTGCTGGCAGTCCCTTGGCTTGTGGTCGCCTGGCTCCAGTCTTCACACAGTGTTCTCCTGTGTGCACGCGGGGGTCCACATTTCCCTTCTTTATGAGGACAACAGTCCTATTGGATTAGGGTTCCTTCTCCACTGTGACTTTATTTTCACTTAATCCTTATATCTGCTACAACCTTCTTTCCAAATAAGGTCACGTACTAAGGTATTGGGCATAGGAATTCAACATACACATTTTGAAGACACAAAATTCAACCCATAGCAGATCCCATGTTTGGAAAGGAGTTTCACCGTCCCTACCCAAGAAGGAGGATCTAAATTATGCTGACCGCGTGCAGATGCTCATTGGTGACAAAGACCTTCCTGTGTGGATGTCTGTCTCCTAGAAGGTCCCTCAACTGTTTTTGTACCTGGAGAAGGTAGGAAAGAGGGAGCCACTCTGAAGCCCAGACTAACAAAGAGGGATTTAGATAAGAGGACTCGTGTAGCAAATTTATCTATGATGGTGGGGAATTTAGCTTACCACTAAGAACCCGTGTGATCTGCTAAACTAAAACAGAAAGGAACAGAAGGAAGAAGGGATTTTGGAGACTGGGATAGGGAGTGAGGTGTAGACAAATAAGAATAGTGTGCCCTGGCACACTCTGCAATGGGAGTTTTGTAGGCTGTGAAAGACATTTTTGTGTGTATACAGGTTAAATAGATTGGAGTTTCCCAGAGTGGAACCTGTGGAATACCAGTTCTGTAGGACATTAAATAGATATTATATGAGGAAAGAGTTGCATGGCAAAGTAAGCTTGTGGAGCAATATTAAGGTGGATTTTATTTTGACAACAAGATTTAAAATCTTTAATATTGTAATATAGACTGTGCATATTCAAGAAGAGTAAATAGCAATCAATATATATCCACTGAACTGGGCCACAGAAATTTTTTTTAGGAGTATATTGAAGGATGTATTTTAAGGGCTGTTCAGCTAGGTGATGGATGAACCCATTGTGAGCAAAGCTACAGAAGTGGTGGACACAGTAGATAACAGTCCTGGAAAATCCCTAAATCACAATATCACCATTCTATATCCACCTTTCCTGTATCTTTTCTCTTTTGTTAGTAAATTGGATTTCTTTGGTTTGTGAAATATTTTTTAATGTTTCTACCATTTCTTGGGAATAACTGATGAAATTCTCAACATTGATTATACATCTAGCAAAACCATTCTACATAATGTCCCAGACCTACCACCATCTTTAGACATGTATCTCACTGTTCTAAACTGAGCCCTTCCTGAAAAGGGTCAAATACAGGTGTCTGTGAGCCACCATCAATCTATTTAAATCAATGTGGGGAGAAAGCCATCATCATAAGGCCTTTGCGAAGTCTACTAGCTGCCTGAAATAAGGTAGGGCATGGAGAACACACTTCAGGTCTGAGCTTCATTTTCTTTTCACCTGTAAGTTAAGTCATGCATTTGGATTTCCTCCCAAAAGGGGAAAAATGAAACAACAACAACCCAAAACCCAAAACCTGGAGACAGGTAGTTTCTTTGGGAGGTGAGATCAGAAAGTCCCAATGAAGAAGCGAGGAAAGTGAGACAAAGAAAGAAGGAAAACCAACAATGGGTCTATCATGAGCAGGTGCTTGTGAGGGTCTGAGGTTTGGTTGGTTGGGGAGATGGGGACATCTGGGAAAGTATGTGGAATGCGCCTTGGAACTCTGCCGTCGTGGGGATGCGGTGTCTGGAGGAATGGCTGCCCACTGACTGCACCAAGTGGATGAACGCTGTACTGTGTACTGGGCTGAATGATGTCTCCTCAAAATTCATAAACTTCCTGGAACTTCACAATGTGATCTTATTTGGAAAGAAGTTTGTTGTAGATTGAATTAGTTAAGGTGGGCTCCTAATCCAATGGGATTTATAAGAGGAGGAGAACACACATAAAGACGGAGACACAGAGAGATGACAGACAGAAGCAGAGAATTGAATGATGCTGCCACAAACCAAAGAACACCACAGATTACCAGGATCTACCAAAAGTTAGGAAGAAGCGAGCATAGAACTGCTCCCTAGAGCCTTCAGAAAGAGTGTGGCCCTGCTGGCACCTTGATTTGGACTTCTCTCCTGTGGAACTGAGAGAGAATAAATTTCTGTTGTTTTAAGATGCTTACTTCACAGGTCTTGTTACAGCAGCTCCAGGAGACTAATACACCAAAGGTGTTATGTCCTCACAGCTCTCAGTATGCAAGCAAGCCTGTGGGAACACTCAAGATGCAGGTAGCTGGGCTGCAAGCTGTCCCAGCTGCATTGAGCTCAGAGGTGGAATATGTGAGGCAGGACATTAGCATTGTCTGCTACTATAAGTATTCTCATTAATGAAGAGGCATTATGTCATGGCTGAGTACAGGAGTTTAGAAGACAGGTGCAAATCTCTGGTTTCTCACAAGTTTCAAGACCTTATGCAAGTTGCATAATCTTTCTGAGATTCAGTTTTCCTTATCTATAAAATGGCCATGAGATTACCTTCCCAGACAATTAGAATAAAATGAGCTCAATTTTATAAAGAACTTAATAGGGTGGCAGATACATCACCTATTATTGTTAGGTATTTTTAATAGAAAGACTGTAACCTTTGCAGTCAAACAGACTTGAGTTTAATTTTCAGTCTTGTAGCAGCAGAGTGATCTTGGACAAGTTACTTAATTGAGTTTCAATTCTTTTTTCTCCCCATAAAGAGAATAACATTGTGTGTAGCCCTTTGCTATTTGTATCTTTTCTGTAGCAAGCATAAAAGAATCATCCTAGAGGTGGCCTTTGAAGCTTCCCCTCGATTAGGGCTCTGAGGTTTCAGGTGTCCTTTCCCAAATCCAGAAGCTCTCCCTGGATTTGTGGTACAGTGCAGAGCCTGAAGCAGATGCGTTCTTCTCCTAAGCTTTTGTTGGCACTAATTCTTCACCCACTGTCCCTTGGTACTTTGTCCCTACCTCCTTCTCACTCCTGGCCCATACTCTGCATCTGACCTGTGCTGGTAAGGCGCAGCTCCCCAGAGTGACACGTGGAGTCTGGGCTGCAGCAGGGCTAGCTGCCTGGAGGGCATTCCTTTGAGTAAGGAGAGGAAGCTCAATTGCCTGCCTGTGCCTTTGCGTGCCTTTGTGTCTGAGCTGGAAACGTGGCCTCCGCCTGCGGAAACGTTGGCAGCAGCTCAGTGGAAAGGAGCTGGAGACTGTTTCCGTGGGCGAGGTGAGTCAGCCCCTTCTCTGGCTCCTTGGCATGCAAAGAGTGAGGTGGTATGGCAGGTGTTGACTGGGCACCTTCCCATATTGGTAGTGGCGTCCTCCCACATCCATTTTACTCTCAACTAGCAGTTAGTCAAGTGCTCAGGGGAAGTGTGAACAGAGGGTAGAAGGATACCACCCATTGGGCGCCATGTAGTGTCCAATGTGTAGCCACATGCTGCAGTGGAGCATTTGAAATGTGGCAAACACTGCCTTTACAGCCATGTGCCAGCTGCATAGTGATGTCTGGATAAATGACGGACCACATATATGAGGGCGGTCCCATGAGATTATACGGGAGCTGAAAAGTTCCTATGGCCTTCTAGGCATGGTGGTGCATGGCTATGATGCCGGCACTCTGGGAAGCTGACACAGGAGGATCACAAGTTCAAGCCCAGCCTGGGCAACTTAGCAAGACCCTGTCTCAAAAAAACAAAAGGTCTGGGGATGTAGCTTAGTGAGAAGACCCTGGGTTCCTTTTCCAGTACAGCAAGAAAAATAAAACTCCAGTCGCCTAGTGATGTCGTAGCTATTGCGATGTCATAGCATCATACTGTATTCCTCATGTTTGTCATGATGCTGGTGTGAACAAACCCACTGTGCTGCCAGCTGTATAAAAGCATAGCACACACACGGATGTTCAATACATAAAACTAGATAACAGACGACCATATCGCTGCTTTATGTACTTACTATGCTACACTTTTAATCATTATTTTAGAGTGTATTCCTTCTTATAAAAATGTTTAAAGTTTGAGTGCTGTCTAGGCAACTTAGTGACTTAGAAAGGTCCTGTCTCAAAATCAAAAATACAAAAAGGGCTGGGAATGTAGCTCAGTATGAATACCCTAAATTCAATACCCAGTATCACCACCATCACCACCAAAAAAATTTTTACTGTAAAATAATATGCCATGTTACATCAGCAGCAGCCTCATACAACTCGTGTTTATTGGGTCCCTTTGTTACATAGTTTTTCCTGATTGTTGATTTAATCTCACATCGTTTGGTTCATAATACCTTGAGGAGCATTAGGCTACACCATTTCGGTTTGTGTAAGTAAACTTTGTGGTGTCCGCACAGGTATGAAATTGCCTACATGACTCAGTTCTTAGAACATATCTCCATCATGAAGTGATGCAAACTGTATTTAATTTTATTTAAAAACTGACTCTGGATTGAATTATGAAAAAAATTTTTAAAAATCTTTTGGAACAACTTAGGTATGTGGATCATACCTTTCACTTTTACAACTCCAAATTCATGAAATCTAAAAAGAGACCAAACTTTTCCAGTGCAAATGTACCACTCAAAGTGATATGCGCTCTAAGTATAAAATACCCACTGGAAAAAGGAATGTAAAATCAATCTTTCTTTCTTTCTTTCTTTCTTTCTTTCTTTCTTTCTTTCTTTCTTTCTTTCTTCTTTCTTTCTGTACTGGGGATTGAACCCAGGTCCTTCACACTGAGCTGTATCTCCAGCCCTTTTCAGTTTTGTTTTTGTTTTTGTTTTTTTAATTTCAAGATAGACCCTCTCTAAATTGCTAAGTTGCCTACTGGGCTGGGCTCAAACTTGCCATCCATCTGCCTCAGCCTCCCAGAATGTTGGGATTACAGATTGTACCACCACACCCAGGTTCATTAGAATTTTTAAAATATTGATCACCAGTTGAGGTACTAAAATTTGGGGATATTTTGGGTTAAATAAAATATATTGGTCAAATTATTTTTACCTACTTCTTTTTAGTGTTTTTAATGTGGTGACTAGAAGAATTTTAAATTATATACCTGGCTTACATTGTATTTCTGTTGGATACCATTGGCCTCAGTTGGTAGAAGCATAAGACAGCAAAGCTGCAAGGGCTCTCCAGTGTGGCCTAATGTGTCTCCTCAGTTCAGAGATGAGGATCTGAGACACGAGAAGTTGAAATGACCTTCCTGTGAACAGGAGAACAGACCCCTTTTCTCTTGGCCAAGGCTGCACAGAGGTTGGGACGTTACAAATAAGCCAAATTGCGTAAAATGAGATAACAGATTGAAAGTACATGTTTATAATACAAGACAGCCATAGCAATAAGGTGTTTTAAATGTACGACAGTGTTTGTTACTATTTTTGCTCTTCTCTGAGGAGCATAATAGAGCAAGGAAGTGTCTTTGGAGATTGCACAGAAATGCAGATTCCTCCTCATATCCCCTAGCACCACCTCACCCTGTCTGAGATGTCTGTCACTTTGGGCTGGGGACGTCCTCTCCTTCTTTCCTTGTTTCCACCTTTTTTTCCTTTTCAACTCCTTCCACTTGAGGTCTTGGGACAAAAATATCTCTTTAGTGGGAAGTAGTTATTCCTGTCACATAGACCTCAAGCCTGGTCCCTACCACCAGTCCTTCTGGAGCTGGACGGAGATTATGGCCCCTTCCCAGCCTGTGTAGTCCCAGCTACTGCTTTTGAGTGAGAATTTGAGCAAATTGGGGGCTACTACTGGGATTCTGGGTGGAAAGAGGGGTGGCTGTGAACATGGCATAGAAGTGCAGGGTGAAGATTTTCTGGTCTGAGGATCCTTGCACGTATGTCTTGGCTTCTGCTCTGTGCTGTGTGTCTGGTACACTGGGGGTGTGGCTGTGTGTCTCAGAGTGAGCTGAGGATGGTTTGGTTGTGGGCCATCAAGGCAAAGTGGTCCTTCCCGTGCCTGGATGAGTGGAGAGGTGATTTTGAGTCCCCTAGACCTAGGTGGGATTTGGGGAGTTGAGGCTGTTGTGTGAGGTTGAGGGCCTACCCAGGTGGATATGGCTGTGGAAGGTCACGGTTGTGGCTGTATGCTGTAAGGTTACCTAGGCCCTGGAATGCAGCCTCATGTGGCCCTTTTATTTCAAAACATAGAGCATTTCCTACTGGCACCAAAGGACTGCAAGAAACTGCATTGTCATGTACTAGTCTTCCTCCTTTTTTCCCTCCCTCCCTTCCTTCTTTCTTTCCTTTCTTCCTTCCTTCTCTGTCTTTCCATCCTTTCCCCTTCCCTTCTTTTCTCCTATGTACTTCATTTCAAGCTTACATAACTCTTGCTTGGAGCCAGGCATTATTTATCTCTTATCTTTTCTCTCCTGTAAACTGACTCCTCGAAGAATCATGGTGACTGACTTCCACCTTAGCGACTTCATTATGAAAGCTTCTTCATAGCTGGGACCAGCTCGTATGCAACTCTGCCATTCACGGTTTCTGGGACTTTGTCCCCTCCATCAGTCCTGGTTGATGTGGCTATGCCGTAGCACCTCCTATCCAAGAAAGAGAGTGTGGGACAGGGCTGAGGGAATTCATAGCTGAGTGGCTTGGCTTTTGGTGGGAACAGCAGCAGCTGATCATGGAGGTGATTCGAGCCCAGTGGTCTAGATTGCTGCTGTCTGCTCTCTTGGCTCATCACAGACTCTGAGGTTGCCGTATCAGGTCTGTAGCATTTCAGTCAGTCACTGCCATGTGTGGCTGGGCTGGCTGTGAGGCACTGGGGCACAGCTTGGTTATCTCTGACACCACCTTTTCCTCTGGTACAGGCCTGAACAACTTGGCTATCTGTGGCTCTCATACAAGTTTCTTGTCCTACCAACAGGGGCATCCCTGCACTTGAGACACCCGTGGTCCTTTTTTAGGGCCAGTGGCCATGGGATCATTTCTTCTCCCTCAGGCTGCTGGCTATGGTTTGGCCTGTAATCAGCCTAGTACTGGCTCTCTGGAGAAGAAGTCTAGGTGTGTGTGTCTTAGAACCTAGTGACATGCTGAACCCAGGCTGTCCTCCTCCAAGGGTGTGTCCAGCTAGGCTCATTGTCTAAACTCTGATCCTCGTGAGTACAAGGAAAAGGAAGAGCAACTGCTGTCTGCAAAAATCCACTTGGAAACCCCTGTTTGCTTCACCTTTTTGCTAACTCCATTTTCATCAGGTAACTAGAGGAGACATAAGGAAATGTCATGGAATTTGAAATCTCAGGAGACACAGGGTGCCTCAGAGGGCTTGGGAGATCTGCAATACTGCCCTAATCCAACCCCAATGCTTCGTAAGTTTCTGAACTCTTGGCCCTAGGTTTTCAAATCTGTCAAATGAGAACATCTCAAACATTGTACAGGGTTGTTATTTAGGTGAAATGAACTAGGTAATGTGAAAGTAATTTGCAAGAGAACAAAGAAAGGAAAGGAGGCCAATGAATTTTTGGCACTTACCATACTTCACAGACTGCATCTGGGTTCGGACTCCAGTCCTGGAGACTGGCAGACTCCCTGTCTCCCACCGATCTCCCATGCTCAAATTCTGTTTTATGCTTCCTCATACCTTGGTTGACCTTAGTGGTCCCCAGGGAGTACTCTAATCATCCAGTAAACATTTGTGCTGAAGTGTTGATAGCCCATAGACAACTCCTAGAAATCAGGAGTCCCAGGCTCCAGTAGTGGCCCTGCCAGTCTCTTTGTGATTTGGTCAGGGCACCAAAACCTTCTAGGCTTTCTGATCACAAGTATGTCTGACTCCACATGGCCTGTAGAGCCTCTAGAGGTTCTCAAAGCCTTGGTGAAACAACAGTCCTTCTCTGGCCTCTGCAAAAACCCAGGCACCTTAACTTGGTCTTCATCATCTCTATATTTGACCTCAGTTGACCTTTTCCAATCTTAAATTCCTTTTCCCTTCCACCCTGGACTCCCTGGCCTGTGCTCCCAAAGCCTGTGCTTTCTTCACAGTCTCTTACACCCAGGGTGAATGTGGTGACCTTCTATACTCAGAGCAGGGCCTATTGCCCAGCAGGCACTCTGTGAGCAGCAGCTTTTGTCATTTTTGCCATGAGTGGCCACTCCTGTTTTTCAGTACCTCCCTCATCCACACACCGTCACCCATGCAGACTCTTGCCAGAAATATTACAGCGGACTCTAAAACATTTAGATAAATCTAAAACATGAGACACCACACAAGCTAATTGATTCAGATTCTTCAAAGACATCAATGACAGGACAGCCCTTAAAGAAAAAAGTAGTTCCTGTATTTTAAAACAATGGTAGAAAGAATATTACTGGGACAATTAGAGAAATTTGATTGTGGTCTCTGGGTTAATCTGCTACGGCTACCATGACAAAATAGCATGGAGTAGATGGCTTAAATAACAGAATGTGTTTTTTCATCACTGTGGAGGGTAGAAGTTGACAATCAAGGCATCAGTGGGCCTTGTTTCTTGCAAGGCCTCTCTCCTCTAGCCTTCCCCACTGTGTCCCCATATGGTTTTCCCTCTCTGTGTGTTTGTGTCCTAATTTCTTCTTATAAGGACACCAGTAATACTAGATTAGGACCAAAACATATGGTCTCATTTTCTCCTGATGACATCTTTAAAGGTCCTATCTCCAAATATAGCAACATTCTGTGGACTTGAATATTTTAGTTTGTGAGGCCACAGTTCAGCCCTAACAGTCTAGATATTGATGCAATTAGTGTATGTATTTATTGTAAACTTATCGGACAGGACATTACAGTTATAACAAATGTCCTTGTTCTTAGAACATACATACTGATGTGTTTAGGAGTGAAGAGACAATGTCTGGAACTTTCAAGTGATGCAGGAAAAAACTACAGAGATAAAACGTGACAAACATTAACAACTAGTGAACGTAGATAAGGAGTAAAAGGTATTCCTTGTGATGTTCTTCCAAATTTGCTATAGCTTCGAAAATTTCAAAGTAAAAAGTTGGAAGGAACAGATCTTATTTTATTATCCTCAGAGTCTCTGACCTCCCCAGATGTGACGCTGGGTCCCCACTGTGTGCTTAGAGAATGGTTATTTTTTTCTGTTTTGCAACTTACCTCCATTTATTCTGTATTTGCATTTTATTTGACTGCTATCTGCTTAAGTTCCTCAAGGATGTGTATTGGCCTGCTTGGCTTGTGTCTGCACCCCAACACCAGACTGAAGCAGGGTCTGGTGCTCAGTGGTACTGATGAACTGAATGGATTAATGGACACAGATCGGTCCACTCAAGGATAGACCTCCACAGCCGCAGGGCTCTCTGTGTCCTGCGTGAGGGCAGCCAGCCTCCCAGGAGCCAAGGATCAAATTCAGACCCCCCTCACGAAGCAGACATTGTCTCTGGTGTTATTGGGTAGCTCCTTTTAGAAGTGGCTTGCCAATTAAATGTTACCAGATTTTTGGAGTGCTTGACTCTTAGTTCCAGGTCCTTCTTGTCTCTAACGAAGAACTGAATGAAACAAGCCAAAAAGTGAGAAAGTTTATTTGAAAAGTGAAGGGTGAGGGAGAAGCTGGCTCTACAGAGTGAACTTGGGCTGAACAGAAGAGAGGAAAAATTAAAAGCAAAAATAAAAGTACATCCTGGGTCTGGGGACACAGGGCGGGCTATTGTGAAGAGGCATGGGAGTGGGCTCTTCATGGCATCTGTGTCCTTTTATGCCACCCACACCTCGCAGGAACCTGTGAGAACCTTACATTCAGGATCCAGAGAGGTGGTGCTGTGTATATTCTGGGATCTCGCCACGCCTCACTTCCCAGCCAGTCTAAGCCATGCCCTACCTCCTATCTTGGAGCTGCATTTGTCTTGGGAAAAGGGTGCTTTTAAAAAGTGCACCAAGGGTCTTTCATTGGGCTGTTTCCTTGGGAGATGCCCATAAATCACTGCTTATGGCTTGATGGCCCTGGTCCTTCCCAGGCAAGAAGACCACATTCATCTTGAGGGCAAAGGAAGGTGGTCATAGAATCACTCAGCTGGAAGGAACGCCAAAGTAAGCTAGGACTCCTGATTACATCTTCCTCAGCTGCCTTCCTACTTGTTGGGGACTACAGCAGCAGCGCCTCTTTAGGGTCTCTTCATTTCACCCCCTTCACCTCCCACAACAGCAAGGGATTGTTTTTAAATACACGAGTCAGCCCATATCGCTTTGGCTCAAAGCTTTTCTATGCTCCTCTGAAACCCTTCGTCCTGTGGTACTTTGGATAAATCCCAAACAGCCTTTTCTTATTACTCAAATCTCAGCTCAGAAAGTCACCTCAGGGCCAGTGAGATGGCTCAGCAGCACAAGCGCCTGCCTGGCAAGCACGAGGTCCTGAGTTCGACTCCCATACCCACATAAAAAAAAAAAGTCACCTCAGAGAGGCCTTCCCTGATCACTTCATCTAGTAAGCACCCTGTGCCTTGCCCATCATTATTTTTTTAATCTCAACAATTTGCAATTGTTTACCTGCTCTCTGGTTTCTTGTCAGTCTCCCCCACTGGACAATAAGCCACATGAAGGCAGAGCCTTTTGGTTCATGACTAATTCCTGTGACAAGCAGGGGTATGGGAGGTGCTAGAGAAACTGTCCTTAATGAATGAAACAATATATAGATAATCTGAAGGAATCCAACTGCCACCATTCTGAGCTGAACAGAGATCACATTAAACCTCTTTCCCCAACCACTGTGTTTGTGTATCTGCTGGAAATGTATAATCGTGGGTTGATAAGGCCCAGTAACCATAGTACAATCCATAACTCCCATCATTATTCAGCGCTGAGCTTGACAAGTAGCCGAGGCCCAGTCACCGTAGCTACAATCTATGATTCTCAGTCATTGTTCAGCCTATACTTGACAAATTGCAACTCCCTGTACTTTCTCAAGCCCTGTCCCTGGTGGATAGCCACAACTTCTTTGTACTGAACTCTCTCTCTCAAAAATCCCATTGTGACTTTTTCCTTTCACAGTCCCAAACCTTATGCCTATGACCCTATGAAAGACCCTATAGCCTATACAAGAGTAGCTGGTCTGATCTCTAGTGGCAGAGTAGTCCCTCGCAGGTATGGTCAGAAGTAAACCTGTCCTGTTGAGCTCGTACCTTTTCCTTTTTTCCTAGCGTCATTATCTTGTGCTATTTCCTTGTCTAATCGGTTTTAGAGCTGAGCAAACAAATGGAAGCCCAAAGTGAGGGGGCAGGGCACGTGGCATGAACCGTTTGACTTCATCCCATTGTCAGTCAGCCTGTTGGCAGAGACGGGACTAGCGCCTGTCTGCTGACTCAGCCCCAGCCTGAAGGTCACAAGGGTGCCTGCTGTTCTCAAGGTGTCCTGAGGTGTGGGTGACTTTTGGATATTTCCACTGCCCCAGGGGCATGTGATCTGATGCCACATGGAGTCCCTGACTTCTCTCTGAACTTGAAGCTTTTGGAGAAAAGAGCTATGAGAACAAAACCACTGGACATCAACATATAATTTCTTGCCAAATGCCACAATGAATTCAGGCCCCATTACTCATTTTTACAGATTTGAGAAGATCCTGAAGTCACTAAAAACTTTTCAAAATAACTTTTTATCAAAAAAAAATAATTGAATACGGGTTGTCAAATAATACTAACAAGATTATAATTTTTAAATAAAAATGCACAGTTAATTTTGTTTAATGCTAAGCCAAGGGGTGTACTATTATGGCATTTATTTTCTTGTATAACATTTTTAGTTTCCTGGGGTTAATTACAGCTTTATTTTATTTTTTTTTTCTTTTGCTTAGATTTCTTTGAACCTTTGGGTAAGTCTTGCCGTGTCCTCTAATATACGTCAAAAGTGTTTCTCAATGCAATTTTCCCAATTGGTAAATCTGTCTGCTAGTTTCTATGCTTGATATTTTTCCAAAGATGGTGTTTCCAGAGGCTTCTTCCTCTCCTCTCACCCTTCCCCAGGATCTGCAGCTCCCTAGGCCTCCTGGCCACAGTTAATGGAACACAAAAAGCTCAGAAGCTAGTGACGGCCACATCGCCACTTTACCTTGAGTCTTTGACTCCACACCTGTGTTCAGCTACCTTCCCTTACAGGTTTCCTTCAAAGGACTTTGCCAAAAGATGTGTGGTGATACACGCATGAAATCTCAGCGACTCAGGAGGCTGAGACAGGAGGACTGCAAATTCAAGGCTAGCCTGGGCAACTTAGTGAGACCTTCTCTCAAAGTAAAAAAATAAAAAAGGCTGGGGCTGTAGCTCAGTGGTAGAGCACCCCTGGGTTGAATCCCAAGTCCTGAAAAACAACAAAAAAAAAGAATTTGTCAACATTTCTCTGTGGACCAAAAATCAAGTAGAAGGTAGAGGAAGGGGGTATGATGTCCCTAGACTTTGCCTTGATCCTCCTACTGCTGTAATTTAACAGTGTCATTGCATGAGAGTTTAGGTAGGATTTTGTGAGATGTTTGTCAGGTTGTTACTAGGATAAATTTTATAGTGGTCCTAAATGTGCTATGGCCCATAAGTTCTGTGGTGACTAAAAAGAATGGTGACCTAATTAGAAGAAAACAAAGTCTTTCAAGCATCTCTCAAACCTTTTATTCTGTTCTGAGCCACTTATAAGTGGTCAGTGTCATGATTTGAAGGGAGCTCTGAAGAGCCTCTGTCCCTGAATATCAACTCTGTTGGAAAGGAGCTGCCGGAATTCCCACCGTGATTGTTCTGACCTCTATGCTGAGGGATCTGTTGTTGAAACTCACTTTTATCGTGGAGAGATCTCACTTTAAACTACATTTGGGTTTTTGCTTTAGGGAGAATATGTATTAACTGCTTTCTAGAGAGCAGGCGGGGTGTGGCGGAAAGAGCTCTTTGAGAGGCCTACAGCCTACCACCTCAAGCAGAGGGGATGATGGGCCCTCCTTTAGGGCAGTACCAATGGTGGGAGGGAGACTGGCACATCTGTATCAACAACAGGCTCTCTGCTCCTTTTTGTCTTCATCCATCACCCAGATTTCTCCAGATGTGGAATGTCTGTTTTATTTTTGTGCTATGATAGCAAAAAGCAGACCTCAGCAAGAGTGGACCCCGTTCTTCCTTGCCTGTGACCTGGACCGTGACAGTGAAGACCCTTAGTAGAAGCTGAGTCACACTTAGAATTAAAAGGTCTTATCTTATTGACACAAGGGCACCAGCACCACCCTGTGGCACCTCATGACTGAGAATTTGCCCAGATATCCACAGGGGCCACTAAAGTCTCTGCCTAGGGCCGGTTGGGCCAGAGGTTGGACCAGAATGGTGAAGTTCTTGAGCTTGCTGGGGGCTCCGAACCATCTAGTCTAGATGGGAGGGTCCAATCCTCTCCTTTGAACTCATCTGCCCTCTGAAAAGAATTTACAGAAGGGTTAGCCAAGGCTGAGGCTCTTTGGGCTTTGCCCACGTAGCCCTTGTTCTAAGTCAGTATCATTCTCTCCTTCTGTTTATTTCTCTGGCCTTCTCTCCTTTCCCGTTTTCCAGTACCTTCCTTATCTCCCTTTGTTGGGCCTTTGTCTCTTTTTGTTTGGCTGTCCTTCCACAGACCAAGGAAGCACTGAAACAGTAACATGAACCTTGACCCTTAGAGGTCTGAGCTGGGAACTTTCCTTGGTATTAACTCTGCAGATGTGTATGTGTTCATTCTGTAGTAGTTTTACATAATTTCATGTTACATAGAAGAGGAAGGATCTATTTTCCCAGCAGGATATAGGCCCTACCGCCTCATGAGTGACTGAAAGCATGAATTTGCCCTGAATTAGCAACATGCATCTTTACCCTCCAGGTTCTGTCGGTGACTATGACCTTGAGCTTGTTCTCAATGTTTTTTGAAAGTTGTTTAAACTAACTGTAGTTTAAACTGATATTATAACCATGCAGAGAAAAACAAGAGCTAATCCAAGAAACGTCAACACAGTACACTAACTGCACACCCTTGGTGGGATAAAGTCCAAAGATCACAAAACTGCAAAAGCTTCACCTTCACTCAGGCAATTTGTGGTTAATGATGATTGTGGTGGAGTAATTCCCCAACTATTTTATGTATATTATAGGAAATGAATAAATAGATTGGTATCATGGGGAACTAAGTTTTAACTGTAGGAGATGTGAATATGGAATGTGGGAAGGAGGGAATAACTTGTGGTATTGGATGGGAAGTATTTGTTCAAATGTGTGCTTTAAAAATAGACAGAAATTTCCTAGTTTATTCACTCCAAAGGCCTAGAAGCAATGGAAGTCCAGTCGTAATGAGTCTAAACAGAACTAAAGGTCCTTGGAGAAATGATTTCTCCCCGGGAGAGGGAAGAGAAAATACAAAGTGAGTCTGGAATATCTTGGTCTGCCAGAAAGCACTCCAAGTAAGAAAGTGTTTAAAAACTGATGAAAGCCTACCGAAAGAAGTTCACATATGTTAGTTTGGGTTGAATGGAACATCGAAAAAGAATAATGAAGGAAATAAGTAATATATTAATTTTAAAAATCCATGAGTCTATTGGGATATTAATAATAATAATCAGGTAAGATATGTGATAGGAAATCTCTTCTTTATAGAATAATTCCACAAAGCAAATGTAAAAGGAACAATAGCATAAAAAGTCATCATTTTCCAACAACCCGTTTCAATCACAGAAGTTAATAAAGGTTCATTAATGGGTAATCAACCACCATATAAAACCATTAAAGAACAAGATATTTACATAGTCTCAAAATAGTACCCCATGAATAGCCACATACTTAGTAGATGGGAGAAAGTACTTTTGTGCCATGTGATCAAATTAACATCATCTGAGATGAGACAAACTGACCACAAGACCCTGCTGTAAGACACCAAGGAAAACAAGGTCACCTCTTTCATATTTCTGCCACAATGTTCAACTTGAACCTAACGACAAAGAAACAATCAGACAAGCCTAAAACTGAGACACATTTTACAAATAACTTCCCTGTATGGTTTAAAACTATCATGTTGAGAGCAAGACTGTGTAGGACAGGGATGGGAGACCAGAGTTTTGGAATATTTCAGAATCTGGAAGTTCAAAGGAATGTGAAGCAAAAATAAAAATTAAAAACCAACAAGAATGTTGAGAACCAGACCAGTCAAGTAAGAGGGATATGGGATTTAAGATATGGATGGACTGGAGAAGTAAAAATGTTGCAGGAGGAAGGACGGGGTGGACTATGTTAACTGCTGCTGGGAGCTTAAGGAAACTGGAATCACAGTGACTGCCAAAGCTTTGTTGGATTTGAGGAGTCAGGATACGCTGACCTGCTCTGTCTGTATGGACCATCCTTGAGTCTCTGGTGCTTCACTGTAGACCTTGAGGTTACCAAGTGTACCTGCTCCAGAACAAGGAGGAAGCCTGCCTATGTTTTCCTGTTCAGGGTACAGGAAGGTATTCCATACCTGGCACAAGCAGTCCACTCTTCAACTGTTGACTCCAGCCAGGATGTCTAAAAGGCTCAGGCTCCAGTTACGGCACAGCATGATGGAAGATGCCTATTGTGCAGCACACCTGGAACCGCTGGAGCTGTTCTGTGACGACGACCAAGTCCCCCTGTGCAGCGAGTGCCTCCTGTTCCGGGAACATGCGCAGCACCTGGTACGTGGTGTACAGGTGACTGCTGAGAAACACAGGAAGCCATTCCAAGAAATATTGTAGCCATTGAAAGAGAAAGTTGAAGTTGCTAAAAGTATATTGACTGATGAGCAAGAAAGAATGAGGATGATTCAGGAAGAGGAGAGGAATTTTCAAGAGATAATTGAGTCTGAATATAGGATAAGTTTCCGGCTGTTGGGAGAAGAGAATGAGATGAACTTTCTGAGACTCCAAGGATGCAAATTTGACTTGAACTTGAGAGAAGCTAATCAGAATCAACTGATGAGATTTGCCTTAGAGCTAGAGGAAAAGTCCCAGGAAATGCTACAGAGACTGGACTCTTTGGGGTGAGAGAACATGAATAAATTGAAGGAGAGCAAAGTGAAAGTTTCTGAACAGCTCTGCAGACGCCGAGAGCTCACCGCGGAGCTGGAGGAGAAGTGTGGGAGTCCTGCCGCAGCCTTGCTCCAGATGCAAGATACTGTTTGGGGGCCGGTGAGATGGCTCAGCGGCTTAAGCGCCTGCCCGGCAAGCGCGAGGGCCCGAGTTCAACTCCCGGAACCCACATACGAAAAAGGGGCCGGGGATATCGCTCAGCGGCACGGGCGCCTCCTGGCGCGCGAGGTCCTGAGGTCGACCCCCCGGTACCCACACACACACAAAAAAAAGATACTGTTTGGAAAGAAGCGAGTCACTACTTCAGTCCCTCATGCCTGCTCGTATCACAGACCTGAGTTCATGTCAAATAGAAAGAATGAGCAAAATGCTAACAGTGCATCGAAGATACATAACTTCGGATCCTGAAACAGCTCATCCTTGCCTGGCCTTTTCAAAGACTTGAGAACTGTGAGATTTGGAAATATCCAGCAGGATGTGCCTGGAAACCCAGGGAGCTTTGACCTCAGTGCTTCTGTGTTGGGTGCAGAAAGCTTCAGCCCGGGAAAGCACTGTTGGGAGGCAGCTGTGGACAAGGCAGCACAGAGGCAGCTGGGTGTGCAGAGACTCCGCAGACAACAAGGATAACGTGCCCGAAGCTTCTCTGGATAAATTCTTACTCATAGGATCCTTGATGGGAACTGATTATACCTTCTGGGTCTTTCCCCGTTAGAAAAGGTCTGCTTGCAAAAGGAAATGAGTAAAGTTGGAGTTTTCTTAGACTATGAGTATGGTCACGTATCATTCTACAGTGTGACAGAGAGATCCTTCATTTATAATTTCTCTTGTCTCAGCTTCCAAGGAGCTCTTAGGCCTCTATTTTCTCTTCATATTCCAAATGGAGACACGAATTCAGACTCTCTCACTATCTGTCCCCCTTGTGCTCCTTCCTGAAATGTCAGTGTTAGCCCTTATTCTTCTTCATGGGAAATCTAAGATCACAAGAGACCAGAGAGTTAAGCGCAAGACATGGTAAAAAGAGTTTGTATAAAAGTGATCCAATAAAAGGCTTCTATGGGTTGGATCCCTGTATCATGCCCAGAGCTTTTGCATTAATGTGGCTTTCAACCCTTGCTTAATGGATGAGGTTGTATTTAAGCTGAATTATCAATGATAATAACCAAAAGACTCATAACTAATTAGAACAACAAATGCATACGCATCATAGGATTAGAAAAAAGAACAAATACAGTCTGGGGTCCTTAGAACTAGGATTAAGTCTCTAGAACTACTTCTGAAAGCAGTTGCAGAATGAAGTGTAATCCGGAATGAAAGCAAGATAACTTCAATGTAGTTCATGGTGCCCATGTTGAATGGAGACATCCTATTACCAATTCAACCTATCATTCAACCTAGAAAAGAATAACTTAATTTCCCTGGGTATTTTATCTGGGTAGCAAGGAGGTGTTATGGAAAATGTGAATTTTTTTTTTTTTTTGGTGGGTACCGGGGGGTCGACCTCAGGACCTTGCGTGCCAACAGGCACCCGTGCCGCTGAGTGATATCACCGGCCCCTTTTTCGTATGTGGGATCCGGGAGTCAAACTCGGGCCCTCGCGCTTGCAAGGCAGGCGCTTACACCACTGAGCCATCTCACCGGCCCGGAAAATGTGAATTTTTAAAATTATTTTTTCAAGTATTGTCTTCTGTTTCTCTTCTTGACAAGGAGAATTAAATTTTAAAGTAGCTTGGAGGTTGAATGCTTTGAAATATATAAGTAATATTGAAAAAAAATTTAAAAAATTATCAGTGTTATGAAATAGAGAAAAAAGATTTTTTTATTTTTTATTTTTATTTTGGTATGGTGCTGGGCATTGGACCTAGGACCTTCATGCTGAACTATGTACGTCCCCAGCTCTTTCTAAATTTTGAGTAAAGTTTTGCTAAATCTCTAAATCATCCAGGCTGGGCTTGAATTTGTGATCTTCTTTACCTCAGTGTCCCAGAGTGCTGGGATTATAAGCATGGGCCATCATGCTTGGCTGAAAAAAGGCTTTTGTCATAACCAAATGCAAAGCGTGCTACCCTTCCATCTGCCCAAATAAGACCTATTAGGAAAATAATCAGACTTGAAAACTAGAGATCAAAAATGCCAGCCCAATTCAGCCTATTCTTGCCCTACCTGCCTTACAGAGCAGCCACTGAGCAAGAGAATAGTGATGGTAGGTAAGGCAAGTATAGGCTGATTGGGGCTGGCATTTTTGATTTCTAGTTCTCGAGGCTGATTATTTTCCAGCTAGGCCTTATTTTCAGGGAAACACGGTACTAGATTGCGCCACTTATACACCACACACTCACACACCCACACACACATGCACACACACAGAGCTATAAAGAGCATTTTGGGAAAAATACAGAAAATTTCAGTATGAATTCCGTATTACATAATAGCACTACATTAATATTAAATTTGAGGGTGCTGGTTATATTGTGTTTAGCTGGCAAAATGTCCCTGTTCTTTGGAAATAAATGCAGAATACTTACTACAAAGTGTTGTGATGTCTGCAACTTACTCTCCAGTGATTTGGGAAGGGAGGAAAAAGCATTTATATAAAGAGAATGGAAGACAAAGGGAAGCAACTCTATATGCATATGATAAAATGTTAACTGAACTTTCTAGACAAAGAGTATAGTATATACATGAGTTGCACTATTTCTTTTCAACTTTTCTGTAGGCTTGGAAATTTTTAAAATAAATGGGTTGGTGGTATAGCTCAGTGATAAAGTACTTGCCTGGCATGCATTGGACCTGGGTTCAATTCCCAACCCTGAAATAAAATAAAATAAATTAAATTAAATATTTTGGGGCAAGCAAGCTTATTGCTAGAAACAACTTGTGGAGAGTTGTTCAGAAAATCCAGCTTACTGAGTTGAGGCTTGGTCTAAGGCTGGTCGGTATAGGTAGCTCCTAACAAGCACACTTTCTGGGAACAGATAAATGATCCAAATCTTCTAAAAGGTTATTTTTGAGCCCACGTTCCTCTGGTTGACCCCTCTAGGCCCCTGTGTTGGTTTCTTTTCTATGGTTGCTAAGACAAATACCTGACTCCCAAAATTAGGAAAGGTTTATTTAGCTCGCAGTTTGTGGAGGTTTCAGTCCATTCTTAGCTGGCTCCAAGGCAGAGTGGCACACGGCAGAAGACAACAGTCATGGCGGCAGAAGACAGCAAAAGCAACGAGAGCAAAAGGAACGAGAAGCGTGAGACAGCAAGCTTCTTTCCCTCCCTTATATACAGGCTACCTGCCCCAAGGTGGGTGTAGCACTCATGCCCATAATCCCAGCACTGGACAGTGAATCAATCACAAACTCTAGAAACCTGCTGCCACGACTGCATGAGGCTTTGGGGGGACATCCAGACACAAACCATAACAGTCCCTGTGACCTGGTGGGTCAGAAAACTCTCCTTGAGAGATTGAGCCTTCCCTCCCTTCCTGGAATTGGGATTTCTGATCCTATCCCAGGTCCCGCCTCTAAAGTGAATTTCTATAATCCTATCTCCACTACACAGAGTGCTAAAAATATTCCAGTGGGAATATTCCTATAATTCTAACATGAAGTTCATGGCTGTGTGTCTTTATTTATTTATTTATTTTTTGTATGTGGGTACCAGGTGTCGAACTCAGGACCTCATGCTTGCCAGGCAGGAGTTTATGCCACTGAGCTGTCTCACTGGCCCATGGCTGCGTGTCTTAAACCCCAGCTGCTATTAGAAGCACTCACAGGGCTTGTTAAACCACGGATCTCTGGGCCCCATATCCCGAGTTTCTCTCTCAGTCAATCCAAAGTAGGCCCCAGAATCCACATTTTGAGAGAAAAGCCTAGGTACATTTAATCAGGAAATGGTTATTGAAACCACAGAACAAGTGACCTTTGAGGAACTTTCCCATTCTAGGTACATCTGCACTTAAAAATACACACACACTTAAGAAATAGGAAGAAATTTTCCTTGATCATCCCAGCCATGTGAAGGTAAATCTCTTCAACCTTGGATTTGAAGATGGTTGTGTAAGGAATATTTACTGCTTCCGAGTAGGTTAAATAAATTGAGCCACAGCTTGGGTCTTGAGGTTGGGGAGGTACTTTCACATGTCGCAGACGCTGGGTGTTTGATCAGGAGTGTGATCTGGATACCTTCCAGGCAGAGCTGCCTGTTCCAGGCTGGAAGGTCCTCAGCGTGGCCCAGCCCTGGTCTCTCTTGGCTTCTGAGGGTGTTGTCTGCCGTGTGGGAAGGAAACTGTCTAGGTGGAGAGGTACACCAAAGCACCGAGTCTGTGAAAGCTAGGAGCCTGGAATCAGAAGCGATTAGAGCTCAAAAGAAATTAGCAGTGGTCTACTTTTCCTTTGCGACCATTTTAGAGGTAAGAGTGTGAACTCCAGAAAGCTTTGCCACATGTCTGGGAAGCGTCAGAGACAGGTCTCAACCAATGACTTAGTGATTGGAGGGGCTCCAGTGTACCCCACAGGCTCCAGTTATCTCTGTTTGGTCCATACATCCCCTGTTTTAGGTTCATGTGAAGGTAATAATAGTCAAGTACTGGGTGAAGTGAAACCACTAAGAAAGCTCACTTGGAAAGTGTAGGCCAAGCTCTCCACAGCAAAGGTATGCTTAGTAAGTTTTGGAATTTTTCCCTTTCCTTGATTTCTGTTTTGGGTCTTTTCCCCCAAACTGATGCTTTGAGTGTGTTTGTCCTCAAAAGATAACAATATTTAAGATTTCATGATAAAGAAGAAATTTTCTTTTGTTATTAGGTTTTGCCTGGGGAACTTAGTGAAATCCTGTCTCAAAATAAAATTTAAAAATTCAGGGAAAGAGAGTAGGTAGGGATATAGAACAGTGGTAGAGTGTCCCTGGGTTCAATCCCTAGTACTGGAAAAAATGTTTATTTAAAATTCATTAACCAGGGCCGGGGATATAGCTCAGCAGCACAGTGCCTGCCTGGCAAGTGCAAGGTCCTGAGTTTGACCCCCCCCAACAAGAAAAAACATTGACCAAATATCTATGCATTCAGTATTGTTCTAAGTAATGGAGCTATAGAAGTGAAAAAATATGCTAAAAATCTGAAAGCCCTTGCTTCCTAGAAATTGCAATCTAGAGGACAAAATATTAGAGGTCAATAAAATTAGCAATTTGTAGTTACTATCTAAATAAAAACAACTTGGGCCAGGGATTTAGCTCAGTGGCACAGTGCCTGGCAGGCAAGTGTGATTCCCGGTACCCCCTCTCCAAATAAATAAATACAACTTTAAGTGTTAACCATCAAAAAAAGAAGTGTTAACCATTGAACACAATAATATTATAAGAAAACAATGCACCATATAATACATTTCTCATTGTTAAACAAGACTTTGGAAATATAAGACACTAAATAAAATGATTGAATATATTTGCATGCATATGTTCCCTTTTAAAAACTAAAACAAAAATATTGACCTGTGCGAGTGTTAAGTTTCCTAGAAATCTTACTTCTCCTAAAGGGGCTTCTAGGATTTAAAAAGATTAACAGTGTTTGCTTTGGATCAAAACTTCCTGGAGCAGTAGACACTTGCCTTCAGAGTTTGGGGGATTCTTGTCAGAATCTTTTTGGTTACAAAGAACAGACTCACTTGAATGTGCACGAGAAAAGGGGCCTTGCCACCAGAAAACACCACAAAACCTATGGAACAGAGCTAAACAGTGCTCTCTTCCCACCCTGTCTCAGTTTTTCTTTGTGCATCTACTCCTTTCCCTGCAAGATCCCTCTGCGTATTTTCAATTTCTTGTCTCCCAAAATCTTTCCTTGCTCATGGGCATAATGCCTGCCTGGCTTTTCAATGGAACTGCAACCACTACCTCTACTTATCAATTTCCTTATGGAGATCTTGGTTTAAACTCTCCAGCAGGGAACCTAACTGGTCTGCCTCATTTTACCAAGCCCAGGCATATAAAATGTGGGTTGGGTTGCTGGCTGGCTTATGGGTGGTTGCTCCTTGGCCCCATGAGTATTTGACAATGTACCTGGTATATCTTAGACAAAGTCAGGATATGGAGGTTCCCCAAAAGAAGCAAAAACTGGACCCAAGAACCCAGGTTTGTTTTTTTATTTTTTTATTTTTTTAATTTAATCTTGTGTTTGTAAGCACAAAGTGAAGCAAAATAGAGAGAAGAGCTTTCTAGTTAGTATTCTTGGCATCCTCAATGGCTTTTGAATCCATAAGGAATCCCAAATGCTGGGTTTAGAGGAAGCTTGGGTCAAGATGGACATCTGTTGAGCGCTGAAAGACAAAGCACTTCACTGGACAATTTTCAGGGTGAGCTCATGGTGGACCATTGGTAGGTGAAGTCCTGCTGGCATCTCTACTTAGAATATATCTCTGCTTAGAATATATCTCTGCTTAGAATGGAATCAAAGGGTGAGCAAAGTGAGATCTTGGTTTAATCAATCTAGAGAGGGTGGTGGGACCATAGAAAGGTATAAAAAGCCCAAAACTAAGTTCGAAGTATTCTTCTTGAGAGGGAGTAGCCAAGTATTTCATCCTAGCAGCCCCAGCAGGATAATGAAGAGGTGGAATACCTGGTATTGCAGGAGAACAGGAGAGCCCATTAGACAGCCACTGTGCTTTGGTCAAGTAGGGGCAGCATGCAGTAGGCTTTGTAGGGCTGACAAAGGACAAGACAACAAGACCTGGGTTGGCAGGGAAGGCAGGTGAGCAAGGACTTGAGAGTGCAGACTCGAGTCAGATAGAAATTTCTGAACTGTTTAAGGACTCACTTTCTCTCCTGGATCATGGAGACAATATCTATGTCTATTTCTTAATAGTTGTTAGGAGAATTAAATATGTTGTTATCTATGAAATTGAAATGTTAGCTATTATTAAACTGACTATAGTCATTATCATAACATTTGTCCATGCCTATTTTTCTTTTTGGAACTAGGAATTGAACTCAGGACCTCATGCTTACTAGGCAGGCGCTGTGCCACTGAGCTATATCTCCAGCCCTGTCCATGACCATTGTCGAAACACATTACCGTGCAGCGTTTGACTTGGGTTTTGCCATTCAAAACTGCATTTCTTGTCCTCATCAATGAGCAGAAATTTGGAGAGAAGAAAAATTTTGATACATATTTTAAGGTTTCCTCTTCTTTCTAGAATTCTCTTTAATCTGGGCTCAAAGTTTTTATCCTGGAATTCAGAGCTTAAACCCCCAGGAAAGACAAGACTTGAATCAAAATTCACACTAATGTTCTGTATGACTGCTTAAAAATTTTTTTCATGAGAAATATTGTTGGTGGTAAGAGTAGAGACAATGAAAAGGAAAACACAGCATAATGAGGGCTTAAAAGAAGCAAAAGTGAAAATCAGTTGATGGACCAAGTCTTCATTTTTTTCTTAAGACCAGCTTTGCCTAAGTATTTCTCAAAAGGTGCTTTTCTAAGTTCTCTCAGAGTTTCTTTTAATTTATCTCATAAATTCATAATGCAAACTGGTATATTAAAGGTTTTGAGAAGTCCTGCCATTGAGAAATATTCCCTCCTTCCATTTAGGTCAACATCGCCTGGTTTATTGCCCATGTAAGATCCTATTGGCCTCTGAGGACCCAGGAACACACTATGGAAATTCTACGCCACCTCTCATCATGGAGGGGATGGCACCCACTTCCTGTCTTTTCTGTCTGTTTTCTTACTTTGTCTTTCTAGGTGCATTGGAGAAGATAGGATTAAGCAAATAAGATAATTGCCTTCAAGTGTGTGGATGGTTGGCGCATGAGATAGTGGCATTTAGAGTTGCTCTGTGTAGCTACAGAGAATAGAAAGAAGGCTAATGGTAGACTCCCAAGAAAGCAGACTTAATTTATGGATGAGAGAAAACTTCTTTAATTGCCTTATTTTTTGAAAAGGCATTATAAGCATACAGTACAGAATTTAAAAGGTGCTATTACTAAGTGACGAATGGGACCAAGAAATCCTTACAAACTGATAGTGGGGCAGCCACTTGGAAAAGTAAACATTTACACATTTTATAACTCACCCACTCTCCTTGTAGGTTTATACCCCAGAGATGCTTTTGTATACATGCACCAGAAGCTGTGTATAAGAACATTCTAGGCAAAATTCTTTGGGAGAACCAAACTAGAAATGACCAAATGTCCATCAATAGGAGAATAGATAAATAAACTATAGTATGTGTGTATAACACAATAGCATATTGTGGTAAATTTTTTTAAAACTATAGATACAGTTTTCTATGCAACAACATAGAAAAATTGTAGAAACTTAATGTTGATATAAAAAAAAGTTGTAGAAGATTACAAAGAGCCTGATATAGTTTTGTTTATCTGGGCAGTGTGGGGGATTTAACTCAGAACCTCACCCTTGCTAGGCAAGTGCTTTAGCACTAAGCTACACCCCCAGGTCCAATATAGTTTTCATATACCCCAAATCAAGCTAGATAAAACAATATTATTTATGGATATACATACAATAAAATTATTTTTAAAAAATTAGAGACAGTATGACTTATAATAACCAAAAGATGAAAAAAAATCAACTGTCTTTCAATTGCTGAACAGATAAAATGTGGTATATCTATGTAATGGAATGTTATTTGGCAATAAAAAGAACAAAATATACCACAATACGGATGAACCCTGAAAGTATTATACTTAGTGAAAAAAGCTAGTCACAAACATGGAGTATTATTTAATCCCATTTACATAAAATGCCAGAATAAGTAAATCCATTGAAATAGAGAGATTGCTGGTTGCCTCGAAGATAGAAGCAAAGTAGGAGGGTATGGGGAGCGACTACTAACGGGTATAGAATTCTGAGGGGAGGGTAAGGACAATGTTCTAAAATTGATTGTGGTGATGGTTGTACAACTGGACAAATACGGAAAGCCCATTGAACTGTACTCTTTGAATGGCTGAACTGAGCTGGGGATGGTGGCACACACATGCAATCCAACAGGAATATCATAAATTTGAGCCCAACCTGGGCAATTTAACAACTTAGTGGGACCCTGTCTAAATATTAAAGAAAAAGCACTATGGATGTACCTCAGTGCAAAGGCTAGCCCTGGATTCAGTCCCCAGTACTAAACACACACACACACACACACACACACACACGCAGTGAATTATGTATGTGAGTTCTGTTTCAATAACACTGTTATAAAAAGTAGCACATGTAGTAAACATGAAATTCAAGAAGGGTATATTTGTGGGGCTTGATGTGGGGAGAGGGAACTAGGAAGGGTGAGGTAGAGGATGAAGTGGCCTCTGTAGAGCTGGAAATGTTCTAATTGTGACGTTCACTCTATTGCATGTATGTGGGTGGGGGTAGGCAGTGGTATTCTTGATTCTCAAAAGTCATACTATATAAGTACAACATATTCTTATGTAGGTGTCAAATAATCTATAAAAATTATAATGCAGTATGTATCAGAAGACAATAGAAAAGTCTCATTCCCTTTACCCAGCTTCCCAATGTCCCACCCTCACGGCAGCCACTGTTTCTTACATGTCCTTCCAGAGAGTCTGAGTTCACAAACATGACACCATGTGCATATCTAAAAGTGACTGTCCACTCAGCGTATTGTCCCACACTTTGCTTCTCAAGACCATGCACTTCGAAGAATGTCCCAAAGTTGTATGAAGTAGCCTTGATCATGCTGATGGCTGACAGCCTTTAAGTCTTATTTGAGAAGAAGGCGTGCTCTGGAGTCTGACTGCGCATGGCCAGCCTCACAGCTTGCTCCTTGGCTTAACTCCTTCCATCGTCCTCTGCCCCCATCCTGCATTCTGTTTCTTCTAACTATAACCTGCCCTATATGCGTGCATCTGTTTAGCTGTTTGCTGTTCATCTCCTCTACTAGACAACAAGGATTTGTTTCATGTTTATTGCATGATTGAACAAATAAATGAATAAATGAACGAACACCTGGTTGGAAATCCAAACTCCATGCTATGAAACCTTTAGCAAGTTACTAAATCTCTCAGTTTCCTCATCTGCACAATAGTGTGAAAGTTAGGAGGATTAGATGAACACTTAAAACACTTAGAATATGGCCTAGCGCATAGGACCATTCATTATATGTGGGCTCTTTCTATAAGAGTATCCCAATGCATGGATGTCTCATAATCTCTGTAACTGTTCTATTATAGTCATTTCCAAATGGGGCTGCGATGCAGAACTTGGTACATAATGCCATTTCTCACGTGAGCAGGTCTGTCTGTTGGGTGAATTTCTAGAAAATGGGTTGGTACTGCCATGGGTACATGCATTCGTAGTTTTGAGGGATAAAATCAAGTTGAAAAGATAAATAATGATGAGCAGAACTGGAATGCACTGGAAAGTACTGGCCGCTGACACTAGACATGCTTATTTAGTCACTAGGCTATGTGACTATGTCTCGGGGATGTGGTGGTGTTTCTGTAGGTAGGAGGCTGAGCTACGAGACTTGAAAGGTCCTGCAGGTCTGGAATACAAGAGTATGTTCCATGCTATTATTGGCTAAGTGCCAGACATATTTGCAATACAAAAATTCAACCCTAAAACATTCCATTTTCTATCCACTTTGTAGTAATGGGGAGAAATACTCTTATTTTTAAACTAAGAGTCCACTTTTTATCTACATTGTAGTGTTTAAAGTTTTTTTGCTATATTTTTTGGAACCTTTTGGAGATATCTGATGTAAAATTTTGAAAATGTCCAGCATACCTTTGAAAAAGTGTAGTCCATTATTTGAAGTCTCTATATACAAATTAAACTTTTATATAATGTTTGGGGTGGAAGGTGGGTCAAGAAATATTGTATTTCTTTCCTTTTTTTTTAAGCTTTATTAGTTCTTTTTTTTTTTTTTTCCTGTTGAGTCTAGTCAATAATCCACATTCTACAGGCACTCAAATGTCAAAATGTTTCAAAAAATATATAAAAAATAAAGAAATGAATAGAAGCGTCCTTGTTCTTTAAATTATTTCTGTGTTACCCTGAACTGTGAGTGAACCCTCCTTGCTTATAAAAGAAGCAGCTGTTCCTGCAATTGAAACCATGGTTCATTACAAGCTGACCTCGGATTCAGGAGTAAAACTTCCTCTATTTTACTACGACTATTCAGACAGGGACTGGAGATAAACAATAATCAAAATCAGGATGGAACTTGACTAGGAAACCCTCTATGTTCTTTGGCAGAATTATAGCAGCTCTTGAATTGCCAGGAGTGAGGCAATGTGAAATGACCCTCAAACATTCCCCTCTGAAATGCAGTGGTCCAGGCTGCCAAAGCAGAGCAGACAAAGGCTGATTGTAATGACTTCTTAAGCATATACTTATAGAAACATTAATTATCACCAACCCTATTTTAAACATTTATAGAGAGCTGAGATGAAAGGGCCCTTTTATATCCAGTTTTATATTCCCCCTAGCAAGAAACTATGATTATAGAGTGTTTTTTTTTTTTTAATTCTTCTCCTTGGAAATTCTTATTTCTAGGTCTTATTCCTAAAATACTAAGTTCAGTTAAAGGCTTACATTCTAATCAAATTAGATATGAGTAGACAACAGGGAAATTAAATGGGTAAAGGGTTGTGATGATAGGGACAAGTAGTGGGCCCACCTCACCGTGGGAGGTATGGGCATGTCCAGAACGGAAATGACTGATTTTGGAAATGAAGACATTCAGTTTGTCAAGGTGCCCACAGAAGCCAATTCTAGAGTGAACTGGCTAAAGTCTAAGGCAGTGGTTCTCGAACATTAGAGTCTATTACAGTCTAAGGGTAATGTTGTTTTAAAAATGCACATGGTAGGGTCTGCCCTAGAGAATTTGATTCAGTGTATCTGAGTTAATTATACCCAAGCTGCCACTCAAGGGACCTTCAGTTGTGTATCTACTCAAACCACAATTCTATGTCCCTTCCCAGAATCCAACTCTCCCATCCTCCCTCTGATCTCCTCCATGGCACACTGCACCAGGTGTTACGGTTGGCTCCCAAAATGGCCCGTGAGAGGCTATGTCCAAGTGAGTTTTGGGCTGAGGCCATCCATGAAGAATGCTTTGACCTCTTAAAGTCCATCATAATTCTTTATAGAGTCATGAAAAAAGAAGAGGAAGAGTGTTGACAGGTTATGTCATCCCCTGGCAGGGCATAATGTCGTTGAATGCAGGATGCTGAGCCTGGCATGGTGGAGTGATAGAGAGACCTGGACATGACTTGGTAGGGTGATGTTTCCGTGGGTACAGTGCAGGGGTGGAGATATATATATATCTCAAGAAATCATAGTGCACAAATTCCACTGAGCTACAAACTAAGGCTTGACTCTGCTCTGGTTTCCTTGTGCCCACTGTGTCTCCTCTGCCCTTCTTTTCCTATTCTGCCATCTCTGGCCTAGAGAACATATGTTCCCCAGTAGTTCACCTTCTCAGTCTCTGCTCTGGGCATGTGAACATGAATAACTGGTAATCCAAACAGGTGTCAGGAGACCAGGAATGGGCTGGTCTCTTCCATTGGGCTGAATGTCCCCTCTAACAAGTTCTGCTGTGGCTGAAAATCACCATTAGACCAAAGCCAATGGTGACTGTTGCTCTTCTTCTCCTTCTGCCTCCAACTTTCTGCACATGGCACCAGTGTTTGATCAGTCAGAAGTCTGTGTCGTTCCCTCAAAATGAAGTATTTTTCCTAAAATTGCTAAGGCCAAGGGGTTCTACTTTAGGATCTAGAGAGGCAACTATTATATATTATGTGCCTGCTATGTGCCAAGCACTTTGCATCCTTATAGCATTTAATCTAGCAATAATCCTGCAAGGTAGACATCATTATCTCTGTTACAAGGGAGGAAACTGAAGCTGAGAGATGTGACTCGTCCAAGATTGTACAAGGTATAATAAAAAAATCATTTAAAAGCATTTAAAAATTTTTATTACAGTAAAAGACACAATGCCATTAATCCTTCTCAAAATACTCCCCCTTGCTTTGAACACACTTTTTGTCCCATCGTTCTTGTCACTTTCTGGAGCACTTTTGGAAGTTCTTTTTTGTGAGTGTCTTTAGTTGCACTGTCATAGCTGCCTTGATGGATAAAAACATTTACCTTCCATGGTCATTATGACTTTGGGGAGGACCAGAAGTCACATGGTACCAAATTTGGTGAATAAAGTGACTAAGGACATATTGTAATGTTTTTACTTGAAAGAAATTGCCATAAATGGTTGATCAATTAGGGTGGTCATAAAATATGGTGACTTTGAAACTTTTATTACATTAAAAGGCAAAATGCCTGAAAATACTCAAAATATCCCCTCAATTCAAACATACCTATCTTTTCATTCTTGGCAATGTGTCTTTTACTGTAATAAGATTTTTTTAAAAATGTAAATACCACTGTATCCTTCACTTACGCCTTGAATATAGGAGTAGAATGAGTGTGGTAGAGGAAAGGCTTTCTGCTTTCTATTCCCTGTTGTTTTTATGAGGTGCCCGACTCAAGCATCTACTATATCTGTTTTTATGCGCATTCAGGAGGCAGGACAGTACAGAGAGGACAGGAAGTGGGCTCTGGAGACAGTGCCTGGGGGCTCTGCCACATCAACGATGCAACTCCTACCACGCTGCCTTTTCTAGCCTTCCTTTCTCCTGGGATAACAACAGCGACAATAATAACACCTTATAGAGTTTTAAAAAGTAAATAACAACAGACACTAATATACTTAGCATAGTGTAAATGGCTCAAATAGTAACAGTTAATTACAATCACTATTATCATCATTTTTGCAAGCTCCCTTAATATGGGGTATAAATGGATGATGAAAAAGACTGCCGTAAGCATGGAGTGAATGTATGGAATGAATGTATGAAGAATGCACCTATGAAAAAGCATTTACATGATGGTTGGATGGTGGGAGGCCCTTCTGGATGAAATGAGCAAATACTCTTGTACTTTCTCTTCCCACCTGTGGGGGATGGAGGGACCAGGAAGGCAGGCAGACCCAGATAAGCAGAGGCCAGATGAGCTCAGGCCCCTGCAGGGGTCACTCCCTCAGACTGCAGGAGTCTAGCACTAACTATGGTGGCCACTAATTATCTTCCCAGCTGGAGCTCTGGGACCCTGCTGGGTGGGTACAAGTGGGGATATGGAGGTGAGGGTGATTCTTGGAGATTAAAGTGGAGGGGTGCCTGACCTTGCTCAGTGGGAAGGTCCTTGGTCAGCTTTGTGCATCCAGGCCTTGCCCCTTGGGAGGATGCTGCCAGGCTTGGGCACCCTAGGGAGGGGGCCTCTGATAGGACAAAGGAGGTCCTAAAGGGTCCATTAAGCTAGTTGGGGAAGGCAGAGATTCTGCTGGTGAGGCAGGTGGGGTGGGAGCTGCAAAAAAATTCATGTTTGATTCTCAGAAATTTCAGCTGGATGTGGTGGCACACAACTATAATCCTAGCACTTTGGGAGGCTGAAGCAGGAGAATTGTAAATTCAAGCCCAGACTGGGCAATTCAGCAACTTAGTGAGACTCTGTCTCAAAAATATATATAATTTTTTTTCAAAAAGGGACTGAAGATATAGCTCAGGGTGAAGGCCCTGAGATCTATATCTATAGTACCAAAAAAAAAAAAAAAAAAAAAAAGAAAGAAAGAGAAAGAAAGAAAAAAGAAAAAGGTAAGTCACAACCTAGTTTTCAACTCAGAGAGCAGTGCACTTAGAACTCTAAGCTGGCCTCCCAGCGAGGGGACGTGTATCCCACTTAATTCACCACAAGGTGTTATGAGGTCCAAGAGTAATAAACTTGGACAAACAATTTGAAAAATAATTTGTCAGCTATATTCCCCTGACTTCACTCAAGTATCTAATATTTATTATGTGCCTATGACCCTAGTAAATTATTACTATTATGACTGAGGTCGTGGAGGATACAAATTTCCTATCCATGTTTTGAAAGTACTTATTGTCCAAGACCAGTAACTACAATAAAAGTACCAGTTGCTGCTTATTAAATATCTGGGTATTTTATGCTTATGATGTCACTGAATTGTTACAATTGTAATGAGATGATATGATCTATCTATTTTATGGATGAGGAAACTGAGGCTGGGGAGGGTTAAGTAACTTGCTTTCCATTTAGGACATACAGCTGCAGCTTGGTGCCTAAGCCAAGTTGCATATCCAGACCCCGCCCAACTCCAAGCCCTTGATCTTCTTCACTGCTGGTTGAGTGGGGAGTATCTTTATTGGTGGAAGATCACCCACTCACTGAAGGTAAATTTGGAGCCATTGACTCACACAGAATGGTGAAAGAAGACTTAGTGGGAGTGGCAGGACACAGGGAAGATTCTGCATCTGAGAGGAGGAGGCCTTTCACCCAGGAGGGGAGGAGTCAGGATGATCAAGGTCACAGTGGACAGTGAGGATGGCCACACATGTCACCACCTCCCCTGGTCTTTCAGACAACCCCAACGATGTAGGAAGTTCAGGGTAACACAGCCATGTAAAACACTGGAAGCTCAGAGAGTCTATGTGGTTTGCAAGGTAGCCAACTACTAACTGATAGAAATAGGTCGTCAGGCTCCTGGATGCTTCCTTACAAGCAACAGGGAACTGTGGGAGTTTTGTGCATAGAATTTGGTAGGTAAGGACACTGGCCCTCTTGTATTATTAAATGTGAACTTTCTGTCATTCATTTAAGAGAATTTTTCTTAACTTTTTTGTGTCAGTTCCCTTTGGCAGTCTGAAAGTCTGTGGATCCCTTTGCCAAAAAAAAAAGATTTTTATTTTTGCTTTTTAAAAATTGTAGTGAAAACACATAACATAAAAATTACCATCTTAACCATTTTCAGGTGCATGTATGATTCAATGGCATCAGGTATATCACATTGTTTTGCAACTGTCACCACCATCCATCTACAGAGTTCCTTTCATCTTGCAAAATTGAAACTCTAGATCCTTAAACAACAGCTTCTTATTTCCTTCCACCTCCCAGGCTCTGGGAGCCACCATTCTCCTTTCTGTCTCTACGAATTTGACTACTCTGGGTACCTCATCTAAGAGGAACTATGCAGTATTTGTCCTTTTGTGACCGGCTTATTTCTCTTGGCCTAATGTTCTCAACAGTCATCCATGTGGTAGCCTGTGTCAGAATTTCCTTGCTTTTTAAGATGGAATAATATTCAATTAAATGAATACATCAGATTTGGTTTATCCACTCATCTATAAATGGATACTTGAGTTGCTTACACTTTTCAGCTGTTGCAAATAACATACCAACTAATGTTTTAAAATTAATTTCTGTGCCTGTATGTATATATGTACATAAATGCATGTAGATATTAAATTACATGTAACATGATTACAAAGGAAAACAATTACATTTATACATAGCTATCAGTATACAGTATTTTTAAAGGCAAAGTGTGATCTAGAAATACATTAGTTTTCCTTTACTAATACAGTAAATAAGATCTAGTGGCAGGCTAATAATTGCCTGACTTTCATTTTGTTTTTCATTCTTTTGGTATGAAGATTGAACCCAGAGCCTTGTGCATGCTAAGCAAGTGTCTGCCACTGAGCTATGTACATTCCTACCCCGACTACTTTAATTTTGAGACAGTGATGAATGTAAATAAATGCTATTTTAAGATACTGCAATAACCAAAATATTATTAATATGAAAATAACTATGATTTCCATTGATGACAGTCTCAGGTATTACTAACATTCCTGTTGTTTGTTTCCTATATTCATTACAGATGGAAATGCTAAGTTTCAGTTACAGATGTGTGAAAATAAAGATGTAATTATTTCCCCTAAAGCAGGGACTTCCTGAAATTCTCTTCCCACAATCTTGGAGATGACAGTAACCTGGGGCCATCATGAGAGCACAGTTAGAGAATTCCAAGGAAGACTTTTCAAGTCATCCTGGCCCACATGAAAGCCCCATATACAAACTTCTTGGTTTGGGGTGATCTTTTCCTGGATTGGCCCAGCTGTGTGATTTGGGAAAGTTGTCTAGCTTCTCTGAGCCTTAACTTCCTACCTGTGATTAGATGCCAACATCCTCCCCTTAGAGGTTGTGGTTCCCTGTGCCTCCTGAGGCTCCTTTAAAAAGATGGAGAAAACCAGGGAAGCATTTTGGCCCAGGTTTATTTAAATCTCAAAATCCCTCTATTCATCCATAATGGATGGAAGGCTTTTTACATTCGTGTTTTCTAGGACGTTATTTCTTCCTGCCATCCAAGGTAAACAACACAAGTAAGCCAGACTCTGACTTTTTCTACCGTCCCAGTCTTTTGGGAGCCAAGATTGGCATCTTGTTTTCACAGATCTTAAGTTGTCTACAACTTTAACATAGCAGGGGAAGGTCTGGGATCCTATCAGGGGCCATAAAAGACCATAGCCAGCAAAGATAGGGGATCAGCGGGGAGATTCTTAAACAACTAGATAGAAAAAGGAAGCCACAAAGGAAGTTTATATGCAGGTGTCCAGGAATTCTAGCTATGTGACTTAAGATAACCAAATCTCTGGCTAAGGGGAACAGATGGGAATTTGCCAAATTTGCTGCTTTCTGAACAGGTTTGTTCTATTCCATTTTAATATTGAACATCTGGTACTGTAATACATTTTAACAGTGTATGAACAGGAATATCGCTAGCTAGTTCATAAGATTGTGGACTGATTGAGATAGTGTTTATGAAAGCTGTGGTCGGGGCCGACTGGTGCTGACACAGCTGACACTAAGCTGGGTTTGGGCGGCCTTCTCACCCCAGGCCTGTTTGCATGGGTTGATGTACACCTTGCTTTGGTTCTTGATTGAGGGAAAAGGTGAAGGATTTTACTCTGAAGTGCCTGGGGGGAGGGAGGGGAAGATAGAGGGCAAGAGCCACGTTCCTGTTTTCTTGTGCCAGGTACTCTGCTTGCAGCACGGAAGATAATATCTTTGTAGGAGGCCTTTTGAGATGGTGCCAAGCACAGAACCTGAGGGACAAAACGTCACACTGAGCAGGGAGGGGTCTAGCCCCTCTCTTCCATTCTACCCAAAGTGTCCACTAACTGGGTCTCCATGGAAAGACATGGCATGGTGAGTTCAGGGCACAGCGTTTCAGAGGGACAGACCATAAGCAGGCTCACTGTGTGTATATGGAGACCACACTCCCCTGGGAATTCTGGAAAAATAAATATGAGAAAAGGGGAGAGGCCAAGCAAGGCCTAATTTGATGAGCACATGGGGGGTGGGAATTGGGAAGAATCAACCATCAACATCAAAATTACCTCATTTGCACCACTTCTATTTTGATCCTGGGACATAATAAGTAAAGCACCAGCACTACAGAAAGCCTGAGGTTCCTCTTCTATTTCTGGGTCTGGGGCATAATAAAATGTCATGCACACAATTGCGCAGGTGATCAAACAAAAACTTATGCGCTAATGTTCATAGCAGCACTGTTCACAACAGACAAAATGTGGAAACAACCCAAATACAGTATCTACAAACTGATTAATATATAAACAAAGTGTGATGTGTCCATACAGAGGTGTAGTACTCAGTCATAAAAACAAATGAAGTACTGATACTTGCTACAAGGTAGAGGGACCTTAAAAACATCAAGCTAGGGTTGGGGATGTCACTCAATGATAGAATGCTTAGCTAGCATCCACAAAGGCCTGGGTTCAATTCCTGGCACAAAAGGAAGGAAAGAAAGAAGAAAGGAAGGAGGGAGGGAGGGAGGGAGGGAGAGAGGGAGGGAAGGAAGGAAGGAAGGAAGGAAGGAAGGAAGGAAGGAAGGAAGGAAGGAAGGGAGGAAGGAAAGCATCATACTAAGTGAAAGAATCCAGCCATAAAAGTCCACACATTATATGATTCTAAATATATTGTGTCTAAAATAGGCAAATTCCTACAGATAAAAACCAGAGTAGTTGTTGCTAGGTGCTGAGAGATGGAGTGAGTAGTGAGTGACACATTTTCTTTCAGGGGTGATAAAAACACTATAGAATTAAGTAGTAGCATCATGAATGTAGTCGCTCGACATTATGAATGTACTGAACTCTGTGGAATTGTACACTTTAAAATGGCCAGATGAGGAGCTGGAAGGTACAAGCCTAAGAACTTAGTCCATCTGTGGTAATAATAATACATCCCTGGACATAACGATTCTCTGACAAGACAAGTTTAATTCTACTCTCAGTCTCTAAAAGAGTATTTTAGGCCTTTCAATCTGCTTTCCACCTTGTTACACAGCAAATTATATATTCCTTGACTCGTTTTTGAAAACTTTGAAGATTTTAAAGGGGTTTCAGGCATAGACCGAAACAGCCATATTATTTTGTCACATAAATTCATGTTCTCTGATGTGCTTGATTAGAATGCAACTCAGAACCTAGGAGCAAGTGTTGAAAGATAAGAGTTCCACAGAACAGCCACAACATCACAAATATGGTGCTGGCCCTCAGGTTTTTCAGCTGTGGACAGAGCGGTCTTCCACACTGGGCTATTATGGAAGTCAAACTATATGGCTGGGGGCCGGTGAGATGGCTCAGCGGCGTAAGCGCCTGCCTGGCAAGCGTGAGGGCCCGAGTTCGACTCCCGGAACCCACATACGAAAAAAGGGCTGGTGATATTACTCAGCGGCACAGGCGCCTGCTGGCACGCGAGGTCCTGAGGTCGACCCCCGGTACCCACAAAAAAAAAAAAAAAAACAAAAAACTATATGGCTGACAGCAAGGAATCTCTGTGAGAATGTGGTAGTCATGACAATAGCTTCCAGGTGTCACGTCTTTGTACCTAATGCATAGTGCGCACTTCACTAAGCACTGTACACACCGTCTGTGTACATAAACAAGGCAAGTTCTTCTTTAGTCCCAGTTAACAGATGAAAAAACTAAAAGAGAGAGATAGTAAATAACTTCTCCCACATAGGATCCCGGAGCCATTAAGTGATTAAGCCAAGATGTGACCCCAACAGACTGAGCCAGTCTCAGTCCGAGCACTCTCTTGTGCATAATATATCACATTCCTCAAAGAACGTCAAGAAAAAAGTCAAGCAGAGCTTAGGAATGTAATCAATACTTTTTAAAGTGAATATCTTTGTCTCAAATAACAGCTGAAATCTTTGGAACTTGCTCAAAGCTAGCTGTTAGTATCTCTTTTCAGACTCCACATTCAGTAACATCCGTTTCAGTGCTTGAAATCTACCATGGAGGGAGTATTTACACCACGGAAATTAGCAAACGCTCCTAATCAGGGCATTTTCTTCTTTTCTTCTGGACAGCCTGTTGGACATTTTATCAGAATAACACTAGCTAAAACAATTTCCATCACCAGGAAGAATTAATAATAGCAGCCGATGGTAATAAAAAGCATTTTTCCCTTACTTGCAAACCTGAAAATGTAAATCTGCAAATGCAAGAGGATTCTTCTTGGTAAGTATCAACTTTGAACAAACCAGAGGAAAACTATAAAGTCAGAAAGGGATCTGAGATCTGAAGTAGCCTTCGGATTTGTGTTTTCCTGGTTCTTTGAACAGACACTGAATAGCTAAATTGTGTTGTCCAATTTCATCCTTCCATCAGAAAGGCAGTAGTATCTGAGATTTAAGAATGAAGATACAGCCGGGTGTGGTGGTGCACATGTGTAATGCCAGCACTCGGGAGGCCGAGACAAGAGGCTTGCCTTGAGTTCAAGGCCAGCCTGGGCTACATAGGAAGACTTTGTCTCAAAAAAACAAAACAAACACCAAAAACAAACCCCCAAAAATGAAGAAACAGAGATTTAGAGAAGCTAAGTAACTTGTTTGAGCTACAAAGCAATGAGCTACAAAGCAATAGAGCCAAGATTTGAATCCAGGTAATGTATCATTCCAGATCTCATCCATGTCAGCCACTGGGCTTCATGACTTCAATGTCTTTCAATTCACTGTTTCTTTCAATTACTGCTCCCAGGATCTTAGATATCCTGGTGAAAACTAAAGTTAAGGTTGTTGAACAAGCCACCAAGGTCAATCTGGTCTGCAGCAGGATAAAAACAGTAATGAGTACTCTTGGATAATTAATTCAACACTCTCTCTCTTTCTCTCTTTGTTTTCTCTCTCTCTCTCTCTTTCTTTCTTTTGTTCTTGTGCTAGGGATTGAACTCACAGGCTCTTGCACGCTAAGTGGCAAATACTCTAGCTCTAAGCTACATTCCCAGCCCTCAGTACAAATATTTTGAATACCTATTATATTTCAAGTATAATTCAGGGTGCCAGGGATAGAGCAAAACCAAAACAATGAAGTCTCTTTGCAAATAGAACTTATACTCGACCACAACATCAACAACAATAACTAACATTTATTGAACACCTGCCCTGTGCCAGCGCTTGCCGAAGCCATTATACTCACTAGCTCACCTACTTATTGAAACAGGATGTTGGGAGAGGATCCTAACCATCCAGCACTCTTGGCAAGTTGCTTGAGTATTCTGCGGTCATTTTCTAGGAATGCAAAGTGGAGATAACATTGTAATTCTTTCACCAGCTTGGTGTAAGAATAAAATAAAGTGATAATTTATGGCCACAGAGCTTAGCTTGGTGTTTGCTACATGTTAAGCCATCTGTACTAGATTTCATTGTTAATTACTCTATAAGACAGGTATTCTGATTAATGCCACTTCACAGAGGTAGAAATAGAAGCTCAAGCCTCATAAATAACACTGATCACCCTGCCACTGTACCAGAATGGGAGGTAGGGAGAGACTTGAACAGGGACTCTTCCTACCAAATTGGAAGAGAAAAGGGGAAAAGAGAGAGTCATGGGCAGAGATAGAAGTCTTATATAGACTCATAGGATATAGGATGAGGCATTTTGGGTGGCAAAAGGCCAAGCTTTCAAACCAGCGTGACCCCCAAAAGGCCAAGCTTTCGAATCAGCCTGAGCTCTACTGCCCCAACCCTGGATGTCCCACATTAGCCTGGATTATGTGTCCCCCAACAGTATCATGGCCCCATGAAGTTACTTTCTCAGCACCTGCCCCACTGCACGCTGACTGTCCACGTCTCTGTGAACCTTTCGCAGCCAGGAACTTGGTAAGGTTCTCTTGGTATTGAACTTCCCCAGCCTCGGCACCCAGCAGCACTGGTCAAAGCTCAGTGAGTGTCAGTTACCCTGGAACCTGCACTTTTGATCAAGCAGAGGCTCATGTTAGATCGTTCACCACAAGGAGTTCATAGGCATAAACCCTTACCTAGAAAAGGGAGTAGAGCATTAGGACCTTCCCCTACTAATATCTAAAAAGGAAGCTCATGTTTATACCACACTAAGAAAATTGTTACATTTTTTAGGCTTTTTAACAACTTTGAATAGGTGCCGAAATTGCTTAACGCCTTGGAAACCATTCTCATGATAGATGAGTTCTCACCTTATCCCAGAGTGGAGATGGGCCCACTTGTTGTCTGGGTGTGCTCTGATTTGCCCTTGGCAGAGCACTTAGGTTGTTTCCATCTGACTCCTGCAAGCAACGCTGTCAAAGGCCTTTCTGAACCTGTAGCTTTGCAATCTTGTACAGGTGCATTGCTGGAGGGGAAGGAATGTGTTAAAAGCGTGCTCAGCAAAGTTCCATTTTAAAACTTCAAATATTAGAAAGTGCTCATGTGAAACCCTAGCTAATGACCATTACCTCAGAGGCCAATACCTCAGGTACATTTTCCATGGACATGTTTCAATAAGCAATAGGAATGTCCAGAGATCATGTCAAGGAGAAGAGAAAACAAAGTCAAGAACAACAAGAAAAACAACACTGAAGAAACTGAAGTAGAAAAGATGGCTTGAGGTTGCAAGAAGGAGATATGCTAAAGTCAAAGAAAGAGGGAAAATTAGACTAGTTTCTACCTGAAAAAGAGATCTTGTAAAAGTTTTCCTTTGAAAATCCCATAATGCAAATTGGGCGTGGTGGTGCGTTCCTATAATCCTCGCACTCCGCAGGGTTGAGGCAGGAAGATCACAAGTTTGAGCTCGACCTGAGCAACTTAGCTACTTAACGAGACCCTGTCTTGAAATACAAAAATGAAAAAAGAGTTGGGGATATAGCTCAGTGTGAAGGCCCTGGGTTCAACCCCCAATATTGCAAAAAACAAACAAGCAAACAAACACACAAACCATAATGCTAGTAAATACTAAGGTTTTAGAAAGAAAAGATAGGTCTTGAAGTCAGCCTGTAATTTTGTAGATGAGGAAATAAGTGTCAGGTGTTCGACAGACTGGCACAAGGACACGTGGCTAGTTCATGGCATCATGGAGACCAGGCTCTTGCTCCTCAGTTGCACTGCAATATTGCCTTTGTTTCTCTTTCTATTTTACCCCACTTATCCCTTTATAATTACTCTACTTAAGCAATATGGATTATTCATTCAGAGCTGGAACATCGTTTTTTCATTTCACTGAGTATAAATAGAGATGACGGGGCCTATTCTTAATGTTTAACAATCAAAACCAATTATGACTCTTTATTTGCTTCATGTAAAAAACACACTGTCCTTTTCAGAACATGGTGTTCTCATTCAATGCTATCAACAGGCCAATGAGAACAATAATATGGAACTAAAACCTCCAGAGAAGAGGTATACTAAATATAATCAAGTAAGCCCAGTTATTCAGAATTGTGGAAACAGCGTCATGGATACAAAATAAAAGAATAAAAATAGCTTAAAGGAGGCTGAACTCATGGGCATGACTCAGGGCATACTCCTGTGTGTTCAGCCCAGGGGTATGACCAGCTACAACAAGCTCAATTTCCTTCTGCATTTTGGAGGACATTGGGAAGCCCCTAGATGCTTCCTTGGAACTGAATCCAAATTCTCAAGACTGCCCAAGATAACCTTGGATAAACCGAAACATATTCTCACTTTATCTTTGTAGTGGAAGAAAACTGAGTCAAGTGCCATTTTAAGCATTAGTTCAATTAATTCCCATCCACCCATCCAACAATTCATACACCTGTTCATCCAACCACCTCTCCTTTCTTCCATCTATCTATCAAACATTTGTGGAGCTCCCATTAATAAATCCAGAAATGACTTCCTGATTGAAAATAATAACTAAGTCTTGACTTTGGGTTTATCATATCCCTGGATATTTGTCTTTGCTTATAGAGAAGGACAGCCAATCCTGAGATTTTTGTCAGCTGTGGAAGTGATTGCCCTTCCACTGTGGAAGTGACAATGGATGTGATTGCCCTTCTCTATGTCATTCTAAGTAGTAGAGCTGGGGAAATGAAGCAAGAAAAAGAACTAACTTTTAAAGAGAATCCTATTTTTTGAACTCCATCTTGAAGTCATTCTTTCAGAAATATAAGGCAAAGTATTTACCAATGAACACTTTAATGAGGCAGAAAGAATTCCAGTGGACCCCAGAAAGACAGTCTTTGTTTAAGAAGGAAATATCCTTGTAGATCCCTTTCTCTTGCAGAGAGGATCCTGACTTAGTCCAGCACTAAGCAGTAGACACCAGAGCTGGATGGGAAACCGTATCCTCAGGTGTCCTAGGGGCCTCTCCATAGCCCTATCCCTATTCTTTCTTGGTGAAATTGCCCACATTTCAGATTTCAGGGGACTTAAAAGCCCAGAGTGATAATGAAAATTGAAAGAAGTGACAAAAGAAGAAAAACCAGACTGTAAGCTCTTTAAGGACAGGAATATAATCTGCTGATTATATTCACTGTTTTGTTCTCAGTGTCTAGCAATATAATGTTCAGTGCTCAGCAAATATTTGTTTAATTAGTAATATCACTGTTGTAGTCTTCCTAATAAATATTTGTAAAAACCAAAGGATAGAAAACACATTGGACTTGGATTAAGAAAGTGAGTGTCTGATTTATGGCTTTTCTAGTTACTAGCTGTGAACACAAATTTTCTGTATTTAAAATGGAGTCAATACTCTAACTCACAGAGCTATTGGGATGATTACATGGAGTAGAGTATTCAAAAGTTGTAGCAAAATGCCTGGCACAGTGCTTAATAAATGGAGAATCTGATGAAGAACGTTGGAGGACTGCATCTGTCTTAGGAAGAGAGCTCCAGTGACTCTAAAAAGAAATTACCCATTAAAGGGTAATCAATGAAAGAAAAGCTGGGCCGGTGAGATGGCTCAGCGGCGTAAGCGCCTGCCTTGCAAGCGCGAGGGCCCGAGTTCGACTCCCGGAACCCACATACGAAAAAGGGGCCAGTGATATCGCTCAGTGGCACGGGTGCCTGTTGGCGCGCGAGGTCCTGAGGTCGTCCCCCTGGTACCCACAAAAAAAAAAAAAAAAAAGAAAGAAAAGCTAAAGTGGTATGAAAATCCCAGCTTGTCCTAACAGAATGTTATAATGGCAGATATGTTTGTGGACTGATACAAAGAATAGTTTAAAAAGGAAAATCAGTTTTGCTGATACCTCTCTGCTAGTTAGCTTTTAATTACTGTGACAAAACTCCTAAGAAAAACAACTTAAAGAAAGATTTATTTTGGCTCACAGTTTCAGTGCTTTCAGTCCATGATTTGCCGGCTTCCAGGCAGAAATGTCACAGCGGAAGGGTGTGGCACAGGAAAGCTGTCCCCCTCGCGGCAGCCAGGCAGCCGAGAAAGAGGGAAGAGCCAGAGAAGAAGGTGCCAAGGAAAAGACATAGTCCCCAACATCGTGCCCTCATTACTCCCTCCCTTCAAATAGGTCCTGCCTCTTATATTTTCATCACTTCTGAATAAATGCCATCAAATTATGACCTCATCAGCAAATTAATGCACTAGATGAAGTTAGAGCCCTCATTATCCAATCACCTTCTGAAAGCACCACCTCTGAGCACAGGAAACTCTTGGGGGACATCTGAAGTATAAACTGTAACAGTCTCTTTGGCAATTTTCAGCACTAAGCTTATTGTCATGCAAATAAGACAACTTTCCTGAGTTGTGACGGGATAGCTCATTAAAATTTGCTTTCAGGGGCTGTGAGCGTAGTTCAGTGGTAAAGTACGTGTTCACCACGCATGTGGCCCTAGGTATGACACCAAGAACTTTGTTGGTTTATTTTTATGTGGTTTTGGTGGTGCTGGGGATTAATCCTAGGGCTTCACACATGCTGGGCAAGTGCTCTACCACTAAGCTTCATATCCAGCCTTCCCCCAGAATTCCTTTTAAAAAGTTATTCAAAAGGTGGAAATAAGCAAAGAAGTTGTATATGCCCTGTTTCAATATCAGATGTACTAGAGAACTGTCTAACTAGCTTACTTGATTCCATTTGACTTACTATTCACTACCCGCTGCGGACTAAATGTTTGTCTCCCTCTCCAAAGTCATGTTAAAGCCGTAACTCCCAGTGTGGCTGTATTTGGAGATGGGTCTTATGGAAGTCACTGAAGTTGTAAGAGTGGGACCTGATCTTATAGGATTAGGTCCTTATAGAAAGAGGCACCAGCTTACACACAGCACAGTGAGGCCAGATGAGGACACAGTCAAAAGATGGCCATCTGAAAGCCAGGAAGAGGGCCTTTACCAGAACAGAATCTCCCAGAACCTTGATCTGGAACTTCCAGAACTGAGAAAATGAGTATCTGCTATTTAAGTCACACAGCCTATCCTACTTTGTTATCAAAGTCTGAGTTAATGAACACACTGTTGCTTAAGGTCCATGCTCTGTCGCTTTCGGAATTAACTTGTGAAGGATTAGTAGGTTGTGTGTGGGTTTTTCCAGTAAAGGTGTAAATTATTTGTTTGTAAAAATAGGATCTCCAAAGGTCTGCTTTATTTATATGTAGAACATTAACCAATGTACCTAATATTGTGATCTATCAGTTCTCCTGCTTTGTAAAATGCTATTGATAGTTTCTCCTGGTCAGGTATGTGGTATGCACTTGTCCTCCCAGCTACTCCGGAAACGGAGGTAGGAGGATCTCCTCAGCCTGAGAATTTAGGGCCAGCCTGGGCAGGCAACAAGACCCCATCTCTTTAAAAAGATAAATAAATGGCCCAGTGTGGTTGCACATGCCTGTAACCCTAGCTACTAGGAAGCTGAGGCAGGAGGATTACAAGTTGGAGGCCAGACTATGCAACTTGGTGAGACCTTGTCTTAAAAAATGTGTGCGTGTTTGTGTGTGTGTGTTGGAGGTATTGGAGGTACAGCTCAGTGGTAGGGTGCCCCTGGGTTTGATCCCCAGTACCACACATGAAAAAGTGACCATTTCACATATTTCAGATTTTAACTTCTCTTGAAAAATCAAAAGATCAGGGAGTACTAGGTTTAAATTCCCAGATAGAAACCAACAACTCTAAGTGGGTGGCATCTGCTCTTTGGGAAGGGAAAGTATTGTCCCATTTGCCATGGGCCACACCTAGGCCCCTTTGTTCTTTTATATTACCTGCCTGCGCTTGAGGCTCCAATCCCTAGTGTAACACATCATGCTCTTGTTGCCCAAATAACCTTCAGCACAGTTTCCAGAGGCCACAGAACAAGGACCACCCAATAGGATGGTAGTGGTGCTTTAGTGTTCAGCCTGGTGATATAGGATGTCTTCACAGTGCATTGTCCCCTTCTCACCTCCCCCAGAAAGGGCATCGGGAAGGACACGGTGTGCTTGAGTGAATTACCTGAGTTAACACACCTTCCCGAGGCTCTGAAATGGTTGCATCCTGCTGGACGGTTTCCATAACTATGGCCAAGGACTGGGCAGGGTGATACTAACATTTCACTTTATGTAATACAGAGATCCACCTCCCTTTCATGTCAGCCATTTGATGTAAACTCTTCCACACCATAGCATGGGTTCACAATATGAAATCCCAAAGCTTTAAAAAGCAAAATTCTTGCAGTGAAATCTAACGTGAACTAACACGAAGCTAGTGATAGTCTTTATTTTTCACATTTAACATAAATACCCTCACATTTTGGTACAGAAAAGCTAATGTGATTGATGCTGGGGTACCCTAGACTCCACTGCCGGGTTTGTATTCACACAGATTTGAAACCTGACTCCAAGGGTTTCAGAGAAGGTGTTGAGAATGTACAGTATGTTACATATTTCCATTTTGCAGATGAGGAAACTGAATGCTTCAGAAATTAAAAAAAGGAAACTCATGTAAGTGTTTAATCGTGATGCCACATTACCTCTTTCTTATGGAGGGTGGTACTGGGAATGAACCCAGAAGGCTGAGCTTGCTAGGCAAGTGTTCTACCACTGTTACATCCCCGTCCTTTTTCTTTTGAGACATGTTCTTGATGATAAGTTGCTCAGGCTGGCCTCAATCTTGGGATACTCCCGCCTTAGCCTTCTAAGTAGCTGAGACTATAGATGTGCCTTGCTGTGCTTGGTTCTATTACCTGTAGACCTCCAATTAGATCATCCTTCCTGGATGGCTTTGGGCACCTCGTGTCACTTCTCTGGGCCTCGGTGTCTGTTTTTAGAGTGAAGGACAGCACTACTCACCATGTTCCCCACACTCAATGGGCTTTGGGTCATTTCCTTCTCTCTATACCGTCCTATAGCATGACGGTAGTGTTGTTATTATTGAAGAAACTGAAGTTCAAAGAACATAAACAACTTGCCTGGGTCACCCACCAATCAGTGGAGAACTTGTGAACCCGGTCTATCATCTTTGGTGTCACTCTTTCATGGGGTTTGAGGGTTCTCAAGCTCCGAAAGGAGTCCCTCTCTCATATCCAACTAAAAAGCCTGGCTTGCTTTACTTCTCAGTCCTCTCATTCTAGCAGCCTGACAGAAGCCAGGACATCTTTGAAAATGTGTTTACTATCCCCTACCTCCTGCCTTCCAGGGGAGGGTTGAAAAATGTCTATTTTCAGGCTATTGCAAGCATTTTCTAGGACCTCTACTCAGTGGTCTGTCGCTCTTGCTTCCTGCTGTAAAGATTTCTACAAGTAGGTGCGACATTTCTTTAAGGGCTTTTAGTCCCAATAGGTCTGAGCCTAACAGGCCCCAGCTCCTGTTAATGGGATCGGTCCCTCCTCCTTCCTTCCATCTCTCCTGGATGATTGTCCTCTGACCGCCTGTGCTTGGGAACCCCGGCTTCATGAGAGTTGAGGGACTGGCTGGAGAAGCTATCATCCTACAGCCTCTCAACTGACCACAGAAGGTGTGGCTCATTCCCTTAACAGATGTTTTGCAACCTGGTCACTGAGAGGAAATGTCTCTCAATGCGGTGGTTTGGGAAGTCAGCTGCCTATAATCATGGGCACAGGGGGAATCACTATTATCCACCGGATGAGACAAGCTCCGTAGGGGCAGAGTGAGTCAGGGGGCTGGTAATGCCCTCCTGTTCCTGACCCCTCTGACTTTGAGGAAGACTCCTGACCTTACTGAAATGAAACCAGTGAAAACAACTTCCAGTCTTGCTTATCTCGCAGGACTACAGGGAAAACTGGAGTGGTAATGGAAGTGACAACTTTGCAAATATCACATACAATTATCATGTAAGCCTGAGGGCAGTTGGTGAGTTATGGCCAAGGATGAGGAAGAGAGGTTGTAAGAGTCAGCTCTACAAGAAATTAGATCAAAAGGTCAGTAGATTAAACTGTACCACACCTTGACAGATGGTCCCAGGCTTCCACATATATCTCCAGAACGGGCCTGTTTTCGTTGCTTGGAGGTAGTGGTGAATGACTGGGATTTAAGAATGATCAGGGAAGTTTGTTTCTGTGTGTCATTGAAAGGCATTTTTATGCCTTAAGATTGTGATGGACATGAAGAATGGAAGAGGAATAAAAATTAAGAGATACAACAGATGGAAGAAGCAAATCTGGGGGCCGGTGAGATGGCTCAGCGGCGTAAGTGCCTGCCTGGCAAGCGTGAGGGCCCGAGTTCGACTCCTGGAACCCACATACGAGAAAAGGGCCGGTGATATCGCTCAGCGGCACGGGCGCCTGCCGGCACGCGAGGTCCTGAGGTCAACCCCTGGTACCCACAAAAAAAAAAAAAAAAGAAAGAAAAGAAGCAAATCTGCACCTACTTCTGGTAGTGAAATCCATAGAGACAGATTATAAACATGCTTCTTTAGTATGGAAATTACTTGGAAATATTTTAAGGGAATGACAAACTCTGCAAAAATTTAGCAGATGTGAAAAAGAACCAATGCAATGTTGATAATTAGAACATAAAGGAACAGGAAGTAAACACCCCAGAGTTGCACAGACAAGTTTGAGGGACTCTTCCCATAGGGAGGTGAGAGACAAGACTCCAAGATACAGGAACACTGGGCGTGGTGTGATCAGAGCTGGGGGTGGTGAAGGGGAGGGAAGTAGAAAAAGGCTCTGGAAATCACACATCTCAGAGCCTCAGGGATTTCAAAAGTGTTGACTTCTTTGACAACCACAGTAGGTAGGTATGACTTTGCACACCCTAATCCCAGCTCTTCAGGTGGCTGAGGTAGAAGGATCACAAGTTTGAGGCCAGCCTGGGCAACATGGTGAGAACTTGTCTCAAAATAAAATTCTTTAAAATCTAGCTCAATAGTAGAGCATTTGCCTTGCCCAAGCCCTGGAGTCAGTCCCCAACACCACAAAAATAGAACAAAACAAAACAAAACAAAACCAAAGGACACAAAATATAGTTGGTCAGATCCTCAGGCATCAGAAGCCAAACTTACTTTGGCAAAAGGGAGAAAGGATGGATGAGGGGTCCACCACCAGCTCTTAACAAGTAATTTAGACGCAGGGCACTGTCGAGCATCACAAATTCCAACTAGAGCCAGACAAGAAAAAATAATTAGCAAGTCAGAAATTATTATTAAAAATCAGCCCTGTACATGCAGGATATTTCTGTTTTCCAATTTTAGAATCTTAAAATTGAAGCCAGGAATTCAGGTTCATGAAATCTTTGCAGGAGGAGAGACATCTTATCAAAAGTTTATAAGGAATGAATGGAAATATACACGAAAGCCCAAAATCATAAAACTTGGCTCTTGGGAGAAACCACAGAGCTACTGTAGTGCAATCCCTTCATTCACAGAAGAGGATGCTAAGCCTTCGAGCAGGTCTGGCAGACATAGAGCACACAGGGAACCAACTAACCTTCATCAGAATTCTCTCCCTTGACTCAGCACCTCCTGTCCAAACTAGTGGGTGATGAGTGTCCTGGTGCCTACCTTATAAAATGTGTGTGTGTGTGTGTGTGTGTGTACAGGATGGGGTTGTGAATCCTATTCTATGTGGTCAATGGTTGGCAAAATCGAAGGATAAAAAGGTGAGGGCTGGTTTGAGGAAAAGGTGAGTTGTTAGGAAAGGCCTGGAGGAGATGCACTTCAAAGCATGCTGTCTTCTGATTGTATACAAAATGTCTGAGATTGGGTAATTTGTTAAGAATAGAGGGATTTTTTGGCTTATAGTTTTGGATGCTGGGAAATCTAAAAATACGGCACTGGAATCTCCTCTGCTTCTGGTGAGAGCCTCATGCTGCTTCAATTTATCGAGGAAAGGGCAAATGGCATGTGTGAAAGAGACAAAGCACAGGAGCGAGTCAAACCTTGGGTGCTCTACCACTGAGCTATATCTCTGTCCCCAGGCTGGCCTCATACTTGCAATCCTCTTGCCTCTGCCTTCCAAGAAGCTGGCATTAGCGGCATAGGCCACCACATCTGGCTTTGCTTGACAATCTGCTCAAGCCTGACTAATCCGGTCCCTGGAGAGGGGGACCCCACTGCTGTGAGAGGGCATTCATCCCTTTATGAGCATGGATCCCTCATGGCCAAGCACCTCTTCAAGAGCCCACCTCATCTCAATGCCATTATTGGGGATCAACCCTCAAAATGAGTTTTGGAGAGGACAAACCATTTTCAAACCACAGCACAGATAGAATGTGAGAAAGAAAAAAGATACTTTAGGCAGGGGAACTATAAACCAAGGCCAGGAAGGTGGGGACACAAGCAAATTGGCTCAGTTGATTCACTCATTCAACAAGCATTTACCAGGGGCTGGCTATGTAAGGGGCACAGCAGAGGCTCCCTGGACGTGGTCCTTGTTCTTGTGGAGATTACAGTGGCCCGGGGAAGGCAGGAAGAGCGACTGGACAGTGCTGGCAGTTCCAGTGCTTGTCAGCAAGGCTGACCTAAGGACTGACAGTAATGAATGTCCCAGCACCCGCTCCCGGTTGGGCTCACTTTATCACCACTGAGGGACCCCTGCCTGTTATTGTTACCGAGGGACCCGTTCTTCTACAGGCTATGGTTGTACCAAGTTACTCTTCAGAAACAGACTACCGAGAGAACAGTAGGTATTTCAGGGTGCTGAGATTGTGGGTGCTTTGGTTTTTTCTTTATATTTCCTTTTGGCTTTCCTAACTTAAATATGCACTACTTTTAGAATCAGAAAAAACTAATGAAAACAATTTTTGTTCAGTATTTCTTAAACTACAGATATTAGGAGTTCTGTTATGGAAATATAACCATAACACATTACTGAGTGAAGAAAAAGAGCAAGCAATCTACAGGATAAAACAAATACTGCCATCTTTTTATTATTAAAAAACACCTTACGCATATTTTGCATGTACATAGCTCTGAAAAAGCGTATTTTATATTTATGGTGGGACAAGGGGATGGAGTTTTACTTTCATATTTCTCTGTAATACTTGAATGTTTATAATGAGCATGTGTTACTCCTGTGATTTTTAAGACCCCCCTCCCCAACCTCTTGCTCTTGGATGCTGTTTATTGAGTTTATCACGCTTGGTTACTGAACTAAGTGTGCTCCTTCTCACATCTGGTGGCTTTGCCTGTTTCCAACTCCTGTTCTCTGAGGCAACAGGGGACACTGAACTATCCCTGGCTCCTGGGATCTTCCCTTGGGGGGTCGTACCTCCTAGGTGTGGTCAGGCTTTGTGAAGCAGGAGACCCAGCAGGGGGTTATTTTTCTGCCTCCTTGGTTGTCCTGCCTAGATTTCTTTGCTTGGAGACTTGTTTGTGATGGAGATGACGACCAGGGGGGAGCCACAGGGGCCACCTCTTCGTGTTCTGCCTATTGCTGAAGGACAGGGGTAGGAGAGGATTAGGGAGGTGCCCTCACCTCCACCCTGGACACCTACGTCTAGCCCAGGGTCCCACCAGGCTTTCTTCCTCTCCCCAGTCCTGCCCAGGAAGAAGGTGGAAATAATTAACACCTAAGTGGAAAGGCTTTCACCTGGGTTGCAAAGTCCTCCAGGAATTTGCATTTTAAAGCCTGGTCACTAATTGTGGAATGTGAGCCTTTGTCTCCCCTGAAAGGAAAAGCAAGCAGTGGAAATTGGGTGAAGAGAGGAGGGGGTCCTCTTTGTGCTGGCCCCCAAACTTACTACAGTACTGCCAAGCCTGCTGCAGATGAAAAAGCTGAATTGGAGGGTGGGGGTGTCATCCCCAACAGTTGATTTCCTCCTCCTCCACAAGGTTTTTGGAAGTGAGCTCCAACCCCAGAGCCTGCCTGCTTCTATGTCACCTGGAGCCCTGCTCTCTCCTTCCCAAAGCAGACTGGGCCCAGCCTGGTGCCCAGCCCGGTGCCCAGCCCCTGGATAGGCTGGGTGCACAAAACACGTCTGAGCCTGCTTCCAGGCCAGGAGACTCTTGGGGGGAATCACTCGATTACTGTATTAATTGATTTTTTTTAATGGGTAAAACATGCACAAAGAATTTAAAAGGTTCTGAAGTGGAAAGTAAGTGTCCCTTTTACCTTTCACTCCCGAGTTCCTCTCTCTCACTCTCTAAGTATGTACGTAGATGTACATACATGTAAATACATATGTGGTATGTTTCCTTCATGACAGTCCACCTTGCCTTTTTTCCCCCAAACCAATGTTTTTCAGGCCTGCGCTTACTTGTGAGACCTCGTGAGTGTTTATTTTCTTGTGCCCAGTCTCCTCTGTAAAATGGCGGGTAATAGAAATAGCGCTGTGGTGAGGATTGAGTTCATTCATGTAGTCATTAGACAAATGCCTGACACGGGCTGGAGCACTGGAAAAGTGTTAGCTGTTGGTGCTGTGGGGATTGAAAATTACTGAAGAATTTAAGCCCAAGGGAACTCCAAAATCCGGAATCTTTGTGTTTTAAGGTGTGTAATGATGATGTAATCTTATAAGAAAACAGGCAAGGGTTGGGGATGTAGGAGAGGGGGACAGCCCTTGCCTAGCATGTGTGAAGCCTTAGGTTTGATCCTCAGTAGTAGGGCGGGTGGGGGTGACATTCTGCTTCTGAAAAGTGGAATATGAACGTGATGAAAATGCAACATCAACTTCCGTTTTCTGCCCATCTGTCACATGCCAGGCGCTTCTCTGGCCCTTGACAGCATTACTTAATGTTTTCAGTAAAGCTTTGAAAGCAGGATTTTTTATTCCCACTGTCAACTTAGGAAACTGAGACTTTGGTGAATTTGTAAAAGGAAAATCGCAAAAGTACATTTGGTCCTTTGATTTTCTTTTTGATACCACATAGCACAACAGCAATCGTGTTTGTGGGGATCAGTGCCATAGATTGCATTTGATCACACTGTTCTCGGTGCTCCTATGGCATGGTCTGGGCCTAAAGCAAACAAAAATATATAAGTGGGGGACCTGGAGTGTCATCAATACCCCGTTCATTGATATTCCATAGTATGTGGTTTTTAAAGCAGTCATTGAAGCTGATCCTCTCCAGGGTAAAATATCATTTTACTTTCCAAATGATGACACATGGTCATGCTTCTTAAACACAGCACAAGAAACTTCATCTGGTCTTTTCTTTTTATCTGTTCCTGAGTCCTCACCTCAGTATTGCCCTTGGCTTTTTGTGCCTTGGACCAACCCTTCTGCTATCAGTCAGTGTCCTGTGACAGACTCTAGCCTGCGGTCTTTAACATGCTGCACTCTGAGGAACACACATTGTAAGTTTTTGTTTGTGGTTTTATTTTGCACTGCTGGGGAGCAAACCCAGAGCCTGGCGCGTGCATGCTAGGCAAGCGCTCTACCATTGAGCCACATCTCCAGCCCTACATCATCAGTCTTGAGAGAATTAACTATACATAAAACCAGAACTGATGAGTGTCAAAGGAAGTCAATCCCGTGTGGTAGAGTGACAATTGTTTGAGAGTCATTTTTATTTATGGGTTCTCTAAGTTCTAAGTAATTGGAATGGTAGGGAGCCTAACCCCATGCTGAGCCTAAACAGATCATTCCATATTTATGAGAGGCAAAAGCTGTGAGGCATTAGCAAGATATAGCACATATAGCACAAATGACACAGGCCTGTAATCCCAGCGCTCAAAAGGGCGAGGCTGGAGGATATTGAATTTGAGCTTAGTCTGGGCTGCCTACCAACATCTTGTCTCAAACAAAAACAGAAGATATGGCACAAATAGCAATAATGATCATAAGCAAATGTATAACTAAAAATTCCACTGATGGATATTCTGATGAAAATAAGCCACAAGAAAGATTGTTAATGAGCTGGAGTGGTGCCATTGTCAATTCTGCCTGGTTACTCTCATTCTTTTGTTCCACGAAGTGACTATTCACATACATTTTGCTTATTCTTCTATTGAGCTGTACATTTAGATCTTGAGTTTTTGTAAAATAGGAAACTAAATATTTTCTCAGTCATAGATTACAAACAGTTTTCCCTGATGGTTTTCTTTTCTTTATTATTATTTTCTTTTTTGGTTTTATTTTGTTCATAGCATTCATTTCTGCCATATAGAAATTATACACTTTTAAGTGGTCAAACTCATAAATTGTTTCTTTTAGCTTCAGAGTTTTATAGTCTACTTAGAAAGCTCATCTCTACTCTTAGGTGATAAAGTTGATGTTTTCTTTGAGATATTTTGTGCTTCCATTTTTTAAATTTAAATATTTGCTCCAACCAAAATTTATTTTGATGTTAGGGATTGAAGTAGGATTTTGACTTCATTATTTCTTCCAACTGATTATTCCCAAATGATCTCTCTTCTATCAAAAAATAAAATTTTATGTGTACGTTCTGTCCCCTCCTGTTATACTATTTTTTTCCATAATAAGCTTTTAAACTTATTTTGGTTTATATTGTATTTTGATATCTTGTAGGAATATAGTCCTTCCTCATTATCCTTTTTTTTAAACTTTTCCTAGCCATTTTCACATGTTTATTTTTCCAGGTAAATTTTAATAACATTCTATCAAGCCCCTCCATTCTTTTGATATTTTAATTGAAAATGCATTGAACTATAAGTTAATGTAGGGAGAATGACCTCCGATAGCAGGGCATGTTTTCCCATTTACTTCAGTTTTCTTTTATGAACCATTAGAGCTTTGTTTAGAGTTTTTTAACTTCATTTCTTTATTTGCACATACTGTCATACATATTGATCACATTAATCACTGGGAATTTTTACCTATACATAATACATCTTGATTTTCCTTTTTTTCCCCCATCCTCTTCCCTCCCTTCAACCTTTCTTCCCCTTCCCATTTAAAAAAAGCTTTGTTTCCATTTTTCCTTCTATTCTCTTTTTTCCTTTTTCTTCCTTCCCCTCCCTTGTTCCCCTTCCCTTTTGAATATGCTCTTCCTCTTTCCCAATATCTTTCTTCTTATAGATTCTACAAACTTCTTGTTAGATTTATACCTTTTCAGATACTTCAGCAAATGAAATACATGCTTTTCATGGTTTCTTTTTCTTTGTGGTGCTGGGATAGAACCCAGGACCTTGCACATGCTAGGCAAGCAGCCTACTACTGAGCTACACCTCAGCCTAGCTAATGCTTCTCTTTCTAACTAGCTATGTGTCTTTAGGCAAAGCATTCACATTTTCCACATCTTAGTTTCCTAGTTTGTGAAGGATGGAGGGTACCTTCACAATCTTGTCACCTAAAGCTAGCTGAAGATTTTCTGAAGTGGTTTTGGGGCTTTCAGGGGCAAAACGTGGGGCTTCCAGGGGCAGTTTTGCCCTCATTGCATTTTCATGAGAAAGACCCAGGGTCAGCTCAATTTCTCTGGTCCCAGCTGTACAAACAAATACCTGGGTCAACCCTAACTGGAGCCCTCTGTGAGTCCCACCCCCCACAATGATTCAATGAGACTGTGCCCCCCCTCCCCATTCTCCCGGAGGCCTGGCTACGCCAGCAGGATGGACATAGCTTTATTTGACACCAGGCATTGGGCATCCACTGTGTGCCCTCTGGATGGGACCATTGGCTGTTTATCTGAAGAAAGTGGACAATGGCTTTGGAGCATGTAAGCCTCCAAATGTAATTTGTGTTTTGGGATTGACTGTGTGATAGTTTTGGCTTCCACAGACCCAGAGCCAAAGAAAATTAAACAGCTTTTCCCCAGGGTGCATTGAAGACCCAGCTGGGGCATGTTTTGAGATGCAAAGAGTTTATTTGGTAATACTGGAAGCAGAGGATGCTTAGAGAGCATTTCTTAGAGAGACTAAGATTCTTAGAAAGACTAAAACCACTGGGGCTGGCCAGCCCAGGGTCGCCAGTTCAACCTCCTATCCAGGGTAGAATCTCTTCCACTCTTTCCTGCAGCCCATGCACCCCACTGTGTTGAAGACTGGGTGACAGGCTTGCACTCCCGTCTAATTCCAGCAGAGACACATTTAGCATTTAGCCTAATTGTTTCTTTAATTGAAAGCCAGCAGATAAGCACCAGTTTCTTTCCCATGCAAAAGAAGCTTGAACTAGAAGAAACAAACCAATGGCCTAAGAAAACAAGGGCTGCCTTGAACCCCTTTTGTAGAAGGGGGAGTTGGTGCCTCCGTGTTCTTGCATCATAATGTATTGAGTTAATTTGACTGGTGGTGGTGCTTAGTTACCCAAATACTTTAATAGGATTGAAGTAGGCTACTCTCAGGCCTTGCAAGGATAAGAATGGGCTGGCTAAGCCCTCTTTTCTTTAAGAAAACAGCTCTCACACTAGTACAGGCCAAAATAATTAAGTAATTAGCAAAGGCATTTGTCAAAATGCCCACTGGGGCTGACGAAAATGACAGCTTTGAGAAGGATGAAGAGCTTGAAAATAGCATTTTCTCCAAGCTCCAGGCTGAGGTCAGGCCTCGAGCCTGTGAGGGAAAACGCCTGCCTGGGACTCCGGGGTCCCAGTTCAACCTCTGGGGTTCAAGTTCACTTCCCTGTGGCAAAAGCCAAGCTCCTATTTCTAAGGAGGCGTTCTTGAAAGGCCTTTGGAACATCAAAGGGCTCTCACTCTGCAGCAAGTAAGTGAAAAATAAGGGAGTCATTTTCCTTTCAAAGAATTGAAACCGTTAAGCAGCCAAGTCTGTGGTAGAAAAGCATTTGTGGTTTATTAAAATTAAAAGATGGGAACTAGCTGGAGGTTACAAGGTAGTCAACAGTGACTTATTCTGTACCTACTGTGTGCAAAGCAAACTCCTGGATTTTTCTAAGGTCAAAAGGGTCTCTGCCCTGAAGAGGCTTCAATGATTGCTGTTGTAGGGTAGATTAAAGGCTGATAAATCAAGAAAGATTCTCTCAGAACAAGAGAGAAAAGCAACACCCCGAGCAGTACACAGTTATGTGCCCTTTAACATATCTGGCAAGTGGCCTCTCATTCAAGGCTCACAACAACTACAATGGAAATATGTTGCATCTTTCCTCATCCGTCATAAATGTCACAGCCAGTACTCATAACAGGTTAACAAGAGAAAAGCATAAATGTATTTAATCAAAGTTTTACATGACACAGAGCCTTCGGAAATGAAGACTCAAAAATTCAGGGAAAACACTGTTTTTATGCCTGAATTTGATGAAGAAGGGACAGGCATGTAGAAGTGTGATTGGACCCAATGGATATGACCTGAAGGTAGTAATACACTGAAGGGAGAAACCCAGCAAGGCCCGTCCATTTGGATTCTTTGTGGCCTCTCTAGGTGGCATTCCTTCCTCCCAGGTATAGAGCAGGACCCTTTAGGAATGAGAGTCTTATGACCTGCTACCACACAGGAAAGGGTGGAGAATTTCTTTGTGGTCAGTTCTTACACAGAAAGGCAAGGGAAAGATAGAGTAATATATCTAAACTTTACAGCTGGCTTTTGGAGAACGGGGAAGAGAAATTCTAGCTTCTGTGGCCTGTCTCTGGGTGGGAGGAGCAGGAGAAAGAAGGGCAGAGGGCCCCAAAGATCTTGCTTTTGATCTCCCTTCCTTCAGTTCCAAATACTTAGCATGCCAGAGCCCTGTCCTTTGGGTTATCCTTTTCTAAGTCCCAATACTTGTTTTCTTCCTTTAGTGGATAAGGAAAACGAGGCTTGGCAAAGTCCGGCAACTTGGAACTGAGAGGCAATGGAGAGAACAGGTCAAGGGCTCGGAATTTGACAGCACACTGTGTTTTACCTGGGTTTGACAGCAGATTCTACTTGTGTAGGTTACTAGGAATGAAAACTGAGGGAAGAGCAACTGATTTAGAAATTAGGAGTTGTGGGTGGCTGGAGTAGTGTTTTGGTGGAGTGAAATGGGAGGGCAGACATTGTGAGAATCAGGCATAAAGAGGAAGTTCCAAAAACAGCCATGGGAAGGAGAGGAACATCATCAATGGGGTATTGGACAAGTTGGTAGTATGTTGGTCATAGCAGGTCCCAAGCTGGAGGAAACCTCAGTGAGGCCAAGGACTAGAGAGGCTGAGTGGGTGGCTGGGTGGGGATGAGGGCAATTGAAGGTTGAGATGCAGTTGGTAAGCAGGCTCTGTAGGGCTGGAGGTTGTGGGGTGTCAGGAGCTTAGAGCACCAAGCCTTGGAGGTGAAGTTTTTTCATAGGTTATAGTGGTTTCTGTGCTGGGGGGGGGTGGGAGGTTCCTCAAGTAGGGCAAAACTGAAAATTATAGAATGTTAGAAGGCCAGCGTTCAAGGGGCTGGGGGACATCTCAAGTGTGAAATAGATGATGACAGGCAAGAGCAGTCAGGTCTGAAGTCCTTTGCAGGAACAAAGCCAAGGAAAGTCGAAGAGGATGGTGAGTTATGGAAATGGTTGTGAGGACCTGCAGTGGAATAGTAGAGTCAGTTACTAATGCTTAATAATCTGGAAGACAAAGGAGGACACTTGGCCTCTTCTTTTTAGAGGCAGTGAACAATACTGGGGCTTTGAAAGCCTGTATTTGTGTTCTCTTAAATTTGTGTGTTGAAACTTGGTTTGAGGGTATTTGGAGGTAGGACCTCGTCGTGGTTCAGTGAAGTTTATATTTGTAATCCCAAGGGAAAGTTATTGGAGTTCTAGCGAGTTATTCCAATCTACCACTTCCAGTGCAATCCATGGTGCAAATAAAGACACATATATCTAAAACAGTGGGGAGTCAAGGGGGTCCTAAGTCCAGTTAGAACAAGGGCTAACCAGAACAAAGGCCTCAACCCAGGGCCGAACCTGCATTTTATTAATTCGTGAAGAGGGGAGTGGCTCAGGGATGCATGACTGAGAGAAAGGCGGGAAGTATGTGAATGTTGTGAGCTGGGCTAGTTAGGAGGCCTGAACTCACCTCTGCATTATGCAGAGAGAGAGAGAGATGCAGAAAAAGTAATCTGCATATCTCAGGTTGGGGCAGGTTTTGGGGTCAGTACTTCAGTTTTGATGTGTAATCTGTCATGCCCTGAGACATCATAACCTCTTTTCTTGAGGCTCAATCTCAGCCAACAGTGTGGCGACTCTCAGCCTAGCTCGCACATACTACTTGGGAGCTATAGGTGGGGCATCACTGACCTGTTGCCTTGCTTTAAAGATTTCACATCGCACCTTGGCTAGACCCATTTGCATTGCTTGAAGCCAACTGAGGGAATAAGGAAATGTCGTAGTCAGCTTTGTACATATCTATACACAGAAGTAAGGCCAAATGCTTTCTTTCAAGGACAGCCATCCAGGTGGTCCTCCACACTTTGGGAGGCTTTGGCCCTCATGAATGAGATTAGTTCCCTTATGAAAGAGACCTCAGAGAGCTCTCTCTTCCTTTCCACCATGTGAGGATACAATGAAGATAGCTATCTATGAGCCGGGAAACAGGTCCTCCTCAGACACTGAATTTGCGGGTGACTTGATCTTGGATTTCCAGCATCCAGAAACATCTGTGAGAACTAAACTTCTGTTGTTTATATGCTGCCCAGTTTAGGGTATTTTGTTATAGCAGCCTGAAAGGGCCAAGATAGTCAGATCAACCTAACTTCTAATCCTCGCTTTCAATTTGCATGAACTTGGAGAAGTCATTTCATTTAACTCTAAGTTTTTTTTTTTTTCTTTACCTACAAGACTTGTCTGTATGTGTGTGTGAGGATTGAAAAAGGTAGTGATTTATTTGTATCAGTCAATTTTCCTGTTGCTGGGAAACAATACCTGATACCCACAATTTAAAGGAGAAGGTTAATTTGACTCATGTTCAGGGGATTTAGTCCATGCTTGGCTGGCTCCAAGGCTGAAACAGCTTGGTGGAAGGGCACGGTGGAGGAAAGCTGCTCACCTCATGGCAGACAGGTAGCAGAGAGGGCAAGAAAGAGCTGGGGAGGGAGGTATATCTTCCAAAGCCCCACACCCCCAGTGACACACCCCTTCGAACATCTCCTAACAACACGTGTGGCTGTGAACTGATGAATACAGTACCCCATGAGCCAATCACCTTCTGAAAGCCCCATCATTGAACATATGAGACTTTTAGGGGGACATTCCAGATCTAAACTGTAACAGATTGTAAAGAATCTGGATTAGCCCCTGGTACACAGTGGACAAGCCACAAATCACAGCTTTAAGAGACCTTAGGTCATCTGGTCTGACAGACAGGGAGAAAGAGATCCAGAAAGGCCACAGATGAGGACAGATGATAGAGTTCTAGTGGGGTCACACACTGGAGGACCTTGGTAGAAACCACACAAGGGAGGAATGCAAGACAGGAGAGAATCCAGACTCCAGACTCCAGAATTTACAAGGTGTCCAGCCAGGCCTAGCATCGAGTTCAGACTTGGTTGGTTGTGTGTGTGTGTGTGTGTGTTGTTGGAGGGGAAGCCATATCTCTTTCCAGGGTGACTAGTGCACCCAGGGACATGAAGCTTACTTTCTAAGTGTGTGTGACATTTTAATCAGCCATGTTGTCTGCAAGCAAAAGTACTTTGTCCAAGCATTGCCCTCCTTCCTTGGTGGACAGGACATGCAGGGCCTGTTGCCTCTCTGTTCTCCAGGTTTGGGCTGTGTAATGTGGAAGCCCTCTGCATGACAATCACTTTGCTCCACGGGTACAGCACTTACCCTCACATGCCTGATGTCTGACATAGTGTAGGTGCCCTGCGAACACTCACTGGACCAGTGATGAACAAACCCTTCTCGGTTTTGGTGAGGACAAGGTCCTCTATCTGCCTCTGCAGTTGGAGCGCTGTGTGGAGGGTAAGTAGTCAGGAGTTTGACAAAAGAGGGTTTGAATCCCAGCTCTAGGACTTTCTACTGCTGACCTTCTCCCATCCACTAAACTTTGCAGAGCGTCAAGTTCTTCACCTATAAAAGCAGGAAAATAATATTTCTTTACCTTAGGAGTCTTTTGACAATTTGGAGACATATCACTGTGGCGTTAACACCGTGCCTGCCTGTTTTTTCAGTAGTAAGGGCTGTTTTATATTATTGGCATTATGCTAGGTATGGACACACACACAGGTTTACCTTGTCTCCTTTGTTTGCAGCTGAGTGCCTTTTGCCCTCCATTCCAGGAAACGATATGAGGAAGCTCAGGGCCTGAGGAAGACAGACCCCCTGCCTCCCACCTTCAGGCCTCACTAATGCTCACTTGGTTTGGTGCTTCAGTGAAAGAAACCATCCCCTGATTCCCACCCTGAGGTGCCTTCAAGCGGGGCAGCCAGGTCAAGGCTTGCCACAAACAGACCTGGTGTTTTGGGGTGCTCACCGCCAGCAGGAGAAACCCTCTGCGTGGAAATTACTTTAATTTGCTGCTAACAAAAGGAAAATTGCTGGCATTTTTTTCCTGGAGCCTGGAATGTAACCTTGTGAGGCTGCCCCAGACATTCCAGGTGGCAGCTTCCATTAGTCGGCCCAGATTTCTAGCTTTAAAGGAGGAGGAAGAAAAGAACTTAAGTAATTTTACAGGGGGCAAAACTCTTAATCATTATTTAATACCACTGACTCCTATCACTTAGGATTCCCTGCTGCCCTTGTCAACATATAAAGCAGAGTCTATGCGGATAACCCATCACACCGTCTGTTTTTCTTTGCCTAACCTTCAATCGTGTATTGCGGCAGTCTTGCGGCAGTCTGCGGGACTGTTGTGTTTAATTGGAGGGAAGACTCTTCAGGATCTGCCACTGTTTTGTTTGTGTGGGAGTGGCTTTAAGGTCATGAGAGAAGCCTTCGCTGCTTTATTCCTTCGCAGGAAGCCTGGGATGCAGCAAGGTCTTAGTACATATCTGTTGCAGGAATGAATGAATAGATGGACAGTTTCCAGTTTTTCACAAGGCAAGAGTGTTTTTTGTGTGTCTAGTCAAAGACTTCCAGAGCACCCAGAAGAAAGGGCATCCTTTAAATGTGGTGCTGGTCACCTTCCACTTAAAATATGTCCCAAAAATGCCTGTCTGGGGTGGGGTTCCATGGAATGCAAACTGAGGGGAATGCCTTTCAGCCAAGTGAGACGCTGAGGCCACTGCTGCCATCCTGTGGACAGTATTCAAAACAAAAGGGAAGTGACACCCTTCCCTTTCTTTGGAAGAAATCTTGGCTGAGGGTGTATGATGGAATATTTCCCTTTGCGATGCTTTAGGCTTTGTCCAAGAGCCACCCTTCTGTTCTGCTCTTCAATTAATAATAATAATATTAATAATAAATCACATTTATTGAGTTTTAGGCACTGTCCAAATAAGAGTACCAAGATATAACCCCAGCCTCTCCGTTAGGACCCAAATCTTGGCCATTATACTACTCTTTTCTTCTTATTTTAGTTCTATCTCTCCTTTACCTTCCAGATCGTTGTGACAGTACATCAATATCTTCAATCACAGGTGGGCATGATTCAAAGCTACTGAGTACAGAGATTTCTTCTTTCCTTCCTCCCTTCTTCCTTCCTTCCTTCTTTTTTTCTTCTTGCAGTGCTGGGGATCGAACCCATGGTCTCACATATGCTAGCTGAGCACTCTATCGCTGAGCTACATCCCTAGTCCCTGAATACGATAATGTTACTGATCTGTGTGTACCAACGATGCATGTGGCAGTGGGCTAGAGGAGGAGATTGTAAACATCTGCTAAACAAGTTTAGGCATCTGCAGTGTATGTGTGCCAGGGTTACATAAAGTCATGGGAGAGACGCAGAGTATGTATTGTAACTGAAGACTGACAAAGTGGTGAATGGGGAGATTAATAATTCTACAACACCTTCTTTTTTATGTGAACTGACTTCCCAGTACCACTCAGGTGAACTGTAACCATTGTTACATTCGCATCTATACACACTTCTTTGCTGCTTAGTCTGGAGTATTTGACCTAGAGTTGCCCGTTCCTACAGCTGGCAGGGAGGAGGAGCAATAACCTCTCTCCAGGATGGAAAGGCACAAAGTGTCTCCCATGTGCCTATATTTTGAGTTGGATTTCCCCAAACACATCATCAGAATTTGATAAAATCTTATAGGTGGCTTTCATTCTTTGTAGTACTGGACAGAATCAAAAGGCAATGAAAATAAAAAGCTTGTGAAATGGAATGCAAAAGTTACAATCAATTTATAAAGACATTCAAAAAGCTTTAAACAGATAAACTCTGTGAGATTCAAGTCTGTTTCCCTGTGTATTAGAGAACTTTTGGGTAACAGTTCCCAAAGTGCCCATATGTCTTTCTTTTATAGAAAGACAGCATCACATGGATTGACTGAACTTAGGACAGCTTTGCTTCCTACTTTATTCAAGAACCATCAACAGCCGGGCCCAAGGCCAGATGCTTCAGGGACATGGAGATAGTGAGACACAGACTCCGGTTTTGTCGGGGGTGGTAGATTTCCCAGCTCTTCGTACTAGCACTGCCTGTACCAGAAATAGTACCTGTAGGGGCTGCGGACAAATGGAGAGACAGGAGATAAGCAGAAGCAGGAAGAGAGCAAGAAAGAACTAGAGAGGGAAGAAGGGAGGAGAGGAAGAGCAAAGTACAGAGCAAGACTCAGAGGAAGTGATAAAGCTGACTCCCAAGTACCTCTGAGGACGCTTGAAATGTACCTGGTGGGCTGGACTCAGCTCTCTGGGACCTTCGGAAATGCTTGGCAGCAGCTGGTTTCCCACAGCTCTCCCTAAGCTGCCACCAAGTTAGTTCCCTGTGTAACTGCAAAGAGGTCTGACCAGCTTTCTATGCCCCCGGCACTGGCATCTTTGTTCTGATATCAAGAGTGTTGTTGAGAGAGTAGTGGCACTATTCTTAGTGTAGAAATTATCATACTGTCTCAGGTGCTAGCCTTTGGGGCAGCAGGACCTGGGCTTGTATTCAGGTTTGGAATGAGAAGGGGGTGTGAAGGGTGACAATCTCAAGTGAGACCCAATTTGTGAAATAGGGTGACAGTCAGAGAACAACAGAGCATGTGGCCACTGCCCTGCCTAGGGCCCACTTCTGCACAGAGGGGCTGGCTTCCTTCCAGTGCGGCCTGAACACCATCCCCAACTGAAACCAGAGTTCAGGGGACAGCCCCAGTCAGCAGCAAGGGACTTCAGACAGCAAAGCTTTGATCTGTTCACCACCGAGATCATAATTAAGATCTAGTGGAGGGGCCGGTGAGATGGCTCAGCGGCGTAAGCGCCTGCCTGGCAAGCACGAGGGCCCAAGTTCGACTCCCGGAACCCACATACGAAAAAAGGGCCGGTGATATCGCTCAGCGGCACGGGCACCTGCTGGTGCACAAGGTCCTGAGGTTGACCCCCGGTACCCACAAAAAAAAAAAAAGATCTAGTGGAGAGGAATAACATTTGGGAAAGAGTTTAAAAGCTGTCCTCTTCACAGTAGATACATAAGTCAGCCACACCAGTGAAATCCTTCAAAGTATTGCATGCATTCAGATTATGCTCTGACTTTTATTTTTAAAATGTTGTAAGAGGCACTTCTGCACTGTACAAATAATAACAATATCAGTACCAGCTAGCACCCATTGTGGATTAGCAAATGTAGGAGCTCTACCCGGATCCTGAAGAAACACTGTTATCATTTTTTGGTCAAAGACATAACTGCTTCTTTCTGAGGACCTGTATGTTTTTACCAGGGGTAAAAGCAGCCATATGATAATTTTCTCTTCACTTTAGTTTCCTGAAAGATCTGAGTCATTTATTAAACCTAAATCTCTGTGTTTATATTGACTCTAAGAACAGACACTTTAGCTTTTCTTCTCTTATCCTTTTTTTTATAACCTTGTGAAATTATATTTTATGGTTTGATTCTGGTTTTCTTTTGTGTGTGTGAGTTAACTCGAAGCCCTCTCCTCTTCTTTGTAAAAAGAATATGAAGGCGCTTAATTTAAAAACTGATGCATCTTTATGATAGGCTGTTAGACTTAGTGTACTGGCCAGGGACTCTTATTTTGGGCTATTTTAAGTACATTAATGGATCTTTAGTAGAAATAACATTTTTAAGTGAAAAGAGTGCAAGTACACACTTGGTTTTGAAGGATGTTATAGAGGATTTCTCTGCCTCTCCAGACGCAGTGGGGAGACTCTTGTCCCCACAGGAGGTCCTTGGAGGAGACCTGTGGCAGCCCCTCTGCTCTGCAGCTGCTCTTGAGTCCAGCAATCAGGGTTTGGGAGAGGCCCCCACAGGGATGGAGAGAGGCTAAGGAAAGGCCATCAAGTTTGGCCTAGACCCTCTCAGACTCCGCTGGGGGTGGCGTGTGTAAATGGGGCCTACATTTTAAGGAAACAACTGGCAATATGACTCCATGGTATTAAATATGCTCATGTCCTTTGAGTCAGGCATTTCCCTTCTGAGGATTTAGTTTAAGAACTAATAAGAAATTAATGCACTCATTCAGTGGTAGCTGCTCTGTCTCATATATAAGGCTGGATGAACAAGACAAAAATCCCTCTTTGATGATGTTTAGAGTTTAATGGATCCAGAGGCCCCAACATATAAGCAAAGATCTTTGTCCATGGATATTCAAAGCAGCACTGTAAACAGCAAAGAATTAGAAACATATGTCCAATGATAGGGGGTTAAATTATAGTAGATAAATATGATGAGATTATTACTGTTGTTATTTTTAGACAAAGTCTCCCTGTGCTACCCAAGCTAGCCTGGAATTTATGATCTTCCTGCCTCGGTCTCCTGAGTAGCTGGGATTACAGGTGCATAGCACTGAGCCCGGCTTGTTTTCCAAAGATTTTTCTTTTTCTTTTTTTTTTTTTTTTTTTTTTTCTTTCGTGGTACTGGGGATTGAATTCAGGGCCTGTGCACTGAGCAACATCCCCAGTCCTTTTTTAATTTTTTATTTTGAGACAGGGTCTAAGTTACTAGATTTCCTAGGGTGGGCTTGAATTTGTGAACCTCTGTGTCATCCTCCCAGAGTGCTGGGGTTATAGTCATGTATCACCCATGCTTGGCCAATTTTAAAACCTTAAAGGCAATAAGAAGAAAACAGAGGGAGTGATTCCCTGGAAATGTGCTCAGGTCTTCTATTCTGTGGATTCAGAGAGGTAAATCTGTCTCAGATTTACCCTGGTTGTAGCATTACTTCTAGGATTTCCCTGCAGAACCTATGTGAGCCCACCTAGGGCTTCTACAATACTCACGGCCTGAGTTAGTGGGAGCCAGGCACACGTGGAACTGATATGACAAGGCAGTTGGCTTTGCTTTGGAAGCCCCACCCCCACCCCATTCGCTGAGACAAATGTGATACAGGATTGACCAAAATAAATGTAAATTATGGTAAAAGTAAAACTATAGGCCTTTGGGGAAAAAGAGATCATCATTAAGTAATTTAATTTAATCTAATCTTTACATATTTGGCCTCTTAGTTTGATTTTGCTAATATTTCATCTGATCTGAGTCATTCAAGCAGGCTGTCAGGATGTGGGATTAGCTGATCAGAGTGGCTCTGGAGTCAGATTGCCGAGGTCCCAATCCAGGCTCCACCACTAAATTGCTCTGAAATTTTGGGCCAGTTACTTAACTTCTCTGAGACTTCCTCATATGTCAACTAGAGAAATGGATTAAATAAAACTGTCCGCTCAAAGTAGCTGGGTGCCGTGAATTCTCTGTGACTCCTCTGTGACTCCCCTTTCCTGTGTGTGCTCGGAGCCATTCCCCACCTTTCTCTTGCCTCCTTCTGAATTGCAAGGGGCAGACAGCTTCCCACACTTGATTTGCTCGAGGGCAGGGGAAGGGAATAAACAGGGCTTTGGCAATGTCACACAGCTTCTGAAATCTCTGTTCTCATTGGGCAGCCCACCTTGGCCTCTGAGGCTTTCTCTCTAGGAGGTACTTTTTCATTTTTACTTTTTTAAAGTACTGGGGATTGAACCCACGGTCTTTGCACTGAACTGCATCCCCAGCCTATTAAAAGAAAAAAAAAATTTTTTTTTTATTATGAGACAGAGACTTTTGAAGTTGATAAGTTGCCCGGCCTGGGCTCAAACTCGTGATCCTCCTGCTTCAGCCTCCCAGAGTGCTGGAATTAAAGGTATACACCACCATGCCCAGCTAAAGAGGAGATGCCTTTTATCATTAGTTCCCGCTGTTGAAATCCCTGTTAGGGTCTCGTTTCCTGTCTAGACCCTGACACTCTCTGAGCTTCCAGCTACCTGCTGTGTTGAGAAACCACACTGAGCAATGTTTCCAAGCTTTCCTGTGCATTCACCCTTAGTTCACCTTTGCAATGCACTTGATTACATTAACAAGAAGCTCTTCATCTTTAACCTCAGTACACTGCCTAATGACCCAACCATTTTGGGAGGCAATGCAACTTCTATGTTTTTTTGGACAATATTAGATACAAAAGAATATCTATATAGGATCTTTGTAATTCAAGAAATTATGATGCAATGAATGGAAATCTGTGTCTTCAACAACACCAACAACAAAATTACCTTTATCTTTGGGTCCTCCTCCCCATGAGGCCCTCCCCAATTCCATCTTCCCGTACCTCTTCCCAAAGTTCTCCACTCTTCTGCGTCTGTCCTCCCTTTATTTTTCTTTATAGGTTTATCATGTCTCTATCCCCTAAACAATATATTTAGTTGTTTCTGTTTGCTTGTTGTTTTTTTTTTGTTTTGTTTTGTGGTGCTGGGGATTGAGCCCAGGGCCTTTGCACTGAGCTACATCTCTAATCCATTTTTTAAGATGGTACTTTGAGACAGCATCTTGCTCAGTTGCCAAGTTGCCCAGGCTGGGCTTGTCTTCCTGACTCAGCCTCCCAGAATGCTGGCATTAAAGGCATGCACCACCGTACTGAGTTAATTTGCAAATTTTTATGTAAAAGTAATGATACTACAACTCTTCCCTCCAAGTTGCTTTTTCACTCAGCCATTCTTAGAGCTCACTCATGTAATATTTACCTGCAACTTAGTCACTTGCACTACTTTTGCAACTGTTACATGACTATATATCAATTTATTATCCAACCTGCTGCTAATGGACATGGGCGTTTCTGTAGTATTTAGCTATTTCAGATATTCTTACATTTGTCCTTAGATGTGCAAATGCCAGTGTTTCTCTAGGGTACAAACTTATTGTGGATCTGCCGGGGCACAGAGCAAGGACTGTCACCTTTGTCATAAAATGACAAATCTTTTTCCACAGCAGGTTTAAATGTATACCCCCTCCAGCTATGTATAAGAAAAAACATTAATGGATATAACTCTTTGGTCCTCAATGTCAGACTTCTACATTTTTTGTCCATCTGGCTGGTGTGAAATGATATCTCATTGTGTTTTTTTGTTTTGTTTTGTTTTTATGTGGGTACCGCGAGTTGATCTCAGGACCTCGGGCTTGCCAGCAAGCGCTTGTGCCACTGAGTGATATCACCGGCCCTTTTTTTCCATTATGTGTGTTCTGGGAGTTGAACTCAGGACCTCGCGCTTGCCAGGCAGGCGCTTATGCCGCTGAGCTATCTCACCAGCCCCTCATTGTGGTTTTAATTTATGTTTTTCTCCTCATCAATGAGACTGAATATCCTACCATATTGGCATATTTTCATTTCTGAGAGATGCCTGCTCAAGAAAAACTAATTGTGCTTGGGGGTACCTGGAACCTGGGGGTCATGGCTGCCAGGAAGGAGGAGGGCAGCGCTGCCCTGGAGTCCAGAGTGGGATTGGGGGGAGGCTGCAGGGGCAGAGACGGGCTAAGAGCCGCCCAGCCTAGGGATTCTGGTTGACTATGTCTTTGGTAGACGCCACTAGTCTGGTGACTTAGACAAACAAATGCAGCAGAGTCCAACGTTCAGAATTCTGCGGGGATTGGCAGCAAATGTTCGTGGAACAAGGCAGGGGTGTATGGTGGCCCAGCAGGCATGTGACTTCAGCCAATTTCTGCACTAAGTATTAGCAGACGTGTCAATATGTTGAGAGAAGTTCAAAACGTGACTTTTAAATATGACCTTTTCCAGGAGTGACAGGATTCACTCACAGGACTATCAGCAGGTGCTACCTTTCTCTGGGGCCCAGGGAGCTACTTTACTGTAGGGCCTCAGACTTGGAACTTTCATTCACTTAGCACATTTTTGGTGGCAAAATGAACATAATATAAAATTTATCATTTTAGGTGTATAGTTCAGTGGTATTAAGTACATTTACATTGTACAACCATCACCACCATCTATCCACAGAGCTCTTTCCATCTTCACAACTGAAACGCTGTACCTATTAAATAATTCCCCACCCCGTCCTCCTCGTAAACACCATTCTGTATTCTGTCTCTGTGAATTTGACTACCTCATAGGAATGGAGACATAAAATATTTGTTCTTTTGTGTCTGGCTTACTTACTTAGCAAAATGTCTTCTAGTTTCATCCATGTTGTTGTAGCATGTGTTAGAATTTTCTTCCTTTTTAAGGCTCAGTGATATCTCATTGTATGTAGATATCACATTTTGTTTATTCATTTGTCCATCAATGAACACTTGGGTTATGTCAGTCCATGTGGGATGCTATACCAGAATACCATAGACTGAGTGGCTTATAAACAGCAGGAATTTATTTCTCACAGTTCTGGCAGCTGGAAAGTCTGAGCAGATTCCATGTCTGGTCAGGGCCCATTTCTGGATTTCTAGGTGACTACCCTCTTGTTGTGTCCTCATGTAGGGGAAGGGAAAGGACCACTCTTGGGCCTCTTTTATAAGGGCATTAATCACAAGCATGAGAGCACTATCCTCATGATCCAGTTGGCTTCCCAAGGGCCCATCTCCTAACTACCATAAGGGTTAAAATTTCAACCTATGGATTTTGTTTTGTTTAATTTTTTAAAGGTATTGGGGATTCAACTCAGGGCCTCACACATGATAGGCAAGCACTCTAACGCTGACCTATACCCCCAGCCCTTTTTATTTTATTTTGAGATAAGTTCTCATTAAGTTATCCAGGCTGGCTTCAAACTTGCTATCCTCCTGCTTCAGCCTCCCAAGTAGCTGGGATTATAGGTATGTCACTATGCCCGTCTTTACATATGGATTTTGATGGAGAGGGTACAGATATTCAGTGTATAGCAGGGCTGCTTCTACCTTTTGATTATTGTGAATAGTGCTACTATGAATATAGTGTATGAAAATCTCTTCCTGCTTTCATTTTGCCATTGGGCATATACTACTCTTAGCTTTGCTTCCCTCCCTCCCTTCCTCCCTTCTTTCTGGTGCTGGGGATTAAACCCAGGGCCTTATGCTTGCTAAGCAGGTGCTCTACCCCTGAGCTATACTCCCAGCCCCTACCTGCTTTCTTTACTTGGGATTATGCTATTAGACCTTGGGGGTGGGGATCAGCTTCATTTGGCGATTTGTATCCCTTTCTAAGACTACATTTCAAAGGAAGGACATGTCTGTCACTTTTTAACCTGTATCTGTTTGGCAACTCTTGTCCTGTAATGATAATGATAATTTGGGGTGATTAGGATGATAACTAAAAGATACTGAATGCTTACTTTGTCCCCAACCCTCTTCCAAATATCTTTGCCTATTTTAAATCACTGCATTTTCACAATCTATGAAGGTTCTATGAAGATTATTATGCAATCTTATACACAGGGAAACTGAGTTACAGACAAGTAGAACCATTAAACAAGGGGGACCGATGAGATCATTTAATTCAGTGCTTACTTTCACAAATGAAGGAAAGGAGTCCTTTCAAGGAGTTGCCTGCCCCAAGGCAGGGTTACGCTGTGACCAAGTTGGGGTGAGTGTGCAGGTTTCCAGGTGTCTGGAATCCCAGGGCTCCCTGTTCTTACTGCTCTAAGACAGGATTCCATCCATTTATTTTGTTTATCCCATTGACCCAGGTGAAACCTCGTCTGTGAGGCTGCCGGGCTATATCTGGATCCAGCTGAATATGCCTGGTCCTCCTCTGACAATTAACCGGGGCCGGACTTCACTGAAATATGATGGGAGAGGATTACAGGTTTGGCTCTAGGATTTTGTGAAAACACACAGCAGTAGCACATTAATACTGGTCAGGGACTGAAAGAGCCTTTTTAAGAAGTGGAGATAAATTTTGGCAAAATTGGGTTGCGCTGAGAAGTATTCAATATACCATGAGAGAGTTGCCCAAAATTTTGATTTGTTGTTTTACTTGTGCAATTTATTCAAACGGTGAAAACCTGAAGTCTGCCTCTCTTGCAAACTTGCACCACCCCTGAGTCACAAGTGAGCCCGGACACATGGTGGGCCTGTGTTTTTCATTATGTTCCTTTACTCGTTAGGGTTTGTAGTTAGTCCGTGTTACACGTTTCTTTCGTGTTTTTCCTGAACTTTATGAACTCCGGCATTTCATTTCACGGATGTATATCCAAGGGAAAAGTAGCCTCCCTTTGATCTTCCTCGAGACCTCATCATGTTTAACCTAAGAAAGATTAGGGAGTTTTCTTTCAATGCTGAACAAACACAGAACTCAGCTGCAAAGATGGTGGGAGCTTAATCTATTTACAACATCAGCTCCATTCTGAACTCAAAGCACCTCAAGCTGACTTTAGAAAGCATTCCTCTGAATGGATTCCCATCTGCCTTTGGAGGCTGCACACACATGGCCCAGGATTCTGGATGTATTGGCCTCACGGGGGAATCTATTCAGCATGAATATTTTGACTGTGTAGTTTTTTAATCTTTGAAATCACTGTCATGTTGGTTCTTCATTCGGTAGGTAAGTTGTTCTTCTTGTTGGTTCTCTCTGTCTCCTGGAACTGAGCTGTTTCTGGAAAGTGCTGTCACCTTTTAGTGTTTGTAACAACATCTGCTCCATGGGTGACATGAGTCAGCTCCAGTCCTCTGACAAATAATCCTCTGAGTCGGGGTGAATGCAGAGGGACAGAGCTGCCACTTGGCCAGCACTGGGAAAACCAGACACCTCAGTGCCCCCTGTGCACAATTTCAGAAGTCTCTAATCTTTTGCAAATAACCCTTTAAAGCAATATATAGGTCTAATTGTGACACACTGCCTCTGCTAGCCTCAAAAAAGAAAGGAAGAACAAAACAAAATCCAGTGTTAGCCTGTCAGAATTTTCAGTTCCCTGTCATCTGATGGCATTGATGGAGAGTTATTTTCCTAATGAAGGCTCCAACATTAATGGTGGCACTTGCTGCAATCAGTTAGGCTTAAGTGTTATTTAATTCACAATGAAGCGACAATCTGACTGGACTATGATTAGTTCCAGCTTTTAGCTATTATTTGTAGGTCACCAGTGGCTAACAACCTCAACGGAGGGACCATTATCTTTTGACAAGATGAAGCTTTTTCTGGGGGAGGGGAGGTCTATCCAAAAAGCCCAGTTCAATACTCCCCATGGGAGTGATTTTATTCCTAATAGAGCTTTACTGCCATTTACTGGAAGGAACTATACCAGTGGATTCCAGTTAGGTGCGGTGAAAGCAAAGGAGGGAAGGACTCTGCTCTCAGCCAGCCATTCACTCATCTGTCCACTTGGCAACTGTTTCCTGGGCTGTGTGAAGCACTGTATTAAGAGCATTTGTGGGGCCCTGGGATGAAGGCTAATATTCAGCTTGCATGTACTGGCATGGCCATTTTAGTTCTTATGGCCTTTATCCATCTAATGTGTCGAAGCAGCCATTCTGATTGGTCCATGCCAGTGCCATACTGATTGTGAAAATTTTTCAAACAACACCTTTCCTGGAACAATGCTCTTTTGTGAAGCTACTTGTTCTCTAAGAAAATGCCATTAAAAAAAAATACTGCCACCCTTTCCTTATTAGAATGTCCTCTAAATTAGATAAAAGCTGTAGACCTCCAGTTAAGATCCAAGCAAGATGGCATGGTATTGTTAGAAAGCATTAGTTAGGGTGTAGGAACAGTATTACTTGAAAGGGCTGGAAGGTTTTAATCTGTGCTTGGCGGCCTAGCCTGTGGATAGCTGCCCACTCTTCATGAGACCGAGTCGGCCCTGTAATGGGGTTGGGTCTATTGGGATAGCCTGATGTAACAAACAGGGGCATATATCTTCTAACACTGGAACAAAGCAAGTGTTCCCACTCCCACCAAACACAAGAGTAATCATCAGAGCAGTGTCTGGAGTGGCAAAAGCTGACCCTCTTTTCCTACCCCTTGGATGTGGGGCCCTCCTTCCTGGGTCTTGGGAAGTGAGACAGACTTTTATCTTGCTTTTGCTTTCCTCCTGCTTAGCGACTCTGTCTGCTATGTAAAGGTCACCTGGCCAGAAGAAAAAGAACCCATTCTTAGTTCTGTTTTTGGAACTAGGATACCTCACATTAGCCCGTCTAAATGCAGCACCTGAACTACCATGTACTGCGTACCTGCTGCGCCCTGGATGTTGTTACGGCACTTTACAAACAGTATTTCATTCAGCCCTCACCTCAGTCCAGTGAGGTAGTATTGTTTCTTCCAAATGGCAGAGGAATCTGAAGTACGGCCAGGATGCAAATCCAGGCCTGCTTCTCCATGGTGCCCCTGGTTGCAGACCCTATGGGCATTCCTTTTGCCTTCAAGGAATTTATAGTCTGATGTGAAGCTAAGCCATACATACATAGCTACCAAATGAGACAAAGGATAGATAGTTTGTCAAACTTGAACTCATGGTTTTATAGGAAAAAAATTAGCCTCCAATGTTGACTAATATTTATAATTATCATATAAATTTGTACAAATACAAACTTTGCATAACTCTTTGTACTACACCCATTTTGATGCATTTCCTTATGTACATGCACAGGCATTTGGGTCTTTATTTTATGTAGATTTGCATAATGCCTTTCTGTTTTTCATTCCTTATACACCAGCATTTCCTATGCCAGTAACAAAGTCAGAAAAGTTGACTTTTTGTGTGTGTGTGTGTATGGGTACTGGGGGTCGACCTCAGGACCTCATGCGCCAGCAGGCGCCCGTGCCACTGAGCAATATCACCAGCCCTTTTTTTGTATGTGGGTTCCGGGAGTCAAACTCGGGCCCTCGCGCTTGCCAGACAGGCGCTTACGCCGCTGAGCCATCTCAATGGCCCTGACTTTTTAAATTTATAAACCAACGTATGGGATTTTACCACATATTCAATCATTCCCCTCTACATGGTCATTTAGGCTGTTTATGGTTTGTGCCATTATAAAGAATCCTGAAACATACATTTTTATACATGGACCATTGGCTGCCTGATTACTTTCTTGGATTTAATGCTTTTGGGTAGAATTATTAAGTCAAAAGGCACAAACATTTTTAAGGCTATATATATATATATATACACACATATATATTTCTCCAGGAAGTTTGTATTAGTTTGCTTACCTCTGAGATTGAAGATCTCTTTGGGGCCCAACAGATGTGAGAAAGAGCCTGGCCTTGGAACAGAACTTCATGACGTGCAAGAGTCCTGCAGGGAGGGTGAGAGTGGTGGCCCTCTGTGTGGGTGGAGATGTGATTAGCCTCTCTGGAAGGAGGGTGCAAAGTGCCTGGGGATCAGCAAGATTGCAGATTCGGCCAAAGCTGTGTCTCTTGGTGCTTTTATGGTTGAGCACACTGACTGCTAGGAGTTTTGCCAGAACATTTAAAGGAATTAAAATATCAAAATCATGGGTCAGGGATGTAGCTCAGTTGTAGAGCACTTGCCTAGCAAGTGTGAGGTCCTGGGTTGTTTGATGCCCAGCACAGAAAAGAAACAAAACAAAACAACAGTAATACCCCCTTCCCAAACCATGGAACGTGTCCACAATACTGCCAACACGGACTCTTTGTAGTACAACTTTGTCTAAATAGCATTGCTGCTATTGCACCATTTCTTGCTCCACCCAGTCCTAAGCTGCTGTTTGAACAGGAGGGTATACTGATCTCACACATTCTAGAAAGCGTGCTGTCTTTGGTGTCGGCATGCGCTCACACTATGTTGTTCCTCTGAACAGATCTCCCACTGGTGATGTAGTATGTGGTTAAGACACATTAAGAAACTAGAACACCTGGGTTCAAATTCCAGCTCCATCATTTGTTGGTTGTGTGGCCTTGGGCAAGTTACTTAACCTCTTTGTCCCTCAGTTGTGAACTGTAAAGTGGGGTTAATAATAATATTACCTAACTAACTTTATAGGGTTATTTTGAGGATCCAGTTAGTTAATACACATGAAGCACTTACAATAGTGCTATGCACAGAATAAGTACATTTAGTAATTGTCAGCTTTTAATTTTTGTGGTGCCAGGGATTGAACCCAGGGTCTTGCTAGTCAAATGCTTTGCCACTGAGCTATACCCTGATCCCAAATAAGTGTTAATATTTGTTAATATTAGCTTTAGTGGGACCCACTGCCCAATTTAGCAACACACTTATAAAGGGTTTATGGTCAAGTGGCAAGCTGGGTATTCCATCCCCAGATCAGGGGTCTAGAAGCTGCCTCCATCCCAACTAGGCCCACGGACATAACAAATGGCTATGGGTAAAGAGTGAAACATTTTTAATTGTGCTCTCCATAGAGGTTGAATAGAGTTTCATGATATTTATCCATACAAAATATCATAAAAATGGTTGCAGGCATAAATAATAATGACTCTAACTATTCTGTTTTTATAACACAGTCTTTTTTTTTTTTTTTCTTAGTTACAAATAGGAAGTACATGATGTCAAGATATAGAAATTTTCAAATTCTGTTTCGGCAATTTTCAAACCTGCATCACAGAATAGAAGACACATAAAAAGATGATTTTTAAATGGAACCAGCCACCTTGAAAAATATTCTGAAAAACATGTAAAACTTTAGAAAATAAAACTTTTAATACTTCAAAAGATAACAAGATAAAAATGTTGCTCATGGGCCTGACTTTCTAGGATTTAGACGTTCTGGGAATGGATGGGCCTTCGTAAAGTAGTGTAGCATGCCCCGAGCTGTAGTCTCAAATACAAAAATCACATTCGAATTTTGTCCACAGAGAGACAGAATCCTTCATTGCCTGATGACTCTTGAAAGGAAGTCTTTGTTTTCATTATATGTTTGGCTTCACGATCTTCATTGACAAATAGTTCTGGAAAGGAAACAGAAATGGTATTATGTCTGTATATGTCAGCTTATCTACATACCTATTTTAAGTTAGAGTTTCTCAATATCAGCAGTACGGATGTCGAGGGCCAGATGATTCTTTGTAGTGGGGCTGCTCTGTGCACTGCGGGATGCTTAATAACAGCACCCCTGGCCTCCACCCACCAACTGGCAGAAAATCCCTCCAATTTTAACAACCAGGATGTCTCCAGAGTTTGACAAATGTTCTCCGGAGGGGTAGTGTCCTTCCCCACCCCGGTTTACATCAGTAGAACCCAAGCCAGGAAAAAGAAATAATTATGTTGAGTTTTAAATGGTCAAGACAGATTGGACTATCTACAAGTAGAAAACTGGAAGTATTAGTCTGCAAGAAGATGAAGACCCAAAACTGTACTGGCCTGGGAGTGTAGCTCCGGGTAGAGCATGTGCCTAGCATGCACCAGAGCCTGGGTACCATCCACAGCACCAAAACAAACAAACAAAACTGCTAATGTAGCTATATGACTACACTACTAAACACAAAATTATCTACATTATGATTGATATGGTTAGTGTAAGAGCTTATGGATGCCTTCTGTGGCACATGGTGCCACTCACCTTGCTTCTGTCCGTAGTTTCCTCTGCCTGGACCATCTCTTCTCCACTTGTCAAACTGAGTTTAAATGCCACCCCGCTTTGAAATGTCCTCAGCAATGGACTCCTACTGTCATTTATTCATACCTCTGTGACAGCTTGCCTCCTGCAGTATGTATTTGTGCAAAGGCCTACTTTTCCCAGACTGAACTATTTATGGGCAGAAATCCTGCCTTGGTCATCTCTACATCCTAATTCTAGCCTATAGTAGATGCTCAATGAATTCACTGAATGGAAGAATGAAGGTACGACTTCTAAGAATATGGCCAAATCTCCCATTTGGGTGATTATGGGGGAATTTTAAAAGAAGTTAGATGTGACATGGGTCTTTGACATTAAGATCTTGATAGAAAAAATGTGAGCAAAGCTATCTGGACAATAAGAGCGATAAATATTAGGGGCAGAAGGATCAACTCTCTAGCTTGGGTGAATATGGGGTTTGTGGAGGTCCATTATGAGCCCAGGCTGGGGATCCCTGAGGGCCAGGAAATGCTGCCCACAGTCCAGACATACAGTATACTGATCTGCACCTCAGTGCTTCTTCCAAGATTCCTGAAGCCAGTGTTTTTTCAGACCAAAAAGTATTGCCTGTAATTTGTGAAACCCTAGGAATGTACTTTTAATCACTGGACACATCACAACACATTTTCCAAATGTGTAACGGTTGCAACACCACAGCTGCTCAGTGGGTCATTCTTCTGAGCAGCGGTACTGGCAAATACCAAGTTAGACACTGGAGCACACAGTCACCCAGAGAAAGCCAAGACGAGAGGCCAGGGCTTCCTACCGGCAAGGAGTAGAGCAGCACGGCCAGGAAGAGCAGCAGGATAAGCAGGATCAGCAGGCCTATGATGACCCACTTGAACCGGCGCCATACAATGAACCGCATAGTCTTGCACGGGTTGGTGAACCAGAGGAAGGAGGTTTCTGGTCGGCTGCAGTACAAAGAAATGGTATTACCTCCCCATCTTGGGGAACAAGTACTGTAATTTATCTCAGAGTATAATGCAGTGTAAGGAGTCTCCAGTGACAACTATCAACTTAGGAAAAGCTACTTTTCCCTACAGTGGCTGAGAAAGGCTCAGGTACAAACGATAGCATCCTGAGATGCTGAGAACCCTCAACTTTGGTTTCCCAGGGAAGGAGAATGGTCAAAGTGAAGCCAGAGCACCCACTTCTCCACCCCCCACAGAAAAGGACAACAGCTAATCCATTTCATGAAGCCAACTGGAAGGGGGTTTTTCAAACTGCAGGTGTTTGGGGATCAGACAATGCAGAGAACACAGAGGGCCTCTCACTTTGGTGGGTCCAGCTTGGGGTTCATGTTGGGTTCATCCCGCCCCTTTCCAGCTGGCCTCTCGTCAGCTTCCTTCTCGTTGAGGACCTCCAGTGTCATCTCGACTTTCCCCTTCAGTAAAGCAGAACAGGTTAAACACATGACATCACGTTTCACAAATATTTTTACTTCAATCCACAGAGTATTCCCTGAGCCATGATTTTTATTCTTGTAAAACAATCCTTAGATTGCCTTTTTCTCAAGAGATTTCTTCACATTTCCTCTTCGTGTGTTTCTGAACTGACTCCATGTGGGAAACCGAGAGGACAAATTGCTTCCCCCTCTTCCTGTTTTCATTCTTCTGCCCCTGTCATTATAGCATTCTCACATCCATCAGCTGCCTGCACACACACACCTTTCTTTGTAATTTTACGTGGACCCAGACTACCCTGCTCAGAGTAGTACCTAACATTTATGGAGCACTAACTGCAGGCTCCAAGAGAGCAGGGCCATGCCTCTTATGTTGTACCACTACTGTGCACAGTGGTGCCAGCACTCAGTAGGTATCTGATGTGCATCAGCTGAATCAGTGAAAGAACGGGTGAATGGATAGGTGCTGCTGCCTGTTGATGGTTCCTGAAGGATGTGCCGGTACTGCTCAAGCCTTCTATACAGGTAACCATATGTAATGCTCCCGGCAACCCTAGAAAGGCCCTACTACTGTCCTCATGTGTAGGCACTGAGGCAGAAAGAGATCTAGATATGTCCCCTCTTTGATAGGCTGTCTTAACAGACTTTCTAGGACCTAGGAAAGCCAACTAAATCCCCAAGGACTCGAGAAGCCTTGATGCTGACATTCACTTAGGCAGAGGAGTGCAGGTGGCTCATCCACTTATAACCCAAAGAAAACTGGGCATTGGGTTTTGGCAAGTTGTTCCATTTCTCCAAATCTGCTTTTTTTTTTTTTTTTTTTTTTTTTGTGGGTACCGGGGGGACGACCTCAGGACCTCGCGCGCCAACAGGCACCCGTGCCGCTGAGCGATATCACCGGCCCCTTTTTCGTATGTGGGATCCGGGAGTCGAACTCGGGCCTTCGCGCTTGCAAGGCAGGCGCTTAAGCCGCTGAGCCGTCTCACCGGCCCTAAATCTGCTTTTTGAGTCTATAAGTTGGAGATAATATCTACTTCACAGGATTGTCAACAGAATTAAATAAAATTATGTGCAAACTAATCTATAGTGACAGAAAGCAGATCAGTGATATCCTGGGGCTGGGGCAGAGGGAGCAGTGAACCTCAGAGTGCAAAGGAAACTTCTGGGGTGACAGGAAGGTGCTGGCTCTTGATTATGGGGTTGGTTTCATGGGTGCATACCTTGTTCAAAATTCACTGAATTGGGCACTTTGAAGGGGTGCAGTTTATGAAAATTACACATCAATGTTGTGTTAAAAATAAGATTATGAATGTTACCTGGTTCATAACTGATACTAAATGTTAGCTAATTAATAATGATATGTAATGAATCAGGTGGTCTTTCGTTACACAGCATGGTAAACAGCACTACTGCTTCTACGACAAAAAAATCTTGCATTTCCCAAACATGCTTATGGGTTATGGCCTTCTTAGCACTCCCTGCTTCCTCCACTTTTTTTTTTTTTAGATAGAAAAGCTCAAATTTGAAGTCTCTTTTTCTATACTGAATTGTACTGAAAGTTCACTATAAATTAATCTTTTTGGTAAAGGAGGACCAGAGTGTTCTAAGAAAATACAGCACAACCACTTGGGCTCCTACTTTTTTACTATTCCAACCTCGTCACCTTCCCCCAATTCCAAATACACGCTCAGAGTGTCTCCGAGCTTTTCTTACAGTCCCAGGTACAAACTGTTTTCAACCAATTTAACACTTCCCTATCTTATCTGGGGTAATTTATTGATAAAGGAAAGGACCTAAATGATGAAAGGAATGCATGATCCCCAATCAAGAAATACTCATACAGCCATCACACGACAGCCATCTTTATCTGCATAGCACGGCCACCACCCTTTCATGGACTTCTGCTCAAAGAGTGAGGCGGTCTTAGCCTTAAGGGGGTCCATGGCTTTCAAGTCCGGAATCATGTCCAAATTGCATTTCTCTGATGATTTTGCTGGGATGATTGTGTGATGCAAATCAAGTTCCAGGAAACCTAGGCAAGAAAACAGCATTAAGTCCAAATAAGCTTCAAGTGATCAGTCGTTGTTTATGAGTGCAAAAACGTTCTTCTCAGAGGAGAAGCAGACAGTGATTGTGAACAGGTGATAGGTGAGGTAGAGAAAGGGACAATAATACACATTTGAGTTTCTTCTAGATAGGATGGGAAATGGGAGAAGAAATAGCTCTCCACGGCTCAGTGTCTCATAGAGGACTACATTTTCTTTTTCAAAGGCATGAGCATAAACAGAGTTCTTCTATAACCCCAGAGCAATTAAATATCTATAGCCAAAAAAAAAAAAAAAAATCTATAGCCGAAATTTCCACTGAACTCAGGACCCCTGCATTAGAAATTTGTTCATTTCGGTTCTGAGCTGCCCTGAACAGAGGTCATTTGCCTCTGGGTATAGACAACTGGTGCTTGGGACATGAGAAGCTCCAGGAATATTTATTCACACAACCTCAGAAGTAGGAGCTGGAAGAAACATGACAAAAGTCTTCACCAGAACTGAGAATCCCGGCCGGGATTCCTCTTCTGTGAGGGGAGGCATTAACTCTTTAGTACCTCTGAGAACTCACGTGAGTCCTTTCCTTAAGAAAACGGTGTCTGTGATGTGTGGTCAAGTCAATGCTGTAATAACACAACAGTCTGGTCAAGCGTAGCAGTGAGAGGGATGTTGCAGCAGATTCTTTATAATCAGGCTCATGGACTGCCCTCCATTATAAACCACAGCTTACCTTAGCCCTTTTTGAGCCTACGCCTGCTTTTGTCTTTTCTTTCCTTTCAATGATTGGTTCACTAGCCGTTTTGAAACAGTCATATTATTTGCTGTAGATTATTTCATTTAAATTCTAAGAAGAGGGCCAGGGATACAGCTCAGCAGCACAGCACCTGCCTGGCAGGCATGAGGTCCTGAGTTCGATTCCCAGTACCAAAAAGAAAAAAAAAATCTAAGAAGAAACCTCTCTACTATTCTGGAATTTTCTATCCATATGCTTTTTTTTTTTTTTTTTTTTTTTGTGGGTACTGGGGGTTGACCTCAGGACCTTGCGCGCCAGCAGGCGCCCGTGCCGCTGAGCAATATCACCGGCCCTTTTTTCGTATTTGGGTTCCGGGAGTCAAACTCGGGCCCTCACACTTGCCAGGCAGGCGCTTACGCCGCTGAGCCATCTCACCGGCCCATCTATCCATATGCTTTAAAAGTTGCATACTGGCATACTCATTTGTTTGTTCCACCCTTATTAAATAGCAACTAGGTTGAAAGACTTGTGAGGGGTAAGGGAGGAATCGGACAGTCACTGGTAGGCTTTTCCTTGACCAAGAGCATCCCCTGGGAACAGATGGAAGCAGGGAGACTAGTCAAGAGCTACTTCAGCAGTGAGCTAAGAGAAAATGGGGTCCAAACTGGCATGTAGGGAGAGCAGGCATGAGGTTGGGAAAAAACACTGAGTTAGATTTCAGTCATGATCAATTTGAAGCGCCAGCAGAATATAAGGTAAAAGGCTGAACTGGGAAGAATCACTGTGATGGTTTCTTACGACAACATACAAGGCACTCAGAGAGGTCAGGCTACATATCCTGGTTTAGACGCATACTTGGTTGAAAAGTGAGAGTTGATGCTTCATCTTCAATTGAGATCTCTGGTTGGGGGGAGGGGGCACTGGAGAAGAGTGGGGAAACTTCAGGGAAGGCCTGGCTTTAAAGAGCGGGAAGAAAGGGCCAGTGATATAGCTCAGCAGCACAAGCACCTGCCTGGCAATCGAGAAGTCCTGAGTTCGACTCCCGGTACCCGAATTTAAAAAAAAAAAAGAGTGCGAGGAAAAGAGAGCCAGGTAAGGGAGGGGCCCGGTGGGATGCCTTTAACTAGTGCCTTTAGTGCGGAGGAGGATAGGCTTAGGGAAAAGAGCAAGGTGGGGGGTTCTTTGGGGACCTTGATGACTTTTGAGAGCAGGGAAGAGGATGGAGAGTTGTGGATGTTTTGGAAGTGGACGCAGGCTGTGGCATCTCCGTGTGAAACATGAGTCTTCTCAGAGAGACGAGCTGGCGCAAGCCCTTCTATGAGAGCCTTAAGAGTGGGCAGGACCACGGAAAGGGGTGACAATTACTATCAGGCCACACTGACCAGAAGACATCCTGGCAATAGACTTGCCCCTTAGTGCCTCTCCCCCATCACTGACAAGTTTTAGAAATTTAAGTAATTGCTTCCAAGTTTTAATTGGTTTCACCAATTCTGAGTACAGTTTCTTTGAGAAAATTATCTGTATGTAAGCCATACCCAAGTAGTCATCCAAAGAAAACTTGTCATTGTCCCATATTTGAATAATCAGCCGGGGTGGGACTCGAAATTCTGTTTGGTCAATACTCCAGAAATGCTCCTAAAATGACAAGACACAGAGACAAACTAAATTATCCTGAGGAATGGACTCTGAAACCCTCACCCCTGGCCCCTGAAAATAGCTCAATAGCATAGGGCCTTTTATCTCCTCTGTACTCCCCTGGACACTTCTTCCCTTTGGCTTTCACTCTGTGTATGGAAAGCCATCAGCTGCCCCAGGAAGTCTCAAGGCCACCAGCTGGGTGACAAAAAGGATGTCCCAGGCTATTCCTCAACAGCAGGTTTCCTGCCATGTTCCTATCAGTGTGACTTCCTGCTGCCACCCCTGGGGGTTGAGGAGAGACTAATCTCCCCCTGAAGACCACTACAGCCTCCTTAGATTATCCTCCTAAAGCCAGGCCCACAGTATCACCTGCTGTGGTGTCACCTCTGTTCAGCAAATTTTCGCCCATCCCACCCCAATGAGTGTGTGATCATTTTACATGTGGTGGAGGCTGGGGCCTAGATTCCACTCTCAAAATGTCCTAGCATTTTTGGCTTTTGAAAAACACCACTGGCTTTTATATGCTTCTGGTGACTGAAGACCTTCAGATCACTTACACTAGAAGTAGGCAGAGGGAGGACTAGGAAAGGATCCTTCATGTTCTCACTTCCGGTTCCTGCCTTTGCCTAGACAACATTAGCCAAGAACAGTATCTCCACAAGCCAGCTGCACCTAACTTCTTCTGGCCCTGGCAGACAGGAATTCTCCCAAAGCTTTGTGAATCTGAAGGAAAATCATTGAATTGTTTTCTTGTTTTTCATGGTCTAGGCACATTGGCCTTTTTCTTGGGCGACAACTCCTTACCCAGAGGGTACAATCTGGGGGAGACCAGTCTGTAACTCCAGACCCTGGCCAATCAGAGCACTGCGTTCTTGGACAACAAAGGGCCTCTGGGAGAGGCATGTGACCCCAAGCAGGTGGAGACACTGAGGCAAAAGCTAGCTGGCACCAGCAGTGCTCCCTTCTTCTCTTCCTGCTAAGGTTTGCTGAAGGGGCAGAATGTGGCCCAGGGCTGCTGACTACCATCCCACCTCCACCAGGGAGGAGCCCACTGGGAAATGAGGCCCAAAGAGGGACGCAGAGAACAGTGTGGAGAACACGAGGCAATTTCTAAAGACACCACTTCTACGTGGGATCCAGATGTTTCTAAAGCCAGCCAACCCTGGACTTTTTTGGAATGTGGACCAATAAACTACTTCTTTGATCTAAGCCAGTTGAGTTGAATTCTGTATCTGAAAGTTTTACTAATTAAGACCATGGGGGCTGTGAAGGCTCCTGGAAGTGCTTCTGAAGGAGGTAACACAGATGCTGTACAGCTAAGGAAAGGAAAAGGGATGCCATGCTTTACTGTTTGGTTCTGCCCATCATGGGAAAAATCAGCCTCTCCATCACACACAAAACACAGATGTATTGTTGTACATGTTGATATAAGACTCTAACTTCTGCCTTTTATGGTTTACCCAGCCACCGATATGTTAGGGGAAACAGCATTCCTTTTACTTCCTAATTATACAAATCATTGTCGCTGTTTCATGACCATGAGCAAGTTCTACACCTTTGTGGGTCTCCAATTCCCCATCTGTACCAAGAGGGAACTGGACTCAATGTCCTCAAGGTCCTGTGCAGCTCTGACCTCCTCTGAGTTTCTAAGCTAAAGAAGACCACTGACGGCCACTTCCTGCGGACATAGTTTGGAGCTCACTTTTTTAGAGATGACACAAAGTTGTTCGGCAGGGAGGTAGTCAAATGGGAAGACAAATCTCCAGTTAAAATTCCCTTCACCATCCAAGGACCGGTAATGGACATCTGTTTTCTGTTTGTTTTCTTCATTACCAGGAATCCAGCTGAAAAGCAGAGGCAAACAGACTTAGCTTGATGTGACTGACAAGTAATCTAGTTGCAAAATTGCGCAGTGATTAGGGAAGCAAAGAACAGGAGGATTAATGCACTGCTCTTGGGCAACCTCCAGTTATCTACGGAGTTGGGGGTGATTTATGAAGGAGAGGCGCTCTACTGCATCCAATACAGGCTAGAGCCAAATAAAATATAATCCTCTAAGACCAAAGCAGGAAACCCTTTAGACTTCAGTTAACAGGGCTAAGGAGAAATTTTCTGGAAAATATTAACAATGTAGCTTCTATTTTGGGTACATCGAAGTTTGCTGGCTATGGTTTTAGTCTTCGCAACTACGAATCCTTAGTGTCTGTCATCACTGCTGATAGGCTCAGTGAATACAAGTTAGCTCAAAATTTTAGCATTTCCTTTCCCATATTTTATTATGCAAACACAAAAAGGCACAAACCAAGTAATCTTGCAACTTCCTTTTTCTATTGTTCTTAAATTCACTCTGATCTTATTAATGAGACTGAAAAGGAAGATGTAAACTTATTTTCACATGGCTGTCTACCAGCATTCATTTCAATAGCAACATCTTTTAACAGTTGAAACATTTTCCCTTTTGCTCGTGCCTGATACATAGTAGGGACTGTATAAATACCTGTATAAATACCTGCTGAATGAATGAATGTACCTAGAAGAAAGTTGCCACACCTGCTACTGGGAAGACTCTTGGTTTGGAACCAGGGAGTGACATTTGGCTTTAGACTGGCAAAGTGGTGCAATACATGCTTCTCAACACTGCTCAAGGAAATCGCGTTAGAATCCCTGGGGGGAGCTTTTAAAAGTGTGGATGCCTGAACCCCACAGTCTAGGTAGGAGGCAAGCCTGGCCTGTGAAGCTACTTGAGTCTCATTTTCCATTTGTGTTTCCTGGAACATGGTCCGTGTCACAGAATGAGAATGAGGGCTTGAAGGGACAGAGAGGGAAGGGAAAATCTTTAACTCAGGTTTATGATCATCACCTATGAACCAGGTACTTATCATGCAGTATTTTTTCCTTTCCAACAACTGCCCATCTATCTCCATTTCCCAGGTGGAGGTTCAGAGAGGCTATATTAACTTGCACCAGGTCACATAGCCAGTAACTGGTGGCATTATCACTCCTACATTAGTCTAACTCCAAAATCCATGCCTGTCACACTGCCTCACAGGATCGTGGAGACTGTGATGTCATTTGCTGACATTAAGTCCTATTACTAGTAGTGGTATTAGCATCAATCAACTACAATAGTTTTCCTTTTTGCTAGTCAATTAACTGACTAGATAAATTAGTTAAAAGATTAAAAAAAAATTTTTTTTGGGGGGGCTGGTGAGATAGCTCAACGGTGTAAGCGCCTGCCCGGCAAGCGCAAGGTCCTGAGTTTGACTCCCGGTACCCACGTACGAAAAAAGGGCCGGTGATATTGCTCAGCGGCACGGGTGCCTGCTGGCGCACGAGGTCCTGAGTTCGAGCCCCGTTACCCACAAAAAAATAAAAAAATAAAATAGATTACATGGGGCCGGTGAGATGGCTCAGTGGCATAAGCACCTGCCCGGCAAGTGCGAGGTCCTGAGTTCAACTCCCGGTACCCACATACGAAAAAAGGGCTGGTGATATCGCTCAGTGGCATGGGCGCCTCCTGGCGCACGAGGTCCTGAGTTCGACCCCCGGTACCCACAAAAAAAAAAAATTGGGGGAGAGGTTACTGGGAGTTGAACTCAGGACCTCACGCTTGCGAGGCAGGCACTGAGCCACTGAGCTAAATCCCCAGCCCAAAAGATTTTTTTGACTGTAAACTTTTCAAGTAACTCACTGAAGAAAGTTTACATTATCTTGGCTATGACCTTGGTGGCTTCATCTCCTGTCCTTTTCCTAAAATAGCACGATCATCCTACCCCAGCTGCTCACCCCCTGTAGCTCTTCCTCTCTTTTCTGGTGAATATTTTCATGTTTAATGCTCAGACAAGCAAATATTCCATTTGTATTATGTGCGGGTATATATAGCTTTGCAAGCAACATCCAAATGTGTGCCGTGCTAAACACGATATTTATGCATTATTTACCTTTTCACAAATAGTATTTACATTCTCTCTGTGTCTGTCTCTTTTCCAGTACTGAGGACCAAACCCAGAACCTCAAGGATGCTAGGCAAGTGCTCTACCCATGAGCTACGACTCCAGCCCCAGTATCTGGATTTTAATTTCAAATTTTACGTGGTACTTTAAGTTGAGCTTTGTTTTTTTAATTGAGCTTTATTTTTAAACTAGAAAGTCTTGTCTCAGTCTAGTATTACCTGCGTTTGTTTGCTTGATTAAAAAAAAAATACTTACGTATTCAAATAAATTTGCATATATGTGATTAGCTGGGATTAGATTTCCTTGGGGAATGGTAATGAGATCTTGAAATGAGAAAGAATAATGAAGAACTTGATGAAACATTCCCTGTTGTCAATGAACCTAAATAATAATAATTATGTCTTTAACCAAGTTTTGATTGAAGGCCGCTTGGGATCACAAGTGAAACTTTGTTCTCACTTTAGAATATATTACCTCTCAACAAGTCTTACCTTCTACAAATCAAAGAACCAAACTCAGTCCAGGTGGAATATCAGTAATTCTAGCTAACACCCACATACTGCATGCCATCTGGCACACATCCTCCTAAACGCCCCGAGTTACTGAATCTTCTGGATATCCTGGGAAGTACGTACTATCGTTACATCCAGTCTACATCAAGAGACAGTGAGCAGGGAAGAGCCAGGATTTCAACCCAGGGAGTTTGACTCCAATATCTTGTTTCTTAATTACTAAATACAATATCACACTCATCCTCTATGATCAAGGCATAGCAAGAAACTAACATCAACGTGGATTACTTGAAACTGAATTATGGAAGTGAGAGGATAATGAACAACTATGACACTTTACATGTTGGATGTAGGCACTCAGTTAATGTTGGTGGAATAAATATTTTTTTCTTCAAAACCTGCAGGTATTACCTCCTTTTCATAGACATTGACAGCTGGTAATAAAATATATAGAAAAATAAGTTTTGGAAGCTTGTGTTTCTAAACTTAATTATCCAAAGTATCAAAGAGGGATAAAAATAAATAATGTGAATAACAGTCCCAGAAGTAACAAATCTGCTTAATAAGCTGAAGAAAATCTACATTGTTAAAAGAGAAATGAAGACTTATTAATCAGTTCTTCTAGTCACTAAATGCTCCTGCTCATAAACAAGGTCCATATGACTTTCTCTTTTCTTTCTGTTCCCACCTTTGTTTTCTCGGAGCTACCTAAGTAGACTGCATTAACGGGATAAGATTAGCTTCAAATCACCAAGAACCCGGTAGTAGTCATCTAAAATAATAACGGTTAATGAAGGATGGAGTCTGCTTCATTCCCTGAGCTTGTGGCAGGCTCCAGCATCTATCCTCACCCTTTGACATAGATGTCACTCATTTCCTCTCCAGTGATGCTTTTCTCATCCAAGATAACATCCTTGGTGTTCCAGATGATCACACGCAGGTAGTACCTGAAAGGAGCACATTTTGAAAGTACTTTTCTTCTGGCCCTAAACCAAGTTCCAAGTCCAGGTTAGCAGTGTCTCAAGATCACTTACTTCTTGGATTTCCGGGGTGTGATGTTGAAAGGAGGGCCTGGTGGTCCCAAACTCTTGGGGAAAACATCCACCCACATCTGAAGTTTTCCCTAAACCATCCAAAAATGAAAAGAGAGCTAAAGTTATATTATGGGTGGTAGAAACCATAATCTTTTATATTATTTCTTAATAGAAACTATTGCTTCAGGCTTGCTAATTTATTAGCCTATATGAAAGGCAGGAAGTGGAGTAGAGAAGTAAGACAAGATTAATCTTTTATCTGCGATGTCATTTAGGCCACCCACTTTCCGTCTTTACCTAGGGGGCTCTGATGGCTGTATGCACTTGTTTGTATCATAGTCAGAGTTTTCCCTGGTTAATAAAATGGGGGATTTCCCACTCTCTCCCCATCATGCCCCCTGCTGTGTGACTTAAAATGGGGTCCTTTACCCTAATACAGTCATGTTGTTATTCTATTAATCATCACATTGCCTACTGGATATTGGTTCCAGTTCTGTAACATGCAAGGGATTCTTCACTTACCTCATAATACAGAACCAGAGTAATATAAATGGTATTTAACTTTTTAAAAGAAAATATACAACATTGCTGTTTCAAGGGAGGGACTCAAACAGTAACATAAGTATTAGCATTCCCAATAGCTAAGGGCTCCCTGACCAATGCCCACCACCAGCTAGGAGGCTCGCAGAAGGGAAGGGGAATGGCCTGAGCTAACACTTTGGCTGCTGTTTTCATGAGGCCCTACTTAGCTCTTTGCCACAGACTGGGCCCATCGATCTAACTGGAATGTTCTTCCAGACAGGCTAGGAACACCATTAAACAAAATAGATCAAGCATAAAAACCAATTTATAGTCTCCAAACTATTTTTGGGTGTTCTACAGACTCTGTTTTCTGACAAAAACAGACTGGTCTTCAAGAAAGTTGCCAGAGAAACCACTAGATTGGCTTCATAGTACATTGTGATCAAAATGAATTACCTGGTGCTCTTGAAAAGGGATCTATTTTCCTATGATCCTGACTCTCTTCCAACTAATCTCTGGTGCTCAGGGCTCTATAATGCATCAAGCGAACTGCAGAACATTAGGCATCCAGGTGTATCCTAAGTCCTAGTCACAGCCTGAGTCAAATCCCGTAGGTTAGTATATTCCCAGGGAGAATCTTCCACACCTAGTCATTTCCTGAGACTCCTTGTATAATTGAGATTTCTAAGGGAAGAGAGGAAGTCCTGCCAGGCTGTCAGGCTCTTTGTTGAGCAAAGAAAAATAACCTTTCTCCTCCTCCTTCTCCTCCTCTCCCTCCTTTTTCTCTTCATCCTCCTCTCCCTCCTCCTCCTCCTTCTTTTCCTCTTCCTCTTTTTCACAAGTACTCTACCACCAAGCTACAACACTGGTTCAGATTACAACTATTCTTAATATGTGACCCTTTAACCACTTAGCAGGTACTCGGTAAAATTCAGACTCCTGGTCACAACCTAAACCTCTGTGACCCACATCTCTGCAGATGCAGTTTAGGAATGTTCATTATAACTAGCTTCCACATAGAGTATTTTTTTCATTACCCATGCTTTGCTTTGCTTCTTTGGAAAGGGCTCCCCAGTTTTTAGGAGCTGACCTGTCCCATTACTATGCACAGTTCTTGTGACCTGGCATCCCATGCACTGCAGACCTGCTCCCCTAACTCTTTAATCTCATATGGTAATTGCTCCCCAAGCAGAGCCAAGACCTCTGCCCTCGTCCCAGACCCTGCCCTCTTGATTACAGCCAAGTGGTTCATTGATAGACAATTGGGCCAAGTTGGGCAAACGATCCCTATACATTTTGAAGTAGATGGGACTACATTATGACACAAAAACACTCAGGAACTGTCCATAATATCTAGACTCATAGGAAGGAGATCACAGCAAAGAGCAAATTCAATAGACTTGTAGGGAGAAACAGAGAAGAGACAAAGGAGACTCTGGTTCAAGTTTGTTCTGGGTTATAGAAAATCCCTGTTGATATTTAGTGAGCTTCTTGACAATTCTTAAAATAAATTCCCTCTGAAATTAAGCTAATTTGAGTTTCACTTCTACATCTATATCTAAAAGTATTCAAACACCACACAAGGGGCAAATCTGTGTCAGCTATTGTTGCTGCATTTGGGATGTAGATTTCAGTCTTCCAAAATGGAAATTCCTTTCACCTGAGAAATGTTGGGCTGGAAGGTGCTATGCAAAGTCCTCGTTTCCACATGCTCAGGGACTAGCCCCTGAGTCCAGAGGATGTGAAGGGCAAGACGCTCTTCGGGGGCCCCAAGGTGCTGGTGCAGGATTTTGTTGACTTCTGGAATGGAAAATGGCATTGAAACAGGGGTAGGCATTTGAGATCAGTGTAGTCAGACTGCCTCGTGCTGCTTGCGGCACTTCACACCACATTTTGCCAAAATGGACAGGCACTGCTAATATGTAAGTTTTGACTTAAGGAATAGTGGACAGAAATAGCTCTTGACCAGGGGCCTTGCCCAACCAATGTTGACAGCCAACTTGCGGACTGCCAATAGCAAAGAGACTAGAATGTACTAGAATGAGACTGTATGTATTTTTGTGGTATAGGTTCACAGCCACCTCCTTTGTCATTAAAAGTGGCTGTATGACCAAATTCTGCTAGAATGTAATATGGGTGGAAGTGACATGCAGATCACCGCTGGACTGGGCTTGTAAATCTGTGCCATGTAGGATCCTCCACGTGTCTTTCTCTTCCGGATGTGGAGGAGGACGGAAACTTTAGATGCCTGTGCTGAAGAACAGCAGAGCTACAAATGGAAGGGCCCTGAGTCCATGAGGCACTGCTTGGAATAGGCCCATCCACCTGTAGAAATGCCCATTCTGAATTAATGAGAAATAAATGTTCAATGTGTACAGCCACTAACATTTAGAAGTTCAATTATTACAGCAGCTAGCATCACTGTGGCATTCTAAAACAATGGTCCCCCAATTCTCAAACACTTCTCCCATTGAGAGGTAGGTTCTGTGTCCTTTCCCTCTGGATGAAAACTAAAACACTGAAGTACAGAGAAAGGATGCTGTGTGACTTCTGAGCTAGACATAAAAGGCCATGGAGCTCCTGCTTGGTTTTCTTAGAACACTTGGGACACTTGGTCTGGGAGAAGTCACTCGTCTGTAAGGACCCTGAGTACCCTTCTCCTCTCCCAGATATAGAAGTATATCATAGCTCTATGTTCTGTGAAGCTTATTTCAGTCTTGGTCACAGTGGGCTAACTTTACATGTCAGGATGGATTGGTTGTTGTACACATTACTGCTTAGAGAAGAGCAACCCCCCAAGCTTGGACACGAGCCAGATGGGAACTCAGTAGGCTCTTCAAATCACCCTCTGGCATCCCTGAAGCTTCTCGAGAAAGGTTGGAATAAATGATGGAGTAACTTGGAAGAGAAATTCTTACACTACCATCTGAACATTTTTTGAACTAATTAAGTATAACATGGAAATTAGTTAATTACTAGAACTTTGTGTTCAAAGCTTAAATGGCTATGACCTGGAAAGGGCAAGTAAAACATAAGACAGACAAGAAAATGTGTCCACTTTGACATTTGACAAGACAGCAGAACTGCACTACAATGTGACTTTTGTTAAGAGTCGGGTGTGCAGTGTTTCACATGGTATAATTAGGGTATGGCTCTGTCCATCCCCCTCCTCAGACCCCGCAATATGAATGGGTAATTGTACTTCGCTTCTAGTCCACAGCTACGTGCTCACCAAATTCATCCAAACTGTAGTCTCGTCCTCCATATCTGATTCTACTTCCGTCTTCAGAGAGGATGGGTGGTGGGAAGCCTTTGAATCTGGCTACGTTCTGAAGCAGCTGTGTTGGTCTCAATTGATCTCTCCAGGTATTTATTCCAGAACTGTGAATAACATCATACATTGCAGAGATACAGCAGCGCCCATGGTTCCTCTTGGTTTTACACACACACACACACACACACACACACACACACACACACACACACTCATATACTTTTAGGTGCTCCAGTATAATGTCTAGAAATCTATTTCAGAGGCTAAAATCCACATGTTAATTTGGCTTCTGCCAATCCATCATTTTATTTATCATTATTTTTTTCCTCCAGCTTTCTTCTTCTGTAAAACTGAGGAGTCTGAGATCATGGTAGCCATAATAGGCAAATTCATCTACTCAAATGGGAAGCTCTAGCTCATAAGATACTATAGAAAGACACTGGAAAACACGCAGGGGAAGGCAGATATCACAACATTGATCAACTGAGGGCAGGGAATCCCTGTTTCCAAATGGCAGGGGATTCTGCTGCCCTCCATCCCTGACACCTAGGGGAAAGCTCAAAGAGGAGGAAAGGGCACTGGTTTTCTGAGTGCTGTCACCTATGCCACCTGGTGTTGCTGTAGCCACCACCATTCTTCATAGACTACTATGTGAACTAGGCAGCACAGTGACCCTAATTCTCCCTAAGAGAATCCTGTCATTAGAAATGGTACTTAACTGATGGAAAGGAACAGTGGCATAGTGAGAGAGACACCAGGTAGAGAGCCAAAGCCTCCCCCCAGGTGTTACGGCTGGCTGGCACACAGGGCCTCCATTCCCAGCCAAAGCAACTTACACGCAGTACTGCTCAGGTATGCCACAGTGGGCCCCGAACCGGGAAAGGAACCGGTTTTCCAGATCAATGATTGTTTCTCCTATTTTTTCATCACGGGTAAAGGTGTCATAATCATAGACAGAAATTTTCAGGTCCTTTTCCTGAGGTAAGTAGCAGCTCAGTTCATACATTCTAAAGAAAGAAATGTAGGGTTAGAATTTCCATGACTTATATTGGCATATTACAAAAAACCAGGGGTCCATCAAAGAATACCCAGGAGGCATCTATGGCTATTGGAGGACGACAGATTAGGACAATTAGGATGGTCGAGGAGACCTGACAAATAGTAAGTACTATTAATAAAACAATAAGAGTATATGCTTGATTGGGAGGAAAGCATGGGCTTATATACCTATGCTCAAATCCTAGCTCTGCTGCTTACTACTTGTGGGACTCTGGGCCATTTACTTAACCTCTCTGTACTCAGTTTTCTCACATATAACGTGGTTTATGCACCATCCGCATGGTTATAAGGGTCAAGTAAAAAAGTGTTTAGAAAGCATTTGGCAAAAGTGCATCAACTAAAACCTAGTAATAAAGTAAACAATAAGGTATTACAATATTATTAACTTTATCATTATCACATGCCTATTAACCAGGGCATCTGAGCATCCTCCCCTACAGGGAGATTACTGAAGTCCAAGAACTCTGATTTACAGCCTTTTATCTGTGCCCCCCCATGTTAATTTCCTCTGGTGAAGCCCCAACAAGAGCACAAGGGAGGGGCATGAATGGAATTCACCAATGGAGTGTGGGGTACATGAGCTTCGGTTCTTTAAGGCTTTTCTGTAGAATCTGCATTACATGAAGAAAAATAACTGAAAGTTCTTTGTGTGGCAGGTGGGCAATGTGGCCCAGGGGGTGCTAAGGTATACATGTTGGTTCCATGTGGGCGGGTTTTGCTCTGTATTTGCATTGTCCACAGAAGTCCTGGCCTCATAGTAGGTGTCTAATAAATTGTGTTGAAGGGAAAACTGAAAAGCTCCCTCTCCCTCGGTTCCTCCTCCCTTTCTCGTTGTACTCTAGTGTGTGGACTGGTCCCTGTCTGGAGAGCTGGGGATGTTAATCCATGTGAGCAGAAAAGTGTGTCAAAGGGGCTCTGGGGTGACTCACAGGATGTCTCTCTGCAGTAGCTCCTTGAGGCAGAGGAAGGCAGGTAAGCACATGAGAAAAAGCACTTGAATCATGATCACAAATAAAGCACTGAACCCACACATGCCTAGAGCATCACATTTCTAATCCTGGATTCCAGGGGACAGGTAATATGTGTCCTTTGAGAAAAAGACATCTTTTGTCAAATAAGGTTGAGAACTACTTCTTTGGGAGTTCTTCGGAGCAAATTAAAGGCCTTGAGAAGTCCCCAGTGATTGTCTTTTTTAACGCAGATGTCTTGGTTTGACTAATCAATACTTTTTTCCCCTTGTAATCTCAATTAATATCTTATGGAAGACACTATGAATGTAATCTTGAGAATGCCAAGATGCGGTAAGAATGTGCTGAATGATGGCCAAACACACAGGAAAGGTTGTTCCTGCCTGAATTCCTGTCCCAGGGTTCCCAAGAGTCTCTGCTGAGAAGACAGCCACCTCCCAAGACAGAGACCACGAGCCTGAGCCATTCAAGGGGCTAGAAAGCTGTGTCCCCTTGGCTCCACCCTGCTAGACTGGAGAAGTCTGCACACCCGCTGGTCAGCCATTGGCTGAGCAGGGCCTGACAGCATCACTTCCACCCAGAGCGGCTCCAAGCAAGACTTTTCCTGCATTTAAGTAGCTTGCGCTTGGCTCCTCTGAGATGAGTGATTCAGCCAGGGCTGCCTTTCCCCCTTCAAAGCTGACTTCCCCTGCTTCCTCGCCCCCTCACAGGGAGCCCTCCTTCCTTCCCTGCATGCCTTTTCCTGTCTAGACCTCGGGGCTGGATCAGCGGAGGAAAAGGAAAACGATCATATTGTCGTGCCAGAGGATTACTTCCACTCCCTGGCTCCAGCACACGGCTTTGGGGCGTGCAGCACAGAGGGTGTGCATATGTATGTGTGTGGGTGTGCGTGCGCATGTGTGCCCATGCCGGGGGGCTGAGCATGGTCTTGCGTGTATGTCTTGTAGCCTGGCTGAAAGAACAGTGTGTTTGAGTCTGGCAGACTCTGAGTAATAAAGAGGCTCACACCCGTATGTGTGTGTGCTGTGCTTGTGTGTGTGTGTGTGTGTGCTTGAAAATACAGGAGGGGGAGTGGAGAAAGCTCAGCTGAATACATAAGATCATAAGCCAACAAATATAGTCCACATGGCCATCAAGAACAGTGTTCTCCCACTCAGCAAGGTTCTAGAAAAATAACCCCATTTTCACAAATGTTTCACACAAAGAACATTTTTCTACAGGCGATGGCTTTGCCATGATGATCAAGTACTACCAAGGGTGTGGGCAAAGCTAGGGTATGGAGTCAGGGGCTTCTACCCACACCTGGGCTCTGTCACTTACTAGTTCATGGGCAGAGCTCTTGGAGCTCTGCGTCCCCACCTGTGAGGCTAATGAGGACACCTGCTAATGAGTCTGACAAGGGTGAACACTGGACGACGGCAGCATCGGAGTGTGGTGTGGAAGCCACATGGACTCTGGGCTCTCACGGCCTGCGTTCCGATCCTGCCTCTGCCTCTTGTCATCGTACATGAGGTGTAGATACTCTCTCAGCTTCGGTTTTCTTTGTTGTTAAACAGAGATAATAAGGTCACCTCAGAATTGTGGGATTTTTGAGATGTTTTATATAAACAGCTTGGCACAGTGCTTGCACACAGTAAGTGTGCAGCACGTTTCAGCTGTTATTAAATGTGGAAACAGTTGACAGGTGGAAAATGCTGCTCCTACTTAGAGATCACTTAGATTTGATCCCCTGAGATGGCTCTTTTTTTTTTTTTTTTTTTTGAGACAGGGTCTCACTCTGTAGTTCAGGCTCGCCTTGAACTCACTATGCAGTCCAGGTTGGCCTCGAACTCATGGTGATCCTCCTGCCTCAGCCTCCTGAGCACTGGGATTACAGGCGTGCACCATCACACCCAGCCAGAGATGGTTCTGATGAGACAAATGTAACAGTCCAGAAACGAGTTCTAGATTGTAGCTATGAAGAAAATGGTGTTATTTCAAAAAACTTTGGGAACAGAAGACAAATGGAGCAGGACATATGACCTCGTCACTTTCTGTCCCCTCCTTGGTTTGAATAACAGAGTCAATAATACATTTATGGAGCAAAATGATAGAATCGAAGCGTCCCAGAAAACAGAGCCCGAATTGGACTCTGGAAGTAAAAACAGCATCTCACTCCACCTAAGTCCCTTCACCTGTCCATGAGTTTATGGGTCTCCCACCCCAACCCGGTGTCCCTCTCCCACCAAGGTCTCAGAGCCACTCTCTCCTCAGAGGAGCCCACCTCATGACTTATTTTCTGTATGGCATCTTCTGCTTCCATAAATCCTTTTACTTGTGCATTTACCTATTTATTACCTGACTAGAATATTTGTCCAATTCATGATCAATTTCAGGTCCTAAAACACGGGTGGGCACAAATCGTATCCTTAGTACATATTCCATGAAAAAAAAAAAAGAATGAAAGAAAAATGTTTAAAAATGTTTGTTGGGCCGGTGAGACGGCTCAGCGGCTTAAGCGCCTGCCTTGCAAGCGCGAAGGCCCGAGTTCGACTCCCGGATCCCACATACGAAAAAGGGGCCGGTGATATCGCTCAGCGGCACGGGTGCCTGTTGGCGCGCGAGGTCCTGAGGTCGTCCCCCCGGTACCCAAAAAAAAAAAAAAAAAAAAAAAAAAAAAAAAAAATGTTTGTTACCTGCCAAAAACTGGGTTGAGAGTGTTGGGAATGTAGTGGTCTCGGTCTTCAATGACTTTTTTGCCCAGTGTTATTTTTATGTAAGGGTCACACTGTGAGAGAGAGACAGATGAGATGAAATATTATGTCATCGTAGGGAGCAAGTTGAAGTCAATTTCGGGGATAGACTCCGCTTGTTTCCACACCCACTCCCAGCTGATGACACGACGGAGCTGTCACACCCATGCACCTAAGATGGGCTCTGAGCAGCATTCCCCTTTGGGTGGCAGGCAGCCAGGGTGCCTTCAGAGCAGCTGCGTGGGGGAAGAGGCAGGGCAAGGGGCAGTCCAGGTTCTGCTCATGCTGGCCCTGTGACTGGAGCAAATCACGTCCCCGGTCACATCTGTAAAATGAGAAGGATGAACCAGAGGCCTTAAGCCCCTACAAGCTCTTAGGTAAATCCCCATGGGGACAGTCCTTCTAAATACATTGTTTTGATAGAGTATCTTTCTCCCAGAGAGATAACATACGCCCAGAAAGAAAGAACGTGACAATTATTGTGGCTGATGACTATAATTATCTTGCTACAGGAGAAGGCCCCACACCCAAACTCTTACCAGGCCATTGTTGTCCTGCGGCTGGAGCTCTAAGCCTTGAACAATGTAAATCCTAACCGTGCATTCCTGTGGGACGCTGTCAGGTAATTCCCGAAACTGCCTGGGAGGGGCCGGCATGCTGGGGTCATCCGACAGGGGATAGATTCGAAAAGAACCCTAAGAGAAGACACACAGATGACTCACAGGGGCCTGGCGCCGGCAGAGGGCTCTGAGCAGTGCCTTCTTCACCCAGGGCACCGGGACCACCACTGGGTCGTAGGATTGGGCCATGGAGGGCAGCCTTTTGGGAAAGAAGCAACTGCATTTATCTTTGCAAGTTCACAATAGGAAAAGTGAAATGGTCATAAAGTAAATATTTGAGATATCACAAGGGGAAAGGAAAGGCAGGGCAGACCAGGAAATCAGCTAACACCTGGGCAGGAGTTGGAGGTGACTCTGGTCAGTGTGCAGGGAGGTGGTGGCCAGAAGAGGTGACATGATCCACATACTTTGGAGAGCAGAATAAACCCAATGAATGGCAAAAGGTGATTTCCCTTCTCCAGGATCACGCTGCTGCACTCCGTCCCACTTCCAGGAAGTCTTCATTCAGTCTTCAGCTGAAAGGTGTCACCTCTTCCAAGACTCCTCCTTGGCCATCTTGGGGGTCATTGTGTCTCCTGCCTGCCTCCCTCCAACCCTGCATGCACCCGGATTGCAGCACCGATCTCCACATCGAAATGGGCTATCTATTATCTATATCCTCCCCTAGACCGTGGGCGTCCTGAGGTGGGACGTTAGGTCTTGGTCATTAGCCCCTCATCAGGGTTTAACACAGGGCTGTGCATCTGGCAGGGACACGAGAAATGTGCTTTGAGTGAATGCACTAGCAGCTCAGTGGAGAGATGATATGGTTTATGATATGGTGATAGTTTCATATCTTGAAACCAGCTCCAGCACAGGGAAAGCACTACAGTTGGGATCAGAACATGGGGGCCTTAGTTCTGGCCATATTCATTCAAGGAAGCATCATGAGGGAAACACTTACTATGTGCCTGGGATCCCAGACTAAAGGAGTTCAGTGTGGCACAAGGATATTAACTCAGCTGGACTCTTATGCTTACTTTAACTGCTGCAATGAGAAAGATTTGAGATGCTGTATAGGATTTAATTCCCTGATCCATCAGCTATGTCTGTGATTGACAAAGGAAGAGGCAGCACATCTGCCCTAGCTTTGCCAAGTGTGGTTGGAGGGAGTGGCAGCCATAAATGCCAAGGCAAAGTGAAAGGTACTTTCACTGTGCTATGAACCCAGACCTTTCGGAGCCCTGAGCAGGATTGACTCACGCTGCCTGGAGCAATCAGAGAACTCTACACAAAGAGCATGACGTTTGAGCTGGCACTTACAGCATGAGTAGGACTTTGTCAGACCTGAAGAGGCAAGGAAGAGCTTCCAGGGAAGGAAGAAGAGCCTGTCTCAAGGCTGTGAGAGGACAAGGTATGTTTGGGGCTTTGCAGAGGTTCTCCTGGGCAGGAGGGTGGGGCTTGTGAAGAAGGGTGGCAGGGGGACACGCTGCTTGTGAAAGGCCAGCTCTGCTTTTGGAAGGAGTTGAGACTTGATCCTGTGGAAACCTGAGCAATGTCTCTAAGCCATCAAGACTCAGGATCAGATTTGTTTACACGGGGGACTGGCTGGGAGGAGACAGAGGCCAAGAATGATAGACTAGGAAGTTGTCACAATGATCCCACTGAAAGCTTGGGGAACAGTGGGATGTGGAGAAGGAATTCAGTTTTGGAAAGGTTTGAATGTATAGAATTCAAGCCTGGGTGACCTGAGCAGGGAGAAAGAGATGCTGAGAATCGCTTTGAGTGATTCCGGCTCCTTACTGCCTTTGTCCTTATTAGCAGCTTCTATTTCTTTCAGACATTGGAGGACACGGCTCTGCCCAAAGGTGAGTTGTCCTTTATCCCAGGCCCATAAAGGAAATAAAAGTGGATTCTAAGCAGGTTGAACACACATATTTTACTCACTTTAAACTCTCCTACCACAGATGGATCTTCATTCTCCTCTGATTTTCCTCGGTACAATTTGAAGGTATCTGAGAAGTCTGTCAGGCCCTCAAAGTCAGCAACATCCTCTAGTTCACAATCATATATCTAGAAACCATCAACAAGTTCTTAAGTTCTTATGAAAATGCAGGTAGAGTCCAAAATCAAAAGGACTGACAATACCAAACGGGCGTGAGAGTGTGGATGCGCTATCAGAATGCTCATAGTGCCAGTGGGACTGCAGAATGCTGCTGGGAAAAGCTTGGCCATTTCTTATGGAGTTAAGAATCCACCTATCCTGGTACCCAGAAATTGCATTCCTAACTACTTACTGAAGATAACTGAAAATATATCCCTGTGGTACAAGAATGTCCATAGCAGCTTCATCATCAGGAGAACAGATAAATTGTGGCATACTCACAGAATGAAATATTATCCAGTAATAAAAAGAGAAAACCACTGACACACAACATGATGAGTTTCAAAGGTACAACATGGGGTTAAAGAAGTCAAACCCATACAGAATACTGTGTGAGTACATTTATATGGAGAAAAAATAATCCAAACAGGCAAGACCAATCTATGTTAGAAATCAGGTCAGGCAGGGAGTACACCTGTAATCCCAGCTGAGGCAGCATTGCAAATTCAAGGCAGCCTGGGAAATTTGGAGACTCTGTCTCAAAATATAAATAATGAAGGAAGGAAGGAAGGAAGGAAGGAAGGAAGGAAGGAAGGGAGGAATGGAGCTGGGGATGTACTTTAGCATTGTCTAGATTCAGTCCCCAGTAGTAAAGAAAAGAAAATCAGATCAGCTGCCTCTGGAAAGGGTGAGGGTTATGGGGAATTGGCAGAAAAAGGGCACCGAGGAACATTCTGTGGTGGAGAAAATGTTCTTTGTCTTGTTTGGGTGGTGGCTTATGCAGGTGGGTACAATGATTAAAACCTATTTTATGGCATTAAAAAACCTCCATAAAAAAACTAGAAGAGGAGAGGAGGAAAGATGATTAAGGAGGAATGAAAGGAAGGGAAGAGAAGGGAAAGGAGGTAGGAAGGAAGAACAGGAAGGAAGGAAGGAGGAAGGAAGGAAGGAAGGAAGGAAGGAAGGAAGGAAGGAGACAAATGGATGGAGAAAGAGAAAAAGGGGAGAGGATGGAGTGTGAGAATGATCCCCCAGCCTAGTTCAATCATTTTTTTCCAAATTAGTGATTCTTTGAATGCTGGTGTTTCTTAAGATATTACGATAATAATATACGTGGATGTAGGTTTTTCTGCTTTGAGGGGGAAAATTATTTGAATGACTGTTTTTTCATTTAAAATTTTTTCTCCTGTACATTGCTCTGTCTACTTTAGTATTTGCTTCTCCTTGACTACATTAGCTTCTGAAAAATTGAAGAATTGGAAAACTCAGGACATTAACAGAATGATCAGAGAGAACCATACCTGCCTAGCTCAAGAGCTAGTCTTCTTGCTGGACACCTGTGCCCATGGTTAAGATTTTAAACAGCATACATGTTATAGAATCAACTTTTGAGCTAGCAAAACCCATCCCTTTTAGTCAACAGAAGGAAGCATGTTGGTATCTAGTGTTCTGCAAAGAACACCCTAACTTCAGGGTCTCCCTGAGTTAAACTGGGTAATTGTTGGCTTAATTAGTGTAGTACCGGCCCACTCCCAAACCCCTTGCCAGATGTCCCCAAGTCCCAAAATGGCAGTCATATAACCATAACTCAACAGCTGTTCTTAAACCCTAGAACCTTGGCAAAGCCTAGCTTGTTGGAAGAGGGCTTTCCAGGAGGCCAAAGGTACACCTGGCCCCTCCCCAACTGTACCCATCATGGGGTATTTTAATCTTCTTAGCTCAGCCTGGGGCCAGTTTTAATAGATGTTGATTTCCCCACCCACAACAGCATAGGTCCAGATACCTTGAGTTTGGAATAGCACTTCTGAATGTACTGTCCACATTTTTCATGTTCTCCTGATGAAGCATAAAATTTACTCCACCAGTCAACAACTTCTTCCTCCTACAGACATGTCAAAATGAAAACAATCTTTACTGTTGACCTGGATTTCCAATTTACACAGCAAACCTTCTATGTAACAGGTAAGAGACATAGGTACTTCCATCCCTGCTATGAGATTATATCTCTTTGTTTACCCACACCATGGACTAAACATTCACAGTTTTTCTGCTCAGAAGCTGGAGGAGAAATGATCATCTCCAGCCAATGAAATGTGTTTGACTTTAATGTCTATAATTATACTAGATGATTCTCTTACACTGTATACACAATCTATTAATTTTTTGGCTTTTACTTTTTTATCCTATTGAGTTGAATGTAACTATCAAGTCAACTGGATTGGATTTTAAAAAAGTAAAATTTACATATACAAATTAATTAGAATAAAACCTACAATACATTTTCTACTATCTCATTTCCTTAGCCCTTTTAGGCAGCAGTATAATACAAAACTCACAAAGCTAAGAGTTGAAAAGCTGGTTTTAATTCAAATTCTATCTTTATGTTATAAGCCATACTCTTATGTTAAAAACCACACTGGTTTGGGCAAGTTTTTCAACATATCTGAGCATCAATTTTTTCATCCATTGAAAGGGATAATAAAATCTACCTCTATCTACCCCAGAGAGTTGATTTGGAAATCCAATAAGATCATTAAGAGAAAGAGCATGGGAAAAGTTAAAATTGAAAACAAGTATAGGGAGGTGTGATGGTTTGTCTAACCAGTAATGGCGAACCTTTTAGAGCTTTCAATGATACGAACAGCCCTCTGTGGCACGTGTGCCATAGATTTGCCACCACTTGACCATTGGCTTCCAGCCTATCCTTGAAGATTCTGATTCAGTCAGTCCAGGCAGGGACCTGGGCACCCAGTATATTCTCCTAAATTCCTCAGGCGATTACAATGTGTAGCCAGGGTTGAGAACCTGTAGTTTACATGGAAAGTTCTTGGACAGCTTGAAGGCACAATATAAAGTCACTTATGGAACATTTTCAAATTACAGAAACCCTCCCACTCAGATTTCTAACAAGAATAGATCTTCATCTAATCCGGTATTACTGATTTTAATCTGCCTCAGAAATAGTGATGTTGCCAAAAGTAAAAGTATTACCTATAATTTAGCTCTCTATTCAATCTCGGAGTGAGAAACAAGGAACATAAAAGGATTATTCCTTACTCACATGTATAAATACTCACTTGTGCATATATGTAAGTGTATGCTTACATACAGGTATATGTGTATGTGTACATATATGTTATACACACATACTTTGTGTGAGCTACGCACAGTTACGGAGTTCCTTCCCTTTGGTGGGTCAGCATCCCTCCCCTAGATTTAGAAAAACACTTATGTATATATCACTTGTAGGCAAGAAACACATGACTCTTTCATGAATATGTATAATACTTACCTTTTCTGCCAGCTGCACGTGCACATGTGTGATCAGGAAGAGGGCAAACCACACGGCAGGTCACACAGACACAAGGTTAAGACCCCATGAACATTAAAAAAAAAAGGAGAAATTATTTTTTCACATATATTTTATATTATCAATATCTTCATGGATTAATTTATTTTAGTTAAGATGATCTCATCATTGAACACACCTTATTTATTCTCTGAAAATATGTAAGTTACCCACAGTATTCAGATGAAAGGCTTAGAGCAGTCACCCACGTGGTGTGTTGTCAGTGGGTCGGATAACCTCACGGTTGCTAACTCAGTGGTTGTTCAGGAGTGTGTACGTGGAGCTGCTCATCTTCCTTCCTGAAACCTTGCACCTAAACTGTATCACCAGCTTTACCTAATTCTTGTCCCTTCAAAAACTCTCCTGTCACCCAATGTTATCATGTAGGTACCTGGGCTTCCCTATGCCTATGTTGTAGCACCAAATAAATGCTCATTCACCAAAATTCTTCTACTATGAGGATGTGAAGTCTCTCATTGGCCAAATCCTTCTATCTGAATTTTTCCATAGTAAATTTGTCTCATCTCAGGGCATCTCCAGGAGGTGAGAGAAGGGACAGCTAGGATGTTAGGGCTTGAATTTTCTCTTGGTACCTGCTAGGACATTAGCCAAACTCACCTTTGGAGGGATTTGAAGAAATTCTCAGACCCCCTTTTTGAAGCCCTAAGTTCAAGTTCACTTCTAGGGTGAGGAGAGAACATCTCACTAAGGACATCTCAAGCAGCTGCTGCATGAGAGGGCCACCTTGCTTACGCAGGTGCTCCTCGGTATCTCGGACTGGCCTTCGTTCAGCACAACGGAATTGCTCACAGACGCAGAGAGACAGACAGATGTATCAATTCTTTCTATTACATTCATTCCAAAAGAGGATTAAAGGCTAAATCATCACAGCTGAATTGAGATTTTGGAGAGAGGAATTTTTTAAAAATCAAAAGTACTTTCACATTCTCAGTGGTTTCTGAATTTAGATACCAAACTTAGTCTGTTTGTTCACATGTATTTTCGGCTATACAAAACTGCTTCCAAGAAAAGAACACTTCATGCTTTTAAAAGCACTATTAGGACAAGTTGCTGATTTTGAAATTTAGGGTTAGTATGGGAGAATTCATTTGTGCCCACTTGTTCATATTTTGTGAGGAAAAGAAACTGAAGCAATTTATGTGACTTGCTTTTTTAATCTCTAATAATGAACTCGCAATGGGAGTCAAATCGTTAAATGGAACAGAAGAGTCTTCCCTTAGGTTCAAAACAATCTATTTGTTTAAAAATCACCTTTCACTCCAAAATCTATTAGTGGAAAGGATGTGAAAGAAGAATTCATTTGAGACTTTAGACCACGGTCCCCCAGTCCCAGGCAGCTTCATGCATTTTCTTATCATACATACATGCACTGTCCTTGGAGAAGCCATTTTGCTGAGTGCTGTTGACATACTGCTTAAGCACTGGAATTGGAAGGTAGTTGTTGAGATGGCCACGTAAGAATGCCTGTGTTATCTGGCTAGCACTTGATCAATTTGTCCCAGATACTTATTTCTCACTTTTCTCATGGTATTGCTGAGCCAGTTGTTAAGAGCCCATGGATGTCACAGGGTGTTGCCGTAAGTTTTGGAAGCATGATGTTGTCACCTAGAGACACAGCCTCCAGCTCCCAGCAACAGCATAGATAGTTTTGACCCATTCCCTCAGTTGACCCAGAAACAAGGCCTGCGTTGAGTTAGTGGTAGTATATGCACATTGCATATACAGTGTATGTAATGCAGGAGATCAGCAAGCTTGTCATTGGCTTTTCCAAAGCTTAACATTCCTCACTGGACTCTGCAGAGCTGTGCTATGCTCACTGTGATGAACAGGTGGACACAGGTTTTTTTTTTTTTTTGTGGGTACCGGGGGGTCGACCTCAGGACCTCGCGTGCCAACAGGCACCCATGCCGCTGAGCGATATCACCGGCCCCTTTTTCATATGTGGGATCCGGGAGTCGAACTCGGGCCCTCGCGCTTGCCAGGCAGGCGCTTACGCCGCTGAGCCATCTCACCGGCCCTGGACACAGGTTTTTAGAAGTGATTCCAATCAGACTTCTTATTAACATGGTGTACTTCAATTAGATGTGAGAGCAAGCTGATTAAAGTCATTTAATAGCGCAGTGGGAATAACTGACATTGCCATCATCCCCAAACCTGCTAGGCTTCAAGGTTAAAGTCTAGGATGCAAACTGACTTTTTTATAAGGTGTTCCACAGTAGCCTTATCGTGTTTTAACTGTTGCTAAGAAATGAGTGAAAATGCTGGCACAGATTATTGGCTTAGTTTTCTCCTTATTCTCCAGGGCTATTGAGAACTTAGTGCTACTGAGTACACAGAAGGCGTGTAATAAGAATTGATTGGCCATGGCAGATGGCAAAGCTGGAGGGAGATTACCGAGCAGGATCTTACACTGCCTTTTTCTTGAATAGTGAAAATCTACATAAAGAATCTTAAGCATACCATACTTATCTTCTCCCAAGGCTACTGATGTCTTACTGAGACTAATTGGGGTTGTTTACAAAGTGGAAAACAGTTGTTTTACCATATGAGATGGAGAATTTGACATTGTCATTTGTGGCCACGTAGAATCTCCAGATAGTGGAATCAAACACATGGCAGCACAGTGCTGGCTGTAAAGCCCACATTTAACATGCTCCAATTGTTAGTGAGTTTAATGCAGTGGGAAGGAAATGGATTTTTTTTTTAAGGCACTGTTTTTGGACCTAACATATTAAAGTGCAATCATGTGCATTTTTTGGCCAGTTTGCACATTAAAACATGCTGTGAAAGTTTATCATAAATGCCAAAAGAAACAGGGAGATATTTGGTGTTTTCCTTTTTCTGTGTTGAGACAACGCTCCTCCCTGTACCCCTTTCCTTCTTGCAGAAGTGACTTGAATGGTTTTAAAATAGGGTCCTGTGTGAGCATTTCCATCCACCTCTTCACTTCAAAACCACAGCAAATATAAAATCCTGCGATGTCCCAGACACTGACAAATAGGATCATTAAAAATCACAACATTTCTGCTTCATGTAGAGAAAAAACCTGGCATGGTGCTGCATCCCTGTTCCGAAGTTTCAATGCTGTCAGTTTACTCCTGCAACTTCTCTTCCTGACAAATAATACCACTTGGACTGTCCACATCAGTGGCTGTCACACTTGTGCACACATACTGGAATCATTTATGTGTGTGAAAATACTATGATGTGTGTGAAAATACCCTAATGTCTGGGTCTCTCTGCCTCTTGGTGGCTGAAATAAGCCTTGGGTATGGACAAGACTTTCAGTATCCTAGATGACTGGTTAGGTAGGGCTGAGGGACTCTAGAATATACAACGTCATCGTAACTATGAATGAGTGTAAGATTTAGATTCTTGTCTCAGTCTTCAATAAACTGGTTTGATATCTACTATTTTAATAGCATTGAAAGCACTGTTTGATTGAATTTACCAAATGCTTAGACATCTGGAAGATAAAACTGAAGGTATCTAGTGATCAGTTCTGAAGCTTACCTTAGAAGCCAGTAATGGTTTGGTGTCTTCTATTTCAATAACAACATCCCGGCAGGGGGACGCAGACATAAGGGAGGCTGCAAGGCAAAGAATTTCATAATCTGAGATAATTAGGAAAATAGTGGAGAACATTCTACTCCAAAGTCAAGTTGAACAGCTACAGGGTGGATAGTAAAGTTTATGCCCGGATGACACTCCTGAATGTAGAAAATAACCCAACCACTCATGGCTTTGCCCAAAATATAATATGGCTTTAGACATTTTCTAGGGGACTACGTGGTCCATTTTTCTTTTGTTTTGGACAATTCTGTTTTGGACAATTACACACAGGAGATATTGAAAGTGAACCGTGTCAATTATGTCAATACATGTATGTCTTTATAGGATGCGGGAGTGAGGGTGAATCTGAGAAACCTACAATAAAGGAGCCTCCTTTCCTTAGGCTTTGTTCTTAGGAAAAAGAATACAAAGAAATAAAGAGGACAGGAGGTGGGAAGTGAATGGAAGGTGGGGGAAGAGGAGGAGGAGAGAGAAGTGGTGGGAAGCAGAGTGGATGGCTGCATATTTTGGGCCTGGAGCTGCGTGACCTATCCAGCTCTCGTTCTCACAGCGTATGGAGAAGGAGAAGGCACAAGCCCTAGTTTTATGCACAATTCCCCAGATATTTCTGACTCAGGATTTTGGGGTTAGAGCAGAGGCCCAGAAAGAGCCCCTCCTGAGCTCATCAGGTTTGGGTCAGCTGAAGAACTCATTATGTAGCCCAGGCTGGACTCAAACTCACAGCGACCCTCCTGCCTCAGCCTCCTGAGTGCTGGGATTACAGATGTGTGCCATCACGCCTGGCAGCACAAAATGTTTTGTATGTGATATTTTAAAATAAACACATGTAGGGTTTTACTCAAATATGACTAGATTTTTTTCCCTTTCTCTGAATGAGGGAAGCATTCTGTAGGGTGTTTAAAACCACAAAGCAGCTGAATTTCAGAGGCTCTGTAAAATCAAGGCCAAACTTGATGGAAGCTTAAATAGAACTGCATCATGGCACAGCTGCTCAAATAGGAGATATCTGTTTCAGTCTTGAAGCTGGCTGAATAGGGCATCATGGTCCTTCATCAGGTCTAATCTTATGAAGCCAGGAGTCTTGGGATCTTGTGCACTGAAGTGACTGAGCCCTCATCCCCTAACACAGTGCCATGCACATGGCGAGCTAAAAATCAGAAACTACTTAAGTAGGTAATAGAAAAATACTATATCATTCACTATCATTTATTATGGAAATTTAAAGCAAGTATTATGCTCCTGCTGTATCATTTACATAATTAATTGTTTTTAAGCTTTTCCTGTATGGATAACAATGAACTATCTCTTAAATTACATCATGACATTGTTGTCATGCATTAATGAGGAAGGATCACAGATGGAAAGTAATTTGAAATAAAAATCTCATCTTCTTTCAGTGCTCATGGAGGGGGTGGTTCCTGCTGCTTCTTAAAAGGCAAACAGGAAAGTTCATGAAGCACTTGACATTTCCTCAAATGACATGTTCATCCAGGAGCAGGACATTTCACAAGAAAACTGCTTGAACGTTGCTCTCCTCACCCCCAACTCAGCAAGGATTCCAGCTGTATTCTAGCTGTATTTCCTTAGGAAAGTTACTTAACCCACTGTAAATCAATTGGGTATGGTCCTCCTCTGTAGAATCTAGATGATGAGTACTTACCTTGAGGTGGTTTGTAAATATTATATCAAATCATGCATGAAAAACCCAAAAATGTTATTTATAGACTTGCATTTTACCTTTTAGCTGTGGCACAATGTCCTCCTTGCCTGCATAAGGGTCACAGCGAAAGCGGTCCAGATGGTCAATGGTGCACTGGCCAACAACAGGTTTCCGCCCAAATTGTCTGTGGTCGATGACCTTGATCCCCAGGGGAGGCATGTACAACTCCTCCTTAGGCAAGAACTGGGGTTTACAAAGAGTGGTGTCATTTCTCTTTGCAAGACCAGACAAGGAGAGTGTTGCTGATAATTTCCTCCAAGGGACCAACTCAGAGTCTTTTTGCCTGGGGGTTCATAATAAGTAGTCCTGTAACTTACACATCAGGCAAGTGGCTGAGTGCTATGGTCATTAGATCTCACCCAGGCTGCTACAGATCAAATTCTGGATCTGTCACCATGAACTGTATGATGAAAGAACTTTTCCAAGCCCTCTATGTCCCAGTTATTTCATCAATAATAGCAGAGTTGTGGAATATTGGTGAAAGGCCTAGAACAGTACCTGGCCCACAATAAGTGATCTGTACGTATTAGGTACCATGATGTGGTATAGTATTGTTTACCATGGACCTGTATTTCCTCCACACACTCTGCTTCCTGAGAGGGGACCTGCATAAGGCTAACAGGCCCAGAACTTTGACAATCTACTAGCCAAGTCTTGAGCAGAATTTAGAAAGAGTCAAAACAAAATTAAACCTCCAAGAAAAAAAAAAAAAAACTGTGGCTGGGAGCCTTTCAGCCATAGAATTTCAGTACCAAAATAGGATACTCATTTCTCCTTCACTGCTCCTGTAATTTGGTGACCTTGATGGCACTGCCTGTTCAGAGCATCATAGGCAAGCTGGAACGGGAGCCTGTTTGTGGTTTAGTGAAATTTGTATCTCTGGCTTTGCACAAAAATAGAAGCTGGGGTTCACTCAGTGGCCTTCCTTGGCTCTGCAGACCAAAGCTAGACTCTACTCTAGAGATGGAAAAGTAGAGAAGGTTTGGGAAGTGGACAAGGATGAATAAAGTGGCCCCAGGGGCAGCCAGTTAGGAATTCTGGGATTCTGGCTCTAAGCACCCATAGAGGTGTCCATCTACAGCACCACGGGGGAAGAACGTGGTCTTCGGAGTTGGAGGGACCTGAGTCCAAACTCTGGCCACTCACTTGTTAGCTACATTCCCCTGTGTACATTAGTTTACCTCTTCATTGCCTCTAAAGTGAGTGTAAGAAGGGTGAAAATGTGAACCCCACAGAGTTAAAGATGAAATGTAGAGTATGAATGCACCTGGCACTGAGATAACTGTGGCTGCAACTGGGACACGGTCACTGCAGCATAGAAGGGAAGCCCACCACTCCGTGGGATGTTAACAAGTCCTTTCCCCTCTCTGGGTCTCAGTTTCCTCATCTGTAAAATGTGAGGTTAAACCACATGGTCCTAGAGTTCAAGAGTGGTGTGTTGGCGACTCCGAGGGCAGGAAAATGATGGGTGGGGAAAGGAAAGGGAAGGTTATAAGCCATCTCTTTAACTTAAGAAAATGACTTATTTTATCTCTTTCATATAGGAAAGTACAATGAAAAGGTTTTTTTTTTTTTTTTTCACTTTGTAAAATTTAGGATTTAACTGCTTTAACAATAGAAAGACCAGCTGACTTCTTTTTGTTCCAAGTATTATGGGGTGTGTGATGGTGGACTGTGACCCTATCTGATGCTTCACACTTCCAATAACTGGAGGTAACTTCAGTGGAACAAGGATGCCACCATCGCAGGGGCACAGTCATGGCCTGTTAGGGCCATGGCCCACCGCCCTATGTGGCTTCCTCCACTTCTGCACCTTCCCCAGAGAGCCAGGCCCTATCTGGTGGGCTCTGGCTCAAGTGCTTCAGTAGGAGCATGGCTAGGGATTAAGATTTTGCCCTCAGCAGACTGACCAAGGGTTTGAATAGTAGCTAAAGTGATGGGAAGTTTACTAGAGAAATAAGTATTGCTCAGAGATACTTCTGTATCACTGGAGGTGTCTGAAGCTTTAAGAAGCCATCACTACAGTGTGAGAAGGGGGGGCATTGACAAGCCAAGTATCGGACAAAGTTTTTCTATTTGTCAGATTTTAGAAATACATAAATTCTCCCTTTGTGTGGGTTACATATTCACAGTTCAAATGGAGTTCAGGTACTCAATACACATAGACTATTGCAGAGTCTGGGTACTGTACCACTTTCATGAAGAGAACAGAACTTGGAAAGTTGGGTGTCTTCTTAAGGTTTTTGATCACCACCGATTCTACCCTTTCCCCTCCACACTCCACAACGAGACTGGGGGATGTGATAGAAGCCATCTGGTAGTTTTTCATATTCCTTAAGCCCCAAGCTAGAATCTGCGAAAATTAAAGTGAGGGAAGGAAACACAACATATTAAAAATACTATTCAAAAGGAAAATCCTATCTTAGTCACTAGCAAAGTCTTTAAGACCAATTGGTGCAGATTTTCTTAAAGTACTCTGAAGGTTATCCCAGAATCTTGTAGGTCATGCAGAGAAAGTGGTTTTGCTCCCTTCCTTCTGTCTGCGTCACTAAAAAAGGAGAGCTGTTAAGATTGTAGAAATCAAATACTGGCTGTGCCGTGTATCAACTAGGTGAACATTGACAAATTATTTAACCTTTCCTTGTCTCATCTACAAACAGGACTGATGGTGTTATCTATCACAGGGTTACTCTGAAGATCAAGTGTTAAACTTCTTACCACGGTGTCTGACATGTGAGTATTCAAAAATGATAGCTACCTGCCTCAGTCTTTAAGAACTCCTAGCAAGACAGTTGGAGAACAGAAATCTTGGAGCAACAGCTGCAAGGAGATGCCTTGAAAGTAGGCCAGATTCTATCCATTGTGCCACCAGGTTTACTCCATCTGTTTGCATCTGTCCCAACTGTCTAGTGTGTCACCATTGCCTAACCCTTCCTTTCCCTCAGACCCCTGCCTCCCTCTCAGGCCCCTCTCTACACACACACACACATACACACACACAGGCACTTTCTTCTAGGTCATCTTCTCTCTCCCAGTTCTCCAGTTGACTAGAAAAACTCAAGAAATCTGCTGGTTCCCAGAAAGGAAGATTTTAGATTCCTCCAGAGATGTTGGAATGGACCTCTGTTCATTGCTTCAACAAACCTTCTATTTCCATGAATATTTCAAGTTTCGGGACAGATTCTATAGGAAGTTAGAGATAGCAAGAAAATAGGCAGCAGGATGTCATTCCCGATATGAAAGGTTCCTGTTCTGCGGCCACATCCATTTGACTTAATCAAATAAGACACAGAGATCAGGGTACCTCAATAGCAGTGAGCTGAACCACTGGCCTGATTCCCTGAGGGACCATGTATAAGTTTGGTGCCCTTTGAGAGGGAAGAATGGGAAGGTTGGATCCATCCTGTAAAACAAACAGAATGTCAATGCCTTCCTTTTCAAGTGAAGGGTGCCTAGAATTATCAACAAATTTTCAACCAGCTGAAAGAATAACTATACGAATGAAAATGCAGTAATGTACCTTGTCCCTCAGAATTAGCTCTGCAGTCACAAGGACATCCCCACAGGCCTTATCTCCATTCATGACTGGGTGCCAGAGAAGTTTGGGTGTAATGTCCGTTTCTGAGTTTAGTTTCACCAGAGGGGAACAAACGCTTCGTCCTAAAAATTCATCTTTACCCTAGAGAAACAAACAATCCCCAAATCCCCAAACATCGTTTTGAAACTTTATCATCCCCCAAGTGATAAAGATCTTAGAGATTCCAAACTACCTACCACTTGGTCATTGTCAAAAAGTTCTATGATAACTTTGGGTGGGTTCTGTAGAACAGTTTGGGGTTCTCCATAGATTTCGACTTCATCAAATATAATCGTTTGGTCCCATGTGGGATTCAGGGTTGAGTGGATGATCTCAGTGGTTTTGCTTCGATGGAGGAAAGAGACATGAGCATACGGATCTATGGATAAAAAAGAGAACAAGGTGGAGCAATAGTGGAAGTCTGGCTCCCCAGGACCCTTCATTTCAACTGAATGCTTTTCCTCTGGACACAACCATCATGGACTCTCGCCATCCACCTGGAGATAGGGTTTCTGCGGACCAGGGTGTGGAAGGGGCAGGTGACATGGTGATTCGGGAGCACCTGAAGTGAGGCCTTGATGTGTACAGAGGATTCTCTCTCTAGAATATGTCCCCACCAAGGTTAATTGGACACATAATCTGTCATACTCATGATTAAGAGTGCGGGCTGCGCAGTCAGATACGTCTGGTTTCAACCCATACCCCATTACATGATCACATGGGAAAGTAGTCAATCTTCCTAAACCTTGGTTCCCTCCTCCAAGTGATGAAAGTATTATTTCTTCCCAGTGTCAAGAGAATGAGATGAATACAAAGAATGTAAACTGCTTAGCATGAGCCTATCATATATGGTGGAATTGCTAAATGCTGCTTATCGCTGTTTCTACTGTCACTGGTCATCTGTTTATTCAGCAAGTGTTTATTGAGTGCCAGGTCTGAAGGGTATAGTAGTAATCAAGAAAGACTCAGATACTCTTAGTGTTTATAATTTGTGATAGCAGAAAACTTTCCCCAAACTTCTCTGTATTAGAGAACAGAATGAAAGAAATCTTATATGCTAAGAAGTAATCCACGTTTTTCTATGTGATTAATAATTACCCCAAACCTTTTTTCAGTTGTTAAAGGGCTGCTCTATTTGAGCAATAAGCCAATGTTTAAGGCGTGGTGGTGTGTGCTTGCAGTCTCAGGTACCTGGGAGGCTGATGCAGGAGGATCACTTCAGTTCAGGAATTTGAAACTATCCTGCACAACCCCCATCTCAATAAATAAATAAATGAATACACACATACATATATAAACTAATGTCTATCCTGAAGCTTTTACACGTGCAAAAGTAGCGCTTAGTTTTTAACATTTCAGGTAGCTATAATATGAAAGGAATACAGTTACTATTGTTCTTGGCTTACGCCTGATGACATCTTATATCTCAAGCCGTGAGAAATATGTTATTACTAACTAGTCAAAATTTTGAAAGAATTTTGACTTCCAGTGGTGGAGTGCCCTCTGGTGGAGGATATTTGAAAATGTTCCCAAAAACATTTTGAAGATGTATATTATGGTATAGAGATAATCCCGAACCTGGCATAATTTGTAAGAAAAGGAAACCATTCACAAATGTTGGTTAATATTAGTGCTTGGGACACACTTCAGAATTGAGGCAAGTACCCTAAAGTGTCAGGGAAATGCTTTAAAAGCTGTTTCCATAGAAAGTCCTGGGAAGTTCTGCTGGTCTTCAAGGCCAAAAGTGGAATAGCCCAAGATACCCCAGAATGGCCCCTGAATTATCCATGTTTCCACAGGCAAAAGCACACATCCCGGGGAGGCAGGTCTCCCTCAGCCTTCCTCCTTCCCTGGCCATGACCTTCTCAGAAGCATTCCAAAGACAACAGAACCAGTGCAAAGGGTAATAAAGCCTCATGGTTTTATGGAGTTGAGAATGAGGGAACAGGCAGCAGAGGAGGGAAAAGCTACTCCAAGCTGCTCAGAGCCCAGGGATATAGGCAGATCTGTGAACTTGTGATCTTTTTGTTACCTTGAGAGAGCTACAAAAAAGCTAAAAGTTAATAATATACCAATCAACCCAAGGGCCCAGGGATAAAAACAAAATCACGCATACAAATAGAGAGCAGAAATTGCTATTCTTGGTACTGTTATTTAATTGATGATTATTAAAGGGCCATGTGTCTTCTATGCATTTCTAGAACCCAGCAACAGTGCTTGAAGCATTTAATAATTCTTTAGCTAACAACTAAGCAGTTTACTTCAAATATACAAACTAGTCTCAACATGAAAAAGATTTTTGTTGTTAGAAATGACAAGAAAGTATCCCCTTAATGGAAAGGAGAGTCAAGCTAGCTTGCTATGTACTGTGCAGCATGGGGACTTTTTCCCTTTACCTGAAAAGCTATCCTTGTCTAGAGCCATGAGGTTTCTGGCTTGATAGATATAACAGCGCAGATGATAGATGTAGACTCCTGAAAAGAACAGGATGCGGTTACACACAAGAAATATAATACTGTATTCTCATACTTTTCTGGAATATTTGGGGATAATATATGCCCCAGATACAACAGAGAATCCACATACAGTGGTACCATGGTTTGCAAATGCTTTTGTTCACAATTTGGTTTGCAAACAGAAGTGTTTGGTAAAATTTTATTTTTGTTTACAAACTCTGCATTGGGTGACAAACACAACTGTGGCCATCTTTTCCAAAATCGTAGAACAAATTAAGTTCATGAACTGAGGTACCACTGTAATAGTAATGCTGCCCTCCCGAAGTAGTAAACTCCTCTCAAAGTAGTTTATTTCTTATAAAATATGACTTAAAAGTAGTCCTCCCTTACCCATGGTCCTACTTTCCACAGTTTCACTTGCTTATTGTTCAATTGCTATCTGAAAATATGAAATGGAAAATTCCAGAAACAAATAATTTACAAGATTTAAATTGCATGCCATTCTAAGTAGCATGAAGAAATCTTGGACCATCCTGCTCCATCCCCCTGTGATGTGACTCATCCCTTTGTCCAGTGTATCCATACTATATATGCTACCCACTCATTAGTCACTTCGTAGCTACTCGGTTACCGGATTGATTGTCATGGTATCAGTATTTCAGTGCTTGTGTTAAGATAATTCTTATTCTACTTAATAATGATTCCAAGTGCAAGAGTAGTGATACTAGGTTCGGTGAGATGGCTCAGCGGCGCAAGCGCCTGCCTTGCAAGCGCGAGGGCCCGAGTTTGACTCCCGGATCCCACATACGAAAAAGGGGCCGGTGATATCGCTCAGCGGCACGGGTGCCTGTTGGCGCGTGAGGTCCTGAGGTCGACCCCCCAGTACCCACAAAAAAAAAAAAAGAGTAGTGATACTAGCAATTTTATGACATTTAATACATTGTTATAATTGTTCTATATTTTATTACTGGCATCAATTTCTTGCTGAACTTAGTTTATAAATTAAACTTTAACATAGGTATGCATGTATAAACAAAAAGTATATATATGTAGGGTTTGGTATTATCTTCAATTTCAATCATCCACTAAAGGTCTGGAATATATCCTCCATGGATAAGGGGGAAAATACCAGGGTTTTTTTTTGTTTTTGTTTTTTGAAAAATACTATAGTAAGCCCAGTGCAAAGTGTGACAATCAGGAGAACATTATTCCCGTTGTAAAATACCAGGATTTAGGGTACTATTTGTTACGCAGACCTTTAAAATGAGACTGGGTCACCAGCAGTTATAGAAATAGAAATAGAAATAGAAATAGAAATAGAAATAGAAATAGTATAGAGGGCCGGTGAGATGGCTCAGCAGCTTAAGCGCCTGCCCGGCAAGCGTGAGGGCCCGAGTTCGACTCCCGGAACCCACATACGAAAAAGGGGCTGGTGATACCGCTCAGCGGCATGGGTGCCTGTTGGCGCACGAGGTCCTGAGGTCGACCCCCCCAGTACCCACAAAAAAAAAAAAAAAAGAAATAGTATAGAAATCTATACTACCAAATCTGGGATACAGTTATCTGCTAAACATTTCTTTGACATTTCAAAATCTTCTTACTAGTTCTCTTTATTGTTATATTAATGCACACACACCCCTCTTTCACAAACACTCATACACATAATTTGAGAGTTAGCAGAGCATTGTGACCGAACACACAGATTCTGGGAACCCCGACTGCTTGTGTTCAAATCTTGTCTTCAGTATTTACAAACCTTAAGATATTGAGGAAAGTTATTTAATGTTTTTGTACCTTGATTTCCTCATCGGTAAAATGGGATCAATGACAGCACCTACCTTAAAGGGTTGTTATGAGGATTAAATGAGTGACTACATGTACAGTGCCTGACACATGCTAAGGACTATGTATTTGCTATTATTATTATTATTATTATTATTATTATTATTGAGTAGGTCTACCTTATTCTGAAATTCCTGAAGGCTACCATTGAATCCAACCTTTATTTAAACTCTAATTAAAGTAACAGTTTTGGGAGCTTACCAGATAAAATGAGTACATATTAAACAGATTCCATTAAAATCAATGACTTCATCATCTTTTACCCCAAATATGGCACAGTTTTATAAACTGTATTTACAAATCTTCTTCATCAAGTTATGAAATTGAAAGTCATGTTCATATGAGGAGTTCTTTATGATATTTAGGGATTTGAAGGGTTTCCTTGAGATAAAAGCCACAGAAGTTAAATTCACAAAGACATATTCAAACTCACTGTTGAAGCTACAGGAGACGATGGGAGTGTTTGCCCCAAACACGGTGGTGGCGCTGTGCTTCTGTGTCTCCACGCTCTTCTCGTTTCCGTCCTCAGAGGTGTCTGCACCCTACAGTAGGCCCAAACACAGCCCCCAAGTAAACAAGCCGAGAGGCAAGAAGCACAAACAAATGGAATGATGGCTTTTAAGAAGAGATTTTGTAACCCAACCACCCCATTTTTCAAGATGAATAAGGCCTAGGATAGCAAGTGACTTCCTCTAAGTCACATATGCAGCTGGAGAGCAGCAGAGAGGAGGTAGAAGCCAATCCTTCTGCCTCAAGTCCAGGTTTATCAAACCCTGCTGCCAAAAGAAAAGGAAAATGTACAAGATACAAATATGAGAATTAAAAGGATGGGACGAGAAAGAGAAAGAACAGCAGAAGAATACAGGTCAAAATGCAGAAATACAAAAACTGGCTGCCATATTGCTTTGTTTGGTTTGGTTTTAGTTTTTTGAGACAGGGTCTCACTATTATTATTAGTTCAGACTGATCTTGAACTCACTGTGTAGCCCAGGCTGGCCTGGAACTTGCAGTGATCCTCCTGCCTCAGCCTCCCAAATACTAGGATTAGGGGTGTGTGCCACCATGCCAGCTGCCATATTGCCATGTTCTTATTCTTCCCTTCCCTCCACCAGCCTACACTTCCCTGCCTCCACCTTCTTTATGTGTTTCTCTCCAAATACTTCTCTAATTTTGGAAGCCATCCTTCTGCTTTCCCCCCTCTCATATCTGTACATTTAGCTCTCCTGGTTTGTTGAATAGTTGCAGTTTCCAAGGGATGATCAAGGAACCTGTGCTGGGAATGTTGATACCTGAAACATGGGTGTTGGAATAGACGTACTTGGAAAAATGCTGGGGAAAACAGGTGTGCCTGTAGGAGTATTTCTTGGATCAATTCAAATGTTAACGCTCTGTTAATTATATAAGAACTATTGAACACCTAGGCTGGGTACTTTTGCTCAACCTATTTACAATCTTACAGCACTGGGGTTACAAGGATCTCCATGGAGTGGGCAGTATTGCATCCAACATATACATTTTCTCTATATCAATATTATTTACACTTTGGCTTCTGATTACTTACAAGGGCGCCTTCAAGTTTAAAGATGGCAGCTGCACCGTGTGTTTCCGAAGGAGCCATTTTTCTTCTCCAGCGTCTGCGGCGAAAAGTATCAGAACTACGCTGTTGCCAGTGAAATTTCCAGCCAATTAAAGAGGCATATTCCCAACCCTCACGGTCTTCAAATTCTTCCATGGCCTAAAACAGAAGTAAAACGTTTAGCAATAATAATATTCTTTATATTGATAAAGCAGGTTACTGGGTCCATCAACGAATAATGTAGCGATACAAATCTATCCTGTGCCAAGCACTATGCTAGGAACAAGAGATACAACAAAGAACAAAATGGGAGGCTCTCTGCCTTTGCAGAGCTAGTGGACTGTGGAAACAAGCTCATCAGTCAATTATAGTGCAGTGAGGTGTGAGCGTGAGGGAGACGGATCCTTAGAGCGGGAGTCTCATTCAGGGGTGAGGGTGGGATGAAGCAAGTGGATTCTTGCTCAAATTGCTTTGTTTTATCACTTCATTAGTCCATAGGAACACTGCCATTGTGACGTAGTCTGAAAAACATTATTTCTACTTTATATATGGAGTGAAAGTAGAAATAATACCCCTCCTTGAGGGATGAAATGTCTTGCCGAAGCTAATGGCTGCCAAACTGATAATTAGGAGATGGTCAAACACCTCTAAAAGCTTCTCACCTCATCAGGCTGGGATAGTTCAATAGCAAACACTCATTCATTCATCAGCTCCTTCATTCTACTACCTTCTTTCTGGATGCACATTCCTGAGCAAGCAAGAAGTTGCACAGATAACCCTGGCTCCAATTTTACTTTCATTGAATTAAAAACAAAACAAAACAAAACAAACACCTCATAGCACCTACTAGAGTTAGGCCTTTAGGGCAATTGAAACAGTTCCTGTTTAGAATTAGCCTAACCACATCCAAACACCAGCCCTGTCACTTATCCTAGAGTACATGTATCTCATCTGTGAATGGGCACAGAATTCAGAAATTACAGGTTGTGGATAATGCAAACATTGTAGCTAACGCTATGCAAAGCACACAAGACATGCCATGTATTGATTGCTCTGAATATTCTTCTTACATTTAAAGTCTTACAATACCTTAATTAGATAAGTATTATCTTCATTTTTCAGGTAAGAAAGAAAGCAAACCCAGGATTCAAATCCTTCCGTATCTGATTCTAAGTTCCAAGCTATTGCCACTAATATATTACCTATCAGAATAATTTCAATGGTCTCTTACACTCCTCTATAGTGGTTCTAACATTTAACCTGCCTCAGAATCATGAGAAGGCCTTGTTGAAATATAGATTGCTGGGCCATTCCCAGAATTTCTAAATCAGTAGCATTGGGGTGAAGAAATGTTTCTCACAAGTCCCCAGGTGATGGTCATGGTGGTGGTGGCAGTGTGTAGACTTTGAGAACCTCTGAGCACAGGATTAAGCCCTTGATTTGCAGATAGCTCTGTAGAAATACCTCCTTAACTGGAGCTCTACTGCTCCTCTTACCCTTGCAGTGCTTGCAGGTGTTTGTGTTAAATCTTTCTTGCGTTTCCGGACCAGCCTTCGCCGTCTATGAGTGTGATACATTTTCTCTGCTGCAACCCAGGATTTTGGCTTATTATCTGGAGGGATGGTAATTCCATACTCCCAACCTGGAACAGGATTTGTGAACAGTTACCCAAAAAACATGCATTTTACCAGGCCAGTAAATAACTTTCTAGAAAAAATTTAGTCCTTCTCACTGCCCGCAAATATTATCTACTATCATGACTGTTACAGGTTGAGCATTCCTTGTCTGAAAACTTGAAATCCAAAGCACTCCAAAATCTAAAGTGTTTGAGTAGCATAATACCACAAGTGGAAAATTCCACACCTGACCTCATGTGATTAGACAGTCAAAATTAAGGGCCACTAAAACTACTGTATAAAAGTATCTTTGGGTTATGTGTATGAGGTATATATTAAACCTAAATGAGTTTTGTTTTTAGATATCTCCAAGATAGCTCATTACATATATGTATATATTCCAACATAAAAAAATCCTAAATTGAACACACTCTGGTCCCAAGCATTTTGGGTAAGAGAGACTCAAGTTATATTGCTTCTTTTACTTTGCTATATTTTAGCCAAACTAAATACAGCCTCAATCCCTAGATCCCTCCTCAGAAAGCTTTTTTGTGGCAGTGAGGTTCTCCTCTACCTTTCTGCCTCCAGTCGCTTGTGATAACTGAGTGCATCTAAGAATAAAGCACAGTACAAGGGGCAGAGGGGGACAGTGAGCAAGGGGGTGGGCGTGTAGTCACAGGCCCGTGTTCAATTCCAACACCACCACATGCGGCTTCTTTTCTAAATAAATAAATTTCCTGCAAGTTGGTAAACTTACCTATGGCTCAATTTTTCCATTACAAAGGTAAAACATACCTTTTTATAGGATTACTTTAAGATAATCAAAATAATGGGCGAAAAACACTAGGGCCATGCTTATCACACAGTTATCTTCAATCAGTATTATTATTATTATTATAAGACCTGATGTGTACATCAAGGTTGATTTGAAATCTTCTGTGTCAATGCTGGTCCTTTCTATGCACTATTCCTTCTTATAAGAAAAAAAAAATCAGATTTTCTCTTTGACAATTCCAAATGCTATCAATCATTTCACTTTAGATTACTATTCATAGACAATAATAAATACCATTACTAACAGAAACTATGTCAGTAATAACATTATTGTTAAATAGGATTTTAAAGACATTTACAATTCTCCTTTCTGAGCTAGAAAGTGATGTTCTTGGGAGATTATGGGGTGTGATTATGATAGAGAACCTAGCTCTCTCCTAAATTCTCATTCTGGACCCCCAAACACCCCAAAGCCCAAATAGTTGGTCCCATATACCTGCTATTTTCCACTCTTAACATCCCCCGAAGAGAACCTGTCCGAGTATTTACTTGTGCTTCAGACTGTACATTTGAGTAGCAATGGGTGACACCACCTGACCTAGTTGTCACAGGCCTTTCCTCCCAAGGAACTGTACTCTGTTAACCAAGGCCCGCCTGCAGAGCTCACAGTCAGGTGACAGACATAAAATATTACCTTTCTCGTCCACAGCTCGATTTATGTCATACACCCACGCATCGTCTTCCCACTCCCAACCTGGAGGACAAGTCAACTCGCTGGGTGATGCCGCTTTATCACCATTCTTAAAAAAGAAAGAAAGAAGTGGGGGTTAATGAGCCCTAGTGTTAGTAAGGTGCAAAACTGAGGAAAGTTTCTTCATACTTAAGTATGGTGTCCGCAGGTTTATATAGATGCCAAGAGATACATTTTGGTCAGAAAAACTAATCTTTATGTACAATTAGTACATAAAAATTGATTTTTAAAACTAGCCTCTGTTTTTACTACTAGGGAATCGTATTAGGTTTAACCTGTGAAATTGCTTTTTTTGTAGGACAAAGTGATTAAATATATGGTTCAACTTCATACTACAAAATGTGCAACTTATCGTTATGAGGGATTACACAGGAAACAACCCAACAGAGAATGGATCGAGCATTAAAAACACATGTTTTCAAGTGTTGGGAAATGCTATTGGAGGGTCATGATGCTAATTATGTAAGATTGAGCAAAGTTTATATAAAATAGTGGCTTAAATTTACATAAAAACAGAGTTATGAAAAGAAAATTAATAAGTAAAGGAAATAGAGGAAACCTGTAAACATCAAATACACTCAGCTTCACTTTAAGAAAGTAGAAATTGAAATAACGACAGGACACCACTTGTTCATGTATTGGCAAGGATAATATAATGGAATGTTAAGTGTTCAGGCAAAAAGTCTTCTCATGCAAAATTACTGGAAATAGAAATTCATCGACCTCTTTGAAAAGAAATTCGGCAATATTTATCAAAATTTTATATGAATTTAAATTTTGACTAAGCAAATCCAAGGATCTTTCCTAGCCACAAATTGTCATAGTGAATAAACATGTATGTATAAAGTGTTCACTGTCATTTTGCTTATAAAAAAGTGACATAACAAGAACAAGCAACAACTCCCCAAAACAAACCTTAAATATCTATGAGATTAGTTAAGTAAATTGTAGTAGGTACATATAAAAAAAATTCTGCAGGCATTTTTAAAAATTCATTGAGCTATCTATATGTATTGATATCAAAAGATGTCCAAAATATATTATCGGATGAAAATTACAAGTTGTAGAACCATGCATGCAACATAATTCTGCTCAGCTGAGAAAAAAGAAATTATATACTTGTATATGAACACAAAACTATCAATGCTTATCTTTGGGAAGTGAAATATGAGTCAGGGAGAATTACTTTTCACTTCTTTTAACATTATTTGGGATTTAGAAAAGCATGAACCTTTCATTTGTTATGATCTTAAAAACTAGTTAGATAATAAATATTTACCCTAAAAAAGTTGCATATCCTAAACTTTACCCTGCAGCAACATCTAGTTACACAAGCCTGTTTTCTTTTTAGGGAAGTAATAATTATGTTTTTGTGCGGCCTAAGTTGTGAATGGAAGGCTATTTGGAACAGAAGTAGGAGAGAGGGTGGTGGTGGGTTTCCAGAAGATCAGGATTCACAGAGAAGACACGGGAGGGGTCCTCTCACTGGCAGGTTGCTCACCGCATCAGTGTAAGTATCCTCAGCTGGTTTCCATTCGCCCCCAGGGTAGCGACTCTCATTCTGGTAGACTTCGTCCGTGAACTCTGTGTGGCCTGCATCTGCCTCAGTCAGCAAGCTGCAGGGGAGCAAGGGCTACGGTTACCTGAGGAGAAATGGCTACCAGCAACCCCAGCTCTTTCCAATGATTGGGAGGCATCTGCACCCTGGGAAGAGTATCAGTTCTCTCCTGCTGGACCCCTGTAGGTTTTGCACACCAAATCCCTCTTTCTACCAACAGCTTTTGGCATTGCTTTGAGAAAGGGCCTGCTGGAACAATGAGACCTAAATTATAGAGAACACTTCTAATGAGTGAGGTTGGTCCCTTTCTGGAGTGAGGGTGGGGGCAGGGAAAACAGTCTTGTGGGCAGCTTCTCAGGGGGAGTACCAAGAGCTCCTTCCATATTTGTTTCAGGAAAGGGCTGTTCAGCATCTTTTCAGCACAACTCTTGGCTAACAGTTCAAAGAATAGGGAATCATGCCTCTGTAGCCCTCCTATGTGAAAAATGGAGTGGAAGCCAAGTCATGAAGCCAAGTGTGAAAATGTCTACTAATGGGTTGCTTGGCCTATGTAACCCACACTGAAGGGAGGTTCAAATGTTCTGGATGGTTCCTAGGTAGACAGCCAAACAATGTCATTTAAGACTCCAAACTCTAGTTGGGCACTTGAGAAATACTGACTGTGGCTTGCCAATTTTCCTCTTGGATTTGAAAACCCACAGAGGAAAGTACACAGGTTCCAACCTCGACTTAAATCTGCTGTTAGGTACCCACTCAAATGAGGGTTCTTTCACCATCTCTGCATCTTTTCCCGGATACATCTTCCCCTAGAACGAAGCACTGGAAAGATATCAAAAACAATATCCTCAACTGTTCGTATAAATTGAGTTCATCCATCATTTTCTGGGCTCCAGAGAAAAGTAAAAACCCGGGCTGCCATCTGACTCTAGGATTCATCCAGCCCTGACATGCTTTGACCTTTTGCTTTTCCAATCACAACTCCCTCTACCTTTCCCTGTCCTCACTAGTCTCCCTTCCTTGTGTCTATTTCAAAGCCTAGTAAATTTCCTCTCTAATCCCCCGACTCCATCCACAGGAAGCTGTCGTGGATCCAAAGTAATGATATGTAAGCACTGGGTCTTAACAGACCCTCACACTCACTTCCCTTCTCCCTTAATGCCTATGCAATGATAGGAAACAAATGCCAGAGAGGCTAAACTCTAGTCAGAGGCCTTAAAATCTAACTCACCAAGTTCGTTTCTTCCAAACTCAACTGTACCATAATGAAGGGGTGAAAAGAGGGAGCTCTGGTTCTAGTGCTGTTGGCAGCATTTAGAAACCAGGCTTTAGCTTCCCCCAGCTCCAGGGGGAACACACTTACCTCCTTCTTGTGTTTGCTTCTCTGTTTCTTTTTTTTTTTTTTTTTTTTTTTTTGTGGGTACCGGGGGTTGACCTCAGGACCTCGCGCGCCAGCAGGTGCCCGTGCCGCTGAGCGATATCACCGACCCTTTTTTCTTATGTGGGTTCCGGGAGTCGAACTCGGGCCCTCGCGCTTGCCAGGCAGGCGCCTACGCCGCTGAGCCATCTCACCGTCCCTGTTTCTTTTTTTTAACAACAGCTTTTGAGATATAATCCACGTACCATGTAATTTACCTTTTAAAAGTGTACCCCTTAAAAAAGAATTCCAAAAAGTTGTGAGTGAGCCCCAAAATGACAGAAGGAAATAAACTTTCTTCTCTAAAAAATAAAAATAAAATAAAAGTGTACCCTCTACCATTATTTGCAGATGTCCCAGCAGAATAGTTGAGCGCTTGTTTGGATGCCCCGGCTAGACTTAGGTTTCAGCCCTGGCTATACGACTTACAGGCTTTGTTGTCTTTGGACAAGTAACTTAATCTCTCTACATCTCAGTTTCCTCATTTGCAAAGTGGAGATAATACTGTCTTATTAAGAGGTAATTTATCCATGAGTCTCTTGCATTTCTTGCCAGTTTAGGCACTGATTGTCTTTCCTATGCATTATCTGTTCAAGGATGCTCATATGGGAACATTCTTGGCAGAGCAGTGTCTCTCTCCAGAGCGAGGTGCCAGAGTGCTGCCTGCCCATTATAGAAGATTTAGGTTTCCTAAAGTCCAGGTCCCTCTGCTGCAGTGCAATGTACTGCAAGTGCAAACGTCACCTAGCCCTAATCGTGTCACCTTGTGGGACCTGGGGTATGGAGAACTAGAGCAAATGTTAGCACTCTGATATTGTATTGCCGTGAGCAACAAGGTCCTTTTCTCTGAACCAGGAGTCGTGTGTCTCCAGCCAGCATCCATGAAACTGTGGCAGTCAACCTTGCTAATGCAAATGGGATAAAATCTCAGACCCACATAATAATCTTTTTCTATTTTGTTTTTTTGAGAAAGGTCTCACTATGTAGTTCAGACTAGTCTTGAACTATGCAGCCCAGGATGTCCCGAATTGACAGCAATCCTCCTGTCTAAGCCTCCCAAGTGTTGAGGTTAGAAGCATGAGGCAGGGGCTAGTGAGATGGCTCAGCGGCATAAGCGCCTGCCTGGCAAGTGCGAGGTCCTGAGTTCGACTCCCGGAACCCACATACGAAAAAAAAGGGCTGGAGATATCACTCAGCGGCACAGGCGCCTGCTGGTGCGCGAGGTCCTGAGGTCAACCCCCGGTACCCACACAAAAAAAAAAGAAAAAAAAGAAGCATGAAGCACCAAGCCTGGCTGAGACCCACATAACACTTGCCACTATTTGTCTGGTAGAGCTGTAGTCAATATTAAATAAGATGATGCTGATGCTTAGCACACTGCTTGGCACATTCACACATAATAACTTCTCAGTAATTGCCAGTTATCAGTGCATTTATAGTTATCTGCCTTATGGGATACTGATGACATCTTTCAACTTCCTATGAATTTCTATGGTATTATATAAATATTATCAAGAATGACAATGAAGACAGTCCCTTTAGAAAATTCTAAAGATATGCTTCATTGCCTTTTTTTTTTTTTCAGAGAATAAAAAGCTTACCTTCTTTCAGGGTCAACTATCCAATCTCCTTCCCATTCCCAGCCTTTTGGCGGCAAAAAGAATTCCCTCTTGAGCTTTATTTTTCCTGTGACATCAGAAAACTTATGACGCCTCACTAGTCCAGAGGTGCCCCACTTTCCAAACATGAGTGCTTGGTTTTCATACTACCAAGAAACAAATGAAATTAGAGAAACACCATCAGAAAGCCAGAAATAAAGTCAGTCCACAAATTTTCAAATTCATCTAGGACTTAGGCTAGGTAACCATGGAAAGTGAAAAGGTTTTACGTTCAGAAGGTATGAACCAAACTTGGGCTGTTGTTGATTATGCAACTTTGGCTATGTCACTTGTCTTTCTAAGATTCAATGTTATCATCAGTAAATGGGGGACAATACTACCTCTTTCATGGAGTTATTCTGGAGTTCAAGTTAGCAATTATGATGTGCTTTGTAAACAGTGATACATAATGCTAGTCCCTTCTATTATTATTTTGAATAACTCCAAGGAGTTCTCTGAACCTTATCTTCTAAACACCTATAAAAGCCCTCCATTTTTGAACGTTTATTTGTAAATTAACTGCTTAGAACCTGGGGCACATTTACCCACAGAAATAATATATAATTAACATGTATTTCCTAGGTAGTCCACAAAGAATACATCTGAAACCCGATGGTCTTTTAGCACCCAGCCCTTATGGGGCCTAAAAATTCCGAGACTTACTCCTCTCTGAAGTGTGGCAGGTAGAGCAAGTCCTCTTGGGAAGAAGGTTTAGTGGCAGACATTGGTTTACAGAGCCCTCCTTCCTAAGTTAAGAGTTCATAAATCTATGGTGCCTGCTCTTCATGCTCACATTCACAGAAAGGGTTGAGATTTGTCAGTGTAGTAGCTGTCCCTATTTAGTCCCAACTGGAATTATCTCTACTGTTTTTCAAGTACTCAGGTAGAATTTTCTTGCCCTTAAGCAAACATACCCAAGGCTTCTTCCAGGTGTGCAATGGGTCTTCTGTGATTTAAGGACCTCCACCCCAAGCAAACTTCTCAAGCTCTGAACATCTCAAGTGTTTCTTTTCCTGGGTTGGTGTGAAGGTGTGTGTGTACTCTTAGTGTCCAACCACCAGGGACCAGTGTGACTGCTATTACTGAATTCTAGTGCTGAGAGCTGGAAGAGAACCATGTTCAATATTGCTGGCTGGAATTACCACACAAACCCAGTAACCATCCTGGTGTGTTCCAATATTGAGAAACCTCCAGAGGATCGTCTCGGCGATGGTGACCCTTTTAGCACTTTCGGTGATAACAAAGAGCCCGCTGTGGCAGACACGCCATAGGTTCACCACCGCTGTGACCTGGCCTCTTAAGTTAAGATCACTGGATGGGATTTTATGTGGTAGACAGCTGTGGTTGTTTTTTGTATGTGAATATTTTCCCTAAAGGGAAAAGAAACTTCTCCCTCACCAAAAAGGAAAAGACAGTGATATCATTAAATGTACCATTTCAGCAAAGACAGTGAAATTTCCTTCTGCAAAGCTATTGAATTTCTTCTCAACAGCACTTAAGCCCAGCCAGATGTTCACTCGCAGTTCTGCAGGTACTCTGGGCCCGTTAGTTTTTTCCTGCGGATACTGCGGGATGAAAAATAACATGTTACATCACACTGGCCACCACAGGGACTGTGACATTAAGTTAAAGCCAAAAACAGACTGACCATCTAATCGTTGCTTTCACCAGTCTAATTTTATGTTCACTTTAGTTAAAATATTTCCAAATGACCCCATAATAGACTAAAATGACAATTAAAGCAGTGGATCTCAAGGTATGACCTACAGATTCTTGCCTGTCCCTCAGACCTATTCAGGAGGTCCACAAGGTCAAAACAATTTTCATTATAGGACTAACATGATATTTATCTTCTTCATGGTACTGACATTTGCACTAATGGTGCTAAAGCAGTGGTGGATAAAGCTGGCAACGCAGCAGGAATCAAGATGGTGACACCAAACTGTACCCAAGGGTATTACAGTAATGGGCATAGTGTCTATGTATGCTTAAGTTAAGAAAAAGGAATTTCTGGCTTTACTAAAGAATTGTCTTTAATTCTTTTAAAACCTAAAAAATTTACCAAGTTTAAAAAAATTTAATAAAAATTACTAGCCTTATTAAATCTCAACTCTTGAATATATATATATATATATATATATATATATATATATGCCTTAGTACTTAGTATGATGAAATGAAAAGTATGCACAAAGCACCTCAGTTACATAGTGTATGATAGTTGTCTTGAGAAAAGTTCTTGAGTAATCTTTTTTTTTTTTTCTCCTGATTTTTTGGTTTTTTGAGACAGAGTCTTGCTGTGTAGTTCAGGCTGGTCTTGAACTCACTATGTAGCCTAGGCTGGCCTCAGACTTGTGGTGACCCTCCTGCTTCATCCTCTCAAGTGCTGGGATTACAGGCATGTGCTACCATGTCCAGCTTGAGCAATCTTTTGAGTTGTGAACTGAACTGTAGTTTTCAATGAAATATTTTTACTTGGAATAGCAATTGACAGGCTAATTAGATTTGGAATGGAGCAGACATTTTCTTGAGCATAAACAAAGTAGCCTATCACTACAAGGAAAAGAACTATATTTGTTGCCAGTGACAAAATTCAAGCTTTCAAGTAAAAAACTGTAGTTTTGGAAAACTTGTATCTGTCACAGTAAGCTTGAAAATTTCCCACTACATAAAGACTTTTATGATAAGATAAATGTGATTTTTTTCCAATTTGTTTCACATTGTACAATGAAATGTGCCAACATGAGGAATTTATTCCCAGGGACCATGCCTGATGTTAGAAAATATGAATGGATAAAAGAACCACTCAAATTTAAGAAAGACTAATGGATTTTTTTGTGTGTGTGTGTGGGTACCGGGGGTTGAACTCAGGACCTTGCGCTTGCCAGGCAGGCGCTTATGCCGCTGAGCTATCTCACTGGCCCAGACTAATGGATTTTTATGTAGCTGAGTATGAAAAATTTATTGATAGAGTTTCAGATTCTATACTGCAATTAACATTTTAAACTCTATAACTTGATTTTGGTGTTATAGCAAAGATGAATATCCACAATTATCTGAAAAGGTATCCTCCCTTTTCCAAATAACATTTCTATATGAGGCCAGATTCTCTTCATATACTTCAACCAAATAATATATTCCATCAGCTTAAATGCACAAATAGATACAAGAATCCAGTTATATTTTTATTAAGCAAGACATTTAAGTTTCTAAAAACATAGAACAACACTATTCTGTTGTTTGTTTTATAGAAAACATAGTTCTATTTTATGTTAACAAGTGATGAGTTTGTTATCGGTGTTTTGTCTGTTTTTTCTGTGGTGCTAGAGATTAAACCCAGGGCCTCCTGCATGCTAGGCAAGTACTCTACCACTGAAGTATGGCTCCAGTCCCAATTACTGTCATTGTGAGATGAACTAATAAATATTTTAAATTTAAAAATTTTTATTATATCAAATATTGATAGATACAACCCATAAAAACAAAAGCTCTCTGGGGCTTTCAATCAGTTTTTAAACAAGTTATCTATCATGTGGTCACAAGACCAAAAAAGTCCACCAAAAAAATAAGTGGTTTCTGAAGCTGGATAATGGGTATTAACAAAATCAGTGAATATATAAAGCAATTTCTTAAGGGCTTTTACTGAGTTCTAAAACCTAACACACAGCATATCCCTCTGTCTATTTCCTTTCCCACCTCCTGTGAAGTTTTATTTATTAATCAGTTTGCTTCCACCCACTGCTGAGGTCAATTATAATTGTGGTTCTTATCTTAAGTAAGATTTATTCTGCAAAGAACACCTGAAAAACAGATAATCACTCTGGTTCTATTTATACCCTTCTGATTAAAAAGCAATCAGTACATTTATTAAAAGTTAGTAGCTATCTCCTTGTTTGAACAGAACACACTCCCTTAACTGCTTTTCCCTCTTCTTGATATTTATTCCTCTTCCCCAAATCCAACTCACTACTCCAGTTGAGGTTGGCCAGGGAGAGAATGTTAAAATATACAGACAGGAACTATCCCAATTTCTTTGTTTCCAGCCCCATCTTTCCTTTGGTTTTCCAAATGCAAACACAGAGAAGTTCTTCATCAGGGGTCCTAGGAAGGGGTTATGTGTCCTATGAAGCTCCCAAGTATATGCAAAATATTGGATGCGTGTGTGATGTGCGTTATTCTGGAGGCCAGGGGCTCTCATCAGGCACTTGAGTCTGTGACTCTCAAAATGTTCAGAACCCCTCCCCTAAGGAAGCAATTATCAAATATTTCGAATCTGAGCACTCATTTGGCTAGAGCAATAGATTCCATGGGCTAGCTACACCACCTTCTCCTTCCTTGCACACACTCACTAGAACTGAAGGAAAGAAAGACATCCCTTTGCGTGAAACAACAGAAGTAGAAAATTCATACCATGTTACAATGCCATGTTAGTATTAATGTCACAGTGTCATCAAGGAAGGTGTCCGTGATGAATGACAACTGACCTGAAATGACTCTAAGAATTATCACCCTAGAAGGAGGTGTCAAATGGGCTAGAACTGATCACAGTCACCCTAGCCATTCAGTGGTTAGTAAGTTATAAAGCAAGCCCTTCTCCAGAACACAACTTTTGTATATAAATATTTCACATCATACGGTGAAGACATATACCTTCAGAAAAATGGTTTGGGTTTTCCCACAGTATTTCCCAGATGCCTTCTCCCCACTGGTGGAGTATAAAACCTGATGTGCAGGAACTCGTGCATAGGCCAGTCTTTTCTCTCCCCGGATCATCCAGATGATAACATCAGGCATACTGTTCTGCGGCTGGGCACGTAGGTTGGATGGGAAAGGAAAAGCAAGTTTAGGATTAGTCTAAATGCAGAGGGCCTGGAGATATTGCAGGCTGGACTCTCTGGGCTCCTCTAAGCAAGGAGATGCTGTGATTAGGGTTCTGTCCCAAAGTCTCCGGGACCCACATCTTCTCACAGGACCACACTGTGAGCATGAAGGGCTGGGAGACAGGCTGCAACTGGCCAAGTGAAAAAGAGAAGAACGGGAGCAGATCAGAACCACTGGTAAACACCCTGCCTAATCTGCTTTGGGGGCTTTTAGGAAACACTCCCTCTTAGCTCAAGCTAAGGAAGCCATCAGCAGTACTCAAAGGGCTAGAACTTGCATATGTTTTACAAAGCACATGGTATGCATCTGTCTCACAATCTAATACTTGCCAATTCTGAAATATTAAAATAGTTTTAGAAAACCCTCTTTTTTCTGATCATAAGACTTATAAGTTCACTAAAGAAAACGTGAAAAGTACCAATGCATGCAAAGTATAGAATAACAATTACCTGTAGTCCTGTATGTATTTTCAGAAGTGTTTCTACCTGAAAACATATTACCACCCACATGCTATGGTTTGAATGTGTCCTTCAAGGTTCATGTGTTGGAAACTTTATCCCCAGTGCAACAGTACCGGGATGTGGGGCCTAATAAGAGGTAATTAGGTCAGGAGGGAGGAAGGCTGTGTCTTCATGAATAGGTTCACTTTGTTATCAAGGAAGCAGGTTAGTTATCATGAGAGAGGGCTTGTTACAAATTCAGTCCCCTCTTGCTTGCTTGCTCTATCACCCTATCTGGCCCTTCTGCCTTATGCCATGGGATGATGCAACGAGAAAGCCCTCGAAAGGTAGACAGGTCCCTCAAGCTTGGACTTCCTAGCCTCTAGAACTGTAAGAAGTAAAATTTCTTCTTTATAAATTACCCAGACTTTGGCATTCTGTTATAGTAATGACAGGAACTAAAACACTACCCCCTTAACATTGGAAGGATAAGGAAGGGTTGGTTTTGCTTCCTTGTTCTTCCAGTCCACTGAATCAAGTGACAAACAATGTTAATCCAGCACTCACTGTGCCCTGCACTGTGTTAAGCATTTCACATTTGTCATCTCCTTTAAATCTTCACACAACGATGCAGTGAAGTAAGTACTGTTTATTTCATTTTGCATATGGGAAAACTGAAGCTTAGGTAAAATAACTTATCGAAAGTAACACATATCAGATCTAGGATTTAAATCCAGGTCTTTCCAACCCTAACCAAAGCTAACATTTTAATCCTCTGTACTACACAGTTCTGCTACTTCATCACTCAAAATATTCCAACCATTTGGAAAATGACAATGATTGGCCCATTTTGGAAACCTTTCCAGGAGCCAGCTAAAAATTCTTCTCTTACATTGTGTTATGGTTTGTGTCTAGATATCCCCCCAAAGCCTCATGCACAGGGGGGGTGGGCATTTTGGAGGTGGCTGAATGTAGAGTTTGTGATTGATTCATGGTCCAATGCTGGGATTAAGGGTGAAAGTGCTACACTCGCCCTAGGGTGGGTATCCTGCATACAATATAAGAGACAGAAAGAGTGTTGTTGCTTGGTTGTTGCTTTTGCTATTCCCTGCCCCCCCACACCATGAACTGTCATCTCTCTGTCATGTGCCACTCTGCCTTGGAGCCAGCCATTTATGTACTGAAACCTCTACAAACCTTTCCCCCCTTAACTTGTGGGTGTTGAGTATTTTGTCTCAGCAATGAAAAAAGTAACTAAGACACCCTGATTTCAATGGCTTCTGGCCCCGTTACCCAGTGTCATCCTCAGCCCAGTAACTCCTTGATTTCTTTCATTGGTCAGATCAGTTCATATCCCAGAAAATGTGTTAGATACTCCATCTACCACCCTATCCTTAGGACCATTCCACAGAATCCTTTTTCCATATCATGTGACATTTGGGTGGTTTAAAGTTCTTACCTCTTCAGTCAGTTGCATTAACTTATCAAACCAGTCTTCAATTTCTAACAATGTGGACTTCATATCTGTGGCTTCAGACCTCATTCTCACAGCTGCCTCATGTATCTGGGAGAGAGATCTGGACCGTAACTTTTGGATCTGAGTATCAAGAATGGTGATGTTAGGTTTTCCTTCTGTGAGAGGCAAGGTGTAACTAAAAAACAAAAAAAAAAAACAAAAACAAAAACAAAAAAGGATGAGAGAGAGAAAGGAAGAACATTCTAGGTTTCAAGACTCTCAAGTTCAGTTAGGTTAGGTGTCCATCTTGCAAATCACACCAATCTCCTAACTGGTTCTACAAGCATTGCCTGGTTTAAAATGCATTTGAGTGTATCTGGCATTTGCAGAACAGAAAAGGGGATTGAAAGTCTAAGCAATGTGTTAGGTTAGACTAAGGCCCATGGAGTCACTGGGAAGAAGATGGAGACGGCAGCAGCTGGGAGATACTGGCCTGCTCTTCGTTTGCTTCTTACAATCTTTGTATGGATCCACAAAATGATGGTGGGGGTTGGGGGTTAGAGATCATCTAGCTGAAGTGTTAACTTTAGGACTTTGAACCTTAGGCAGTCTACAGGTGGGCCTCAGGAGATCAGTGAGTCCCTGTAACCCATAGGGAAAATTGCATATGTCTGTGTCGACATGTAGGCTGCCCTAATGATAAAGAACAGGCTTTGCAGGCAACTACTTAGGTCGAATTGTGGTTTCATTTAAAATCTGTAAACTTTTTTTTTTGTGTGTGTGGGTACCGGGAGTCAAATTCAGGACCTCGCGCTTGCCAAGCAAGTGCTTATGCCGCTGAGCCATCTCACCGGCCCAAAATCTGTAATCTTGACCAGTTATTCAACCTCTTGTTTTCCTATCTTCAAGTGTGGGAAAATAATATTCACTTTTTAGGGTTGCTGTGAAAAGTGAATTCATAGAGAATAAAGCCCCTGCACAGTGAAGTCTGAATAATATTGACATCATCATCATCATCATCATCATCTCATCCTCATCTTCATCACTGTCATCATCACAGCCACTTGTACAGGTCACTTGTACCTCCACTTGTACCCCCTTTGAAATGAGACCCTGGAAGTCTAGTGACAGGATCCAAAGGGATATCAGAGAGTGGCTGAGCTGGGGCCAAAGCCCTTTCTTCTCGTTATAGCAACTGTTGGGCCCACAGTGGGAGGCTGTCACCAATTCCAGGAAGTTCTACTCAAATTGTCACCACCTATAATTTCCACTTATTTGAATTTCACCCAACTCCTTGAATGAAGGAAATCCTAGAATTCCCTTAAACACTGAATTTCCTGTTCATAAAATTAAAAAAGATTCCTACCTGATTCTTCAAAAACAGCAGATGTCAGAAATATGAGTAGATACATCTGTTTTGCTAAGCAAATCTGAAAATTCACTTGCATTTTCTACATGAAAGTTACTACTAAATGTTTCTGTTCCATTTCATTAATAATTATGGCAATACATGTGAAGAGTTAAGGTCCTACAGTGATTGTGTAAGGTAAAAATATACATAAAAACTGTTAGTTCAAAAAACACACGTGAGGGCCAGTGATATCGCTCAGTGGCACAAGCGCCTGCTGGCAAGCATGAGGTCCTGAGTTTGACTCCCGATACCCACATACAAAAAAAAAACAAAAGAAAGAAACAAACAAAAAACACATGTGAGACTTTGGTAAACAGATGTTGACTGTGAACCATGAAGGAGAAGGGCTGTGTTGCTAAACCTAACTCCAGGCATCACTTCCCCTCCTTGGGCCTCTGTGTTCTCATCTTTAAGATAAGGAGACTCAAAGATATTTCCTTAGGACCCAGTTCTCAAATTCTCTCAACATGTACACGTGCCCCAACATTACCTTGATTTTAGCTACTTTTCAGTGACTTGGCTAAACCACTAGAAGGCACAAGCAGACAGGCTGACTTAGGGTAGCACCCTCGAGGGAAAGAAACCATCCAGGGCTCCTGCTGCTTACGGAAAGTACTCAATCTGCTTTTCTTTCTGAACTTCCCAGTCCGCCTATTTATTAGCCAGTATTTAAAGTGGTCTTGGAATGACTCAATTCCCCCCCTGGTTTCCAATACCAAAAGATCTGAGCTGTTTCCCTACATCACAGCTATGAAAGATCCTCTGGCACAAGATGTATTTACTGGCTTTGCCTAACAGAGGTTTGGCCACAGTGCCTTGGGCACTCAGTAAAAGAGTGAGTTAAAAGGACATTTCTAAAAATATGTTTATGCATTAGGAACATTGTTCTGAGTGGCAAAAGTGATGCTTTGCTCCCAAACCCCATTCCTTGTAGGACCCAGGAGTCACCTTCTTCAGGGCAGTGGACACGCAGGGATGGCTGAAAAGAGGAAGCACAGGCCTGCTTCCTCCTTTCCTTCCCCCTTATCCCACCCCACATTGCCCAGGCAGTCCTGAGTCTGCTTCCTGGATTGGAGCCTTGGCCCCTGCAGGCTACTGTAGCATTGGCACCAAATCAGAAAGCAGAGTTTTTCTTGATGGTGATTCAGACTCCTCCTAGCGAGGGCCTTTTAAGAAGGCCCTCCAAATAGTTCAAATTCATTTTTCAAACAAATACTTGAGAAGATTCTAGAGCCTCTTTCAGTCAGAATTAAGGGAGGAGGGCATGGCTGGGAATGCTGAAATGAAAATAAGATCACTGTACCTTGTGTCTTCTATAACTTCATCTATCAGCTTCAACCACAATTTGGCCAACTGGTTTGCAGGAATTTTACCTTGTATCCCTGATTTTAGAGCCTCTATGTTTGATTGCTGAAGAATTTGGAAAGAGAGGAAATAAATGGTAACTTTGCATTATACCATTGTACCCGGCAAAGGCTTTACTTTTACTGCTGAAGAAAGAAAAAAAATAGTAAAAAGATTTAATTATAGAAAATCTAGAGGACTTTTTACATTTAATAATACTATAGCTTAGCACTATTTTTTTTCAAATTGTAATAAATACTAATATGTTTTAGCAATAGAACTTACATAGTTTGACCTTTAAAACCATGTAAATATTTTATATATTCAACAATAAATACCAAGAAACCAGCCAGGATAAGGGAGGGAACCCTAAGATGGAACATAAACTAAAACAAAATGGATCTAATTATATTTCTTTTTTTTAACTTTTAAAAAAATTTTATTAGTACATGTTTGCAGTACATGCAGTTTAAAATCAACTTGAGGAGTCATTACATATACACATTATAATTAGCTTCTTTTTTTTAACCCCCTTCCCCTTTCCTCCTCCACCTCCTCTAATTCCCCTATCCCAATTTTCACTCTTGTTGATTTAATCCTATTACGGCATATAATGTTTACATTCACTGGGGTTATTAGGTTCCTGTACGTGGTATATCTTTATTCTACTTATTTCTCCTTCCCCTCCTCCTCATCCCTCACCCTTGTTCCCTTGGGCCTCTTCCTTATTGCAGGAGATGCATCCCCTCATCCTCTTCTATCCATAGTTTATTATTCTGTTTTTATTTTGCCTCATTCAAGTAAGAGATACCACACACTATTTAAACTTGTGTGCCTGATTTATTTTATTCAACATTATATTTTCTAGGTGCATCCATTTTCCTACAAATGTCTCAAATTTGTCATTATTTATAGCCAAGTAGTATTCCATTATATATAGATACCACATTTTCTTTATCCAGTCATCTGTTGATGGGTATACCGGCTGCTTCCAGGATTCAGCTGTTACGAATTGTGCTGCTATAAACTTTTGCATGCGTGTATTGCTGCAGTATGATTTAAGCTCTTTGGGGAAGACATGTAGCAGGGGGATAACTGGGTCATGTGGAATGAATTTCTAATTTCAGTTCTTTGAGAAATCTCCATGCTGATTTCCATGATGGTTGTACTAGTTTACACTCCCACCAACAATGTAGGAGGGTTCCTTTTTCACCACAGTCTTGCCAGCATTTGCTATTGTTTGATTTTTTGATTGTCATTCTTTCCAGGTATAGTTGGAATCTTAGTGTTGCTTAAATCTGCATTTCTCTAATGGACACAGAGATGTTGAACATTTTTTTCACATATTTGTTGACTATTTGTATTTCTTCCTCTATGAAGTGTTCATTTTTCTTGCTCCTTTCTTTCTTTCTTCCTTTATTTTTTTTTTTATTTATTATTTTTTTTTTGAGGCAGGGTCTCACTATGTAGTTCAGGCTATCCTTGAACTCACTATGTAGCCCATGCTGGCCTTCAACTTACAGTGATCCTCCTGCCTCAGCTTCCTGAGTGCTAGGATCACAGCTGTGCACCACCACACCTAGCTCTTGACCATTTCTTGATGGGGCCTTTAATTTTAGGTGGTTTAATTTTTTGAGGTTTTTATATATTCTAGGTAGGAGCTAATTATATTTCAGATAAATAATATGATTACATTGAACTAACCAAAGTAACATCTGAGCATATTTTGATTATACAACCTTAGAAGGCAATGATAATCATAAACATATAGTTGTTTATGATTAAACTAGAAGACTTTTTTTTACAGTCATTTATAAGAATTTTAAGTTTGAACATGAGTGACTATATTGAGGATAATGAAGACCAGGTTTCACCCAGTTAGAAAGAATAGGAAAAATTAGAATAAGTCTTTGCTATTGGCCTGGGATTGGGATTGGGATTATTTTTATAAACTAATGGCCTTTAGTATATTGATAGACATAGAAATAAATGCACATATCTATGTGTGTGTACGTGTGCATGCAAGTTTATCTGCGGATGCAGCCTAGAAAAACGATGTATCAGTAGCAGTGAGCACTCCTGTGCCCAAACCTTGTTTATTAAATGCCGTTCCCTACTGAAGGAACCAGAGCTCCTTCAAGAAATGATGGTTCCTGGGCTAGGCAGAGAAAATATGAGATGAGGCTAGACCATATTGTTGTGTCATATGAGCATTTGCCAACAGAGAGGTTGGGGGAGGCCCCACCATGAGTATTCAAAGTCCTGGCCATGGAAAACCACCTTCCTTTTGAGTTTAGCATGGAATCAGAGCAGCTTGATCAGTGGAGAGAAAGCTGATAAGAAGAACTAAAAAAAGCTGAAGAATATTCAAAATATAATTAGAAAAGAGGTGTGACTAATTCTCCATCAATTTCCATGAGAAGGGGATTTGGAAATTAATATTATAACTACATTGCAAATCAATAGCAACTCTACTGTATGAACAATTATATTTAATTTAATTGTATATTTATCATTCCATATTGTCTTTATAATATATTATTTTTAGATTTTTCTATAGCATCTCAGATCAAGTATGATCCTATATACATTGGTTCAATCCTGGTAAACTATAGATCTTAGAAAAAGTCAACATTAGTATGATTTTTAAATATTTATTTATTTGTTTGTTTGTTTGTTTATTTTGAGACAGGGTCTCACTATGTAGTTCAGGGTGGCCTTGAACTCACTATGTAGCCCAGGCTGGCCTCGAACTCACAGCAAGCCTCCTGCCTCAGCCTCCATTGCTGGGATTACAGGCTTGTACCACACCTGGTTTAAATATTTATTTTTATTGACACAACACACATCAATTGTACATATTAATGGGTTTCAGTGTGTAATAGTTGATACATTGTGTCAATTTGAGAAGTTTAGAAGCTTAACTAAGTGACTCAGCAGTTCTACATCCTAGGGTGTAGAAGACATGCCCTAGTGTGGCTGTTTATGCCCTAGGATGTTGTGATGGTTGATTGATTGTGTCAGCTTAAGAAGTTTAGAAGATTAAGCAATTCAGCAGAGGGCTAGGTCCTCACTTTGTAGACATCCTCAGCCTGTGCAAGAGGAGGGCATGGAGATGGTGTGAGTGCTACACCTGCCCTAGGGCGGGTAGCCTGCTTACAATAAAAGGGAGGAAAAGAAGCTTGCTCTCCCCCTTTTTGCTCTTTGTTGCTTTTGCTATCTTCCACCACCATGAACTGTTGCTCCTCTGCCATGTGCCACCCTGCTTTGGAGTCAGTCAGTTATGGACTGAAACCTCCACAAACTGTGAGCCAAATAAATTTTTCCTTCCTTAATTTTAGATGTCGGGTATTTTGCCTCAGCAACGAAAGAAAAGTAACTAAGATACAGTGTGATTATATATATATAACATATATATTATATATATAACATATATATTATATATTACATATATATTATATATATAAATATCTATAGCATTGTTTCTATCCCAACAACCCTTTTCCTAGCAGCACCCCCTGATACCTGACATTAATACAATGTGGAAATCAAAACACCAGACAGATTTTATCCACACCTGATAGGGATAATTTAGCATTGCTTATTTAATTAGAAATATCCCAAACACTTCTCCTTTTTCCTCACCAATCTAGTTGAGCGATATCAACGAGATGGGTAATCACAGGAATCCTATCTGTGCAGCTTTACCAGTAGAAACCAGCCCGTAACCACCAAACAAGGGAAGTTCTTCACTGCATCAAGAGTAGAAAATCTCAGAAAATCTCCTCTAAGCCACCTCTTATCATAGTGGAGACTTTTTACAGCACTAACAGCAAAACCCTAAGAGTTCCAATATTGCTATTGGAATAAAGCACTCTCCTTATACAAATTATGGCAGAAATTATGAATCCCTCTTCTCTCAGCCCCAACTTTTTGCATCCTCCATTCTTCCATGTAAGAAAACTTTTATCTATCCATATGCCTTCTCGGGAATAATACTGCATTCCACAACTTCCTTGACATTGAGTGTGGCTGTATGAATGGATTCTGGCCAACGGAAAGTGAATAGAAATGGAGAATGTTTCCTGTGGGTCTTTCTTATCGCTCTCCTTCCTTCATGCTGGAGGTTGGGTGTTGTGGTAAGCGGTCCTTACCAGGCAGACAATGGTGACTCCTTAGTTATAGCAGAGCAGTGAGGGGCAAAGTGGTCCCCAACACCACTGAGGCGCCATACTAACTCTGGTCCACTTACCTCAGCTGTCACTACAGAAATGGCTCTTACCTTGTTCATCATCGTATTTTGAGGTCTTGTGTTACAGTGGGATAGCCTGTATTCTAACTGATACATAATTTACTCTGGTGAAAATGAAATGTAAAAAAAGAAAAAGAAATGTAAGAAAGATAAACTTACCAGCCTCTCTGCCATGACTAGGAGAGTGTTCACTGCATCCAGGCGATGACTAATATCCTCCCAGTATGAAGTCAGGGTAACAACTGGCTTTGTGTGGGCCCAGGGCAAGTAGTAATAGTAGTTCCCTGGCATGGAACATCAGGAGTCAGTGCACACTGGACACTTAGACAACAGGTTTGTTAAAGAGATGTGAAGACTGAACTACTGAGTAATCCATACGCTTGTGGAATGGTCTGAGGTAGTCTGTTCTGTAATTTTATTCAAATAAGCAACAAAGGAATAAACAGTTCTTTTTCTCTCAGTATTTCCACCTTTTTCTTTCCCCTAACAATATGCTGGAGGTAATGGCTGCCAGAGGGAGAAGACAGTGCATGCTAATGTGCACCCACTGTAAGCACACATAGGAGAGAAGGGTCTATGGCTATCTTACCATCAAAAACAGCACGGCTGTATTGAGTTGTTGACGCCAAAGGCTTACAGGTCGTGTCAAACTTGTTGCCATAGTTCCCAATGCTGACTTCGAACTGAATGGCCTCGCCAACATCTTGCAACATGGTGGCTGAATGGAACACGGCAGAGAGACTATACTTCCTCCTTCGCTGATATTTCTGTGAAGGATGAGTAGACATAAAGTTAAAAAAAAAATTCCTTTTGCTCTTATTTACACTTGCATTTCTGGCAGATGTTATTATAAATCTAATTAATTGGTGCTGAACTAAATACCAGTGGTTGCCCTTGTACTCACACAAGTGGGAACAGACAGATGTCAACTGCAGCGCTGATTGAAATCAAGGGGGAAAAAATAAAAATACGAATGTCTATCTGTAGGTCACCGCTTAAACAAATTATGTTACAGTCAAATAAAAGAATGGAAGTTCACAATGACTTAAGTAGATCCATATGTGCAAGCAGAAAACATTTTATTTTACTTTCCTAGTATTATTTTGTGGTTTTGGAGATCAAACACAGGGCCTTGTGCATGCTAGGCAAGAGTTCTACGGCTGAGTTTCATCTTTGGCCCCCAAAATGGTATATTTTAAATGAATTCATTAAATATACTTTTTTTTTTTTTTTTTTTTTTTTTTTTTTTTTTTTTTGTGGGTACCGGGGGGACGACCTCAGGACCTCGCGCACCAACAGGCACCCGTGCCGCTGAGCGATATCACCGGCCCCTTTTTCGTATGTGGGTTCCGGGAGTCGAACTCGGGCCTTCGCGCTTGCAAGGCAGGCGCTTAAGCCGCTGAGCCGTCTCACCGGCCCTAAATATACTTTTAATACAGGCATATGTATGAAGAAGATGTGGAAGAAAAGGGCTCAGATTGTTGATATACATATTGGAAAAGGTTGAGAGATCATGGCGAATTTTGTTTTCTAACTTATACATGCTTAATTTTTTGAATTGCTTAAGTGTTCGTTTTCTAATCAGAAAAAGACTTTAATGTCAAATTTAAAAGTACGTGAAATTAGGTCTCCTTCCTTCCTTCCTTCCCTTTTTCTTTTTATCACTGGTTTACTCAGGGTATATGTGTGTGTGAGGGACTGGGCTGAAGATAGGGCTCTGAATAACCATGCTGAGTGTCTATCAGCCTAGCAGAAATGAGCCTGAGCCCTTCAGTCCTCCTTTATGGGCCTGAACATATAAAATCTCTTGAATCCATATCCTGCCCCAAATCCTGGCTCAAATGGCATTATTCCTTCTTCTTGCCCATAGCCCCCTGACCTTCAGGCCCCCTCTCTCTAGTCCAACAGGTATGCAATGGTCTGAGTAGTTGTACTTTATTATGTGCTAGGTATTCCGCCACTTAACACTGCCCACATGTAGGGCCTGTTCTGGAACCTTGGTAGTACCTAGTCTCTGTGTACACTTCCCCAGGAAGGAGGTGAGAAGATTGCTGCTTATCACAGGAGCCACATTGCTCAGTGCGCCACTGGTTAACTTACAAGACCCATAAATAACTACATTCAAATTGCATGACATTTCTCACCAGGGCACCTTTAGTTCAAAAGCCCCTAGAGAAGCACTTGAACCCTATACTCCTTCTGTTTGAGACTAGTGGTCCTAGAGATATCACACTTTGGTGTATGATGACTTTTTGTTGTATTTATTTTCTTCCAGTTGCTACCTCACTCCCAATTCTGTAGCACAATCTAGCAGTGAAACGGTAATGCCTTTCACCTCTGGCATCTTAATAAAAATTATTTTTTATGGCTATCATGTTGAGTGAAATTAGCCAGACACAGAAAGATAAGCATCACATGTTTTCTGCGGAAACTAACAACAAAAACAACAAAAAAGATGAACTGAAAATAGAGGGTGGACTATTAGCAAAAGAGGTAAGGATGGGGTCAGGAAGGAGGGCAAGAGGGAGTAGTGGGAAGGGTACATATAATTGAAACACACTACACATGCATGGAAATGTCAGAGTGAAACCTATTAATTTGTACATTTCATATTATGGAATAATTATAATAAAAAATACTTGCTCCTTGGAGGATGCTCACTACTTAACCATCCTTTCCTTCACTGTCCATCCACAGTATGGTCCTTATTCAATAAAATAAACCATAGTTATGGGTGGACCTTCAGGCTCATATGAGGCAAGAATGTGGTCACATTTTCAGATAAGCATTTCAAAAACTTTTGAAAAAACTGTGGTAAACATAACAGATTTTACCATTTTAGGTATATGGTTCAACGGTATTAAGTACATCACACTGTTGTGCTACCATCACTGAGCATCATCCACAGAATTTTTTATCTTGCAAAACTGACACTCTATACTTATTAAACAGTAACTCCCCACTTCCCCTCCCCCAACTCCATTATACTTTCTGTCTCTATGAATTTGACTATTCTAACTACCCCATTTAAGTGCAATCATGTAGTATTTGTCTTTCTGTGTCTGGTTTAATTCCCTTATAAGTCCTCAGTATCATCCATGCATGTATCAGAATGTAGCATGTATCAGAATTTCCTCCTTTTTCCAGGCCAAATAACATTCCATTATAGTAATATATCTCATTTTGTTTATCCACTTATCCACTAATGGACACCTGGGTTGCTTTCACCTTTAGCTAATGTGAATAACACTGCTTTGACTATGAGTATACAAATATCTGAGTCCATGCTTCCAATTCTTTTGGGTCTATACTCAGAAGTGGAACTACTGTATTATACGGTGACTCCATTTTTAATTTCCTGAGAACTAGTCCAAGAATTTCTGACTGTGAAATAGCTTGTAGTCTTATAGGTTCAGGGAGAGAGAGAAACACCCCCCTGTACATCCCATCATTACGAAATCCTCATTTTGGTTAAAGGAATATTTGACATGTTATAAAACAATCTCCAATAACATTTTGTTAGAAGTCTCTCTCAGCATCAGTCTCTTTTGGAAGACTTTCTAAAGCGCTGGTTTGCACCTTTAGCTGCACGCTGAATCACTTAAGGAGCATTAAGTTGGGCGTTGAGTTTGAAGCCTCCCTACGTTAGTCCGGGCTCACTTTGGTAGAGAAACTTGGGGGACTCAAGCTCCTTGTCAGGATCTCTGGTTAACTACTCACAACCAAGCCCTGGCTCAGGAATACTGTGGAAATTTTGGGGTTTCATCTGGATTGTGTAAGAAATAAAAAGCAGGAAGTTATTCATATTAGTCAGAACTTATATATATAGTATAACTTCTTCTTTGTAAACCACTTAGGATGATATAAGAAAAGGGAAGGAGCTAAAAATAGGAAATATAATTTGAGACCTGTGTCAGGGCCTGGAAGCAAATGAGCAGTATTTAAGCGGGAGGCATCTATTAAGCCGGGGGCTGCAGAGAACAGAGAAAGCTCCCGAGGTGGCTCAGGTGAGGGGTAGGGACGCTGCCTCTGGCTGGGTCTTCTCTGCCCTGCCAACCTCCACACGAGCCAGGATCTCATTAAAACTCCCTCGATGTTCCCACGCAGCACGTGCACGATCTTCCACAGAAGCCCTGATAGGACCCTCACCCTGGAGAGGCTGAGCTCTGAAAAGAATAGTTTGGGCTTCTGGCCATTATGCACTCCCAGCAGACTAGTGCCCGCTGCGAAGATGCTGCCGAAGGCGACCACACTGCGAGTCCAAGCTCCAGGAGCAGCGTGTCCTCTGCTTGCCTGCCCCAGAGCCCCACTGTACCACAGTAGGGCGGCTGAGGATTCCGCCTGTCCTCAGCTCTTTCCCATTTCCCCTGTGCCCTCAGGCCACGGAGGTGGCAAGAGGAAGGAACAATAAACATCATTTAGAGAAGTTATTATCCCTGGTGTTTATTCCGGACCCTCCCTTAGGAGCCTTGGGGCAAAACTGCCCACGCCAGTAAATTATAGTGTATGGGACACAGAGGGACGTTTCTTTGCTGGGGCAGAAACTTGGCTCTCCTGCTCGTCAGTGATCAGGAAACACTGTAGACGGGGTGACACAGGCAGAATTTCAGAAGTAGATTTGGGGAAGGAGATGAGTCAAGCAGGATACTGACACAGGGTAGCAGTTCTAGAAAGTGGCTGTGGACACACAGACATAGCACATTAAAGGTCAGTGACGAGGAAGATATGCACCAAAGAGAGTTGCCCAGCTTGCCTCCTTTGGTCTGTTCACTGAAGGTGACTGATAACTAGCAGAGCTGATGGAAGAATCAGGACCTGCTCTTTCGAGCGATATTAAATGAGCGCAACCAAAAAGAGGTCACAAGAAGGTTCCCACTGAGAAGCAGCAAGATTTCAGATTCATAAAATGCTCCCAGAATATGTTAGGTCACACACAAGAAGACTGGGGAGGAGAACAGGGAGAACATAGTTCAAGAACAGATCTCAGATCACAGGGACAAAAACAGGGCCCATGTGGCAAGGTAGAGGTTTCAGAAGCCAGGGGGTGCAGGAATAGTGCTGGGCTTGCATCACTCGGTCCTCTCCTATCCTGCTGGTTCCTTCTGTGGAAGTAGCCAGGCTGGACTCTGATGTTCCTCCTGCCTGCTGTCCCTAAGGCCACCTGTGCTCTAGGGAAAAGGGGGAGCTCTGGGCTGTAAGGCAACCATGTTGTCTTTTTGTTGTAGCCTCCTCAGCTCCTCCAAAAACTTCTGTTATTTGCATATGTCCCAGGACATGGGACCTTTGTAAGAAGGACAAGGGTCACGGTCATGTTCTAGGTTGACTGCACTCACTTACTCCTGGCAGGTGGCACAAATATAATTATCTCACTTTTCTTTGGGGCTCCTCACCTGCTTCTGATATCGATAGGCCCTCAGAATCTCAGCTCCTTTCCTGCGTTTTAATGCTGTTAAAAGCATTTGTTTCACTTCATTTTTCTACTTCTTTTTGGTTTTTATTAAATTTATTACACAAGCTATTTAGCTGCCTGTATTTCATTATCTGGAACAAATAAAACAAGTTCTGTTTTACATACCAGTTAATAAAATGCTATTTTCTTAGCTGTTGATATATACTGTGGGCAATATATATTGTTTGCTATGTTAGTTTTTGCTTTTTTTTTTTTTTGTGGGTACCGGGGGGTCGACCTCAGGACCTCGCGCGCCAACAGGCACCCGTGCCGCTGAGCGATATCACCGGCCCCTTTTTCGTATGTGGGATCCGGGAGTCGAACTCGGGCCCTCGCGCCTGCAAGGCAGGCGCTTATGCCGCTGAGCCATCTCACCGGCCCAGTTTTTGCTTTTATTTTTACCAAATGAATAAAACAAACATCTTTGGCTACGTGTTTGTTACTTTCAGTAAAGAAAACTAATTTGCTTTTGCATTTCTGTGAATAAAGGATTCACAGAATCCTTTTTGTTTTATATTTTGTTTTATATTTTCTTGGGTCACTTTTCTCCATCCTGCCTTCATAGTTGTTTAAAAAAAAAAAACAAAAAAAAACAAAGAAAAGAAGCATAGACTTAAATTGTGTTTTGGTGATGAGCAAATTAAACAGGCATAATAGGCCAGGCATGGTGGCACATACCTGTAGCACCAGCACTCAGGAAGCTGAGGCAGGAGGATCAGTGTGAGTTCGAGGCCAGCCTGGGCTACATAGTGAGTTCAAGGCCAGTCTGAAGTATGTAGTGAGACCCGGTCTCAAAATACCAAAAAATAAAAATAAAATAAATAAATAAAATGAATAAAATAAATAAATACAAATTTAAAAAATAAATAAAATAAAAATAAAGAGCACAATAATGGTGGAATGTCTGTCCAACGTGACATTTCTTTTAACCCTCAATTCCAACTGACGTCATTAAGACTCAAGTCCAATCTGCAATCACTCAAGTCTAGAATCACCATGCCATTGCTGCATATTTCCTTGGAAGCCAGTAGATGGATTCTAGGCATCTTCCTGTGTGATCCTGGCAGTAAATGCCATGTAAGCTGCCCCATTCTTCCCTCTCCTCTTTTTCCTTTTTCTGAATGTGTCCTCAAAGTCTATTGTGATTCCTGGACTTTATATACAGTCGAGAATGTTGTGGAGTGGATAGGAAGACATTGGCTGGGATCTTTTTGACTGGGGGTTCTGTTGCTTTTGGTTTTGTATCTTTAACAAGTAAAAAGCGACACAAAATGGATTTGCCTTACATCATCTCACAGCATAAACCCCTGAAATCTGCCTATAAAGGCTCTTCTTCATTTATAGCCTATCTTGCAGGCTTCAGCTTGAAAGACAAAATAAGTCCCGCACTTTACGTCTTCAATTATTTAATTAATCCTTTTTTGCTACTGTATTATGGTAGACTCATCATTTGTATCTTAGCAAATTTGAGCTGCTATCACAAAAATAGAAGTTGGTGACTTATAAATAGCAATATTTATTTCTCATAGCTCTAGAGACTGGGCAGCCCAAAATCTGGGTGCCAGCAGATTTGATGCTGATAAGGGCCATCTTCTAGCTGTGGCAGAAGACGCAAAGAGGCTCTCTGGGGCCTTTTTTATGAGGGCACTAATCTCATTTATGGGGACAGTGTTCTCATGATCTAATTGCCTCCCAAAGGACTCACCTCATAATACCATCACCAGGGGAGTTAAGTTTCAACATAAGAATTTTAGAGGGACACAAGCATTCAGATCATGCCACTTTGGAAGGAATTTGCTCCTGAGATAAAGCAACTCTCAAAGTTCAAGAGCATCATAATATTCTATCATTTCCCCATGAACTATAACAAAGTAACTGAAAGTTGTGGGGTGATCTTTCACATCCTAAATGAGAGTTGTTGCACCAGTGTGGGGAAGAGTGGTCCGCACACACCATGGTTGGCGCACTCACTAGCGGCCTCGTGCCTGCCTCTCAGAGCATCTGCTTTAAATTCTCACCTTAGCCAAACCATTTCTTACTACACACCAAGAAACTCCGGGATGATTCAAGAGCACTCAAACTCTTAATGTTATACTCAAGAACGGCATCGTGGCACTAATTGCATAATGGTATAATTTATCAGTGAGTGGGGTATGAGAATTAGGGTGGGGAAGCCGAACTTGATGATTTATTGAGAGTTATCCCCTGGTACATTATTGTAACAACCTGGCCTTTGTATACACTTCTGTAAGAAGTTGGGCCAGCAAAGCTCAAATAAACAACCTAATTAAAAAAGCCACCCTAAGACTTTAAAGTTGAAACATTAATATGTAAAAACTGGAAAAGCTGCCATGTAAATGCCATAAGCAATTTCTGATTCTAGAGGCAGCAACACGAGTTCACACTCAAGGCTTTGTTTTAGGAAAAAAATTTTGATGCATTCCTAACTATAATGGAAAGCAAACACCTACCATAATTCTTTCACAATTTAAATAACCTGAATTGAACAGTTCTATGTGGGCATGTTTTAGTCAGGGCTATGTTGCAATCCTTGGTGACTTGGAAGACTGAAGAATCTAGAACATACTGCTTTGGACATTAACCTAATGGAATTGCCTTCTTGGAAGTCAGTGAGCAAAGCCACATTGTTCTAGGGGGGAAGGGAGAGTTTCCTCTAAAAGGAGTGGATATTTACCCTTTCGATCATCCCAAAAAGGGGCAGATTTTGTAACAGGCAGACATTAGACTATTGGAAGAAAACAGCCCTTGGATGGATGATAACTCATGGCAGTTGGACCTGGACTCTGAGATGAAGGAAGATGAAGGAAGATGGGTTCAGTCTGAAGAGGAGGAGAACCTAGTTCCACCACAAGAAGACTCGCTGAAGTAGACAGGAAGGCTGTTGTGAGGGACTTAGAAAGCCGGTCTGAGCTTTTGGGCTCGCACAATAGGCATAATTAGCAGCTGCTTTGTGTTACCCATTTCACTGCTCCCCTACTCCTGTCCCAGAGCTGAAAGTTTTTTTAAAAGTTTCTGTTTGATTTCTCCATAATGAGTGCAAATGAGAGAAAGGCCTGCCTTGAGCCCAGAATGGAAGATAAAAGCAGCCCAAGGACTGGAAATGATTTGGAACCAACAAGAGAGGGCCGGAGCAGAGAAGCATCAGTGAGTGTGTTGTTCTTGCAGATAATTGAGATTTGTGGGGCCCAAAAGTATACACTCGGGATTCTCAGAAGTGGGGAAATAAACATGGAAAACTTCCTGTCTTCAAGGAGAAAGGGGGGCTCAGAGCAATTGCAACATGGGCCATAAATAAACATGCCCTGAAAGCTATGAAGCCTGACACATACCAGCTACTTGTGAAAATAGGAATAACTAGTGGTAATACTTATAACTTTGAGCGCCAGCAGGCTCCCGTGCCGCTGAGCTATATCACCGGCCCTTTTTTCGTATGTGGGTACTGGGAGTCAAACTCAGGACCTCGCGCTTGCCAGGCAGGCGCTTATGACACTGAGCTATCTCATCGGCCCTTTGGTACGGTTTTAATATCTCTAAGAATGAAGCAAGTCTCATCATCCACACAGGGCTGTTGTAGATACATCAAGAAGTTGTTGGAGGCACTTGTTAGAAGGCAGGTCTTTCTCCAACTCTACCACTGCTAACTATTCCTCCCTGGATGTCCCCTTTGGGTCTGCTTGCTCAAGCAGTCAGTGGCCAGCACCTTACCACCAATCTTTTAAACTGCCCTTCTCATGCCATGCATGGCTCACACTCTAACATTTACCTCAACAACCAGCAGGTCATCATTTGAAATGGGCTCAAGCTTCTTATCTGGTGGTGTCTTTTCAAGCAAAGTGCTTAATTCTACCAAGATCCTGCCTCTGTAGGCAACTCCTTCTCCCTGAAAGGCAAGAATACAGGATTATTGCCCTATGCATGGAAAATAGCAAAAAGAACTCTGTCTTTTTAGTCTGAACCTTCCATAAAGGTTCAGGTGAGCATTTCTCATCTCTGCCCCTGATATTCTCGTGTATGAAATTAAAGGGTTGGGTCAGATCAGAAATAGCGAAGTGCTTCAGCAAGTATGTCAGTGTCAATTGTTAGGTAAATTTCTAGAATATGATATGGAAAAGAGTTCCAAGGAATTGAACCCAGGGCCTAGTGCATGCTAGGCAAGCCCTGTACTGCTGAGCTATACCCCAGCCCAGCATTAATTATGATGATTTCCATATCAAAGTTGAAGGAGGGAAATGCCATTTGCCATCACCAAATTAGATATTCTCCAGGATCCTTTTCTATTTTTGCACTCTAAGACTCAAGGAGTACAAGACTTTGAGCCTTCAACACTTGATCAGCAGTATAGTAGGTCTGGAGACGAATTAGGAGGATGCCCCTAAATATGATACTTAATTATCACCATTATAAGAAGGAATCACATTCGCCAGTGCTCATTAATAACACCCTTAATTGAAAAACCAACCTTTCCAGTATTTAGGTCATCATAGGGGTCTGGGAATCCTGTGTACTCTCTGGGACTTCCATAAAGGTTCAGATAACAAGGTCCAAATGTTGGAACAAAACCCACCTCCGTTTCTCCTGTATTTACTGAGAAATAAACATCATCATTGAATTTTTGGCTTTTAACACTGGACCTATTGAAATAAATATTAGTTATTAGCTAGTTAGATGAGATGATTTTCCTCCATTTTGTAAGTTAGTTGTATTAGTGTAAGTTATAAGCACTCGTAAGACTTACCATATTTGGTTAAATTTATTCTTTTTTTTTTATTTTTATGCAGGTACCGGGAGTTGACCTCAGGACCTCGCGCTTGCCAGCAGGCGCTTGTGCCACTGAGCGATATCACCGGCCCTTTTTTTCCTTTATGTGGGTACCGGGAGTCAAACTCAGGACCTCGCGCTTGCCGGGCAGGTGCTTAGGCCACTGAGCCATCTCACCAGCCCCTTAAATTTATTCTTACAAAAAGAAAATACTATTTAAATGAAAGAATAATGAGATTTTCAAGTTGACCTTCACATTTTTTGCAAGTTTATAATTGGTATTAAGCATTTTATTGGCAATTGGGGTAAAAGATTATATTGTTTTGAGAAGTCATTTAAATGACATATCAGATTAATTTTATTTGTCTCCAAAAGATATATAATTTAACCTCAAGTAGTTAGTATAAGTCTGGCAGATTCTATTAAAATATATAGTTTAAACTTTTATATGTAACAACGAACTACCTGCCTATGGTTATAGAGCTGTACGATAATCAGAAGTGATAAGAACATTACCATTCATTACTTTCTATCTCTGATGATCATCTGATAAACTCTATATTTCTTCTACTTGGACTCTTCAATGAAAGGCACTGAGGGCAGTGTAAGGAAGTAGCTATATTAAGAAGAAATTGTGGGTGGGGAGGGATGTAAGAGCTGACTTCAATAGTCTGAGTGGCTTCCATATGGAAAAGAAATGGACTTATCTCCAAAAAACAGAGTGAAGGGCCGGTGAGATGGCTCAGCGGCGTAAGCGCCTGCCTTGCAAGCGCGAGGGCCCGAGTTCGACTCCCGGAACCCACATACGAAAAAGGGGCCGGTGATATCGCTCAGCGGCACGGGTGCCTGTTGGCGCGCGAGGTCCTGAGGTCGTCCCCCCGGTACCCACAAAAAAAAAAAAAAAAAAAAAAAAAAAAAAAAAAAAAAAAAAAAAAAAACAGAGTGAAGACCACCGCTGGATGATACATGGAAGCCAACTTTGATTCATTCAGTGTAAAGAAGTGCTTTCTATGAATTACAGATGCTAAACAACGGGACACATTACATTAGGCATAATCAAAAGACACTTTAAGGCAAATGCTTCAGCCTGTCTTTCAGGATATTGTCAAGATAATTCTTGCTATGGATATGAAGTTGACCAGAACACTTCTATGACCTTTTCAAACTTTAAGCTTAAAACTAAGGGTGAAAGATAAATGTGGAGTAGCAGGTGAGCAGCATGACCATTAATACACAATTGACCTAACCATACAAACATATTCTTCAGTCATTTTCATTATGCAAAGCTCCCTGTGTGTCTAAATGGGAGTGTGGACTTTGAAAAGGACATAAATACTCTGGACACTGGATGAAGTTAGCTAGCCAGAAATCTCAGTGAAGAGAGTAAGAGAAAAGAAACATTTAAGTTAAAATACAGAAAAGTAATACATGAAACACCACCATCAGGGTAAAACTTCACATCTGTTTAAAAATCTCTTGTGACTTATATGGGGACCAATATTTTTCCCAGCAGAAATTTTTCTGAATCATTTATCATATTCCAGACAATTGGGCAGGATGAAACACGACTCATATATCTGAATATACAGATTGGTTTGGCTTCATCCACACTGCTGTATGGAACATTGCAAAATTGACTAACTGACCATTAAGAAGTAGAATTTAGGTTTCTTTCCTTGTGTTAAAATATTTGATATAGGAGAGGGATATTGGGTAGGAATAAAGGATTAAAGTAGAAACTTATAGAGAAGAAAAGAAGTAATTTTAGAAGTTCAGTTACAGAATGTTTAAGTTAGAATGGATGTTCCAGCTGGTGCATCTACTTGTGTCACATTGTGGATGGAGAAAACAAAGCACCCAGAAGTGAGGTAACTTGTTAAAGATCCCACAGATGGGTAGATTTAGGCTGAGACCTTGAGATTCAATGCTCGGACAAGGTTGCCTTTCACTATATCATCCATTCCTCTGGTCTAATCCCACCTCATCTCCACCTGGCTCCATGGGTGACTGTGTGGTTGGTCATGAGTATTTGCCTTTCATTAAAGATCCCCAGGGATTAAAACACAAATTGCTTATTATGATCCACTGCCTGGACTCTGATACCAAGGGACTAATTCTTTTTGTCCAACTAAATCTCTTTTCCACTTTAAAATACTCATCATGCCCTTTGATTTGTTTAGTTGAGCATTAACATGAAGAACTCGCCTTCCATATGCTCATGTCTCAAAATGGTCTCCTGGGAAAACCTATTCTCTCACAAGCTATGTGTCTTTCTTTCTCCAAACATTTGTAACCCATTTTATGTACAGTTGTCACATCAAATTTCCCAGTGTCCTTCCTGAAAAGCCAACACAAAATAAAATAACATGTCTTTAGTCTGGCCATCAGGGTTTCCTCTAATGTAGTTATAACCTGCTTTTGAAAATGGTATTTTTCATGACTCCCTCACCTCTTTGAAATCCTTGGCATTTTTGACTTCTATAAACTACTTTACATTTCAGTTTTTATTTTTATTTTATTTATTTATTTATTGGTGCTAGGGTTAGAATCCAGGGCCTTGTGCATGCAAGGAAAGAGCTCTACCACTGAGCCACATCCCCAGCATTACATTGTTTTTAAAACTTCAAATAGCTGCTTATTTCTGTGCCTAGAGTACAAAATCCTCCCAGGGGAGTGACAGCATTTAAGTATGTTTTATTTTGATTTCCTAAATCCACAGTACTGGTTCTATCATAGAGTATCATTACATAAATATTTATTAATTGGTTGAACAAATGAATGAAGAAATAAAGCATTTCCAAGTCTGCCATGTTAGTCACAAAGCTAAGGACTACTTTGTATTTATATAAAGTCTGATAATAAGATAATGAGACTGATTTTTTAAAACAAGTAAGAATTGGGCATTTACAATTATGTAAAAGGCAGATTATATCACCTTTTATTGCACATAGCTTGAGAGTTTGCAAAGCTTAACAACATGCACTCTCTCTCATCCCTCTCACCACAACCCTGGGCAATTATCATGGCAGGTGTTAGCATAGTTACTGGCAGAGGATCTCTCTGTATCTCAGAATCCTCACCTACTGGGGGAACAATAACATCTACCTCAGGAGAATTGTGATAGTCACAATAAGCAAACTTGCAAAAAACGCCAAGTGCTGTACAAACCAAAGTACATGAGGTGATGCTTCATATTTGGAAGCTGACCTTCAGGGTGAAAAGTGGAAAATGCTCATATCTTACAACCTAGATATCCATGCTGAAAGTGAGAGAAAGGTACTTCATACATTAGAACAATTGATTTAGTGCTTCCTGTCTCTACTTACTAAACACAAAAAGTAACAATGCTATATCTCACAAAGAATAATTTGCAATGAAGCCAAATGGGATGGTGTGCATCCAGGTAAAAACCTAAATCATGTAGCAAGGCCTTGTTAGTATGTTTGTTTTAAGCTTAGCTATGCAGGACAAACATACAAAGTGCGTAAAAAATTATTACTCTTGCAAAACTATTGTGAGCTAGCAAAATGTCAAAAAAAGATTCTAGAGACAATCAATTAATATATTCTTAGGGCCGGTGAGATGGCTCAGCGGCGTAAGCGCCTGCCTTGCAAGCGCGAGGGCCCGAGTTCGACTCCCGGATCCCACATACGAAAAAGGGGCCGGTGATATCGCTCAGTGGCACGGGTGCCTGTTGGCGCGCGAGGTCCTGAGGTCGACCCCCCCGTACCCACAAAAAAAAAATATATATATATATATATATTCTTAGTAAGATAATAGATAGGAAGCTCTAATAGGAAGCAAAATTACAAAGCATAAACCTGTGTACGATGCAGCCCCAGTTCCCGAAGATGAGAAATCTATATAGTAAAAATATGATTGGTTAAAAAACAAGAGAAACATGAGCATTATATAACAGACACTGAAAAGTTAATCAACTTCCATGCTATGTAAGCAGTTTAGCAACATCAGAAAAATTCAAAATTTAGACCCAAATCACATGACCCTTTTGTAATGGGTTAATGGAAAATGGCGAAACTTTGTAACAATTGGCAGCACCATCACACAAATAACCCAAATTCATCAGCCCCAAGGAACCAGGAAATTAACTGAGAAGAGCCAGCCTCCCACAGCCAAAGGAGGCCAGCTAAAGTTACCAACACTTCACGCTTTTAGTAAAACATTTACTTGTCTTGTGGCTGACTTAGTTGGGACTAGGGCCAGAAAATTCAGGTTAATTTAGTCTGAAACTGTGTAAGCAAACGCCTGTAGTTAATCATACATTATTTCATTCAAAGCATGGTTTGTTCCTTTTGAGGGGGATGACAGCTCATTGTTATTCTGCAATCCTGTAACAGACTGCCTGCCCTGAGAGGTCTCAGAGACAGGGAATGAAACTGCCTGTAACAACTTCTGGTTTTAGTTCTTGTGGATGTTATCACCCTATCACTAAGTTAAATACTTACGCAAATATTCTTTGAATAATTATCTTTAGATAATATTAAATACTTCCTAATAATAATAAGTGGATTTTTACACACTCACCCATATAGTTCTAGCATGATTTTTGTTGTGGTGAAGGAATAAAGCATAGCATGATTTTTAATTCCTCTACTGGTTCTCTGTGATTTAGTCTATAGTGCTTTTATACCTGGATTGTTCACTCAGTAAGAAGAGGCTACTAATATTATTTTTTGGCATTAAATCACATGCATGGGTTTTGGATATTTTCTATGCATTCAGATGGGTCTAGACTACATTTGAAGAACCCTTAGCTTTCCATCAGTTACACAACTACAAGGCATACAAGCTGAGTCCCGGCTCTCCTACTCTCCACCTTCATTCTCTTTCCGCTTTCACTTCCCATATCTAGTTTTAGTACTTTTACATTGTAATGGGTGATGACATTTATACTTTATTCAGAGATTGGGCTATAGGTTTAATAAAAACAAAATAAATAGTGTTTACACTATAGCAACCATTTAAATATTGTCCTCTGCAGAAAAAAGGAAAATGTTGAGATTACATTCCCTTCATTGTACCTCCAGTATCATGTCCTCTGTGTCACTCAGTAGAAAATGTTCAAATGGGATCTTTTTCTTACCTTCTAACATTTGCTTAAAATAATGCCACACATGGCTTTATATTTGAACTATATCTTTTTTGTTCACCTCTTTGTTTTACTACAGATTTATAATTTATAAGCCTATCTTTTTAGCTTCTTGAGATAGGAAACTGGTATCTTCTTCGCCATACCACTAAACTTCCAGGTTCTTATTCATACTATTGCTTGGGTTAACACTATTTTTTAAAAAACCTATAAAGTCATCTCTTAAGACGAGGATAAGAGGAAACTTGAGTTTTTCAAGATAAAATTTTGTCTCAAAAATTTGCCTCAAATTCTCTCCCTTTACTCAGTATATTTGGTCTATCAACAACTATAAGAATTTTTTCTTTGGTAACAAAACATAGATGCTTGTATTAATGTGCTACCATTACATTTTTTTCCTTATCACTCTAATTTCTTTCCTCCATTATCTACTGCAATTTCTGATATATGCACTATAATGCCAGACACAGGTATTTCTCCAGTATGCAAAACAATGAAAAGAAAATGTATTTGTTTTAAGTACTTGTTAAAATGAAAACAAATGCACAATACATAGGTCATTGGCATCTGGTCTCTTTGTTCCTCTCAAGGGAATCAGTTGAGAGGAGACTATTTCTTTATGTTCGGGGGGACTTGTATCAGTACCATTCTAAAAGAAGTAAGGTGTTAGCACTCTATATTTACAATAAAAAATTAATGAAATAGCTACTGGCAAAGAAGTTTTAGATGTGAGCAGGAAAGCTAAAATTGGTAAACTGTAAGTTGCTTCCATTTTTAATTATTTTGCTGGACATCACCAAAGCATCACTGAAATGGTTCACTAGGATCCTCACATTTGCTTTTTAAGAAACCAAGCCTGTTGCAAGGTGGCTCCCCAAGTTTATGTTTTCTCTAGAAGTTTTGTATCCTGTCTTGTTCTAGATCTGCTGAGTGACTCACCTTCTACTTCTCCACCAGAGGCAGCAATTTTAGAGAGGTATAGATATGTTGTTCCCACTACATCATTTTTGGTGAGACGGTCCCTGTGTGAAAGAACAGGTTAAGGCCTCTGGCTATGAGGATATGTCTTCATTTCAACAATAAAAACGATAGAGCTGGAAAATACCACAGACCTCAGAAGTCTTCCTGTTCAGGGATCCTTGGGCTTTACTGTTCTCAAAAATCACCTGCAAACTGCCCACCCTCATCTCCTGCCCAAGGTTTTGATTCAAAAAGCCTGGGTTAAGAACCAAGAGTATACATTTATAACAGTATATCCCAATGGATTCTGATGCAGATGGTTCTCTAACTACCCTTTAGAAACACTGGTCTAACTGGATAAGTCATTCTGCAGTCATAAAATTGAAATTTTACAGAAAGATCAAAAGATTTTTCTATGGCCACACTTAATGCCATTGTCATAAAATAAATTGACAAATTTAGGCATATTACAAATATGACATAATCCTATTACTAAAATACTTGTATGGAATGGGTGAGTAAAATATACAGTAAATGTTTAAATTGAAAAATATTATTGCAGTCAAATGTACATTACCCTTAATCCCCCTCAAAATACTCCTCCTCATTTTGTACACACTTAACCTATCGTTCTTGCCACTTTCTGAAGCAGTTCTAGAGATCTTCTTTTGTGAGCATCTTTATGGGGTGTGATCAAAAACGTGAAGAATGCTGCTGCCAGCTGCCATCCAATGGAAAGGCAGGCTCATGAAAGCATTCTGCTGTGTCCTTGTCCACCTTATTCAGCAGATCTGGCACTGCACTACTTCTGGCTCTTCCCCAAGTCAAAATGGCCATGAAAGGTGAACATTTTAAATCAATTCAGGACATCAAGGCAGCCACAAATGTGCAACTAAAGACAAAAAGGACTTCCAGAACTGCTTTAGAAAGTGACAAGAATGATGGGATAAGTGTGCTGGAGGGGGCACTATTTTGAGAAGCATTAACAACATTGTATTCTTTTTACGGCAATAACATTTATTTTAAATTTAAACGTTTACTATATTTTTGCACCGCACCATGTATCTTATACTAATTACTATGATGGCTTTTTTTTCCTTTTTTTTTTTTTTTTTTTTTTTTTGCATAGTGCTGATGATGGAATCCAGGGACTCATCCATGTTAGGCAAGTGCCCTACCACTAAGCTAAATCAGCAGCCCACTATAATGGCTTAGTAATTACAATGAGCTATATCTATGCATCCACTGCAGAGAGAAAAATTCCCCTCCAGTTCAAATATTTATTGACAACCTACTATATGGTAGATGCAGTTTTTTTCAGTGTAGCTGCTTGCCTAAAATCTAAAATTGACCTAACTCGTAAGAACAAATTTGCCCACCACAGTATAACACTGTGTATGCTTCGGTGGGTATCTTAGAGAGCTTGTTAGTCTAACTCATGAAAGTCTCAGGCTGGGCACATATTTTCTGCCTGCTTCAGTCTTCTTATTTTTTTATTCTATCTAGTGGCATGCCCACTCTGAGGTCTAAGACCCCATGAGAAATAGCAAAGGCTCAGTTTTGTGGAAAAGATTAGAACATGGTATATTAGATTATAAGATGTGACTAATTAAACACAATTTGCTTAAGAAAAATATTATTTATAGGCATTAAATCACATGCTGGGTTTTGCATATTTTCTGTGTATTCAGATGGATCTAGACTACATTTGAAGAATCTTTAGTTTTCCCTCAGTTATACAACTACAAGGTATGTAAGCCAAGATCTTGCTCCAAGCATTTCCCAGTTGAACAGGGTCTCTCTAATCTATACTATTGTATTGAAGAGGGGTGAGGTCAAATAAAAAACCCCATATGTGTAGTGACAACAGGTAATTGGGAGATGGCTCAATCAGCAATCAGCCCACTGCAGAATTTATAGTTCAGAGTCAACACCCAAGCTAAATCCTGAGGGTGCCTGAGACCCCTAAAGCACATTTAATATATAGCCTGAGGTGCTTAAGTGCCTTAACACTTTTTTTTTTTCTTGTGGTACTGAGGATAGAACCCAAGACCTCCCACATTCTAGACAAGTAAAACTCTTCCACCGAGCTACAGGCCCAGACCTTAAAACTTTTTTACACTAAAGAAAGGAATATTTTGTCCTCATAGCCCCACTTTGGTTCTCAGTTAATGGTGATGTGGTCACCAAACAAAATAAGACCCATTCTTCATCCCCCAACATGTCCTCTTGCTATAACACCAACAGGGGACTAACAGGACCGTCCAGTACATTTGTCCAGAGGAGAAATTATGGAGACAGGCAGGCAGGGTGAGAGCGTACTGGCTCTCTAACTGTCCAAGTGACTCTGGGCAAGTTACCTGAACTCTCAGCCTCAGCATCCTCCTCTGTAAAGTGAAGCTAACAGTAGTTCCTACTCGCAGGGTTACTCTAAAGACTGAACGGGATGATGTAGTCAGAATAGCACAGTGCCAGGCACTTAGCAGTGCACAAAAAATGAAAGCTAATATAATAAGCACTGATAATGATTTTGATGAGGTCTGTGATGATGAATTTGCATGTTTCTATGCTCAGAGAGTCAAGTTCTGTCAGTTAAATCCTCCATCTAAATATAACGTTCTAAGAATGATCTTGTTATGGCCAACCAATGCTGGCTGGGGTGTTTGTCTAGTATTTCATCAGAAGATTTCACTGAATTTTCTTTGCCTTCAGTCAGGTGGCTTTATCTATTTTTCTTTCTAATAATAACAAAGAATTGCTCTCAGAATGTTTTGGTTATTTTTTCCAAGAAATAATTCTATTTCTGAAGTCTATTTTGGACAGCCTAATGATGTTTAAATCCTTGGTTTGTTATCTTTGAAAATTTTCAGATAATTTTCCCCTTCTTTTGTTTATGAGAAATTGAACCAAGATATCCAAACCGTTTCTATCATCATCATCATCATCATCATCATCATCACCACCACCACCATTTAAGAACCCCCCAGTTCCAGGAGCAGTTTATTGGAATGAAGTAATTTCTTCCTGTGGAAGGAAAACAAATATACTAAAAAGTAAGAGACTAGCTAGAGTCATGTCCAAAATACCCAAATGTTTAATTCTTTAGTGTAGAATTAGACAGGTGTCTATTTTCAACTCACCAGTCAAATACGGTTAGTTTTATTTTTTCACACATCGAAGGAAACTGTTAAAAGGAAACAGAAATAAGGAATTATTTCTCCACTTATTTAATAAGCACTAAAGTAGTCTGACTTTTTCTGAAAGAAAAAAAAAATCAAACCTTGATCTGAAGATTGACAACTTGATTCCACTCAGGGTTTGCATTTTTCTCAATTATATTTGTACAAACCTGCAAAATCACCAAAGCAAAATTATACATGCTCGAGTTTCTAATTTCTAACAGTTCACAATATATGCATACTGGATGATGACTTTGTCAGTTTACTTACTGGTTATATACTTAGTAACTTCTAAGTTTAAACTCTATTTTTTTTTCTTCTTTTTTTCTTCTGTGCTTGAGATTGAACTCAGAGCCCTAAATATGCAAAGCATGTGCTCCACCAGTGTGCTGCAAACTCACCACTGAGCCTCCAACTATATTTAGTAAAATATGACATGGGCTTAATATTAATCTTTGTTGTTCTATGCACTAAAAGCTTTTTTTAAATCCATGTCTTCATCAGTTTCCAATTGCCAGATGTCTCATATTAGATTAAGGTAATAAATAAGAGTTAAAAAGTTTATTGAGCATTTATTATACACTGCTTGATAAGCCTCCCTTCCTTAGCACACCCAAATGGATCTTTGGATGCTGCCCCCCAGCCTCTTCCTTACCCCAAAGGTTCTTGTCCCAGCATTTCTGCCTCCATTTATACAATGGCTTGGGTATAGAACCAGAGTCAGCACAACATCCTTTTGCCCTGATATTCCCCATCCAGTCCATTGGTAAATGTGTCTTCATGCAGACACTGAAACATTTCTCCCTCAGTGCCTGCAGTTGGCTCCTGTGGGAATCCCCACTCCCTTTCTTGCCTTCTGTCTTTCACATCACTACACTGTGTAACATCGCCAGTGAACCCACAAAGTGCACTTAGAATAAAGTCCAGGTTCCTGCCTACCCCCGCCAAAGATCTCTCCAACCTAGACCTGGTCTTTTACTTTCCTCCCACTTTCTCTCCCCCGGCCACACAGATGTTCCTGTGCTGCAAACGAGTCTCCATTCTGGTCCCCTCCACTGCTCTTCTCTTTACCTGAAGCCTCTGTACCCCGAATCTCCGCACATCAAGGTCTCTGGTTGCATGTCACTTCCAGAAAGGTGTCCCACCAGATGATTTCACTAACCATGCCTCCCCACACCAGTCATTTCATATCATCTGCTGTATTTTCTGTGTAGTTCTTAGCACTGCCTGAAATTATTCAATTTCTTGTTTCTTTGTTTATTGTCTGTGATGTGGTTTCAATATGTTCCCCAAAGGTTCATGTGTTGGAAACTTAATACCTAAACTCATATGTTACTGGCATTTTGAGGTGAGGCCTTTGGGAGATAACTAGGATTAGATGAGGTCGAGAGGATGTGACCCCCTCTCAGATGGTGGCAGTGGTGGGTTTATTAGAAGAGGAAGGGAGACCTAAGCTAGTGTCTGCTCTGTCTCCCCATGTGATGCCCTAGCCAGTTAGGATGCAGTGAGATGGCCCTCACCAGATGCCAAGTAGATGCTGGTTCCATGCTCTTGGATTTCCCAGTCTCCAGAGGCATGAGCCAAATAAACTTTTATTCTTTATAACTAACCCAGTCTCAGGTACTTTGTTATAGTGACAGAAACTGGACTAAGTCTGTCTCTTCTTGGTTCCACGTGAACCTGCAGAAAACAACGGCTGTCCTATGTTCTCATTTCTACATTCCCAGAGCATGGGACAGTATCTGGTACTTAGTAGGCTGACAATAATTTCTTCTCAAGTTAATTAATCCTCTCAAAAATCCTACAAGACTAGCACTACCCATATTTATAGTTTAGGCAATGGCAACTTAGAGTTAAGGAACATGGCTGACTGTGGAGTGGGATGAAGCCTGAATTTAAGTCAGAGGTCTCAGCCCAGAAGTGAGAGCTTTTCCACTGCACTTCTAATGGCCATTCTAGGAAATAGAATAGAGTAATGCGTCTGTGGTTTGTTAAATCCTGCTTTCATAGTAAATGGCCCAAACACATGGAGGAGACTAGCTGTTCATGCCTACAACTGTCCAAAGGTATGTTCTTATTCTAAGGAATAAAACTCCCAGCTTTGGCCGTTTCTGTGGTGGTTACAGTGTTCCTACACCAAGACTCTCCAGCTTTTCCCAGGAGGCGGGGCTGAGGTGTCCTAACCCAACTCTCCATTTCAGCTGCTCACCTGGGCAAGGCAGGCGGTGATCATGCCAGAAGGGGGCAGCTGGAAGTTGTGGGTGGGGGTTGCACACCCTATTATATTTAGTAGGGATGTTTCTGGCTGGCTTGCCTAAGATTAAGATAATGCTTGAACCTGGGAAATAATCCCAATAATTCAGTGGTAACTTTCACTACTAATCTTTCAGAAGACTGAATTTTCTAATTTGAGTCCTGCATACTTTTGCTCTAATATAAAGCCATGGAGAAGTCTGGCATGATCGTATTTAGATAATATGTGCTCCTGCAGAACAGCCTGCTCATCAGGGGGCTAAGGGAACAAAGAATAAGCAGATATTTGCTCCAAGGGAAGCACAGTGTTTTAAGTATTTATTCCAAGAGGCACCAGCATTTAGATAACATACCAACCTTTTTTCCAGCAAAGGAAACTTCTACAAAAGGGTCCACGAGGTTTTTCTTATCAGCAGTGCCACCGAATATTTCCTTTACCGTCTGTGAGAAGGCATCATCCACTGGAAATTAATATATCACAAAGCAGAAATGAAATTTGATTCTCTCAGAAGAATGGAAAATATTCAGTAAAATTTAAAAAGGTCTCTACATGAAAGCAGGGAAACAAGAATTGTTCTCTAGGGCAAGCAATAGTAGGTAAAATTCTTTTTGTCCTACTTGAGAAAGAGAGAAAATGTCTTCTCCCCACAAAGTTTTGAAATTAACAGGAGCACTTTGAAAAATAAACCAACAAATTATCATGTTCGGAATTGATCATTTGTGGAAGAAAAAAGTAGAATTTTAGAAGCCGAATAGGTCAGTGTCAGAGCCAATTCTCAAATTTAAGCATGGTTTCAATTTGGAAAAGGAGCCTCAGGACAAAAATCATATAGGCCCAGTTCTACTTTTTAGAGAGATTCAAGAAGATGTGGCATACTCATAAGTAACTGTAACACACTGAATCTACCACAAATACAGGTCTTTTGTTTTAACAAGTTCAAAAGCAGATAGAGATCAATTGAATGAGTCAACATAGAAAGCGTAATATGAAGTTTAATTTACTTTATTAAAGGTGTTTCTGAGGGCAACACAGCATGAAGCATTCTAGGGTCTTCAAAAAAAGAAAGACATTTTCTGAGGAAAAATGGCAAATCTTGAAAAGTTCCACAGTCTGCGCTGTGAGTGCTACCTCCCGGGGACATGGAGGAAGGTCTGTGTCCCAGAGGCCAGCAGGAAGCAGTGGGGCCAGAGGCAGACATGATGCGGGGCCCTCAGGAGTGGCAGCAGGTGGGGCTGGACTGGCCCCTTTACATGGAACAGCTAAGCCATTCCCTTAAATGTGTCCAATTTGCTAAAATAGAGATTGTATTATAAGATAGAATATTATTAGATTGCAAGAATAGACTTCTAGTTACTAGGACTTTAGTGCCCTTTGCTTGGTTATTTTTAATAGTCTAATAGCGAACGCATTTATTTAGTGACAAAATTTTACATTTTCATTTGGGACAAAAAGGGATTGGAAGTGCTGACTGCTCACCTCTCTTTAGTATTCTCTAGAAGAAGGAGAAGACATAGAACGCTGATGGAAGAAAGGATAGAGCAGAATGGGCCAAAGGTGGGTGGGTACTCAGCAAGAAACAAGAACCAACAACCAAATGGCTTCCCCAGGAGCCTGCTCAGGAAGCTTCCATGGGGCCAGATGAATGAAAATAAGTCCATGAAGTCCTTTCAGAAGAAAAACCTATGGCAGGGAGCATCAGAGTATGATTTTAACACATCTCATCAAGCAGATAACTGACAATCTCAGTGCAAAACAAAATCAATACATACTCTGGGGGATGTCCTCAGCTCGGTAGATTTTCAGCATGAAGGTCACCCACCGGAGAGCAATGCCAGCTGGGAGCAACAAATTACTCTCCACATCATCACTGTCATTATCACGATCTCGTTTCTCAGGCTTTTGGAGACACATGATTAAAATTATACATGTACAACAGGAGCACTTAAAAAAAGAAAACCCCAACTGATGCTTGTGAAATGAAACCAATTGAAACTGCTTCCATTAGGATTTTCTGTGTTTGGGGCTTAAGTATTTCCTTCAGCCTCAAAACTGTTCTACAAAGTCGATGCTTGTATGTCTCTGTGTCCTTTTGTAGTCTTATGAGTATCAAATGTGGGGGAGGAGACAGAGACAGAGAGAGAGACAGAGACAAAAACAGAGACACAGAGAGAGACACAGAGACAGAGACAGAGAGAACACAACCTGACGTGCTTCAGATTTCTCTCTGGCCCCTTTCATTCCCCAGTTTACTGCCCAAAGTCCCGGAAAAATCACAAACACTTCAGGTAACAGTGCCCGATTCTGCAAGGAAGCCATGCTCTGTAGATAGACTCAGTCTTTCCAATAATTCAAGGAGTCATAAAAACACATATATTTTCTGAATTGCTCATTCACAGACATCAGGAAGTAAGTGAGCTAGAATGATGACCTATGATGAAGGAAAGAGCATCTTTTTGAGAATAGGAGGAATTGGAGGGCTGAGGGTGACTGACTGGACGGAAGCTGTGCTCCCTACCACAACTCCTGGTGCCCACTTGTTTAATTCCTGATCCTCTTTTTTGTAAAAAAGTAAAAAGTACAGAGTTTAGGGACTCACAGGAGGCTCATCTCCAGTTCCCAGGACAAACATGCTGACTTTCATGTAACCTTTAGCACCCGAGCTAGCATCTTCGGGGTCATTGAGAAGAAGCCATTTTCTCATGACAGCATGACCTAAAACAATGGAACAAAAGGACAGAGACAATCTAAAGCTGTGCTCGTGGGGCTGTGATTTCATCTGCTCTAAGATCAGCAAGCATGTCCCTGGAAGCTTCACACCGGCAGACAAAATTCCCCAAACCAGTCCTTGTATTAACATCCTCTGTTCTTCATAAACCTCCTCCTCCCCATCTCACCCTTGATCCCAGTGTGACTCAAACAAAAGTCTCTAACTGACTTCACAATCCCTTCTTGATAAGGTAAAAATTATTGCCACAAAACATAGAAATTACTTATTTATAAATGTCAAGATAAAATACGCATTCACACCAAGCTACTGTTATTCATTATAACCAAGCATTCTCCCCAAACAAGAAAATTTTTTTTATCCTTTGACTTTGATTCCTTGACCTCCAAATTTGTCTTGAAACTTAGAGTCAGGATAAGAAGGAATGAACTGGAGACTTCATATTGATGGGGGATGAACATTACTTACCAGGCTCATCATAAACAAATCCAACATCAATCTGGGAAAAATAATTTAAAGTAGTTTAAGTAGATTTTTAAATCAGTCCCATCATTTCAAAGAAAGCATCATTATTATATTTAAACATAGTGCTTTTGACTAGACTTAAATCTCTTCAACTAGACATGAATTTCCATCTTATCCTCTCTGCACCTCCAGTGCCTTGCCTGATGTGTGGGACACAGAAGACCCCCAATCAATCACTGCTGAATGAATGATCTAGTCTTAGAGCTGGAACAGATCATGAAAGTCGGGGTGACCATCTTGTCTCAGTTTGCCTGAGTCTCTCCTACTTTTAGCACTGAAAACCTGAAGCAAACTGGAACCAATAACCACCCTACAGAAATTCACCTGGTTCAACTTCCTACCCAATATGTCTCCTCCTTCAACCACTGCTAGTGCTAATATTACTATAGCCATTGATCAGACATCTCAATGTGCCAGGTGCTGGGCTAGGTTTTTTCCATACACAGGTCTGTATGACCCAGATAATCCTTCAGGACTTTTAATGACTGAAATTTTTTCCTTCAAGAAGCACCTGCCCATTCCCTGGAGAACTGCTGAGGAGCCAACCAAGTCTATTTGTCTGTTACTCCCAGTATGAGTTTCTTAGAAAAGCATGCTGATTCTCTTGCCTCGTTTGGCTTTCCTTTCACACTCCAGATTTACAACAATTGGCTTTATAGAAGGAGCTCAGGGCCACAGTTAAATGGAGCTGAGTGATGAGTTTCTTACCAATTAAGCACCCCTTCCCTTTGAAGGAGCAGGCTTGCTTCTATCCATAGAGGCCAGGCTGGCAACAGCTGCAGGGCACCTTGCTTTGGGGCACTACTAAGTGCGATATTTTAGAAGAAGGTAAGAACCAGGTAGCCCTCTGCAAGGACTCCGGTGTTGACCCCTTATACATAACCCTAAAATGTCACCAAGACAAGTACTTCTAGACCTGGGCATGAATCAGGGTCTCTATTATGAGAGGTCTGATCTTCATGTAAGTTGAATGAAGCAGGTTGTTGTCACCTACCTTAAACTCTCCCATCAGACAATCTGCCCGCAAAGAATGGGAATTATAAACCTGAAAAAAAGAAGAATGGTGAAAGGCTGATCGTCTTTGGCTAGCAGTTAGTGAGCCATCCTTTCCTCCTACTCCTGCCCCTCTTACCCGGATGCTGATGATCTCGTCCATCAATTCAGAAGGGGTTATGTGAACATTGTAGAAAAATAACTGTGAAAACAATAAAGAACACGTTTAAATGTTAGCAGGGGATTCAGGGTTAGTGGGAATCTGGTGTTATCTTATTGGGAGGCTCTTGTAAAATAAAATAAAACAAAACAAAACAAAATAACAACAACAAAAACAGTACAAACTGGCTGTGGTGGTGCACACCTATAATCCCAGCACTGGGGAGGATGAGGCAGGACAATTGTGGTGAGCTCAAGGCCAGACTGAGCTACATAATGTATTCAAGTCCAGCCTAAACTACACAGTGAGTCCTTGTCTCAAAACAAACCAACAAAAAATACAAAATACATTCAAAACAGGTTTGATCATGTGGATATCATTGTAGGGTCTTAGAAAAGGGCCCAAAATCTAAACTTCATGATAAAGCCACTTCTGTATGTTAGAAAAAGGAAGAAGAGAAAAGTCATAAATATTGTATTTACTTAACTAAATAAAGTTGTTTGGGAGTAGATATTTGTTGGCTAAATGAAGTAAAGCTCTAGGGTAATTTCACGTTGCCACTCTTACTAAAATAGGTCCTTAGGGCTGACACAAGTTTTCGTTTAATTCACTAACATTTTTAGCTCTATCTTTGTCTAGTGACTCCAATTTTTCTTTTTCTAACAAAGCAGCTTAAAGGAAAACTTTGTCCATTAGATTACATTAATGCCTTCCAGAGTCAATTTTAACACCTTACAAGAGCTAAGTTTAAGAAAGTTGATTCTTGGGAGATCAATATCAGGTAGATAGAGGTCGTACCATGTCCAATAAATGTTAATCCTAAAAGAAAAGCTCTTATTCAAACAAAAACAAATTGCTCCAAATTCTTAGAAATATTTCAAATCTACAGGCAAGTGGAGAGAATGGTAAAATAAACACCATCTTTTACCTATGTTTACCAATTGTTACCATTTTGGGACATTTGCTTCATCTTTCTCTATTTTCAACTAAACTACTTCAAAACAATTCTGGATACCATAGAGTTCACCCTTTCAAAATACATTTGCATATATCTCCTAAGATCAAGGACATCTTCCTATATAATCACAATACTGTCATTGTACCCAAGAATCTTAACATCTAATATATGTTGTCGATTTTTAAATTTCTCCATTTGTTCTAGAAAAAAGGCTCTTTAGCATTCTTTTTTGAAAAAAATCTAGGGTTCATGCAAGAATCATAAAGCATTTAGCTGTTACATCTCTGTGTTTCCTTTTATCTCGAATAGCACTGTTGACTTTTTTGCTTGCTTGTTTCTTGATTTTCCTATGGAGACTGGTTGTTTTTAAAATACCCATACTCTGGATTCATGTGAATGTTTCCTCACTGATGCAAGTTAGCCATGTGACAACACATGACACAGGGTAACTGCTGATGACTTCCGTGATGTCACATCAACATACCCTTGTCATTTTGTCTCATTATCGGTGGGTGATACCAAGTTCAATGCCTTGGTGAAGATGAATATAAACTAGGAATTTTTTCAGTAACCTTCTTTTAGTGATTTATGAATTAATCTGTTTAGAAGTCCAATAATTTGATTTCTCCTTTTGCTAAGTGATATAATCTCAAAACAATTCATTAAAATGGGACAGTTCTGAGGAAGGAGGAGATTCTTGCTGTGCTCCCCAGAGTGACCACGAAGCCTGCATCACAACTGTTCTCTGACAGCTGTCAGGCCACAGGGCCCGAATCATCTGACATCTTGCCCTCCAGTGTGAATCTCTCCAGCCTCCCCCAAAGTACCTCTCATGTGCTCCACCTCAGTGCAACTCCTACTTCTTGCCTGAGCTTTAAACAACTTGGGTGTATGGTGTTGCCTGTGATTCATTAAGGAGAGGAAGAGGTGAGAAGACAATAGAGGCCACGCATGTTGGTGCAAGCCTGTAATCCCAGCACTTGGGAGTCTGAGGCAGGATGATTGGTGTGAGTTTGAGGCCAGCCTGGGCTACAAAGTGAGTTCAAGGCCAGCCTGAACTGCATAGTGAGACCCTGTCTCAAAAAAAAAGGAAGACAATAGGGCCACCTGCAAAGGACAAAAAACAGGAACACAGAACAGAAGAAACCAGTTTCTTTTGTGAACGGAGAAAGGAAAAAAGGGGGGGGAACAGCTGGGATTAGAAGTTATAAGGAAGGAAGAGAGACTGTGGACTCAGAGAACACAGCATAAGACCCAGGCCCAAGGAATCTCATAAATGTGTCCCCTGGGCAGAGAAAGGCCAGCCTCAGAGCAAGTCCCCAGGCTTATCACTCCTGTTCCCAAGCCAGTCAAGAGCTTTGTGACATCAGAGGTAACTGTCAAGGTAGCAAGTATTTTTGAGGAGTGTGGCAGAAGAGGTCAACAGAATCAGGCTGCATTCTCAGTGTAGGGGAAAAAGCCCTGTTTACTCAAAATTGCTTTCCTTTAGCACATTTTTTAATAGCAAGTCAGTTTTAACACCTCTTAAAAACGGATTACGTAGTCATACAGAGTCATGCCCCAGAGACATTCTGTAACTGAAGCAAAAGTAGATGTCAGTGACATCATGTGCTCGTCATTGGTGTGAAGGGACCCATGGAGAAGTTGCTGTGGAAACAGCAGAGAGACACAGACCACTCTGAGAGCCAATGACAAAGCCAACCAAGTGACTTCAAGGCCCAGTGGTTCTTAACTCCGTACGTTTAACGCTGGAACTCTGCATTAGCAGTTGTTTGCTTACAGACAGGCAGAGGCGGGGGAGTTGGGAGGTGCATGTGAACAATCCTTACCTCATCGAAAAATGGGTTGTTCCCTTTCTTGATTCTCGTTCGGTGCGTCTGGCCACAGACGTGGACCTTAACTACAGGCTTTATGTTGTTGCCACTTAACTGTCGGCCCTCAATCACCCTGACACGGATCTGCAAGTGCAAAAGGGGAGCTGTTACTGACCCTTTCCAGCACAAGGTACCAGGGTGTCCTCAGGTGTCGCTTCAGCTCTGTGGCCCATAAAGATGGCTGAAAGTGGGCCAAGGCCACTGTGTAGTGGACTGGAGCTCAAGGTAAGATCATTCCTAAGATGGGAGCTGAGCTTGCTGGAGCAGCTAAAGGGGTGAAATAGTTTGGAGCTGGCCCAAGGAAGGACAGGGCTGAGGTCACTGATCCACCTCCAGCCCTTGACCTGGTCTTCGTGAGCCCTGATTGTACACTTGCTGCAGCGCTGCCTCTCAAGTCTAAGGCAGTGCTGCCCAGAGCTATGAAAAACGCATTATCTGTGATGCTATTCTTTGATTATTTCCAAAGGGAAGGAGGGTTCTAGTTTTATTCCTAGGAAGAACCTCCTCTAACTAAACCTACTCCTACACGCAGAAGGAAAAACAGGGAGGTCTTTTGTGGGGTTCACTTCCTGACATCCTTTCTACCAGATGAGCCGCCGCCCAGAAGAGCAGTGCCCCACCGCATCACTGCATGCGTGGGAAGGCAGGCCACGTGGCCACTGAACAGGATGTGGAGCCCGGCTGTTTCTACCTGGAAGTCCTGTGGCTTGTTGGACAGCATCCGCCGGCTGCTCTTTCCCTTGGTGACCCTCCGAGCAAGCTGGGCTTCCGACACTGTCCCAACTGGCCCCTTGGGCCCAGGAGTTCTGATCGTCCCGTCCAACCTGTCTTCATTGCCCTGGTCTTCTTCCTCGTCTCCTGACACGTAAAAGAGAATCCGGTTAGAGATGGTCCTTCGTCTGTCTGGGCCCTCTGGTTTCCTGCACACGGAGACTTTTGCCTGCTGTCACATTGTCAGTGTTCCCCGGGTGAAGGGGATGCTCTTGGGGACGCTGACTTGAGACTTGGCGCTCAGACACAGTTTCTTTAGCAAATGCATCCATGCTATATCAAGACACTTGTTCGGGCTGCTTCGAAGAGACGGAGAGAACACCAGAGACCCCAGGACAGCGAGAGGAAGACAAGACCACCGGACCCAGCGGGATCTCTGGAGCCAGCCTGGGGTCAGGGGACAGAGAGGTGAGGAGGTGAAGAGTGACTCCGACTCCGCCCGCTCCTGTTCCAGGGCTCCCGTACGCGGTGTGCACTGGCTCCTTCCACTGACTCTCCTAACTCTCAGGTGCCCTCTCCACTGTCCCAGCAGACAAGAAACTCACCCCATTTCCTTGCCAAGGAGCCCTGGGTTGTCACTTCAACACACATCTGAGCCCTCATTTTACCCCTCCCCGCCTCAGCTTCCTTTCAGACTCAGAGGGAAAAAAGCTTTCCTGATGCCCCTGCTGTTTACCAAGCCATAGGTGCTAATTCCTCCTGAGTCTTTGGGGACCCTCCAAATGTCCCCTCCCTTTCCTGAGTACTCCAGTGGCTCCTTCTCCACTGGGACCTTCCCTCTGCTTTCAACTATGCACAAATCTTTCTTTCCTAAAAAGAAAAAAAATCAACTATGCCTACTACCTCTCTCCTTTCTTTTATTCATAAACTCAAATCTTAGGTTTTTTTCTTAGCAAATGAAAGGATCATACTCTTGATAACCTATACAATATAATTTAAGAAAGCCTAGAAGATTAACCAACTTGTCTAGAAAATGCCAGCATTTGTTCACTCTATCTTTGGATTCCGTACTCTTCCTTCAAAAAGCAAAATCATGTAACAGATTTAATTTCAGCATTCAGTCACCTGTAGTCGTTCACACCCTGGTGTGAATTAGTTTGACAGGACTGCAGAGTATCACAGCTATTTAAAACTTTGGCTTTGGAGCCATGCTGCTTGGGGTTCAAAGCCCAGTTTTGAGATATGAATCTAAGTGAGTTTCTTAACTTTTCTAAGCTTCAGTTTCCTTGTTTGTAAAAAGGAGGAAATAATAGTATTTACCACAGGGCTAATATAAGGATAAAATTAATCTCCATGTAAACCCTTTACCACACTGCCTGACATTGAGAAACATCCAACAAATCAACTATTTTTTGTTTTTCTGAGCCAAGTTTTGGTTGGTGTTTTAGACCATTTAGGCTCCTGTAACAAAACACCATGGACTGGGTGACTTACAAACAACAAAAAGTTATTTCCCACCATTCTGGAGGCTGGGAAGTCCAAAGTCAAGGTGGCAGCAGATGTAGTGTCTGGTGAGGACCCATCTCCTGGTTCATAGACACTACATGCCCCCTACCTCCTTACCTGGTGGAAATGGTGAAGGAGACCCCTGGGGCCTGTTATAGAGGTGCTGACCCCATTCATAGGGACTCCAGACTCATGATCTAAAGGCCCCAAGGTGCCGTCTCCTAGTACCATCACATTGGGAGTCAGGATTTCAACACGTGAGTTTGGAAGGGGACACAGATGGCAGATGGGAGAAGTATTTCTGGAGCACAAAACACTTCTGAGAAGCAGCCAGTGAATGACCCACAGGAGGAGCAATAGAGAGAGTGAGGAGTGGTGAAGGAGGTCCCCCAGTTGTGCTGCTTCACAAGGTCACCCAGGATGACTCATCCTCGTTGCCTCCCAGGATGTCCATGCATTCAGCTGAGCCTGTCCTTGCCTGGCTCTGTTCTTCACAGGTCTGCCTTGACCTCTTCTTGCTAAGCCAAGTGCCCTTCTCCACATCCTCATGCTGGTCTTCCAGGGCTCTGGAGCCTGGGGCCCACATGTACATCTCTGGATCCCGGCAGCTGTCCTCCTCCTCGTCTGACTAAGCTTTTCGTGTCCCTCCTTGGGCCCTCGGTCCCCTGCACAAGGCAGGAGCATGTGGCTTCCCATTCCACCCTCTGCTTCCTGGCTCAGTGCTCTCTGGATCTGCTGTACATTTCCTTCAGGGCTTTGGAGACCCACATGTTAGACCAGAAGGTATCTTATAGAACCTAGGTCCATACTATCCCTCATCCCATTTTACAGATAAAAAACCTGAGGTCCAAAAAGCTGAATCACTTGCCTCTGGGAGGTTATTATGAGCTGAGCTAACCCTGGTTTTGCTCTGCCTCACTGGTTAAAAACCGGGTCTAGTTTTTGGGTGCAGGTGAGGAAGGTGATATCTTCCTAGTGCCACAGTATTCCAGTCAGGGTGCTGGGAAGCCGAAGGTGAGGAACAGCTACCTTTGTCCTCTGCGAGGTGATGGGGGCGGCCTTCTTCCCCATTCTTTTTTTTTTTTTTTTTTTTTATTTTAAAGAGAAGAAAAAACAAAACAAATCAAAAGAAGAACAAATTTTCAAAACAACATAATAGGAGGGTAACAATGGTTAATACATTACGTATTACTATCTTTAAGTTAGTTATTCAGGACACCAGACATTAGCATTCAATTGTCCAAACATTATTGGCACAAACCTTACTCTTCAATGAACTAAGTAAAAATGGTAGTGTATCTATCTTAACCATCTTATATATATATATATACAATTTTTTTTTCCCTTTCCCTTCTTTCTTTTCCCTATTCCAGTCTCTCTTTCCTTTTGACCAGTTTCTTTTTGATTCACCATATCTATTGTACATTTTGGATCTTATTTACTCTTTCAGTTTCTCATACTAGAGAGATAATACGATGCTTACACATGTGCTTCTGGTTTATTTCACTTATGAGTATTTTCTCTAGTTGCATCCATTTACCTATAAAAGTCTCCAGTTTATCCTTCTTTATGGCTGAATAGTACTCCATTGTATAAAAATACCACATCTTTCTTATCCATTCCTCAGTTGATGGGCATTTGGGTTGTTTCCAAGATCTGGCTATTACAAATTGTGCTGCTATAAACATGGGTGCACATATATCGCTGTGGTATGATGTTTTTAATTCTTCTGGGAAGATGCCCAGAAGGGGAATAGCTGGGTCAAATGGGACCTCCCACCCTAGTTTTCTGAGGAATCTCCACACTGACTTCCACAGTGGCTGTACCAGTCGACACTCCCACCAACAGTGAAGAAGGGTTCCTTTTTCCCCACAGCCCCTCCAGCATTTGTTATTAGTTGATTTCTTTAGAGTAGCCATTCTTTCTGGGGTGAGATGGTATCTCAGTGTTGTTTTAATTTGCATTTCTCGAATGACTAGTGATGTTGCACATTTTTTTGTATATTTGTTTGCCATTAGTATTTCTTCATCTGAGAAATGTGTATTCATCTCAGATGCCCATTTTTGGAGTGGGTCTTTAAATTTGGGAGGTCTGATTTTTTTGAGTTCTTTATATGTTCTCGATAGTAATCCTTTGTCTGAGGAACAGCTGGCAAACATTTTTTCCCACATTGTGGGTTGTCTCTTCACTCTGTTGGTGGTTTCTCTTGCTGTGCAAAAGCTTTTTAATAAGATGAGATCCCAGTTATTGATTCTTTGGGATAGTTCCCGTGCGGTTGAGTTTTTATTCATAAAGTCTTTGCCTACACCAATGTCTCCAAGGGTTTTACCTATCCTACCTTCCAGCAGATTTAATGTTTCTGTTTTAATATTTAGATCTCTGATCCATTTTGAATTTAGTTTAGTGCATGGTGAAAGATATGGGTCTAGTTTTAATCTTCGGCATGTGTAGAGCCAGTTTTTCCAGCACCATTTATTAAAGAGGCTATCTTTCTTCCAGCGAATGTGTTTGGCACCTTTGTCAAAGATAAGGTGGCTTAGTATGTCTGGGGTTGTTTCAGCATCTTCTAATCTGTTCCATTGATCTTCAGGTCTGTTTTTTTGCCAGTACCACACTGTTTTTATCACAGTAGCTTTATAGTATAATTTCAAGTCGGGGATTGTGATGCCCCCTGCCCCCTGCCTTGCCTTTGCTATTCTAGGTCTCTTCTGATTCCAAATGAATTTTAGGATTGTTTTCTCTAATTCTGTGAGATATGCTGTTGGAATTTTGATTGGAATTGCATTAAATCTGTATAACAATTTTGGAAGTATGGCCATTTTCACTATACTGGTTCTTCCTATCCAGGAGCAAGGGATATCTTTCCATTTTCTGATATCCTCTTCAATCTCCTTTTTCAGAGTACTGTAGTTTTCAGTATAGAGGTCTTTTACATCCTTCGTGAGGTTGATTCCTAGGTATTTCATTTTTTTGGATGTTATTGTGAAAGGTATTGTTTCCCTAATTTCTCTTTCAGTAAGTTTGTTATTTGTGTACAGGAAGGCTATTGACTTTTGAGTATTGACTTTGTATCCAGCTACACTACTGAATTTGCTTATTAAATCTAGCAGTTTTTTAGTGGAGTTTTTGGGGTCTTCTGTGTAGAGTATCATGTCATCTGCAAATAATGATAATTTAACTTCTTCCTTTCCAATCATTATTCCTTTTATTTCTTTCTCTTGTCTAATCGCTCTGGCTAAAGTTTCCAGAACTATGTTGAATAAGAGTGGGGACAGTGGACATCCTTGTCTTGTTCCTGATTTTAGAGGGAAGGCTTTCAGTTTTTGGCCATTTAGTATAATATTGGCTGTTGGTTTGTCATAGATAGCTTTTACCAGATTGAGATAAAGACCCTCTATTCCAATTTTCTGTAGGGTTTTTATCATGAAAAGGTGCTGGACTTTGTCAAAAGCTTTTTCTGCATCTATTGAGATGATCATGTGATTTTTGTCTTTGGTTCTGTTAATATGCTGTATTACATTTATTGATTTACATATGTTGAACCATCCCTGCATCCCTGGGATGAATCCAACTTGGTCATGGTGTATAATCTTCTTGATGATTTGTTGGATTCTGTTTGCCAGTATCTTATTAAGGATTTTTGCATCTATGTTCATTAGGGAGATTGGCCTGTAGTTCTCTTTCTTAGTTGGGTCCTTCTCTGGTTTTGGTATCAGGGTAATGCTTGCTTCCAGGAATGAATTTGGGAGTATTGCTTCCCTTTCAATTTCATTGAAAAGTTTGAGAAGTAGGTTCTTCCCCATTCTTAAAGAGGCTTCTAAAAAAGCCCTTGGCTGTTCCTGTCCCAGGACACCTGCATCCAGGCTGTCTGCATAACTCTTGAGAGACGTGTTCCTTCCCTCCCTCAGGTCTCAGGTGAATCAACTGTGTCCCAACAGGCCTCCCCACCTCTGCATCCTCGACTGCGCACCATACCCTATTCTCTCTGGTCCTCACCACAGTCTTGCACTGCTGGCTGGCCTGCCTGCCCTCCCCCCCCCCATCCCAGACATTCCTCAGAAGCAGACTTGCTTATCCTCCTTGTAACTACTCCCAGGCCTTACCCGAGTCCTGTTCAGACAGGAGAATTACTATACATTTCTCGGGAAAGAGCATTCAGACAGCTAATGGGGTGCTCCTCCCAACTCCAGAACCAGCCTCGGCAGAGCCCCAGGGCCAGCACCTCTTCTGAAATCCATTCTTGACTGAGCGACCATTGAGATAGATGGCTTGCAGGGTCCTCCAAGCAAGTAAGAGAAGTGCCCCTTGGTCTCCCTGGGCCCAAATGGGGCTTCCTCCCTGCTGTGGCTTGTTCCACTTGGGCCTGGTGGCTGACAAGGGCAGCAAAAAGGAGAAAGCAGGAGTAAATCCCGCCCCTCTGCAGGGCTGACTCTGGACAAGCACTCATTCTGCTCAGTGGGTGCCCTGGAAACAGACTGCAGGTCAGGGAGAGCCCACTGCTTCTGCAAACACTGCTGCTACAAAGACAGCAGGCTGAAGAGCTGGGTAGCAGGAAACCAGCCTAAGCTATACCCACAGCCAGACTCTCTACCTCGCAGTAAGAGGACATTTGCACAGGAAATCTCTTCATGTGAGGACAGCTGCACAGGATTAAACACTGCTACACGAAATGTTCCACAGAGAATGAGGGGCCCTGAGGCCCTGCCGAACACGCCCCTCTGTGCAAGCCGTGGCGTTACCAAAACATCAGTGTCCGTGCCGGCATGCCCTGCTCAAGAGAGCCAGGGGAATTTGGTCCACAGCCAAGTGGATCTACAAAGAATGACTCTTTCATGACCACAGAGGGCACTGCTAAGCTGGGAGCTACTGACTGAATAGGAATCGGCTGGTTATAACAGCTTCCTAGGGCTGGCACGGCAAAGTCCTGCAAACTGAGTGGCTCAAAACAATAGAAATTTAATCCCTGGCAGTTTCAAATTCTGTAAGTCCAAACAAAGGTACTGGCAGTAACATACTCCCTCTGAAGCCCCCATGGAAGAATTCCTCCATTGCCTCTTCCTAGCTGGTAGTTTCTGGCAATCTGTAGCATGCCTTGGCTTGTAGCTGTACTGTATTACTCAAATCCCTGTCTCTGTAATGACATGCTCTCTTCCCTCCCGGTCTGTGTGTCCTTGGCTCTTCTAACAAGGACACCAGTCATAAGATTTAAAGCCTTTCCTAATCTAATATCTAACCTCATCTTAGCTGATTACATATGCAAAGATCCTATCTACAAATAAGGTTATATTCTTAAGTTCCATGTAGACATGAATTTTTGAGGGACATGATTCAGGCCATTAAAGAGGCCGTTTTCTGAGTGTCTCGAACCTTTACAGTTCGCACTGTTACTCCAGCCACATAGGCAGCCTCAATCTACTGACCACACATCTCCCTGCCCCTGTTTCCTTCATTCCTCCACTTTTCTCCTAGCCCATGTAAGATTCCACCGTTCAACACTGAGATCGCCCCCACATGCCCTCCAGTCCCTTCCCTGCTCTCGCTTCACTGTATTCGCTCATTCGTTCAACTCCCCACTTACTCCACTTCGCACCCAGGCAGCTGAACTCCACTGAGAATGAACCCCTTCTCCACACGTCTCGCTTCAATTTTATGATCACATCCCTCAAGTGGATTCGCAGGACTGCTCATCATCCTACCACAATTCTAAGGCATCTCTCTCAAAGCTTTCCTGGGTCCCGATCTGAGATGGCCAGTAATTAGCCAACAAGGTCTAATCACCTCCTCTTTCTCAGCTCCCACCTATTTTTTTTAACCTTGAAAGTGTCTAACATTCTCTTTATCTTCTCATTGTCTGCTAATGACTTTGCTTCTTAGGGTAGCATTTTTTCATTTAATCTCTGAAACATTTTCTGCTCTTGGATTCAGCCTATTAAACCAACGGCTCATCCCGACACCTGTAATGTCAAGTCATCACCACAGGAGTCTGTCTTCCCACCTTCTTACTTGCACCCGCACTCTGGCCATTTTGATAGGATCGCCGAACTTCAGAGCTGAGGGGACCTTACACATTATTTAATACAATCCTCTAATGTTTTAAGTGAGGAATTTCAGGATCAGAGAGATTAAATGACAGCCGGTTGGTGAGGCCAATGCTCAAATTCAGATCTGCTGACTCACTAGGGTTCAGGGTCCTCATGGTTCTCTGTAGTTGTGACAAACTCTTCACAATTCCCTTGTACTAATGCCATCCTGCCTCCCCCAAAATTACAATGGCACTTGTTCCAACCCTACCAAGTTCAACTACACCAGCGCAGACCTGTCCCCATCCTGAATGCCAGTAACTCCCTCGGTGATCCTCACTTGAGTACAACTGATGCTCCAATTAACACCTAGGAATGGCTCTCCATCGCAACGCCAGAAACTTAACAAAACAAGTCTTCACAATTCCTGAGACTCTCTACAAGCTCTACAGCAATATGCCTGAAAACTGCACCTGTGTGCAGTTGCTTGTGACAGTGACTTTCCTATGTAGCTTCTGTTTGCCCACTATGGGGCTGAAGACTTGGCAGCAGTAGGATACCTTAGGCAGTCACATTTGCCTTTGGTGTCCCCAACTCCGCATTTTCCACATGGATATCAAGTTCTCTCCTTCTTCCAGGCTCCCATTCTCTTCTCTAACACTCCTCCCTTCCGAGCAGAAGAGAGCACAACATGGTTGCCATCAGATCTGCAGACTGTCCTCTCCGTCCCTCCATCATCCCCGTCTCTTTACACCCTGCCAGCAAGAGACAGCCTGGTAGGGATTCCCAGTGAAGGCGACTCCTAGAAATGGTGGCAGAGAGGAATTCTTGCCCATAGTCACCACAAGCTTCCCTACAGTCTGGAATCCAGAACACCCGCCTTGCCAGGAGACCCCTTTATCCAAACACTCTCCACCATCCCACTAATCCTTTCTGCTCCTACCTAGACAAACAGGCTCTTCCTGGAATATCTTATTTGTTTTTCTTTTGGTCAATATTTACTATTTGCCCACAGCCATCCTGCTTTTCTAGAGCCCTGAAATGCCTCTCTCTGCTTGTGACATGTACTCCGTTTCTCATGACGAAGTCTTGTCAAGTGGTAGCACTGGTCAAGGCAAACTTTTATTACTTTGGGCCAAAGGTCACTATGAAGTCAGAACAAAGGGTTGGTACAATATTGTCTTTAGTGTAAGTTAAAAAGCACAACACAGAACAGGAAGGAGTAGGTTTTGAAGTATGAAAGCATGTGATGTTTTGGGTATAACACGATGACTTGGCAGGAATGTGGAATTACAACTTTTATGTGTTTGTAAATTGTTAGAAGTTAAATAAATAGGGCCGGTGAGATGGCTCCGCGGCATAAGCCCTTGCCTGGCAAGCGCGAGGGCCTGAGTTCAACTCCTGGAACCCACATACGAAAAAAAGGGCCGGTGATATCGCTCAGCAGCACGGGCGCCTGCTGGCACGCGAGGTCCTGAGGTCGACCCCTGGTACCCACAAAAAAAAAAAAAAAAGAAGTTAAATAAATAACTGGCTGTAAGCCATTCATCATCCTCCACCCCAATTCTTGGATACATAGCACTCCATGTGCCCTAAGAATGGTTCTGCTATGTGGACCACATGAAGGTACCTCAGAAGAGCTTGCAGGCTGTGCTGGCAGCAAATGTCTTTAGTGTTTCTGGGCTGTGATCCAGTCTAAGAAACACCACCCACAAGCCCTGCTGAATCTGGATAATGTCTGCTAACCATGGGAACATGCAACAATTTGCTTGGTCCTCTCTGGAGGAATTTATGATATTCAGTTCTAGGCTATCATTATTCACATTTACATCTTATCTTCCTACCAACCGGAAACTCCTTGGTGGCCAAACAGTGCCTTTCTCACCTCTGCATGTGCCATAAACAGGCGTGTTTTATGAAACAGATCAAATTTAATTTTAAGCAAAAGATGTACCTTGGTGTGCATGGGATGAAATACATTTGAAGCACGGAAGTCTGGCTGTGAATGAGTTTTTGCATTTCTAAAGTTAGATGGAGCACAAATTTAACAGATGGCTCTTCAAGAATAGATGTGAGACTTTAAAAATAGTTCATTCTTGCTTCAGGAATGTAGGTGCTAGTCAAGCTGACTGGCAGCTGGTGAATCAATCACCATGGTAACAAGTTTTCTGGAAGTCAAGCCTATAGTCTGGGTCGGCTCACCCCTCTGTCATAAGATCAGCCACCAAGGTGGTCAATGGGAGGGACATCTTTGACATCACCCACTTTCAGTCAACCACCAATGCCCTACATCTTTTGTCATCTTTTTTTTTTTTTTTTTTTTTTTTGGTGGGTACCGGGGGTCGACCTCAGGACCTCACGGGCCAGCAGGCGCCCGTGCCGCTGAGCGATATCACCGGCCCCTTTTTTGTATGTGGGATCCGGGAGTCGAACTCGGGCCCTTGCGCTTGCCGGGCAGGCGCTTAAGCCACTGAGCCATCTCACCGGCCCTCTTTTGTCATCTTACATAAGGGTTCTAAGAAAGGATTCCTTAAAAACAAACCCCTGAGGCATTTAATTCCTTGATCTATGGTGATTACCATTTTCTTTAATGTGCAGTGGTTAATTTTCCTGAAAATCTTCGCTTTTGTGTTTTCTCATTAATATTTTACATTTCTTCTTGGTGGGAACCACTTTGTAAACGGTGACCTTTAAAATCAGTATCAGTAGCTGCTGACAGTGATTATCTCAGGGAGATGGGGTAGTGGAAGTTGTCTCTTTCTGTGTTTTATGATGTCTTCTCTGTGATGCTTACATTTTAGTAATCACAAAATTCTTTTGAATTCAAAGAAAAACCAAGCAAGCTAAAATTTCAAAAATTTGCAAACATGAAAGTTAGAGGAAGCAGATATTTCTTTAATATAAAATAGTAAATTTTCTGAGTCAATTGAATGGGAAAAGAACAAATTCTGGACCGGATGCCCTGTTTATGTCATTAAGGCATGCAATAGCAAGAGATATGACTGCCTTGCTTTACTTCTTTGTCTCATAATTGTTGACCTTATCTTCCCCAAAACAATCTTCTTCTTTTGTTTATTTATTTCTTTTGGATTTGGTCCTCAAAGCAAAGTTTCTTTTCATCTGAATATGATGCCAGTCTTCAGAATACCACCCTTGACCCAGCCTTGGCGAATATTTGTTTTACAGAACAAAGAGCACTTCCGGTTCAAAGAGCCCTTTGTTTGTTTTTTTTTTTTTTTTCAATCAAGAAATTTTATTTTGTCATCTCACACCTGAAACTCACATTGCCCTATCGATATAGCCAGTTCATTTGCAGGCCAGCACTTGGTAGCATTCTTTGTTTGAAATCCAAATGCAAAGAACCCTAATTCTGGTTCATTTCCACCTCAGGCCAGCAGAAGCAGGGATTCTGGTATCTCTGGGGAAGGCCTTGGCTGTGCTTGCCTAGTGGTTTGCCCAGTGGTCTGCCCCAGCGCCTGCTGGGAGTCCGCTTCTCCAGCCAGGGTGGACTCTCTGGTCCACAATATGTCTGTGACACTGGCCTTCAAGGCTGACACTGCCAAGCAGAGAGGAGGAGCTTGGGTGGTAAGGGTTTTCTCCCCAGTGGGGTTAAACGCTCAAGATTAGTGCTTGCCAATTCTAAGGAGGCAGAAATTTGTTCCCGGGAAATCATGCTTGTGATACTAGAGTTTCTGGATTTGGGTCCATAAGGGTCCCGAGAGGAGACAAGATGACCCCATTCTGCTTCTGAATAGCTGAATAAACTGCTGTTCTCAAAAACTTTATGCTCCACTGAGACAAAATACTTTTAAAGATATTTATCCAGCCGGGCATGGTGGTGCACACCTGTAATCCCAGCACATGGGAGGGATTGAGGCAGGAGGATCGCCGTGAGTTCGAGGCCAGCCTGGGCTACACAAGCGAGTTCAAGGCCAGCCTGCACTACACAGTGAGACCCTGTCTCAAAAAAACAAAACAAAAAAATAACGAAAGCATATCTCAACCTGACTCAGTCCCAAACCAGGTCATTCTTTTTTCAAAGCTCTGCTTTTTAGAAGAAACAATCTAAATGTCATACAAACTGTGCTACTCAATTAGCTAAGGTTACAGGCCATCTAGAATTGTTTTTGTAATAATAGCAATAATAATAAAAACAGTAGCTAGCATTAATATAGATATTGCTGTGTGTCAGGCACTGGGCTAAATACCTTCTATACAATTTCTCTCAATCCTTACAACTTTATGGTGTAAGTGCTGCTATCATTCTTGTTCTCCATTAAGGAAAGCTGAGATTCAGAGTGGCTAAGTGACTTACCTAAGGTCACAGAGCTAAAAACAATAGACACAGAATCCAACCAAGGCCAAGCTGACCCAAAGTCCTTCTTTTTATGAGAGTCTTGTCATGAAACCTGGCCAGAAAGTTCCTTTAGGACAGGAGCTGTGTCCTAAAGCATTTGTCACCCCTGGTACAATAGAATCTAGCAGTGACACCCAAGAAACCCGAGCAACCCATTTTTTTACTCCATATACACTAATACAGAGTGGCACCAACCTCTACAAGTTTACTCTTTTTACTTGACTGTACCACAGTGTTATTTTTTCCCTAAAGGCTTGGCTGAAGGCATAATATAAAGGGACCCACTTAACATTTCGGCTCTTGAAATAGAATAAACTTAATGAAACTAATCTCATATCTGCCAGTGTGCTTGGTTAAATACTGTCCCTCCCAAATTCATGCCATGTAGAACCTCAGAGCGTGATAAATTATTCCAAACCAGGGTCTTTGTAGTCAAGTGAAGGCGAGGTCACACTAGATTGGGGTGGACCCTAATCTAGTGACTGTTGTCCTTACAAGAAATGGGAAATTTGGATGCAGACACATGCAAAGAGAATGTGACAACAAAGACAGAGATTGGAGCAATGCATCTACAAACCAAGGGATGCCATAGGCAGCTGGCAACACCAGAAGGCAGAGAGAGGCTTGGAACAGATTCTCCCTCAGAATCTCCAGAACGAACCAGTCCTGCTGACACCTCTGTTTCAGACTTCCAGGTCCCAGAACTGTGAGACAACACATTTCTGTTGTTGAGCTATCCAGTTCATGGTACAGCAGCCAGAGCAAACTCGCGCACAGGGCCCAGCTTAGGGAAATCACCAGTGTGTCGGAGCGTCTCCCGATCTTCCCAATGAAGGGCTACTCCCGAGAGCCCACTAGGTGGGGCTGCCTCAGCAGGGCCCAGAAATGCCCCCTGCCCCTCCTGGAGACAACAGTTATTAGCAGAGAAGGCACAAAGGAAATGGTTAGGTGGCTCAGTTCCATGCCTGCTAGTGTCCTTTGCAGTACTGGACTGGGCCTCTGTGTTTTACTTGTCATTTCCTGCTGTGGACGCAAAGTGAGCTTTGGATGTACTTGGGCCACCACAGGGATCGTGTAGGGTCATGTGTCCAAGCACCCAGTAGCATGTTTATGGTGTCACTAGGCAGAGGGCAACATGCAGAGCACATTGATGATATGCTGGGACTAAATCAGACCCAATTGTCACCACGTAAGAGGAGGCCACCTAACCTACACTGGAAACTCACAACTACTTCAACAAGAAATGGACCAAAATAGTAACGCTAGGTGGACAAACTGGGGCAGTAGCTGGAATGAGGCTGAGGCAAGACAAGAACTCAGGAAGGAAAGCAGCAGAGACAGTGTCAGTTAAGAGAAGAAGGAGGGACAGATGCTACGGAGCCCACATAGGTGGCCAGAGAACCTAGATCAAAAGTAAGAGAAACACGGAGAAGACAGGACCCAAGAGCTGAGGCTGGCAGGAACAAGTGCCAGGGCTTCCTCCTACAGACAAAATTCCAAGACAGCAGGTAAGTGTGGCAGGATGACAGGTCCCTCCCTGCCCAGGGAACAGGCCAAACCTAGAGTAACAGAAGGGGCATTTGGTGACCCATGTCAGGGTAGAGGAAGTGTCAGAGACACTTAGCAAGACATCACCCTGGAAAAACATGAAGCAAAGGTCAACCTCAGCTTTGTGAAAGATTGTCTTGGAGATTTTCTTTCCATCTGGGGGTTAAAGCCCTTCCCTGTCCCCAACCAGCTCTTACCCCATCTAGAGTGTCACCTGATGGCCCTAAATGACTGACAACACTCATCAGAAACCCAGGAGAGTAAGAAGTGGGTTATGTCAAAGGGAAGCCACTGGTCAGAAGACTGAGGGGATGTTCGGGGATGGGGAGGGAGTCAGGACCAAGGGAGAAAGAGGGGAAAAGAGGATCAAGTCCAAGGGGACTGACTGTAAGACTGGTAGCTGAGGGCACAGCCTGGTGGTCACATATTTTTTTTTTTTTTTTGTGGGTACCAGGGGGGTCGACCTCAGGACCTTGAGCGCCAGCAGGCGCCCGTGCCGCTGAGCGATATCACTGGCCCCTTTTTCGTATGTGGGTTCCGGGAGTCGAACTCGGGCCCTCGCGCTTGCCGGGCAGGTGCTTAAGCCGCTGAGCCATCTCACCGGCCCGGTGGTCACATATTTGGGAGGTAAGAAAACACATGGAGGAAAGTAGAAGGGCCACTCTATGACCCTCATAACCTGGGACATTGGACATGGTAGTAGCTACAAAGCTAAAGCAAGGCCATGCTTGGGATATTCTTTTGGAGCCTGGGAGTGCTGGAGGGCTCACTGTGAGGCTGTGTAGTAAAGGCCTCTTTCACTTTCCCCTCTACCTGGAAGGACATTTCCTAAGCAACTGCCATGTCCCAATTCATACTACTCCACCTGCCTTACAGAGCCCCCGTCTGGTGGGCAGAGAGCAACAAATGGTGTAATAACATGGCTGAACCTTGTGGAGGACACCTGGACGGCTCTCCTTGAAAGAAGAGCAGGGCCAGTGAGATGGCTCAGCGGCTTAAGCGCCTGCCCAGCAAGCGCGAGGGCCCGAGTTCGACTCCCGGAACCCACATACGAAAAAAGGGCCGGTGATATCGCTCAGCGGCACGGGCGCCTGCTGGCGCGCGAGGTCCTGAGGTCGACCCCCGGTACCCACAAAAAAAAAAAAAAAGAAAGAAAGAAGAGCAATTATCTCCATCTTGGCTGAACCTGGCCCGATTTCCACCTATTGATATGTACAGAGCTGGCTAGGACTTTTCCTTATCCCTTTAATTGGCTTTAAGCAGTGCAAATCGGTCCAGCTGAGGTCCTGATATGTAGTCTTTGAAGCAAAGGACAGGCCTGTGTTTCCCCGCCCTTTGCTCCCAATACATGGTTGAGCCTGACGGGATGGAGAGCCGTGCTCCACGCTGTCAGCCGGGATCGAGCCACGAGAAAGAGGCTATGACTTCCCAGGGCATAAAAGATTACACATCAGAGCTGTAGCACCGACCCCAAAACATTAGATGCTATCTTGAATTGTGTTATGCAGATTACTCCTTCTGCAAATCCTTCCCTCTGCATATTGCAAAGGTGATTTCAGGCCACCTACCTAGCCCAGCTCATGGTACTCATGTACTTCCCGCCACTCTCACAGTCACTCATCCCCGAGCCACTCCCCTCCTTGAGAATTAATAAAACCCGGGTTTGGCCCTGGGTCGAGGCCTTTGTTCCGGTAACCATTACTCTGGTTGGACTTAGGACCCCCTTGGCTCCCCACAACTACAGATATGTCTTAGTGTCTTTATTCTCGCCGTGGATTGCATTGGAAGTGGTAGATTGGAATTAGCTTGGTAGAATTCCAATAACTTTCTTTTGGGATTACAAATCTAACTTTCTGGACCGCGATGAGGACCGGGAAGGGCTCACTATAGAACCTCACTGGGAAGTCCACTTAGGTGTCTTAGCAGAGTCCTCTCAGGTTGGCTGGGCCTTCAGAAGAGTCAGCTTACCTCCCATTTCCGGCACACTGGTCCCACTTGTGTCATTTGGATGTGGAGCTGAAGGTGGGTCATAGCCAATCACCAAGTCAATGGTGGCCTGGGTAGAAATAATTCATTGCAGAAAGAATTAATGTGGGGTATTGGAATATTACAGACTCAATGAAAAGTAGGTCAGCAGGAGTAAAATTCTTAGAAGGGTTGAGCAAAGCATTAGGAAAGTGAGATTAGAAGTGGGGGAGCTGAAGACAAGCATTGGACTGTTTCTCTCTCCCCACAAGTGTGCCAAGGCAGAGCCAGAGAGGAGCTACTTGTTCCAGGCTGTGAAGTGAATCACTGCTCAGGGGCAACTGAGTGGAGCATGGTTGTAACAAGCAGGTTGGTAACTTGTAACTAGCCTCTGCCCTTAACTGCCTCTTCTTACAGGGTTACAATTACAGGCGCTCATTTTAAATGATTGATTTATTTGTTGCTCATTGACTTAGTTCATCAGAATTGCTGAGGTTTATTTTCATGTTTTTCTCTAAAACTAGTTTTAACAAAAAATATATATAGTAATAATGTGATTCATAAAATACAGTTAAAAAGAGAAAGTGAAACTGATTGAAGAAGAAAGAAATACGCAAGTCATAAAGTTAACATAATCGCCCTTCCTCTTGCATAAATTGTGATCCCAAGGTGCCAAGGATCCAAAGCGAAAAGGGAAACAGAAAATGTTATGAAATTTTTGTTACCAGAAAAAAGGAAACATATTAGTTCCTTACAAGAGATAAAGACATTCCTGTTTATAAAATTTTAGATAAAGTTTTCACATGGGGTGTTATTTTAGGACAGAGGAGATATATATATATATATTTTTTTTTTTTTTAACTTTGTGAACCAATATAATTTCAAAACAGTTTGCTAGGAAAAATCAGCAAGAGCTGCTAACTTATTTTTAGCCAAATACATGCCCACATCCACCATTTATCACCATCACTTCACAAGAGAAGAGCATTTTAATGTCAAAAATGAGAAAAGAGAGTGCTCAAAACTCAAACCTCAAAGAGAGTCCTTTGTAAGTAAGGATGGCACATATGCACACACACACACACACACACACACACACACACACACCCCAAGTTAACAGATAAAATACAGGACATACTATTTAGGATATATTTAGACTAAAAACTGATACACTGTTTAATTGAAATTGAAATTTAAATGAGCATCCTATACTTTCATCTGCTACTTTGGTCACCGCTAACATGCACACATACAGACACGCACATCCGGCATTACCCGTTTTTTCTTTTGTCTGCTCACTAGTCAATACTCCCTCATGGATCTGTACGTTCAACGACTAACTTAGAACTACTGCTCTGGGAGACAGTAACCTGACAAGTGCCCCATCCACAGCCCCATAGCAAAAAAAGAACCATAAGAGTAGCATCTTATAGCTGCCTGCCAAAGACCAAGGCTACAGTATGAAGACCAAACTCAGGGAGCAATGAGGGGGTCAACTGCTATATTTAATCTGACAATCAAACTTTCAAAGCCTAGAAGAGCACATGGATGGCTCATCCTGTGGGTCAGGATGCACTGTGGTTTTCATGCACTGTGTCCAAGAAACCTCAAGAGTCTCAGAGGTGCTGTAGGGACCCCACAGGAGTGGGGAGAGAGGGGGCAGAGCTTGGGGCCTTTACTTCCCATTCAATCCCAGCACCTCTTCCACTTTAGGGTTCTACATGTGCTTTCTTCTGTACTTTAAAAAAGTAGCAATCAGAAAAAAATACAATACTTACAGTATTGTTTCTCTCATTCAGGTTTTGGGTAGATAATAAATGACATTTTAAATTTATGTTTTATAGTCAGAATACTGATTCATAGCAAATTGATAATCGTAGAGACTTGATCAGCAAAATTGGCATTCCCTCCATGATATCCAGGAGCCCCACCTGTACTCTTGCCTGCAGGGATGTCCTCTCTTCATGTAAGTTTTTCCCCCTTTGCCCAGGCTCTGAAGCAGCTAAAAGTTGTGGGCCAACCATGGTAACTTCCTAAGTGTTTGTTGGTAGTCATATAAAATCTGGACCTCAGAAGCTTGAGTTGAATTTTTAAGAAGCACACTTGAATTCTGATCTTATATCAGACAATATGTATTTACTTATAGATACTGTGATCAGAAAACATTAACCTACCAGTGCGAGGATAAAGATACAATATTAACATCTTGATATTCGAGGTATTCTCAAGAAGGAGTGTCTAATTCACAGAGCTATAACAATCACACAAATACGAATTTCCATATGGCTAAGCACAGAGCTACACGGGTTCTGCTCATGCTGTAGCATTCTGTAATAGAAAAATCAAATCTCAAATTTGCTAGTTCTGTGACTGAAAGTGTTGAATAAGGCCTGTATCATAGGCACATAGACCCATTTATCTCAAAGCCAGATTTCTGCTTTTTATGCAGTGAGCCAATTATCAGTTCAAACTCTTCTCTAAATGAACTTTTGCTTCACCATCTCACTTCGACATCATTCAAACAAGAGGGATAATCCTTACCCCAGTGTCTTGCCCCCTCTCGTTTAGCAGGGAGATGAGTTTGTAGGGCAGTGATCTACTCTGGTCGCCAGTGAGGTCCTTCAAGGCGACAGTCGCAGTGCCAATTAACCTGCAGGAGAAACAGAAAAGACAGCAGCCTAAGTGAGGAAGCTGGTCCATTGTCTCACAGGCCCTCCCAGTACCTTGGTATTTATCTGTTATCATTGAAGTCACCAGTAACAAGTTGTGGGATGGGGTATTCTGGCAGTAAACATGACACACCTGCCACTTCTCCATGATAGGTAGACATTTCAAGAGTTAAACTATAATGCCTATGGATTCCCACAATCATGAATGCCGGAAGGAAAGACTGAAGGTAGCCCCACACCCCAGAATCCAAGAGAGAAATATAGGTCAAAACTCAGAAAGAGGGCCGGTGAGATGGCTCAGTGGCTTAAGCGCCTGCCCAGCAAGTGCGAAGGCCCGAGTTCGACTCCCGGATCCCACATACGAAAAAGGGGCCGGTGATATCACTCAGTGACACGGGCGCCTGCTGGCGTGCGAGGTCCTGAGGTCGTCCCCCCGGTACCCACAAAAAAAAAAAAAAAAAAAAAAAAAAAAAAACTCAGAAAGAATGGCATTTTCCATAATGGAAATTTTTAAAGGACCCATAAAATTGTCTCAAAGTGTATACTTTGAGAATAGGTTATTAGATTATTGATGGAGCTAACTTGCTCCCCCCATATATTCTGATTCAAATTAAGATGTGCGTACCATTACTTCCTGCTAGGCCCTAGGGTTATATCGTGTCTCCGCCACTTACCCACTGTCTCTTCTTGCACACGACAGAAGCACAATGTATAGAAGCACACGCGTACCCCTCTCACTAGCGTAATGACCCCTAGAGGCGTAGCATGTTCCTGTTGTGTTAATTCCCATGTTCTATGAGCCTGAAACACTACAGAGACTTAAAAGATATTTACTGAATGAAGGAAAGAATAAATAAGTCTGTGTATATTGAGGATGAAAATCTAAAATATTTTTATAGCTAAGGGAAATGATCAAAAATACTTATAGAACACACATCTGCAGGGAGTTAGTAAACATAAAAATGTAATCCATGGAAAAACAGTCTGTAACTTGGCGAATAGAATATGGAACATGAATGAGAGCAGGGGGATGGAAGAAATTCTCTTTGTGAAATGCAATCAGAAAGGCAGGAAAGCCCAGGGGCTGCTTTCATCTCAGTAGATAGTAAAAAAGGAAAAGAGAAATAGTAAATATGTTTCAGTGTTTCTTATATCCTGCCTACAGTTGCAAACACTTATGCTAGCATGGAGCAGATGTGATAGAACAGAAAATTATTAGCATTAAAATAGAAAACTCAGCATCAAGCCCTTAAAGTTAAAAGTGATTATTTACAGTATTTCAAAATAGTCACAGTGAGGAAACGATAGTTGAGTATTTTTATGTAACTCTGAGCTTTGGGGCAAAAATAATAATCAGGAAGTTTCATTTTGTGGAGAAATTATTATATCTAAAAGCAGTGCAGTTTTCTTAAAAATCAGGAAAAGTTGATGTCAGTGTGGGCCTATCATTTTTTAAGTGACTATATCCATATTCTTCTCCCCCACTCAAATCTCAGAAACAGGACTAGGTTACAGACTGGAGTCTATAATCCAAGCACACACCGCGGCGAGTCCTCTGCGAGTGGATACATTGCACAAGACCAGGAAACCGGAAGCGCCCTATTTCACCAGTTTACTCAATGATAGGGGTGGTTTGCACATGATTTCTTGGAAGAGCGCAATTCTCATACAGAACGGCCCTACACACAATGCCCCCAAACCGTGACAGATTCTCATTTTTTCCTAATATCATGAACAGTCTGTAGTTGGCAATAGAAAATAAAAATTTGCCCCCAAGTGATGACTGAACTCTTTATCCCCTTCAGGTCAATACAAAAATTAGATCTACCAGGGCCGGTGAGATGGCTCAGTGGCGTAAGCGCCTGCCTGGCAAGCGCGAGGGCCCGAGTTCGACTCCTGGAACCCACATACGAAAAAGGGGCCGGTGATATCGCTCAGCGGCACGGGCGCCTGCTGGCGCGCGAGGTCCTGAGGTCGACCCCTGGTACCCACAAAAAAAAAAAAAAAAAAAAGAAAAAAAATTAGATCTACCACTCAACGCTGAAAACTTATGGGAATTTTATAGAACATTGTTTAGATGAGTGTGTTCATACAATATACTTATTAGAGTAGCTTTCTATTCTGTTGGATGTTTATTCCCCTAACATGTTGAGGACAGGGGTCTATGTCTCACTCCATCTCTACCAGACGAAACAGTGACTCTTCAACGTAAGCTGAGAGCCCTGCACTTTCCCCACATCTCCCTTCGCCCACCGAAGGCCTGAGCAAAATTTCTTACCATTTAAAAATAGAACAGTTAACTATGGGGTCGACTAATTGCATTTTAAAGAAGAACAAAATGTGAAAAACATGTTTTTAAAGTCATCTGACTGGTGTTAAATTTCAAAATGAGAACCTTGCTTTGAAAGACATGGAAGCAAACGAGACTTTATCTCTCACAGTTCCGTGCTTCACAGCCCAACTCTGATTAAGATAACTTTGTACGCTTAAACATGCACTGATTTGTTTCTGCTAAAGTCAGAATGACCTCAGCCTCTATCTGCAGTAAATAAATCTTAGAATAACCAGTGTACCATGCTGAAACACTGTGGAAGTGTAAAGAGGCCTGGCCAGCATTTCTCAACCTCTTCACTACTGAACTTTTGATCCCATTAATTTTTCTGCTGTGAGGGGCTGCCCTGTGCTTAGTCAGAGGCTCAGCAGCATCGTGGCCTCCACCCGCTGGATGCCTATAGCAGCCCCCAAACTGTGATCACCAAATACATCTCCACACACTGCCAGTTACCCCCGGAAGGCAAATCTACCCAGGCAGAGCCCTATTCTAGCCCTAACCCGATGTCCTAACTCTCTTTGAGGCCTTGTCTATGTCACCCAACTCTCTGAGAATACTTCATTATTAGCAAACAAATGGATGGAATTAAATAATTCCACTCACTCTTTTCAGCTCTAAAGGTCTGCTTCCAGCTTATATATATGAGGTTTTCTATATATGTCTATTGTATAAAACTGTCTCATGTTAAATATTTCTTTCTTCTTAAATTTATTGATCTCTAACTTATGGGAAATCTATCTAGAACATGATTGTATTGGAAAATCCAAAATGATAAGCCGGGGTTTTGCCTTCAAGGATACTGGCTTCTAAGGCATGGGTCAGAACTAATTCACGCAAGGTATCTGGGGAAAGATAGGGCCAAGAAGGAATACAGTGAATGTCATTTCATGTAATAGGGAATGGTGGGGCTTGAGGCCACCTGCCTAAAACACAAAGCCCATCTGTTCACCTTTTATGGTCTTGGATGGTTTTACAACCTCCATTCTGACTCAACCATTGTTTGCTGATTTCAGTTCCCTATGAGAGGATAGTAATAGTTCCCTGACTGGAAATGGAGCAAAATAAGTCAATTATGAAGTCTAACCTCAGTTCCTTCTTTTATAAACCTTTAGCCCTGTTTCTAAGATTTACTTTCTCACTGTAAGATTCTGGGGCTGGTGAGATGGCTCAGCAGCGTAAGCGCCTGCCTGGCAAGTGCGAGGGCCTGAGTTTGACTCCCGGTACCCACATACGAAAAAAGGGCCAGTGATATTGCTCAGTGGCACAGGCGCCTGCTGGCGCGCGAGGTCCTGAGGTCGACCCCTGGTACCCACAAAAAAAAAAAAAAAAAAAAAGATTCTGATGCTTTTGCTGGTAGGGGACATATAGAAAAAGACTTGATTTTTTTTTCCCTCGAAGTAAAAATAGTGTTTAGATGATTATAATCCCAAAGTTATTTTTAGAGCTAGGATGAGTTGAGGAAAAATGAAAACAGTTAACAACTTCTAAGAGTTGCTAAGGGCTGAGTGGAAGGAAGCTTCCCCATGGATCAGTCTGACCTCTGCAGTGACGCCCAGGCCTGCCTGCCTGCCTGGCCTGCTTGCTGTGATGTTGCCTGGATACAGAACACTGACAAAAACTGGGGACGATGACTTGGCCTCCCACACGGGACATTAGAACAGCTCAGCATGACCACAGGACAATTTCCTTTAAAGGGAAACTGAGCCAAGAACACTTTTTCTTTCACATCACTAATGCTACAAATAGGCCAAATGAACAGTGTCACAGTAACAGGGAAACTCTGCCCTGTATTTCACAGAAAAATAAGTCTCCCCTTGGAATCCACCCAATACTAAAATAGATGAACCACAGTCTCAGAAGAAAACTATAGCGAAAGCATCGCAAGAGCCTCTAGCTTTCCTGCCCTAGTTGTGAAACTAATAAGCTGCAGATGTATTTTCAAATGAAAAACAGAACTAGTCATGCTCCTTTTTCTTTCAGTCTATGAATGTTTGAGCGCGGTATCTATGTGACAAAGAACTACTAAGCACGACAGAAACTGCCTGACAGATGTTATGATTGGGGAATAAGAGTTTAATGGTAAACTCATCAATTTACTTATGCAGGTATCAGTTAAGAACCTCTTTAGCTCTTTTGTCTCTTAAAATGGATACAATGTAGTTTGTTTTTTTTAAAAAAGGAATGGAAAATGTTCTCCCTGTTAGCACTGGTGCACGTATTAAAAGCCACATGCCTCTGTGGTGAGTAATAGCTTTGCTGCTGCATTCTTAAGCCGGGGAACTTGTGTCTATGCAGTCAGGACGCAGCCCACATGGATTACTGGAGGAGAACTTACTGGAAATTCCTCCACCACGGAAAGGAAAAATATGTTGGAGGTTGCAAAATAAATCACATGCGGCAATGGTTTTGCCTCTGGGGACTATAGCAGAGTCTCATTGTGCCATCCTCAGGGGATAACAATCTGCAGCTGGGCTGGGGACAAAGAATTTCCAAGCCTCTATCAGGTCCCTGAAAAAATCATGACCTCCTATCCCTTGACGCACGGGATGATCCCTCAGCTAGCTGAGCCTTGTCATGTTAGCCAGGCCCAAATGGTCATGGGGTTCCCAGGTTGGGATCCATTTCCCTGCCCCACAGTGATCTCTTCCTTGGCAGTATCCATCAAGTTCCTCCCTAGTCCCAAGCCAACAGGTAGGAGAGCCAAGCATGTAAACCTGACTGTAAGCCAGACTGGTAAGAGAGGAAGTGGCAGCTTACAAATGCTTTTTGCTTAACCAAAGTTTAGTCAGCCTCTTGGACCTTCTCCTAGGTAGATTATGCACTTCTTTAATAAAGAGCCCAGCTAAGTTTAGCAAGACATGCCCCCCATATCTAATCACCCTTCATATCTGATCAGATTCCTCATCCTCCGCCATCTCCCAGCTCGGGTCTGACCACATTGGCCTGCCTTCAGCAAGAATCCTGCTAGGTCTGTTTAGCCAGAATCCCCCTTATCCTTGACGTTTCCTCCTAGGAATTTCCCATCCATCGTGCTCCGTGGCTGTAAATTTCCACCTGCCCACGGTGCCTGTAGTGTTTAGCCCCATTTTTTCCCCCACTGCAAGACCAGGTTGCAGTAATCCCTCTACCTATGGCGATGGCGCTGGATAAAGTCTTTCTTATCATGCTTTAGCAAGTACCACTGAATTTTTTTTTTTTCTTTAACCAAGCCATGACAGCAGATCATATCACAGCAACCCCTGGCTGGGGTAAGGCCCCTCAAAGGGCACACTCCACAGTTTTCCCGTCCACTTGCACTCCCACGGCTCCCAATCTGCCCACCCTCACTCAGCCTCTGGATTATCTCCCAAATTGCTTCTCAGAATCTGCCTCCCCAGAGCTCTCTGCATCAGAATCACTGGGGCTTTGCAGATTCCCAGACCGAGTCAGACTTTTTCTTTAGTTAATTCAAACACTCAGGAAGTGTAAGAAACAATGGTCAAGAGCAGTGACTCTCAGTGGAGGCTTGAGGAAGGTGGAGGCTGGATGCAGCACTGGGGTAGGGAGGCTGACAAAGCAGGGTGGGAAGAGGGGCATGACAGAGTTTTTAAAAATGTGCAATACAATGATACAAGTTCACACCTGGGAAGTGTACATAGAAATCTAATTATCTAATGGAACAGACTGTAGTCCATAAAACTCCACCTGTGTCTCCTCAGCAGGTGTGCCCTTCCTTCCCATCTTCCCCTTCTCATTCCATACCAGGATTGTCAGGCTTTTTTCCTGTTCAACCAAGGGTGGCATAGGCTTTGAAAAACAAAGCAATGAGTCAGGTATGGTGGTGCACACTCTTAATCTCTGCACTTTGGAAGGCTGAGGCAGGAGGACTGTGAGTTTGACCCAGATGAAGCAAGTTAGTGAGTTAGCCAGACACTGTCTAAGAAGACAACAGCAACTATCAGGCTGGGGGTGTAGCTCAGTGTGAAGGCCCTGGACTTGATCCCCAGTGCCACCGCCACCAAACCAAACCAAACCAAACAAAAAAACTCCACCACCATCAACAGAGTAACTCTGGTCCCCAACAGTGCTCCCAAACCTGCTGTGCACAAGCCTCCCCTGTGCTTTTAACAAACGCCACACGCTGGTTTTAGACACACGGAAGGCTGTTGTGGAGTCTGACCCAGGTACAGCGGTGTCTACTCTTTTCCAAGCCTTTCCTGCTGTAAATGGTATCCCTTTAACATCTGGCAGAGCTGGGTGGAAGCCCTCCCTGTAGTGAGGCATCTGTTGCTCTGACACTTACTCTGCAGCTGTAGGGAGCCATTAACTAGCCCATCGCCTGGCAGGTGGAAGACAATATAACTTTGTAAATAAAATGACTATAATCCACTATTTTGCTATTTTCACCTGACAAATTCTCCTGTTCACTCAGTGCTCGAGTCTGAAACTATACTCCCCTGCTCTGATGGATCAGGGGGTTCTCAGGCTCTGATTCCTTCAACCATTTAGAATCAAAATAGTGGTTTTTCATTCATTTGTTCATTCATTCCTTCATGCGCTCAAACCTTATACATAGTGATTAAGAACATGGAGAACTGACTAACTTGGACTCGTTCTACAGACTGTGTACAGGTTAGCTTCTCACAGCCTCAGTTTCCTAGTCTGTAAACAGGGCCAGTAACTGCTGCTAACTAATGGGATTGTTATAGGGATTAAAAGGATGGTGTGGCACCTTTAAAAGTCACCTTCTGAGTTCGAGGCCAGCCTGGGCTACATAGCAAGAACCTGCAATAAATAAATAAATAAATAAATAAATAAATAAATAAATAAATAAATAAAAATGTCACCTTTTATTATGATTTCAGGTACCACTCTAGCAGCTACTGTACTGGCCTCCACAAGAAGTGCCATTTGGCCTCTCCAGCATCCAGAAACAGCCCTAACAGACCTGATCTTTTCCAGGGGTTATTGTTCTGCTGAAAATATCGAGCTGTTAAGTCAGAGCTGTTCTGCTGCACACTGACATCTGCTCCTGGTTCAGATTTTCACACACACTGTGGAGCCACTGGAGTTAGAAAAGCCCGTGCAGCCCACAATATCTGATGCCTGGGTAACCAGACCCAGAGAGGAAGGGAACCCTAAAAAATTCCCAGCATGGAGTCTCAGAACTAGGAAAAATAGCAGCATTAAGAACTGGAAGACAAGGTCTTTGGTGTACCGTGAAATGACAACTTCTTATGAGAGATGCCACCCTTTTCCTCAGCAAATTAATATTATTCCAAACCATAGCCTTTCTGTTTTCTCTAATTTAAAAAACCTTTGTCCAAGGAGTTAGTGTATTTCACAACCTAAACTTGCAATTTTTCATTTTCTAATGGATATCCCCCAGAACTACCATATACCTGAGTATATATGTGTGCATATGTGTGTGTGCTTACCATGCTATCCTCTCACTTTCTGCAGCCCTGACCCTCAACCCTAATACAGAGAGAGACAGACAGAGAGAGACAGAGAGATAGAGAGACAGACAGTGTCAGAGACAGAGAGACAGACAGAGACACAAAGAGACAGAGAAAGAGAGAGGAAACAAACCTTGGAAAGTCTGAAGACCATGTATGAGGACTTAAATATACTTATCGCATTCTACATGCTTTCACTTAAAGAGCTAGATGACTGTAAGCAATTTGGTGAAACTTTCTAAGCCACATTTTTCTCATCTGTCAGTTGGGGATATAACTGTCTGACTCAGGGTTGTTATAAAGATTAAATACAGTTATGTGTGGTATAGTTTTCACACAAGCTCTGTGCTCAGTAAGCCCACCAAAGACATTATCTATCATGTTCTTTTTCAGGAAATTAATGTTCCTATAATTTGCCCCCATGTCTATCATTTATTGAGGAAGTGTTCCAGTTCCATTATAAAGATGAAGAAGCTTGGCAAGTAAGTGGTAGAACCACTATTAATCTTGTACACAGCTGGACCCTTGCTCACAACTCTTACGCAGGAACTTGATAACTTTCCTTCTGAGTGCATCATTAGGGTTTCTGTTATCTCCTTATGCACAAAACACATGCCTTGCACAGGGACGTATATGCAGATGCTGTTGCTAACTTTGCTTGGCATTTGTGTGGGGTGCGTGTGATGATGATTTTGCATGTAGATGCACAAACATGGACAGGAAAGAATACTAGAAATGCAAGATCTTAGAGATAATTATGGTCATTCTATCTCAGACATTATAATTTTCATCTCTAGCAGTTCAATTTAGATCTTTTATTTTATATTGTTCATGACTCTACTCAACATGTTCCAGCACTCCTCTACCTTCTTGACACTGTAGAATATAACTATAATAACTATTATACTGTCCACATCTACTAATAATACCATTTATACCATCTCTGGGTCAGTTTTTACTGAGTTTCTTCACATTACTGAGGTAAAAGCCTTCTTGATGAATTACAAGGTTTTTCCAATTGGGCTGTCAGGAACATAAACTATTCCCAGCCCTGTGTGAGTACTCAAGACTGTGCTGTTTGCCTCCTTTAGGCAGCTCTCCCCCCTTCATCAAATCACATTCAGCTAAAGAGTCATGGGAAGCCAGGCATGGTGGCGCACACCTGTCATCCCAGCACTTGAGAGGCTGAGGCAGGAGGATTGTTGCAAATTTGAGGCCAGCCTGGGCTACATAGTGAATTCAAGGACATAGTGAAAACCTGTCTCAAAAAAAAGAGGAGTCAAGGGAACTCTGCAAATCTCTGAAATGTTCTCTCTCTGACTTTCTGACTTCTGTGTCTCTTACTTTCTGAGTCTCGGTTTGTGGGCCTGTGTCTCTGTCCCTTTCTCTCTTTCTCTCCCTCCCACATCTCTATAGCTCTCGCCTCTTGGTCTGAGAGCTACCTTGGTCCCTGGTATCTTTACACATCCACCCACATCTCTCCAGCTCTGGGAGTACAGCCGGATCTGCCTAGGACCATCTCTCTGCAGAGACTCGGCAGGCACTCAGCTGACACTCATTAGGAACCAGCAGCCCTGGGTCTCTAGGCAGCCTTGTCCAGGTGCAGAGTCACCCCTTCAGCCACTGTGCTCGACTGCCTGGCTGGGTGTTCAGCCTTAAATTCCATGTCTCTCTCCGAAAGGCCATGAGCTTTGTGAGAGGCATTGTTTCTCTTGGATCCTGAGTGCTTTATGTCCTGAGCCTTTTGCAGTTTAAGTCCAAGCTGGAATCAAAGAACTGTTCCAGACAGCTGAGGTAGACGGAGTCCACATAAACAGCCCATTATTAGTTTAACATGACAGCCACAAGATGATGTGTCAGTGTTAAATTTCATTCATGTAGTAACATCATAAACTCACTTGTTCACTCATTCATTCATCAAACATTATCGAGAGGGCCTACATGCCAGGCAGTGTGCTCAGTGTTGGTGTTACAGCACTGAACAAGACAGACGCAGAGGGAGGGCAGATGGATAAGGACCTAGACAAAAGCACGACCGTTGGTGGTGAATGCCGAGCTACATGTAACAGAGCAACACACATGTGAAGTACTGAGACTCAGCCCTAACATCCTCCTGCCCACACAGACCCTGCCCGCCATTCTTACACTTATTAGAGCTTTGTAACTAGAGAAGCTCTGAAGAAATCAAGTGTAGCAATGAGACAGAGAGTAGCTGGAGAAGCTGCTATACGCTGGGTGATCAGAGGTGCCGTGGCCCAGTACAAGACTTCACATCTACTGCAGTTCAAGACGAAGCGTGCCCACACGGAGGCAGCAGCAGATGCAGAAGTCCTACTTGGTGTCTCTTTTTTTCTCCCAGGCTTGTTTGCTGTGCGCCTGTGTGCACGCACACACAAATCTGAAAACTCGTGGATACCCCTTTCCTACACATCCAGGCTTCCGAAGGTGGAGGATAGCAGGGTCAGGATGCTCAGCTGTTCACGGTCCCAGCCTCAGCCCCTCCAAGCTTCAAGTCTTCTCTCCACTTCTCAAGGTCACGGTGAAAGAGTACAGACCTGGACATAAATTACTGGCTAGGATGCATGCCTGCTGGGTAATCTTCAACAGATTACTAAACCTCTCTGGGGGAAAAGAGGCCTGCTTCACCCAGTATCTGCAAGGATAAAGTGGGACACGGAGAACAAAAGGCCGAGTGCAGCCCTTGGCCCATGCTAAGTCCTGAGTGATAGCCACTGCCGCTGAGAAAATTCTTCCACACTGACATCTCAGCTAAAAATATCATTTTGCGTGCATCACGTGACCAGGAGGCTCCTCTGGTCCTCGTTTACTCTGGATGACTGGCTGGATGGGGACAAAGAGCAGAAAGACGACGAGCAGCCTAGCCAGCTCGCAGGTAGGAGGAGGAACGCTGCGGCGCGCTCAGGGACTCCGCCCGGCCAACCCGCGGGGCGTGGTCACGGCTCAAGGCCCGCCCAGGCCGCTGTTCGCTGATTGGCCAGGGCAGCAGACACTGAGAGAGGGCGGTGTTTGCACAGCCGGTCTCCATGGCAACAGGCAAGTCAGCCGGCAGGACCTTCCTTAACCCTGCAGAAAAATCCTCTGCCCGCTCCCTGAGCTTCCAGGTGATGGAAGCAGTCCCACACGAGGCAGCCAGCAGCTCCCCAACCAGTTCTCTAGAGGAAAAGTCAAGCAGAAAATCTGAGGCCCAAATGTACACATATTTCCTTCAAATAAAGAGTTTAGGGCCGGTGAGATGGCTCAGCGGCATAAGCGCCTGCCTTGCAAGCGCGAGGGCCCGAGTTCGACTCCCGGATCCCACATACGAAAAAGGGGCCGGTGATATCGCTCAGCAGCACGGGTGCTTGTTGGCGCGCGAGGTCCTGAGGTCGAACCCCCGGTACCCACAAAAAAAAAAAAAAAAAAAAAAAAAAGAGTTTATTCCCAGATTTTTCCCCTGAAAATGTACAGGTAGTTTGACTGACTATTGTTTAGTTGACAGAAACAAAACCAAAAGTCGTGATTCCCCACTGATAATGGGGAAACAAGCATCTAAGTACAGTAAGAACAGAGGCGACGCAGGGATATTATTGTAATGGCCTGCTCCGCACAGAGCTGACTCCAGGTGGGCCACAAGACAATAAATTACCCTCAGAGAAATCTACAGAGCAGATTAGTAATCTCCTCATCAAAAATGAAAGCACCTGACCTGGCGACCCTGTCCTAGGGCCGCGAAGTCCCATTTTGCTCGCTCCTTCAGGTAAGTCCCTGGCCCCAGCGCCCAAGTGAGGGTTTCTGGGAAGATCACTCAGTAAACTATTATCAGCAGTTATGCCTTCACTCAGGTTAATTTCTCAGAAAGCACAGTAAACCATGAACCTGGAGGATTGAGCTGCAGGCCAGGTAAATTTTATTGGGAGAAACAATTAACAGAGAGTGCAGGGCCTGGCTCAGGGCAAGTCCAGCTAGTGTCCAAATGGGAGCCCTGGAGCACAGGACCCTGCGTGCCTGGGAAAAGTCAGTGGGAGGAAGATGGGGAGGGAAGGGAAAGATCGAAAGAGTGATAAAGACCAGCTTCATATTTTGCTTAGATTTTACTTTTCTTCTATTATGCTTATATAGTCCCCTGTAGTCATAGTACCATAGCAACCACAAGCTCATTTGGTTTTCACATCTAGCAGGTATCAAAACACCAACTGTAGCACATCTCAGCAAGATCCATGGAGCCTCAGACTTTAGAAGGACCTTCTGTAAGGGGATCCATCGTATGCTCTCTGTTCAGAATTAGAAAGAAGTATGACTACATTCAAATAGACTACACATCAGCTGTCTGCAGAAATGCATGTACGGAGTGCTTGAAATGTGGGGTGCCTGACTTGAGATGTGCTGTGTGTGTAAAATACACTTCAGACTTCAAAGACTTGAAAAGATGCATGTAAATTATCTTGATGATTTAAAAATATGGATTACATATTGAAATAACATTTTGAATATTCTGGATTAAAAACATTAAGATTGAGTTCACCTGTTTCTTTTTATTTTGCTAATGTGGCTACCAGAAAAATTTAAGTTGCATATGCACCTTGTACTATATTTGTATTGGAGAGAGCCGGTCTAGAATATCAGCAGGGCTTTCATCGGCAGAAAGAGGAAAGCAAGGCAGTAAAGGGACAATTATTAATGACAATCAAAAGCTATCATGAGATGAAGCGCTACCACCCACTTCCCTAGAAATTTGAAACACAGGAAATAAAACTATCTACTGGGAGTTGGGGTGAGAGAGAAATAATCATATAATGGCTCAAGGCTGAGATATGCAATGCAACCTTGAAAGGCTAGTTTGGTTGTCAGTCTAAGTGGGAACAGAACCTTCCAGAGTACATTTATATAGTTTAAGGAAAAAAAACTGCTTCAGTTACAAGGGACACTGGTTAGCAATGGAGCACGGCAACAGGGATCAAGATCCCTACCAAAGCACAGTTCAGCGAGTAGATGTCTGTCCCGACTGGCTCTGACACCGGTAAGCAGAAGAACCCAGTGATTGAATTGCCTGAGTCATTAATGATTATTAATCACTGTGCCCGTACTGTAACTGGGGACATTATTTAATCATTACACTAGGACTGCCCCAAGCAAATCAGGGTATACGGTCACCCTACCTCAGCAAATTCATCCTCATTTATTGATCTCATTGCAGCCTTCTTATTGTACCAAATGTGCCTGAGTTAAGGCATACATTTTAAAATGTATGTCTAACATTACTAAAAATCTGAGATGCTTCTTATAATCGATGTAGGCTTCTTTCTCCCCCTCAATGTTATTAATTTAATAGCATGTTTTATGAACAAAGATATCTTACAATCAAAAACACTGAGTAATCGGGCTTCCTACATGGCACAACTTGAAGGAAAGTTCGTGGATCTGAAAGTAAGAATACTCACCAAGCAATTGTTTTCTAGTGGAAAACAGCAAGTAGGAATTTTGGTTTTAAGCTGTAGTCTCTTTGGAACTTAGTTAGTTCAACCGGTAATGCGAGAATGAGTTCTGAGTCTACAAGACCAAAGCCCAGATTGAGCACTGGGGTGAATTTAATGAGGTTATTCTGTCGCGTGGAAGTCTGTTTGAAGCCCCGCCCCCACCCCAGGTTTACCCAGAGGACAATCCTCATGTCAGCGTGGACACCACCATGACCCAGGCCCTTTTGAAACGGGAAGAAACAGTAAAATGGTTTAGGTCGCGTGGGTTTAAAAGGTGAATGAGACATTAAAATGAAATTGGGGATGGAAGGTCAACTTTAATGAGATTTGTACAGGCCATGCATAATCACAAGAAAAGATGTTGGTTGTGTCTACTCTAGCTACAGTTCAGATAAACCACTGGAGCTAAGAAGTGACTATATGCAATTAATGAAGAAGATACCAGATAGACTAGTGGTGGTTTGGGGTTTTCAGCCTCTTTGGACTATTACACTTATTGGATAAAGTGCTATAATTGATTAGCTACATCTGATATTGGCTCATAAGAGGGTAGAAATAAAAGCACTATTATATTCAAAGCATTACATTATTAAAGATGTGTTTTTAATGAAATAAAAATCTTGAGATAATATGTAAAATAAGAAAAACCACTGAAAGTAACTTACTTATTTTGTCCAATTGTCTCAAAATCTTTCACAATGATCTCAAGGGAAGACGAGAAGTCCAGTGGGATACCCCTCAAGTCAAACTCCAAAATCTGTTCACACAAAGGTTATGAAAACAAAAAGGCTGTTAAAAGGATTCAGGAATATAATTAAGATGCACCAGTGCTGCATATGGGACATTACTTTACCAAGGGCAATCTTTGAATTACTCACTTCTATAGTTAGACAGAAATTATTAAATTCTAAACCTGAAGGCAGCTGAGGGTTATGAGAAAGCAAACCAGACTCAGGCTGAGAACATGTGAATAATGCCTCCTTCCCATTTTCCGGGTTCAGTGGCTTTAGATAGGTCCCCAAAATTCTGACTCAGTCAGGGGAATCAACTTAACACCTATCTCAACTGTTGCAAAAGTAAAATGAAGTGTATCTGTGAAAATGCTTTCTTCGGTGGGTATTTTAAAATTGTTTGCTCCTCTTAATCATGTTACTATCAAACAAAGAAGAATAATCTAAGAAAATGTTTTCTAAAATGATCAGCCCACTATTTTAAGTTCCACTGTGGTCAATGTTGTACTCAACTGACCTTTCTGAGTTTCTCATTTTAATGCAATAAATTGCTTTTTAGTGATAAATGAAAAAAAAAATCACACCACCATTGCCTTTGACCAATTGGATAATAATTGATTTAAATAGATCAAGCAATGTTTTGAGGCTCCTCGTAGTGGGTTTGGAATGGAAGGAAAACTTGTCTCATAGCTCATATAAGAACACACTCACCAATCCCAGTGGGTTTGGGGCTAGTATTTCATTCAGATTTGGTCTCAATTATAAAGTAGTAGTTGGGATAAATACATTTGCAATGAAAGAAACAAACCATACTGGAAATAAAATGGAATACGAAGCCCTGCAGAAGACGTGCCAGTTCACATGAAAGCACATCTCACTGCCAAATAGAGGTTATAAAAATATGCAGAATAAATGTACTTTTCTTTGTTTTATTCTTGGAACTCTGTGTCAGGTGCAAGAAATCCACAGTGATCAATCAGTCAGGCCTCCTGTTCTCATGGTGTTGGGGTCTAGCTGGCTGCTCTGGGTTCCAGGGAAATCACAAAGAAGTGAACTTCCCTCACAGCCTGCATGAGACCAGCAGGGCTTTTCAAAGGCTGTAAGAGGCTTTTTATTTCACCTCATTCAAAGGTAAGACTCAGCTCTTATCTTACAAAGACATTGAAACTATTTGAGAGATGAAAGGATTTGCAGAGGGTGGAAGGGAACTCTCCATAGCCTGATGACTCAGTGAAAACAACAAAGATATTAATTACTGTCCTTGTCTACAGAGGTTTAAACAGCTTTTGAAATAAACAATGGGACTGATCATCAACTTTTTAATAATTAGTCAGAGTATCACAATTCTATTTAATGGGAAGAATCAAAATTTTCAACTATCTATGAAAATATTAAATGCAGAACCACTTATAAAATAGATATAAAATCAACAGGGGGGAAGTAAGTTATATCACATTCTTTAAATGGAATATTACACAGTCATTAAAAATACTTTTGAACTGAATGATATGGGTATATGCTCAGGATATAATAGTAAGAAAAAGTATAATAGGAAATTATATTTGCTATTAGATGCTAGTGTGTATTTCAGACCTCGTATTTTATTATTTATTCAATAAGCATTCAGTGATATATAATTGCTGCATCTAGAGAATGGAATGAAAATCACTTTGATAGTACTTACCTAAAGTTTTCAAAATTTCTATGTTAAGTATACATCACTTTTGTTAATATAAAAAACAAAAAATGTCATTACTCAACTTGAAGTATCATGTAATTTGTTCTTAATCACATTTAATCATACGCAGTTTGGACTTTTTGTCTTATTGTTTTGTTTTGTTTTGTTTTGTGGGTTTCTCCTCCTTACTAGGGATTGAACCCAGGGCCTCACACACGCTAGGAAAGTGCTGTACCACTGAGCACCATCTCCAGCCCCAGATACGTATTTAATTGTGGAGCTTCCCTTTTGGGACTTCGAAGATGAACTAATGCTTCCCCTTGCTCTACAAACGTTCCCTAGATATGCCATAGTAGTGGACCAAGGTCACACAGTGAGCCAAAACTGAGCTAGGTAAAGTCTCTGTCTTCCTCCCTGTTGTCCTGACCTCACTTGCCACACTGCTGCTCTGCTGGAGGTAGTCATGAGTGTGTTTATCTTCTTGAACTGCTCTGCTTTCTTGGTGGAATAATGAGATGGAGGGGATGGAGGTGAAATACAGGAATTCCCTTTCCATTACTGGGTGTGGTGGTGCACGCCTGCGATCCCAGCACTTGGGAAGCTGAGGGAGGAGGATCACTGTGAACTGGAGGCCAGTCTGGACTACATAATGAGGTAGGGCAAGGCTACAGTACAAAGTGAGACCCTGTCTCAAAAAAAAGAAAAAAATTCCCTTTCCAAAGAGAAGAGTTAACCTCTGACCCAAAGAGGGACAATCAGACACATCTTATCCATTAAGAGTAAAGTTGAAAAAACAATGAAGTCACCTCATTCCAGAAAGGGTTGAGTTCATTATCAACTTTCTTTGTTTTCTTCTTCTCATCTGCAAATAAAAATAAGAGATGCAATCAACTAGAGATAAAATACATTCACTCTTTCAAAGCACATTACCTGAGAGCCCATATTATGTGCCCACATTTCCCCATTTATCAGCCTCCAGAGGGAACCAACTGAATCCAGATTTTCCCAACAGAATGGCACTTGTTGGCCTATAGCATTTTCCCCGTCCCCGAGTTTACAAGGAGTTAAGAGATGGGATTCGCAATCATGGAAGTGCCATAATGCTCTGCCCATCTCTTACCCTGGTTGCCCAGGGCCTCTGTGTCTCCAGCTTGCTGCTGAAAGAAGCCAGTGGAGCTGACCTGTGAGGTGCTGGCACACCATCTCATAGATAAGAATACCCAGATTCAGAGCCATGAAATGTGGTTGAGTTCATCTGTGGTAGTGGAGCCTTGATAGAAACCTGGCATTTCAGCTCTAAAGCCTACGCTGCCTCTAAGTTTGTTAAAACCCAAACACAGTAGAGGTGAAGCTGGACGCTCTCCCAGAGGCCTTGGACAAAGGAATTAAGAGAGGAACACTATCTAGGGCCAGCCCACTTTTACTCCTGGCCCACCTTTTCTGAAGACCCAAAGTCTTTTGCCTCTGTCTGAACCTGCTTGGTCCACTTGTCTAAAGCAGCCAAGGAGTCAATCCAGCCAGCGCTTCAAGTTTCCCTGTAGCAAAGTCCGAAGAGCAGGGTCTTCCTTGGGTCCTTGTCCTCAGATGCTTAACAAAATAAAAGCTAATCTTTGAGTACCTAACGCTGTATAAACATTATCTCATATCCTTAGAAACAGTATGTATTTCTGTTGTCATCCCCCTTTCACAGCTAAGGAAGCTGAGGAGAAATGTATTTAAAGTCACCCAGTCAAAAAGTGGCAGGATGAGGCTTTGAACCCAGCCAGTCTTACTTTGGTGGGCCACACTTTGAACCACACCTCAGCCTTTCTTCCCTTACCCTGCTGTGGAATGTAGGAGGTAGCAGGCTTTGTTTAGCCAAAAGTCACATTGCTCCCAGCACAGAGCCGGCAGTGACTAGCCACCTCATTCTTCCCAGACCACAGCATAATAAGGCCATGAGTCATGGCCCTTACTCCACTAAGCATTAGTTTTTCTGCTTGAGTGGGCATCGCATCGTCCAACTGGCTTCCCTTTCTATGTTTCCATCCTGTAAGAGGGGGAAAATGGGAATAATGAGTGGCCAGCTCAGGCCAAGGGACCTCACAGTTTAGCCCACAGAAATGGTCCACTAAGGGAGTTCTTCCATAAGCATTAATCAACTTCATTTTCCCACCCAACAAATATTTTTGAAATACTGTTTGGCAGGCATTGAGCTGGACACTGCGAGAGATACAAAACTACCTATGACATGATTCCTGCCTTCAGGAGACAGATGTGTGACTGATAAAGGATTTCAGTTGGCACCACAGGGACACAGATGAAAATGCAAACTCACAGGGAAGAAGGCGGCTTCAAGCCTTGGTACCATGCAGGGCTCACAGAGGGAGCAGAGCCAGCGCTGGGGCCTGGATGACCACTGCAGAGGAGGAGCTGAGAAGAAAAGCTCACCCCAGGTAGAGGCAATGAGGTGGGTGGGTCAGCCGTGGAGCAGGGCAGATCTGGCCATGTCTGAGACTCTGCAGAGGCCCGCTGGCTGGAACTAAGGGTCATAGAATTGGGTAAGGGGCTGTGTGAGAAGGTTATGGTCAGACCGGGAATCCTTGAATACCAGGCTAAGCTTCACATGGCTGATATAAGCCACGTAAGAGACGAGCATATTAGAAACCGGACCTAAATCCATAATCCAGTGAGAAAAACCAAGCTGCTCCACAGCTCTTCCCATGAATAATTCAGCTGTGTGTTAAAAAGAGAAGGGAGCAGCTAAGCCCCAGCAAAAACAGGTTCACCACAGACCAGGTAGAGCGGCTCAAGTGCACCTTCGTGCAGCTCCCAGCACTGACCACGTGATGCCAGCACTTAGTGCGGTACCCCTAGAGGGTGCTCCTTGCAAGCCAGGCACCGGTAAGCCAGTTCCCTGTGTCACCACATTTATCCCTCCTAGTGAGCCTGTGAAGTAGGTACTGCTATTATGTCCAATGAACGAGTCCGGAACGGTTAGGTAACTGGCCCAAGATCACGGAGCTAGGAAGAAGCCCTCCAAGCAATCTACTCTGATTTCAGGCCCTTACATCTAACCCCTGTTCTCTCTTATTTCTTTGGCTAATATGCGAAAAGGAAGTAGCTGGCGTTAACTCCTGCCTTTCTTGAGAAACACAGCTCTATCTCTTCTAAGGTGGGGGTTCTGATTTGTATAAAAAATGTGGATACATTACATTTTATTGAAATCCTATTCTCACACGTAAACATGTCAGCCAAAAAAAAAGAAGTTAAATTCTCTTTTTATCAGCAGTCAGAGTTAAATATTTATATTATTCAATTATTTGAGTCTACTTCTTTTTTTTAAATGGCAAAGTTTCAGGCTCTGTTGTGGTTTGTGTCTAGATGTCCCCACAAAGCCTCATGCAGTTTTAGAGGAGGCTTTTTCAGAGGTGACTGAATCTAGAGTGTGTGACTGATTTGTGGTGCAATCCTGGGATTAAGGGTGCTGGGATTAAGGGTGGATGATGACTAAATCAGTCCACTAATTGGATTGGCACCACCCTAATCCCGGTACCCTGGATACAATATAAAGGAAGGGAAGGCTTGTCTCTCCCTTCCCTTGCTTGCTTTTGCTGTCTTCTGCTGCCGAGAACTGTTTCTCCTCTGGGATGCCCCTCTACCAAGCCTTGGACCCAATTATGGACTGAAACCTCTACAAACTGTGAGCTAAATAAACCTTTCCTCCTTTAACTTTGGGTGTAAGGTATTTTGTCCCAGCAACAAGAAAAGTAACTAAAACAGGCACTAATCACCCAAATAAATTATGGGACACTCCCTCTCCCTGCTCTATGATTGTTCCTTCCTATGGAAAGAAATTAAATAGTTTTAGCCTAGAACAAAACAACTGACTCAAATGCAGGACACTTTGGACTTGAAGGCATTATTCAGAATATTTCCTGTTTTCTGATTAGCTCTGCCTGCCTCTCCCTCAGTTCTGTGAAGGTCACCACTGCAGTCATTAAACCAAATGCTAGCCTCTCAACGAAGTTCCCCAGGACTGAGCAGCCACCTCCCCCTTCACAGAACTATTTCCTTTGCTGGTCACCTACCAGACGGCATGCCAAACCCTTCTTGAAAAGACTTGCTGGACTCCTAAGACTAGCCTACTACACCATGCCAAGTCAGCCCTGAGACGTAAGTGGGGCTAATGTTTTACAGTCAGTTGACTGTAAGTGAAGTAGACTTATCCTCCAAAATGTAGGTGGGCCTCTTCCAAATAGTAAAGGCCTTAGGAACAAAACCAAAGTTTCCCAGAGGAGAAATTCTGCCTCAAAACCATAACGCAGAAACCCTGTCTGAGTTTCCAGCCTATTGGCCTGCCCAACAGATTTCAGACTTAGGACCACAGCATCAACTGTTACCTCAGTGTCCATTCCAACCTCCATCCAGCACTGCACACCTTCCACCTGTCGGTCTCTGCCATCATGTGAACCAAGTCCTTAAACCCTCACCCCCCACTGGTTGTTTCTCTGGAGGAACCCGATTAATCCAACCACTCATAGCAGGTGCCCACGCAGTAATAACACCCACTACAGTAACGCATTTTTAAACACTTCCAGTACATAACATCTTACTGATCCTGATAAATCTGCAGGAAAAGGACAGGTGATGGCCCAGCTCTTCTGACCGGACTTCCATATAAGTGAAATTTCCATTTTTTTGCTGTTATCACCAGAAGACACAAGGCTCAACCACCCCATTCAGAATCCTCATGTGTAAATTGATGAATTTGGTCAAGGTAATCTTTAAATTTTCCCCCAGTGCCAGTGGTGCATGAGCCTTAGGAAGTGACCCCAAGTCCCAAATGGTTAGATTGCTGTGTCTTTCTGAAAAGGCCCCAGGAGAAGTAGGGGTGCTGTTCACAACATTTTTCTCAATAACTGTACTTTTTGGCGGGCAAAGTAAATCAATAAGATCTCTAGGTTCAGCCATGCAGCTAGACCCTACCTCCACTTAAAAGTATTTCTGCATTTTTTCTGGGTCCCCCTTTTCCCCAGAAATGAACGATGACCCACAAATTCATTGATTACTTGCCTAAATTGGCTTCACACATGGATAACATTTATTAAGTGCTCCATAATAATCATGGCTCCCAGTAATTTGCATGAGTTATCTGCTTTAATTTTAAAGATAACTCTAAGAGGTAAATTCTAACGATCATCTTAGTTATAACAGAGAAAACCCAGACAGGGTGACGTTCAGCAACTTATCAGAAGTTACACAGCTAGGAAGTGGTGGAGCTGGGATTCAATTCCTGGCAGACTGAGGCACAGAATACCTCCTGAAATTGGAGGGTCAAAGACCATACAGTGACTCCTTAAAGTCTGGAAGTGGTTTATTAGTAATTTGAGTGAATTGGATTTCATTAATTTGCAAAGTACTATGTCAAAAGTTGCTTTAATAATTAAACGAGAACATGAATATGAAGTGCCCAGCACTGGGCCTGGCACACAGTAAACACTAATCAAACAGGAGCCATCAGGTCTCTCCTTATTATGGCAACAGGGCAGTGCCCCCTGCATAGTCAAGGGCGGTCCCAGGCTGTGGAGCCCTGGAGGGGCAGGACTTTAGTGACTACAGGAAGTGCCCATGAGGCGGGGGACAGCCCTGGTAGAATGACTCTTCCACATGGCTCCATGCCAGGCCTCAGAGGCCTCCTGGGGCAGCTGGCATGTGGGCAGTGACTGTCCTCCCTGGTAGGCAGCCTGGCAGCCATGAGGAATAGGTACCCCCAAGATAACCAGGGGCCAGTGAAGGCCCTTATCAGAGCCCTCACGACTTGAGCAGGACCCGGGGAGCCCCCCTGGGAGTCTTCTCTAGAGGAGTGTCTCTGACTTCATGCTTTCTGACTCCTGCTGCCCTAGTACTCCAGAAGGATGTTGCCAAACGGGTTCCGGGAGAAAAGCATTGGGACCAAGTGGTAACTGCAGTACAAAGACAGGCTGTTTTGTGCATTGCTGAAGCAGCTGCTGATAGCACTGACAAATAGCACTGCCCAGTCCAGGCAAAGGCAGCCAGGGTTCCCACTCCCTTTTCTATGACCTATGTACCCCTGGTCTCTGAGATACCCGTTCAGGCCTGCACGGTCTCCAGTCAACCCCAAATCCTCCGAGAGTTGCAGCCAAGCCTGTAACTTTGAGGAGCTCACACAGAAGCTCCTCTCTAAAAGCCAACCCCAGGGAGTGGTGATGTCCCACCTTTGCTAACTACCAGGACTCGAAGGAGCCCAGAATTGGCTGCCTTGGTATTGATTTTGTGTGGGAGCACCCACTTTTAACACACCCACACCTAATCTTTACAAGGGATATACTACCATAATATGCCCATTTTATGGATGGGGAAGCTGAGATTCAGTGACGTTAACTGACTTACCCAGAATCACAGAGCTAGTAAGTGGAAGAGCCAGGCTTCGGTCCCAAGTCTACTTCATGTCCCAACCTTGCTCTTAGCTGCCACCTCAGGATGTAGAGCCAGCCAATCTACGGCTTTTTCCACCCTTACCAGCTGTGACCTTGAGCTACTTCCTTTAACTTTCACTACCTAGATTTCTTCATTTAAAAAAATGTATTTAGGGCCGATGAGATAGCTCGGCGGCATAAGCGCCTGCTTGGCAACCGCGAGGTCCTGAGTTCGACTCCCGGTACCCACATAAAAAAAGAATGTATTTAATGCCTAGGAAGAATAACTACCATATATAGAATTAAAACCTGCCAGGCATGCTTTCAAAGGCTTGCTAGACAGTACCTATTCCGAGGCTCGATAAAGGAAAGTACTTGCCCAGGGTCACTTGCTAGTAAGAAATAAAGCCAGGATTTGAATGTAGGTGTTCTGGGTCCTGGGCCTTAATTGCTGCAGCTTCTGACTGGACTGTTTTGGTGACATAATTTGCTGCAGAATGAAAATCCATTTCCACAGCAAATCCACTTCCAACCCAGGAGGAGGAGATGGAATCAAGAGGTTCTCTTAAAGCCCAAGTGTCTTGTAAAAGGGGGATGAAAAGTCCACATGGCAGAGTGGCGGAAGGAGCCAATGAGAAAGCGTGAAAGTGCCCAGGACCCGGGAACATTATTGCATGTTGAGTCAGAATCAGCAACTGCTTCCATCAGACCAGCATTGGATCCTCTGCCCATCCTACTCCCAAGAGAGTATCAAGAGCAAATAAAATAGTCACGTGAAAGAATTTTGAAAACAAAAGCATGGCTTGGAATCAAAATCTTGATAATCAGATCCTATCACTTCTAGCCAAAAAATGACTGGCTGAATTTACTCTGGGCCTCAAATCCTGGTGTCCTGTAATCAATCATCTCTCATCCCATAATTAACATTCTCTTTTTTTTTTTTTTGTGGGTACCGGGGGTCGACCTCAGGACCTTGCATGCCAGCAGGCGCCTGTGCCGCTGAGCAATATCACCGGCCCTTTCTTCGTATGTGGGTACTGGGAGTCGAACTCAGAACCTTGCGCTTGCCAGGTAGGTGCTTATGCCGCAAAGCCATCTCACCGGCCCAACGTTCTCTTTAGATGGGATTTGTCACCATTGCCAGCAGTTTTAATTCACTCTCCTTGGTCATCCATCCTTCAAATGGCTTTGGTCTCTGGGCTCCTCAGGGAGCAGTCTGGTTGTTTGCTGAGGATCTGAGCTCTGGGAGATGGAAGATAGGAGTGTTTGTGGGCTACTGTTTTTCAGTAAAGCCTGGGACAGGGAAAGAGGGCAGAATTAAAGCAAGAAAGATGTCAAGCATGAGGAAATGAGCCATGCATCTTTCCAAGCAATGGGAAAATGCATGGCACTAAGAGTCTTAAGATCCAGGTTCTTTTCCTTCGCTGCCTTTTCCTGGCTACACATCTTTGGCCTCCTTTGATCTGAGTCTCAATATCTTCATCTGCAAAATGGGTATAAATGCCCCCCTTCAGCACCTCCTATTGCTGTGAAGAATAAATGAGATCAAGCCAAGGAAAGTGCTCTTTACGCTGGAAGTTTCCCAGGAGGTGGCCCCTTCTCCAAGGCATGTCACACGTGGAAAGTCATTATGAAGTGACCAGCACCCTGAGGCAACCTGGAGGGCATTGAGAGCTCTAAAAAGGACTCTGAGACCAGAAGAGTCCAGCCCAAAGGAGTCAGTGACCCAGAACCCTGGGCTGAATTTGCTGGAGGAAGTACAAAGAACCCAAAGGTGAAAGGGGTGCTGTACTCTACTGGCAGGCACAGAGCCTCAGAAGTTCAGTGGGTAGACTGCCAGCCACATGCGGACGCCACCAAGACCAAGCAGCCAGCACTGCTAAGGGACAGCGCAGGGTTGTTACAGCCTCAGCTGAGGGTGAGTGTTACAGCTTCAGCTCTGCATGGGACCGGCTGTGGGACTTTCAGCAAGATGTTTAACCCACTCAGCCTAAGCTCAGTCTCTTCAGTGCTAAAAGAATTAATTATGTATTTATTATTTTTTGGTGAGAAAAAAATGAGTAAATTAAAATTCAATAAGTAAATATACATGAAACAGCGCTCAACAGCTAGTCAGCTGTTATCACCAGTGTAATCTGCAAAGGAAGATAATGTGTCTTTTTCAGGGCTTAAAACTCATTGTGCTCTTCATTCATTGTACTCTACCTCTGTCTGTAGCTTAGACTGTGAGCTGCATGTGTGCAGGGCCCACACCGCTTGTCCTCCACCCTATCCATGGAGCCAAGCACACTGCCTGGCAGTGTACTCTACTGGCAGGCACAGTGCGCTCTCCATCGACGCTTGCTGAATGGATTCAGGTTTGGAAGGAGGCAGCAGCAGAATAGAAAGGAGGGAGAAGAACAGGGAGTGCCCGGGCAGTGAGTGTGGTCAGTAAGGAAGGATAAGCAAAACACAACTTTTTATATTATTTGCTAAAAGAAGGAAAGATAAGGGGTTGTTTCTAACTCATAAACTATGCTATTGGGATGAAAAAGATGGCGATAAAACAATGAATGGAGATGAAATGAAATGGAGCCTCACCCTGCAGTTAAAATTACATTTTTAACACTTATAAGTTAGGGCTTTAAGTCCCACAAATGAAATGGCTCAAACTCGGTTATCAGTGGAACTGATTCACTGCTAAACTATGTCACCTCCAGTCCTCTGAGTCATAAAGATTTTTATTACCCTATGGCAAGCTCAGCTTGGGAGGGCTTTGTTTTTTCCTTCTCTTTTCTTTTCTTCTTTTCTTTTCTCTCTTTTCTTCTCTCTTCTCTCATCTCTCCTCTCTTCCTCTCCTCCTCTTCTCTCCCCATCTTCTCTCCTCTCTCTCCCCTCCCCCCCCAATTCTTTTGTGCTCAGTACACTTTCTTCCTTTTTCAGGCTGGATCCAAATGACTCCAGCACACTGAACAACTCGGTCTTTCTGGGGGCAGAAGCATTCACTTGACTGGGTGGTCAGGGCCCAGGTCAGGTGCTGCTTTCTCGTCTGCACCGAGCCCCATGAATAGTCATGCATTACCTGGGAGTGCGATAAACCCTGCCCTGCTTCTGCCTCAGTTCCCCCACAGGGAAAACGAGTAAGGAATAACACTCCTTCCTCAGAATGAAATGAGGACTGAATAATACACACGAGTGGCGCGCAGTGTAAGAACTGAATAAAGGGTGGTAGAGTAAGTAGTTGTTACGTATTCAGGCCGTCCACCCGTGCCAAAACCTACTGAAGACCTCAGCAGCAACTAACACTTAAAGCCCGTTCTACGAGCTGTCGTTGCCGTCACATGAACCCTCACACCACACCCTGAAATAGGGACACTACCCTCTCTGTTTTGCACATGAGGCTGCTGAGGTCCAGAAGTGCCACCAACAGTGAGGAGTAGGAAGCCTGTGGCCATCTGCCACTTTCTGTGCTATACAACAAAGCCATCAGTAACCACACGTGATTATGTACATTTAAATTAATTAAAATTAATATCAGAATTTCAACCCCTCAGTCACAGTGGCCACATTGCAGCGGTCAGTATCCGCGTGTGGCTGGTGACTACCATAACGGACAGGTTAGATCTTGACTATCTCCCTCATCATAGAAATTTTGACTGGACAATACTGCTCTAAATAATCTGCCATACTGGAGACTCAAAAATTTGTCATATAAAGTTTTTAAAAATTAATTAAATAGTCTGTTCTATTTTCATCAACCTGATTTATTATTTTGATAAAATGTGAACTCAAACTCCGGACTCAAAACTTCACCTTTCAAAGGAGAGCTTACAAGTTCTATGTCAGCTGTCCTCATTTGATTTGCAAACTTAGTATTTCTTTAGTCATTCACCCAGCCCACTTATTTTTTCATTTGGCAATGTGCAAAGAAAGCCGGACTTCAAGAGATAGGATGAGAATAAACATCTATCTTTTTTGTGTGTGTGTGTGTGTGGGTACTGGGGGTCGACCTCAGGACCTCGCACGCCAGCAGGCGCCCGTGCCCCTGAGCGATATCACCGGCCCTTTTTTCGTATGTGGGTTCCGGGAGTCGAACTCGGGCCCTCATGCTTGCCAGGCAGGCGCTTACGCCGCTGAGCCATCTCACCGGCCCACAACATCTATCTTAAGTCTAGGCACCTTAAATATATCATTTCATTTGATTTTTATAATCTTCAGAAGCAGGTGTTACCTTTCACTTCACTGCTGGGGAAACTGAGATTCACAGAAGTTTCTTGCCATTAATGAGAGCAAAGCCCTACATCAAGAGCAGGGGTAGTCTGGGGCTCCCCTACTTTCTTTGAGGTACAGCTTCATGGATCCCAACCAACTTGTGGAAACCTTGAAGTCTTAAATACAAAAGGCCAGTTATGTAGTTTGTGGACAGAGATCTGGTTCCACATGCTCCGTCTGGTTTGAGTCACGGATCCAAATGAATGGAGGATCCAGAATCATTTGTTCAATCACTATTTACTGCTTTTTTACTGTTTCCAAGGCACTGAGCTAGACACCAGGGGAGGAGACCTGGGCCTCATAAAATTTACATCCAAAGGAGAGGCAGACAGCCAGCAAATACACAACTGCACTTTCAACAGGCACCATGAAAGGGTACAGAACGCCAAGTGAGGATTTCAGGTCAGGCTGATTTAGGGTACTCTCACCTCCCAGATGCGCTTAGGAGCAGGGTGACCTGTGGTTCAAGCACAAGGTGACCTCTGGTGCCAGCCCTGTCCTGGGGAGCTCAGGCCAAATAGATGACCTGATGCTGCAGGGGCCCAAGTCTATTTCCCACATGACTTTAGCATTGCTATGGTTCCCAGCACAACTCTAGGCACAGAGACCTTGGAAGGTCAGCTACATCATAACCGTTGTCACTCTGAGCTAAGGCAGCCAGTGTGAGGTGAAAGTCCCAAGTCAGTGGAGAGCTCCTAAGAACCTATTATGCCCCCATTCATTAGGATGGCTCTTACCAAAAAATCAAAAATAACAAGCATTGTCAAGGACATGGAAAATTAGAGCTCTTGTGCACACTGGTGGGAATGTAAAATGGTACAGCCACTGTGGAAAACAGTAGAGCAGTTCCTCAGAAAGTGAGAAATAAGGTTATGATATATCCAGCAATTCCACTTCTGGGTATATGCTCTAAAAAAATCAGAAGTGGGAACACAAAGATATTCTTGTACACCATTGTTCACAGTAGCATTATTCACCGTCACCAAAGGCAGAGAAGCAACCCACGTGTCCATCAGTAGATAAACCAAACATGCTACATACATGTGTTGGAATATTATTCATTGTTAAACAGAAAGACAATTCTGGTAGACACCACAACATGAACGAACTTCTGAAGACATTATGCTAAGTGGAATAAACCTGGCGCAAAAGGACAAATACTCTTTCATTCCGCTTATAATGTAGTACTTAAAGTAATCAAATGTAGAGACAGAAAGCAGAACAGTCATTGCTGGGGGCTGAGGGGTGTGGGGAATGTGTAGGGTTTCAGTCTTACGAGATGAAGAGTTCTGTGGATGGATGGTGTTGATGGTGCACGTTATGAATGTAATGGAACTTCACACTTTGAAATGTTAAGATGATAAATACACTGTGCATTTCACCACAGTTAAAATAAAGAACCTACAACGTGCCTCTTGATAGGCCATGGTGCACTCTCCCTGAGAAGTCAAACATGGGCTGTGGCTTCAAGCTGCTTGAGCACACACAGGCAGAAGGCATCCATCCCATTTATTCTGGACAACTCAGCCTGGGCCAACCCTCAGAACTGTCTCTGAGGACTTTTTATGTTCCCCAGTGAGGGTGCCACAAAAGGAGAAGAGATATGTGTATTTGCCATAAAACAATTATGTGTCAGGTACCATGATAAATGCTTTAGACGTTTTATCACTGTTGGTCCTTATAATACCGTTATGAGATGTGCCTTATTTTCCCCATTTTATAGATGAGGAAATGAAGACTCAGACTTATAATAGCTCAAAGATATTTAGTTCCTGGTGATAAAGCTGCCTAGTCCAAAGGTCATCCCTTTCCATACACTGTGTTGATCTTACAAAGAAAGGGAATTTTAGCCAGGAGTGGTGACACACACTGTAGACCCAGCACTCTGGGAGGCTGAGGCAGGGGATTGCCAAGTTTGAGTGCAGTCTGGGAAAATTAGGGACTTAGCAAGACACTGTCTCGAAATAAGAAAATAAAAAAAGGGCAGGGGATGTTGTACAGTGCAAAGGCCCTGTGTTTAATACCTAGTACAGCAAAAGGGGGAGCTTTTGGTGAGAAAGTAGGTCAATAACAGATTAAATATGAGAATGAACAGGTCTCATCCCCAAGCTGAGAGGAGCTTAGTGGTCCATGTTGGAGGTCCTCAGAAGTTTGCCTGTGCAGTAGACACATCTCGTATCCCCAGTTTGATTGCTCTGGGGTTCCATGTCTTCTGGTCACAGCTGATTGGACCTATGGTGAACATCTGACCCAAACTGAGCCAACTGGAGTCTTTTCTCGAAGATCTTCAGTTAGGAGACACTGATATTGTACTTTAATGGAGAGTCAGTGGTAAGTCACCTGGTGGTGACCCAAAGCCCATGCAAGAGGCCTCTCAATAAGGTTGCCAGCGTGCAGAAAGGAAATGGCTACTGTGTGCAGGGAGAAATGGAGGCCTGAGGCTGCACAGCCCCTGGGGGAAAGAGAAAGCAAGTGCCTCCTTGCCTGCCATGATTCCGACTCCTGTGAGGCCCATGGTTTGGATTCTGGGAGGTTTCTCTCAAGTTTTAGAAAAACTCCCCCCAATATCTCCTCAAGCAAGCTTGAATGAGTATCTGTTCCTTGCAATTAAAGAAATCCTAACCATGACATCAGGTCAGACCCCGGTGCAGAGAGAAGGCTCTTGTGTGAGTGAGACCCACATCTTAGCTTGGTTGAGGAAATGCTCCCCATTTGACCTTTGGGAAAATAGCGAAGTGTTTTCAAATATCGCTTTCAATTTCTAGGTCTTTCTTCTGTCGCTTAGTGGTCTCCCTCCCTTCCACCTCAGATGGCTAATGCCCTCATGCTGACCTTTTTCAGAGCTACCCCACCCAGCCCTGCACTTACCCACAGGGCAAGCACTCTGGCTGGGAGGACAGTGGTCTGGTGTTCCCTTTCACAGTGGAGTGTGACAAAGGCTGGCACAATTAGCCTGCCTAATGTGGTTTTCTTAATAATTTAATTAAATCAGGCTGCTTCCTCAGTATTTTCATTAGGTCCTTCCTTCTGATTCTACCCCTGAAATCAGCTCCCTTTACCCTGGGAACTATTTGCCTCAACTAGTAAACCTTCTAACTAGTCTCCCTGGCTAGCAGTAATCTGTCGTGTACATTATCCTCTAGGGGCTACCCACTTGCTTCTGAGTAAAGCGCAATCTCAATTCCTGCTGACTGTGCCTCTGTCAGCCTTAGGACACAGGCCCACAGCTCCCTCATCCTTTTGAGTTGTTCTAAAACCTGGAATGTCTTTCTTCCTGTCTTTCTCTCTAGTTTCTCCTTGTCCTTTAGGATTGAATCAAACAACACTTTTTTCACAAACCTTTCCATTCTTCCATCTACTCGTCAACTGTAGCTTTTGCGTGTCTATTCTGGTCTGTGGCTCATTCTGGTGTTCTACCCAGTCATTCTCCTATGCCTAGAAGATCAAGCTATGTTATGAATACTTTTCTAGCCTTGGTTCTCGACATGCTGTCTGGTGCTCTGTAGGGCTCTATGAAAGTCATTGTTATCAAACAAGGAAATGAATTTAGGGATTCCCATGTGTGAAGTCGGATGATATTACTAAAAACACTGAGGCTGGAGATTTTATTTGTTTATGAATAATTAGGGAGTCACAGGTGGCGATTGGAATTGTCATTCAGGTACTCCAAGCTCCAAAGCCCAGGGCTTTTGCTCCCTAATGACCAATAAGAAGTTACCTAATAAGGCTTAAGATACCAGATGTTCTCCAGCTATTTCTGAGTGAAATCTGCGTTCAAAGTGCACCTCTGTTCAGTAGAACAGCTGCTCGATAGGAAGTAAGTACACAGTAAGAAAGTTGACTACCGCCATATCATGGCCTTCTAAGTAGTACAGATCTCTGACTCTCACATTTGAATTTCCTCACAAAAGCAGGTAGCTTTGCATATTTCTTGCGGGGAACAAGAATGCAAACAGCCTCAGACACCAGTTTACCCCTGCAAATGTGTGATGTGGCTCCTGCCCAAGCCTCCAACAAGCACCTCCAAAAATATTAAGTATAATTCTGCCTAAACAAAGGGAGATTGGCCAATTTCCCACGGTCCCCTCAGGACTAAGAATCAATTATTTTACTGCACCAACATGTCTCCAATCTCCTGCCAGCTCTTTGCTTCCATGGTCCACACTGGAAATATATATTCAACATCAGTGATGTGTCAGATGTTGAGCAAGACAGAAAAATATCTTGTCTTCTTGACAGGGCCAAATCCTAGGGGGATGGAGAAACTCACCAATAATCTGAAAAGAAACCGAAACCAGAAAAATGCCAATACCCCTGGCCGATGGCATGTAGATAAGATATGTTGTGGAAGAAGAAAGGAAAAACAAGACACATTAATTAATTTCTGAAAGGTATTTGTGGTTTTTATAAATGTCTGAGAGCCACAGAATGTGCCTTTGGGGGAGTTCCTGTGAGAGTTCCCATGCTTCAACAGGGTGGGGCCACTGTCCTCCAGCAGTTCCAGGCCCTGCTCTCCGGGAAGTAATGGGAATGACTCAGTAGATTAAACACATTTGCCTTTCTGAGTTTTTGTTAACACAATGCTATGTTCTCCTGGTGTACCCACAAGGCACGACTATCATCTGAGCTGGTGAGATGTTTCTGGTCCAGTCTTAGGGTGTACCTGGGTGAACCGACTTTATGCATGGGCAGGTCATGCGGTGCCTTTCCAGACCGCAGGGAGTGAGACCCAGTAGAACTTCCTCCCGTCCTACTTCATCATTCTTTAAAGAGATCTCGCAGTTTTTGTGGTTATCTGAAGGAGCCTTTTTTTTTCTTTTCAGATTGTTTTCTTTATTAATATATGTTTGTAGTACATAATGTTTACATTCCTTGTGAGGAGTTGGCACAGGTATATAATCTATATTAATTTCTTTTTTCACCCCTTTTCCCCTTTTCTCCCTCCCCTCCTTCATCCATCTCTTGACCCCCTTCTTTTTTTCGTACATGTTTGCAGTACATATTTTCATTACTTGTGTGGAGTTGGTACTTTTACACAATACATCTTCATTCCTTTTTACATCTTCTGTTCTCCCTCCCTCCATCTCTTGGTCCCTTCCCCTTTGAAAAAGATCCATCTCCCTACCTCCTATTATCCATCCTTTATTTTGCTCTTTATTTATACTTCGGGTTTCTCATATAAGAGAAACTAAGGGAATGAAAGCTAGTCCAACCACTATGGAAATCAGTAGAAAGATTCCTCAAAAACATTAAAAATAGAAATTTGATTTCTAGGTATCTTCTCGAAAAAGTTAAAGACATCATATTACAGTGATACATGCATGCCCATGTTTATAGCAGCACAACTCATAATCTTGGAAGCAGCATGTATGTCCATCAACAGATGGATAAAGAAAATATGTTGTACTTCTACACAAAATGGAGTACTACTACTCTGCCATAGAGAAGGATAAACTTGAGTCATTTTAGGAAAATCGATGCAGATTGAGACCATAATGTAAATCAGACACACAAGCTTGAAAGAATCTTTTCAAAAATATTCTTGAAATTTTGAATGTAACAAAGAAAAAAATGTCTGAGGTGATAGATATGCCAATGACTCTAATTTGATCATTACATATTGTATACATGTATTGAAATGTCACACTGTACCCATAAATAAATATATACAATTACTATTTGTCATTTAAAAATTAAAAACCCAACTTGCAGTTAAGTATATATTCATAAATATAATATTCTCAGCATTAATGTCCCAAAATGAAAAAAAAAATTAACAACTTAAAGTAGTGAAGTGATACTTGCTAAAAAAAATAAGCAAGTTTCTATTGCATAAAGGACAGCTTTTGGGTATCTCCACAGATTTACTTCCTTTCAGATAAGCTACTCCTGTCCCATTATTTAAAAGAAGAAAGAAAGATTCTCGGAGGGTGAGGTAGTTTATTCAAAGATGCAAAGTTCGTTATGCCAGACGGGAAGGAATCTTAGCAATATATAGGCTTGCACTCCAAAGCCCTGTCCAGATGAAAGAATAAGATCTAGAACAGCAAGAAACAGAAGTAAGTAATATCCTAACAATTATTTGGACCGTAGCAGTAACCATTCCACAAAGAAAAGATCTACAAATAAATAAATAAATAAATAAATAAATAAATAAATAAATAAAATTTCCATCAAAAGGTTAAAAAGGATTAACCATAGAATGGTTAGAATGGTTAAAATGGTTAAAAGGTCAAAGGCAGATTGCATCAGTTAGGTGTTCATCCTTAACCAGGATATTTTCTTAGCTTGGGCTGCAATATAAAATGTATCGTAAACTGGGTACCAACTTCCCATGATCAATGTATTTATAATGTATCGCAAACTTGCACTAATAAAAAAGTATATAAAAAGTATATTAAAGCATCAAAAAACAAAACAAAAAAGAAAAGATCTGCATGAGGCAGAAATTGACAGTAAATTCTGGCAGATAGAACGTCATAATGAGAACAAGAAAACAGCTACAGTGGCAACAACTGGGCTCCACTGGAACTGATGTTTTGTATGAATGTAATGTTGTCACATTGCAAAGGCACAAAATGAAAGTATACAAGAACTTAGCCCTTTCAAGAGATTTGATATCAAAGCAATGCAGGAAAACTGGGCATGGTGGTGATCGCCTGTAATCCCAGCCCTCAGGAGGCTGAGGCATGAGGATCACAGTGAGTTCAAGGTCAGCCTGAACTATATAGTGAAACCCTGTCTCTAACACACACACACACACACACACACACACACACACACACAAAATCACAGAATCAGTCCTTTGGAAATGCACATATTCACAAAGATGTGCGCTACAGGACACCCACTGTGGCATTATTGGCAGTGACTAGAACAATTTGCATGTCTATGACAAAAGAATAGGAAAGATTTAAATCAAAGTGTTCAAAGCAGTGAATACCTAGGTAGTGAGAGACAGAAAGAGTAGGGAGGTGGGGTGGGAAGTTTTACTTTTTAGTTGTACGATCTCTTCTAGATTGTTTTAATTTTGCATGCATTACTGTTTTTAATTTTTTACTTTAAAGAGAAAAAAGAAAAATAACAATGAAACAGATTTCCAAAACGGATAGTAGGAGAGTTACAATAATTAATACATTGCATATTGTTGTCTTCATAGTAGTTATTCAGAGTACAAAATATAGGCCTGATATCTTGTCCAAACAATATTAGCACAAACCTGTCTTTTCAGTGAACTAAATGAAACTAGTTGTATAACTATCTTAACTATCTTGTGTATACATATATTTTTTTCTTTTTCCCTTTCTACCTTTCTCCTTTCCCCCATCACAGTTTGCCTTTTCTCTTAAATAGTTTCTTCCCAGTTCACAATATCTATTGTACTTTTTGGATCTCATTTACTCATTCAGTTTCTCACACTAGTGAGACAATATGATGTTTACAAATATGGGTTTGATTTACTTCACTTATGAGTATGGTCTCAAGTTGCATCCATTTACCTATAAAAGTCGCCAGTTTATCCTTCTTTATGGCTGAGTAGTACTCCATTATAGTAAAAAAAGCACATCTTTTTTATCCATTCCTTGGTTGATGGGCTTTTCGGTTGTTTCCAAGATTTAGCTATTACAAATTGTGCTGCTATATATATTGGGTGCACATATATTGCCGTGGTATGAAGTTTTTAATTCTTCTAGGAAGATACCCAGAAGGGGAATAGCTGTCAAATGGGACCTCTAATCCCAGTTTTTTAAAGAATTTCCACACTGACTTCTACAGTGGTTGCACCAGTCTACACTCCCACCAACAGTGGAGAAGGGTTCCTTTTTCCCCACAGCCCCTCCAGCATTTGTTACCGGTTGATTTTTATTATATTACTTAAAATTTTTAAATTAAAAAAGTAGTTATGTTTTAGGGAATTATAATACCTTAGCATTGAGAGAGGTCTCAGAGGTCTGTGTAATTTAATTCCTGCCAGACTCAGCTTCACAGCTTGGCTGTCTGTGGAACTCAAGGTGGGCTGATTATCTCTGACTCATAGGCCCCTGGCCTCGAGATTCAGAGCTGGTTCATGGAGCCACATGCACTCCAAGGAAGTGAAAAGTTACATAAAGCTTTGTGGTTTCTATAATCTACCCCTGCACTGCTAAATACCAATGATAGTTGCACCATAACCCCAAAATCCTCCAGGTTCATGCCAGGTCCCGGGTCACTGATAGCCTGGGAAGGGGTTTGGACACACAAGGCTGAGGTCAGCCTAAGCCAGTCGGCGGTCAGTGCAGCACATTCCCACTGCAGTGCAGCCACCGTCCAGCTCGGCCTCCACTGCGGATTGGGTGAGTGTACCTACTGGCCCAGCTGCTAAGGTCCAGTGTGGTGCTATCGGGAGGTGGTGGGAGCCAGGTAGGAGGTTTTGGATCACTTCAGGTGTGCCCTGGAAAGGGATGGTGAGGCCCTGACATCGTCCTCCTTTTCTTCTTGACCGTGATGTAAGCAAGTTTGCTCTTCCGTGTGCTCTGCCACAATGTGCCGCCCCCACTTCCCACTAGAGGCTAAAAAGCAACGTCTTCCAGATTGAGTCTCCAAAACTGTGAGCCAGAATAAACCTTTGCTCATTATAAGCTGGTTATCTCATGTAGCTGTTAACAGTGACAGAAAGCTAACTAATCCAGCCTCACAATGTCTACATATGCATCGCCATTCCCATGCTCTTCTCTTGGCCAGGTTTCCTGCTACCTGACAGTTTGAAACAAGCTGTTTACTGCTCTGACCTTGCTGTTTTAGGTACTGAGAGGCAAAATGTTTACACATTTCAGTCAACACAGAGACTTTCTTTGGTAGCACCTTGATCTGTTAGGGCTTTTACACCTTCAAAACCACACATTATCCCACTCCACACCAGAAGTACAACTAGCTTTGTTCCATGTTCCCCTGATGGTCATTAGCATGGTGCCAGGACCTCAGTTCTATCAAAACTTACTGTTACTTAACTTTCCACGGTGCTCAAAATTGGGCACACAACTGGAAAGGATTTGCTATCACCAGTGTTTTAAGCCACTGGGAAAGGCTGTAAGCAAGAAAAATGCCATACTCATTACTATGATCCCCTCTGGTATCTAAGGCATTGCCTTCTGTATCTGGATGACAGTGGATATTCAATACAAGGAACTAGAAAATTATAAAATCATGAAAGACAAAAGCAATCAGTCCCTCATATTCCATAGCTGAGAATCCGAGACCCAAGTGGTTAAAACTGGGTTAGTCAAGGTCATTGGGTATTTAGCTAATGTCAGCTAGAGTTCAGATATTCCTACACCGAATCCAGGGTTCTTTCTTGTGTGAGGTTGCTTAGTGAATGGATGAATGAATGACTCCACCAGCTTTGTGCAACCAAAGGAGATGAGAAAAAGAGACTAAAGTCAAATAGCCTAGTAAATGTAATTGGTTGGATAGACTGTATTTGTCAATTTAACTGATTTTTTCCAGTGTCAATTAAGCCTTTTCTCCTTAGCTTTAGATATATTTTTAATGATTTAAAATTTTCAGTTAATGGTTATATGCCCAGACGAGTCAGATTTCAATAGTGTAATTCCAATTCATTTATAATATATATGACTTGCCTCAAGTAATAACATGAACCCCTATGTTTTTACTTGTCTTTACATGACAATGTAAAGGATGAAAGCACTTCTTGTTATGTCCCTATTATGCAACTTCTTGAAGGACAAAAAGATTAAAAGAAAACTAATACATGGAAAAGAACTCTGAGGCAGTATGACCACCAGATATTCACTTGCCAGATTTTTAAACCACATTATCCTTTATGAACAAATCTTAACCTCCAGATCTCTCTTTTTTAAAGCTAAACAACTATTTGACAGCTTTGGATTTCATTTCTTTCATTTTCTTGCTCACCTTAAGAAAGAGAGGTTTGAGAAGAGAAATAGGGAGGAAAAATGAAAACAAGAATGGAGAAAGGGATAGATTATCCAGAAACTGTAAGGCAGAAGTAGCCAGGTTCCTGGAAGAAGAGAAAAACATGCTAAGGCGTGGTCAGGAAATGTGCTTACAGGTTTCCACTCTCTCTGCCACACTCTCTCATCCCCACGCCCTGCCAAGCAGGGAACTGGCAATCTTACCAATCACCATGGGCGAACAGAAAACAGAGCCCCCAAACCCACATTTAGACGCACCATATGGGCCAAAGCTGAAACCTGTACATCGCCTGGGAGCGTGCCTTCACGCCAGCCACTGCGTTCCCTCCAACGCAATCACAACCAAATGTCATAAAAAGTAACTGCGCAGAATTACAACCGGCTCTTTAAAGACCAATTAAAGTCTGAACCTTCCTCTCCTACTTTACAGGAGAAAGCTGAGATATAGAGAAATGAAATCTCAAAAAAGGCACAAAATAACTGGAAAACAAAACTAATTCGGAATACTAATTTCACTACCAGAATCCACTGACAATAAAAGTTTTAATAGAGTACTGGTGCCTCCAGCACTTTAATTGCTCTTTTACTCATTTCTCACTGATAGAGAAAATTTTAAAATACAAACAAGATTATTGAAACTCTCACTTTGAACCAACACAGACCTTCCCTCTACCTAAAATTAAAAAGATTAGTGAGTACATGTTTTCCTCTAATAATTTAGAGAAATCATGTTAAAGCTAAAACATCAGGTCTTTCAATGGCTCTCAAAGATCTGGGGACCACGAAGTGCCTTCCACAGCAATGGGTCCTCTCCCCTGACCTGGCCAGGTAACCAGAGAAGCTGGACAGGCTTAGCTTTATCAGTCGCCTAAATGCAGACTTTTAAAGAACGCGACCCAAGCAACTAACATTCCAAAACAGGACTTCAGAAAAAGAAGAAAACTTTTCCTTACCCTTAAAAATAACAGAAACAATAGGATCCGGTTTCCCAAATTTCGTTTTAGGGATATTACTGGCGGATTCCACAATCACTCGGAGCATGGCTGTTAGTTGGCAGAAAGCAAGTTTCAGCAAACCAAGTAGAGAGCCGCGGCGCTGGCGCTCCGGGCCGCCGCCCTGGGAGTCGGCCAGACGCGGAGGGTTTCTCCCAGGGAAGCAGCGGGAAGCGCGAATGGGTGGACCTCTGACGGGTTATTTACTGAAGGCTCCTGTAAACTGATACCCAGACTCGGTGAGTCTCCACAGTGCCGCAGGCAACGACTTATGAATTCAGAAAATGTGGAAGTGAAAAGAACAAAACCCTAGCGAAAAATGATTTTGTGCAACAAGTGAAACTAAAATGGATTTGGAGCTAATAAATGCAGGCAAGTCAGGAACCCACTAAAGTGTTATTGCCTTTCAGTAGTAACTCGTGAAAGCAAATTAATTCGTTTTCTGCCGCCTTTTTCGTTCTTTGCTGAGTTTCCTGGAGTTTAAAAACTTTACTTGATATTTTTAAACATTTCTTTTGCCACTTCTTTTTAAGCTGTCGGACACATCCACTCAGCAACCACTTGCAGACACCTTTTTAAAAGCCGTTGAGAGACGCCCTCTACTGTATGGCAAAGGAATAACGCGGTTTAGTTCAAGTAAACCCAATCCGGGCCTGGTAATATACAGGTTTTGTAAATTGATGTCTTGGGAGCTGATCCTTTACAAAAGGATTCGCCATAGGATTTCTATTTAAAATCCTTCAGAAACTAGCATCTTAGTTTTCCCACTCCATCAGATGTGCTTAAGGTCTTCAGCGGAAATGGAGAGGAGGCTGTCTGGGGACCTGCATCTCTTTAGCAAGTTTCTTAGCCACTCCCTGCCTCTGTTTCCTTGTTCCTAATATAGACACAAGGTTTGTTATAAAATAAATGTCACATTAGGCCTAGCACGCAGTATTCAGTAAATTACACATATACACAACAGAAATTCATGGTTATACCCTTGATTTTCATAACATTACCACTAGTACAAGTTGTTTTTAAATCAGAATACCATTTTATTTCAGAAGAAAAGGACAAAAGAGGGTGATGAAACAGAGGGCTTCTCTTGGCTTCTGAATACACAACCCAAGAAGAGCCAAGATATCAAGTGTTTTAGAGTATGGTTTAACCAGCAGAATTCTGTCAGTGAATTCCTCAAATCCTTACATAAAACAAGGAATCAATTATCCAGTGCTGTATGTATTATTGGATTTAGTGGACACAGAGTTTTAGTGGAATATGGATGGCATTATTTTTATTTTTTGGCTGTCTTTTTAATTTATCCTTTTTACTTTGAAATATGTGCACAGAAAAATGCATACAACAAATGTGACAGTTGCACAAGCCTCCCTCGAAAGACAGAGAACATGCCAGCACTCCAGAAGACCCCGGACTATCCATATGTCACAGCCACTTTCTTCTGCCTCACATTTTTATAGGTGTACACTTTCAATTTTTTTATTAGTACATGCTTGCAATACAAAATGATTAAATTTCTTGCAAGGAATTGGTACATGTATATAACACATCTTAATTCTTTTTCAACCCCTTCCTCTCCCCTCCCTCCTTCCTCCCTCTCTTGATCCCCTTCCTGTTTGAGAAATATCTGCCTACATCCTATTATCAATCTTTTATTTTGCTCTTTATTTATATTTTGGTTGTCTCATATAAAAGAAACCATGAGATAATTAAGCTTGTATGTCTATTCTATTTTACTCAATTTTATGGTTTTAAGTTGCATGTATTTACCTACAAATGCCTCAAGTTTATATTTCTTTATGGCATAGTACTTCATTGTGTGTCATTACATTTTCTTTATCCATTCATCTATTGATGGACATATAGGCTGCTTCCAAGATTTAGCTATTATAAATTGTGCTGCTATAAACATGGCTGTGCATGTATCACTGTAACATGATGTCATTGTTTAACTCTTTCAAGAAGATACCTGGAAGGAAAATAGCTAGGTCAAAGGAATTCCTATTTTCTAATTTTTTGAGGAATCTCCATGGTAATTTCTTTAGTGGTTGTACTAGTTTACATCCCCAACTATGTAGAAGAGTTCCTCCCCATCCCCGCCCCCCAGCTTCACTAACATTTGTTATTATTTGGTTTCTGGGTAATGGCCATTCTTTGTGGGGTAAAATAGAATCTCAGTGTTGTTTAATTTGCATTTTCCTAATAGCCAGTGATGTTGAACATTTCTTTATGTATTTACTAGCCATTTGTACTTCTGTGAAATGTTTATTCATTTCACTTGCCCATTTTTTTATTAGGTCTTTTATTTTGCAGTCTATTTTGGGGTTTTTTTTGGAATTCTTTATGTATTTTAGATAGTAAATCTTTGCCTGAGGAATAGGTGGTAAAATTTTTTTCCTGGTTTCTTCACTTATTGGTTGTTTTATTTGCTGTGCAGACTTTTTAAATTTGATATGATCTCTTTTGTTGACTCTTAGTACTATTTCCTGTGCAACCAGAGTTCTATTCAGAAAGTCCTTTCCTACACCTTTGACTTCAAGAGTTTTACCTATTCTATCTTCTAGCATATTAAGTGCTCCTGTTTTAGATCTTTGATCCATTTTTATTTTAGTTTAGTACATGGTGAGAGATATAAGTTGAGACAATCATCTTGTTTTGTTTTTGGAGACAGGGTCTCACTGTGTAGTTCAGACGGGCCTTGAACTCACTATGTAGCCCAGGCTAGGCTGGAACTCACTGTGTAGCCCAGGCTGGCCTGGAACTCACAAGATCCTCCTGCCTCAGCCTCCTGAGTGCTGGGATTACAGGCATGTGCCACTACACCTGGCGACTGGATTCAGTCTTCTGCATGTGGATAGCCAGTTTTCCCAGCACCATTTATTAAAGATGCTATGTTTCCTCTGGTGTGTTTTGGCCCCTTTGTCAAAAATCAAATATAGTTGAATGTGCTTGTGGTTGTCTCCACATTCTCTATTCTGTTCCACGGACCCACATGTCTGTTTTTGTGCCAGTACTTTGCTGTTCTTATCACTGTAGCTTGTTAATATAACTTCACATCTGGGATTGTGATGCCTCCCACTTTGCTCTTGTTATCCAGGATTGTTTTTGCTATTCTGGGTCTCTTCTGGTTCCATATGAATTTTAGGATTGTTTTCTTCAGTTTTGTGAAGAACGCTGTTGGTATTTTGATTGGGATTGTGTTACATTTGTATATCAGTTTTGGAAGTATGGCCATTTTGACTATCTGTCCAGGATCGGGATATATCTTTCTATATTCAGATGTCCTCTTCAATTTCCTTTTTAAGAGTATTGTTGTTTTTGTTGTCGAGGTCTTTCACTTTCTTGGTTATGTTAATTCCTAAGTGTATAATTTTTCTTGGTGCTATTGTGAATGGTATTTTTTTCTTAATTTCTTTCTCAGTGAGTTCATTATTGGTGTACAGGAAATCTATCGATTTTTGCATGTTGTTTTTTATCCTCCTATATTGCTGAGTTTGGTTATTAATTTTAGGAGTCATTTGGTTGAATTCTTGGGGTCTTTTATGAGAAAGTTCATGTGGCCTGTAAATAATGATAATTTGACTTTTTCCTTTTCTTACATATCACTTTTATTTCTTTTTCTTGCTTAATTGATCTTGCTAATGTTTTGAGTACTATGTTGAGTGGTGATAGTGGACATTCTTGCCTGGTTCCTGATTTTAGAAAGAAAGTTTTCAGTTTTTCCCCTTTTAGTATGATTTTGGCAGTAGGTTTGTCGTACATGGCTTTTATCAGAATGAGATAATATCCTTCTATACCTATTTTCTTCAGTGTTTAATAAAAAATACCGGAGTGGGTGTTGGATTTTGCTAAAGGTTTTTTCTGCATCTATTGAGATAATGATGTGATTTTTGTCCTCTTTTCTGTTTATGTGATCTGTTACATTTATTTTGTGCATTGAACCATCCTTTCATCCCTGGAATGAAGGCTACTTTGTCATGATATATGATCTTTTTGATAATTCATTGCATCCTGTTTGTCAGTATCTTGCTGAGGATTTTTGCATCTATATTCATTAAAGAGATTGGCCTATAGTTGCCTTTTCTGGTTAGATCCTTATCTGGTTTTGGAATCCGGGTAGTGTTAGCTTCCAGGAATGACCTTCCTCTCTTTCAATTTCACTTGAGCAGCATTAGATCTTCCCTGAAGTTCTTATAGAATTCACTGGTTAATCCATCCAGACCTGGGCTTTTCTTAGTGGTAGGGTTTTTTTTTTTTTTTTTTTTAATTACTCACTCAATTTCATTGCCTATTGTTGGATTATTCATGGTTTTTATATCTTCTTGGTTCAGTTTTGGTAAATCATGTGTAGCTAGGAATCTATCCATTTCTTTTGAATTCTCCAATTTATTGGTGTACAGGTTTATGCAGTAGTTGCTGATAATCTGGATTTTGGCTGTGTCTGTTGTGATTTCACTTTTCATTTCTAGATGCATTGATTTGGATCTTTTCTTTCCTTTTGGTGGGGGGTAAGATTGGCTAAGGGTTTGTCTACTTTGTTTATTCTTTCAAACAACCAGCTCTTTGATTATTAACTCTTTGTATTTTTTTAGTCTCAATGTCATTGATTTCTGTTCTGATCTTTATAATTTCCTTCCTTGTACTAGCTTTGGTTTTGGACTGTTCTTGGTTTTCTAGGACCTTGAGGTGAATTCTTGTTATTTACTTGGGCTCAATCTGTTTTTCCAATATGGGCATTCACATCTATAAACTTCCCTCTTAGGACTGCTTTCTTTGTGTCCCATAAGTTCTAGAATGTTGTACTGGCATTATTGTTTAGGTCTAAGAATTATCTTATTTCTTCCTTGATTTCTTTTGTAGCCCATTGATTATTTAATAGTGTCTTGTTTAATTTCCATGCATTTACACAATTTCTGTATTTTCTTTTGCCTTTTTTTTTTTTTTTGTGGGTACCAGGGGGTCGACCTCAGGACCTCGCACGCCAACAGGCACCCGTGCCGCTGAGCGATATCACCGGCCCCTTTTTCGTATGTGGGTTCCGGGAGTCGAACTCGGGCCCTCGCGCTTGTAAGGCAGGCGCTTATGCCGCTGAGCCATCTCACCAGCCCTCTTTTGCCATTGATTTCTACTTTTATTGTACTATGATCTGATAATATGCATGGTATAATTTTGATTCTTTTGCACTTACATATGCATGCTTTATGGGGTAGTATGTGGTGCATTTTGCAGGGTTCCATGTTGTACTGAGAAAAGTGTGTATTCTATTGTTGGATGGAACACTGTATATATTAAATCCGTTTTTTGGAGGTTTTGTTCAACTCTGATATTTCTTTGTTGATTTTTTTTTCTGCTTGATCAGTCTATTTGTGACAGTGGAATATTGATATCCCCTACTATAATTGTGTTTATACTTATCTGATGTTTTATGTACAGTACTACTTGTTTTATGCAGTAGGGTGTGCTATTGTTTGGTGCATATATGTTAACAATTATTATCTCTTTTGGTTGAATTTTTCCCTAAACAATATGTAGTGACCTTCTTTGCCTCATCTGATCAGTTTTGGCTTGAAGCCCACTATCATAATATGATACATTATGAATTGTTTAATGTATTGTGATCATTATAGAAATGATATCACATGGGATGGATACTTTTGTGTTTAGCTTTTATTCAGCACTATATATTTGTGAAATTCATTCACAAAGCTCAACTTTATTTACTCTTGTTGCTATCTGGCATCTCCTGGTATGAATGTGCAATGTTTATTAACTCATTCTGCTTATGAGGGGCATTTGGATGGTTCAGAGTTTGGGGCTACTATTTGTATAAACAGTGCTTTGAACATTCCTGTGTATGTTTACTGATACAAACGTGCATGAGTGCAGGTAGGATCTAACCTATGGGTGGAATTGCTAAAGAGTGTTTTCATTTCTTCCCCCTTACTAGGTAATTCAAAATTGTATTCCACAGTGTTGTAAAATTTGCACTTTCAGCAGCAGTGTGTTCCTCCCTGTACCCCTACATTCTTTTTCTTTTTCTTTTTGAGACAGGGTCTCACTATGTAGCTCAGGCTGGCCTTGAACTCACAGAGATCCTCCTGCCTCAGCCTCCTGAACATAGGGATTATAGTCATGTGCCACCACACCCAGCCTACCCCAATTCCTGTAACACTTAGCAGTGTTAGATTTTTATATATTTGCCCATCTGGTGAATATAATGTAGTATCTCATTGTAGTTTTAATTTGCATTTTACCTATTCATGTGAGAAAAATGAAACATGACCTCCAACCTTACATGATACATTACAATTACAGTTAGAGTTAAAACCTAAATAAGTAAGATAAAAAATTAGAAGACAAATAGAATAACATCTTTATGACTCACTGTAGAAAAGGGTTTCTTAATAGAAAAAGTATGCTAGGGCCGGTGATATAGCTCAGCAGCATAAGCGCCTGCCTGGCAAGCGCAAGGTCCTGAGTTCAGTTCCCGGTACCCACATAAAGGAAAAGAAAGAAAAAGATATGCTAATCATAAAGGAAATATAGCCAAATTTAGTTATATTAAAATCACAACCTACAGAGAAGTAGTAGTTAGAGCATATAAACAACTCCAGCAAATTAGTAAAACAACAACAACAAAAACACTGAGAACTCAACGGGAAAATACATAAAAGATTTGAACAGTCCACTTCACAAATTAGGAAGTGTAAATGAAAAGGTACTCAACCTCATTAACACATTCAGGATGGGGTGTAAGTCACGTCTCACTGCTGGGCAGCTCTGAACAACTGGTGGTACAAGCATGACCGTCCCACTGGGCAGCATGGGACAATACCATTGGGTGGTACAAGCCACTCAACAGGACAGTCACGCATGTACCACTGGTGGTTCAAGTTGGCAAGAACACATTAATAATCAGAAAAATGCAAATTATATCTCTAAAGAGATACTATTACGTACTCACCAGGTGAACCTATGGCACGTGCACCCCAACAGGCACAGAGTCCTCTCTGTCCGCACTTGAGCCATGTTGCCCCAGCCAAGCTTTGACAAATTATCAGCATGCATACGACAGCGAAGATCACATGAATTGTGCAAAAGCGAGCCAAATGCAAACTTTTACTTTTCATTAAAAAGGTGTCTGTATCACTGAAAGCTCTGTTATTATGTTTTTCTTTTATGACAAAAGATGTTAATGTGTGAGTTGGTTTTTCTAAACTAAAATCTTAGTATTTGGGTTTAATTGCAGCATTGGCACTTTGAGATAAATAAGTGGGGTTTTGGGTTGCTGTTTGGGTGCTTGATCTCTAAAAGGTTTGCCATCACTGGGCTACTGTGTAAAAATTCAACACTACCAAGTGTGATAAGAATGTAGAGCTGGGTATGGTGTCACTTGCCTATAATGCCAGCACTCAGCAGGCTGAGGCAAGAGGATCGAGAGTTCAAGGTCAATCTGGGCTTCATGTCAAGATTCTATCTCAAGAAAAAACCTAAACAAAAACAAAACTAGTGTAGAGCAACAGGAAGTCTTATAACTGCTAGTGACAGTGTAATCAGTAGTAAATTATTACAGATTTTCTCTCATTACAATTATATAACCTGCAAATAATGCCTGCTGTGTTCCTAATTCTTGTGCTTACTCTATTTTCCTTCTTATTTCTATTTTGGTTAGACTTTTCATTACAACATTGACTCGGGTAGTGATGGCAGGCATCCTTACTTCTTTCATGATTCAAAGGGAAAGATTTCCATGTTTCACCATTAAGAATGTTTACTGTAGGTTTTTCATAATTAGTCTTTTTAAGATTAAAGGTATTCTCTTTATTCCCAGCTTGCTAACTGTTTGTATAATAAAAATAATACATATTTATAATAATTTCATCAGGTGGTTTTAGTTTATTGGTATGGTTATATGATTTTTATGCTTAATGTGGTGAATTATATTCATTTTCCAATATTAAACGACCTTGTATTCCTGCTTTAAATCCAACTTGATTATCATTTGTTATACTTTCATATTGTAAAATCTGGATTGCTAATATGGATAGATATTATTCATGATTTCTGCAAGTATTTTTTTATTAATGAAGTTTATTGGTACAATTTAGATATACATAATGATCACATTCATCATAGGGAATTTGTACCTGTACATGATATATCTTGATTTCTCTTTTTTTTCCCATTCCCCTCCCCACTTCAATCTCTCTTCTTCTCCTTATTTACAAAGCTTTGTTTCCATTTTATCCTTCTTTTCTAATTTTTTCTTTTCCCTTCTTTCCTTTCTCCCTCCCCCTTCCCTACTTCTCCTTCTTTTTTGAACAATTTCTTCCTATTTCACAATATCTAGTATACATTTTGGTCCTTATTTACATTTTCAGTTTCTCACACCAGAGAGATAATGCGATATTTATATAAGTATGTCCAATTTATTTCACTTAAGAGTATGGTCTCAAGGTGTATCCATTTCCCTAGAAATGTCTCAAGTTTATCCTTCTTTATGGCTGAGTAGTACTCTATTGTATATAAAAAAAAAACACATCCTCTCTATCCAGTCATTGGTTGATGGGTATTTGGGCTATTTCCAAGATTTAGCTATTACAAACTGTGCCATTATAGACATGGGTGTGCATACACTGCTGTGGTATGATGCTTTTAATTCTTTAGGAAAGATACCAAGAAGGAATAGCTGGGCCAATGGGACTTCTAGTCCTAGTTTTTTGAGGAATCTTCACACTGATTTCCACAGTGGTTGCACCAGTCTACACTCCCACCAACAGTGGAGAAGGGTTCCTTTTTCCCCACAGCCCCACAAGCATTTGTTATTGGTTGATTTCTTAATAGCCATTCTTTCTGGAGTGAGATGGAATCTCAGTGTTGTTTTAATTTGCATCTCTCAAATGACCAGTGATGTTTCATGTGTTTATTTGCTGTTTCTACTTCTTCATCTGAGAAGTGTCTATTCATTTCAAGTGTCCATTTTTGGACTGGGTCTTTAAATTTGAGGGTCTGATGTTTTTCACTTCTTTATATGTCCTAGATATTTGTTCTTTGTCTGAGGAAAAATTGGCAAAAAATTTTTCCCACTCTGTGGGTTGTCTTTTCACTCTGTTGGTGATTTCTTTTCCTGTGCAAAAGCTTTTAATAAGATGAAATCCCAGTTGTTGATTCATTGTGATATTTCCTGTGTGATCAGAGTTTTGTTCATAAAGTCTTTGCCTACACCTAGGTCTTCAAGAGTTTTACGTATTCTCTTTTCCACTAGATTTAGTGTTTCTGTTTTGATATTTAGATCTTTGACCCATTTTGATTTTAGTTTAGTGCATGGTGAGAGACATAGGTCTAGTTTTAGTCTTCACCTTCTGGAAAGCCAATTTTCCCAGCACCATTTATTAAAAAGGCTATCTTTCTTCCAGTGAAGGTGTTTGGCTCCTTTGTCAAAGATAAGGTGGCTAGGTGTGTTCTATGTAGAGTATCATGTCATCCGTGGATAATGATAATTTAACTTCTTCCTTTCCTATCTTTATTCCTTTTATTTCTTTCTCTCGTCTATTGCCCTGGCTAATGGTTCCAGAACTATATTGAATAGGAATGGTGATGGTGGACATCCTTGTCTTTTACCTGATTTTAGAGTGAAAGCTCTCAGTTTTTGACCATTTAGTATAATGTTGGCTGTTGGCTTGCTACACATGGATTTTATCAGATTGAGATAAAGATCATCTAATCCAATTTTCTATAGGGTTTTTATCGTGAATGGGTTTTGGATTTTGTCAAAAGCTTTTTCTGCATCTATTGAGATGATCATATGATTTTTGTCCTTGGTTCTGTTAATATGGTGTATTACATTTATTGATTTGCATATGTTGAGCCATCCCTACATCCCTGGGATGAATCTTACTTGGTCATGCTGTATAATCTTCTTGATGATTTGCTGCATTCTGTTTGCCAGTATCTTATTGAGAATTTCTGCATCTATGTTCATTAAGGAGACTGGCAATAGTTCTCTTTTTGGTTGGGTCTTTCTCTGGTTTTGTTATCAGGGTAATACTTGCTCCCATGAATGACTTTGAGAGTATTGCTTCCCTTTCAATTTCATTAAAGAGTTTGAGGTGTCATGGCATTAGATCTTCTCTAAATTTCTTGTTGAACTCAGCGGTGAATCCATCAGGGCCTGTGATTTTCTTTGTTGGTAGCTTTTTAAAAATTACTTCTTCAATTTCATTGACTGATATTGGGTTACTTAGAATTTTTATATTTTCTTTTTTTTTTTTTTTTTTTGTGGGTACCGGGGGGTCGACCTCAGGACCTCGCGCGCCAGCAGGTGCCCGTGCCGCTGAGCGATATCACCGGCCCCTTTTTCGTATGTGGGATCCGGGAGTCGAACTCGGGCCCTCACGCTTGCCGGGCAGGCGCTTAAGCCGCTGAGCCATCTCACCGGCCCAGAATTTTTATATTTTCTTGATTCACCTTTGTTAATTCATATGTATCTAGGAATATACCCATTACTTCTGCATTTTCCATCTTATTAGAATAAAGGTTCTTGAAGCAGGTATTGATGATCTTCTGGATTTCTACAGGATCCATTGTGATTTTACCCTTTTCATTCCTAATTGCATGGATCTGGGTCTTTTCTTTCCTTTTCTTGATAAGGTTGGCTAAGGGTTTACCAAATTTATTTAATCTTTCGAAGAACCAACTCTCAATTCATTGATCCTTTGTATTGTTTTCTTAGTCTCAATTTCATTAATTTCTGCTCTGATCTTTATAATTTCCTCCCTTATGTGGGCTTTGGCCTTGATTTGTTCTTCTTTTTCTAGAAGTTTGAGGTTCAACATTAGGTTGTTTATTTGATCTCCTTCTGTTTTCCTGGTTTGAGAATTCACCACTAAAAATTCCCCTCTTAGGACTGCTTTCATTGTGTCCCTTAAGTTCTGGCATGCTGTATTGGCATTATCATTTAATTGTTGGTGTTGTTTAATTTCTTCTTTAATTTCCTCTGTGACCTATTGGTTGTTTGGTAGGGTGTTATTTACTTTCCATGAATTTATGGAGTTTTTGTGGTTTCTTTTGCCATTTATTTCCAATTTCATTGCACTATGATCTGATAATATGCATGTGATCATGTCAATTCCTTTGCACTTACCTAAGCATGTTCTATGGACTAGTACATAGTCTATTTTGGAGAATGTCCCATGTGCAGCTGAGAAAAATGTGTATTCTAATGTTGTGGGACAGAATGTTGTCTGTAGACATCTACTAAGTCCATTTGTTCACAGGTTTGATTCAGTTCTGATAAGTCTTTGTTGACTTTTTTTTTGTCTAGTATATCTATTTGTGACAGTGGGGTATTAAGGTCCCCACAGTTGTAATTGTGTTAGTGCTTATTTGATTTTTCATGTCCATTAATATTTGTTTTCTACAGCTGGGTGCACCAGTATTTGGTGCATATATATTTATGATTGCTATCCCTTCCTCTTGGGGTCTTCCCTTAACAAGTATGTAGTGACCTTCTTTGTCTCTTTTGATCAGTCTTGGCTTAAAGTTCACATTGTCTGCAAATAGAATAGCTATCCCTGCTTTTTTCTGGATTCCTGTTGCATGAAGTATTGTTTTCCATCTTTTGACTTTAAGTCCATGAATTTTTTGAGTAAAATGTGTTTGTTGGATGCAGCATATTGTTGGATCTTATTTCTTCATCCATTCTGACAGTCTGTTTCTTTTGATTGGTGAATCAAGACCATTTACATTGATGGTTATAACTGATATGTATTGGCTTATCCTTGTCATATTATTTTCCTGCTGTTGGTTCCCTGTCTTTCCCCTCTGTTTAATTGTTTGCCCTGCCTTCTTTCTATTGATATTCTTGGAATTGTGCTCTTCATTACCTCTTCCTAAAATATCCTTCAGAGCATTTTGTAGAGCTGGTTTGGTGGTCATGAATTTCTTCAGTTGTTCTTTGTCATGGAAATACCTTCTTTCTCCACTGATTTTTGAAAGATAGTCTTGCAGGGTACATCAATCTGGGTTGGAAGTTGTTTTCTTTCAGGACTTGAAATACTTCACTTGTAGAGCTGGTTTGGTGGTCATAAATTTCTTCAGGTGTTCTTTATCATGAAAGTACCTTATTTCTCTACTGATTTTTGAAAGATAGTTTTGCAGGGTACATCAATCTTGGTTGGAAGTTGTTTTCTTTCAGGACTTGAAATACTTCACTCCAAGCTCTCCTTGACTTAAGGGCTTTTGTTGAGAAGTCTACTGTGATTCTGATGAGCTTTCCTTTATAGGTGATCTGTTTCTTTTCTCTAACAGTTTTTAATATTCTGTTCTTGTACTGAATTTCTGGAATCTTGATTATTATATGCCTTGGTGTAGATTTATTTTGGTCATGGCTAATTGGAGTTCTGTATGCCTCATTTATTTGTATATCCAATTCCTTTTCATGTTTGAGAAGTTTTCTGCCATTACTTCTGTGAACAGGTTTTTTATGGCATTTGTGCTGTCTCCAGCTTTCTCATTGACTCGGATCAATCTTATGTTGTTCTTCTTTGCATCATCTTGCAGATTTTGGATTAAGTTTTCATGGCCCCTTGTTATTTTTAAGATACCTTTCTTTTCATGGTTGCTAACTGCAATCTGTCTTCTAGATCTGATGTTCTGTCCTCACCTTGGTTCAATCAGTTTCATATACTTTCAATGGAACTTTTAATCTCTTGTGTATCTGTTTGAATCTCTTTTCTGAATTCCATTGTTTTCATAAGCTCTATTTTTTAATCTGTGTGTACTCTAGTTTCACTGAGCAAGTCCTTCATTTTGATCACCATTTCTTTTTTTTTTTAACCTGAGAGATTATTTCTAATCTGACTTTCTTTATGGCCTCACTTATGTTTTTTTTTAAAGTCTGCTGCTATCATTTCAGAAAAATTCAGGTGGGTGGCTTCCAATTTCCTCTATATCATTGTCCCCTGGAGTGGTCCTGGGTGGGCTGGAGGTCTGGGTTTGCATTTTGCTCCAGTGTCTTATCATTTTGTATTTTTAAATTTTGATTTCTGTGTTGATGCTTGTAAATTTTGTATGGTAGATAGCTTTATCAGTAGTATTGAGGCTTCCATAGGAAATGTCTATTCATCAGAAATGTTTTCTAGGTAGTTTGTTCTTGGTCTTTCTGTCTGTCCCAAGATCCTATCTTCCTAATTTATTAGGGATGAGAAGTTGCTATTTGGCTCAAAACCCAGTCCTTTAGTACTAGACTATGGTAGTCATTATGACCCCAGACAATCACAGTGTTGTCATAAAAGGGAGAACTACTGACTACAACAAGTATGACATCCTGGCTAAGGTAGTACAATTAGCAATAACAATAGCATCAAACACATCCTAGAAACTGACAAATTGTGGTAACTATTAATTTGGTATCTTTAACCATAGAAGCAAGATCTGGTTATATAACAAAATCCAACATAAACCAGGAACTTGCATGCAATAAGTTTCCCCTTAGTAGAGTTTTTTTTTACCCTGTGTGTGTGGGGATTTAAGAAGGATAGGGGAAAAAGCAGAAAGAGAAATGAAGAGAAATATAGTAGAAGCAAGGCTGGAGGAGAAAAGATAATCACCCAAGCTTTGGGAAACTGGAGCACAGCACAGGAGAGAAAGAATGAAGGAGAAAGCAAAAGAATATTGAGGCAAACCAGAAAGACTAGAGACAATGTTTGCTCACTTGAAACTATCATAAAATCAAGAAAGACAGTTGAGGAAAGGCAGAAAGATGATGAACAGAACTAAACAAAAATAAAAGTAAAAACCTATGTTTATAGTTGATTTTCTCTGAGTAGCTCCAATGTGGTTCCTCCTCTATTCAGCCATGTTGCCTTCTCCTGCAACTATAATTATGTGTAAGACCAGCATCATTTCTCTTCCTCCTTTTGTCTTTGTCAGGCTTTGGTTTTTTTTTTTTTTTTTTTGTGGGTACCGGGGGTCGACCTCAGGACCTCGCGTGCCAGCAGGCGCCTGTGCCGCTGAGCTATATCACCAGCCCCTTTTTTCGTATGTGGGATCCGGAAGTCAAACTCGGGCCCTCGCGCTTGTCAGGCAGGCGCTTATGCCGCTGAGCCATCTCACCGGCCAGGCTTTGGTGTTGATGACTATGCTAAAATCATAAAATGAGTTGGGGCATGCTGCTCCTTCTTTTTCTATTTTTTTTTTTTTTTGAGAGAGTTTATGAATTGGAAATGCTTTTTTCTGATAAGCTGCTATTTTATAAAAGTCATACCTCTGTTTGTTTTAAAGAATCAAGAAATCCACTGGGCTCAGTGGCACATGCCTCCCTCACTCAGAAGGCAGAGACAGGAGAATCAAGAGTTCAAGGCCCATCTGGACAGCCAGACCCTGTCTCAAAATAACTCAGAGGCAAAGTGGCCCTGAATTTGATCTCCAGTCCTGCAAAAATAAAACAAAACAAAAACTGAAGAAATCTACCAGGCTATTACAAAATTAATATTCCCCTCTCATTACTTCCACCATGTTCCTAACAGCATTTCCACTCTCAGAGGTCCCCACTTTAAACTCTTTATCTGACCATTTAGTATTTATCGCCAAGTAACACATATCTACTTCTACTTCTCTATTTTTCTGTTTCAGGCTCATCTATTTGTTTTCTAACAAGGAAAATGAAGACTTTACTTTCTTTCACCTCTCCTCAGCTACTCACATATGCATCTTATCTCTCCCATGCAGATACTTTTAATTTGGTACCTTGGCATTTCTATTATTTGCAATTCTATGTCTTCCTCTCTCTTGTATTGCTGAAGTATAGCTGATCCCTGTCTGAACAGCTTATTCTATTCTCGTATTTAACTGACAGTTTTGTTGGTACAGAATCCCACATTCCAAAGCATTTTCTCCCAATATTTGAAAGCATTGCTCTGTTGTTTTCTGGCATTCCATGTAGCTGTCCTGCCTCTATCTCTTTACCTGTTGCCCCATGTCTTATAACGACTTACAGTTTTTCTATGAGAAGCACATTGTTCCCCATTTCATAATTGTCAGACATGGCCCTGGGACTGGCTTTAGTAGGATGTGAGAGTGTGGTGGATGCTGCAGTGCATCATCCACATCCCCCTCCAGGAATGAAGAATTTATTGCCTCAGCTGTTGCCAGAAAACATCCCTCATCTGTCAGCCCTTTTTGGAAGTTGCCCACACTGAAGAATCATATTTCCTTCCAGGAGCAGCCTACTTTCCATAATTAAGCAATGCAGGGGTATAAAGACTTGCCCTCTTGTCCCAAGTGGTGACAACCAACATGGTCATCCTGCACCCTGCGCTCTCCACGAGGTCTGCTAAGCCCAGTGATAGGAGAGCATCACTGCAAACCCTGTTTTCTTCTCCTCCCTTCTATGGCATCAATCTCAAGAATACTTCCTAAGAAATGTCCTGTATACTCATCTCAGAATTTCCCCTGGGGAACCCAGACTGTCACATTTGGTGTCAGGAATAATTCAAAAAAGTGGATTCTCACATGAAACTTTGGGCTTGGGTTTAGATTTGAATGGTTAGTGCTAAACTCAGTTGACACCCTGAAAAAGAGTAACGGAAGACTAAGGATGATTAATCAGCAATCAGAAGCTAAGAATGCAAGCCAGAAGGCGTCCTCTCCTGCAGCAGAGAGGTGGTGAAAGCTCAAGACTAGCGTCAGAACTTAGTCATGAAAGAAACTCCAAAGAAGATTGAACTCCCAACCAAGACAGGGCTCTCATAACAAGGTCAAGGCCCTGCTTGGGAAAGAATGGAACCCTGAAATATGGGATGGGGATATGTGGCTGATGCTCTTGAAAATCTTAAATTTCCAAATTCCCCTGAGGCCTCTGACCCTTCAGGAGTGGCATGTTCCCTTTGATTAGGGACCAGCAGCCCTCCACCTTGTTCAGGGATCATTCACATCCCTTTCTCCTGCAAGAAAATTTGCTCTTCTTCAGGATCTCCCTTCACCTCCTCTCCTGGTTACTAGGTAATAACTAGGGTTAGGTCCCAGCATACCTCCTCTGGGGATGTGCTAGGCCTCCTAAAGATGGGAGGGAACAACACCCTGAACACACTTCAGGACACAGCCAATGTGAACTGGCAGGAGCTGGAAAAATACACATGTGGCTGGATTCTAAGTGTTCTGGATCAAGGGACAGCACAGACATAAATCTGGATAAAAGAGAATTTGTGGCTAGAGCTGCACTCTCCCAAGATACTGGATTTCATATGCTGCAAAGACCCTGGAGATGTTCTGAACACACTTCTAGGATAGCTCCCAGAGCATGGGAAATATAATAGCCCACCTCAAGTTAGAAAGAAATATCTGGATTGCTCTGTCAGGCAGTAGAAAGTAAGATTTAAAATGCCTAATAAAATGGGAATGATAGAGTATATACACTATGAAAGACAGAGAGACCACCAGACAACTGTATTCTATCTACTGAGCACTAGAGGACACACCATTTATAAGGCAGTAGAAAACAGGCTGGTGGAGGTGTACCAGTGTCTTGGTTAGTTCTTCATTTCTGGGACAAAATACTCAACACCCACAAATTAAAAGAGGAAAGGTTTATTTTAGCTCACAGTTTGTAAATTTCAGTCCATAGTCAGCTGGCTCCAAGAGAGGGCAGCACGACAGAGGGGCACAGCAGAAGAGAAACAGTCCATGGTAGGGCAGGCAGGAAGCAGCAAGCAACAATCCAGGCTACAAGCCTTTTGGGTGGTGCCACCCATATCAAGATTGGGCCTTCCCATTATCTATACCCAGAACTATGCTAAATCAATTAGTGGACTAATCCAGTACCAAACACCCTAGATCTAGCCACCTCTGAAAATCCCCACCTATAAGCATATGAGGCTTTGGTAGGACATCTAGATACAAACCATAACAACCAGCTTCACTAAGAAGTTCAGTATAGACTTGGGCTGAGATAAGAGAGTCTGAAACAGAACTGCACTTATAGCAATGGGGATGGTAAAACTCCAGAATAAGACAGGGCAGAAGAGCAATGCATAACTGTAAGAGTAATTATCATGATAAACATCCAGGCTGGAATAACAGCCAGTCTAACGCACATAGAGTTATAGAGACAATTAACACAGTACCCAGAAAAAAATATGTGAACAGCAAACAAGGGTCTTGCTCAGTCAACATAATCCAAATAAATTAGAAGACCAAGGACAACTACCCCTAAAAAAATTATGTTCCTTTGCCCAGTTTACAGATCTGAGCCAGCCACAGACATGGAGCCCACTGACTTGTGGTCAGATCCCCATGAGGAAGACCTTCCATCTCCACAGCAAATATACATGATAATGACTTTTCTAGTTCTTCCTCAAAGGGATGTATGGCCATTTACTTGGGTAACTGTACAGTGGAAAAGGGGAATACCCAAAGATCTTGAGGATTTTTGGATACAAGATTCAAGTTGATATTGACACTTGGAGACTTAAAACTTCATCATGACTCCTCTCATTACAGTGGGAGCAAATGGGGCCCAGTATTAAATAGGTTGTTGGCTTAGGTTTGGCTCACAGTGGGTTAACTGGTCCACAGATACACAAGGCGGTCATTTCTCCAGTACCCGGATATATAATTGCAACAGGCATATTTAGTCACTGGCATAACCACTACAGGACCTTGACCTGTGGGGAAATGGCTTTGGTTGTGAGGGATATTCCCTTCCCTTTCACAGGAAAAACTCCTTCCCAAGAATACTCCTTAATAAATGTCTTAGAGGAATGAATATATGAACTGTGATAAGTCCAAAATATGGATATTATTCAGTACTAAAAAGAAATAAGCTATCAATCCATAAAAAAACATGGAAGAATCTTTAAGGCATATTATTATGGGAAAGAAGTCAATCTGAAAATGCTACATATTGTATGATAGCAACTAGAAAAGGCAAAACTATGGGAATGATACAAAGATCAGTACTGCCGAGGTTGGGGGGGCATATATGTAGAACAGAGGATTTTTAGAACACTGAAACTATGACACTATATTTATCTACATTTTTCCAAACTCATAGAATGTACAATACTAAGAGTGGTATTAGTAGAATACTAATACCAAACTTGTTAAGTAACCCTAATGTAAACTATGGATTTAGGGTGATAATGTGTTAATGTTTGTTCATTAATTGTAATAAATATGCTACTCGAGGATGCTTAGGGAGGGGAAGGGGTGTATATGGAAACCTTACTTCCTGCTCAGTTTTGCAGTGAACCTAAAACTGCACTAAAAAATAAAATCATTTTTTTGCAAAATAAAAATCTATGACAAAAACAAAGCAGGCAGGTCGGTGAGATAGCTCAGTGGCATAAGCACCTGCCTGGCAAGCACGAGGTCCTGAGTTCGACTCCCGGAACCCACATACGAAAAAAGGGCCGGTGATATCGCTCAGCAGCACGGGCGCCTGCTGGTGCATAAGGTCCTGAGTTCGTCCCCCGGTACCCACAAAAAAAAAAAAAAAAGCAGGTATGTTTGCTCCACGAATAGTGAGGGGTTTTTTGTATTTATAAAATGTTGATTTCACTTAACTGATTTTTGTACTAAGAAAGAAGTTGTGAATATCCATGATACCTGCCAAGAAATTGCAGCTCATTATAAGTGATTTAAAATTTCAACAACATAATTATTTAAAATTCTGTCAAATTTTTTACAGCAAAAATATTATTTTAAATGTGGCCTAAGATATATTTACTTATGTTTGATGAGATATATACAAAGATAGGATCCTATCAAACTGTTAAGTTAGCCTTGACAAGGATTCATTCTCAATCTGCAGCATTTCCTGGAGTCTTCTTTTTGGCAACTATTTACCTGATTCTGAATGAACAGAGGTAGGAGACAAGGAGGTAAATTGTCACATAAGTCAAATGACCAGAACTCTGTATAACTTCAAGGGCCATGCCATGAAAGAAACATCACCCTCATTCTCAGGAATAAATACAAGGGGAAAGGAGTTTAGGATACTTGGAAAGTAGTGACTTACAGATAACGGGTAGAAAACATGACCCTGAGGGGTGCGGCTAGGAGTCAGAGATTCTGTCCCCAGAACCTGAGGGAGAAAAGTCAGAGCGTTTGTCCCCAGAACCTAAGAGAGAGCTCTGGAGGAACATAAAGAGGCTTGAGACTCAGGGTCCAGGAGGAGCTATGAGTTGTGTTTCATTGAGAACAGGAAAGGTCGAGCTTTATGACAGGCAAAGAGGGTGGCTGGAACTAAAGTATGTGGTATTTATGGAAGGGAAGAGGTCCTCAGAGGCTGCCAGGCAAAATATTTCCTTTTGGAAAAACTGACATTAGCGAAGTCAGCTGTGGTGGTGTGCATCTAGAATCCCAGCACTTGAGAAGCTGAGGCAGAAGGATCCCTGAGAGTTCAAGGCCAGCCTGGGCTACATGGTGAGTTCAAGACCAGCCTGAACTACTTAGTGAGACTCTGTCTCAAAAAACAAACAAAAACAAAAACAAACAACCATTTATTCATCAATAATGTTCAACAAATTTGTTCAACAAATTTTTGAGCCAGACTATGAGTTAGGTACTGGGGCTTTAGCAGAGACTAACCCAAACTTGTCCTGCCCAGATGGCACTCCTTGAATAGCGGAGACCACGTGTCATGCTTTCACATGGATTAGCAGTCATTTAATGTTTTCAACAATGCCGTGAGCTACGATTCCTGTGCACATCTTTACAGCTGAAGAAGTTCGGTCCCAGAAGAATTCAAATGCAGTGTCTTCTGAGTCCAACTCCCTGTCCAGCTGCATCTCAGCTGAGATCGCATATTTCTGTTTCATGATTCCTCACCTCTCTCATTAAGTAAACTTCTGCATAATCTCTGTTAGTAGCCTTAGGCCTGCCCCTGGAATATTGGGGCAAAAGGGATGGAAAAAGAAAAAAAAAATGTGCAGAGGAAAAGAGGGGAAAATTAACAAAAAAAATCTAAACATATGGAGCAAAGAGAATTTTGCGGAAGATGGAGTTATAACATCCTATTCCAATTCCAGTTTTATAGACTCTTAGGTACATATCACCTAGCAGCAATTTTCAAATGGGAGCACACATAGATGGTTGTCCATTGTTAAAATCTGTTTGCTGAAATACTTATTCAATCCTAATTTCAGTTGATACCTAAAATGTTTTTTAGAACTAAAGTGCTATTTAAGTAGCTTAATTACAGGGTTTAGCACAGTGATAAACACTATTTTAAAGTAACAATGTAGTCATCCTTCAGTATCCATAGGGGAATTGGTTCCAAGACCCACCTCAAATACCAAAATCCATGGATGCTGAAATCTCTAATATAAAACTGAGCAGTATTTCCACATAACCAATGCATATCCTCCAGTAAATCATCTGTAGATTACTTATAATACCTAAAACAATGTAAATACTATGTAAACAGTTATTATACTGTATTGTTTAGGGAATACGCACAAAGGAAAAAGTCTGTACATGTTCAGTACAAATGCATTTTTTTCTTCAAATATTTTCGATCCTCAGTTAGTTAAATCCATAGATATGGAACCCATGAAAATAGAAGCTCAACTGTAGATAGTATATTTGAATTTCATTCCTTTAAAAAAGTGATTGGTGGTGACTGAGCTCATGTTGGAGACAGGAGGAAATAAAGTATTTCATAACATTTGGTATCATCATGTTGTCAGTATGTAAAACTTGGAGGCACTAAAAATAGGAGGAATGAATATGACCTTCTCTAACAAAGTACAGTATTTATGTGTATGCTCTCTGTGTGTTGTTGGTGGTGATGGTGGCAGTGTTGGTGTGGTACTAGGGACTGAATGCAGTCAGTGCCTTGTGTGTGCTAGAAAAATGCTCAGCCACTGAGCTACACTCCTTCTAGGGTTATTTCTTCCAAAATCCAAATAAACTTATTAAAAAAGTCCTGTATTTAAAGAAACTTTATTGTGTGCATACCAGTGCTGTTTAACAGAAATGCAACAGGAGCCACATTTATCACTTTGAATTTTCTAGCAGTCACATTAGAAAAGTAAAACACAATAGGTGAGACTGATTTTAATATATTTTATTAAAAAATCCAAGATATTATGATTACATCACTGTATATGGTGATATTAGCACAAGATTTTATATTATTTTTTATACTAAGTCTTTGAAATCTGCTATGTATATCACACATGTCAATTTGGACATAAAATTTTCACCGGAAATACTTGATCAATATTTAGATGTCATAAAATTCACAACTGAAAAAAATAAGTGTGGCTACTCAGGTTGTCCCTAACATACTTAAAAGTTTTCTAATAACTGAACCAACAGTCAGGTTTTATTTTTTTTACTTTTTTTTGTGGGTACCGGGGGGTCGACCTCAGGATCTCGCGCGCCAACAGGCACCCGTGCCGCTGAGCGACATCACCGGCCCCTTTTTCGTATGTGGGTTCCGGGAGCTGAACGCGGGCCCTCACGCTTGCAAGGCAGGTGCTTAAGCCGCTGAGCCATCTCACCGGCCCAATAGTCAGGTTTTAAAAGAAACTTTAAAATGTAAAACTCAGGTCCTCAGTTACAATGGCCACATTTCAAGCCCTCAGCCATACATGGTTAGCGCTACCATATTAGATACAGTTGGAAGAAGCTTTCCACTGTTGCAGAAAGTTCTGTTGGACATGCAGGTTTATTAACTGGGGAGGCCCTGTGTTTTCATCAGCATCCCTTTGGAAGATGTCACCCTTCAAGGTGTCAGGCACTCTTAATCACCACAGCCTCCCTATTTCCATTTAATAACTCTAAACTCAAGCAACAGCCTTTTGATACTGTTTTGCTTTCCCAAGAACACTTTCCTACTGTGGAGAAAATGAGCTTGCCTGCTGAGATAAATACCTAGTCTACTCACTGTTCCGTTTCTCTCTTTCCATGAATAAAGATGAGTTTTGAGTCCTCGTCCTAGATTATCCCGGAGTGAACTGTCAACATTCAAGTACTATCTCCTTGTGAGACCTATGGAAACCAGCGGGTCCCCACAGCTTCAGGACTGGCAGCACCTATCTAAGAAGGGCAAACATTGATTTGTCCGGCAATTACAAAATTAAATGAGCCTCCCACTCTGAGGAGCCTCCTGTCTGCTTTTCTTCAGGGTCCCTACTCACAAAGGAAGACGCTAACAAAGAAGATCCCGTGGAACTGGAGTGTCTGGGCCAGTGTCACCAGGACCCAGATGGCTGGCCACTGGGTACCCCCCACAACCCCTCCCCCTCTTCCATTTTTTGTGCTCCTCCCATTTAGCTCTAAAATGATCAAAGCGGGTTTTCTCTTTCCTCTCTGTCTTTCTCATCTTTGTATATTTTTCTGGAAATTAATTTTACCCTCATGTCAACTCTGGGCAATGAATGATGTTCACACTCTGATTTAACTTTTGCAGACTTTTTTCCACTCTAATACCATCTGCTATTTTAACATAACAGTTATGAATGGACCCAAAACTGTTTACTTTTCCACTAGAAACGTGAGTTCCTTGGAAGTGGGTACCAGATGTCTAGCACTTTTTTATTCTTTAAAATTCACTATGTGATTTCTCATCCATTCTTTTCAGTAACACAAATTTGTTGCCCTTTAAAAAATAATTCCTAAACTGGGCGTGGTGACACATGCCTGTAATCCCAGCACTCGGGAGGCTGAGGCAGGAGGATCGCTGCAAGTTCGAGGCCAGCCTGGGCTACAAAGTGAGTTCAAGGCCAGCCTGAACTGCATAGTGAAACCCTGTCTCAAAAAGATTAAAAAAAAAAATTCTAAAATCAATTGAACATTTATAAAATGCCAAGCACTTTGTGTTGATTCTCTAATTCTCCTAATCACACTATGAGGTAGAGAGCATTTGCATCATTTTACAGTGCAAGAAACAAAAGCTCAGAGAGGTTAAATAATCTACCCAAGATTACTCCAGGTTAAGAAGCAGTCAGGAGTTAAACTCAAATCCGTAGTCCTAATCTAGAGTTTAACCGGTATATAACCCAGCTTTCCTGGGATGATTTGCCACTGCTTATCTACGTTTTCATTTCCCAGGGAGTTTATGCTTAGTCCAAGGGATAAAGGCTGGCCCCGCCAAACACTTTCTGTGCTGCTTCTCAGCAACAAAGTTCGTTCTCAATGCAGCTAACGATTCGATTTGACCCGTAGATACTCAGGCCGCAGGGAGCTAACGCAATCTGAAGCTGTGCTCTGGCGCGCTGGGGTTAGCAATCTCAGCGTTCAATCCGGGCGTGCCCATCAGCCCGCCGTTACACTTCCCTTCGCCCCACCCCAGATTTTTGGGCTTTTAAAGGCGTAGCCCACCAGGCAGACAGGCTTGCGCTCCCTGGTGGAAGCCAGTTCTCCCAGGGATGAACGAGCACCATCTTATACAGTACAGGGAGAAAATTGTCCTCAGAGGGGTGAATTATGCTCAGGGACTTAAAACGAGTTACTTTCAGTTCAGCGTTACCGGATTTACCACATTAAGAATACAGTAGTAATGTCTGAGTCCGCGGAGAAACTCAGAGAAATCCCACAACCGAGTGGCCGGTGGACCCGAAAGAGGCGTCTCTCTCCACCTTCAGGTCCGCGGGCCCCGCCCGGCCCCGCCCCCAGGCCAGGGCCCCGCCCCTGCCGATAAAGGCGCCTCAGCCAATCCGGGAGCCGCGCCCTGCCGGCAGTGACGTGCCCCGCCCCTCAAGCGCGGGATTCAAACTCCCGGAAGCGGCGACCGCGCTGGAGGGTGTGGAGCGGCGACGTGAGCGCGGCGTTTCATCTGATTGCGGACTGGCCGGCGGGGCAGCTCGGCTGCGCAGGGTGGCGGCCGGGCATCCAGTGTCCGCTGCGCCCGGGCGGGACCGGACCAGACAACGTGACGTGGGCTCGGTGGGCAGGTCGCCCTGACACGTGCCCCTTTCCCTGACGCTCGCTTCATGCCTGGCACCCAGCTGGGCGCTTTTCCATCGCTGTCTCTTCAGTTCCTCCTTTTGACTTTGCGGTACGTATAATTATCTACTTACAGAGAGGCAAGTGATTCGGCTAAAGTCTTTCATTACCAGTAGCATGCGTCATTTCTTATCCCTTCTACCAGTGTCTTCATTTTAGAGGTGAGAAAACTGGTGCCTCTTTTTGCAGTTTGTCTTTTCGTGTCTCTCCGCCCGCCTGAGCTCTTAGGTGAAGGGTTTTGTAACTTGCCTCCCCTTGTGGAGTACACGGCCCGTGCTAGATGCCCTGTGCAGTTTACCGGGTTGGAATGCTCCTTTGGTTGCCTCTGCCCACCATGACTTGAGTCTCTTCAGCCAATCAACAGGTGGTTTCCGAGCGCTGCGAATTACAGAAAACTCCAAAGTGCAGCTTCTAAAACAGTCCTTGGCTGAATGGAAAAAAAAAAAGTTGAGGGCCGGTATAATTTATTACCAGATTGGAGGGGGCGCTGTATCTCTTCTTAGAGTTCACAGAGGGAGGGCTTCTTTTTTAGGCTAGCTTTGAACTAACTGTGTAGCCCAAGCTGGCCTTGAACTCGCAGCAATCCTCCTGCCTCCGCCTCCCGAGTGCGGGGATTACAGGCGTGCGCCACCACGCCCGGCTGGGAAGGCTTCTTGAAGATGCCACTGGGTAAGGTAAGGTCTGACCAGGGGAACTCTGGGTGACTAGAATATCAAATACAGGGAAAGGAGGTTGGTAGGAGTAGGTGTTGGGCCAGAGGCTAGAAACAGTAGCCTTTCACCGCAGGCGTTTCTAAAGGCCTGGAAGCAAATGCCCTGAGTTATTTCAAATTCTGTTGATCTGTATTTCCACCGTTTTGTCTGTCTCAGTGACTTGCTAGTTTGTGAGACCAACTAAGCACGTAAGAAGGAACTTCCTATGGCAACAGGTTCCTGAGACGCCTTGCATTTGCCTCAGCAGATTTTCTAGCTACCTTAATCTTTGACCTTACAATAGGCAAATATACAGGACATGGTTTGTTCAACTCAGTCTACACAGTTCTAGTATTTTTAAAGCTTTCTGATTGAACACAGGACAACCTTACAAATCCATCTTAAGTAATTGTCCCATTTTTACTGGTATCTTTATCACTACTGTTTATTTTCTATAGGGTATTTATTACAAGTTGAGAACCCACAAATCTGTTTGTTTCCTTGGGTTTTTTTAGTTTTAGTTTTAGTTTTGTTTTTGGTACGGGGAATTGAACTCGAGACCTCGCATTTGCCAGGCAGACACTGTGCCGCTGAGCTATATCCCCAGCCTATTTCTTTGTTATTGCCTGCCTCCTTTACTACATTAATGTCAAGGTACACCCCACCCCACCCCACCCCCGCCTCCCCCAGTACTGGGGGTCTAACTCAGGGCCTTGAGCATGCTAGGCAAGCACACATCCACTGAGTTACACCCCAGTTCTTTATATTTTATTCTGAGACAGACTGTTGCTAAGGTGTCCAGGCTGGCCTTCAACTTGTGATCCCCCTGCCTCAGCCTCCCAAGTAGCTGAGATTACAGTTTTGTTTTTTGTTAACCAGTTTATACCCAGCACCTATTAGGGTTCTTAGTAAATAGTATGAATCCATTAATGGTCTCATACCATCTATATTCTTTAATCACAACACCATCATTTTATCTCAGGATGCAAGGTGGAAAAGTGCTTTTTTAATTTCTCTAATGAGAGCTACCTTTATGTACTATTTACTACTTTATATACTACATACAGTACATTTCACTCTATAATTACCTGCTAGAGCTTGTATTATACACTTGCTTCTAAACTGTCATCTAGTACTGTTAGCAGGTACTAAGCTTTTCCTTATTTAATTTGGCCTCTTCTTAATTTCTTTCATTCCCCAACCCCCTGTATACTGTAGTTCATTTCCTCCAGATGTCTTAGATTTTCCTTATTTCCTCCCATTGTCTTCTCTCAAATGACTATTAAGATAGAGCTGAATTAGGCATGTCTTCTAAAACAGAGGACATACCATTATATTCTGTAATGAATTTCAGTGCCAATAGACTCATTACTTACCACCAGCTTTTTATTCTTGAATATGTCTTTGATTGTGATCTACTTCTTTCAGGCTTTGTTAAATAGTTGGAGACTCCTCTGTTGTATTTTAAACAAAAAATTTTTACTGAACTATATCATACATACAGAGCTCTGCACAAAACATAATGCAAGTTGACATGTTTCTCAAAAGCAAATACTACTCAAGTATTCACCACCTGAGATTTTTGTTGTTGTTGTTCTTTTATGGTACTGGGGATTGAACCCTGGGACACTGAGCTAAATCCCCATCCCTTTTTATTTTGAGACAGCGTTTCACTAAGTTGTTCATAATGGCCTTGAACTTTTGATCCTCCTGCTTCAGGCTTCTGTATAGCTGGGATTACAGGTGGGTCCCACCATGCCTGGCCCCATCTGAGGTTTTTTAAAAAGTTGTTACAGCACCCCAGAAGCTTTCCTCAATCCTTCTTCTGTAACCCACTGATTTGAATGTATCAGTTCTATTTAGAGCAGAATCAGTTATTAGGCCTATTTCAAACTTGAGATTTAAAATTTTATTATTTTTTATTTATTTATTTATTTTTTTTTTAAAGTTTTATTTTATTTTATTTTTTTTTTTTTCTGTGGGTACCGGGGGTCGACCTCAGGACCTCGCGTGCCAGCAGGCACCCGTGCCGCTGAGCGATATCACCGGCCCCTTTTTTCATATGTGGGATCCGGGAGTCGAACTCGGGCCCTCGCGCTTGCCAGGCAGGCGCTTATGCCGCTGAGCCATCTCACCGGCCGAGATTTAAAATTTTAAATTCAGATTTAAAATACAGTTGATTTTTATTTTTACAGACCATTTCAGAGATGTCTTCCAGAAGTCCTAAAGATTTAATTAAGAGTAAGTGGGGATCGAAGCCTAGTAACACAAAATCAGAAACTGCATTAGAGAAATTGAAAGGAGCGGTGGATGAACTCACAAGTGGAAAAGGAAAATTTACTGAAAAAGAAAGACACAGACTTTTGGAGGTAAATGATCTTTAACCCTTTAAATTGAAGTAAGCTTTCTTAGAAAATAATGTGTTATAATTTCTTGATGCTGCTTCTTACTCTTGTCATTATCCTTGTCCTATCCAGTTCATTACTTTGGGAAAGTCGAACTTTTACTTGGAATCCTAAATTCCTACTTTTTCTTTGCCAACTTTTAGATATACTTTAGCTACTACTAACTTTTCTCACTTTTTAAATATAACTGAGTATGTGTTTTAAGGTTATCAGATACTAAGTTGTTTTCAGAAATAAATGCATCTTAGCAAGGTGTGGTAGTGCACAGCTATAATTTCAGCTACTTGGGAAGCTGAAGCTGGAGGATTTTAAGTTTGAAGGCAGCCTACACAACTTAACAAGACTCTGTCTCAAAAAATAAAAAAAGGTTGGGGATATAGCTTAGGGGTAGAATACCCCTGGGTTAGATCCCTAGTACTGAAAAAGAAAAAGAAAGGTGGGGGGAAAAATGAAGGAAAAAAAAAGAAATACATCTTAATTAATAGTTCTGTACCTTCAACACAATACTCTGGTCTGTTTTTCAGTTATTTAAAATAGCCAGGCAATTCATCATTTCTCCTGTACCTTTCTGATAACTTAGCTTCATTACTTTAATATTACTGATAAATTCTGCTATGGCATGTCATAGTCTGGTTTTTATTGCTGTACCAGTGCCTCAGACAGGCTAAACTAAAAAGAAAAGAGATTTATTGGGCTTTTGATTCTGGAGGCTGCTGCCTCTGGTGCAGATCTTCATGCTGCATCCCAACATGGTGGAAGGGCAAGCACACACGTGAAAGAGGAGGAGGGAGAGAGGGAGAGGGAGAGACGGAGAGACAGAAGCAGGGAGGGGGCGGGGAATGTGTCAGGGGCTGCGTTCACTTTTATAATAGCCCGCTCATAACTGACCCAATCTCGTGATAAATCACATCAGCCCGTTCACAAGGGCTCTGCCCTTAGGACGCAGTCACCTCTTACCAGGCCCCCTCTCCAGCACTGTTGCACTGAGGATTAAGGGAACCGGGGGGACACATTCAAACCATGGTGTGCTGTATTTAAGATCCTAAAACATACTGATTTACCATTTTCACTGTTTTTTATTTACTGCATAATTTAAAAGTGTTCTATTTCTGTGCTTTTTGCAACACTATAATATTCATAGGTATACTTTAAGGATACTGTGCCATTCTTTTCTTTTTTCCTTTTTTTTTTTTATGTGGGTACCGGGAGTCGAACTCAGGACCTTGCGCTTGCCAGGCAGGCGCATACGCTGCTGAACCATCTCACTGGCCCTACTGTGCCATTCTTAAATCTTTTTTTTACTGTAGGGGAGAAGAAAGTATGTAGCTAATAATTATATAATATAATTTTCTGTTAGTTCACTCAATGTAAAAAATTATATCTATCTACTTAAGATATCCTAAATCTTCTATCCACTTCAGAGTGTGAAATAGTGGTCAGCTTTTCTTGTAACCACCTCAGAGTGTAAAATAGTGTTTGCATGTCCTTATAAATGTTTAAAAACCCATTATATCATGCATGTTGGCTGATTTCCAAGTGATCTTTATTTTCAGGCTTTTTTTTTGAGGTAAAATAATTATATGTATTAGTATTTTGCATGCTTAAGCTGTTTCAGATTCCCTGATTTACAGTTTTTTATGGTATAAAGAAATTAGGAACTTAACAGAACTAGAAAAATTTTAAAGTTTCAATCATAAATTTGATTTTCATTTATTTTGCAAAAATGCTTTTATTGTTCATAAAGAGTATTATAGATTTCCTTAAATTTCCATTGGTAGGAACATCATAAAATGGAATGGCTTATTATTTTTAACAACATGAATTGAAGTAGTTAAGCATTGAGAAATGAACAGTCATCACCAATTCATAGACATAAAAGTTATTTTGCAACCTGTTAAAGAAATCTTACAGATTTCCTGAGAGACAGCGTTCTAATTCGTCCCACCTGCCACAAGCATTGCGTGCTTTGTTCCTTTGTAGTTGATCGAAACTAAACTTTAATAATCTCTGCCCGTTTAGTCTAATTGCACCCACTAGAACCACACAGAACAAGTCTGTTTCTCATCCAAGTTGACAATGTCTCAGATATTTGAGGAAATCTTGCTTCCTGTTGTAAACTTCATATTCTTTAGCTTCTCTGGCATCTTATCCTCAGCACTTTGTGGTTTGTCTTTTATCCCTCCTAAATTGCACACCCAAAATTGAACACTGCTTCACAAATTGTATGGCTCTGTAGCTATATTGTACTACTGATTTGATTCAAGCTTGTGTCCAATTAAACTCCCCTTTTCATTTTTCATATTAATAGTCATCCACCTAAACTTTAATTTCTCCATTATTATTTGGACTACTTTTTTTCTTCCCTAAATGCAAGATTTAACTTATGTTGCTTTGACTCTGTTAGCCTAGACATCCTAATCATTATTTCTATCGTCATTCTCTTAGCTCTGTTTCCCTCACACCAGCAGCGGTGTAACAAACATTGCTTACTTATCTTGCAAATCTTGGAAAAATGTTAAAAATGTTACCTTTCATATGCCATACCAAATCATTTATCAGCAAGAAGAGGTTAATGAGTGCATCTTTATCCTCCTGTAATGGTCTATACATTTTAATCTCTGCTGGTTCAAGCTCACTAAAGAACATGTGTATCTTGTGGGACTCACTTTTAGCCTTTAGTTTTGTAAGATCCAATATGATGGAGGGAAGATTCTCAAATACTCATATGAGAACTAGACTTCTTTTTTTTTTTTTTTTTTTTTGTTAATGTGGGTACCAGGAGCTGACCTCAGGACCTTGTGCCTGCCAGCAAGCACTTGCCAGCAAGCGCTTGTACCACTGAGCGATATCACTGGCCCTTTTTTCCTTTATGTGGGTACCGGGAGTCGAACTCAGGACCTCGCGCTTGCCAGGCAGGCGCTTATGCCGCTGAGCTATCTCACCTGCCCGAGAGCTAGACTTCTTTAGCTTTCTGTCTCTGTCCTTGGTAGAGACGTTTCTCCTTTCTCTGTGTCTCTGATGATTCAGTGTGGATGTATGCTGTGAGTTGAGTATATATTACATTAATGTACGGGCTTCTCTTTCTGAGCCGACTGATCACAGAAGTTGGCTTCATCTTTTAGGCCGTGGTATCATAAAGCCAACGTGACATCAAATAAACACTTCATAAATGCTTTTTGAAGTATATTGTTTAGCTGGATGTTTGACCTGGCTTTGTTCTAAGATTCGTCTTAGTTTATATCTAGAAAATTCAAGTTCTTCAAGCCGAACAGGAGAAGAATGCTTATCAGCTCGCAGAGAAGGAAAAAGAACTACTACGACTCAGAGACCAGCTGAAGGCCAGATACAGCACCACTGCCTTGCTCGAACAGTTGGAAGAGAAAACAAAGGAAGGTGACAGAATGGAACAGTTGTTGAAATCCTTATCTGAGGAGACGGATTCATTGAAGAAACAGTTATCTGCTGCAATGGAAAGACTCGGTGAATTTGAAAACCAAGCCAGTGCGCTTCATTTATCACAGGTGCTAACAGTTTCTTCAAACTCAGATTTTTTTCTTTGTAATACAATTTGCAATTCTTGTGAAGAATGAGTTTGTCACAGCATGTTTGCCCGATGATGAGACAGCTTAGTAAACTTACAGGTCACTTACTTTTTTTTTTTTTTTGCCCAGTCCCTTCTCCATAGCAAAAATAATTGATGTGGGTCCCTCCAGTCCTACAGCATTGTTTTAACCAGAGGACTATTCAGAAGGCAGAGTCTGCTTTATATCTACAACAGCCACGATTTGTTGATCTCTTATTTCTCATTTGCATCATGAGGACACTAGGCTTTTTAGGTTATTTTTTATATTTTAAATACGTAATTATAATACCAAGTATACTTTTCCTGGCTGTACATACATCTCCCCCGTCAGACAGAAGTTTGAGAGGCACTAGTGTAGCAGAGTGCAAAGCTTGGGAGGTAGAAGTTAGATCCGGGTCCAGGTCTTGGTTTTGCCATGTGATAGCTGTGTAACTGAATTCTTTTTTTTTTTTTTGTGGGTACCGGGGGGTCGACCTCAGGACCTCGCACGCCAGCAGGCGCCCGTGCCACTGAGCGATATCACTGGCCCCTTTTTTGTATGTGGGTTCCGGGAGTCGAACTCGGGCCCTCGCGCTTGCCGGGCAGGCACTTAAGCCGCTGAGCCATCTCACCGGCCCAGAATTCTTTAACCTCTAGCCGTGGAGACAATGCTAGGGTTCACCAGACCTCCTTTCCTGAACCTCAGCTTCCACGTCAATAAGATCTGCATAAGAATACTGATGATAATATTAAGTATGATAATATTTGTAAGCGGCCTAGGATAATGTCTGACACATACTAAATAGTCTGTCAATGGTTATTTATTGATCAATCTTTGATTCTGTTGGATATTTGCACATTTGAATAATACTAACACAACTATTAATACCTATAGAAGATAATCTGGGCCTTCCAAATATGATATCTTAATGCTGGTAATGGTCTGTCTTTACACTTTCTGCGTCCTTTGGGGTAGACACAGTGATCAGATCTGTACATTTATGTGTACTTCCATAGAAAAGCAATTAAGTGTTTCTACAAATGAGTTCAAAAAGGTGAAGATTTTCTAGAGAATTTCCACAGAGCTGAAACTCATAGAACATTACAGTCAGATCCAAAGTGGTTAACTAAAATCTTTATTTGAAGTTCAAGGATTAGTTTCTCCACATTTTTTTTTTTTTTTTTTTTTTTATGTGGGTACTGGGAGTCCAACTCAGGACCTCGCGCTTGCCCAGCAAGTGCTTGTGCCGCTGAGCGGTATCACTGGTGCTTTTTTTCCTTTATGTGGGTATTGGGAGTCGAACTCAGGATCTCGTGCTTGCCAGGCAGGCGCTTGTGCCGCTGAGCCATATCACCGGCCCTAGTTTCTCCACTTTTAATGTGAATTACAAATCTTAGTAGAAAGTGAAATTTTTAAAGATATTTTCTTATATTTTTGTGGATTACCCAGTATTGATCTTTGCTCATTGCATGACCAACTGCTGTAACAAACCACCTTCAAATCTAGCATCTTAACACAGGAACCGTAGATTTTTCCTCACGTCACAGACCTGTGCTGGTTGGGTGGAGGAAATGTTGCTGTACAGAGCCAGAGACCCAGGTCCCTCCCCTCTGGCAGCTCCACCGTCCTTTAGGGCAGAGTCTTCCCTAGATGCCCCGTGTACTGGGCTGGTACGTGTTACTTCTGCTCACACTCCGTTAGACAGAAGTCAGGCACAGGGCTCCACTGCCTACAGAGAAAGCTAACAGTCCACGGCGTGTCTGATGGGGGGGGTCGGGGGCGGGAGGAGCGTGGTGTTTAGTGAAGTCTCTGCCGTACTTTCTACCTGGAGGACTAAATGGAGAGAAAGGGCTATATATTAGGTTGAGTGAAGAGAGCATCTTTGCAGAAAAAAATACTTTGGGCTTCCTTGGCAGCAGTCACATAAATCTCTTTCCTTATAGCTGATTTAAAAAAAAAAAACTGAAAAACAACTTTTTCTGAGTTTGTTGGCCAGCCTGGGTACATAGCTGTTTACTTCCCTTTTATTTCTTTGTATGAAAAAATAAAGAAAAAAAGAGAAATTATGGTTTGAGTTCTATATAATCTATATGAATTAATACTTTTACAGGTTGAGCATCCTAATCCAAATGCTCTAAAATAGAAAATATAAATGAATTGTGTGTTTAGATTGAGTCCCATCTCCAAGATATCTCATTATATTCATGCAAATATTCCAAACTCTGAAATACAAAACACTTCTGGTCCAGCCAGTTTTAGGTAGGTGTTCAACTTGTACTAATACAAGATATAACTCTAGGAAAAAACCCTATTTATCTTTTGTTTAACAATTTATATTTTCCAGAGCCGGTGAGACGGCTCAGCGGCCTATGCGCCTGCCTGGCAAGCGCGGGGGCCCGAGTTCGACTCCCGGAACCCACATACGAAAAAAGGGCCAGTGATATGGCTCAGCGGCACGGGCACCTGCTGGTGCGCGAGGTCCTGAGGTCGACCCCTGGTACCCACACACACACACACACAAAACAATTTATATTTTCCAGATTTCATTGGAATAGCCCAGTTTGACTCCTTTTAGTGAAAAAGCACTGGGCTCTTCTTAGGTTCCAAGGGCTATTCCGGTAACCCTGGGTCCAGATGATCTCAAGTCAGATTAGACCTGAAATCTCAGAGTTTCCAGTTTGGTTAGGCAGCTTCCCGGAGATCTAAATTCTGACATTGGTCCTCTGGTAGCTGTCACGTGTGCCAGATCTGGATTTGGGAATTTTCCTGAGAACATATTGTATCTTTAAGAAATGAAATATAATAAGGGAACTTCTATTGTTAAATGTATGATATTAACTAATACTGGATTATTTACAGACTGTGGCTGCAAGCTCACCAGTGAGTAATGCTCCTGGGTTGGAAATACAGCTGAAAGATGTAAGTTTACTTTTTTCTTCCATTATAAGTAAAGAGGGCTAGTTTATTACTAAATTTCATGGAAATTGCCAGCATTAGTGCTGTGACTTGAAAAAGAAAAATCTAGTGATGAGACAAGAGAACGGAATGATTTGTGATCATCGTGTAAGTCTCTTGAATTAAGAGAACTATTTCTTTAAAGCATGGTCTTTGTTGTCCAGAAAGCCCTAGAAATCACCTCCTATTACCAGATACCTCAACAATATCTTTGTTCACCTAAAGTAATTTGCCCAGTTATTTTTTTAGTATAATGTAATTTCCTTTTTTTTTTTTTTTTTTTTTGTGGGTACCAGGGGTCGAGCTCAGGACCTCGAATGCCAGCAGGTGCCCATGCTGCTGAGCGACATCACTGGCCCTTTCTTCGTATGTGGGTTCTGGGAGTCAAACTCAGGACCTCGCACTTGCCAGGCAGGCGCTTATGCTGCTGAGCCATCTCACCGGCCCTGTAATTTCCTTTATAGTTTTTTACTTTTTGTTTACCCATACAACATGTACCCTTTAGTTTAAAATCTTTGAAATGAAGTTATTTTAGATACATGGTAAAGCTGTTTCAGACTTAGGTCTTAGGTGCATAGGTAGGTTTTTTGGGAATTGAATGACTCAGGCTCAGAACTGCTATTCATTTATTTTTTTAAATTTTTATGTTAGATTACAGTGGAAAGTTCTTGATTTAATTAAGTTGGTAGGAATTTTGATTACAGAAATGTTACTGGCCTCTCCACTGATAAGCATGCTCTTAAGATGCTTTATGCTGTCTATCGAGTGTCTCTTGATGTCTGTTCTTTCAGAGAAGAATTTAAATTTTCTGAGCATCTGTGTACAGGTGTAACAGTACGTTTATCAAAGTGATTTATGTAGAGGTAGCTGAAATAAAGAGGCAACATAATTTTTTAAAAAAATTATTAAAATGGGGGTTTTGTGTTGTATATTACACTAAACTTCATCGTTTTATGTATGTTAGTATGTGTTAGATGTGCATATTTATGGATAATTTACCTTACACACTTCCTGTTTTCTCCTTACTTCCGCCATGCTGGCTTTCCAGCTGCATTTTTTTTTTTTTAATGTGTGTACTGGGAGTCGACCTCAGGACCTCGCACTTGCCAGCAGGCGCTTGTGCCGCTGAGTGATATCACCGGTCCTTTTCTTCCTATATGTGGGTACCGGGAGTTGAACTCAGGACCTCGCGCTTGCCAGGCAGGCGCTTAAGTCACTGAGCTATCTCACCGGCCCCCAGCTCCTTACTGAAGACACTACCTTTTTCTCTTTCGTTCCCTGTGCCTGGGACACTGTTCCTGCAGATACTTTCATGATTCCCAAACCCTACTCAGGTATTTGCTTAAATGTCATTCACCTGGAGGTTGGCAAGAACAAGGGATTCCCTAGCTATCTGGTCTAAAATTATAGCTCTCAGACAATTCCTGCTCCCCTTTCCTGCTTTGTCCCCCCCATCACATATTACTGTTAAACTTACAGTCTATTTTGCTTCCTTCTCTTATTTATTGTCCTCTTCCATTACAATAAGTTACGTGAGGGAAGCGCTTTTGCATGTTTAGCTCATCGCTGTCTCCTCAGTATCTAGAACATTTGAAAAAAATGAATGGACTCTATGAAGTTTCTTGAGTTTCATTACTGTCTCTTCTAGAAACATGGCCAAATGTCAGTACTTTTAGTATTTAAGAATTATTTTAGCACAGACTAGATCAAGCCAAATAGCTCAAAGGTAGTTTAATAGATATTTCTTGCTCTTAATTTTTAAAAAATCTGATTTGTAAACACAGAATTTAGGGAAGATAAGTGGAATTTTTTTTTAAATCTGGAAAAAAATCAAATTAACAGAAAAATTCCAAGAGTGAAAATGATAATGTCCATATTCCCTTCACCAAAATTGAACCGTTATTAACATGTGCTCCATTTTGCATGCACTCTTTTTCTCTTTCATACCCGTACACGCGTTAAATTTTCCCGAACTGTTGGAGAGTGAGTTGTACATGCTCCAGTGTATCTTTCCTAAGGGTGAGGATAATCTTTTACATAACTACAGCTCAGCAACCTCAGTAAATTTAACATGGACATGATATTTATCAATTGAGTCACATTTTTTATGCTTTCAGTATTGGCTTTTTTTTTTTTTTTTTTTTCCTCCTGTTTTTTTGAGACACTGTATAGTTCCAGCTGGCCTTGAACTCACTATGTAGCCCAGGCTGGCTTCAAACTCATGGTAATCTTCCTGCCTCAGCCTCCTGCGTGCTGGGATTAAGGTATGTACCACCATACCTGGCACCTAGCTAACATTTTAATCTTCAACTGTACTTTTTCCCAGAGGATATTTAGTAGATCCCTGTCAAAACAGGAGGGAAAGTATTAGCAGCATTCTTCTGTAGGACTTTAGTACTTTTGTCCATGTTCTGCATTTCTTTTTGATAACTTGGATGACAATATCAAGTGCATGCCTCACGAATGTTTAGATGACACAAACCTAGAAGGGATACCATCACTCTAAAGAGTCAAAATTAATAGTGTCTGTTTATTGATAGCTATCCAATCTATTTATTGATACTTTTACAAAGGGAAAAAAGAAGATTTATAGTCAGTGGAAAGACAGGAAAAATGTTTTTTTTAAGTAACATTGCCATCATGTGGCCTTTTAGAATATCACCTTTTAAATTTTCAACATATTTTTGTTTCTCAGATTTCAGTAAAGTAACCATGATTTCTTCTAAAAGGAAAAAAATTCAATAACCACCCAATGTTAACTTAAATTATTTGTTTAAAATACTTCTTAGGGCCGATGAGATGGCTCAGCAGCATAAGCGCCTGCCCGGCAAGCTTGAGGTCCTGAGTTCGACTCCCAGAACCCACATAAAGGAAAAAGGGGCCACTGATATCGCTCAGCGGCACCAGCACTTGCTGGCAAGCATGAGGTCTTGAGGTCGACTCCCGGTACCCACATAAAAAAAAAAAAAAACAATTCTTAAATATAGAAAATTGCAAAATTTGGTATAAATTAGGTATTTTGGCATCTAATAAATTATAATTTATAGGTACTGTATTTGGATATACACATACTCTTTGAGTCACACTATACTGTCTCTTAGCAACTAAATCTGAGCACAAACCCAAGGTCCTTGTGAATCTTTCTTTGAAAGATGCTTAGAGAATGAACAAGAACCTCACTGGGGATAGTGGTGCATCTGATGGAGATAATCACTACTGCAGCCTACTATGAATTAGGCCATGAATCTTAGCAATTGTTTCAACTATACTAAGATCACGATGAAGTCAAGATGTGATTATCCATATTTCTTTGAGGCTGATTATTTTTTTCCCGACTTTAATTATGGAAAATTTCAAGCATACAGAAAAGTTGAAAGGAAGTATATCAGACAACTGCAGATCTATCACTTAAGATTCAGTGAGACACTCTTTAAATAGAATTATGCCAGTGAAGATAGTCATCCATGAAACTTTACATTAATGAGGATATAATGGATGGATGTGCACTGTCTCCACCTTGATAAATGAACTCTTAAGCCATGCAAGGAAAACTACTATTATTGTTTCCCACTGGGTGCAGGGAGCAGAGCATCTGAGCCTGTGGTTACAGGGCCCTGAAGTGACTTTGCTTCCAGAAGCTGTTTCTACCTTCTTAATCTATCTCCTGACTCTACAGAAAACAGACATTGAAAATCCTGTAAGCCTCATACTGGGAAGCTTTGCTCATGCGTTTGTAGGATGCTTGTAGAGTCTCACAAACTTGGAGAAACTCTCTAGACCTAAGAGTTCCCGTATATACAGACCTTTAGGGATATTAGGCTCAGCTGCCTTTGTCTTTAAAGGGTGGCTGCTCTTACCGGAAATCAGATGTCCTAATGCACAACCAAAATCTTTACATTTCTTAGCTGTTCTTCATCCCGTAACTAGAGGTCTAGGCTATCATCAAAGGAAATACTATATTCTATTTTCATATTGAAATTAAAATAGAAGAATGTTGTCTGTGCATGATAGATCATTTTAAGATTGAGAGGGGGAATCTGTGTAGTTCTCTAATCAGTATTAGTCTGAAATCTTAAAAAGTGAAGTCTGTGGATACTGTTACATGTCGTTGGGGTACAACTTACAATAAGCCCAGGATTTATAGTAGGTTCCATGGGATATAAATGAAGCAGTTTCTGTCCCTGCTGTATAAAGCTGATGTTCTTTGGGGGGGAATAAATAGTCCTTACCACTTATCCCACCTTACCCCTTTAGAGTGAGCCCCAGCTCACGGAGGAGGGCAGCCAATCTTTTTCAGTATTCCTACAATGAATACAGGGTAGTTCTAAAAGAATTAAACACTTTCAAAAATGCATTCCATTATATATGTTTTACTTCCTTAAAATTACACCAGGCAACATTCTTGTCAAGAACCTTGTGTTTGTATCATCTCTTTCTGGCATTCTTGAAGGATATAAAGTTACACATCATGGTTGCCATGTCAACTGATAATAATAAAGTACAACAGATCTGGGACAAATTATGCCACAGGAACTACATATTAAACACTTGTAAGATTACAGAAATAGTTATCATGGCTCCATTACAAAGGGGTTTATATTACATTCTCATGTATTGCTTAATCAGTGACTAACAGACCTTAGCAAGTATTTGATTCTTTTTGAAGTGCTTTAAATTTATTGTTCTACTGGGTCTGCAGGGCTGCTAGATTCTTTCATGGCTCCTCTTTCTCTAAATGCTCTCCAACTTCAGCTGGGGCTGACGGTCCTCTTCATGCTCACTGATCCTTGCAGCCATTGTTTCCTGCTCCATGTTGTCATCATTATTCATCAACATTTATCGGATGCCCATTGCTATGAAAGCACTTAATACATGCATGGAAGAACTTTTTAAATGCCTGAACAAGCAGTGTAGCACTTTGGGGAACTGAGGAAGAGGTTAAACTGAACTAGTTTGGAATAGCTATTCCCCCCTCCCCAAATTATAGCACAGTCTTTGTATTAATTAACCTAAAGCTTGCTGTGATGGCCTGCGTCTCCTCTGAGATGGGAAATCACTTTTCAACTGAGAGTTTCTATTGTTGAACAAAAAATCTTTTTTTTTTTTTTTTTTTTTTTTTTTTTATTCAAAAGCAGTCTGGGCTCACCAAGGTCCTCCAGTGCCTCATAGCTCTCACAGGCTTTCCTCCAGGGTGGACAGGCCACAGTGGGCAGCAGGGGCTGAGGCTCAGTACAGAGGAGCTTGGCCATTGCGAAGGAGCGTTGGGCCCAGGGTGCACATCATGCCTATGAATGACCTCAGGGTTAGATGTACATGTCCTCTTTGCACAAATAGCCACTGAAACTTATTTCCCTGGCCTCTCAGGAAAATAGAAGAGGGGGACAGTGCCATCTTCTTGGGCTGAACAACTAGATTAAAAAGGAGAATGAAGTTGTAATCTAGTCTTTTTCCTCTTTCCATTAGCAGACTTTGTCTTCTCTACTTTGTTTGTTGGTTTTGTTTTGCCTTTACTGTGTAGTCCAGGCTGGCCTTGAATTTGCTATGTAACCTATGCTGGCCTTGCCTCTTGAGTGCTGGGATTGCAAGCTTGCACCACCAAGCCTGCCTCTTCTCTCACTTTTAACTTGAATGTGTTGGGCTGTGTACTGAAAGACATTAAATCTAGCGATTTAAGTTTGCTTGTCATGCAAGTAGACACTGAGATGGAGTTAGGAATGCAAATGGTTTATTGGAGAGCTACATCTGAAAGGAAAACGTCAGAATGCCAGGGGGACAAGGTCTTTGTCAGCCCCACAGGAACTTCAGAGCAAAGTGCTCCAGAGCGGAGTCTCATATGCAGTGGAAATTGCTTGTCGCTGCATTGCTGTTGGCTGGGGCTACGCAGCTCACCGCCAACGTAGAGAGATTTGAAGGCGGCAGCAGTAGGAGCAGCTGGGAAGGGCTTTTTCTTAGAGTGGGATCTGAGCAGCTTGTTTCCACGCATGCCAGAAAGGCATTCTAGTTTACGGAGTGACATCTGCACGACACAAAGCAAGTTGTCTGTAGGAGGCAGCAAACAAACCCAATCCCACATAAACTATGACTTTGCCATGCTATATGTATTCTAAATACGCGTGATGTACAATGGTTGCCTATAATTATTCTGTGTACCGTAAGTCTTGATGTGTTAGAAAAGACATCACTTAGAGTTCCTTGTTCATTTTAAGATTTTTGGTTTTATTATACTGTTTTTTTTGTTTTCATCTTCACCACAAGGCTCTGGAGAAAAATCAGCAGTGGCTTGTGTATGATCAGCAGCGAGAGGTCTTCGTTAAGGGACTGTTAGCAAAGATCTTTGAGCTGGAAAAGAAAATGGAAACATCTGTTCCTTCACTCCCACAGCACACAAAAAAGGCTGAATTAGAAGGTACTGACTGGTACAAAAGTGTTCTTTTGGGATAGGACTGACATTTCCCCAAAGGAGTGATTCATCAAATTTAGATTTTTATAGATGTGTTAGAAAGTAAAATAAGAGGAAATCGTCTAAGCTTGAAATAAGAAATACTATCTTGCAAGTCTGTTTCATTTCCTAATGTTTTCAGATATCAGCAGGGCGCGCATCACAGATTAGAGGGTCATCACAGACTTTTCCTCCACCCATATCCTTCCTGTCCTTTAAAGGTCTGCCCCACTGTTGTTTCCCCAGAGATGGCCTCATTATCACTTACGTTTTTACTTTTCTTCCCTTCAGTCCTTACTCATATCAACCCCAGCAGAAAGAATACATATTTTGGGTTTTTTGTTTGTTTTGTTTTTTATTTTGAGACAGGGTCTCGATACATAGTACAGGCAGGACTTGTGATCCTCCTGCCTCAGCCTCCTGAGTAGCTGGAATTCCAGGTACGTACCACCATACCTGGCCAAGGATACATTTTATAGATGATTCTTCAAAGAATCATCATGAACATGAGATGATGTTTCTTACTCACACTGCTGTCTTTTGGTCTAGTGCTTTGCCGTTTCCGTAACATTGATCTCAGCTGAGTTTGACAATAATTCTAAGAGGTGGGGTAGGCAGGGTCCCTAGGTGATTAGGCTCATTTTACAGGTGAAGAAATAGGTTTAGCAGTTCTAAGTGACAAGCTGGGCAAAAAAGAGAAACCTCCAAGCAAAGCACTGCTTAAAAGACCGGCAGCCCTATGGGGACAGCCGCCTTGAATTCTATGAGACAACTAAAGTGAGGGGAGCCCTCCTCACCGTCTTGCAGTTTCATGCTTGAATATTTAAAACAAAGCTAATGCTAAAAAGAAATATAAAGGGAATGTTTCTAGAGATAATTATAAGCTATTTATTTCTAATGGGACAGAGCTACTACTGTAGTAGTGTTATGTGTTTACTACACATAAAAGAATTTTCATTATAGGCTAAGTATAACTTTTTCCTTTGGTAATATAGTACAATTTCTCTCTTACCCCTCTTCTTCCCCTTTTCTTTCCTTTCCCCTCAGGTTTTCTCAAAGTAACATAAGAACTTATTAATAATAGAGTCCTGCTCTTCCTTTCCTATCCCATCTGAATACTTCTACCATTAATGTTGGTAATTATCTCCACGTTTATAAATGACGAGTTACGTCCCTGTTTTCTGATTCATCTTTAGAAATTAGGAATTTTCTCTCCCCACAAAGTAGTTATTTGATTGTTTTTTGTTCTTTTGTGTGTTTTGTGACTTCAATAATGTGCCCAAACTTCTGTTTCTTAATCATACATATCAATCATACTATCACCACCCCCAGTCTTCATTTTGTAAGCTAAAAAAGTGGTTTGATTCAATTTAATGAAACATGTTTAAAGTTTAACTTCTCACAAATACCATCCATTTCATAAAATGAGTTGTGCTGTAATATTATTTGTCATAGGTGAGCTTCAAGAAGAGAAGCAAAAATATTACAACCACCTCTTGGCAAATGCCAAAAAGGATCTTGAGGTTGAAAGACAAACCATAACTCAGTTGAGTTCGGAACTTAATGAATTTCGAAAAAAATATGAAGAAGCCCAGAAAGAAGTTCAAGATTTAAATCAGTTGTTGTGCTCACAAAGAAAGGCAGAAATACAACATCTGGAAGATGACAGGCATAAAACAGAGAGAATAGAAAGACTCAAGGAAGAGAATAATATTGCCAGGGAAAAACTTGAAGAGGAGAGGAAGCGATCTGAAGAGCTTTTGTCTCAGGTAAGCAGATCCGCTCAGGTTCTCCATAGTTCAGAATGCAGTCTTCATGGAGCCGTTGCCCGGGGCCAGGGACTGTTTTAACCAGTAGGGAATTAGCGAGGAACAAAACAAATTTCTGACCTCTTGTGAAAGTTTATAGCCTATAAAGAACTACCTAAACAATTGAATAAACTAAAGAAAATAAAGTAGGGTGATGTGGTAGAGAAATCAGGGGCTCGTGGAGGCCTCTGAGAGGAGGTGATATTTGAACAAAGACCCAAAGACCCAGTGAACCAGTAATTTTCTGTGGGAATTCCCTCCCAGGAGAAAAATATGCACGTAAGTGTTCTGAGAGAAAAGGAAGTAGGTATGTGTGAGAAGCTAAAAGAAGGCATAAACTAGTGGGAGGAAGCCAGGCAGGTTTCTAGGCTGGCACCTCGTGGCATCTTGATCATGTTGGTACTGTGCTCGAGTGAATTCATACAGTACCTTCCATATTCTCATTACACTCGCAGCTTTCAGCTAGGATGTCTTAGTAATGTTGGTGTTACTAAGTTAAGATTATTAGAACTGAATACTACTTTGACAAAATAATCATTTATTTAAATTTTCCTTGACAGTGTAGAGTCCACACCTGGCCTCTAGTTCAGGATGTATAGGCCATTTTAGAAGGTAGGAAAATCACCTGCCTTCTCTGACTCAAAAGTTATTACTCACTGGTCAAGTAAATAACAGCTTCTATTTCCCTCATTAGGCTTTTGTAATGCAGGGTCAATCGAGGGACTGTAAAGGTACATTGAAAACTAAATAAATATCCATGTTAGATATTGCTATTATTATAATGGTAATTTTTCAAATCCTCCAGAAGTTGAGAGATCATCTTTACTGTTCTCACATGTCTCGATAGAGATGAGCAGTGACTTTTGGGAAAGATCAAGCAGAAATGATTATTTTGCTCCAGCTCTGCAGCCAGGGAGACGAGGCACTACCCACTTTGTTATCCTGGTCTGAAAGGATAGCAGACGTCAGAACCGCCAGGAGAGGCGGTGTGACCCCTGCAGAGCTCAGTGCTGTTTGTTGGTGGCCAGTTGGTTGGCTTGGGGAACTCTGCCAGGGACGTTCTGCTCACTTGCCTATGCATGGAGCGGTGAAATGACGGTCCGGAGTGAGTCACCGCCTCACAGGTGTTGCCCTGGTTAGCGATCTGACTTGTGTTGTATGCGTGTCACGCCTCCCAGTCAGGTGAAGAAGGGCCAGGTGAGGCAACACTGGGTCTCTTTGCATCCCACAGGTCCAGCTTCTTTACACCTCTCTGGTAAAGCAGCAAGAGGAACAAACAAGGGTGGCTGTGTTGGAACAACAGGTATTTACTGGGGTTGCTTCTAAATTCAGTTTGGCTTGTTAGAAAATGAAATTTTTCCTCGTTTTTAGACTGTTCTGTGGAGAACTGTTTGAAAGTTGTGAAAAGTATCTTGAAAAGACTCTAATAAAACACATTTTGAAAGACTCTGTACTACTCATATGTTTCTGCTACTGTCTTAGGCTAAATTAGATTCTTTGTGATGTGATGGCAATATTCTTGGCCTTGGCAAATTTTGTTCTTCCCCAGTGGCTGTAGTTTCCTTTCTGACCTAACAGGTTCTCTGAATAGGGCCATCTTATAACTTCAGGCAGAACTCAGAGAGCGACACCATTTATTCTCAGAATACCCCGCACAGATCCTTAGTATATTCCAAGCCAGGGAGTAGCCATCTCTTTCCCTTCTTCCTCTCTCTCCCACAAAAAAGAGGATTAGGGAAGACTATTTCCACCCGGCAACTTCCTAAACTATTCTTCACTCCCCTATGCCTCAAGCCTTGGCTTTGCTTCTTGGATAAACTGAGTCTTGCCATAAACTCCATTTATTAACGTCTCCTTGTGCTCAGGGGAATTCTTGTTATGATGATACAACAAATATTTTTTTGTGCCAATGAAAAAATGCAAGCATCCAGTTAAGAGAACTGAGCAGTGTCTACCAGTTGTAATTGTCTTGTTCTGGGCATTTTCCAGATGCAGTCTTGTACTTTAGACTTTGAAAGTGAAAAACTTGACCGCCAAAATATGCAGCACCAATTACATGTAATTCTTAAGGAACTCCGAAAAGCAAGAAATCAAATAACACAGTTGGAATCATTGGTGAGTTTGGAATGACTAACCTAAAACTTTTCTTTCTTTTTCTGCCATCTTTGCATTTATATTTCAAATCATTTCCCAAACCAGGAGGATACAACTTAAAGAAGAACTAGCTTTACTTCAAATCAGTGGGCAGACCCTTGCCTAGCTTCAAGCACCTTCCCTTAGAGCATCAATTCAGAGTTGAGAAAGAAGGGCATTGTGTTCCTCTTGGTAATAATTATGTCTGTGTCTGGGATCATTCCCCACTTGTCCCTTATTTATATCATGATTCTAGAGGTACTAAACAGCACCAGGTTTAGGAGAGAGAGGTGAGAAAGGGTGTTACAGAATCCTGAATTTAGAGAGAGAGAGACAGACAGAGAGAGAGGTTGGCTGGCTATTTTAGGGATAGTGGGTTATTGTTAATAGGCTTTTGAAGTATATTATGAGTTAAGCATATTGTTGAGTTGCCCTGGAAACATAGTCTTTTAAATGATAAGCCTTTTAAATAAAGCAGTTTCTATAAGGAAGTGATTTTTTTACTTATTTTCATCTTACATGTAAGTTTTTAGATTAAGCCTGGTAGGGTGTGTGTGTATCCCAAGTATATGTGTCTTATATCATCCTAGTGTTGCAAGATATTTGGAGATGGCTAATGTTATAAATGTAACTTCTTTGCCAGGCATGGTGGTACACACCTGTAGTCCCAGTACTGGGGAGGCTTAGGCAGGGAGATTGTGAGTTCAAGGCCATTCTGGGCTACATATCAAGAGCCTTCCTAAATAAATAAACAAAATAATTTGTAATTTCTATATGAATAAAAGAAAATATAAATCTGGCTCTATTCTTTAGTATGTCATTGATTTCGACCATTTAAAACAGTGATGGTGAACCTTTTAGAGCTTTCAGTGATAACAGCCCACTGTGGCACGTGTGCCAGTTTTGCCTCTTCTGATTTATAATATTTGAAATTAAAGGTTAGAATCATTTCTGTTAATGGTCATTTTCAAAATATAGGTAGCCAGAGAATGTAAAAGAATTTGCAGTTTTTCTGTGCTTTTCTTTATGTTCCTATTGTACACTGTTCTCATAGGTGTTGTAAAATACTTATTTTTGAGTTTTTTTGATTACTCTAAATTCTTCAGGAGAAATCATGAAAAAGGAAAGTCTCAAAGTATTATATAATATCTTACTTATTTCTGTGTGTAACCTTTTGATCTGTTAAAATTCTTAATTCCATGTAGTTTTTTATCACTGAAGATGCCCCTGTTTTACAAAACTAACAAATTTAGTGAGCCTAGCACACGGGCCTGCCCTTTACATCTGACTCCAAGTCTCTTAATAAAACCTATCGACATGACCCCTCGACTTAGTACTTTCTTGGGCAATTTGAGTAATTATAGTGATTATCTGGGTAATTTATAACCACCTCATATGTTACCACCAAAATACTGATGAACAGAAATGCAAAAAAAACAAAAATAATCTGTTTTCTAGGACTGAAGCAGCTAAGGAATCTATGAAACAGTTAAAATTGGTGGACAGTGGGTCTGATATACAATGGTATTTTGTTGAAATTTATTTTTCAGAAGCAACTTCATGAGTTTCCCTTCACAGAGCCATTAGTCGCTTTCCAAGGAGAGACTGCAAACAAAGTAAAAGTTGCCTCACCAAAAAGTCCCACTGCTGCCCTAAACGAAAGCCTGGTGGAATGCCCCAAGTGCAGCGCACAGTACCCAGCCACTGAGCATCGGGATCTGCTCGTCCACGTCGAGTACTGTTCACAGTAGCAAAATAGTCGTTTGTTTTCATGCCAAAAGATTCCATGCCGTGTCTTCTGTTTGCTTATGGCCATTTCCAGTTACACATTCCACCTCTGGCTTAAGAAACTGCTTATCTACCTTTGACACTCTGGCATGCGGATGAATCATTGTATTTTTTGGCTGCTTCGCATTTTCCTTGGCAGTGATACCTTCATGACATGGTTCACCATCAGGCTGCCGTGACGGAACTGGTGAGCAGCGTGCCCGGAGACTGCTAATGTTCTGCATGGTTAAAGTGCTTGATAAAGAAAAGGTAGTTCAGGTCATTGATTGTGGGTTAAATCTATTGTACCAGCAAAACAAATATTTTATATTATGTGGGATTTTTAAAAATAAGAGGTAATTAACTGTGTTGACATTTTATATCCCAGCTCTTAGTATAGCATCAATCCTAATTGTAATGACCATTGGTTCATTTTTCTCCTTGCTACTGTAGAGCAGTTCATAGAAGTGTTGGGAATTTTGATAATGTTTATTGCTGCTTGCCGTTGAAACTGTAAACTCATCTATATACTAAGAACAAAACTGATTCTGCTTGAGGAATACTCTTAGTAGCCACATACAGTGTTTTCTCTTGCAGTATCTGGCTGTAACTTTTAACTTGAATCATTAGCACACACTGGTTAGCTAAAATGGTTAAAATTGATTTTAACAAAACCATCTAGCCTTCTTTGATTTGGAGGTGTTTTTTTTTTTAATATTTTTGGCACGCCTACATTTGGGCAATGTAATTATTAAATATTTGTTTTCTGAGTAGATATTTTTATACATTCTTTGTATAAACCAAAGAAAGCTTTTTTAAAATTCAGATTTTCTACCATGCTTAACACTGGGCTACTGTTAACAACATAAAAGAGAAAAGAATAAAATTATTTAATAACTTTGACTATGTCTTGTGTGTATGTATATACATTAGCTATTCTAAGATTTCTACCCCAAGAGGCATGTTGGAGATTCCAGATTAACATATAACTGTAAGATGATAAGGTAGTTAAGGAAATATCAGAATCCGCAGCTCTGCAAAGATGGCAAAAGGAGTATATAGATGCTTGTAGGCATCTCTGTTGAACAGATACTAATTCTTGATCAATAAAGATGATTTTTTACTTATTCATTATAAAGGCAAAACAGCATGCTCAGTCATATATTTGGTGGTCTTTTGACCTTAGAAATGATACAGATCTGTTATGGAAATAAATCCCACCTTCACAATATCTTCAGCCACAGCTGGACAAAAGCTATAGAAATGCTCTTCAGTCAGTCGATTCTTGTTTTGCCCTACAATGTTATGGTGAAGACCACAGTATTTAATAATATGCCATAAGGAAGTTGTTCCCCTTACAACTTTTAACAGGCCAGGTGTTATTTCTAGTCTACGGATGTGGAAAATGCCTTAGTCCTTCACTGGGAAATGGAGTCAGATGCAGAGCCCAGGCCTTTGGTCCCTGCCTGTGTGGATCGTGGGGCGACTGGCTAGGACATAACCGTAAGAGCAGCTCAGCCTGACAGCCCCAGGGTCTGCTTCCTGGAATGAAGCGTGATCTGGCGCTTGTCTCAAGAGCCTCACTTTCTGTGAGTCACTGCAGGGCTAGAGTTAGGTGCTTTCCTTTCCCACTTTATCCACCAACATCTGGATACCAGTATCAAAAACATATTTGGAAAAATGTCAGGAAAATCGGGCATTTCTACCATGAAGCTCTGTCAACATACAGGGGGTTTTATACATTCCTGATTAACAGATTAGGAAGAATTCTCTCCTGCAGTATTTATTGAAACAAGGATCAATAAAGGGTATCTCTCAGACTTGAAAATCTTCACTGTTCTCATAATTAAAGACCAGTTTTCTTTTTTTTTTTTTTTTCACTTTTTCTTTTCTAGTCCATCTTTTTTTCCACAGTAAGTAACCACCTACCCTTGGGGTGTGTTTGGGGGGGGGGGGTGTCTATAAACTGTACCAGAATATGCTAGATATTTAATCTACCTGTACTCACTATCTCTTCATTGTAATTCTGTGAAAAAAAGTGCTAGAACAGCACTGTTTTTCAGATGAAAAACTAAGACTTACAGAGATTAAATAATTTACCCAAGGTTACCGCTAATGAATGGCAAAGAAAGGACATAAACTGAGCTCAGTGTGTCTCAGCTAGAGAATTTGTTCTCTTTTTCACTATGCTGTTACAGTATTTCCCACCAACAAATGCTGAGCCTGCTGTGCCAGCATTCTTACTTTCTGTTGCTTTCTTTTTCAATATTTTACACACAATAAATTGTACAAACCAAGGAGTTTTGATAATTATGTACATCTTTGTAATCAGCCAAATACAGTTTTAGATGATTTCTGTTACCATCCCTGGAAATTTAGTTAATTCCTTTTCTAGTCGAGACTCTCCTCAGAGACAATCTGATTCCGATTGCGAAAGAGTAGTTTTACATGATCTTGAAATTCATGTGAGTGGAATTATATTTGTGTTTGGCTTCTTTGAGTCATCAGTGCTTTGAAACTTCTATGTTGTGTGTGTAAGTAATTTAGGTTTTTTTATAGCTGAATAATATTTCATTGTAAAAATATACCATAATTTGGTATTCCATTCTTCTGTTAAAGAAAATGTGTATTGTTTCTTGTGCAAGTTTTTTGTTTTGCTTTTTTGTTTTTTTATGGCACTGGGATGGAACCCAGAGCCTCATACACACTAAGCAAGCACGCTACCAGTATAGCCCCTTAAACAAGTATTTTTGTGGACTTATTTTCATTTCTTTTAAGGAAACACTTAGAAGTGGAATTGCTGGGCTACAAGATAGGTAATATTTTTTTTTTATTGAAAACTGTCAAAGAACCAGGCTGAAGAAATTCATTTCTCCAGTGTACCTCCATGAGAAGAAACCATGTAATATAATGGTCAACAACTTTGCCATAAACATAGCAGTGAATTCCATACCACTGACTTAATATCTTTCCATATAAGTGAAAAACTTCAGGCCCAGAGCCAACTCCCTAACCCTCAAGGCAGGCCACCCCCCCACCCCCATCCTCTACAGTTCTGGCTTATTACAAAACACTTTAGAGAGTGAGGGGCACCTCCCCTGACGGCCTGGTGGGTGACATGAATGAGTCAGGCAGGCCAGCTGCTGGCTGTGAGGCTGGAAGAGCTGCCCAGCTCTAGCCCGTGTCCAAGGACAAAGAGTGCAGTGTGGCTGATCTTTCAGATTTTCCAAGAGGAACCTGGAATTCTTAAATATGAAATGTCCCAATTTTTAAATGTCAGAAACTAATTTTAACAGTGTAGGCCAAAATGTACTTCTACTTTATGATCTTTGGGGTGCCTGAATGGGGCAAAAGAAAGAGTGACTCGCTCAACCTGAGGTGGAGAGAAAACCACGGAGTGCCCTCAGCCCTTGCCTGCTCTCTGAGCACTGAGGTGTCCCTGCTTCAGCTGCATTGAACAGGTGCTGTCTGGGTGACACGGACAATATGACCCTCTCTGACCTTTCCCTTCCATTTGCCATCTGGCTGCTTCTAAGGGCTACACTTAACAAACCCGGCTGACTGCTGGTGTTTTCTGGTCACTTTCTGCTCCCCCAAGCTGACAATGGAGGGAATGACAAGGCTGCAAAGGGAACTGACTGCAAGACCATCTACTCCAGTGCACTTGGTCTAGGAAATCCCCTCACTCTTGGAGGTTCTTTTTTTTTTTTTTTTGTGGGTACCGGGGGTCGACCTCAGGACCTCGCGCGCCAGCAGGCGCCCATGCCGCTGAGCGATATCACCGGCCCCTTTTTCGTATGTGGGTTCCGGGAGTCGAACTTGGGCCCTCGCGCTTGCCGGGCAGGCGCTTAAGCCGCTGAGCCATCTCACCAGCCCCACTCTTGGAGGTTCTTGAAAATGTTGATTCTTGGCCTCTGCATCTCCTTCATTAGAATAGCTGGGGGAATATATTAGGATGTTCTGATGTATTACTGAAGACTGAGAACTGCTGATCTGATCCAGCCCTGACTTAGTGATACAGTGGAGTCCAGAGAGGGGAGTGACTTTCCCAAGGTTACACAGTGAGCTTGCAGGAGTGGGAGGAAGCCCAGGCTCTCCAGGGTGCCAACTGTCAGAGCCCCTAGCATCTTGGCCTGTGTGCCATGATTTCAACCAAAGTACTGTTTTCCAAGATCCCTAGTACTTTGTTTTCCTAAGGCAAGTCTAGTGGTTTGTTGGCCTGGTTCTCTTTTTTTCTTCTTATCCTCTGTGCTCACTGCTTTGGATTCTGATGATATTTTGGCTTCGGATGGTTGAGTGGAAAATAGCAGGGTGGCATCCAAGGGGAGCCTCCTGTCTGCCAGTCTGGAAGTAATGGCCAAACAAAGGTAAGGTCAGGACCAAGAGAGGGGTTCGCACAGAATGCACAGACAGGACTAAGACAGGAGAGTGTCTCATGGTCGGGAAATAGGTGGGAACCTTCAGAGGGAGCATACAGTGTCACCCAAACCAAGCAACCAGAGAAGGAATAGCGCGCGCGCACACACACACACACACAAATTAGCATCTGGCGATGACCTTTATCTTGCCTGCCTGACTCACTATATTAACCCCAAGACCAGCACATCTCCCACTAATACATTCTAACAAGTGTTAGAGGAGGTAAGTTCCCACCTACGGTTTGCATCTGGAGTGTCCCTGAAGGCCCTGGGGTAAAGGTATGTTCCCCCAGAATGGCACTGTGGGGAAGAATGGAAACTTTAAAAGGTGGGGCCTAGTGGGAGGTCTTCAAAGGAGACCCTGGTCTTTCTTTTTTCCTTTTTTCACTTTTTGGCCATGAAGTAAGCAGCTTTGCTCCACTAAATGCTGCTTGCCATGATGTCCTGCCTTACTCCTGACCCCGAAATTCCAGATCATGGACTAAAATCTCTGAAACCAGAGCTGAATAGAACTTCTTGCTATGTAAATTGATTATCACAGGTATTTGCTCCAGTGATGGAAAGCTAACCAACATTTCCTGAAGAAATCTCACCCATTTAGAAATCTCACCCATTTAGATCAATGCTTGGTTAGAATATACCAAGCACTGATCTCATCACTTGATTCGCAAGTATTTCAGCCACGTACAGCAGGCGAGGTGCTGTGCAGGCTCTAAAGATGAAGAGAGAAAAGCAGAGCCTGCCTACAGCAGAGCCATGACTAGGTAGATATTAAGGCAGATCGGCGGCAACATAGTGACCATAGTCACCCAAGACTGAGAGGACAGACTTTCCAGGCAATGACTGATTTGTTTTATTAGGTTCAAATTTTTTTTTTTTTTTTTTTTTGTGGGTACCGGGGGGACGACCTCAGGACCTCGCGCACCAACAGGCACCCGTGCCACTGAGCGATATCACCGGCCCCTTTTTCGTATGTGGGTTCCGGGAGTCGAACTCCGGCCTTCGCGCTTGCAAGGCAGGCACTTACGCCGCTGAGCCATCTCACCGGCCCATAGGTTCAAATTTTAACAGTGTTTCTTCATGGACTTATGTTGCAAGTGAATCGTTAAGCAGAGCTTACAGAAAACGTGGCCTGTGTCACCGTCGGATGTGAAGTGTGAGACTGCAGGGCAGGGGCCGTACTGTTATTGGCCCAGTTGGTGATGCAGTGAAAGGCGTCCCCCATATCCTGAGTAACATGAGGTGACAGTCACGTAACCTCACAGGCACAGAAAGCAAACTTTTGCACGCTGAACTATCAAAGAAGATAATAAAGATTTTGATGATTAAGAAGAAAAGACTTGGAAAAAGCCAGTTTGCTGTTTGATTCACAAATTATACAGAACACACGAGCCACCTTGCATGGTTGCTGAAGGTGGCTTTTTCACTTGATTTTTATAAAGTGAGGGGGTAAGTAGATGGGGAGAGTATTAAGAAAAAACATATTATTATCACTATAAATATATTATTATCACTATAAATGTAAATTTGTCTATTAAATTTAAATCTGTTAGTGAATTTAACCATGTGATTGGTTAAATTCTCTTGAAGGAGTGAACTTTGTGGAAATGATTCTGCTGTAAATCAAAAGGGAAGCCCTTCAGGTTTTAAATTTTCTTTTTGTTTTACACCTTTGGCAATGTTACTGTGGAAAGAACTTGGACATGAGAACCACCACCCCAGGCTGAAATTCCAGTCCTGACACTGAGTATTCACTTAACCTCTCTGCACTTTCTCTACACTTCAATTTCCTCAACTCCATAAAAGGACCAGTCATCCCTGCCCCAGCTGTCATAGGATGTTATGAACATAAAAAACCAATTGATTTCAGGGGCCCCTTTGTATGTAGTATGTTAGTGTTCCAGATATGTTAGACACTTCGTATGTGTCGTCTCATTCTTACAGTAGTGTCGTATGAAAGTTTCTATAATTGTTGCCTTATACAGATGGGAAAGCTGTGTTTGGAGAGCTCAAGTCACTTGTTCAAAGTGACACAGAAGAAAGAGTGGCAGAGTTAGTGTATGAATCCAAGTGTCTGCCTCTAGGATCTTAGCTCTTACTTCTACATTGTACTACCACCCTCTGTCACCTTAAAGTCACCCAAAGTGTGTTGCATATAGGAAACACTATCCAGGATAATTTTTATTTTTTAGCCGTGACTATAGTGTAGATGGGAGTGGGGAGAACATGAGTTGCCCCAGGAACTCATTTTACTGGCCCATCATAACCATATTCCTCATCCTCATTTGGAACTGGAGTGTCAGCAAAGATGCATTCAAAGGCAAAAGACAGAAAAGATTTAAACCAGCAAGACATTCATTGTTTTTTGTTTTTGTTTCTGTTTTTAAGTACGGAATCGGCAAATCCTCATTTACGTCCGCTATTTCCCAAATGTCATGGTTCTTGGGCTCTCGTCTCTAGAATTCTGTTGGTCCCCCTCACCTTAGGGCTGCTACAGTTCCAAACGTCACATTCTAAGATTTTTCTTCAAAATCAAGAAGATAGCTAGCCGGGCTAATGATTGAGCACTCTTTAGTTCTTCTATCTTTTTGTCCCCTGAATATTGGAGAATGAATTCTGAGGGACCATGGAGGTTAAGAGTGGGAAAGGTTTATAGTGAGACAGCTCTGAGAGACAGGAGGGGTCCTGAAAGTGGGTTGCCTCTGACGCCCTTAGTCAGGGCTAATTCATACAGCAAAGTCACAGTGTGAGTACAGCGTGGGTCAAGCTACAATCAACCGAGAGGATTACAAGTATAGCCACTTAGCTAATGTTGATCCAATAGAGAAAAAGTCACGCAGCAAGGATACATGGAAAGAACAAAGGCGTTTGGAGAAGGGATGGGCCCAGATGCTCTGATCACCCACCTGATCAACTGATTCCTATCTGGACTTCCTGGATCAGGTGGTGCTAATTATAGTATAATTCCAAGTTACTGCTTATCCTTTAGTGAGGCAGGTAGGCCTGGCCATTGCATCTTTATCTTGAGACCTGGCTTTCTTCAGAGGAACCTCCAGTCACAATTCTGATGTGTCTATTTTTCTGCTGACTTTCTTGAGAGCCCAACACTTCTCTGACTATATTAATTTCTATCTAACTTAGCTGCCTATAATAAATTGACACATTTTTGTTCACAGTCGTGTTGGTCAGAACTTGGTCCCATGGCTCCATCTACCGCAAAGGTGGCTGGGGCAGCAACCAGCCCAGGGAAAGAAACTGTGATGAACACAGTGCACCAGATGCCGCACATGGCCACCCCTAGATGTCGGGAAGAAAGAGGCTTGTGAATGGCTACTGGGTGGAAATCTGTCCCCATCTCATTTCCAGCTGTTTTCCCATTGGACCGGGAAGCCCCATGGCAGACAAAGGTCTCTTCCGCTGGGCTTCTGTGGCCTCTTGTGTCTCCTTCCACAGCCCACTTCTGTCAGTATTACAGCTACCTTTCATTTCCTGTCATTCTCTCCTCACACTCGCCCCATAGCCTGTAAGCTTCTTAAGGCCAAAAGTTGTGTCCCCTCCCCTTCTTCTCAAGACCACACAAGGGTAGACACTTAATAGATGGTTTTAGAGGAAGTGACTGAAGGTTTTTTAGAAATAATGATCTCCACCATTTGTGTCTGAGAAATGTCTGGCTTTTATATTTAGAATTTCCAGTAGAATCATTGAGGAACAAGAACTATGATTCAACCTTTAAACAAACATGGGTGCAAAAGAGACCATAAGCCACCTCAGGAATGTGGCTATAAATGAAGTAAATATTTGATCAATGACATCAACCTAAGTAAAACATTTCTTTAAGGAAACTGACTCTTTGGAAACCTGCTTAAAATACCTTAAACTGCCTGATGCTGAGAATTTAACAGAAACTATGTCTCCAAGAATGAGAATGCTGAGAGTCCCTCTGGGCCTAGAGAAGGCATCACAGTGATGGCGACTGAGGCGAGGGGTGAACAGATGAGGTAGTGTGAGCTATATTCTTCAAGAAATTCAATTAGGGAAGCCATAGGTGGGATGTGTTATTAGCATGGATTATCACCATTATGGCTGAAATGTACCAAGGGCTAATTCTGCCAGCATTGTGCTAAGGACCTTATATGCATTATCTAACTCTTGGCAGTGCCATGAGGCGGGGATTTTATTTATTTATTTATTTATTGTGGGTACTGGGGGTCGACCTCAGGGCCTCACGCACCAGCAGGCACCCGTGCCACTGAGCGATATCACCGGCCCTTTTTTCGTATGTGGGTTCCGGGAGTCGAACTCTGGCCCTTGCGCTTGCCAGTCAGACGCTTATGCTGCTGAGCTATCTCACCGGCCCAGGGGATTATTTTTTATTAGTATGTTTGAAGTACATAATGATTGCATTCATGTTGGGGAGCTGGTACATGCATATGACATATCTTAATACTTTTTCTCATCCCCCCTCCCTCCCCTCCCTTCCTCTTTCTTCATCTCTTGGACCTTTTCTATATATATACATTTTTTATACATGTTTGCAGTACATAGTGATCATTTCCCTTGTGGGGACTTGGTACATATACACAACACATCATAATTCCTTTCTTTAAAATCCCATCTCCCAGGCCGGTGAGATGGCTCAGCGGCTTAAGCGCCTGCCCGGCAAGCGCAAGGGCCCGAGTTCGACTCCTGGAACCCACATACGAAAAAGGGGCCGGTGATATCGCTCAGCGGCACGGGCGCCTGCTGGCGCGTGAGGTCCTGAGGTCGACCCCCCGGTACCCACAAAAAAAAAAAATCCCATCTCCCCTCTCTCCCTCCTCCTCCCTCCATCTCTTGGTTCTCTTCTCATATACTAAAGATCTATCTCACTATTTCTTATTGTCTATCTTTTACTTTGCTCTTTATATTTTGGGTTTGTCATATAAGAGAAAGCATGTGATATTTAAGCTTGTGTGATGTATTGTACTTAACATTATGATCTCAGTGTGCATCCATGTACCTAAAAATGACTCAAGTTTATCTTTTTTATGCCAGAGTACTATTCCATTGTGTATGAATACCACATTTTCTTTATCCATTCATCTGTTAATGGAAATATAGGCCACTTCCAAGATTTAGCTGTTGTGAGTTGTGCTGTTATAAACATGGCTATGCATGTATCACCATGATATGATGTCTTTAAATCTTTCAGGAAGATACCTAGAAGGGGAATAGCTGCATCAAATGAAATTCTAGTTTTAGTTTTTTGAGAAATCTCCATACTGATTTCCATAATGGTTGCTCCCACCAACAATGAAGAAGGGTTTCTTTTTCACTGCAGCCTCACCAGCATTTGTTATTATTTGACTTTTTGGTGAAAGCCATTCTTTCTGGAGTGAGATGGAATCTTAGTGTTGTTTTAATTTGATTTTTTCAAATGGCCAGTGATGTTGAACATTTTTTTTCATGTATTTATTGGCCATTTTGTTCTTCTTCTGAGAAGTGTCTATTCATTTCAGTTGCCTATTTTTTCACTGGATCTTTCATTTTGGGGGGGGTCTAATGTTTTTGAGTTCTTTACATATTCTACATATTAGTCCCCTGGCCAAGGAATAGCTGGCAATTTTTTTCCCATTCTGTAATTTGTCTCTTTACTCCGTTGGTTGTGCCTTTGCTGTGCAGAAGCTTTTGTAATTTGCTGTGGTTCCATTTGTTGATTACTTCCATTTGTTGTATTACTTCTTGTGCAATTGGGGTTCTGTTCAGAAAGTCCTTGCCTATGCTTATGTCTTCGAGAGTTTTAGAGGCAAGTATTTTGGGGCCCATTTTGCTGACTGGTACAGTAAGGCTCAGAAAACTCAATAATTTACCCAAAGTCATTGAGCTGCTGAGGAAATGGGAAAAATTGAAAACCAGGCTGTGCGGCTCCAAAGGCAACAACTTTTAATCATTAAGGTTGAAATTTGTTCACAGACTTGGGGTACTGGAAACAAATTTGGCAAGTGTCTTGCTTATCCATTACTGTGTAACAACACATTTTCCAAAATCCACTGGCTTGAAACAAAAACTTATTATTACCTTATGTGGTTTTGTGGATTAGTGGGGCTCAGCTTGGTGGGACCCTCTTAGAGCTCAAGCCAGATGACATTAATGGTCTAGGTTAGGAAGATAGGAAGTGCCACTCGCACTGCATTCTGCTGCTTGAAAATGGGGCACAGGACCAGGCTAGATTCCAGGGGAGAGGACTGCACAAGGGGTAACTGTCTCAGCACCCTTTGTTGGACACTGGCCACCATCATAGGCAAAACCAGATAAACAAAATGCATAGAATCCCTCAAGGTGCTCAGGACCTCACCTATTAGCACTTTCACTTCTACTTTTTTGGAGGAGGGGGTACTGGGGATTGAACCCAGGGCCTTCACACTGAGCTACACCTCCAGCCCTGTCTTAAAATTACTTTTTATTTTGAGGCAGGGTCTCACTACATTGTCCAGGTGGGACTTGATCTTGCAAACCTCTTGCCTCAGCCTCCCAAAGTCACTTCCACTTTTTTTTTGATCTTTTGTACCCTGTGAGGTAGGCAGGCCATGATCAGGACTAGACCTCTAATTTATAAATATGGACACTCTAATTCAGTGAAGTTAGTGATTATCAAAAGTCATAGTTTCTAAACGTGGACACAGAATACAAATTTGGTCTTCTGATCTCGTAAATTTTGTAAAACACCTCCACTGCTAAGGCTTAGAACTCTGGCACTTTCAGTGAAGTAAGAAGGAACTTCAGTCTCCATCAGCACAAAGTAATTAAGGGGAAGCAACATGTATCTAAATTTAAAAAGAAAAGGCACATTCCTGTTGTAGAGTTTTAACACATGATACCTACCTAAATAGATGCTGAGGCACACATCTGCTCACAAGGCCATGGTATTTCCAGGTGTGCAGTAGGTATCAAACCCTTGGAATTTTGGAAAATCTTTGACTGTGAAATCCATTTCTAGAAAATTTTATGTAAGATTTTTGCTAATAAGAAAAAAATAGAAATAATTAAATGTCCAATAAGAGGAGTTTTTCTAAACAATAGATTATTGATTAGCCTATTGAATTAATTAAAATTAAATTGGGGGGCCGGTGAGATGGCTCAGCGGCTTAAGCGCCTGCCCGGCAAGCGCGAGGGCCCGAGTTTGACTCCTGGAACCCACATACGAAAAAGGGGCCGGTGATATCACTCAGCGGCACGGGCGCCTGCTGGCGCGCGAGGTCCTGAGGTCGACCCCCCGGTACCCACCAAAAAAAAAAAAATTAAATTGATGTTGTAGAAAAGTATTCAGTGATTAAATGAATATTTAATGAATATATTAAAAGAATATATAAATGGCTATTTTAAAAATATTAAGTGATTGCCACATTATAGAGAAAAAGCAGGTTTTGATATATTACCCTATTTTTATTATAAGATGCACACAGGGCCATCCATACAGAAGAGATGGGAAATAACACCAAAATGCTAATATCTTCTATCTCAGAATGGTGAGATTACGAATGATTTTTCTTTTACGTTTTTCTTTTCCATGTTTTCAAATTGTATTAGCACATATTACTTTTGTAGTGAGCTTTTTGTTTGTTTGTTTGGTTGTTTGTCTGTTTTTTGAGACAGGGCCTCACTATATAGTTCAGACTGGACTTGAACTCACTATGTAGCCTGGCTGGCCTCTAACTCACAGCGATCCTCCTGCCTCAGCCTCCCAAGTGCTTGGATTATAGTGTGATGAGTTTTTGAAAAGAAAAATAAGAAAGAATTTGGAAAATGCAAAGGATTTTAAGATTATTTTAACATGCAAAATGGAAATACAGTACCTTATATTTGACTCTTCAAGGTGCTTTTTAACTCAAGGTATATTTAATTTCTACAGTAACTCAGTGAAGGAGACAGGACAGGTGTTATTCTATTACGTCAATGGGAAGAGAGAGAATGTGTAAGGTCACTCCAGCTCATTAATGACAAACCCAGGACGGGAGATAGATCTTCAGGGCCATTAATGGATCTCAGATGGAGTCACAGGAACCCGAAGTCACACCTGGCTGTGGATTTGGAGAGTCCACTTTCTGTGCCATTTCATCTCCAGTCTTCATCTTCATGTTGCTTTAGCCCATCAGAATCCCTTGTCATGGGTTTTAGCATTTGTACTTTTCTTTACAGAACCTGCTCTCCCTCAGCCTCAATACAGATTGCAGACACGCCTGTGACCTCAAGTCCCCAGCAAGAGCCATTCTTGGGAACTCCGCCAACAGTGTTAGAAAAGAGTTGGCAGGAAGCAAGCCATAGCAGCTGCAGCCTCTTTGCTTCACTAGGCGAGGAATGGGTGCCTGACACAAAGCCAATTCAGAAAGAAGGGTCAGGTGAGGGGGCAGACAGATGCCCAGCCAAAATGTTTGGATACTTGAGTTTAGGTGCACCTAATGTGGATTCGCCCCAGACTTTTTTTTTTTTTTTTTTTCCACACTGGACTTTTTAATTACTGAGCCAGTACATTTCTTTTTTCTTTTTTTCTTTATTTTTCTCCCTCTCCTTCCCTTTCTTCTCCTCCCCTTCTTTTTAGTTTCTTTGTTGGAGTTTGAGTTGAATTCCTGTGAGTTGTAAACAAAAGACTGGTGACAGCTATACTCTATAGCCTCAGTTTTCTTACTTGTAAAATGAGATAAATTATAATAATGCTCACCTCGTGCACAGGCTTGTTATGAGACTTACATGAGTCAGAAGTTTTGTCACATAGTGAGAGGTCAGTAAATGCTAAACTATTATTTCTAAGGATCTAGAAAAAACTGAATTCATAAAATTCCATCCTCTCCTATCCAAATGAAAGAATCAAAAGAAGGAAGAAGGGAAGAAAGAAAGAAAGAAAGAAAGAAGAAAGAAAGAAGAAAGAAAGAAAGAAGAGAAAGAAGAAAGAAAGAGAAAAGGACAAAGAGAAAAAGAACTCACCACACATAAAAATATAGTGCAGAGATACCTATAATGCAAATTATGAGATAAGAGAAAGCACTGTGTTAGTGAGTTCATCAAGGAGTCAAAATTCCAGAATTTATGGTAGGGAAATCACCAGCCCCACGCCTTCTACATACATACACATTCATGCACACAGGCATATGCACCCTCTTGGGGCCCCTCTTAAATGTCAGGTGATACTGGGCCCATGGAAAACTGAACAACTTCGTGTTAATAATAGTTAGCAATAGTAGGAATTTCAAAAGAGGAGAAAGAAAGGGAAGAGTTTTGCAACCCAGTCTGGGGAAAGGGAAAGTACATTCGGAGAAAGTTAGTTAGACCTCAGTCTCATTCTTGCATGTGCTGTAGCAAGAGGGATATAATGTCCCTACTCAGGACATCCTCAGTTAAGGCTATTGTTGGTTCCAGGGAGTCAGGAGTCTGATGAAGCCAGGCCAGCAAGCTGTGAGGGTGGGCAAGACATTAGCACAGGAAGACTATTATAGTTTAGATCTAAAATGTCTCCCCAGAGCTGGTGATATAGCTCGGTGGCATAAGCGCCTGCCTGGCAAGTGTGAGGTCCTGAGTTCGACTCCCAGTACCCGCATATAAAAATAAATAAATAAAATAAAATAAAATGTCCCCTCAAAATCCTTACATTTGGAGGTTGGACCTGGTTGGAAGGGGTGGGTCACTGGGGGTGTGACTTGGAAGGATATATTCTCTTCCCTGACTCCTCCTTTCTCTCTCTGGCTCATGACTGCCACGATGTGAGCAGCTTTTCTTCACCCAGGCCTTTCCACCATACCATTCCTGCCTTGGAGCCAATCAACCATAGACTGAACCCATTGAAAACTGTAAGCCGAAATAAACCTCTCTTGACACTTCTGGGAAGATGGCAGAGTGATAAGCAACAATAAATCTGCTTCTCCTATATTTGGAATCCAGACACTGGATAATAAGTTGAGGAGGAAAAGAAGGGTGGAGGTGGATCACTGTGACCCAGGAAGGATCTAAAGGGAAAACTGGAGCCTACAGAGAAATTGAAGAGAAATAGCACAGTGCAAAAACAGGAGGGGGCGATCTGCACTTTTTCCCAGCTCCTGGCTCATGGCAAGAGAAAGGAAGATCAAATCTACAGAGACACAGGGAAAGCGGGTGACCACAGAGGCCTTCAGGAAGAAATGCACCAGTGGACTGGAACTGTGGATGCCATGCCTTACAACAGGTGGTGAGTGACTCCAGTCCAAGCATCTGCTGTGACCCTTGGAGAGAATGCTTGGTCGGAGATGATTTTAGGGAGAGGCCAACTGAACCTGTGACTCAGAGCAGCTATAGGTTGGCTTTATCTCAGGGCTCCTAGTGTTAAACTCCCACAGTGACTGGGTAAGGGACAACCAGAAGAGACGTCCATGGTCAGGCTGGCAAAAATGACTCAGGCCCCACCCCCACAACCAGAGGCCAGATTCAACCTGAATTTCTGTGGATTTGAAAGTCCCAGAACCAGTACCACACCCTAATCCTGCTTTGGGCTTGCTGGAATTATCCAGCACAGATCTGGGCTCTGACTGCCTCCCTTGTCTCCCACCAATAGCAGAGCAATGCCTTAAATTGGACCCTGCAACAAAACGTAGACCCAGGAAGTTAACCATAGGCTTGAAATCACAGAGAAATTTCTTTCTTTATTTCTTTCTTTGCTTTTGGTCTTTTATTATTTGTTTTTGTTTTTGTGAGTGCAAACATTGTTTCTTGTATTTGTTTCTTTCTTGATTTTGTTTTCTCCTTCTTTCGTTCCTTCTTGTCCTCTCTATAAATTTAGTGAGGCATGGATAATCTTCCTCTGTCCTGGAGCCTTGCTTCTAATCTCATTTTGTTCTTTCACTTCTCTATTTTTTCTTCTTCTCTTTTTTAAATTTTCTCTCCTTAGGGTAAAATCACTCCATTGAGTGGGTAATTTTCTGATTTGTCTTAGAATTTGTTATATAAGTATAAATCTTAGGGCCGGTGAGATGGCTCAGCAGCGTAAGCTCCTGCCCGGCAAGCGCGAGGGCCCGAGTTCGACTCCTGGAACCCACATACGAAAAAGGGGCCGGTGATATCGCTCAGAGGCACGGGCGCCTGTTGGTGCGCGAGGTCCTGAGGTCAACCCACGGTACCCACAAAAAAAAAAAGTATAAATCTTGTACTTAGAGTTAAAGGTGGCAAATTAGAAGTTATCATAGTTTGTCATTTTCCAGTCTGTGTTTGATGCTGCTGTTATTACTGATTGTACTACTGGGACAAACTCAAAGGTCAAAAGCCAGCTACATCTAGAAGACATTTCTGAAAAGTAATTATTTCCTTAAGAGCTCTTGATACTAGGAATAAAGCAACCTACCATAAGCAATTTACAAGCCTCAATGTGGAAAACAAATTAGAAAACTAAAAATAAGAAAACATGGAAGGAAGATGCAACCCAATACCCCCAACTCATCCAAGGCAAATTCAAGGGGCATTGAGATGGAAGAAACCAGAAGCCCCCCCAGCTGAACTTTCTGAAATGGTAATAGTACATGTAACAGATGAATAAGTCTCTTGACAAAACCAAAACAGAAATAACTACACAGTTAAAGAGATGATGACCATAATGAAGGAAAGAGCGAATCTAGAGTAGCTACAGATTTAAAAAGGGAGAGAGAGAGAGCTTAGGAAAGATAGAGAAACCATGAATGCTCAATATAGGAAAGAACTAGATGCCATAAAACAGATTCAGAAAGATATCCAGGAGATTAAAAATTCCATTGAAAGTATACACAGCAGAATCAACCACTGTGAAGATAGAATATTGGATCTAGAAGACAAGGTTGCTGTTGGTGATCATCAAATGAAAGACTACTTAAAAATAGCAAGGGACCATGAAAAATCAATCCAACAGCTGCTAGATGATGCAAAGAAGAATAATATTAATAAGATTAATCAGAGTCAGCCAGGCATGGTAGCACATGCCTGTAACCCCAGCACTCGGGAGGCTGAGGCAGAAAGATTGCTGCAAGTTTGAGACCAGCCTAGGCTACATAGTGAGTTCAAAGCCAGCCTGAACTACATAGTGAGACACTGTCTCAAAACAAACAAAACACAACAACAACAAAAAAAGATTAATCAGAATCAATGAAAAATCAGAAGATGGTACAAAGACATTAAAAAATGTGCCTGCATAAGTAATAGCAGAAAACTTTCCAAGCATGGAAAAATAATTTGACATACAGATAAGTGAGGCATATAGAACTCCAAATAGCCATGATCAGAAAAAAACTACACCAAGATGTATAATAGTCAAGATTCCAGAAATTCAACCTAGGAACAGAATATTAAAAGCTGTTAGGGGGCCGGTGAGATAGCTCAGCGGCATAAGCACCTGCCTGGCAAGCGCAAGGTCCTGGGTTCGACTCCCGGTACCCACATACGAAAAAAGGGCCGGTGATATCGCTCAGCGGCATGGGCGCCTGCTGGCATGCAAGGTTCTGAGGTCGACTCCCGGTACCCAAAAAAAATAAAAAATAAATAAAAGCTGTTAGAGAAAAGAAACAAATAACCTATAAAGGAAAACCATCAGAATCACACCAGACTTCTCAATGCAAACCTTTAAGTCAAGGAGCGCTTAGAGTGAAGTATTTCAAGGCCAAAAAGAAAGCAACCTCCAACCCAGACTGATGTACCCCACAAAGCTATCTTTCAAAATTGATGGAGGAATAAGATACTTCTATGATAAAGAACACCTGAAGAAATTCATGACCACCAAACCAGCACTCCAAAAAGTGCTGAAGGATATTCTAGAAAAAGAAAATGAAGAGAACAATTCCAAGAATCCCAATAGAATGAGTGCACCAGGTAAGGCAAGCAATTAAATAGAAGGGAAAGAAAGAGAATCAACAATAGGAAACAGGAAATGATGAATAAGTCACTTGACAAAACCCAAACAGAAATAACTATACAGATAATTAGAGATAATGACCATAACCAAGGAAATGGTTAGCAAATCTAAAGTAGATACAGATTTTGAGAAAATGGAAGATTGGGGAAAGATAGGGACACATAATGACAAAGATAACATAACGTAAAGTAACATAATGACATAGGATAAGTCAATACCTATCAGTTATAACCATCAATGTAAATGGTCTCAATTCAACAATCGAAAGAAACAGATTGACAGAATGAATTGAGAAATAATATCCAACAATATGATGTATATAAGAAACACATTTAATTCAAGAAGAAATTCATAGACTGAAAGTCAAAGGATGGAAAACAATACTCCATGTGACAGGAACACAGAAAAAAGCAGGGGTAGCTATTCTATTTGCAGACAAAGTGGATTTCAAGTTAAGACTGATCAGAAGAGACAAAGAAGGTCACTACATACTTCTTAAGGGAACAATCCGAGAGGAAGAGATAACAATCATAAATATATATGCATCAAATACTGACATAATCAACTATATAAAACAAACACTAATGGATATAAAAATCAGATCAGCACTAATACGATTGTAATGGGGTATCTCAATACCCCACTCTCACAAAGACAGATCAACTAGACAAAAAAAAAAATTACCAAAGAAACATCAGAGTTGAACCAAACCTTTGAAAAAATGGGCTTACTATATATCTACGGGGTGTTCCACCCAAAAACAACAGAATACACATACTTCTCAGCAGCACATGGGACTTTCTCCAAAATAGACCACATACTAGCTCATGGAACATGCTTACGTAAATGCAAAGAAATTGAAATTATCCCATGCATATTGTCAGATCATAGTGCAAATAAATTGGACATCAAAGACAAAAGATACCATAAAAAGTACATAAATACATGGAAATTAAATAATACCTTTCTGAACAGCCAATGGGTCACAGATGAAATTAAAGAGGAAATTAGACAAGTTCTACAATTAAACAATAATTCTGATATGACATACCAGAACTTATGGGGCTCAATGAAAACAGTCTTACAAGGGAAATTTATAGCAGTGAATTGCCACATCAGAAAAACAGAGTAAGCTCAAATAAATAAACTAATGTTGAACCTCAAGTTTCTAGAAAAACAAGAGCAAGTTAAACTCAAACATCATACAGGGAGCTTTGGGTTATAAAGATCAGAGCAGAAATTAATGCAATTAAGTCTAATAAAACCATACAAACAATCGATGAATCGAAGAGTTGGTTCTTTGACAGATTAAATAAAATAGGCAGACCCTTAGCCAACTTTATCAAAAAAGAAAAGACCCAAATCCATGCACTATGAATGAAAAAGTTGAAATCACAATGGATCATGCAGAAATCTAGAAGATCATCAGTACCTACCTTGAGAACCTACCTATACTCTAATAAGATGGAAAACTCAGAAGAAATGGACAGATTCCTAGATACATAGGAATTCCCAAAGCTGAATCAAGAAGATATAAAAATTCTAAATAATCCAATATCAGTCAATGAAACTGAAGAAGTAATTTTTAAAAAGCTACCAACAAAGAAAAGCCCAGGTCCTGATGGATTCACTGCTTGATTCTACAAGAAATTTACAGAAGATCTAATGCCACTACTCCTCAAGCTTTTTAATAAAATTGAAAGGAAAGCAATAGTTCCAAAGTCATTCCTGGAAACAAGCATTACCCTGATACCAAATACTAGAGAACAATTCAAACAAAAAAGAGAACTACAGGTCAATCACCTTAACAAACATAGATGCAAAAATCCTCAGTAAGATACTGTCAAACAGAGTGTAGCAAATCATGAAAAAAGATAATGCACCATGATCAAGTAGGATTCAGCCCAAGGATGCAGGGATGGTCCAACATATGCAAATCAATAAATGTAATACACCACATTAACAGAATCAAGGACGAAAACCACATGATCATCTCAACAGATGCCGAAAAAAGCATTTGATAAAGTCCAACACCCATTCATGATAAAAAATAGAACCCTAAAGAAAGTTGGAACAGAAGGTCTTTATCTCAATCTGATAAAAGCCATCTATGACAAACCAACAGCCAACATTGCACTACATGGTCAAAAATGGAAAGCCTTCACTCTACAATCAGGAACAAGACAAAGATGCCTATTATCACCACTCCTGTTCAATATAATTCTAGATATATTATCCAGAGAAATTAGAGGAGAGAAAGAAACTCAAGGAATATGGATAGGAAAGGAAGAAGTTAGATTATCATTGTTTGGGGATGACTTGGTACACTACATAGAAGACCCCAAAAACCCCACCAAAAGACTATTAGAATTAATAATCAAATTTGGTAGAGTAGCAGGATACAAAGTCAATACTCAAAAGTCAATAGCATTCCTGCACACAAATAACAAACTCACTGAGAGAGAAATCAGGGAAATAACACCTTTCACAATAGTGTCAAGAAAAATGAAATACTTAGGAATCAATCTAATGAAGAAAATGAAAGACCTATACATCGAATACTATAGTACTCTGAAAAAGGAGATTGAAGAGGAGATCAGAAAATGGAAAGATATCCCCTGTTCTTGGATACGCAGAACCAATATAATGAAAATCGCCAACTGTTTACAGATTTAATGCAATTCCAATCAAATTACCAGTAATATACCTTACAGAATTAGAGAAAACAATCCTAAGACTTATATGGAACCAGAAGAGACCTAGACTAGAAAATGCAATTTTTTTTTCCTTTTTCTTTTTTCTTTTTTTGTACCGGGAATCAAACTCAGGACCTTGTGCTTGCCAGGTAGGTGCTGTGCCACTGAGCTATATCCCTGGTCTAGAAAATGCAATTCTGAGCAGCAAGGGCAAGGCAGGGGGCACCACAGTCCCCAATTTGAAGTTATACTACAAAGCTACTGTGATTAAAACAGCATGGCACTGGCGAAGAAACAGACCTGAGGATTGATGGAACAGAAGAGAAGATGCAGAAACAACTACAAGCACACTCAGCAACCTTATCATTGACAAAGGGGCCAAACACCTTCCTTGGAAGAAAGATAGCCTCTTTAATAAATGGCACTGGGAAAACTGGCTTTCCACATGCTGAAGACTGAACCTAGACCTTTATCTCTCACCATGCACTAAAGTAAATCAAAATAGATCAAAGATCTAAATATAAAACAATCTGTTGAAAGATAGGATAGGTAAAACTCTTGAAGACATTGGTGTAGGCAAAGACTTTATGAACAAATCCCAACTACACAGGAAATTGCACAAAGAATCAACAACTGGGATCATACCAAATTAAAAAGTATTTGCAGAGCAAAAGAAACCACCAACAGAGTGAAGACACAGCCCACAGAATGGGAAAAAAACATTCCAGATAGGCCTTAAAGGACTAACATTTAACATAAAAAAAGAACTTAAAAAAGTCACACCCTTCACCCCAAGTTTAAAGACCCATGTGTTGGATGAACTTTTCATCCATTTCCCCAAATTTATATGTTGGTGGTATTTCAAAGTAGGGCCTTTGGGAGGTGACTAGGATTAGGTGAGATTCTGAAAATTGGCCCCCTACTGGCTGTGGTGGATTTTTAAGAGGAAGACCCAAGTTCGATGCTCGTTCTGTCTCATTGTGTGATGCCCTCCACCATGTTCTGAGCCAGCAAGGTGGTCCTGAGCACAGGCTGTCACCCAGAACTGTGAGCTAAATTAACTTGTATTCTTTATAAGTTACTTGGTCTCAAGTATTTTGTTATAGAAACAGAAAATGAATTAAGATGTGTACATTTAAAAGGTTTTTCCCCACAGAATATTATTTTTCTATTCTATCATGGTTTTTGAGTTTCTCAAAGATGAATTCAACTTACAAACCTAAAACACAAGGACAGAGTAAATTTTTTAGAAAGCTTTGGGTTTTGGTCTTATCCCAGACGCAATCTTGTTTGGAGGAAAAAGTTAACAAACTGCTCCCAGTGGGCTCATTCCTTGGGAAAAAACCCAGGAAGCAAGACAATAACCATGTAGCCATGGCTGTCAGCAGCCCCTCAGACCTAGAAAAGATAAAACTGTGGGTGGGGAATGAGTCTCCTCTTCCTCAGGTTTCCCAGGTCTATACTTTCTCTTCTAGTGGATTTCATGCCCGGGAAGCATTGCTTGTGTTTACACCACCACCACCACCCCCGGCCCCAGGTGATCTGCATTTCCCAGTTTCATTTCCCAGTTTACTTAGTGTTTGTCTGTTGAACTACCAGGTCCTCTATGCAATCTGCTCTGAGTCAGCCAGGAGAGTCAGCTACTGTCCCTGCCCACCTCCCATGACATTTCATCCAAAACCGTTTTGGAACATTTGCTTGCTAGTCCCATATTCATCTGTTTTGTGAGTTTTCCTTTAGTAAAGAGACTCAACAACTCCCATGGTGCCTCGCAGTGTCTTTTAGTAGAAAGAAGGAAAGATGGAGGGACAGAAGACGGGCTGGCTGGATAGATGAGTAGGTGGAAGCATAAATGAGCTTCGAGAGGACGATGGTCACTGTAGTTGGATGCCACCAGGGGGCAGTGTAGACAGTTTCAAGGCCTCTGCACACTTTTCCCCAGACCCTGGCTGGCAGAGCCTTTAGAGCTTATTTTGTTCCAAATATTCATTTGTGAGGGAAAGAGTTGAGGCCCAAGAGAGCAATGGCTGTGCTTAGGGCACACAGCTCCTGACCTCACAGCACCCCCCATTCCTAGGCTCTGGTGGCCCCATGCTGCCAAACCTCCAGCAGCTTTTAGTAGCCCCAGAGCCTTCCTAGGAGGCTGCCCAGCAGCCACTGGCTGTTGCGCACACACGACATAGAAGAAACTGCCACTGAGTCAGGGTGGAGGCCAGGCTGAATCACTGGGTGTATTCGCAGCCCCTCAGCAGGGTCCTAGCCTTGGTGGCTAGGGTCCTTGGTGGACTCCCCTTTCCCTGACATGTCCCTTTCCTCCTCTTGGTGCCTCTGTCATTTGGACTAATATTTCCTAGGAAAGGAAGGACCCCACGCTTGGAACATGTCCTAAAACAAATTATCCTTCTTAAAATTTGCTTCTCCTGTGTACCATTACTTCTAGTCCTGCTCTTTAATTTTTACTGTCTTTTTTGGCAAGTAGGGGTGGGGTAGGGAGAGTAGCAGTATGGTGGCAGCTTTCCCCATCTCCTCCTTGTTCTGGTACATCTCCACTCATACTTCCTGAGGGCCATGCTGTAGATAGCAGAGAGAGACCTCTGGAAGGCACAGAAAAACTCCCAATTTTCCTTTTCATCTATTTAATATTCAACTGTTAAGCATATTTTAAGCATTTGCTGTGTGTCAGATGCATTAAAAAAAAAGAAAAGAAAAATCACAACCTTGCATTTCTAAAGCCCTTCTGATGTTAGAGACTTGACATTCATTATCTTATATTGTCTTTCCACAAGCCTGTGAAGGAGGTATTGTCGTTCCTACTCTACAGATGGAAAAACAGAGGTCTAGAGAAGTGATGTGCCTTGTCTAGGGCCGCATAGCCAGTAAGCTCCAGAACCAGGGATTGCACTAAGGAGGCCACCACGCAGATGACCTGGCACTTTCTGCAAGTGTTCATTGCTAGCTTGTGGTTCAGGGTGCCTCCCTTCAGCTGCACTTCCACAGGCAGTGACAGAGCGATTAAGCACACAACTCCAAGGGTTTGGATGAGCAGAAAGGCAGAGACCCTCAGGCCTGGATTTCTGTCCACTTAAGTGTGTCTATTTTGTGATTTCTGGAGGGGAATTCCAGAGCATCCTATCAGGTTCAGTTCTGCAGCTGTACATCTGTTCCTTGTGTGGGACCCAGCATCTCCACAAAGCTGAGCTCAGAGAAGAGCCGCTCCGAGGTCACTGGGTTAAAAGTTAGGAACCTGAGTCTGCTTGATTTGCTCCTGGCAAGCCGTGTGAGTTGTGCCACCACCACTAGTCACACTAAGCCCTTCTGCCGCTCCACCTGTAAAATGAGAGCCTATCCTACCCTCCCTGGAGAGCTGTCCTCAAAAGGAGGGCATGAATGTGAAAGGAATTTGAAATTCTGAGGTCTCTTGTAGATATGTGTGTCCTTATGATTGCCATGTGTGAGGCTGGTGTGCCTTGACTGACTTCTGCTGAAGGCCTCAGCCATTGTCCCTGACCTTCAGGAATACACGGGTCAGGGTCATTTTTTTCTAATGCAAATCTCAATGACTCATATAGAAGCATTATTATTTTTTTTTTACATAGAGTTGTGAATGTGTGTGTGTGTGTGTGTGTGCGTGCATGCGTGTGATACTGAAGATTGAACCCAAGGCCCCGGCCTTTTTAAATTTTCACTTCTGAGACAGGGTCTCACTAAGTTGCTAAATAGCCCAGGCTAGACTCAAACTTGTGATCTTTCTGCCTCGCTCTCCTGGAGTGCTGGAATTACAGGCATGCACCAGCACTCTCCCTTCTTTCTTTTCCCTTGCCTTCCCTTCCCTTCTTTCTTCTTTCCTCCTATTCTTTCTTCTTTCCTTTTCCTTTAATGACTGCCACAAATACTCTATCCTGAAAGAAAAAGAAGTTTTAAAAAAAAGTCAGGACATAATCTTGCAATTAAAAGTGGATGTGGTTAGCCTTGGGGAAAAATACAAGGTGTGTATTTTTCTTATTTTATTTTAGACCAGAGGAAAGTGTAGTAAGCATAGACTGTCCTCTGGGAGCTACCACTGGAAGGTTTGCATGGTATGCAGCTGTGTCCTTCACCTTGCAGCCAAGCCCTGAGCAGTAAGAGATAGGTTAAAAATGTCATGGGTCAATTATTGTGCATTGAGGGAGCTGGAGGATAGAATAGAAAAATAATATTCTGTGGGGGAAAAAAACCTTTTAAATGTACACATCTTAGTTCATTTTCTGTTGCTATAACAAAATACCTGAAACCAGGTAACTTATAAAGAATACAAGTTTATTTAGCTCACAGTTCTGGGTGCCAACCTCTGCTCAGGACCACTGTGCTGGCTTAGAACATGGTGGAGGGCATCACATGATGAGACAGAACAAGCACTGAACTTGGGTCTTCCTCTTATAAATCCACTACAGCCTTTATGAGGGCAATTTTAGAATATCATCTAATCCTAGTCACCTCCCAAAGGCCGTACTTTGGGGGGACCTGGCTAAGATCCCCAACTACCTGAATGAGGGGTACAGCAAAAGGATGAAATAAGAGACAGAGATAATCTAGTAATGCATGAAGAGGGGCTGGGAGGTCAATGCCTCAGGATGGGCAAAAACCAAGACTCTCCAGATTGCCACTATTTTATTAGCCAGTGGATGGGGAGGGGTAGTGAGTGATTCAGAATGGTGGTGGCGATTGCTGTGGGCTAGTAAGAAAAACAAAGCATCCATGCAAGGATGAGACAAGAGGCAATAAGGAAACTGTAGTTTCCCCAAGTGAAACTTTTTACTACTGCTACTACATTGCTTTAAAGATCCTTGTCGTCCTCAGCAGGTCTTATCTTGCCCTGTGAGCACCACAACGTCACTAGCCCACTAGCCACAGGGCTTCAGCTGTGACCAGAAGAAGACAGGGAGTTTCTTCATTCCAATCTGGCTCAAAGGGCAGAACAAGGATGGCCTCACACACCCTCTAGACTCAATTTATAATTTGTGGTCCCCGACACTACTTCAAAATACCATCAACATATAAATTTGGGGAAATGGACCAAAAGTTCATCCAACATATGAACTTTTGGGCGTCACATTCTACCCATAGCAGCGTATTAAAAAAATAGTGAGTGCACCCCAACCCCCATTTTTAAAATACCCATATGCATGTAGGCAGCCCTAGATGCAGAGAAAAAACAATGGAAAATCATACAGCAAAATCCCATAAGGTTATCTCTGCATGGTAGAATGATGGATAAATTTATTTTTTCTGAGTTACCTCTTATATTCTATAATCAGAAACAGGATGAGTAAAGAAGCCAAAAAAGAAAAAGAAAACATAGTGCAAGTGGAATTGCATGAAACTGTGCAAGACCTGGGCTGATGGTCTCCTTGGGACAAGCAGAATTTCAGTGAAGCCATATCGCGGCCTGCAGAAGGCTCTTTTGGGCTTGTGTTGATGTCACTCACCTTTCATCTTCCAATTTTTGGGGCTAGATCTGGTGCCCAGTGGTGTAGAGTACGTGCTCAAGCAGCGCATGTTGAACAAACCACATTTCCTTACTAGGCCAACCAGTGTGGATCGTGGCCAAGAGGGGTCCACAGAGGAAAACTGCCATGAACTGGAGCCAGACCATCCCTAAGTTACTTTCCTTTCTGAATTTAAAAGTTTGTATCGGAGTCTTTGATTGCCTCTTTCCTTGGGAGAATAGAAGGTAATCATGAAAATAACAGAGAAAGAAAGAGCTCCTGCATGAGGCAAGCTGGCCCTCATTAAAACAAAGACTGTCTTTAAAACAGGAGAGGAGGGGGGAGTTAGGACCTCTTCTATTGATTTGGCTTCTTGGTGACAAGCAACAGGAATTAATTAATCCTGATCAATTCAAGGGGGAAATGAAAGCCTTGGAAAAGCTCTCAGGTAGACAGGAAACCCAAGTGATAAAGCCGGCGGGACTCAAGGGCAGTCAAGCTACAGGAACCACTGATCCAATTTCTGAGCCCTACTTCCTCACCAGAAAAGTTGTCTTGGGATTCTGAGTCTTGACAGGTTCCTTGTGGTAGTTAAGAGCGTGACCTTGGAGCCAGATTTACCAGGAGCCTTAGGCAAGTTTCATAACTCCTCTGCACCTTGATTTACACATCTGTAAAATGAGGATAAAATTTCAACTTTCTTGCTGGCCACGGTGGCTCACGCCTGTAATCCCAGCACTCAGGAGGCTGAGGCAGGAAGATCACTGTGAGCTCTAGGCCAGCCTGGGCTACATAGTGAGTTCAAGGCCAGCCTGAACTGCATGGCGAGACCCTGTCTCAAAAAATAATTTTTTTTGGGCCGGTGAGATGGCTCAGCGGCTTAAGCGCCTGCCTTGCAAGCGCGAGGGCCCGAGTTCGACTCCCGGATCCCACATACGAAAAAGGGGCCGGTGATATCGCTCAGCGGCATGGGCGCCTGCTGGCGCGCGAGGTCCTGAGGTCGACCCCCCGGTACCCACAAAAAAATAAATAAATAAATAAATAAATAAATAATTTTTTTTCAACTTGCTTTAGTTACCTACTGCTATGAAACAAATTACCCCGAATCTTAGTGACTTAATCCAACAATACACATTTATTATCACAATTTCTTTGGGCCAAGTGTTCAGGAGTGGTTTAGCTGGACAGTGAGTTTTCTTGTGAGGTTCCGCTGGCTGTTGGTCAGGGTGGCAGTCAACTGAGGAGTTCACTACGCTGGAAGACCTGTCCCCGAGAAAGTTCACACACGTGTCTGGAAAGTTGGTGCTGCTAATAGGAAGCCTCAGTTTCTCCCCAGGTGGGCTGCTTCAGTGTTCTCACAACACTGCAGTTTCCTTTCCTTCAAGCAAACAATAGCAGAAACTAATCAGACAGAAGCTGCATCCTTTTTACGGCCTGGCCTTAGAAGTCACGTGACATTCTGTTCATGAGCAGAAACCCAGTAAACACTTTTACAGGCAAGGAGAGGGGAATAAAGCACCCCTGTGGCTTTCCAAAGACTGAATTTTTATTTCATGAGTCTCACTTAAAAGTCAGTTCTCTTAATTTACATGATAATTAATAATCAGTGCTATTCATGGACATACATACACATACCATGAAATACATAAATAATTTCAACTTTCAGCCATTCTCTTTTTCAGATTAAGCTCCATCTTTTGAAGGGAGGCATATCAAAAAAATTAGCACCCATATGATATAACCACCACACTACCTTTAGGATTTTACTAAAGATTGAATCAGTTAGTTCTCTCCCAGAGTCACCTGACACCTGAAGGTGACCCCCTCCTTGATTTCCTGACTCCTAACACCTCCTTCTGGCAACGGGGGCCCCTTCAGATTAGCCCTGCCCCTTTATGTGCCAGGATGGAACAGCCTAGCCCCACTAGGACTCCACTGGCAGTGGCCACGGCTGGCTGTTCCTAGTGGAGTCTGTCTTCACAGTTGCTGTAAGGCTGGCCCTTGCTCTCCTTTCTTCATCTCTTCAGGCAAAATACAACAATGAGTTTGAGGAAATTCCCAGGCAAATGAGTTTATTCCAGGGGACACACCCAGGGGCTTTTGTTGGTGCTCCTGTTATGATAGGGTATGAGGTGAGATTTGAGATCTTGAGCAGAAACCACCAGCAAGAGGCAGGGGAGGCAGAAAGAAGAGCAATTGCCTGTTAGACCACAAGCCAGAAGGCAGAGCCATCTGGCACCGTTGTGTAGGTTGCACCCTGCAAAGGACACCAAAGGCCTGAGGGCCAGGTACAGGGTCTTAACTCTCTCTGGACTCCGCGTGCCCCACCCCTAGCCTTGGCTATTCCAGCCCTGAGGAAGGGGCGCCTGCGCACCACCAGTCTGCTCAGTGGGTGCTTTTTCTAACTGCTAGGAAGCATTGCATGAGCTAGTCCAGTCACCAGATCTTGTTTAAAGCAAACATCGTGTGATTCCTGCCCAGGGCCCCTCGTGTGTGAATAATTCACGAACAGGCAGCTCATCACTTATGCTGCTCAGGTTCAGCTTTTTCATTTTCCAGTTTCTACCTGGAATTCTTTCTTTGGCTGTTAGGTATGATATGCACACTAGGGATGTCACAGGTGGAGGCACACAAGACACGTGCCCCTTCTCGGATGTGCTGTCTGCTATTGCTCTTCCCTTGGTCTGGAATGCCACTGTCTTAGTCACTTTTTCATTGCTGGGACAAAATACTGACACCCACAACTTAAAGGAGAAGAGGTTTATTTTGGCTCACTTTTTTTTTACAGGATTCAGTCTGTACTTGTCTAGTTCTAAGGTGGAAGGGCATGGTAGGTCTGGAAGAGGAAAGCTGCTCATCTCCTGGCAGCCAGGAACCAGAGAACACAGAGAAGACCAGAAAGATTTCTCACAGAAAGGTTTGGAAAGGAAGTAATGAACCAGAAAGCATTTCATACAAACTTTATATAAAAATTTTCCAGAAGAAAATCATACACAGAAAAGACCCTCCTAGATCCCCCCACTTGTTTAAAAATATAAAGAGGAACAGAATCCATCCCACAACGCTGCACTTCCCTTTAGCTTAGAAACCAGACTGTCCATATTTACACTTGGTGGGTCCTTGTCTGTAAGAGTGAAAGGGGCAAAGGGGCACAGCAATAGAAATTAATGACCAAGCTAGGATGTGTGGTGTGTCCACAGACGCGTTGAGCACACAGCTGGACTCAGTGTCTAAATGTCTACTCAGTGACCGTTGAGCTAAGTGCTCTGTGTGGAAACGTTTACTCCCCTGAACCCTATGAGGCAGTACTGTTCCCATCTATTTGTCAAATGTGGGAAGACAGAGATACTAAGAAGCCCAAGATCACAAAGTGAGTTGTACCGCCAGGATTGTGATCCCAGCAGACCAGTTTCTAAACCTGTGTTCTTAACTACCATGACCACATGTGTGCAGGTGCCCAAGGGAGGCACTGCTCAACATCTGTTGGATTTCTCGCAGACTACTAGCTCCAGCCAATCCACAGCTTCAACATGAGACTCATGGCATCATAGTTTAGAAAGCTGGATGTATTATTGTGATAAAAAGCAGGCAGTACACGAAATCATGGTGGAGCAGGAAATAAGTATGGTGGCGGCCAATCTGATGCCCAGTTTTGAAAAGCCATGCAGGATCATTGTGGTTATCTAAAAATTAATCAAATATTCTCTAATACATGTGTATTATTTCCCAAGGTGGCTACAAGATGACTACTAATACATATTATTTTCCAAGATGGCTAAAAAGGTGATGTCTTATTAAGTCATTTGGATCCAGCCACTTAAAAAGAGGAACTGTCCTGTAATTCTTTCAGCCTAGGGGTGTCAAGAAAGTGATGTGAATGCAGAAAGTGTAGGAGTCTCTGCTCATGTCATTTGGCCACTGGCGGAACCCTGGAGAGCCACGATAGAGAAGGCCTTGTTTCTGTTGCTGTGTTACATCCAGAGTAGAATAACAGAAGTGCCTCCTGTCTGTCTGTATATCTGTGTGTCTCTCTTTCCCTCCCTCCCTCTCCCTCCCTCCCTCCTTCCCCTCTCTCTCCTTTCTCTCTCCTCCTACTGCCCTGCAAAAAACCCAACCCCCCCAAAACCCCAAACATTCCTTCACCTCAATCAGACAGTTGCCAAAAATCCCATTTGTCTTTATTTCAGTCTTTTGCCCCTTTTACGGGTCAGGAAGCCAACAGTGTATGTTGGTTCGAGCCCAGTCATCTTTAAGCCTAGTCAAAGTTTAAGCTGAGCCTCTCCCCACTAACATACAATCTGCTCCTCGGTTAGAAGTCACATTGTCAATTCAGACCCACATGACCCAGTGCTAAGCACACACACTAATGTACCCCCCTCCAGCCAGCACCCCAGATCGGCACACCCAACCCCTCATAAATACTCAGAGACAATAAGGAGACAGAATGGGCAAGTGGGAGTATGGCAAAGGGGAGAGAGGTGAGGGCAGGGCTGTGGGGGGTACTGGAGGGGAAGTGGTCACTGGGACTTGGGTCACAGCATACTTTTCATTGTCTCCCTACCACATTTTCTAGAACAGCAAACTAGACAGCAGTGGTGTGGTGGAAGCATGTGACATGGCTTGTATCACTAACCAGGGCCACCTTAGACGAGTTGCTCTTGCTGTACCTCAGTTTCCTCTCTGTAGTAGGACTCATTTCTCCAATGCTCCAGGTACTGGGTGTCAGGGACACATTCACAGCTTGGCTGTGTACCTGACAGCCTGGGCATCTCTCTTTCTGGGATGTCAAGTATATTAAAAATTTTGGTGGGCCATCCTTTCTACAAGACAGTTTATATCATTGTTCATAATGCAAAATTTACATGCATTTTAACTGTAGTAGCTAACACTTGGTAACATTTAATGAGTAATGACTGTATGCTGCGTGTTGGACTAAACTCTCTGTGATCTTCATAATAACCTAATGAGGTAGTATTATTATTTCTATTTTACAGACAAAAATCCTAGAGCACAGAGATTAACCCACCCAAAGTTACATGTTTCTAAGTAATGACACCCACCCCCCATAAATCTGGGCCATTGCTCTGGGATCTACTCCCAACCTGTGACTCTTTCTTAATGAAGTCTGAATGACAAAGGCCAAAACAATCCCTTAAGTTTAGCTTTAACACTTAAATCAATTTTAGCTAAAGTGGTGGATAAAGGGGCTTCACACACCCGGTGTCCCTGGAGGATGTAGGAGGCTCCCCCCCCGGGGGGGCGGATCCTCCAGGTGGAGCTTTACGGGCCCCCTGGGGGCTCCCAAACTGTCCAAATGCTGCAGGCTTCCGCTCCCGCCGCCTCCCAGCTCAGCCAGGGTGTTTGCCACCCCGCGTTGCCCGGCACTTCCTCGTTCCCCTGCGCTCCAGACGCAGCTCCCTACGCCCAGCGCCGGCGCTCCTCTGGCGGGAGGGGGGCCAGAGGAGAGATGTCGCAACCACCTCCCTCCTCTTTCCCCTCCTTGGCACTCTGTCACCTCCCAGATGAGCGCGCTCGCAGACCAGTGCTGGCGGTCCTGCGCCCGGCATGTTCCCCGAGTGCGCGCAGACGGCGGCGAGCACCAACCTCCCGCGCAGCCTGGAGCAAGCCAACCGCACGCGCTTTCCCTTCTTCTCCGACGTCAAGAGCGACCACCGGCTGCTGCTGAGCACCGTGGAGACCATTGTGCTGGCGCTCATCTTTGCGGTGTCACTGCTGGGCAACGTGTGCTCCCTGGTGCTGGTGGCGCGCCGACGGCGTCGCGGCGCCACGGCTAGCCTGGTGCTCAACCTCTTCTGCGCGGACCTGCTCTTCACCAGTGCCATCCCGCTGGTGCTAGTCGTGCGCTGGACCGAGGCCTGGCTGCTGGGCCGCGTCGTCTGCCACCTGCTCTTCTACGTGATGACCCTGAGCGGCAGCGTCACCATCCTCACGCTGGCCGCGGTCAGCCTGGAGCGCATGGTGTGCATCGTGCGCATGCAGCGCGGCGTGGGTGGTCCGGGGCCGCGGGCTCAGGCCGCGCTGCTGGCGTTCATCTGGGGCTACTCGGCGCTCACAGCGCTGCCCCTCTGCATCTTCTTCCAAGTCGTCCCACAGCGGTTTCCCGGCGCCGACCAGGTGAGCGCCACTGTGTGCGGCCGGGGCAGATTCTGATGGAAGCCGTGAGTTGGGTTGGTAATGCTTAACAACAGCAATAAGCCATATGCTGCAGTTAACCGTTGTGTCAGATCCTGTGCCCAAGCGCTGTGAAGTTTCGTTTCTTAAATCTCCATGACAACCCTGTGATGTCGGTACCTAAACGTCCTCCCAAACGCTGTGAGTGGAGTCCCCCAAATTCTTGCAAAATGCAGTGACGATTATGCGTTTAATGACAAGGTAGTTAGGAGCCGGATAGAACTTACGTGGGGCTGCGAGATGGCTAATGACATTGTATTGAATTCTGCTTGTCCGCGCTGCTGTTATCGCATCCACTTTACAGATGAGGAAGCTGAGGCGCACAGAATAGTAACTCGTCCAGAGTATCTCATCCTTAGATCCAGGAGGAGTTGGGTTCGTGCCGGGAAGGGTTAGGATTGCGCTTTTAAAGCCTGAAGGTAGGCGTTTGCGGGTGGCTGGGAGAAGGCATTGGAGAACCAGGGATCCCAGACCCACTGCTGCCTCTAACAGGCTAGAGGCGTCTTTTCTTCTCCGGGATCCTCAGTTTTTCCAACTGCAAGACTGCAAGGGAAGATTACACTAAACCGTGCGATCTTACCCGGGGAGACTCGAACGAGGGATTTTCAGGTATCCCACACCCCCAACTGTTGTGTAGATTCCAGAGGCTGGGCCGAAGCGTTTCGTTTTGGTCAGTGGGCCCACAGTTATCACTGGGACCTAGGCTCGTGGAGGGGTCCACGTTCGAAGAAACGTTCTCCCGAAAGTGCAGCTCTGGCTCGGGTCACCTGGAGGCCCACAGCCGGAATTCCTCGTGAAGGTCTGTTCGAGGTGCCGCCCCGCCCCGCAGCTGCGGGGTTCGCTTGCGGAGATCTACCCAAGACGCCAGAGCTGGGGGCCAGCGGAAGACAGCGGCTGGCGGGACCGGCCGTCTACCCGGTGCGTTTCGTTCTCCGCACCGCGCACAGAGGGAAAGGACTAAGGTCTGTGCGCATGATAGCGACAGTGCGGTGAAGTCCTGGCTCCTGGCTCAGCCTTCTGGAGGGTCTGTCAGAGGCTAGGTTCTCATCTCTCTCTCTTTTCTCTCCTGGGTTATTTGTTCTTTTTGGTCTGGGTCAGGAACTCTCACCCCAGGTCCTGGGAAGGCGAGCGAGGCACCCAGAGCCCTCCAGACGAAAACACGAACTGCAGTCCCTAAGAGAGCCCCCCGCCCCCGCGCCCCGTAATGATCGGAGGCGGGCAGAGATGTCGTCTGGGAAGATTCTAGATGGAGACCAGGGACGCTCTGGGTGTGTGACCCTCCAGAGCTGCACACACAGGGCGGCTTCACTGAGGACTTCCCGGACCCATCACGCACAGGCCTTTTTTGGGGGGTAGGATGGGTGGAGGCTGCGTCCTGAGCCAGCAGTTTCTTTTTTTTTAACCAGACATAAATCAAATCTGAAAGTCTGTTTCTAATAGTTTATATCTTGTGTGGAGTACATTTTGGAAGTGTTTGTTTGGATATAGCTTGAATGACTAACAAGAGGAAACAGTATCAGCCCTGTGGCACTTGATTAAAGAAATGTAAACCTGTGGCCATGTCCCCTCCGGGGGCAGGAGAGCCAGGGTTAGCTGAGCTGTTGGGTACTGGTGGCCTTCAGAGACCAAAGACTCTAGCTCACCTGGCAGGCTGTCCTTAGTTCAGACACACCTGAGTGTCAAGATGGGCCCCATGCAAGAGGCTTGTTTGCAGATGTTTCTAGAATAAGTAGAAGCCCAGACCTAACTCTATATCAATGGGATCGGCTAGGGTTCTGCCATCAGTGTTTGTTTATTTTTAGTTATTCTTTCGCTGTTATGATATTGCTACATTTTTCACAGAACTCGAGAGATTTCTCATTCTTTTCTTAAAGAAAAAACGAGGTGTAGGAATTATCTTAAGAGTGTCTTAAGTTTGCAGATGTGTATTTTGTACCCTCCCTTTTAGTTTTGGATATACTCCTCCTTAACCGGCAAATAACTGTAAGAAAGGAGGCTCTTGCCCCCTCCCAGACAAAACCCCTCACTCCAACTGTGTGTCAATGAGGACCCTGGTGATAGAGCAAGAAAGCCTTTGCGTAGAGAGGAGACCTTCTGTGTCTCGGCTGCCCTGTATTCTGCCCTGGTAGTGTGCAGTCGGAGACCTCCACAGCTTTTCTGGGACAGCCAGAGTTATACTGCAGGGTGCTTCTGCGGAGATCTGTCCTGCTGGGGGGCACACAGGTCCCTCTTGTTTTAATGAAGAAACACCTTCTTGGCTTTAAGGGCCTTTGGTGAGGGATTTGGGCAAAGCCACTGGGAGCAAATGGGCTGGAACTATGCTTCAGAAGGTTGAGACCAGGTCAGTTACCTGCAGGAGCCCTGTTTATTGAAATCAGTACAGGTGGATGGGGGAGCTTGTAATGAAGAAAATGGGACACTCCCTTCTGGCTCATCTTCCTTGACTTCTCCGACCTGTCTGCCATCTCATTCCCTCTCTCTTTCTCTCTCACCAAGTTATTCTCTTTGAGCTACAGTGTACAGTGTTCCTTTTTATTCAAGTTTTACTTTCTACAGTTTGAGTTACCAGCAGTTTCAGTTACTCGTGGACAACCAAGCTCTGATAATATTAAATGGAAAATTCCAAAAATTAAAAAAAATCCTACTTTAAATAATTTTAGTACAGTATATTGTTATAATCATTCTATTTTATTATTAACATGTCATTATTCACTTACTGTGCTTGATTTATAAATTAAACTTTATCACAGGGATGTTAATATCACAGCATCTATGAGGTGTGATCAAAATCTTCGGTAAATATTTAAAAATTACTTATTACAGTGAAAGACACATTGCCATTAACTCCTCTTTAAATTTACACATTGCCATCAATTCCTCCTTAAGTGTCTTCAAAAATACTTTGAATGCTGCTGCTAAATGCCATCCAAGAGAAAACCAGGCTTGTAAAAATGTTAGTGTATCCTCGACCACCTTATTTACTGGATCCATCACCATGCAACTTCTGACTCCTCCCCAAAGTCAAAATGCCCATGAAAAGTAAATGGTTTGAATTGATTCAGGACATTGAGGCAACCACAACAGTACAACTCGCGATATCACTAAAGAGGCCTTCCAGAACTGCTTCAGAGGGTGGCAAGAGTGATGGGATAAGTGTATTCAAAGTGAGGGGGAATATTTTGAGGGTGTTAATGGCACTGTGTGTTTTACTGGAATATTTTTAAAATTTAAACATTCACCATAATTTTCAATCACAGCATGTGTAGGATTCAGTACTACCTGTGGTTTCAAAGATCTACCAAGGGTCTTGGAGATCCCTGAAAATAAGGGGTGAGGGAGACTACTATCTTTTCTCTATTCCTACTAAGGAAGTCAGCAAACAGAGAAACTCCGTAGGTGCTCAAGGGTTGTCTGAGAGTGTTGGAAGCATCCCTCTTTATAGGCTCAGCAGTTGAATAAATGTTGAAATAAATGAAAAGGGTGGGGGGAGGCTGGGGAGTATGACAATTTTGAAAGGACAGGGAAGGATCTGGTTTAGACTGATCTGAGTCTCACATTTAAAATTAACAAAGGCATATTTTCTCAGTCCTCATAGATCCCGCCTGTCCCTTCCAAGTTGGACACCAAATGTGAAGGTTTTGGATGGGAGATATTTTTCTTTCCAAATCATATGCTGAGGGCCCAACTAACCCCAAACACATAGGGGTTCCTTCCCTCAAAGAGTACTGGTAAGGAAAACAGTGCTTCTTAGGGTTTTCTGCTCATCTGAGACAGCCCTGAAACAGGGACAAAATGATCGTGTCCACTTGGGCTGCGTGTGCCTACCCTTCCATGGTGACTCTAAACTTCACCGAGGGGAAGATGAGAAGGTAGCCATGCTAGAAATGCTAGACCTTTCGGTATCGTGGGCTTTGGAATCAAATATTCTGAGCTCATCTCTGATCTCCGAGGAGTTGTGTAACAGAAGACCAGCTGTCCCACCTCTCTACCCCTCACTTTCCTTGCTGGCAAAATGGGCTCAAGAACAGTACCAACTGTCTAGTGTCACCGCCGGGACTCATGTTCAGGAAACCCGGCCTGTGGACAGTTAAGTGCTCAAGAATTGCTAGTTATTGTTAGTTTTCCTTATCTTTGGGTATAAACATTTTAAACATTCTTCAAACAGTGTAATTCTTCTGATTGCTATAAAATAATACGCTGCCATCTTAAGAGGGTGGACACATCATAGCAACACTGACATTTCGGACAAGCCCACTCAGCCTGTTCCAACCGGATGCCTGCCTGTGTGTGCCGTGGCCCTGGCCAGGTGGTGACCTACACTGGTGGGTGGGGAGGACCATCCACGTTGGCCAGTGTGTGCTCCCCACTCATTCTACAAACATTTACTGAGCGCCGCTCACCTCTCAACCTGCCACGAGCCACACAAATGCATCTCCTGGGCATACAGATGGTCCCAGGCCCCGGCCTAACTCTGTAGTCCACAGCAATTCCAAAAGTAGGATTATTTTCTGAAAGAGGAAGTGCTCAAAGTCACAGCAGGCGAAGGATAGTTCCAGAATGTGGTCCAACTCTGGTTCCTCTGGGTGTCATCTCCCACGAATTCACACTTTCTCAGCTCCACCCTTTCCTGATTTCATACCAGGCCTCTGTTGTGATTGTGTCTCTACCAAGGACACAAGCACAGTTTGCTTGCTTTTGTTAATAAATGTTAGAGAATACTTTTAACATTTAACAAAGTAAGTCCATCTCTTGAGTTGATATTTTCTCCTTTCCATCCAAAAGTCGATAAAGGAATAGGTCTGTAAGGATTCCTCATTCCTTAAAATGACCTTGCAGTCTTCTGTTTTGTTTGAGGAGGTAGGGCAGGGGAAATGATTTACCAAACAGTTCACCGGTGCACTGCAGGAAGAATCATTAGAGAGCCTTCTAGGAACATAGCTGGAACCAGGCAGCACGTGCAAATACTTTAGCCATTGTGGGGAGGGGTCAGCACTTGGGCAGTGCCTGTTAATGGATGTCCTAATCCTCCGGAAATTCCTTCATTGGGTAGTTTTGTACTGAGCACCTAATGTGTGCCAGGCGTAATTATAGGTGTTGGGCTCTTGCCTTGAATAGGACGGGCTTTTCTTCTGCCCTTGCCTTTGGTAGCTCCTGACCACGTGCTCAGAGAGCTGTGGAAGGGCGTTGGGAATTCACGAAGGCTACCAGAATACAATGTGTCTTTGCTGGGTGTAGAGATAAGAGGAAGTAAGCAAGACAAGGGCATGGAGGAATGGAAGGGCATCACAGGCAGGGAACCAGCCCATGTAGAAGCAAGGGAGTATGACTGCCACTCTGATCCCTGCAGCGGGACATGGGCTGGGCTCGTGCGGAGTGTGGAGGGTGGAGGTGGCTCCCCTTTAGGGTGTGAGCTCACCTGGTGAGATGGCCACCCTGAAGAGGCAGCAGGGGAGAGTGAGAAGGGTGGGTAGGTTGGATAGTGATTAAGAGGACCTCAGGTTTCTTCTGGTGGGGAGGGGCAGAGGGCCAGGCCACAGGTTTCTAGCAGCACAGGAAATGGCAGCTGTGTGTCGTGATTTGGTGGCTATGAACTGGGAAAGTGGGATAGTCACAGCCTACCATGCCTCCTACAGAGATGTCCTCATGACAGTGGGTGAATCTGTGGTTCAAGAGAGCACTGGGAAGGAAAAAGTGAGCGGAAACATCTTCTGCAAAAAAAAAAATAAATAAAAAAAATAAAAGCATTGGAAAGGGGTGAGCTGGCAAGGGAGAGGCAGAGATTGGGACAGGGCAGATGAAAGTACACTTAGCCTTCACTGGACCTGGCCTCTGCCTTCATCCCCTTCCGTCCTGACCCCAGAACTCTGCCTCCCATCCCTGGTTTAAGCCGCCCTTCCCACTGGATGCTGCCTTGTGGCCTCTGAAGCTCTCTGGGTACATCTGGCTTCCTGTCCCATGAAGGAGTCTCCTAGTGCTTCTCTGCCTCCCTCTCCAACAGCATCCTGGCTTTCTGGAGAGCAGGCCAGAGCCTCGCTCATCCACGCTGGCCTCGCACTGGCTGAGCCACTGTGCCTGGAGTCAACAGCGACGGAGCCGATGAATTAAAGAACACTTGGGGACGCTGCCAGTTCCACTTCGGTATCTCAGTAACCAGGCAAGCCTAGCACTTTTGTTTTTCAAATTTACTTCTTGAAAATCAGGAAACATTTCAAATGTGCAGAGCAAGTACAGAGAATATGATATCACTACGACCCCCACCTCTTGGATTTGACATGCTGTCCAGTTTCTGGACAAGTCGGAGCTTGCAGGACAATACCTAGAGTCAGAACAACTTGACAGATGGATTTCCTCACAGAAATAAAAGTATGATATTAATTCACCTCTCTGACTGTGGTCATAGGGCCTGTTTTATTTTTTCTAGTAAGCACAGACACTGCATTTAATCACCAATACCATACAATGCCATTTAAAGAGCATAAAAACCCATCACTTGGACACCCAGGCCAATCTCACTGCCTGTTAGCTCCTGACAGGGGGCTGAACAGAGTTATCTTACTTCCTTATCACACTGCCGGCCTGCAGGGGGCGCCACAAATAAAAAGGGGAAAGGGCAACTTCCTTAATGGAATTTGGGAAGCTTCCTGGGACAGGTGCCATGTCTATATTGAAAATATATAGTTAGTGTGTTCAATTGTCATGGTGATCTGAGTTATGTGTTCGTTTTCCTAAAAGCAAATTTCTCTTGCTCTCTTTTCCTTTTATAAAAAACATAAGAACACCATTGAAAATTTAGAAAATTCAGATAAGCTGAAAGAATAGAGCCCCTCTTATAAGCAGATGCCTTTAGCTTTCTCTACCAAAACCTTCCAGTCTTTTTCTATGCCTGTGCATATTCCTTCATGCATGCACATATCTTTGACATGCTGGGATCATTGGGAATTCACTGTGCAATGAGAACATGCGTGCCATGTTAAACTATGTGGATATGGAGGTTGAGGCAAAGGGAAGTTTTTACAGGCAAAATGGGAAGAATTGCATAAGTTATTTTGAAATAATAATCCTTGGCTACAAGAAGCCATAGCAAGCGTGGCCTCAGCCAAGGTTAGACAGGCAGTTGCTGGGACGACGTCCTCTCAGAAATACTTTTGTGTAAGATTGTGGTGGCCTCTGTGCAAGGTTGTGGTTCTGGCAGAATCTTTGCAATAGTTCTTATTATCAGGCATACAGGAGATATGTAGGAGATGCTCTCCTTCATAATCTTTCAGTTTTATTTATTTATGTATTTTTGTTGGGGTTGACATAAGCAACTCCATTTTGATTCTGTCAGCTTCCATACAGGCATAGTTTAGGGACCTGCTTTATTTTTTCTTTTTTGGCCCTGATGTAGGAATAACATCTTGCTCTACACTATCATTACACATTTTTCTACAAAGTCTTATTCAGCCTGGCAGATGTTCTGGTTTTAGAAAGATCTGGGGTCCCTAAGGAGTTTTAAGAAATAGTTTTGAGGTCATTGTTTTCTACTCTCCCTATACATATTTTTTTCCATTACTAGCATAGGAAGTAGACACTAATTCACATTTAAGACAGGAATCCTTTTCTTCTGATGGGTGCTTCAGCACATCTCCCCATATCTGCTGTTACCAGTGTGCTGAGAGAAAAGGTCTGTATGGGCGCGGTCTGGGCCACAGTGGAGGCTGCAGATTGTCTAAAGAACAGTAGTTAATTTGTTGCCAGTATTCAAAAGATCCTCCAGAGACACAAGCTTCTTTCCAAACATCAAAAAGTAGAAAGATGTAATAAGCCTTCTCTTGTCAGATGTGGGTGGTGAGGTAGGGGAGCACATTTTCAGAACATTTAGCTATACACCTGTAATCCCAGCGCCCTGGGAGGCTGAGGAGAGGATCCCAAGTTCAAGCCCAGCTTGGGCAACTTAGCAACTTAGCGAGACCCTGTCTCAAAATAAGAAAATAAAAAGGGCTGGGGATGAGCTCAATGCAAAGACCCTGGGTCCAGTCACGAGTAAAGATAGTCCTTATTTAATGACCCACTTCTTTAATGACTCTTTGGGCTAACAACCGAGGTGTGCTATTTGGATTTACAACCCACTGCTTGGACTTACGACCTGTCTTTTTTGGGTACAGTTCTGTACATATTGTTTATACAGCCTCAGTGTCTTTTTTTTTTTGTACAGTACATCTTGCTGATTGTACTGTACAGTACTGTACTGTAATTTATATTCTGTTATACATTACAATACTGCATGTAAGAGTTATGCAAATAAAAGCAAAGTCATCAAATTGGAGTTTCATTTGACCATTTCTTTCTTCTGAATTGTAACTTATGTACTATATTCAATTCCTCATTTAGTGACCAATTGATTTAACGACCTAGTCACAGGAACATAACTCAGCTGTTAAACGAGGAGTGTCTACACTTAACAAATAAATGAGCAAGCAAGCCTAGTCTGTTTGCAGACTTTTAACAAACAAGAAATGGAAGCAACATTCTCATTTCCCTTTTTAAAATACACATGCGATCCAAATATTCTTCCCCATTTGTCTTGCTTTAGGAAGAGTTTTCTTGGTAGGTCCCTGATGTTCTTTGTAACTACACAGCTCTTTGGGGAAAATATTGTGATTAAAAACAACCACACTTTTAGTATTTTAGGTTGTTGTTCTAGGAATGTTTCTAAGCCTTAGTTTCTTTCTCTCTGAAATGGGAAAAATAATAATGTGTATTTCAATAAGGTTGTTGTAAGCATTAAATAAGATAATATATGCTAAGTGATTCCTAGTACATAGTAAATGTTTCATGCATATTAGATGCTGTTATTTCCCGTCAATACTATTCAAGAAAGTACTAGTCAAGAAATGACTGATTGAATTTTAAGGTTGAACAACTAATTATGATATATGTTGGTAAATGTTAAAATTTCTTTGCTTCTGCCTGGTATATATAATACTGGTCAAATGAATGAATGAATGAATGAAGGTGCTATGGCATTGATTTAGCTGCATTGCCCACCATAAATCAATGATGTGGTCTTTGTATTTTTCTTTGTGGTACTAGAGATTAGAACTAGGGAGCATGGTACTATATCTCATCCTTTTAAAACTGTTTTTATTTTTTGTTTTTGAGACAGGGTCTCACTCTGTAATTCAAGTTGGCCTTGAACTCACTATGTAGCCCACACTGGCCTCAAACTCATGGCAATCCTCCTGCCTCGGCCTCCCAAATGCTGGGATTACAGGCGTGTGCCACAATGCCCAGTTTAAATTTTTATTTTGATACAAGGTCTTGCTAAGTTTCCTAGGCTGGCCTTGAATTTATGATTCTCCTGCCTCAACTTCCCCAGTAGCTAGGATTACAGCCACGTACTGGCATACCCAGCAATAATGTGGTATTTTTACTAGCACATGCTCTTAAAAATCTGTTCTACATATCTAGAAAAGTTCAGGACAACTTGTTTTCCGAATAGGCTTTGTTCCTATAGTCCAGTGCACACAGGAAGTTTGGTGTGTGGGGAGAAACAGTCATACACAGAGATATGTATGTTCGTTTTCACTGACATATTTATTTGTTGGAAGAAACTGTTGCAGCAGCTCTTGGTAACTGTCCCGTAAAGCCCCTGCCTGGTATTGCAGTTCTGTAGTTAGTGTTGAGCATTTAAATCAACACAGCTGAGGGGCGTTGTAAGGTTATAGCCCTTCATGCTCTTCCACTGTATTCCAGTGCTTTTCATCTGGAGCTGAGAGCTGTAGCTGATTTTTGCTTTGGGGTTCTTCTGGGTTCCTCCGGGCAGGAGACATACAAGGTTGTCTTGGTTACTTTTCTGTCATTGCTGGGACAAAATACCCGACATCCAAAATTAAGGAAGGAAAGGTTCATTTAGCTCACAGCTCATGTAGGTCTCAGTCCATAATCAGCTGGCTCCAAGTCAGGGTGGCATGGCACAGGGGCAACAGTTCATGGTGGCAGAAGACAGCACAAGCAGCAAGAGCAAAAAGGTGCAAAAGGGAGGAGCCTCCATTATATTGTATGCAGGCTACCCGCCCCAGGGCAGGTGAGACACTCACCCGCCAATCCCAGCACTAGACAATGAACCAGTCACAAACTCTAGATTCGGCTGCTTTGGAAAAGCCTGCCCCCATGACTGCATGAGGCTTGGGGGGACATCCAGACACAAACTATAACAAAGGTCAAATGCCCCAAGTCTAGGCACCAGACTTTCATGGAACAGGATTGCCAGGTTCTTTGGCGCTGCTTGATGCCCTTGCTTTGTTTTGGGTTTGTTATTGTCATTTGTTTTCCTTTTTTGAGATGAAGTCTTGCTATACTGTGGAGGCTGGCCCCAAATTCCTAGGCCAGGTGATCTTCCTGCCTCAGCCTCCCAAGTAGCTGGGACTGCAGGTGCATGCCACTGTGCCTGGCTGTGACACACTTTAGAGACCTGAATGTCCTCCCTTCCCAAATAAACACCTAATGCCTCACCACAGGCCCTGTTGCCCTCAGCGTATGAAGTACTGTATGACTGTACTAAAACCTTGATCCTGTTGCTGTATGCTTATGGATAGCACATCACTTCCAATCCGTCCAACCTTTCTTGGGTCAATTTCTTTTCAAAAAATTAATTTTATCGGTACTCTTTTTTTTTTTTTTTTTTTTGTGGGTACCGTGGGGACGACCTCAGGACCTCACGCGCCAACAGGCACCCGTGCCGCTGAGTGATATCACCGGCCCCTTTTTCGTATGTGGGTTCCGGGAGTCGAACTCGGGCCTTTGCGCTTGCAAGGCAGGCGCTTAAGCCGCTGAGCCGTCTCACCGGCCCTATCGGTACTCTTTTGATATACATAATGATCACATTAATCATAAGGAGATTGTACTTGTACATAATATATATTGATTCTAATTTTTTCCCCATTCTCTTCCCTCCCTTCAACCTTTCTTCCCCTCCCCATTTACAAAAGTTTTGTTCCCCTTTTTTCCTTCTATTCTGTTTTCTTTTCCCTTCCCTCCTTTCCCCCTCTCCCCTCCCTTACTCTCCTTCCCAGTTGAACATCTTTTTCCTATTTCCCAATTTATCATCCATTTTGGTCCTTATTTACACTTTTGGTTTCTCATACAAGAGAAACAATGTGAAATTTAAACACGCATGCCCCATTTATTTCACTTAACCTCACCTGGGGAGACGGAAAGGCCCATCCCCAGGATCAGCCTCCAGTTCTTACCGTCCTGTGGCTCTGAGGCTCAGTGCCTCCTCTGGAGAATGGAAATAATAATTATGGCTCCCCTGAGGGTCAGAGGTAAGTGCTCCGTGAGAGGGCTGTGGCAGGCAGGGGTGGGATTCATGCCATTTGTGCAATACAACAGCGTAACAGTGCCAGGTGACTACCAGCTAGAACTGAGCTGTAGGCCAAAGATGCAGCCAGCGTTTAATAGGATTCTTTTCTTTTCTCTACCTAGGAGATCCCGATTTGCACGCTGGTTTGGCCCAGCATCACTGGAGAAATTTCGTGGGATGTGTCTTTTGTTTCTCTGAACTTCCTGGTGCCGGGGCTGCTCATCGTGATCAGTTACTCCAAAATTTTGCAGGTGTGTTTGACTCAAGTGCTGCACAGAACTTCACTAAAGGCTTGGGCACTTCCAGGGCAGGCTTACAATTTCCAGGTCAGAAGACACCTTAGTGTCACACCTGTCTAATCTTGATTCACTGACCAGAGCTACCCTCTCTGCAGTACTCAGGGTGACTGTTTGTTTCTAAATAATGTCTTTGTGAATTTTTTTGCTCATTACTGAAGTAATACAAGCTCTCTATAAAAAAATTAAATTGAAAACAGGCACAGAGAAACTGAAAATCTACTCTACCTGCACTTAATAACTCAAGTACATTTTTGCAGGTATTTTTCCTGTATATTTACACATGTATCATAATATACTGTGCATATGTATTTGATAAACCACGTGAAATTGCAGGTTAAATTGGCCAAATAGCTATTGGCACTGTTCATTGTTCTTTTCAGATGCTACCTGCTCCATAACTTCCTTTTTTCCCTTCGCGTTATACCATGACATCTTTCCGTATCAGTTCCTGTAACTTATCTCATGATTTGTAATGGCTGCATGGCTTTCCATCATTCGAACATCATATAATTTATTGTATGAACTTTTGGGTTGTGTCCATTGTTTCCCCAACACAAACACAGCAGTAATCAAGAATGTACACGTTTTAAGACTTTATGGAAGTGTAATACACCAATAGGAAAGCACACCCAGTTTATAGGTTCTGCTCACGAACTGAACACACTCGTAAAAGCAGCTGCGAGATCGCGAAAGGCAGTGTCGCCAGAGGCTCCTTGCTCACTGCCCTCCCTCTCCCCACCCCAGGAATGTCCATTTCAAATGTCTCCTGACCTAGGAAATGATGTCTGCCCTCAAACAAACGCGTGCCTGAACATGAAAAAGACGGCCCTGCCTCTGTTTCCTGCTCTTCCCACAGCCCATCTGTGGGAAAGGGGGCGGCCCAGCAAGCACTACGCACCTGTATTTATACCCATGATAAAGGGTTATTGCAAAGCCCTGGCGTCTCTTGGAGGTGTGCAGTTGTTGAATCTCGGTTTCATGGCACATTACGTGTGGATTATCTGGTGAATAAGCTTACTGAAGTGGAAAGATCCTGCTCAGCGTCTGGCCACTTTTATAGCCCTTTCTCTGTAGCGGAGGATCTGAACCCTCTTAGATGTTCAGAGCCCAAAGCCAGGCTAGCGTCATCCAGGACCTCTAATCCCTGTTTCTGTGGGAGATGCCCTCCCAGGTCCCGCCCTACAATCCTCCCCACCAGATCACTGTGAACCCAAAAAAGACCCCAGCCTGGGCCTTGCTCGAGTGTGGGAGACAGATCAAACGTGGAGTTAAGGCCTGGAAAGTGCTTGCCGAGGAGGCCTGACATATTTTAATATTATAAAAATGTTAGCTATTATCATTAAAAGGAAAGACACGAGGGAAAAGGGAAGAGAAATATAGAATGAATAAAAATTTTTTTTTTTTTTTTTTTTTTTTTTTTTTTTGTGGGTACCAGGGGGTCGACCTCAGGACCTCGCGCGCCAGGAGGTGCCCGTGCCGCTGAGCGATATCACCGGCCCCTTTTTCATATGTGGGATCCGGGAGTCGAACTCGGGCCCTCGCGCTTGCAAGGCAGGCGCTTAAGCTGCTGAGCCATCTCACCGGCCCAGAATGAATAAAAATTTATGTCAGCACTCTCTCTGTCGTGTTTAACATGTACAAGTGATGAATTCATTTAGTCCTACAAAGAATTACAGATGAGAAACCCCAGGCACTGAAAAGTTATGTAATTTACCCAAGGTCACACAGTTCATAAGTGGCAGTTGAAACTCGAGTAGTCTGGCCCCAGAATTTCAACACTTTGATTCGTCAAACATTTGTGAAGAGTCTGCTCTATGTGAAGCACTGGTGGGGAGCGGGGATGGGCCAGGGATGCGGACATTCTCTAAGTGGGGAGACGGACAAAGGCTGCTGCCGTGTAAAGGAAGAAACTGTGGAACCCAAGGGAGAGAGGTGCAAAGGCTGTGTGAGACACTGCCCACTGTGACATGCTGTTGTGCCTGAAGGATAAAGGAGGGGAGCAAAGGCCAGGAAGACAGACACGGAGACTTGAAAGGGCTACTTGAAAAAACTGGCTTTGAGTCACACTTGCTGTGTGGTCTTGGGTAAATTACTTACACTCTCTGAGCAAAAGGGCAATCCTAATTCTAGGAGTGTGAGGTTGTTGGGAAGCAGCAGGGACATTTAATATCTGCCTGGCCGCAGCCGGAGATGAGTAAAGTCTGCTCTTGTTACTTGGTAGGCCAGGCTGTTCTCTCTGAGCATGCTGGGAAATAGTCTTGCTGACATTTCCAAGAGAAGAAACAGCAAGCCAGGGTTTGGAGGCAGCAAGAACAAGGAGCCAACACTGGATCAGGGCTGGCTGGAAGGGGTGGCAGCATCTGAGCTCCCCTCTGTGGGGTCCCCTCCTGAGTCCCACAGAGGCCCAGAGGATCTAGTGTGCCCCTTTTCCATGGTGCCTCACACTTCGAAACCTCTGGCCAAGGGAGGAATGATTGCCCATCCACTCTCACCTTATTCTCAAGGCCCACCGGGAAAAACTTGAGGAGACCCAATGGCCGGGTAAGGCTCCTCTTCTCCTGCCTCTGACTGCAGTGCCCCACTGTCCAAGCACTGTATCTAAACTCACCGCCTGCTGCTCCTGCCACCCGCGCCCCCACAGACCTCAGGACAGCTCCTGGTGAAACAGAAAGTCTGTCATGACTCACACTTGTGAAATGGTGCACAGACTAATGGGTCAAAAATATAATTTAGATCCTGTTACTTCCCTCACACAGGCAGTAAAATAAGAATCCTCTCCAAAAGTCCTACATGATCTGGGCCTGCCTGTTCCCATAACCTCATCTGACCCCACCATGTCCAGGTTGGCCTGGGGACAGCTCCTCATACTTGCCAACACATTGGTACCTCAGGACCTTTGCACCTGCCATTTCTTCTCCAGGATCTCTCTTCCCCTGATTGCTGCATGCCCATGTCCCACTTGTTTTAGGTCTTTACTCAAAAAGACCTTCCTCAGAAATGCTCCTTGTCTTTTTCTAGGTCATTACCATGATTTATTTCTCCCTGAAGCACCTACAATCCCTGTCACATTACGTTTTGTGCATTCATTTGAGTATCATCTATCTTGCCCACTAGATGCAAGCTCCATGAGGGCATAGAGTTTGTTTTGTCCGTTGCCGTGTCCCCGTGCCTAGAACACAGGCGGGCTCACTCACTGTAGGTGCTCAATATTTTTTAAATTACCACACCAACGGGGGCTACAGGGCCTTCTTTTCTTGGGCAGTGGGAAAATCACTGGACAAAGAGTCTGAAGACACTGGGGTTCCAGACCAAGTTTATTACCACGTGAAGTAACTTAACTAACGCAGGCTGCAGTTTCCATTGGCACCAAGTATGCCTTGGTGGATTGTTTAATGCAATAAAATGAAAGAGAAAACACGATGTTTTAAAAATCACAATGTTAATGCAAATAGGACACTATTGAAAAATTGCTTTCTACCCTACTGGCAAAACTGACTGTTTTGCCCATTTCCCAGGAGGACTGTGACATTCGTCCTCCCTTGGCACCTTGGGAGCGGGCGAGCTGCCTCTAAGTGGATGTGGTGTCTGGTCAGGGCCTCGGAGTTCGCCTCTCCTCCCTCCGGAAGGTAGACAGAACGCAGAGGCACTGAACGAGCTTTTCTGCCCAAGCTTTTCCTGTCAAGAGCATGCTCTGTAAAAGCCATTGGCCACCACTGTTCGTTAGCCACGTTCGCAGGACACAGAGCTACAGTCCCCACCCTTCCCCAGAGCCCAGCCTCTCACTTGTCTCTACTGCCCCTCACCCGGGTCCCATCATCTCTGGGCTTGAGAAGCCCCGTCTTACATCGCCGTGATCATCGGTTGTTCTAAAACAATCTCAAGCGTGCTCGGCAGAGCTCAGCGGGATGGTAGATGTTTGGAGGGACTGTGGTCATAGGAGCCTAGGAAATACTGGGATTTTTGCTGCGGGACTTCAGAGCCTTTGTTATACCTTGGGAATCTTCAACACAGGAATAGACCACTGCTAAATCTGACCGCGTAAGTCCCTCTTTCCCACAGAGCATCTCTTTGGATGGTACTTTATGGAACCCCCTTGGGAAACCTTGCTCTAAACTTCATTACTGGTTCTGACCTGAGCAAAGATTCAGAGCAGGCTTCATCTTGGCTTGTCCTCGCCCATTACCCTTCAGGAGCTGCTTCATGTGCTCTGGCTGGTGGCCATATTTGCCCTCTGCCTTCCCAGCTTCCTCTTTCTTTGTGACTCAGACATGCCATACATTTTCAGTGGCTTTTTCCAATTGACAGTTTTCCCAAGGGAATAGCTCCGAATGACTCCTAGGTACTTCGATCAGGCTGTCAACGCTAGCTGTTGGAAGTTTGGTTTACAGCATCCCCTAGCAACTGTTGCCATGACGAGCCAGGATGCCTCTACCCTTTGTAACCATATATGTTTACTGTTTCCCCTCGTATCACCTTGTACACACCGCAATGGAAGTGCAGTGTGTGCAAGGCTCCCTTGCTTACTGCTGCGTGTTCAGAGCCTATGAGAATGCTTAGCACATATTTGGGGCTCAATATTTGTTGATGACTCCCTGAGTGTATGGCTTGCAGTTGGAAAACACTCAGCCTATCTCAGAGTTTAACTAAGAAACAAAATTGGTTTCAACTGAATATGAAGGCCCTGGGCTATGAACACTGAGCCGTTCTTCCTTTCCTGGCCCTCCTTTTCCAGCTTTGAGGGACTGTATGCCAGTCCAGGAAAAGGAGGTAAGATGGAAAGATGGAGTCTGATGATTCTAATTGAGAGACTGCTGCCTGACCCAACCTTCAGAAGCCTAACCTCTGTCAGTGGGAGCCCACTCCAACCTGCTTCCACCTGACAGTAACCCTGGCTTGGTGGCATGGCATGGCAAAAGGGGCATGGGTTAGGAGAAGTTTCCTTCCTGGCCTTTGGAAGCTCATGGGGATATAAAGCCAGCCAGTCCTAAAAGGACTACCAGACACGAGTTCTCACTTTGATGCTATAGCAGCTTTGGACTTGAATGTGCCGATCTGACCTCCACATTGGAGGTCATCCTCCAAGATGGTGGATGATGTCTGCAGCACAGGGCAGTGGAGGAGAGGGCTGAATAACAGCATGGCAACCCCCTTTGAGCCTTTTATGATATGGCTAATCGTTAACTACGCCAAGCTGAATTTTCACAGATGGGGCTGTCACCATTTATTATCCATGGAGCGACCTTCAACAAGCAACTTAAATTTCCTGAGAATCAATTTGCTCATCTGTGAAGCAGGAATAACAATGGTACCACTGAAAAGAGGAGTTGTGAAGATTAAATGAGACAACTGATAAAACAACAGGTAGTTTGATGCCTGGCAAGAGAGGAACCCCCAGGAAAGCTTAGGGGTCCTGACCCCTGTTGCTGGGGAGCTTCAGGAGGAAAGAAGTCTGTTCTTTCAGGACCTGCTGTCTTAGTTTCCATCGACGACAGGCAGACCTAAACTCCCATACAAGGGAGCAAACATCAGTGTAATCACGGGATAAACAGCTACCTTTAATTACAGAATTAGAAAAGTTCTAAGAACAGTTTATGTCATTCTGACCTTGGAGTTAATGTGCCCATATCGTGAATGATACTAATTACCTTCCCATTACCTTCCCTTTTGAGATTCTGGACTCCTAGGGGAAGGGGCCCTGGGGCCAGCCCAGAGCTAACAATGTGACCAATCCCCAGATGATGAAGCACCTCCGTGTAGCCAGCAGGCTCTTCCTGCAGGAAAAGCAGGCCACAAGTACTCAGCAAGTGGAAGTTAGCATGGACCAGTAGCATGGTCCGAATGTCCCACATTGGCTTTTCCCTAGGGCAGAGGTCACAGAGGCATGCCAGGCTCCTAGATACAGCATCTGTGCCATCCCAGGCTAGCTGTGCACAGCCAGGTCTCACCCCACCATCAGCAACGCACCCCACCCACCTCTTGGCGTCACGGAAGTGATGGAGGCCACCAGGCTGTGCCCAGAGGAGGATTAGAATTCTGCATCCAGGCAGGACACTGGGTGTCTCCCCAGGACTTCCAGAGCCTGAGCACTGGACCTTTCCAGCCACCCTGGTGGTCACTGACTCAGCCACTCTCATCACCCTGCACTGAGGAGTCACCCTTAAATGGCAGCCCTCCTTCTCTCTGGGGCTTTTGCTCACTGAACACTGCACACTTTCAAGGCTCCTGTTTTCAAGGTGTTTTGGCTTGACCAAGAGTCCCTTACAGGGCCGTTTCCTCACTTGCTCAGTGAAGAGGTAAACTAGTCACTGGCTACTCAAGGTGTAGTCTTCGGACTGGCAGCAGCAGCAGCAGTGGGATATACTGTAAGAGCTTGTTAGAATTGCAGAATCTCAGCTCAGCCCAGACCTGCTGAGTCGGAATCTTTTTTGTAGTATACTGGGGTTGGAACTTAGGGCTTTCACACTGAGCTACATCCTCAGCCTTATTTTATTTCATTTTGTTTCATTTCATTTCATGACACAATCTTGTTAATTTACTAAGGTGCCTAGGTTGAGCTTGAAGTTGGGAGCCTTCTGGCTCAGCCTCTCAGACTGGTGCTGGGATTATAGGTTTATGCCACTGTGCTGGCTTAGAATCTACATCAAAATAAGGTTGCACTAGTTGCCTCCAGGCATGGTAACATCTGAGATATGCTGCTCGAAGGATGCACAGCCCCATCTTGCTGTAGCACTCTGGTTCTAAGATGTTATGAAGCTGTTCTGTGGCTCACACATACTGTTTTGATGTGAGATGTGAGTGGGAGGAGAGTGCACGCAAGGTTTTATTTTAATCTGGTCAGCCTGTGTCAGTAAATGGGCCATTTTTGTGTCCAAAGCTGCCCACTGCCAACTAAAACCCTCTCTGACACAGGGCAAGATTTTCTAACTGACCAGGTTGAACAGGAGAACCAGGGAGTGATACCTACAGGAGCCCCTGAAAGAAGAGTCCAGAACTTCCTCCTAAATTCATGTAACCAAGATTGTCTCCATTTCCCATGATGCCTCTCCTAAATGATCATTAGTGCAAAATGTTAGAGGTCCCGGCAGTCCCACTGGGAGGAAGTTATTCAGCTGATACACTCACCTGGGTGTGCAAAGATATGCATGAGGATGTTTCTTCCACAATCACCACCTCTCAGCTGGGGCATAAATACCAAATGGTTGGGACTTTTCAACAAATGTCACCAGGATTGCTCGTCTTTCTTGCTGGGAAGGGGCACATTCAGTAACACTTATGTCTGACTCCAGAACATTCCAGTCACTTTTCGACTGAGCCTGCGTATTTTAAAATGTCAGTCTCATAGTCACTTCAAAGTTTCCCCTGCCTACAGTGTAAATATGTTTGTGCCCGGGCTGGGAGGGGCATGGAGGAGACAGACAGGCTCTCCTGTCTGTGCCCCTGCTCTCCCTCAAGGACAAGGAACTCACATGATCTCCCATGTGAGGGGCTTGTTCCCTCCGGTTGGTCATTGTCTCTGATTTCCATGCAGTTTATGGTTTGTCAGCAGGCCCTGCTGGTGAGGAAATTGTTCCCAGGCAGCATCATCCCTACAGGCAGTGGTGGGCTTTCAGTCAGATTCAGCTTCATTTTTGCACTGACCTTGCTAGCAGCTGCCTTAGCAAACCAATGGCCTTGAATCCCATCTGCTTTCCACAGCCTCAACTCAGGAGCCTGTAGGCAAGACTGGGTGGGATCCACTTTCTCTTGTTTCTGCAAAAGGAGAGGAACCTAGTTTGGGGGTCTGATGTTCCCTTTCTGCCTGGCCTTGCCATATCATTCTGCCATCTCCCTTGGTCTCTCCCCCACTCAGCAACCTGTAAGAGAGGTACAGCCACTTCAACCCAGCAAACGAACAGGGCTAAGTAAATACAATACCCATCAATGGGAGCCGCAGTGTGGAAAACATGCAAGCACTAATAAGAGAGCATGAGCAAGGTGCCTTCTCTGTGCCTGCAAACTGTGAGCGCCATGGTAGACTGCTGTGTGAAAAGGAAGTAGCATGCATGGAGTGGTCCCATCTGGGTCCAGAGCAAAGTACAGAGCCCACAATCCCACAGCCACAGTCTCTCCTATGTGTGTGGAGGTGGCACATTTTTAGAAGATCTCCCAGGAAACCACTCACTTTGGTCACCTCTGGGGAATAGAAATGGAGGGTACAGAAGGCTAGAGAAGAGACCTTGTATTTTTCACTTGATCCCCCTTGGTGTCGTTCATTTGAGTTTGTACCTTGAGTACATATTGTTTGTATACATTACTCGCCTCTTTAAAAAACAGTAACGAGGAAGATGTGCTTCTGAGCACATGGCCCTCCCCAGACCATGCAATTCAGGCTTTTCACCTCCCTCATTCTCTCTTTTTACAATGGGGGTCATTTTTCTGCCTTGCTTCTTGGGTACCCATGACACCTGTTTTTCTAGCACATCCCAAGTGTAGACAATAGGCCAGGCCTCTGAGGAGGCAGCTCTTTCCACATAAAGCTCCAAAGACAGATGTCTCCGGTGCAGTAGGATGGCAGATTCCAACTCCCGGGCTCCTAACACAAAACTCCCTGTCATGGGCAGTAACCTGTGGCTCTTGTTCTGTTTGGATTTCCTGCAGATCACGAAGGCATCGCGGAAGAGGCTCACCATGAGCCTGGCGTACTCGGAGAGCCACCAGATCCGCGTGTCGCAGCAAGACTTTCGGCTTTTCCGCACCCTCTTCCTGCTCATGATCTCCTTCTTCATCATGTGGAGCCCCATCATCATCACCATCCTCCTCATCTTGATCCAGAATTTCAGGCAAGACCTGGTCATCTGGCCGTCCCTCTTCTTCTGGGTGATGGCCTTCACATTCGCCAACTCAGCCCTAAACCCCATCCTCTACAACATGTCGCTGTTTAGGAACGAATGGAGGAAAATTTTTAGCTGCTTCTTGCTCCCAGAAAAGGGAGCCATTTTTACAGACACATCTGTCAGAAGAAATGATCTGTCTGTTATTTCCAGCTAGTTAAGGTTTTCTCTAGGCAGATTCTCTCTGGTGAGCCACAGTGTGTATTTAGAAGGAATTAATTTCCAGAACCATCCGCCAGCATACCCTGCTTTAGAAAAATCTAACCTATGCAAATACTCATCTACAGCATGGGCAAATTAAGGGGTGATTATTCAGTACAAAAATATTTTTCTTTTGTAAAAGGATTAGGGGTTCCTTTTAAATACGAACTTTTCAGTGTTTGTAATACGACTGAAGTTAATAAATTGTTATTTATAACTGTGCAGCAGTCACATCCTCTACATATAAAACCACACCTTATGGTTTTTAGAGTCTTGAAACAGATTCAGGACTCAGATTTCTCCTTTATTTTATTTTTATTTTTTGGAGACAGGGTCTCACTATGCAGTACAGGTTGGGCTTGAACTCACTATATAGCCCAGGCTAGCCTCAAACTCACAGCAGTCCTCCTGCCTCAGCCTCCTGAGTGCTGGGATTACAGGCGTGCACTACCACACCTAGCAGAGATTTCTCCTTTAAAGGGTCATGGCCACTCTAGGCCTCTACCTTGGGTTTGAGGAATTTCCCAGGGGCAATTAAGGATGATTTTTTTTTCCCATTTATTAAAAATGCCTTGGACCTCTTTGGGAGAAGCTGTGCTGTGGAATGAGAAAGAAGGCGGGACTCCAAAAAGTCTCCTCATGAGCTGTCCATCATGGATACGTCCATCAGAGGACTCTGAAGCACCTGCTGTGGCCAGTGTCGTTGGTGCTGGGACTGCAATGATGAAGCAGACAGCTATGGTCCTGCTCTTGGGGAGCTTATGTTCTGGTCGGGATGGGGGACACACACTAAAGAGTGAAAAAGCACCCCCCAAAGTAGGACAGGATGCTGTGGGAGAGATGGCCATTTTGATGGGGTGGGAAGAGGGTAGAAGACCTTTCTGAGGAGTGACACGAGTTGAAAGGTAAATTGCAAGGAAGACCCAGTACGGATCCAGGGAAGGCAGAAAAGACAGATATTGGTGCAAAGAGGCTTGCTTGCTTGCGAGACAGAACGAAGAGTGGTGTGACTCAAGCAAAGCTGACTACTGACTTGAGCCCTCCCTGTTCTGGACACTCTCCTTGACGGTGGGGTGGAGGGGTGCCCTGCTAGAGCCCATCAGTGCACGCCAGAAAAGTTCCAGGTCTAGGAGGCCACCATAAGGAGGCTATTCCGTGTTGAATGGGCACCACTGGAAATTTGCAGCTGCAGACTGACGAGACCTGATGAATGAGTTTAAATATGACTCTGGCTACTACGCAAGGAATATACTTTGAGGAGCAAGAATAAAAATAGAGACCAGTTAGGTAGCTGCTGACATAGAAAAAGTTGGGGGGGTTCTTGCAATTGGGTGACATTAGTGAAGGATTGTGAGAAATGATCTTGGGATATACTTTGGGAAGGTGGAGCAAAATAGTTTATTGATTGAAAGCATGTAGCATTGAGGGAAAGAGAGGATTTCAGGGTGGCTCCTAGATTTTTAGCCTGACAATGGTTGGGGAAGACTGCGAGAAAAGTGTGGGTGAGAAGGCCAAGAGTTTCATTTGGAGAAAGTAAGTTTAAATCCCAGTGAGACATCCAAACGGAAGAGGCGCATGAGTGCAGAGATGTGGAGGATGGGCGTGGAAACGCAACCTTGTTGGGAGATACGCATGGTGGTTAGTGACCTATGGTTTTATGAAATACCCTAGGAGAGAATGGAAAGAAGGAAGAGTCAAAGACTGAGCAAAGAGACGATGCCAACACCCGGATATTGGGGCAATGACTAAAACACACAGGTCCCGTCACATAGTAGGTACTCAACAAATCAGCCAGTCCCAGTAGCTACCATCATTCATGAAGTTTCTAGAGCAGCTTGCTTCTGAAGTAAGATTTATGATGACCATGAGCTTAGGGACAAAAGGACAAGGAGGCTATCTTCACCCTTAGCTAATTGATATGGTAAATTAAAGTTCTTTTTTGAAGGGATGCATGGATATTTTATGTGTCTTTGGGATTGTGATGGAAGCCAAAAAGCCAGGCTCTGAGCCTGCTGTTCCATGAGAGTGAAAGGCAGTTTTCCCACCTGTCTCTTCTAACTTTGGTGGAGAACAAGGCACACGGGGTGAGGGAATCCCGCCCCCCCGCACTTCACAGACACCAGCCCGGCAGTGCTGGACAGCTCCTACGCATGCTAAGAGGTTGTTTCATTGAATCTCCTCAGGCAGGTGCTGTTTTCCCACCTTTCAAGAGAGAAGTATGGGGCTCAGAGAAGTCACATATCCAGTCCCCATCACACAGCTAATACGTGAGCTGGATTTAGACTTAAAATCAAGATTTGCTGGTACCATGGGCCGGTGAGATAGCTCAGTGGTGTAAGTGCCCGCCTGGCAAGCACGAGGGCCCGAGTTTGACTCCCGGAACCCACATACGAAAAATGGGCTGGTGATATCGCTCAGCAGCATGGGCGCCTGCTGGCGTGGGAGGTCCTGAGTTTGATCCCCGGTACCCACAAAAAAAAAAAAAAAAAAAAAAGATTTGCTGGTTCCATGTGCTGCTGTTTTGAAAATGAGAAACAGAGGCTCCTGGGAACCCCATGAAAATGAAACTCTACGTGCAGTTATGCTAGCATTCACAAGTGCTGCTAATGGTGGAGGACCCTGGTTGTCTGTCCCAGTCCCTGCCTCCAGTCCCACCTAGCTCCTCCTTGCACACCCCAAGTAGGGGCACTGTGTCCTTTCTTATAGACCTGGCTTCTAGGGCCCCATCTCCCAACTTCCCCAGTGAAACGCAAGGCTGCCTTCCCCACACACTGGAGACGGTGACGAATGGGGTTGTTTCCCAGTGCTCACCCTGACCCACGCATCTCAGCCTCTCACACCCAGCCAGAGCCCACCGCGCTGCCTACCTCAAGGCCCGGGGCTGACAGGCTTGGGCTTGCTGGCATGGCCTAGCCACACTCCCTTGGCCAGGCTGGTAGTTGAGGCTTTCTGAGTTAATGAGGAAACCCCTTTTTTGGGAAGTTGGGAGAAACCAGAATTTTTACTAATGGAGATGAGGCATTAGAACTGGCCAAAGGTCGTAGAGAACAGGAGGGAAGAATGCTCTCCTGGTATATAAAAGGACACTCCCACCTGCAGCCCATGAATACAAATAAAATTCAAATCATAGCTGGTGACTATATTTTAATAAATCAAAGTTTGGGATCCCAACCCTCAAATGGTCCCTCAAAAAACCTCAGTAAGACATACATTTGATGCGAACAGATTCTCTCCTTCCCACATACATTTTTATGTGTACTGAAGGTTTTATGTTCACCCAGGGAAGACAAGGTGTGGGGGGGACTAAACTCTTAAGATAAATAGAGATGAAGACTGAGATTAGGTAGAAGTTTTCAAATGAAACTTTACGTCCTTGATGTTGCTACAAAAAGTTTCTTCCTGATTTGCTTTGACAGTAACCTGAAATACAGAAAGCAAAGCCGTTAATGACCAGAAGATGGACCCAGGGCTTACACGGATAACGAATACCATGGTGGCCTTAGAGTTTGGCTTCATGCATACGTTTCTTCATTCAAATTCACAGCAAATGCAAACCCTCAAAGTTAGATGCGGCTGTGACTCATAAAACACCCTCAAGGCCGTTTCTGAAACCCTTTCAATTCCCCAGGGGCAGTGGGCTGACAGCATAGGACCCGCGGCATGAACAGTGCTCCTTTCATTTTTGCCTAATGTGCCTCCCTGCACTTCACAGTGCTGGGGGCTCATCCTCCCGACTTCAGCCTAACCTCAGCCCTACTACTGGCAGTCTTGCAGGGTTCACTGTGTCCTACGGCACCGCATGGCATGAGAAGGGACGTCAGAGTCACAAAAATCTGGGTTTGCGTTCAACACAGCCATCTATCAGAGATCTTGGGAAACGTTTTTAATCTTCCTTAGCCTCCATATTCTCATCTGTGGAATGTGGATAATAAGAGTATCTACTCCACAGGGTGCTTCTGAGGATTCACTGAGGTAATGCAGGTGAAGGACTTCGTGGGATGCCTGGTGGCAACAAAAGCCTTTACCAGCATGCAGCCTGCCTGCCAGGGTGACACCTCCACACCTGTTTGCAGTCTGCCTTTATATCTGTTTGGTGTAGAGAGTCAGTCAGGTGCCCAACAAAAATGTTCAGTTTTGTCCCCACCCCTTTTCTTGTATACTGTAGCATGACCCCCGTTTGGTTTTGAAACCCAGTTTCCCATAGGAATGAGTGAGTGTCGATTCAAAATAGCATACTTTTCTCCACCGTGTTCCTGGTTCTTAAATCAAGATAAGACAAATACAATATCATAAGAAAGATCCTGTGTTTGTCCCAAGGGATCTCCCAAAAATTGTTAATTTAACCATTATTTGGTTTCATAGAGAATAAACAATGTTTGTTCCTACCATTCTCTATTGAACTATGTTGATGTCTACGTTTTTACATCAGTGACCACGCTTGCTACCCTATTCTTTATGGATGACACTTAATTCCCCTAGATATTAATTTGGTCAAGATGGTTTTGGGGGGCAGTGGAGCCACGAGTAAACTGGCCTGAGGTAGCAAAATAAAAGATGAGAGTATTCCCTGGTGTTTTACTTAATTGGCAGGGTTTTGGAAAAAGGCCTTTGGTCGCTCCTACACCGGCCCAGGATAAGCCCAGGAAAAGACCTAGCCAAAAGGACCAAGACTTAGCCCGAGAAGGGCGGCTCCTCAGACTCCCTGATTTCGCATGTGCGGCTGCACACATTCCGGGGTGGCTGGCCCAGGCTCCAGAGCCCTCGGGAAGCAGCGCTCACCGTTGTGTTCGATCCTCCGGTACTGCCTGTCCAGGCACAGCTCCTCCTGCCGCTGGCGCACCAGCTTCCGTGCCTCCGGGGTCAGGCCATTAGGGTCACGGGAGAACACAAAGGAGTAGCTATCGGCGCAGGTGCCATCGAGATTGAGCAGGCGGCAGGAGTACTGCAGAGCAAATGTATCGTAATCCGTGTCGATGATCCAGTGGTCATCATCTGTGAGCCACAAAGTCATAGTGTCAACCAACGGCTCACCCTCAGGGGGCCCAGAGGTTTGGGCAACTTGCTACCTGGGGATTCTTGGAATTGGCTGCATTTTCTTAGGAAGCAGGTGCCTAGTGAGACTTCTGACAGCTTTTGTAAAACTGGGCAAATGAGAAAAGATCTCAATCTTCTTTATAGAAAACAGTCCTGGCTTGGAGGACACCTCACTCACTTCAATGATTCCCTCTCTCCCTGACAATAAATGACAGAGCATCTTTTCAAAGGACCACTGAAGATATGACCCCAGCAAAACCCCAGAACAAACCTTTCCATTCCTATCATGACCATTCACCCTCCAGTACCTGGTCTGTCTAAGAGCTGATTGTCAAAAGCCTATGTTAGCCCCAACACCAGGAGGTGTCTTCTTTGATGATATGCAGCAGCCAGTTCCCACCTGTCTCATTAACCCCACTGGTCTCCTGCCACACTCTGCTGGAGGAAGCCACTGACGACATGCCTTCTCTGGCTCCATCCTAATACCTGCTTAGGAACACTGCTCACTTCTCCAAGTGGGCAAGGTAGTTTTTGCTTTGGGGGCACAAGAAACCACTATCTGGCTTCAGACACCCCCTTTTACCGCTTGCCCTCTTCACAACTCTCAGCAGAGGTAGAGCCCAAGCCTTGAAGAAGGCAAATCACATTTATTCCTCAAGGCTGAGATGCAAGCAATGGAGAGTAAGTAGAAGTGAAGGTGGTGAAAGTTGTAAAGAAAGGCAGGTTGGGAAATAATGTTACTAGGGATGTATGTGAGTAATTTGCCGCAGAAAAAAAGCAGTGTTCAAATTTACCCATATATCTTATATTCAAACCAAAGTGCCACATTTCTACTTAGTTTAGCCTCTTGTTAACATATAACTGTGGCTGGGACCACCTGAGCACTAGACTTGTATGTTTTCTCAGTTCTTTCTCACATTGCTCCAAAGTGCACACCATTACTCTCTATTTTACAGATGGGGAAACTGAGGTACACAGAAACTAAATAAAGAGCAGGGCAGAAGTGAGACTTGGGCAGGGGAATGTGACTCCAGAGTCTACACGATTAACCTCTACAGCACAGTGTCTCAAGACACGAGGTAAATTGGGGGAAGAGGAGACAAGCAACAAAAAGGTTCTGTGTCTCCATCTCACACCCTGGTCCTGAAGCAAGGGATACTCTGCTGTTGTACAGTGCTCACTCCATGTTGGAGGGAGGCAGGGGCCTGGATGCCCCAGTGCAGCCTGTGAGGCCATCTCTACCACTCATCCTAAGTGGCCTCTAGGTATGACTCTCTGAAAACCTCTAGAATGCTTACTGAGGATGGGGTTCAGCTCAAGCCCAGGCCCTGCAGGAGGGCTGTCATAGATGAGGGTGTGGATCTCCCTTCTGCAGCTCACCCTAGACCTGCCAGGAGGAAGAATGAGCCACCTCTGCACCTCCCAGGCTTTCCCAAGCTTGTGGACCTCCCAGACCAATGACTGCTCAGCAGTGACCACAGAGTAACTCAGCAGATGGGCCAGGAATGGAAGCTACAGGGCTGTTGCTGGCCTTGCCCTAACCATGGGCTCCTGGGTATCCGGAGAGTCTTTTCATCCCTGGATGAAGTCATCTCTGCTTTGTATTACCATGAGAATCCCAGGATCCTGCCCCCAGACATCAGAGTACCCACCTGTGAAAACTCCATTCGTGGTCCAAGCAGCTAGCTAGTAGCTTTTTAAAAAAATCTGCAGCTTTAAATTTTTTTCTCCAAAATTGTTGCCAGAATGTAAATTCCAATGTGGAAACTAAGTAACTTTGAATGCATGACTTTAGTAAAATTGAAGACTGTTCTAGACTTTAAAAGAAAGCCTACATTGGTTTGGTTTGTCTTCAGGCTCCTTTTGGCAGGACACTTCAAAAACAAAGCATTTACATCATAACAACCTGGACCAGATTCTCCCTTCTAAAAGTACTTGCAAAAGAGGATCTGCTTGAGCACTGCTACAAAGAATGAGCTGGGTTCTTCAGCCTCCTCACTCCCAGCAGCTGGGCCAGGGCCCTCTGGAGAACCAGACACCCCCAAATGCTTCTAGACAGCAGCTAACTGCGCCCAGCAGACAGGGCAGGAGAGGACTGAAGGAATGGTTGTATGGCCAGGAGCCCCTGACTCCCCTCCATCAATCCGGAAAGTGGGCCTACAGTTCAGAGCAGTCTACACTGTACCTTCACAGATTGGTTTAGAGGTTTGGACTGTCAGTCCTCAAACCTAAAAGAAAAAAATACCGGGTAAGGGGAACTGTCTCAGTGAGCTGGTACCATTGAAAATCTGTTGCTCACCACTGTGGACCAAGACCATGTCCTTTCATCTTCTTAGACCTGTGTCCTCCAATTGTCCAAAGTGACAAGGACCAGTTGAGAAGCTCCCTATGGTTCTCAGGAGTGACAGCCCAGCTAAGCCAGCCAGGTGATACATTTGTGCTGCTCCTAACTACTCATCAAAAGAACCCAAATGGCTCTGGTAAGTCGAGTGGAGTCAGAGGCCTCAAGACCTGAGTAAGCATTAGGTAGACAAGAGTTTCCCAAAGTTGGCTGTGTCAAAGACAACTAAGACATAGTGATATCAAACACTGACAGAGAATTTGTATCACAGGGGTTCTGAGTGCTTTCTGTATGTCAGCTCACTGGATCCTCATAAAAAAAAACTCTGCATGGTAGGTACTATGATCATCCTCACTTTGCAGAGGAGGAAACTGAAGCAAAGAAAGGCTAAGGAAAAATCCAAGGTCCCACAGGTGATGGCTGACTTGGAATATGGACTCAGGCCACCTAATTTTAACAGGGTATGCTTACTCACTACACTGCACAGCTTCTTTCTTGAAATGCAACCTTAGAAGGAATTTATGCCTAAGCCTTTTGCACTATAGTTATCTCACTTAACGTCTGTACCTGTCACTTTCAAGATTTCAATTACCACCCCCCAGAAATCCTAGAGAGAATCCCGGTACACAAGAGATAAAAATAGAGCTAATCTGGTTTGGAAGACATAGGAGAAGGCAAGAGACAAAACCCTACCTCTTCACTGGGCTTGCCCCATCCCATCCCTAAAAGCATTGTCAATAGAATTCTATTCCTTTAAAAAGCACATCTCGGGCCGGTGAGATGGCTCAGCGGCTTAAGCGCCTGCCCGGCAAGCGCGAAGGCCCAAGTTCGACTCCCGGAACCCACATACGAAAAAGGGGCTGGTGATATCGCTCAGCAGCACGGGCGCCTCCTGGTGCACGAGGTCCTGAGGTCGACCCCCCGGTACCCACAAAAAAAAAAAAAAAAGCACATCTCAAAATGCTAAAGAATATTATGTGTTTCCTAAAAGTTAGTAATCTTGTGCCCCCCTGGTATTAGTTTTTATAATCCATTATCAGAAAAGTATATCTTTTACTCTAAATGAATCACTTTGGGAAATTTTCCCACACTATTTGAAATAATTTTTATTACTCCTACTGATTAAAAACTTCCTCCCTTTGTAGTATAGCAATTCCTCTGTACAGTGTAAATCAATACTGAAAACATAACTTTAAAGAAATGCAATTTCATCTAACATATGACTTTAGAGTAAGTCAAACAGTGTGTGTCTCACATAGAGCAGTAAATTACATAAGTATTTCTGTCCTGGACACAATTGAAGACAGTTCCCCTGAACAGCCCCTGGGTCCTACCTCATGGGACAGCACAAACAATACTTTGCTAAAGGTGGTCTATTTTTGGAGACTGCAGCTCAGGGCCACACAGTCCAGGCCTGGGAGTTGGAACCATGGCTTCTGACATTCGCTCTCACAGTGCATGATTGTGGACAAAGCACTGCTTTCTCTGGGCCTCAGCTTGTTCATCTGTACACTGACTGCCCCTCCCTGCCTCTCAAAGATCCCATGATGTCTTCCCAGACCTGTATTATTCTCTAGCTACCTAGAGAAGACTCCAGATTTTAAACTTATGAGAAATGGGGATGGTAGCTAGAAAGAACATGTAAGACAGCAAGTTCTCATGATTAGGCCAAGTTTCAGGATGCTCTACTGAGTTTTCAAACCCCACCCTAATTTGAATTTCAGTGCTCGGGGAAGAGGCCACCGCCCACAGAACACGCTCCCCAGCTCAGAGTCTTAGTATTGGCAGGCAGGGCGCTTGGTAAGGAGCCACTCTGCACATCGCTCCCTCCATCTCTGGATGGGGGTGTGGAGATGGCAGCCTCTGCTGGGGCCCCACGCAGTCAAGCTCTCTCAGGGCTTCAGCCCTAACAGATGGAAGAAATGCAGATTCAGCCGGAGTGGCGATGTGGGGAGACACGAAGGACAGTGTGGAGCAGGTTACACACCTGGCACAGTGACTGCATGGGAAAGTGGCACCTGGCAAGCCCAAGGGTCCTCTTGAGCTTCGGCCAAGTTTTTTGACAGGGGCCAGGGGGCGCTTGCTGCTCGCATTCCCAACACCCTAACTTCAGATGGGGCTGAGGGCTTCTGCCACTCACAGACCCTCCCACAGCTGTTCTTCCCAAGGTAGCCACTGGAGAAGAAACCCAGTGATGTGGCCTGGAACGCCTCCCATCCCCAGAAAGGTCCCGCTGGCTGACTACTCACTTCCTTTCTGGAGAAAGGAGGCTACGCCCCAGTACTTCATCTTGAATTTGGCAGGGTCTTCAGTGTCTGTGAAGGTGCCCACCATGTCTGCGCATACTTCCCAGTTACTGCAAAAGGTGAGAGACTCTGAGCCAAAGTAGGAAAAGTGCTTCCTAGCTCCATTTCACCCTGGGTCCTCCCCTCCCTCCCCAGACAGTGTTCGGCACCCAGCCAGACAGGAGCCAGCGACCGGAACCCAGGGCACGGCTCCCACAGCCCACTGACCTCAGCAGACGCACTCGGCCCTTGGCCGTGGCGCTCATGTGGCCTTTCTCGTCCACGGAGAACTCGGCGATGATGTTGTCTTGCAGAAAGAGGCCCTCGGGGTCCTTCTTGGCTATTGCGTACCAGGTCCCGGAGAACTACGCAAAGGACAAGAGCGGAGGTTTGGGGTCCGGGGTCCAGGGCCGGCCACGGGGACGAGGGCAGGCGGGAACCTGGGCCACCCGGGCGGGTACCTACGCGAGCCTTGTCGAAGTTCTCCTTGACTCGGAAGCTGCTCACCCTGCAGTCGCGCTCCGCGCGCCCGCTGCCCACAGCCGCCAGCAGCACGAGCGCCCACACCCACTCCATCTCGCCCCGGAGTCTGCCCTGCGGGAAACGCGCCGCCGTGAGCGCCGGGCCGTGGGACCCCCCTGCCCGCCGAGCCCCGCGCGCCGCCCCGACGCCCGCCGGCCGCCGCTCACCACGGGAGACGCGCGCGCAAGCCTGGCCGCCGCGTCCGGGCGCGCGAGGAGCAAGGAGGCGAGCGCCCGCCCGGCCGCCCAGCGCTTTATAGCTCCGGGGGGAGGGGGTCGCGCTTTCGTAACCGCGCGGGGTGAAAGACCGAGGGGGAGGCGCAGGCGGCGGGGGGCGGCCAGGCCAGCACTTGCACAACGCGCCCTGACTCACCGCCGCCTGGGCGCGGGGAGGGTCCCTTTGGGCCGCCGCGGACTGGTGGGGCTGCCGCGCAGGGTGGCCAAACTCTCCAGCGGCGATGAGCTGCGGGGCCAAGCCCTGGCCCGGTTACCCAGCCCTTGTGCCAGCAGCTGGCGGCCTGGGGTGGCCTCCGGGCCCAGTCGCCCCGGCTGGAGGCTCCAGTGGGCCTGGTAGGAAAACCTTGGTCTTGCATAGCGAGTAGGGGACTGTGATGCTGCCTGATGCGTTAGGGCCGAGACCCTGGCCGTGCCAAGTTGGCCCCTCCGCCTTCTGAGGGCCAGTTTTGGAGTGTTTTGGCCAAATGGTTTTTCCTTTTCATAAAGGATGTATTTTACTCTTTGAGGAGAGTTGTGGTGCCCTTTGCGTCAATATTTGTTCTTTAGTTTCAACATTTAGAAGCATTAAAACGCCCCCTGTTAAATATTCTCTAGAAACGCAACTCTGGTCAGGATAGGAAATATTTTAGCAGCCTGGGTGGTTGTGTGGTTGGTTGCCTACTTACTTTGCCGCAGTTCCCTGAAATCACTGTGAAGCACATCTACTGTTTATATTTTATTTCAAAGCCATATTGGAAACATTTTATTTTGTTTTCAAAACAGTCAAATGAATTGGTAGAGGAATGGACAAAGGAGAGTGACCAATATTCTATAACGACGTGGTCAGTAAATGAAAAAGCTGCTAACTAGTGTTTTACCTACATCATGACACAATTTACTCATCATGTTTCTTCCTCTTTGCAAAGTTAAAGAGTTCCACTAATCACATCAAGGCAGTCAAAACTCAGATTTTGACCAACTGAGAATTAATATGGCAAAGAAATCTTCTTTTAACTATTCCTTCCTTACAGTATTAGTTGTGTCTGCGCGACTCAAATTGGAAGAAACTGAGATGAATCTGGAACATTTTGCTGCACCTGAAATAAGCATAGGTAGGAGGAAACGGGATGCCAAATAAATAAGGAGTTGATTGGTTCCCAGACCAGCCTTAGAACTACTTCTACCCCCCCAAAAAAAAAGGGTATCTGTGTCTTCCTTTAATTTACTGTAACTTTTTGGACATTACCTGCCTGGTTCTCAGCTTCAGCTTCCCACTTCCTCTCTACTACTGTGAGTCCCAGCTGTCTTCCCAGAGTTAGGAAAGCCTGTTTCTGACCACCAAGCTTACCAGATCTTCTTGTGGGGTTAGTTTTACCAAAAGATGTTTATAGTCGTTCCTCAGTATCCACAGGAGATTGGTGCCTAGGCCCTGTGGATACAAAATTCCATAGATACTCAAGTCCCTTATGTAAGATGGTGTAATATTTGCATATAACCTAATCAAACCCTTTGTATACGTCCACTCATTTTTAGGTGACTTAATATCTCATACAGTGCTATGTAAATAGTTGTTAAACTGCATTGTTTAGAGAATAATGACAAGAACAAAAGTCTATTCATGTTCAGCACAGACACAATTGTGGTTTATTGCTGTGTAAACAATATTGCTTAGGAAATAATGACAAGAAAAAGGTCAGTAGAGATGGAACCCCCTGGGTGTAACTACGTAATATGTAAGCGAGACTCAAGGCAAAAATATCCGAATGATTAGTGCTGCCTGGAGAGTGAGGGTACCGTGGAACGACGGGAGGCTACCGCGGAGCGCGCCTGCACCTCACAGCGTTTCATTCGCATGGAATCAACCTTGCGCTTGGGATGCAGAAAATTCAAGTTTTGCTTTTTGGCTCTTTCTGAATTTTTTTTTTCCTTCAAATATTTTCTATCCGATGTTGGTTGAGTCCGTGGATGTAGAACCCGTGAATAAGGAGGGCTGACTGCAGTCCCACACAACTCGAAGAGGGTGTACCCCTCCTGCAGGAATCATGTGTTCGGCCATATAATCCGCACGTACCTGGGCTCCCTGGGTGGGGAAGGACTTCCAGGCACCCATCTAGCTCCCGTCCAGTGTCTGGCAGGCCTCTGTACCGTTCCAGAGTAGAAGTCTTCATGTTTCTGCTCCAGCTCCTGCAGCACAGAGAGCTCCTGGCTTAGCCCAACTGCCTTTGGGTAGAAAAGTTCTCCTAATAGTCCCGGGCCCTGTGACCCACCTCTCTAGAATGTATTCTGGAATGTATTCTAGCATGTATTCTGGTGGTCCTTGTGCCTGCCGTATGTTGGATAAATGCAAGGGATTTCACTGGATTTTTGTGGTGGTAGTTTTTGCAGCAACATGTATTCATTTATTTGTTAGGTGTTTAAAGAGGTTGGCATAACCTACCCTCCCTTTCCCTCCTCTCCCTTCCTCTCCTCTTCCCTTCCCCTCCCCTCCCTTCATCTCTCCTCTTTTCTCTTTTAATGAAATATCGTGAACCTTGTTGTTTCAGACACCAGCAAAGTAAAACAATTTATTTTGGCATTTTCTCTCAGATTTCTTCATGATTACAAATAATGTGAATTTAGGTCAACTGTTTTTAATCAGTGCTTTGAAATTCATTTCATAAAATAACTTTTCAAATGTGCATATATTTGAAATATTGTAAAGAAAAATGTTCACAGTGGTTAACTCTGTGTGGTACATTTAAAGTTTTTTTTTCTTTGTACCTCGTTGTATTTTTCAATTTTTCTACAGAGAAAATGTTTAATCAGAAAATAAAACAAATATTTTCTTTCCAAATATTTTCCTCACTTTTTTTTTCTATAAATAAAATGAGGTTTTAAGTTACACCATATGGATGCCATATAACGCACACAAAGTTCATTTCCTTGCCCTACTTCAAGGAAAGATCATTTTTCATTCATCTGGGTACCCCCTCAACTGTTCCATGGGATGCATCAAGAACTTGCACATTGTAGATGCTCAAAAAACAGATATTAATTTAATATTTTTCTGAAATTAATCACTTTGTGTACGCTTCATAAAACATTTATTTAAAAAGACCTGGTCAGGTGTTGCCCTTTCCAGTATGTACTTTCTCAGGATCTAGCACTTGTAGAAGTAGCTACTTGTTCTTTCACCAAAAAATTTGCATTCCCCTTCCATGGTGTAAAATTAGGGGCTACATCTGCCAGCCTTTTCCTCCTCTGCACCCTCTTCCCAAAGCGTGACAAAGCCACAAGCTTAAGTTCTCGTTATGGAATGTGCTACACATTATGTCACTTCTGGAAAAGCTGCCTATCCAATCATCCATTCTCTCTTCTCTCACTGCTGTTGGTAGAGCCTCTTAACAGTCTGAGCTACTTTGGTGACTGAATTTATGTTAATGAAATAAACTTCCATTGAGTTAAACTATTGAGATTTGAGGAACTATGTGTAACAGAAGTTATATTAGCACTACCAGTAGCAAACAGGTCACTGACTCCTAGAAAATATTCAAAAACGTTTTACCATCATTAAAAGAAGAGCTAATGTAATATATTTACTTTAATACCCTTGAACAAATTAGGCACTTCCAACCACTCCATTTTACACTCACATCCTGACTGAGAGACCAAGAAAAATGAAAACAAGGAAATTAGGCACCATTTTTCTTCCACCTACGTTTGAATGATGCCAAAACGATTGGTTGAAAATGAAAAGGTTGGTTAGCCAATGTTTTCTGGTATAAAGAGTCAAAGTAAATTTTTCAGTAAGGTTTTTTCAGTGGTTGTTAAGCCATCAGTCAATCTCATCTATTTAGTTGAATATACTATGGGTCCCACCTGCTGAATTGTCTCTGACATGCTTGTCATACCTGTCAATTGGGTGTAGGCAGACAGCTGTCTTGAGAGCGATGTGCAGGTGAAAGGACTGCCTGGATGCGCCAGAAATCCCTGCCTCCAGGAGCGCCCTTCCATGATGGATACTGGCAGGAAGTGAGAAGCTGGCTAAGGCCAAGCAGAAGAGTGATGATCAGTTAACCCTAGGCATTGACACTGGCTTCTTGTTGGTGCTTCATCCTTGTGTGCATATTTTTGGCTATTATATAAACATAGCTTTCTGTAGAAATAGTTATCTGTAGTGGGAAGTTGTAGCAATGATGAAATTAAATATTACCTGTGCTTGTTTGTATAGAGTACTTCTAAAAAATGTCAACATGTTAAACAGAAAGTTTAAGGAACTTAAGCCATTCTTTGGTACATCTCTAGATTTTTAGAAGTGTTTCCTGGGGTTTTTATTTAACTTTTGTTTTAGTATGCAACGTCTTATGATATTTGTCCAGATTTTAAATTCCTTAAGAATAGATCTTCGTATATTCCCATATGCAATTTGTATGAAGTGCACTTTTAAACTTTGTCATGTTAAGGTGGTTGTTTTAGGGTAGATTATGATCACTAGCTGTGTGACCTTGGAAAAGTTTCTTAATCCCTCTGTGCTTCAACTTCTCCCTTGTAAAACATAGATAATAATAGTACCGATTTAATAAGATTATTGTAAGAATTCAGTGAGATAGTCTATGTCAGGGTCTTAGGAGAGTAACTAGCATAGAATGTATATTATTTATAGTAACTATTCTTGTTAGCATGCTTATTATCATTACCATGCAGCTTCTATTACTAAAAAAATACCTATGTAAATGGAATGGCGTTTTCACAGTGACTTAGTTAACATTTCAGAGACGTTTTATCTAAATGAGTTGATCGACAGAGTCTATAGCATCTAAGATCTTGCCTTTTTGCTTTTTTCTCATTCTCTCTACTAGTTAATACTGTTTTTAAAACAAAACAAAACAAAAATCTATGCTTTAAATCAACTAGAAGAGGTGACATAAAAATTAAGCAGGGAAGTTTTGTGAAGTCAACAATTGTTTTGTATGTTAAAATCTATTTAAATTATCTGTTTGATAATTTTAAACTTTAAGATATGATAGTTTCCTAACTTGATTTTGTTTTTGAGTGTCTGGGCATAAACAGCCAATAAAAGACACAAAGTTCCTGCCAGAAGCTTTGCAAAGAGCTCCCCTGAGGAGGAAGGGCAGTGGAAATAATGGGATGTAGTCAAGGACAAGGAGAAAGGAGAGAATGTTTCTGTGTGTGCTAAAAGGCAGGGTTCCAATGTACCCCATTTACAGTCTTTGCTTGATAAAATGTCATTTGTCTTAGTTCAAGCAGCAATAAGAAACTGGCACTGGGTGGCTTATAAACAACAAAAATTTATTCCTGGCAGTTCTGGAGGCTGAAAATCTGACATCAGGTTGCCAGCATGGTTGGGTCCTAGTGGGGTCCCTCTTCCTCTTCCAGGCTGTAAATTGCATTTTCTCCTTGTATCTTTTCTGGGATCCCATTTAAAAGAGGACTGATCCCACTCATAAAGACTCCACCTCCATCACCTCTCAAAGGTCCTGCCTCCTCATACCATCACAGGAGGGTCAGAATTTCATCATGGATTTACGGGAGACACAGGATTGTCCTTTTTCTGGCTTGTTTTTCTAACTCATCAATGGCCCAGTCCCGTCAGTTGATGGACTGGATTGTGTCTCACATTTGTCTCTTCCTTTTTCATGACCAAGTAACTCACCCATAGATGACAGAAATAGCCCTAAAACTTTGTGAATTTCTTCATTACATAAATTATATAGGCTCATTGTAGATGCTTTAGAAACATCAAGTAAGGAAAAAAAGAAAGGAAGGAAGAAAGAAAGAAAGAAAAGAAAAGAAAGAAAAGAAAAAGAAAAAAGAAAAGACATGCTTTAAATATCATTTTGGAATAATTATAATTATATTTTGGTTTATATACCTCTGTGTGTGTGTGTGTGTATTAATGGAATCATACTGCTATGCTAGTTTGTAATTAACTGCATATCATAAATATTTGTTCATATAAATAAGCTTTAACACTTGTTATCATTAGGTATATAGTATTCTATCCTGTGGATATGATATTGTTTATTTACTCAATCTCTTATATCGAATGTCTAGGCTATTTCTAATGTTTTATAAACTTGCTTTTGATAAGTATCCTTGCAACTGCATATATGAGAATGATACACATTTTTAATGATTTTTATAAAATAAATTAATAATATGCCAGAATTGTAGGGTCAATGATATATACATTTTTTAAGGATGTTTGAGATAATGGACGAAATGCAATACAGTAATCCTCCCTTACTAGCAAAGGATGTTTTAAAATGGTTTTCAAATGCTGAAACCACAGATAATACCAAACCCTATAAATAGATATCTTTCCTATACAAACAACAACTAAAAATATAATAGAACAGTTATAGCACCGTAGTGTGCTAAAAGTTATTTTTAAAGTTATTTAAAACTTATGAGCTATTTATCTCTGGAATTTTTCATTTAATATCTTTGGCGTAAGGTTGACTGCAGGTAACTGAAACCTTGGAACATAAAATCATGAATGGGGGGATTACTGTGTACCTTCTTCATCTGTATCCCAATGTCCAATATTTGTTTTTCCAACTTATCTTTGTCAGTACTACTATATTAACTTTGTAAAGGATGCCAGTAATATCACTTCCTACCTCAAGAACTGTGCAGGATTCAAAATCTTCAGTCTACTCTTTGAGGCCCAACCTATCTTTCCAACATACCTCTCACTGTTCATCCTGTAACCCTACACTTCACACCCTTGCTCTGCTGGTCCCACCCGGAACATGCTCAACCTCCAGCCTGTCTCTACCTACTCTAGATGTGATGCCTTTTGTGAGTTTACAGAGCCACATGCATGTGCCTCACTTCTGCATTTATCGTGGACTGTCCTATGGCTCATGGCTTTTTATGTACCAGTCTCACCTCTCTTGCTACGCCACTTGTAAAGCAAGGACCAAGCCTTGTTCCTCCCCAAGTGTCCCCTACATTTAAAGTGTAATCATCAGAATTTACTGTACTATGCAGTAACAGACAACCCTCTGAAAACAAGACAGGTTTATTTCTCACTCATGCTACCTGTCCAGCTCAGGTCAGCAGGGACCTCTGTTCTATGACATCTTCACTCTGGGTTACACCAGTGAATCCATCTGAAACTCCGGCTGAAACTAACATGGCAGCATGGGGAACAGACATGAAGAGTCTCCCAATAGCAATTCATTATTCCTACCCAGAAGTGGCATTTCTGCGCATAGCCCATTGGCCAAAATTAACCATGTGGTTCTTCTAGAGGAAGGCATGCAGAGAAGAGGAATCTTCCTATGTAACTAGGAAGGAAGAATGAGCCTAGATCATGAATCTCTATTGCAGTGGCTACTATGGTGGCTTGCTTATAATGGGGGAATCACGACATATGTTATAATATTGAGTAAATAGTTGATACAGGCAGTTATAAAAACAAAATAATGGTGACTATAATAGAATGATTCTTTTTCAAATTAATTTTCATTTTTTATAAATAGAATATTAACATTTTTTCCCATAAGGAAACAAATTCCTATTAATCCAACTAATTCCTAACATGCAATACAGATACATGTTTCTTTCTCTGTTTAAACAGGAAAGGATGGAACCAGAGAATTGTGAATATACCACATACTTTTAGAAGAAGTAGGGACTACCCAATAGTTACACAAATAACTAGGTAGAAAAGAGTTCCCTGTGTTAGAAGATGATGATAGTCTCATAAGAGGGGTGACTTGGTTGGTTCAACTCTTTCCCTTGGGAAATACACCTTTTCATTTTTCTAGTTATAATGAGATGCTAAAAGGATGCTATAAAGTAGTAAATGGTCATCTGTGGAAGGCTCCCCTGAGACTAGATTTGAATGCGACATTGGTTGGCATTTCACAAGATACTTTGAAGTAGCAGATGAATCTCAATTTTAAGAAGTAGGGTAACTCAACTAATGCCAACTTCAGTTTTATTCCCCGATGAAAACCATATTCCAACTAAGAATCTCTCAATTCAGGACCTAGAACCTACAACCTCAACAACTTTTTCTTTTGTGGCTATTAAGATTATTGTTACTCTAGCAAAATAAAACTTCGAGTTTAGAGAATTAAACCCATACATTGTTCTTTTTGAAGCAAACTTATATATAAATGTAATAATAATTTTTAGAGTCACTGTAATATGTTGTGTGTGTTACTTAAGAGAATTTGTCTTATTAGGTTTGTAGCTTTATTGACATGTTTAAAAGTATTGCAGTAAGTTTGAAATTAGCATTTAAATATTCAAAACAATTGGCTCATAAAATGCATATTTTGACTTATTAGATGCATGATAGTGTTTAAATACTTGGGCAAATGTACTTAATAGATGTAAAAGCTTAATAAACTAAACATTAAACAAAACTAAGTAGCAGTGAGTGTTCTTTCCATGCCAGTGGGCTCTGAGACACTAAGGATCCTAGCAACAGAGGAGATAGCTATCGTCCAGTAGATTTAATAGACCATGATTTGTAGCAAAAACATGTACTGTCCAGCTGCTAGTATTAAAAATAAAATGCAAACTGATGCGCTTATCAGAAGAACACAGTTAACAACTACATGGTTCACTTTTTGTCATCGTGTCTCTTGACAAGTGTTATTGTTCAGTCTGTGGCTTGATTAGGCTTGGATTGGAGGCAAATGTTTTGCTGCGTGCACCTCTCTAACACACAATAAGCCCAAGGTTTCTTCCTTTAAAACACTTTAGAAGTCAAGCTTCTAAAGTGAGAATGATTGAGAGAGGAAGGATGTACAAAAAGAGAAGACCAAGCAATCTGAGTGATCAAAGGACTTTTAAGAAAAAGATTCCCTTTTATGCTGTGTTGATGCTAAGCCCTTTCATCTCCCCACAAAGTTCATTAAGTTCCTTCATAAACAAACAAAAAACTCTAAACACTTCCAAGGTCTAAACCCGAGGACTTTCTCTATTTATCGTACAAGAACAATTCAAATTGCCAGTCAATGCTAATGTAATGTAATTAAGGGATGTGTCAGTGATGATTCTCTGTTGTGGCCAGCAGCAGTTCAGTTATTTTTCTGGAACAGATACTTCAACCTGACAGTTGCCTGGCTGATCTAGGATGCTCTGAGGATTCTCTGAGGGCTTAGGGGCTAATAATGTTCAGGGACTTAGTGTCCTGGAGAACTCTTTAATCCTCTGCTTCCTGAATCCCACCGTAAGCCAGAGCCTTCTGTCGCATCCCAGGAGTTATAGGCAGTTTGAGAGGTCTGCTAAAGCAACATTTCTGTTCTGCCTTTGGTGGTCTTACAAAGTACCATCTAGGCTTTCCTCAGTAAATTTGGCTATCATGAATTTCCTTTTTGGCCTCTGCCTAAAGTAGCACTCTGAGGGTCTTCCTTGCTGAACAACAAAGCAAGCCACACCATGAGTGAGATCAGCCAAGATGCTGTGGAGAAATACCTCGAGGAGAACCCTCAATTTGCCAAGCAGTACTTTTACAAGAAGCTTCGTGTTGAGGCAGTGGGAGAAATCTTCAAGAACAGCCAGGCTGTGGTCAAGGCCAGCATGTCATTCCCCGAGCTGACACAGGTAGAGGAGTCGGCTCTGTGCCTGGAACTGCTGTGGTCTGTGCAGGAAGAGTCAAGCAGTGCGGACCTGGTGGCACACAGGGCCCTACAGAGGCTGGCCCAGCTGCTGCAGGCTGACCGCTGCAGCATGTTCATATGCCGCTCCCGCAATGGCATTCCAGAGATGGCTTCCAGGCTGCTAGACATCACAACGACCTCCAAATTTGAGGACAACCTGGTGGTCCCTGACAGAGAAGTTGTGTTTCCACTGGACGTTGGGATAGTGGGTTGGGTTGCTCACACAAAGAAAGCCCTTAATGTCCCTGATGTGAAAAAGGTAGGTGGCCCTCTGATAGTGGGATATAGATCTTGGTGGGGTCTAAGAGGGAACCAACGAAAAAAGACGGCACCATTCGTGAGGCATTGATTTGGCTAAAATGTGGGAAGAGTGGGTACTGGGGCAGAGGAGCACCCAGGCTTTGCCACGCCAGACTTACCAAATAAAAATGCTAGTTCCCCAGTTAAACTTGAATCTCAGATGAGCAACAAATAGTGTTTCTTAATATAAGTATGCCCTACGTGATGTTTGACATTTGATCAGGTGCTTCTAACCGTGCTTGGTGTGTTCCACATCCCTTTCCCTAACTCCTCCATTGCTTTGGGTATTTTCTTCTTGAACCACCAATGAAGCTGGTCAGTGCAGTTGGAAATCAGCCAACAAGCCCAAAGCCAAGGCTGTGAAAGTGCTCTCATGCCTCTCATTCCCAACCCTCAGAGGACATGCAGTTCTTTGGGATAGATTGGCTCATAAACTGATTTTTTTCATCAAATATGCAGAAAGGAAACCCTTACATTGTTTGAAAGTTCAGATTTGGCTTAGATTACAAATGTGAACCTAATGATAGTTGAGTGCGGCTGACCCACACTCTATAACTCAGATCTATCAGGAATGAATTCCAGTCATGTAAATGGACATTTGGATCCTCCTGAAGACCAAAAAGAGCACACTGAACTAATATAAGACATTGTTATACCCCTTATAGAAACAGAAAAATAACTCTTTTTTTCTTACTACTACAATAAACTTATTTTAGAAAAAAATATAAAATGCTAATAATTCATAATCCCTTCATTCAGCAACAATCCTGGGTACCAGCCTGGAATTTCCTCCTGACAACACCTTCTCCACACCCAAGTTCCATAATTATGATTTACTATCAATAGAAGGGGAGAAATAGATTGTGATGGGGCAGAACTGAATGGAAAGGAGCAGCCCTGAAATGCTTTCGGTGCAAGGGTCTATGGTCAGTACGTGATGAGGGCAGCTGAAGAGAGAAGAGGATAATCCCTTCGATGCCTCCTAAAGCTGATTACAGGAGGAGGCTGCATAGACCTTTGAGGAGCAGTTGGTGAAACATTAACACCACTGGACAGACAACTTCAGGACACCTCTCAGGTGCAAGGGCTGTGGCAGGCCCTTAGCATCTTGGTTCTTTAGGATCACTCCCTTCCAAGAGTTTGAACCAGTTTAAGCTTGCTTTTTGAGATGTGTGCAGCTTCTTTCAGTGACTAAACTGATGGATGTTCTTAAAAACAAGCTTGTCTTAGCTGGGCATAGTGGCTTATACCTGCATTCCCTGCACTCTCAGAAGTTGAAGCAGGAAGATCACAAGTTCAAGCCTGCCTGGGGAACTTAGTAATTTAGTAAGATCCTATCTCAAAAATCTTCTCTTGGTCCCAGCTATATACTAGGTCCCCACACCCTGAGATTTTCTCATGGGAATATGCTTCTTCAGTCTCCAACTAAGTCCACCTCCAAAGTGACTAGGACATCAAACTTAAGAAACTGACATTTGAACAAATTGTTTTTGAGAATTTTTAAAAGGAGAGATGGGTAAGATGATTTCTGCTGTAATGCTTTTATTTTTTCAGTTCTCCGTGTTGAGAGGAAAAGAATAGACTGAAACTGCTTAGAAGACGAGGTAGCTTTGGCCCGTCGCTGTCCATGGTGGGCTTTGCTGCAGGGAAAGGATGGTTTGTGGTGTGGGGAGCTCTCCCTTCTGAGGATGCTCGCTATTCTGGGTGGGAAGTGAGTGTTGAAGGCAGATGCCCACTTGAGCTGGGGTGGGGAATAAAGATCCTACTTACTTTCCATTTCTGCTGCTTCTAAGCAGTTTTTTCTGCTAGAAAGGTGTTTTCGATTCTGTCTGTACTTTAAAATCAAATTGGTGGCCTTTTAAAAAAATATCGATGTTCAAGACTCTCCATAGACCAATAAGCTGGGACGTGGGTGTTATTCTTTTTAAAGTTCCCTAGGTGACTCTAAAATGCAGCCAGGGTTGGAAGAAACAGATCTGTTGGGTGAGCAGACACAGGAGGAACGGGCGACGTTCAAATCAACTGTGGAATATTGCAGTGGGATGGGTTTGTCGTGCCTTAGCCCAACTCTCCTGCGGCAGACGGGAAGTTGAGGTCACATGGTTGTATCTCCCCCAGAGTCCAGAGTACGTGTGAGTGAGAGGACAGCAATGGAATGGAGACCTCCTGACTCCCTGGCTCTGCCTTTCCACTTGCCCTGCATGCCTGCTGTTTCACCATGCTTTAGGCACTGAGGGAAAATCTGCAACCAGAAAGAGGTGGAAACCTCTTTGGATTCATTCTTCACTTCTCCACAGCACTTGACAATTTCTAAAATATTTTCATATTCCTAATCTTATTTGATTCTGACAAAGACCCTTTGCAGGAAACAAGAATCATTATTCATATTTCCATCTATGTAGCAAGGATCTACTTAAGGACAGGTAGATAGGATGTGTAGGGTCTGGAACAATAACCTAATGCCTCCCTCTTCAGTGCCTCCCTCTTTCCCCCACACCACTAACCACACGTGACTTTCCTTTGGTTAGCAGTGTGGGTGCAGGTGGGAGAAAGACACCAGACAAGAATATTCCACAAATACACCAGATGCTCCCAAGCTTGACGGTTCCTGAAGGTGGTAATAGGGAAGCCACACGGTGTAACACAAGTTCTTTAGCATCAGAAAGAACTGGGTGCAGAACCAAGTCTGAGGCTTAGTAACGCTGTTTGGATTGAATTTCCACCTTTGAGTAATGAAGATAACCAAATGTACAGATTAAATGTACATAAAGTGCCTGACTCATAATAGATGCTCTATTTAATGGTGGCTATGATATGATTTTCATGCTGTAGGAGTTTGGGAGCTTGGCATAGATGATCAAAAAAGTCAATGATTATTGCTTGTTTTAAAACAGATTAAAGGCAGGAAAACTTAATAACAGGAAACAAAAATATCCTCTTCAAGCTAATTATTTCTTTTCTTTATTGGAAAAGCTGTTCATTAACAATATGTGTGGTCCTGAATCTGGCTGTGGTTTAAAAGAAAGCCATAAGAGAAGGTTGACATTTTTAATAATTAACCAGGTGTTTACAGTTCTCTTTCCTCCCCACTCTCTTTCTGCTTCTTGATCCCAAGGGTTAATAGTGTTTAATCAGGATTTAGGCTGCACCGAGATCAGGAGTGATCAGCATTCTGCTGCTCTAAACAATGTTCTTTAGTTACCTTCAGGAACTTCTTTGGAAAAAAGATCATCTATAGAATCTGGGAATCAGAAACACAGTATTTGCTCAAGGAAACTTCTCTGAGGACTGTTTGTGCTAGTGAAAATAAACACTAGGAAGCCTTCCTTCCCCTACCTGGTAATTTGATGGATAGTTTATTCAAGAGTTTCATGTGCAACAATAACCCAGCATTAAAATCTGAAACTTACAAGCCATTTTCTCAAAACATCCAATGGAACTTAAGAACATATCCTTTAGTTTAGAGTCCATAGTAAAATGGCAATAAGTTTTCAAGCTGGAGAGTAAAATGTGTATGAAATGCTGCCTAATTTCACTGAGTGTGGCACACTTTTTTGGTATTTCATTTATCATTTTAGTGCCCAGAACTTCTGCCTAAATGAAGGTAACCACAATCTGTAATGGATAATAAGAGAAAAACAGTATGCAAATTGGCCCAGGCAAGCAGTGGATTAGAGAAAGAATCTAAAAAAGTCTGGCGACATCTGGCCAAAGGGTGAAGATGCTTTAAGACACAAAGAGAGAAGTAGCAGATAATTCAGGAAAAAAAAATGCAGCAATTTGTGGTATGAGGTAGAGCTTGGACCCTCAAAAGGCAGGTGCTTCTGGGCACAGGAGGTCCGTACCTTCATAATTCTAATTTCTTCAGTGACTAGAATTGGTTTAAAAATCTAGGATTGGAAGCAAAATGGTAACTGCAAAAGCAAACTGCTTTTCATGGGGAAGGGGGGCAGTCCAAAAGAGACCTAAGTTTATTTTCCTAGTATTTAGCAAATATCTCCTGTGTCTCAGACAATTTTCTGAGTGCTCTACCCATAGTCTGTTGTTCTACCATCACATCATAGACTCTAGTTAGTAGATAGGATCATTCTCTCCATTTTTATGTTAGAAAACAAGGACACAGGGGGTAAGTGACATGCCCAGGATTGGGGCCTGGTCTCAGCCACGGAAGACTAACTCCAGAAACTTCTTCTCCATCATGCAATGTTGCCGCCCCCAAAATAGGTGTATCTGCTTTGAGAAGGGATGGAAGAGATCTGGGGTGAAGGGCTGCGTTTGATTCCTTGAGCGTCATTCTTTTGCATTGTGAGTGATCCCATCTCTAGGTGTCTTCTACGAGAGCAATTCATGTATTAGGTTGAATACCACGATTAAAATACAGATTCCTGGCAATTTATAAAACATTTTGGAATACAGATTCCACCTTAGGAGTTTAGGAGTTGGTGGGTCTTCTGTGAGGTCTTGGAATCTGGTTTGTCTGCAGGGGATTCTGGAGCACAGCTGGGCCTGTTCCTGGTGACCAAACAACCATTGTCCCGGGGGAGAGTCTGCTGGAAATCACAGAGCAGTGCACTCGCAGATTTTTAACTTGGGAAATGGAACATAATCCAGCCTCAAGGTTTGTGCTGCTTTTAGAAGTATCATCAACAAGTGAAATGGAAGTAGTATAAATAATGAAGGGCCGGTGAGATGGCTCAGCGGCATAAGCGCCTGCCCGGCAAGCGCGAGGGCCCGAGTTCAACTGCTGCAACCCACATACGAAAAAAGGGCCGGTGATATCGCTCAGCAGCACGGGCGCCTGCTGGCACGCGAGGTCCTGAGGTCGACCCCCGGTACCCACAAAAAAACAAAAGAAAATTTTTATGAATTTTAATGAAATGTCACTTTAAGTTTAGTCAGTGAGTCTCAGAGGCTGAAAGTTCAGTGCTAATTGAAAAAGACCCAGGCTCAAAGAGAACATCAGAGCTCAAGGAAGGGTGGGTCTCCTTCCATCTAGACGGAGACTCTCTGACATTGCAGCTAATAGGAAAACTGCGGCTTCTTCAAACTCGTCACTCAGCTCTTACCACAGCCAGAGTATTAGAATCATCTCTTGCATATACTATAGAAGGTCTATATCTGGGAAGATTCTCTGTGCAAGGGGAGGAAAGAAAGAAGAAAGAAAGAAAGAAAGAAAGAAAGAAAGAAAGAAAGAAAGAAAGAAAGAAAGAAAGAAAGAAAGAAAGAAAGAAAGAAAGAAAGAAAGAGAAAGAGAGAGAGAGAGAGAGAAAGAAAGAAAGAAAGAAAGAAAGAAAGAAAGAAAGAAAGAAAGAAAAAGAAAGAAAGAAAAAAAGAGAAAGAAAGAAAAGGAAGGAAGGAAGGAAGGAAGAAAAGAGAGAGAGAAAGAAAGGGAGAAAGGAGGAAGGAAGAAAATGACTGGAAATGGGTAAGTATCTGATGCTGGCAAGAGGGTGGTCTTCCCACACAGTAGAAATAAGAATGTCAAGCTTTCACAAAAATGATTTATTCTAAATAAAATTGCATATAACCTATTGATTTAGCCAAAGGATTTCTGCTCTGAGTATCTGCAACATAAAAACCAAATCAAGGCTGATTATTTCGGTTTTCACTGTCTGCGGCAGGGAAAACTAGAAACAGTCTGAATCAGTAAAAGACGCGTGAACGGTCCCAGAGCAGACATCATCTGTGGTACCGTGCAGGACTCCAGGAGACGAGCTCACTTCCATCTGAGTTGGTCTGGAGTGAAGTCTATGTTTTTATGTGATGAAAGTATCATATAAAATTAGAAAAGTAAATTTTATAAAAATCAGAAAAGGAAATCTTTGTCCAAGCATAATGAAAGACATAGAAAGAGACACACCATGCAGTTAACACTGAATTCCCCAAGTAGGTGAATTGGAAGATTGGGAGATCATTAATTTTTTATATATCACAACCTGTGGGTGGACTGGTTTCAAGTGCATGTTGTAGTTTCACAATTCAAGGATGATGTGTGTGACCCCAGCTTGTTCTCCTTCTCTGCACGGTTTCTCTACAGTCTGTTGCAGAGCTGCTCATCCCCCTCCCTTCTCCCTAGCACCTCCTTTCCACTCGGTGATGATACCATTGCTTCCTCCTGGCCCAGCTCAGACTAACTCAGACACAAGCCACGGCTCAGAGGGACTGCTTATTCTGAAATGGGCAGTTTTGTCCTACACAGCCATAGGATGATGGGTGTAGGGGGCACTAACTGTTTGGCATCATCCTGTTAGGGCCTCAGTTACATATCGGTACACTTCGGATTAGAGAGAATGTCTTAGATCTGCTACTCCATGATTCTGTGATGTTTTGGCAAATACATGAATATGTTTTTCAGAACAACCATTTTTCTGACTTTATGGACAAACAGACTGGGTATGTCACGAGGAACTTGCTGGCGACTCCAATCGTGATGAGCAAGGAGGTTCTTGCTGTGGTTATGGCGATAAACAAAGTAAATGCATCAGAGTTTTCCAAACAGGACGAAGAGGTAATGCTGACCAGGGCATCCTGTCAAGGGGGTAGGATGTATTGTTGTATAACCAAAGGAAAGGTGTTAAAACAATAGTTTCTTCTTGTCTGTCATTTGTAGGTCTTTTCCAAATACCTCAACTTTGTTTCTATCATCCTAAGACTTCAGCATACCAACTACCTGTACAGCGTTGAGTCCAGAAGAAGTCAGGTAAAGGCAAAGTGGCATCAGTCACTCCATGCTGACCTGTTCTGACAAAGGGACCCAAAGCCACAAGCCCAGACCCCTCTCATTCCTCTTGGGGATTAAAGCTACAGGGAGCAGAACCCCAAACTTCAAACCTTGGTGTCTTCTCATGGTCTCCTCTCCCTCCCCCCTCAACCTTCCATCAGTATGTACAACTGGTTGGGCTTTTTCCAGTCTAAATCCGGGGTGGCCTTGATTTCTTCACCTATGAGATAGTGATGATAATTTTAATACCTACTTCATACGGCTGGTGAGACTATTAAATTGTCATTAGTTCTCACATGAAGCACTCTCTTAGCAGTTCCTAGGTCACGGTACAACTATTAGTTTTAGGAGTGAATCACTGCTTTGAGGTTCATTGTTTCTATGAAGCAGAAGAACAATATTTATAGCTAGGATACTTGAGCTTGGAGTCTCAGTTTACTCAACTTTATAGTGTAGGAGTAGGTGTTAGGACGGAGAGCTTCTGCAACCCCTTCCCATTCTAACTCTGCAGGACAGTTTACCTCTGACCAGCTCTTGCTATATGAAGGAGTCACGTGGCTTTCTACCCACAAGGTCCCCAGGAGCCAATGGGTGACAAATACTGGACCCTCTGCCCACGAACTATCTCCACATCCAACTTGAGAGCAGTCGTCCTTTGAATCCAAAATATTTGGACATGGAGACTAATTATGGCTTCGCTCCCTTCATAAACCCAAGATTTTGCAAAAGTCTGCTCATAATCGTCATTAAAGAATCTGAGTAGTAGTTGAATATATACAAGCTCAAGCAGAGCACTGCATTGTCTAATGATATGTGTTTAGTTCATTTGATTCACATATGTATTTAATTTATTTAATACACCTCCTTTTCTTTGAGCAAATGCTCTACCTCTCCATCTTGTTTTGTGCTAACTGTTTTCTTTCTAATATCTACTTTCAGATCCTTATGTGGTCAGCCAATAAAGTATTTGAAGAGCTCACAGATGTTGAGAGACAGTTTCATAAAGCGCTGTACACAGTTAGAACATATCTGAACTGTGAACGGTACTCCATTGGACTGCTGGACATGACTAAGGAGAAGGTCCTCATCGTTTCATACATCTTGTCTTACCCAAAATCACCTATAAAGTACTGTCACCTGAAACACGATCAATTGAGAAATAGATACACTGTGTAAATAATCAGTCATGAAAGGTCATAAAACCCAGTGTGAACAAAGGTTGATACAGAGGTAAAATTGTGCATTTGGGAGTGAAAGTGGTATAGACTTGGAGTTTGGCATTTCCACTCCTTATTTGTGTCTTCGAGTCTTTTTTATTTTAAAAATTAATTAATAATCCTTAATTTTTAGATTAGTTTTAGTTTTATTAAAAAAAAAAGGTTAAACAGAAAGTACAAAATTCCCATAAATATACTCACCCTCGTGTTCCCTCCACCAGTTTTCCCTATTGTTAGCATCTTGATTTAGTGTGGTAAATTTGTCATAGTTGATGACTCAATATTGACACACTATTATTAACTAAAGTTTACCATTTATGTTACAGAACACTCTGGTATAGTTCTGTAGATCTGAAAAATCTACAATGAAAAATGTATAATGTCATACGTATGCTATAAAAATACCAGACAGAATATCTTTAGTTCCCTAAAAACCCCAACTTCCACTTATTTAACCCTCTTCCTCTTTCTCCAAACTGTTGGCAACCATTCTTTTTACTGCTTTTATAATTTTGCCTTTTCTAGAATATTATACAATTGGAATCATGTGGTATATAACTTTTCAGACTAGTTTCTTTCTTTCTCTTCACCTTATGCATTTAAGTTTCCTCCATATCTTTTCATGTCTCAGTAACTCCTTTTTTAAAAATTTTTCTTAAAAATTATGAAATTATGATTGACAACTAATTATGTGACATTTTGATATGTATGTACATTGTGAGATGATTAGTATGTCAAGATAATATATATCACCTCACATGTTTTCTGTAGTGAAAATATTTAAAACTTCTTTTAGAAGATACATTATTGACCTTTTTATGCAGTAAATCTTGAAAACATATTCCTCCTATCTAACTGGAACATTGTAGCATCTGGAAAACTTCTACTCTTCCTGTTTCACCATCCCCCACCAGCCTTCGGTTACCACCATTCTCCCCTCTACTTCTATAATTTTGGCTTTTTAAAGATTCCACATGTGAGTGAAGTCATACAATAATTGTCTTTCTGTACCTATAGCTCTTAGCATAATGTTCTCCAGGTTCATTCATGATGCCACAATTGATAGGATTTGCCTCTTTTTAAAGACTGAATAGTATACATACATATATATAATATATATATTGTATAATATGTATATATATATATATATATATATATATGTTTCACATTTTCTTTGTCCATTCATCCATCAATAGATACGTAGTTTGATGACATATCTTGGGTGCAGCTCATTTATTTTATCATTGGTAACATTCCACTGTATGGCAGTTTATCTCTCACTTCACCTATTAAAGCACATCTTGGTTAACTCTAATTTGAGGCAATCTGCCGTAAACACTGTGTGTAGGTTTCCATGTATGCATTAGTTTTCAACTCACTTGGGCAAACACCAAAGAGGGAAATTGCTGGATCATATGGTGAGACTATGCTTATCTTTGTAAAATATTGCTAGAGTGTCTTCCAAGTGACTGTCACTTTGTGTAAGCACAGTGATGAATGAGAGTTCTTGCTCCACCTCCTCATCAGCAGCTGGTGCTGTCAGGATTTGGGGGTTTAGCCATTCTAATAGAGGTGGTGACAGATCATTTTTATTTTAATTTGTGATTCCCTAGCAACACATGATGTTGAGCACCTTTTCATAGGCTCACTTGCCATTTGAATAGCTTCTTTTGCCAATTTTTAATTGGGTTGTTTGTTTTCTTATAATCCAGTTTTAAGAGTTCTTTGCAGCTATGGTGGCACACAACTGTAATCCCAGCACTTAGGAAACTACGGCTGGAGGATCACTTGAATTTAGGCATTCTAGACCAGTTTGGGCAACATAACAAGACCTCATTTCAGGAAAAAAAGAAAAAAAAGAAAAAAAAAAAAGAGTTCTTTACATATTTTAGATACAAGGCTTTTATTGAACATGCACTTTGCAAATATTTTCTGTTTGTGGCTTTTCATTCTTTTATTGGCAACTTTTGCAAAGCATAGGTTTTTAATTTTAATAATGTCCAGTTTTTCAATTTTTTCTTTTATGGATTATGCTTTTAATGTATCCAGAAAGTGTTTTGACTAGATTTTTCTCCCATGTCATCTTCTAGAATGTTTAAAATTTTGTGTTTTACATTTAGGCCCATGATTTGAGTTAATTTTAATGAAAGATATAAAGTCTGTGTGTAGATTTTTTTTCCATGTAGATGTCCAACTGTCCCAACACAATTTTTTGAAAAGACTAACTAGCCTTTCTCAATGGCCCTTGCTCCTTGCCAAAGATCAGTTGATTATCTTTGTGTAGGCCTATTTCTGGCTCTCTACTCTCCTCCACTGATCTATTTGTCTATTTGTTTCTCAATACCACACTGTCTTGATCACTATAGCTTTAGAGAAAGTCTTGAAGTCCAGTAGTGTCTGTTCTCTGTTTTTTTCATTTCAGCAAGTTTTTTTAACCTCCCTGATTCTTGGTTTTCTGATCTGAAAATTAGGGCATCTTTTTCATCAGGTGTAAAGATATGAGACAATATATATAAAGTATCCAGCACATAGTAGGTACATAATAAATGATACTATCCTTACCACCTTGACATTTTTGTATTCTGAAAAGTTTTAAATTATTTAAAAGTAGAAATAATGAAATAGTTACTATTATCCACAGTATAATACTCATTTTTCATTTTGTTTAATTCTATTGGAGGTCTGGCAGTTCAATATAACTGATACTATATCATTTATATTTTTTACTACCCATGTGATTGGTAGTTATTTTTTCAGAGTAATTGTTCTAAGTGGACAAACATAAGACCAAACAACAGCAGAGCTGGGTTCTGATCCTGGCTCTGGGACTTTCTAGCAAAGTATATTGGTTAGAATGCTTTTGGCTATAAGCAGCATCAGATCTAGCTAAAAGCATCTTTAACAAAATGACAGGAGTCCCAAAAAAGGGCTATTCTAGGAATGGCTCATTTAGAACTTAGTATAATCATCAAAGTCCCAGGTGACTTTCATTTTTTCCTGGCAAGGTTTTTGCTACCTGTCGCATGTTGTGAGGTCTCTTCTTATAGGAACAATATGCAGCTCAAAGCATGGCACACAGACATGACAAAATGGAGAGGTATTTTCTACGAATGTCACTTCATCACCTTTCACCTGGGGAATACCTTTCTCCAATCATCCTTAGCAGACTTCTGCTTCTTCATGGGCCAAAATGGGCCACATACCTACCCTCCATTTAATCCAGGCACCTCAACTAGACCACTTATGGGCTATGAAAGACCCATCTTCCATGGACAGATTACCACTTGGTACCCACATAAAATTGGGTTCTGCTAGCAAGAAGTAGGGAGAATGGATGCTGAATAAGGATGATATTTTTCGCTGCTCTGAGTGAACTTGGCCAAGTCTCGTAACTTACCTGGATCTAGTTTAGTTGTCTGTGAAAGAGCTGCTATACACTGAGTGCTTTTTATGCCAGGGTAGGTATTTCATATGTACTTTTCCTTTAATCCTCACAACAACCCACTTGTGTTAATTCTCCATTTTACAGATGGCAGAAGTTAAGCCTCTTGTTCACAGTGACAAGTTCACAAGCATTGTTACTGAGAATTATAGGTCGCAGGTCTAAAATTCCATAACTATATCAATTAACATAAACTATATGAACACATACAATTCAAATAAAATACAGTAGGTCATCAACAGTTTGTTTAATAATGCTTAATGTGATTGCCTCCAGGAATTCTATGACGAATGGCCAGTCAAGCTTGGAGAAGTGGAGCCTTACAAAGGTCCAAAGACACCAGATGGCAGGGTAAATGCAAAAATCACCCTTGATGCTGTCTGTGCATGTTATCAGGTGTTAAATTAAGAGGTCATAGGCTGGGAAAGTCTGGATTTTCTTCCTGTAAGTTTCTGTGGAAGTCTGAAGCAGCAAAAAGAGAAGTGAACAAGGAGTTTGAGGATCAAGTCCTGGCTCTGCTCCAGCCAGCTCAGTGACTCTTGCTTTACTGTTTAAACTCTCTGTTTTCTTTTGCATAACACCGGGGTGTGGTAGACTAGTGGTTCTCAACAGGGAGAGATGCCTTAGGCCAACCGCATAACTTTTTAAAGAAAGGCCCAGGCCCTTCTTAATTTATGCTGGATTGGGATCTCCAGGGCAGGATTGGGTTAGATTTACAGTCATACCCCAGTACTCCTTGACTTCAGAACTCATCGAACCCGGTATTCATTGCATTTTGATGAGAAAAAATGTTTCAACACCCAGCACTGGCATCAGTCTCATGGTAGTTCACAAACAATATAGAATTCCCATGTATTGGTTGTTACTGTTTTATACTTTTATGCACTTTAAGTGTTAATCAGGGGTCACAAAAAAGTTAAGAGTGATACCAGTAAGCCTCAAAGGCTTATATTATTAGCCCAGTAAAAGGTTAATATCTACTCAGTAAAATGTGAATGTTATGGGGAGCTTCCATGAATTATTTCTAAATACATTATTTCTTCTTAAATTACACATTTTTATTACGAGTACATGCTTACAGTACATGATTACATTTATTGAGAGATGTTTGTACTCGTACATAACGCATCTTACGTCTTTTTGTCCCCTTCCCTGCCCATCCCCCCACTCCCTCCAAATCTTGATCCTCCCCCCAAAAAAAGAGAGAATTGAAGAAAAATGGAAATAAATACAGTATTTCTTATGGGAAAATTCATTTGAACTCATTGGTTTTAGCACGAGTACCAAGATATGACTGTATTTTTACCCTTGACTGAAAGTTTTATGGGGCTGGAACCATCTCTATTTATCCACCACTGTATTCTCAGCACACGGGAGAGACTTTATTGCGATGCAGTGTGTCCCGCCTCAGGTTCTCCATCTGCCCATGAAGTAGAGAGACTAGTACCCACGTCCCTCCCGGCTTTGACAACAGATCCTTTGAACCCTGTCTCTCAGGCACTTGTTCAGATAATCCAGTACTGGAAAAGGTTGGGTGCTCATTGCGCATGATGTACAATTGATTGCAACTGAGAAATTACTTGCTTTATTCTAATGAAGCTATATAACATCAGGTATTTCTGGAGAAGAAAAAGGGATCAGTTAAGAGTAAAACAGACAAGCTGGTTATTTGGTAGTCAAAGATTTCTCCAAGAGCTGTTCGGGTAATTTAACTTCTTAAAAATGAAATTTAGGGGCCGGTGAGATAGCTCAGCGGCATAAGCGCTTGCCTGGCAAGCACGAGGTCCTGAGTTCAACTCCCGAAACCCACATACGAAGAAAGGGCCGGTGATATCGCTCGGTGGCATGGGTGCCTGCTGGCGTGCGAGGTCCTGAGGTCGACCCCCGGTACCCACAAAAAAAAAAAAAAAATGAAATTTAGTTCAACCTAAATGAACATAAATACCCAGTATTTCTGATATCGTCACTAACTTGTAGCTAGGATATGAGTAGGAGTAATTTTTGTTATGCAGAAAAATGTGACTAAGAAATCAGGTACTATATGATTTTTAAAGTATGGATCCTTCAATGAAAAGTGTTTTATTTGGGAAATAACAGTATGCTCATAATCTTGTCTCTTAGGAAATAATCTTTTATAAAATAATTGATTACATTTTACATGGAAAAGAAGAGATCAAAGTGATTCCGTGAGTATCGTTATGAAGTAGCCACAGGAGTTGCTATTTTATTTCTGCACACAGTTCATTTTTCCATACAGCAGTAATTTTCTTTCTTCTCATCTTCTTCAAGGACACCTCCTGCAGACCACTGGACTCTTATTAGTGGGTTGCCAACATATGTTGCTGAAAATGGTTTTGTAAGTTATTGTACAAATATAAATTTAAATAATACAGCATGAAACTCTTATTAACTAAGAAATAGATACCATTGTCAAAGTAGAATGCACTAGGAAAGGTGAGATGACCATGTCCTTTAGAACAGGACTTAAGAGAGAAGAGGTTTGGCAGTTGAATATAGGTTAACTGGAGACTTTGAAACTCTATATAAAAATATTTAGTCAAAGATGCATCCATCCCTCAACTTATTCTGCAGCCACACAAAGTTCAGACATGCTTTTAAAGTCAATGACTATGATTCATTCTAGGTTTAATTTTATCTCTAGTACTTTGATTAATTTTTGAAACAAGAGAGAGATGGACAGACAGACAGAAAGGGTGAGGACTTCTGTAAGTTTGGGTTTCTAAGATCTTTTTTTTTTTTTTTTTTGGTGGGTACTGGGGGTCGAACTCAGGACATCGAGCGCCAGCAAGCGCCCATGCTGCTGAGCAATATCACCGGCCTTTTTTCGTATGTGGGTACCGGGAGTTGAACTCAGGACCTCGCGCTTGCCAGGCAGGTGCTTATGCCGCTGAGCTATCTCACCAGCCCGGTTTCTAAGATCTTGATACAATTCTAAATGTTCTTTTGAGACCCAAACATAGGATGAAACATGTTTTGCTGGCAGAAAGGTCAGAAACAAGGAATAAACTCTTTTTTTTCTTTTTGCCTCTTTAAACCACATTTGAAGATGCTTTGCCCATAAAATGATGTAATATATTCAAGTTAATTCATAAAATAATGAATGGCACAAATTATTCTTTAAATTCTTAGGTTATAAATGCTCATAAAAACTTTGAAATATTTTTACATGTTCCTAGTAAGACTAGGACAAAAATAGTTGATGCGGTTCAAATATTTTTAGAAAACATTTATCTTGGGGCCACAGGGTTAAGAGGGCTTGGTGTGGTAGGTAAGGGGCCCACTCAGATGGACTCACAGGATTGTTAGATTTTCAGGAATGTTTTAACTCATCAAACCGTTGGCAACTTGAGTACTCCATGGTGGGAATATTTACACCATGCAAGCCAGCAAAAAACACAAACTAGGGCCCTCCCAACCCCCACGCAGGAGAGCCAGTTCCACCAGTTCTTCTGCAGGTAAGATTTGTTCCTATGAATTTGAACAAATCACTTAGCCTTTTTGGACTTTATTTCTTCACCTTTAAATGAGGAAGTTTAAACTTGATCATTAATGTTCTTTCAGCCTTAAAATTCTATGATTTTAAGTAGCTACTGTAACATTGGTGGGAAGAAAGACACTCTTTTATTAAGACCCATTTGCGGAAATGACTTAAACTACAAATAAATTAGAATGAGCCAAAATGGAATGGCTTCTTATCCTTATGGATGTGAGCAACAGCTTCTGAACTTCAGTAGCTGAAGTGAGCTCTCCCCAGTGAATCCTTACTTGGGTGCAACTGAAAGGCTGCCTGGCTTTTTCCTTCTTCCTCTAAGCTACCTTCTTCTTACTTGGATCCCATTTTAGGAGGAAAAAAAGACCAATCCTAGCATCACAGCTCACACCTGCCCCCAAAGAGTGGCCTTTCTGTTTGGGCTTCTCCTCCCCTGGGCCTGAAGAGCTAGTAGTTTTGAATTTCAAAGGGATTGGTTGTTAGTTGAAAGAGTGGGAAGGGGCAGAGATGGTGCTTACTGTCACCCAGTGACTAAGCAGAGACAAGCTAACTTCATTGAGTGGTTACAAGCATGGCCGAGCCAAAGTCCAGTGTGGATTATTTTACCATAAGCAGTTAAGAATGATGTCAGAAACCCTCACTTCTGATGCATTCTCTCTTATCCTCCTTTGTGAGTTTAAGTGACTCCACCACAAGATGTTTCAGAAGGACTCCTCTCTCCTCTTGCTTACAGATATGTAACATGCTGAATGCCCCTGCAGACGAATACTTCACGTTCCAGGTAACTGTGCCCTCAGACAAGCCTCATCTTTCAGGGCTGGAGTGGGATGTCCTCTCCTTCCTTCAGTCCCCAGAGACTGCCACATGGCCAGATATGGCCAACAGGCAGACTCAGGGCCCATGCCCGACTCACCCTGGCTGGACCAGTGGCTACCAAGTAGCAGATTCTTCAGTGAAGGAAAAAGGAGCTGGAAAGAAGGATAGGAGAGGAGACAGGGACCCCTACCACTCCTCCATTATTTCCCACTTCTGGTCCTCTAGGGGCAACATCAGAGCCTAAGACATCATTGATGTTCAATAAATGTCCCTTGCATGAACAGTTGGCTGGATGCATTCTACGACCTGAATCCAGCCCTGCTGTTAGCTTTCTCAACAACCCTTCCCTGCCTCTTATTGCAACTCTGATTAGCAAAAGAAAACATTTTCATTGGGTCCTTGCCTTTTATCTTTCTCCCTGAACATTCAGAGATCCAGTTCCCAAAGGATCTACCTCTGCTCACCGCAGACAAGCCCCCGAAGCAGCCGCCCTGTGTTTGTGGGCCTGGCTGACCCCTTCCTCCCTACCATCACAGCTGTTGTTTTCCCCTTTCCAATTTCATGTAATTCACCGAAAGGCCCAGGCTGTCACTTTACTACCCGCCCCCGCATGTCCTTCTTACTTGCCACCCCTCCCATCTTCCACTTGTTCTCCTGCCACCATCCCCACCAGACTGTGGAAGATAAGCTGGCAATGGCTCTGCAGCTTCTTCTTTCTGCCTGCTGGCACTGGTTGCTCTGTGTCCTGCATTTAACATTTAGTTGAAAGAGTCCTAATCCTAGTGAGGCGTAGAGACTGTCCTCCCTGGTGGGCACCAGTATTCCCCATCTTCCTGTTTCTCTTTGTGTCTGTCTGTCTCTGGTCCCCACCCCCAACTCCCAGCTCCATCTGTGCCTAGATGGGAAGGCTGGCCTCCTCGCTATGTGAGTGGTACATCTCCAGGAGCAGATCACACTTGCTTGGTGACAGGGCAGTTTCCCCAGATCTGCCTGCCCACCCTCTGCTTACTGCCATGGAAAGACACAAAATACGACGTATTGGCTCTCACTTCTTCCTCCCTGTAACCAAAGCCTACTTGTGACCACAGTGTGGCCAGGCCCGAGCCTTTTGTCTATGAAAAGTGGTTTCCAGAGCAGAGTGCACAGTAAATAAAAGGGGAACAGTGGCTTTCTAAAGCATCTTAAGCCTGAACAGTGTTGTCTATACAGGCAGTGGGGCCGAATCTGGCCCAGGAGAACCAGGTGCTTATTAAAGTCTGAGGAGCTGTGCTTTTTCTCATGCCACACTATGGCTGCTGCAAGAGAAGCCACACAGAAGGGCGGCCTCACTGACCACGCTGAGAGGAGGCTGAGGATTTCCCTGGGGCCCAGGATTCCCCGTGGTGTGACAGACTTCTAGTCCATGGGTATTTCTCAGTTCTCCAGTTCTCCTGTGTGGTGCCCACAGAAGGGCACTCCATCTCAGAGCTCCAGCCGTCCTGCGGCTGCTGTGCTCCACAGCCCACTCTCACATTTGTTCTAAAGCTGGCCCTCCCCAGGCCACTCCCAGCCGGTGACCGAGCATGGTAAGAATGATAATATAGGCCCATCCCCGGGTATAACCAGGCTCTCCTGACAGACAGCATCGGCCAGCAATCTCTGACAGCCCTGCAGAATGTTCTAGAACTGCGCTGTGGTCTAAGGTGCTTCCAACACCTACCCCTGCATTCTGCCCTTTCTCCTTAGCCCAGGCCAGAACTGCAGCTGTGTGTAGCAGCCTTCTCAGCTCGCTGAGTCTCCCTCCCTTTTTTCCTTATAGGCATCACCTGTCCATTGTTCGCCAGCTCAGCCCCGGGGTGGGGAGTCCACGCTCCCTAAAAGACCACCACCTTTTCCCATATTTTTCTCTACCTGCTCATGCCCTTCCTCAGTTTTCACTGTTCCCTTTTGCATCTCATAAGTTTGATGGAAAAGCCAATAATCTAAAATGAGCTACTGTCAGGGTAAACCTACAAAGGCAGTAGTTCTCAAACAATGCTTTTTGGGGCACATTGTATTTGTTCCTATTGCTGGTGTAACAGATTGCCACTCAGTGGCTTACAACAACATAAATAAATATTATCCTGCAGTTCTGGAGGTCAGAAATCCAAAATGGGTCATAGTGAGCTAAAATCAAGGCGTTGTTGGGGCCGGTGAGATAGCTCAGCGGCGTAAGTGCCTGCCTGGCAAGTGTGAGGTCCTGAATTCGACTCCCGGGGCCAGTGCTATCGCTCAGCAGCACAAGCGCCTGCTGGCAAGTGCGAGGTCCTGAGTTCGACTCCTGGAACCCACATGAAAAAAAAAAAATCAAGGTGTTGGCAAGACTCTTCCCTTCGGTAGGCTCTAGGGGAGAACCTGCCTCCTTGCCTCCTCCTGCTCCTAGAAGTCATCCCTATTCTCTGGCTTATGGCCCCTTTGTCCTCAAATCCAGCAGTCAGACCATTTTGTCCTTGCTGTGTCATCATATCTCTCTCTCTGATTTTGACTCCACCTCCCCTTATTACTTTTAAGGATCCTTTTAATTACTTCGGGTCCACCTGGAAAATCCAGGATAATCTCCCTATCTTAATGTTAGTTTAATTCTAATTGCTACATTAATTCCCTTTTGCCATTTTAGGGTATCATATTTACAGGTTCCGGGGATTAAGATGCAGACATCTATAGGGGACCAGTGTCCTATCTACCACACTATGCCTTGATGTGTACTAAGGGATTCTGCCTTTAAAATCAATTAAAATGATCTCATTTCATGGGGGAAAAGTACATAGAATTTTCTTAGTTTTAAGTTTTATCCTATTATTTTTTCTTAAATCTTAGTTTCCTTCTATCACTTTGCTGTCAAAAGCTCTAATTAATGGCAAAACACATGAATAAAACGGGTGGCAAATAAATATTTGCTAAAATATTGACAATGCCAGGCGTGGTGGCACACACCTGTAGTCCCAGCACTCTGGAGGCTGCGGCAGGAGGATCACGTGAGTCCACCACAAATTCAAGACTGGCTTGGGCAACAGAGTGAGATTCCCATTTTGGAAATAAAAACAAAACAAAACAAAACAAAAAAATCAAGAAGCAGTCAATGAAGCTTATTTTATTCTGAAAGCTTTAAGAAATGTACATATGTACTTAAGGTTGTGAAGTTATTTTGCACACATGCAGGATGTATTTTCCATTAATGATTTTGTCCCGGATCCATATGATGGTGGAAGTATATAAATAGTTCTCAGAGTTTTCTAAGCATGAAGATTTTGGGAACACTATGTACTGCATCTTATTTTCTAAAGTTTTGACCACCAGGGCCTCTAAATTAAAGTTTAGTTTTCTCTGCTTTTCATTTCAATTATAAAGATTAATGCGAAAGAATAAACAATTTACTTGTATTACTTTACATAATAAATGTTTATTGACAACTATTACATCTTAACATCGTTCCACCCCTTATGTGAAATTTAGTAAATTAAACAATAATGCCTGCCCTTTGATAACTAAAAGACAGACTCAGAGACAAAAATCAACAATTTTAAAGCATTTAGAAAATATTTAGATGCTCAATTATGTGATCTAGAATATAAGTGCTGTTGGAATATTGAAAAAGAAAACTTCCGTATGAGTTAGAAAAATTAAAGAAGGCTTCACGAGAGGGGTAAAACTTAACACGGGCCTCTAAGGATGATTAATAAGTCACAAGAGGCTTAAAGAATGGATAGTATGTTGTGTTGAATGCTTGGTTTCCTTTGCCTTGCGCACAGGCAGACGCGTATTTGCCTGGGTATATTTGCCTTTCATATTTGAAAGGGTATCAGAGTTCCCCAGGGAGCTTCTTTAAGATGCACGCCCAGAGACTATAAAACATGTTAAAGACAACCTGTTGCATGTGGTCCTTGAGCTACACTTTGAGAAACACTCTTGAACTTTTATGCTTGGATCCTCCCCCACTCACTGTAAGCATACTGAGGGTGGGGCCTATTATTTATTCACCTTTGTAACCCTAGCAACTAGCCTGGTTCTTGGCACATGAACAGGACTTTACAGGTGTTTACTAAACCCCATGTACCATAAAACAAAAAACTATGTTTATAGACTAGTCAGGAAAACAGAACCACACTAGGTATTTCAACAGAGAGAATTCAATATGAGAAATGAGCTAAACAGGCATTTCAGGCCATAACAAGTAAAAAGGCAGCAGTGAAGTAATATGAGGGTAAGAGGCTCTTTCCATCCCTGGAAGCTGGGGAACAAAGGGAGAAGGTTAAGGTTATTAGAACGCAGACATTTGGTTTTAGTTCTGCTTTACCTGATTGGATGCCATAGAGCATTTATAGTGGCTGTACAGTCTTTGTTTGTTTTGACACAAAGTGGGAATTGTACATGTAGCATTCAAATATTTACTTAAATTAAACTAAACGGTGGGTGGTGGGGTAATGGCTATTCAAGGGTGTCTTGTGGTAAAGGAATAGTGCTGTATTCCTTTTTTTGTGTGCCGGGAATCAAACTCACGATATCGTGCTTGCCAGGCAGACACTGTGCCGCTGAGCTATATCCCTGGCTAGTTCGGTATTCTTGATGCTAATAGTGGTTGAAGATCAATACATAGGATAAGCTTGTGTAGAACTATAAACACACATGCACACATGCACATAGAAATAAGTATATATAAAGCTGGTGAAATTTAAATAAGCTCTGTAGATTGTACACTGTTTCCTAGTTTTGATTTTGTGCTATAGTTACACAAGATGTTATCACTGGCAGAAACTGGGTACGTGGGACTTTTCCATACATTTTTTGCAACACCCTATGAATCTATAACTAGTTCAAATTAAAAAGTAAAAAAATGAAATAAACTAAGTTATTTCCTTATTGTTTGTAGAAAGGACCTATAGATGAAACTGGTTGGGTCATTAAAAATGTCCTGTCCCTGCCTATTGTCAACAAGAAAGAAGACATTGTGGGAGTAGTTACATTTTACAACAGGAAGGATGGAAAACCCTTTGATGAGCATGATGAACACATTACTGAGGTAAGCACAATAATAACATAATGGAGGTAAGTGAAATTCATGAAATAATGGAGGATGAATAATTATTTGTTATTCTGAAATGATATTTTGGAGGGCAATTAAGACATGAGTCACACATGGTTGTAACCAAAATGTTGTTGTTGTGTCATTTCTATTTCCTGACTTCTTTAAACTGCAACATTTTTTATTAGTTTGAAATGTAGCCTAACCCAAATGCTTTCTGATCCTAGAAAAACAGGAAAGAATATTTCTGTCTTCTTTCCTTCCTCCTTACTATTCCCTCTAATTCTCATTCTCATCTCATTTACCCCTCTAATTTTTAGATCCTGCTTTATTCTACCAATGTTTCTAATTTCTCCCCTGCAATAGAAGATTCATGGTGCATGGCACTTTGAAAAGCAAGGGCTTAGGGCCGGTGAGATGGCTCAGCAGCGTAAGCGCCTGCCTGGCAAGCGCGAGGGCCCGAGTTCGACTCCCGGAACCCACATACGAATAAAGGGCTGGTGATATCGCTCAGCGGCACGGGCGCCTGCTGGCGTACGAGGTCCTGAGGTCGACCTCCGGTACCCACAAAAAAAAAAAAAAAAAAAAAAGCAAGGGCTTAGCAGAGTTTATTGTCTAGGGTAATAAGCTCATGTGGTTTTCTTATATTAAAATAAAGAACTGGGGTCTTGATAACAGAAGGGAGGCGGACTGATAGGAATGCATGCAGATTGTGCCCGCAAATCAATTTCCCTCCAACTGTTGAGAATCTGAATCACCTTTTATACATTTCAGACTCTCACACAATTTCTTGGATGGTCTCTTCTAAATACTGACACCTACGAGAAAATGAATAAGCTAGAAAACAGAAAAGACATTGCTCAGGAAATGCTTATGAGCCAGACCAAGGCGACTGCTGATGAAATTGAATCTATTTTGGTAAGTGGGGAATTCAGTCCTTTGGACATTGGGTGATGTGAATGTTAGCTTCTGGAAACCACCTAATTACCCAGGAATCTGACAAATGAGAAGAGATTTAGCCTGTGATAAGGAAGGGAAGACAGAGAAGGAGAGGTGGGAGGAGGAGCTTGATGGCCCAGTCTACACAGACCCTTACTGGTGCCCGGATTGCTTGGCTGAAATGGCACTGGGTTAAAAACAGTTCCTAAGTCTGTAAGAGCTGACACAGTGACATCTAAATTTAAGCCTATGAGCAAGGAAAAAAATATTTCCAGGAAGAACAATGTAGCAATCAGTCAGCTATTATAGGACAATGCTGCATAACAACAATCATAACATCTCAGTGGTATACAGTAATAAACATTTATCTCTCACTCATTGTTTGGGAGTTGACCGGGTTTTCTTTTACCTTGACTGAGTGTGGCTCTAAGCTGTGAAGTGGGATTTCTCTGTGTGTCTCTTATCTTTTGTGGACTGGTTAACCACTACCTGATAAATGCTCTTCTAGCAGTGGTGACAGAAGTGCAGAAAAGGAAGCCAAACTGTGCAAGCATACTTCTAATCTTTGCTCACATCAAGTCACTTAAATTATCATTTATCAAAGGAAGTCACATGATCAAGACCAGTATCATGGATGAAGGGAGAGCTGGTGGGTTTTTGCTAGGTGTTCTATTCATCACAAAAGGAAGGGAAATTATCACATACCCACTATCTCTATTCCTTGCATTTCCCAGCTTTTAAAATGTGTGTAGTTTGTGGAAGGTTTGTATTTTGATTGGTTTTGGTGTTGCTGAGTGGGAAGATTGGGAGGTAAAAGATACTTGATTTGAGTGTTTGAGATGTTAAAGATGAGAAGGTATGGAGGAATCATGGGAAATTGCTATCAGCTATTAGCAAAACAGGTGTAAGCCACTCTTTTTTTCCTCTCTTTCTTACCTACACACATACAATCCACACCTCTTTTTCTTCTTCTTCTTCCTCTTCTTCTTCTTCTTCTTCTTGTTCCTCTCCCCTCCTCCTCCTCTCCCCCCTCCCCTTCTTCTTCTTTTCCTCCTCCTGCCACTCCTCCTCCTCCTTCTTCTTACTATGGATACTGTTACACTTTGGGAAATCAAAGAAATCAATAATATTAGATTATTTCTTGGATACAACCGTTCATAATAATGCCTTTGTATATAGAATGTGTATTTGTCATGGAAGTTTTTACAGCACATTTTAAGTATATCTTAACTGATTTTAGTGGTAGAAGAATCAGAAATCTCCATAGGCATTTCATATCTCAATTGCTTTTACATTTTAGAAATTTAAGGAGAAGTTACATATAGATGTGATTGAAGACTGTGAAGAAAAACAGCTTGTCACAATTTTGGTAAGTGTTTTTCTTCTACCTCTGATGCCTTTTGAATAAAATATATTAGAACATGATTTCTTAGTTTTCAAGTAAATGAGTTTCCCTTATCTTGACACTTTTCGGGGCCAAAAATACAAGAGACCTTTGCTAAAGACTGGTCTGTTGGTTTCCTGCTTTTCTTTCTTCTGTGCTCCTACACTTAAGTTTACAGATATAATTTACAATCATAGCTAAACTAGGCTCCTGCATGAGGAACCTTAGGCACAGAATCTAGGGATGTCACAGCATAGTTTATGTTAGTAGCTTTAGATTGTGCCATGGCTACCCCAAGGACATTCCAGAGCAACACTAGAACATAGATCACTGCAAGGTGCAGTGACCACCTGCCATCTCCAGCTTCTTTTCTGGAGTCTGGGGAGACTCACTGTTTCTGGTTGTGGTCATTAGGTCACTTCTGTTATTTCTGGTTGAAATGAACTTCTCTTCCGGTTCACTGCTCTTGTCTATTGTTGCACCCAGTCCACAGATAAACACACTCAATAGGTTTTTCATCTTAGAGAGTGTCTCTTTCTGTTCGAGAATGTGTATTTGATTCTTTTTCTTAAAGTTTGAGCTCTGTGTTAAACTTCTCATCATTTTATCTATTTTTCTTTCTATTTTTAAAAATGTGTTTATCGGACTGGTGAGATAGCTCAGTGGCATAAGCGCCTGCCTGGCAAGCACGAGGTCCTGAGTTCGACTCCCGGAACCCACATAAAGGAAAAAAAAGGGCTGGTGATATTGCTCAGCGGCACAAGCACTTGCTGGCAAGCATGAGGTCCTGAGGTCGACTCCCGGTACCCACATTAAAAAAAAAATGTGTTTATCATATTTATTTTAAAGTACTCCTCTTAATACCTGACTCACCTCGAGGCTGGGTTTTTATTGTTTGTTTTTACATGTTGATTTCAGTCATTTGATCCTGTGTTAAAACCCACTTCATAATTTTTAAGTTTATAAATAAAAACTTGTGGGGGTTCTGAGTGCTATTATCTTTCTACGGAGAAGATTAGACTTTCTTCTGGTAGATGAAGAAAGTTGGTTTAAGATTTTGTTGGGGATGGTCTTTGCCCTTACTATTGGGATGGACCCCTGTTTCTAGAGTGGGGCTCTTCTGCAATCTCATGGACTCCTGGGATATTTACCAAGATTTCAGAAACCTAATTCTGGGTGATTGAAATTGAAACAATATCATGTTTAATTTCCTGTTATCCACTTAATCTTGTTTGCCACTGTCCCTATCCAGTTCATGATATAAGAGTTCTTTCTAATTGAAGTCACACTGAATTACCTGCCCCCTTCCCATTTTTATGGGCTCTGCCTTCCCATACTGGTGCTTTGCCCTCCTGACATAGACCACTGGCCTTTGACCACTGTTGAGGGATCAGTTCCTCACCCCTTCCATGTTTTTGGGTCACCCGAGATCCCCTCTCTTTCTCCTCTTTTCCTGGGCTCAGCCTCTGAGTGCCACCTCTCACACCTGGCCTGAAGAGGACACTTCCGCCTCACCTGTCCTCAGATATGCATCTTCTTGTGAAATAAGACTGTGCCGATGAGTGTGACAAGAGAAATTCTCTAGTTCCCTTTGTAGAGGACGAAGGACCTTATGTGACAGAAGCAGTAAATTGGGTAAAGTACCGTAGATTTACCAAAAACAGCATATTTTGAATGTAAAATCTATTCTGAGCTAATTCTAAAGCATTGCTGCATAAAATTTAAAAATTTAAACAAACAAATACACCAGAAGAGCTCTCCAGAATTATACTGGCATCTTTTTTCTAACATACACCTGTTTGTCGATCTCCGTTCACCCTGATTCTTTCTCTGGGGTACCCTTTAACCGCAGGCTCAGGGGAGGCCCAGCTCCCTTTCTAGATATGACAGGAGTTCCGTGTGTCTGTACTGGGAAGGACCAGAATAGCAGGGCTCTGACTGGAAGAGGAGGTGACTAATGCCTTCCTGCTCCCTAGGACCCTTAGGCGCTCGTGGAGCTGACATTTCCCCGACCATAGAAGATTTGCAGAGGAATTCCTAGTGAAGAACCTCATTCTCGCGTTCTTCAGTTTCTTTGTTCATTAATTATTGACACACACCACACTACGAGGAACAGTGTTAGGTGCCGAGGGCGAAAGATATTATGATCTGGTTCAAGAAGCCCCTTGTGGATTAGGCAGAGAAAAACACAAGCAGTGCCACTGCCCCACTCAGACGTGGTCACAGAAGATGACATGAGGACCCAGGAAAGCCAGAGACCGAAGTATGCTCAGAAGATGATGTGGTCACAGAGGTGAGACAACAGACCTGAGGCCCGGAGGGAAAGCAGGCGCCTGCCAGGCAGAGGCTAACGATGGAGGCTGCGGATTAGAGCACAGCACAGATCGGGACGTGTGACGTGAGACAGTGTTGCCCAGGGAAAACTGAGTGGCGGAAAGTGGCTGGAGAAATATGTCTGTTTCTCCAGTGAGAAGTGACAAAAGCTACCTGGGAGGCCTGGCATAGGTGCAGGACAATACTGTGACCAGCCTGCATTCAGGGACCTGGAAAATGATCTGATCAGAGTTCATGCAACTCCTCAGGGAGCAGATGAGGCCCGCCAGGCTGGAGACAGGAGTCCTGCATTGTGGTCATGTCACAGCCGCGTGGGCTCTAGCAGCTTCCTCCGCGCCACCAGACCTCAGCTGTGTGATTCCTACAAGGAGAAGAAAACCTACACTGGGAGCCAAAGCGCCCGCGTATCAGGCCAATAAGAAGTCTCTGTCAGTCTCTCTGTATCATAACCTGAAAAACTGCTGTTCTTCAAAACCCATGGTTTGTGTATTACAGTAGCGCTGTATTGGCTTGCCCGTGACTGTAAATGGGGCCTGGGCGTCGTAATTCTGAGAAATTCATAAATGCACATTTATACTTTGGCATTACCAATCCTGTAATGCAGCCAAAGTAATTTCACCTTTATCTTTAAATAACCCTCAGAGAACAGTGGGTCTGAGAAAGCGTCCAGCAGGGAGGCTCTGTGGCACAGGACACCCCCAGCCCACTACTCTCTCACCTTAAAAATCTCATGACTTTTAAGCGTTGTGCTTATTGTAGTGCCTATTTCTCCAATGGGAATGCATATTTCAGGGATTGCTTTATCCATAATGTGGAGGACACATGTAGGAGTGTAGAGGGGCCCCTGGGAGCCTCCCTGTGGAAGGGCAGGAGCATGAGGGGTCAACCCAGGCACAGGAACTAGGGGACCAAAAGCCATCATTTTGCTGAAAGCAGGCATTTACCATTGGGTGCTGAAACTTGCACAGAAGATGAACTGCTTCCTGGGAGGCCATAAGCTTCCTAAGGGAAGTGGCTTATCTTTCCCTGCTTTTGTGTCTCCAACACAGCATCAAGGACACAGTGCACGTGACCAACAGTCACTGGACCGATTTGGCCCTCAAGATCTGTCTGGTAGACCCAAAGCTGTTGTTTACTCCAGGCTCTTGGCGCTTTCTTTCCTTCCATGAAAACCTCTCCTTCCTTCCTTCTACCAGCTCAGCTTAGCACAAGCCCATCTGGAGCCTCCCCCTTGAATTCATAGCGGCCCTGCCTGTCCTCAGCCTTTCCACTTCTCTCAGAGCGCTAAGAACTCGATGCTGTGCTCTCTGATGATTGTAAGCTCTCACCTTTCACGGGTCTGCATTTTATAACTATTTCAATAAATTAAGCTTTTTAACAGCAAAATCCATATTTTTATCTACCAAGTCATGTCAGTGCTCATGTGCCTTGATCAGTAGTTTTTCTTAAGCTCCTTAATCTTAATGAGTTGTGGGCTACAAGTATTCCTACATATTGTGGGGCATTCATTCATTCAGTGAACATCTACAGAGCACCTTTATGGGACAGGCAATGCAGGTTATGAGATATGGCAGCACATGAAAGCATGATCCCTGCCCTTGTGGAGCTCTTAGTCTAGTGAAAAGGATGGGAAACCATCACTGAGCAAATGGAGAAAAACAAGAGAATTAAGCAATCACTGACCATTTACTGAATATTTCTTGACTAGGAAAAAGGAGAAGTCAGATATTAAAAATGGTTAAGGTGCTATAACTAACATTTTATTTTGCATTGTAGAAAGAAGATAGCCATTGGAATTGGATTTGGAATTGAATTCCATCATTGAGAACACTTTTTTAATATGGCTGAATCTCAGCTTTACCACCAGTAAAATGGGGATAATTTTGTATGTTTGTTTTGAGGATAATTTATTTAAAATATAACCCAGTATCTGGCATATATTGGCTCAGTAACTTGCTTGTGGTATTCTTTTATCATAATTTTTACTTCAATGTTGGTTACGTGAGCATTAAGGAAAAAAAAATGAACATAATCTGAAACAATCTGTCTTTTCAATAGAAAGAGGACTTGCCAGACCCAAAGGGAGCAGACCTCTACGAATTCCGCTTCAGTGACTTTCCCATTACCGAGCATGAATTGATTAAATGTGGACTACGACTGTTTTTTGAAATAAATGTGGTGGAGAAATTCAAAGTACCTGTAGAGGTCAGATGGTATTTCATTTAAAATACTGTTTAATTCTGTTGCTGTACCTCACTAATGTTTTCTGTGGTTCAAAAGATTAACTCAGTTTGGATTTTAAATTAACTTTGTAAATACATCAGCTTAAACTCTGTCAACAAGGCCAACACATCTTTTTAGATAAGATTGTCACAGATTTCTAACCTTTAGCGTTCTATTCCAAAGTCTGAATGGTGTTGTCTTTGGGTAACAGGTTCTTACCAGATGGATGTACACAGTGAGGAAAGGGTACCGCTCCATCACTTACCACAACTGGCGGCATGGATTCAACGTGGGGCAGACCATGTTTACCTTGCTGATGGTAAGTACGGTGTGCTAGAAATCACCGAAAACCTGCACATTTCCCACTTGAGCATGGCGACAAATGGATATGGCCCATCATTTCAGATCTCTCATTTGGAAATTCATGAGCATAATCCTGACTCCCACAGATGATGCCAAGGACATGGGTATCCCTGGGCACTTGGATTATCACTCAGACATTCATTTATTTACCTCTTAAAGAAAAATTCCATCACTTGCTAGGTTTTGGAATTGCTCAAAATGCTACAAAATTCACAAGAAATAAAGCCCACTTGCTGTAAAAACATGATGGGTTCCCTTCTTTGCTGCAGGCAGGTCTTGCTGCACTTGGAATAGATGTTTATTAATCCATGTAAATAGGTATCACTCTATATTTTTAGACAGGAAGACTAAAGAAATACTATACGGATCTTGAAGCTTTTGCCATGGTTGCTGCTGCTTTCTGCCATGACATTGACCACAGAGGCACCAATAATTTGTACCAAATGAAGTAAGTGAACATACAAGCAATGTTGACATGTACTGGTGAATGTTTGAAAATGCCCAGAGGAAGAAGAAAACTTTTTCCTGTCCCTTAACCTAATCAATTCTTCTTCACCACATTTAGGGATTCTAGAGCCACATTCTGTTGCCTCCTGAGCAAGCATCAGTCCTTATGATAACACCTGCTCTTTCTCCCTAGGTGCCTGCATTCCTTTTTCCTTTTTGTTTCCATTTCCAAATGGGCTCTGCCTCATTTGTATTTGGCTTCATTTTTTCTTCTTACAACTTTGCTTAATCAGGGTGTTAAATTCAAATGCTAAGGCATTAATCCTAGGCTTACACTAGTGTACCCTGGGGGTCATTCCCCAGCTCAAGCTAGATAGCACTTCTTCCTGTGGTCACTACCCTCCCCTTTCTGGTCCTCTGGCTTCTGCCAAACCCTCCTGTAGCTGGTTTTCCATCTGAACATCAATGCTACCATCCTCTCTTGCCCCAAGAAAAGAAGTTCGATAATAAGAGTGTCAGATCGAGGTCAGAGAGATTTGGGCTCGCAAATTATTTAAATTTTCTAAGGCTAGATTTCGTCATCTGAAATACAGGAACTATAATAATGGAATCTAACTTGAAGGTCTGTTGTGAAGATTAAATTAGATGATGTATGTAGAGCCCTTGCTCATGGTAGATTCTTAGCTGTTAATCATGTTAGGTATTGTGTCTGTTATGATGTCACTGGTGTTCTTCAAAATTCATCAGCAGTGCTCATGGTTAGCCCAGCCCATCACGAGTGTTTTTTGAGATGTTTGATCTGCTTCAGCCATGCTTCATCCTCACCTCTAATACATGGCTGACCCCTCTCCAGAGGCAGTGAAGATAAAAGACTTTTTTGAGTATGTAGTTTGTGGAGTCCAACTATTTCCTTAATCTCTATTTAAAATTAAATTTCTTTGCTATGAATTGGGTATAATATGGACCTCTCGAAGATTATGATGAGAAACAAATGAAATTAGAGGTGTAAAACCTACATAGTAATTGCTCAAGAAAAATGTATTCAGTGAATTAAAAGCACTTTGTGCATGTGGCTTCTTGCCTTCAACAATTACCTATTAGGCTTTGTCTTAAAAACTGTATCTCGGGGCTGGTGAGATGGCTCAGTGGCTTAAGCGCCTGCCCGGCAAGCGCGAGGGCCCGAGTTCGACTCCCGGAACCCACATACGAAAAAGGAGCCGGTGATATCGCTCAGCGGCACGGGCACCTGCTGGCACGCGAGGTCCTGAGGTCGACCCCCTGGCACCCACAAAAAAAAAAAACAAAAAAACTGTATCTCCACTGAGGCTTGGGCAAGGGGTGGCTTCACCTCTAGAGGGTCCAGCCCACACTGGCCCCTCTGTCCTCTTGAACATAAGTCTCTTGACATTCACTGGAGTTCTTTTCCTCTCTCCCAATCAGCAGTGCATTAGCCAATTCGGTTCCAAAGAAACTCATATTTATTGAGCATCTCTTGTACGCTGGCGACCAAGTTAATAACATTACCTCATTTAAACTTCACAACACCCCACACAGGAGGTAATATTATCCCTCCTTTACCACTGAGGAAACAAACTCAAACTTGACTTCCCTGACAGGAAGAAGGTGGATCAGGTGTGACGTCTCACCTCCAGGTTTGCAGGAAGGATGCAGCCACACCCCACACCTCTGCACTGGCCTGACACTGTGGAGTCGGCAGTGTTTGTAAGCCGTTTCTTTTTTATAAACTGGTCATAGGGAGCATGTAAAGATTAAATAAGATCATGAGTATAAAGGTGATGGGAAGGCTTCCTGGCTGCAAACTGGGATAGGTCTGTCTTCTTCAGCCTTAGCATGGGCTACTTCTGGCAGCTCCACCAAGCTCCTGGGGTCAGTCTTTTTGCACATTGTCCTTCAATAATGATCATTGCTGAGCCTCCTTATGTGTCCACGTTCTGTTGAAAGAATTGCTCAGATGTATTAAGACATTCTATTGGCAAATGTGGTTAATAAAAAGGTTGAATAATACTGAATTATTCTTCTCATGCAGATGGTACCAATGAGGTCATCTGTGAAGTGACCCAGAGCAACTTGGGACACAGATGACCCTGTTTCCTAGCTTAACCTCGTGGTCTTGGTTAGATTACTTGTCTCCAAATGTCTGACTTCCTTGGTTCTGGCTTCCACCCTTACCTTCCAACCTTAGACTCTGCCCTCTGACAACACCCTAAAACCTTTGCCAACTTCAAATTTGTATTACTCCTTCAAGTTTTTGTGTTCTCTTTATTTTTCTAGCCAGTTTGTTTTCTGTATCCTGCTTTTGTATTTACAGATTTCTTTTTCCCTCTCATCCCATTTCTCTGTTTAGTTTATTTTAGTTCTCTGGTCTTTTGGTCTTCTTTATCTTATCACTAGAGAAATACAGTTATCAGAAGAAAAGCTATTGGGAATTTTAGAATTCATCTCACTCTTTTTTTTTTTTTTTTTTTGGTGGGTACCAGGGGTCGAACTCAGGACCTCGCGCACCAGCAGCCGCCTGTGCTGCTGAGCGATATCACCTGCCCTTTTTTCTTATGTGGGTTCTGGGAGTCGAACTCGGGCCCCGCGCTTGCGGGGCAGGCGCTTACGCTGCTGAGCCATCTCACCGGCCCCCTCACTCTTCCATCCAATGTAAGCCTCATAGTTCAGCTCTCTGGATCTCCTAGAATAGGTGTAATCTCTCTCACACAGTCTATTCCTTCATATATTAAACAGAATAATCGTGTCTGTCTTCCCAAAATATTCTCTTTTCCAAGTTGAAGCTGTTTTAAACTACTTTTAAATAAATGTTTCTATCACATGAATTTGTCATTCTTCTCTGAACCCATTCCAGCGTTTCTACATCATTCTTTAAATGTGGGTCTTGGAATTTGGCACAATAATCCAGACATGGCTTAAAGTAGTTCATATTTAATCTTAATTAAATTTCATCTTCATAGTTTTTATTCTTTATTCTACTCTTAGTCAAAATCGCCACTTAAATTATACTCTGCCAGCCTATAAATAATTAGGGTTTTTCATGCAGTTTTTTATCGCCTGAAAATTAGATAGTCGTTGTTTCTGTCAATGTTTATTCAAGTTGTTTATAAAAGTGTGCAAAGGCTGAGCTCTGGGGCGCGGGGCTGGAAAGCTACTTCCAGGCAGTCAGTTAATGAACAAAGCAACACTCTTTGGGCTCTGCTTTCCAGCTATTTGAGAGAATACTGAGCAGATACATCTAATAGTCCAAATGGCTGGAAGGTTGGGAAAGCGCCCGTCAGGTGCCTTGCTGAAGCCCCGACCCCAGGCTGCCCCTGGAAGCGCTCAGATCACCGTCGGTGTTTGCTCCTCCACGCCTTTCCGGTGTTCCTAGTGATTATTCTGTAAGTCCCCAGAAGTCATCGGTTTAAAAGATTTCAGAGACTGAAACTAATCTGTTTTCTGATCCACAAATTGCCCCATTTTCCACTAAGTTTTAAGATAAAATTTGCTTGTTCGTAGCCTTCAGCCCACCGCAGGACTCCCTGTGACACACACGTTCTCAAATTCCAGCAGGAAATTGGGATGTTACTCACCAGGGTTAAAAGACCCCCGAGTGTTTTCTCACTATCCCCATCCCTTGCTCAAAAAGTTATTCTTGGAAAGTCAGGAAAACCTGATAAATTAAATAATCAAAACCATCACTTCTCTTGCTCGAAGTTCTTTCCTCTGGTTATTTCTCCGCTGAATGCTTCAGCTGTGTCAGTCTAAACTATTTTCAAACCTTCACGCTTTCTGTTGCCAGAATTCTAAAATAGAACATTATTTTTTTAGACACGTTATTAATGATTGTGCTTTGCTTCTTTCCCTCCAGATCACACTGAACTCTTTAATAACTTCTCTGAAAATTATTTTTTCTAGGAAAACCTTGCCAAATTTATTCTTTCTCCCTATGCACAAACATATGAATGTGCGTGCGTGCATGTGTGTGTGTGTGTATGTGTGTAACTCTTTATGGAACTATTTGTGAGTCAGTTGCAGACATCATGGCATCTCATTCCTAAGTACTTCAACATGTACTCCATAGAATAAGCAGATGTACATCCACACAGACATAATTTAATGACTACCTTCAGGGAATTTCACACTGACACAATTCTATTATCTAACATAGAATGTTTTCTTAAACTTTTCCTATTATCCCAATAATGTTTTTTAGATCTGCTTTTCCCCTTTGATTCAGCATTTAATCAAGGATCACACACTGCATTTTGTTGTCAAGTATCTTTTGTCTCCTTTAATCTGGAGTAGCTCCTCGAGTTTTTGGTATCATTCAGGATGTTGATGTTTTTGAAGAGTCTGGGCCAGTTATTCTGCAGAATATACCTCTATTTGGATTTATCCAATTGTTTCTTTTCTTTTTTTTTTTTTTTAACGTGGGTACCAGGAGTCAAACTCAGGACCTCGCACTTGCCAGGCAGGCGCTTATGCCGCTGAGCTATCTCACTGGCCCTCCAATTATTTCTTGATTACTAAATTCAGGGTAAACATTTTTGACAGAAATTCTCTATAGATGATCTTGCGTCTTTCTGAGTACATCCCACCAGGAGGCCATGATATCAATTTGTCCATTAGCTATGAAGTTATGTTGAACTATTAATGGAAGATTCCATAAAATCTCTTTATGTAAAGGAATATTTTCTCTTTGGTGAGTAATAAGTAATATGTTAAACATTATTTTGAGAATGGATAAATATCTAGCTTCCCAATTACATATTTGGCTCATGTTTTTAAACTGAAAAGGAATGAAGTATTTCACTCCCTTCTAACTGGAATTAGAATTTATTCATTTTTTAAAAATGTCCAGGGCTGGTGATATAGCTCAGTGGCATAAGTGCTTGCCTGGCAAGCACAAGGTCCTGAGTTTGGTTCCCGGTACTCACAACAAACAAACAAACAAAAAATGTCCAATGCTGACACAGGGTAATTATTCAAAGATTTGTTAAAATGATGATCAAGCACTGTTTTAAACCTAAAAGAATTAAATATTACATTCTCTTTTAACTGGAATTAAAATTGATTCACTTTTTGAAAACCTCCAATGCTGACACACAGTAGGTATTCACGTATTTATTAATGATCAATTATTATATTCATCAGACATTGCCTAATTTTTCCTCAACCTGTGTGTTTGGTTTTCCACACCCTGCTAATGACTCCTCCACTCCTTAAAGTTCTGCCCTCTATAAAGTAAAATGAAACTTTTCTAAGGCTGTCATCTATGTTTCTATGTTTCTGAGTTCTTCCTTCCTTAAAATTATTTATTCCCTATTTCCATGACAACTCTTCCCATGTGTAGACCTTTGGCCTTACCCTCTTTCTACTTTTTATTTTATCTTCTTTTTTTCTTATAAAATTTCAGCGTAGCTTCCCCTTCCTGGGATAAGAGGCTTTGAAGAAAATCAGGGTACCGCTGGGTGAGGTCCCTACTCACATAAAGCTATAATTTAACCCTTAACATATGGGAGAGTTTACATTTATCTCACTATCTTGGGAGAGGAATGAGACGTTACTTTATAGTGATTTTCTTCTTGGTTTCTGGGAATTCGTAATGAACACTTCCTATGCAGATAATCTATGGACTTCCACAGGTTTGCTGCATCTCTTGTAAGTCATAATCCACCACCATAAACCTCGGGGAACTTAAGGATGAATCAAACTTCTTAGCGTAAACAATCATTCGTGCATTCAACAAATTGTATTTTTATCCTAAAAATAGTATATTCTCACCTTTAAATCTAAAAATCATTTTCAATATATAATTCTTGACCACTTCAAAGACCTTGACAGGGAGGGAAAGGGGACATGAAAGAAGAATCCTGAGATGGTAAGATTCTGCATTGTTGTATGGACTATGTGTAATCTCTCAACTGCTGAAATTGTGGTACATACTTTCCTCCTAGATCCACATCTCCACTGGCCAAGCTTCACGGGACTTCTATTTTGGAGAGGCACCACCTGGAGTACAGTAAGACTCTCTTGCAGGATGAGGTATGTGAGCCTTTCTCTTGGGCACCTTGCGGGTTCCAGATCAGAGCACTAACCCACAGAAATGCTTGGAAAGGGAGCAGCCCTGGGTTATAGCATTGGCCATGTATACCCTATAAGTTGATTAACAGAAGTTACTAGATTACAGTATTTTTGAACTACCAAGCTAGAAGTAGCTTGGAAAAAAGGGGCCATAGAAAGTCCTAGAACCTCTGTGAGTCCATGGGGAAAAGAATAAAAAACATATAGTGGATGTGAAAGGGCTCTGTGAATTCTGAAGGTTATATAAATACATATAATAGGGAAAAGAGGCTATGTGACAATTGACTTTCTTCTTCATTATGGAGAGCATTACACTGTAGAGTATGGTGTGCATCTCAGAGAAAGTCAGGCTTTGGTAGTGGAGATGAGGATGGGTCAGGGTATAAGACAGAAGCAGACCCCTGCCATCAGAAAGGCACTGAGTCACGCTCTGGAGTCCCAAAGGGAGAGGCCACATTCACTGGAGAAGACAGAAATGTAAGAGATGGCTTTAGGCAGGAAGTTGCTTTAAACTTGTTGAATTCATTATGATTGGAAAACATTGTGTACTACTGATCTTCTACAGGAGGTGGCCATTCTTCTTTATCAGTTTTATTGAGGGAGTATAGAGGGGCACGTGGATAAATCATGGATGTAATCTAGTTACATTTTCTTAGGAAAATTCCAAACCAGGATTGAGGGGAATATTGTCTTGTCACGGGCAGAGAACTTGTTTAGAATTACATGCTAATGATGATAAACACATCATCTGGAGGGTGAGGCTTTCCTCACCTTCAGTAATAATCTTTCATTAAAGTCTCAGAGAGGGTATATACAAAAACATGTTCACCACTATAGATAACATTAAATTCTTCTAATTAGTGAAAAGCCAAGATGGTCCACACAGCCAAGTGGGAACACCTTGTAAGGCAGAGTAACTGGGAAGAAAAGTAGAAAGAAGAAAGTAACTCGAGCAGTTTTAATAATGTGTGGTTGATAAGCGCCCAATACCATGTCCATGCTAACCCTGCTGTAGCATTTCTCAGTCTGCAATGCTCTTGGCAAAGCACTAACCTTGAGTCTTAGTCTGTTTTCAGTTACTATAACAAAATACCTGAGGCTGGATAATTTTTAAAGAACAGAGGTTTATTCGGGGTTATGGGTCTGGAGGCCGGGAAGCCCAATATCCAGCAGTGACATCTGCTCAGCTTCTGGTGGGGGCCTAAGGTGAAAAGCAGGGGTGTGTGCAGAAGAAACAAAACACAAGAGTCTGTTGCTTTTTAACGACCTGTTTGTGAGAATGAACCCACTCTTAGATAGGCATTAATCCCTCTTAATGATCTAGCTAATCCCTTCTTAAAGACCTAACCACCACTCCAAACCCTCACTTTGAGAATCATATTTCAACACGAATTTCAGAGGGGACAAACCATATTCAAGTCACAGCATCTGTGTGACTCCCAGACAGCGGTCCTCAGACATGGGTACCTGGGCCAACTTCTTCACAATCAATTTATCAGGGAGAAGAGAGCTCTTAAAAACACAGACCCAGGGCTTCGTTTCCCATTTCCTGAGCAGGTGCCTTAGAGCTGGGGCCTGGAAATCTGCATGTGAACCAGGCCTCCATTCTGATGTGCAGACAGAATCTCTTCCAACAGCAGAATTCATAGCGTGGATCATATCTGTTCTAGGACAATTAAAAGGAGTAGAACTGAAAGCAATTCAGGAAGGAAAGAAAAAATTGTCATTGCTAGTTTGTCATTGCCTAATTTGCTTGTAGGACAATCTTTGGTTTCTGAGTAAGAATTTTTTTTACATGCTACTGTTTCTGTCTACCATTTAATTATATACATACTTATGGAAACAAAGTACATTTTAAAACTGCAGCAAAATAACTAAATGTTTAGTATGGGAAGGCTCCTAGTATCTGTATGTTTTCCCTTCTGGACTTTGACAGTTAACAACAGAGGTACAGTTTTCTATCTTAATTTTTTTGCTATTTACATTGCAGTCTAAACCGGCTTTGATGGCCATATGAAGACTTGTTATTCTTTCTAAAAAGGAATATTGCTTCTCAGTAATCCATACCATCTTTTCAAGGACTTCTCTACAATACTATTTGCCTGCTAATTGCAGACATTTAAAGCTTTGTCAATAGAGTTGCTAGGTAATGCAGTCACAGTTTGTTTACAAGCAAATTGAACATTAAAAAGACATTTTTAGCCATCAGATGTGTGGTTTTTACATTTTAAGGGGACAATGTAGTTCTTTTATTCCATAAAGAAAATGTAATCACTAAACTCTTTTAAATAAGGGAAATCCTTGGGATTTATCCAGTAATTTTGGCATTTGTGGGCATTATTCAGACATTTTAATTTTCATATTATAAAGATAAATAAATTGCTCAGCATAAACAATAGAATGCTGGTGTTATTTAGGACATCTATTTATAAATCATATCATTTTATTTGTGCTTTTTCTTACATACCCTGTCAGCCTGTCTCATGCTATTCAAAGAAATAGTGAAGAAAACTTAAATACTTTGTGTATAGCCACTAGTGAAACAAGAGCATGCTTTTCCGGTGGGTGTCACAGGCACTGCACTGAAGATTAGAACTGCCTGTGCTTTTTCTGGCTTCCACTCACCTGCAGTCCCCACGCACAATGAATTAAAACCATTTCCATCTGTTTTGGTGTGCTACAAAGAATTCATATTTTATTACCATTTTAAGAGAGAAGAACAAAAATAGACTTTCTCTGTTGAGCTCTTGAGACCAGCTGAGCACGCAAGGGCTAGCTTGGCTGGAAAGGAACTGGGGACCAGGCCACCTGCCCTGTTTGGGTGCATTTGCTTCATTTCAACACAGTGCTCAGAGGGAAAAATGGAACACTACATACTTACATATTTTTAAAATTAATGATTTAAGATTGTTGTAAGAATAACATTTACCCACTAAAAAATTCAAGTAGTGGGGAAATTTCAAAGACAAATATAGGAAGAATGAGGCTTCAAATCCTACCATCCAGCAATAGCATTTCATTAACATTCGGAGAACTTCACTGCAGTCACCCTGTGAATATCCACAGACAGCTTGGAGACAAAAATATTTTGAAAAATGAGATCACGGTATAAGCTATTTTTGGAGTCAGCTATGTTTTTCAATCAACTTTACAAAGCCATATATGTGTATTGCATCTATTTATCTATTTATTTATTTATTTATTTTTGGGGGGTTGAGACAGGGTCCTGCCATATGGTCCATGCTGGACTCCAACTCACTATGTACCCCAGGTTGGCCTTGAACTCAAGGTGATCCTTTTGCCTCAGCCTCCCAAGTGTACCACCACACCTGGCTGCATCCTTTTAAAGTGCACAATTCCAGGAGTTTTTATCATTTTATACACCTGGGAAAGCACCATTACCTCCAATGTACAGAACATTTCTATCGCCTCCTAATGGCAATCGCTCTTGCCCCTTACAGTGTATGCCCCTCTCTACCCCCAGCCCCAGACAACCACTGAAATGTTTTGTGTTCCCATAAATTAATTTGCATTTCCCAGATTCTGCTAAGTGCAACCATACTGGAAGCATTCTTTTGTGCTGGCTTTATTCATAAAGAATAATAATTTTGAGATTTGTCCATGTCAGTGATTCATTCCTTTTCATTGCTCAGTAGAATTCCATTTATCTTAAATTAAAGCCAATAGCTGAGGATACAGCTCAGTAGTTCAGGGCTTGGGTTCAGTTCCTAAAATCGCAAAATGAATGAATGAATAAATAAATAAATAAATAAATAACAAAAGCATTAAACAATTTACTTGAGTTTAAGAGAAAACATATTTTGAAATGGAAGGACTTGCAGAATTTTACATAATTGTGTCATTATCATGAATTGTTAATTCTTTTTTTTTTTTTTTTTGTGGGTACCGGGGGTCGACCTCAGGACCTCGCGCACCAGCAGGCGCCCGTGCCGCTGAGCGATATCACCGGCCCCTTTTTCGTATGTGGGATCCGGGAGTCGAACTCGGGCCCTCGCGCTTGCCGGGCAGGCGCTTAAGACGCTGAGCCATCTCACCGGCCCATGAATTGTTAATTCTTAAAGACTCTAAAATAATTATGAAAATTTATGAAAATCCATAGCACTTAAGCATTTATTTTTAAACTATACTTTTAACTTTATGCTGTCTTTTAACTTCCTGCTATGAAATACAAAGCAAATAGGATATTTATACTTTTCCTACATTTTCACCTGTTTTATAAGGTATTTGTTATCATATATATTTATAAAATTTATATTTTGCTTTATAATGTCCCCTGTTGTTTATTCTTAATTCAACTTTTATGAGTCCAGTACCCTTTGAACTTTTGCATTTCCATGTGAATTTTACAATCCATTTGTCAATTTACAGACAAACACATATACTCAGACTTGCTGGTATTTTGGTTGGAATTGCTCCAAACATATAGATTATTTCATGTTTTGTGGTCTTTATACAAATGGTTATATGCTTGTTCCCTTTTGGAAATTACTTATCCTTGAATGGAGGCAGACAATGGCTGGAATGCTGTGGGGAAAGGGCAGGAATGAGCTGGGGAAATCCTTAGCTTCCACTTTGTTGTCTTAAATAATCTCTCACCAGTGCTATTTCTTTTGTCCGGGGAACACACCTCTTTGATTTTGGTTTTTCAGAAGTAGGCAAGGCTCTTACGTGCAGGCCTCTCTGCACCGGGGTCTTGTCATCGCTGTCTGCTTCCCTATGGGATTCTCTTTGGCCTAGGAGACCCAATAGTGGGAGTCGGTACAAAAGCCTGTGGGCACAGCTTTCCACCACGTTCTGTTCTGCCACGGCTTGCGGTGTCACACACTCTGGGAGGGACGGCCTTCCCTTGATTGTGTGTGGTGCACATCCTGAGATCTCTTGTTCTAATTAAAGCATCACTGAGTGTTTTTCTTACTTTAAACCAACGATCCAAAAAAATCCCAGCTTTATGTGTATGTTATTCCCAAATTTGTTCCAAAAGTATTCAATGGATTTTTCCAAAATACATACAATATGAAAGAAAAAGAAAATAAAAGCTAATGGAGAAATAAGAAAAATTAGGTAAAGCATGGTAAAGCCCATATATACCCAAAATGTATGCAGTGATATACAGACATTTATTAGACATTGGCCACAATTTGGCCAAAAGCATTTTAGCAACCAATCTGAAAACAGAAACAAGATCTTTTATACGAATTTATATCCACAAACTTAAACACAATTAAAAGCTTTTAAGAGCCCCAGGTAAAAAAAAAATAAAGAAGAAGAAGAAAATATAAAAGAATATAAAATTGAGAAAAGGTTTTTAAATTTGGAGACTTGTTCATATTTTTAGATGAAAGTGAAAATAAGTGAGAAGAAAAAGATACGAGTGAAATTCAGGTGCCTTATGTTACATACAAAGGAAGCAATACTGAAAATTTGAAAATAGACCATTTTTGCTTGATGTAAACCAGCTGTTTTATTGTTTTGGATAGGAAAAAGCCATGACTTAAATGCAGTGCATCAATGTTAGTCTTATTTCTCTACCTCTCCAGATAGCTTTTTCTTTCACACACATGTATATTTATCAAATAGCAACAGGTGTCCATGTTTACAAATATAAGCAATATGCACTAGAATAAGTGTTGCATAATAAATATTGATTGGTTTGGTCAGTAGATTATGTACCCTGTACAAATGACATTTGGTAGAAGCAAGGATGTTTCTGTCCTAAGGCATTGTTTCTTTGTATTCATCAGCCTATGTGGCTTTTTAAAATGATTTCATGTGCTGTAACTACCAATTTGCCTAAAAATTTAAGACATTTTCATGCATTCCCAGCTGCCCTCACTCCAGTTTTTTTTCCTTAGTACAGAACTCAAGATTGGTTTTAAATATTACCGAAAGGCCAAGGATATAGCTCAGTGGTAGCGTATTTGCTTAGCATCTGTGAGGCACTGAGTTCACTCCCCAGTACCGAAAAAGAGAAACAGTTACAAATCTGCAAAATATGTGGCTGAATAATCCCGTGATACACAATATTTTGGGAGCATAGCAATGTACCTCAGTGAACACATAAAGGCGGTGACTCGCTTATGTAAATGTGCCGCTAGATGACCATCAGTCCAAAGGGACGGCCACCAGCCATCTAAAGACAGGGCAGTAGCTTCTTGGCCTTTTGGCTAAGATCGAGTGTGAAGCCCAGGCAGGTTAAAGGGATTAAATGTCAATGCCCCACTTCTTTTTGCTTCCCTGGTCAATACAGTCCAAGGTGAAAATAACTTGATCCAGAAGATTTGTTTCAGAGATCCTGGATTAATATGCTCAATGGGATTGCTGTGAACTGTCCCAAGTAAGAAACTGGTTTAATCCAGACAATTTATCCTTTTCATTTATTTATTTATTTTATTTATTTTTTGTGGATACTGGGGGTCGAACTCAGGACCTCGCACACTAGCAGGCGCCCGTGCTGCTGAGCGATATCACCGGCCCTTTTTACATATATGGGTTCCAGGAGTCAAACTCAGGACCTTGTGCTTACCAGGCAGGCACTTATGCTGCTGAGCCATCTCACCGGCCCGCTTTTCATTTATTGTAATTTGGAGTGTTCCATAGCCATGGCTTTAATCAATCTTAAGGCTAACTGTAGTCGCTGTCATTAACTTACTGTATTAAGAAAGCAAATCACAGCTTTCCTTTATTTATATATGCTTCATAAAATAGCATTTTTTTGTCTTAGAAGGTGTTATAAAAAAGATGATGTAAGTGAAGATTTGTATTTTGCATAGTATAGTATATAAACAAGTTCTTGTCTAGTCGTTGCTTTCTAATACTTCAGTCTCCTACAATGACTGAGAGCGATATCTGGTTTGCGGTTTGCAGTTCTGTTCTAACCTGGTGGTAGCCTTAATACTTTATATAACTATAATAATGATAGGGCAATAATTCAATTTTATAGCAATTTGGATTTTTGGAATGCATCCCCAGTTACCTCATTTGAGTCAGTGCTTTACAGATATATCTTTATTAAGCATTGACTTAGTGCTAGGCAGTTAGGCAGGGCAGCTGTTATCAACCCCATTTGAGAAAACAAAACACAGAAGTTAAGGGCAGTGTCCAGGGTTATACAGCTATCAAGTAGCAAAACCAGGAACTGAGCCTGGGCCCCTTGTTGAGAGGAGTATAGTGTAGAGACCGAGAGCAGAAACTGTGTAGCTATGCTGCATCCATTCAGATACTGGTCCTGCCCTGTTCTGTTTAAATTAAGCAAGTTATTTAACCTCTCTATGCTGTGGATTGTCGTAAGGACATTGTGTATTTATAAAGCACTTAAATCTAGTAGGTAGTAAGAACTGTAAACAGTCTAGTATTCTTTTCTACATTGTGCTACTTTTTTTGTGTGTGTGTGGGTACCGGGGGGTCGCCCTCAGGACCTCGCGCTCCAGCAGGCGCCCATGCCGCTGAGCGATATCACTGGCCCCTTTTTCGTATGTGGGTTCCGGGAGTCGAACTTGGGCCCTCGCGCTTGCCGGGCAGGCGCTTAAGCTGCTGAGCCATTTCACCGGCCCCTACATTGTGCTACTTCTATGTTTAGATAGGTTAACAAACTATCTCCTCTTTCTTCCAGTGTAATTTTGCTTTGCTTTGGCACTATCAATTTCATTACATCTGTTCTTTGGCCCATATGACTAAAATGGTCTATTTGGAATATCAGGATTTTTAACAACCACTCCCAGTTTTATACTCTGGTTTCCCAGAACACTAAGAAATGAAGCTGGTACATATGGGAGGAAACTATTAATTATTAATAAACTCTCTGAAGAAAGGTTAGTTAAGCCTTTGTAAAATATTATTGCAAGAGTATGTTTAAAGGGCCATATGGAAGAGCTTCATTATTTTTTTCTACACATACATGAGTACTAGTAATTTGTAGTTTCTGAAAGACTAATGTTTTCTATGATCACTCTAAAATTACCTAGTAGAGGGCCGGTGAGATGGCTCAGCGGCATAAGCGCCTGCCTGGCAAGCGCGAGGGCCCAAGTTCGACTCCCGGAACCCACATACGAAAAAACGGCCAGTGATATCGCTCAGCAGCACGGGTGCCTGCTGGCGCGCGAGGTGCTGAGGTCGACCCCCGTTATCCACACACACAAAAAAAAAATAAATAAATAAAATAAAATAAAATAAAATTTCCTAGTAGATAATTCAACATGTCTAATGTTTGGACATCTCCCAGAAATTCTTTCTTAAACTGCCTCAATTAATACAAGCAAATTATTAATGTTTCTGGTAGAAAACACTAATATTATTTATTTCGAAAACATGCTATTTACTTAGACATTGATTACCTTAATATTTGTTAACTCTGCCTATTTTTATAGTTTTAATTATCTTGTTCTAAGTAGAGGGGTTTACTCAATCTATGGCACAAAAACTGAAATAAGTGTTGCAAGGCCTGGAGCATCTTTTGGTTGATTTGTTTTTTGAACCAAAGGCAAATTAATTATTGCATTTTATTGTGGATTTATTTTCATCTTACAGAGTTTAAACATCTTCCAGAACCTAAATAAGCGGCAGTTTGAAACAGTTATTCATCTGTTCGAGGTCGCAATAATAGCAACTGACCTGGCTTTATATTTCAAGTAAGTACATAAGTGTGCGACAGGAGGCCCTCACACTCTGTGTGCTTCTGCTTCCATGAGTTATCCACTGCATCAAGGTTAAAAGGCATTTATTCACACACACGGACACAAGTTTGTTTTCCTTTCGGAATATCAATGAGAATATCCTCAAGGTGGCAGTGAATTTACTAGGCATCAGGGAACATATTTAAAAATTTAAGCCCCTCATGTTGCATAGCTTGTTATTGGAAGAAATTTGAATTAAGAAATTCATTTGTGTGTTGTCAGAAGAGTTATGTCAAGAACTTCATATGGTGGCTTTTTCTCTTGGTGAGTACACCCTGGTCCAAAGTGTGGTATGTGGTGTTTCAAGCTCAGAAATTTGATCCTGCCAGAGCCTGGAAGCTGAATGATCTTGGTGATTCTGACACACATGGGTCAAACTCACAAACTAAGTTATGTGTGCATAATTATGATAATATTACTAAGGAGGCCAGGTACTCCAAGTATTCACACATTTTCGTGTAAGTGAAATATAAAGTTGCTTGGTGAATAATGATTAGAACAAGGTGAGATAATTAATATAATCCAAATATTCAATTACTTGAACATTGCCAAATTATGCTTTTCCAATCCTTCTTAATTAAAAAAATAGCTATTAAATAGTTCAGATATGAAGACAAGTATCCACAGCCCAGGTTCAATCAATGTTCAATTTTGCTGCATTTGCCTCTGATCTCATTTTTCAAGGTGGAAAAAAAGTGAGTGATGAGACTAAGATACTCTATCCCTATTCCACCATGGAATTTCTTTCCCTTCTCCCAAAGATATCACCATCTTTTCCACTCATGTTTTTTATATGGCATTGTTAAGTGTGTTTTAAATTTTTCGTATATCATACTGTCTGTACATACCTTTCTGAAATTTGCTTTTTTCATGCAACATTATGTTTGAAAGGTTTACCCTTGCTAATAAGTGGAAAGCCAATTCATGTGTTTCAACTGTATAGACTATTCAGCTGTTAAATACATCAAAATTAACTTACCCATTCCTCTAGGCATGGACGTTTAGATTGTTTCCAGTTTTTCATCAATGCTACATTATATATGCTTGTGCATACGAGAGTTTCTCTAAAGTACACAAATGCAGATAAGAATGCTGCATGATTTGCATTTGTTCAACACTGTACCACTTTGCAAAACTGTACTCTTTTGAAGTTATAGCAACTTACCTTCCACCAGGACTGAATAAAATTCTCATGATCCCACATCTGTAATACCTGGTTTAAAGCTTATTTTGCTAACCTATTGACTATGAGATGGTATCTTGTTCAAATTTATATTTTCTTGATTATCAGTGAGACCAAGCACCCATATATTTTGGGTTCTAAAGTTTTGTTGGTTATATATGCTGTGATCTTATCACAGCCTGTGGACTTTATGTTTTTATTATGGTCTCCTTTCTCATTTGTAACTTTCAGTCCTAATGTATTAAAGTTTATTTGTGTTTGCCCCTTCATAGTTTGTACTTTTTCTGCCTCAAGCCTTTCCCATTCCAAAGTTAGTCATTGGCTGTTCCCTTACCACCCAGCCTCAATTGCTATGTGAATGCCCCAAAGCAAAGTGGGAACATGAAATATGAAAGACACATAGTGAAGATATTTTCCCTCTGCTTTTATATGAGAAAACTGTAGCACAGCTGTATCTTTTCTAGGAAGAGAACCATGTTTCAAAAAATTGTTGATGCCTGTGAACAAATGCAAACTGAAGAGGAGGCCATCAAGTATGTAACCACTGATCCAACCAAAAAAGAGGTTATCATGTGAGTACTCCGAATTGTGTTTCTCTTTTGGCAAAAATATCTTTTGCAGTTCTATTTTAATTTTTCTATTTTAATTTTCTTTCTATTTCAATTTTTCTTTTCTTCCTAAGGGCAATGATGATGACTGCATGTGACCTATCTGCTATAACCAAACCCTGGGAGGTACAACGTCAGGCAAGTCTAGCTGCATTTTCTTTTCTGCCATACACTGAGATGCTGCCTAAATCCCATGGAAAAGTCCACATGAAGATCTCTGGTGACCTCAGACAAATCATAAGTGTCAGTGAGAGAACAGGTCACTTGGTCGGGCCCTAGAATAAGGCAAAATATTGGAAACTGGAAGTAAAATGCTTTCTTGTGGCACATGCCTGTAATCCCAGCACTCAGGGCAGCTGAGGCAGGAGGATCAGAAGTTGAAGACCAGTCTGTGCAACTCAGTGACTTAGCAAACCCTGTCTCAAAAAGGGGGAGGGGATGTAGCTCAGTGCAAAGACCCTAGACTCAATTCCTAGTAATGAAAAGGAAGGAAAGAAGGAAAATGAAGAAACAGCTTTCTTGAAAGAAACTCTTACTATTGAATAGGGTGTAAAAATGTATGCAAAATTATTCAGAGAATGCCTGAGTGTTTTAATAGATGTGCTACATCAGAATAGGACCAGGATGAATTGCTTGTGCGTTCCTCATTTATGGCTGGCTTTGCTCCAGTCTCTTCGTGTGGTGCGTTACTGGAGCACTCACTGAGGTTCGGGTTAAGGTTGTACCTCTGTCACCTTGGGGAGCACGAGTCTAAGACAACATTTGACCACTTATCCTCTTACTAGTTGGAAGAAAGAACTTCTATTTTTCCTTCTAAAACTTCTAGGGAAAACCTTAAGCAGAAGACAGGACAAAATTACCTGTGTTCAACTATAAACCTGGATCATGTCTGTAAAAATAAAATAAATGGAGCCCACTGCAGGGTAGGAAAAATACCTTTCTCCCACCCATCCTAAGTTTATGGCTCTGGGCCCTTTTAACAAAAGACATCCTAACAGAAGAAAAAGCACACAATTGCATTCAGTTGTGACATGGGAGCCTTCATAAGGAAATGAAAACCCTAAGAAGCAGGTAAACTTATATATTATAGGCTAGGCTTGATAAAGAAGTAGACAGTCATGGAGAAATAGAATTGGACAAAGGGCTATGGCTGATGGTAGGAAGCTGGGGAAACTTAGCAAAGCCTATTTTTCAGATTATTTTTGGCATCTCCAGCTTCTTTCCTACAGATACAGAGGGGACACCTCTCAGATGAGGCCCTTTTAATTGGCTTCAGGGGAAAGTCAAACAGTCCATCCTAGGTTCTGTGACCTGCTTCGTGGGGGAACAGCGAGGGGGACGGTAGAGTCACCTTCCTGCTTCTGCAGTGCCTCACATTCTTTCAGTTTAAAATATGTGCGGGGTAGCGTGTCCTGAAATCCATCACCATCAAGTCCAAAACCAAATGCTTACTCAGCTTGACATGCCTGGTCTTCCTCCTATGTTCTTATCTTTGCCATTGCCTAAGCAGGAAACCTGGGATCTCACTTGAGCTCATCTCCTCAGTTCCAAAGTCATTTCCAACTACCATGCTTGTCATGGACTTGGTTAAGACTCTTCTCCAGGCTTTGATCAGAACTCCGATTGCTGCTGGGATTATCTGCAGAGCTGTGCTCTGTCATACTACTACTTAAAAGCCTTCTAAATTCCCCATTGCCAGAAATTTTCAACCTTTTTAAAGAAACAAAGTCCATTTCCCCCCACAAAAGTTGTACAAAATAACTTTATGAAAGAGAAAAAAGCAAAGCTACTTTAGCTTTGATCTCTTTTGGCCTCCTTTGATCCTCTTGGGCCCAGGTACACTTGAGAGGAACCCTAGTGCTCCAAGAATAAAAACTTTCGGCTGGACAATCAAGTTCAAACTTCCCAACACAGTGCACAGGGCCTATCCCTACCTCTCCGTAACTCATATTCCCAGGGACGTTCCCATCACTCCTCCCTATGTCATTGCCGCACACCCTCACCCTATTCACACAAGCTCTAGACATGCCGTTTACACCTGCCCCTCCTCTTTACCTGGCAAACTGCCACTCACTCTTGATACCACAGCATAAATGCATCCTCTGTTATTCATGAAACTTACTTTTACTCCCCTCCCCTCAGCCTGTGGCACTTACCACATCGACCTATGCCTGTCCACTAGCCTGTGAGCATTTGAAAAGAAAAGGTTAGTTACGTCTTTCCCTTCTTGCCAAGTTTGCTGCATGTCAATGTAAATCACTGTGATTTTTTTTTTAATGATAGAAATTAACTTTGAATATCCTCACACTATAATCAAGTAAAGATACATACTAATCCCTGTATGTGCTGGATACTTACACAAGCTAGATGTATAGGACAAAGGAAGAGTTGGGAAAGACTGGAGCTTGAAGCAGCACTAAGCATCCTTCCATTCCCCCTCTTTGTGGCTGAGAATCGGTAGCAATACAAATAGCAGATGGACTCCCGGAATTAGAACACTGAAGTAAAAAGAAATAGTCCCCCTTTCCCATTTCAATCTGATCTGTGAATGGCATCTTTTTAAAACTTAAGAGCATATGGTGTTGGGCTGGTGAGATGGCTCAGTGGCATAAGCGCCTGCCTGGCAAGCGTGAGGTCCTGAGTTCGACTCCTGGTACCCACATACGAAAAAAGGGCCAATGATATCACTCAGCGGCACGGATACCTGCTGGTGTGCGAGGTCCTGAGTTTGACCCCTGGTACCCACAAAAAATAATAAATTTAAAAAAAAAAGCGTATGGTGTGATGCCACTCATGCATTGACTGTAAACTCTACCCTTAAATGTCACTCATACTAAGAAAATGCAAGTTCTCTAGTGAACCAAGCCTTTCTTCTTTGCAGGTAGCACTTCTGGTTGCAAATGAATTTTGGGAACAAGGAGATCTGGAAAGAACAGTGCTGCAGCAACAACCCATTGTAAAGACCTTAACATAGAACGCCCTATTAAAAATTATCAGTATGAATCAGTGTATTTTGTTCACTTAATCTTGGAAAAGCATCCTTAAAATATTTCTTTCTCTTTCTAGCCTATGATGGACAGAAACAAAAAAGATGAACTACCTAAACTTCAAGTTGGATTTATTGATTTTGTTTGTACTTTTGTATACAAGGTAAGTGTGTTAGATGTTCACTGCTGTGACAAAATACCTGAGAAAATAAACTTATTTGTTTTGGCTCATGGTTTCAGTCCATGTTCACTTGGCTCCATTGTATCTGGGCTATAGCAAATCTGAACTTTATGGCAGGGAGCCCACTGATAGAGCATAACTTCTCATTTCATGGTGGCCAAGAAGCGGAGAGAGAGAGGAAGGGTGTGAGGATAAAATACACCCTTCAAGGGCATACCCCCAATGATCTACTTCCTCTAACTAGCTTCCTTATCCTGAAGTTCCTAGCACCTTCCAATATTCCACAAAGTTATGAATCCATAAATGGATTAATCTATTCATGAGGTCAGAGCTCTCATGACTGAATCCTGACCCCCTCCAAAGGGTTCCTCACCTCTGAACACTGCTGCACTGGGGACAAAGCCTTCAGCACATGAACTATATAATCATTTAGAATATTATGTTTCTTTCAAACTGTAACCACCGGGAAAATCTTTAGAGTTGTCATTTTCTACAGTACTTTGAGGCTTGACCTGATCTCATTCTGTGTAGAATAAAAGGTATGAGACCTCATAGGTGTGCCACTCAGACCTAATTAGGCAGGAGGAGATAGCACTTGTATTTCCCAAGCTGCAGAGGCACTGAGTTCTGCTCATCCTAGCACACCATACCTTGCAGTGCCTTTTCTGCATATGAAAAATACTGAATATCAACCACATGATTTAAGTAGTTTCTGACCTACAATTCTCTCTAGGAGTTCTCACGGTTTCACAAAGAAATCACACCTATGCTGAATGGCCTTCAGAATAACCGAGTGGAATGGAAATCCCTAGCTGATGAGTACGATGCAAAGGTGAAGATAATGGAAGAGGAGGTGAAAAAGCAGGAAGAAGAAAACATGAATGGAAAAGGTTAGGTGGAATCTTTCACTCTGTGTAAAGTAGCCAGAAGTAGGCATGACTGAACTCTGCATGACGAAAGAAATATAAAATCAAATGCAAACAGGAAACCTACTTTTCTGCTACAGAATGTTAATTATAAAAAGTTAGTGATTTCAGGGTATGAAATCATACAATCTGTAGGATCAGGGATAGTTGAGAATACAGCTTTAGCCTCACATTCTGCATTAGCTCTAGGATTCTGGACCACTTGCTTAACCTCTCTGAGCTTAATATTTTTCTCTACATAATAAGAAGGTCTTACGGATCTCCAGCTTAAGGAAGTACTACAGTAAAAATGGCCAGCTAATAGGGGTGACATGAAGGATACTCCAAGATTTTGCTTGTCCCCCAAATGTCTCCACATGGTTCTGTTTTTCCCGGCCTGAAATTTCTTTTTCTTTTTTTTTTTTTTTTTGTGGGTACCGGGGGGTCGACCTCAGGACCTCGCGCGCCAGCAGGCGCCCGTGCCGCTGAGCGATATCACCGGCCCCTTTTTCGTATGTGGGTTCCGGGAGTCGAACTCGGGCCCTCGCGCTTGCCGGGCAGGCGCTTAAGCCGCTGAGCCATCTCACCGGCCCCCGGCCTGAAATTTCTACTTCAGTCATGCATCAGGTTTAACACTGTTTTCAGGAGTCCTGTTAAAATGCCTCCTGATTAACTATATGTTCACTAAGTGACTGAAATGTGATCTTGAAAGTGGAATGCTAATGTTTTTTCAAAGTTTAGCACTCTAAAGATTTTGGAAGGAATTTTTATTGACAAAGAAATCATCTCTGTGTGGGAAGGCCTTGAAAGGGACATATTTCTTTTAGGTGGTGGTTGGTGGCCTTCAAATTAATTCATAGAGAATAAGAACATTTTCCTTAACCAAGGATGTCCTTCAATAGAAAAAAAACAGAAGCTTCAGACTCCTGGATACCCATTTACTGGTGTGTTCCAATGAGTAGAAGTTCTGTAAAATGCCTGTTGGGCAGGCCCTGGGGAAAGAGGGCTATCTTACCTCCAAGAGTTTATTATTTGGATAGGGAGCGACAGAAAAAACCCTGAAGTGTGTGTGGTGTGTACGTGGGGCATGCGAAGAGCTTTCCTGAGGGATGTCTTGTGCTAAAGTCTCAAGATAGTAAGTTTTGACTCACACAAAAGGAGCAGGGGTAGACAAAGAAGGGAAAAAATAGAATGTGCAAAAAAGATGCTGAAGTGGGAACGAGCTTGGCGTAATTGAAGAATTTTAAAACTGATATAACTGGAGTGTAGAGAGCAAGGTGGCCAAAACACCATAAGAAGCTGGTAGTGTAGGCAGCTGCGAGATAGTGCATTGTCTGAGATCTACCTAAAAATTTCAGTCTTCCAAAGTTAGTACAGGGGTTTAAATAGGAAAGTGTAACATCTGACATGCACATCAACAAGTGATTTTTACTGCGCACGTGAAAAGCAAGGGTACTACTAATAAAGTACTGCAAAATTTTACCTCCGTCACAAATTTACATTGAAGATACTATCAGTCCTTTAAGTGGCTCCTGACATTTTAATTTGCCAGTATAATAGAGATCATCTACCCTTTATTTACATAAAAATTTACTTCTGAATTTTTTCCTACTACATAGAGAATTCTCTGTGAACTAAGAACATTATATTGTATTCCCAGGCATCAAGCTTTGTGCATCTAGCTAAAATTCCCAGGTTACATGGTCTCAGTGAGACAGTGAGTTGTTCATTTTCCAAACATTTAACAGATTATATTTTTAAAAATCAAAGAATTTTGAATAGAAATTTGCTTTTCAATGGCCAAACCCTTAGTACTTCCTGTAGGTTAATTCACTAATTAGGCTAAAAGGTCACTTTGAGAGTATTAGAATAAAAATACTGTCTTTACCCTAACTCCTAATACTGCTTTTTTCTTTTCTTTTTTTTTTAACTAGCTGCCCAAGATTCAGGAGGTGGTGGCGGTGATGACAAAAAGTCCAAAACATGTTTAATGTTGTAATATAATCCAAATGATCTAAATTTTAAATATCATCTTAGTTTTGAAGAGAAACAGAAAACATTCAAAAGAACGTCAGTAAATTTCACTCAGCAAACTATTAAGTAAAAGAATAAGAGAATCTTTAGAAAAATTACCATGACTATCAAAGAGAATATATACTGCTGGCCTGAAAACCCTGAGGGTAAAATAAAGTTCAACAAAAGTGCAAAACAAGACAAAAACTGGTATATTTTTGGTGCCAATTTATTTTAAATTTAAATAATATACCTACAACTAGTCACAAATTTTAAAAAGTTACTGATTATATTTATTTGCTTTGCTAAGGCTATAGCAAAGTACCACAGACTGAGTAGATTAAAAACAACAGAAATTTATTTTCTCATAATTGTGGAGGTTAGCACCCAGAATTGTAAGATCAAGGTGTTCGCAGGGGTGGTTTTTTGTGAAGCCTCAACTGGTTTATAAATGGCCATTTTTCCTGTGTCCTCACATGGTTGTCCCTCTGTGCCTGTGTACTAGTTTCGTTATTATAAGGACATCAGTCCTATTGGATTAGGGCCCACTCATATGACCTTATTTTAATCTTAAATACCTCATTAATGGCCCTACATGGCACAGAAGATTAGGATTTCAATGTATGATTGGTAGGTGAGGGGTTATTTAGCTCACAACATTTATCTTTGTGATTCATACCGCAAACCATTTCCTGATATCAATATTAGAGTAAATACATTATAGAATGTATTAAGGTATAAAGCACAGAAAACAAAAGAAAAAAGGATGTCAAATCTTATCCTTCTGAACTGCTATTTCTCTACATTTTTGCCCTTGATAATGGAATGATGCAGACCACCCTTTTTGGCAGTTTGTAAAAACTGTATCATTGTCTTATGCTTCCCCTTCAAAGTCTAAAATCAATTATTTTGTTATGCATAAATACAGTTTTTAACACTAAGAACTACTCTTCTCACTGAAATAATTATCAGGTTATAAGACACGACTGGATAATCCCAGTGCAAGCTAAATCAGCTTATAAATATTCTGCATCATTAGGAGCATGATTTGACAAGGCAGAAAATTCATTTTCAAAAGCAGCCTGGAAAGACTTCAACCCAGACTACTTTTTAAAAATTATTAACAGAAGTATCCAGCAGACATACTAAATATGAAATTGTGAGGAGAAACTAAGAGCTGGGTATGGTGGCACACACCTATAATCTCAGCTACTCCAGAGGGTTAGATAGGAGGATCATAGAATTGAGGCCAGCCTAGGCAACTTAGTGAGATCCTTTCTCAAAAAAACAAACAAAATAGGACTGTTGATGTAGCTTAGTAGTAGAGCAATTATGAGGCTCTAGGATTAGTGTAGCAAACCTACATACAGCACTCGAGCCACAGCAGGCTGTTTGTTATCACTGAAAGCTCTAAAAGGTTCCCTATCACTGTGTCTAGGTTTATCCCTGGAGAGTGAGCAAGAGTACAAATAATCAATGACTTCCATTACATGGTGTATGTCTGTTTGAGTATCAGAGAAATTAATATTTTCTTCTTTTACTTATCTGTAATCACAAACAAAATTAGAAAACAGAATAAACATTAGTAAATACCATATTTTTCTAGCATTTTATCAAAAATATCTAAATTATAATAAATTTAAGATCATGAACCTCAAGTATTCTTGTTATATACCACATAATGATCAATTCTGAACAGCCAAGACATAAATCATCATTTGTTAATACTTTTACAAGTTACTTTTTCCTCTTACATTAGAATGTAAAGTTCGGGCCGGTGAGATAGCTCAGCGGCATAAGCGCCTGCCTGGCAAGTGCGAGGTCCTGAGTTTGACTCCCAGAACCCACATAAAGGAAAAAAAGGGCCAGTGATATCACTCAGCGGCACAAGCGCTTGCTGGCAAGCACAGGGTCCTGAGGTCGACTCCCAGTACCCACATAAAAAAAAAAAAAGAATGTAAAGTTCAAGAGGAGGGATTTTTGTCTGTCTTGTTCACAACTTTATCTTGGCATCCAGAGTAAGGGCTGTCACAAGGTAACCAGTCAGTAAATATAAACGAATGATATTTTGAATAAATGTTATAACAAACAAATATAAATTATGAACGACTAAGTCATTATCTTGGGTTAATGATACAAGCACTTTATTTCTATTACTTCAAATAATTTTGAGACTCCACTTCTAGGATCACTATTATTTTAGGAACTATATTAGAAATTATTCTATTAGCTTTATGTAGTTTCTGATCCCAAGATCAGCTCAAAAACCTCCCCTCCCCAGTCAACCAAAATTGAACTGAGGGTAGCAACATGTTACCACTGCCAGTCTGCCACATATAGGAACTTTGCTTCATAGCAGGTGTAAGAAAGTCTAAACCTTCTAGACCAAGAGTCCACTGACCACCACTGACTATACCAAGAGAAAGTGTGAGAAAGGTATGTAAAAGAATTAATGTTTACATATATTCTATGACTAACACCAATTTTACTTTGGATACTTCAGTTTTCCTCAGAAATACAAGATTCTTTTTATTCACTATAAGTGGTAAAGATAAAAAAACACCACCTTCGGGAAATGAGGGGACTTCCACGTGATGTTTAACATTAATAAACCCTTACTGTTTTTTGATAAAAGCTTGAAAATTATTGCATAATTATTTCCTAGATAGTTCCTTTATATCAATGCCCAGCACAGTGCTTATACATAACAGAAGCCTGACAAATATATGTAGAATTAATAATGACTGTTTAATGGAGGAAAATTCTCTGATATTAACTACAGTGGTCACCTCAGTTCACGAACTTAATTCGTTCCACAGTTCTGGGGAAGATGGCCATGTTCGTGTTCATGCAGGGAGGATGGCTGGAGTTCGCAAACAGAAGCAAAATTTTGCCAAATGCTTGTTTGCAAACTGAATTATTTGCAAACAGAAGCATTCGTGAACCGAGGTATTGCTATGTTTTATTTTATTTTATTTTTTGTGGGTACCGGGGGTCGACCTCAGGACCTTGCGCGCCAGCAGGCGCCCGTGCCGCTGAGCGATATCACCGGCCCTGCTATATTTTAAAATAAGACACTCGGTTACTTATTTTGCAGTTTATTATTCCAATCATCCCATGTTTAAATGTCATTTAAAACAGTATACTATATATTGAAGGCTAGAGATGAAACTCTTGTAGATAAGCAATTGAAAAGATACATAAGGGACAGGAAAAGGTGTCTCTAATATAACTAATAAACTTCTGAAGCATGTGACATCCTGAGAGTGGCTACATTTTTATTTCCAAAGACCAACCACTCAAGCTGCAACTTGTAGATAAAACATTTATGAAATTTAAAAGTGAGCTTTCACATTAAGGAATGCAGGTTTTTCTCTCTTGTCTCATAGAAACAAATCCTGAAAATATTCATCAAATTCTTCTTCCCTATTTAAAAGAAAAAGTATATAAATTAAAATCATTAAAATAAAAAATTATTAGGTGACAAAATTAATAAAAATAAAATAATTCAACATACTGGCTGATTATCCTCTAACAATATATATTTCTATGATTTTGCCATTAAATAATTCTTCGTTTCTAGAATAATCATAACTACACTCAGATTGATTAAAATTAAAATATTTTACACGTTGGCACCTCTCCCAAAATGTATTCCTTATTTGCTTTGAAGTACTTTGTGAAATATCATTACATCTCTTTACTGGGGGCTTACTTTATACCTTCTCTGTTCATTCTCATTTCAAACTACAGTTCACTCAAGAAAATAAAAACTAAACTATCTTTAAGCAAAAAAAACCCCACAAGTTTTATTCCTAGGAATAGGGAAAATCTGCTTAGGCTTCGGTATTTTATTATTCTGAAAACAGTAAATTTATTGCACATTTTAGCAGTAAATATTTTATCTAAAATAAAGACTAGAACTCTGAAAGGAGATATTAATTAGATTATATGGTATCAAAATACTGGTGAAAAGTGTAAACTATTAAATAAGTCTTACTGCTGAGAGCCAGCATGAGACTGGAAATAACACAGGGTTTTTTTGTTTTTTTCTTTGTGAGTACGGGGGGTCAAACTCAGGACCTCGCGCTTGCCAGGCAGGTGCTTATGCCGCAGAGCTATCTCACTGGCCCTAACACAGGGTTTTAAGTTAGACAGTGTAAAGCCCAGCTCTGTCACTTCTTAGCTGTATGAGCAAGTTACTGAACTTCTATATAATCAGTTTCCTCATCTGTAAAAGGAAGATAATTTACATTTCCTCATAGATCTGTTGTGAGGATTAAATTAATGCACAATTATTTTTCTTCTGGGAATAGAGAAACAAGATGGATGATAAAAATTAGCCTACCAATCTCCTTACTCCATCATTTGTTTTAAAAACTAAGAACATAATGTCATTATGTTCAAATTTAAAGAAAAAATTAAAAATCAAATACAATGATTAAGGAACTATCTGCAACTTGGTATTATCCATATGCTACTTTTTCACTAGCATGACAGCAAAATGCACTAGGATTTAAAAAACAGTAGTAAGAACATACCTATATGAAATTGGTAGAATATCTATATAGACTTAGATACTCAGTACTTAATCAATATCAAAAAGAGTTAAACACAGAGAGTTTTGTACTATGAAAATCTTCTTTCATAGGATTTACTCCTGTATCTTTATTGTCTAAAAAGGTAAATTGAGTCTAAGACCTCTTCTGTCATTCTCAGTCAGCTCTTCAAGGGAAAGTGCTCAGTAAATGACTACTTTAAATTGGACAACAAGATATATATATATATATATTTTTTTTTTTTTTTTTTAATGTGGGTACTGGGAGTCGACCTCAGGGCCTCGCACTTGCCAGCAAGCACTTGTGCCACTGAGCAATATCACCGGCCCTTTTTTTCCTTTATGTGGGTTGCGGGAGTTGAACTCGGGACCTTGCGCTTGCCAGGCAGGCCCTTTTGCCACTGAGCTATCTCACCAGCCCAACAATATTTTATTTAAAGCAACAGCTTTTAAAATAATCTTATCTATAATAACCAAACTTTTGGGAATTCTTTATTTGGCTAAAATAAAAGGTTAGGATCACACACACACACACACACACACACACACACACACACACACACACAAAAGAGAGAGACAAAGAGTAACCTTCTTTAAAAGCATACCTGGTTTGGATGCAGGGATGGTTCGACACGCAAATCAATAAATGTAATACACCGCAATAATACAGCCGAGGACAAAAAACCATATGATCATAGCAATAGATGCACAAAAGGTGTTTGACAAAGTCTAACACCCATTCATATAAAAACCCTACAGAAAATGGGAATAGATGGTCTTTATCTCAATCTGATAAAAAGCCATCTATGACAAACCAACAACCAACATCATACTAAATGGACAAAAACTGAAAGCTTTCACTCTAAAATCAGGAACAAGACAAGAAAGTCCCTTGTCACCACTCTTATTCAATATAGTTCGGGAAACATGAGCCAGAGCAATTAGACAAGAGAAGGAAATAAAAGGAATAATGATAGGAAAGGAAGAAGTTAAATTATCATTATTCACGGATGACACGATACTCTACATAGAAGACCCCTAAAACTCCACCGAAAGACTTCTCGATTTAATAACCAAATTCAGTAGTGTAGCTGGATACAAAGTCAATACTCAAAAATCAATAGCCTTCTTGTACATGAATAACAAACTCACTGAGAGAGAAAATGGGGAAACAACACCTTCTACAATAACATCCAAAAAAGAAAAAAGAAAAACCTAGGAATCAATCTAATGAAGGAAGTAAAAGACCTCTACATTGAAAACTACAGTACTCTGAAAAAGGAGATCGAAAAGGATATCAGAAAATGGAAAGATATCCCTTGCTCTGGGGAGGAAGAACCAATATAGTGAAAATGGCCATACTTCCAAAATTATTATACAGATTCAATGAAATCCCAATCAACATTCCAACAGCATATCTCACAGAATAAGAGAAAACAATCCTAAAATTCATTTGGAACCAGAAGAGACCTAGAATAGGAAAGGCGATCTTGGGCAACAAAGGCAAAGCAGGAGGCATCACAACCCCTGACTTGAAATTATACTAAAAAGCTACAGTGATAAAAACAGCATGGTGCTAGCAAAAAAAAAAAAACAGACCAAGGAGCCAAACATCTTCACTGGAAGAAAGATAGCCTCTTTAATAAATAGTGCTAGAAAAACTGGCTTTCCATATGCCAAAGATTAAAACTAGATCTGTATCTCTCACCAAGCACTAAACTAAATTTGAAATGGATCAAAGATCTAAATATTAAAACAGAAACACTAAATCTGCTGGAAGATAGAATAGGTACAACTCTTGAGACACTGATGTAGGCAAAGACTTTATGAACAAACCCCAATCACACAGGAAATACCACAAAGAATTAACAACTGGGATCTCGTCTTATTAAAAAGCTTTTGCACAGCAAGAGAAGCTACCAACAGAGTGAAGAGACAACCCAGTGTGGGAAAAAAATTTTGCCAGCTGTTTCTCAGATAAAGGATTACTATATAGAATATATAAAGAACTCAAAAAACAGGACCCTCAAATTTAAAGATCCAATCCAGAAATGGGCCTCTGAAATGAAAAGATACTTCTCAGATAAAGAAGTAGAAACAGCAAATAAATGTATGAAACAATGTTCTACATCACTGGTCATTCGAGAGATGTAAATTAAAACAATGCTGAGATTCCACCTCACTCCAGAAAGAATGGCTATTATCAAGAAATCAACCAATAACAAATACTGGAGGGGCTGTGGGGAAAAAGGAACCCTTCTCCACTGCTGGTGGGAATGCAGACTGGTGCAACCACTGTGGAAATCAGTGTGGAGATTCCTAAAAACATTAAAACTAGAGGTTTCCATTTGACCCAGATACTCCCTTCTTGCTATCTTCCAGGAAGAGTTAAAAGAATCACACCACAGTGATATATGCACGCCCTGTTTATAGTGGCACAGTTTATAATAGCTAAATCTTGGAAACAGCCCAAATGCCCAGAAACTGAGGAGTGGATAAAGAAGATGTGGGTTTTTTTTTTTTTTATACAATGGAGTACTATTCAGTCATAAAGAAAAATAAACTTGAGACATTTCTAGGTAAATGGATACACCTTGAGACCATACTCTTAAGTGAAATGAATCAGACACACATATGTAAATACAGTACTGTTTCTCTAGTGTGAGAAACTGAAAGTGTAAATAAGGATCAAAATGTATCCTAGGTATTGTGAAATAGGAAGAAAATGTTCAAATGGAAAGGGGGACTAGCAAGGGGGGAGGGGAAAAAAGAAAGGGAAAATAAAAAAAAAATGAGAAAAGAAGAAAAAATGGAAACAAAGCTTTTGTAAAAAGTAGGGGTGGGCCGGTGAGATGGCTCAGTGGCATAAGTGCCTGCCTGGCAAGCGCGAGGGCCCGAGTTTGACTCCCGGAACCCGCATACGAAAAAAGGGCCGGTGATATCGCTCAGCGGCACGGGCGCCTGCTGGCATGCGAGGTCCTGAGGTCGACCCCTGGTACCCACAAAAAAAAAAAAAAAAAAAAGTAGGGGTTAGAGGGGTTGAAGGGAGGGTTAGGGGAATTGGAAAAAAAAAAAATCAAGATATATCATGTAGAGGTACAAATTCCCTATGATGAGATTGATCATTATATATACCTAAAATGTACCAATAAACTTAATTAATAAAAAAGATATGAAGGGAGAGGACAAAGCTAAAGAGAAGTTTTCGCAAAATTTTGAAATTAAGTTGGTTTTCTTTGGTCATCAATAAAGATGTTAACTATTCAAAAAAAAAACCCTAGTTTTATCGCAGGTTTTATTGCAGGTATGAGAACATACCATATAATTACCAAAATAAAACTGATTCAAGAAGTCTTGGGCCGGTGAGATGGCTCAGCGGCGTAAGCGCCTGCCTTGCAAGCGCGAGGGCCCGAGTTCGACTCCCGGATCCCACATACGAAAAAGGGGCCGGTGATATCGCTCAGTGGCACGGGTGCCTGTTGGCGCGCGAGGTCCTGAGGTCGACCCCCCGGTACCCACAAAAAAAAAAAAAAAAAAAAAAAGTCTCTATTATGAACCAATGATTATGGACTCACAAAAATGGGGCTAAAATGTACTGTGCACTTACTATATTTGTAGGTATAGTATCAGATGATTTACCTTCTCATTTCATTTAATCTTTACAATGAACTCTATGTGGTAGGTATTTCATCCCCTTTTAATAGATAAGGTTCAAGTGGTGAACATCCAGTATACGGCAAGAGCTGAGAACATTTCAGTCCATACCCAGAGAGTATTTTCTGTTCCAAATCATAGTAGAGAATGGTGCACTGACTTATATGTCTTTTGGGCCCTACAGTGGGTATTGGCAAGGACATTTATACCCCTGTATGAATCTTCAAGGGGCTCCTCAGTACAGGTATATGATAATCACAGTTATGATGGAACACACAGCCCAGGAAGCTAGTAAAGAGCCTTCTCTCAAGGAATTCAAACAAGGACCACAGGCTCATTTGTTAGGGTGGGCTGATGAAAGATTTATTCACCCCAAGGAAGCTGGACACATTAGCTGTTTATGGCCACCACTAATGGCTAGAAATAAACTCTCATCTTACCAGGCAAGGTAGTCCTTGGCATTAAATTAAAGAGACATGCATGATGTTAAATTTTTTCATTAATTGTTGTCAAGAAGCAATGTGGTCATAGCTATCTAAACTGATTAAAAGGGTCTGCTTTTTCTTCTAGTAGCAGCACTTACTGTGATTTTTCATCTGTTTCTGGGAGTGGACCCTTCCAAAGGTCAGACTCTGAAACACCTTCTTCCTCATCAGGGGTTTCTGTTCATTCAAAAGAAAATTGTAAATAACGTGTTATATTTAAAATACACTTTAAACTCCTCACCAATGCAATTAACTTTGGACTTAACTGCAATTCAGCTTCAACTTTTATGGTTCTCTGGAAATTTAATTCGGTCTTCCAAATATAATAAATTCTTTTAAAAATAAGTATAATTGGAGAAATACCAGAGTCTCAGCAAAAGACCAGGAATTTAATGTCCCATGAAAAGCTTGTCTAAGCTAACTTAAAGTAGCAATTCCAATATTAATTCTTATAAGGGAATTATCTCCTGCTATATAGTTTTCTTTGATTTAGTTATTATTTTTCTTGGTCATACAATGGACATGTAAGTTAAGACTTTTGTACAGAGCATATTTATGTTAGGACCATTACTTCAAGAACTGAGCTACTATGTAAGACTTGCATCGAATTATGAAAACATATGTCAGACATTTTATAAAACTAATATTTACTACATTAATTAGAAGAAGCCTGTTTCACTGAAAAAACAGCCATTCTCATACATTTTTCAAAGTCAAAAATTCTATAACCTTTCTTCTTGAGGAAAATCTGGCAGTATAGATCAGTTTATGGTATAGGTGCTATGACCAGCAATGCCACTTCTAAGAATTTGATTATTTACTTAAATAAGCACCTCAGATATATATGTACAAAGATGCAGACTATATAACAAAAGAAAACAACCAAATTCCCCACTAATCAGTGATTAAGAATTGACTAAATGAATACTATGCAACTGTTTTTTTTTTTTTTTTTTTTTTTGTGGTACTGGGGGGTCGACCTCAGGACCTCGCGCACCAGCAGGCGCCCGTGCCACTGAGCGATATCACCGGCCCTTTTTTCGTATGTGGGTTTCGGGAGTTGAACTCGGGCCCTTGCGCTTGCCAGGCAGGCGCTTACGCCGCTGAACCATCTCACTGGCCCCAAATTTTTTAAAAGTTACAGAAAGTTTGCCTGGTATAATCCAATTTATGTTAAAATATTTTATATGTTTTATATATGTAAATTTATATAATGCATCATAGGATTGTAAGGACCAACCAAACTTAATAGTGATTATATTACCTGTGAGCCTTGGACACTTTTGCTTTCTACTTTAAACATTTCCAAATTGCTTCTACTAAGACAATGAGTATACACTAACTTTAAAATCAGTAAAAATAACAAAGATACTTCCATCTTGAAAATTTTAAAAAAGGCTATGCTTCAAATGAACTATATTAGCCAACTAAAAATTATTAAATACTGCAAAATGTATTATTGCGTAATGACACCATATTCCACAAAGTAATTAGCAAATAATTCCTCTCCAAAAATAACCACATGTCTAAAAAAGAACTGTTCTTAAGGTACTGGTCCTAACATAAATATGCTTTCTACAAAAATCTTAATTTGTGTATTTGTTGTACGACCAGAAAGAAGAATAAATCAAAGACAATTACACTGCATGTGATAATTCTAAGAGTCAATATTGCAATTATTACTTTAACACAAATTTGGCCTGTCAGTACAGAATGTCCCTTAGTTCAGCACAACACAAAAATAAAACAGTATTGATTTGCCCCGTGGTTCTAGCCTTTCACCTGCTGGACTTTGGTCTCTGAATCAATGTGCATGTCTGAACTTTAGTATTCAATGACTCTGTTGTGGTACTGATTTTAACAAAAATGGGGGAGAAGGGGGAGGTACGTGTTGTATTTCTAATGATCTATATACAAATGATGATAAAATTACAGCATCTTGGGAAGATTCCCACGCGATGACAGACACCATTGGAATTGTCAGTGTCTCAAACTGATGTGAGAAGAATAAAAGTACTCTGTGTTTTTTATGAAAACTCAATAGCATAACATAAAGAAAGCACAGAAAAACTAACTAGGCCTACTAAAGCTATCGGTCTGGTATTGTGTTAAGATGTCAGAGAACAAAGCCTATCAGGCCTTTAAAAGCAGTCAGCTGATTTCAAAAAGCCTTACCACTGGGCCGGTGAGACGGCTCAGCGGCTTAAGCGCCTGCCTTGCAAGCGCGAGGGCCCGAGTTCGACTCCCGGATCCCACATACGAAAAAGGGGCCGGTGATATCGCTCAGAGGCACGGGTGCCTGTTGGCGCGCGAGGTCCTGGGGTCGACCCCCTGGTACCCACAAAAAAAAAAAAAAAAAAAAAAAAAAAAAAAAAAAAGCCTTACCACTACCTGTTCTTTGTCCCCTTGAAAGAGTACTTCCCACTTCCCAGCTTTCATATATAAATTTTTTATACCAGATAATCCAATTTACTAAAAAGACATAATCAGTTTAGAGTAACATTAGTAGATAATTCCTGCTGCAAAAGTATCCATTGAAAACGTGGCCAAATACCCTTATGACCTTATAATCCTGACTCTAAAACACCCTGGCTGTCTGAGAGTGGCAGTCACTACAAATCACTGCTATACCCCACAGGTGGGAGAGGCACTGCTAAGGTTTAACAGGAAGAATGCTCAGTGCTGAACAATGTTCTTACAGCATTACAACCAGATCTCTGCAGTGATTACTGCCAAGTGGGGATCAGAATTGAAGTCATTAATTCTCTGAGTCAGGAGAGAAACTTAGAAGTCCTTTAGTGTAACCCTTATCTGAGGAATGAAACTGTCATATTCAGTAATGAGTAGTCAGCTATCCAATCCGTGCTTGAACACATTACTCCCTGAAAGAGCCCAGTCCTCATTCCTTCTGTTAGACCATTCTAAGTGACCAACTTTTTCCTTAAATTGAGGCAATCACCTGTTTCCAGGAAATTTTTATTAATAGAATCTGGGTCTGCCAACCTGAGGCACCAAAAATAAGTCTTCTGTATAGTAGCAGCCTTCCAAATATCTATAGTTTCCATGTATACCTCCCCACTTCCTCCCTCATCCTCTCACTTTTCTCTAAGCTAAACACCTGCAGTTCAGCCAACACTCTCCCTATGGCACCATTTCAAGTACTCTTTAAGAATCTGGTTGTTCTCTTCTTGACCCACTTCAATTCTTCAATGTTCCCTTCAGAGTGTAGCGCCTAAAACTGTGTATAATTTTTCCCAAGTGCTTTAAATAATGAAAGTAGGTCTATCGTTTTGGTTCTTGTGGTCATTATACCTAGAAACTCACTCCCTGAAGAGAGGGAAAATGTCTCCAATAATCATGGCAAATGGACAGGTCGGATGTTTATAGACTTAAATCTGATCAATTCTAGAAAACGAACACAGAATCTGTTTAACATTTGGTCTTTTCCCGTGATATAACAATAATAATAGCTGCAGATGATCAAGGACTTCCTTTGTGTCAGGCGCATACTTTATGTGTATGTGTTTTCTCATGATTCTGATAACTAACAATCAGCAAAGTAGGTCTCACAGAAATGAGACACGAATGGATTGAATCATTTAATGTGGATCTATTTAATGTATCTACCAAAGTTAGGGCATAAAGAGTGGACCTACCTTTGCTTTACTGAGGCGCAGTTGATGATACAGGGCACAGATTTTGGAATTGTAAACTTGTGTTTAATCCTATCTGCCATTAACTATTTGACTTTGGACAATTAAATTCTCTAGTTCTCAGATCTAATATATATAGCATGGTGCCTATAAGTCACCACAAATGCATGTCCCCTTTCATAAATCCACAGCAGATTCTTCATTTGAAACTGCCAGCAAAGGGCCGGTGAGATGGCTCAGTGGCTTAAGCGCCTGCCCGGCAAGCGCGAGGGCCCGAGTTCGACTCCCGGAACCCACATATGAAAAAGGGCTGGTGATATCGCTCAGCGGCACGGGCACCTGCTGGTGCGCGAGGTCCTGAGGTCGACCCCCCGGTACCCACAAAAAAAAAAAAAAAAAAAAAAGAAACTGCCAGCAAAAAGCTGATTCCTGAGTTCTCTGTGATCTTATGGGTACTATGAATCATTCTACTCATGGTACTGCTATTTGGTTTGGCTGACAGGATGAACCTACTGGTCACCACAGAAACTATTTGTTACCACAGTGACAAATCTGTGATGTATCTTTACAATCATACAAACTTTTTGGCATGCATTTGTCTGTATCAATTTTACCTATAGCTTTACATTGTTATTCTATCTTATTACCATTATTCTGATTTTTACCTTAAAAATCTTATAAACACTTTTAAAGTCATTGTGAATTCTTTTTGTGATATTGCAGAGGAAAACAGTATTAATAGCAAATACAGTAAAATCTCAATTCACAAATGCTTCTGTTTGCAAACAAAAGCATTCAGCAAAATTTTGTTTCCACTTGTGAACTCCACATCAGGCGACAAACACAACCATGGCCATCTTCCCCACACAAACACAAACACAGCCACCTTCCCCAAAATCGTAAAACAAATTAAATTCATAAACCGAAGTACCACTGTATTTGGTGAAATCCAATCTGTTTTGATCCAAGCTGGTGAAAACTATGGGTCTAATTATAGTACTGATCAGCAGCAATCAGCTACCAAGATTCTCCTTTCCATGTACAAACCATACACTTTAGTCAATGAAAATCACCAAACTATCACTCAAGACTCACGCAATATAAGCAACTTCCTTACGGTCTTAACCCATCCCCATTCGTTTTCCATTCCAACCTTACCCCTCTATTTAACTTCCTTCATATTTTATAATGTGAATTGTATTTACTGAAAAAATACATTTACTGAAAAAAAAAATTAATGCTCTCTACACTTAAAAAACTTTCACCAGGTGTGGTGGCACAGGCCTGTAATCCCAGCACTCAGGAGGCTGAGGCAGAAGGATTGCTGTGAGTTTGAGGCCAGCCTGGGCTACAAAGTGAGTTCAAGACCAGCCCGAACTGCACAGCAAAACCCTGTCTCAAAAAGAACAAAAAACAAAACAAAACAACTTTCAATTGTTCTTGGGAAATAAATATTCACCTTTGACATTCTTTCTATGATTTTTCTCATGAAGTACAAAAACAAAAATAATTCACATCGGATTGAGATATGATTTATGAGAAATCCAAATTGCAAATACCTTGAATGTCAATTAAAAACATACTGGATACTTACTGTTTATAGAATCTTCTGGTTTCTTTGAGGATGAATGTCCTGAAAGGGAAATAGCACTACTTTATTAAGTGTTATCTTGAGGTCGTGTGACAGCTGTAGCTATAAGCATAATTCTTCCCAATAGTGTAGTTTGTTTATAGTCTTACAGATAAGTATTCTCACTGTTTTCCAATCTTTTAGGTTCCTTAATCATATCTCTGCAATTAAAATGTTAGGCCTTTTCGGAAAAGAATCGTATCTTATGCTTTCCTATAGCCTGGAATAGGTAGCATAAAACTTAAAAAATGGCACCTATAAAAAGAAATCTCATATTGACCAAAAAAAAAAAAAACTCTCATAGATTGCAATATAAGCAATAATGCTCTTTTTTGGGGGGTTTTTTTGTTTGTTTGTTTGTTTTGGTTTTTTGAGACAAGAGTCTCACTATGTAGTTCAGGCTGGCTTTGAACTCACTATATAGCCCAAGCTGGCCTTGAACTTGCAGTGATCCTCCTGCCTCATCCTTTCAAGTGCTGAGATTATAGGTGTACACCACGACACCCAGCTTTAAGCAATAATTTCTTTTACTTGAGGAGATGATCAACATATGAAAGCAGTTTACTAATATTCATTTTCCACAATATTTTTTCCAAAGTCATGTATAGGTGACATTATGACCTTTTCCACAGTTATCTACAGATGATAAGACATATAATTATGTCATAAAACACAAATTTTCAATTCTACAATGGTTATGAAGGGAAATAGAGAAAAGCACCAAAGATATATTAGTATAAATTTTTGGAAATCACCACTATATAAAGTGTCCTGTAATAAGAACTCAGGTGAAATGTTTCTGAAGGTTCTGAAGGCTAATAAGTAAAAAAGGAAAGGTAACAAATGGAGAAAAATAATTCTTCCAACATACCCAGATAGGAGGTCTCATAAGCCAAAACATAATGGCCCTTTAAAGGCCAAAGTGAATCCAAGAACAACAGGGTAAGCACACAAAAAATGTTCTTCCCTGCCATCTTCTAAAATGATGAACACGACACCTGCTTCCACATACTCAAAGGTCGGGGCCGGTGAGATGGCTCAGCGGCATAAGCGCCTGCCTGGCAAGCGCGAGGGCCCAAGTTCGACTCCCAGAACCCACATATGAGAAAAGGGCCGGTGATATCGCTCAGCGGCACGGGCGTGGTTCTGAGGTCGACCCCCGGGACCCACAAAAAAAATAAATAAATAAAATAAAAACAAATACTCAAAGGTCTACAGGTTAAAAAGAAAAGTAGATTAGGCTTGTTCTGGAGGGTGAAGAACATAATTAGAACCAAATGGAGTAAGTTCTAAGTTTGGGCTAAATGTTAAGAGAAACCTGCCAGCAAGAACAACTACTCGAAAATGTAAAGGATTATTCTGGATGGTAGTAGACTCCTTTTCCCTGGTAGTACCAAAGCAAAAGCAGAACAATCTCATGATAGATAGCAGTGCTTCTTGCAAACTTTATTGTGTCTTTTTTTTTTTTTTTTTTTTTTGTGGGTACCAGGGGTCGACCTCAGGACCTCGCGCACCAGCAGGCACCCGTGCCGCTGAGCAATATCACTGGCCCTTTTTTCGTATTTGGGTTCCGGGAGTCGAACTTGGGCTCTCACGCTTGCCAGGCAGGCGCTTACACCGCTGAGCCATCTCACCAGCCCCTTTATTGTGTCTTTGAATCATCCTGGGAACTTGCCAGTAGATCTGAAGGGGTCTAGGGTTGTATTTTTTTTTAACAATTTTTCAACTGATAACAATGCTCTGGCCAGAGGACTATACTTTGAAAAGCAAAACTATACAATATCCATTAAGTCATGATTCTAGGACTCATCTCTGAAGTTCCTTTTAACTCTGAGTAACTGACTGAACTCACTGATTCACTGACTCACCTGAATGTCTCCTTTGTGAAGGAAACACCTTGTTAGGAATTGGAGATAATAAATTAAACAAGTCACAAAGAACCTTCCTATACAGAAAATAAATTATTTCAAAGTCATATGCATTTCTAATGGAGAAGTATAGGGTGCTACTAGAATGTGTAATAGGGATCTAATCTTGTTTGAGGAAGTAGGATGAGGGGTGTCAGGAAGGGCCTACCTGAGGAACTGAGATAAAATGACTCCTGAAAGAAGAAGAGGCCTTTGGGAAAAGGGTGATGGTGAGAAGGGTAAGATTTTGAACTTTCTGCCAAGATAGACGGGTCCTCAAGGGGAGCTATTGATTTGTCTTATTTTTTTCCTCTCTATCCATTCATTCAGCTGTCTAGCAACCAGCTATCCCCCATCTGTTCACTTATTTAACATTTTCAATAACAACAACCTAAAAACCTAGGAGTAATGGGATTAAACAGAGAGAAAAGAAAAGAGACATGTAGGTAAGAACTCCAAGGAACACCTACACATAAAGCTAAGGAGGAGCAGCTGGCAAAAGAAGCTGAGGAGAAGCCAGAAAGAGCAATAAAATCAAGACAGTAAGTTTATTTGAGTAGGAATATCAATGGTCCAATGCTGCAGTAGTATTAAGCATTTACTCGTTACTATATAAGTTTGGGCCAGATTCAGGCAGTCTAACAAGAAAGAATCACATTAAGTCAGTTCCACCTGACCTCAGATGTGATGAGACTAAAAAGTTCCACACTGTTTTCCTGGAAGTTTATTAATTTTTCTTTTCTCTCTCTGTCTGTGTCTGTCTTGTTTTATTGTTTTTTGTTATTATGATACTGAGAGTAAACCCAGGGCCTTGCTAAGCAAGCACTCTACTTATACCCTCTAGCCCTTTTTAAAATTTTATTTTGAGACAAGATCTCACTAAACTGCACAAGCTGGCCTCAAACTTGGAATCGTGCCAGTAATCTCAGCTACTCAGGAGACTTAAGGCAGGAAGATTCCAAGTTCAAGTACAGCCTGGGCAACTTAATGAGTCCCTCTCAAAGAAAACATAAAAAAGGCTTGGGATATAGTTCAGTGTTAAAGTGTGCCTGGATTTGATCCCAAGTACCACAAAAGAAAAAAAATAAATAAAGGAAGATTACATGCACATATATAATCTTCAAAGTCAAACCTCATCCCTGAGGCTGAGTATCCAGCCACCTAATTTTCTGTTCTACAAGCACTAAATATCCTTTTATAAAACAGAGACGAACTCTACTTTGGAATATGTAGTGGTATGGTGTCATAGTAATGATATAAATGGTATCATAGCTATGCTATCATATCAATAATATCATATAACTATGGTATCATAGGTATGATACAAATGCAACATTATTATATAATACAAGAAAATTCTCAAATTGTACATTAAATATTTTATCAGCGTATCAGGATAAAAAATTCTAAAACTCAAATGAGATGTTAACATTTATCAGTTAAAATTTAGAGTTGGAACATGATTATGATAGAGACAAAAAGGCATTTTGCCTCAAATGCCAACTCTCAAAAAACAACAGAATAACAATATATTCTTCTTATCATCTACCAATTTTTACTAAGTCTAAAACTTTGTTAATACTATGTATTTCAATTTACTTTAACTCCATCTACACAATGAACATGTCATAATATGCAAGAAGAAAAAATTCATGCGCATGCAATATATCTAATGATTTTCATAGCTAGAGCAAGGGAGCCCTCTCCTGTCCAAATGTTATATTACATTGACCTGAATCTAATTCAATCTAGCATTACCTACCTACTTTTAAGTGTGATTCACTATAAGTTACAGCCAATTTGACTCTACTTTACATGGGATGAAAAAGCAACTAGGAATAACAGGCATAATAGCTAATTATGTGAAATATACTAAGCAGACTGCTTAATGAATATCTCATTTCAACCTCTGAATAATCCTATGAGACAGGTACTACTACCATGACCATTTTACAGATGAAGAAGATGAGGCTCAGAAAAGAAAATGACAGAATAAAGGCCAGAAGCATATTACAACCTCTCTAGGACCTGAAATCCAGATACCTGGAAAACAACAACTAGTGAAAAGAAAGGGAATAGCTCCAGGAAACAAGAAAGAGCCAACCAAAAAACTAGAAACCGTAGAGAAACTGGAGACACTAAAGATAATGCACAGAAAAGAACAAAGCAGTCTGGAAAGCTAACCCTGGCTCCTAGGGAACAGACCTGTCTTAGCAAACACAAAATAGCCCAGAGAGGGCTGGCAAACCAAGATAAAAAAAGAACAGCAGCTTTAGCCCCCCAGAAAGCTCATGGTTACTGTAAACTGGAAATACAGTATGGGATTTTACTCTGAAAGTAACTCCTTCTGCATGGCAGAGCACGGTTGGAGCAGAAATCCACTGCAGCACCTGCCATGCTTGGGAGAAATTAATCAGGAGCCATTTGGGGAAGGGATTCACTGTTTAAGACTGAGCTACTCCAAGAATCAGAAGCCACAGGAGAACTATACTTTAGGGTTTCTGGGGTCACCCTACCAGTGACTGGGTGGGAGATGGACATAAGAGACAGTCATGGGGAGAGTTTTGGCTGGACATAGACCCCCTGAGAAGTTTAAGCAGTGATGAGCTCAATTTAAGACACATGGTCTTGCCCTCTACGGCGAGAAGTCAGGAGGTACATGTGGTTTTCTGTGGGGCTGGGTCTGAAAATGTAGGCATTAAGTCCAGTGGACTGCTTGACACCCTCACCCCACCCCCACTGCCTACATCTAGCACCAAGCTCAGTGGTCTATTTGCTTTCCCCCATCTGCCAACATGATGAGGGATAAGCCTTGGCTCTGTTGGTTACCATATCCCAGGAGGCACCTCACAGGCTGTAAAGCTAGGTGGAGAGAGCAACAAGAGAGGCACAAACACTGAGAGCCCTAAGGAAGACACCCTACCCAGCAGGAAAGGTGGGACAGGACTCAGTATACACACATACACACAAAAAGTGGATATGGAAATAAAATAGGCCCTAATTGTGATCCACTATCCCTCCCTTATACCCAGTGGATTCCACTACTACAGGTCCTGGAAAGAAACCACTCACCCAAACACACAGGAATTTTTTGGACTCATTTCTCTTTGTTTGTTTTTGGGGGGCTTTTCTTTTCTTTTCTTCTTTCTTTTCCTCTTTGTTTTATTCTTTTCTGTATTTTTTTTTCTTTTTTCTTTGTTACTTTTACCTAACTCTTATGAACTCTTTGGATTGTTTATCTCACTTTTCTGTCCTCCTCCTTCTCATCTTTCTTTTCTTTCTTTTTCAAATTTTACTTCTTTTGTTTTTCCCTTTTTCTATCTCCTCCATTGTAATTATTGTTACAATTAAGCATTATTAATTTTTTTTTAGATATTTAGTTGACTAAAAGCTATTACTGTTGAATTCTTTTCTACTGGCAATATAGTTGTCGCATGTAGTAGATACTGCCTGTACATCAATATTTGATTTGTCTTTGACTTCATATTATTATTGCAGATCTCTTTCCTATTGTAGCTTTTATTGGTTCTTATAGTATGTCAGTACCATAAGAATTCTTTGCTATTGCTGGCAGTGGCATAGTTGTTGCTGTTAACTGTTTTGCTGTATACTGATATCTAGTCAGTCTTTGTGTCATCACCATTACTGTGGTTCCTTTCCTCCTCTCTGGGTGGGGCTCGTGACCAAGCCTCCAGAAGGCTGGACACTAACAAGACCCTCAAAGATTATACTGTGTAGGTTGAAGAGGGGTATGAATACCAAAACATAACCAAACACAAGAATACATCACAGAGAGACAGATTCTAGCTAAAGAGATCTCCATTACAGAGACAGTGTTTCTACCCTGTAGTACAAAACCAATAGTAATATGAGAGAGCAAGGTAACAAGATGCTTCCAAAAACCTCTCAGCCCCTCAAAAGCTGACCTCACGAACACTGAAGTAGAGGAAGTTACAGGCAGAGAAATAAAAAACAAAATAGTCAACATATTTGAAGAGCTCAAAGAAAAAAACACATCAGCAATTTCATAAGATGTTTTGTAAGTTTAAAGAGGATCTTATTAAACAGATAAATGATTTTACTAATAAACTACTTGACAAGCTTAAAGAACAAACAAACTCAGTTAAGACAATACAAAGTATGAACAACCAGTTTGGTAAAGAATTAAAAATTATGAGAAGAAAGCAAGCAGAAATACAAGATATAAAAAATTCAATAGAAAGCACAGTTAGCAGATTCAACCAATATGAGGACATAGTGCCAGAAGGTGACAACAAGGTGAATGCATTAGAACAAAAACTCAGTGACACCATACAAGCTGGATCCAGCTGCTATATGACTCAAAAAAGATCAGAATTATAGAAATAAAAGAAAAATTAGAAGATAATCAAAAGGTATAAAAACTTTATTGAAATCATAGCAAACAACTTTCCAAATCTAGGGAAAGAATTTAATATTCAAATACAAGAGGCACACACAACTCCAAATAGCCATGACCAGAAAAGAACCTCCCCACAATATATAATCAAAATTCCAAAAATTCAACAAAAGGAGACAACACTAAAAGCTATTAGAAAAAGAAGCAAGTAACTTATAAAGGCAAGCCTATTAGAATTAACAGCACAAACCTTAAAGGCCAATTTAGAGCAAAGGTTTTCAAGCCATAAAACAACTGTCAATGCAGACTTCCATATCCTGCAAAACTGGCCTTCAAATTTGATGAGGAAGTAAAGACTTTCTACGAAAAAGAAATCCTAAAGAAATACGTGACCACTGCAGAAAATACTCAAGGAACCCCAGACTAGCGTCCAAGAGCCCAAAGGAAAGTATACATGTCAACGAAATAGTTAAACAAAAGGGAAAAAACAAATCAATCAGCACTGGAAAAATAATGCAATGAACACCTTACAATAACAACTCTCAATGCCAATAATTCCCCAATCAAAAGACAAAGACTGGCAGAGTGGATCAAAAAACAAAATGCAAGCATATGTTGCCTATAGGAGACACACCTCATCTAAAAGGAAGCTTAGGGCCGGTGAGATGGCTCAGCGGCATAAGCGCCTGCCTTGCAAGCGCGAGGGCCCGAGTTCGACTCCCGGATCCCACATACGAAAAAGGGGCCGGTGATATCGCTCAGCGGCACGGGTGCCTGTTGGCGCGCGAGGTCCTGAGGTCGACCCCCGGTACCCACAAAAAAAAAAAAAAAAAAAAAAATAAAAGGAAGCTTATATACTAAAGGTGAAAGAATAGAAAATCATACTCCATGCAAATGAAGCCTGAAAGTAAGCAGAAATAGCTATCTTATTTTAGACACACTAGATTTCAAGCAGAAACTGGTCAGAACAGATAAAAATGGCCACTACATACTGATAAAGATAACAACTTAACAGGAAGAGATAACAATTATAAATATCTATGCACTAAATGTTTGGTCAACCAACTTCATAAAACAAAAACTACTGGACACAAAGGGCAGATATGTCAGTTGTGATGGTCTATCGCCATGAGTTCAAGGCCAGCCTGGGCTACACAGTGAGACCCTGTCGCAAACAAAACAAAAAACAAAAGGCAGACATCAATACAATCATAACAGGGGACTCCAACACCCCACTTTCATAATTAGGTCAACCAGACAAAAATTAACAAAGAAATATCAGAGCTAAACCATACTACTGAACAAACTGACAATAGTTATATACAGAGTACTTCATCCAATAACAACAGAATACACATTTTTCTCAGCAGCACATAGAACTTTTTCCAAAATATACCATTCCTTAGGCTATAAACCATGCCTAAATAAATGCAAAAGAACTGAAATAATTCCCTGTATACTACTGGATCACAGCAGAATGAAGCCAGAAATCAACAGCGAAAGAAACCACAGAAATCACACAAACGCATGGAGACTAAACAATACATTACTGAATAACCAGTGGATCACAGAAGTCAGGGAAGAAATAAAAAAGTTTCTAGAATCAAATGACAATGGAAGCACACACGCCAAAACCTATGGGACACAATGAAAGCAGTTCTAAAAGGGAAGTTTACAGCTGAGAACGCACACATTAAAAGAACTGAGCAATCCCAAATAAATAACCCAATAATGCATCTCAAGATCCTAGGGCAGTGGTGGCAAACCTATGGCATGTGTGTTATTGTGTTTTTCTTTTAAGACAAAAGATGTTAACATATGAGTTGTTTTTTTCTAAACTAAAACCTCAGTATTCAGATTTAATTGTAGTGTTGGCATTTTGTGATAAATAAGTGGGTTTTGGGTTGCAGTTTTAGACACTTATCTCTAAAGGGTTCGCCATCACTGTCCTAGAATAATAAGAGAATTCCAAATCTGAAATTAACGGATGGAAAAACATTATAAAGATAGAGTGGAAATTAATGAAATTGAGACTTAAAAACAATACAAAGGATCGATGAATCAGAGTTGGTTCTTCAAAAGGATGAACAACAGTGATAAACACTTAGACAAACATACCAAAAAAAGAAAGAATAAAATCTGTATCAATTCAATTAGAAATTAAAAAATGGAAATCATACTAAAACTGCTGAAATCCAGAGGGCTGTAAGAAACTACTTTGAACATTATATTCCAATAAATTGAGGACTTACAAGAAATGTAAAAATTCTTAGATACATATGAATTACCACAAATGAACCAAGAAGCTATAAAACTCTAAATAGAACAAATTGAGTTAAGAGGCAACAAAATAGAGGCAGTAATAAAAATTCTACCAACAAACAAAAGCCCGGGTCCTGTATTCACTGCTGAATTCTACCAGAACTTCAGGGAAGCCCTAATATCAATACTCCTCAAATTCTTCAATAAAATTGAAAGGGAAGGTGTACTGCCAAACTTATTCCTGGAAGCTAGCATTACCCTGATACCAAAACTAGACAAGGGCTTAACAAAAAAAGAAAATTATAGGCCAATCTCCTTAATGAACATAGATACCAGTGATGTAAGGATGGTTCAACATACATAAATCAATAATAGAATAGAATAGAATAGAATATACTACATAAAAAGTAGCAATGGCCAGATATGGCAGTGCATGCCTATAATCCCATCACTCAGGAGGCTGAGGCGGGAGAATCACTATGAGTTCAAGGCCAGCCTGAGCTATATTGTGACCCTGCCTCCAAAACAACAACAACAAAAAGCAGCAAGAACAAAAATCACGTGATCATCTCAACAGGTGCTGAAAAAGCTTTTGGAAAATCCAAAGTCCACTCATGATAAAAACCCTGAAAAAATTAGGTACAGAACAACCTTATCTCAAACTGATAAAAGTCATTTATAACAAAACCATTGCCAACATCACACTAAATGAGGAAAAACTGAAAGCTTTTCCTCTAAAAGCAGAAACAATACAAGGGTGTTAACTCTCATCACTCTTGTCCAATATAGCACTCAAAATTTTTAGCTGGAGCACTGAAGCAGGAGAAAGAAATAAAAGGGATATGCATAGGCAAGGAAGAAGCTATTTTTATGCGCAGGTGACATGATCCTTTACAAAGAAGACCACAAAACTCCACCAAAAGCCTCCTAGAACTAATAAACTCAGCAAAGTGGCAGCATACAAAATCGACACACAAAAGTCAACAGCATTCCTGTACAGCAACAATAAATCAACCAAGAAAGAAATTAAGAAAACAATCCTAGATTTCAAGTTATATTACAAAGCTACAGTGATAAACAACAACAACAATTAAAAACAGCATGGTACTGGCACAAAAACAGAAATGCTGATCAATGGAACAGAATAGAGGATACAGAAACAACCCCAGGCACATTCAGCCATCTGATCTTTGATGAAGGGGCCAAAAGGAAAGATAGCCTCTTTAATAATGGTGCAAGGAAAACTGGTTATCCACATGCAGAAGGTTGACTCTAGATCCATATCTCTCACTCCATACTAAAATAAAATCAAACTGCATCACAGATCTAGAATTAAAACAGCAACACTGAATCTGCTAGAAGATAACATAGGTAAAACCCTTGAAAACATAGGCATAGGCAAAGACTTTCTCAGTAGAACCCCAACTGCACAAGAAATAACACCAAGAATCAACAAATGAAATTATATCAAATTAAAAAACTTCTGCACAGTAAAGCAAACAACCAATAGAGTGAAGGGCCAGAATGGGAAAAAAATTTGCTGGCTACTCTCTGGACAGAGGACTAATAAATATCTAGAATATAGAAAGGATTCAAAAAAATAAGACTCCCCAAAATTAAAAAAAAAAATTAAAAATGAGCAATTGAACTGAATAGACAGTTCTCAAAAGAAGTACAAATGGCCAATAAATACATGGAAAAAATGCCCAGCATCTCTGGTGTAGAGAAATGCAAATCAAAATGAGACTCCATCTTATTCCAGAAAGAATGTCTATTGTGATGAACTCAAAAAACAGCAAATGCTGGCAAAGTTGTAGGGAGCAAGGAACTCTTCCATATTGTTGGTAGGAATGTAAACTAACACAATTACTATGGAAATCAGTATGGAGAGTCTCAAAATATAAAAATAGAAATTCCATTCAACCCAGCTATATCTCTTCTGGGTATCTTCCCAAAAGAGTTAATGACATCATATTACAGTGATAAATGCAAACCCATGTTTATAGCAGCACAATGCACAGTAGCTAAATCTTGGAAATGGTCTGTATGTCCATCAAGAGATGATACAGAAAATGTGGTATATATACACAATGGAGTACTCCTCAGCCACAAAGAGTATAAATTTGAGTCATTTGTAAGAAAATAGATGCACCTTGAGACCATAATGCTAAGTGTAATAAATCAGCTACTGTTTAATATTGCATGGTTTCTCTTATATAAGAAACCCAAAGTACAAATGACTTACAGAGCAAAATAAAAGAAGTAGGAAACAGGGAGGTAGGCCCTTCACAGAAAGGAAGGGGATCTAGGGATGGAGGAAGAGAGAAGAGGGGAGAGGAAGGGGAAGTAAAAAGGACTAAGATGCCATATGTATATGTACCAACTACTCACAATGAATACATTCATTATGTATCACAAACAAGTACTAGTTTTTAAAAATTACATAAAAAGAAAAAGTGAGGTTTAGGGAGAGTAAGGGCTGCTGAAGCAAAAGTAAGCAGCTGACTGGCAGATTTAAATTTGATAATTATTTACTAAGTGTACATGTACAGAACCATGCTAGGTTCTAAGGACTCGGTTATACATCAGTGTCTCTCTTTTCAAAAAGCTCGTAAACTAATGGAAAAAAACCCCACACAGACCATTTTAATGCAAATCATAGCATTATAATTTTACACTTCCCTATGACTATAAAACTTTTACAGGGTTCAAAGTGCCTTTCGCATTCTTATTTGATTCTCCACAATATGCTTGACTGGCACGAAGGCCAAGTACTCACATTACTCCAAAATAAATGGTGCCTTGTCCAGAGTAACAAGTCTTGGAATATAAAGCTGGGAATTATAACACTGTTCACAATATTATACAATAATATGTTATCTGCCAAAAATGAATCAACACCAACCCTGTTATTAAAATCCTGCAAATCACTTATAGATTCATATTTAAATTCTCAACCAGTTTCCTTGCAATACTATAAAACAAAATCCTGAATGCATTCAGCAATTGAATTCTACATTCGAGATATGGCAGATTACATCTCATATTCAAAAATGTGAGGAGATACTATATCTTAACATCCTTTACCTTTATCTTTCTTCTTGGAAGCTTCTTCTGGAGACAATCTGGATTTTCTATGTGATGACTCTTCATAGCCTTTTTTGGTTTTGGCCTTTCTTTTGCCAGACTTGATTTCTTTTCTCCTTTACATTAAGCAATACGAAATTAAGATTAATTTTTTCAACAGACCTTACAAAAAATAAAAACTAGTGAAAAAAAAATTGAATCAGTTAAAGCATTTATTTTTTTAAATGTAACTTACATAATAAGGAACCTTAAATGAGTTTGTAAATATTTTAGGTTAATATATTAAGACAATTTTGGAAGATAATGAAGCCCAAAATATGAGACAAAGAATATTTTATAAGTTCTATACATGCCCTTAGTAAATACAAATCAGCTTTACTCGATACTATGTTCTATCATTTAGACATTTTTAAAAAATTAAAAAACAAATCTCATTTCTCTTCACAGAATTCATATCAATGTACACAGTGAAAAAACATAAGAAACTGCTGTAGAAACCCTAAACCACTAGTGTATAGGAAATTCTTCTCTTAAAAATACAAGAATACAATAAAAGTATAATGGAATGAAGATGAAAGGTGTTTGCTAACTCATAAGTCAACTTTGGACCATTTATAATTTATCCTCTTACTGCTGTAGTTTCATCTCTTCTTGGCCAGTTTCACAAGCTGGTCAGTATCATGGCTGGCAAGCAATTAACTTTAGGAAACAATGATACTGAAATTGGGACTCATAAGGAGTACAGAAAGAGAATAGGATTAGTTAAAAAATTAACAGAACTTCCAGTGTAAGATACCTATACCAAATGTTCTAAAACTATTTACAGCGGTAACCATTTTCGTCTATTGCATCAAAATCATTTCAGTTTGGAAATGAGCCTCAAATATTAAGGTCAAAGAAATTTCTAGTTTCTTTCAGTGTCACTGATAAAAAAGAAAATGAAGGTTTAAGCTATTCGAGTAATCTAAAAAAATTCTGCTAATTTTAAGATCTATCTATCTATCTATCTATCTATCTATCTATCTATCTATCTATCTATCTATCTATCTATCTTCCTACCTACCTACTTACCTACCTACCTGCACTCTACCACTCAGCTACACCCCGAGCCCTTTCTTAAATCTTCTGAGATAGAGTCTTGCTAAATTGCCCAAGTTGACCTCAAATTCACAATCCTCCTGCCTCAGCCTCCTGAGTAGCTGGGCAGTCACGCATCACCATGCCCAACTTTAATATTTATTTTAACAGCTAAAACACTAGATAGGCACACTTAAAATTGATTTTAAAATGTTTATGAATACATTTTATCAAGTCCTAGAATCTCACTGTTGACTTTCAATTGTTATTCAGGACATGAAACTTGATTGGTATAATAATGGTAAGTCATATAGATTTTGACTGCAATTCAAATATTAAATATTCTTAATGCCAGGGGGATTAAAATTTACCATATGCCAGGCACTTTACATACACTTTAATTTCCTCTCCACTACTCCTTCAGTATCCCCATTTTTACAGATGATAAAACTGAGTCGTAGAGAGGTTAAGCAGCTTCCCCAAGAAAAAGCCTACTAAATGGAGGTGAGAGGAATACTCAAGTCTAATTTCAAGCCAATGACCCCATATGTGTTACGAGGTATAGGCCATGGTACTCTCACCCACTCAAAATGGCAGATACAGTAGAGTTCATTAAATATGAGCCTGATTTTAACATTTGAAATGAGAATCAGGAGCTGGGGATATAGCTCAGCGGCACAGCGCCTACCTGAAATGAGAATCAATCTCTGTAACAGTGACAAACTGGATAAAACACTGTTTAAATGAGTCACAAAAATCACTTTATGAGGCCTACTGTACAACATAGTCTCTAAGAATATTACCATGTGTGAATACTGGCTCCAAACTAAAAATTCTAACATAAATCTACCATCACACTTAGGCCTTCACATTTAAAATTGCATTGCTAAGGCACAGAGCATCACAATCCCTGACTTGAAATTATACTACAAAGCAAATGTGATAAAAACAGCACGGTACTGGCAAAAAAATAGACCTGAGGATCAAGGAAACAGACTAGAAGATGCAGAAACAACTCCAAACACACTTAGCCACCTTGTCTTTGACAAAGGAGCCAAACACCTTCACTGGAAGAAAGATAGCCTCTTTAATAAATGGTGCTGGAAAAACTGGCATTGCACATGCCAAAGACTAAAACTAGACACATATCTCTCATCATGCACTAAACTAAATCCAAAATGGATCAAAGATCTATATATTAAAACAGAAACACTAAATCTGCTGGAAGATAGAATAGGTACAACTCTTGAAGACACAGATGTAGGCAAAGACTTTATGAACAAATCACATAGGAAATATCACCAAGAATCAACAACTGGGATCTCATCTTATTAAAAAGCTTTTGCACAACAAGAGAAACTACCGACAGAGTGAACAGACAACACACAGTGTGGGAAAAAATTTTTGCCTGCTGTTTCTCAGACAAAGGACTACTATCTAGACTATATAAAGAACTAAAAAAAATTAGACACCCCTAAATTTAAAGACCCAACCCTAAAATGGGCATCTGAAATGAAAAGACACTTCTCAGATGAAGAAGTAGAAACAGCAAATAAATATATGAAGAATGTTCAACATCACTGGTCATTCGAGAGATGCAAATTAAAACAACACTGAGATTCCATCTCACCCCAGAAAGAATGTCTATTATCAAGAAATCAACCAATAACAAATGCTGGCGGGACTGTGGGGAAAAAAGGAACCCTTCTCCACTGTTGGTGGGAGTGCAGACTGGTGTAACCACTGTGGAAATCAGTGTGGAGATTCCTCAATATCCTCAATATCTAGGACTAGATATTCCATTCAACCCACTATTCCCCTTCTTGGTATCTTCCTGAATAAAAAGCATCATACCACAGCGATACACGCACACCCATGTTTGTAGTGGCACAGTTTGTAATAGCTAAATCTTGGAAACAGCCCAAATGCCCATCAACCAATGAATGGATAAAGAAGATGTGTTTTTTTTATACAATGGAGTACTAGTCAGCCATAAAGAAGGATAACTTGAGACATTTCTAGCTAAATGGATGTACCTTAAGACCACACTCTTAAGTGAAATAAATTGGACACATATGTTCAAAGATCACATGGTTTCTCTGGTGTGAAAAAGCAAAATATAAGGACTAACGTGTATAATAGATACTGTGAAATAGAAAGAAAATATTCAAATGGTAAGGGGAACTGGGGGGAAGGAAGGAAGGGAAAAGAGAAAAATAGGAAAAAATGGAAACCAAGTTTTTGTACATAAGGAGGGGAAGAGCCGTTGAAGGGAGGGGAAGGAAAGGGGAAAAAAGGAAGAATCAAGGTATATTATGTACCAATACAAATTCCATTTGATGTATGTTATTATGTATTTCTAACATATACTGATAAAATTAATTTTTTAAAATTTTTAAAAAATAAAATTGCTCTTCTACAATAGAGCATGGTAAATTCCCATTTCCCTGCTTTATGCGGTCATACAATAGTGCTTAATTTTCTATACAATCACCCAATTCAAGCATCAACTACCCAAGTCTACATTTAGAAACTCAGTGCAGGGCTGGTAAGATAGCTCAGCAGCATAAGCGCCTGCCCGGCAAGCGCGAGGTCCTGAATTCAACTCCCGAACCCACATAAAGGAAAAAAAGGGCCGGTGATATTGCTCAGCGGCACAAGCGCTTGCCCGGCAAGCACGAGGTCCTGAGGTCAACTCCCGGTACCCACATAAAAAAAAAAAAAAGAAAGAAAGAAACTCAGTGCAGGTAAATGACTATCTCCAAGATTACTAAACATTAAAAATGGTATTTTAAAAGACATTCTTGGGCCGGTGAGACGGCTCAGCGGCTTAAGCGCCTGCCTTGCAAGCGCGAAGGCCTGAGTTCGACTCCCGGATCCCACATACGAAAAAGGGGCCGGTGATATCGCTCAGCGGCACGGGTGCCTGTTGGCGCGCGAGGTCCTGAGGTCGTCCCCCCGGTACCCACAAAAAAAAAAAAAAAAAAATAAAATAAAATAAAAGACATTCTTACCTGTGGTGAAAATTTAATTTAAAGGAACATTCTTGGCATAACCCTAAAAAGAAAAAAAGATACCACTAAATTGCTGAATTTAAATAATTATGCTGCAACTATAATTTTAATATCATAAATCTTCATTTTCTTTGTATTTCCTTACCATAAGGGAAAAAACTACAGCAAGTTCAAGGCAGCCTGCAGCCTGAACTATATAGTGAGACTGTGTCTCAAAAAACCAAAAAAAAAAAAAAAAAGTACCTGCATAATACATATATAATAAAAATGATAATGGAATGCTTGAGGAATTGAAAAAATTTTAATGTAACATCGCTTTAAAAATGGTATTGTCAGCTGGGTGCGGTGGCTCATGCTGTTAATCCCAGCACTCGGGAGACTCGGGTAAACTGGTGACTTCTATAAGGAATGGGCAGAAAACTCTGAAAGCCACATTTACTTAGGACCCAGAGAATGCTGAAGACCATTTACATGATGAGGGATAAGAGCAGCTGACCAATGAAGACTAACTTTAAAAAATATAATAAAAGGACAAATTTTATAGCATGCATAGTAAAACAAACTGATACATTGTGGAGTACACCCCTCAGTTGTTAAGACTGACACTGAGAACAGTTATAATTTCCTAAATGGTTTCTTTACTGACTTCCAAAGAGAGTAGATTTATTTATTATCCATACCCCAACATTATGGCTAGAAGATTAGGCAATGTGATATTATACACTGCTTTTTTTGATATTCTGCCTCTTACATATGGAACTTAGTAACATACTCAAGTTAATGGAAAAAGATCTTCACTCTCCAAAATCCAGCTTGCATTTAACATTAGAATTCTGTTACCAAAATGACTATAATGATAAGAATATGAAAACTTCAGGTTTAAAAATCTTTGAGAGTTTGGAAAACTCTAAGAGTACTACAGGAAGATACATGAACATTTTTTATATTGAATTTTAAATGGCCCATACATTTTCAGTTCTAAATCAAAGATAAACTTGAAAAAAATCAATCTTTTTATTTATTTTTTTTTCGTTTTTTGAGGCAGGGTCTTGCTATGCAGTCCAGGCTGATGCTGAACTCACTTTGTAGCCCAGGCTGGCCTCAAACTTGCAGCAATCCTCTGCCTCAGCCTCCCAAGTGCTGGGATTAAAGAAGAAATCAATCCCATCTCCCCTAAAGTCAACTTACTTAATTTAACAAGTGCATTTCTCTTTTCTCCATGCTCAATATAACCAAAATTAACTTCCCAACTCTTTAAGCCTTCTTTTGTATCACAACATTTATTTCCACAAAAAAACTGACCTGCAAAAAGGAAAGGAATATTAGCTATTGTAGTTGACAGTATTTATCAATATGACCTGTTATTAGCTCTATTTTTTTTTTTTTTTTTTGTGGGTACCAGGGGTCAACCTCAGGACCTCGCGCGCCAGCAGGCGCCCATGCCGCTGAGCGATATCACCGGCCCTTTTTTCGTATGTGGGTTCCAGGAGTCGAACTCGGGCCCTCGTGCTTGCCAGGCAGGCGCTTATGCTGCTGAGCCATCTCACCGGCCCCTGTTATTACCTCTAAATTTTACTTTTTTAAATATGTAAAATCTTAGCTATATTAAGTCAGTAGTACTAAAAAGTAACTGGTCACAACAATTATAGAATGTTCAATAAATATGTATACAAATATCAAAGCAAAGAGCTGAACTATTACCAAAAATATCTGTCATAATTCTTACTTGATACAGTCACTATTTATATTTAGATACAGAGTTTTAGTGACTCACTACTAAGAAATTTTACACTTTGGAAAGTGAGAGTATTGAGCCCATGCACTAAAACCCTGAAATAAGAAATGTGCTTTCCAAAGAACATGCACATATACTTAGGCGAATCCTTTCAATGTTAAATTGTAATACTAAAATTAATATTTTGGGCCATTGAGATAGCTCAGTGGCATAAGCGCCTGCCTGGCAAGCGCGAGGGCCCGAGTTCGACTCCCGGTACCCACATACGAAAAAGGGGCCGGTGATATCGCTCAGCGGCACGGGCGACTGCTGGCGCACAAGGTCCTGAGTTCGACCGCCAGTACCCACAAAAAAAAATAAATAAATAAATAAATAAAATTAATATTTTAAGTACTAAAATAATGGCATTGATTTAAAAGTACTAGTATAAAGGGGCATCAAGAACACAAAAATTCTAATATTTTGAGATAAAGTACAATAAGTAATCAAACTTGATACTTTTAAGTTTTAGAATCACTTGTTTCTAACATGACATCATCATGTCCACTATATATTAAAACTCCCAACAAAAGGACTAAGACTGATGATCCAAGAAGGGAAAAAAGAAGAAACTACTCAACAATTATTGAGTTTGACAGAAAAAGTTAACATCAAACTTTTACTTGTACAAACAAAAGCCCAATAACTTACATCATAATTATTTGCACCAACAAGATCAAATTTGAAATCAGTTAATTCTTTTTTATAAAAATGTAAGAAATTTCCAAAATGTTTTTAGAATATTATCATTCAAACTGCCTATTTCTAAATCAGTCTCTTTTTACTTATGACAAATGAATACTTTATTAAATCTACTCATTTGGTACTGGCTGTAAAACACAAACAAGTTGTAATTAACAGAATGGCAACAGCCTTTCTTCTTCCTCCCCAGAGAATCCTTTATTCAGTTGTATGAATCTGGAGAATGCCCACTGATTTCTGAAAAGTTACCACTACACATTTGCCTGAAAATCCCATTCAATAAAAGTACAAAATTTTAAAATTGTGAGACATTTCAGGATCTCTCATTATTTTAGGTAAACACAAACTAAAATGTAATCCTAAGAAAAGCTAAAAATAACTTTAAATTTGTTCTTTTCCCTTCTCCTCTGAAGTGCCTTCAGGGCTGATCTTTTATTATTAACAGAAAAAAAAATATTACTGCTTAATTTTGTTTGTTTGCATATCTAATTTCACATCTGACATAAAGAATATCCAATTTATGGAAGATGTCTGCTACATAAATGTTTAATCATTTAAAAATATAATCTTTATTTTCAGTTTAATTTAGATTTTAAAGTTTAAAATTATTCCTAACTGCCACTATATAGTATTCAGAAATATTAGCATTCAAGATGTAACTATTCTGGGGCCAGTGATATAGCTCAGCAGCATAAGTGCCTGCCTGGCAAGCGCAAGGTCCTGAGTTCGACTCCTGGTACCCGCATATAAAAAAAAAAAAAAGAAAAAGATGTAACTATTCTATTAAGAATTAATTTTATAGCACAGACAGTATAGAGGCATGGTTTTCAGAAAAACTTTCAGAATAGATTACAACAATGTATAAAAAAAGCATTTACTGACTACCAACTAAATGTTTGGTCTTTACTACTGGACTGAACTAAACTTATGTGGGCTCAATCTCAGATAGTCCCTAAAATGAGAACCAGCCTGTACAAAAATTCTATTAGGTTCAAAGTGATATTTAATTTCTATTTTTAAAACATGGATTTTGTTCAAATACAGTCACATCAATTTATTATTCTAAAAAGTACTAAAGAAAGTGAAAGAATCAAGCATTCTTTTGTTTCTTGCTATTAAACACCTCCATCCCAGGTATTAGAGATTGAACCTAGGGCCTTCACACTGAGCTACATCCCCAGCAATTTTATTTTCAGACAGATCTCACTAAGTTGCTAAATTGCCCAAACTGGACTTGAACTGCATCAGCCTCTTGGAGTTCTGGGATTACAGGGAAGTCCCACCATTCCTGGCTAAATCTGTAAACATTTTCTACATAACCTCCATTGAATGTTCTAAAGGCAATACTCTAAAGATAATAATCATTAAAGTATTATATTCTGACCTTTGCTAACAATGTATCACAAATACATTTTTTCTAATTTTATTTTTATAGACAACAATTTGTTGTATATGGAGGAATAATCTTACCCAATGTCTTCGATTCAATATCATAACAAAATAAGCTGTGTCCTATGTAAAAGTAAAATTTTAAAAAAGAATTACCTTTTCCCGAAATTACTTCTTTTTCTACTCGCCACCTAAATCCAAACTAAAAAGAAAAAATTTACATTCTTGTCAAAGTAAATTTAAACCTTCTATTTTGTTTTGTTTTGTTTTTTGAGACGAAGTCTTGCTATGTAGTTCAGGCTGGTCTTAAACTCACTAGGTACCCAGGTTGGCCTTGAAATTGTGGATCCTCCTGCCTCGGCCTCCTGACTTGCTGGGATTACAGGTGTACACCACTACACCCAACATAAAACACTAAATTTAAATGATACATAAATCTAAACATGGTGTCAACCATAATGACATTTACCACCCTCAAAAATAAACCTAATTCTCACCATGATAGCATTTTTCTCTTATTAGAGGATTATAGATACTTGAAAATACATTTGAATACTAATCTATTAAGAACAACATTCTTCCACTTTGAAAATGCCCTAAAAGTCACAAAGGCCAGGCCACAAGATATCTGTTAGAAACTAATATATCCTGTTTGATGGTACTGACAAGAAAAACAGATTATAGTACAGCAAAGAGCCAGTATGTTAAAATGAAAAGAAGTACAACACTTAGAGTCAGATTATGTAGGTTTGTTTTAGCTCCACCACTTAACAGCTGTGTAATATGGGAAGTTATTTAATCTCTTTATGGCTCAGTTTCCACATCTGTAAAATAGAAATATGAGTACCTACTTCTTTGGGTGAAGAGGTTTAAATGTGATAATACATATAAAGCATTCAGAATAGGGACTAGCACAGCGTACATGTGAGTTGAACAAATAGTGGCACACCGGCCTGTTTCCTGTTTTTATAAGTAAAGTTCTATTCTAACAACAACCACATCCATTCATTTATGCATATATACCTTTATTCTACAACAGTAGAGTAGGTGTTTTTAATGGAAAAATTCAAATATTTAATTTTTATTTATGTATACCTTTTTCTCTCAGCTAGATTATAGCATTTTCTGAAAGGCAATAACCATGTATTAATCCACAGTATCCAGGCCAGCTTCAATAAACACTAAAGAATAAACCATAAATGAGTAAGGGTTGAAAAGCTGCTTTGTTCCATACCCCTATAAAGATAGTATTTCATACTTGATTTGCAAGGTAGTAATCTCAAGTAATTCCCAACTGTTGTAGTGCTTTCTGGATTAGATGTGGTAATTAGTTGGCACAGTGATGAAACCTGCGTACTAGAGTACACAAGCAACTGAGACTCGGAAGGATAGCAAGCACGTGAGTTTGTAAACAGAGTTATACAACAATGAACATTACTATTGTCTATAAGGAATTGAGAAGCAACACACACATATACTAAAGGTACTACGAGAAAATTACACCAACCTTGGTTCTAAGGAGATTAAACTATTTAAATGAAAAAGAAATCCTATGACACAAATTTAAGACACTTTTTTAAACAGGTTGTCTTTCTTACTATACTATGAATATAAACTACCCATCACATACATTATTTATGCAACACTCCCTCCTCTCACCTTTCCAACTGAGACTATTCCTGGATGATCTTCTTAGCTACAAATCTGAAGTTTGAGCTAGAGATAAAAATAACTTTAATATTAACTAAAGTAAGACATAAAGTGGGAATGGAAATCTGCCATTACTAATTAGCACTGGTTGAAAAGTTAATTTAATTAGAATAGTCATAGTTATATAACAGATGTGCATCTGCCTCTCTATAAATGTAATCTATTTAGAAATTTCTGTCAATTTCAAACATCATCTGTGAAACAAGACATCCTTCTGCGATGTTACAACTATTCATTGTAATCACTAGAGGCTCTAGACCTCAGTCAGCATGAACAGGATCCAGTAGCCGCTTGTGTTTAATTTTAGACTTTTCATGCCTCAGCTTACATAAAAAACACCCTTGCCCTTTATAAATTCCATAGGTCTTTTGGAAATTTCATGGCTGCACAAGTTAAATGGTCAAAATGATACTTCATAGGTGTAGGACAACTTAGGCTAGAATTACCATCTTTAAAAGAATAACGTGGGTCATGATAATATAATAACAATACTGTACTTGAATAAAAATTTCCTTCTATAAATATTTTAGTGGGCATACCTTATTTTCTTTGTATCTACTGAGATCTGCTATGCAATATTCCTTGAATAATTTATCATAGTATTTCTTTGCAAGTCTCTTCTCCCTAGATCCATAAAAAAATAAGTATTATTATGTTTAGAAATCCAACCACAGTTTGCTACTTGGAAGCAATGTCAGGTAAATAACTTCTATAATATAAATATCAATGTTTTAAAACATCTATTACTTACATGTATACCAAATATCTATATATTAACTATTAATAATGGTTCTCTCAGGGAGGGAAAGGGCTGAATCAGAAATGAGAAGGAGAATTATTCTTCATTTTTTACCTTTTGTACCTTAGATTTTAAAAATCATTTTCAGGTATTAATTTTTCCCAAATTATTTAAAAAAATTTTAAAGAAGTATATAGTACCATATTACAATATACAATGTCATAAAATAGTTATTGTTTTAAAGACTAAGTCAAACCATGAGACGTCTTTAAACTGCCAAAAATTACCAGATGAACCAAACAAGAACCAGGAGAAGTCTCTAAATTGCCAAAAATTATCAGATGAACTAAACAAGAATCCTAAACATGGTTTTATGTCCTTGACTCAGAACCATCCTATGAATAGGCTGAATGCCTTCAATAAATGACAAATAAGAAAACACAGAACAAGAGACAGCACTAAAGCATCTGATGCATTATAAGTCTTGATAGCTAAAATTACCAAGTCATTTCCATTTCATCCTCTTCATTCCACAGGAATCTATGATTTTCTCGTATAACATCTAAGTCTGTCTTGTCATTTTCCCTGAAAAATAAAACAAGTTCAATTTAATATGAAATCAAAATTAGTCAAATTTAGGAGGTTAAACAATGCTGTGAGACTTTTAAAATACGTAAAAATAATAGTTTTATGTGTGAATATATATATGTATGTATATTTATAAAAATATTTCAATATTTTCAGAAGGTAATCATAAAAAGTTCTGCTACAGAGGCAAGTAAAATGGATAAGCAGTGGATTAGCACTGGTTTCAATTACACAAAGGGTGCCAACTTACCAAAGCTAGAATGAGAAACCTGACTAAGCACTAAATTTCAGAATCTAACTAAAAGACAGTAACACCACTCTGAGATCTAATTTTTAAAAATGTGGTAAGTTACCTCATTTTACTAGTTTCCTAGGAAAACTGAGCAAGGGAGGAAAAGTGTTGAGGAAGATTATCTGTCAAGATAAAATGCTAATAGCTTGGGTGTAGAATAAATGATTACTGAGGGACACAAGCTAAATTGATAGGGAGATAAATTTGGAAAGCTGAGACAGTACTAAAGTTTTATAGAGCCCTATCAACTCAGAAAATTAAGTAAAATAAGACAAAGAGCTCAAATAGAAAAGCCTCAAATATAGAAAGGACTTTTATGTATAGAAAATTCTAGAGTGAGTTTTCTTGTTTGCCCTCCCTTTTAAAAAGCAATCCTAAACATTAAAGTCGAAAAATACCTTTGTTTCAAAGATCCCTGTCAATAAGACAATCTGAATATTCCTCACATAACCTGTTATTGCCAGTGTCATACCCGGCTCAGCAGGTGAGGAGGCTACCTGAGGCCTGTTGCCAAAGAAATGGGATTCATGAAGATATGCTTAGCTAGAAACTGTGGATGGCCTCTCCACCTTATAGAGGAAACTGGATCACAAAGCAGCAGACCAGTGACAGAATCCAAAGACATAGCAGCTATAGATCTTGAAAGTTATCTATACTTCCCTTCCCATTTTATGCAAACTTCACGGTACTTACCCCAAACGCCTGAAGTCTTCTTTTTTGCCACCATAGTATAAAATATAGTCATTTACAAACTTTGTATGCCTTTGATACTGAAATGCAAGAAATTAAGGATTTTATTTGCTTAGGAGTTGTTTGGTGTTACAATATATTACTGAGTGAGATAAAAGCATAGTATGAGTATCTCAGCTTTATTAAATATACAAATATGTACTACACATGGTTATATATTCAAAAAATCTAGGAGGGTATATATTAAATCATTAAGAGTAAAGATTGTAAAACAAGAAGGGCTTCCACTTTCTACTGAACACTTTTTCAAACATATTATGTGAAATGTAATGTTTGGAATATTTTTCAACCATATATTACTCTTGTGATAAAATACATCACCATCAGGGGAGAAACAGAGCTTCCTATTCTACTGCTGGACTGCAAAAATTTTATCCCATCATTCACTCTAACAATCAAAGTAAGAAAAAGAAACTATGACTTCTAAAATTATAGGTAAGGAATAAGATTTATCTTTCATTATTTTAAAATACAATTTTGCTATTTCAGTAAAGATAAAGCCTCTAAAAAGCAGATATACTTGTATAATATTAAATCCTAACATTAACCTTTTGAAAAACAGCAAACATAAGAAATCAGATGTCATTTTTTATATTTTCTTTTAATACTTAAGTATCCATGCATGTTTATTTTCAATACAGTATAACAAGATACATGAGCATTTTACTTTTTGTTTTAGAAAGCTCAGTGGCTAAACTCTAGAGCTGAAGATGCATATAACAGAGCTGACCTCACCTTTTATAACTGTGTCTGTGACTATATCCTATTATATTAAAGATGCATAGGTGGAAGTAGTGGCACATGACTAATCCCAGCAGTAAAGGAGGCTAAGGCAAGAGGATCACAAGTTCAAGCCATATATTAGTTACCTTCCCATCACTGGGATACAATACCCCACATCTGCAACTAAAGAAGGAAAGGTTTATTTTGGCTCATGGTTTTAGAGGATTAAGTCCATGGTTGGCTAGCTCCAGTGTAGAAACATTATGGTAGAAGGGCACTGCAAAGGAAAGCTGCTTAACCCATGGCAGCTAATAAGCAGAGAAAGAAGTGAGGAGCCAGGGCAAGAATCCACCTTCCACGTCTTATTCCCAGTGGCTTGCCTCTTCCAACCCAGCCCCACCTCCCAACACAAGACTTTTGGGGGAAATTTTAGATCTATACCATAACAAGTCCCATCTGGGCAACTTTGCAAGACCCTGTCAAAATTAAAAAATAAAAACATTTTTTAAAGAGATGGGAATGTAGCTTAATGGTAAAGTGCCCTGGGTTGTTCTGTTGTTCTATCCCCCACTAACACACACACACACACACACACACACACACACACACACACACACACACACAGTGATTTAATTGATCACAATATATTCTAATAGAAATACTTAACCAGGATAACATTGAGAGAAAGGAGAAAAGAAAGGGTGGGCTGAGAAGAAAGAGGAGAGAGAGAGAGATTTTTAAAAAGCCAAATATCCAGAGATCTGGGCTCTAGCTCTTGAACTACCACTAACTGACCATGGTAAGTCACTTACCCTACTAGAGCAAGGTCAGCAAACATTTTCTGTGAAGGGCCAGAGAGCAAACACTGTGGACTTTGTAGGTCATGTGGTCTCTTGCCACTGTTCAGCTGTGTCATTTTAGCATGAAGGCAACCGTAGGCTACATGTAAATGAGTAAGCACGGCCGTGTTCCAATATAATTTTTCATGTCCAAAAACAGGTGGTTGATGGAACAAAGACACACTTCTCCCAGAACTAACAACCTTGAACATTATATATAAAACAAAGGGCCAGTGAGATAGCTCAGCAGCATAAGCGCCTGCCTGGCAAGTGTGAGGTCCTGAGTTCAACTCCCGGTACCCACATTCGAAAAAAGGGCCGGTGATATCGCCCAGTGGCACGGGCACCTGCTGGTGCACAAGGTCCTGAGTTCGACCCCCGGTACCCACAAAAAATAAATAAATAAAAATAAATAAAACAAATATAAGAAGATTCAGAAAGTTGGAAAGAAGTAGGTATAACAGGGACTTCAGACTAGGAGATGATCCTGGCAACCTGTAAACGCTAATAGGTATAGACTAATACAGTCTCAACAAAAAGCCTGTTCTCGGGCCGGGGAGATAGCTCAGCAGCACAGCGCCTGCCTGTCAAGCACAAGGTCCTGAGTTTGATTCCCGGTACCAAAAAAAAAGCCTGTTCTCTGTAACCAAATGACCAACAGCCAATAACTTCAAGATAACTATTTTACTCCAGCCAAACACCCCAGAAAATACTGTGCTGAGCCCGTGTTAGAAAAGAAATGCCTAGACTTTCAACCTCACCAGGCTGTAATTAGATGCCCCAGGGCCCCCCGTGGTGTCAGAGAAGGCAGAGTAGATGTTCAAATGCTAAAGGAACAAGTAGCAGATGAGATCCATGGGAAAGCTAAGCTACTAAGTTAACAACAACAACAAAAAGAATAATTATGGACATAGTGGTATTTCTATAACTTAAAAATTAGAATGATAACAAAGTGAAACAGATGACTATAGGTAGGGGATTAAACTGATATTGTCTCTTCCCAATTCTCATCATATAATAAATACTTACAAGTACATCAGGTCTTACTTGGCCTCTCTTTCATTTTCCAGTATTCCCAGCAGCAATATGGATGGCCAGTATAGTAGCTAGTGTCATAAGCCTTAGTCTTATTAAAAAATCGAGTTGAGATATGGCTTCAACAGGGAATCAGATTATAAATTGCTTCCAGTCATACCTGAGAATTAAAGCCAAAGCAGGCCTGGGTACAGTCTACAAATGGATATAATTTTAAATACAAGTTTTACAGAGAACTTAAGTAGTCAAGATCCAGGTAGGATGAAAAGAAATTAAAATGAGATTAAAGATTAAGGGAAGTGGGAGGAAAAAAGATGGCGGATGAGTAAGAAGCACGCAGAGAAACTCTCTAAAAGTTGCCATTGGACTACGGGAATATAGTGACCGGGAGAGCGCAGGAGGGGGGGAGATCCCCCCCGGGACCCAGAAAAGTTCTGAAGCGCAGCTTGGGACCCACGGCACCAGTGAAGGGTGATTTCCAACAAAGAAGGAACACGCGCACCTTCTACCATCCCAGGAATCACGGCACGACAGAAGCTCAAAGCTGCGGACACATGGTGACAGCTGGCGCCCAGGGAGCCCCCACGGAGGATCGCGAGACAGCGGCGGGGCAGGGGAGCAGCGGAGAACGGCGCTGGCCGGCGGTGAGTGAGTGTCTCTCAGCCACAGCGGTCCTGCGCCAGAGCGCGACTGGCTGGGCGCCATTGTGGGGGGTGCGGCGAAAATCAGAGCGGCTCGAAAACAGCTCTGGGAACTTGTGCTCCGGACAGGGCAGCGTGGCGCCTCTCAGCCCCCGGAAAGTGCGCTGAGGGCGGTGGGTGAACGAGACTGGTCTCTCAGCCACACCTGTCCCGCGCCAGAGAGCAACTGGCCCGGCGCCATTGTGGGGGGCGTGGCGAAAATCAGAGCGGCGGGAAAGCAGTGCGCTGACAGCGGCGGGGGAAGGAGACCGGTCTCCGCCTGAAAGTCCACGCTCTGCTCACCGCCCGCCAGAGGGCCGCTCCTGGCTCGCTGGGACGGACCTGCACGGAACAGGACTCTGTCATCACACGGTGCCTGCCTACAGCAGAGTCAACACCTGGAACTGATTCTCTTTTATTTATTTATTTTTTTTTTTCTCTCTCATTAGTTTTTTGTTCTGGTGAAGGGTTTTTATTTTATTTTATTTTTTTCTTTTGTGGGGTTTTATTTCTGTTTTATCTGTTTGCTTTGTTGTTTTTGTCTTCATTTTTGTTTCTGTTTGTCTATTTGCTCTTTCCTTCATTATTCTCTCTGGCTTTTATATGAGTGTAAACAGCACCTCTAACCTCTTTGTGATTGTGGTTGTGATCTGTTCTTCCTTTTATCCTTTCCTTCTCTTTTTCCCACCAGTCCTCTGCACCAGTGTCCCAATGTTAGTGGGATCCCTCTTGGTCCTCTAACCTTACATCTAATTCCTTCCTCTTCTCACAATACTCTATTTCCTCCTTAACTCATTTTAAACTCCTGAGGGGAAAAATTGACATACTAAGGACTTGTATACTGCATATAATATTTCTGGTGTGTTTTAGATTTTGTTATATAACCGCAACTCTACTTTATACGGCTAAAAGTGGTAAATAACTGGTTAGCTCAGTCTGTCATTTTCTAGGCTGTGTTTCATACTTCAGTTACCATTATAGCCAAATGTAAAATAATTGTTCTAAACAGCTTTCCTTCCTGATATTTCATGATTGATATTGACTAAGGGACACAGAAAATACAGTGGCACAGTACCAAAGAATCAAGGACTGGGCCAAACAGGTAGCAACTTCTCACATCCAACGAATTGAAGAGGTAGGATATGGCAGAAAGCTCAAAACCCAAAAGCAAGCTCCACTTGGAAGATACTGCAGAGAAGTAGTCATCTTCTAAAGATCTTAAACACTAGCAATAAAGTAACCTATCATAGGTAATTTACAAACATCACCCCAGGAATTAAAGAAAGAAAAAATGAGACGACACTTAAACAAGATGCAACCCCACACATCCAATTCACCAAAGGCAAAACTAGGGGGCAAGGAGGTGGGACAATCCGAAAGCCACCCACCTGGCATTTCTGAAGGGGTAACAACAAAACAATTGAATGAGGCTCTGGAAAAAATTAAAACAGAAATAATTTCACAGATAACTGCAGAGATAATGTCCACAGTGAAGACTATGCTTAAGGACACTATAGCTGATACAGACAAAAAAATAGATGAGCTTAAGAAAACTATAGAAACCATGAATGCTCAGCATAGGAAAGAAATGGAATCCATAAAGCAGATTCAAGCAGATATCCAAGAGAACAAAAATTCCATTGAAAGTATTTGTAGCAGATTAAGCCAATGTGAGGACAGGATATCAGATATAGAAGACAGGCTTGCAATTAGTGATCATGAAAAGAAAGAATTCTTAAAAACAGCAAGGGACCATGAAAAATCAATTCAGCAGCTGCTAGATGACTCAAAGATAAACAACTTAAGAATAATTGGAATAAATGAAAAAGCAGGAGATAGCATCAATGACATTAAAACCTTGTTCAAAGACATTATCAGGGAGAACTTTCCTGGAAGAGAAAAAGAATTTGACCCCCCAATAAGTGAAGCTTTTAGAACACCAACTAGACATGATCAAAAAAAAACTTCAGCCAGACATATCATAGTCAAGATCCCAGAAATTCAACAGAAGGGCAGAATCTTAAAAGCTGTTAGGGAGAAGAGACAAATCACCTATAAAGGAAAACCCATCAGAATCACAGCTGACTTTTCAGCACAAACCCTCAATTCAAGAAGAGCTTGGAATGACGTATTTCAAGCTCTAAAGGAAAATAATTTTCAACCCAGATTGATGTACCCCACAAAACTATCTTTCAAAATTGATGGAGAAATAAAATACTTTCATGAAAAAGAACATCTAAGAAAATTTATGACCACCAAACCAGCACTCCAAAATGTTCTGAAGGACATTCTAGAAAGAGATAGGAACCCCAACAGAAGGAATCCACCAGGCAGGGCAGATAATTAAATAGCAGGAAAGGGGAAAAACAAAGAGTGGGAACCAACAACAGGAAAATATCATGACAAGTATAAGTCAATACATATCAATTTTAACCATCAATGTTAACGGTCTCAATTCACCAATCAAAAGGCACAGACTGGCAAAATGGATCAAGAAGCAAGATCCAACAATATGCTGTATACAAGAAACATATTTAATTCAGAAAGAAATTCATAGACTGAAAGTCAAAGGATGGAAAACAATACTCCATGCAACAGGAACCCAGAAAAAAGCAGGGGTAGCTATTCTTTTTGCAGACAAAGTGAATTTCAAGCCAAGAAGGATTCAGAGAGATAAAGACGGTCATTACATCCTTGTAAAGGGAACAATCCAAGAGGAAGAGATAACGATCATAAATATATATGCATCAAATACCAATGCACCCAACTATATAAAACAAGTACTAAAGGACATGAAAAATCAAATAAGCACTAATACAATTATATTGGGCGATCTCAATACTCCACTGTCACAAAAAGACAGATCAACTACACAGAAAAACAATAATGAAATAATAGAACTGAACCAAACTTTGGAACAAATGGACTTAGTAGATGTCTACAGAGTGTTCCACCCCACAACATCAGAATACACATTCTTCTCAGCTGCACATGGGACGTTCTCCAAAATAGACAACATACTAGCTCATAAAACCTGCTTAAGTAAATGCAAAGGAATTGAAATTATCCAATGCATATTATCAGACCATAGTGCAATGAAATTGGAAATCAATGGCAAAAGAAATCACAAAAACTCCCTAAACACATGGAAATTAAACAGCACCCTCATGAACAACCAATGGGTCACAGATGAAATTAAAGAAGAAATTAGACAATTTCTACAACTGAATGATAATGACAGTACAACATACCGGAACTTTTGGGACACAATGAAAGCAGTCCTAAGAGGGAAATTTATAGCATTAAATACTTATATTAGGAAAATAGAGCAAGCGCAAATAAACAACTTAATGGCGAACCTTGAACTTCTAGAAAAAGAAGAGCAGGTTAAGCCAAAAGCCCGTACAAGGGAGGAAATTATAAAGATCAGAGCAGAATTAATGTATTGGAGACTAAAAAAACAATACAAAGAATCAATGAAGCAAAAAGTTGGTTCTTTGAAAGAATAAATAAGATTGACAAACCCTTATCCAACCTTATTAAAAAAAGAAAAGATTCAAATCCATTCAATTGAAAATGAAAAGGGTGATATCACGACGGACCCTGCAGAAATCCAGAAGATCATCTATACCTATTTTGAAAATTTATATTCTACTAAGATGGAAAATGCAGAAGAAATGGACAGATTCCTAGATTCATATGAATTACCAAAGCTGAATCAAGAAGATTTAAAAATCCTAAATAAACCAATATCAACCAATGAAATTGAAGATGTAATTAAAAACCTCCCAACAAAGAAAAGCGCAGGCCCTGATGGATTCACTGCCGAATTCTACAAGAAATTTAGAGAAGACCTAACGCCACTACTTCTCAAACTTTTTAATGAAATTGAAAGGGAAGCAATACTCCCAAATTCATTCCTGGAAGCAAGCATTACCCTGATACCAAAACCAGAGAAGGACCCAACTAAGAAAGAGAACTATAGGCCAATCTCCCTAATGAACATAGATGCAAAAATCCTTAATAAGATACTGGCAAACAGAATCCAACAAATCATCAAGAAGATTATACACCATGACCAAGTTGGATTCATCCCTGGGATGCAGGGATGGTTCAACATACATAAATCAATAAAGGTAATACACCATATTAACAGAACCAAAGACAAAAATCACATGATCATCTCAATAGATGCAGAAAAAGCTTTTGACAAAGTCCAGCACCTTTTCATGATAAAAACCCTACAGAAAATTGGAATAGAGGGTCTTTATCTCAACCTGGTAAAAGCTATCTATGACAAACCAACAACCAATATTATACTAAATGGCCAAAAACTGAAAGCCTTCCCTCTAAAATCAGGAACAAGACAAGGATGTCCACTGTCCCCACTCTTATTCAACATAGTTCTGGAAACTTTAGCCAGAGCAATTAGACAAGAGAAAGAAATAAAGGGAATAATGATTGGAAAGGAAGAAGTTAAATTATCATTATTTGCAGATGACATGATACTCTACACAGAAGACCCCAAAAACTCCACTAAAAAACTGCTAGATTTAATAAGCAAATTCAGTAGTGTAGCTGGATACAAAGTCAATACTCAAAAGTCAATAGCCTTCCTGTACACAAATAACAAACTTACTGAAAGAGAAATTAGGGAAACAATACCTTTCACAATAACATCCAAAAAAATGAAATACTTAGGAATCAACCTCACAAAGGATGTAAAAGACCTATACACTGAAAACTACAGTACTCTGAAAAAGGAGATTGAAGAGGATATCAGAAAATGGAAAGATATCCCTTGCTCCTGGATAGGAAGAACCAATATAGTGAAAATGGCCATACTTCCAAAATTGTTATACAGATTTAATGCAATTCCAATCAAAATTCCAACAGCATATCTCACAGAATTAGAGAAAACAATCCTAAAATTCATTTGGAATCAGAAGAGACCTAGAATAGCAAAGGCAATTCTGGGCAACAAAGGCAAGGCAGGGGGCATCACAATCCCCGACTTGAAATTATACTATAAAGCTACTGTGATAAAAACAGTGTGGTACTGGCAAAAAAACAGACCTGAAGATCAATGGAACAGATTAGAAGATGCTGAAACAACCCCAGACATACTAAGCCACCTTATCTTTGACAAAGGTGCCAAACACATTCACTGGAAGAAAGATAGCCTCTTTAATAAATGGTGCTGGAAAAACTGGCTATACACATGCCGAAGATTAAAAACTAGACCCATATCTTTCACCATGCACTAAAATAAATTCAAAATGGATCAGAGATCTAAATATTAAAACAGAAACATTAAATCTGCTGGAAGGTAGGATAGGTAAATCCCTTGAAGACATTGGTGTAGGCAAAGACTTTATGAATAAAAACTCAACCGCACGGGAACTATCCCAAAGAATCAATAACTGGGATCTCATCTTATTAAAAAGCTTTTGCACTGCAAGAGAAACCACCAACAGAGTGAAAAAGACAACCCACAACGTGGGAAAAAAATGTTTGCCAGCTGTTCCTCAGACAAAGGATTACTATCGAGAACATATAAAGAACTCAAAAAAATCAGACCTCCCAAATTTAAAGACCCACTCCAAAAATGGGCATCTGAGATGAATACACATTTCTCAGATGAAGAAATACTAATGGCAAATAAATATACAAAAAAATGTGCAACATCACTAGTCATTCATGAGATGCAAATTAAAACAACACTGAGATACCATCTCACTCCAGAAAGAATGGCTACTATAAAGAAATCAACTAATAACAAATGCTGGAGGGGCTGTGGGGAAAAAGGAACCCTTCTTCACTGTTGGTGGGAGTGTCGACTGGTACAGCCACTGTGGAAGTCAGTGTGGAGATTCCTCAAAAAAACTGGGGTTGGAGGTCCCATTTGACCCAGCTATTCCCCTTCTGGGCATCTTCCCAGAAGAATTAAAAACATCGTACCACAGTGATATATGTGCACCCATGTTTATAGCAACACAATTTGTAATAGCCAGATCTTGGAAACAACCCAAATGCCTATCAACTGAGGAATGGATAAGAAAGATGTGGTATTTTATACAATGGAGTACTATTCAGCCATAAAGAAGGATAAACTAGAGACTTTTATAGGTAAATGGATGCAACTCGAGAAAATACTCATAAGTGAAATAAACCAGATGCACATGTGTAAGCATCATATTGTCTCTCTAGTATGAGAAACTGAAAGAGTAAATAAGATCCAAAATGTACAATAGACACGGTGAATCAAAAAGAAACTGGTCAATAAGAAAGAGAGACTGGAATAGGGAAAGGAAAGAAGAGAAAGGGAAAAAAAATTGTATATATATATATATATATAAGATGGTTAAGATAGATACACTACCAATTTTACTTAGTTCATTGAAGAGTAAGGTTTGAGCCAATAATGTTTGGACAATTGAATGCTAATGTCTGGTATCCTGAATAACTAACTTAAAGATAATAATACGTAATGCATTGACCATTGTTACCCTCATGTTATGTTGTTTTGAAAATTTGTTCTTTTTTTGATTTGTTTTGGTTTTTTTTCTTCTCTTTAAAAAAAAAAAAGATTAAGGGAAGTATAGAAAAGGAAAATGAAAATTTGACAAAAACAAGTTGGAAAAAATATTTCCAGGTTCATGGACTTTATAAGCTTATTTAATGAATACTAGTAATATGTTTTAAACATTTTGTCTCTAAATCTTTACTATGTATTAGTAAAAGAAAATGTATAAGAGTTTATGATAAAAACATAAAGTAGAATAATAAAGCAGATTTTAAAATATCTAGAAATATAAAAAGGATACAGCATCCATAGCAATGAGATGAAACCTTCTATTTCTTGCTTCTTCCCTGTTTAAAAACACAGTTTATCTTAAGCACATTCAAATGTCTATATTTTGATTCATATAGTCTTTGAGTTTATAAAACATCTTAAACCAAAGAAATTTACATCAAAATATCATACCTATCCAGCAATTCTGCTGCAACTTGCTTACTAGCCACCTTTCCATGTTTTTCTTTCTGAAATGGCTTTTGGAGCAATAAATCATCTTCGATTTTCCTGGCATATTAAAAAGAAAAATTATTAAGAGTTAATTTTTCTTAAAGGTTGCTTCCTAATTCTTTATATTTTCATAATTGAGCATGTTTTAAAGAATTGAATAAGCGCTCCACTACTGAGCTACATCCAGCCCATAGAATTCTTAACTTACAAAAGATACACTGATCTTCAATGAGATATTTTACATCTCTCTAATTTTATTTAATACCTATAAAATGGAGAAGATGGAGCCAGGCATGGGTGGTGCACACCTCTAATCCCACTACTTGGGAGGATGAAGCAGGAGGATCACAAGTTCAAGTCCCAACTGGGCTACTTAGCAAGACTCTCAAACTAAAAAATAGAAAGAGCTGGGGATGCAGCTCAGTGCAAAGGCCCTGGGTTCAATCCCCAGTACCAAAAACCAAAAATATAAAACAAACAAAATAAAAATATAAAACAGAGAAGATAAACAATCAAATGCTTGAGTTCTAATGTCATACCTCCCAGGTTCCTAGCTCAAATCCTGACTCAGCCATTTATCACCTTAATCTTCATCTCAATATAATTAAATTACTTAATTTTTCTGTTTGTAAATTAAAGATAAGGAAACGTTTGGAAAAAGAAGGGCTGATTATAGAAGATACAGACCACAGATGATCTGCCTTAGTTATATAGATAAACATAACTCTAGAGCAGAACACCCAAGTAGATTTGCTCATATTCTACTCTTACAAAGTAGTATTTTTGACTGAAAATCTAGAAAATATAAAGCACTATGGTTATCCATGAAGACTGAGAATCATAAAAATGTTCAGTCCCACTTAGCATCCCTACTACATTGCTCTCATTTGAAATAACAACTCTATTTCTGTGAGTTTGGTTAGTATGAATCATCAACCACTCTTTTTTTTTTTTTTTTTTTTTTGTGGGTACCAGGGGGTCGACTTCAGGACCTCGTGCGCCAACAGGCACCCGTGCCGCTGAGCGATATCACTGGCCCCTTTTTTGTATGTGGGTTCCGGGAGTCGAACTCGGGCCCTCATGCTTGCAAGGCAGGCGCTTACGCCGCTGAGCCATCTCACCGGCCCCCTTTTTTTTTTTTTTTTTTAAGTGGGTACCGGGAGTTGAACTCCAGACTCTGTGCTTGCCAGCAGGCGCTTATACCACTAAGTGATATCCCTGGCCCTTTTTTTCCTTTATGTGGGTACCAGGAGTCGAACTCAGGACCTCGCACTTGCCAGGCAGGTGTTTATGCCGTTGAGCCATATCACCGGCTCCATCAACCACTCTTAATGGATAAAATCAAATTTCTACCCTAAGCAAAACAACTCAGCCAAGATGTAGCCTCTTTATAATACTCAGGCTAATGTGCTGCCAGTACTTATCTCTTCCAATTCAATAAAACCTTCCATGAGCTTCTTCCTTTCACTTGTTCATCCATGTAAACATAAGAATCATCTTGCATTACAATCTCATCCTCCACATTAATCTCACCTTGAAAGTAAGTACTAGCAAGAGAGCACCAACCAAGCCCCTTCTGAGCTATGACATTTCCAAGTACACAGTCCTTAACAGGTGAATAAAAATACATGCAATAGAGAAATCTGAAATCTACAATTTCTTTCCTTTTTCCTGCTTCCCATTCAATAAATCCCTTCCCAGCACAAACTTTATTTTATTTTTCCCACAACTATTCTCTAATTTTGAATCAATTTATTATAGTTTAGTGAATAAAAATTAATTCACTAGGGCAGCTGCCTTCACATACATATGAACAGAATCCAAAAACTTTCAATATTATTTATTTATACCTCATATCAATCTAGAAAGGATGCAAAATACAGATCAATAAAGTTACTTACCTTTTTTTCTTTCTGCTAGACTCTCCACCGTGTTCATCATCACTAAAATCAGAGTCATAGCCTCCATGACCATGCATCTGCAAAGGAGTATAATGCCTAAGTTTAGAATCTAAATTGCCAATTGTTCAAGGAACAGAGTACTTAAGAAATAAGAGGGGCGGGGGTATAGCTCAGCAGCACAGTGCCTGCCTGGCAAGCATAAGGTCCTGAGTCTGATTTCCGGTACAAAAAAAAAAAAAAAAAAAAAAAGAAATAAGAGATCTTAAAAAGCCATAATTGTTTTAAAGGAGCATGGTAGGTAGGTTACTGCTCATGGGTTATCTAGCCATCTAAAGCTTTCATTTACTTTGAAATAAACTTACTCTTCGGAAAATGCATCAACATTTTTCACCTTTAAGTACCTTTAGAAGAAAAAGGGAGGTTACTCTTTGGCCTTTCCACTGAAAACCAGGCCCAGAAACTACAGGGTGACTGCATGCAAGGTTCAGCAATGCTTCACTTTTATTTGACTCAGATTAATAACAGTTTATTGTGTACAGTTATGTATCCCACAAAGATGTCTCAGTTAATGGTAAATCATATATATCTTTGGTCTCATAAGATTATAATGGCACTGAAAAATTCCTATTGCCTACTATTTTTATTATGTCTTTTTTTCTATGTTTAGGTACACAAACACCATTTATTACAATTGTCTACAGTGTTAAGTACATATTGTACAGGTTTATAGCCTAGAAGTAATAGACTATCCCGTAGAGCCTAAGTATGTAGTAGACTACACCATCTAAGTCTGCGTAAGCCTACTCTCTGATGTTCGCACAACGACGGAACTAATGACGCACTTCTCAGAACGTATCCCTATCATTAAGCTACACATGACTAAATTTATCACCAATGTTGTTCCAGACATTGTACTAAGTACTTTACAAACAATGCCTGTGACTCTTAACTTTGGAGCTATTAGCTCCATTCTACTGATGAAAAAGATCAAGGATATATGAATTAAGTAAATCAATTTTATAAAGCAAATAAGCAGCTAAACTGATCTACTGGACTCTTACGCCCACAATTTCAACTATTCCAAATTGCCCCTCTGGAATATGATTAGCTCCAACCTATAAGAATTACAATATTTGTGAATGATACACTATCAATTAGTGAAATTTGTCATGCTACCTTTTTCAACATATGTGAAGATTTCTACTTTAAGTTTATCCAAGGTAAACTACCTTATCCTTTGGCTTAGTCAATTTTATCTTGTTTCGGTTCATTTTAAAAGTAGCATTCTTAGAAATGCTGAAAAGATCTCAGTTGTCAATTGTGTTGGAAGAAACTCCTGGCTCCAGGATTACATTGAATTTGGGACACACACTAATGGCGGCCAAAAAAACCCTACCCTGGCTTACACCCTTCAAAGATGAACTGGTCCTACGCCCTCACTCTCTTCCTATCTTGATGGCAAAAAACCATAGTGTGGAGCTTGGCGATGTGTTCTAAACTCAGTCTACCAGAATTCAAAGCGCGGCTCTGAACTTTTCGCTTGTCTTTCTTTGGGCATGTTCCTATCCTCTCTGGGCCCGTTTGCCCATTTATAAAATAAGTTTAATAAGACAGGCCTCATAGGATTAAATGACTTACCCCGTCTACGGGGTTTTAAAACAGTGGCTGGCACAGTAAACCCTGCAAATGTCAACCGTGAGCACCAGCATCACCTTGCTCCTTCACCTGCACCACCACTTCCTACCCTTGCTCCCGCTCCCCCATTTCCTGTTCTCCGCGGCTTTATACCTCCCATACTGTTAACTCAGTGGTTGCATTATAAAAAGCTTTCACTCACTTCAAGCTACGAAATCAACTGACAAGAGCCAGAAAAATCTGGAAAACGGAGACGTCGAGTATTTCCGGAATCTGTCATCGGAAAAAAAAAAAAATTACAATCCACAAGCAGGAGGAACAAGTTTCGAGGTCTTTCTTCCCGCCACCAAATATGCCCGCGGCCTTCCCTACACACCCCTTCCCTTCTGCGCCTCCCTGCTCTACCAAGTTCGCCCCGTGAGCTGTGGCAGCTGCAGCGACCACCGACAGCCTGAGAGAGCCGCTACAGGCCGACCGGCTCCGTCAAGGCGGCGCAGCTCGTCACTGCTGTTAAGGCCGCCGCTCACTCCTTTCCTCTCCCTAGGGTACCCGACCGAGAGCCGCTTCCGGTCCGACTCGGCCGGTGTCACACCTAAAAGGCACCGTCGCCCGGTGCGTAGATTTTTGTGCTACAACCAGAACACCTACGGGAAACAAGGGAAGCAGGAGAAAAGGGCCGGAAGGAGAAGCACAGACTGGTCGCCTTTCATGAAGTGCAGCCTGTATGTTTTTTCTGGGGCTCCTTTCTTTCCCCTCTAAGTAATCTACCATGTAGTACCGTGTGACACTGCCCGCAGCTCAGCCTACGCCCGTCATTTAAAAATACATTTTGTTATAGAAGAAAAAAGCCTGCCTGCCTATCACCGGCCGTTCTGCTAGTAACCTTAGTAACGCCTCCTCAGAGCATCCTCAAGCAGCATCTCAGCCTCAGATCAGCCTCTCCCTTTCCCCTCTCCTCCCAGTAAAACAGTTCTCATAATTAGAACAAAAATAACTTTCCATCGTTTCACCACCCACACAATAGACACTGTTCTAAATGCAGTGTCGGTGGCAGAAGAACTTATCGAATTTCTGAAGAAAGAACAGGGAGTAGGAGAGATTTTACAGGGTCGCGGATTCTCTGCCAACAAGGGACCTGGCACATGTGAAAAGAGATCCAAAATAGAATCTTTTAAAAAAAAATTCAGGCAGGAAAAATTAAATTATTTTAAGCTCCACCAGGTTCTCCCTGAATTGTGCCTTTCCTGCATCAAGACGCCCACTGCGCTTTCCACTCTGGTTACTGAGTTCAGGTCTTGTCTCCCTCAGGCACCTGCGGTTATTCATCTTTGCTTCCTCGTCAGTACCCAACCCTGTGCCTTGGAAATCACAAACGCTAATTAAATATTTGTTGAATTGAATTGGCATGCCTCTGGCGTTTGCAGCGGTCCCTTTTTATAGAAAACCTTGGCGCTTAATGCACATTCATTGTAGATCTTTTGCCCTAAACTGCGGATAATGTCTTTATCAGTTCAGGGCTCCTTCTGTCCTTGACAGTAAATTATACATACATCCTGCTTTAACCAGCACAATGAATGTGATCTTGAAAAGCTGTAACTTAAATAACTACAAATGCAATTATTTCAAATACAGTTGGATTATACTTTAATAGAAACGTTTGCTTAAACATCTAAAGCAATGGGAAGCTTCACAGTTTAATGTTATTCTATATTGAAATGTTTTATCAAGTAATCCTTCTTTGCCAAATATCTTTAAAATATACTGTTCTTTTATTTATTACTAATAAAGTTAAACAGATCTGTACTTTGTATCCAAATTTCCTTTCTACCAATATTTGACATTTGTTAGCATTTTTCTTTCGTTTCTGGGATTTTCTTGACTGTTGCTTCATTTTACTCTTCCAACAACCCTGTGCTGCTGTTATTAGCCTTGTTTTTAAACAGATGAGGAGAGAGACACAGAACCTGAAGCCACAGACTTAGTGAGGGTTTAGAACTGGGTGGTACTTTTCTTGCCACAAGACCCGGAGCCCCACCCCCAACACATGGATTGTGTAGGAAGTAGCTTCTGGTTCCAACATTTCTAAGAATTTCATATCTGTCACTACAGTCCATTCAAGCAAAGATTTCTATTTTTTGCTTTGAGCAGCCACTGAAAGGGAGTAAAGTGAAAATACATGTTAAGTATAGATCACATGATCTGAATTTAAAACAATGAATACAGGATATAAAATCTATCTAATCAGAAAATCTCAAATTAGCAATTATAGCTCAACAATAGTAAAAGACACAAATATTTATTAAGTGCCTGCTCTGGGCAAAGCACTAGCATGGTTACCAGGGCTATAGACATTTGAAAGCCACTACTTAATCTTGAAGGTTGATTAATAAGAAAAACAGACTATGTGAATACTAACCACGATAGTTTCTTTCATATGCCAATGCCTAGAAAATGGCATGAACCTATGGTTTCCAATCTGTAAAGTGTATTATTTCAATGAACAAGAAAATGTAATCATGCATCATTGTTGTGTAACTCCATTGAAGCAACAAAATGGTAGCTATGTGGTAGTGGTGAGGGAAATTGGGTGGTGATGGTGGTAATAATATCAGGTCATTTTTCTAATACAAAATATAAATGTTTATTCTGCTAATACTGTATATCTTTAGATTTCATTTTCCAAAAATAATCACACCAATATTTCCCATTACACATGCTTGCTTATGACACTACACCTCCATGGCAAGCTGGTACCTGTGGTCCCTGCCTTGGCTAGGCATGTCAGTGAGTACAGTACAAGTAATGCCAAGAGAAATATAAGGTTAAATTACAAAAAACGATAGAGCTCCTGCCTGGCTCTTTTGTATTCTTCTGTAGCTGACATGAGATAGAGTAGAAATGAGCTATCTCTGCTAAGCCCACCCAGATTGCAGGTTCATAAGCAAATTAAATGTTTTGGAGTAGCTTGCTGTGCACCAGTAGATAACCAGAACCATCTGTTTCTCAATCCCCACAATATTTGATGAGACTTCAGTCTTTTTATATTTACTATTCCCTCCACTTGGAATCCCCTCGCATTTGTCTGTCTAATCCCTTTTTACCCTTCAAACCTGAGCTTAGAATGAAGGAAGTCTTTCAAGATCTAACTGTCATGGTAATCCACAGACAAGGTAGGACTACCATGATACACATGTTATTTTCTGTAGCAATTAACTACATAAATACATATCAATGATTTAGTTGTGTCTATCTTCTTCTCCTTTTTTAGTCCTCAGTGCTCATCACAGTGTGACAGACATAATAGTTCAAAAGTTTTAGGTGCTGTTATCCCCATTTTACATATAAGGAAACATTTAAAGAAATTAATTCTCCCAGAGCCATGAGCAAGTAAATAGGGACACAAGTATAACTATACAAGTATAACTGACTCCAAAGTTCACACTACTGAACTCCTTATTTATTGCCTTTCAAAAAGGCCTGTCACAATTTTTGACACTTAGAAGATTAGAATCTATTTTTCATGAAGAAAAATTACCAGATAAGTTGAGACAGACAGATTAGTAAGAGGTGAGAAACTTTTTGTAGAGGAAATGAGACTTAAGCTAAGTTTTAATGTAGACCTTAAATAAGAGGAAAGGAGAAGGAAGAGGGGACCATTAAGGCAGTGGAGTCTCAGAAAAAGATTAGAGGTAGAAATATCCATAAACTTTTTAGGGAAATATCAGTAGATCACTTTAACTGGACAAGACATTTTGAAAAGATGTAGTGAAGGTTATGTCAGAGAAGGAATTTAGAAGTGAATTTTGAGTGTTCTTGAATGCTAGACTCAGTGTTTGATCTAGAGCTAGTGAAGGGTTGTAAATAATAGGGTGGTAGTTTGGAATCAAATAAACATATATTTGAATCCTTGTTCAGCTATTTACTGGATATGTGATCTTAACAATGACTTAATTTTCTTCAACTTTTAGTCTTCTGTAAAATAAGAATAATAATAGTAACTACTTCAATGTATTATTGTAAAAATCAATTTAGATGTTGCATTTAAAGGGTTTAGCCTAGTGCCTGGCACCTAGTAAGGCTTAATAAATGTTCAATGTTGTTTAACTAGGAGGCAATATATGCTATACTTTAATAACATATTATCCTGTTAATGAAATGCAGAAAGGAAAGAATGGCTGGAGGCAGGAGGGGCAGTTGAGAAATTTATCAGAACAGATGGCCCGAGATGCTGGCAATGGAAATGAAGAATTTAATTTAAGAGTGAGTTGAGGAAATAGATGGTAGAAACTGTGACTCACTGGGTATAAAGGATGAAGGACACAGAAGTTAAAGATGCTTTCAAAGCTGAAAAGACTGAAAGAAGTTAACTAGCCCAATGAACATGGAGGAGGTAAGTGAAAAAATGACATTGTCTTGGGGAAATGATAAGTTGGTTTTGGATGAGAATTTGAAACTATAACAAAACATACAAAAGATTAAAATACTTCTAAGTAAAATGATAATGTTGCGTACTTTCTTCTAGCATTCTCCACCTCTTCACTCTTTATCTGTTCCATCTTTTTTGTGGACCCCATTCATCTCCATTCTCCACCCCTCCAACACAACATTATTGCTCTCCTCTGCATCAAAACTTCATTGACTTCAAAGTCAACCAGACCTGCACTGGAATCTGGTCTTGTCACTCACTAACTAGGAGACCTTGGGCAAGTTATTTTTCTAAGTCTTGATTTCCTCATTTATAAAATAGGATAGTAATAGTACCTATATCATAGGTATTGACAAAATTTAAAATTAAGTCAGGTAGACAAATCCTGTAAGCATATCAAAGACTTTAAAACATCGTTAAATGATGGAGACCTATTAAAAATTAAATGATGCAGGTAAAATGATGTCTGACTCATAGTAAGTGTGTAATAAATGTTACATCAGGGAACAATCAGATTACAGGCATTCTTTTCAGAGAATAAGTTTAACAATTTACTCCTCCTTAAATATGGTCCAGAAACAGATCCATATATATATAGTCCCATAATCAATGGCCTATGGTTAATTGTGTTCTTTTAAATAAACAGTTCTGGGTTGACTGAATAATACGGTTTTTTAAAACTCCTCATTTCTACCTAACAGTATACAAAAGAAAACAGAAAAATATCATCATAATTTCTTTCTTCTTTTAAATTTTTTTTTGTAGGAATGGGGATTGAAAACAGGGCCTCATGCATGCTATATCTTCAACTTTTTATTTCTCATTTGATACAGGGTTCCACTAGGTTGCCCAGGCTTGCCTCAAACTTGCAATCCTCCTGTGTCATTCTCCAGAATAGCTGGGGTTACAGGTGTGGGCCACTGTGTCCAGACTCATGGTATCTTTCTTAGAGCCAGAAAAACTTTCTTAAATAAGACACACCAGGACCTAACCATAAAGGAAAAAATAAATAATTAAGAGCTTCTATTCACTCAAAAGACTTTATTAAGAAAATAGTCACAGAGTGGGAGAAAATGTCTGATATATCCAACAAATTATCGGAATATATAAAGAACTTAAAAATCATATAAATTATATAAATTATATATGTATAATTATATACATATAAATTATATAAAAGCCAGAAACCCAAGAAATGAAAGTTAAGAACACAGTGCAAACCACTAACACCAACCGGAATGGCTTAATGAAAGGGACAGATGTAGAGTTGGTAAAGATGTGACATAATTTTAAATTTTACATGATGATGGTGGGCAAGTAAAGGGCACAAACACCTGGAAAAAAATGTTAATTAGTAACTACTAGTTCTGAATATACATATCCTATGTGTTATATATTCTACTCAGTATATTTTCAGCAGAGAACTATACATATGGTGACTGAAAGAATGTTAATAACAGCTCTGTAAGGAAAAAGCTGAAGGCAACCCAAACATCCATTGGTATTAGAAAAATCATTAAGTACAGTAAATTGTAGTTTATTTGCATAGTGAAATTCTGTATAGCAATGAAAGTGAACAACTATATGCACAGCAGTATGAATGAATTTTAAAAACATGCTGAACAAAAGAATATTTCATATGTAAAAGAATACATACGTGATTCCTTTTATATAAAAACAAAAGCAAGCAAATGTGACAAATGTATGATGTAATACAAATATTAATTAGCTAAACTTATTTATTCAACATTGTACATATACTTTAAAATAAGATGTTGTGCATAGTAAATACATAAAATGTTATTTATCAATTTTTGGAGTGTCATCTTGTTTTTGCACTACTGGAGTGCTGTACCTCTGAGTGGCATCTCCGTCCTTTTTTAATCTTTATTTTGGGCAGGGTCTCACTAAGTTGCTTAGGCTGGGCTTGGACTTGCCATTCTTTTGCCTCAGCGTCCCAAGTTTCTGGGTTTATAGGCATATGCCACCATGCCTGGCTTAGCCATCTACTTTTTAAAAGTCAAATAAATATAATCTATCTTGTTCTAAGCCAAGTTGTAGTTTTCCTGGAGGGGATAGGAAAAGTGACTAGAAAGAGGGACAAAGCAGGAAACATGGGAGTCTAGGAAAATAACAATATTCTGTTCTGATCCTGATGTTCATTATATGAATGGTTCATTTGCACCTATGCTATATATACAGTGATGTATATATGTATATATAGTTGTATTCAATAAAAAGTGCACATATGAAATTTTGTCAATTAAAGCAATCAGGCATGAAAGAGTAGGTAGGAGAGTGGATAGGCTGGAATTTCCTGGGCCCTTGGAAATTGTACCACATAAATGCTTGCAAACCCAAAGACAAATTTCCAAGACAGGTGAGGCTCTGTAAGTGCTGAGAAAGACTCTGGCCAGCATCCAAAGGACTGAAAGTGCCCAGGCCTTGAACTTGGCAAAGTCAGCCTGTATTTCCTGCCCATTTGTAAGCCCAGATCTTGAAGAAGACAGCTCCATGATCTCCATGGTAAAGCTTGGTCCTTGACTAAATACACCACCCAATAGTTATCTTTTGCAAGTTGGGCAAAGGTCAGTCACTTGCTTATGTAAAAGCCTGGAGGAGGCTGCCAGAGAGGTTGCACTGAACAAATATTGTAGCTGGAATGGATATTGGAAAGCAAAATGTAGAGACAGCAGTATACCAATTAGCCAAATGAATTGATTGTCATTTTTAGGCCTGCTCCCAGGAAGCAAGGACAGAGACAGGATGTCTATAAAGCTCCTCTCTGAGGCAGTCTTGGACAAGGAGCCTGTGATTAAGAGATAGGGAGGCACTTACTGGGACATATAAGATGTGAGGCAGAAACAGGAACGCTAAATGTCCCTGGAATACTGATGTGCTGATTTTTTGTCACATAATATCTACAGCTATGAAGATTTCATGCCTCATCCAGGAACTGCAAAGGGGAGAGATCCACTGTAATAATGAAGGTTGATAGGTGCTGGATCTCTCCCAAAGAGCTGGCTGGGCCTGGGGCTATAAAAACGGCACAGACATAATTCCCACTATCTTGGTTACTTTTCTCTCGTTGCTGAGACAGAATACCAAACATCCCAAATTAAAAAGGAAAAAGCTTATTTAGCTCACAGTTTATGGAGGTTTCAGTCCATACTCAGCTGGCTTCAAGGCAGAGTGGCACATGGCAGAGGACAACAGTTCATGGCAGTGGAAGACAGCAAAAGCAACAAGAGCAAAAAGGGAGGAGAGAGAAAAGACTCTTTCTGTCCCTTATATTGTATGTAGGCTACACACCCTAGGGAGGGTGTAGCACTCATACCCGTAATCCCAGCACTAGACAATGAATCAATCACAAACTCTAGATTCAGCCACCCCCATGACTGCACGAGGATTTGGGGGGACATCTAGACACAAACCATAACACCCACCATCAAGATTCACCTCTAGGTCAGACCCAGACGCAGGAACAGATAATTACAGTACAGTAGGAGTAAGCAGTAATAGGGACAGGCCCAAAAGGATACAGGAATACCAGGAAAGAAGTCCTAACCCTGAAGGATGGAAGACCAAAAATGCTTCAGATTTAGAGGATTTGTTTATGTTCAAAATGCTTAAACCACAGAGTTCAACTCTACTCCAAAGTGTGCTGACTTTGTATCCAAAGGAAGAGGAATACAAGCATGTCCTCTCAGGCCTCCCACATTCACCAATAAACCCCAACAGCAACCTCTCTATAGAAGGTGTAAGCAAGGTGTAAGTAAGAATTGACCAAATCACAAGATCTTAAAGTTTATGAACACTAATTTGACTATATAAAGAGTGTGCAGAAAAAAATTATATATATATATATGATATTTAAGATAGACACACTACTAATTTTGCTTAGTTCATTGAAAAGAAAGGTTTGTGCTAATATTGTTTGGACAATTGAATGCAGATACCTTGTACTCTGAGTAATTAATTTAAAGATAACAATATGGAATGTATTAACCTTTGTTACCCTCCTATTATGTTGTTTTGAAATTTTGTTCTATTTTTTTTTCTTTAAAATTAAAAAAAAAGAGCGTGCTTGTATGATCAAGATAAGTGTGCAATGAAGTAAGGCATGCATTTAAGGACACATGTCATCATTATTAGCAGTCAGATGAGGCAACATAAATAGTAAGCAATTTCTTTTTTTCTTTTTCTTTTTCTTTTTTTTTTTTTAAGTTCTTTTGAGAAAGGGTCTTGCTATGTAACTCACTAGCCTTGAACTCACTAGCCCAGGCTGGTCTTGAACCCATGGCAATTCTCCTGCCTTAGCCTCTTGAGTACTGAGATTAGAGGCATGTGCCACCACACCAGCTAGTAAGCAATTTCTCTAAGTAATGCCTTGATTAACAAAGTCTCTGACAGTAAAATTTCTTTAGCTAGTTGTCCTGGTACTAGAGATGACAATTGGTTGTAGGAAATGGAAAAACTTCAACACACCAGAGAACATAAATGACTAAATAGGTTCATGTGAACACCACTAACTAGGAGATGGAAATTCTATACCTATCTTTGCTTTGGCTGCATAAAAGAACAGCATCCAAAGTAATGCTCATATTCATAAAAAGAATTTTTTTAATGACATATATTATTGTCAGGAATTTTGTTAAGTAGTGTAGGAGGCATATAATAGAAATATAGGCCAGAATTGCTGGAGCAATACACTTTTCAAAAGAAGTTACGAATCTTGATTTTTAGATTTAATATCCTGATTCTTAATATAGGAAGTAAGGAAGGAAGGAAGGAAGGAAGGAAGGAAGGAAGGAAGGAAGGAAAAATAAAAATGACATCCCTTTTGCCTAATGCTTGAGACACTTACAGATCTTATAGGGACAGCATTCCTCCTTGCAATAATCGTTTTTTAAAAAATAAGAGTCTCTTCTTATTAAGGTCAGATTTGCTTTTTATTTGACAATGTCTATATGCATCCTATCCTAGGTAGCATAATTGCTGACAAAAGAAGTATGTTATTGAAAATGCTCTGTTAAAGAACAGGAGTCCTACCTATTGGATGCTGACAAGAATTAAACAGCCATTGTATGGGCCCCAGGTCACTGGGGAGGGAGTTGCTAGAGGTCAAGGGTGAGGTCATTTGTCTCTCTTGGCTTCCAGGACATCACACTCAATTTTCCCTCTTCTCAGAAGCTGTGCCCTCTGGGGCTCTTACTGTGTGCTTGGCTAGGACCAGGTATTCTTCCTACCTTAATCTATCGGCCATTCCTATGACTCCAAGGATCATCTACATACTGATGTGTCCCAGTTATGTGTCCAGCTCAGACTTATCAATTGTTCCTCCATCAGACAAAATTAATTTGCATCTTTATGGTCAAGAATTATTTGCATCCAAGCATGGTGGCACATGGCTGTAATCTCAGCACTCAGGAGGCAGAGGCAGGAGGATCACTGCAATTTCGAGGCCAGCCTGTGATACATAGTGAGTTCAAGGCCAGCCTGAACTACATAATGAGACCCTCTTTCAAACAAACAAACAAAAAAGAATCATTTGTATTACTATCAGCTTTCTACAAATCTGTCAAACAGCTCAAAGACAATGAAAATCTGGACAACTCGGTAGAGTGCTAGGCAAGATAGACAGTAATCTATTTTGCCTTCCAAGTCTTTCAGCAATTTTTCCTGATGTCACCTCCAAGGCCCTCCCTAACCCTACCCAGCAGTAAGGTAAAGAAACATGCTGCTTTCTGTTGCCCCTTTAGTTTTTTAGCACCGTGCTAGCTACTGAAAGCAGTACTGTTCTGCTCTCAAGGACTGTGTAAGTGCCAGGTGGGGGAGGTGTAACTTCACAGCCATTCCTGCTACGAAGACTTACTATCTACTATGAACCAGAATTATGCTATGAGCATAGCTGGAAGGGAGGCAGACATAGTCTCTGCTCTCTTTTTTTTTTTGTGGGTACAGGGGGGTCGACCTCAGGACCTCGCGCGCCAGTAGGCGCCCGTGCCGCTGAGCGATATCACCGGCCCCTTTTTTATATGTGGGTTTCGGGAGTCGAACTCAGGCCCTCGCGCTTGCCGGGCAGGCGCTTAAGCCGCTGAGCCATCTCACCGGCCCAGTCTCTGCTCTCTTGTGCCTTATTCTCCAGGTAAGGGACAGGAAGAATACGTAAATAAAATAATTAAAACTATGATCAAGGCAATGAAGGGAAACAGCTGCTGACACAGAATATCACCAAGAGGGGCCTCCGTAAGCATGGTGGTCAGGATTGACTGCTCGTAAGAGAAAACATTTAAGCTGAGATTTGAGATGAAGGGGAGTCAGCCATTCTGAGTGTGGAGGGTAGAGGTGGCAGGAAGCCAGCCAAATGGCCAATACTGGAGTCTGTCCTCATCCTCCGTGCTTCTAGAGACAGGACTGCGGCAGCTGCAGTTATTGTTTGCCCAGGGCCCTGGGGTTTGCGGAGACCAGAAAGGCCAAGTCCTGCCCTACCAGCAGTGTTACTGGCTGCTCCAAAAAACTGTCAAGGGGAAGAGAATGCCTCCTCCTTAACCTGCTCACCTTCCTATCTTCTCAGTCAGGATTTCCTTCTAAATTTCTCCCTATCTGCTAAGACAGGAGCTTGAAATATCTTCAATACAAACTCGCAAAGAGAAATAAAGGGCTTTAAAAATGCAAATGACTAGGAGAATTAACATTTCAGTGTGACAGTGTAAAACGATCAGCTCTTTGGCTGAGCTGATTTGATTAGAAAACTACAAAGAACAGAGATCTCATGGGCAAGAGGAAAGATCAAGGGTAGAGCGGTGTGATGGGCATCAGGATCAATGTCACATGCCTTGTAGTTTTGTCCAGGACCTGGGCTGAAGCTCATCTCTGTTCCAAAATCATTTCATACTGCTCCATGGCTCTCGCCAGGAGGTTGGCACTAGAAGGACAAGGTTGGGAACCATCTGCCCAAGTTGGAGCACTACTCCTGGGGACAGAAAGCAGAGAGAGGAGAGCAGGTGGAGGGCAGTCTGGGGGCAGAGATATGGGCAGGGGAAGAAACAGGAGATGGAGAACAACAGAGTGAGAGAGCCCACAGAACCAAAAGAAGTTATATCATAGCAACAGAGGGAAGTATTTAAAGAGAGGATGTGGCCAATTTTGTCAATACAGAGGACTGTTTCTCAAAATGTGTGTCATTCTCAAAACACCTGGTGGCGGGGGACTATTAAGATTTCAGATTCTAAGGCTGTGGCCGCACCCATTTCAGAATGGGACACTGAAGACAGGAGTTATTTAATAAGCACTGATGCTTATTCTGGTGTGCAGTTTCACTTTCTGTGATTTTAGTTACCTGCAAGCAATTGCGATCTAAAATATGTTAAATGAAAAATCCCAGGGCCGGTGAGATAGCTCAGCAGCATAAGCTCCTGCCTGGCAAGCGCGAGGTACTGCGTTTGACTCCTGGTACCCACGTACAAAAAAAGGGCCGGTGATATAGCTCAGTGGCATGGGCACCTGCTGGCGCATGAGGTCCTGAGTTCGACCCCTGGTACCCACAAAAAAAAAAAATCCCAGAAATAAACAATTTGTAAGTTCTAAATTGTATATCATTCTGAATAACATGGTAAAATCTCACCCAGTCCTACTCTGTCCAGCCTGGTTTATAAGCTGTTCCTTTGTCCAGTGCATCCCCACTGTATATGCTACCTGCCCATTAGTACCTACCTGCCTCATCTATCAGATGGGCTGTTGTAGTATCACAGTGTCTGTGTTCAAGTAACCTTTATGTTGCATAATGAAATCTCCAAAGTACAATGGTAGTGATGCTAGCAATTCAGATATGTCAAAAATATCAAGTGAAAAAGTGCAAGTTTTCAAGAAGGAAAGGAAAAAAATAACTATACTGGGATTAAAATTTACTTTACAATAAGATTTTTTTAAAAGATCATATTCACATAACTTTTATTACTGTATATAGGCATGTATGTGTGGGGGGATAAAACAGTATATTTGGGTTCAGTTCTATCTGTGGCTTTAGGCATCCACTGGGGACTTGGCACATACCCTCCATGGATAAAGGGAGACTACAGCAATATTTATTTATTTATTTTATGTGGGTACCGGGAGTCGAACTCAGGACCTCTTGCTTGCCAGGCAGGCGCTTATGCCACTGAGCTATCTCACTGGCCTGACTATAGCAATATTTAAACCATTTGGATGAAGAGTTAGAGCTAAGTCCAATCCTGGCTTTTTCAATTGGGCTGTTGGGTGAAGTATTTAATTTCTCTGAGCCTAATTTATGTTTAATCTGTAAAGTAATACCTACTTCATCCGTAAGACTGCTAATCTTCACATGAGATATTTCTGTATGTAGTGCTTAGTACTTGCCTGAGATACAATGGGAAATCAGAGAATATTGACTGCCATTATTACATAATAAGGAAATCCATTGGATATGAGAAGAATGGAGTAATTTTTAACTTTTGCAATTATACAGGAAGAGTAACTTGGGAAATTTCTGGGAATTGAAAAGGAAATATATGAATAATGAATTAAAACAGCAGTGAAGATTACAAGTTCAAGCTTAGGAAAATTTGCAGCAGGAGGAAAGATAGTTGGGTTGGTAGTTAGAGCTAGATTATATCAGTAAGAAAAAGATTAATCAAAATAGCAGTGATAAAAGCATACCTGAAGGACATAGGAATGGAAGTTTCAATGGCACAGATACTGATGCCACAAAAAAGAAAAAAGAAAAAAATCAGATCAGGAATAGGAGTTTAGGTGTTGAGAAGGTTGGAAGAGATTCCAAGGATGGATAGTGGAATAGACACAAGTTAGAGGATCTTAACTGTTTTACCTGGGATCAGAGAAGGGCATAGAGCAGTAGTTCAGGACCAGTGTTCTCACCACATTGCAACTTGTTAGAAATGTAAATTAGGACTCTACTCCAATCTTGCTGCATGAGAAGTTCTCCTCTCCTCTGGAGGAGAGGTCCAGCACAAGTCCTTCACTCAAGATATACCATGTACAGCACAAGTCCTTTAGGTGATTCCATGCACCCTCACTAGATTCAAACTTGTGATTCTTCTGCCTCATCCTTCCAGAATGCTGAGATCACAGGCATGAACCACCATCCCTGGCTCCAAATTTCATTCTTTCTTCCCTCCTTCTGGTGCCCGGGATACTCCCCCGATATCCTTTGCTGTCCATGGGGCAGTGCTGGATTCATTCAGGGAAAGATGCAAGGCATCACCCTTGAACCATTAAGACTGAAAGGAACCTTGGATATAACCCAGGCCAGCTGTAAAGGACCCAGAAACACAAGTGGCTGAACGTAAAAACAAGACCAGAACCCAGGTCTCCTTATGCCCTTTATGAATATCTTTCTCTCTTTCCATCTTCCTGAAATGTAATCTGAAACAAAATCCAAACTAAAAATAATTGTGTACATTTAAAAGGATGTGCATTCGATAGGTAGATGGTAGATGATAGATAGACAGACATGCAGAATAGTCAATAAGAGATAAAGGTGTTGGTAAAGCATCAGAATTCAAAAATCATCTTAACTACAGTAATTGAATAGCATTCTCTAGGCAGAATTACTTAAGAGAGGGAAAAAAAGAATTTTTATTTTTTTGGTGTTAGGACTGCCATTGGAAGTAATTGATATACATGTACTCTTCTTTAACCTATTACTCTTACTTTCCTCAGAACTACATCATTAGTTTACTTTCCTTTAGGGAGCAAACCTGCTGAAAGATAAAGGCCATATCTTACTTATCGTTGCAGTCTTTGCTGTCCCTTGGACTTTTTGGCACATCGCTCTTCACATAGTTTTGGCACAGTGTTTACTCTTCCTAAACATTTGCGGAATAACAAGGTGTAAAATAACTTGGAGCCAGTACTTTCACAAATTTTAGCTTTGCCACTTAAAGGAGAAAAGTTGAACGACAAAATGAAGATGCTTCATCAATGGGAGGATCTGGCAACATGCTTTTTTTTTTTTTTTTTTTTTTGATATGCGGGTACCGGGAGTCAAACTCAAGACCTTGTGCTTGGCAGGCAAGCGCTTATGCCGCTGAGCGATATCACTGGCCCCAGCAACGTGCTTTTTGAAAGAAAACAGCTTAGGAAGCTGTGGACTCAGATGTACAATTCTGAAATTAAAATTTTACAGGTGTGTTCTGAACAGTTGAATCAAATCTTCTGAAAATATTAAAAAACCACAGCAATTTTATCAAAATCAAACAAAATCAAGTTGCATTTAAGGCAATTTCCTTTTCTATTTCATTTCTATAACGAAATGTTTTGAGGCAAAAGGAGAGAAAGGAAGGAAGGAAGGAAGGAAGGAAGGAAGGAAGGAAGGAAGGAAGGAAGGAAGGAAGAAGGAAAGAAAGGAAGGAAGGAAGAAGGAAAGCAAGCAAGCAAGCAACCTTAGGATTGTGTTTATTTAGAATCTTTGTAAGAAAAACTGCCTGCTTGCTTTCCTGTAAAAGTGAGAGGAAAAGAAAGTCCTAGACTCCTAGATGCTTCAGCTGAAAAGTAAAACAAGCACCCATGCCAACAATTGAAAATGAGGAGAAAAATTATGCCAGACACTTGGCACCAGCTGCAGCAATTAAGTAAGCACCTGCTTTATGCTTCATCTGCCGTCACCGCCTCCCAGCTTCATTTAGGCTGGTTTTTGGGCTTTTTGAGAATAAATGCACAAACACACAGAACTGTCTTTTTCCTTCTTTCTCTTTTTTCCTTTGGCTATCATTAACTCTGGGAAAGTGAGTGGCAGAAAGATTCAGACAAAGACAGGGTGGAAAAACACCTACATTTCTAAAATCTAGAGTTTTTGAGAACATCGAGGCCTATGTAACCATAGTAATCAGGTCTGATAGGAGAGTAACGATTTCCCCTGCCCTTACTGAGCAGCAGTTTACACCATCCCAGAGAGACTCTGCAAATGAGCATGTGGATTAGATTTCAGGAAGCACAGTTGCTATTGGCTTAGTCCTGAACCTTAGCTATGCAACAAAAGCAAGTTCCACTGCAGAGAGTTAGGCTTACAAAGAGACACCATCAAATGGGTTTACTGTAATCAGTACAGGGCTAACATGAGCATCTGATGGGAATGAACAAGATACTATGCTTCGAAAAACTGAATTATACACATGTAAGGCAGGTATTATTATTAAACATGTTTATCAAAATCAATCTAAGAGAAACAAGAGAGTAAGCCTATTCATCCACTGGAAGTGAATTCGCACTTTTCAGAGCCCTGAGCTGCCATTTCCTATGTCCCTTTATTCTGTCTATAAAAGCTGACTAATGATGCCTACATCAGAGGCAATTGTGAGGCTCAAATGAGATAGTGTATGGGAAGCACCTTGCTCCATGCCTCCTATATAATAGACACTTAATAAATACGAATTGCATTTCAAAGGGGAAAGTCGAGTTCATTATCCTGAAAATTCTTCATATTTGCAGTCCACCAATTGACACTTCATATTAAATTACAGGTTTTCAAGAGAGATAAATGGAAAGTTCACCATCAACACCACACAATCAGAGAAGCTGGCTTCTCACATGGACAAAACATGAAATAAAGGCATCATCCTTCAGTCCTAGATGTCAGATTAGCAGTTCCTTTCTTCCCATTCTGATGACTACTGCTCTGTTCTGGGGAAAGCATTTTAAAGCTGCTTTTAATTCCCTCTAATACAGCCAGGCACCTGCAAAGAGTGATTCTGAGAAAGGAGCCAGAGCTTCCCGTTATGGCCTCAAAGCCCCTTGAGGAGAGGGACCACCTTGCCTGGCTCCCTGCCATGTCCCAGCACTTACAAGAGTGCCCTGCACACAACAAGCAATCAGCATGCATTTATTGAGTGATTTCAGCACATTAGTACTATGAGGAATAAGCTGAGATATCCAATTAAAGGTGCTTTATTTCATCAATTTATTTCCTCCCTCGTCTGCCTTTAGTGCAAAATAAGGTCGTATGTGTTTTAGTCCTCAACCTGTAATGATCCTAAAGTCGCATTTTGTTGCTCAGGATAGTCCATCCTACTCTTATATATATTTGTCTTGTGAATAAGATCAAGAAAGCCCAAAATGGTTAGTTTATTAATTGTCATTTAGTTAATACTGCCTCACAGAAGAAGAAACCAGAAAGTCTGGTCAGCTCACAGAAGGACTCAACTGTTTGCTGTTTGAAGTGCTTTACATCAAAGCAAAAAATGTGAAGTTCAGTTATCTAGAATGTAACCATATTTATTTTAGATATTACCACAGTGCACAGTAGATTCCTCTGACAGTCAGAGCAGCAGTAATTTCTCTCTTTCTCTTTTTTTCTCTCTCTCTCTCTCTTTCTCTTTCTCTCTCATCATGCCCACCCTTGGAAGCCCTGGGCCAAGCAGATTTGAGCTTTTGTTGTTACATTACCTGTGGGATACAGAACTTGATAGAGAGAAAGAGAGAGAGAGAGAGAGAGAACAGCTTTGCCCCTAAGGTATGTCTAGGGTCCTAGGGGCTGGATCAGTAGGTGCATCATCCACTCTGCACCATATCCAGAACTTTTCTTAACTCTCTTATCCCCTGGCATTCTGAGAACTCTGAGCTTGAGGTCAAGTGGATAACATTTAAGCAAAACCTTAAAAAATTGGAAGGGAAAAAGAAGATGAGCCTTATAGGAAGGCAAACGGCATGACGAAATACTGAATAGCAGGAGACCCGGGGGCCACAAGCAGCTTTCAATTGGCTGGACACAGAATTCAGGCAGAGGTGGGAAGGTGGGAGGCATAGAAAGACAGGACCACTGAGGGTTCAAATGGTGGGAAACTGAGAAGTGTGCAGAGGGTACAGATTTAACAAAGCAGTCATTATTGCCTCAGAATATGACCAAAATGCCATTTATACCACATTTTAGACTTGGGGCAGAGAACTAAAGCCACCACTTCAGTGTCTGCAGATCAGTGGTGGCACCACAGTGGCCCTACTCACCACATGGGAGTAGACAGTCTCACAAGTTGTTAAGGTAGCATCTCTAAGGCTGGTTTATTTTATAACATGGATTAATTCTATGATAGGAACATGTTGATGGTGTTATAGAAGCCCTTGAAAATACACTCAGGTCAGTCTAGAATAATCAGGAAAATAATGGAAATCATGGGAATGGAGTCCTCCAGATCCCATCTACCTTAATGAGTAAGGAATACATTTATTTGCTGATCTTCCCAAGAAGAATGTATTTGGCCATTACTGGCTTAGACTGACCTTGCCTTGGACCTCACCTCTGGCCATAAAGTAGAATGACCTGGGGAGCCAAAACTAAGTTATCAGTGTTCAAGTCCACACCAGTAATTTTAGTCCCACCTAGGCTGAGGAACCACATGGTACAAAGGCCAGAAATCAAGAGAACAGGGTAAGCTTAGGTGAATATTCACAGTACTATGTGGCCAGAACACAGAACTAAAAAATGAATTCACTACCTTGGGCCTCACCTTACCCACTACTGCTCTGTGGAACATGATGGGACTGGTTCTCCCAACTCTAAAATATGGGTAGTGCCCCTGCAGCACTATTAAAGCAGATGCTGTTAAATGAGGAAATCTTTTTAATTTTTTATTTTGCATGTTTAAGTTACAAATTGAGTTTGTAAACCCACATATTGTGTAAACCCACATATTGGGTTTCAATGTGTTGTTTTCATATATGCATATAATATATTTTGATCATATCCACACCCTAATTGCCCTCTTTTTTTTTTTGTGGGTACCGGGGGTCGACCTCAGCACCTCGCACGCCAGCAGGCACCCTTGCCGCTGAGCAATATCACTGGCCCTTTTTTCGTATGTGGGTACTGGGAGTCTAACTCAGGACCTCGCGCTTGCCAGGCAGGTGCTTATGCTGCTGAGCTATCTCACCGGCCCCCCAATTACCCTCTTATACCCCTCTCCCTCCTCTCCATCATTCCCTTCCTCTTGTTTTATAATAGTTTCTCTTCTACTTCCATGGAACTTTTTTTAGAAGATTGTATAATATTAGTCTGTGTTATTTCACTTAACATGATGATCTCCAGTTACAGCCTTTTTCCTGCAAATGACATAATTTTGTTCTTCTTTATAGCTGAATAATACTCCATTGTGTATATATACCACATTTTCTTTATCCACTTATGTGTTGATGGGTACCTAAGCTGATTCCATACATTGGCTAGTATGTATTTTGCCACAATAAACATGGATATACAGGCATCTCTATAGTATGCTGACTTTAATTCTTTCAGGTATATACCAAAGAGCAGTATAGCTTGATCAAATGGCTTTTCTATTTTTTAGGAACCTCCACACTGATTTCCATAAGGGCTGTACTAATTTACACTCCCAACAGCATTGTAGAAGGGTTTTTTGCCCCTGCATCCTTTTCAGTATTTATGGTTTTTAGTATTGTTAATGACAGCCATTCTGAATGGGGTGAGTTGGAATCTCGAGCTAGTTTTGATTTGCATTTCCCTAATGGCTAAAGGTTAAAAGAGGCAATCCTAAGGAAATATTTGAGAACGTGTGCAGTGATTAAGGGTGAAGTCTTGGCAGCAGTATGAGTTCAATTCTGCCATCTAACACCTGGGAAGAAAGCCAGGGGGCCAGACTCTCACTTTTAGGGAAACCCGAAGAGGCACATGCTTGTATTATTACCTTGTCCACACCCTCTTCCTACGACCTCTTTCCATTGTAGTCTTCAAACCTGTTAACATCCACATGCTACCTTGCAAATTTCAGGAAAGGTCAAGCTTTGGAGAACGCACTCAGGAGTAATAGTTTCTTGTATAGGTGCAAAGCCCAGTAACCTATAGGCAGGTTCTTGGCCTCTACTAAGAACTTATCACACAAAGAACCTATCCTGGTTCTGCCACTTACTTGCTATGTGCTATTGAGCAAGTTACTTCCCCTATCTAAAACCCAGGTTCACCTGCAATAGGGGGTAATAATGAGGAGTTACAGCACAGACTATGTGTTCACCAAACTGTTTCCTGTTCCTACTGGTCATGACCCTAATGGACATTTCCAGACTTTCTTGCAGCTAAATAGGCCATGTGACTGCATCCTGGTCCACGGAGCAAAAGCAACATGTGCTCTATCAGGCCCACACCTTCAGACACCTTCTGTAGGATCCTAGCCATGTGACTCTCTCCCTCTCCCCCCATCTGCCAACAGGATGCAGAAGATCCAAAGCAGAGCTCCAAGGTTCTAGAGGTGGGTTTTCTCAATAAGGAACCTGAGTCCATCCCCTTCCTCCTACGCATACTATGACATGAGCAAGAAATCAGCTATTAGAATGTTAAGCCCCTGAGATCTGAGATTATTTGTTATAACACTTAACCTACTCCCACTAATGTAGTAATTGTGAGGATCAAATAAGATAATTCATTGATAAGCTCAATATCAGGTATATATTAAATGCTTAGAAAAGAATAGATATTTATTTTTATATATCTACCCTGCTTTAGGTACAAGGACCTTTCCCTTCCCAGTTTCCCAGTGCTATTTCTTCCCTTTGATCTAGTGACCAAGGGATCTCTGGATACATAGTGTTGCTTTGTCTTTAAGCCTGGTCACAATGTTAGTGTACTGCTTCTCTTTGCACTTTGCTTTTCTAATAGTGCCTCCTTGCAAAAATAAGAGGAGCGGGATAGAGAGGATGTTTCTATTGACATGATAATGCTTCTGAAGTGAGTCAGAAGCACGAAGCTGTCCAACTGGCACCATTTATCACAGCTCCTTTCTGCTTTCCCTGCCTTTCTGTATGAAGGCTACAGGGCTGAGAATTAAATTAGTTTGAAAGCTGACTCGATGAGCACAATCTGCTCCACTGGAGAAAACATTTCATAAAAACTGTTCCTGCTGAATTTTCATGCAACTTCCAAATTTTAATTAGAAACTGGAGGACCAGATGGGTGGCAAAAGGAATTTAAGGTAACAAGGGAACAAGTGCTCATGTGCTAAGGTTAAAATCCATAACCGTGTGTCCAGGTAGCCTTAATCAGCATGATTTGAAGAGTTCTGAGGGGCTCCCCCGGTGACCCTCAAACTTCTCTTCCATTGCAAGTCAGCAATGCCTGAAGTTGTTGATGGCAACACTTCCCAATCACATGTCGCTTTATATGATCTTCCTTAACACTCACAATTCTCTTATGAAGCAGGTATTTCAGTGGGGTTCCATGCAATTACACTTGATCTTGGCCAAAAGGCTGAGAAGTAATGAGGTGCCACAAAATTAAGAGATTTTCACAATATCACACAGCTGGTAAAGAAAGGGCAGAGCAAGAATTTTTTCCACATGTCCAGGCTTCAAGTTTCTTTCCACAACACAACAATTGCCTCTGCTATGAGTAAATCTTCATCTCTTAGATTAAGTGTTTTCTAAGAAATTTATCTCGAATGAGGTCTTACCTGATCTTAATATATAACAAGTTGTTCTGGCTAAAGAATATTATAGAGACAGGGGCAGGGAGAAGGGAAGTTTGGGGAAGTAGAGGCAAAGCCCATGAAACACGGTCTAAAAAGCATTAGGTTAATACATCAGCCCCCTACTTAAATTCAAGTAGCCTGGGAGAAGCCACTGTAGTCATGAATACCTTGTGTCCTATCAGATCATTTCCCACCATCTGAGAAACAGAGCTAGAATAACAGGCCCAGGTGAAATGGCGCAGTGCATGGCCAAATAGGAAGGAGGAAAAGAGTGAAGAATAAAACCCAACTTTATGTTTTACTTTAGATTTGCTCAGCTTGTGAAAGGAATCAAAATCTTTTGTAGCCTGTATATTTTGTGCTTTTTTTTCTTTTCTTCAGTACTGAGGCTTGAACCCAAGGCCTTCGTAGTGAACTATATCCTCAGGCCTTCTTATTTTTTATGTTTACAAGGTCTTGCTAAGTTGCTAAATTGTCCAGGCCAGGCTCAAACTTGCCACCCTCCTGCTGCAGCCAGTTGGAGTACTAGAATTATAGGTATGCACCACCACACCCTGCCTCTGCCTCGTGTGGTGGTGGTCAGGGGGCAGGGAGTTCTGGGGTTTGAACCCAGGGCATCACATGTGCCAGGCAAACACCCTACCACTGAACTATACCCCAGTCTTTTCTTAAATTTTATTTTGAGACAGAGTCTCATTAAGTTGCCCAGTAGCCTTGAACTCACAATACTCCTGCCCCAGCCTTCAGAGTAGCTGGGGTATGTGCCACTGTGCCCTGTGATTTTGTTTCTTAAATGTTGATGCTTTAAAATTGTTAATACAGAAACTATGAAAATCTAGAATTGTTTTTGAAAAAGCAAATGCCAGTGCAAGAAAGCCTTCTCTTTTCTTAAAGGGTGACATTTATATTCTAAAAATATTAGATTTCCTTGTATTTGTCAAAAGATACTTTGCAAAAAGTCAGCATGACTCTCATACAAACATGGAGTGAACATGCTCAGAGATATATTCAGCTCACTAGTCAAAGGTCCACTCTGTTGCCTCAATAATTAAATAATCCTTGGGCCGGCCTGTAAACAATGCTTCTCTGTGACACTAAGAGAGCAGGCTGCTATCCCTTTGCCTTCTTCCTGTTTTGAGTCTCAGTGGCTTAAATAGGACTCAGGTTGGAAATCTAATCCAAATTTTCAGCTGCCTTTGGATATGTGAGTGTGCTCAGCAAGGATAGAACTGGAAGAAGAATGAACACCTACACTAGTTCCTAGGGCTGCCATAACAAAATACCAGAGACTGGATAGCTTAAAAAGAATTTATTTTCCCACAGTTCTAGAAACTGGGAATTCTAGATCAAAGCATCAGCAGATCGGTTCTCCTGAGGCCTTTCCTTGGCCCACAGGCAATTGCTTTCTCCCTGGGTCCTCACACAGCCTTCCTTCTGTGTGCATGCACCTGGTGACTCTTCTGTTTTTTTCTCAGGACATCAATCCTACTGCATTAGGCTTAGGAGGCCCATATGCCCTCATTTAACATTAATTACCTCTTTAAAGGTCCTCTCTCCAAATACAGTCACATTGGAGGTTAGACTCTCAGTGAATGAATTGGGAGACACAATAGTTATTTACCACTTTTATTGTGCTAAAAGCTTCCAAATTCACAACAGTCTTGAATACTCACACCAACCTAAGGAGACTGTGCATTTCACAGATGTGGTCAGGGAGGTTAGACAGCTGCCCAAGGTCACCACCTACGTAGCAAGTGGCAAGACTGTAGTCTGACCCTGGGGAGAGCATGACATAGGGAGTAAGGAGGTAACACTGAGCTATTTGTAGAGGCAATTGGCAAAGTTCCACAGCCTCTGTAATTTTCTCTTATTTGGTGTTTATTGTAATCCTCTCACACTTAAAATGAAAAGGTCCTGGGGGATTGTCCTTCTTGGCAGCTTCATCTGGAGAAACCATGGAGTCTGAATCCAGGCACAGCCAGAATTGCAAGAATGAGGATTTCAGAGGTGAGAAAGAGAAGAGGAAACCACCATGCTGCTCCAAACTCCTGGGAACTGCAAGATGGAAGAGAAGAGGGTGCAGGTAGCTGGTCTGTGACTGGGGTTCACGGGACAAAAGCCTGGGCAGGTTCTGGTAAGACGAGAGACTGAGGGTCCTCACTGATTCCTCATGCCCTTCCTCATATTCTCTCTCACTGCCTTGTAAGTCTTAATCGAGCTCTTCTTGCAGCCAGCACATACTACCACATGCTGGAGGATTTACAACTCTTGATGATCATCTCTTTTCCTTTATACTACCCAAAGACCCCTTTTTGGGAATAATGAAGTGCCCCACTCTTGTCACTGCAAAAACATTGACCTTGATAAGAAACAGTTATAATTTGGGGGGTTTGAATCCTAGTTCTGCCACTGGGAAGGATTTATGATCTATCTATTTACCTCTTTCCTTATCAGGATAATGGGAATATTATTAATTCCAACCTCATAGAATTGTCACAAGAAATAAGTGACCCAGTATAATATACATAGGAAGATTCTTAGCACAATACTCAATACCCATGCAAGACTTAGTGAGACATGATGCCTTTTCTTCTTCTTCCTCTTCTTCTTCTTCTCTTCTTTTTTCTTATTAGTCATTATTCTCTGGAAATTGTGTCTTGCCTATGTTCCTCTTTCCTATAAAACCTCAAAATTTCTATCAGCTCCTTGAAGATAGATCTTGAACTTCTATATCTGTCCTTCCCAATATTGGCCACATGGATTAAAGCTCCTTTTTCTGCGTTTACCACCACATGTCTCCTTGACTGATGCTTTGGGATGGGTGACTGAGCCAGGGCTTTCACCCTAGAACTCCTGTGAAGGACATCACTCTCACAAGGGCTGTGTCCATAACACCTCACTTTAACATTGGCCCAGAGATTGACGGAAGAAGAAGTTTCCCTGGCAAAGTGGACAACAGCTCAGAATGCTGATGTTCTCACTTGAGAGAACCCTTCTGAACTCTGGCTCTACTCCAGAAAGAGGAACAAAGGAAATGCTGCCTCTGACCTGTGTTTCTCCAAGGTTCTGGGATTTACCCTTAAACTAGAATGAGAGGATCTATTACACGAACATGAGACTCAGAGGGTTTAGGAAAACACCCATTCTAGTCTATTCTCTCCACTTCCCGGCCCTGCTTTCATCTCACATTCCTGCCATTCTGACAGCTTCAGGAGGGGGCTCTGCTATCAGGAGGAGATCATGGACCGTGGGAGGTAGAATAGAATAATAATGGTCAACTAGGTGCTGAGCCCTTTCTTACATTATCTCTTTTCCTCACCATAGAATCCTGAGAGAGCACTACTATTATCTCCATTTTATAAATGAGGAAACTGAGGATAAGAAAGGATACAAATTTGCCCAAGGTCACTTAGCTGCTAAATGGCAAAACCTGGATTGAGTCATAAACCCCACACTAGACTGCATCCCACTGGATTGGGATGACCCAAGGAGTTCCCCAGATACCCCTAGAAAGCCTCTGGAGCCAGGGTGGGGCCTGCCTCACTCATTTTCTTGCCATAAACATCATATAAGCAAACGATACTGTAGAGAACACAAAATTCACATAGACAAGAACTCAAGAATTCTTCGAATTTTGTATACTTCATAAATAAACAATCACATGATAAACATTTTGGAAACAAAAGTCAATTTGAAGACCAAATATACAGTCTTGGCCATGTCACTTAACTTCCCTAAGCTTCTGCTTCCTTGTCTGCACAGTGTTGACCATACTGCCTTCCTTAGCAGGCAGGTGAAATGATCAACTGAGACAAAGCATGGGAAGTGCCTGCCCTGTAGGAGGCCCAGGAAGTCTGGCTTCCTCCGTCTTCCTGGCTCCACTGCGGGGAGCTGAAGGGCGGTGCTGTATGTGGGGCCAGCCATAGAGCTGGTGCAGATGCCCCTTTGTTAACACTCATCCTTGCCCTGGACCCACAGGGCACTAATCCTACGGTCATAACCAGTTCTGTCATTCTCTTGCTATTTTCTGGGGTCAAATTCCTAGTTTCTCAGGTCATCATTCCTAAGACTAATGGGTATACTATAGGCCACAAGTCACAGCCAGCAATGGAAAGCTCTTAGTTCTTCCAGAATGAGAATACAAAGCCAAACAGACAAAATAGAACCCTTCTAAAGGAGTAAGACTAAAGCCAAAAGCCTGAAATCCAACATCATAAATTTCAAGTTCCAAAGCATGAATAGTCTAGTGGCACGATTTTCTTCTTAAATTCAGAAACTTAAAACAAAAACAAATACAACACTTTTAAAAAAGTAGTTACTGTTATCCTTTAAAGAATGAAGGAGTATATCTTTTTTAAAAAAAATAACTGCTAAAAATTATCTTGGGAGTGAGCCAGGCATAAAGTAGAAGAAGAAAGAAGAGTAATCATATTTTTTATTTTATATTTCAATAACCAAGCCTCACTGTAGGGCAACACCTCTTAGAGTATCTGCTTTTCTTTAATACTATCCCTAAAATTATATTTTTAGCTAAATTATTTTCATCTTGCCTGTGACTTAAAATCACCCCTGTTTTATTCCCTAACAACTCTCTTTAAAAAAATAGACTTCAAGCCCATAAGAAAAGTGGCCTACTATGACCTTCCTTGAATTTTTATGCTTAGTTCTGATAAAATTCAAATACATTTCCAGAGAAGATACTAAACAGTCAACATTATACTTTACTAAAAATATCCTGGAATCATTTGAGTCTGCATACTTTTGTTTTAAACTTTACCATATGCATTTTGGATAATGGTAGTACATGCATGTACCATATACAAAATGAGAAAAACAGAGTAATTCCAACCTTCTATTTTTACAAGTTGTTTCTCTTTTTGGGGGAGAAAAATTAGGAAGTTATATAGTGTTAGTGCTATAAATATGGACAAACTGAGGCCCACAGAAAGGAAATCTCTTGTCCAAGACCACACCGTCTCTACGTAGTTCTCACCAGAGGATATCTGTCAGTTTGTTTTGGGTTCTGCACAAGAAGCATTCATCTTCCCCGAGTTAATGGATTATTGATTAATGTTCAGAAAATCGCACAAAGAGGTTTGCTATGTTGTCCGTGATGAGAACTTCTTTTGTTCTTTCTCAGTGGATGCTCTAAGAGCTTCGGGACAGGTCAGTTTTTCGTTGTGGGTGGTGGTCCCAAGAGTTATAGGATGTTAGTGTTTCCAAGTTAATAAATGCAAGTAGCATTTCCTAGCTGGGGTACAACCAAAATGCCCTAATACCTTTAAAAACACCTCCTAAGAAGACGTTACTGCTCTGAGTTGATATCCTTAGCACCAAATGGGAATTCTAGGATCAAAACAATGAGAAATCCTCACCCTCCTTCATACTTTGTCTTCCCCAGGGTCTTCTATAATACTCTCCTCACCAAATAATCATTCCTTCCTTCTTTTGAAAATTCCTTGAGTGTCCAACAATAGTCACCAGTGATGTTTAACCATTCACCAGTTTCAGGCATATGCTGCAAGATGAAGCAACTAGATCCAGTGTTTTTTAGAACTCTTTAGCATACCCACCAGCTATCTGGTGCTTCCTTTTGGATGTGCAAGTACCTGCTCTGGAATGGCAAGCCAAAACACCGAAACGACACCCAGGGTTTGGAGGCAGATTTATTTACATCAGAGGGCACTGATCATGATCATTCCCAGAATATCAGGCCCCAATCTCTGGTGGTCTAGGACTTATATGGGATAAGCAAGCAGGAGGTACAGAGGCAAAATGGCTTGTCAACTGGGGATTGGTTTATGCAATGTGTATCATAGTGACCAGCTCTGCATCACAGTGACCAGCTGTTTCTAACAGACAGGAACAACTGGAACTGGAACAGGAGCTATTACCTAGGCAACGAACAAACTGAAGTATACTAGCTTGGTGGGGGGGCATTTTCTGCTACACTCAACATTTTCCTTGCCCTTTTAATAATCACTCCCAGATAGGATCATTAGTAGGGGCAATTTACATGGACAACATCTTTGGAGATGACCCAGCCCAAGAGTTACCTTGGAAAACCAAAGGGTAGGTGCTAGGAGTTGTGGCCAAGATCGCACAGCTCGCTCATTATAGAACCAGACCTTGGTCCATTATCTTTCTTCTACATCTCAGAGACAACTTTTCCATATGCCATAGATTTTCCATGGGTCAACTTTGGTTATGCTAATAGACTAGCACAAGGGCCCTTCCACCCATAAAGGTTCTCCACTCACACAACTATTTCCTGCTTTTGTGTGAATAAGAAGAGATCATTTTTGTTCCAGGAAACCACTCTGATGCAAGGAGATGATGCTGTGGAGAAATTAAGAACATGGATTCTAATATCTGATTGCCTCAGTTTTAAGCAGCTTCACCTCTTAGGTTGGGCAAGCAGCCTGTCTTGGTTACTTTCTCCTTGCTGATACACAATACTTGACACCCACAGTTCTAAGGAGGAAAAGTTTATTTTGGCTCACAGTTTGAGGAGGTTTTAATCCATAGTCTGGTGGCTCCAAGGCAGGGCAGCATATCAGAAAAGCATGGCAGAGGACATGCCATGGCATGTCAGGCATGACAGGCAGGAAGCAGAGAGAGATCGAGGAGGGAGGGAGATAGACCCTTCCAGGCCATGTCCCCAGTGACCCACCTCCTCTGACCAGGCTTCACCTCCCAACATCACATTTAACTATAAACTCATCAGTGGACTAACCCACTGAGGAGTATCATGCCCCCATGATCTAATCATCTCCCAAAAGCCCCACCTATGAGTGCATGAGGCTTTGGGGTGTCGTTATCCAGATATAAATGATAACACTGTCCCAGCCCCTCTGTGGCTGTTTCCTCATTTAGAAATTGGAGACCCCAAATAACCAAGTTATCTATGTTATGATGATTAAAGGAGGTAATAAATTCTACAGCACCTGAAACAGTGCCTGACATACTATAAGCGTGAATTAAGGGTTAATTATTGTCAACCCCATCGTCATACCCATCATCAATTACTTTGTGTTTCCTTTCCTTTGAACCAGGAAAAGAAAGCTGGGCTGGCTCAGTTTCTCCCACTAGCATGATCCAGAGGAGCTCTTCCATTAGAGACATAACCAGCAACCTCCAATCCATGGCAAACTCACTTTCTACTCAACTTTGAAGATAAATATGAAAATATATAAATTCGGCATCCTTAACTTTGGTTGTAAAGATTAAACAAAACAAAGTTTACTTTTCTTTTTAAGAATAAAGAAAAGCCCCACACCACACCTCTAAACTACCTTTTTTTCTTCCACAAAACCATTTTAACTATTTCTCCTAGTTAAGGGAACAGAAAATTAATTAGTGGGTCCTGCCTTCAAACAAACTTTTTAAGCAGTAGAGCTGGCTGCCTTTCTTCCTATTTGCCTGGATTTCACTCTGTAATGGGTTTGGAATCTTGGTAAGCTAAATAGTGTAAGGCTGAAGTCCTCCTGGATTTACTATCTTTCTACGTCTCCAGACTTCTATGCTGTTCCCAGTTCTCTCAGAACCTGGACATCCCCTGCCTGCTGAATTGTGGGTGGAAGAGAGTATTAAGTATGACTATTTCTTCTCTGTATTCTGATGCTCTGACATCTCAAGCCATGCTGATCCTTTCTGTGAGTGAGCATAACTTTCCCATGCAAACCGATCAATGCACAGCCCACCCCCCTAAAAACCTCCAATCAGGCTCTCACCCTCCAAAGCCACTATCCCAGGGCCGGGTAGCAGACCACTAGTATGCCTCAAAGCTCAGTGAAATAATCTATTCTAGCCAATCCTAAATCTATTTACCCTGTCTCTTTGTTCCTTCCCCACAGAGGCTCTTGCCCACATTTCCTCCTTTCTCTGTCTGCCTCCCCCCATGGTCCCCAGGTGGATCTCCTGCATGGTATGCTGTGCCTCCTGTGAAATCCTTTAGAATTTCATGGAGTGCTGTTAAAAGTCACATCCAAGACCAATTGAATGTGAACCTCTAGGAATGTGACCTTGGCAGGCATCAATTATTTTTGAAGTTCGTCAGCTGATTCTACAGTACAGCCAAGTTTGAGAATGGGTGCTTTGAAAACATCCTTACACCTTTCTAGATTAAAAAGTCTTCCCTGTGGTAATCTCCAATGTCTTCCTTTGAACACTGAAAAATGAGGAGGATATTTTAATTTAGAATTTCATTTTCCACTACTTAAATCTGCATTCATGCCTCAATTTCAGAGTTATCAAATTTTTGCCATTAAAAAGATTTCATCCAAGAAGGTAAGGAGCTTTTGGTGAAGAAGGGGTTAAGATGATAGCTAGCCCGTTGCGTGCGGGGAATTGTAGTATAATAGCAGTGCCTCACCACAGAGGCGGGAGCTACTGGCCTCCAAAGCAGCACCCAGCATCTCACATTCCACACAGCCCAGCAGAGGTAGGGTTCAGCAGGACTAATACCTAGGACACCACCACCACCTCTGCAGGATCCTGGGCAAGCTACTTAACCTCTTGAGGTTCTGTGTCTTTTTCTGAAACAATAGAGGAAATAATAATACTTAGCCCATGAGATTGTCATGAGGATTAACTGAGTTAATATATATAAAGAGCTTTAGAATAGCAGCTGATGCATAATGGGCATTATGTAAGTGTCAACTTTCATTATTACTGCCTTCTCAACTCCCCTCTGGGGCAATTCTATTCTCTTGGACCAGAATACATAAAAATCTTCTGATTCCAAAGTTAGGACACCAGTGTTTAGCTGTTCTTTGAGAAATTATCCATAGGTACTTATCTAAATTGTCTTCTGGCCACTTCTTTTTAAAATCACGGAGTTGTAATGGACTTTGAAAGAAGCAAATGATATTAACTAACACAACTATCGTAGTGAGCATTCCTTTATTTTACCTACCCAGTGTCCATCCTCTCTGCTCTTGGTAGCAGCATCAGGTAGCAGCATCAGTGTTTCCTTCAGGAAACACCCCTCTCCCATCATGTGCACCCTTGGTGGGCTTGCCAGTCAAGGCACCCTGCTTCCCCCTGACAAGTGCATGGGTACCTGACCCAAGCTCAACCATCAGACTTACCCTTTGGGGAGGAATGTGAGGATGTGACTGGTTGGATTTACCTGAGAACATGTCCATTCCGTGTAAATACCCAAACTCTCACAAGTTCTTCCATTTCTAAGCCTGCTTGGTCAGCCCTTCCTTGGATTCTGGAGTTACTCTATCTCCATGGCAACAGGTCCTTTTATGATTAGGTTGGCAGAGTCAGTGTCAGTTCCTTGCTATCAAAAAGTCTTAAATGACACTACTTCTAAATAATTGTAAAGATCTGGCCCTCTGTTCACTGCCCTCACCCTCTCACCTTCACATGTAATTCTGGTAGAACCATTAGTAGTTGAATGTCTTTGGGATATACCCTCCACACACATTATCATTAATTCTAATTCAATAATGCAAAAATGATATTTTATTTCTACTTTACCAATGTGGAAAATGAGATAAGGAAGGTAAACTAATAAATAACAAACAAGATCCCAACAGATCCAATTGTTCCCCTCAATCAGTAAGTGAAACATCTTGCAGCAAAGATGTACTCCTTGCCACTTCACAGGCTCCTGGGGTGGGTGAAGATATTTAGCATCATCTAATGCTCTCTCTCTCCCTTTCTGGTTGTAAATTAACTGTAGGAAGCAATTTATATCACTACCATGTACACACACATACACAGGAAGGCTTTTCAAGGCTATAGTTATCCTTACAGAAACGTTACACTTTAAATTTTAATTTAGAACTGCCTCATTTTTTGTTTCAATTTTTAAAAATTCTGTTTATACTCACTAGATTAATTTCCCAACCAACTATTGCATCTGACTCGCAGCTTCAAAAACTCTATTCTATTGAGAAAACTGCTTACAATGACACCGGTTTACTTGTCCTACAGTTTGTAAAAGGAGGCAGGGCCAGGCTTGATCGTTTCAGGCTCCTAATAGTGATGTGTTTACTTGCACGGAGTGTGTTTCCTAGGCCACACCAGCCTGAAGGGAAAACTGGGATCAGACCCACGGCACAGGCTGTTCCTCTTTTACTCTGCTTTCGTCGCTCTTCCAGAACCACCGGCAGTGCCGCCCCCCAGCGCTCCTTCCAGTCTTCTGAGAATGGCCAGAAACATTGCACATGTGCTCCCAAACATTGTTCCACGTCCCTCATTTTCCTGCTCTTCTTCTCTGGCTCCTGTTGCGATCGTTTCCCAGTTCTTCTGGTGTCTGCAAGGCTGTCAATGCTGCTTGGACCACCAAGGCTGTGCTGCTGTCAGGGAGAAAAAATACAGGTGGTAGCTGAACTGCAGGCCTGGAGGAGGCTGTTATTTGTCTCACATTTTTACAGCAGCTGCTGGAGCTGCCAAGATGCATAGCTCCTCATAGCCCCCCATGCAACACAGTGGTGTCATGATGAGAGACAGGCTCCCTTGTCGCAAGGACTCCAAGGTAGATTCCTTGTACCTCCCCTCTAACTTACACATGTTCAACACCACTGGGCTGAAAAGAATCTGCATCCTATCTTCACGGCCACCTTCTTTTTCTTCAACTTTAAACTTCATCCTTGGGCCAAGCATGGGTGCTGTCATTGTCACCTAAAGTGGTGGATTCTTTCTTTCCCAGGAGGCATTTTTGTTCCTTCATATGGCTAGACTCTTGATACCACCAGTCTGTCATCCTGCCCCAGAAGTGCCTGCTTCCTGTCGTGAATATAGATTTTAGCCAACCTCACTTTTATTTGAGAGGTTTGCTTCCCAAGTACCAAGAGTCACAGGTTGAGAACAACAATGATGGTGATGACGATGATAAATGTTTCCCATGAATCAGACCCCACACTAAGCGCGTTAGATACATTATCTTATTGAATTCTCTCAAGTCTTATGTGATACATTCTATCACTGTCCTCATTTTACAGAGGAGAAAACAAAAGCTTAGGAAGGTTAAATAGGTCCACGATTACGTGGTTAGCAAAGAGCAGCGCCTGTCCTGGCCTCTGCTCAGCTGCTCTTCTACATCTCAGCCTGGGCATCACGCCGGCCTCAGTCAGGCCTCCCAGCTTCCTGGGGCTCCTACAAGCGCTTTCATCCTTTCTAGGTGCCTTTCCCCAAGGCTGCCTGCACAGTCCACAGGTAGGTCACCAACCTCATCTGAAGGTGGCCTCGAGTTAGTAGAAACCTTTAGTCTCACACCAGCCTGTTTCCTCCGACCTCTCTGTGCTCTCCCCAACTTCCCGGTGTGCGGGGGGGGGGGGTCAGCAGTAGAAGCCTCTGCCCCAAGCCCAGGCCGCTCAAGACTTCCACGGAGCAACATACCCTTTTCTCCTTGGCCCCTCCTCAGAGTCAGTTCTAGAGCCTGTTCCCAGACTGTCAGCATCCTGCATTGCATGGTTAAAACTGTGCCTGATCTTGGTGGGTGTTTTAAATGAATAAAGAATGCAAGTCTGGTCTTTAAATGCCAGAGGAAAAGAAAAAGTTACTGTCTTTTCAGAATGCCCATTGTAATTTGTCCTTAGAGTTCCCCTTCCATGGTCCTTTTTCCACTTGAACTGACAAACTGGACAGCCAAATAAATACAGCTGCAAAGTGAGTAGTATGCGTCTGACTTCCTTCCCTCATTCATTGCCCTCCCAGCTTTACCAAGTCTAAAAGAAAGGCTGCTTGATAGTGTCCACACTAGCATAAAGCCAAGGGCTAATCAAGTTGGACAATCTGATATATTCGAAAGTGAAATGTGGAGGGTGGATGACCCCGTTTGACTACACTGTTTGTTTTAACCAAGTATTTGCCATTGTTTCACCTCACACGGGTGGTGGTTCTGCTACTAGGCATCTGTGTGATCTCGACGCCTCAGTTTCCCTATTTGTATACTCAGGGATTACATTCAAGATCTCTGAGTTGCCTGAAAGTTTTCTGTATCTTTGTTTTGTAACAAAATATATCACTTACAAGTCAGGTAATTTAGGGTTGACTCTGAATGAAAACAATCCTCCACAAAATTTTCTCCACATGATTATTTTATGGAGCAAGTTTCCACTGTGCACTCGAAGCGGGATTCAATCTACAAAAAATCTGACTTGTGGCCAACTTTTAAGTGATACTTTTATTGTTTAAAAGGAGGCTTACCCATAGGTCATAGTTTCTAAAAACACTGTCTATACTCCCTCTTCCACAGAGTCCTTGACAGTGAAGCATTAGTAGAATCTACTTTTAAAAGATGACTTCTCTTGGACTAAGGGCTTCCTTCATTTTTGTCCCTTATAAAAAACAACATATTCACAAATCTTCCAAAACTGGCTTAGTGATAATAACTTACTGGCCTTTTTGAAACACACACACCAGATATCACTTCTCTGCCTAACACGCTCCTGTCACTCTCCAGGGCATGAGCGGGCCTTTGCACACCCTGTTCCCGCCATGGGGAAAGCTCTCAACAGCACTCTCCTTTATTCTTCCCGACCTGGAGCTCAGTTCAATCACTGCCTCTTCAGGGAACGGTCTCCTGACTTCCTCGACTAAGTCCTTTATTATAACTCTGAGGTGCAATGTGAAGGTTATTTATCTAAGCACGAGGTCACCACAAATGGCCTATGTGTTCTGTTGTCACTCTTGCAGACACGCTGGCTGCCCACTGTGTGCACAATGCTGCCCAGACACATGGCTATCACCACAGGGCTTCCATCTTCACGCAGCCTTCCGTCCCCTGGGGTAAACAGACAATAACCAAATGTGAGAATGAGCAGCCTGCCACTGCCGTCTCCTTACAGAGCGTACAGAGAGAGAGTTAAACAAGTGATTGGAGTTAGTGTCGGGTCAGCCTTGAGAGGGGAAGGACAAGTGGCAGTGCATCAAACTCCAATAAGGATGAGCTTATGGCATAGTCACACCTTTGCTCAAACAATTCTTTTAACATTTTTTTCAGTCTAAGAAGCAGGAGGAGAAAAGGCCATGGCCTGACGTGCTAGGCTGGCTGTGCCAGCTTGAATGATGGCTACTTTCAGCATGGACAGAGGAGCAAGGACTCTATCTTTCCTTCTCTTCCTCCATCCTGAGAGTCTTCCTACCCTCTTGGACTAGACTACCTACCCCAAAGCCAACATCTCTTGGTTTTTGCTTCTCTAAATGAATCTCCTTGGCCGGTGAGATGGCTCAGCGGCGTAAGCGCCTGCCTTGCAAGCGCGAAGGCCCGAGTTCGACTCCCGGAACCCACATACGAAAAAGGGGCCGGTGATATCGCTCAGCGGCACGGGTGCCTGTTGGCGTGCGAGGTCCTGAGGTAGTCCTCCCGGTACCCACAAAAAATAAATAAATAAATAAATAAATGAATCTCCTTTTCCAAGGGTGCATCCTCTTTTCTGTTATGCATGCCAGTAAAATAGCCTACCACGTTCCTTCAGTTTTCACAGTGTGTATACTAACATCCCCATTTTACAGACAGGGAAATAGTCATCCACAAAATGAGCTAGTTTCCAACAGAACTGAGATCTCAAAGCCAGGTTTAAGACTCCCAGTCTAGCATTTTCCCCCATAGCACAGCTCCTGGGCTGAGCCAGGCCTTTTTCAAAGCCCCAGGAAGCCAAAGTTGGTTGCCTCCTGCTGGCAAAGGGTTCCTTCCAGGCTTCTGGTGCTACTGCCAAAGAAGGGAGGGTGTGAGAAGTGAGCAGGGGGATTCTACACAGAAGCGGTCTGTGCTTCTATTGCCCTCCCTGGTCCTTGAAGCAGGAAATGGATTATGTACAGGGGGTGGGGAGATTATGAAAATCAATAATTCATGACAGTTGATCCGTGTTAGAAAAGTATTCACCCACATTTGTCCCCTGAAAGTCACATTCTCCGTGTGTTCACATTTGTCTTTCACCAGTGGCATCAACCAGGTGGACACAGCAAGAAATATCAAGGCTTTAGCCGAGTGCTGTGGAGAGTTTCATTTAACTTCATTTTTCCAGCCAGGGCTGGCTTGGAAGCTAGTTTTTCTTACTAGGTTGTTTGTATATGAAAAGCAAATTCCCAGAGGTTCCCAAGATTGCTGAGATCCTATGCAAGATGACTGCTCCCTCCCACCTGCCCACCCACCCACTAATAAGACATAACGCTGTCCTATTTTTGGTAACAATTAAGGGCCTCCCGGTGAAAGCAGAAAGCTGTTTATTTTCTGTTACATCACTTCACTTTGCCTTCGAAGACTGGTCTGTGCTCAGTGCTTTCTGGTGATGCAAGTCAGCTCTCTTCCTCTAGCAGCTGGATCGCTCCCATCTCACAGCACCTCACGGGTCTCTTCCCCGGAGCAGTGCCCTGCTGGAGCGAGGAGCCGCTCACGAATCAGCTGCAGGTCCCTGTTTTGAAAAGCAGAGATACAGAGGCAGAGGAAAAGGGTGGGCTTCTGTGTGACCTGTTCTTAGAGCAAGACAATCACCATCCGAATTCCAGAAGCCCTGTTCATGTGTGGGGATATTTTTTCGACTACATGGAATCAGAGAGAAGCAAAAGGATGGGAAATGTCTGCATCCCCCTGAAAAGAATTGCTTATTGCCTATGTCTCTTATCTGCGCTTTTGCTGACTGAGGGGAAGAAACCAGCGAAGCCAAAATGCCCTGCTGTGTGTACTTGTACCAAAGATAATGCTTTATGTGAGAATGCCAGATCCATTCCACGCACCGTTCCTCCTGATGTTATCTCACTGTAAGGCCCGTAAGCATTTTGATATCTAATTTACGATTTTAAAATTCCAGGGGTGTATGTGGGGCTTTGTATGTATTGGTAGAAAGGCATGGAGAGAGGGAGAAAGAGAGAGATTCCTTCTGCATGCCTGACCATTTGACAGTGCCAACATTTTGCTGCATTTAAGATTTTGGATTTTTTATTAGCGGCTACTGATGCCTAGATACCCTCCACCCCTGAACATTATTATGAGAAACCTGTAGCAGACTCCCTCTCTCTCACTTCATCTGGGAAGGAGCTGTATTGTACTTCATCAAATAGTGTCAAAATAGTGACTGGTATGCTAAACCGGATTAACATAAGGTTTGTTCTGTGTGTGTCTCTTTGTGTGTGTCTGTTTGTTTTTTGTATTTTGTTTTCTTTCAGATCCTTTGTGAGATCTGGTTTTACTGAAATCTCAGAAGGGAGTTTTTTATTCACACCATCGCTGCAGCTCTTGTGAGAAATATTTATATCATGACTATTTTTAATATGGCATATATTTGGATGAGCCTTCTAGTAAAATGAACTCAATTTTAATTTTGTTGAATGTGATGATATTTCTGAAAAGAAAGGATATCGTTAAAGTGAGAGGTAGATGGGTTTGTTTGCAACTTTATAGCAACAGTGCAGGTTGATTCTTGCAATGATAAATTTGCTGACCTGTAATGCTGTCTACTTTAAAGGCTATTTATGAAGTTGTTGGAATGTTACAACAAGGATCCCAATTCTCTTCCACTATTTTACTTTCATTTTTAACTTGGGAACTTTGATTATTTTGCTCTGGAGTTTTGCATTTGTCAATACAGAGCCCAGCATAACATATGCGCTCAAGATGTTGTCTCCCAGGGATCTGGGGCAGGCTGCTACTCTGTATGATTTACCATGTGGGGAAGAAAAAAAAAAGGAAAAAATATTTCTTTCTAGGTAATTCCTTAAAATATCAATTCTCGAGAGATTGCTTTCTAATCTCATCTAATTTATAACTAGTCTCCTTACAAGGAGGGAAAGAAAATATTAATATAGGCTATCACAGAGGATTATTCTTTGCTATATGTTTTGAGTTGGCCACAAGGGAACCACATATTCAGTCAATGCCTGAAAATAGTAAAAAAAATAATATTTGACTGAGAAATCAGATATCTGCACAGGCATAACCTAATGTGTATGATTTATTTTGATGTGTAATGTTTGGCAATTGGAGTTCTAGTTCTTAGAGAAGTATCACATCAGGCTCAAGAAATCTCAAGCTTTTCAGGTGTTGGGCAACAGAAGGATTGGTAGCTAAATGGTGCAGAGGAGAGTAAGTCAGTCACCGAGTTTGGGGTATCTTAAGTACATGATTTAGGACCCCAGTCTTTGGCTTTTGGGGGGCATTATTTTTTGTCTTACTTGGCTATTTTGGCTGCTATGTATACATGAGATTATACATACAAGGCAAACACCCACTGCTCACTAGGATTTAGACAGGTAGTCTTCTGCAGATTACTGAATATTTCTCAGCCTCAGTCTCCTTATCTGTAAAATGGAGATGATAAGCATATACTTTGAAAGGTTTTTATCAGAGATAAATAAGATTAAGTAGATAAAACTCTTGGCATAGTATATAGCAAATGATTACATGTTTTATAAATGATATGGTTTAAAATTTTTACATAAAACTAAAAGTTATTCAATCGATTGTCTTGTCTGAGTGAAATCCCAAAACAGGTTTAACTATTTGAATTTACAAACTTGATAAGGTGTTTTGACATTGTGTAATGATGTTAGCTAATGTCCTTCCCCTGGCTAATGTCTTTGAGTGATTAACAATTGAGTGGATTATTCCTAAGGGGTTTATCTTTTGATTGAAGACCAACAGTGTGCTTAGAGGAAGTGTTAGTGCATCAAATGAATTCAGAAAAGATGGACACTTTTTAGTACAGAAAGGGTCAAAGTCTCTAAATCTGGGAACTTTCCATAGGATGAGAATTGGCTGTGCCTGGAAAAATGATAAACTGTGCTTATGTTGCTCATTTGTTAAATAAATAAACAGTTGAAAAGCATATTCTTGATGTGCTAAGGCACCTCCCTCCCTCCCCCCAGGATAGTTAAATAGACCAGTCCACAAAATTTAGAAGTCTCAGTCATGTAACTACTCATATTCTGACATTAGATAAACATTAGCTATGACACAGAAAGCCTGGATTGATCAACCTAATCAGTTACCACATCTCCACTTTGTTTTTGTTGGGTGGACCCAACGACAAGCACAGACGCTGGACAGTGTTATAGAAATAGTTACCGGCTGCTGCAGGGTAATGTGATTACACACATTTAGAATCACAGAGGGAAGCCAAGGGACTAGTTTTAAATAGCCCATACCGAGTGTGTGCCATGCCCCTCTGTCCCATGCTCCAAGTTCTTATGGAACATTCCAGCCCTTCTTTCTAAAAGCAGTTCAGGTTTCAGAAATAACAAAAGGGCTAGCAGTCTTGCCCTATATGTCCTCAGTTGGTTCACATTGGCTAACCTCCACATGGTAGATTTATGCTATACTGATCTTACACAAAATTCTAAGGGGTCAAAGTTTGTTTCTATCTCTAGGACCCTGTTCCTCTGGACTTTGTTCTCCATCATTCCTGCCCAATGTTCTCTGCTTCATCCTGTCTTCAAGAAAAGGTTGAATAAGCTCATTTTCATTGAGTAGGAAATAAACACTAAAGCTGCTATTATGAGCTGTACTACGATCATAACAATTATAGGGATGCATGGATCACAAACAGAACAGGTTGTTCTGTGGTATAGAGCTGTCCAGAGCCCTGAAAACCTGACATGGGCTGCCAACTTGCCATAGAAACGTGAAGACCAAGGAGCCACCAGGCCTAGATCCCACAAGCCATTTCTTGGCATTGGCAATGAATTTAATGGTTTCCAACACTTCTGTAACCATGGATCACCAAACAGGCTTCATAAATGTGAAGAGATAAACTTTAGAATCAATTCTGTTTGATTGATGTTTGAAGGCAGTTGATATCTTACTCTGTTATTGGAAAGGAAAAAGAAACGTCTATTCCTACCCTTCACCTTAACAATCTGATAATTTTGTTATGGCCCCAAATATTTTTTAGACCTGTGTAGAAAGCATGATGAGAAGTACTTTGTAAAATGTCAGCCTGGAATACTGAGGAAAAAGATTCTGATGGGCTATGGCTGGCAGTTTGCATTGGAGGAAAAAAAAAAAGTCATACTTTGTATAGAGGAGAGAAAAACTTAAAAATATATGATTAAAATGTATCAGATTAGTTGTACAAAGCTATTTTTGAAATCTCATTTATGATCTTTAAAAATTTTAAGAAAAAACTTTTCCCAAGGAAATGCAATTTTATTCGTGTTTTTCATGGGGACTTTTTGAAACATAACCAAGAGAATGATTATGCATTCTAGTTTGCTCTTAGTGATAGAAAGTGATACATTTAGTGAATACAATTTAGAGAAATGTGTTTTCACACATTACAGCCCTGTTCCTTCTCAACTACAGATTGAAATCCCCAGCAATGCAGACTTAGGACAGAAGTAAGATTCAAATTAAGGGTAAAATATGGCTGCATTGCCATTCACTAATGAACTAAGCTCCTGAAACTACTAAGAGGATTCTATTTGCAGGAAGTGAATTCCAGAGGTAGATTTAGGATCATTCTTTAAAAAAAGAAAAGAATTCAATATGGCTAGAAAAAATTCTATTTATTTAAATGAGATTTGATCTTATTTGTTTGGAACACTGAATTGATTTTTCTGGGGGAAAATAGCATTTTTAAAAATTAATCCACAATTGATGCATAAGTAGATAGTCCATGAGAAAGAAAAAAAAAACAAAAATAAATAGGAAAGCAAATAACGTGGACAAAAGAAATAACAAGCCTGACATTAGTAAGGTTTTAACCATTTGATCTTTCAAAATATTACTTCTTCCAGAAAAAAATATCTGTGGTCTGTCTCACCTTTTAAAATGATTGCTGTCTTTTTCTAGGCATCTTATTACAAGTGTAAGAAAAATTTTACAGTCCTCGAGGACCACTAAAGCCTGACCTATCAGCTATGAGGATATTTAGAGAAATATTTAGCTGGTTATATATAGATGAGTATGTTTTGGTTTGTGCCCAGTGGATGCCCTCACAATGATGGATTGATAATGAAAATTTCCATCATTGAGGCTATTTTATCTACCTTTCTCTCAGTGATTCATAGGTCTGATTTTTCAACTTTTTAATTCATTCTTGTCATTGGGCAAACTGGCTCTCTACGACAAATGTTTTTCTCTGAAGGTATGTTGGATTCTTCCAATTTTTCAGGCAAGAAACCCAGCAGTCTCCATCCTTTCTCTCACTACTCATTCACAACTGGTCAAGTCCCCTCTCAGTCGGTACGAGAAGCTGCCCCCTCCCCTGCCCCTCAGTCTGAGGCTGCGTACACAGTTTCCGCACCACCTACTTTACTCTCAGCTCTCTTCCCAGCCATCTCTGTTAGCATTACCTCTCTTCACAGCACTTTTGTGCTTGGAAGCCTTTAATGGTTTCCTAGGAACAGAGCAGGTCTGAACACCAGAGCTGGTGCTAATAGCATTTGCCCCTTTCCTATCTGTCCAGGATATCACTTACAACATTGACCTGAAACACTCGCCCCCTCTACAGGCAAACTCTATTCATAGCTCTTTCCGTGATCTGTTTTCTCAGCTTCTACAGATGTTACTGATGTCTAGTTTTATTGGAATTATTTTTGCTTGTATCCTTTCCACGTTTATCCTGGAGGACTGTCAATGCGATGGTCCTAGGGAAAAGTCTAGATGTTATAAGCCCAGACATTGCTTCGTATATATTTAATGAATCCAATCTGTAGTTGCATAAATTTCCTACTAAAGACTCCTATTTCACTAGCCATAGGAAGTCCTCGTCATGTCCACACTCTGTATTAATTTGGTGCACCTATCTGATTTCACGTGGACTGGCAGGGTGGTCTGGAAAGTGAACTGAACCTAGAAAATGCAATGAGATGTTTGCTCACCCAGTTGTAACCAAACTTCTTCAGCACACTTTTCCAGAAGTTCAAAAGTAAAGCATCTAAGTCTCTCCTGAGATCCACTGCTTGAATCTCGTTTTCATCATCCTGACTTGACCTTTAACCTCGTAGGTTCTTAGTTTGACCGTGGAGGCCCACTGGTCCCTGACTCTCCTGTGAAAGTTAAGAGTTCTCCTTATCCTATTTGATGGGACATCCAATGGGAAATATTCACTAAGATGAAAAATATTCGCACAAAGATAATTTCCTTGTTAATTTAACTGTATCTGCTTAGTTTAAACAAACGTTTATTGAATAGCTACCCACAGTAACAATGAAAGCAAAGCCACTTACCTTAGTCTACACGTTTTGAAGTTCCACTGTGCAGAGGTACCAGGTTGGCGTTTGGGAGGAGCACAAAGGTGAACAACACACCGTCACTCCCCACCATGATATGGCAGCTCAAGCTGGTGGCAATGCCTAAAAAGCTAAAATTTATTTGGCCTGTATTTGAACATACTGTAAAGCAAGCTTCATAACTGTGTTCATAATGGTAGTCAGTTGATTGGCGATGATGGTGATGCTTTTGGGTTGTTGATGCTGCAGTGAAAATGCGATACAGAACGACTGTAAGGGCTTTCCACATTCGCTGTGATGTCAGTACAGCTGTCCCTGGTGAGCTGACCATGTGGCAAGTGGCAAAGAACACGGGTTTTATGGGTAAACATGAGTTCCAGTGGTCAGTCTCCTGCTTACTAGCTGTGTGACTGGGGGCAAGATTAGTCAACCCTTGATGTCTGTGTGTACAAAATGAGTAATAATCATGGCGCCTATTTTACAGAATTATGGTAAGGATTAAAGGAAACATTGGCACAGTTCCTGAACTCAGTATACATTAGCTTTTATTATAGTAGCTGAAAATCACTTTAATTTCTACTACCACAGCATCAGATTAGTATCTGGTTGCAAAATATGGGTTTGCCAACACTCCCTGCTTTAAGTTTTGTGGTTCTACTCAGAGGTTTCTATCAGATCCTGCTGAGAAAAATCTTTCCTTCAATATTGTCACAGGAAACACGGGCTATTTACCTTCAAAAAACAAAATAAAATGAAAAATAAGCCAGACTTGACGGTGCGCACCTGTAATCACAGCACTGACGCAAGAAGATTGCTGCAAGTTTGAGGCCTGGGCTATATAGTGAGTTCAAGGCCAGCCTGCATTACAAAGCAAGACCTTGTCTCAAAAAACCAAAAAAAAAAAAAAAGTATATATATAATATACATAATATATATTATAATATATTTAATATATATATTAAATTATATATTATGTATATTATATATTGTATTATATATAATTATATATTATATTATATATATATATATATATATTCATTTAGCTTTTTCCTTATGAGGAAGTTAACTGACACCACATTTTGTAAAACATGTTAGATTTTATTTAAAATAACTAACACTGGTCAGACTTCATATGAGTGACCCTATGGTAAAAAAGAAAGAGGCCTGAACTAGAAATCAGGAGACAGTGGTGGAAATCATTTGTCCACTAATGGGCTGTGTGACCTTGGTTAGGTCACAAAATATCACTGACCTTAATTTTTTTTTTTTTTTTTTTTGTGGGTACTGGGGGGTCGACCTCAGGACCTTGTGCGCCAGCAGGCGCCCGTGCCGCTGAGCGATATCACCGGCCCCTTTTTCGTATGTGGGTTCCGGGAGTCGAACTCGGGCCCTCGCGCTTGCTGGGCAGGCGCTTAAGCCGCTGAGCCATCTCACCGGCCCTGACCTTAATTTTTATGTGCATGAAATGCCAGAGATAGAATAAACTATAGTTCTCAAATCCAAATGATAATGGATATTGGGGTATTAAGATAATAAAAGAAGCACACTAGGAACAATAGTATACACCTGTAATCCCAGCCGGAAGCTGAAACAGGAGGATTGCCAAGTTTAAGGAGCGCCTCAGCAACTTAGACTCAACTCAAAATAAAAAGGGCTGGGAAAGTAGCTTAGTGATAGAATGTTACCCAGCAATGCATGAGGCCTGAGTTTGATTCTCAGTTCCCTGAAAAAGTAAAATAAAGCAAAAAATAAAGGAAGCATTTGGGTTTAAGACAATGGAGAGGGTTGTGACTGAGACAAATCAGAGAAGATATGTCTTACCTAAAAATGATACCCTCAGTTCCAGCCGATCATTGCAGATGAGAATGTGATACACGGACATGGGGCCTTATCTTCCTAGTTTTCAAGGAAAGGGAGAGATTTGGAAGCAGATTTTTAAACAAGATAGAGACAAAAATAAAAAGTCATTTAGCATTTTGAGACCATCACATTCAATTATATCTAAGGTCTCTTCCTATCTTACAGTTCTATTGTATTCTATTCTACTCTACAGAGTTACTTCAATGTAATACAGAAAGTTGTCTTGTTAAAGATATGGACAGAAATTATTATATCAATTTTAACAAACCAATAAACTAGAATACTAACTGAAAGACCATCATAATACAAAATTAGCTGTTATAAATAAGTTGTTAAAATAATAATCTAGTTTCCAATTTCCCAAAAGGACCTTACTAGGCCCTTCCTATGGTGGCTGATGATAAAAGAATATTTTAATATCTCTCTCAAGGGGCAAGGATTGGAAAGGAATTGTTTACACAGCAAGATGGCAAGTGTTTTCGTAAAATGAGATTAACAAGCAATGAATTTCTTAGAAATACAACCTAAATTGCATACATATAAATAACTCCTGAATTAACAGATAATTCTCTGTACAGGGCCATAGATTCTTTCCATGCTTCCATGGCTAAGATTTCTGGACCGTTCTTTGAGAATTACCTTCACTGCTGGTTTCTGAGCCATACAATTAATACAGGCACTTTTTGGTTAGGCGTGTTGGTCACTTTTGTGCTGCCTGAGGCTAACTACTTTATATATTTCATTTTTTATTTCACCATCGTGATAACATTTTGCGGTGCTTATGATTATTTCCATTTCACAGATGAAACACAGAGTTCTGGAGGAGTTAGGAACCTCCTCAATGTCATATCCCTAACAAAGAGCAGAGGTGGAGGTAAAACCCTTATTCTCGCTTTTCACTTCTGTTTCACTTCCTCCTGAATGTGGATCACCCGGCTTGACTTTGCATAGTTTTGTTCCCAAAATCAAATCCCCTCTCAAAGGGTCAACCTTTGCCATTAACAAGGGTATTCAGGGGAATGTGTCCTGATTCCTGGAAACAATGACTGAAAAGGAGTTTCAAAAGCCCTTTGAAAGAGTGGTAGCATTGTTGGCAAGGACATCTAGTTTCCCTAGGTTTCAACTCTCATTTGTATGTGTAAGTTCTGGTCTCCTTGCTTAAAAAAGAGACAGACAGACAGACAGGCAGAAAGAAAGAAAAAAAGGAAAAGGCAAGAGAAAAAGGCCATATTTACTTTAAAGATACACCTTAGACCAATGTTGTCCGAACTTGTGTCCAGAACAGTTGTCCCAAAAAAATAGAGTTCCATGCTCGAAAACATTAGGGAAAGTGCATATTCTATTCCTGCTTGGCTATTCATGATGTACTTTGGCGTGGAAAAATCTCTGAAATTACTTAAAGCTGTTTATTTATCTTAACTTCCTACAGAATATTGGTTCTATGGAACATACTTTGGAAATGTATGCATGTGATATTGTTTTATTTATTAGCTGCATTATTTGCACTTCTTGTTCTAGAGAAGCTGGACAGCAAAGCTTAGGTAGGCAAAGGAACCCTATCCTACTGGAGACACGAGCCATCTACTGCCATGTAAAACAACTTGAAATGGTTTAGTGTGTGTTCGCTGATGTGGTGTCTGGGAGTGAGGCCTCACCACCAGGCTATCCACCTGATCGAGCAGCTTGGCACTCACCTGTTTTTTAGGGCTCACTCACTAGATTCTAGATGCTACAGCTTTTAGAAGAAATAGATGACTGGTTGCAGTTCATTCATCAGGAAAAAACTCCTTAGCTTCAATGTACACCCTCACTATTTTCATCTGAAGCTAGTTTCCTCACAGCTATTTCCAAAGTGTCTAAACCAGCATTTACCTGGTTATGGCCCATTGAACATTTTGTGTAGAGCTCAATAATTAAATCATTCTATCATCAATAAGACTGGGAACCTGCATATTTAATTCCCTTTTGAAGAGTCTCAGTTTATTTAAGAAGAGAAAAATCTTGTGTACTTAAGAACTCTGCCATTTTTTCCTGCATGTGAACCTCTCAACCCCCCGAAGCTCTTGTATTCTAGGCATTACGTTCTGGGAAGCACTGCACAAGGCGGTTCTGGGTTTGCAGCAGACACTGGGCAGAGCTGAGGGGATTAAAATGAGGAAGCTGGCTTCACTCATAGCCATTAATCAGTCAGGAGGAAAAACTATACCTGAAACTGGAATCCCAGCTCTGTCAGTTACAAGCTTCAAATTACTTGGGCTTTGCTGCTGAAGTGTTGTTATTGATGCAGAGATGTGAGCCACCCCTCCAGGCAGCTGGATGTTGGCAGCTGGAAGGAGGAACTAGAGCTTGGAGTTAACAGACATTTTACAGTGCACATCCTGTGATCACAATGCAAAATTAATGATAAAGTTATAAAAGCTTTTTTAAAAAAAGACCTATCATCAATGGGGAGTTTTAAGAATATTATTCTAAATAAGTACTGGAATCAAATATGCACTTTTAAAAATTATTACATACCAAAACTTGGTGGATGTTTTACACAGAAGTAAAGTTATATTCTACCTGCTTTCATTTTTAATCAGAATAAAAATAAATGATTGAGTACTAAATTCAATAAATACCCTTGGGAGTCAGGAGAAAATCAGCAATAATGGAAAGATAAAATAATAGATTAGGAAGCAGTGGTAATAATAAATAAATCCAGGATCTGATCCTCAGTAAAATAAAATAAAATAAAATAAAATAAAATAGCACCTACTAGGAGGGCGCAACACCCGCAAGTCAAGGAGACAGTAATTACTTCACAAAAATTTAGGGGTAAATTTGGGTAAATATTTAGGAAAGAATCAAGGTAGTGTTTCACTTCACATTATATGTAAAAGTAAGTCCCAAGTCTTAGGACTAAAGAAGTCATGATTTCATAGGAAAAGAAAAAAATTGATAATATTACACGTTGGTGACTATGCAATCAGACAGACATTTCCGTACTCAGAGTTGGCTATATTATTTGGCAGAGTTAGCACTTTAAAAAAATCTCTAACCCAATGTGATACTTTTAGAAATCTGTCTTGTCTATCATAAGGAACTGGAGATAGGAAAACATTTATATACTAGGATAGTTATGGTAGTATTTCTGATACTAAAAATTGGAATCAACAATAAAAAATTCAAATCATTGTATACCCGTATTCCAAAACTGTTAAAGCTGTATCTGTTAAAACTATATTATCACTGGGTGTGGTGGTCCATGCCTGTAATCCCAACCCTAGGGAGGCTGAGGCAGTGATCCCAGCACTCGCCACGACTTCCAGGCCAGCGTGGGCTACATAGTGAACTCAAGACCAGGCTGAACTACATAGCAAGATTCTGTTTCAAAAAGTAAACCAAAACTATATTATCCAAAAATTGTCATGAAAAATTGTTCATGATAAAATAAGTGAATGAAAATGATATAAACAATATAAAATTATTTATTTCAACTTTACAAATATACACATGTATGTATCTTATATGTATTATGTACATGCGTATCAGTGTCTGTGGATAGCATGATAATGATGTTCTTTATTTACTTTTTAAGCTTTTCTAAATTTTCCAAAATTTCTATAATGATTTTATATTATTCATAAACAGAATACACCCAATTACATTCAAAATTTTAAAACATTTTACTTTTAAAAATACAGATTGAGGGGGCCAGGGATATAGCTCTGTGGCACAGCACCTGCCTGGCAAGTGCGAGGTCATGCGTTCAATTCCCAGTACCAAAAAAAAATACAGATTGATATGCTCTTGATGTGACTTTGAGATTACTTACACTGGTTAGTCATCTTCAAAAAGGATTACTGTTTAATTATATCTCTTAAGTCCATATGAACTGAGTAAGGTTATTATGGCTGTTCACCAGAACGTGCACATCGTGACCTGTGACCTGGGCCCTATGATGAGAGGCACCCAGTGTGTGAAAAGGCAGCAGGACTCGGGGTCTTGGCCTCGTGACCTAGAACAAAGCCTTTAGTAGCCTTTGGGATCTCAGTTTTCTCCTACCAAATAGATAGCAACTTTTCCTCTCTACTACTACTTTCACAGAGCTATTCCAAAGACCAAATGAGATAATCCAGGCAGGATGTTTTGAAATGTAGGTTATTATGAAGATAATAATTGTCATTTGAAAATTAATTGTGCCAGCCTGATAGTCGATATATACAGTCTTTCTAAATCTACTTCCTGATAAGGGAATATACACTCCTTTAGTTGCAAAAGAAAAAAGCTCTCCTCGCTATTCTCTATAGCCCCCCTTCTTACTGAATTCAAAAGTGCACAGCCCTTGCAGGGGTGGGAGATACAAATAGGTCGAGGCACATCCCTGTGTCTATCTCTAAATTCTAGGGGGAAATACTTGGCTTTTTCTGCCCCTGCGAGGAAGTGACAGAGCCCTCAGATGTTCCCGTAGGACCAGGGTAGAGGACAAATTCTATGTGACCTCTCCACAAATATAGGACGTCTTTTAGCAAGATTGTTGAGCCCAGATCTCTGCTCAGAGTGACAAGATCATTGAGACTGCACATTGGTCACCATGAACCCCTCCATAACACTACCGTTGTGAAGATATCTGTAACATTCAACTAATAATTATTACCGACTCTTGCTATATGTAGTTATGGGGGGCAGGAAAACCACAGTTCCTCCATTTCCCACAGCAGTCAGATTTTGCAAGGAGCAGAGGCTACCACAAGAAAAGGAGGATATTTTGAGTGACCTAGAAAGCTTACTACATGCACTCTCGCTGCAGATGTGTTACATGGGGAGCTTTGAAATAGTCTGGACCACACTCCAGATATAGAATTTAACCAGAATGCTTGAGGGTGAGACTTAGGTGTCAGTATTTTTGAAGCTCCCCAGGTGATCACATGTGCAACCAAGATTGAGAAGCACTGGCTTAGGATCTAACACAGATCTAGGCATCTCCCTTCATGCCTGCCTTCAACACACTTCCCTAGGCGAGGCTCCTCCACGTTCAGCTCTCTCCTGTGTATTCCCTGCACACACTTCTTACTTAACATGGACCTAACTCAGCCTTCCGTTAGCTCCTCTGCAGACTGACTCCATTTTCCTACATGCCCAAAATGGGTATCATCTCAGCCCAACTCACTGTTTTGAATCAGGCTACTTGGGCCATAGGATGCTGCCTAGTAAGCTAGTAACAATGGGAATTTAATGTAAAGTTAATTGCTCTTTGTTCAGCAAATCTTTATTCAGTATCCACTCTGGGGCAGGCACTATGCTAGCGATAAGCAGTGAACAAGCAGACAAAATTCCAGTGGAAATCCTTTCTTTTACTTCTTTGACATGCATGGGCAGATTATGCCCACTAATGTCCATTTCCCACTTAATCTTTCATCCAACTTACCATAAAGAGAACTAGCAATGAAAGCTATTTCTTCTGGCAATTTAAGAGTGTGACGATGAAATCTCCAGTCAACTATAAGACAGTTTGTAAATCTTTGCGCATGGGAGGTACTTCTCTATTCCAGTTTCTGCCTCATTGAAGTCTGTCCATCTATGACGCCAGCTATGCAGAATGAAAGGAAAATCTGGAGGCTGTAGAGGCCTTTGGAGTTAGCTTACCTTGGAGTAAGGCTGAGCATCCTATTGTTTTCCAGAACCATAAAATGAGAAGAAATGTTTTACCAAAGTTGTGGCAAAAGTCATAAACCTTTAAATTCGTTTTAATTACTATAGGCTCTAATATGCCTCCAGTTCATTAGTATTGGCTTTGCAAAGTCTAGTGAATTGCTTGAGTACAGAGCTGTGACATTAGAGGGAAAAGGGATTAGGAGAGAATCCAACCACTCCAGGGATGGTAGTTTAGAAATCAATGTAAGAGATCATCTCATTTTGCTTGTGTGGTTCATCCTCCCATCCCCATTTTTATGGAAAAAATTTGAGTATATATAGAAGTAGAGACAATGGTAACATTCATTCCCATGTACCCATATTTCAGCATCAAAACTTACCAGTTCATGCCTAATTCTTCTCTAATGCCCTGTTGTCCTCCTCCTCTGATTATCCTGAAGCAATCCCAGATGTCAAAAAAATTACTCATGGGCCGGTGAGATGGCTCAGCGGCTTAAGCGCCTGCCCGGCAAGCGCGAGGGCCCAAGTTTGACTCCTGGAACACATATATGAAAAAGGGGCCGGTGATATCACTCAGCGGCACGGGCACCTGCTGGCGCGCGAGGTCCTGAGGTCAACCCCCCCGCTACCCACAAAAAAAAAAAAATTACTCATAAATGTTAGAAAGTGAGATCTCCTAGTTTTAATCCCCTTAGTTAGCAAGCTCAGCAATGAAGTCACTTAGCAAGTTAGTGGCAATTACTTTTAATCCTTAAATGCTAAAAGTAAAAATTATAAGCTTTTAGTAACATAATTATTATTATATGTTATTTTATTATTATATAATACACAATTCTATTATTTGATCTAGCAGTACTTCTTCAAGCTTTTTGTTCAAAAACTGGCAAGTTCCCCAAAGACTTAAACAGGGTGTGGGGACAGCCAATTGATGTCCTTTTTCATCAGAAATTTCAAAACCAGATCCCTGTGGATTTTGAAATTGTGAATAAATGTGTCCAAGTAAAAGTGTTTCTTTCAACTATTTAGTAACAAATGGTCTAAGATTCTTCCTAAACCTCATTGTTTCCAATCTTCATTTTGTCTTACTTTCAAGGTCAGTCAATGTTCATCAAGCTAATCTCAGTGACCTGTCTGGGATAATACAGCACAACTGGGCATGCAGCTGAATTTTTTTTTTTTTTTTTTTTTTTTTTTTTTTTTGTGGGTACCGGGAGTCGACCTCAGGACCTCGCGCTTGCCAGCAAGCGCTTGTACCACTGAGCGATATCACCGGCCCTTTTTTCCTTTATGTGGGTTCTGGGAGTTGAACTCAGGACCTCGCACTTGCCAGGCAGGCACTTATGCTGCTGAGCTACCTCACCGGCCCGCAGCTGAATTTTTGTATGTTTCCTGAGATTAAAATCCCAAAGCTCCATTGGTTAATCCACCAGAACGTTCCAGAGGTTTCCAAGGCAAGCAGAAAAGGTTGTCAGTGTCTTGTTATGGAAACATGCAAAAGCTGGTTTGGGTGCATCTGCTGTCATACCTGCTTTCCTTGTACCTCAAAATGTTACCAAAGGCAGGTGGCAGCCATCACTCTGAGGAGTGGAGCACACAGCACCTTCAATGAGTATTTGATCAGAAAGTAATTAGGAGTAAGAAAAGCTGCAAAGAGTATCTGCATAAGCAGCAATGTGGAAGACAGACTTCCAGATATTTTTCTGTGTACAATCCCCACTCATTTCTCTGAAAGATAACAGCAGCAAAGGTGGACAATTTGTCAGTTTAACAACTTCTATTGTGTACTTTTTCTGGGCAGGTTATTCACATCAAACTCCTTTGATGTGATCAGTGATGATGCCTTTATTGGTCTTCCACATCTAGAGTATCTGTAAGTAAACTGACATTTTTTTTTTTTTCACATGATTATTCTGGACAAGTACTCTCAGGTTCCAGGCAACTGTCTGACCAAAGTATTATGACCTATTGCAGATTCATAGAAAACAACAACATCAAGTCCATTTCAAGACATACTTTCCGGGGACTAAAGTCTTTAATTCACCTGTAAGTATAAAGCTTGCTACTACTTTTTAAGCTTGCCAACAGACAATGCAAGTTGAGCACCTGTGGTTAAAGCGCCCATTTTATGAGCATGCATGAAAATTTAAGAACCCAAATGATTTCTCTTCACACACTCTTGCCTTTTCTCTCTGCCATCTGTCAGCATGTGTTCAGGAAATTGATTACTATTACTATTTTTAGCCTAAACCATCCATAATTAGAAAGGCAATCTAACGCAGAGAAATTGTATGACTGAAATAATTTTTTTATTATCTACACCATTACTCACTTCATGGATGATTATGTGTTGGCTATATACTTTAATATGATATTAGCTTTTTGTTTCTGGATAAGCCTTGACTTTATATACATTTAAACCTAATATAGCCATAAGCAATGTCTACCTAGTACCTGAACAAATTATTTATAAATGAAATATTTAATTATTCAATGGATGACCAGAGCTATAGCAGTCATTCTTATCAGGGGGCAATTTTGTCTCCCAGGGAACATTTAGCAATATCTAGGGACGTGCTTGCTTGTCACAACTTGGGGATGTAACTGGCATCTAGTTGGTGGACGGCAGAGTTGCTCTTAAGTAATCTACAATACACAGGACAGTGTCTCACAGCCAAGAATTATCCAGCCTAAAATGGCATGGGGGAGGGTTGAGAAGCTCTGAACAATATGAACTATACAACTTGTTTCTTTTAGATCCTTCACCCTCCTATAGACACACAGATACACACACACACACACACACACACACACACACACACAGATGTATTTTTAAGGAAACTAGAAAAGCATGGGAAGAAAAGACATTAACATCTATTGTGTTGGCCATTATGCTTTACATCAATTTTCATTTAATCCTCTTAATAATCCTGCCAAGTAGACACAACAATCCCTATGTTAGAGATGTGAAAACAGAATCTTGAAAGGAATATGTAACTAATGACCTGCTTAGTTATGGAATTATAAAAATACTGACTCAATAATCAAATTGCCCTAGCTAATCACCCATCTTATGACTATTTCTCAAGTGCTGAATACACGTCTCATTACTGTTAGATAAAGATGCAAGGGATCTAACTGTCATTGTCGTTCTGTCAACCTTAATCTGCTCTACCAGTGTATTCATTGCCAGGTACCAGGATGCAGCAAAGAATAAAGCAGGCAGAATCGCCCGCCCTCTGAGCCCACTTTCTACTGTGGCTATGCTGTCATCCTGCTGCCTCTACAGGCTTTGTTCTCTTCTGCTATTCGGTTTGTAGCATGGAGAGAGAGCTGATGGCCACATTTATTTGATAAAATCACATCTTTCAAGGTTATGTAGAATCATAACCATACACACAGCATTTGCAATGCTGCCTTTCATATGGATGACATCATACGCTGCAAACATGGCTGCGTAACAGAATAGATGTAACACAATTTTATCAGAGAGCCCAATACTACCAAACTTCATTTTTCGGGCAACAATAAAAAAAGGATAAAATGGAAACAAAGCTTTGTAAATAGGGAGGGGAAGAGGAGTTGAAGAGGGGGTGGGAATGGGGAAAAAAAGAGGAACTAAGATATATCATATACAGGTACAAATTCCCTGTGATGAATGTGATCATTACACATGTCTAAATTGTACCAGTAAGCTTAATTATAAAAAAGTAAAAAATGGGGCCAGTGAGATGGCTCAGCAGCGTAAGCACCTGCCTGGCAAGCGCGAGGGCCCAAGTTTGACTCCCGGAACCCACATATGAAAAAAAGACCAGTGATATCACTCAGCGGCACGGGCGCCTGCTGGCACGCGAGGTCCTGAGGTCGACACCCGGTACCCACAAAAAAAAAAAAAATGAAAAAATGAAAAAATTAAAGAAACAAATATGTGTGTGGAGAAATGGAAATTCATGACCTCAATTTAAGATTCACTTGATGGGCCAGAGAGATAGCTCAGCGGCATAAGCGCCTGCCCCGCAAGCGTGAGGTCCTGAGTTCGACTCCCGGTACCCATATAAAAGAAAAAAAGGGCCAATGATATCGCTCAGTGGCACAAGCGCTTGCTGGCAAGCACGAGGTCCTGAGGTCGACTCCCGGTACCCACATACAAAAAAAAAGATCCACTTGATTCACATAAATACCATTCAACATAGCCTCTGCCCAGTGCTCAGCATCACAGGGAGTTGCAAAAATGGTACAAGACCCAGTGTCCTCTCTAGGACCTGTGGTATGAGACTGTGATGTCCACTTTCCTCAGGTGCCTCTCCACTCCAGCCTAGTGTCTTGAAACTTCCCTGCACAGAGTGGGAGAAAATATTCTTCCTATCTCACAAGGAAGGAGGGGAGAAGGGGCTGGGCGGGGGGGAAGAAAAAATCTGTATAACACCATAGGGAAGAACACACGTTTTGCTTGGCTAGAGCACAATCATGAAATGCAATGGAATTTAAATGTGGGTGAAAAATGAAACCCCTTCTATAGTGGTACAGAGTCGGTAGGAAGAGAAAAATGGTTTGGCATGTGCTTACTGTTTAGAAACTTCCAAGCTCAAGGGAAAACAAAGAGGCATGAAGAAAGGCATGAATCTAAAAGAAAAAGGAATTCCCACCTGTCTAAGCCTGGAGGTGGCGAGGAATTGTGCTGGGGAAATGTTAACTGAATAAATATGACCCTTAGGTCTCCTGCATTTTGGTCTAACACTCATTAGGTTGATTCGTAAGAGATTATTTCCATCTACAAAAATGGTAGTGCCATATGGCTTGTTCTAAATAGTTTCTAGGATGTGACTTATACTTTACAAGGAGTAGGATCCATAAAGATGATAAGATCTAGGCCCACCCTAGAGGATCTCATTCTAGCTCAGTGGTTTCCAACCTGCGGCACACATGTTGTGTTGTTTTTCTTTTAAGACAAAAGATGTTAATGTATGAGTTGTTTTTACTAAACTAAAACCTCAGATTCAGGTTTAATTGCAGTGTTGGCACTTTGCAATAAATAAGTCGGTTTTGGGTTACAGTTTGGGCATTCATCTCTAAAGGGTTCGGCATCATTGTTCTAGCAGAAGAAATTAAACAAATACTTTCTCACTGAGTGCCTTTGTCTCCACATTTTATTCTCCTTTCTAATTAGGCTGTTTTTCAAGGTATATGTCCTTCCTTCCTTTCTTCCTTTTAAGGAGAGAGTAGGCAGCATTTGAAATCCAAATGTCCCTTTGCCTGTTCAGTACATCAAGTTCATCTTTTACTATTTATTGCTTACAAATAAATGCAGCACTTGTTTAAGCTATTGGTTTCCTTTTTAAGATTTTTGGCTTCAAAGTCACTTTTCTCCACCTCTGACCAATTCTTTCCAATAGAAAGGCAAACATTTAAGCAGCGAAGACTTAACATCTCATCCTCTAACCTGCACACACTGGTCAGAGTTTGCAAGGCTATTTCATATTCTTGACCTCATTACAGTCTCCTAGCAACCTCATGGAAGAGAACAGCAGTAGCATCACCTCACTGATGAATGAGAACATCGAGGTCTACCCTGAGTTTAAGTGGCTGGCCAATTAGTCAGCAGTCACCAGAGTTTCCCAAGGTTTTCACTTTCCTAGTGATGTCCCCACCATGTCTGGTAGAGCAGGACCAGAAAACCCTTATTGAGCTGACTGGATCCTCCCATAGGGTATGACTTGAACAAATCTGAGTAGAGAAGAAAGAGATCCTCTAGACAGGAGCCGTACTGCTGTTCTTAGTCTCCAAATGCAGATAGTTGTGATAAGATGCACATTGTTAGATCTAACTGGTTCCCACTCTGACCTAACATTAAAGCTACTCTGAGAAGCAACCTGAGCATTTATATAAGCTTGGTCCATTCCTAAAGAAATTAACTTTCTCATCTTCCAATAGATCTTTTCAATAGGCTTATTTTCTAAAGAGACACTTATGGACAACTGAAAGTTACTATATATCAATGTTGCCAAACCTATTAGAGACCAAGTGCCCAAACTGCAACCCAAAACCCACTTATTTATCCCAAAGTGCCAACACTGCAATTAAACGTGAACGCTTGGTTGCTGGGGCAGTCCTGGAGAGACTTGGCTTCTGTGCCACAAGAGAGAGCTCTGAGTGCGCACTGCAGCATGTGGGCCATAGGTTCACCACCACTGATAGATGAGAGAGAGAGAGAGAGAGAGAGAGAGAGAGAGAGATGATAGAGACATGGCAAAATCCTCTTCCTCGTAAATTAACCCTCAGAAAAGGGAGAGTGAGCTCCTTATAGTTAAGTCCCTATAAAACCTGTCAATTCCTGAGACTAAATCTCAATTACTTTTTTCTGAATCACTGTCCTAATATTATGCATCCATATCAGTTAGGTTTTTGTTACTACAATGAAATACTTGAACCATGCTAACTTTATAAGGAAAAGAGATTTATTTACCATACTGTTTTAGAAATTTCAAGAACATGGCACTAGCATTGGCTCAGCTCTTGCTGGTACAGTCCTGAGGTGGCATCTAGCATCGTGTGGGAATACTCTGGGAGCATGCATATCTATGCCTGTATTTTGTCTCTATCTCTCCTCATAAAGCCACCAGGATTCAAACACTAATGACCTTCTCTAAATCTAGTCATTTTCTAAAGGCCCCACTTCTAAACACCATAGACAGATTAAGTTTTCACCCTCTTAGTACCTCTAACATATGATGCCAGGAATTAAATTTCTGCATGAGTTCAAGGGAACAGACCACATTCATGTTTAACTTTAATCTTTGAATGGTTTGTATACTTCAGCAGGATCTGAATTTTTCTGATGAGGATATGTTATTTTTGTAGTCATGAAAAAATGAATTAAAATTAGTTTATGGACAATGATAACAAAATCTCTAAATATTATTATTGATTTCCATTAATACCCATCAAGCTTTTTTTCCCTTGGATGCCACATAAGTCTCCCTGTAGTTGTGGCCTGGTGGAGCCAGGGTTATTTGAATGAGTGTATAAAGATACTTAGCGGAAACTGTCATCAGTCCATACATGTCGTGAACAAGCTATTGGCTGCTCAGCACTGTAGGAGCACAAAGAATGTATGTAACAGTCCCCAAACTCAAGATGCTGTGTGGCCCCAGTCAGTCAGGGAAGATGTCTTCATTTTAGCCTTCACACTGACATGTATATAAAGAGGTAGCCTGATGTAGTAGCTGAGGGGAGAATCTCTGCTACCAGGTACCTAGATTCGAAGCCTAGGGGACCTTGGGCAGGTCCTTTAGCCTTACTGTGTGCTAGACTGCTCATGTGTAAAATGGGGTGATAACCTGTGAAAATGAGTGTGAGGGATAGCAAGGTACTCAGGAGTACCTACCTCCTAAGGTTAGTTTGAGGTTCAATGAATCAATATCCGCAAAATACTTAGAACAGAGCCTTATGGAGGAAGAAACTAGAACTCCCTGCCTAACCTCCACTAGTCCTGGGTCAGGGTTCCTAATACCATGTACTCATCCCCTCCAAACATTCTATATGAAATCAAAATAATTGCACTTCAAATGCTGGAGGTTCAGTGAGACACAAACCCAAGCTGAGAATCTGCATTGCAGGGGCGCTGGGAGAACCACAGATGGCTGTGGGCGTTGCTTTCTTAGCAGCACAGCCCCGTGGCACTGAAACAAACGTGCTGGCTGAGCCAGTCTGGTCTGCCTTAGAGAGACTTTCCAGTAGGTTCTACAGCCATAATCAGAGGTTTCCTCAGGTAAACCATCAGAACACCAAAGTGGAGGGAATGGTCATCATTTCTCTCAGAAAACGATGGCAGTTCACCCTTGAGAATGTTTGCTCCTACTCAACTAGTTTCAGCTGAACAATGCCTTGGGTGTTTTAAAGGATATTTCTCAAGTAGACTCTGAATTGAAGTCAAATTTCAAGAGCCACCATGTCACCCTGGAGTAATCACCACAGTGAGGCTGAGGGAAGGAAGGTCATGCTGTGAGAGCAGTCCTACATGAGGTGGTGGCTGGCAAGGCTAATTCACAAGGCTTTGCGCTCTCTCCCCCACTAAGTGTCTAGACACAGGAGCCTGGGAGAAACATCGACTGCTCTTTCCTTTGTCTAGATTGGCCCCCTTCCCCTCATCCACTCCAGACTGCCTCTTTCATTTATTTGTTTAAAAGGATCTACCAAGGGCTAACTCTGGGCCAGTCGTAATGCTAGGTCTTGGGAATACAGTGGAAAGGGAAACATCCATGCCATACTCACAGCAGAATCATCCTCGAAAAAATTAACAGTGATGAAATGTGTTCTCAAACCTCTCACTGCCCTTGGTCATCCCATGTTAATTATCAAATCAATGAAACTTAGATTTGAAGATGTCAAAACAGAAACCCAGAGAGGTACTAATGAACTAAGTGACGTGGCGAACTACAGCTACAACCAGTTTTGCAAAGGATATATCACATATTTCAAATAGAGCTTCTGTTAAGGAAAGGGAATAATAATATTAAGTCATTGCTCTGTGAAGCTGGAAGTCAGATAGCAGGAAGGAACTACCTAACAAAACTTAATCCAATTATTTTGCTTTCTGGTGGCAAAACTCAAGGGAAAAGTAGAATCTGAAATATCAAATAACCCTAACGATCAACCCCAAATATCTCTAATATTAATCCAAATAGTGCTGTCTTAGTATCTCTAGATGTTGGATCAATCTAAAGGGGACCGGATTCCATTTTCTTTACCCTTTATGTGTAACAACCAAATGCTGAGCAGCCATGACACGGCCTTTTCCTTCCTAGCAACCCTGGCTTGGTGCCCTTAGCATCACTCTGTTCTGGAGAATCTTCCTGAAAGCCTCAAAGCCCATGGAGGTTTCTGGAGGGTCCAGTCCTTTCCTCACCACTGGCTTTCACCAAGCAGAGAATTCATAGCATAGGTTCCAAGCCAGGGCTGACTGTGGTCTCCAACCTCCCCAAAGAATGAAGGCCTGAAACCATGTGGGAATTTTGGAGGAAACAGGTAGCTCCATACTGCAGAAACGTGAAAAGTTTCGCCTGACCTGACCGCTCAGACATCTGAGTGCTGACCATGATTCCCACACTATCTGTGTAGCTTTGGAGCCTGATGAATGCAGCCAAGTGATTGATTTAGAATGACTGAATCCTCACTGGGCAGCACCATGTATTTACTAAGCAACAGTGCCTTTTTAAAAGTTAATGTCATTTTTTGTGTCTTCCAAGGATAAAATAATAATACGTGCTCACTAACTTAAAAAATCTTACAATCCAGACACTTCCATAGTAAAATGAATTCCAGTAAACCCACTCCAAGACGTAACCTCAACCAACTGTTTTTATATCTCTTTATAGGGCTTTCGTTATGCACCTATAGACGTGTGTCTTTGCTCCTCCAGGGAATTACATTCTACATACTATTCTCCATGTTTCAGCTCACTTGAGCATCATTTCATGTTTAATCATAAAGAACTACTTTATTTTTTAAAATTTGACAAAATATTTCACATTAAGTATAAATTCTCATTTATTTACATAATCCCTTATTAATGGACATGAATATTGTTTTCAATTCTTTGCTGATATTGACAATGCTAAATCAAATAACTTTTCCAACTTATCAGTTGGGCAACAAATATTTCCAGTTTCTCTTCCTTCACTTGTGAACTGGTAAACTCTCTCAATGGGCCACAGCTAGGAAACGGCTCATTCCCTGTAGGCCCATCTCATATGTTTCCTCTGACCTTGCGGGTTCTGCTGAGCCCCTTCCATGTCTGCTGCATTCTTCAACCCCTACCACCAGCCTGAACTAGAAAGTATCTTTATATCAGAACCCTAATACATTTTTTTGCAGCATAATTTCCAGGCTTTGTCAGCATTGCATCCCTAAATCATCCCCTGCCCAACACCCTCTGCTTGCTTTCTGTTCATCTGTATGGGACCTGCTGTCACTGGGTCCTTCAGAAGCTTAGAGAGGCTATCTGAACTTCACTTTCTGGGCCTTTGGCATCTAGAAGCCTTCCTCTCATTTCTGGGTCTTACTTCATCTTCTCCCTGCTTCTTTTATAAGTCTAGGCGTCCTTCACAGGACTATTGCTCACTAAACCTAGACATGAAACCCTGTCCTATCCACTTTAAAGCAGCCCATTGTGAATTAGTATTTCACGGAGTTTTGGGCAGTGGAGCAGCAAAGGGTTAGCACTGAGTGCAATAAACCCATAAAACCATTTCTCTCTCTGGCACAGCTCATGCTGCCTTACCCCTCCCCCACAACCCTCTGGCTCACAGATGAGAGCCTCCCTATAGCAAGAAGTCCTCAAGAAGCATAATGCCTCATTCCATAACTAGGCTGGCCTGCCCTTCTCTCCCCATCTCCCAATTCTTGTGATTTAAAAGTCCTCCATCTTGTCATACAATAACCCCAATTCTCTATGCCAGGAGCCACATAGCTCTAAGTTTCTATCCCTACCTTGACAGATGTTTCTGAGGTTAGTCTTCAAATTTAGGTATATGAAGCCTAGAGTTCTACTGCTTTAGGAAGAAAATGAAACTTCCAGATTTGGCATTATTTTTTTTTTTTTTTTTGTGGGTACCGGGGGGACGACCTCAGGACCTCACGCGCCAACAGGCGCCCGTGCCGCTGAGCGATATCACCGGCCCCTTTTTCGTATGTGGGTTCCGGGAGTCGAACTCGGGCCTTCGCGCTTGCAAGGCAGGCGCTTAAGCCGCTGAGCCGTCTCACCGGCCCGATTTGGCATTATTTAAAGCTATTCCCCTCAGTGTTCACTTCAGCAGCACATATACTGAAACTATTCCCCCCAGACGGGAACCCAAACATGGTTCCTCTTCTTGTGTAACCCCATGGGTGGTAGTAACTCAGGATCTGACTGCTACATTTTATGCCCATTGTCCTGTAATCCAACCTCCAGCCAGTTGCAGTTCGTTCTGCGGGGTCGCGGGGGGGTGGGGGGGGGTGTCTACTTAGCAGAAGTTAGCATGAGAATCTTTTTTTTTTTTTTGTGGGTACCGGGGGGTCGACCTCAGGACCTCGCGCGCCAGCAGGCGGCCGTGCCGCTGAGCGATATCACCGGCCTCTTTTTCATATGTGGGTTCCGGGAGTCGAACTCGGGCCCTCGCGCTTGCCAGGCAGGCGTTTAAGCCGCTGAGCCATCTCACCGGCCCAGCATGAGAATCTTAAGACACGTTGTGCTATAAACTAAATCGAAACATACATCTTGGGAGTGACTCTGAACTGGTCCAAGGCGTGAGAAAATCTCTTCATTCAAACACCAGTCATGGACAAGGAGTATAGCTCAGTGATAGAGCACTGCCCAGCATGCACAAGGCCCTTGATTTGATGCCCAGCACCATGGAAAAGTTTTTTAAAAACAGTAGTCAGATGAATTGTGGAGATATTCTATTGAATAGTCTTATCTGCACTTTATTAATACTATTCATTCATTCATTCACATGGTCAGTTTTCTAAATGTTGTTTCCTGGACAATGTGCACACAGGAGCCCTTCTCCTTTCCTTTCTTCCTTCCAGTTAGTCTTTATTGAGAGTAGTTCGGGTACTAGGCACTATTCTGCGTTATCTTATTCTCTTTTTGCCATAATCTTATATTAAAAAGGCACTATTATCTCCAAAATGAAGACAACTGAGTCTCAGAAAAATTGCAAAACCAAAGTCACATAACCAGTAGGTGGTGGAGTCAAGATTTAAACCTAGCTCAGAATGATTCCAAAGCTACGTCTTTCATCACAAAATTGGCCATCATTGAGATTAGAACTTTGAGTCTATTTCCATTCTTACATTCCATGGCCGCTTAGTAGTAATTTCTAAAGCCCCCAAAACATGGGCCAGGGATATAGCTCAGTGGCACAGCGCCTGCCTGGCAGGCCCGAGGTCGTGCGTTCGATTCCCAGTACCAAATAATAAAATAAAATAAAACCCCCAAAACAAAATGATAAAGTGCAAATGAGTGGCTGGGTGTGGTAGCGCACACCTGTAATCCCAGAACTCGGCTGAGACAGGAGGATAGCTGCGAGTTTGAGGCCAGCCTGGGCTACAAAGTTCGAGGCCAGCCTGAACTGCCTAGCAAAACCCTGTCTCAAAAAGGCAAAAAAAAAAAAAAAAAAAAGAAAGTTCTAAGTCTTGAATATTTGTACTTGAGAAATCTCATATTTAATTAGAAGAGGTGGAAGACATAGAAGACTTTTGAGAGTCTTTTAAGAGGATTTACAAGGGTTTTGGAGGTCAACAGCAGAAGCTCTTTTCTTTAGTTTTTATTTGTATTATTGAAAAAAAACCCTACAAAAAATACGTAATGTGTGCTTGCTAAAAACAGAAAATTCTAGTACATAGTGCTCTTTCTTGGTCATACGGCATCAGCACTTTATTATTCTGCATTTCTCTAATATGTATATAAGATTTCTTCCTGTTTTTTAACCTTGACTAGAATCATTCTAGTGACTTGTGGAGGAACAAAACAGAGGAAGGGAAAGCAATTCCTGTGATGGGCAAGAGCCAATTGAAAGAAGGGGAAAAAAGATCAACTGGATGCTTTGGATAGGGTTTGTGAGAAAGCTTTTCTCTGAGGTAAAATGAATAGAGCTAAAAGCTTTTTTAAAATTAGAAAAAGAGATCGTGTGTGTATTTTAGAGAGAAGAAAGGATATGTTGGAGAAGGCATAAAGCTACTGTACTGTTGGTTATTGGTTGGAGGTTCAGCTGTGCTCTGAAGCAAGTGACAGGGAGAAAGGAAGGAGAAGACACAGGCCTGGAGGCAGGCGAGGGGGCATTCGGAGATGACTCTATCACCAGCTCAGTGAGTTAGCATCGGAGACAGCACAGACCAAACATCTGAGGGTGTGACTGTCCCGTTCTATTCCAAATGAAAAGAGTGGTGTCCAGGCATCTCGTTCAGTTGCTTTTGCTGTTGTTGTTCTCTTTAAGCCATATAAAGTGTTATATAAATATTGAATCAATATTGAAACAAAGAGGTCAGAAATTGAAAATATAACAATAAGAATCTAAGCAGCATCTTAGAAGACTGAAAAGTACTATAGAGCAGTTTAGTAAACTGAAAACAACAAAAAAGACTCATAACTAAAGCTTTGGTATTGAGTGCATTTATTTAATTTATCCCTACAGTTTATATCACTCTTCTTTTTTTCCAGGAGCCTCGCAAACAACAATCTCCAGACACTCCCAAAAGATATTTTCAAAGGCCTGGATTCTTTAACAAATGTGTAAGAGGACCTAAGATATCACCAATTAATTTGTAGTAATTAACAATGAAACCTGGTATTGATGACTAGAATTTTTAATTGGCTTTAAAATTAGATCAGAATTTTAAAATTTTTATTTTACATCTGCCTAAATTTTAAATTTACACAGATTGGCATATGAGTTTTCCATGTATTTACCATTGGGAATTCTGGGTATATGGTACCCAGGCATTACTTTGACAAAGTGTGTGTCTGTCTGCACAGGGTGACCATAAGGGTCTCTGAGGGCTGGGAAGAGGAGACTCTGACAGAAATTTCAAGATCCCTTTTTTTCTCATGAGGTCCAGGAAATCGGGCTCCAAAGAAAAAACATACAGAAGTCTGGGAAACTGACAGAGTAAGATGAAAGGTTACACCCATGGGTTGGTCGGTCAACAGAGAAATGGAGCAGGAAGTGGGGGAAGGGAGGAAAGTTTGCCTTCTCTCTCATTAGACTGAACAACAACTCTAAGCTTAATCCCCAGGAATTTGGCTTAAGCCCCAGGAAGGGGATGAACTTAATTATTTTTGACCCTTTTTCAAACAAAAGAGCTTTCAAACTTTGACTTTTAAGCCTCAGAGTGAAAGATCTTTGCAAGGAATTTGTATATTTTGCTGTAAGCAAAGCAAGTACTATATGCCTAACCCTCTCAAAAGCAATTTAGCTTCATTAATTGGCCTTCCAGAACATTAACAGGGTATTTTATGTCATAAAGTAGAACATAGGAACAAATAAAAGAATATATGAAAACAAAGATTTTTTTTTAACTTTTAGGTACTTTACTGTAGAGCAGTGATAGCGAAACTTTTAGAGATAAGTGCCCAAAACCTACTTATGTATTGCAAAGTGCCAATGCTGCAATTAAACCTGAATACTCAGGTTTTAGTTTAGAAAAACCAACTCATACATTAACACCTTTTGTCTTAAAGAAAAACAAATAATATGTATGCCATAGGTTCAGCCACCACTGCTGCAGAGTATATATGCAAAACAGCTTTTCTCCAATAACAAACAAAATCTCAGTCAAGCATTTTCTTCTAAGCCCAGTATTTAACTTCAAATCAGGAAGCTAATGAAAAACTTTCTTTGTTCTCTGCAGTAGTCCCCCAAGCCCCCCCTTCATGCCTATTACTCCAATTCCTGAATGATGGTTTATTTCCAAGAGAGTGCAAGAATCAAGACACTTCTAAGAGAGTTCCACACAAATCAGCTATCTACTGTGGTTTACAATAGCCCAGAAGCGTTGGCACTCATTATTCTTGATCAGAGTACTCTTGGGATATGAAGCCTGGTCAGGGAATGTCTTGGAATTTGGATGATGGTCCATGGCAGACGTGGGATATAGCTCATGGAGGACCTTCTATCCCATCCTTGTGTCAGTCTAACACTTGAAATTGGCTCAGTCCCTCTAGGGAATCCTATAATGGGTTTGGCTTCTTGGCTTACTCTAATATGCCCAAATCAAGAATTATCTTAGACATACAAGGATCCAGGCCAATTTGCCTTTTAGTGGATTTCTTGGTTCTCTTGAATGTATCCCCTAAAAAACACTGTTAAACGCTTGGCTCTTTAGAAATTATTTATGTGCTGCATGCAGAGTAGGCAGGACCTATCTCAGGAATTCTGTGTGACCATAAAAGGAAATGGAATTCCTGGGCCGGTGAGATGGCTCAGCGGCGTAAGCGCTTGCCTTGCAAGCGCGAGGGCCCGAGTTCGACTCCCGGATCCCACATATGAAAAAGGGGCCGGTGATATCGCTCAGCGGCACGGGCGCCTGCTGGTGCGCAAGGTCCTGAGGTCGACCCCCCGGTACCCACCAAAAAAAAAAAAAAAAAAAAAAAAAAAAAAAGGAAATGGAATTCCTGAACAGAAGCAATGGCAAAAAACAAAAACAAAAACAAGGGCCGGTGAGATGGCTCAGCGGTTTAAGCGCCTGCCTTGCAAGCGCGAGGGCCCGAGTTCGACTCCCGGAACCCACATACAAAAAAGGGGCCGGTGATATCGCTCAGTGGCACGGGTGCCTGCTGGCGCGCGATGTCCTGAGGTCGACCCCCCGGTACCCACAAAAAAAAAAAAAAAAAAAAAAAAAAAAAAACCAGAGAACTTGGTGAGTTGGGGTCTTTTGTGAAAAATTTGAACAATACTGTATCATTTAATGCAAGCATGAGCTGGCGTAAGCATTCATTAATTGTACTGTGGCAAAATAACTTCCTATTAAAACTGAATTTGTAGACCATAGAATAGGATCAGAATTAATTATATCTGTGAGAAAGAAGAACAGCAAAAAACTCACTTGACTTAATTAAATGTGATACAATAACCACTATATTCTGTTCTCTAGTCCTGTGCTGTCTAGCATAGTGGCTGCAGGACACTTAGAGTCACTTAGCCCTTAAAATGTGCTAGTAGTGCAACTGAGGAGCTGCACTGTAAACTTTACTTGGGTGGGGGTGGGGGGCCCAGAGGGGTGAACCGAAGGATTCAGATGCTCACACGTGCTGTATCACCAAGCTACACCCCCACTCTTTAACTCTTCAGAATTTAAATTTAAATTTAAAAGTTGTTCTTCAGTGCAACTATTGAAAAACTTTTAAGTATGTTTGGAACAACTGGGTATATAAATCTGTTTCTCTAACTATAGATTTTATTAAATCAAAACATATTTCTGATGAGAATTTAGCATCTGAGTTGAAATATATTGTCAATATAAAATACACAGTGGACTTCAAAGACAGTATAAAAGAGGATGTAAAATATCTCAATAATGTTTATATTGACTACATCCAAATTATAATACTTTGAATGTTTCAAACTAAATAAAACATACTATTAATTGCACCTTTTTAAAAAACTTTTTTAGTGCAGCTCTAGAAAAATTTAAATTACATATGTGGTTTCCACACTTTTTCATTTGATAGCACTGCTCTAGAATAAACTGCCTTTGAATCCAAAAGAGAGTGAGTTGTGAAGCTCCATTGACTAGGGTAGCCTTTAGAAGTGCTCTGTGGCCACTCTCTGAGCCCAAACTAAGTGGTCCATCAAGTCCAAGGCAGATCATAGGACACAATGAAAAGCCAGGCAAGGTAATTGTGCAGATGCTAATTGCTGAAGAAGTCATGCTTGTAGCATGCCAGTGCCCTTGTACTGCAAAAGCAGCAAAGGTTTGTCTTTCAGGGACCTGAGAGGGAATTCATTTAATTGTGACTGTAAATTGAAGTGGCTGGTGGAATGGCTCAGCCACACCAATGCAACTGTTGAAGACATCTACTGTGAAGGCCCCCCAGAATACAAGAAGCGCAAAATCAATAGTCTTTCCTCCAAGGATTTTGATTGCATCATTACAGGTAATGTACTCAAAATCAATTTACAGGGGCCGGTGAGATGGCTCAGCGGCTTAAGCACCTGCCCGGCAAGCGCGAGGGCCCGAGTTCGACTCCTGGAACCCACATACGAAAAAGGGGCCGGTGATATCGCTCAGCGGCACGGGCGCCTGCTGGCACGCGAGGTCCTGAGGTCGACCCCCCGGTACCCACGAAAAAAAAAAATCAATTTACAACATAAAATTAAAATAAAGACTATTTTTTTTTGTATGTGTAGGAACTGATTTTTCTAATATCTTAAAAACCAACTGAGCAATTTAATTTAAAAAATCATGAACCACTAAAACTTCATGTGTTTAAAAGCAAAATAAAAAATGTGATTTTACTGTTTCTTGAAAATAAATGTGCTTCTTACAGGTATTTGAGATCTAGCCAAAGAAAAAGGTATTAAAATCAGCTCACAATTACTCATCATCATTCCTATTTTTGCAGAATTTGCAAAGTCTCAAGACCTGCCTTATCAATCACTGTCCATAGACACTTTTTCTTATATGAATGATGAGTATGTTGTCATTGCTCAACCTTTTACTGGAAAATGCATTTTCCTTGAATGGGACCATGTAGAAAAGACTTTCCGGAATTATGACAACATTACAGGTATGAAAAGCTTCATAAAATTTTGAGTGGGAAACTAAACAGTTTTTGTCAATGGCAATAGGACAAGATATGTGCAATGAAGGAGTGCTTTGAGCTGGTTTACAAATCACTTGAATCAAAATTCCACCATTTACTAAGTAAGTTGGGATTGTCCTCTAAGCTTTCATCTTTTCACTTGTAAATAATACCTAACTCATGAGGTTGTTAATAAGATAATGTGATCATGGGTACCAGAAACTCAGCATAAGACCCATCATACTAAATACATAATATAAGGTGAATTATTTATCAAAAGATATTGATTTCTAATCTAGCTGTGCAAGCCGCTCATTCTTGCCGGGCTTCCCATTTTTTCTTAACTATGAAATAAGGTTTTTGCAGATAAACACGCCTCAAGCTCTGTTACACAAACATTTCTTTTACAAAATATTAATGTATACCTTGTAACAAAGTTTTGTAGTCCAATAAATCTATAAATCTTATGTCCCAATTAGAGATTCCTATCATATACATTACAGGTTCTCAGGGGTCTTGCAGTGAAGAAATCTATTTTCAGTATTCTTAACTTTTAACTTGGTCATAGAATCCAGTTTCTTCCATGAAAATTATTACTTAGGTGGTCTCATAAGTTTCTTTCTCTCTTCAACAGTTTTTTTTTTTTTTTGTGGGTACCGGGGGGTCGACCTCAGGACCTCGCCCGCCAGCAGGCGCCCATGCTGCTGAGCGATATCACCGGCCCTTTTCTCGTATGTGGGTTCTGGGAGTCGAACTTGGGCCTTTGCGCTTGCCAGGCAGGCACTTACACCACTGAGCCATCTCACCGGCCCTCTTCAACAGTTTTTAAACTTGTCACAAATGTTAGAACAATTCTGAAATGTTTACATCAGCTTTAGCTTGTACCACCTTCCAATCTGCTCCTAGGAGTTCTCCAATCTCCCCATAAAAGGTCACTCATCAGGGCTGGTGATATAGCTCAGCAGCATAAGTGCCTGCCTTATAAACGTTAGGTCCTGAGTTCGGTTCCTGATACCCACATAAAGTAAAAAAAAAAAAAAAAAAAAAAAAAAAAGATCACTCATCAGAGAAGGCACAAAGGATCATAATTAGATTTTATTGGTGGCCACCATCCCCAATCATCCCCAAAACAATCTCAGGCTTGCTTGAGACTAAGGTTACCCAGATAAAGAGCCCCTTCAAACTGAAACCCTTTTAGAATCCTTCTTTCACAAGGAAGAAGTTGTGCTTCCTTTTCTCCAAATTTTCCAATAGACTGCAGCAGAGCTTCATGCAGTCTAAACTGGGTTCTTCTGACCTGTGTATAGTACATTAGCCGCTCTAGGTGACTCTTCAGATGAGCACTTGAAAAAGAAATGAAGCACACATTTGCAGACTTTCAGAGGGTACCTCAGAGTTTATCCCATCTAGGATGATGTCTTCGTTTGTTCCTACTGCTATAACAAAAATAGCCTGAGTAATCCATAAACAACAGAAATTTATTTCTCACAGTTCTGGAGTATGGGAAGTCCAAGATTAAGGTGCCATCAGAGTCAGTGTTTTATAAGGACTTACTCTCTGCTTCAAAGGTGATATCTTCTCTTTGTCCTCACGTGGCAGACAAAGAGGACAAAGAAGGACAAAAAAGGGCTAAATCGCTTTCCTCAAGCCCTTTTATAAGGACACTAATCCGGGCCGGTGAGATGGCTCAGCGGCGTAAGCGCCTGCCTTGCAAGCGCGAAGGCCCGAGTTAGACTCCCAAAACCCACATACGAAAAAGGGGCCGGTGATATCGCTCAGCGTCACGGGTGCCTGTTGGCGCACGAGGTCCTGAGGTCGACCCCCCGGTACCCACAAAAAATAAAAAAATAAAAAAAAATAAGGACACTAATCCTATTCATGAGAGCTCTGCCCTCATGACGTAATCAACCCTTGAAGACCTCAGATTTTTATAGTGTTGCACTGGGGTTAAGTTTCAACATGAATTTTAGAGGTATATAAACGTTCAAGCCCATGTCAGATGACAAATTTATGCAATATATGAGGTGACTGTGTTCTCCCTCACTGCAGACAGACATTGCTGCTCAGTCGTAGTGCTTTCTTCCACAGTGCGGACACAGCCACAGAGTCTTTCTCAACGCAAGCTCCTCCAGGTCATCAGAATCAGTCAGTGAATGAGTACTGGTACATATGGTGAAACCGTCTATCCCTGATCTATTCTAAGCCCTCACTGTACAGGATCAAGAAAACTGAACCCCAGAGAAGTTAAGTGATTCTTCCAAGATCACATAATCAGTTTAGTTCTGAAGAGAGTCACAAATTTCAATTCCCAGTACCAAAAAAAAAAAAAAAAAAAAGATATTGAAAAGCATCACAAATAAAAATAATTTGGCCTGTGGGTGGAGCCAATTAGCAGAAAAAACTAATGAGGAATTTTCTGCCTCAGAATCCCTAGTGCTGTAGTCAGTAAAGCTTGGGGTTCAAACTTGCTCTGCCTGTCTTTGAATTTTCTAGGTTAGTTTTTTTTTTTTTTTTTATGGGTACCGGGGGTCGACCTCAGGACCTCGCGCGCCAGCAGGCGCCCGTGCCGCTGAGCGATATCACCGGCCCCTTTTTCGTATGTGGGCTCCGGGAGTCGAACTCGGGCCCTCGCGCTTGCCGGGCAGGCGCTTAAGCCGCTGAGCCATCTCACCGGCCCCTGTCTTTGAATTTTCTAGAACTAACCTCCCTCTCAGAGATCATAGACTATTGATAAATGTCAAACTCTTAGAAAAAGGATATCAACCTAAGCCACCGACAGATCCTTATCATTATTCCCAAAATAACTTTCAGGAGCATCGCCCATGGTTGTATCCCTCTTTCACTTTTCTCAAGGAGCCTTCTTTTCTCTCTTGCAACAAGTGACCTAAAGTGCTAGAAAAGTGACAAGTAGTATCGACTGCCTTTGTCAGGGAATTCTGCAACAAGAAGCAGTTTTGCTAGGGCCAGGAATAGTTCACACTTTAGAACAACCCAATTACAAGTGGAGGTAGGGGCTGTCCAAACCATCACTCTAGACTTCACAGGAAGGTTCTAGAACTTTGTGGGATCCTGGCCCAAAGTGCAAGCCCTAGTATAGCTAACCTTGCCTCTGCTTGGGTTAAAATCCTAAAGATGCTGGTAGGTAGGCCTGGGTTTGAATCCCAACTCTCCCATTTGGCAGCAGGACTTAACCCCCTTTGAGATTCAGTTTGTTCATCTGGAAAAGAGAAGATAATAATATTTATCTCTAATAATTGTTGGGAACATTTAATGAAATGACTTGATAAAACACACAGTAAATTCTCAATAAATGGTGGCTTTTAATTAGAATTACTATGATTAACTCATGTGTCAGGGAAAGCAATACTTTCCTTTCTGCAAGAAGTAAGAGGAGAAAATTCAGGCTATATCAATGTGTCCTGAGCACCTAGAGCAGTTTGTGTGTGATGTGAAAAATTTATTATTCATAACAAGGCCTCGTGAGGTGAAAAGGTACAGGTCTTCAAGATACTGCTGCTATTGGTCTTGGAGTTTGACCTTGCCTAATGAACCAAGAAACCCTATTGTTTCAGGCTGATTTTTGGTAGCAGTTATATGGCCTCAGCCAGCATGTTTACTTATTCCACAGAGGATACTCACACAACTAATCTCTCATTTGTCTCTTCCCAGGCACATCCACTGTAGTGTGCAAGCCTATAGTCATTGAAACTCAGCTGTATGTTATTGTGGCCCAGCTGTTTGGTGGCTCTCATATCTATAAGCGAGATGGTTTTGCAAACAAATTCATAAAAATCCAGGATATTGAAATTCTCAAAATCCGAAAACCCAACGACATAGAAACATTCAAGATTGAAAACAACTGGTACTTTGTTGTTGCTGATAGTTCAAAAGCTGGTTTTACTACCATTTATAAATGGAACGGAAATGGATTCTACTCCCATCAATCCTTACATGCCTGGTACAGGGATACTGATGTGGAATATTTAGAAATAGCCAGAACACCTCTGACACTTAGAACGCCTCATTTAATCCTATCCAGTAGTTCCCAGCGTCCTGTAATTTATCAGTGGAACAAAGCAACACGATTATTCACTAACCAAACTGATATTCCTAACATGGAAGATGTATATGCGGTAAAGCACTTCTCAGTGAAAGGTGACGTGTACATTTGCTTGACAAGATTCATTGGTGATTCCAAAGTCATGAAATGGGGAGGCTCCTCATTCCAGGATATTCAGAGGATGCCATCGCGAGGATCTATGGTGTTCCAGCCACTTCAGATAAATAATTACCAATATGCAATTCTTGGAAGTGATTACTCCTTTACTCAAGTGTATAACTGGGATGCAGAGAAAGCCAAATTTGTGAAATTTCAGGAATTAAATGTTCAGGCACCAAGATCATTCACACACGTGTCCATTAATAAGCGTAATTTTCTTTTTGCTTCCAGTTTTAAGGGAAATACACAGATTTACAAACATGTGATAGTTGACTTAAGCGCATGAGACACCAAATCCTGTGGCTGCCACCAGAAACTTTCTACAGTACATGACCTGGATGAGCTCAATGCATGATGACTCTTCTTATCACACTTGCAAATGAATGCCTTCTAAACACTGAGACTGCTAGAACCAAGCACTGCCAGTACTCCATCCCTAACTGCCCAATTCAGTGGTGTGGGAAGTTACCTTTTCTAGGACAAAATTTAATTGTGTAACTGTTCTTTGCAGTGAAGATGTGTAAATAAGTGTTTAATGGTATCTGTTACTCCAAAAAAGAAATATTAATATGTACTTTTCCATTTATTTATTCATGTGTTCAGAAACAACTGCCAAATAAAATGTTTACATTTTCTTTCATATCCCAAAGGTAATTATTTACGGGAGTTGTTTATTCTTCTTGATGGTATGTTGAGGAAATAGTTTTATACAATAAGGTTATATTTGGATCAAGGATTTACAGTGTGAATAAGGAGTAAAGATAAAACACTGAGATTGATTACCCCATCATTTACAAACAGGTTTATCTACGGCTGTATTAGCTGATTTGGAACATTCTAAGGTGTTTCCAGAGGTAATGGATTTTAGGGACACTCTGAAGTGAAATTTTGACAAATTAAAACAAGAGTAGAGAAATTTTGCCTGTTGCAGAAAGCCTTTCTTGTTTGATAGCCCAGGCTAAAATACATCATTCAGACAATTTACAGAAAAAATTTAAAATAAAGCTTTAGGGTTTAAAAATCCCTATTTAGGGACTGTCTAAATGTCTGACTCTAGATCATCTGGCAGCATATAGAAATTGTAACTTTATAGTACTTGCCTGAAATCTGCCTGTTATGAAGGCCCCTAATCTTATCAAGTATGCTGTGCTTTTAGGTACCAATTTTGATGTTACTGACCTGCTGCTCAGTGTCCAGAAGGCTCATCTTTGATTTTTCTGTATTTCTGCTTCTAGATCATATGGGTCCTTGGCACCTAGCACAATGCCTGTGATATAGCGGGCTCTCAGAAGAAGCGCATGGGCCCTTCTCTCACGCTAAACATTATGAGGCCTAATCACTCAATCTCTATTGGGTATTTATTAAGAACGAAGTATGATGGGGAGAATATGAAGGAAGAGCAGGACCTGATCCTTGCCCTCTGGGGTCTTAAAAGAAGAATTGGATTATAACACAATAATCTAGCAGAGTAAGCTGTGAGTGCCAGGAATCATATGAACATTCCAGATTATAAGTATCATGGGAGTGTCAAGTATAACTTCTGGGACATTGTCATCCTTGTTTAAATTTAAAGGGAAAGTATGATTTCAAAGGGGGATCATGGAAGAGAAGATATTCCTGGCAGAAACTAGTCATGTGTGCTGTCTTTATGGAGGGGATCAGGGTTTCTCCTACTCATTGTCCCCCAGACTCTTTTGCCACAACACTGGGTAAAGGGAAGCAGACAGCAGCCTCTCTGCCCAGCCCAGATCTGGCAGACTGAATCATCAAAGGCACAAACAATATTTACACAGCCTCATGGCAGCAACACCCTGGGGGGTTATGAGAACAAGAACCAGATTTCTTTATCCATACAGAAAAGATATTATGTCCGACATCAGGGTTATAGAGGAAAAGAACACTTACTTCTGACCCTCCACCTAGGAATAGCTGGCCTTGAAATGCCTCTTACTTTTGCTCAGTTCTCTTTATGAGTAGAATCGCATGCTGTTGGAGAACACCTGTTTTGTAGACTGGGTTTAAATCCAGATGTGTCATGCATTGACTTTGTCCATCAGCAAGTTACTTAACCGAACTGAGCCTGTACTTCATTTGTAAAGAGGGACAATAATACCTACATTCAAGCACAAGGGAAGGACTAAATGAGGAAGCACATGTGCAGCACATCATATTTTCCAAGTATCACCACCACCATTTCTCCCACCCTCTGTGCTCTGTGAGACCCTTGCCCCACCTCATCAAGACGCGGTGCCTAAGTCACCTGTCCTACCCAGGTGGTTTTGTTACTTGCTTGTAACCCATAGAATGTAATAGAAATCATACAGTTTGAATTCTGAGGCTGTCCTAAGAATGGTGAAGCTTCTGCCTTATAAATTGGAACACTGTTCATGGACCCCTGATCAGCTATGTAAGAGGTTGTACTAGCCTGGGGCCACCATCCTGCGCTGAAGCCCAGGCTCCAAGGAGAAACCACATGTCAGCGCTTTGGCCAAGTGCTCCAGCTAATGTCTCACCAGCAGCCATCATCAACCGCCGGTGCTGCGACTGAGGATGCTCCCAGTGGTTCCAGCTCCTGCTGTCAAGTTACAACCAGACATGAGACCATCCCAAGTGAGGCTACAGACATTATGAAGCAGAGAAAAGCCATCTCTGTCATGCCCTATCCAACCTCTTGACCTGTAGACTCTAAGAGCATAATAAAATCATTGTTTTAAATGGCTGCATTTCAGAGTGATTTGTTATGAAGCAACAGTAGTTGGAAAACATAAAGTGCTTACCATGGAACTGGTGCATGTGAGCACTCACTGAGTGATGGGTATTGCCAATCTCCTCCACAGCAAGAATATTGTATACTTTTCAATCATAGTCTATATCTTAATGTCATTCATTTCATTTTTTATCAATATGATATCTGTGTTCTTACCCTGTACCAGGCATTGTGCTACATTCAAGGATGCAGAGATTAAAGGCCTAGGTTCTGCCCTGTTAGTTCTCAGAGAACAATGACTACTGAAGTTAACAAACTGACCCTCTAACTTCCCTAAATGCTTGAGGCCTAGAGCTGCAAAGTGAGCTGGCTGATTTAGGACTATTGTTCAAGCCTTCCAATACTCAGACTAGTCCTCTCCATTCAAAAACTTACTCTGGCCAGGGATATAGCTCAGCAGCACAGTGCCTGCCTGGTAAGCGCAAGGTCGTGAGTTTGATTCCTGTTACAAAAAAAAAAAAAAAAAAAAAAAACTTACACTGTAACCCCAACCTGGGATTGTAGATGGGGAAAGGAAGAAGTGAGAAGGCAGATAGAGAAAATAAATCTAAGAAATATTGAGGAGGAGGACATATGCACTGTGTTATATAAACTCTATCCCCTCTCCAGCCACAGATGATTGAACCTGGAGTAATTCCCAGTCCAGGTGTTCAACAAAGAAGGTGGGCTCAGACAGTTCTCCCTCCTGAGCCAACTAGCCATAGGCACCAGATTTTCAAGAGGGTGATCTTAAATCAGGCTCCCTAGAAGCAGAGGGATTTGTTGATGGAGTGCTCTTGGAACACAGCTATAAAGCAACGAGAATAGCAGTATAGGGAAGGGGAAGATGCTGTGCAAACACATGAGAAGGGTGGCTACAACCTGATCCCATAGATTCAAGAGTTTGAATTGTAGCTCAGATGTGTCCTGCCTTGAGGTATGAAGGATGGACTGGTGTAGCCCCTCACCTGATCATCACTAGAGCAAGTTCCAGCTCACTAAGGACAACCTTCCAGAGAAGAGTATACACAAGCTATCATTGACCAATACCCACCACAGGTGCAGGATGAGTGTATCAGCCCAGAAGAGGGAATCTGGGTGTGGTGCCAAGAGCATATGCCACCACAATGATGACTGGGGAGCTAAGACACTATTTTGGAGTAGCCAAGTGGCCCATGCACCAGAAGAGTGAAAAGCTGGTCAGAAAAGTAAGAGGAATTTGAAGTAGAAGCTGAGAAAGAAGCAGAGGTGAGAAACTACAGAGTCTAAGGGAAACAATAGAGAGAAAGTAAAAAAAGAGAAAGAAGGGATAAGAAAAAGAGGAGGTATATTAGACACTCTCCCATTGTGGGACAACATACACAACACCTGCAACTTACAGGAGAAGAGGGTTATTTTGGCTCATGGTTTTAGTCCATGGTTGGTTGGCTCCAAGGCAGAAGGGCCATGCAGGGAATGAAGGGTGGAATCAGGGACAATACACAACCTTCCAGGTCACAACCCCTGTGACCCATCCCTCCAACGTCCTCCCCCAGCAGCACATGAATATATCAGTGGATTAATCCACAGATATGTCTAGCACTCCATGATCCAACCACAGTCCAAAAGCCCCATCTCTGAATATAGACTTTTGGGGGACATTCTAGATCTACATCATAACAGATGGACATGGAGGGACAGTGGTAGGAAATTTGGGGGTGCCAAGAGTAGTAGGACCTCCATAGATGTCACATTTGGAAGACCTAAAGTGGTCCTTCTCCTATTCCACCATTCTCTATTTTGTCCACTCTCTACCCACACAATTTGCCAATCCTCAATTATCTAACTACCTACATGTTTCTATGCCCAGGCTGTTCTACTACCTACAATGCCCTTTCCCCAACTTTTCTACCTTTTGAAATTTTACTCCTCATCCAACCAGTTAGATGTGATTTCTTCTTCTTCTGGATCTCCCTCCATTGCTTTTACTATGAACACAGCTCATAATTCATTCTACCTTGTATTGTGGTTAGTTGTTGACATATCCATCTCTTCCACCAGCTTATCCCAGGGTCGGGACTGCATCCGGGGCATCTGTGACTTTTTCATTGCACCCTACCCTTAAGCTTCTAAAACAGTCCTACTTTGTAGAGGGTCCATAAAACTAGAAGAAATCTAGAAGCTGAAGCCTAGTAGCTTCCGCATTTCTGTTTGCATATCTGAGAAGGAAGTATATCCCCTGTGATGAGTTCCCAGACCCAGAAGAATACTGGCCATGGAGCACCACAAAAGAATGGGCCCACACAGGCTGTTGGCTCCCCACAGATAACCAAGGTAGGCTGGAGGTGAAATAGACTCAACTGGTTTCCTGAGTCAATTCTTAAAACACACTCATGCCTGCAGGCATGTAGATCTACCTACAACCTGGTACATAAAATTGAGAGATGAAAACTAATGTAATGAATCCATGGAGGGTAAGAAACATTTTTGCTTTGTTTGTTTGTTTGTTTGTTTGTTTGAGACGGGGTCTCCCTATGTAGTTCCGGGTGACCTGAACTCACTGTGCAGCCCAGATTGACCTTGAACTCTCGGTGATCCTCCTGCCTCACTCAGCCTTCCAAGTGCTGGGATTACAGGCGTGAGCCTTGTCACAGCATTGGAAAACTAACACTCCTTATAGCTCCATCTTACTGATAAGATTAGTAATTTGTCCACATACACACAGCCTGGCTGAGGACAAGAAGCTTGATAACATTTTCAGAAAGTCCATGTCCTTTGAAATATTTATCCACAGAGAGGAATGCAGATTCTGGTTAGCACTACTCGGGCCCCCAAGGGAGTATCCTCCCTGCTTAAGGCTTTAAACAATAATTCCCAGAAAACTGTGTCCCAGATATCAATCCTCTTAATAGTGCCGGATCCCAGGCACTGGGTCCTTTATTGTCCATTTTCTTTTACCCTGGAGGCAGGCAGAGAGATGATAGATAGATGATAAATGATAGATAGATAGATAGATAGATAGATAGATAGATAGATAGATAGATAGACAGAAGATGATAGATGATAGAATGGAAACAGGAGATGAGGTCTAGTTGAAGGGAATGAATCCTTAAGCATGACCTTAGTGACTATATCTTAGCGACCTCTTTCCCTTCCCTCTCTTCCCACTCCTTCTCCCTCTTACTCTCTCCCTCTCTTCTTGTTCTTCTCCCTCTCTCTCTTCCTCTCCCTCTCCTTTTATGCTTCCTGGCTGCCTGCCTGGCAAGCGATTCCCAGTACAAAAAAGCAGTAAGTAGCTTTGCTCCACCATGCCCTTCCATCATGATGTTTCTGCCTTGGAACCAGCCAAGCATTGTTGAAATCTCTCAAACCATGAGCCAAACAAATCTTTCCTCCTGTAAGATGATTTTCTCAGGTATTTTGTCACAGCATTGGAAAACTAACACTCCTTATAGCTCCATCTTACTGATAAGATTAGTAATTTGTCCACATACACACAGCCAGCAAGTCTGTCCAGGAGCCTGCATCAGCCCCCTGATTCTGTTCCTAAATTTGTATGAATTACCCAGTGGTACACTGTTGCACAGGAACCATAATCATTGAACGGGTTACATGGAAGATTCCTGTGTACCATCACAGCCTTCTCTGTGAAAGCAGGGGGTGTCTGTGGACTTCTAGAAGAAGTACGTAGAACAAAAATTCAGGGCATCCTGCCATGCGAGGCAGCCAAGCTCACCAAGAGAGGGGCAGGGCAGGTAGACGTGCAGAGTAAAGTGAGAAGACCACCCACCAGCACTCTCGTGTTCAGACATGGAAGACAGCTGGAGTCACGATCTGTGATTTGCATGCATTCTTACTGAGGGACTTTCGCCTCAAGGAAATTACTCGTGTTTTGATAAAACCTGCTTTTGTTGCAATGCAGTCAATATTGCTATCAGTGGAGGGAACACTGTAGAAAATAAGTCTAAATTTCATTCTGGCTTTTGCGTCAATAAAAGTTAGATATCCCCAAATGATAAAACAAAGCGATCCTGAATGAATGGACCTACAGATCGTCATTTTGAGCAAAATAAGCCAGAGTCAGAAAGACAAATATCACATGGTTTCCATAATATGTGGACTCTAAAACAGATGAAAAGAAAATAGAAGAGAAACTGTTAGTACATAAAAGGAAGGGAATAAGAGGGAGGGCAGGAGTGCATAAGGGCAGCTAATGGGGGGACAGATATCATCAAAATGTATTATATTCATTGAAATGAAAAAGATGAGACTAGGGAAGAGGGTGGGACAGGAGGTAATGGAGGTGGTGAAAATGATTAATGTATGTTATGTGCGTGTATGATTCTGCCAAAATAAAATTTATTAATCTGTATAACCAATGTGCAATCATAAAAAAAATGTGAAAAAAATGAAGCAATCCTACCGTATCTGTTAGCAAAGTAATGTATGCCTTTACTTTTTAAAAGTTTGTATTTTTTTCTAAAAGAAAACAGAATTGAACTTAGGTTTACTATATTCTAGCCATGTGATTTTGGCCAAATTTCCTAGACTAGCATATGCTACTTTTAACTAAAAATACTCTGGTGAAGAAAAAAAAACATACTCCCATTTCCAGTTCCCAAACCCTGTCAGCTCTCAATGGATGAAATGATTAATATTGATTGTCAATTTAATTGGCTTGAGAGATGCCTAGGAGATAATAAAGCACACATCTGGGTGTATCTGAGTGAGTCATGGAGGCATGACTTTGAGGACTATATCTGTGCCCCAGTCCCTTCCTTTCTGGCACCTTTCCTCTGCTGTCTGGTTCCAAATGCCATGAGTTTATCAGCCTTCCTCCTCAATGCCCTTCTGCCATGATGTTTCTGCTTTGCAGCCACCTGACCATGGACTGAAACCTCTGAAACTGTGAGCCAAAATAAACCTCTCCTCCTTTAAACTATGCATGTCACATATTTTGCCCCAGCAGTATGAAGTTAATACAATGGGTATGAGGTATCAGTATTTTTCTTTTTCTTTTTTCTTTTTTTTTGTACTGGGAATCAAACTCAGGACCTTGCACTTGCCAGGCAGGCACTGTGCCGCTGAGCTATATCCCCAGCTAGTATTTTTCTAAATACACATGTTCATTTCTGTACTCTAGATTCTTATCCCTGAAGAATCATGGTTGTCAGGGTTTTTTGGTTGTAAGTTATTGAAACCCAACTAACCTAGTTAAAATGTAAAACCAAGGCATGTAAATGAAGCTACGTGCTTCGGAGATACTTGAACCAGATACTTACACAACATTTTCATAAACCTGTCATCCTCTGACTCTTGGCTCTATTTTCTTTGTGTTGACTTCTTCCTAAGTCAGCCTCTCCTTCCATGTTGGAAAACTACCTACCAGCCGCTCCAGCATAAATATTGCCAGTTTAGCTAGGCCCAGCAGAAAGACTGGAAACTACTCTTTCCCAGTAGTTGTAGCAAAAGGGCAGGGCTGATGCTCATTGACCTAGTGCCTATGTCTGACATAATTATTGTGGCTAAGGATAGAAAGCTCTGATTGGCCAACTATGGACCATGTGCCTACACCTGGAACCCATGAATGGGAACCATGTAGATAGAGCATGAGGTAAGAGTGATTCCCTAAAGTAAAATTAGAGTGTTATTTTAAAAAAGAAAGAATTCTGGACAGGCAAAACAACAGATGTAAGAGATCTGGTACAGTAAATCCCCAACTTATGAATGAGTTCCATTCCAGGAGAACATTAGTAAGTTGGATTCGTCTGACAAAGTGAGTCTTATACACCTTTGACACAAATATAAATGTAAAGCATAAAAAAACTAAACACACAAAAAATAAAGTCCCCAACTTTACTGTTATTGCACTGTACAGTAAGTACACAGCAGCACAACTGTGACAATGTCCGGGAGACATATAAGCTACTTCCACAATTTGTTTGCATCTACGAATGTTTGTAATGCAAGGTCTGTTTGTATCAGTGAAAGTTCACAACTCGAATGTTCATAAGCTGGGGGCTTACTGTATTTGTGGCAAACCTTTATCAGAAGGCTGAAGTTATTCAGGGAATAACATTTGCATCCCCACATGTGTCTAAAATCCCTTCGGTAAAAGGTTCCAAAGATCCTTTCCATCTCTTATTTTGCAAAACATGACAAAATGCACTCTCCCTTCTTTGCCTATTATTCATGATGATTCTGTTACATTTTCTATGTACATTTTAAAATTGTGTTCTCTTTATTCTTTTTAAAATATTTAAAATGATATACTTTGTTTTAAAATGATGTTGCCCCAAATGAGGTCAAGTTGCCAATTCTGATTTAGTGGCTGCCCATCCCTGGGAGATGAGACCTAGGGTTCCTAGATCACTTTCTGTTCCCTTCCTGGATACACTTCCATTTCAGATCAGTCTCCACCTGGCAAGGGTACCATCAGTGGCCATCTCTGCTCTCTGTCATCACCCTGAGGTTGGTTTGCAATTAAAAGCTCTTAGGTGGCCCAGGACTTCTCCTGACTTAGCTTTCCTGCAGTTATATATTCATTAGTTGGAAATTATCATAGGCCAATCTCAGTAAAGGGTAGAACACAGAACACTAACATCTGTTAATATTAGCTTCTCAATCTGGGTATACCCTCCCCAGACAACTATATATAATGACAACTAAATATATAGATTCTGAGGGTCCCACTGAACCTGAATCTTCAGAGAATGTGACCCAGGAATTCTTATTTTTAAACATTCCCTGGATGATAGTTGATAGTACCTCATCAGTCCACTAACTGGAATTTGGTATTTTGCCTTGAGTATAAATAATCACATTGGATTGGCCAGTAGCTTGTTAAGAGCATCAAGCCTGTGATTAGAAAAGCTCTAGATATACACTAGTGTCCAGTATTACTCTAGCTAAGACATTTACGTTTCTTTGGTCTTCAATTTTCTATAAAATATTGTAACTAGATCAGATCATCTGAAAATTCTGCAACTCTTTCTTGTAATGGGGAAAAATACCAACTTGGAAGTTGGGAAATTTTGACCCAATGCTACCTTCTTTATAATAGATGAATTTTTTTGTTCTCATGATTCTAAGAAACTGATATAACACGTAAGACATAGTGCTGTAGAATAATCTGTTGAGAAGTGCGACGTGAGGCTGAGGAAGATCGCAGTTTAATGTTGACTTGGGTTTTCTGGGTGGAGGATCTGCAGGCAGCATTTGGTATGTTGGTGTTTAGTGGGTATGACATTTCACTGCACCAAATGGGAAGGCAATATTTTTAGCACAGAATTCACCAAGGTTGAGGAAAAAGAGAGTAGTGTTCTGAATAGAGTGTGAACAAGCAGAGACATTATATTAAAAGACCAAATATAAAGATCTTTTTTCCTTCCTTGTCACAAGACAGTCATATGTGCACTTATTTTCACCACAAGGCTTGAATCACTTATCCTTTTTTCTGCATCTCCTCAAAGGCAGTATTCCATCTAATGCAATAACACAACCGGATTACACACATTCCTCTTGTCTTTAGGTGGCCTGGACAAGACCTATATTCTATAGGCTAAAAATGTTAATACTAAAAGAATGTATAATAGTTCCAATTCTCAAGCATTTACTATGTGCAGGACATGTGCCAAATATTTTGCATGTGTTTAGTCATTTTATTCTTCCAACGATGCTGTGGTATCCCTATTTCCAGAGAAAGAACTAAAGAAAATTTCGGGCTTAAGGACACAGGCCTAGAAAAAAACAGAACAAAGCACAAATCTTAAAACAAGAGGGTTACCTAAAATCTTGCACCCCAAATAGTGGAATCCTAAGTTCTCTCCTCTGATGCTACTACGGGGTAGAAAATAGATATCTTTAGGCCCAAAGGGTTTTATAAATTTTTCCTTCCATGAACCTTTCTCTGCAGGATATATTCCACCAAAATGAGGGACTACGGCAAGGAAAAGGAAGACACAGGATTAAGAAAATGGGATTCAACACAGATGAAAAGCAGAGGAATTACAAGGTTGATGGTGGCTGGTAGTTCTAAAATGATTTTTGTGCAGCTGACAAAGCAAGAGGATGAGAAAGCACATAAGGGAATGGATGGTTTCTGGAAGAGGGTCCATGGGGGAAAATGGAGTGGATGGACTATATGATTTTTTTTTTTCATTAAGAGGCTTCTGGGGGGCCGGTGAGATAGCTCAGTGGCATAAGCGCCTGTTGGTAAGCACTAGGTCCTGAGTTCGACTCCTAGTACCCACATTAAAAAAAAAAAAAGAGGCTTTGGAAGATTTGGAAATTAGTAATAGGTATACAGAAAATTAAGCAAGTAGAAAAACAATACAATTATTAATTCAAAGAAAATAAAATTTGTACAAGGAGAAAAAGTGAGCAATTCTCAGTAAAAACTAAGAATGTATATTTTTGGTAGTCTAAACATGAAATCTTGATTTAACCAAAAGTTTTTAATTGAAGCTAACATTTATGGAACATTATATGCCAATTTAACTGTTTCCTATGGCTTGACTCATTCAATGATCCTACTAATCTATGTGCTACTATCATCAAGTTCTATTTTAAAGATAAAAACACTGAAGTGCAGCTCTTAAGTACCTTGCTCAAGGTCACATAACTGAAATTCAAACCTAAGCCATCTGGGTCCAGAGCACCTGCTGCTCACAGCATTACGCTGGCTCACGTTCCAGCCACATGGGAAGAGAGGAGAAACGGGGGGTGGGAGAGGTTAGGGGGTTATATGAAAGGAAGTTAGATCCTCATCTACTCTACTAATAAATTAACAGACAGGTGGGGTAGGAGACAACTGTTATTCCTGGAATTCCTGTGTTTGGTTTTTAAAAATGATTTTCATATATTACTTGGATAAGTTTTTAAAGAGAAATTTCCCCCTCAACAGAGATTAAAAGAGACTTTGTTTCCCCCCCATCCTAGTCCAGCTAGCTCTTGGAGATACCACTGTTTGATGTGTTTTTGCTGTCTCACTCTCCTAAACACAGGCCCATATGCCCAATAGTCTTCAGCGGTATGAGCCAGGTGTTCATATTTATAGTATTTATCCTCTTTGAGGCAACTACTACTACATAAGTACAGACTAATTACATCCATCTGCTAAAAGGCTCTTCCACAGCAAAGAAGTAAAATTTGGCATATATTACTGATCCCTAACGACCCACCGCACTGGGGTTTCTAAACCTGTCTCCTTTAGCTCCAGGATACCTGATCTCACCTCCCTATCAGCATCTCTTAAAATCTTTTTTCTTTATTTCAGCTTAAAGATCAACCTAACGCTGATGGTTAAGATTTCTGCGATTCCTAGCGACCGCGTCAAGGATGCTGTGATAGGTGAACGGTTACTATTATGCTACAGCAAGTGACTTTGTGTTTAGAGGCCCCTGAACTGGAACTACCACAATATGTGGGGACAAGATCAAGAGATGTCCCTGTCTGACAACAAATGGAATGGGAATCAGGGCGTAGCTGATGAGCTCAGACATTTTCTGACCATATTTCAGAGCCCTTCCCAGAAACAAGCCATTACCCATTATGATAAATTCCAGAGTCACTCACCAAGCATGTGGGATAAACGCTACCTAGAAGCTGCAAAATGGCTTCATGCCATGCTTCTTAATAGTAGGAGCGTTTGGTACCTATTAAGGAATACTGAGGAAAGAGAACTAGAGGGCATGCACTGCAGCTTTTGGGGGATGGGAACACGACCCAGTGCCTAATGAGCAGAACAAGTTCCCTGTGTCCAGCAGCGAGCAGCAGAACCATCCTGCCCCTGCAGGTGGCCAAGTGATCATGCTTGAACATCCATGCTCCAGAAAACTGGGACCGCAAAGAGTGGCTGCAGAGAAGACTTGTTCAATACAGGCAAGGAGGTTTAAGGAAGAGATTTCCTTCCCAGAGAGTGGCCTATGGTGTTGCTCTGGAGATTCCAAAACAGAGTCCAGGGCTACAAGACTCAAGAACTCGCATGATAATTAGTTTTGTTAAATAAGGTTTGCGAAGGTCCTGCTCCACCGGGTGATAAGGAAAGGAGTAGAGGTCAAAAGAAGGTATAAACCTGAGCAAAGCATTTAATGAGCATCCTGTTTTGGTATTCGATGGGAATACAGCATTCTTATTCAGTGTCTCTAGAAGTTCATGTTCTTCCCTGAAACCCACTTACTGGCCTGTCTCTTGAGAGGTTGGATTAGTCTTTCAAAGCCTGGTCATGCTCAGAGGAACCATTAGAATGACAATTTAGATCATACAAAACTGCAGACTGGAACAGATTCATCATGACTGACCGAAAACATAATTAATACAATTCAGTCTGAAACAACTACCAAGCCTTTCCCCTATTCCATACCTGATTTACCATGACATTGCATGGATCACCCATGACCATCCCCTCCACAATAACGGGATAATATAGATATAGTATAATATAATATAATAATATATAATTTGCTCTCATCTTCCCCACAGGCCTTCTGCCTTCCATCCTCTTATCAGGAAGGGTACATATATGACTCAGGTGGTGGTGAACCTCGTACTCATAGTGAGACAGCCAGCTTCATTACAGCATAAACTGCCTCCCTTTCTTTGTTAAGGGCAGAGAGGCTGAATGCGATTGAATTTACCCCCCTCGAACACAGCAAGACTCAGCCTCCAGTGTACTGTCTCAGCGCTTCGACATTATCACTAGCTGAGGCGATTGGCCCAAATGGCCTGGACAGACGCTCAGATGCTTCAAGGAAACTATAACTAGCTTTGTTACCAAATGTAAGTCTAATCAGGCAAAACTGTGTCCCAGCCCTTCCAGAGGCCCTTGGAGTTAAAGAAACTTCTGATTCTTCCCACTCAATATTTTCCTCTCCCTAAGACCTCTCAGCAGAGTCCTGTTTGGGGTCTCCCATGAAGCAGAACTGGGAAAGCGGGAGTAAAGTCAGGCACAAGTTAGGCTGGGGGATGATGTCAGTATGTGTTTGAAAAAGAGAAGATAGGGGAGGACATGAAGATTTTAAGAAGTGCTTCTTTGGGTTACGGCCTTTTTATGACATTAAAATCTTGCTCGACTGTGTTTATTTTGATGCAAGTCTTCTTTAAGAATGGATCTTGGGCCGGTGAGATGGCTCAGCGGCATAAGCGCCTGCCTTGCAAGCGCGAGGGCCCGAGTTCGACTCCCGGAACCCACATACGAAAAAGGGGCCAGTGATATCGCTCAGCGGCACGGGTGCCTGTTGGCGCGTGAGGTCCTGAGGTCGACCCCCCCGGTACCCACAAAAAAAAAAAAAAAAAGAATGGATCTTATAGGCCGGTGAGATGGCTCAGCGGCGTAAGCACCTGCCTGGCAAGCGCAAGGGCCCGAGTTCGACTCCCAGATTCCACCTACGAAAAAAGGGCCGGTGATATCACTCAGCGGCACAGGCACCTGCTGGCGCGCGAGGTCCTGAGGTCGACCCCCGGTACCCACACACACAAAAAATAATAATAATAAAAGAATGGATCTTATGAGCCACAGTTTCAACAGAATTACAGAAGGATCTAACACAATTCTGCTGCTTTCTTTGAATGAACATTTGCAATATTGAGCAGGTTATCTTGTATCTTGAGAGAAACAAGAAAAATGACCTAACTTACAGACTCTCAAGTTACCAGAAACCAAACCAAAATACAAACATATCAAAATACTGCTGTTTTCTGATCTTCACGTCTACACTATTGCCCCAGAAGTTTTGCAGAATCATCTTTGATGCTCGAAAATTATTGAAGATATTTCCCCTCCCTCTGTAAAGAAGTTTCTTATTCTGGAGACCTTGGCTTTAACATTTCATTACACTGTTCTGGGACGTCTCTGTGCCCGACTTGCTTGGTTGACATTTTCTATATCGCTGTCTCCCCCAAGCGACAGGACCTGGTCTTAGTTCAGTTCATTTTTCAGTCCTAAAGGGACCTTTTTAACTCCTAGAAGTTAAAGTATTTAAAGAAGAAAACAGTTACTTCTTGTTATTACAGACATAAAACCAAGGTGTGTTAATAAATGTTACAAGAAGGTTTAGGTTTACGCCAGAGTAAGGCATGGGGTCAGAAGCAGTTTTTCCTCATAAAGTATGAAAACAGAAAGAAGAAAATTAGCTGGAGAAAGTCTGATATCTGAGTTGCTAGATCTCTCTCTGTCTCTCTCTGTCTCTGTCTCTCTGTCTCTAGCCTTTTCTCCATTGAAGGACGATAACGACAGAGATAACTGAGAGGAGTTGGAATTCACGGGGGAAACTACCTCAGAAGCAGGCTGTGGAACAGGGCATCACAGAAACAGGTCCCCTGTAACCATAGTGAGGAGCTGAAGAATGTGGGGGTGGAGAGAAAAGAAGCAAAGAACTGTGCAGATAGAGGGCTGGGAGCAAACGGGGAAAGACAGGGGCACCCGGTCAAGGGGTGAGGGATAGGAGCTGTGAGTAGCTGAAGCTAAACTTAGGTCTTCAAAGGAAGAAGAATTGATTTATAACTGCAATTAATTAGGAAGGCAGTCTGCTTGTTCTATTATGGATGCTTTTTACATTTAAAAAGGAGTTTAAATGTTTCTCTAGAGCTGAGCTACTTTAATAAAACAAGAGCAGGAGTGAGAAGTGGAAGTTGTGGCTAAAAGTGGGGTGGGTGCCCCCAGGCTTGAAGGAGGAGGGTGGCCAGAGCTGCCCAGAATCTCTGAGGCCGCCCTCATCTCGGGGACACGGCGCCCGGCTGCCCCCTGGTGGCGGCTGTCTTCCGTTAGCAGGAGGCGATTTCGCTCGCCGACAACGAAGTGGCAAAACCAAAGCCATAGGGGTGGCTTGCTCAGATTTAGCAAAAAGAAAAAAAAATGCAAGGCGACACGTTAAATTTGATTGTTAAACAATGAAATTTTTGGATGTGTTTGTTCCAGCCTAACCCTAATAAGATGGCCCACACTGATTAAATTTCTTCTTGTGCTCTCAGCCCCCCATATATTTAAAAAAGAAAGGAGAAAGGGACAAAAAGGATGGGAGGAAGGATAGTCCGAACCACAAATGGTTTATCCACCCACATTCCCTTCCTCTCTCTCTCTCTCTCTCTCTCTCTCTCTCTCTTCCTCTCCATTCCCTGCAATGTTTTCAAAAATTAAATCAGAACAAAGCCTCCCCCCACTCAAAAACCTTGAGACCTCTGCCTTGGATTATAAGTTTCGTGAAGGCAAGACCTGTGTCATCCTTCTCCACCTGTATTTTCAAGGTTCTAGGCAGTGCTAGCACAAATTCAGCAACCCCTCCTTAGATGCTGGCTTCTGTAATGTCCCCTGCCAAAGACGCCGGTGGGGCAGTCTTCTGACTTGCCTCCCCTCTATTGGTACCCACTCTAACTGATCCGGATTCCCAGACATTTGCCTGCAGACTAGGTCATTGTCATCTTTCAGTCCCATTTAGCCCTGACACCTTCCTCTGTGTCTCCAAACTGATGCCATGTATGCCCTGATAGTGAAAATCTATCTAGCCAATAGCCCTATAACACAAAAGCTTCCTCTAGCATTTGTGGCCTCTCACATCCATGCTTTAGAATCAGTCCCGTCACTGGATCCCAGTCTATTCTCTATAATCACTGAAAGCATACCTACTTTATAATTTCATTCTTCTACCATTCAGCTTTCAGTCAACATATTTACTGAGATTTCTTGTTACAGGTGATTCATGCATAAAATTTTGAAAATGTAAAACATTTACTGTTCAAGAAGTAGAAAAGTCACTGAGACAATAATTTTTTAGTGTTTTGGTGTGATTTCTATTCTCCTTTCTATGCTTTTACTTTAAAGCACATTGATGTAAAAAAAAAATAAAATTGGCTCCAAAAGCTGGGAATGTGGCTCAGTGTTAGAGCACGCACAAGGCCCTAGATTCAAACCTCAGCACTGTAAAAATAAAGCAAAAAAAAAAAAAAAAAAAAAAGGCTAAAATAATTTGCTTCCTTGCATTATAACAAGCTTTTTTTATGTTATACATTCTTTGTAAGTTATTATTTTTTGTAATTGTATAATATTAAATTGAGTGGACATATTCATTAAATATTTTTCTACTGTTAGGAAATATTTATAATATATCCGGATCTCTATAATCAAAAGTAATACTTCTGTGAACGTCTTTGATCACGAAGCCTTTTTTCCCCATGTTTTGGATTGCTTTCTCAAGTAAGATTTCCAGAAGTAGAATTACTGAATCAAAGGACATGATTCGAGTTCAGATAAATATTGTCATTCTTACTTTTTAAAAGGGCTGAAGACCTCAGGATAAAAGTCTCAGAATAAATATATTCATAATCCTTTTTCCTATGATCTAAATTTGTAGGAATGGGACAAAAGGTATTAAATATATTTATATGCTTCTCTCAAAATATAAGAGAAATATAAATTTTCGTGGCTCAAAGCAGGCAAAAAGACTCAATAAGCAAAGTATAAAAACCACAGCAACGAATGGTGGGATGGGAACCAGGCAGACGAGGCTGGAGCTCGATATCCCCTGGGGGAGGCCTGAATGCACTTCTGGCAATGGGAACTTTCCTCCCAGAACAATGGCCCTTAGCGCTCCATACACACATCTAGAACCGCGGCAGAAATACACTCTCTGCTCAGGGCGGCGGCGGCCAGAGCTGAGTCCTATTCTGATGCTGGGAAAGAAAAGCTTTGCCTTACCCTCTTAGGTTCAGTGACTGGGAGCCTGTGAATTTAAACTGACAGAAGTCAGATTAGCAAAAGAAAAGTTACTTAAGCTTGCAGTGTGCTTTCCCAGGAGGGCTCAGGGATGTGCTCCCTTAAAGGGGTGGCTAGAAATGAGGGATTGTATACCTAACCCAGTAAGAGGAAGGAAGAGAGAGAAAGGATTCTGTATGGAAAACAGACAGCTTTCCTTCGGATAGACAAATGGGCTTTTAGAGAACAAAGTGGAAATAAGGAAGTTTATGATAATGTGTGCTTGTGCTGGTGCCAGTGGTCTTTGTCCCTTCTTCGTAGCTGTGACTGCTCAGGATAGGAGATTCACGACAGCCTCTTTTCCCCAAAGTCATTGTTTCAGTCAGAGAAGGGAAGCTCTAAGGAGGATTCTCTTTCCTTCTTTGCCTCCTAGATATATTCAGCTAACAGTAATCTTTATATTAACTCTAGGGTTCCAAGTGAGTTCACAGACTGACCTGTACCATGTAGATTTCGGAAAACTGTCAACCCAGAAAATGAGGTGCTCTGAGTTGGGAGGTGACTGTAGGCTTAGGTTGAGTCTAGTTAACCCGTGAGACCGAGGCTAAGAAGCCACATCCAAGAACCAAGAAACTCACAGGCTAGGGAAGAATGAGGGGCGTTGCGGGGGAGAGGTCCCACACAATATAAACTCTCCAGCAGGAGTTTAAAAAAAGTACAGCACTATAAGAGGTAGTCACAAATGCGAGATCTATATCCTGAGGTGACAGAAGAATCTGAAAATAACTTTAAGATGAATCTGTTTAAAATCTTCAAGGAAATAAAAGAAGATAACATTAATAAAACCAGAATAAAATATTATGAAACTGGACCAGGTAAATAATAAAAAGGACATCAAAAAATTATCACCTACACTCTGTTTTTGAAGAAAACCATCCCTTAAGGGACTGTACTTCACTACACCGACAGAAGAGGGTGATCTTGAATTAGGAATGGCAAATTATTCTAAACCCATGAAATGCAATGCAATGCTGTGAAGCATCCTAAATCCATACAAAGTTTCTCTAAGAAAGAGGAAGTTGGGAGGGATGGAGTGAGGGAGGGAGGGAGGGAGAGAAGGCGGGAATGGAGGGGATTAAAGCATTTCAGCTGCTGACGTTCTTCCCAGAAAGCAACCGCAAAACCCAAAATTCCAAAAGGAATTGATATTTTCAAACAAACATTTGGAAATATGGAAAACTACCTTGAGACAGAAATTTGAAAACCAAGAATTGAAATGGACAAAGCAATAGATAAAGAAATTGATTGATTGATTGACTGATTAGTTGAACTCAGAGGAGAAAAAAAGATAAAATCAATTTAGGAATGAAGGGTGCATGACAAGTACCCAATGGAGAATAGACTCAAATGAAATCAGGAAAATAAAAATGAACTAAAGAAGGAAAAAGTTCTGAGAGAAAAAGTTTAAATTAAAGACAACCAAAGAAAATTAAAGATACTAATCACCAGAATCTCTAAAGAAGACATATAAAACTATGGAATAAAACTCGTTTAAACTTATTAAACAAAATGGAGAGATACACTGTCTTTAAGTACTGGAAGTTTCAAAATTGTTAGATGTCAATTCTGTCTAGATTGAACTGTAAATTTGACTCATTCAAATCAAAAGTCCAACAACTAACTTCATGTAGAAATTGATAAGCTGTTCCTAAAAAGTACATTGAAATACAAAGAACCTAGAAGAACCAAAATAACCTTGAAGAAAAAAATAACATCAGGGCTGGTGAGATAGCTCAGCGGCATTATCGCCTCCCTGGCAAGCGTGAGGTCCTGAGTTCGACTCCCGGTACCCACATTTAAAAAAAAAAAAAAAGAATAACATTAAAAACTTGGTGTGGGGCCGGTGAGATGGCTCAGCGGCGTAAGTGCCTGCCTTGCAAGCGCGAGGGCCCGAGTTCGACTCCCGGATCCCACATACGAAAAAGGGGCCGGTGATATCGCTCAGCGGCACGGGCGCCTGCTGGCGCGCGAGGTCCTGAGGTCGTCCCCCTGGTACCCACAAAAAATAAAACAAAAAACAAAAAACTTGGTGTGGTGGCACATGTTTATTATCCCAGCTACTGAGGAGGCTGAGGCAGGAGAATGATGAGTTTGAATTTAAACTGGGTAATTTGGGGGTGGGTGGGTATCAGGAATTGAACTCAGGACCTTGCTCTTGCCAGGCAGGCACTGTGCCACTGAGTCATATTCCCAGCCCCTTAAGCTGGGTAATTTAAAGAGACCTTATCTCAAAATTTAAAAATTGTTAAAGGCCTAGGGATATAGACCAGCACTGGATCACTTGCCTAGCACATGCAAGGCCTTGGGTTCAATATCCAGTACTGAAAGAAAATAAAAGAGAATATTGTAGGAAGACTTGCACCACTTGATTTGAGAGTTACTATGACATGAACAGTAACCAAAAAAGATGGGTACAGGTATAAAAAAAGGTAAGGGTCAGTGAATGAAACAAGGTAGAATAGACCTACAAATAATTGGTCAAAATTTTTTTAGAAGTTACTGAGGTAATTGAGGTTTTTTCCAACAATGTGCTGGAACAATTAAATGTCCATATGCAGAGAATGAACCCCAAGTCTTACTTTTCATAATATACAAATTTTATTTAAAAGAAATTATAAACCTAAACTGTTAAAGATACAAAACTTGTAGAAAACCATAGCAACAAGTATTTATGAGAGAGGCAAAGATTTCTTGAATTGGGCACAAAAAGCACAAAATAAAAACATTGATTAAAAATTAGCAAGTTGAGCAGGGCATGGTGGCACACACCCGTAATCCCAGCACTCGGGAGGCTGAGGAAGGAGGATTGCCATGAGTTCAAGGCCAGCTCGGGCTACATAGTGAGACCCTGTCTCAAAAAAAAACAAATGGCAAGTTGGATTTCAAAATTATAAACCATTTTTTCAAATACACCATTGAAAAGGAATAGTCAAGACATAACAGGAGCACATATTCACAATATGTGCATAGGACTAAAGATTTGTATCTAGCAGAATATATAGAGAACTTTTATAACTCAATAAATAAGAAGATAACACTACCCAATGTTAAAAATAGTCAATATGTCACAACATTTTGCAAAAAATGATAATAAATATCCAACAGGCACAAGAAAAGATGCTTAACATTGTTAGCCATTAAGAATATGTAAAGTAAAATCACAAAGGAATACCTTTACATACTCACTTAGAATGGCAAAAATTTGAAAAATTGATGTTACTAATGGATGGCAAGGATTGGAACCACTTGGAACTCTCATACATTGCTGTATGGAAATTTGCACTTTGGAAAATTATGCCTTAGAGAGTTGAACACATGCTTACCATACAAGGCAGCTGTGGTGGATTGACGACTGGTGGTCAACTTGTAACACCCAGCTGAATTAAATCAGCGTGGTGCTGGGTGTGGAAGGCCCACCTGAGGACTGTTGCCAACAGCATAAAAAGAGAGCTGGAGGGGAAGATGATGTACTGTGGAATCTCCTGGAGAAGCTTGTCGCACTGGCTTTCCTGATATGAACTTGGCTGTTCTCATCATCGGAGGAGCTCGGGACCTCGCTGTCGCTGGGGATGGCTGTGGTTCTTTTTGGGGGAGCTCTGGTCTGTACTTTGAGCACTGCTTCCTGGCTGCAGTGCAGATTCCTCAGGCTGCTGGCACAGATCCTTCATCCTGCTGGCGCAGACTTTCTAGCTTCCACCACTGACCTTTGAGCCTTCCCACTGCTGATCCATGGAACAGACTTGCATGAGACATTGTCATGGGCTCTGGGCCTCCAGTTGGACTCGTGGGGGGCACTGCCATGGGCTCTAGGTCTTCAGCTGGACTCGTGTGGGACATTGCTGTGGGATCCAGGCCCTCAGTTGGATTCTTTGGGTCTCTAGTGTGTGGACAGATTTCCTGCATTCTTTTTGCATTTGACTCTTTGAGTGACTATTATAAAAGAATTCTATAAATTATGTGTCCTGTATTAAATTGTTTCCCTTGCAAATCCTGATTACAACAGCAGCACTTAAAATCTTGTGTTTTATCCAAGAAAAGTGAAAACATGTCCACATAAAGACCTGTACACATCTTCTTGTAGCAGTTTACTCATGAGGGTAAAAAAACAACTAGAAACAATCCAGTGTCTGTCAAGAGTGAGTGGCTAAGCCAACTGAGGCGTGTGCTGAGCAATAAACCCCACTGAACGACTGACTGTAATTACAGCAAGGGCGAACTCCACTAATGTTTTTCTGAGGCAGAGATGCCAAGGCGCAAATACATACTGTATGATCTCATTTGTATGAAGTTCTACAAAAGGTAAATCTAATCTAGGGTGGCCAGAAGATTAAAGGGATTGTTTGGATAGGGGGAACGGAGACGGATTTTTTAGTTGATAAAATCTGTATCTTCAATGTGGTGATGGTAATATGAGTGTGTACATGTGTGAAAATTCACTGAACTGTATTCTTAAAATTGGTTCATTCTGTAGTTGTAAATTAAATTTCAGGAAGCTGATTTTAAAATATATAAGAAAATTTTCCAGGAAAAAGATCTGAATGTGCCAGGAGAAAGGGATGCTAGAGTACTTGGCAAATTGGTATAGCTCATTCAAAACTATGGTTAGGTTTCTACATATGTGATTCTAATGTACTTCATGTGCCAAAAGCAGCACACACAGTCCTCTCCGAGGCATGATGCTCTCTGTGGACTTACTCAGAGTAGGTCAAGGTCCTCACAGTAAGTGTGCAGAAGAGTCCAAAAAGCCCTTTTATCCAGCTGGGGAGCAAAGGGAGGGATACCCGGTAGGTCTTCTGCCTCGTGGATGGTCTCAAAGGCCACACTAAAGAATTTTGTTTTATCCTGAAAGATAGGACCATGCTGTGGAGAAGTTTTAGGAATAGGATTGATATAGTCAGATCTATGTTTGAGAAAAATAAACTCCCCAGTCCCACAAGCTTGTAGCAAAGAGGCTAGAAGACCAGCAGGAAGTTGGTGAAGTGACCCTGGTGAGAGGTGCTGAGAGCTGGGTGATTAGGTATAATGAAGAGGAAAGCGAAGAGGTGGAATAAAGACTTGGGATATTTTTGGGAAGAAAACACAGCTTCATAATATAATTATAGATTATATAATCTGTAATATTGTGCAGAGACCAGTGAAAAGAATTACAGACTCAAACTTTTTTTAAGAAAGTTGGCATTCTGTTTTTCTTCTCCATAAATTCTCTTGTAGGATATATGTCAGATTGACAGAAACAATCATTGAATTTACGAAGCTGTTTTTAAGTTTGATCATGAGCACATGTACTTCAAAGTTGCCTGCTCAAGGTTCTGAGCACTAATTAGACTGACTTCACTCTTTACCCCTTTGAACAGCAAGATGACTTTGGTAAACATATTCCAGATGCATCTTGACTCTTCCCTGCTTTGGGTCCATTTCAAACTCCATCTGCTTTAATGGGATCCATTAGAAGCAGATGTTAGAAGGAAACAGACACACAAGAAAAACACCGGGGGCCGGTGAGATGGCTCAGCGGCGTAAGCGCCTGCCTGGCAAGCGCGAGGGCCCGAGTTCGACTCCCGAAACCCACATACGAAAAAGGGGCCGGTGATATCGCTCAGTGGCACAGGCGCCTGCTGGCGCGTGAGGTCCTGAGGTCGACCCCCCGGTACCCACAAAAAAAAAAAAAAAAAAAAGAAAAACACCGGAAGAGGGAGAAGAGGGCTAGAAAGGTTTCAGACTAAGATGCAGGCCTGGCATCCGGAGAAGGAAAGTGAAGGGGAAGGAGGACTGAGGAGAAAGAGTCTCAGAATGCAGCTCAGCCAGTGATGTGCAGGCCTCACGCCAAAGCCACATGCCTTACAGTAAAACGGGCTGCCGTGCCCAGGCACTGGAGGGAGCAGCCAACGGTGGGTGATCCTCAGTACAAGGGTGGCTGTGAATTCAGAGGGTCACAAACGGGAGCCAGGCAAGCAGTTTTGGTGGTCATGGCAAACAATCTGAAGGTAGATGTTAATGCTAATCCCACCCCTCACTTTCTGTTCTAGCCTTTGCTCTCCCGAGTATCATTTCTCCTTCTCTGGCAAGTCAGAGATACAATAATTGAATCTTAAGCACTGCTCCAATACCTAACAAAGATAAAGAATCTTAGCCTGGTGACCAAAGTGCCCCTCAAACCTTCATGGCACAATAAAAAATTATATATATATATATATATATATATATATATATATGTATTTCTCACTATTGTTAAGGCCCACTTCTTTTCTCTAGTTTCACGCCCCCTACTGTGGTGTTGTGCCCACATCTCTCAGGGATTTCTGCCTCATTCCTACACTATAATAAGGCTCTAGAATGCAGAATATACATTACACCAGCAGGCTGTGTGTGTGTGCGCGCGTGTGTACTCTCCCACAGTGTTTAGCTTTTAAATGTTTTTTTTTTTTTTTTTTTTTTTTTTTTTTTTGTGGGTACCAGGGGGACGACCTCAGGACCTCACGTGCCAACAGGCACCCGTGCCACTGAGCGATATCACCGGCCCCTTTTTCGTATGTGGGTTCTGGGAGTCGAACTCGGGCCCTCGCGCTTGCAAGGCAGGCGCTTACGCCACTGAGCCATCTCACCGGCCCAGCTTTTAAATGTTTTAAGCAGCTTTTGTTTCCTCAGGAGACCTGGTGATTCTGTGATGAACACTTTCTGAACACCCCTCTGGTGTAGATGAGCCATTAACCTTTGAAGTTGCTATGGGAACCAGTAGCTTTTTAATAAATTATTGATGTAGAGGAAAGAGAGGCTGTGATGCCTGTCTCAAGGAAAAGCAAATGAGGTGCTGCAAGATATGAACAAGTGAAAAAACTTACACACATAAAGTGACAAGAACAGTTTTTCCATCTTCACTCAAACTGTGCAACAGCAAGTCTTCAGAAATCCTGCTGTGTGGGGAATAAGAGCATGTATTTAAATGGCCTCTGTCAGCTAGTATTTGTTGGCTAAATAAATAAGTGGAGAACGGGACACAGGGTAATCTGAGAGAGTGTTAGGTAAACTGTCCTGGTGACACTACAATAGGAGCCAAAGGTATTCATCACCCCATGATGTGCCAGTGATCCCAGCTTTTCATCCGCTCCGCTCCTTAAATCTTGAGGGGCTTCCCTGCGAACCTATTTTCTAGGCCCTCAGACTTCTGTTCTCTAGACTGTAAGGGGTATAAAATTTGATGTCTATAAAAATATCACACTGTGGAGCTGGGTGTGGTGGCACATGCCGGCAATCCCAGCACTTGGGAGGCTGAGGCAGGAGGATTGTCTCCAGTTTAAGACCAGTGTGGGCTGCATAGTGTGTTCATGGTCAGCCTGAACTATGAAGTGAGACCCTGTCTCAAAAAACTGAAAAAAAAAAAAAAATTCGTACTGTAAACCAACTCAAAGAGCTGGTGATAGTATATGACTCTAGGCCAGGGGTTTCCTGCCAAACCATTTTAACCATTATATCCCGGCACTGTACTCTCTCAAGTATAAAATCAGACTGCGTTAATGTTTAATGTTTGGAACCAACACTGGTTTCATTGTTAGACCTCAGATTCTTGAGTGGATACAGAGAGTCACTGCCTTCAAGGAAGATGGATCTCCCTGTGACAGGGACGAGCCCAAGAGAGCATCGGCTAGATAAAAGAAACTATCACAGACACATGGTTAAGCACTAACTCAAGCAGCTAGTTAATCTTAGAAACGTAAAAGAAAACGTTAGAACAAAGGAGAAAAGTTAAAATAAGAAGGGAAATAAGGACCTTCCCTCCCTGGAAAGAAATGTATTAGACAGAATATGCTAAATTAACAGCTCCTCCCTAACCCCTGGGATGGAGAAACTTAGAAATGCAGAGTAACAGGTTTCCAGCTAAATATTCAGCTAAGTGATTTTTTAAACTCCACAAAGCCTCCTGTACTCTGTTTATCTATATAAGACCAAAACAAAGAAAACACATTGGATTTTTATCCCCTTTTGGTGGTCATCCACCAGGAGCTTTTTTCTTATTATGGTTTCCAATAAATGTTCTCCTAACTTCCTCCTTTTGCCATGATTTTATTCTCCAACTTCATGAGATGAAGAGCTCGGGTTGTACAAAACTAACTGCTTCGTCCCTTCCACAAAGGACTTGCCTGGCTGCTGGGAGTGCTGTCTGTGGAGTGCCTTTAGCTATCAGCTACGCTGGGACTGCTGCGGCTGCAGGGGGCTGTGTCACTGAAGGGCCCACCTGTCCTGGGCCACCTACACCCATTGGTGGGTGGAAGCCAGAGTGTAAATTCTTAGTCACCTCAGCCCAGTGTGGAACAATTCACATGCTTTTTGGCCTACAGCTGCCTGCGAAATCAGTTGAGGCTACTGGGCCTACAGCTCCTTCTTCTCCCCTCCACATGTGCTGATCTCAGGGGTATCTCTTGATAAATATTCTATATTTTAACCTCCACCTTAGAACCTGCAAAAGCTCCTCCTCACCCTGTGCCACTTGGCATTGCCAGGTAAGGTGCGGAGTGCCCGCTTAATTTGAAATTCAGATAACAGTACATAATTTTTTCAAATATTTTATGGCTCTAAACCCTATGCCTTGCAGGGTGTTTGGCTTACGTAAGTGTTTGTTGGATGAATGAAATGAATGAGAATTTTAGGATTCCCATCTACATTAATCACCTTTCTATTGCAGGGTCAAAATACCTGACATGCACAGCTCAAAGGAGAAAAGGTTTATTTTGGCTCGGAGATTTCAATCCATGGCTGGCTGGTTTCAAGGCAGAAAAGGGTGTGGGAGAGGAAAGCTACTCAATCATGGCAGCTGGGAAGCAGAGAGCAGGGAAAGAGCCAGAGAAGGACCCAGGTACCAGATAGAGTCCCCGAGGTCATGCCTTCATTGCGGTGGCTGCCTATTGGTGACAAAAGGGTTAAAACCCTTAACAGCAAAACTCCATTAAAGCCATCCCAACCGGTTTCTACTAAGTAGTTATAAGATAGCAACACTGACCAAAATTTCACAAGATAAAAACAAACCTTCGTTGTAAGACCCTTTCATTCCTCCCAGTGAGTCCTGACCCATCTTTTCTAAATGATAATATGTATAAACCTCCTTATCTGAAGCTTAAAAGGCCTTGTGTAAGCCAGAGGAAATGGTCTTGTCAAACTACAACTTGAAATATATAATTTTAAACACAATGCAGGTGCTCTCTGAAGATCTACAAGGTGATAGATGATCTGAAAACAAAAATTCTTTAGATAATCTAATTTGCTGCCTAGACCCTCAAACCCTTATGAAAACCTCAATTTCTCATCCTAACTGTGCAATTCCTGTAATGGAAACTCACCTGCTATGGCCTTTGACAGTGTGCCCTGGCCTGAATAAACTCTTATCATTACTCCTATTCTTGCCTGGGTAAGTTGTTTTTACTACCCGTCATCTGGCCTCCTTAAGGCCATCTAGCACAGAACCCATGACCCATCCAGACACACCCAGAAGTATGCTTTACTAATCTCCTAGGCATCTCTAAACCCAATCAAGATGACAGCCAAGATTAATTATCACATCATCTTAAACAAGAGCCCGGGTTACTAGGTCGAAGGCAGAGGCAGACAATGGTCCCTCACTCTCCATTAAATAAGTGACTCTCAAAATGTCCACAGATCAGCAACATCCCAGAACAAATGCAGATCCTGAGCCTTGCCAAATTTACTGAAGAGACCCTCTGGGGCTTACCCAGAGGTCTGCAATTGTGGTAACCTTCCTGGGGAGTTCTGCCACCTAAGGAGTGAGAACATTCCAGTGTGAATGATGGCCTTCAACTAGAAAGACCAGTTTCATGGAAATTGAGAAGACCTCTCTGAAAGTCACCAAAGAATGCAGCCTGCAGGGGCCAGGGTGAGCCTCTAGCCACAATGGTTTCCTTCTCTTTTGAGTCTCCCTTGGATGGAAATGAGTACCTGGACCAGAATAATTATCATCATCTGTAGGAAAATAGTTCTGTAAGAGTGCAGAAATACTAAATCAGAGACTCTAAGGGTAATATGCTGAGCTCACCAGAGACCACGAGAAGCCAAAAGACTTTAGGGAAGAAATAGCTTTGAATGATTGACAGTGTTTGCATAGGTAGATGGAAAGATTTGAGCACTCTAGAATAACAGAACCTGCAAGCTGAGAGCAAGAGAAATGTGGCATGCAGGGCATTGCTCTTAGAAACACAGCGACTTCATAGTTTGCAGATCCAGGTGGCTAATTCAGAAGAAGTCCCCTCTCACTCCAACACAATTTCAAATTTCTGTTGCCACATGTACCCCTGGAAATAAGCAAAGGCATCTCTCTTACGTGTTTGACCAGATCTCAAAAGTATGAGCGCAGTGCACTGAGTGACTTTCAGGAGTGCACTGTTGGTGCCCGGTCAGCTAGACACAGAAGCTCGGCAGACACGGAAATCACCTTCCCGGTATATGCCCTTCGTGAAAGACTTCCTTACACCACGCTCTGCTTCTTCCCCCCACGCTGAAAGTATGTAAGTGTGTGGATGGTTTTCCCCAGATGTCAAACAATGCCATAAAATTTCCCCCTCCTCCCTTGTCCCATCATTACTATTATTATAGACAGCTAAGTTAGATAGAAATTAATAAACATTCAGAGAGGAATTGGACCCTCAAGGAAATCAGCACAGAAAATAGAGACAGCAGAATTCTGGCTAGAGGTAAATCTTAAGAGAAGCAAGCCTCAGTATGGAGATGCAATGGCCAGGTGTGCAAGACAAACAGCAACTTGATTTTATACTGTAATTAGCACTACCTGGTCCAGTAGGCCCAGATAGGCATCATTCACATAGGTGGGTGATCAAAACATCTGGACCCATCCCTTCCCAAAAATGCCTTTGTTCTTTCCATATACCCCTGCTATGTGACTCGTTTCCCTATTGGATCAATATTAGCTAAGTGGCTGTACTTCCTCTCCTTATTTTCAATAAAACTCTCCTAACTTCCTCTTTTGATTCATGACTTTGTGCTTCAGTGAGACCAGGAACTCGGCACATTTGACACCTAACAGGTCAGGAGTCATATTTTTCCTATATCACTCTTCTCACACACCTGGCTGGAGCAGCAAGTGCGTGTAAGAAAGAATGAAGAATAAGATTGCATGATTGATGGGAGTTTGCCTGGCATGAAATGCTGAGAGCTGCTGTTCATCTCAGCCCATCTTTCTAGACTCGTATATTCTTGTCATTCAGGTCTCAGCCCACATGTCGCCTCCTCGAGAGGTGCTAACCCTAAGCACCCAATTTAAAATCACTTGCTCCCTTCCCTGTCAGTCTTCAGGGCATTGCACTGTTTTATTTGTTTCGAAAACCAGTCATATACTTAAAATTACGTTGCACATTTATTTATCTGTTTGTAGTTTTTCTCTCCACTAGAAAGTAAATTTCATGAGAGTTGACCTGTGTTGGTTTTGTTCTCAGTTGTAATCCCTAACCTAGCATAGTGTCTGGCATTTGTTAGATACTTGATACAATTGAATGTGTTGAATGAATGAGCAAACTTACATTTTTTTCATTAAATACCACTAACATTTGTCAATTCATCCCAAAACATAAGCACAAATATTTTGATGACAGAAGCCTCAATGCTCCAGGGGTCCACAGTTTTCACGGTTCCCCAGAATCCCTGCAGACCATTTTGTGGATCCTGAACTATCTTAAAAAGCCACTGGCCTATACAGGTTCAGGGCAAAAAAAGACAGAAGTGAGCATTCCCAGTGTTTTGATCAAATTGTAGCACAGAGCATAATGATTTCACAGAGAGAGACAAAAAAGCAAGTCAGTTTCTATTCAACATCAATCCAAGATGTGAAAAGTGTTCACAACCTCGACATTCTAAAATCTTGTAGCAAAAACAAAAAACTAAGCAGGGGCTGGGGATGTGGCTCAGTGGTAGAGCACTTGTCTAGCGTGCACAAGGCCCTGGATTCAATCCCCAGTACCACAAAAAAAAAAAAAAAAAAAAAAAAAAAAAAAAAAACCTAAGCAAAACACAAAACTTAAAACAGATGTTTAAATTTCTCTTAAATTTTACTGCATGTTGGAAAAAATAAATTTAGATAAGCCATTCTAATAAACACCAGCTTATTTTTATATATGTATTTTAATTTTTTTATTGGTCCATGTTTGTGATACACCACGTCTACATTCATCTTAGGGAGTGGGTATGTGTATTTAACATCTCTTAATTCTTTTTATTCCCCTTCCTCTTCCCTCCCTCCCTGCTCCCTTTGTCTCTAGAGCCCCTGCCCATTTGCAAATGATCCATCACCGTGTTTTGCATTGTCTTTTATTTTGTTTTTGAAACTATTTATATTTTTTCCTCATATAAGAGAAGTTATGCAATATTTCAGTTGTGTGTCTTATGTATTTCACTTAACATTATGGTTTCAAGGTGCATCCATTTTCCTATAAATGACCCAAACTTATCCTTCTTTATGGCAGAGTAGTACACGATAAATACCACATTTTCTTTTTATCCTTTTTTTTTTTTTTTTTTTTGGTGTTGTTTTGCTTTTTGAGACAAGGTCTTGCTGTGTAGTTCAGGCTAGCCTTGAACTCACTATATAGCCCAGGTTGGCCTCCCAAATGCTGGGATTACAGGCATGTACTACCACGCATAGTTTAAATACCACATTTTCTTTGTCCATTCATCTGTGGGTGGATATAGAAAGTGCTTCCAAGATTTATCTATTATAAGTTGTACTGCTATAAACACGGGCATGCATATATTACTGAGGTATGATGTCTTTAACTCTTTTGAGAAGATACTTAGAAGGGTAATAACTGGGTTGAATGGAATTTCTTTTTTAATTTTTTGAGGAATCTCCATACTGATTTCCATAGCAATAGGTTTTTTTTTTTTTTTTTTTAATGTGGGTACTGGGAGTCAAACTCAGGACCTCGCACTTGCCAGGCAGGTGCTTATGCCGCTGAGCCACATCACTGGCCCAGCGATAGGTTTTTTATTACTGCCTGTTATTGGATTATTTAGGTTTTTATGTCTTCTTTGTTCAGTTTTGGTAATTCTTATGTGTCAGGAATCTGTCCATTTCTTCTACATTCTCTGATTCTTTGGAGTACAGTTTTTCAGAGTAGTTACTAATGATCATCTGGATTTAAGTGGTGTCCATTGTTATTTCACCTTTTTCTTTTTTTCTTTTTTCTTTCTTTCTTTTTTTTGGTACCGGGAATTGAACTCCCAACCTCGCACTTGTTAGGCAGGTGCTGTGCTGCTAAGTTATATCCCCGGCCCTTTTCATTTCTAATTACATTGAAATGGGTCTTTTCTTTCCCTCTCTTGGTAAGATTGGCTAAGGGTTTCTCTATTTTGTTTATTTTTTCAAAGGACCAGCTCTTTGCTTTCCAGTAGCTGAGTCTGGAGACGGCCTGCAGAAATGGCACCTTGCAAGGGGAAGGAAAAGAAGGAAGAACAGATCATCAGCCTCGGGCCTCAGGTGGCTGAAGGAGAGAATGTATTTCGTGTCTGTCACATCCTTGTATCCTTCAATGATACTTTTATCCATGTCACTGATCTTTTTGGCAAGGAAACCATCTGTTGCATGACTGGTGGGATGAAGGTGAAGGCTGATCAAGATGAATCCTCCCCATATGCTGCCATGTTGGCTATCCAGGATGTGGCCCAGAGGTGCAAAGAGTTGGGCATCACTACCCTGCATATCAAACTCCAGCTACAGAAGGAAACGGGACTAAGACCCCCGGACCTGGTGTACAGTCAGCCCTCAGAGCACTTGCTCACTCGGGAATGAAGATCAGGAGGATTGAGGATGTCATTCCCATCCCCTCCAATAGCACCTGCAGGAAGGGAAGTCACTGTGGTTGCCATCTGTGAACAAGACTCAAGTTGTTTTCTGTTAATAAGTTACCTTCCTGTAAAAAAAAAAAAGAGCCAGCTCTTCGACTCATTGATTCTTCATATTGTTTTTTCAGACTCGAATTAATTAATTTCTACTCTGATCTTTATGATTTCCTTCCTTGTACTTGGATTGTTCTTGTTTTTATAAGGACCTTGAGGTGTATTATTAAGTTATTTATTTGAGCTCACTCTGTTTTTCTAATGTGAGCATTCGCAGAAATAAACTTCCCTCTTACACCTGCTTTCATTGTGTCCCATGGGTTCTGGTGTGTTGTACTGGGATTATCATTTGGTTTGATTCTAAGAATTGTTTACCTTCTTCATTAATTTTTTTCTATGACCCATTGAGTATTCATGAATGTGTTATTTAATATCCAGTTGTTTGTAAAATTTCTGCAGTTTCTTTTGCTATTGATTTCTAGTTTCAGTGTGCTATGATGTGACTGTATACATGGGATAATTTCAACTCTTTTGTGCATATTAGGCAGGATTTATGCGCTAGTATGTGGTCTATTTTGGAGAAATTTCCTTATGCTGTTGAGACGAAAGTGTATTCTGTTGAAGTTTGGTAGAGCATTCTCTGTGTATCTATTAAGTCCATTTGTACAAAATATGGTTCAGCTCTGATAGTTCATTGTTAAGTTTTTGTTTAGTAGATCTGTCTATTTGTGAAAGCAGAGTATTGAGTTTACTTGATCTTTTATGTCCAGTAGTATTTGTTTCATGAAGTTGGGTGCACTGGTGTTTGGTATTATATACTTATAATTATTATCTCTTCCTGTTGAATTATTTCCTTAACTAATATGTAATGACCTTCTTTGCCTCTTATGATCAGTTTTACATTAAAGTCTATTTTGTCTGAGAATAAGATTGCTAACCCTGCTTGCTTTTGGGGTCCTGATACATGGAATGTTTTTCATATTTTGATGTTTTAGTCTGTGAATTTCTTTTTGGATAAGATCATCTCCTGTGTGCAGCAAAGATGAATTTTGTTTTAAGATCCAATCTGTCTTTTAATTGAGGAGCTGGAGCCATTTCCATTGAGAGCTATTTCTGAAACGTATTGACTTATTCCTGTCATTGTATTATTTTTCTGTTGTTGACTCCTTTATTTTTTCTTTTTAATTGCACACATGCTTGATGTGTTCATTTCATAAGACTTTTTGGTTTCATTGGCTTCATTGTCTCTTTCTAGGATATCCTTGAACATTTTTTGGAGTGCTGGTATGGTGATCATGAATTTCTTAAGACATCTTTGTCAGGAATGCTTTTATTTCTCCATAGATTTTGAAAGATACTTTTGCAAGATATATTACCCTGGATTGGATATTGTTTCCTTTTCACCTTTAACATTTGTGTTGAAAAGTCTCCTGTAATCCTAATGGGTTTACCTTTTTTTTTTTTAATTTTTGAGACAGGGTCTCACTATGTAGTTTAAGCTGGCCTTGAACTCACTGTGTAGTTCAGGCTGGCCTCAAGCTCACAGCAATCCTCCTACCTCAGCTTCCTGAGTACAGGGATTACAGGTGTGCATCACCATGCCTGGCTGGGTTTACATTTATAGGTGATTTTTTGCTTTTAAGATTCTGTCCTTGTATTGGACTTCCAGGATTTTGACTATGATGTGTCATGGAGAGTTTCTCTTTTGTCGTAATTATTCAGAGTTCTATAAGCCTCACTTACATATTGAGTTATTTCCCCATGCTTAAAAATGTTTCTGCTGATCTCTATAAACAGATTTTTTTATTCCAGATGGTCTGTCCTTTGATTTTTTTTTTTCTAACTCCATTTACCCTTAGATTAGTCTTAGGGTCATCTCGTAGCTGTTGGATCAATATTCCTTGTTTTCTTGTTGTTTTTGAGGTATCTCTGCCTGTAGCATCTATGCTTCCATTCTGTCCTCACAGACTGACAGTCTCTCCTTGCACTGGTCACTTCTGTTGTTCATGTATTCAATAGAATTCTTTATTTCTGGGATTTCTGTTTGGCACCTTTTCATGGAGTCTATTTCTTTGGTAAATTGGGATGTTTTGGATGGTTTTGGTCAGCTCTTCTAATTTTTTATTCGATTCCTCTATACCTACAATTTGTTTGTTAGTTCCACTATCTGTTTATGTCATCTTTGAGCTTCCCAAATTTCTTTGCTTCCTCTTTAATCATTTTGTAGAGCTCAGCTACCTGGTGTATGATTTTCTCACCATCCATGCCCCTTGGATCTGCTTTAGGAGAGCTGGAAGTCTTTGAAGGCATTCTGTTGCCTTATTTTTTCATCTTTCTTCTTTCTTTCTTTCGTGCTAAGGGTTGAGGTCAAATAGAGTGAAGAGACTTTGTTGTGGGTATGAAGATCTCTTCGGTTAAATTCTGTTTGTCAGTGTTTTGATCTTGGCTTTATTTTTCAGGAGGTATTATCTACCACTTCACCCAGTCACATATGGCCAGAGTGTCCATCCACTCACTTCCCTTCTCACTGTAGTTATAGTCGGCTTACAGCAACCAAGCCAGTTTCCCCCTGGCTGTGGGCTGCTTAACTTCCTGCCTGGGAGTGATGAAGAACATCAGACATCTCTTAGCTGCAAGCCATGCTTTGGCCATGGCCAACTGCAGACCTTTGTCTCTATCCCAAGATCCTACTACCTCAATTAATTTGGGAAGAAAAGGATGTGGAATTGTTTGCTTTACAACCTGTTGTTTATCGACTTCTGCCAAAGACCTCCCTCTCCTGTCTCCCTCAGTGCCGGGCAAATCCCACAATAGTCTACATGTTCTCCCTCCAGGGGCTTCTGCCCAGTGTCACCAGCAGCCCTCTGCCTCAAGTGACTCCCTCTGTATCTTCAAGTTCAGACCTTTATCTGTCCCTGCCTCAAGATCTCTGCTTTCCAATCTCTGGAACCTGGTGTAGTCCCCAGTCTTGGCAGAGGGCCTTTTTTGCCCGAGTGGGATTGTGGGTGGCAGGTAGGATTTCCCACCGTCTGATTTTTGCAGTGTTTGGGGAAACTATAGGAAAGCGTCCACTCTCCACCAGCCTTGGATTCTCTCCCCGTCCTCTGTGTCTCCAAGGATGGAATCTGCAGGTCCCAGCCAGTGGGCTTGGTGCTGCCTACATTTTGCGGTGTTCAGCCTCTCTCTGCCTAGCACTGGGGGCTTCCCTCATGGATGTTGGGTGGTAGGTACAATGCCACAGATACACATAATCATTCCCCCATATTTGGGAGAATGATGAGAGAGAGAAATGGCCTGTTTTTGTGTGGCTGGCTCTCCTTTTCTCTGGTTGCAGGCTGTGTCTTCCCTGGGCCCCCAACCACAGTTTACTCCCAGGCTGGGTTTCTTCTTCCAGATGGGAGGGCGAGTATGTAGGGAATTTATCCCAGGAGTCTGGCCTCTGCAGCACTGTCTCCTTCCCTCAGGCTATCGGAACCACTCCCAAGATGTCATGTTCACTGGATGAAGGGGGGGGTGCAGACCAGTGGAGGCCTTGCTTCCCTTTTTCAACAACCCAGATATTTGGTTTGATCTAGAGGATTTGTCTTTTAGATTAATTTTCTGTATCTGGGTGTGATTACCTCCCCCATTTCAGAATAACTGTATTGTCTGGTGTCTCTCCTCCAAGTATCTCCAATGCACTTTCTTTTCTTTCTAGTCAGCCATGTTCATGTTTTTAATTTATTTAGCAACAGGGTCTTGCTATGTAGCCCAGGCTGGCCTTGAACTCATGGCAATCCTCCTGCCTCAGCCTCCTGAGTGCTGGGATTACAGACATGCACCACAAAGCCCAGCATCTGTTGGTTTATTTTTAAAAACCTAAATAAAACTGGCCACAATCTACTGGTCTGATGGCATATTTTCTTAAAATTTAAATGAAAAAGAAATCAAATTTAATTACTCAGAGTTCAGGCAAGTATAAAAGAACTGCAAAATAAAATTTTAAAACATTCCACAGATCAAGCCAGGCATGGTGGCACATGCCTGTAATCCCAGCACTTGGGAGGCTGAGACAGGAGGATAACTGTAAATTTAAGGCCACCCTAGGCTACATGGTGGGACCCTGTCTCAAGAAAACCAAAAAATAAAATAAATAAATAAATAAATAAATAATAACTAAATAAAAGCTTCCATAAGTCAATGAAATGCAGCCTGCATACTCACTCCCAGTGAGATCATAATATTCAAAAATTTATTTATCTGCCCCACTGGATTTAATTCTCCTGTGTTTTGAACCCAACAATGGTTACTTTCCTCGGACCTGCAAAGATTTTCTAAAAACAGACAAGTACGACTTGTAAATCCTTTATCCTTCTGAAGTCTATGTATCTATAATTATGCCTGCTGTAGAAAAGGGCACAGCTAAATTATCTGTGCTTTTTAAAGAAACTTTCAGGAATCTCATTAAGGTTGTTGAATTTGTAAAAGGTTAACTAGCTTGACCCAGGCTATTTGGGTCTCTATGGCTAGTGTCTAACCATATGTCTTCACTCACTCGTTCTTGTATTCATTTCCTTTTAATGCCATTTTAGTTGTAGATTTTTTGTCTATCACTAGACAATGTGATGCCCCTCCATTTCAGAGTCTCTGCGTTCCTACCAAAACCTAACACAGTTTATTCATTCAACAAATTTTTCCTAGGTGAGTGCTTTCATCTAAATACTGCAGTAAACAAAGTCCTCTGCCTTCTAGGAGCTTGCATTTTAGGAGTGAAGACAAAGAATAAATAAAATAAATAAGTCTCATTACCTGGGACCAGACCTTTGGCCTGTGGTTCTGGAGACTGAGAAATCCAAGATCGTGGTACCAGTGTCTGCGTGGCACTTAGTGAGGGCCGAGGGCACCACATGGCTAAGCAGAGCAAATATGCTAGCACAGGTCTTTCTTCCTGTTCTTATAAAATCACTAATTATGGGGGCTTCACCTTCATCTGGTTCTAATTACCTCCTAAAGACCCCACCTTCAAATACCATTAACAAGTGAATTTGAGGATTAATTTTCCAGCAAACAAATTCGTGGAGGAACACATTTATATCTTAATACCCTGCTGGATTGTGATGAGCGCTAAGGCGAAAACTAAGTAGGGAAATGTGTACATGTGTGGGGGAGGGAAATTTTGGATAGCATGGACAGAAAAGCTGTCAGGGTTAGATGATGTCATCTGAGTAAAGATGGGAAAGAAGGGAGGACATGCTAGCCCATAGAAAGCACTCATTACACAGGCATCAAATAACTGAATCCTGGGTAATTGGTTTCTCAGCTCTCATTGTGTTTGACATGTCTTCCCCCTTTGTGGAACGATGTGTTTATCTGTAGATATCCTTATCCGCTTCTGCATGATGTCCTTATTCACAGCCTGTACACAGCCTAATCCTAAATGCAGCTGATACTCATAGTCACATCCTCAAAAATATGTGATTCTGCACAGTCATAACTTGGCTGGATATGTAGGGGTTCATGCAGTAGCTTGAATTGAGAAAAGAGAAGCAATACCACCTGTAGCTGTTGGGGTATAAGATAGTGATGAACATGAAGAAAGAGAATGAAATGGAAAGATTCAGTGAATTCCAAAGACAAAGCAAAAGACAAAGTCTTGCTCTTGAAAGTTAAGGTTTTACACACAAAAATGGCAACTCAGAGCCAACAGGAATGTGAAAACTCTGTATTATACTCTAGTTTCCTATCCCTGGGATTTATTAGAGATAAGAAAGTTCTGAGGACTTTTGTCCAGCATTATCTATTGGTCAAATCCAAGCTGCATTTGTCAAACCCAAGAAGCAAATCACTATCCTCCGAACTGAGTGCTCCTTGCCCTCCATTCCTTTGCATATGCTGTGTACGCTGATCTTTAACTTCCTGTTCAGTCTTCCAAGACACAACTCAAAATTTCACTTTTTCTGCCAAAACTCACTGAACTGAAATACATTTCAGCAGGGTTGGCTATCAGACTTGACACTTCCAGAATCTGGAAGTGACCTTCCTTAAAAGTCAAGGGGCCAAAGCAAGAGTTGTTAGTGGATCTAATAATAATCCAGCTGGATTATTACCTTTTCTATCCATTCCACATTCCTCCTTTTTCCTTTCAATAGCAGATACTTTCAATACTTCCAAATCATTAACACTTAAACATAAATTTTAAAATTCTTCATCCTTGCTCCCTTCTAGGAGCACTAATTCAAATTTTGCATCATAATTCTTACATGTCCCATCCATCCATTTATCCATCTGTCCATCTACCTTATAGTGGTTTATGGTAGAGATTCTGAACCCCAACTACCTGGATTTAAACTAAAGCATATTCACTTGCCAAGCAACCTTGGATAAATTACCTCTCTTAACCTCAATTTACTCATTGTAGGATAGTAATCATCTTAGTTTCTAGGAATTGCAGGGAGAACAAAATGGGTTAATGCATTTAAAAATGCATAGATGGTACCCAGCACATAGTAAGCACTGAATGAAGGGTAGTTATTTGTATTCATTCATTGCACTGAGTTTGATACCATGGAGAAATATAAAAAACAAGCATGATGGAGACCCTAATCTCAAGAAGCTGAGTTTCTGAGAGACAGACAGACAAGTGCAATAGAATAGACTGGTACTAAGATTAGACAACTCTAAGGACCTATGGGAGTTCACAGAGAGCCCCCAGTTCTAATGGGAGAGCCTTCAGGGAAAGTCCTCCAGATGTAGATATAGTTGAGCCAAGTCCTTAATTCTGGCGTCTTCTTTGTGTTCTCTCAATTTTACCATCACACTGACATCTTTGTCTTTGACCCAACTTTTTTCATTTCATTTTTCTTTTTTTTTATTTTAAAGAGAAGAAAAGACAAAACCAAACAAAAAAGAACAAAATTTCAAAACAACATAATAGGAAGGTAACAATGGTTAATACATTACATACTATTATCTTTAAGTTAGTTATTCAGGGTACCAGATATTAGTATTCAATTGTCCAAACATTACTGGCACAAACCTTACTCTTCAATGAACGAAGTAAAATTAGTAGTGTATCTATCTTAACCATCTTATATATAAATACAATTTTTTTTCTTTTCCCTTCTTTCTTTTCCCTATTCCCCCATCCCAGTCTCTCTTTCCTTTTGACCAGTTTCTTTTTGATTCACCATGTCTATTGTACATTTGGGATCTTATTTACTCTTTCAGTTTCTCATACTAGAGAGACAATACGATGCTTACACATGTGCATCCGGTTTATTTCACTTATGAGTATTTTCTCGAGTTGCATCCATTTACCTATAAAAGTCTCCAGTTTATCCTTCTTTATGGCTGAATAGTACTCCGTTGTATAAAAATACCACATCTTTCTTATCCATGCCTCAGTTGATGGGTATTTGGGTTGTTTCCAAGATCTGGCTATTACAAATTGTGCTGCTATAAACATGGGTGCACATATATCGCTGTGGTACGATATCTTTAATTCTTCTGGGAAGATGCCCAGAAGGGGAATAGCTGGGTCAAATGGGACCTCCAACCCTAGTTTTTTGAGGAATCTCCACACTGACTTCCACAGTGGCTGTACCAGTCGACACTCCCACCAACAGTGAAGAAGGGTTCCTTTTTCCCCACAGCCCCTCCAGCATTTGTTATTAGTTGATTTCTTAATAGTAGCCATTCTTTCTGTGGTGAGATGGAATCTCAGTATTGTTTTAATTTGTATCTCTCAAATGACTAGTGATGTTGAACATTTTTTTGTATATTTATTTGCCATTTGTATTTCTTCATCTGAGAAATGTATATTCATCTCAGATGCCCATTTTTGAATTGGGTCTTTAAATTTGGGAGGTCTGATTTTTTTGAGTTCTTTATATGTTCTCGATAGTAATCCTTTGTCTGAGGAACAGCTGGCAAACATTTTTTCCCACATTGTGGGTTGTCTCTTCACTCTGTTGGTGGTTTCTCTTGCTGTGCAAAAGCTTTTTAATAAGATGAGATCCTAGTTGTTGAGTCTTTGTGATAGTTCCTGTGCGGTTGAGGTTTTATTCATAAAGTCTTTGCCTACACCAATGTCTTCAAGGGTTTTACCTATCCTACTTTCCAGCAGATTTAATGTTTCTGTTTTAATATTTAGATCTCTGATCCATTTTGAATTTAGTTTAGTGCATGGTGAAAGATATGGGTCTAGTTTTAATCTTTGGCATGTGCAGAGCCATTTTTTCCAGCACCATTTATTAAAGAGGCTGTCTTTCTTCCAGTGAATGTGTTCGGCACCTTTGTCAAAGATAAGGTGGCGGGCCGGTGAGATGGCTCAGTGGCTTGAGCGCCTGCCCGGCAAGCGCGAGGGCCCGAGTTCGACTCCCGGATCCCACATACGAAAAAGGGGCCGGTGATATCGCTCAGCGGCACGGGCGCCTGTTGGCGCGCGAGGTCCTGAGGTCGACCCCCCGGTACCCACAAAAAAAAAAAAAAAAAAAAAAAAAAAAAGATAAGGTGGCTTAGTATGTCTGAGGTTGCTTCAGCATCTTCTGATCTGTTCCATTGATCTTCAGGTCTTTTTTTTTGCCAGTACCACACTGTTTTTATCACAGTAGCTTTATAGTATAATTTCAAGTCGGGGATTGTGATGCCCCTGCTTTGCCTTTGTTGCCCAGAATTGCCTTTGCTATTCTAGGTCTCTTCTGTTTCCAAATGAATTTTAGGATTGTTTTCTCTATTCTGTGAGATATGCTGTTGGAATTTTGATTGGAATTGCATTAAATCTGTATAACAATTTTGGAAGTATGGCCATTTTCACTATATTGGTTCTTCCTATCCAGGAGCAAGGGATATCTTTCCATTTTCTGATATCCTCTTCAATCTCCTTTTTCAGAGTACTGTAGTTTTCAGTGTATAGGTCTTTTACATCCTTTGTGAGCCTGATTCCTAGGTATTTCATTTTTTTGGATGTTATTGTGAAAGGTGTTGTTTCCCTAATTTCTCTTTCGGTAAGTTTGTTATTTGTGTACAGAAAGGCTATTGATTTTTGAGTATTAACTTTGTATCCAGCTACACTACTGAATTTGCTTATTAAATCTAGCAGTTTTTTAGTGGAGTTTTTGGGATCTTCTGTGTAGAGTATCATGTCATCTGCAAATAATGATAATTTAACTTCTTCCTTTCCAATCATTATTCCTTTTATTTCTTTCTCTTGTCTAATTGCTCTGGCTAAAGTTTCCAGGACTATGTTGACTAAGAGTGGGGACAGTGGACATCCTTGTCTTGTTCCTGATTTTAGAGGGAAGGCTTTCAGTTTTTGTCCATTTAGTATAATATTGGCTGTTGGTTTTTCAGAGATAGCTTTTATCAGATTGAGATAAAGACCATCTATTCTAATTTTCTGTAGGGTTTTTATCATGAATGGGTGCTGGACTTTGTCAAAAGATTTTTCTGCATCTATTGAGATGATCATGTGATTTTTGTCTTTGGTTCTGTTAATATGGTGTATTACATTTATTGATTTACATATGTTGAACCATCCCTGCATCCCTGGGAAGAATCCACCTTGGTCATGGTGTATAGTCTTCTTGATGATTTGCTGCATTTTGTTTGCCAGTATCTTATTGAGGATTTTTGCATCTATGTTCATTAGGGAGACTGGCCTGTAGTTCTCTTTCTTAGTTGGGTCTTTCTCTGGTTTTGGTTTCAGGGTAATGCTTGCTTCCAGGAATGAATTTGGGAGTATTGCTTCCCTTTCAATTTCATTAAAAAGTTTGAGAAGTAGTGGCGTTAGGTCTTCTCTAAATTTTTTGTAGAATTCGGCAGTGAATCCATCAGGGTCTTTGTTGGGAGGTTTTTAATTACGTCTTTGATTTGATTGGTTGATATTTGTTTATTTAGGATTTTTAAATCTTGATTCAGCTTTGGTAATTGATATGTATCTAGGAATCTGTCCGTTTCTTCTGCATTTTCCATCTTAGTAGAATATAAATTTTCAAAATAGGTATAGATGATCTTCTGGATTTCTGCAGGGTCCGTCGTGATATCACCCTTTTCATTTTCAATTGCATGGATTTGAGTCTTTTCTTTTCTTTTTTTAATAAGGTTGGATAAGGGTTTGTCAATCTTATTTATTCTTTCAAAGAACCAACTCTTTGCTTCATTGATTCTTTGTATTGTTTTTTTAGTCCCCAATACGTTAATTTCTGCTCTGATCTTTATAATTTCCTCCCTTGTACGGGCTTTTGGCTTAGCCTGCTCTTCTTTTTCTAGAAGATCGAGGTTCACCATTAATTTGTTTATTTGCGCTTGCTCTATTTTCCTGATATAGGTATTTAATGCTATAAATTTCCCTCTTAGGACTGCTTTCATTGTATCCCATGAGTTCCGGTATGTTGTACTGTCATTATCATTCAGTTGTAGAAAGTGTCTAATTTTTTCTTTAATTTCATCTGTGACCCATTGATTGTTCAGGAGGATGCTGTTTAACTTCCATGTGTTTAGGGAGTTTTTGTGATTTCTTTTGCCATTGATTTCCAATTTCATTGCACTATGGTCTGATAATATACAAGGGATAATTTCAATTCCTTTGCATTTACTTAAGCAGGTTTTATGAGCTAGTATGTGGTCTATTTTGGAGAACATCCTGTGTGCAGCTGAGAAGAATGTGTATTCTGATGTTGTGGGGTAGAACACTCTGTAGACATCTACTAAGTCCATTTGTTCAAAAGTTTGGTTCAGTCTATTATTTCATTATTGATTTTTTGTCTAGTTGATCTGTCTTTTTGTGACAGTGGAGTATTGAGATCCCCCAATATAATTGTATTAGTGCTTACTTGATTTTTCATGTCCTTTAATACTTGTTTTATATAGCTGGGTGCCCGGGTATTTGATGCATATATATTTATGATCATTATCTCTTCCTCTTGTATTGTTCCCTTTACAAGGATGTAATGACCGTCTTTATCTCTCTGAATCATTCTTGGCTTGAAATTCACTTTGTCTGTGAAAAGAATAGCTACCCCTGCTTTTTTCTGGGTTCCTGTTGCATGGAGTATTGTTTTCCATCCTTTGACTTTCAGTCTATGAATTTCTTTCTGAATTAAATGTGTTTCTTGTATACAGCATACTGTTGGATCTTGCTTCTTGATCCATTTTGCCAGTCTGTGCCTTTTGATTGGTGAATTGAGACCATTAACATTGATGGTTAAAACTGATATATATTGACTTATACTTGTCATGTTATTTTCCTGTTGTTGGTTCCCACTCTTTTTTTTCCCCCCTCTCACTCTATTTAATTATCTGCCCTGCCTGGTGGATTCCTTCTGTTGGAGTTCCTGGAGTTGTAGTCCTTGTTATCTCTTTCTAGAATGTCCTTCAGAACATTTTGGAGTGTTTTTTTTTTTTTTTTTTTTTTTTTTGTGGGTACCGGGGGGTCGACCTCAGGACCTCGCGCGCCAGCAGGTGCCCGTGCCGCTGAGCGATATCACCGGCCCCTTTTTCGTATGTGGGTTCCGGGAGTCGAACTCGGGCCCTCGCGCTTGCCGGGCAGGCGCTTAAGCCGCTGAGCCATCTCACCGGCCCCCGGAGTGTTGGTTTTTTGACCCAACTTTTTTGACGGCTGCCCTGGAGCATCTGGACCTTGATATTGTTATTCCTGCTTGATGTCCTAGATCACTAATGACTTTGAAGGACCAAACTTATTTCCCCCCAGTGTAGGTAACTAGGACCACAGTTATAATAATAAGATGATAACAAATACTCTAGTCTCCATTTCATTCAGAATAAAAGCAAAAGCCCTTACAAAGGCCTCTGAGATCTTTCACCATTGAGCACCATCACTTCTCTGACCTCTCCCATTGTGTTCTCTTCCCCACTTTTTTCGAGACATTTTAGCTATTCCTTGAACACAGTAGGCACAGTCCCATCTCAAGACCTTTGCACTGGCTCCTCCCTCTGTCCAAAAAACACTGTCCCAGATATCTGGGAGGGTCATTCTCTCACCTTCAAATCTTTATTCACATATTAACTCCTCCATTGACCTATTTAAAAATGCACCCCCATAAAAGTTGACCAATGGTTACTAAGTTATAGTTATAGAGGAGGAAGAAGTTCTAGGATGTTATTGCATAGTACAGTGAGTATAGATAACAACAATGCAGTATGTATTTCAAAAAGCTACACTAGAGAATTTTGAAAGTTTCTGGCATAAATGATAGATGATTATCTCAGGTTTTTGTTACAGTAATGGAAAGCTCACTAGCACAACTTCTGAGTTTTCTTACCTTGCTGTCTTTTTTATAAAGCACATGCTATATTTTATTATTCTTTATGATTTATGTATTTGTGTTTATTATTTTCTTACTCTGCCAGACAGTAAGTTTCAGAAGGAGAGACTGAGATGTTTTTCTGTTTTAGTCACTGAATAGCCCATACCAGTGCCAGCATGCTGTGGGTACTCATAAATATCTATTAAATGAGAGGATATCAGCATTAGCAACCCTAAAGAAGGTATCTGAGGCTCCACACTTTAGAAAGCACAGAATTATCTCTCCACCTTTTAATTATTAAGCTGCACAAATGTAAAAACTCATTTTCATTTTACCCTTCAGTGAACAAAGCAGTAAAGGTCCTTGAACTTGCTTAATGAGTCCATGAGAACTATGGCTAGTTATTTAATGAATTAATGGGACACAGCCTGGCTGCTCTGCCAGTGAGAGCCTCAGGTTGCCCAGGAAGCTCAGAGTGAAGCAGGTCTCTCTCAGACACCTTGCATATCTCCCCGCCGGCCTGCCCAAGCTCTGTGGGGTAGCTAAGGTCCTCCAAGAGGAGCAGATCTAGCTTCTGCCCAGGGACTTACACCAGCGCCCAGTCATTCCTCCTACAGGGGGCCTGGATCTCCCACTGACTCTGCCCAGGACACTAGCCCAGGACCTGGTTTGTTGCATTCCTCAAATACTGGTCTTAGGGCTTTTTAACTGGAACTCAACTCTTGTGATTCTATCCAGGCTCACAGGATAACTCAGTTTAGACCTTGCTTTCTGGAGTCTTCTCTTTGCCTTGCTTTTCCTGGCCAAAGAGCATTCAAACTCTCTATTCACAGAAACTGATATTCTGGCCACAAATCTGGGGTGGATTGCACCAATCAGCCTGGGTCTGAATCCAGTTAGGCTAATTCCTGGCTGACTGACCTTGAATAGGTTACTCAACCTTTTGACAATATTGAATTTTATTTGAGCCCTGAAAAACAGAGAGGGTTAAGAAACCCCTCTACTCTTTTGCTTTCTCAGAAAAATAGCTAATTTTGGAAAAGACTACCCTGCCCTAGCATATTCCATGGACACAACCAGTCTCCATTCTTCCTCAGAACTCCTGTAAGGCTCATTCCCTTTTGCATTTGCTTCTACAAATCCCTATGCCCTTTGCCTTTCTTTGAGATGACACTCCTAAATGAATGCTCTCCCATTTGCAATAGCCTGAATAAAACTCTCTCTTTAATTGTCTTTCACACTTTTAAGTCTCAATCTATAAAAGGGGACAATCAGAGTCACTTCACGGGACCATTTGTGAGGATTAAATAAAATAATGAAGGTAAAGCATGCTCGATGTTCAATAAATATTGTAATGGAATTATTATTTCTAATTTTTCTGGCCCAGTTCTACCAGGCCATGGTCTTTATGGTCTTCCATGCTAATTATATCTGATGAAGATTCTTAGAAATTTAATCCTCCAGCACCCATTCATGATAAAAACCCTACAGAATAGGGTTTTTGGAATAGATGGTCTTTATCTCAATCTGATAAAACCAATAGCCAACATGATACTAAATGGACAAAAACTGCCACAACTCTTTCTTCCCACAGAAGCCACATTAAAATATTTTCCCCATATTTTCCAGTCTCTCCCTCTGGCTCTTCAGTGGTGCCGGTGCTTCCCCATTTGCAATACATGCACACCTCGGTTTGGATTGCCCCTTTCTCTTGGAACTATGAGTAACAAACTGTCTCTTCAATGGCAGTTGTCCCCTGATTTCTTCAATGTCCTCACTGTTCCTGAAAAATAATAAAACCTAACTTTTAAAACAATATTGAATGGCTGGGCATCGTGGCACATGCCTGTAATCCCAGCACTTGGGAGGCAGAGGCAGGAGGATCCACGAGTTCAAGGCCAGCCTGGACTACATAGCAAGACCCTGTCTCAAAAAACAACAAAAAAGACAGTACTGAAGTCTGGGAAGCACACTGGGCAATGGTTTCTCACTGACAAGACTGTCTGTGTTGAAAACTGGTCTTATAAAGTCCATGTGGCTATACCAGGTCCTGTGTCAGTGTGTCCCAGATCTCCACCAAGGTGTTGGGAAATCCTTGGGGTGGAGGGATCCCCTTCAGTGCCAAGCTCAGGCAAGTGTGGCACACACTGCAGCTTGCAAGAGGGCAGTTATTCAAGGCTTTCAGTTTACATATCCAGGTATCTCCAGTGGACAAAACTGCCAAGGATAAGACAAGGATCTGGCACTGGCAAGCCTGGGGTTCATAGCTACCTTCTAATAAGACTACCTTCAGATAATAAACTAATCCAGAGATTAATCCATCTGGTCAATTCTTTCAGTCTCATGGTTTTGTGTGACCTCTGTACATACATGTGTGATTAAAATTGATTTTCTCCTATTAATATGTTTTGTCTCAACTTAATTTGTAGACCAACCAAAAGAACCTAGTAGGGTAAAACAAAGCATTTTGTGCCCCTGCACCTGAAAACTGCCCCTCTCCATTACCCACCCACAATATCTGAAGCTCCCAAACTGATCCCCTTTCTCCCCATCTTCCCTGAAATCACCAAGAGATGCTCCAGTTTTATCTTTTTAATCAGTCTTGTTTTCTTTCACTATGCCTGGCCCAACAGGGGTTCCCCAAAATGGCAAGGTTTCAGCTTTCAGAGTGACTTAGTATCAGTCCTACCACTTGAAATTCAGGGCTGTATAGGAGAGGAAAAAGAATATGTTCTCCTAGGTTATCCAGTTGAAGCCCTATGAATAAAAGTGACAAGGAACACATTGGCAATATAGTAACAAACAGAAGTTTCTTACCATGTGCATCATGCACAGGAGAAACTCAGACATGGGAGAAACTCAGTAATGAGTAACTCAAAGGGATGATTTAAACTTGCAGTTCATCTAGCATAGTCATGGGCTAGTGTGGGTCCTTGACTTAATGATAATAGAAATTAAAACTGAGGAACAAGGACTTCCAGAAAAATGGTGGTGTGATAAGCAACAACTCAGTCTCTCTAAGATTCAGAATCCAGACACTGGAGAACAACAATTTGGAGAAAAAAAAAATAGAAGTAGAGCTTCAGAAACCAGGAAGAATCTGACAGGAATATTAAAACCTACAGAGAAGCTGGGTGTGGTAGTGCACACCTGTAATCCTAGCACTTGGGAGGCTGAGGTAGGAGGATTGCCATGAGTTCAAGGCCAGCCTGGGTTACATAGTGAGTTCAAGGCCAGCCTGAACTGCAGAGTGAGACCCCGTTTCTAAAAAAAAAAAAAAAAAAAAAAAAAATCCTAGAGGGAAATTGAAGAGACAAAACACAATATCAATATGGAGAAGAGAAGGGTCAATCTGCACTTTCTCTCTATTTACTGCCTTATGGCTCATGGGATAGGGGGTCCAGTCTACAGAGACAAAGTGAAAGCTATGGACTCTAGAGGGCTTCAGGGAGAAACACGGCACTGGAACAGATCGGTGGGCATTGTGAGCTGCAAGGAGAGCACAGGATTCTGCTCCCATGTGAATCCTTCAACGTGCAACAGCTGATGAGTGACTCCAATCCAAGCATCTGCCATACCCCTGGACAGAGTGTACTTGTTTGGTTGTCATTCTGGGGAAGCGCTGATTGTTTGAACCTGGATGTCAGAGCAGCCACTGCATGGCTTTCCTTCAGGGTTCCCAGTGCTACACTCTCACAGTAATTAGGTGAGAGACAGAGACAGGAAACCACCATGGACAGGGAGCCATGATCATGTTGGAAAGAGACCCCCTGAGGAGTTTGAGTTAAAGGACACAGGACCTGCACCCTCAACCAGAGGCCAAGCTCAGCCTTGGATTTGAAAGTCACAGCATTTGCATCCTTGCCCTAATCATACTACCTGCTGGTACCTGCATCCAGCACGGATCTGAGGTCTGAATGCTTCTTTATCTACCAGTGTAAGCAGGAACACATCTTGACTTGGATACTGCCCCAAAATTGTAGATCTGGGGAAAAAAAAACACCCATTCAAAATCAGAGAGAAATAGTTTGGTATGTGTATGTGCATTCTCTTCTTTGTTTTGTTTTTGCTTTCTCTTTTTCTTCTTTCTTCCTTTCTTTTTCACCAGTTTATTTGGGATTGGGGAATTTTGCTTTGTCCTTCCTCCTTGCTTTTATCTCTCTTTCTTACTTCTTTTTCTCCTTTTCTTTATTTTTTCCTCTTCTCACTTTTTTCTCCCTCTGAATTTTTTGCCCTTATTTTTACTCTCCATATAATTCCTTTTTTCTCCCTATCTTCTAGGTATCTGTGATAGCACCTTAAGAAAAGAGCAACAAATTTGTAGGGATGTGACAAGATAAAGGAAAAGGGATTTAGGTTTTCATGGGCAGCAGACTGGAGGAAGGTAAATATATGGGAAAGTAACGGAAGATCAGAGCTAAAAGGATTGTAGGTACAATCTTCCCCCCTAGGCGCCATCTCTGGTGATAAAGTCGTTATCCCCTACATGGTACAGGGATGGGGGCATCACAGGGGAATTAATGCTCTCCTCGGAGGCAGTGCTCATCCTGGGTCTCCTTGTTCTCTATGGTCTTCAACTCAAAGCAATTTTATGCCAGAGCGGCATATTTTGGGGTGGAATATTCTGAACCTGTTACTGAGTTTTGAGGTGCTGGAGTCTCCTTATGAAGGTGGTTTCTAGGTTCTTTCTGTCCTGAGCAAAGAATTGGTCAAGACAAGCACAAATAGTAACAAAGTTTTATTAAAGGTAGGAAAAGAAATAGGTTCTGCAGAGTGAGTTTGGGCCAAGTAAGAGTAGGAAGAGAAGTGCGCCCTACAGTGTGAGAACGGGCCACAGTGCAAGAGAGAACGTAGTGGCCAAAACTCAGGATGGATGATCGTTTTTGTATCACTCACTCCGCAACCTGACATCAGGTCTGAGCTATCTTACTGCAAACCTGCTTGAGTTCCCATAAGAAGTCCATGTGCAGGGCTTCGGGAACTGCTCTGCGCATGTGTTCTGGGATCTTGTCATGTCTATAGCCATGCCCTACCATCCTGTCCCATTTCCCCCTGAGAGACACATATCCCCATGATTCTTTACGGGGTGCTGAGGGAGTGGAGGTGTCTGTATGTAGCTTCTTCCAGCAGGGTCCATAGCCCCTACCTACTGGGGATTATGTGCTCTCCAACTACCTTGGGGTGTTGTGGCTCACTGGTTGTGTCGAAGAGAAAAACTGTTAGACGACAATGAGAAAAAAATTATTGACTACTGAGCTGTCTGTTCAATGGGAGAAAGAAAGTAACTTTACTATTATGTTGGGGATGTAGAACCCAAATATGAGGAGGTCAGATTTCCACACTTCTTGTGGAAGACAAAGTATGGCAAAGAAGACAGATAAATTATCAAGAGCCTGAGAGCCATAGTGTTAGCAATATTACCCACATAATGGATCTAATTAAAAATAGGAGCCTCCATACAATTGCCCATTTAAGCTGTGGTGAATTAGAGTCATTAGTGACGCTACTTATCTATGCCTGGAGCAATACTGGAGTCTTGCTTTCTGAGGAGGAGCCTCAAGTCTTCCAGAGGTTCTCGGGAATAGCTTTCTTGTTAGTCCTGTGAAAATTCTAGTAAACATTTCCCATGTAGGATTTTTATAGCTTATCACTGCATCCCTTGAGGAAGGACCAGAATGGTTCTTCAGGAACCAGGAAGAAGGCTAGGGTTTTAAGGGGCTGTATGGCTGCCCTTCTTGCCTTCCTGTCAGCCTTTTGATTTTCCAAAGAGATTTTAGACATGTTTCTTTGGTGCCCCTTACAATGAATGACAATGACCTGCTTGGGAAGATGTGCTGCCTCGCAGAGTTGTAGAATTTTCTGCTTATACTTTATACATGATTGCTTATTAGTTAGCAAGCTCTACTGAGGGTTTTTTTTATAGACAACTAGGTCTTGGGTTCTTAAAATGACATGCCATACGGAAGGAGGAGACCTGAATTAAACTCACAAAGCCTCCCTTGTGAGACTCAAGTATTTACTAGACAGATATCTCTGTCCAAAGCTAGGATGATGCCAGCATCTATCAAAGAAGCATAGAAGAAAGCCCCAATGGGGGCTTTTGTTTCATACTAGGGCCCCCTACCTCCCTGGGGAAAGGGGTGCTGAGCCACTTGATGGCTCTACCTAGCCCTTGGAAGCTCCCATGAGTTCAGGGTGGAGTCCCTCCCTACTGGGATTCCCTTAGCCATGTTGAGCAACTTGATGGCTCTAATTAAGCAGGGTGGAGCCATATGAGAAACAATCCCCTTACATTTACCCCAATAGTACAAATGTGGTACTCTGTTTAAGACAGTAGAGATGGAAACCTCTTTTTTAAGAAAAACAATGTTTAAATCCCAAGATTGACTCACGGTCACTTGAGTTAAGTTTACTGGCTGTTCTTTTGTTCTGCTCAGGCTATCAGGCATGTTTCTAAATTACCTACATTTTGTTAGAAGAAATAAGGAAGGGAAACAGACATGGTGGAACCCATGTGGCTGATCCAAAACAGTGGGCAGTCATGTGACCAGACAAGATGGTGGCCAGTCACGGATGAGACAAGATGGCATTCCTAACTAAGCACTCTGAGAAAGAAACGGCCATCTAGGGGAAAAGCACAGAGCACAAGAAAGAATAAACTGGGATACACAGTTACCCAGGCAGGCTACAAAGTTACCAACAGCTGTTTGTCCCCAAAAGAGTGAGAAAGCTGAGTAAAGTATCACACAGAGCAGAAACATGAGGTCAAAAAGGCACATTAAACTCTAGGTCACACACGGTACCTAAACAATCTGTTCTGCAACTGGGTTAATAACAAGCTCTCTGGCAGTTCTTTACTGATTTGATTCCACAATGAGTAATTGAAAATGGGAAAGAGAAGAAAAAGGGAGATAAACTTTAAGCAGAAAACCAAAAATGTCCCCAAAGGGCCTTAGCTACTCTCCTGCCTGGCTAAGCCAAATATGTTACCAGGTTTTGAGGTGCTGCAGTCTCCTTATGATTTCTCGGTTCTTTCTGTCCTGAGCGAAGAATTTGTTAAGACAAGCACAAATAGTAGCAAAGTTTTATTAAGGGTAGGAAAAGAAACAGGCTCTGCAGAGTGAGTCTGAACCAAGTAAAAGTAGGAAAGGAACTACACCCTACAGCATGAGGGAAGACAACCATGCGAGAGAGAACACAGTGGCCAAAACTCAGTATGGACTGAGCTTTTTTGTTACCCACCATAAGGCTTGAATCAGACCCAATTCTCCCAGCCCCCAACCTGTGTGCCAGCAGAGGCACTGCTCTCAGTGGGGACACAGCTCAGCACCAAGGCTGCCATTGGCAAACACAGGATGTCATAAAAGAGGTAAGATAGGACAAGGAATCCTGGAGGTCCCGGTCATCTGGAGATATTGGAAAATTTTACACTGGATGCCTCCAGGACTCTGCCCACTGAAATGCAAGACAGCCAGAGAACTTTGACCACAGATGTTTATTAACATCTGGAGGATCACCTGGATGGCTCTCCTTGAAAGAGGAGCAATTATCTCCATCTTGGCTGAACCTGGCCCTATTTCCATATATTGATATGTACAGAGCTGGCTAGGACTTTTCCTTATCTCTTCCATTGGCTTTAAGCAATGCAAATCGGTCTAGCCAAGGTCCTGATATGTAGTCTTTGAGGCAAGGCGACAGGCCTGTGTTTCCCCGCCCCTTTGCTCCCAATACATGGTTGAGCCTGGCAGGATGGAGAGCCATGCTCCACGCTGTCAGCTGGGATCGAGCCTTGAGAAAGAGGCTATGACTTCCCAGGGCATAAAAGATTACACATCAGAGCTGAAGCACTGACCCCAAAACATTAGATGCTATCTTGAATTGTGTTATGCTGATTACTCCTTCTGCATATCCTTCCCTCTGCATATTGCTAAGGTGATTTCAGGCCACCTACCTAGCCCAGCTCATGGTGCTCACATACTTCCTGCCACTCTCATAGTCACTCATCCCCAAGCCACTCCCCTCCTTGAGAATTAATAAAACCTGGGTTTGGCCCTGGGTCGAGGCCTTTGTTCCAGTAACCACCATCTTGGCTGGACTTAGGACCCCTTGGCTCCCCACAACTATAAATATGCCTTAGTGTCTTTATTCTTGCCATGGGTTGCACTGGAAGTGGTAGATTGGAATTAACTCGCTAGAATTCCAATAACTTTTCCATGGGATTACAAATATAAACTTCCCGGACTGCCACGAGGACCAGGAAGGGCTCTCTATAAACATCTTCCTGCCTAACATCCTTGCCTTCTTTAAATCCCTATAGATTTAGGAGAGGAATTTTGATTTTCACATGCCTGGGCTTTATTGTTTTGTGTTATTGTTTTCCATACTGTGATTTTTTTTTTTTTTTGGTACTGGGAATCGAATTCACGACCTTGAGCTTGCCAGGTAGGTGCTGTGCCACTGAGCTATATCCCTTGCCTCCATACTGTGATTATTATTGGTTTTATGTAATACTAGCACTGAGATCAGTCAATGTATCTATAGTTTGTATTATCAATTTCCATAGCTATTCTGTTCGTATAATATAGAGTTTAGTATAAAAGCTAGTAAATTAGCCTTTTGTGTAACAGCCTACTAATGCCTCATTTGTTTTCCAAGGATGTCAAAGACAAAAGAGGATGTTAAAATAGTTACAACAGATACAATCAGTAATTTCTTTGTAATTTTTTGACTTTATATATTTTAATGCTATTTTTTTCTATGCATAAAAGATCCAATTATTAAAAAAAAATCCCTATAAAAAGGGTCCACTTCTCTTTGCTCCCTACAGACGGCCTTTTCACCCTCTGTCGGCCTGCACGCAGGCACAGTAAATTCCACACCACGTTGCCTTTACACAAGCTAGATGGTCTCAGCTGGTCTCTGCCTCTCACTGTTCCTTACACCCAGTCCTCCGGCCCTCAGGCTGACATCAGGTCTGGTCTATCCTGTAAAAAACCTGCTTGAGTTCTCACGAGAAGTCCACATGTAGGGCTTTGGAAACTGTTCTGTTCATGTGTTCTAGTATTCTGTCATGCCTCCTTTCTCAGCCAGTTTTAGCCTTGCCTTACCTTCCTGTCTCAGACCCTTCCAGGGACGTGGGCTGCTTTAAAGAGTACAGCAGTGATATACAGTGGGAGTAGTTAAAATAGGGTTTATTTGTTTTTTTGTTTTTGTTGTAACCTGACAAGGCTATTGCCGCCATTTCAAAAACCAAGACCGCCATTTCAAAAGAAAATCGTTAAGTTTCTGTTCTTTGTGGTTAAGTTTCTGTTTCCCCACATCAGGGTAAATTCCTGGAAATCATGTGATTTGGACTGTTGCCCAAGCCCGCGCGCGGGCTGCATTCCCGCGCCTGGGCTCCTTTGTTAGCTTTCTTCAAACTGATTGGTTGCCCGTTTGCTGAACTTCCCTGCTCATAGGTTCCCCTAAGTAACCAATGAACGTACTAGATACCCTTTAACTCCCTGCGATTGGCTTCTGTAAACTCTGCTTGCTTATCCCTCATTACCATACCCAACCCTATAAAACTAGCTTCTTGTCTTCGCCCGGGGCTCCTCTCTTTGCTCTGGCATAGAGGATGCCGCTGGGTACCAGCTAAAATAAAGCGCTCTTTTTGGTCTTCCCAGTTGTCCCCGTTGATTCATTTCTTGGGTACAACATTTGGGGGCCCGTCTGGGATCCCTTCTTTTTGGCCTCTTTTTCTCCACGGCATCTCAACGGTAAGTCCCTTTGCATTTTGTCAGTCGGTGCGCACCAGTTGGGGCAACGGGAACACGTTTCCCCGAGCCGGCGGAGTGGGACGCCCTCCGTTTATTTGCCTTAGGAATTCTGGACTTCGGTCGTTTGTATTTGAGCCTTTAGGTTTTGTTTTCCTAGGGATTTGATTTGATTTGGATTCTAGGTAATTTGGACCGCCGCATATCTCTGTTCCTTGTACTTTCGTTTTGTCTGTGTACTTTCATTTGTCTGTCATTTTGTGCGTTGACCCGTTTTTCTCTCCTCAGCATGGGGCAAGGACCATCCACACCGCCGACCCCCCTCCAATTAATCTTTGACCATTTCTCAGTTTTCAGGGATAGGGCAAAAGGTTACGGAGACCCTGTCTACCCAGGTAAACTCCGGACTTTTTGTGAACTGGAATGGCCCATTCTCTCGAGCGGCGCATGGCCGGCCGAGGGCTCTTTCTCTCTCCCACTTGCGCAGAGCCTCAGACAGCAGATCTTTGGACCACCAAGCCACCCGGACCAGTACACCTACATCCAGGTGTGGATAGACCTTATCTATGACCCACCCTCTTGGTTAAAAAGATACAACCAAACCTTGAGCCACCACCCAGTCCGTCCTCCGACTATCGCCGCTCTAAAGGTGACACCCCCTAAACCTTTCCCATTTTGGAACCCTCAGCTCCAGAAGAACTCCCTCCCCCTTATCCCTCTGCTCACCCGGTGATTATAGCCCATCCCCCACCCTCTAACCCACCTCCACCCCCTACTGCCCGAGCGTCTCTCCCCCAACCCTCCACCCCCCCCTCCGACTCCAGCTCCCCCCAGCTCCCGACGTACCCATAGACATCATCGCTCCTCGTCCCCGACACCTCCTCCCGAGACTTTGACTTGGCTCCCCTTTACCCCCTCCATGAAGCCCCTACAGGCCCCGATCAAGTTCCTATGATGGTTTACATTCCTTTCACTACTTCAGACCTATACAACTGGAAACATCAAAACCCGCCATTCTCTAAGGACCCTCAGGGGCTAATAAACCTCCTCGAGAGCATAGTCCATACCCATCGTCCCACCTGGGACGATTGCCAGCAGTTGCTCCAGACCCTGTTTACAGCTGAAGAACGAGACCGAATTCGTTCTGCTGCTCGGAAAGCTGTGCTCAGTCGGGATGGCACCCCTACAGATGATCTGGACCGACAAAACCTGGTCTTTCCCCTCTCGCACCCGGACTGGGACCCAAATTCAGATCAAGGTAAGGAGGCTCTCCAGCGGTATTGCCAGTTGCTTCTGGGAGCCCTTAAGGCTGCCGCCCGGAAGCCCACCAACCTATCTAAGGTTTCCGAGGTAAGACAATTGGCAAATGAATCTCCTTCTGTTTATTTAGAAAGATTACGTGAAGCCTACCGCAACTATACACCTATAGATCTGGAGGCACCAGAGAATGCACAAGCCATAAATATTGCGTTCGTGACCCAGTCGGCCCCAGATATAAAATGAAAATTACAGAAAATTGAGGGTTTTGAGGGAGCTCCCCTTAGTCAATTACTAGAGATAGCTCAAAAAGTGTTTGACCAAAGAGAGACAAAGGAAGATGTAAATGATAAAAAACTGACCAAGATCCTAGAGTGCCTGGCAACTGGGCAAAAACCAGATAGCAAAGGAGAAAAAAAGACTCCTCTGGGCAAGGATCAATGTGCTTATTGCAAAGAAAAAGGACACTGGGCCAAAAACTGCCCTAAGTTAAAGGCTAAATTAGAACGAGATGCAAAGGCTCTCATCAGCCAGCCTTGAGGGGGTCAGGGCTCCAAAGGCCCCCCGGAGCCCAGGCTAACTTTAACAGTAGGGGGCCAACCTGTTGACTTTCTTGTGGATTCAGGAGCCACTTACTCGGTATTGACCAGACCTATTGGGACCCCTACTGGAACAATTTTTAAGGTAAAGGGTGCCACCGGACAGACACAGATGGTAAAACAATATAAAGCAGGTCTCTCTCGCCCTGGACAGCCAACAGTTCAACATACTTTTCTCTGGGCCCCTGACTGTCCAGATCCTCTATTAGGGAGAGATTTGCTCCTTAAATTAAAGGTCCAGTTGAGCTTTGATACAGAAGAACCTCAAGTGACATGGGGTAATTCCCAAATTAAGAAGATGGCCCTATACCCCGAAGGAGAGGGACACCTTTTATTTCCAGAAAAATTGCAATCAGAAGATACAGAGACTAAAAATAAATTATTGCACAAATGGATTCAGCAAATACCCCAAGTCTGGGCAGAGAACAATCCTCCAGGATTAGCATGAAATCAAGTTCCCCTGGTTGTAGAACTACTTCCTACTGCTTCTCCCATTCGACTTCGACAGTACTATCTTAATCTAGATGCCAGAAGGGGTATAGCGATATACATCTCCCGGTTCAAAGACCAAGGGATCCTACGCTCCTGTGTCTCCCCATGGAATACTCCTCTGTTACCTGTCCAGAAGCCCGGAACCAAAGACTACAGGCCAGTGCAAGACCTCCGCGAGGTAAACAAACGTGTGGTTACTTTGCACCCTACTGTGCCTAATCCTTATACTCTCTTAAGCCTCCTGGGACCCGATCGGACTTGGTACACGGTATTAGATCTAAAAGATGCCTTCTTCACCTTGCCAGTCGCTCCGGTAAGCCAACCACTCTTTGCTTTTGAATGGACTGATCCCGATACAGGGATCACTGAACAGTTGACATGGACTCGGTTGCCCCAAGGGTTTAAGAATTCACCCACCCTGTTTGATGAGGCATTATCCAGAGACCTCCTCCCTTTTCGGGAGGCATATCCTCATGTGACCCTGTTGCAATATGTCGATGACTTACTCTTGGCTTCTGAGACTTTTGAACATTGCATATGCCACACTCAGGCCTTATTGCAAACTCTCTCTGATTTGGGCTATAGAGTGTCAGCCAAAAAGGCCCAATTGTGTCAAAGACAGGTGACATATTTAGGGTACCAAATTCATGAGGGAAAACGGACTTTATCTCTTTCCAGAGTACAAGCCATTCTGCAAATCCCAACCCCCATTACCAGGAAACAAATAAGAGAGTTCCTGGGGGCAATAGGATATTGCCGGTTGTGGATTATTCACTTCGCAGAGCTGGCACAACCTCTATATGAGGCCCTAAAGGGGCCAACCCAAGGTCCCCTGAATTGGAATGAGCCCCAAGAATCAGCTTTTAAAAGGCTAAAAGAGGCTTTAACGGAGGCACCAGCCCTGGCTTTGCCTAATCTCCAAAAACCTTTCCTCTTGTTTGTTGATGAAAAGCGGGGAATAGCCAAGGGAGTGCTCACTCAAGATTTAGGCCCTTGGCATCGCCCCGTGGCCTACTTGTCCAAAAGGTTGGATAATGTGGCCGCAGGATGGCCTACATGTCTCCGCATGCTTGCTGCAGCTGCCCTCTTGGCTCAAGAATCCAGAAAATTGACTTTTGGACAACTAATAAAAATAGTGACCCACCCATAGCTTAGAGGCTCTTATATGGGCCCCTCCCACCAAATGGATGTCGGACACCCATATTCTACACTACCAGATCTTGCTTCTCGACCCAACATCAATTCAATTCAAAGAGGCTTCTAGTCTAAATCCCGCTACCCTACTCCCTGACGATGACCCCTCACTGCCCCTTCATGATTGTGTGGCCACCACCGAGGTCATCTCCGGCTTACGAGAAGACCTAACTGACATTCCACTGGATGACACTGAGCTGACACTGTTCACTGACGGTAGTAGCTACATCCATGAAGGTAAGAGGGTTGCGGGGGCAGCAGTGGTCACCATAGCCAATGAATTGTGGTCTCAAGGACTTGACTCCGGAACTTCAGCCCAGAGAGCAGAGCTCATAGCTTTGACTCAAGCCCTGAGATTAAGCGAAGGAAAAAAGGTTAATATCTACACTGACAGTCGTTATGCCTTTGCCACAGTACATGTGCATGGGTCCATTCATCAGGAGCGAGGACTCTTAACTTCAGGGGGACAAAGGATTAAAAATGCTCCCCAAGGGCCGGTGAGATGGCTCAGCGGCATAAGCGCCTGCCTTGCAAGCGCGAGGGCCCGAGTTCGACTCCCGGATCCCACATACGAAAAAGGGGCTGGTGATATCGCTCAGCGGCACAGGCGCCTGCTGGCGCGCGAGGTCCTGAGGTCGACCCCCCGGTACCCACAAAAAAAAAAAAAATGCTCCCCAAATATTAGACCTTTTGGCAGCCATCTGGTTACCTCTCAAAGTGTCGATTATGCATTGTAAGGTGCATACAAATGGAGTTGACCCCATTTCTAAGGGGAATAACTTCACAGATCAGGTCGCTCGATCAGCCGCTCTAAAATCAGTGGGGCCCCCTGAAACAAAAGCTCTATTACTTCTGCCACCAACCGTCTCAGATCCAATATACTCTGCCGGAGACCAACACTTGGCAGCCCAACTAAATGCAAAACCCAGAGACTCAGACAAATGGCTTCAGCTCCCAGATAAAAGAATATTAATCCCTGAGGCTCTAGGATGAGAATTAATTCGGCAAGCCCATAAAGCCACTCACTTGGGAGGAACCAAATTGGCTAATTTATTTAGAGATAGGTTCTTCATCCCTAAGCTTACTAAGCTGACCCACTCCTCGAGCCTACGTTGTGAACAATGTCAATTAGTAAACCCCAAACATAACAAGCCTCCTGAGACGACCAGGTATCGAGGCACCTCACCTGGAGAACATTGGGAAATAGACTTCACGGAATTAAAAAAACCAGGCCAAGGAGGACACAAATATTTACTGGTAATGGTTGATACCTTCACCGGATGGGTAGAAGCCTACCCTACTCGCTCTGAGTCGGCTCTCATAGTGGTCAAAAAGCTACTCTATGAAATAATACCCTGATTTGGCCTGCCCCTATATTTGGGGTCCAACAATGGCCCAGCTTTCATAGCTCAAATCACACAAAAATTGACGCAGGCACTTCAGATTGATTGGAAACTACACTGTGCCTATAGACCCCAGAGTTCAGGGCAAGTAGAAAGAATGAATCAAACTTTAAAGTCTACCCTGATTAAACTGTCATTAGAAACTGGCGAAAACTGGGTGAGCCTTCTCCCCTTCACTCTCCTCCGGGCAAGATGTACTCCTTATATATCAGGAATTTCCCCTTTTGAGGCCATGTTTAGCTGGCCCCCTCCTCTGCTACCTAGACTGGCAGAGGAAAAGCTTGCAGAGCTTACTAACCAGGACCTTATTAAGTCCCTCCAGTCACCTGTGCTCTCCTCCATCCATCGGGTATCCCATCAGAAACACCCACCACTTGACCTGCCAACCACAGAACCCACTCAAGTGGTGGAACCAGGTACTCAGGTACTCCTCAGACGATTTCACCAAGCCAGACTCGAACCCAGATGGGAAGGACCCTACACTGTGGTTCTCAGCACCGCAACTGCTATCAAAGTTGCTGGAAAGACTGCTTGGATTCACCACAGCCATTTCAAGGTGCTGCCAACCTCGGACTCTCTACCTGCAGAACCAGATAAGTGGACAATAGAAAAAGGAACTGACCCTCTAAAGGTTAAGCTAAAAAAATGTTCTGCTTGACTGTATACACTCCAATGATATTGATATTATTGATACGGTTGCCCCTACCTGTAATGAGTGGCCTAGGGACCCCAATGAATAGACAGCAACTTCTTAGAGCTGTATATGGTAATCCTTGTGATTGTGGAGGAGGCAATTTTAAGGGGAAAAATCATCTTGTCTATAGCACTGTTGATTGTGGGGACAAATTGGCAAAATTAGTCCAAAATAACCTACATACAGGACAGCCAGCTTACTGGGAGTGCCTAAAAAAGCCCACACTTAGGCTCGATACAGGCTCAATCCCATCCTGCCCCTCTGAGTGCACCACCTATTATTCCTCTATGCATTCCTCATATTATTCCCAGGTACATGAATGCAAAGGGGTAAACAACCACACCTATTTTACCGCCGTTCTACTGCGAACACAGAACGCCTATGACACTGGGGACTGGGGTCTCATTCCCCAAGTAATAGGATCTTCTAAATACCTCCAAGCTCCTTGCTATGGAGGCATTGGAAAATCAGTTTGTTGGACAAAGACTGCTCCTATTCATGTATCAGATGGAGGAGGTCCCCAAGACCAAATTAGACAAAAATATGTACAAGAGAAAATACAAAAAATTTGGGAACGAATGGTCCCCAAGATAAATTACCACCCATTAGTACTTCCTAAAACACGAGGGGCTAATTTGGACGCTCAAACCTTAGACGTACTAAAGGCTACCCATCTAACTCTCCATGTAACAAATCCAGACCTGGCTGGAGATTGCTGGTTGTGCTTGACCCTTGGCACCCCCATACCCCTGGCGGTGCCCTCTAATGTAACCCCAATTGCTTTTAATCTCCATAACCCAAGCTGCTTTCATACCCCCTCCTTTAGAGTACAACCCCTAACTTTTAACAATGTCTCTTGTGTGCAAGGCCTACTTCAAAACAATAGCTACGATATTGATGTTGGTTTTGCTGCCTTTGCTTCATGTAGCCGTATACAGAATTATTCTAACCCTCTTTGCCCCCCCCCAGAGGTCATATATTCATTTGCGGGGAAAATATGGCTTTCACTTTTCTCCCTATGAACTGGACTGGATTATGTGTTTTAGCTTCCCTCCTACCTGACTTGGACATTATACCAGGAGATGAACCTGTACCTATTCCTAGCTTTGATTACGTAGCTGGACGACCTAAGAGAGCAATTCAATTCATTCCTCTATTGGTAGGACTAGGCGTCACAGGAGCCATGGTCACTGGCTCCACAGGCCTAGGAGTTGCCATAAATTCTTATACCAAGCTCTCCAATCAGTTGCTTGAAGATGTTCAGTCCTTATCTAAATCCTTGCAAGACATCCAGGATCAAATAGACTCCCTAGCAGAGGTAGTCCTCCAAAATAGAAGAGGATTAGACTTATTGACAGCCGAACAAGGAGGAATTTGTATAGCTCTACAAGAACGCTGTTGTTTTTATACCAATAAGTCAGGAATTGTAAGAGATAGAATCAAAAACCTACAAGAAAGTCTAGCAAAAGGATGAAAAGAGCTTAGCAGTAACCCTTTTTTGGGGAGCATGGGATGGGATACTCCCCTACCTGTTACCCTTGGCTGGGCCTCTGATAATGTTACTAATCCTCCTTACCATAGGGCCCTGTATAATCAACTGTCTAATTAGATATGTTAATTCCAGAGTACAGTCCATAAAACTCATGGTACTCAGATCCCAAGGATGGGAACAACTCCCCACATCAGATCAACAATATGAGTCAAGGATTTGACTCATGCGCCTAAAATCAGTGGGGAATGTTGTAACCTGACAAGGCTATTGCCGCCATTTAAAAAACCAAGACCGCCATTTCAAAAGAAAATCGTTAAGTTTCTGTTCTTTGTGGTTAAGTTTCTGTTTCCCCACATCAGGGTAAATTCCTGGAAATCATGTGATTTGGACTGTTGCCCAAGCCCACGCGCGGGCTGCATTCCCGCGCCTGGGCTCCTTTGTTAGCTTTCTTCAAACTGATTGGTTGCCCGTTTGCTGAACTTCCCTGCTCATAGGTTCCCCTAAGTAACTAATGAATGTACTAGATACCCTTTAACTCCCTGCGATTGGCTTCTGTAAACTCTGCTTGCTTATCCCTCATTACCATACCCAACCCTATAAAACTAGCTTCTTGTCTTCGCCCGGGGCTCCTCTCTTTGCTCTGGCATAGAGGATGCCGCTGGGTACCAGCTAAAATAAAGCGCTCTTTTTGGTCTTCCCAGTTGTCCCCGTTGATTCATTTCTCGGGTACAACAGTTTTGTTTTTGTATTTTTGGTTTTTCGAGACAGGATCTTGCTATGTAGTTCAGACTGGTCTTAAACTCACTATACTGGCTTCAAACTCACAGCAATCCTCCTGGCTCAGCCTCCCGGGTGCTAGGATTACAGGAATGTGCCACTACACCTGGCCCTAAAATAGGATTTAATGGGACAGAGAATACAGCCAAAATTTAAACAAATATATTTCTAGGGGGGAAAAATCTGTCCTAACTTCCAAACAAGTGACACACAAAGGAACCTTCAGAACACAAGGCTGCTTGTGAGCTGGTGGCACTTGTCTCTACAGCTTCCAGCTAGTAGCAAAAGATGTAGAGGAGAAAAGAGTCCTGAGCTGGGCATGGTGGTACACACTTGTAATCCCAGCAATTGGGAGGCTGAGGCAGGAGGATTGCTGTGTGCTCAAGGCTATCCTGGACTACATAGTAAGTTCAAGGCTAGCCTGAACTACACAGAAAGACTGTCTAAAAAAAATTTTTTTTAAAGAGAAAAATGGTTCTAGTCCCAACTTCCACTGATCTCCTCCACAGAGACTCATAATTTATCAACAAAATGGGCAAACAACCTTTAATATTATCTTTGCCAGCAGTTACTAGCATGGACCAGATTATCTCTTGCAACTCCAAAAGTTACATAAAATTAAAAAGGTAGTCCAAGAGGTTTGCCTCCTCCTGTGAGGGATTATTGCTTTGCATGATTTATGAAGAGTTTTGGAAGTGGGGGTAGTTTGACAGTGAGTTAAAGGGTCCTGCTTCCCAGAGGGGTTCATTAATTCAAGGATCACAGCAGAGGAAAAGAGTGGGTGGAAGGGGGAGTTTGGCTGAGGGCTGGATGAGTGGCTGGGCCCAAGAACCTAAGATTCACAAAGGGACAACAGGGTGCTTGTTACCCCATAAATGGCCTCAGACCAATTTATTTCTTGCTTTAGTGTGTCCTTTTTCTCAAGAGTTCTAATGCATCTCAATAGTCTCAAAGCCATTTGCCTTCATTCCAAAGAGCAGTCATTTGCCACCTGCAGGTTTGTATTAACATAAACTATGCAGGCCGCTTTTTGTTGTAGAAAAAAGGCCTCTCTGTAGCTTAAGGCAATCAGACATTCTGTTTAAGAAAGGCAGAATTAATTGACTGCAGAAAATAAACTGCTTCAACAGTACTATTGAAAGGAAATAATCTTGAATGGGTTTGTAACTGATTCGTTTATACAATTTTTGTTGTTTTCAAGGATTCAGTGAGCTTTTAAAGTCAAAAAATAAAGTCAGGATCTGCAGAGTAATAAAAATGCCCTGGGTAAAATGTTAAACATTGACACAAATGCCCTTCATCCTTGTCTTGCGTTTATTTTATTCAAGCTCCTGCTGATGGTTCCATAAGGGATACAGTATTGAAATATTAAACTTCAAATCTTATTTTCACAACTCTATTTTATTTTACTAATAATTTCTTAATAAAACACTTTTTGTCATTGACCTTCATCAACCCTTGGCAATGGTGCAGATGTCAAAGAAAACTGTCGTTTAAAAAGATCCTTGGGCTGGCATGGTGGCACACACCTATAATCCCAGCATTTGAGAGGCTGATGCAGGAAGATTGCTGTAAAGTCAAGGCCAGCCTGGGCTACATAGGACAAAACCAGGGCAGGTCAAAGCCAGGACAAAACCTGACATACCTAGGTAAATTAGTTTTTTTGGCAGCTTTGTGACTTTGGAAAGTCAGTTGAATTTGTGAAAATACAGACCAAATCACAATGCAGACAACACTGAGAAAGCTTTTCAGAATGGAATAATACGAAAACAAGCGACTTACAAGGGCCTGAGAAAACCGAATAAACTTAGTAAACTGAAGGGCGTGACCTAGATCAGCTGAGATAGGCTCTAGGGAAATTAGAGCTGCAAAAGACAAAGAAAGAATAAAATCTGGGGATAAGAAGCCTGAGAAGCAGCAGCAAACCTGCATTTTCACATCTGTGTTGTCCTTCTTTTGCAGCCCTCCTGACAGCAGGGCTTTCCTTTTTGTTCTTTCTAATAAACCACACCCCAGTGCCATTCCCCACTGCTTGATGTGTTCCGTGGTGTCAATCTTCTTCGCCCTCAGAAAAAGAACAGGGAGCTGGTTATAGGAATCAAGAGGCCATTAAGGATAGAGGACATACACATCTCAAGCTGCTGCCTGAGAATGTAAACTTGTGGAGACTTTTACCTTAGATTTCAGGCATCTGGTATGACCAGGTTCATGTTGTATCAGTGACTCAAAATGTGTGTCATGAAGTTTATACATTCTTTTCTCTTTAATTAGTCACCCTAGTCCTGTCACATGGCTGCTGTTCTTTCTCAATATTTGATAGATGTTTCCTACAAATGAATTTTTACTTTTTTGTCAATAAGTCAGACTGACCACCTATATAAGCTCCCACTTTCCCCTCTCCTTCAGAACACCTATGCAGTGCTCTGTGGATCTGTCTCCCTAATTGCAGTTCCTAAGACCCCCACATAACATTCTTTACTTTTACAGTCACAGAGCTTTAATGAATTGACATCTCTGAGCCTATTCTTAGGTTTTCAATGAGGACAACAATGTCTTGCGTTATTAATCATGGAGATATACATGAATGCCCTTTATAAATTATAAACTGTAATAAAAATGGGAAGTTCTATTACTGTGGGTAGTGAGGTCCTAGGACAGGTTTCTAGGTTCTTGCATGTGATGAACAAAGAACTGGATGTAGCACACAATGGAAAAAGCAGCTAAGTTTAATGAAGTTTAAAGGGAGAAATTATGCTCAGAGTGTGCGGGCTCATGCTGGCAGAAAGGGAAATGGCACAAGTGCAGAATAGGTCGGGCTTAAGGTTTTAAAAATATGCACTGGGCCTAGGGCTGCTCTCATTGGGTCTTCCAGAGCATGACTGACAATGTGATTGACAGGGCGCTGAGTCACATTAGTTGTATCTACTATGCACATCTTTCCCATAATTCATTTAAGGAACAGAAGGGTTCAGTGGATATTGGTTCAATGATACAGAGCTCTTTAGTACATCTAGATTTTCACATGCTCCCTTTTCTTAAAATGAGAGTACAGCTGAGCATGTGGGTGCACTCCTATAATCCCAGCACTTGGGAGGCTGAGGTAGGAGGATCACTGTGGGTTTGAGGCAAGCTTGGGCTACATAGTGAGTTCAAAGGCCAGCCTGGACTACTTGAGGAGACCCTGTCTCAAAAAAAAAAAAAAAAAAAAATGGGAGTACAAATGTATGTTTTGTAGAAATCTATAGGTTGGGAGAGAAAAAAAAAAAAAAACAGAGTTACAGCAAATACACACCCCAGAAAGGTACCAGTAACCTAAAATGCCTCATTAAAAACTTTCGTGTCCTATAGTATGCAACATCTTCTATACTAATAGGATATACTACTCTTGGTTTTCCTGGTTGTCTCTTTTATCAATGAATATACAGAATAATAAGGTTAATAAGTAACTGTTCATTAATGAATGAATAATTTTACACAAAAATTATCTTCTTTATCTTTGCATTAAGTAGTCAGCTTCTATCTCCAAAGTTTTCCCTAAATTTTTAAGTGTTAGAAACATAACTTCTAGACATATCCAATAGAATAGAAAGTTGAAATGGGATTATAAATTTGTAAGTGTTAATAAGCTAAGAAACTGGTTTGTTTTACATAATCTGAATCTTTGAATCTTTGAATTTAAATGTCAAACATGGTTTAAACAATGGTTCATTTAGTGATAGATGCTGACATCTACTGGCCAAACTTTATATTAAATGCCTGGTACATTTTTGGGCATAAAAGAAAGTGTTCAGGGTTATTTGGGGGAAATCCCAGCTCTGGGGAGTGAAAGTACAGCCAGTGGAGATGGAGATCCAAGGTTGAGAAAAGAACTAAGGTGAAGAAACATGGGGTAGAGTTTGCAACACCATAGAAAGTTGGTCCTAGGACTTCTGCCCTACCTTCTATAAGCTCTTGCCTCTCCCAGAGCTTCTCACTCTGCCTTCTAAATGGTTTTTCTCAAAGTGTACATGTCCATTTTGAAACTAAACTTTGGAAATGAACCATTCCCTAAACCACCTCAAACAAAGGAGCCCCTGCATCCTTTTCTGGGTGTTCCTTGTGCTTGACCACCATCATTATTATTATTCCTGGCATTTTTTCAGTGCTTCCTCTGTTCTGTGCTAAGTGCTTTATCTGTGGACAGAGCTGGAGTCAGATGACCTAGATGTAAACACCACCTCTGCCATTGACAAGTCCTACAATTTTGGTTAACTGACTTAATCTCTTGTCCCTTGCCTCTGAAATGGAGATGCCAATAGTGTCTTCCACACAGGGTACTTGAGAGGTTACAAAGAGCCACATATGTAAAGTGCTCAAAACAGTGCCTGGGCGGGCCATGGTGGTGCATACATGTGATCCCAGGAGGCTGAGGCAGGAAGATGCTGCAAGAACAAATCCAGCCTAGATTACATAGCGAGAACTTGTCTCCAAAAAACAAAAAAAAAATAAATAAATAAATAAGTGAAGAAGAAAATAGTGACTGTTGCATCCTAAGTCCTAAACAAATGTTAAATGCCAGGTGTGGTGGCACATGTCTATAATCCCAGCACTCAGCTGATGCTGAGGCATAAGAATTGCTGTGAGTTTGAAGCCAACCTGTACTATGTAAGTGAGTTCAAGGCCAGCCTGCACTACATAGTTAGACCCTATCACGAAACAAAATAAAACAAAACAAAACAAAAGTTAATAATATTACCTAAATACGCATCAACTGGTGAATGGATAAAGAAGATGTGTTTTTTTATATAATGGAGTACTACTCTGCCATAAAGAGTGATAAGCTCAAGATATTTCTAGGTAAATGGATGCACCTGGAGATCATACTCTTAAGTGAAATAAATAGGACACATATATGTAAATACTGTATTGTTTCTCTGGTGTGAGAAACCAAAAGTGTAAATAAGAACCAAAAAGTATAATAGGTATTGTGAAATAGGAAGAAAATGTTCAAATGGGGAGGGGAACAAGAGCAGGGAGTGGGAAAGGAAAGAAGGGAAAAGTAAAAAAAAAAATGGAAAAAGAAGGAAGAAATGGAAATGAAGCTTTTGTAAATGGGGAAGGGAGGAGATGTTGAAGGGAGAGTAGGGGAATGGGAAAAAAAGAAACAAGTTATATCATGTACAGGTGCAAATTCTCTATGATGAATGTGATCATTATGTATATCTAAAATGTACCAATAAAATCTGATTGGAAAAAATTATATTACCTTACTTCATATCTTTACATTAACACTCTGAAATAGTTATTTTTAAAGTTAGAAAATATGCTGGGCATGGTGATGCACACCTGTAATCCCAGCACTTTTGAGGCTGAGGCAGAAGGATCACCACAAGTTTGAGGCCAGCCTGGACTACATAGTGAATTCAAGGCCAGCCTGTACTACATAAAGACCTAGTCTCAAAAAAAGCAAAAGTATGTAAGTAAGCAAAGAAACAATCTAATGTATAAATCAGAGAAGTTTTCAGCTTCAAGTAATAGAAAATTTGACTAATGGTATTTTTCATTGTTTGGTGGTAGTGGGGATGGAACCCACAGTCTCATGCATATTCAGCAAACTCCTTGCCACTGAGCTACACTCCTTTTCATTGCCCTTTACATTTTTATTTTGAGATGTAATTGCATTAAATGGCCCAGGCAAGCTGGGCCTGTAATCCCAGCACTCAGGAGGTTGAGGCAGAAGGATCACTGAGAGATCAAGGCCAGCCTATACTACATAGCAAGACCCTGTCAAAAAAAAAAAAAAAAAAGTTGCCCAGGCTAGCCTTGAATTTGTGATCCTGTCTCAGCTTTCTGAGTAACAGGGAATCCAAGGGTGCATCACTGTGCCCAGTACTTAAATTTTTGTTCTCTCTCTGTCTCTCACACAACATGAGCATAACAAGCAGTCCCAGGGGACTGTCTCATGCCTTGATGTCAGGGCCACAGAGTCTGAAATTTTTAGGTCTTTCCTATATGGTCACAAGATGATTACCCCAGTGCAGGTATCATATCTGTTCAGCAAGAACAGACACAGAACTTGGGAGGCTGAGGCAGGTGGATTGCTGCTAGTTTGAAGCCAGTCTGGGCTACATAGTGAGGTAGAGTCCAGTCTGAACTAATAGAGACCCCATCTAAAAAAAGAAAAGAAAAGGAAAAAGAAATAAAAGAGCAGACAGAGAGAAGGAAGTTGAGAACACTGGCTTCATCTGCTTTTTTTTTTTTTTTTTTTTTTTTTAATCAGAAAAGCAAAAACAGCCAGGGGTGGTGGCACACAATGGTAATCCCAGAATTTAAGGCAGGAGGATGTCCACAAGAAGGCACCCAGACCTGGCTACATTGCAAGTTTAAGGGTAGCCTGAACTACATAGCAAGACCCTGTCTCAACAAAACAAAACAAAACAAAACAAAACAAAACAAAGCAAAACAAAGGAAGAGGAAAAAAAGAAAAAAATTCCGAGAAACTCTCTCAATAACTTCTACTTGTGTCCTATTGACAAGAACTATGTCATTTGGCCATTCCTGGATGCAAAGGGGCATGGGTGGTAAGTCTTTAGCTTTTTCAGACTCTTGGATCAATATTAGCCAAGTGGTTATACTTGTAATCTTATTGGTTAATTATAGTTTTGAACCACATTGTACTCACCTCATGATTTTGCTCTATAAAAAATTGTCAGAGAAGTGTGCTCATTGGCAACCCACTCAGGACCACCCCTCCATCTCTCAGGAGCTATTCCCATTCTTATTCCCCATTCCAATTCCTCAATAAATTTTCCTACTCTTAACCTCTCTTGTTCCTTAGAATTCATTCTTCAATGTCAGGGAACACAACCTCGGCATATCTGACGTCTAGCAGGTTGGAAGTTATATTTTTTCCCATTCAAAAGTACATCACTGGCATTGGTGGTTCAATGGTAGAATTCTCACCTCCCAAAAGTACATCACTGGAAAGCAGCTAAAGAGATCTCTACACCGGCAACAAAGTCTTTAGATTACAAGCAACCACAAACCTCAGCACAGAACCAAACCAAACAAAACAATAGAAACATGAGAAAGCAAGGCAACAAAATGCATCCCAAAACTTTCCGCTCCCCTGAGGCCAATCCAAGGGGCACCAAGGGGCAGAACAGCATGAGGCACACACTCAAATTGCTTGAAAGGATATCAGAGGAGGTGAGAAAACAACTTTCTTTCTTTCAAGACAGGGTCTCACTACGTAGTTCAGGCTGGCCTTGACCTCACTATGTAGTCCCAGCTGACCTCAAAATCACAGTGATCCTCCTGCCTCAGCCTCCTTAGTGCTGGGATTACAGGTGTGCACCACCATGCCTGGCCTAAGAAAACAGATCAGAATGGCTACTATAAAGAAATCAACTAATAACAAATGCTGGAGGGGCTGTGGGGAAAAAGGAACCCTTCTTCACTGTTGGTGGGAGTGTCGACTGGTACAGCCACTGTGGAAGTCAGTGTGGAGATTCCTCAAAAAACTAGGGTTGGAGGTCCCATTTGACCCAGCTATTCCCCTTCTGGGCATCTTCCCAGAAGAATTAAAAACATCGTACCACAGTGATATATGTGCACTCATGTTTATAGCAGCACAATTTGTAATAGCCAGATCTGGGAAACAACCCAAATGCCCATCGACTGAGGAATGGATAAGAAAGATGTGGTATTTTTATACAATGGAGTACTATTCAGCCATAAAGAAGGATAAACTGGAGACTTTTATAGGTAAATGGATGCAACTTGAGAAAATACTCATAAGTGAAATAAACCGGACGCACATGTGTAAGCATCGTATTATCTCTCTAGTATGAGAAACTGAAAGAGTAAATAAGATCCAAAATGTACAATAGACACGGTGAATCAAAAAGAAACTGGTCAATAAGAAAGAGAGACTGGAATGGGGAAAAGAAAGAAGGGAAAGGGAAAAAAAATTGTATATGTATATAAGATGGTTAAGATAGATACACTACCAGTTTTACTTAGTTCATTGAAGAGTAAGGTTTGAGCCAATAATGTTTGGACAATTGAATGCTAATGTCTGGTATCCTGAATAACTAACTTAAAGATAATAATACGTAATGCATTGACCATTGTTACCCTCATATTATGTTGTTTTGAAAATTTGTTCTTTTTTTTGATTTGTTTTGTTTTTTCTTCTCTTTAAAATTAAAAAAAAAAGAAAAAAAAAAGGAAACAGATCAAAAGGTACTCAGTAGGATCATAGAAAATACAACTACACAGATAAGGGAAGTAATAAGCAAAAAGATACAGGAGCTTTCAGAAGACACTAATAAAAAGGGAGATGAGCTAAACAAAATGAGATAAAACATGAATGACCAGTTGAGCAAAGAATTAGAGTCCATGAAAAGGTTTCAATCAGAAATCCAAGAGATTGGGGAGCGGCCTCGCCAGACTACCCGGGGATGGGTGGGGGGGCCGACTTCCTGGGGCACCCATGAGGATGTCGTGACCGCCCCCCGGTGCCCCTCAGCCCCAGAGACTCCGCCGCCCCCCTGCCTGAGGTGTCCACAGCCTGGATCCAGCCTCTACCCCCCCTCCTTTCGTCCCTCCCCTCCCAGGTGTGCGCCGGGCCAACGGCAGATTTTATCATGTGGGCAACCTGCTGCAACTGGTTCTGCCTGGATGGACAGCCTGAGGAGATCCCACCACCCCAGGGAGCCAGGGCACAGGCCTATTCCAATCCTGGATATAGCTCCTTCCCTTCCTCAACAGGCTTGGAACCCAGCTGCAAGGCCTGTGGGGCCCACTTCGCAAGCACATCCCGGAAGCAGACCTGCTTGGACTGTAAGAAACATTTCTGCATGACCTGTTCAAGCCAAGAGGGGAATGGGCCTTGCCTCTGCCTTCTCTGCCAAAGGTTCAGAGCCACAGCCTTTCAGCAGGAGGAGCTCATGAAGATGAAAGTGAAGGACCTGAGGGACTACCTCAGCCTCCATGACATCTCTACTGACATGTACCAGGAGAAAGAAGAGCTGGTGTTCTTGGTGCTTGGTCAGCAGCCTGTAATCTCTGAGGAGGCCAGGACTCATGTCCCTACCTTATCCCCAGACTTACCCGAGCAGCAGGCCTTCCTGACTCAGCCTCACACCAGCACAGTACCTCCTACCTCACCCAGCCTCCCTTCTTCACCTGCACAAGCCACCTCTGTTCCCTCAGCCCAGGCTCAGGAAAATCAGCAGGCGAATGGTCGTGTGTCTCAGGACGAAGACGAGCCGGTCTACCTGAAGAGCACAGCCAGAGCACCTGCTGAGGAGGAGACCCAGTCCCTCGACTTAGAGGACAGCTTTGTCCCGGGCCGGCGGGCCTCGCTATCTGATCTGTCCCACCTGGAGGACATTGAAGGCCTAACAGTGCGGCAGCTAAAAGAGATCCTGGCTCGCAACTTCGTCAACTACAAGGGCTGCTGTGAGAAGTGGGAGCTGATGGAGAGGGTAACGTGACTGTACAAGGATCAGAAAGGACTACAGCATCTAGTGTGTGGTGCTGAAGACCAAAACGGGGGAGCAATGCCATCTGGCCTAGAGGAGAACCTGTGTAAGATCTGCATGGACTCACCCACTGACCGTGTTCTGCTGTACCAAGTGTGGCAAGCGCATGAACGAATGTCCCATCTGCCGGCAGTATGTGATTCGAGCTGTGCACGTCTTCCGATCCTGAGGGCTTGCACCGGCCTCTTCAGTGCCTTACAGGGATATAGCCCAGGGTGTCTGGGCTCGGGGTTGGTCAGCTTGCAGAGGCAAGCTAACAGAAGAAATTTTGCAGTGTTCCCAAGACCAGGGCGAGTAAAGATGCTATGTCATCCTTGGGCATGCCTGTCTGGTACGGGGTGCCCCTCTTGGCTGGCAGAGTGGCTGAGGCCAGTAGGAACTGCTACAGATCACGTAGGTGAGTGCCTGTTTCAGTGATCTCAGGAGTAATGATGGTAATTGATGAACAGAGGACTTTCCAGAACTTGGACCATGTCTTCCTTCCTCTGAGAACCTAGAAACATTTTCCACTCTTCCGTACCCCACTCATCCCCTGAAAATGCTTGCCTGTATTTCACCAATTAGAAGTCCTACTAGAAATGGCTCCTTCCTTCTCTGCACATCTGGATTTAAATTTCTGGTTTTTCTGGCTTTCTGTGCTTTAACATCTTTAAAGTCTCTTGCCTAAAATCCATGTTTCTTTGGACCAAAAATATGTTTATCAGACCAACTGTGGTCCTTAGGACAGGATTTAGAGCAGTGAACTTTTCTCTGGTGAGAAATGAAACATAAATGCTATAGAAAAATATCAAAAGTTGTTCTGAGTTGCTGCCTTAAGTGTTGGGACTGGAAGCTGTCAGACTCTTGACCTGACCCTGGGAGCAAACAAAGCATCTGGTTCCCAAATTGCTGAGAAGTTCCAGAATCTGTATACAAAGGATGTGCATGAATCATCTCTGCTGCTTTCTCTTTTGAGACTTGACTTTGCACCATCCTTAACTTCAGATTATGAGGGGGAAGCATAGGGTAGAGGCAGTGGCCTTCTGCTTCAGTTTGGCTTCTGAACTTTTTTGTCTAACAGGCAGGGGTGTTAAACACTCTAATGAGTTCCCTACCTTTTCCAACAAGGTTTTTAATCTTAGTCTCATCAAAGGCATAGAGACAGGCAAGAAGTCTTCTTCTTGAACTTTTCATGAAGTTCTTGGAGTACAGAGGCGTAAGGCAGAGGAGCTAAGAGGTACTGGAAAATACTATATGAGGCTGAATTCTGCCTATGGGCAGACAGCTGTAAGTCCCTACTTTCATTTCTTTCTCAGTCTATTGATTTGGGGGCAAGACAGAAAGATCTTTTTGCCCTTTACAAAGGACCAGTTAATGAGCAGTGATGCTTTTTGAGCCCTCTTTAGGATCTTTCTACCACTAGAGAAGCTGTAGGGCTTAGGTTTGATAGAGCAGCTCAGCAAAGCACAAAATGCATGTTCTCAGAAGAGCTGTGTGTATTACCAATGGATGAACTATGCACACTGCCCCCCCAATCCCTGTATAGCTGAGGTCTAGACCAGAAGGACCAGTTGACTGGAAAGCAGATAGAAACCTCTAGCAGGCCCTATTACATTAGTACATACTTATGCTTTCCCTCCATCAACCACTAAACATCTTTAGGAGGAATTAATCTCATAAAGTAGTTGTCAGTGGAACGCTGGGCCACTTACCTCAACATTGTACTAAGTCCAGATGATCTCATTCTGGGTGCCTTTGTAGGGGTTGGGAAATCAGATATTTTCCAGCGAAGGCTTGCCTTTCATCTTTCTGCTGGATAGTAAGTACTGTAGTTTTTGATGCCTACTAGTTTAGCAAAGGCTCACTGGATCAGCTGCTCCTCAATTCTACTATGAAACAGATCTGCGTATATGCAACTTAGTTAAGATCTAGCAATAACGTCAAGGCAGAAGCTAAGCCAGCTTTCCCCCTCCTTACAACTTGCTTTCTCTGCTGAAGCCTTACCTCCGCTACCTCCAACTTCCTCCTAGACAGGAACCGAAAATAATATACTGGTGGCTGGCTGTAAACTCAGCAAGAATTATAACTGATACCATTTACTCATTTTGAAAGAACTTGCCTTTAAATCTATCTTTTGGTGAAGGTTTCCACTTGGAAGAAAAGGTGTCAAACCACCCTGATTTTTTGTTACCTTTATTATTACACCAAATAAAAGTTGGCAGTTTCAAGATGCCATTCCAGTTAATATCTACCCCAAGTAGAAAACCTGATTTTTCATTCTTGAGTCCTCCCTCTTGTCCCTCATGGATCCTTAGTCTCAATTATCATAGAAACATTTAATAATTTCAATTATTCTGTGGCTTTTGCTGTGATTGCTTTGAGATTTCAGTTGAGACTTGTTTTAAAAGACTTGCACAGCTGACTGGTTCATGTTGAAATAGTTAGATCCAAACTAATAAACTGTACAGGAATTAGATCTCAATATATATTGTATAAATTTGTTGATGTCAATTTGTTGGATGTCAATGTGTTATTTCAAGTGGCTTATATTAAGATTCTCTCAGACTTACTTGGGTGTTAAAGCAAACCCAAATATGTATTTTTTGTTACAGAGCTCTGCCTTATAATTTTGTAATAAAGTTTCAACATAAAAAAAAAAAAAAAGAAATCCAAGAGATTAAAAGTTATATTGAAACTACGGGCAGTAGAAGTACCCAGTATGAGGACAGAATTTCAGAACTGGAAGACAATGATGCCTTCAAAGACCAATTGCTCAAAGACACCTTAAAAAACAAGAGAATATGAAAAATGGACCAAACAGCTGCTAGATGATGCAAAGACTGATCTAAGAATAACTGGAATAAGTGAAAAATCATAAGCCAGCACAAATGGCATAAAAAGCCTGTTCACAGAAATAGTGACACAAAACTTCGCAAATATAGGGAAAGAAATAAACAAGAGGGACATATAGAACCCCAAATAGCAATGACCCAAAGAGGACATCTGTGTTTCAAATTAGACTCAAAGTACCAGAAGTCCAGGACAAAATCTTAAAAGCTGTTAGAGAAGGCAACAAATCACATGTAAAGGTAAACCCTTTAAAATTATAATAGACTCCTCTACACAAATATAAAAGGCCGGGAAGGCTTGGAGTGAAGTGTTTCAAGTCCTAAAAGATAACTTCCAAAGCTGACATATATATCCTGCAAAACTTTCCTTCAAAATTGGTGGAGAAATAAGGTATTTCCATGACAAAGAGCACCTCAAGAAATTCATGACCACCAAACCAGAATTTCAAAAAATTCTCAAGGATATCCTAGAAAGAGACAATGAGGCTACAATGTCAATAATTCAAGAAGAATGAGTATACCTGGAGGGATGAGCAGCTAAGCAAAAGTGGAAAATAAAAGGAAATCACAACAGAAAAATAATGCAATGACAGGAATAAGTCAATACCTCTCAGTAATTCTCAATGTGAATGGTCTCAGTTCTCCAATCCTTTTCCTGTCTGCTGCTGTGCCACAAGAAATGAGGGTGAATTGGACATCTCACCTCAGCAAGGATGGGTGTAAGTTTATTATAGCTAGCTAAGGTAGAAATATTAGGTAGAAATGTTGTAGGCAGTCAGACAGGGCTGGGCCCTCGAGAGGTCAATGCAGAAGACAACTATGGCTGGAGCGCATTCACTGAAGGCCAGACTTCAAGAAAGAGAAGAGCTACTCCCTCATATACTTCCCCAGGGATGAACAGCAGTGATTAATATTCTAAGTAGGCATCAATCGCCTTGGGGTGGAGGACCAAACCTCCTTAACCCCCCCTCCAGGAAAGTCCTTGTCCATCCTATGTGTGCTTGCTATGTGACTTGTTTCCCCATTCGATCCCCATTTAATCAATATTACCCTAGCGACTATAGTTATTGGTCGCTTATTGGTTGACCATAGTTTTGTCCCACCTCACACCCATCCTATGATTTGCCATTGGATCAATATTACCGAAACGACTATACTTGTAATCTTATTGATTGGTTATAGTTCTGTCCCACCTTAAGCCCACCTCACCTCATAGCTTTGCTCAATAAAACACCCTTGAGAAGCAGGGTTGGAAGGCAACACACTTTCCCGGCCCCCTTCTGTCCCTGTCACACAGAAGCTTTCTTTCTCTCAATAAACTCTTACTACTCTTAACCTCCGTTGTTCCTAGAATTCACCCCTCAGTTTTAGAGAACATGAACTCTGCTTGGACATCTAGCAGGTTGGGAGTTTCATTCCCCTGTATCAAGCTGAGTGGAGCAAGGGAAAAAGCCACCGGAGCAGGGGAGAAGGCTGCCAATAGACAAATGCTTTGACATAGCCACCCACAGCAGGGGCCCTGGAGAGATGAACCTGGCCCACCTGAACTATTGCTTTGCTCTGTGAAGTACTTGGTAACTTGCCCTGAACTTGGGCGGCTCTTTGTTTAGCACCAAGGATGTTTATGTTTCACATGGAGCACTTCCTTTCCATAGGTTTTAGTAATTTGCCTTCTTTCCTGATTCCCCCTCCCCTTCAGGCTTCCAGCTACCAGAGTGTTTCATTTGTTTAGGTGTTGGTTTCAGATAACTCAAAAAAACAGGGTTAAGAAGTATAATATCTTCCCACATGGGAAGAGGAAGTGGCCTGCTTAAACCTCACATCACTGCTTCTTTGGGAGCCAGCCAGTGACAGAGCAAGCTCTAGCTGACTCATCTCCCCGTGTCCCTGCCTAGAGCTGTTGCTTCCTGGGGCAGTTTCCTGATATTGGTTTGCTTTCCTTTTTACTCAGCTATGCTTTTGTTGTGGTAACTGTGGCTTTAAGTTTACACTGCTGTATGAAAGTATTATAGACAGCTAAATTAGTTAGAAATATTATAGGCAGTCAGACAGGGCTAGGCCCTCAAGGGAGTCAATGCAGAAGATGAGAACACATCCAAACATCTGAAGAAAATTAAAGGCCAGATTTATGTACTTCCCTAAGGATAAATGGGAGTTTGAGATTAGCGGTGTCACCCTTTTGAGATTTCCCATTATCTCATTAGGGGCAGGCCATCGTCTCCCACCCACTAAGACGAAGACTGAAACCACTAAGACTAAGACTAAAGACAAGACTAAGACTATAGATTATCAACCAAGGTTAACAATGTCGCCCATATGCCCTTGCTACCATTGGATCAATATTACCTAAGCAACTGTACTTGTAATCTTATTGGTTAATCATAATTTTGACCCAGCTTGTACCTGCCTCGCAGTTTTGCTCTATAAAACTTCCTTTGAGAGGTGGCCTCATTGGAACCCATTTGGGACCCCTCCTGTCTCTTAGGAGCTATTTCTATTCCCCATTCCTTTACTCCAGTAAATTTTCCTACTCTTAACCTCCATTGTTCCTTAGAATTCATTCTTTGACTTCGGGGAACATGAAACTCAGTGTATCTGATATCTAGCATTTCCCTTATCTCAAAAGGACACAGTGCCTTTTATTTTGAGATTCTGTCACCAGATGTGTATGTTTTATGGCTTAATCAAGTGAGTAGAGCTTTCTTTGGTGATGGGTCTCATTCCCTTTTTAATCAGCTAAGCGACATCCAGCCAGTAAGGCATCGCACCTATGGGCTCTTCAACCAAGAAGATGAGTTGTGCTTGCAGGGGAAATTTCACAGGTCCAAGGAGGTAGCACAGGTGCTCACTTAGGCCTGAAGACACCCAGTCCCAAGGAATTCAGCCAGGCCAGGTTAAAATTCTGGGGGCTTAAAAGGGAATCACTGGGTTGTTTTTTTGTTTTGTTTTGTTTTGTTTTTTAACATTATAAACTTAGGTAAATAGCATGAACCTGAGATCATACACTCATGCAATCTCAGAGCTCCATAAATGTCATCTGGTCCTGTACCTTATCCAACTTATTAACCATTTTTGGCAATATTCTCAACAAGTCATCTTCCAGCAAACACTTAAATCACTCCCTCCCTCCTTACACACTCTATTCCGCTGTAAAATGCTCTCAGTTGTACCTTACAGTCAAGTAAAATCTGCCACGTTGAAATATCCACCAATCAATGGCAGCTTGCATTTTTGGAGGTGTCCATAATGAAACTCTTCCATTTTGCATATGACAGCCCTTGAGATGTTTACAGGGAAGTCACGTTCCCCTGTGAGTCTTTTCTTCTCAAGCTAAACCTCAACTTACTCTCGTTATTTCTCACATTGCCTGGGATCTAAATCCTCTTGGACTATTCCAGGGAATTCTTTCAATAGCCAACAAATGTTTATTATGCACTTACTTTGTTTCAAGCAGTAAACTAGATTCTGGGAATAAGACGTTAAGAAAAATAGGTTTCTGCCCTAATGGGAGGTTATAGCCCAGTAGAGCCCAGTAGAGGACAGATATTATATGAAAATACCACAAAAGTATAATTTATATGTTTATCTTAAATTTCACTACCAGAATCCTATATAAAATGCTTCATGTGTGATCTTGCCAGTGGGAAATGATGGGTGGTTTAAACATGCCCACGAGTTCTTTGACATGGCCTTCAAAAGGTGGAGTTCTTCCCTTGAACTGGACTTGTAACTTTCTTTTCACAAATAGAAAAAAAAGCATAATTGACAGAATGCAGCTTCAGAGACTAGGTCATTAAAGGCACTGCAAACTGGGCATGGTGGTACACACCTCTAATCCCAGCACTCAGGAGGCTGAGGCAGGAGGATCCCTGTGAGTTCAAGGCTAACCTGGTACATAGTGAGTTCAAGACCAGCCTGCACTACACAGTGAGACCCTGTTTCAAAACACAAAAACAAAACATAAATAAAGGGAAGGAAGGAAGGAGGGAAGGAAGAAAGGAAGGAAAGAAGGAAGGAAGATAAGAGAAAGAAGGGAAAAAAGGAAGGAATGGCACTGCACTTTCCTGCTTGCTCTTTGGGGAAAGTCGGCTTACTTTGTCATGAGAAAACAAAAAGTCCTGTGGTAGGACCATGAGTGAGAGACTGGGTTCTCCAGCTAACAGACAGTGAAAAACTGAAGCTTCTTAATCAGTCACAAGAGTGAGCTAGGTAGTGGATCCTCCAACTTAGGTCTAGTCTTCAAAAAATTATATCCCTGGTCAAAAATTTGTTTTGTAATCTTATGAGAGACCTTGAACCAGAACCACTTAATTACACAAATCCCAAAGTCTTGATGCATGGACACTGTGAGATAAAAAAAAAAAACATTAGGTTAAACTGTTAAACTTCGAGCATAATTAGTTACACAGCTACAGGTAATTAATACAGTAATCAAAGTATAATAATTGAATATCCATCCTTAATTAGTGCAGTTCAAACTCATTATTTTAGCTCCATGTCTCCTTGTTAATTCATGTTGGTTTTACAATCACATGATATTCCTGAATCTTTTTCTCTCACGTTCTGCAAAGATTTAATCTATTGTTCTGTTCTATCGAAATCTTTGGAAGTTTAATTCTCTTTCAAGGTAATCACATAGTTATCTCTATCGCATTGTGCTGTTTTGTGGAAGGAGCAATAACATCAAAATCCAAGGAACTGAGTAGTAGTCCCAGATCTGCCACTAACTAGCTGAGTGACTATGAACAAATCTCTTAGTCTCCTTCAGCTTCCATTTCTTTATACGCAGACTGAATATAACAGTCCTGATTGTGTAGGTTGATAAGGGCAGACTAATCTAAGACCATTCCTCTCTCCAAGATCTACCATCTGAAAGGGACATTTTTCACCTGTTCAGCATCTACTCATCCCCCCCACCTTCCTCTGGAAACAGTTCTGTTTTCCTTTGGGAAACCATCCTACCTACATTCACAGTCCTTATGGCTCAGCAAGATCGAAAATACCTCTCCAACCTTACAAATGGTATTTAATCAGGCAATGGAAATTTCCATCCTCAGTGACTTAAAGTGTAGTGACAATTATCATATAGGTGTATGAGGATTCTAGATTGGAGCAGTGGTTAAACAAGACTAGACTCCAGGTCTACATGTCTGAGATTACCTTGGCATTCTCCTCATTGCCATAGGGCTATCTTTTCATTCTCCTCATTGTCACAGTCCAGTCTTTCATTCTCACACTTTTTCTTGTCTCCTTCCCCTTCTTCCTCTTCTTTCTTCTCCCCAATTCACAGTGCTCACTGTCTCCACCAAATCCTATCTCTTGGGAGCCTCCTTGAAAGTAGGGACAAGGCAGATAAACTTTTATGAATTGTCCCATGAAAAAGATTAAAGAAAAATATTTCTGGGAGAGCCTAACATTATGGAGGCTGAGGCAGGAGGATCGCTGCAAGTTCAAGGTCAGCCTGAACCATAAAGTTCAAAGTGACTACATAATGAGACTCTGTCTCAAAAAAAAAAAAAAAAAAATTCTGGGAGACAGCAAGAACTGGTTCTCCTAGCTGAAAGTCAACACAAACTTGCCCACCAAGGGACTGAGCCATCTTAGAAGTGGATTTTCTGGCCACAGAATTCCTCATTGAGCTCTGACCAATTGCAAATAAATAAAATGGTTACTCCAAGCCACAACTACAAAGTAATATATTCCACAGCAATAGATAGGTAAAACATTCCATTTGAGGGCCAGTGAGATAGCTCAGCGGCATAAGCACCTGCCTGGCAAGCACGACGTCCTGATTTCAACTCCCAGTATCCACATACGAAAAAAGGGCCGGTGATATCGCTCAGCGGCACGGGTGCCTGCTGGTGCGCGAGGTCCTGAGTTCGACCCCCAGTACCCACAAAAAACAAACAAAAAAAAACATTCCATTTGAGTAGGATTTAGGTGTCACTTCAGCTGAAAAGGTTTTAACTGAAACACTAACCATGTAACCTTAGAGAAAATGTAATAACTACCTACAATTTGGTTTCTTCAGGTATCCTAGGCTGTTGTTGACTTCCAGCATGTCTATATTTCATTTTCTTCCACTCATTGGGTTGTTTTGGAACTCAAGAAATATTATATATAAAAGTTACTGATAATACTAAGGGTTTTTTCTTACTGATTCCAAGTGACCACTCCTTTCCCCCGTTTGGCTGACTTTCAGTTAACACTCTGCTTCCAGCATTGTCTTGACCTTTCAGCTTCATAAATCATCCAAAAGAGAAAAAGAGTAAGGTTAATTTAACTACTGAATTCTTGCGCACTCCCAGGGACTACTACTTTCCCATTGGTAAAAGATTCATTAAATGGGCCTTTCTAGAAGTTTGCCATGTACAAGAAAGAACTTTTTTTCTATGCATAAACCTTAAAACTTCATTCTGTTAATTTTTGCATTTGTTTATTTCTGCTTTCTCCCTTTTCTACTCTTTTATCCTATTCCACCTTTTTCCTCTACCTACTACCCTCAGACTAGATGAAGTTTTTCTGGCTTCTGCTTGGTTTTACTTGGTTCAGAAGAAGAAATTTTTACTCTTTTCTTGTGGGCTCTCAGAGCAGGGGGAAAGAAAGAGTAGAAATCATAGATAGATGTTGGGGTTCTAAATGCAGAGGTGTGGGGAGTGGCTGACGCTGGAGATCGGTCACACGTGCAGGGCTGGAGCAAGGCAGGTCCTGAGAACAAAGAGCGCCCCAGGCGAGCCACGTGAACGAGCTGCTCCAGTCCAGAAAACATCAAGACCTTAGGCCACCATGCGGGCAGGTTGCTAGGTAGAGGTGTCACGTGACATCAACCTGCTCATGTATTAATAAACACGCTGCGGGGGTGGAGCAGTTCCTTTCCTCCCATCTGGAGAGAGGGCCCCACCTGATCTCAGCTTTCTGTATGTTATCTTCATTTCTTCACCTTCTCACGGCCCTTCACGGTCCTCACCCCAGGAAGTTTGAGAGCGAGAGGCAGCAGGAAGGAGACCTAAGCTGCTTCTGTCCGGTAGAAGTCAAGAAGGGCAAACAATAGAAACTAAATAGGTTTGGGGTTCTGAGCTTGGGAGAACTAGAGGAATTGGAGGCAAAATCTCAGACCGTGGTAGCCTGAGCAAATGGGACTAAAACATCTTTTCCAGAGTCCCTCATACCCAGCTCAGTGTGGGAATGGTGGCTGATTCTCCTGGATGAATTACACCCCAGCCACAGAGCAGGGCAGTGACAGCCCAGAGAGTTTTTGGGAACCTGGCGTGATGTGGAACACCAGGAGCCCCACGCTCCTAAGAAGCCACACAGGTAGGCCGGTGAGATAGCTCAGCGGCATAAGCGCTTGCCTGGCAAGCGTGAGGTCCTGAGTTCAACTCCCGGTACACGCATACGAAAAAAGGGCCGGTGATATCGCTCAGTGGCATGGGAGCCGGCTGGCGCAAAAGGTCCTGAGTTCGACCCCCGGTACCCACAAAAAAAAAAAAAAAAAAAAAAAGAAGCCACACAGGTGACCTAAGAGGGCCCTGGTGCATGGGAAGCAGGGCTGGCTCAGATGGGACCCGTGTGGATTAACAAATAAAGATCGGACAAGAAGGAAGATTTCCTAGCAGATTCCAGTAAACAGAATCCAAGCATTTCACCTGTCCCACTACCCCACCCCACCAATGCTAGGTACTACAACTTTGCAAACCTGGGCTAGTGGGGAATCCCTGATCTGCCAAGATTACATAGCTATCAGTCAAATCAGAATGGGTGCTTATAACAGAAATTAAGTTTATAGAAAAGTAAATTTTCATAATCTGCGTGCCTGAGCTTGTGTATTAAACTAAGACCTGAAAACTGAATAGTAATTAGAGATCAGCCCAATGTAAGAGGAAAGAAAGAGAATTCCAGATGAAAGTAAGAGCATGTGTCATCCTATTTTCAGAGAATTATGTGGTTAAAATATAGTCCTATCCAAAATAAGTTTGGATTGTGTGCTTTTAATGCCAGTAAAGAGATCATCCTCAAAATCTATTGAAGTCCAGTGGTTTCTGGTTAACTAAGATGAATTCCATATTCTTATCAACCTAAATAATAATCAGAGATTTCCAAAGAATAATGATTATGGTATTTAGGAATAGCAGAACATTACAAAGGTAATACGCCTGCCACAATAAACTGTGAGTATTTTCAGAGGTTGAGGCAAGGAGAAGTTTTTTTTTTTTGTTTTTTTTTGTTTTTTTTTTGAGACAGGGTCTCACTATGTAGCTCAGGTTGGTCCTAAATTTACTCTATAATCCAGTCTGGCCTTGAACTCTCAGCAATCTTCCTGCCTCAGCCTCCTGAGTGCTGGGATTACAGGCATGCACCACCACACTCAGCAAGGGGAAAGCAAAAAGGGAGGCCAGGCATGGTGATGCCATGCCTGTAATCCCAGCACTTGGGAGGCTGAGGCAGGAGGATCTCTGTGAGTTCGAGTCCAGCCTGGGCTACAAAGTGAGTTCTAGGCCAGCCTGAACTGCATAGTGAAATCCTGTCTCCAAAAGACAGGGGAAAAAAAAAAAAAGCAAAAAGGGAAAAATTGACATAAGTTACTTGGAGAAACTGACATCAGTTACTTAGATACTAAGTTCATTGATCTTGGAGACCCTACGCAGGAGTTGGTGTTAGCCCATTGGTGGAGGTGCTATGGTTGGGCAAGTGTTCTGTCCAGAGCATCTTGTTGGAGTTGTTGCAGTCTTAAAGCATTCTAAAGTAAAGCTCAGTTAGAGAAATCTATGAATGGGCAACTGTTGAGCAAAGCACTGGATACCTGAAAGTAATAAATAATCTCTTGTGGGGCTTTCTGAATGTCCTTGCAACAGTGCTTATCAAAAGCATGAGCCCTCCCCTTCACTACTTCCTGCCTGCTTTCCTGTCAGACTCATCTGGGTCTGACAATAGTGACTTCATTCATTTTAGTATCATCAACTTTCACAACTCCATGCTGTTATTTCCTTGAGCCAACCTTGCATAATATTGGGGACCAATTTGAACCATAGTGTTCAGATGTCAGAATACCTGCCTTCTCCTCAGTGACCTTATTCACAGTTAATTGTTCAGCTGACAAGTTTGCAATAGACAAACTTGGAAGTTATGAATTAGATGGAGGGAGACATCTGGCTCCATTTGAACCAATCAGATTCTCCCCTGGAAGTTCAGTTTGGTGGGTAGTAATAGCTAGTAATTGTCAGGGTGCAGCTGCTGCTGAGCGTGTATAACCCCAGGAGCAGAGGCTTTTCTTCCACTGAGTAACAGTGAAGAGAGGTAACCTGAAGAGGAGGAAGAAAACCAGATGGTCAGGGAGACTTAATGGCAAAGAACCATCTGGACCCAAAGAGAAAACGAGAGTCTGAGAGGGCGGTGCAGGCCCTGATGGCATTTCCTCAGAGATCCAGCTGTGTTCCTGCCTTTCAACTCTGATATACACTCTGTGGGACCTTATATACATCCTCATCCCTCTTTCTGAAGCTAGTTCAAGTGAGTCCCATTATTTACAATGAGATAGTTTAAAAAAAAAAAAAAAAGATACTGGATAGTTGTGTACTTTTGTCTTCTGCTGGAGCAGCCAGTAGCTGCTACATGCCTAAGCAGCAGTACTTCAAGACCTACAGTTAAGATCATTCCCAGTCTGACATGCATGCCTATGACTCAGCGGTTTTCTTCTCACAAGTCTCTGCAAAATCCCAGTAAAACTCAGGAAACTGCTGCCCTCACCTTGTTCCCCAGTAAATTAGGTTGGCTACTTCTGCAGCCTCAGGGAACATACAGGTAAGTTATCTAACACTGATGACTTACCAAGTCTGCCCAGCCAGAGCTTCTAGGTACTGGGGGACGCAGGAAAGTAAACACACAATTATAATTCCCTTTCAGTGCTGTTTAGACATGGGAAAGAGAGCCTGTCAGAGAGCCACACGGCAGAGGGACTCAGCCTCATCAGGGGAGGCCACAGAGAGCTGGAAGAAGAAGTGATTCGTCAAGAGAACACAGTCCTGAAGCAAAGTTATCATCTAAATACTGTATCTTAATGTTACCCTGTGAACCAAGATTGCAGTTTCACATCAAGGAATGAAGTTGTGAATAAAAGGAAGTTAGGAGGTTTTTATTGGAAATAATAAGAATAACTCTTGGATTTCTGGGAGGGGGTCTCAAGTGGCTGACCACGTGGCCCCTCAATCCAGAACTAAATATAAATAAGCAGAGCACAGGAATTGTTCAACTGCTTAGTGGCCACCTACCACAGGTGCCTTGTGGATTTAGAACGGCCAATTGGAACTCGGGCTCTCTAGCCCAGTTCTTTAGCCTGTAGGGCGTAGAAAGGAAACTGAGATTTTAGAGAAAAAACTGGTTATTTTGCATTTTAAATTTCTTGAAACTCAGTAGCTTAGTAAGGAGTGGCTGCCTGTGTCTTTAGCAGGGAGTAGGCTGCATTCCACATGCATTTAAAATTTTTCAAAATTCAAGAACTTAGTAGGGAGGGGCTGCAATTTCTGTAGTGAGTCAGCTGTAAAATATTTCATGTTGCCTGTGGAAGTTCATTCTTGGTCTAAAGTCCTAGCTCACTATATATTCTTATTTTAATTCTTATCAATATAGCTGGTCACCCAATTCTATCTCAGGCCCTTCTCTTAGCTAACTGCCTTACTCATAAGCTAACCAAATAAGAAATGTTTACATTATTAGACTAGTAAGTATAACTAAGAACACGCAAGTAGTAGTGGTGGTGCTGAGATTCAAATTCAGACAATCTGAATAATAAATACTTATGTACTGATTCGTGTTTTGTACCGGAAATCGAATTCACAACCTTGCCCTTGCCAGGCAGACACTGTGCCGCTGAGCTATATCCCAGCCCTTATTTACTGATTGTATAGGTAGGAACTGAACAAAGTACACAAGGCTCCTTCCCTCACCCCCATAGGTCATTTGCATTTCTTAAATTCCATTTCTTAGGCTTTGAAATGTGCATCTAGTGTGACCCAACTGTGTATGCAACTCAATGTCAAGATGGAAAAGAAAGTTCTTGACAATTATGCCATGTTATCACAATCCAGAAAATAAGCTCCAACCACACTATTATCAGTAATGACCTCTACACATCAGGAAGCAGGGAAAACAAACAGGATCATTTCAAGGTTGTACCAGCTGCCAGCTGAAATTACCCCACAGAGAGGAAGTCCAGAGGAGGGTTGCTGAGTGACAGGAAAAGCTCCTGTGAGTGATGTGCTCCTTTTCAGTAAAATCCTTCCAGCCAGATTTTATTTCCTTATTTCCTTAAGACTGATTTTGTGATTTCATCAGAAAATTATGTAATTTATTTAACAAAACTTACCACGTCAATTATTGAGGAAGTTACTGAGAGATGAATTAATTTCCAGCATGAAGCCTACCAGAGTTTAGGTAATACTTGGGTACACTATATACTGAAGAGAGTTAACTTTTTTTTTTTCAAAGCAACATGCTTTTGTATGTTTTCCAAAGCATATGTATAATTAATTAACAAAATATCGCTTCTTGACCTTTTGGCTAAGATCAAATGTACAATTAATTAACAAAACAAAGTATCATGCTTTAGAAAAATTTAATTTGTTTCTTTTCTTCTTTCCTCCTGGCCTTTATGTTCCCCTTCCATATCTCTCAGCTCATATCTGTGCTATTCCAGTGATTTTGTGTTCATTTTCCTTCTGGAAACCTTATGAGATAATGGCCCAGTCTGTGTATATAGACTTGCAGAGAAATGATGGGTCTATATTAATTTAATCTCTCATCTTCCTTGATATTAACAGTGATAGTCATGAGGGCTGCTCACAAATATCCTAGCACTCCTCTTTCCACCACATGGTAGAATTGTGTCTCTCACCTTTCTTGAAGCTACATATGATCATGTATTTGCTTTGGCCAATAAAATGTGAGGAGTGATATGAATGAATTACGAGCATGCATAGACCATAATAACATTTTTTTTTTTTTTTTTTGGTCTTTTTGAGACAGGGTGTCACTATGCAGTTCAGGCTGGCCTTGAGCTCACTTTGTAGCCCAGGCTGGTCTTGAACTTGCAACGATCCTCCTGCCTCAGCCTCCCGAGTGCTGGGATTATAGGTGTGTGCCACCACGCCCAGCGATAACAATTTTTTGAGACAAAGTGTTACTGTGTTTTCCAGTCGGCTTTGAACTCATGGTCCTCTTGCCTCAGCTTTGCAAGTAGCTAAGAAGCTAAGCTTACAGATACATGCCACTGCACCCTAGCTTAATAGTTTTTTTTTAATGGAAAAAAGTGATGAGAATGTGAAGAAATTGAAACCTTCACATATAGCTGGAGGAAATATCACCACTATGGAAAACACTTTGCTGGTTCCCCAAAAGATCAAAATCAGAATGACTATATGACCCAGTAATTCTACTCTTAGTTATACAACTGAAAAAACTAAAATGAAGTATTTGAACAAAAACTTGCACATGAACACTCATAACAGCTCAACTCACAATAACCAAAGATGGAAAAACCCAATACCTATCAACTGATGAATGAGTAAACAAAATGTGAGATATATATCATATATGTACTGATATGTGCTACAAAATAGAAAAAACTCAACATTTATGTTAAGTAAAAGAAGGTAGGCACAAAAGGACACACATTATATGATTCCATTTGTATGAAATGTTCACAATGGGGAATCCATCGAGGCAGAAAGCTGACTAGTGGTTGCCAAGATTGGGAAATGCAAAGTGATTCTGTATTGAGTAGGGGATTTCCACTGGGGTCATAAAGTTTCTGGAACTAGATAGTGGTAATTTTTTCACATCACCGTGAATATAATTATTATCACTTAATTGTATACATAGGTTAAAATAGTAAAGCTTATGTCGTATATATTATGCCAAAAGTTTTTAAAATATGCACACACACAAGCATGTGTAATTTTCCATGGTGACCACAGAAGAACGAGTTGATATGGAGCATTCATCAACCTGACTGAAAAATAAACTATAATTATGTTAAGTCATTTGTCACAGCAGCATTACCTAGCCCAACCTGACTAAATTGTTACATTATACTTGATTCTCCTAACCTTTTCTTAAAACTCTTTTGTGTTGGGGAAGCAAGGATGAAAAGCTTCAAGCAACTTAAAAAAAATTTTTTTAAAGAGAAAAAAATAGAACAAAATTTCAAAACAAGTTAATAGGAGGGTAACAATGGTTAATACATTGCATATTGTTATCTTTAAATTAGTTACTCGGAGTACAAGATACCAGCATTCCATTGTCCAAAGAATGTTAGCACAAACATTTCTTTTCAATGAACTAAGAGAAATTAGTAGTATATTTATCTTAACTCATATATATATATATATTTTTTCTTTTTTTTTAAAGCAGCTTAAAAACTTGCAAAGGAAGTAAACGTGCAAACCAGAGGATGCTCTTCAGCATGACGGCTCCATAACAGAGGGAGATTGTGAGTTGTAGTGGAATCACATAATAGAGGAGATTATGAGTTACAGCAAAACCACATAACAGAGGAGATCACGAGTTACAGTGAAAACACATAATGGAGATAGATTATGAGTTACATAGCAGCACAAAGGCAGGAATGGCTAATTCCATCCTGAATTGACTCAGAGAAACCTAATTAAGAAGGCAAAGATTGAATTACAAAGTAAAAGATGTGCAAAAGTTTGCCAGGTAAAGAAGAGAAGAATTTCATTTCAGGTAGATAGAAGAGCTTGTCCTCTATGCAATGCTATAGGCATGTCATAGCTTGGCACATAATAGGAAATGGCAATTGTTAAATAATAAGGTATAAGATCATGAGTGCCAGAGATGAGACTACACAAGTTGGCAAATGTCTAGATTTTGGATTTTTTTTTTTAAACTTTATTTTTTAAGTGTCTAGATTTTGAACTTTCTAACCTTTCTAACCTTTCCGTTCATACTATAAAAGGAAAATGAAAACATCTGTGGCTCACAGGGCTCGGCACACCTAACCAACCTTGGTTACCTTTGGCCCATCTTGGTCCTCTGCAGCACAGTTAGGGCACACCCTTTGGGAAGTGCTACTGTAGGTAATGGAAAAACACTGATGATACTTAAACTAAGAAACAAGATGATCAGATCTGCATTCTAAAGGATGACATAGATCAGTGTGGAAAGTCAGAATGAAGTTTGAAAGATCTGTAGGGAGGCAATAGAAATAATCCAAAAAAAGATGGCAGGAGCCCAAATCAGAATGCTAGCCAAAACACTAGAGAGAGTGGTCAGATAGAAAGTATAGTTATAAAGTAGAATTAATATGTCTGGTTGATTGACTGATTGATTGGATATGGTAGGGGGAAGGAGGAGAGAGTCTAAAACGGCTCCCAGTCTGAACGATTAGCAGGGCTCCCCTTGGGATAGGAGGGAGAAGAGGCGAGGACTGTGAAGGAAGATAGCCAGTCAGTTTGGTTGGGAACCTGTGGAACTGATATGCTGGTGCAGGTATCTGAAGGTGGTTAAATATCAAGGTTCTTAAATATGGACTCAGAGGTAGAAGTAGAGTAAAGATATGGGGGTAATGGACAGATACGAGTGATAGTTAAGGCCTAGAGAATGGATGAGCTGGTTGAGAGAGGATATAAGAAATTAAAAAGGCTGAGGGCATTTAAGGGGAACACAGAGGAAGGGAAGCCTGTAGGAAATGACACTGGCATTTCTTTGATGCATAATGGAATCTTCTCAATTGGCTGAACACTGAATCCCTTTGAAAAGAGTGATTCTCTTTAATCTTTCTAAATCTCTCTAAATAATCTATAAAGGCACCTCTGGGAATTCTAGAAGATTGGTCCCTTAATACAGGCTAAGAACATTTGTGAAAACTGAATATTTGAAAATTACAGCATTTAAAGTAATTTTAACAAAGTCATGGTTACAGTCATCTCTAACATTACGGCACCATATTAAGATTATCTATTTATATTTCTACCTTCTCACAAGGATGTGAGATTCTCAAAGGCCTTTAATCCTAGTGTCTTACATGATACCTGGCACATGCTACAGAGTTGATATATATTTGTGAATAAGTATGAATGCGAGGTCTCTTTTAGAACTCAGGTTCAATAGTCTCTGCAAGATTTTGCAATGGAAATATGTTAAATGGGCAAGAGACTTACAGTTCTAAATGTAGTAGTGCCCCCAGTCTGATACTCAACAATGGTAATGATAAGTGATATACTCACACAATATAATTTAATACAGCAAAGAGAATTAATCAGCTAAAATCACACACAATAATATAGATGAATCTCATACATACATTAGCGAAAGAATCACATAAAAGAATGCTTAGTCCATTTTGTGCTGCTATAACAGAATACTTGAGACCAGGTAACTTATAAAGAACAGGCATTTGTTTCTGGCAATTCTGAAGCTAAAGCCCAAGGTCAAGAAGCCAACACATGGTGAGGGCCTTTTTCTTTAGTCATCCTGTGGCAAAAGGCAGAAGGGCAAGAGGATACATGCACCAGGGAAAGGGAAAGGGGCTGAACTCATTCTTACCAGAACCCTCTCTCCTAATACCTGACTCATTCCCACGATGAGGGAGTTAATTCATTTAAGACAGCAAAGCCCTTGTGCCCTGATCACCTATTAAAGGTCGTACCTCTCAACACAGTTGCACTGAGGGTTAAATTGCTAAGACAAGCTTTGGGGACACATTCCAAGTATAGCAAATGCATACTGTATAATTTCATCAGATAAAGTTTTATAACAAAATTACTGCATGGTTTTAGAAGTGTGGATAGCAGCTTTGGAGTGAAGGAGGAAGGAGTGGAAGGAGGTACAAGAGGGACTTTTCAGGAACTGAGTATGCTCTATTTCTTGATCTGGCTGCTGTTTACGTGGCATGCTCAGTTTGTGATCATTCATTGAGTTATATGCTTATAATCTGTGCATTTATCCGTATGAACGTTACATTTCCATTAAAATACTCACAAAAGTTATTATGCCATGTGATACTATAAGATATGTAGAAACATTAAAGAATAATTTTTATATGAGAAGGGTGACTATGGCAGTCAGCAAGTACGGTAGTTGAAACTATACTAATCAGCCTACAAATGGACAGTGAAAGAAGGAAGTGAGTAGGTTTCACAGAGTGTGGGAATCCTGGTTGATTCCTAGGCTAGAGAATTAAGGAGTTGCTGGTAAGTGTACATATCTGTATAGAATCAAGACTTTTGCTAAAATTCATTATAAAATTGCTTTTCTTTTAAATTTCATAATGTTTTACTTCAAGAAAATTCAGATGTGTCAGGCATGGTGGCGCACGCCTGTAATCTCAGCACTCAGGAGGCTGAGGCAGGAGGATTGCTGTGAGTTCGAGGCCAGCCTGGGCTACAAAGTGAGTTCAAGGCTGGCCCAAACTGCAAAGGAAACTCTGTCTCAAAAACACAAAAAAAATTTTAAAAAAAGAAAGCTCAAAAACTCAGATGTTACAGAGATGCCTTAGGTCTGTTGCGACCTCACTGCATCACTATAGCTCAAGAAGTTGTCACAAAAACTTGCCCACACAATGGTCTGAGGTTGGGGAGGGTCAAACCAGAGTATCAAGTAAGAGAATCTGTGCTCTAAGGTGTTCTCTGAGAAGCCACCGATCCTAGGAATTAAATGCTCCACATGAGTAGCACAGAAAGGTTGACCAGGTCACCCACTAATGTGCCTGAAAGTCATGGGCTCCTATCCAACTTCTGTCAGTGTGAGTTTGGTCAAATTGTTTGGTATTTCTGAGATTCACTTTTCTCATCTGTAAAGTGGGGGTAATAAAATGCATACTTTAAAAAAGAAGAGGGCCAGTGAGATGGCTCAGCTGCTTAAGCGCCTGCCCGGCAAGCGCGAGGGCCCGAGTTCAACTCCCGGAACCCACATACGAAAAAGGGGCCGGTGATATCGCTCAGCGGCACGGGCGCCTGCTGGCGCGCGAGTTCCTGAGGTCGACCCCCCGGTACCCACAAAAAAAAAAAAAAGAAGAGTACTTCCTATGTGGTGTTCTACATGTATTATCTCATTCATCCTCACAGCAGCTAGATACTTTTACTGTTCCATTTTATGGATGTGACAGTAGACGTTCAGAGAGAGAGAACCCGTCACTCTGAAGTCACACAGCTGTTAAGTGGTACAGCCATGATGGGAACCCGAGGCAGTTTGACTCCAGAGCTTTGCTTTTAACAATTATGTTAAACAGTTCATCTGAGGATTAAATGAACCGATGCACTTAATAGCTCATGGCATATTTTGAATATTTCATAAATGGTAATTATTAAAACAAAGGTCAAGTGGAATTCAAATCCCAAATCTGTGGTTAAAGTGGATTATACAGTATCATTTAGGGCTAAGTTGAAAGCTCAGGCATACTCAGTCTCAGAGAATTTCTAAACAAAAGTGAGTTCTCAGAGGAGGGTGGACGGTCCCGAGGTGCCAGAAATAATTTATGTACACAGGAGTTACTTCTGCAGTGTGGGAACAGACCGGAGGGTAGGGAAACAAGAAAGAACTGGAGAAAGTGCCACCACAGGGGAAGGGAGGTGCCGAGACCCACTCGGTGCTCCTCCGCCCTTGGCAACTGCCAGGGTTGCAGCCTTGTGACTTGAGAGCTGCGGAAACGATGGCTGGGAGGGCAAAGGGAATTCAGAGCTTTACAACCACACGGACCCAGCATCCTGACTCCCAGTCGGTCTGTTAAACTGCGAGAGAACAGAAAACCTAGAACTAAACCAGACTTACAGCCATGGGGCATCTGTTTTGCACGGTGCTAGGTCGTGCCAGTATCATTTTTCATTCCAACATCATGCCACTCCCTAGCCCTGAGAGGTGGAAAACCTTGTCTCTTGCACTCCCCCACAGTAAATGGCCCTGTGTAACATTAGTCATCAGTGTTGCACGAAAAGTGGTATGAAGATAAGGGTAAATACATTAGGGACTAGAATGGAAAATTGGCATAATGTTTTAGATAGAACACAGGACTTCAAAGAAACTTTCAAAATTTGATAGGGGCTTTAAACTGTCTCCAGAGATTAAAGTGTACAGTTCCAGATTCACACGTTCTAGCCTTTAGGGATACTTGGATGAAAGAATTCCAAAAGTCCTGAAGACATCGTACGATGCTGCCTTTCCCTGCCTCTTATCTCCTTTTATGCTATAATTATGAGCCGGAACTGAAGAGACAGCAAGGACGTGCTGAGGAAAATAGTATACCTTGGGTGCCTCAGTGTGAATACAGACCCAGGTTAACTTTAACTCTGAATTTACACTGCTGGCTTATTAGCTCTCCATTGCACACTCCCAGAAGGGTTTTACAGGGCATTTTAAAAAAATGTTTTAAAATTTTTTTGTAAACTGTACATAGCATAAAATTTACTATTTTAAGTATACAGTTTAGCAACATTAGTGCATTCACATTGCTGTACAACCATCACCCTCATCACCACTGTTCTTCTACGGAACTCTTTCATCATCCCAAACTGCAGCTCTGCAACTATTAAGCACCGAATCCCCAACCCCTCCTCACCTCAACCCCTGACAATCACCATTTCATTTTCTGTCTCCAGGAATTTGAGTAAGGTAGGCCCCTTCAATAAGTGGAGCCTTTATGTTTGATTTACCTCATCTGCATGTCTTCAAGCTTCATCTTGTAGCACGTGTCAGCATTTCCTTCCTGTTTTGAGGCTAATAGTCCATTGTATGGTATACACATTTTTATCTATTTGTCCATTGACAGACATTTGAGTTGTTCCTACATTTTGACTTTGTGAATAATGCTACTGTAAAAAAAACAAGTTTACATAACTAAATAAATGTTTATTTTATTTATTTAGTTTGTGACTAAGGCAGCTGGCTAGGGGAAAGGCTTGAGACAGAGTAGGGTGATCAGCCACATTCATAAGAATTAAAATAAGACTAGGACTTTGGACCAAGAATGAACTTCTTCAGGCCACAGGGAATGCAATCCCCTCCCTACTAAAAGGAGTTTCAGCCCTTCTCTACTAAGTTTCTCTTCTGTGTTTCCAGGAATTTAAAATGCAAAACAAAACAAAATAAAAATAAAAACAAACAAACAAACAAACAAAACACAGCTTTTCTTTAAAATCCTAATTTCCTGGCCAGGCTTGGTGGCTCATGCCTGTAGTCCCAGCTCTTGGGAGGCTGTGAGTTCAAGGCCAGTCTGAACTACATAGCAAGACCTTGTCACAAAACAAAACGAAACAAAACAAAACAAAGCACAAACTCCCCAGGTTTCTTTAAACCCTACATTCTGAGTAGCCAGGTGGGAGAATCTGAGTTCCAATTGGTCATGCTAAATTCATAGCCACCTGTGATAGGTGGCCATTAAACATTTGAGCAATCCCCATGCTCTGCTTACTCATAACAATTTCTGGACCGAGAAGCCATGTGGAAATTACACTTTTCAGGTACTCTGCTATCAGAGACCCCTGCAGTGAGCCCCAATCTCCTGCCAGGTGTTACAGAGCACTGCGGAAAGAAGGAAAGAGCAAGAGACAAAATGGCGGTACAGCGGGGATCCAGGATGACTAGTTGTTCACGAGGAACAAAAGGCCAGCAGGCAACCAGAACCTTGGCATTTATTGATTGAGGAGGGGATTATTGATGACTCAGAGGGCAGTGATGATTTTAAGCTAATAAGGATCTTGCCCTGAAGTGTCTTTAGTCTTAGTAGTCTTAGTCTTAGTCTTAGTGGGTGGGAGGGGATGGCCTACCCTAATGAGATAATGGGGAATCGCAAAAGGGTGATACCAAAAATCCCAAGCCTCATTCATCCCTTAGGGAAGTATGTAAAACTAGCCATTGTGAATTTGAAATTCATGAAAACATGAGTTTGATTTGTACAAATTAATTGTTTCAATACTATAAACATAAGGTGGACAAATATCTGTTCGAGTCCCTGCTTTCAATTCTTCTGGGTATATACCCAGACATGGAACTGCATCATATGGAAATTCTATGTATAATTTTTTTGAGGTGCTATATCTGGCATTTTTTCCTGTTATATTTTCAATGTCAGTTATCATTTTTTGTTGTTGTTTTTGATTTTTTTTTTTTTTTTTTTTTTTTTGTGGGTACCGGGGGGACGACCTCAGGACCTCGCGCACCAACAGGCACCCGTGCTGCTGAGCGATATCACCGGCCCCTTTTTCGTATGTGGGTTCCGGGAGTCGAACTCGGGCCTTCGCGCTTGCAAGGCAGGCGCTTAAGCCGCTGAGCCGTCTCACCGGCCCATGATTTTTTGTTTTTTGAGACAGGGTCTCACTATGTAGTTCAGGCTGGCCCTGAACTCACTATGTAGCCCAGGCTGGCCTTGAACTTGTGGGATACCCCTGCTTCTGCCTCCAGAGTGCTGGGATTACAGGCATGCACCACCATGCCTGGTGTCAGTTATCATTTATTTGAACAGTTTATTTTGCCTTCCCAGTGGACTAACATACATTTATTTTAAATGATCTCTTTTGCTTATTCTCTAATTTAACAAGGTTTTCTAGAAATATGATTTTATTGATTTTTCCAAAACACAAACATTAGGCTTTACTGTTTGGAATAAATTGTTGTTTCCCAAGTTATATTTTTTGATGGGAATAAAAGCAATCTTTCAAATCAGTTCCAAGTTACTAGGCTGGTATGTATCCAGTGATATACTTAAAAAAGAAAGTTCATAAATACACAAATGACTTCTCTAGGAACATCCTTGACATGCAAACAGTAGCAGAAATCAGGAGTCTAACTCTTCAGGACCTGAACACCTCCCTTGCCTGCCACAGGAATGGTGAGAGTCTTGGAGTTTCAGTTGTTAATGGGGACAGGTAGACTCCACCTTTCCTCCACTTTCATCTTCCTTCTTGACATGAGAACTATGAGAGTGCCATGCCGCTTGGCTTCCTCCTTCAAAGTGAATGCTCCTGTTCTCACTGGAAGGTTGAATCCCTTCAGACACATAAGAGTTTCAGTGGGAACACTGCATGATTTTGCATGCAGAACCGATGCTCTGCCACATCTAGTCAACGGATCCTGTCCATTCCAGCTCCTGGCCACCTCAAAGTCAGTCACTTCCCCCGGTCTCCCCCACCTTGGGTCAGAATCACATCTGGACTATTGCAATGGGCTCTAAAATGGTCTCCTCCATCCTTCAACCAGGAAGGCACAGCACTTCTCACCATCTCAGTGTGTCACCGAAGCTCTGAAATAACAATGCCCAAAAGAGAACTTTAACCACTCCATTCTTTTCCTTGGTTCACATCTTTGACTTCTAGTATGGGCCATATTTTTCTTATTAGTTACCTTTTATGTCCACATGGCTCTTGTTTGTCTAAAATGGGACTGTTACCAGGTTTGAGGGTGTTGGAATCTCCTTCTAGAGGTGGTTTCTAGGCTCTTTCTGTCTTGAGCAAAAAATGGTAAAGACAAGCACAAAAGGTAGGAAATTTATTGAAGGTAGGAAAAGAAACACACTCTATAGAGTGAGTTTGAGCCAAGTAAAAGTAGGAAAACAAGTATACTTTACCATGCAAGAGAGACCACAGTGGCACAGAGCTCGATGGTGACTGTCCTTTCGTATCTCCCACTGTTTCGGCTGACATCAGGTCTCGGCTGTCCTATGGAAAACCCGCTCGAGGTCTCATGAGAGGAACTGAAAACAGCGCTCTCTGACTGGGTCCACATGCAGGCCTTTGGGAACTGTTCCTGCATGCGTCCTGGGATTTCATAATGTACAGGTCACACTTCCTTCCCCAACCCATCTGCCATGCTATAGCCCTCATCTCCTGCCTCAGGAGACTGAATATGCCTGATACCACTCATAGATCAAGGTCAGCAATGGAAAAGAAGAAAGTTGAGGGGAATAGACTACAAGACTGATATCTTCCCACCACATTTTAGTCACTCTGGTCAACACCAGTGTGGTAGATGTTTGCTTCTATTACTCTTCTCCCTTTCTGTGTACGTTGAAAGTAGTCAAGGTACTTCTTTCTCAAATTATCACACTTCTTTCTTCCTTACTGCACTTCCTAGCCACCATCTCCATGATTGAAGAGGAGAATTCTTTGAACCTTTCCCACATCTAAATCCTAGAATGTCATTTGGCTTTCCGGATGTTAAGAGAAACTTCTTGCTTCATTCATAATCTACTGATCTACTATCAGTTGGCTGGGTCTGTGATCCCCAAGGCTGAAATAAAGCATTTAGTCCACCTTTTAAAATAAGTTTACAAATTCGCCGACTCCTATTGCAGAAAAAGAATTTTCAGGACTCGTCAGTAAAAGAGACACAAGGAAGATCTACTAGAGGTAGATAAAGGATACACTCAAGACTGCAGGGTGGGTGCTCAGAGAAATGAGGCACAACACAGTTGGGAACTGGGGATCTTGTATGTGTTTTGGGCAGTGAGAGTCTGTGGAGTTTAATAATCTATAATCTTTGGCTAGTGGGTGGGAGAAGACAGCCCGCCCATAGTGAGATAATGGTCTATTCATATGGGAAATCCCAAAAGGGTGGTCCATTCATGGGTGAAAGAGGACCCTTTGCAAGTAAGAGCAGGCAGCCCCATTCTTAGGTGAAAGGGAGTTGCCCAGGTTTGCTACCTTTTGGGAGAAAAGGGAAGAAAAAAATTGGATGCATGTCCTGAAGCTGCAGTTTTTCTTTATTTTTCTTTTATGTGGGTACCAGGGGTCGAACTCAGGACCTCGCACTTGCCAGCAGGCGCTTGTGCCGCTGAGCGATATCACCGGCCCTTTTTTCCTTTATGTGGGTAATGGGAGTTGAACTCAGGACCTCGCGCTTGCCAGGCAGCTGCTTATGCTGCTGAGCCATATCACTGGCCCAGTTTTTCTTAATAGTACAATTTTTTAAATCTTGATTTTCTTGTCTCCTTTCCACCTAGTTTTTACTTCTATCCTACCTCACTACCTTCTCATCTCTCTCTACAATTTCCCCATGAAAGCAACAACAAAAACTGTTGCATATATTTTTTCAAGTAGCTTTATATTGTTTTTCAGATAAGGCAAAAGTACAGATTAATCAAATTAGAATTAGGTGGCCATTTGCCCCAGTTTGCCTAGGACAGTCCTAGTTTATCCCTACTGCCTCGTATATATATATATATTTTTTTTTGTGGGTACCGGGGGTCGACCTCAGGACCTCGCGCACCAGCAGGCGGCCGTGCCACTGAGCGATATCACCTGCCTTTTTTCGTATGTGGGTTCTGGGAGTCGAACTCAGGGCCTCGCGCTTGCCAGGCAGGCGCTTACGCTGCTGAGCCAACTCACCGGCCCTGCCTCGCCTAATTTTTAAAAGCACTCCCCTTTTAATCTAAAAAGAAAAAGTTCTAGTTTCAAGGAAAAATTATATGCTCACCCTAGGTATAAATACATCCCAATTTTGCAGTAAAGTTTTCCATGTGCTGCTATGCTTTTGCCCACATCATTACATTTACTTTGCACAAAAACTATGCAAACTGGAAAGAGAAATTTTTTTTTATCTCTATTTAATAAAGGAGGTAATCAAGGCTTAAGGAGTACTGAGTACTGCAGTGACAGAGGTCACACTCCTGACTTTAGGCCCAGTCCCACCACGGACCAGTGTGTACAAACATCTGGATAGCAGCAAATCTCACTTTCATTTGGTAATCTGCACAAACATCTGGATAGCAGCAAATCTCACTTTCATTTGGTAATCTGCGTGGAGACTTAACTACACTTTCACCCTTGCCTTGAGACTGTCCTTCTAATGTTTGAAGCAAGCAAAGGTAGTATAGGGGAAATAAATGTAACTCCCAACATGCTAGATGTCAAATACACTGAGTTCATTTTCCCCAAAATCAAAGAATAAATTCTAAGGGACAAATGGAAGTTAAGAGTAGGAAAATTTTATTGAGACAGAGAGCTCCTGAGAGACAGGAGGGGACCTAAAAATGGGTTGCCAATGAGCCCACTTCTCAAAGGAAGTTTTATAGAGCAAAATCACAAGGTGGATACAAAATCACGAGGCAGGTACAACGTGGGTTAAAACTATGATCAACCAATAAGGTTACAAATATAGCCGTTTATGTAATATTGATCCAACAGGAAGCAAGTCTTGTAGCAAGTGTACATGGGAAAAACAAGGACCTTTCTTGGAAGAGATGAGTGAGGAAGTCCTGGTCACCCACCTGGGTGACTGATGTCTATTTAGACTTTATTGGACCAGGTGATACCAATTATAGTATATTGCTTATCCCTTGGGGAGGCATGTAGGCCTGGTCACTCTGTCTTTATCTTGAGGCCTGGACTTCAACAGCTGTCTGACTGTTACAATATTTCTACCTTAGTTGTCAATAATAAAGGGAGTGTGGCAGGCACTACAAAATGGAGGGGTTTTTGTTTTGTTTTGCTTTGCTTTGTTTTGTTTTGTTTTGTTTTTTGAGACAAGGTCTTGCTCTGTGATTCAGGCTGGTCTTGAAATCCCTACATAGCCCAGGCTGGCCTGAACTTGTGCCAATCCTCCTGCTTCAGCCTCCCAAGTGCTGGGATCACAGGCGTGAACCAACAGGACAGCCTCAAAATGGACCTTTAAAAGTTAGATTTTTTTTTTCCTTTGTAGTCAAATGGCTTCCAAACTTCCTCGGGGCTAGGGCATAAATGGTTCCCACACCCAGAAAATGAACAAAACAGGCAGATCCTCCCATCTGGAAGTCAAGCCCAATTTCATTCCCTTAGGCAAACCAGGGAGATGTCTGAGTCCATGAAAGGTTAGAACTAACCTGAAAATGGGCTTCTCCATCTCTTAAGAGGTAGCTTTAAAGAAATCCTTTTTCCTTTGTACCCAAATAAATGGCCTCCTTTGATTTGATCAGTGACAAGAGTTCTATAGGAACCTAAATGGCCAGTAATAGAAAGGAAACAAAAGTACAAACACATAGGTTGTTTGTTAGGGCTGTGTCTTGTTTTTTTTTTAGTCAGGGTCTCCCTATGTAGCCCAGGCTGGCCTTGAACTCACAGAGATCCTCCTGCCTCAGCCTCCCCAGTGCTGTGATTATAGGTGTGCACACCACGCCTGGCTCAACATAGGTTGTTAGTGAACCCTGGGCCAGATAACATCTATCTTTGGTTCTATTGAGTCAAATTATTTCACTCTTACATCTCACCAAATTGGGATGTGTCAGTTAACAAAAGAAAGAAAGAAAGCCAGCCAGCCCACTACTGTAAAGAATATATAAATGGGCTTTGCTGGCTTACATTTTACCTATAACATACCACTTTTTTTTAACCTTCTAAAACTAGCAAAATTTTACCCTCCTTGGATAAGTGGCAACAAGACAAGAGATGGCTTAAAGACAGGCACAGTGTTTTGTAAAGTCTCCAAGGTATCCCAGAGGTACTGAATGAGGTGCCCCCAACAATACCCACTCTGGATCTCAAAGGAAGGCCCCTGGACACGTGGCGCCGGGGTGGGTACCCCGCATCCCTCCCTGTCTGTGCAAAGACACAGAGCCATTAGGCCTTGGGAAGGAGACTCCAAACCGCTGGCCCGTCCAACCAGACCACCGCAGACAGAGATGGACGTCTTCGGGTCAGCGGTGGGCACCTCAGTCTGACCAGGGAGGTGGCGCCGGGAGCCCAAGGCAAGAGGGCAGAGGAGGACAAGCCCTAGCTCCCCAGAGAGAGGGAGGGGGAGGGGGAGGGGAGCGAGGGAGCGCGCGCATGCGCACGAGCGCCGCCGGCCGGAAGACCAGGGCAGCGGAGCGGCGGCAGCAGGCGCCAGACGGCGCGCCGGCCGCGGGGAGAGCGCGGGCCGCGTGATGGGGCCCCAGGAGAGTGCCCGGGAGTCCGCCAGGGAGTCCTCCGATCAGGGGGAGCCCGGACTGCCACTGACGGACCCCGCGCCTTCGAGCGCGGGTGAGGAGTCGGCGGACGCCGAGGCGACGGGGTCGTCCGGCCGCAGCAAATGCTGGCGCTGCCCTCCCTCGCCGTGCGGCTCGCGCGCGGAGCCGGGTGAGTGCGGAGTGGAGCCGGCGCGGTCTCGCCTGGGGTCCGGGCGGGCGTCCTGGGGACTCGGGGTCTGGCAGCCGGGGTGCGGTGCCCGCCGCGCCTCCGTCTCCACGCTGCGGGCGAGCTGTCACCTGGGGGGCGGCGAAGCGGAAGCCTCCCCGAGCCCCCCGCCGGCGTCGGGACGCGAGGAAGTTGGCTGTGTTTGCAGTCCTTTGGGGATCCCGAGGCTGCTTTCGTAATTAGTGTTGCGGGCAGGACCTCGGAGTCGGATTGCGGTTTGGTGTGACCTGCCCGACGTCAAAGGTGGGAGGTCAGCAGCGACTGGGCCGGGGTTATTAGGAGAAAGTTGACTGAAAACTCATCTCAGTAGTAAACGGAGCTTCTCAAAAGGAAAGCTGAAAACCGCCCCTGTAACATTGCCCTGGAGTCTTAGAACCCTGAAAAGACAGAGTTGAGTAGGATTGAGTTTGTAACCTTTTGTAGGATAGGACTACTTTTTAGCAACTGATTAAAAACGAGGCTTGCCTGATTGAGCAGTTCCCAGGGAGCCATGGGATTCCTGGCAAAGAACCCATGATTTTGTTCAGGCCCCACATCTGGCGGAGAAGGAAAGTGAGGTACAGGAAGTTGAGGGCTTGGATGAGTTTTTGTTTGTTTCTCCCAAGATATGGCTCTTTTAGGTGAGAGGGCAGGTCCAGGCAGCCCCAGAGTTAGGATCTTAGCTTGCCGAAGACCTAGTCTAGGTTCTTTTTCACTGGAACAACTTTCTAGACGGAAGCATAGGAAGATCTTTTAAGACAAAGTTACACAGTTCACGCCCTAAGGCTTCTCCCTTAAGTAAGAGGGATTTCTGTGCCTCTTAATTCCATCTCAGTTTTCCCTCCTCCCTGTATGCACTTTCCTCAACTTAGAGGACCCTAGGAAATGTTCCATTTCTGTCCTAAATGCTAACAAATTTTTAGACTTATGATCATTTGTGCACAGATTGGGTCCTGCACAAGTGTGTTTATCCCAAACTCGGTTGACCAGATGTGCAGCCCTTGAAGAGCTCAGTTTCTCACCAAGTCACCCTATGGAGGAAAGCCACTCTGAGTTAGTCCTTGCAAGTTCTTTAAAAAGAGTTTCTTGTTCATGGATCATCAAGGAATAGCGGACAGTCAGGTAGCACATAGCAAAATGACATACTGGTGTGAATGCTCCGAAGACTCTAATGGTGTCTTTTAACTTCAAGAAAAGTTCTTAGCAAATAAGGATTACTATAGTTATTGGAAGGTGATCAGATAACATTCTGAGGAACAGATTGATGTAAAACACTTTAAGCCATTGTGCTGTCATCACTTAACTTTTTGACAGTCTCATTTTATTTATTTATTTATTTTTGGGAACCTGGAGTCGAACTCAGGACCTCCCACTTGGCAGGCAGGCACCTTGCTAGTGAGCTATATCCCCAGCCCTGAGAGTCTCATTCTAGACTCTTGATCTAAGTGGTTCTCTTAACAAACACAATTGTTTCAAGTTCAAGTTGTGTTGTGTGAAACACAATTACGTTTCAAGTTCAGGTTGGAATCAACCATTTTCTTACATTCTTGGATAGCCTTAATGGACAGTGTAAGGCTATCCCAACATACCTCCTTGGTTTCTTCTGGAACAATGCAGATTCTAGACGGAAACAAGGTAAAGTTGTCTTCCTCCTGTGCCTCACACTCAGTCCTCCTGGAGGAGTTCTGTAGTCCAACAGTGGTCCTCAAACTAATGGAACCTTTTATAGTGTAGGGGTTGTGTTTCTATTGACCTGGGGCAGGGTATGGGAGTTAATTTTTAAGTTAGGTGATTCTAATTCCCAACTAGAATTGTAAATCACCAGCTTAAAACAAAGGATAGAGAAGCTCAGCTAGTTTTTAGTATTCTTTGGGAAATTACATGATGGCCGCTTAATTTGAATTATTTAGAGTTGCTACATTATTAGATGTGTTTGTGGTGGGGTATGAACATGGAAATATTACATGGGCAAATATCTTTCTGAATTATGTCACTACCTTGAGCATCTCCACTGACTGAAAAAATTGAAATTATTATTCAATAAGAGACTGAGGTTTAACTGAGTATAGCCATTCCTCATCTGCATTAACAAATATCAAGTTCAGGTATGCCCTTCTAACATCTGTCTTGTCCCAGTGAGGAAACATGACCTTAAGTATTTACAGGCCAAAAACAAAAAGTAAAGAAAAGTGTATGTGTTTTGAAGAAAAAGAGCCAAAGGTAATTCTAAAAGTGTTAAAAGGGTGGTAGTAGTGGCACACATGCCTGTAGTCCTTCAGGGAGGCAGAGGCTGGAGAATTGCTGCAAGTTTGAGGCCAGTCTGGGCTACATAGTGAACTCATGGCCAGCCTGAACTACACAGCGAGACCCTGTCTCAAAAAAAAAAAAAAAAAAAAAAAGTGTTAAAAATATGTTAAGTTACAATATTCCTGAAGAAAAATTAATTAGTTTAGGTTGGAGAAAATCCCTGAATTACAGGCCAGGGAGATGTTTTTTGTCCTTAATCTTCTCATTCTGTTCTGTCTGAGGATGGAGGTTCTATGTGTGGGTTGAGTTTCTTTTAAGAAAACTGTTTTATTTGGATCTGAATTCTGAAATTTAAGGCCAGCCACAGGCAAGCCATGTATTTTGTGGTGCTTAACTTGGAAGTCTTCTAAATCTTTGTTCTCATGGCCTGAATGGGTATGTACAGTTCATTTCTGCAGTATCTGAGCACATGGTTCCAGAAAAGAGAACATGGAGGGTTCTGGCACCTATAATAGAACATGGCTGCCAGCTCCAAAACAGCCTGGCCAGCTGTGCACCTAGAACAGCAAGGCATGGAGGCCTCTGATGAGAAGGGTATCTTTGACTACAAAGGTCGTCAGGCTGTAGAGTGTCCCCAGAAAAACTGTATCATCATACTTTGGTGATTTGTAGTCAGTCTCTGGGCAAAGGAATCTGATGGAAATGAGGATTTTGAAATGTATTGCTTGGTGTTTACATTTATCAAAGAATGGCATTTTAAAAAAACATGCAATACTGAGTAACACATTGTACCTTCCTAGACTGGAATGATAATCCTAGTTTTCTATCAAAAATATTCACCTCTGATACACTGTTAACTGACAAGAAGCAGTTGCGTTTGTTATTTTCTCCTTGTTTTTGTGTTGGTTTGAAAATGAAAAAGAATGTACCCTTCAGTGTGCAGACTACCTTTAGAGTGTGTTCTGCTTACCCAGCTCCAGTTTGCTCCCCTCCACTCAATGAGAGGAGAGAGATTAAAAACAGGCTCTCCTCTTACAGTGGGAAACTAAAGCATGGGAAGTTGCTAAACAAAAGCTTAATGCCCACACAGGTTGTCATTAGTCAGTTGAATACTTAATGCCTTGGAGAAAGCTGAGTTTCGTAGATAAGATCAAACCAAGAAGTAAGGACTAGATGAAGCAATTCTGAGCAAGGCACGTTGGAGTCAGAGGGTTAGATAGCCACTACCCTCAACTGGGAGGATGAATTGTGTAGTAAAAAGTAAAGATGTGACTAACAGTTCACGATCGTACAACAGAGGGTCTTCCCAGATTATATCGTTGCCAGTAATGTTAGACTCTTGAAAGTTCTTTCATTCTTTTATTCACTGTGTATTTATTCAGGGTCTTCCACGTTCCAGGCTTGAGCAGGATAGCTGAGGTCCCAGCCCTGGAGGAGCTCACACGCTTGTGGGGGAAGGTTAATAAACATATAACTGGATAACACAGTTATAAACTATTTTCCAGAAAAGCCAAGTTCACTAAGGAGATGGTGTAAGATATATCATTCACTGGGAAGTATTTTTCACTTCCCTTTTGAAAATAGATTTTTAAAGATTTCTCTCACCATCTTGGCAAGCTTTCTGCTTCCTGACTTATAAGTGAGGGATGATTCTTCAGTGATCCAAAGGAAATCCATTTTTTAGGGTGAAATAGCATTTTAAAAATGCAAGTTTAGGGCCAGGGATATAGCTCAGCAGCACAGCGCCTGCCTGGCAAGCGCAAGGCCCTGAGTTCGATTCCCAGTACCAAAAAAAATTAAAATAAAAATGCAAGTTTAAATTATTTCCTTCATTTGTGAGTTCTTCATAATTGATGGGGAAAATGGTACAGGTGTAGAAAGAAAGTAGATGTGCTTAGAAGGTAGTATTTGTAATCTATTAGCCATTGACATTGTTCCATTTCTCTCAATTTCTAAATGAAAAATAATAATACATACATACACTTGGAAGCAAGGACTAACCAGAATTTAATCTTTTTCAGAAGCCAAGAAGAAAGCACCCTGTCCTGGACTTGGCTTGTTTTATACATTATTGTCTGCCTTCCTTTTCTCAGTGGCCTCTTTATTTGTTAAAAAAGTGCAAGACGTCCATGCTGTAGAAATTAGTGCATTTCGATGTATATTCCAAATGCTAGTTATTATCCCTTCCTTAATATACAGAAAGTAAGTATTTCTTAACTACAAAGTAGAAGTAATAAATGTGTGTAAATCTTTTGAACTGCCTTAATTATTTTTTCTACTGTATCTGCTTCATCATAGACTTTATCAGTTTCTGTGTTCCTTAGCTCTGATTAGTGAAATCTACAAGGACCTACCTACCCACAGAAATTTTTACCATGAGCACATACCACATGCCTAAAAAAGACAGAGAAAGAGATAGTTATTCACCACCACCTCTTTTGAAAACAAAGCTTTCCTTGTATAATTCCCCCTATCTTGTACTACCCTCCCTTCTTTCTTTTGGCATAACTAGTATTTGGAATAAAAAAGTGAAAGGAAGTAGTCGTCTCCCCTAGTGTTAGAGATGTCTTTAAGTGGGATAGGCTAACCCTTACCAGGGTAGACAGAAGTGATAATAGTAAGGTTTTGTCTTCTCCAGAAAGTGGTTGGATAACCTTGAACAATTTCTGACTATTTTGATATTCAGTTTCCTGCTCTGTAAACCAGAAGGAATGATATTCTCTCTCCTGTACCCAGCAAAAGCTATTACAAGGGTCAAATAAGGCTTATTCTAGGTTAGAGTGCTTTGTGTAGAACATAACATAAGAGCACTATCTTTCCCCCATCCCATCCCTCTTCTCCTTCCCTGTAGAATCCTCTGTTCTCCCCAGGGTTAAAATTATGCCTCCTCCCACACCGTAATCAGTGCACACCCAGGTGTACCCAGAATCCTGTGAAGGAGACCACCTGGGTCTCTACTGGCTCCTGGCCCACCCTGTCTTTCAGCAAGGTGCTTCAACTCTAAAAGTTCCGGGGCAACTCACTCGGGATCCCTCCTATCTCTTAGGAGCTATTCTTTTTTTTTTTTTTTTTTTTTTTTTTGTGGGTACCGGGGGGTCGACCTCAGGACCTCGCGCGCCAACAGGCACCCGTGCCGCTGAGCGATATCACTGGCCCCTTTTTCGTATGTGGGATCCGGGAGTCGAACTCGGGCCGTCGCGCTTGCAAGGCAGGCGCTTAAGCTGCTGAGCCATCTCACCGGCCCCTTAGGAGCTATTCTTCACATTCCTATTTCCCAGTAAATTTTCCTACTCTTAAAAAAAAAAAAAAGCGCCAGTGGCTTGCCACCAGAGTCTCCTTGCATTTCATATCATGATGTAGATTCACTTAGAATAGTTCTAGTCCATATCCTGAGGAATTGATGGAAAAGTGAAAATTACTAAGATTAGTATTGTCAGAAATTCCTGTGTAAATGTATACAAGTCATGGTATTTTAGAAAATGATGGTGATATTTCAGAAATTTCTGAAGGTGGCAACAGACTACTGAGGCTAATGTGGTCATCTTCCCCATCTAGAATGAAAGTATTGTCAAGGGAAGAACACTTGAAGAGTTTTCCTAAAATCCTTGGCCCTAATCTGTTGTGAAGTATTTTATGTTTCATTATCATGGCAAGCTCCTAGCTTTTCAAATTATGGACCATAGTTAACCACATTTTCATTTTTAACTCCAGATGTCCAGGAGTGTTCATGTCAGGCCTAGATGGTACCGGAATGAATTCTGGCCCTAGCACAGATCAACAAGTTGTTACCTAGCCAAGAATTTATATAGAGAGTAGGTATTTGGTAAATATTGAATTGAGAAAAATACTGGATAGCAGTTATTACACTTATCCAAGCACTACCTGTTCTTTTTCAGTATGTTATAACTTTTTCTTCGTGAGAACAATGAAAGTTGTCTCACATTCAGTGGCTAAAATAAATCTTAGCATTGTGCAGAGCACACCTGTAATCCCAGCACTTGGGAGGTCAAGGCAGGAGGATCACTGCAAGTTTGAGGCCAGCCTGAACTACACAGAGATCCTGTCTCAAAAATCCAAAAAAAAATTTTCGTAGCATTGCTTCAACTTTTTGTAGAAAAACTCATGAGATAGGAAGAAAGCAAAGGAAAAAAACTAATGAAGTAGAAAATATACATTAGCCAGGATCAGAGTACCTAATACAGGGTTACTAAACCTGAAATTGAATTTATTATAAAAATGACACATTTTCATCACAGAAAATTTAGGGAAAGTAAGGAAAATTATGTGTCTATTTGTAAGGTACAACTACTATAAACATCTACTTTTTCTTTTTTCTTTTTTGCAAGCATATAAAGTATATACATATATAGGTAAAATAATATCTATATTTACTGATTTATGATCGTACTATTTGACATTCTTGTGTGCTATTTTTACTTGTACTGTGAACACTTTAGCTATATTTAGAAAGTATTTTTTTATTTTTAGACAGTATATATGTAATCAGTGGTAGATATAATTAATTTACTACTCCCTTATATTTCATATTTTGAAATGTTTAATTAAACATTTGGATTTAAAAACATACCAAGTTCATTTAATATGCATTTCTTATTTGAATTTACAGAACTGGGTTTATAGGCCCAAAAGGTCACCGACGTTTCCTCCTTCTCAGAGGAGTCCTTGGTTCTACTTCCATGATCCTTATATACTATGCTTTCCAGACAACGTCTCTCGCAGATGCCACAGTTATCTCCTTTAGCTGCCCAGTGTTTACGTCTCTGTTTGCTTGGATATTTCTCAAGGAAAAGTATAGCCTTTGGGATGCTTTCTTCACCTTGTTCACAATCACTGGAGTGATCCTTATCGTGAGACCACCATTTTTGTTTGGTTCCAACACTTCGGGAATGGAAGGAAGCTATTCACTCCACCTTCAGGGAACATTTGCAGCTATTGGACATGCCGTGTTGGCTGCATTGACTCTAGTTATCCTAAGAAAAATGGGAAAAGCTGTGGACTACTTTATGAGCATTTGGTATTATGTCGTACTTGGCCTCACTGAAAGCAGCATCGTCCTCTTTATACTAGGAGAATGGAGCCTGCCTTACTGTGGTCTGGACAGGCTGTTTCTCTTACTCATCGGGCTCTTAGGTTTGGGGGGTCAGATACTTATCACGAAAGCAGTTCAGATAGAAAAAGCAGGACCCGTAGCAATGATGAAAACAATGGATGTGGTCTTTGCTTTTATCTTGCAGATTATTTTCTTTAATGATATGCCAACCTGGTGGACAGTGGGTGGTGCTCTGTGTGTAGTAGCCAGTAGTACTGGAGCAGTTATTCGCAAATGGCTCCAGAATTCCAAATGAAGCATCGTTGCTGAAATCTAGATTTTTCAAACACACCATCAGCCAGTTCAGACATACCACTCACATACACGCACAGCTGGAAAATCTGCATTTATTCCTTGATTATATTTATAAATTTTATAAATAAACTACCATTTTTTAATATGGTGTGTTTTCAATTAAGAATAGCTGGTCTGTTTGGTGTAGAAAGTTTTTTTTGTTAGCTTTTGATTTTTTTTTTTTTTTTGGTTAGGGCGGTATTGGTGAGAGGAGAAAGCTCATTTGAAGAAAAACTGCAAAAAATTTTATGACTAATACATATAATTTTAGCATATATTTTTGGTACAGATGGGAGATGGGTTGGGGAAATTGTAGATATTCTTTTAGTGGTGAGGAGCCTAAGAAACTTATAATGCTGCTATAATTAGTATTATATTAATTCATTTGCAACATAATTCCTTCTAGGATACCAAAGCTGAAATTTGGTATAGGTGCCTACTTACTGGTATTAATACAAATGAATTGCCTTATTTTCAAGGGTTTTATAAATTATTATCACACTTTTAACTCATACCTGTGCCTTTTCATTTTAATGCTGGGACTTTTTTATATGTGACTCCTAAAAAGTCTTTAAATTGCCAAATTTGGTGAATAATTTTCTGTTTCAGTGGCATTAGCAACTAGCTATCATTTTTAATTTTAGTTGTCCTGTTTTATTGAATCTGCACTAATTTATTTACGATTTCAAGATTTCCAGTCTTTAAGTCACAAGACAGAAATCTTGGCATGACCAGTGTGCACATTTTCATCCTGAAGTGTTTTCTTCTCACTTGAGATGTGATTTTCTATAAATTCTCTTTGATTTATAGTATGATGCCAAATAAAATTTTCTCAGGATCTTATTAGGTTGAACAGTATGAAATTGCAAAGATTTGACCATTTTAACTAATAAAACCCATAGTTTCGTAAGGGTCACCTTGATAGGTATCTGCCTTTGTTGCTAGATCCAACACAGAGGATTTTGGACTATATATTTTTAAAATAATTTTTTAAAGTACAGTTCTGCCATTTAACTTCCTATTATGGTCTTTTTTTCCCCCTATGGAATTATATGTAAACATGCTTATGGTAGACATTAAAGATATGTGAATATACAGTTGATTGATTTTGTAGTTTGTTGCATAGGAAAAAAAACTCTGGTAGATTATAGTACATCAGCATTGACATTAAGTCAAGCAGCATCATGATAGTAACGTCACAAATTCATGCTCTGTGTTCTTTATCTGGAGCATCATCCAGCCAATACCCTGCAGTCACATTGAATTTAACGTGGAGGAAAGCATGGGCAGTTAGTCAGGATGTAGGAAGCACAGTTATACTTTGCCACAGTGAACTCCTTATGAGTGAGGCCTTTGTGCCTCCAGCTGAGACAGTAACTGTCATAAGGTGCAGAGTTGAAAAGCTTTAAGCTGTTTCCCACCTTCTTAACATGATTCTTCCAAAGTAAGGAACTTTCTTCTAGGATTAATGCCTTGGTGAGAAAGGATCTGTTCCAGTAGTTCCAAGGGAGAACTTTAGGCATGCTGATTTTAACTAATGCTTTCAATGATGTATCCTAAATTAAGTCTATTTAGGCAAGTCATCTCAATCACAACTTTAACTTAGCAATACTGGAATTTAGACTTGGAGAAGCAATGTTTTACCAATATATAATTATAGAATCAGCAATTTTGTTTTGTTTCATTTTTTTCTTTTTTAGAATCAGCAATCTAGAGCTCAAAGTTGTCTTAAAAATCATCTTTTAGTAGCCGTGCTCCATAGATAGAAATGACAGGGAGGAAACCTGCCCAAGGTGGATTTCTGTGGCTTTCTCCTTCCTTAGTTCCCTCATAAAGTATGGAAAGTAAACAACCCCTGGAGCTACCTGAGGTGGATCAACTCTCCAATTTTCTGTCTTGCTTAATAAAAGAATCTCGGACCTTGAAAGTTAAATTCCTTTGAACTTACCTACTAGAGACATGTTTTATTTCAACACTGTGGCTTAAATACTTGAATATCACAATATATAACTAAAGTTAGAATGTTTCTTCCAACTTTTACAGGGTATAATTCTGAAACACAATGTCCAAGTATATACAAGGTTATGTATTGTAATGATTATGAGTGTGTAAATTTTGTAAAGGTTGTAGTTTCTATATCTTCGAAAGGAAATACTTTCATAACTTGTTTTTATAATTAGTAATAAAATCATATGAAAGAAAGCTATATGTTGGTTTTTATGACTAGAAAATATCTAATATAACTTACTTACCTTTTGAACCATGTGCTTTAAAATTCATTTTCTGTAGGAGATCGACCTCTAGCCATATAGCTGGGATGTAATCTCAAATTTCAAACTGTTTGTTTTTCTCTTACACTGTCATATCTAATCTAACATCTCCAAAATAAAGGCACTAATCTGTTCAGTGAGGCCTTCATTCTTGTATACCATCAAGAGCTTGAGCAGCTTTGAATTCTACTTTTGGTTCATAGACAGTCTGTTACTAAATACTTGAGTGTTTTACTGTAAATTCATTCTTTCGTCACCATTTTCATGGTTGCCGTCTTATCACCTTAAACCTGGTTTACTGTAACAGTGTTCTAATTGGATTACACACTTCTAGACTCTTCTACTCTGACTATTCTATCAATGCCAGAATAATCTCAAAGCCACATGAAACTATGGTGATGCCTTACTACACACATGACATCCAAATTATTTGTCTTGCCCTTCTCCCATTTCTCCGTGTCCCAACATAAATTTGGTACTTGAATCAGTCATCCCACCAACTCCCACATTTGCCAGTAAAGTCATCCCTCTGTATTTCCGCTGCTTTCCTCACCTCTTATTCACCTTGTGAAGTTTCCAGTGGCCCAGCTGGAGCTTTTGTTTCTTCTACTGTCTCCAGCTTCTCACCCACATAATTACCTTGGAGGAGTGGACAAAGCACTGGATTAGGAGTTGAGCTGAGTGTGGCTTTGTCACTTTCCAGCTAGGCACTGAATGTGCCTAGCTTTTCCTCACTTATGTAAAACAATGTTTCTTGGCCCATCCATCCTACAAGTAAGTACCCTGGACTTGTAGACCAAACAGAAGATAAAAATGTCCAATACTGAATTGTGACTAGTACTGTAGGGTTGAGTATTCATGCTTCTCTTAAAAATGTTGTCTACTGATATGGTCCTAGTTCTAAACTTCACCAGGAAACGTAGGGACCTGTCTTTCAGGATGCAGACTTCACCCGGCCCCTTCCTGCCTGCACAGAATCTATTGCTGGGAGCTGTCATTTCCTGGCTGATCTGCCTTTGCAGATCTCTTTATTTTACGCATAGATATTGCCATCTTTCTAGTTGACTGTAGGTACTATGTTTGGCTTTGAGTAGGGAGTGGGCCTGATTCTCTGTTTCTCATGCACTATTTATGCATTCTGTACTCAGCATGACATTTCTAGCCTCTTCTGTGTTCACCCACTAAGCATAATTAGTCTGTTGATAAGCTAGTAGTAAGACGACCCAATTTCCTTGATAGTAGCCTGGCCTCTGATGTAGGTCTGTATGGCTCTGTGATCAATAGTGGGCATTGGAATCTGGTTATTATGGCATTCTTTGGACATAGAAAGCCTAGTTACCATTCTAAGCATTCTTTTTTGTGGTTGTGCCTTACCTCAAGCCTAACACAGCAACAATATTAACCTAGAATTTTCCAAGATGCCTTACCAGGGATTCCCTGTGAAACAAAGAAGCATCCAGGTTTTAGCCTATTTGAATACTAAGTTTGGAGGTGGTCTTGAAAACTTCACAGAAAGCCCTGGAACCTTGGCACTACCCACCATCTCCTGGAAATTGGGGGGTGGGCTGGGGCTTTGTAGTGGGAGAGTAAAGAGCTGACATAGCTATCAAATCAGGGCAGAAATGGTAATCCCACAGCAGCCCAGTCCACAGGAAGAGGCTCCACTGGGTTTAGGAAATAACCCTACTTAGGGAAAGAGCCTGGGTCTTTTCTTCTAAATTTTTATAGCTTTGGTAACCATCAAGATTAATCCCAGCAAGCCTAATCATTAAGCAAAAGAAGTAGCTCATATTCCTGATGAATTGCCAGACTGGGGTCAAGAAAGCATAAACCCACATTTGAGCAGAGGTAGACCTGGGCAGAAGAAATTGTTCAGGTGAACAGCACAGCATCAAGGTGCCAGGCCAAGGTCAAGAATGCTATGGTGCAGAAGTTGGAGAATGAAAGACCAAAGCCAGAGAGTGCATTGTCATCCAGCCTTGAGGTCTGTACCTGAAGATAAAAATACCTGATCATTCTTACAGGTTTCCTAAGTATACTTGACCATGATTTGAAGGTTAAGCTCTACATGCTTAAAAAATTAGCAGAGGAATGAAAACTAATGATACAACTGTATTTGGGGTATTCTTTGATTATAGCTGGTGTTATCATGTTATTAGAATTACATTCAAATTGGCAATTCAGAATGGAATAACCTTTTCTCTCTTGTGATGCTGCTTCTTGGAACTCAGCCACATTGCTGTGGGGGAGCCTGGGCCACGTGGCGAAGTCCACACAGAGGAATGGAGATCACCAGCCTGTGAGCCCACCTGCACCCCAGCTGACAGCCCGTACCAACTTGCCAGCCAAGAGAGTGTGCATGTGGGGTGGACCCTCCAGCCCTCAGGTGAGCAGCCCAGCTGAAGCTGTGTGAAGCAAAGATAGCCTTCCCCCACCTCCTGAGCTCTGCTCAGATTTCAAGTGTGTGTGTGTGTGTGTGTGTGTGTGTGTGTGTGTGTGCGTGTGCGTGTAATAGAGGCAGCGACACAGATTGTTTTAAGCTACTAAAAATATAAAAACAACATTCTTAAATATGTATACATCCAGTTGCACATGATCACAATTGTATAAAGCAATGCATTTCAACATAAGACAATCAATAAAAGTAGGACAATGTCATAGGCCTCTCAGCCTGTGACAGATAAAGCTGGCAAAAATTATATAGGGGATAAAATAATAAAGTTGGTCTAAACAAACTGTATAGCCAGGTTTTTGCTGCTGGGACACAATACCCAACATCCACAACTTAAAGAAGGAGATGTTTAATCTAGCTCATGGTGTGGGCGAATTCAGTCCATAGTGAGCCGACTCCAGGCAGGAACATCATGGTAGAAGGCCACTGTGGAGCAAAGGGGCTTACTTCATGGCAGGTGGGAAGCAGAGAGCAGAGGAACAGTGCTAGAGAGGAAGGGGCAAAGGACCATATATACTTTCCAAGGTCATACCTCCATGACCTACCCAGACACACCTGGGGCATGCTTTACTAATGTCTTTGGCATTTCTTAATCCAATGAAGTTGATATATCAAGATTAATGGTCACACTAACTGTTCTCAGAATATGTCTTGTGGACCTCTGGGAGTCCTCAAGACCCTTTCAGGGATTTACAGTGTCAAAACTATTTTAATAATATGACTAAGAATGTTATTAGTCTGTTTCATGCACATTCCCTCATGAGTATACAGTAGTCTTCCAGAGGCTGTAAGACATGTAATATTGCAACAGATTAAATGCAAGATAGAGGAATCCAGCTGTCATTTATTGAGTCAGATTGTAACACGCACGCACGCATACACACACACACACACACACACACACACACATATTTCAGTGCTACTCTTCTCACTAATTATTTTGGAAAATAGTTATTTTTCATAAAAATGTTATTTGTTAACATGTAATAGAATTATTTTTTAAATTTGTTTTGTTTTCAAATATGTTAACTACCTATATATGTAACCCATATAAACAGACTCTCTTTGGAGTCTTTGATAATGTTTAGAAGAGTAAAGAGGTCCAAGAATAAATGTTTGAGAACCACAGATTTAATAGACTATTAAGGGTTGGGAATTTAGTTTGGTGGGACAGTGCTTGCCTAGTATGTGCAAGGTGCCCTGAGTTCCATTCCCAGCACTGGAAATACACAAAGAACAGAGGTATATTTATGGGGGAGGGGGCATAAAAAAAGAATTAAGATGTGTTATGTACATGTACCAGCTCTTCACGATGAATGTAATTATACTGCAAACATGTACTAATAAAAGTAAAAAATAAAGATTAATCCCATTACCAAACTTTTGACTTCTTCATGATGTTCTGACAAAATGAAACACAACCAAACAATAGCTTATAAATTAGTAAAATGTTTAATGTTCCATTTTAAATTGTCAAGTTAAACAACTTAGTCTACAGAAAAGTTCCAAATTATCCACTGTAAAGAGAACAAAGGAATAACAAGCAATCCAAGTGGCCCAAGGCCACAGGGTTTTAGAAGGTTGTCTCTCTTACTTCCTTTTTTATGTCCTTGGTTTCTTTGTACATTTTAGGAGGACTTTGATACTTTTCGGCGTGTATGTATTGTTATATCATCTATGAAGGCAATTTGACAGCATCTATCAAATTTACAACGCACATACTTTTTCACACAAATATTTCATTTGAGGCATTGATTTTACAGGCATATTTGCATATGTGCAAAATGGCATATACAAGATTATATATTACCTGCTTATTTGTAATAGCAAAAAAATTGACCTAGCCTGCATGTTCTTCAGTAGAGTTCTATTTATCTCATGGTACATATAGAAAATAAACTGTAAAGTAATTTAAAATAAATTAAGAACAAGGAAGCTCTCAATGTTTGACTGTGAAATAGTCTTCAAGATTGCTAAATGAGAAAAGCAAGGTTCATATGGTAGAGTGTGTGCTCATTTGTATAAAAAAGGAGCATTTCAGGAGGATACACAAAAAACTTAACATTGGTTGTCTTTGGGAAGAGGAGCTTGGCAGCTAAAGGGCAGAATAAGATGAGATTCTTTGATACTAAGAAAAAAAGGAGAAAGAAAGGGTAAAAGGGGGAGGGGAATGCAGAGAGAGATACACATATATAGAAAGATGTTTACGATAATCTGGGCTGTCACCTGCTTGCCCTAACTTCCTTTTGCTGTCTCCTCTTCCGTTTCATCCATTCTATAGACCAGACAACAATTCCCACCTTCTTCATTACTGAAGAAAATACAAAAGACAAAACTGAGATTCAGCATTTTTTCTTTTTTTTTTGATACCAGAAATTGAACTCAGGACCTTGTGCTTGCCAGGCAGGCACTGTGCCACTGAGCTACATCACTGGCCCGAGAGTCTGCTTTTTAATAGGACTATGTCTTCCAAGATCCCAGAAAACATTGCTTTACCCCAAGTCAAGTGTCTGCCTTTCCTTAACACCAAAATAATTTTTTTCCTAGAAAAGAAACTAACATTTCTTGAATAGGTCACATCCAGGCCAGGAGTGTCTCAATCTTTTGTCACTTTAATCTTTACCAGTTCTGGAAAATTGAAGTTCAAAGAGGTTGCATAGGGTTACCTACCTGGTAAATCCCAGTCCCTTCACATTAAATGATGAAGCTAGGCCACTAGGTTTTCCTGACCCAATGACCTTGCCCTCTTCAATGCCCATATCATCTCCCTACTTGGAATAGAATGCACAGGATGTCACTGTGTAAAAGGATTATTTCTTGACTTTGGGATTTGGGGCTGTGTATGTCCTATCTCCATCCCTCTTTTATAAGAAGAGCTAGATGTGAAAGAATAGAAGATGATGAGAACACTATAGTTTTATTTCTTCCAGCTTACTAATTGATATTTGTTGGGCAGTACCCATGTACAATCACAGCTAATGTAAGGAAACACCGTAAGTATTGGCAATATCTCATAACTGGAAAGGAACATGATATATATTGTAGTACACTATATAATCACCACGCATGGGCTATAGCAAGACACTGCCCAGGAACCTAGACGTGAGAGCCTCCTTAGGTCTCCAAGCAGGAAAGAAATGAGATGTGCAAAGTCAACTAAATATACAGAAGTGAACCCTGAGGCAGCTGCATTCAACCATCTCTTCCCTAGTTCTCAGAAGCAGTTCTAAGTGTGCAAAGTGCCTATCCAAAACAAACTACCTGTCGGCCTCAAAACAGGACGGGAGAGTGGCTGTGTAGTCGCATTCCTGTTACAGAGAAAAGAAGCACCCGGTTCCTGAGTTTCCGGCTTTTCTCCCTGAAAGGCTCTAGTAGCTGGGAAGAGCCTGAATGCATAATCATAGTAACAATTACCGCTACTTTTTATTGTGTCCTTCTTGTGTGAGATACTGTTCTGTTTTTTGTGCTCTGGTTTCTTGAGTCCTTGCAACAACCCTGTTTACTTTTCTGATTTTATTGTTCAGGAAGTAGAGACTTGGAGAAGTGAAGTGACCTGCTTAAGGTCACATAGCTAATACATGTCAGAGCCTGGCCGTTACAGCCCTGGTGTGTCAAACTTCAAGCATATGCTCCCAGCTCTGCTTATCCTGCTGCTTATGCTAACCCTGAAACTCCTCACTTCAACCTCAAAACTTCTTTGAGATTTCATGTCTTTTAAAAATAGTTCATGCAATTTTTTGCATGCTGACTAGTAGTAAATATGTTTTTGTGTAAGGATATTGTTTTAAATTGCTAACTCAGAGTATGTAGTCTTTTATTGCCCATATCTTTGGAACCATAGTCATAGTTGTCCAGGGCTTTGTGTGTCTCCTGGCTCAGCGTCTCTCGAACTCCATTTGATGAAACATGGCCCAGTGATAGTCACGTCTTCATGCCACTCACTGAACACTACAATTATAAAGTTAATGCCCTTTGTTCTTTGTTCTTTGCATCATGTTATTAAGTAACTACATGATTGTGATCTGGCTTCTCATATTCTATAAGTGCAGAGAATGTACTAATCAAAAGATTGAGCACCTGGTTCCTTAGCTGTTACATTTTTCATAGTCTAGTATATTAATAAAATTAGTGTGTCCTATGTATTAGACACTCAGTATTTGGTTACACTCTTCCCAAAGAAAAAGAATGTATTTCCAGTATCCCTCATCCCCTTCCCTCTCAGATAATATTCCTATATTTGTCAGAGTAATTATCTTAGCTGCTATAACAGACAATCCTTAAAGTCTCAGAGGTTTAAAAAAGACTCCCGGCTCCTTCCATTCCATGACACTGACTTCTTAAACATGTCTCTTGTCCAAGCTTGCCTACTACATTTTATGTCCACAGCAGTGTGGATATGGAGAATATAACTTCTACCTACATCCTACTGGCTTTAACCTAACTGAAAAAGAAGACAAGAGATAAGGTTTTCTTTTAAGCTCAGGAGGAGGAAAATGAAACAGAACTTGTGAACATACAGCATTGTCTCTTCCATAAACTCCTTTCCTTGGGGAACTACCCAAACCTAATTCCCTACAGCTTTGGTAGGTGGGTGATACAGAATCTACCCCAAGTGGCCTACGAAGAGGGTAAGCCTATGACCTGAGTCAAGTTTATCTCCTAGTAATCTGAATCTTGAGCAGAGTCTTCAAGTAGCAGGTGCTCACCACTGAGTAGCCCAGTGACTTCCCAGAGATGGGCCATGGCTGCTGCCTGTGGACCTCAGGGCATTCTATCTTGTCCCTCCTGGTGTTCCATTGTCCAGTTCTGTCAAGTTTGTGCTGTTATTTCCTATTAATCCTATATTTATGGTTAAGTTAGAATTAATTTCTGTTATTTGCATCCAGAATGCCTTAAACAGTCCCCAATATTTGCTAACTATATGCTGACCAATATAACTTTTCTTCATGATTTTACCCTGAACTGTGATTTTACCAAGCAGTTGCCTCCTCTTGGAATCAGATGGGGTGTCTAATCTTTTCACAGTGACACCTCTTTATCTTATCACCTGCTATCTTTAATCTTCTAAGTACATGACAAAAGCAAGTAGTAATACAAAGCAGATGTTTAAAGACAAATAAATAGTGAAGACTGTTTGCTCCTCAGGAGCAAAGTCAGGTGGGCAGTGGAATCATATCTAGGAGTGATCCCTAAAGAAAGATCCCAGACATCGACAGCTTATTTCAAAAACAAAAAATTAGGATTCTACAGTATCACTGTTGAATGGAAATAGAATGCAAATTATATTAAGTAATTTTGAATTTTCTGGAAGCCATAGAAAATAATGTAAAAAGAACAGTGAAATTAATTTTAATAAGATTTTATTTAACCCAATATATACAAAATATTATTCATTTAAACATGCAATCAGCATAAAAAATTACTAACGAGATATCATATATTCTTTTTCTCATACTCAGCCTTCAAAGTCTAGAGTACTGTTGCTGGACCTATGGCACAAGCATTATTTGTTTTTCTTTTAGGATAAAGGATGTTAATGTATGAGTTATTTTTTCTGAACTAAAACCTCAGTATTCAGGTTTAATTGTAGTGTTGGCACTTTGCAATAATTAAGTTGGTTTTGGGTTGCAGTTTGGGCACTCGTCTCTAACAGGTTTGCCATCACTGGTAGAGTATACTTCGTAGTTATTGCACTTCTCAGTTAAGACCAGCCGCATTTCTGATGCTCAATGGCAACATGTAAAAGGGCTGATCAAAAAAATAGTGCATTTACGTCTCAGATAAAGAAGTACAAACAGCAAATAAATATATGAAAAAATGTTTATCACCACTGGTCAGTCAAGAAATGCAAATTAAAACAACACTGAGATTCTGTCTCAGTCCAGAAAGAATGCTATCATTAAATCAACCAATAATAAATGCTGGCAAGGCTGTGGGAAGAAAGGAGCCCTTCTCCACTGTTGGTGGGAGTGTCGACTGGTGCAACCACTGTGGAAATCCGTGTGGAGACTCCTCGAAAAACTGGGATTGGAGGTCCCATTTGACCCAGCTATTCCCCTTCTGGGTACCTTCCCAGAAGAATTAAAAACATCGTACCACAGTGATATATGTGCACCCATGTTTATAGCAACACAATTTGTAATAGCTAGATCGTGGAAACAACCCAAATGCCCATTAACCGAGGAATGGATAAAAAAGATGTGGTATTTCTATATAATGGAGTACTACTCAGCCATAAAGAAAGATAAACTGGAAACTTTTATAGGTAAATGGATGCAACTCGAGAAAATACTCACAAGCGAAATAAACCAGATGCACATTTGTGAACATCGTATTGTCTCCCTAGTATGAAAATGCAATTTCACTGTGACTATTCCATTCCTTAGTCTTCTATTTTTACCTAGCTTTTACATGGCTTAATCTTATACTGAGTAATATTTTTCTCCAAAAGGTATTTGTACATTCTCTAATGCTTGAGTTTGTTAATACATGAGAATGTTTACTTGTTGTCTTTAAAAAAATAAATAAATAAAGTTTGAAAAAAATAAAAGATGCCAGGACTTTAAAAAAAAAAAAAAAGAAATGCAAATTAAAACAACACTGAGATTCTGTCTCAGTCCAGAAAGAATGCTATCATTAAATCAACCAATAACAAATGCTGGCAAGGCTGTGGGAAGAAAGGAGCCCTTTTCCACTGTTGGTGGGAGTGTAAATTGGTACAACCACTATAGAAATCAGTATAGAGATTCCTCAAAAAATTATAACTAGAGGTTCCATTTGACCTAGCTGTGCCCCTTGTAGGCATCTTCCCAGAAGAGTTAAAAGCATCATACCACAGTGATATATGCATACCCATGTTTATAGCAGCACAATTTACACTAGCTAAATCTTGGAAACAGCCCAGATGCCCATCACCTGATGAATGGATAAAGAAAATGTATTTATATACAATGGAGTACTACTCAGCCATAGAGGATAAATCTGAGTCATTTTTAGGTAAATGAATGCACCTTGAGGCCATAATTTTGAGTAAAGTAAATCAGACACACACTTTTAAATATGTTGTTTCTCTTGTGAGAAACCCAAAGGGTAGATAAGGAGCAAAGTGGAGGATAAATATTGGGAAGTAGGAAAAACATGTTCAGATTGGAAGAACAAACAAGGGTGGAGAGGAGGAAGGGAAAGAAGGGAAAAAAGATTTTAAAAGAGAATGGAAGAAAAAATTGGAAACAAAGCTTTTGTAAATGGAGAAGGGAAGAAGGGTTGAAGGGAGGGGAAGGGAAAGGGGAAAAAAGAAGATATATTAGGTACAGGTACAAATTCCCTATGATGAATGTGATCAGTATGTATGGCAAATATGTACAAATAAAAGAAATATGAAGAATACTGTATTTAAACTAAAAAATTTATTACCTTTTACATTTATTAAATTTATTACAATGCATAAAAGACACATTGCTATTCTCATCAAATACTCCCCCTTGCTTGTAACCCCCTATTGTGTCATTCTTGCCATTTTCTGAAGCAACTCTAGAAGTTCTCTTTCATGAGTGTCTTCACAAGATGTGTTTGATCAAAAATACAGTGAATTCTCTGCCGATTTCCAATGGAAATTCAGGCTTGTAGAAATATTGCAGTGTTGTCCTCATCCACCTTATTCACTGCATCTGGAGCCGTGCAACTTCTGGCTCTTCCCCAGAGTCAAAATGACCATGAAGGGTAAACATTTTGAATCAATTCAGGAAGTCATGGCAGCCACAACAACAAAACTAAAAACACTTGTGAAAGGACTTCCAGAAGTGCTCCAAAAAGTGGCAAGAACAAAGGGGAGTGTTTTAAGGTGGATTAATGCCAAAGTGTCTTTCACTATAATAATTTTTTTTTTTTGTGGGTACCGGGGGTCGACCTCAGGACCTCGCGCGCCAGCAGGCGCCCGTGCCGCTGAGCGATATCACCGGCCCTTTTTTCGTATGTGGGTACCAGGAGTCGAACTCGGGCCCTCACACTTGCCAGGGAGGCGCTTACGCCACTGAGCCATCTCACCGGCCCAATAATTTTTAAAAATTTAAACAGTCACTGTATTTTGTGATCACATCTTGTAGTAATTACCATGTTTGACAGCACAGATCTTGAAAATGCAGGGAAGAGGCAAGTCATAATAGGCACTTTCCTCAAGCCTGCTGTGTGCCAGTACATGCCAACGCTCCTTATACAGTTCTCTCATTTGATCCTTGGAAAAACTTTTTGAGGTTCTTATTTTCCCTATGTTACAAATAAGAAAGATGAGGCTTAGAGAGTTTCAGGGGTGGTGAAGTCACATAACTAGCGAAGAACAGAGGACAGAGCAGTCCATACAGTGTTTGGCCCAGAGCACTAAGTATTCTTTTTTTTTTTTTTAATTAAATTAATTAAGTTTATTGGTACATTTTAGGTATACATAATGATCACATTCATTATAGGGCTAAGTATTATTTATAGATATGAGGAGATGATTTGCCTTGGACTTCACCCCAAAGATTGCAGATCAGGGAAGGGTATAGACAAAGCTTAGAGGAATGGCACTAATCCCACCAGTGAGATGAATAGCCAAACCGGTCATCCCCTGCTAAGGTAAGAGGCACCTAACACATGAATCAGAGAAGCAGAAACAGGTGCTGATGAATGCCTCAGCCAAGGAATCCTATGAGAAACAACAGTGAGATGATGAGCAAGGTGAAACAAAAGGAAAGCTACACTCACAGAGATAAGTGAGTTTGAACATTAACCAAGGGCAGAGTTGGTGATATAAAAAGAATCATAAACTTGGCAAATAAACATGCTATTTCAATAAAGTGAGTGGAGGTGGATGCCACAAAGTCCCGCCTGTAAGGTTGCCCTTGGGAGAAGAAGAACTCGGAAGACTAGAGCCAGGTCAGGGTATTCCTGGATCTACTATAAAGTCAAAGGGAAATGAGCCAGAGGAAGAGATTACAGTGGAGGAATTGGGGATGTACAACTGTCCGAAGTGTGTCTGAGAACCCTCCTCTCTGGCGGCTCCAAATAGTCTGCCAGGGGAGCCGTAACTGTTTGCATATGCTCGGGTGGGACTAACCCACAGAGTTTAAAGTCCATATAAATGGTCCTCAGTGAAATGAGAACATCATGATACATTTAGTAAAACTAAATGTTTACATTATGCCTTTTCTGTATTTCATGTTTACCCTTTATTTATTTATTTATTTATTTTGGTACAGGGAATCAAACCCAGGACTTTGCGCTTGCCAGGCAGGCGCTGTGCCGCTGAGCTATATCCCTGGCCCCTACCCTTTATTTATGACATGACAGCAATACTGGATAGCTATTGTTTGGGTGGCTTTGTTTTTTTATCCCTTCACTTGGCAAACATAAAAGCTAACAACTTTATATTGGTCTTCCCGTGCTATTATTTAAAAATAAATGTTAGTGACATACAAGATTTTTAAAAACCCATGCATTCTCATTTATATGTCATATCATTTCTTTTGTATTACCCTAGCCTTATCCCCTCATAAATATGCTCAGATTTCTTCTGCATAAGCCAAAGCGAACAAATGCTTCCTTAAACTCTTCTCCATTTTTCTCTAGGCACACCCAAACACTTGTTTCTTCCTCTTTACATTCGGGGTGATCGGGGTGACCATTGTTGGTTTAGATCCTCCTGGCAATGACTGGCTTAGAAATGGTCAAAGAGGGGCTGGTGAGATGGCTCAGCGGCTTAAGCGCCTGCCCGGCAAGCGCGAGGGCCCGAGTTCGACTCCCGGAACCCACATACGAAAAAGGGGCCGGTGATATCGCTCAGTGGCACGGGCGCCTGCTGGTGCGCGAGGTCCTGAGGTTGACCCCCCCGGTACCCACAAAAAAAAAAAAAAAAAAAGAAATGGTCAAAGAAACCAATTCTAGTGAATGAGACTTGAAGGTAACCAAATGGGCTTATGGCCCCCACTAAGATCCTTAAGCCTGGAAGCACAGCCTTGAAGACACCAGCTGCTGTTGTGGCTCCAATAGAAAAAACAATATCGGGCCGGTGAGATGGCTCAGCGGCTTAAGCGCCTGCCCGGCAAGCGCGAGGGCCCGAGTTTGACTCCCGGAACCCACATACAAAAAAAAGGGGCCGGTGATATCGCTCAGCGGCACGGGCGCCTGCTGGCGCGCGAGGTCCTGAGGTCGACCCCCTGGTACCCACAAAAAAAAAAAAAAAAAAAAAAAAAATCGAGTGAAAAAGCCTGAAGCACTGACAGCCTCCATCCTCTGAGACCAAAGAGGAATTTGTTGATGACTTTTGAGATGGGGAGAGCATTTGAGTGAAAAGAGATAAGCCTGGATATACCCAGTTCCTTAGAAAAACCCTGTTTGCACCAGGCCAGTGGGCTGTGATTGTTTTAGATGAGCCCATAGGCAAGAACAATGGTTCCATGGCAGGAGTTCGGTATTTCCAGCTGCTTCACCTCGGTCCACTCTGCAGCCAGTGTGGTACCCTCCTCCCCAGCTACCCCTTCAAATATTGCTGGTAAGTCTTCCCAGCCAACAGCAAAGGAACCTGAAGCCATGCCTCAAGTTAACCTTATGAAAACTGCCAGTGAATCATTATTAAACTTCAGAGTCTGGCTCAATCAAGAAAGGAGAATGAAAGCTCAAAGTTGGAGACAGAGTATTAGCTGGTGGCACCAAGTTGGGTGTAGTCTGGTTTCTTGGGGAGACTGACTTTGCCAAGGGGGGATAGTGTGGTATGGAGTTAGATGAGCCTCTTGGAAAGAACAATGGTGCTGCCTCTGGAACGAGGTATTTCAGTGTTGACTCAAGTATGGCTTCTTTCCTCTTGTCCATAAAGTGACCAAGATGGGCTTCTCTTCAACTGCACCAGCCGAAGCTAAAGCCAATACCATGAAGCATGTGATGGCCACCACACCCGCCAGCCTAAAGCACACCCCATCTGTCTCCTCTCTCAGTTCCATGAGTTTGGTGACCTCTTTCATGAACATCAAGCCCAGGTGGACAGGACTGTTGGCTGAGACATTTGCCTGTTATGCCCACGTGATCTTGGGCACCACTGCCTTCCAGTAGGCACTAAAGGAGAAGCAGCAGCAGCACATTGAACAGCTGCTGGCTAAGCATGACCTGGAGTGGGCTGAGGTGGCCAAGACCATCAGCTATGTGGGGGACATAGAGCAGGAGCTAATCATGGCCTGGGATGGGCATGAACAACATGTCCTGGATTTGGAGGCCAAGATGGACCAGCTGTGAACAATGGTGGAAGCAGCTGATAGGAAGAAGGTGGAGATTTTCAACCAACTAGAAGAGAATAAAAGGAAGGTTGAGGACCTTCAGTTCTGGGTGAAGAATAATCAATTACCAAAAGTGATCTTGAGATGGCTACAGTGTAGGAAAGTCATGTATAATGGGCTAAAAAACAAAAACAAAAAGCAACCTAGCACTGAGAGTACAGGAAGTAGCTGAGCTCTGAAGAATATGAGAGTCCAGTAGGTCTGCAGGAGATGTGGATGTCACTTTTCCTTTTGCAAGAGATAAGCTCTTTGCAAGAAAAGTTAGAAGTCACCCATACTGACAACCGGAGAGAAATAACTTCTCTGAAGGGTCACTTTGGAGTCCAGGAAGAGACATATCAAAAGGAGATAAAGGCTCTGCACACAGCCACAGAGAAGCTTGCCAAAGAGAATGAGTTCTTGAGAAGCAAGCTGGACAATGCCAACAACAAGGAGAATTCAGATATGATAGTTCTGTGGAAGTCCATGCTCGAGACTGCCACTGAATCTCACCAGCAGGCCACAGAGGAGCTGAAGGTCTCCTTCAGCAAAGGCATTGGAATGGAGACAGCAGAATTTGCTGAGGGTTGATGCAGGAGATGGAAGAACTGAGAACGCAGCCAACGAAGCCAAAGCAGCTCAGACTGCAGGATATTCCATGCAGATAATGGACCAGATGACCAAAGAGAAAACTGACACCGCCCTCCCCAGAGGACAGGAAGCAAATAAATGCAAAACTGCGGATCAAAGTTATCATATTTGAATGGCTTTTTGTACAATGAACAGCTTATCAACATCATGGAATGTTTGGTCACTAACTAGGGATTGTGTATTTTTTGAAGTGTGGCCTCATACTGGTTTGGTCCATGTTATCAGGAACAACTTTAAAACTAAGGGGGAAATCCTCAAGGTAACTACTTAGTGATAGCCCTAGCGAGAAGAGGTGGTGATGGAATTCCCTTATTTTCATGTCCTGTATCTCACACACACTTTTTCTTGAACTCTTTTCCAACTTGGAGCCACTGAATTGCATTTCCCATCTTCATGTAGGCCTTTTTTCAGCCTACTTCAATGTGTCATCTTAAGTTAGCCACTCCTGGAGCTGGGACAAATTTGTGGCATCAAGATATTTTGATTCTGTCCACAAGTAGCATTTCTCCTTCTCAGACCCTTCTTTGATTCCCCTGTTTGCATCCTCCAACCTCATACCAACACTTTATTTCCTTGAAAAGGTGTTACCTAAATTCCCAGCAGACCAATTCACTGAAGTCGGTGTGTGAAATTCTATGTAACTTCAAATGCTTTTTAAAGTCACAGCTGGTAAGATGTTAAGGAAATAAAGCTAGGGAAGGGATGGTCGAATGGAAGAGCTACCATACAGACTGCCTCATCATTGCACAAGCCCAATAATGGAGGGCTACAAAGACTGGATGTTTTTAAGTAACTATAGGGTAAATAAAACTTCACAGAGTGTGGAGTATACTCATAAAACTGATGAGCTAAAAATATAAAAGTATTTAAAAAATCACAGGTCATAATCATAACGAGAGACTAGAGTAAATGACATTTTAAGGAATGTCTTTTAACATTTGAGGATAGGATCAGGGAGAATTGTGTCCTTGCATAACATATCCCTTAGTGTGTCTGTTGTAGCCAAAGTACAAGACCAAATGGACTATATCTTGGGGCCATTGTGATATTTTGTTTCTCTTGTTCTATAAATCTGGAATATTAGAAGGCATTAAAAGGAGGGTGGTGGTGTTTATCAAGGCACTTTCTTGAATTCTTGGTTGGGGATGTGAGAAATAGCAAAAGGAAATCATTCTTTTCTGGCAGTAGAGACAAGGACTAAAGGTCAAGAGAGGCATCCTAGCCCCCGGAGCACGCTCTGTGCCCTAGATGGCGGTATGAGCTCCCATCCTTGATGGGGACTCTACACTCAAAATCCAGTCAGCCACAGGAGCCTGTCACCAGTCCATCCAGTTACATGCCTGTTTCTCCCACGAGGGTTCAAGCCCTGGCTGAATGGGCACCACTCTCACTGCATGGCTTCTTCCTCTTCAGTTTAAAGTTCAAATGGATGACTAAGTTTTTTTCCAATCTATACATATTTTTATTTGAGTAAATATTTTTGTAATGAAGACTATGTAAATTTGGTACTGACACTGGAAAATTTCCTACATCGCTAATCTATAGAGAAAGGAAGGGGTTTCATTTTATTACAAAGAATAATCCTTGTAATGTCACTAATTTATTTCTTGCTTTATAAAGATGGATCATATGTGAATAGCAAGCTCAGTGATAAAAACTAATAATTGTGTACAAAAAGATCTATTGTTAGAAAACTTCATTTTGTAAACAGACTGTTATGTCTGTAGAAGAGCATTTATAAAGGTCAGATTACTAAAATGGGGAATCTGCTTGCATTCTATTTTGTATCCAGCCTCGTACTTAATCTACTGATTTTTTTTTCTTTTTTTTTTTTGTGGGTACCAGGGGTCAACCTCAGGACCTCGCGCTTGCGAGCAGGTGCTTGTGCCACTGAACAATATCACCAGCCCTTTTTTCCTTTGTATGTGGGTACTGGGAGTCAAACTCAGGACCTCGCACTTGCCAGGCAGGTGCTTATGCCACTGAGCTACCTCACCAGCCCCCATTCCGATTTTTAAGTTGAGTAAAACATACCTATTTTGGTTTCACATAACTGGGGTTCAGTGTTAGTTTATGTATGCTAGTAAAGCAACCAGCCAATTCTTCTGCTATTGTAAGCTTCAAAATAGTTGGCGATTCCTCCCTATTTATGATTGTTCTGGTATATTCTCCATGGTTGGTTTAGGAGAACAAATTTGTGCACAGCCAAAACTGGAACTAGGGCCATGTGAGTGGAACCATGGTTGGTTTCAATAAGAAACTAAGGCAGGTGAACGTAAGTTACAAGAAAGATAGGTAAGAATTTTTTTTTCCTAGTACATGTCATAACCCTTAAATAGCATTAAAAGCATGATAGCTTTCAGACAATAAAATAACTAGAGCCTGTTCCAGCTAAAGACAGTGACTAGTGTGACAAAGTAGACATTGTTAAATTGAGTTAAGTTGTGTCTGTAGGTGTTAGGGTATTTTTTCATTTTACTAGAGAACCTGGTATATATCAAGTATAAACTTCTTGGTATACAGTTTGAAGAAAGTACGTTAAAGGCATTGGAGTGCCTTCAAGAAAACCTTTATTTTGTAATTTTTAAAACTCTTCTTTACTAATAGTATCAAAGCATTATTTCATATCCTCCCTGCTTTTTTCTTTTTTGAAAATGCCTAGTATTTCAGTTAGGTAGTGGAAATGACCTATTGATGGATAACCACTGAACACCATGTTCAAATATGAATAGGTATGACAGAATTCTAAGCTGGCATACAAATTAACCTTTAAATAATAATTCATGGGCCGGTGAGATGGCTCAGCGGCATAAGCGCCTGCCTTGCAAGCGCGAGGGCCCGAGTTCGACTCCCGGATCCCACATACGAAAAAGGGGCCAGTGATATCGCTCAGCGGCACGGGTGCCTGTTGGCGCGCGAGGTCCTGAGGTCGACCCCCCGGTACCCACAAAAAAAAAAAAAAAAAAAAAAAAAAATAATTCATTTGTGAGCTAAAATGCCCTAAAATTTATAATGGCAACTCTGTTGGCAACTCTGTTAGTCATAGCCCTAACCACTGAATTCTAGTTACTTTAGGTTTAGGGGGTGTGGCCTAGTGGTGGAGCACTTGCCTAGCATGCATGAGGTCCCAGGGTCCAACGGTAGCACCATGTAAAAATGACTTAACTTCAATGCAGTATCTTTCTACGGTTCTGTACACTGTCTTATATATGATCTTTTCAAAAGGCTGCCCAGAAAATTAGTCTATGAAATTTTCAGCAGAGATAACCGTAGAATTTCAAACAGAAAAGATATTCAAGTTCAGAAATAGTGAGCAAGAAATGGTTTAGTAGTTCTAGTAATCAAATAATGCTGATTTGGACATCTCTCTGGACTATACACAGGGGAAAATAACTGAAAATAACCAGGTGCTGACAATTCCCTTGATCAAGAACTCAATTTTACCAGTAGATGTCACTACAGTCTGACATTATTTTAGAAAATTAAACAAAAAAGATGAGCGCACTGGAATTTGAAAGAGGAAAAGCAAACAAACTCTTCTATATCTGAATAACATGTTCTCTTCTTTAAAAAAAAAGATGGGCATCCAATAAATGCTTGAGTGAATTAATGAACAATCAATATGTATTAATTATTCTGCCTTAAAATCTTTATCAATGAGTTGTTTTGATAGGAATAAAGAGGAAAAACTAGAGTTTGCAAAATGAGAAGCGGCATGAAGATTCAAGCAACTCAACTGCACAGATTTTAAACAGCCCCTATACCTTGCCGGGCACCGAGCTGAGTTCTACTGGAAACAGAGAAGAGACACTGGTACCTGGAGCTGCGTGGGAAAATGAAATCTTCTGTTTTCCACTAGTGAAATGAAGAAAGGGGAGATTTGTCTGACCCAAGAGACAGATAAAAGTTCTAAAATTAAGGGCCGGTGAGACCGCTCAGCGGCTTAAGCGCCTGCCTGGCAAGCGGGAGGGCCCGAGTTCGACTCCCGGAACCCACATACGAAAAAGGGGCCGGTGATATCGCTCAGTGACACGGGCGCCTGCTGGCGCGCGAGGTCCTGAGGTCGACCCCCGGTACCCACAAAAAAAAAAAAAAAATTAAGGTGAAGGAGTCAAGAAACACCTCTCACAAGTTGTCCTTCAATGTATAGTTTCTATTATTGTATTATTGTCATTATTATTATTTTTGCAGTAGTAGGGACTAAATCCAGGGCTTGCACATGCTAGACAACCACTGTACCACTGAGCTACATCCCCAGGTACCACTGAGCTACATCCCCAGCCCTTACTTTGCTTTTTAAAACTTCTATTCTCCTGCATATGAAATAAAGACATTAGGAAGACAGTTGATAAACCTGGCAAGTTATTGAGAGATTTGATACACTGATTGTATGTGACAGTATGAAAATGTTGCTTCTTTGAGCACTTACTAATTGGCACATTGTGTGCCAACTCTCTTCTCTTATTCAATCCTCCCAAGAGCTCTGTGAGGCAGGAGTTTTTATTATACTCATTTTTAGAGATGAGGCATCTGAGGAATTTGAGGACGGTTAAATAACTTCTCCAAGATCCCCCAGTTAATGAGTAGTAGAACCAGACTCCAAGTTAAGGCTGTAGGGATCACTCTGCCATGATCCTTTCTAGTCCCCGACCAAGGCACTTTCAGATAAAATCTGGGCTCCATGTTGCTTCAGTTGGTTTTGTCTTAATCACTCACTTTAAAAATCTTAGTGAACCATGTCTATGAACAAGGCACTTTGCTTTTTACTGAGAGAAGAGGAATATAAAGGCAAGAAAGCTGGCTGCTTTAAAAGAACTTATAGCTGAGTGGGAAGAGAGATAGAGGCATTTGGAGATGAAGAACTTGGATGAGGAAGGTCACCAGCATCTGTATTCTCCATGTAGTGTAGGAGGGTTTGGGGAAAGTGGAAAAGATTTGGAACAGCTGCTGGAGCAATGTGCTAGGTTCAGTCTTATGTCTGCAGACGTGAGGGGTATTTCGGGATCCTTCCTCCTATGCCTCAGAGTTAATGGAACTTATTTTCTCAGATTTCTAAAATAAAGTTCACTTATGCCTAGAGCTCACACTTGAATTTCAGTACAGAATCTAATCTTGTTGCTTGAAAAATTGTCAGTACTTTAAATTTTTTTAAATCACAAAATACATACACTATAAGACTACCTGAAGAGGAGACTGAAATGCTGACTTGACTTTCAGTGTTGATTATCTATGAGGTGTGATTGAAGTGTACAATGAATGTTTAAATATTTAGAAATTTATTACACCAAAAGATATATTCTCATTAATCCCCCTCAAAATACCTCTCAAACATACTTATCCCATGGTTCTTGCCACTGCAGCAGTCCTGGAAGTCTTCTTTTTTGTTGTGCATGGTTGCTGCCTTGTTGTCCTGAATCGATTGAGAATGTTACCTTTCATGGTCATCTTGCCTTTGGAGAAGAGCCGTAAATCCCTAGGTTCCAGATCAGGTGATTAGAGTGCGAGAGCCCCATCACACTGTTTTTACAAGTCTGCCTTCCCTTTGGATGGTGCTGGGAAGCAACATTCACCATATTTCCTGCTCTAGAAAGTAGCAAGAACGATAGGATAAATGTGTTTGCAGTGAGGAAAGGTATTTTGAGGGACAAATGGCAATACGTCTTTACTGTAATTAATTTATTTTTAAAAACTTTTCACCATATATTTCGATCACACCAAGTATGCAGTTTGGTTCTCTTAATCTCACCCTGTTCCCAAAATAAGGACACAACCAAGAGAAGACCCTTTCCAAAACAAGTTGAAATCATAAGACAAACGCATTAGGGACATCCGTATTTGTCAGTATCTTCAAGATACCTGGATTACGTTGCCCTAACGTCAGCATTTATTTTAAACAAGGTTATCTGCCTGCTTTGTGTTTCTTCGTAAATGTGTAGACACTCTCTGGCTCCACCAGGATGTTTTCGTTTCTTCCTCCACTCCACTTAAAATATTTTGTTAAATTATCTCATTGCATTTTATGTTTAGAAACCTCTCTTTGAGGCATTCCATCTTGTCCCCGGCAAGGGAGGTAACTCTGATTGAGTGTTAATTAATAAGGAATTTCCTCAGACTCAAAACTTCCCCCACACTTTGCCAAGCAGCAGGTAGAAGATGTTGTTCTGGAGAAATTACAGGATAAATATCTCTAAATTAAAGACTTAGTAACCAAGTCTACAACCAGGATAGTTTTTTTCCAAAGTGGCCATCAAAAACTGTACAAATTTGGGCCGGTGAGATGGCTCAGCGGCTTAAGCGCCTGCCTGGCAAGCGCGAGGGCCCGAGTTCGACTCCCGGAACCCACATACGAAAAAGGGGTCGGTGATATCGCTCAGCGGCACGGGTGCCTGCTGGCGCGCGAGGTCCTGAGGTCAACCCCCTGGTACCCACAAAAAAAAAACAAAAACAAAAAAACTGTACAAATTAGCCAGGCGTGGTGGCACATGCCTGTAATACCATCATTTGGGGGGCTGAGGCAGGAGGATTGCTGAGAGTTCAAGGCCAGCTTGGGCTACATAGTGAGTTCAAAGCTAGCCTGAATTACATAGCGAGACCCTCTCTAAAAAAACCAAAAACAAACTAACTAAAAACTGTACAATTTTATTATTATTATTATTATTATTATTATTATTTATTTATTTAATTTTTTTTTTTTTTGTGGGTACCAGGAATGGAACTCAGGACCTCGTGCTTGCCAGGCAGGCATTGCGCCACTGAGCTATATCCCTGGCCCCCAGACTTATTATTAAAGCCCTAAATAAGTGGAAAAACTTCCTCAAAGCAGAAACACAAATTGCTAATAAATATATGAAATAATTCAACTTTAAATAAAGCAATAAAGCAGTGAGTTCTTTTCACTTTAAGTCAGAATTTAAGGGTTTTGTTTTGTTTTGTTTTGTTTTTGTTTTCAGTAACACTGAATATTAGCAGAAGATTTCAAATTGCCAGACAGCATGGCAATTAGGAGCATAAATTGGTAACATCTTTTTGAAAATAAATTTACAATATTTATCATACTCTGTGGCTCAGTAACTCCATGTCTTGGACTTTTTCTTTAAAAAAAAATCTGAAACACAGAAAGAAAAAAACTTTACATAAAGATATACTTTTTAAATAATTTATAATAATAAAAATATAAATAATGATTCTTTTACTTGGGTACATTAGACTAAAAAATAACTCCCTTCATAAATTAGAATCTTATATAGCTCTTCACAACAGTATTTCTAAGGATAGAAGTAAAAGAAAATCATTATAACATGATATTAAATGGAAAAGCAGGGATATATACATATTATATACTCACATACCACATGGTATACGCCATGTGCCCTCCTGTAAAATGACTATATGACCTCTGAGGTCCCAGATGTGATTCCATAGAGTGAAGAGGGCAGTCAACTATCTCACCAGTTTACTGTCGTCACTCAAGTTGTCACTGCTGGTGACAACTGAAGCCCTAAGCTGCTGCAGTGACAGGGCCGAGCTACCTGGGCACTGAGCCTGAGACAGGTGGAGGAGTCATGTGACTTAACAGGACCCTGATCCTTAGGACAGACCTGTGAGAAAAACTGACCAGGGAGAGGAAAGAGGCAAGCGGGGGCTGGGGTCTCAGGTAAAGTCTGCTCCCGGCCTGAAACGCCCGGCTTTAAACACATATGTGAACCTGATTCTCCAAGAGTATGTGTGTGTGGGATGTTCCACCTGCTGCTTCTTCACCCCTCCACGGAATGCAGAAGGTTGGTTAGAGCATCCCCTCCCACACAGACCTCACTGGAGTCTCCAGAGGTCACCTGGCTCCCTGCTGGCTGCAGATGTTCAGGAAAACCAAATGCGGCTGAGACTCCAGTTTTGTTAGAAAAAGCCATGGGCAAAAAGTGAGGTCATGAGGTTGGATCCTTACTACTGGTTTGGTGGCCTTTATTTCTCTGAATCACATTTTTCTGGGTAAAATTGGATGATTGAATTCAAGCAACAAAAGGACCTTAACCTGGGCCTGCGAATCTCCAGGAATTGTATTCAAAATTCAGCAAGAAAATTCAAGCAGTGCAGAACTTTTTCTTTCTTTTGTTGTGACACTGGTGATTGAAACCAGGGCCTCATGCATGGTAGGCAAACACTCTAGCACTGAGCTACACCCCTAGCAATTTTTTATTGTTTTAGTTTGAAGCAGGTACTTACAAGTTGCCCAGGCTGGTCTCTAATTTGTGATTCTTCTGCCTCAGTCTCCCCAGTAGCAGGTAATATAGGAGTGTACTACCATGCCCAGCTTTGTCAGGTTTTTTTTTTTAAGGAGAAAGTTAACCAACAAAGCTGACATCCAAGCTTCGTTCTACTCCATCACTTCTTTTTGAGATAGTGTCTTGCCATGTTCAGGCTGGCTGGAATTCCCTATGTAACCTAGGCTGGCCTCAAAGTTTCAGCGATCCTCCTGCCTCAGCCTCCCAAGTGCTGGGATTACAGGTGTGCACCAACACACCCAGCCCATCACTTTGATTAGGAGTATAAGAAGAGACTTAGACCCAAGGACAAATTCAAGCATTGCATTCTTGTTCTGGTTTCAGAAATATAACTGATTAGAATGAGGATTCCTTGGTCTCACCTTCCAACTTCTGTTCAGATTTAAGAATACTGAAGGCAGGGCCAGTGAGATGGCTCAGCGGTGTAGGCGCCTGCCTGGCAAGCGCGAGGGCCCGAGTTCGACTCCCGGAACCCACATACGAAAAAGGGGCCGGTGATATCGCTCAGCGGCACGGGCGCCTGCTGGCGCGCGAGGTCCTGAGGTCGACCCCCGGTACCCACAAAAAAAAAAAAAAAAGAATACTGAAGGCAGGCTCACAGAACCCTCTTACTTTCACAGCTGTATCTTTTCATCACCCTCACAGCCTTAGGACAGGAGTGTCATCTTCATTTTACAGAAGAAATCCAAGTCAGTAATTGACCCATTCAAAATCCAATGGCACCCCCTTGTGGTGGATATTCAGAGGATCAAGGCTTGCTGTGGAAACCAATGACTTTCAAATGTCCTGGAGACACTTCTTGAAATATTTCTATTTTTTTTGTGTGTGTGTGGGTACCGGGGCTTGACCTCAGGACCTCGCGCGCCAGCAGGCGCCCGTGCCGTTGAGCGATATCACCGGCCCCTTTTTCGTATGTGGGTTCTGGGAGTTGAACTCGGGCTCTCACACTTGCCGGGCAGGCGCTTACGCCGCTGAGCCATCTCACCCGACCAATATTTCTATTTTAAAAATCACACTTTTTTTTTTCTTTTGAAAGTATACTTTAAAAATTTAACAGTCGAGATCATGGAGACAAAAAACCCTTGCATACTTCGGGAAAGAATATGAATTGCTGCGATCACCGTGGAAAAGTCTGGTAGCTCCAGACTACCACATGACCCAGTATATCCAAAGGAAATAAAGTCAGGCTCTTGAAGAGATACCTACATTCCTGTGTTTATTGCAGCAATACTCTCAATCCCCACTCCACGGAAGCACTCCTAGTGTTTCCATTTCCAGTAAGGAGAAGCCCTCCACCATACTTTTTTCTTCTTTCCTGATATCCAAATGGAAAAGGTCTTAGGGTTAAGTAAAAGAAAAGGCAAATGGTCACAGTTAGGTGAAAGATGTCTGCTGCTGGCCTTGAAAAAAGCCATGCAGAGGGCTTCTGATGCCACCCTCACCTTCAGGAAGCACTGAATTTCTAGGCCAGGAATTCAGAGTGGAAATTATTTTTTCTTTTTCATGAAAGCAATATGAATACTTATTAAATGAATAAAAAATTACATAGTGCAGAGAAAAGCTATTAAATCTTCTTCCTCAAATACTTCTGGTCTTGGTCCTTCACTACACTTTAACTACTTTTGGGGGGGTATTTGGGGTCATCTCCAGTGGAGGTGGGTTTGAATGGGATGATCTCATCAAAGCTTTTGTGAAGTCTGGGGTCAGGATATGCTGAACCTAAGGAGAAAAAAGATGTCTGGCTGAGGACAGGTTGGCATTAGAAATTAGCAGACATCATCATAGAATTTGAAAATGGAATTCTGGAATAAATAAGCAGACCGTGGTGGTCAAAGGTGTCAGCAGAGCCAGAAGGAGCTGAGAGTTGGCTTTTCAGCGTGCATCTTATCATGACCATTTCAAAATGCCTAGGTAAAGCCAAGAAAGGAACAAGGCTTAGAAACCAGACCAGGAATCAGATCTCTTCCTGTCACCACTAGGTACCTGGGATGATGAAAAAATGAGCTCACCTCTGAATGGTCCACAGCTGGCTCATAGACAAATCCCTTGAGAAGAAAGATAGGAGAGAGTACATCTGGTGAGATGTTGGGCTCCCTCAGCCAAGCCAGCCTCATGCAAAGCGGGCACGCCAGGACTCTCTAGGCCTCTTCCCATAGGCATACCAACCAGCTTTGACTTACCTACTGGAATTTGGAAGCTGACTGAGGAAATGAAAGCAATCCAAGTTTGTATTGCTGTGATTAGATGCAAACTAAAATAAATCTAGATTATTATTATGTATTTGTACCCACAAAGGAAACAACTTGACATGGATTGCAAAGCATTTCATTGTAATTTAGACATACAGTGTTATGGAACAAAATGTCTTGTTGCATTATGTTTTCACTCATCGACATGCCAACATGACCACAGAAAATTTGAAGTCTCTGCCAGTCCTGCACTGACCTGTAGTGTTAGGGAAAATGAAAATTAGATATACAGAGGGAAAAGATTCACTTTCGTAAGTAGCTTACATATGATATAGTAAGAATAGTAAATACGGAAGAGGAAAGATGGAAGATGCATCTTGCTAAGTACATAAGCTCTTTAAAACTTCTCTCTGTCTCGCAAATCTCTTCTCCCCACCTGCAAGTTAAACTTTTAGACTCAGCCTTCTTTAAAAACAGGGTCTTTCTCCCCCTTTTACCCCTCTGTAGTGCCCTGTTTTATTTTTTGTTTTCCTGTGGTGCTGAGGGATGGAAGCTAGGGCTCCGCACATGCTAGGCACATGCTTTACCACTGAGCTACACTCCAGCCCTACCCTGCTCTTATTTAAATAATTGTGCTAGTGATGTGTGCTACTTACTACTTTAACATCCTGTCTTTTCCACTAGTCGAGGAGCTCCTCAGAGAGCAAAAGACTGCAAGAATTGCCTTATTTGCTAATGGTACATTCACACGAAGAAGTACTCTGCTGCAATAAAAGAAAATAAGGAATCATCAGGCATCAGGAAAATGAAAATCAAATCTACAATGAAATAATACTTTATATACACTAGGATGGCTATAATCAAAAAGTCATATAATAAGTGTTGATGAGGATGTGGAGAAATCAGAACACTCATACATTGCTGGTGGGAATACAAAATGGTGATGCTGCTGTGGAAAACTGTCTGGCAGTTCTTCAAAAGATTAAAATAGAGTTATGACATGATCAAGTAATTCTACTCCTAGACATATACCCAAGGAAACTGAAAATACACAGCCAACCAAAAATTTAAATATGAATATTCATAGTAGCATTTTTCATAATAGCTAAAAATGGAAATAACTCAAGTACTAGCAATTGGTGAATGAAGCAATGAAATTTCTTATATCTATACGGTAGAATATTACTCAGCAATAAAAATAAATGATGTGCTGATACATGTTACAACATGCACGAACTTTGAAAATATTATGTTCAGTGAAAGGAGACAGTCACATAAGATGACATAGTATATAATTCCACTTTATATGAAAGGTCAATGTTATGGCTTGTGTCTAGATGTTCCCCCAGTATTCATGTGGTTATAGGTGAGGCTTTTCAGAGGTGCCTGGATCTGAAGTGTATGATGCTGGGATTAAGTGTGTGATGCTAGGATTAAGGGTGTGTGATTACTAAATTAGTACACTGATTGGTTTGGCATAGTTCTGGCTGTGTATAATGGGAAAGCCCATCCTGGGAGGGTGGGCATATAGCCTTTGATAGAATACAAGGGACAGAAAGAGGGGTGCTGTGGTCACTCGCTGCTTCTCTGCTACTTCACTGCTTTGCTGCCTTCTGCCCGCCATGAACTGTTTCTCCTCTGTGATGTCCCTCTGCCAGCTACCCTGCCTTGGAGCCAGCCAGCTACCTACTGAAACCTCTACAAACTATGAGCTAAATAAACATTTCCCCCTTTAACTTTGGGTGTTGGGTACTTTGTATCAGCAACAAGAAAAGTAACTAAGATAGTCAAGAATAGGCAAGTCTACAGAGACAAAGTAGGTTTATTAGGATTCCTGAAAGTAGGGGAAAAGGGTAAGTGACTGTTTATGGGCATGGGATTTACAAGGGGAGGGAAAATGTTCTAAAACTGATGCTAGCAATGATCACACAGCTCTGAGTTAGCTAGAAAACAATGGATTGTATGTTTATATGTATTAATTGTGCAGTATGTGAAATAAAAAGCTATTATTTAAAAAATAAGGAAGAGCCCTTTAATACTGAAAAGTGTGGTTTCTACAATATAAAGTTAACAAAAAAGCAAGGTGAAAAGAGTTATGATTTAGAATACACCTGTTAGAAAATGGAGTAAATAATAATGTATGTGCACTAACTTATTTGGCAAAAAGAATCAAAGAAAGGACAGAGAGGAGGAAGGGGACAGAAAAAGAAGAGGTGAGGTACTGTCACTAAATCTTTTTGTATAGTTTTTGATTTTTGAACCAACTTTTACAGAAGTTTCCCAAGATGCAGAAAACAAGGTTGGTAAGAAAACTAAAATCAAATACAAATAAAAATAACTGAGGGGCCGGTGAGATAGCTCAGCGGCATAAGCGCCTGCCTGGCAAGCGCGAGGTCCTGAGCTCGACTCCCAGTACCCACATACGAAAAAAGGGCCGGTGATAAAGCTCAGCAGCTCGGGTGCCTGCTGGCGCGTGAGGTCCTGAGGTCGACCCCCGGTACCCACAAAAACAAAAACAAAAACAAAAAACAAAAAACTGAGGCCAGGCGTCATGGCGCAGCCTGTAATCCCAGAACTCAGGAGGCTGAGGCAGGAGGATTGCCATGAGTTCAAGGCCAGCTTGGGCTAAATAGTGAGTTCACGGCCAGCCTGCACTACAATGTGAGACCCTGTCTCTAAATAAATAAATAAATAAATAAATAAATAAATAAATAATGGAATCAAGCTGTATATTAAGGGGATAATAATAACCACACAAAGAAAAAAAACTATTTTAGGTTCATGAAACATAGTCTAAAGATGAAAGAACTGTAAATAAATCTTGAACTTTGCTTAGTAGGTTTGTTAATGGCAATGGTATGGATATAAGAATATTGAAAATATTTTTTGGATATTGAATGGTGGAGCAAATGACTAAACTTATATTGAAGTTTTTGGAAACCAGGGTGTTTGCTGTTGGAAAAGAAATATGCAAATATGAAATGGGACTAAAGATAAAGAAGCTCATGCTGCTGCTGCATTGGGTCAGAGAAGTCACTACAAAGTTATGATTTAAAAATATTAAAGTATAGGTTTCTTATCTTATTGGCTGTAAGAGACTAGAAATAACCACAACCCAATAGCAATAAGCATTCTTAGACCCTGGATATTATTTCTAAGTTCTCTTCCCCACTAGCAGGAACCAGAGCTTCTTGGGTGTAATGCCTGATTCTAGTACATGGCCCCGGGAAAATGCAGAACTAGAATGCCATGCAAAGAATACCCAAAGACTAATGAGGCTCTGTCAAAAAGGTCAGCTTGAAGCGGTGCCCACTGTCTAAGTCAGGACAATTTATGCACCAAAATAAGTATCTTTAAAGCAGGCATGTTGCCACACAACTGTAATCCTAGCTACTTGGAAGCCTGAGGCAGGAAGATCTGAAGTTTGAGGCCAGCCTGAGCAACTTAGCAAGACCTTTTCAAAATAAAAAGGGCTGGGGATATAGATCAGTGGTAAAGCACCCCTGGGTTTAAACTCCAGTACCAAAAACAGATAGATAGATAGATGATTACAGATAGGTAGGTAGTCTTGCTATAGGTAACAACCTATAGATGTTAAAATAGGAATTCCTGAGCCTATACAGTATTGGTCAATTAATTGTTAGTTAATAAATATGTAGGTGGATGATAGGTAAGAAACCTTTTCCTGGGCCAGTGAGATGGCTCAGTGGCGTAAGCACCTGCCTGGCAAGTGCGAGGTCCTGAGTTCGACTCCCGGAACCCACATACGAAAAAAGGGTGGGTGATATCGCTCAGCGGCACAGGCACCTGCTGGCGCGCGAGGTCCTGAGTTCGACCCCCGGTACCCACAAAAAAAAAAAAAAAAAAGAAACCTTTTCATTAAAGTGAAAATCAATTAATGAATGTAGACAGAATGATAGAGTTAGAAAATTACTTTTGAGCATCCATCGTAGTAATAATAGTAATAATAAATTCAGCCAGAAATATCAAGTAATGGTCATATTAGTGGGTGAATGTTTGATGAAGAACAGATACTTCTGTGGTTTCAAAATATTTGTTAGTATGGAAAGGAAAAGAATAGTTGTACAGAGAAACTCTGAGGCAGACCCCACTTTCATCAAGTAATGAATGTTAACATCACCCTGTTATACAAATTGAAATTATATGCTACCTCATAAAACACACAGAGGATACACACAATCATTTCTGTGACATCCCCACCAAAATGCAAAACCTGAATCCATTCACGAAGAAACACAGGGCAAAGGCAAATTGAGGGACATTTCTACAAAATAACTAACCTTTAAGAGTGGCACAACCGTAAAAGTCAAGGAAAGATAAACAGATATAGCAATTTTTAAAAATGCACTCGCAGAGTAGAATATTTTGGAATAAGCAAAATGAATAAACTAATGAAAATAAAATAAGAAACATGAATGGAGTCAGTGAATTAGATGACAGTAATTAGCTATGTAAGCTTCTTGTTTAAAATGTTATATTGTGATCATATAGGAGACTATTTTTTGTTTGTTTTTCGAGACAGGATCTCACTTTGCAGTGTAGGCTGGCCTTGAGCTCTCTATGTATCCCAGGTTGTCCTCGAACTCACGATGATCATCCTGCCTCGGCCTTCCAAGTGCTGGGATTACAGGCGTGTGCCACCATGCCTAGCTCTAGGAGACAATTCTTGCTTATAGGAATTCTGAAGTATGCCAAAGTATTGAATATTATGTTACCAACTTTTTGCCAAATAGTTCAAGGAAGGAGGCACTCTTTGTTCTATTTCTTCACCTTTAAATTTGAATTTACTTGAAAAATAAAAAGATCCATGAATCCATAGTTAAAGTAAAAATAAACAAACCTAAAGAAGAGAATTAGGGGAGAGAGAGAAAGCTTTTATTTATAATAGAATGTAAACCAGAAAATGTATAAAGAAAAATAGTTTTAAAAATCACCATTTTTGAGGCCGGGCATGGTGGTGCACACCTGTAATCCCAGCACTCAGGAGGTTGAGACAGGAGGATCGCTGCACATTTGAGGCCAGCCTGGACTACATGTTCAAAGCCAGCCCCAACTACATAGCAAGACCCTGTTTAAAAACAAACAAACAAACTAACTAACTAACAAAAATCGCCACTTTCAACCACTAAGCCATTAGTTGTTTCATACAGGAATCATGAGTGGATCCTAAAATTATTGGGTCATTATTTGTTGAGGAACAGAATACTTACACAGACTCAAAGTATTCTCTCACATTTCTTATTAATTATAAATGTGGAAATGTATCTTTACTTAAATCCAGTAGATACTACATACTTCACCCAAGTGATCAAAATTACCTGCCATAAAGCACAGAAAGAGACACACACAGTTTACCTAGTTTTCCTGACAAGAATGCATAATCAAATCTTAAGAAGGCACTCAACAAACCTCAAGTGAGGGGCATCCAGAAAACTAGACAAATGCTTTTTAAAATTATGTCATAAAAAAAAGATAAAAAGAGGATAAAATGGAAACTGTAAATAGGGAGGGGAAGAGGGGTTGAAAGAAGGGGAGGGGGTTGGGAAAAAAAGGAATCAAAATACCTCATATACAGGTACAAATTCCCTGTGATGAATATGATCTTTACGTATATCTAAATTGTACCAATAAACTTAACTTAAAATTTAAAAAAATGATGTCATGAAAAAACATGAAAGACTCATAAATGCAGTATTTAGGAGACTAAAGAGACAAGACAACTAAGTATAATGTATGATCCTAGATTATATGTTGCAGTGCAAAAATAAAAATCATTATATTTAATATTGGTACCATCAGCAAAAATTTGAATAAGGACTGTATATCACATAGTAATAGTGAGTCAATGTTAAATTTTCTGAATTTGACAATGAGACTGTCCTGATTCTAGGAGATACACATTAGGAGTAAAGCTGATTTTTTTCAACCTACTTTGAAATGTTTAATTAAAAAAAAAGGAATGTATAATATCTATATGTGCAAGATGGGGACAACTGTGTCAGAATGCCAATTTAAAGTAACATTTTTGCATTTTTAATTTATATTTTTTAATTTTTTAATTTCATTCAACTCTGTATCTTCAATGTTCCAGGCACAGCACCTGGGACTCGGTAGATGCTCAATACGTGTCTATTAAATGCTGAAGTTAAGTGGAAAGTCCAGTTAGGACCCTTTTAATCGTAAGTAATAAGATGCATGGTTCAAACTGTCTGAGTGACAAAAAGCAGTCAGTACATTTAACTAAAAAGTGAAAGTATGTACCTGCTTCAGGCATAGCTGGATCCAGGGGTTCAGTATTGAAGATTTGGTCTCTCCCCCACACTGCCCAGCCTCTCCCCCATCTTCCTTTATGTTGGTTTTTTTTCTCTTTTCAGCTGCCCCCATATGCCTGGTACACATCACATTATCAACAGAAATAAAGAATCTCTTATGCAACTATTTCACAAATTGTCCACTGTTAACCTCATGAGCTTATTTGATTGGTCAGAAAGGGTGAAAAAATGTTAAGGCCAGATCTGAGACTTGTGACCTTTATCAAAACACATGGAGCAAGAAGAGAGTGAGCGCAGTTCTCTACAGAAATCCAAGTGCTGTTCAAGAAGAAGGGAGGCTGGGCGCTGGGCCAGCAAAAGCCCCAGGTGTCCGCTTCTAAGTCACTGCGTGAACCAAGATGCAAGAACTCAAACACTCCCATTGCTTTTCTGAGCTATCCTGTGCCAGGGTCAATGCTACATCAAAGGAAGACAATCACTATTTACCCGGCCAGACCACTCTTCGCATAGTTTCAGTCTCCCGGGAAGCTCTGAGGGGCGCTTTGTCTTAGGATGGACAGCACAGGAACAAGGCCGTGCAGTCTTGGAACATCACCCCTGAGAGGAGAAGGGTGCCCAGTCCTCCCTTCCCCTTTTCTCCTCTTGGATTAGCTTCTCTCTGAATCTCATAGCATGCATTTAGGGACTGTGGAGTCTCCAAAGTGAATTTCTAAAACCCAAGCTATTTCTTCTGAAGCCAGTTAACCTATGCTTCAAAATAAATACTATATTTTGAAAATCAAAGTAAAGAAAACTCCTTTCAAAGAACAGTGATAAGAAGTGGTTACTTATTCTAAATACGTCATTCCATTGGTTATGATGAATTTAGCTTAATCAATCAAAAAGTGGCCATGTTTAGACACTACTCAAAATCATTTGAGGGAATGCTGTGAGATTGCAGGAAGTAGAAAACATGGTTTTTGCCATTAAGAAGCTCTTTCTTGTCTGGTTTTTTTTTTTTTTTTTTTTTTTTTTTGTGGGTACCCGTCGACCTCAGGACCTCGCTCGCCAACAGGCACCTGTGCCGCTGAGCAATATCACCGGCCCCTTTTTCGTATGTGGGATCCGGGAGTTGAACTCGGGCCCTTGCGCTTGCAAGGCAGGCGCTTAGGCCGCTGAGCCATCTCACCGGCCCTTGTCTGGTTTTTTTTTTTTTTTTTTGAGACAGGGTCTCTCTATGTAGTTCAGGCTGACCTTGAAATCACTGTGTAGCCCTGGTTGGCCTCGAATTTATAGTAATCCTCTTGCCTCAGCCTCCCGAGCTGAGATTACAGGCATGCACCACCATGCCTAGCATAAGAAGCTCTTGACTTCAGCCAGGGGTGAGAGGTAATTTACCGACTAGAGATCCTCACTAAGGATTTATTACAATCTCTAAGAGCCTGACATGGGCTGAAACTGTGGAGTTCCCGTAAGTCCTGAGGATTCAAGGGAAGCAGGGATCGAGGAAGACGAGGATGTGAGCTCAGCAAGAACAGCGCTTTGGGCTGTCCTACTCACTCATCTGTCTGCCTGTCTAGAAGAGTGCCCAGACATAAAAGCTTCTATAAATACATGTTAGTTGAACGAATAGATTGAGGAGGACATGCAGAAAGGCCATCAGAAAAAGTGGGAGAGGAAGGTAAAGGTTGGGTGAGACTTTAAGGAGTTTTAAGGATGGTGAAGAGACTCACCCGGCCTAAAAAGACATGAGTTAGTTGGCAGGATGAAGCCAAGCCAAGCCAAGCCACGCTGGAACCAGCAGTGATTCATAACTGGCACAGAAGGGAAGGCTGGTAGACAGCACACGTACGAATGTAACAAGCCACTTGGGATAGTGTTCACAGACCAGCAGTACACTGGCCAAATTCAGCAAACAGATGTGTCTCGTTTGAACTTTCTGCGATGGTTTGAATGGGTCCTTCCCAAACTTAAGATGCTTCCAATGCGATAACATTAAGAGGTGGGGCTTTGAACAACGGACAAGACGAGGAGGGCTCTTCTCTTGTGAACAGGATTAAGACCCTTAGAAAAGAGGCTCCACAGTGTTTAGCTCCCTTGCCCTTCTGCCTTCTGTCTTGTTTTTGTTTGTTTTGCTTTGTAGTTTAATTGTTTATTGGTACAATTTAGGTATACATAATGATCATCATAGGGAATTTGTACCTGTACATATCTTGATTCCTCTTTTTTATCATGGCGGTGCTTGCCTGTAATCCCAGCATTGGGAGGCTGAGGCAGGAGGATCACTGCAAGTTCAAGGCCAGACTGGGCTACATAGTGAGTTCAAGGCCAGCCGGTATTACATAGTGAGACCCTGTCTCAAAAAAAAAAAAAAAAAGCTTTCTGTCTTGTGAGGATGCAGCGTTCCTCCTCTTCAGAAGATGCAGCAACATCCTTGGAGCACAGCAGCCCTCCTCAGAAAACTGAACCTGTCGGCACCTTGATCTTGGATTTCCTAGCCTCCAGAACTGTGAGAAAATAAACTACTATTCTTGCTATATTCCCCAGTCTTGGGTATTTTGTTCTAGCATCACAAACAGATTAAGAGACTTGGCAGTGTTTAAGAATCATGAGATTTATTGCCTCTCCGCCTTTTGGCTAAGACCAAGTGTAAAAATTGTGAGATTTTTATACAGCATTCAGATTCCGGCTTTCGTTAAAAACTCAGGAGATCTGGCAACAATTAGTTCACACTCTCCCATGGCAAGAATTAGCCGGAGCTGAGTAGCAATCCAGAGAGAACACGCCCTTCAGTTAGCCCCGTCTCACACCGACGTGACTCGGGGGCTCTGAAGATACTTTAGCAGCTCACTCCTTACCCCTTCTTTCTCTCCCCTTTCCTCCTTTCACTTTTTGTGTGACTTTCTGACCCCAGCAAAATTTTATGTAAAAGTTTAAGTAAATTTTAAAAAGAAGTAAGGAACTCAGAAGTTTGGCAAAACTAAGCTTATGTGTGACACCTATAAAATAAAGAGGTAGAAAATTGTTTTAACACAATTCACCTCCAAGAATTCCTACAGTCATGTATTAATTGGGAGGCACTAGAAGCAAAGGCAATTGATTATTCCTACCTCTTCTCTTTTCACTCCCTCACAAAAGTCCTAGAGCTACAGTCTCTTTAAGGGCATCAGCATGAATATTTTTGTGATCTTCCTTCTCTAGTATTTTCAGAAACTTAACACATGCTGGATGTGGCAGGTGTGCTACTAATTTTAATACGGGTAGGAGTCTGCCTAGCCTGCTATTTCAGAAAGGCTTGGAGAATTGTATCAGATCCTCCAGCTGGTTGACACATTGTACTGCACAACACAGCCCATTCCGGTGGAAGCCTGTTGAGTGCCAGCCTCCTTCCAGCCACTTAAATCCCCTGGAGCTCTGAGTGATTAAGAACACCTGTTCCAGCTTTGGCAGGAACCCTGAAATAGAGTGACCATCTTTCATGAAAGCTGAACTTCAGCATTTGCAGCTGCTTGCTTCCTTATCAAAAATCAATTCCTGTCTATTATATAACATAAATAGGATGGCCTTTCCCCCTTTCTAAGTCACCACTTTTCCTCTTTTTGGTGCCAGGAATTGAACTCAGGGCCTTGCACTTGTCAGGCAGGTGCTGTGCCGCTGAGCTACATCCCCAGAACTCCACTTTTCTTCTTGACCGAAGAAATCTTTGAGCGCTTTTGTGTGGATGTGGAGTCAGTGGAGAAGACTTTTTTCTTTTTTTTTTTTTTAATTAATGACTCACTAAAAATGATACACTGTAATTTTTTTTTCATTTGGCTACTTTTAATAGTAAACATACATATGATTTTCAACCTTTCTTTCACCTCCTTTATATTTCTAAATTAAATGTATTCAACATTTCTATTAAAAAAATAGTAAGCGGGCCGGTGAGATGGCTCAGTGGCGTAAGCGCCTGCCTTGCAAGCGTGAGGGCTCGAGTTCGACTCCCGGATCCCACATACAAAAAAGGGGCCAGTGATATCGCTCAGCGGCACGGGTGCCTGTTGGCACTCGAGGTCCTGAGGTCGACCCCTGGTACCTACAAAAAAAAAAAAAATAGTAAGCATACAGCTTATTGGTTTTTTTTTTAAATTTTGTTCTCTTTCCCAGGCAACCTGCAGAAGAATGAATGAAAGAACATGCACAGAAACTTAAAACATTGTTCAAAAAATACAACAGTCAGGGCCGGTGAGATGGCTCAGCGGCATAAGCGCCTTCCTGGCAAGTGGGAGGTCCTGAGTTCAACTCCCGGAACCCACATAAAGGAAAAAAAAAAAAAAGGGCCGGTGATATCGCTCAGCGGCACAGGCGCTTGCTGGCAAGTGCGAGGTCCTGAGGTCGACTCCCAGTACCCACATTAAAAAAAAAAAATCAATAAAAATAGACTTCAAGCTGGGGCCTATGATTCCAGCTATTCAGGAACCCTGTAATCCCAGCTACTTAGGAGACTGAGGCAAGGGGGTCACAAGTTTGAGGCCAATCTGAGCAACTCAACAAGGGCATCCTTAAAGGGTAGCACAGTGGTAGAAATCTTGCCCAGCATGTGTGAGGCCCTGGTCCCCAGTGCTGAAAATAAAGAAAAGAAAAAGAGACTTCAGTATAATAATAATAATATACATAAAGACTGTGTATTATTATATACCTGTAATAATAGTACTTGTAGAGACAGAAACAAATAAAATGGGATGGAGGGAAAAGGGTCAAGAGAGAGCAGAGAGAGATATAGTGATAGAATGTGCAGTCAAAAGATGGGAGGAGAAAAATTAAAAGCTGACTTCACATTCAGATCATTCCCCAGACCCAAACAAGCTCTGTCCCAAAACTTCTCTTACTTTGTAACTATGGAAATGCCACAACTCTCAGCCTGGCCCCATGAGCCTCCAGCATACTTAGTCCATTTAGTTCGATCCTTGGTGTCCTGGACACCTTGATCAAACCATCAACGGCAGACTCTTTCCCCAAACTTATCTCACAAACTTGTCTCAATTCTTTCAGGAATAATGAGCACACTTATGGTAAAAACCTTCCTGCCATAGGTTATCATCTTAATTATCAAGATATTTTTGTTATTGTTGTTTTTGTTTTTGTTTGTTTGTTTGTTTGTTTGTTGTGGGTGCTGGGGGGGTCGACCTCAGTACCTCGCGTGCCAACAGGCACCCGTGCCGCTGAGCGATATCACCGGCCCCTTTTCTGTATGTGGGTTCCGGGAGTCGAACTCGGGTCATCGCACTTGCAAGGCAGGCGCTTACACCGCTGAGCCATCTCACCGGCCCCTGTTTTTGTTTTTTTGAGATGGGTTTCACTATGCAGTTCAGGCCGGCCTTGAACTCACTTTGTAGCCCAGGCTGGCCTTGAACTCAAGGTAAGCCTTCTGCCTCAGCCTCCCAAGTGCTGGGATTACAGGTGTGCACCACCACACAGATATTTTTCTAGATGTACAATTTTTTTGGCTGCATTTTGGATAGCTCATTTTATGAGTCCAATAAGAGTTTACTTAGCCCTCTATAAATTCATTCATTCCACTAGCATTTCCTCTTTCCTGTTGAACACCACTTGGATACTAAGAACAATTGGACTCCAGAGGACATTTCTCACCTCCTACTACAAAATTCTTTAGGAACCAGACCATTAGACATTGTCAAAATCTCTACTATGTGGCCTATTATTTCTTTTATCTTAGTAAATGCAAGTTGTCAATGGTAAAGTTACCTAAGTAAAATACATCTTAGAGGGAAACTTCACTCACAGAAAATAGGATGTTTCAGGATGCATGTATTCTTTATAAAGTAAGAAAAAATATTTTAAAATTAATTTTGAAAAACAATACAGCAATTATGTGTCATTAAAGTAAATCAACTTCACCACTGCCTTCCACTCACCTTTCCTTTTCACCCCCATCTATGGTGCAGTTGTCTTTTGGTAAAAAACACCATAGAGAATGTGCTAGTAGGTTTTCTGTTACTATGACAAAATACCTGAGATAAACAGTTTAGAAGGAGGAAATATTCTTTTGGCTCATGGTTTCAGAGGTTTCAATCCATGGTTTCTTGGCCTGGTTGCTTTAGGCCTGTGATGAGACAGTATGTCATGGTGAAGTGAGTAGCAGAGGAAAGCTACACACCTCATATGGCCAGAAGGCTGGGCTGAAGGGAGTGGGAAAGGCAAAGAATAACGTATTCTTCAAGGGCTCACCTCCTCATAACTTCCTTTCTCCCACTAGGCCCCACCTCCTAAAGTTTTCATCACCTCCCAATAGCCTTTTAAGCTACAAATCCTTCAGGAGATTAACCCACTGATGAAGTTAGAACTCTTACAGAAATTCAATCACCTACCAGACACACCACCTCTGAACACTGGTGCACTGGGAACCAAGCCTTCAACACGGATTTTGGGGAATGCTTAAGAGCAAAACCGTGACAGAATGAGAGGAGTTATGGATAGAAAGATGGATTTTAAAGTCCATGAACTCAGGGCCGGTGAGATGGCTCAGCGGCTTAAGCGCCTGCCCGGCAAGCGCGAGGGCCTGAGTTCGACTCCCGGAACCCACATACGAAAAAGGGGCCGGTGATTTCGCTCAGTGGCACGGGCGCCTGCTGGCGCGCGAGGTCCTGAGGTCGACCCCCCGGTACCCACACACACACAAAAAAAATAATAATAAAAAAAAATAATAAAAAAAATAAATAAAGTCCATGAACTCAGTAATTATTTGACCTGGCTGTTAGTTTGGACAGGACTTAGATGTCACTTTCTGCAGTAACTGTTTACTCCTGGTCTCAAAACCTCCTCGTTATATCTGATAATTCTTCTATGGCCTGGCAGTCTTACTGTTAAAATGCAATTACTGGTTCATCTGCTGCTCCTCTCACAAAGAACGTTTTTTGGTTTTTTGTTGTTGCTGTTGTTGTTTTTTACAAAACTTGCCAAGAAGACCAGATGAAGCTGTGTCAGAACCAGCCTCAGGATCCTTCCTGGATCTTCTGACCATGAAAAAGAGGCAAGGTGCATGGCGGGCCAGGTCAGGGAAGACCCCTGCCCTGATTCTGTTTATATTCTAAATTTTAAGCCCAGAAGTAAAGCCAAAAGTTCCTTTAAATACTATTGTGAAAAACAGTCAGTCTTTTGATCAATGATAAGGACAGCAGAATGGCTTGCTGAAAGTCATCTTATGTCCCTGTTTAAAGTTTTGAGTGCCTGTCTGTATCACTCAGAAGAGGCCATGGTTTCTAACTCTCTAAACATCTCTTCTTCTGCTTCCCCCTTGTTTGCTCCACAACCATATCACCTTGCTGTTCCTTCAATATCTCAATCTTTTACTTACCACAGGGCCTTTGCATGTGCCATCTCCTCTGCCTAGAATTATTCCCCCCTCACTCCCTCAATTCCTATAGTATCTGCTCAACTGTCACTTTCTCCTTGACTACCCTTTGTAAAACAGTAGCAACTTACTTATAATCCCAGTTATTCCTTATCATTTTAAAATACAGATTTCCTGAGCTATAATTCATATACCAAACAATTCGCCCATTGAGTTTTAAAATCAATGACTTTTGATATCACCACAGAGTTGTGCATCCATTACCATTATCAACTTTAAAATATTTTCACCATCCCATATCCTTCAGTCATCACCTCCCTGCATCACCAGTTACCCTAGTCCCACAACCCTAGCCAACCACTAATCTATTCCCAATCTCTAGATATTTGCCTATTCTTGGGCTCGTCATACAAATGCAGTCATACAGTATGTAGTTTTTTTGGACTGATTTCTTTCCCATAGTGTAATGCTCCCAAGATTCACCCTTGTATGGGCACATATCAGAACTTCACTGCTCCTTATTGCCCAATAACATTCCATTGTACAGAGGTACCACATTGTATTTCTCCCTTCATCAGTAGATGGACATTTGAGTTGTTTCCACTTTTTGGTTATTATGAGTAATGCTGTTATGAATATTTGTGAAGATGAAAGTACCATTTTACGTAGAAGAATATTACCATTTCTCAGGCATATACCCAGAGATGGATCCCCATCATATTTATCCTTATTTGAACATGTATTATGATCTAATTTATTGTATATATACTTTTTTAACTACCTGCCTTTCTCCCACTAGAGTATAAGCTCCTTGAATGTATAATCTTGGCCTATTTTGTTCACCACTTAGAACCAATGCCATGCAATAGATATATTGTATGAATGATTCAAAGAATGCTAAAATTATTAGAGCAAATTTAGGGGAGAAAACCTATTAATTTAGTAAGTCAGTTGTATACACATTAAAAGTCAATTTTAGGGCCGGTGAGAAGGCTCAGCGGTGTAAGCGCCAGCTTGGCGGGCGCGAGGCCCCAAATTCAACTCCCGGAACCCACATACGAAAAAGGGGCCGGTGATATCGCTCAGCGGCACGGGCGCCTGCTGGTGCGCGAGGTCCTGAGGTCGACCCCCGGTACCTACAAAAAAAAAAAAAAAAGTCAATTTTAATGAGGTAAGACATCTGGAATGATAACTTTCGGGGAAGTAAGAAAATTTCTGGAACCGCTGCAAACCTGTGCCTTAGGCAAGAGATATCCCCGTGGCACTGTTTCTTACCTATAAAGTGCAGCGACTGGACCAGTCAGTATTCCTGGCTCCTTCCAGCTCAGTATTCCAAACCTATAATGTAAACATTAATGAGTGACTTGATTTTCTCATAAAATTACTTATCTTTCATTCATTCATTTATTCATTCAACAAATATTCATTAACTGCCTTCCTAGGTCAATCTCCAGCCAGAGTCTTATTTATTGTATCAACATTGACAGTGTGTCGGGACAATAATTACACCATTGCTGATTTTAATTTCTTTTTTTATTTCGATATGGCTGGACTCTGCTTTAAAAATGACAACCAATATCTTTATCATTTTAAGTTTCTAAGATCCAGATATAAACAGGAAGACTCAAAAAAAATTGATATTGACATAAGTTATTATTTCTTGTTTTAATGTGTTCCAATTTCACACAGATACAACACGCAGTCATAGCAGAAATAGAAAAAGGGATAAGTGGGGTGGGAAAATAGACCGCTGGTGAGACCCTAGGACTGGGGCTTTTGCTGTCTGGAACTACAGCCTACACTCTGAGTGCTCACCCTCGGAAGCTGTTACCTCTTCTGTTTTTCAGTGTTCATAGACTGAAGTGTTGCCTGAAATAAGACAAGCTTCTCTTTCATTTTTCCATCCAGGAGGCTTATTCTCTGATTTTTTTTTTTTTTTTTTTTTTTTTTTTTTCTTTTTGAGATACTGTTTCGCTATGCAGTTCAGGCTGGCCTTGAACTCACTTTGTAGCCCAGGCTGGCCTCAAACTCACAGCGATCCTCCTGCCTCAGCCTCCCGAGTCCTGGGATTACAGGCATGCGCCACCACGTCCAGCTATTCTTCGATTTAGTATAAGTCCTCAAGTGTTGGGGGTGGAGAGAATAGGAGAACTGAACACTCTTTTTCTTCTCCTGTTGGCACTGTATATTGATGGACAAGCTTCACACTTTGTTTCCCTTGTACCTCAGTTTCCTCCTCAGAAATACCATAGATTTAGAGTTTAGACACTTATCTCTTTCAGGATGAGCCCAACCATTGGCAGAAGTCAGAGCAATCCAAAGCAGACAAGATGCCGAAAGATTGTGAGGGTCTTTGTACAAAGTCTGTGTTTTTGCTGGAGAAATACGCTTGCAAAATCACTGGCTAGGTTCCTGGACCAAATACCCATGATTAAGTCCCAGGGACAGTTTTACATAATCTGCCTACTAAATAATTTTAAGAAAGCATTTTGGGAGTGTAATTACAAAAGTAATTACAGAAATGTTTCACACAAAAATGTTTGGAGGCTACATGTGCCAGGCTTTAAGAAGGAGGTGATTAACGCTTCTCATCTAATGTGCCCCAGTCTCAGTGAGAGAGGTGTTACCGGCTTACTGTTTTACAAACGAGGACACTGAGGCACAGAAATGTTAAATGATTACCTTGTCTAGGATTATACAAGTAATAGACAAAATTGACAGGACCTGAAAGACGTGACACTTTTCACACTGTAAAAACCACTGCAAATGTGTATTTCATATTCACAATAGAGATATAATTTTACCTTTGCTTGTGAGGTGTACAATATGTACTGGAAATAATAGATACTAATAACTACAACAGTTGCTTTCAGAAACAAGAAAAAGGATAATTTATCCTTCCATAATAAGAATTTTATAGAAAAAAATCTAAGCAAATATATTTTTAATTACCAGATAAAAGTTATAAAGCACTTCTTTAAAAAATTCTACTGAAGCTTGAAGTTCTGAGATGTGGTTTTCAAGAAAATTGAATTGAATTAAGTATTCACACTTTTTTTTATGGAAAAGGGGACTCTAAATGTTAAAGAAATCCCCCCACCCATCCAGAAGTGAATATTAGATAGTTCTTCTAATATGAAGTCAGTAAGTCGGACCACTGGTATAATAGCTCAATGATAGAGCACTTACCTAGCAGGTGCAAGGTCCTGGGTTTGATCCCTGGCATTGCAAAAAATCAAATCAAATCAGTAAGTAGATGACAGGGCATTGCATATTACCTAATTTCTCAAGGTCTGAGTTTTCTCATCTTTGCAAGGTAAGGATTGTTCAGAAAGATCTTTAGTCTAGTTCTTCTCTACAGTCCTCTAATACAATCTTGTGATGTAGATTACTATTATGAAATAATTTTAGTATATGTGCTGCCGAAGCGAGCACAACTATTATGAAATAATTTTAAATCCTAAAAAGGAGGGAAAAAATTTTACTATAAACTAGTTTTATGTAATGATCATGAACACTAGAACCAGAATGTAGTTTTTTTTGTTTTGTTTTGTTTTGTTTTGTTTTGTTTTGTTTTGTTTTGTTTTGTTTTAAATAAGGGAGCTCTGGGAATTTAAGTAAAAGCTCTGGAATGGCAGAATAAAGGCAGAAATGGAGTTCAGAAGCCCTAGGTGGTAGAAACAAATGAACATGAGCTTTGAGATAAGTGGATTTGAGTTTGACTACTTTTAGCCATATAAAAACTTTCTGCTCTGCTCACTCAGGTTTGTGAGAGAGCATCCGAATGACTTAGGTCGGGACTTCTGCGCACACCTTGGTCAAGGGAGGGGTACTCTACATCATGATGCATCTACATGATTTCTGATTGGAGGTGAGCATTGGTTCCCTCAAGCAAAAGTTAAGTGCTCTTTCTGGAAGAAGGGGGTAGAGGCTAGGCAGGCAAAAACAATAGATATCTATGAACTTAAAGTCAGGAATTTGGCCTCTCCATTCTATTGGAGGGATCTATGTTATCATTTGAGGCCAGACACAGATCGAAACCATGAGTAGACATGAGGATAAACCCAAGATCAAAGCTATGGCCCAGGCCAGGAAGGGGCAGGCCTGAGCCAGGGTAGGCGGATGACAGGAGAGGGCACTTGGAGTTCCGTGTGGAGAGCAATTGTATCCTTTGATACACACTTCGTCCAGTGGCCTACACTGAGAATGTACCACATGGTCAGTGGAATGGAAGTCAGGGTAGACACCAGCCACTCAGAGGCACACAGAAACCTGAAGTGGAGGCTTCAGCCTAATACCCATTTCAGCCAGGCATTTTGTTTCAGTTAACTCCAATTCTTTGTGATATCCAACAGAATAAGGCTGGGCAGGCCAGGTCAGAGGGTAAGAGCAGCTAAGCCAGAGTAAGATCAGGCCCAAACTGCATATGTAGGTGACAACAGAGAGTTCAGCTGAAGCAGAGAGAAATTGTCCTCTTCTCTTTTTAAGCTGAGGTTCACTCAACTGGCACCAGAGAGCAGTCCTGGTTTGGATTAGGAGGTGCTGGTACCAGAAAGGGGAAGCTACTGTGACAGATTCGTGGAGTACAGTTACATTTAGAGCCATTGCTTGGCCAAAGGAGCAGTATCAGTTGCCAGATCCAAGAGGTAGTTTGAGACTAGTCAAGAATGAGGTAAGTAAAGAAAGCTAAACAACTAAATGCAATGCAGGTGTTGGGTGTGATGGCACACACCTATAGTACCATCTATTCAGAAGGCTGAGGCAGGAGGATCACTTTAGTCCAAGATTTCGAGACTAGCCTGGGCAACACAGTAAGATCTTATCTCAAAACAAATGAACAAATGCAACACAGGATCCTGGATTAGATCCTGGACCAGAAAATTATATAAGCACAGGTAATGATAAATTTTAATATGGACAGTAGCTTATATAATATTATTGCAATGTTAAATGTCCTGAGTTTGCTAATTGTACTGTGTATGGAAATATCTTTGTTCTTAGGAAATACATGCTGGTGTATTTAGGGCTAAAAAAAAAAAAAAGAATGAGGTAAGAAGCCCAAGTGGTGGTGCACGCCTATAATCCCAGCACTCTGAGGGGCTGAGGCAGGAGGATCACAAGTTTAAGCCCAGCCTGGACAATGTATCAACTTGGCAAGAGCCTGTCTCAGAATAAAAAAGGCCTAGGGATATAGCTCAGTGTGAAGACTTTGGATTCAATTCTTCAATCTCCAGTACTGGAGAGAGAGAGAGAAAGAGAAAGAGAGAGAGAGAGAGAGATGCTCAGTGTGGTGGCACATGCCTATAATCCCAGAACTATGGAAGGCTGAGTCAGGATTGCAATTTGTAGGCCAGGCTGGCAAGTTAACAAGACCCCCATCTCAAAAGAGAGAGAGAGAGGGAGAGAGAGAGAGAGAGAACTGAGATCAGAAAAGGGTCTGGAAACAGAGTGGGAAGTAAAAGGGCTTGAGGAAATTCAGAACGTAGACCAGGGCCAAAGCCATGTTTTTATTGGGTGTTGGTCATACGAAAAGGGCTGGGCAAACTATTAGATCATTTAATGGTATAGTGCCATGCTAGAAGAAATTAAGCAAATATCTGGGTCTAGCTGGTCCCTGATCCCCTGATCCACCTGTATGAATTGTTGGCAGGAACTGGAGCCCTAAAGGGCAAAATCCAAACTTCCTAAGTCAGGCAACCAGCCAGGTGGGCACTAGCCAGTAAGGTAGACCTCTGCTTCCAGTACAGATATGCTCTGAGTAAGGACACCATGGCTGCGGACTTGGTGGTAATGTTTATTAAATGTAATTATCTGAAAGAGAAGTGATTTTTTTTCCATGACTCAGTGATTCTCAACCAGGGCTGGAACAGATACTTGCATCTGACACTGGAATCACCTGGGATTTGAACAAGCTGATGCCCCAGTCATATCAAGAGAATCTATTTATTTAGTCTGGACTTAAACTGTGTGTGTGTGTGTGTTCGTGTTGGCTGCTGTGTGTGTGTGTGTGTGTGTGTGTGTGTGTGTGAGAGAGAGAGAGAGAGAGAGAGAGAGAGAGAGAGAGAGAGAGAGAGAGAGATGGTAAAGCTTCCCAGGTGATTCCAATGTGCATTCAGGGCCAAGAATTGCTCTCCTGGGGCACTGGGTCCCAATGAGCGTTCCTGAGGTTATTGGCACAGCAGGCTTTCATTAAAAACGAGATTTCACATCCAAAAATAATGGGGAGTAACGCATAAAGTATATACAACATTTTTTGGAGATGTAATAAATTCTGAGAAGTTTTTCAGTAAAATTGCCTACCTCTCTCCTCTTTATTTTTATTTTTATTTTTCTCTTCCTCTTTAATAAGGTAACATTTACATCTACTACAATACCCAGATACAAAGTCTACATTTTCAGCAAATGTATGTACCCAGCAATTGGTGAATCTGGGTAAAGAAAATACGGAAGGTCCTTAATCACAGCTCCGAAACTTAACTATAAACTGAAAATTACATAAAAATCAAAGTCGTCAAAAAGCAGACACTTGTGTTATCATTACCCAAATGAAGAGAAAGGCTATTCCCATCATGCCATAAAGTTCCCTGGTGACCCTTTCCATTCATCCCTAAACCTGCCCCAGGCGTGAATTATCCAGGTGGTTTCTGCCGTCATAGCTCAGTGCCACCTGTTCTTATAGTTTACAGAAGTGGTATCACGTAGTAAGTGCTAGCTTGTGTCTGCTTCTTTCTCTTGACGTAATGCTTCTGTTGTTTTGGGAATCTGTACTTCATGTTTGTGAGGTGCATGCGTGTTGCGTGACTCAGTAGTTCATTGCCATTATAAACGGAGCTGCCATGACCATTGTTTATACTCGTATTTTTGTGGACATACTCCTTCATTTCACTTGGGTGCAGCACGGTCATCACTGTGTGTTTCACCTCACTTGGGTGCGTGTGTGCACATGTGTGTATCAGGCAATGCATATATAAATACACACATGCAAAGAACTCCATCAAGGAGTGAAAGTATTGCTGCCAGTAGCCATCTTTTTAGCAGCAAACTCTTTTCCAAGGTGGTCGTACCAGTTTTTATTTCTACCAGCCAGGTATCACAGTTAGTTCATATCTTTGCCAATGCTTGGTACTTAAATCCTTTTATTTTTCAGTCATTTTAGTTGATGTGAAAGAGAATATTATGATGGTTTTAACTTGCATTTCCTTGATTAGTGTCTTAGTTACTTTTCTCATTGCTGAGACAAAATACCTGAAGCCCAAAGTTAAGGGAGGAAATGTTTATTTAGCTCACAGGTGTAGAGGTTTCAGTACATAATCAGCCTGCTCCAAGGCAGGGTGGCTTGGCACAGGAGAACAGTTCATCATGGGCAGACTGTAGCAAAGCCACCAGGGGTCTTAACAGCATCTTTCTGCCCCTTTTATACTCCATCTAGGCTACTGGGATTAGGGCAGTGCCAAAACAATCAGCGGACTGATTTAATAATCACCCACCCTTAATCCCAGCATTGCACCATGAATCAATCACACACTCTAGATCCAACCACCTCTGAAAAGTCCCACCTATAACTGCATGAGGCTTGGGGGGACATCTAAACACAAACCATACAATTGCTGACGATATTAAGCACATTTTCATGTGCTTATTGACCATTTTTAGATCTTTTAATAAGAAGTGACTCAAGTCTTTCTGCTTAATATTTTTTAGTTTTGTCTTCTTGTTTGTCTTTTTATTATCAGCCTGTAGGGATCCTTTATATATTCTAAATGAGTCCTTTGTCAGATATATGTATTGTGAAAATTTTCTTGAAGTCTCTGAATTTTTCCTTTCACTTTCTTAACTTTTTTTTTTTTCTTTTTTTTGTCTTTTTGTGACAGTGTTTCACTGTACAGTTCAGGCTGGCCTCAAACTCACAGTGATGCTCCTGCCTCAGCCTCCCAAATGCTGGGATTACAGGCATATGCTACCATGCCCAGCTCTATTTTTTAAAAGACATGTTTTTGATTACTTCAAGTTTTTGATTTTGTTGAAGTCAAATTTGCCATTTTTTATGTCTTGCTAAGTGATCTCTGCCTACCTCAAGGACATGAAAATATTTTCCTCGACAGTTTGGCTTCCATGTTTTAGGTAAATCACTCATCAATGCATTTTTTATTTTGACGGTTAAGTTAGAATTTCACAAATATTTTTGGCCATGAAATTTATTTCCCTACATAATACCTATCTCCAACCCAAGAAACTAATATATAAAACAAAAAAAAATATGTATTTCCCTAAAGGAATCAGAATAACAACCCAAACTGATAAACATGTCTGGATACCATCAAATCTCTTTGCTACGGTCTTGGAAAAGGACAAGAAACAGGAAGCAGTAAGTTTAAGAGGTTGTTATAGATTCAAAGAGGTTGTAGTAAACTTTCACAAGGTTGGGATAGATCTGTTCAATTAGGCTTAAAACTATAAATATTTAAAACATGAGGGCCGGTGAGATGGCTCAGTGGCGTAAGCGCCTGCCTTGCAAGCGTGAGGGCCTGAGTTCGACTCCCAGATCCCACATACGAAAAAGGGGCCGGTGATATCGCTCAGCGGCACGGGTGCCTGCTGGCGCGCGAGGTCCTGAGGTCAACCCCCCGGTACCCACACACAAAAAAAAAAAAACATGAGAAACTATCAACTGTCAACTAACCCTTCTACCACTGTGTTAGACAGTTTTCTATCACTGGGGCAAAATACTTGAGATAAATAACTTAAAAGGAGGAAAGAATTGTTTTAGTTCATGGCTTCAGAGGGTTCAGTCTAGGGTCACTTGGCACAGTGCCTTTGGGCCTGTGGCAAAGCCAAACATCATAGCAGGGAGGGATTGGTGGAGGAGGGTGCTCCTCTCAGCAGCTGAGAAACAGAAGAGAAAGGGAGGGAGGGAGGGGTCAAAGTCCTGATATCTCCTTCAAATGTACACCCCCAGTCTCCTAACATCCTTCCACTAGGGCCCACCTGCTAAAGGTTACATGACTTCCCAATAGCACCATAGGCGAGTGACCAAGGCCTTAGCATATGAGCTTTTAAGGGACACTTAAGGTCCAACCCATAACAACCAACAAATTAGCTCCTGTCCAATAAAATTAATGCCTTATTTGTGGGGCCTTGGAGACAAGTACCATGCCTCATTCATCTCTGTTTCTTTCAGCACCCAAAACAGTTGTGAGTATATAATAAACAATACAGTAATCATATTTTCATTTGAAATATAGTATTTCATAAAGAGTATATATTAAACTATTACGATGTTCTTTAGGTGGTGGGACTACAGGTCATTTTTATCTTCATTTTTTAATCTCAATGTTTGTATTTCTCTAGAATGAACAATAATTACATATATATACATACATATATACACACTGTGTTACTGTATTCTGCGTGTGCGTGTGTGTGTGTGTGTAAAAGAGTCATGGGAAAGGACTGGTACGTCTCCATTAGAAGAGGGAATACTTAGTTTTGTCAGTACTTAAATATTCACCAATTAAGTAATTTATTTTATTTTATTATTTATTTATTTATTTTGTGGGTACCGGGGGTCGACCTCAGGACCTCGCGCGCCAGCAGGCGCCCGTGCCGCTGAGCAATATCACCGGCCCTTTTTTCGTATGTGGGTTCCAGGAGTCGAACTCAGGCCCTCGCCCTTGCCAGGCAGGTGCTTACGCCGCTGAGCCATCTCACTGGCCCATGTAATTTATTTTAATATTAACACTAAGACGTTGAAGGTTCTGTTTGAATTTGAGAAACTAATAACTGATGAGACTAAGTGACCAGGAGTCATCATATGTTTTGCAAATGTTACAGGCAGTAACATTACAGGCAGCAGATAAATGTATAGGAAACCAAATGCTTTCTAAAATGGGCACGAGATATGGCATAGATATGACCATAAAAAATATTTCCACTGGATTTTCTGTCTACTACCTTGCTAGCAATCAATCTGTTGGGAACGTTTTATTTTAAAAAACATGGGGGCCGGTGAGATGGCTCAGCAGCATAAGCGCCTGCCTTGCAAGCGCGAGGGCCCGAGTTCGACTCCCGGATCCCACATACGAAAAAGGGGCCGGTGATATCGCTCAGCGGCACAGGCGCCTGCTGGCGCGCAAGGTCCTGAGGTCGACCCCCCGGTACCCACAAAAAAAATAAAAAAATAAAAAAATAAAAAACATGGGCATGAAGTATTAATTATTGCTAGATGAGAAACTTGAATGTTTGATCTGCTGCTTCAATATTAATTTACCTTCAAACACTCAAATGTTTAGCTTCTAGGTTAATGGTTAAAGAACACTAATGCCCATCAAAAATTCTTGCATCTCAAGGAATCCCGTTAAAAAAGCAAAATTTTTTTTAAAAAATTATAATCTATAGCAGCACTAACCAAGGATAGTCAATCATGGATCAGAGTATTATCGCATTTAATCTGTCACTGGAACGGTTGTGCATTGTATCTGATATTTCAAATATCATCATATTTGTGTTTATCTTTTTTTAAGGCACTTCATTTTACTTGTACTGATTACACAACTCTGCCCTATCAGTACAAAATAGAGAGGGTGCTCTCAGTAAACCCTTGGTAAATAAGGATGTTATGATAAAGGACAACTCTTCACTGTATCCATCTGTTGCCAATAAACAATGCCACAGCCTGGGTGAGTCAATAGGAAAGGAGGTTTATTTTGGCTCACGGTTCTGAGGGTGGAAAGTGAAAGAGCCACAAATGGGTGATGGCCATGTTGCTGGCAGAGTGAGGAGGCAGCATAGGTCTTCTCTTGCTAAAGGACAGGTAGTGTATGTGTCTCGTCTGGTCTCTGTTCCTCTTCTTTTTTTAATTTTTTTGGAGACAGGGTCTCACTATGTAGTCCAGGCTGGCCTCAAACTCATGGTGATTCTCCTGTCTTAGCCTCCCGGATGCTGTGATTACAGGTGTGTGCCGCCACCCTGCCCAGCCTCTGTTCCTCCTCTTATAAAGCCACCAGGATCAATCATGACCCGATCAATCAATCCACTCTAATGACCTTATTTAATCCTAATCACCTCGCAAAACTCCACCTCCGAATATCACAGTCAGATTAAGTTTTTACTCTCTTAATACCTAAAATGATGATTAAATTTCAATACATGAAACCTCAGGGGACATTCAAACCATATCCAAACCATAACAGTCACCATATAAAAAATTTTACAACCACATTTGAAAAGTTTTCTTTTCCCCTTTGAATGTGAAGCAGTTCTCTTTTCTTGTTTCTTATACATAAGAACACTTTTAGGTCTAAAACGGAAACAAAAATATGATACAGAATGCAGTAAAATGATACGTATTCACCTGCTGGGCTATTTAGTAGACTATCTGTGGTGTAATCATTGTTGGAATACCGACATGAGTGGTATTTGTTGTTTTCATTAACATGAATAATGCAAAAGAGAATATTTTAGATTTGAAAGGAGTATTGCAGATGACAGACCAGTAATTGCTCCGGCAGACCACAAGAAGCTAGCTATATAGCCAGAAACGTGGGATAATCTGGTTCAGCGTTTCATTCATGTGACCCAGTGGAGAGGGGCTGGGTGGCGCGGTCAGGGTCAGCTTGGCAGGGCAGGTGCCTGGAGTTGGGATTCATTTCTCACTATTAATCACTGACCAACACCCTCAAGGCCTGTGTTCTGCTGCAGCATTTGTGGTCCTGCCCACCATTAAGATCAAGAGTATTGGGCCGGTGATGTAGCTCAGTGGCATAAGCGCCTGCCTGGCAAGCATGAGGTCCTGAGTTCGACTCCTGGTACCCATGTATTAAAAAAGAAAAAATCAGGAGTATCTAAAATGGCAAGAACAACAGCAGTTTAAGATGCCTGTTTAAAAGGAGGATGGCTGGCTGGCCCAGGCTGCTGGAGTGAGAGAGATATAATAATATTTTTGTAAAAAGCCCAGGCAGGATATTTTCAAATTTCATTTCATGAATGTCCTGCATTTAGCCATCCTACTTTTATCCAGTGGAGTGGGTGTGAGAAGCAGAGATTCAAGAAGAAATGAGAATGCTGACGACAAAAGCTCAAGGAGGGCATTAGTTCAGAATGACTCTGCAGCAAGCTTCTCCAAGGATATAGGGGCGATGAGTCTTGAGTCCTCACTGGGTTCGACAGACTGATCTGAGCTATCAGAGCCTCTTCCACATTGTCCTGAAGACGCTGGAGAAACACTTTCTTGGCACTCACAAAACATCTGATACTAAGAGTGCGGGCAGAGGATGTTTTCAACATCAACCAATTATCCAGACACCAGTTGGGCATCCTACTATTTAATTTACCTACAATTTAATTAAAAAATTTTTTGTACAGCTTAGTCTCCAGTGTTCACCCTATCCCCGGTTGTCAATGAAATGGGTGGAAAATTCCAGCCTTCTAAGTGCTTTCTCTTTCTGGCAGTTGGCCCCATGCAGAGGTCATCTAGTAGCGCCACCCTAAGTCACCTCATTCTCATTAACTCAGGTATGATCGAAGGGGCTCCTTCTGAATAACAGAAGACACTTCTATCATTCAGGAAATTTCAAGGATTTTAGGAGCTCTGAGCTGGGAACCAGAGACATAAAACAAAATATATTTCTTATTATTCTACAAATATTTTTTCAATGATAGACCATTTATGTTTTCAGAAAGCATGTCTAATTTATGGAAATACAGTTGCCAAGCTCATTAAATTCTAATGAAGCTGGAGGAATAATGACTTATATTTGAATCATGTGTTTCATTTCTCAACATATTATAACATCTTGTACCACATAACCATCAGGACAATCCTTGGAGTAAGTACGCTCATTCCCAAATTGGAAAGAAAGAATGCGAGACATGCAGAATTATAAAATCTGCGGGTGACAGAAATTAGACTTGAATCCAGATCTTCTGATTCCTAATCTATATCACCTTATATCAGAGGTTGTATTTTGTAATTTAAAAAATATGAGCTGGGCGTGGTGGTGCATGCCTGTAATCTCAGCACTGGGAGGCTGAGGCAGGAGGATTGCCACGAGTTTGAAGCCGGTCTGGGCTACACAATGAGTTCAAAGCTAGCCTGAACTACATACGGAGACTTTGTCTCAAAAAAAAAAAAACAAAAACAAAAACAAAAAACAAAAAACCACTAAATAAATAAATAAACAAATAAAAATTAAGAAATGAAGCAGTACTATGGGATGTTAAACAAAAATTATAGGAGGAGGACTAAATTCCTGGATTAGGTCTCAGCAGACCAGGCTAACAATCAAAATGAAGTCACTCATGCTAAAGTTCTATGTCACCAAGAAGTAGGCCATTTATCTGGCTTTCAAAGACATCGGGATTTGAGCTGTACAAGCCTAATTTCCTAAACATGCCAGTTTTTACTGACATGAAAATGAAGTTTCCTCTGCTATAATTCTTATGCAACAAAAGCAATAGTCTGAAGTAAGCTGATGTCAACCAATCAGTTATTCTTCTGTTGTTCAGTCTTCCTATGCTTGCTTTGCAAAGGAAGTAACTTTGAGGGCTGGTGATGCAGCTTAGTAGCACAGTGCTTGCTTGGTAAGCATGAGGTCTTGAGTTCGATTCCCCATACAAAAAAAAAAAAGTAATTTTGAAAAGACCAGTCTGCCTTTCGTTTTTGTCTTTCTTTCTTTCTTTCTTTCTTTCTTTCTTTCTTTCTTTCTTTCTTTCTTTCTTTCTTTCTTTCTTTCTTTCTTTCTTTCTTTCTTTCTTTCTTTCTTTCTTTCTTTTCAATTCTTTCCTGTCTGTAAAACCAATGCCCTCTGCTCAGCCCATTAGAACACTAACACTTTATGGAATGGAGGTTTCCCTGATTCTACCATCAAAAATAACACTAAATAAGACATTTAAATTATTATAGTTGTGTTCCTTGACAAGAGCAACATAACTAATTTTCATTCATACTTGATAATCTTGTACTAAAAACAGTTCAAAAGGAAGACTTCCTAAATATTTGGAGCAATGGTTTCCTAAGAAATGAGTATATGGTTTTTCTATCTTTCCAGATACACGGTTGCATTTCTAAAGTTACATTTTCTTATTGTCACAACTGGTAAGACTTTAAAATGCGTACTATATTAACGTCCACAAAAATCATCATGCAGGAAAAGATATTGAATGCATAAGCAATTTAACAGCTGTAAAAGGGAAAATTTAAAGAACACCTAATGGATGTTAACATAACATAAAACCAGACTTGTGGGCTACTTTATTTTCATCTGCTTGAAGAAAAATGTTAACATAATAATAGTGATACCTATATGTCTACAAAAGAACCTTATTATGCTTGGAGGTTATATCCTAGAAATTTCAGGTTAATAAAGAAATAGGAGAAGGGTGTTCTAATTCACATTCTCCCTCTCATTTTTTGGCTTTGGGTTATTTTTTGGTTATACTCACCTTTTAGGTGCAGTGACCATATGTTTGAAATCAGCCTGCCGTAATGTGATATCAAGATAAAAGTGTCATATAGATACTATAACTGGTCACTGGAATGCCTGACACTGATGATTTAGAGCAGCTCAAAACCCATATTAAATATTCAGTAATCTTGTGAGCCAATTGTTAAACTTTTGATCCTTGAAACCAGCCATATTGGGCATATTTACACCATGGAAATGAGGAAAACTACACCCCTAGATTAAACAGCACATTGCCAGTCTGGGGTGGGAGGAATTGGGGAAAGAAGTTGCTAAATAGCATCACACAAATGTTGGCAACCATTCTCTGTACCAGCAGAGAAAAATCAAAGATTTTGCTGCCTTCTCTGGTGTCTTTGTATTTGATTTGCAAATAAAGTTTTACTAAAGCTGATAGAATAGGGCTACATTTAAGAAGATTTCTATAGTGCTACATGAAAATTTGGAGCTACAAAAGCAATCCACAGTGCTTATACTGCATTGTTCAGCTTGCTTTCTGGTGTAAGATGGTCATTATATATTCTTAAATATAAAAAAAGCAAGTTGTACACTAGGTATATATAATCCAATGTTCGTGGAGATAGTTTTTAGGCATGTTCACTTTGGAAAAATGTATCTAACTGATTATCTCTTAGTGGAGTAGGGTTGGGGATAAATAAATGGAGATGTTTACTCTTTTTTACTTCTGAATTATTCTTTATTGATTTCTCTTTTTCTTTTTTTAGTCAGCATTTAATTTTCTTATAACTAAAAGAACAAGAAAAGGGGCCGGTGAGATAGCTCAGTGGCATAAGTGCCTGCCTGGCGAGCTCGAGGTCCTGAGTTCGACTCCCGGTACCCACATTAAAAAAAAAAAAAAAAAAAGAACAAGAAAATATCCACACAATATCAGATAAATTTGGTCAGGCCAACAATTTAACAATGGCCTATTCAAAGCTTAAAACTGATCCAACCAATCATATCCATCCTCATTCTTGTAATCTCAATCTATTTTCCTTTTTTTATTGACTTGACTTCTTTTCCCCAAAGATAAATTCATTTATTTCTTCAGGGACACTGAATTTTCAGTTATTGTACTTGTTCGAGATGCTTTAAACTTAGTTCCCCCATTGACTAAGAGGCATGCCAGTTGTACTGAAGGGATTAGATAGGTTTAGAAAGCCTACCAGTGTATCTACTCATTTGTAATCCCACGGGACTGTTATCAAGTGCTGGCACCAGGTAGAGCTGGCAAGATTTTGTTCGGACAGACTACTTTGCTTTTGTCAAAGGGAGTTTGTATGTGGAAGTTTGTAGGTAGGGGAGTTTCTGGAGAATTCTGGCAACAGTGGTACTTGTTTTCATTTTTGGCTTGGCCATATGATGGACCATGTGACTTTGGATGAGTTACTTAATCTTTTAAAGCCTCATCTGAACATAGGGATAAAACCATGGTTCTGTGACTCAGAGACACACATTTTCTCTTACATTTTATTGTGGTATAAATGATAATAAAACAAACGGATCGTATCTAAATAAATTTGCCAACTTTCAGGCTCAGTACAGATACCATAGTACGAGACATAGCAGTCATTATGGATGTGGATAATGGTTACATAGAAGGTACTTGCTCATTTCATATCACATCATATAAACTGTTTGCATTGATAGCATCACATATGTTTATTTGTATTCATCATGATTAGCCATAAATTTACACTTATTTGAGTAAAAGCAAATCTTTGTCTCTGGAGGGCTGATGAAATCTTCATATTTTTCTGTTGATTAACAACAGGCTCTAATAACTGTTACTACATTGATTGTCTCCAACTGATGATATATTAGTCAAGTAAGAGAGAAAATAAGGCTAGGAGGCTAATATTGAAGATTAAATGAAATTATGCTCATAAAATTCTTAACATAGTGCCTGGTACACAGGAAGCATTCAGGAAATATCATCATCATCATCATCATCATCATCATCGTTATCACCACCATCATAACACTTTATAACACATTAGCTGACAACAACTTTCCATATCTGTATTTCATTCATAATCTCTGGGGAAGAAAGGTAATAAAGCCCGAGTTGATGGTTTCTGACTTTGGCTGACCCTTAGGAGTACTTGGTGAACTTTAGAAAAATATCAGTGCCCCGAGTCCTATATTAGTTAAATTAGACTCTCTAGAGGTTGGCTCTAGGTATTTGAAGTATTATTAAAGGTTCCTTTGTGATTCTAATATGTATTATTTTACATTAGTGGTTCTCAATCTCAGTTACATATGAGGGATCAGCACCACTCAGGGGGTGAGAGCCAGGCAACAGGATTTCTTTCCTAAGTGGTAGATCCTAGACATCAGGATTATTTGGGACATTTGCAATTCAATTCAAATTCACGTGCCCAGTCCCCTAAATTCTTAGCTCTGGAGTGAGTTTCCTATAATCTGTATTTTTATTTTTTATTTATTTATTTTTTGTGGGTACTTGGGGGCGACCTCAGGACTTCGCGCGCCAGCAGGCGCCCGTGCCGCTGAGCGATATCACTGGCCCCTTTTTCGTATGTGGGTTCCGGGAGTCGAACTCGGGCCCTCGCGCTTGCCGGGCAGGCGCTTACGCCGCTGAGCCATCTCACCGGCCCCAATCTGTATTTTTAACCAGTTGCTTTTTTTTTTTTTTTTTTTTCCTGTAGTATAGAATTTGGAAATTGCCAGTCTATGTTCACAAGTCTGGCAGTTAAAAGACCAGGAATCTAGTCTCAGGTCTGCTAACTAGTTTTGTGAACATGGCTACCCATTCTCTGAGATAAGGAAATTGGACTAGATGTTCTGGGAGATGTCTAAGTGTCTCTAGCTCCAACATAGTGGAGTTTGAGTCACTGGTCTGCTGCTGTTTTGTCTTCTGAAGACAGAATTCTGTCTACCTCTTCTAGGAAGTTTACCTGTATTCAGGTGATTCTAGGGAGCTTCCAATCTTTTTTTTTTTTTTTTTTTTTTTTTTTTTTTTTTATTTTAAAGAGAAGAAAAAAACAAAACAAATCAAAAGAAGAACAAATTTTCAAAACAACATAATAGGAGGGTAACAATGGTTAATACATTACGTATTACTATCTTTAAGTTAGTTATTCAGGACACCAGACATTAGCATTCAATTGTCCAAACATTATTGGCACAAACCTTACTCTTCAATGAACTAAGTAAAAATGGTAGTGTATCTATCTTAACCATCTTATATATATATATATATACAATTTTTTTTCCCTTTCCCTTCTTTCTTTTCCCTATTCCAGTCTCTCTTTCCTTTTGACCAGTTTCTTTTTGATTCACCATATCTATTGTACATTTTGGATCTTATTTACTCTTTCAGTTTCTCATACTAGAGAGATAATATGATGCTTACACATGTGCTTCTGGTTTATTTCACTTACGAGTATTTTCTCGAGTTGCATCCATTTACCTATAAAAGTCTCCAGTTTATCCTTCTTTATGGCTGAATAGTACTCCATTGTATAAAAATACCACATCTTTCTTATCCATTCCTCAGTTGATGGGCATTTGGGTTGTTTCCAAGATCTGGCTATTACAAATTGTGCTGCTATAAACATGAGTGCACATATATCGCTGTGGTACGATGTTTTTAATTCTTCTGGGAAGATGCCCAGAAGGGGAATAGCTGGGTCAAATGGGACCTCCAACCCTAGTTTTTTTTTTTTTTTTTGTGGGTACCGGGGGGACGACCTCAGGACCTCACGCGCCAACAGGCACCCGGGCCACTGAGCGATATCACCGGCCCCTTTTTCGTATGTGGGTTCCGGGAGTCGAACTCGGGCCTTCGCGCTTGCAAGGCAGGCGCTTAAGCCGCTGAGCCATCTCACCGGCCCCCAACCCTAGTTTTCTGAGGAATCTCCACACTGACTTCCACAGTGGCTGTACCAGTCGACACTCCCACCAACAGTGAAGAAGGGTTCCTTTTTCCCCACAGCCCCTCCAGCATTTGTTATTAGTTGATTTCTTAATAGTAGCCATTCTTTCTGGGGTGAGATGGTATCTCAGTGTTGTTTTAATTTGCATCTCTCGAATGACTAGTGATGTTGCACATTTTTTTGTATATTTGTTTGCCATTAGTATTTCTTCATCTGAGAAATGTGTATTCATCTCAGATGCCCATTTTTGGAGTGGGTCTTTAAATTTGGGAGGTCTGATTTTTTTGAGTTCTTTATATGTTCTCGATAGTAATCCTTTGTCTGAGGAACAGCTGGCAAACATTTTTTCCCACATTGTGGGTTGTCTCTTCACTCTGTTGGTGGTTTCTCTTGCTGTGCAAAAGCTTTTTAATAAGATGAGATCCCAGTTATTGATTCTTTGGGATAGTTCCCATGCGGTTGAGTTTTTATTCATAAAGTCTTTGCCTATACCAATGTCTCCAAGGGTTTTACCTATCCTACCTTCCAGCAGATTTAATGTTTCTGTTTTAATATTTAGATCTCTGATCCATTTTGAATTTAGTTTAGTGCATGGTGAAAGATATGGGTCTAGTTTTAATCTTCGGCATGTGTAGAGCCAGTTTTTCCAGCACCATTTATTAAAGAGGCTATCTTTCTTCCAGCGAATGTGTTTGGCACCTTTGTCAAAGATAAGGTGGCTTAGTATGTCTGGGGTTGTTTCAGCATCTTCTAATCTGTTCCATTGATCTTCAGGTCTGTTTTTTTGCCAGTACCACACTGTTTTTATCACAGTAGCTTTATAGTATAATTTCAAGTCGGGGATTGTGATGCCCCCTGCCTTGCCTTTGTTGCCCAGAATTGCCTTTGCTATTCTAGGTCTCTTCTGATTCCAAATGAATTTTAGGATTGTTTTCTCTAATTCTGTGAGATATGCTGTTGGAATTTTGATTGGAATTGCATTAAATCTGTATAACAATTTTGGAAGTATGGCCATTTTCACTATATTGGTTCTTCCTATCCAGGAGCAAGGGATATCTTTCCATTTTCTGATATCCTCTTCAATCTCCTTTTTCAGAGTACTGTAGTTTTCAGTATAGAGGTCTTTTACATCCTTCGTGAGGTTGATTCCTAGGTATTTCATTTTTTTGGATGTTATTGTGAAAGGTATTGTTTCCCTAATTTCTCTTTCAGTAAGTTTGTTATTTGTGTACAGGAAGGCTATTGACTTTTGAGTATTGACTTTGTATCCAGCTACACTACTGAATTTGCTTATTAAATCTAGCAGTTTTTTAGTGGAGTTTTTGGGATCTTCTGTGTAGAGTATCATGTCATCTGCAAATAATGATAATTTAACTTCTTCCTTTCCAATCATTATTCCTTTTATTTCTTTCTCTTGTCTAATCGCTCTGGCTAAAGTTTCCAGAACTATGTTGAATAAGAGTGGGGACAGTGGACATCCTTGTCTTGTTCCTGATTTTAGAGGGAAGGCTTTCAGTTTTTGGCCATTTAGTATAATATTGGCTGTTGGTTTGTCATAGATAGCTTTTACCAGATTGAGATAAAGACCCTCTATTCCAATTTTCTGTAGGGTTTTTATCATGAAAAGGTGCTGGACTTTGTCAAAAGCTTTTTCTGCATCTATTGAGATGATCATGTGATTTTTGTCTTTGGTTCTGTTAATATGCTGTATTACATTTATTGATTTACGTATGTTGAAACATCCCTGCATCCCTGGGATGAATCCAACTTGGTCATGGTGTATAATCTTCTTGATGATTTGTTGGATTCTGTTTGCCAGTATCTTATTGAGGATTTTTGCATCTATGTTCATTAGGGAGATTGGTCTGTAGTTCTCTTTCTTAGTTGGGTCCTTCTCTGGTTTTGGTATTAGGGTAATGCTTGCTTCCAGGAATGAATTTGGGAGTATTGCTTCCCTTTCAATTTCATTAAAAAGTTTGAGAAGTAGGGGCGTTAGGTCTTCTCTAAATTTCTTGTAGAATTCGGCAGTGAATCCATCAGGGCCTGGACTTTTCTTTGTTGGGAGGTTTTTAATTACATCTTCAATTTCATTGGTTGATATTGGTTTATTTAGGATTTTTAAATCTTCTTGATTTAGCTTTGGTAATTCATATGAATCTAGGAATCTGTCCATTTCTTCTGCATTTTCCATCTTAGTAGAATATAAATTTTCAAAATAGGTATAGATGATCTTCTGGATTTCTGCAGGGTCCGTCGTGATATCACCCTTTTCATTTTCAATTGCATGGATTTGAGTCTTTTCTTTTCTTTTTTTAATAAGGTTGGATAAGGGTTTGTCAATCTTATTTATTCTTTCAAAGGGAGCTTCCAATCTTATAGAAGTTGTCTCCTGAGCTACTAGGATGAGTTAAGTTGTATATTGTACCCAAATGGGACCAGCTGGAGACATTCCATAGAAGTTTTGAACTTCAGGCCAGAGAACCAAAAACTCTGATCCTTCTCTGATGATAAAGCAGAAATCACCTGTTGGAATCCTTGCCACAGATGCCCAATTTCCCTGCCACAACTGAGGGAGTGACAGTGATACTCAGAAAAGCCAAGATAAAGGAAGGAGAGAATTTTGGTCCATGTGGAATCTCTTGTTCCAAGGGCGTGGGATTTCCTGTGGTTTGCTTATAGGAATCAGTAAATTCTCAGGTTTCTATTACTTCCAATCAACCAAACAAACAAATAAATAAACCTCCCAACTATTACAACCTATCCTCATTAAACATGACACTTTATGGTTTTATGAAGGCTTTTGTGTATGTTTTCTCTCTGCCATGTAATCATAGCCCTGTGAAGAAGCGATTGAGATGCAACTCACATAAGATTAGCCATTTTAAGGTGTACAGTGCTTTTAAATATATACACAAGGTGTCCGACCATAATCATTAAATTCCAGAAAATTTCCCAAAAAAGAAATCCCAAACCCATTGCTAGGCACCACCTCATTCTTTCCTCTCTGCAGCCTTTAGCAGCCATTAATTAATTTCAGCACAAGTACTTTCATTCTCCACTTACATGTGAGGAAACAGAGTTATGAAAAACGTAGTAGCTTTCATAAGGTTTTCTTACAAGGCTAGAACTGGGATTAGACTCTTGTAAGTCATCCTGCTTCTGTTTTCTACACATATTTATGTCCAGTTTATTTCCTCAAAGTATTATATTTGCTTGCTACTGCAAATGGGCAAAAAGATCAAAACAACCACTTGCAAATTGTTGTAATCATTTGGAAATAGTGTTGGTTTGTTCTAAGAGATCAAATTCACCCAGATGTGGGTTGCTTTAATTTTGATAACCTTATGCTTTCATAAAGAAAGAGATCACTTGTACTTACTTATCTTACTTAAATGCCACTTGACCTCTCAGGAAAGAAATAAAATGGCTATTGAAGTACAACCAAGTCAACTGAAGTTGATTTTCTTGTAAATCTAAGAAAGAAAACAAGCTTGGGTCCAACTGGAGGTATATGTCTCATACAATAATTCTGGTTTAGCCTATTAAGCTAATCAAGACAAATAAGCCTTGGGCCGGTGAGATGGCTCAGCGGTGTAAGCGCCTGCCTGGCAAGTGCGAGGGCCTGAGTTTGACTCCTAGATCCCACATACGAAAAAAGGAACCGGTGATATCGTTCAGTGGCACGGGCGCCTGCTGGCGCACGAGGTCCTGAGGTCAACCCCCGGTACCCACAAAAAAAAAAAAAAAAAAAGACAAAGAAGCCTTGTACAAAATTAACATAGAGTTCAATCAGATTAGAAAAGAGAAGCCAGAAAGATTTTGGTATTATATTTTGAGTGATCCAGATCAAACCAACTTAGAGACTTTCCTTTTGACAGATATTATTTTAATAAGAGTAATTGCCTACCGACTGCTTTAATCTAATTATGGAAAGCAATAAATTTCAGTTCAATTTTTAAAGGATGAAAGACAGTGGTTTGGGGAAACTAATTTGTTTGCATGCAGTTTTGTCTGAGTTTAGATTTGTGGGAAACAGAAATTTCCAGCCTCTATTGTAGGGGTAAAAATGCATCGAAGGGCACACACCCATATAGCTGGGCTGCTGTCCCCAATGTGGCCTTTCTTTCCACACCAGGAAGTCTATTTTCTGTCCATACAGATAATACCAGGCCTGCACACCCCAGGCACCAGAGCCCTTCAGGGTAAAAGGCTGGGGAACAGCAAGTCCTCAGAACAATTGGGGAGCTTGTTCACAATTTTGGCTGTCCGTATCTTTGCCCTGCCGGTCTGTCTGAAGCAACTGGTCTCTGCCAAAGCTTGAACTTGACTCTGGAGAACAAAAATGAAAAACAAAACTTCCCTGAAGCTGGGAACATGCCTTCACCTTCCTATCTAACGCTCATGACACTCAGCCACGTCTGTACCAGAAAGACTTGCCCTGTAGTACCCAGAGCACATATGTACTGGGAGGAGGGGACAAAACAGACACCTTCCCACCTCAGCCTGGACATACTGTTCTAATATTAATAATCAAAATTAAAATATGTTCATCTGTTTATTTCATAAAACCATGGGCATCTTCAAGCCTCTGTCTTTGGTCCATGCAGTTGGTCTGCGGGCGCATTCACGCCTCACTGTTGTGCAAAGCTGATTCCTGTTTGTTTTCCTAGACTGATTTGCTGTCCTGCTTGGTCACCTTTCCTGCTCCTCCTCATTGCAGTCTTGGTTAGGTGCCTTCCTCAGTGCAGCTCTTCCAGTACCCACCCATTTCGGTTTGCAACCTCCTGATATGATGGCTGTTGGTCTCTTATGTTTTTTTTTTGATTTTCAAGATACACTTAATTCTTTAGTCCTGGAACCATCCTTATCTTAAGTTTATAAATAAGAAAACTGATGTGTAGAGGATACTACTTTCTCAAAGTCAGTGCACTGATAAGTGCAGCTAGGATTCAAAGCCAGGTCATGGTCACCACATTACACTATTGGTGGAGGATAGCGATGAGGTCTCCTCTCTCTGATCTCCATGAGCGGTACTTCCTTTCGACCCAGAGAGACGTCCTTCAGATGGATACAGACGTGGTGCCCGGTCTCTGAGAAGCCAGCTGGCTACCGCTCTGCTGTGCAGCAGCCAGTAGCTACATGAGATTCTTGGCAGTTTAGTGGGTCGTTTAGAATGAGGGTTAAGATCTCAATCTCTAAACTAAATTTCTCCACGCAAATCCTTCCTCTATGATGTGCTGATTCTAGGACTTTGAGTGAGACTTTTAACTTCCATTTCTTCATCTATAAAATGAGGAGAAAGATTGGAAGAGTGTGGTCAACTTCCCAGTATGTCAAGGACTGCCCCAGTTTCAGATGAAAGTCCTATATCCTAGGAAACTCCTTAATAGCAGGCAAACCAGGACCGTGGGTCACCCTAAATCACCTATTCTGATTCAAGGTTCACTGGCCATGAGCAGCCCATTTGTGTTCAGTATAATCATATGGCCACTATATATTCTCATGCAGTAGCTCTCATGCTTTAGTTTACATCAGAACCAACTAGACGGCTTCTTGAAATACCAAATGCTGAGTTCCATTCTCATAATTTCTAGTAGATAGAAATTTTCATAATTCAGTAGATAGGTGAGGTTTGAAAAATTGCATTTTTAACAAGTTCCCAAGTGATGCTAGTGCTGCTGGTACCAGTACTATACTTAGACAAGTACTGGTCTATACACTTAAAAATTAATATACCATTGGCAAAAAAAGAAATCGTACATGAGTAGAATTGAAATTTCAGCTGCCATGATCAGAAAACATGAAATTTTGTAAATACTTCACCTTATCTGTGCTCTGCTTTTGAGCCACCCAAATTGGTGTTAAGATGAAAATTAAATTCTACTACAGAGGAAGATATATTAATAGTTTCACTAAAAATAAGTTTATTGATTTAACCAATAAACAGAATAAAACAGGTTTCTTTGAGTTAAACTTAATTTCTGAGAGAGACATATTTCCTAAACTTTTTGACAACAGAAATCTTTGTTGTCTAATATCTGGAAAACATTTTTCAATTTATGATAGGGTAATAAATCATACTGTCAGTTTTAAGGCAATATTTAAGCTCTAATTTATTACTTCCTAATTGGCTAAACAATTGAAAAATCAAATTATTTAGTATTTGAAGGCAGTAAAATATTAATTTCCCATAGTTTTTTTTTTTTTTTTTTTTGGTACGGGGAATCGAACCCAGGGCCTCACATTTGCCAGGCAGGTGCTGTACCGCTGAGCTACATCCCTGGCTCCCACAGATATGTACAGATCACTACATGGCTTTTTTTTTTTTTTTTTAATTAACAAACTCAAGAATTACAGAATGTACAAATACTTTTTGGAGAAAAACATTACTCAGTTATAAAGATTAATACATGGCAGTTTTAACTTGAGTTATTACTACTTTTTTTTTTTTAATCAAAAAGACCTCCAGGGCAATCTTTACAGTTGCAGCAGACACTCCTTGGGATGATTGCATGGTCATACTTGTTCATCCTTCTCTGAGAGTGGTACCAATAGCCATGTCTGTGCCAGAAGACTGTCTTTGCCATTAAGGGTGATCTCTTGATCCAAACAAGGCTGAGCTGTTTCAGGTATGTGATATTGTGAGCTAAAAGACAGAGGGTGGAAAGCCTTTAGATCTTCCTCATATTAATTTCAAACTTCTAGTGAGTATAGCCGGGTGTGGTGGCATATGCCTGTAATCCCAGTTCTCAGGAGGCTGAGGCAGGAGGTTCACCACAAGGTCAAGGCCAGCCTGAACTACATAGCGAGACCCTGTCTCAAAAAAAAAAAAGTTCTAGTGAGTATATCTTTGTGCCCCAGTTTCCCCACGTGGAAAATGGGGCACAGTACCTACCTCATGCAGCTGATGTGAAGACCGAATGAGTTTACACACAGAGAGTTATTAAGGCAATGCTTGACGCATAGTAAGAACTTCGTAAGTGTGACTGTTTGGTAATGTTGCTAACTCCTGGTGCTCAGGCCCCATGAGATGACTGGATTTCTGCCTTCCCTGAATGTTGGTAGTACAAATTCTTGGCTTTTGTGAGACAGTACAGTGTTCTTCCAAAATACTTCTCTATCGAGTCAGGCAGGCAACATACTGGCTTCCCAATATGGTTTATATCTAGAGGTCCTGTCAAAGTCTGTGCTCAGTGGTGGGGCTCTTGGGAGATGATTGGATCATGGGGGCACTATACCCATCCACTGACGACTTTATGGCTAAATGTGATGTTGGGAGGTAAAGCCTGGTCAGAGGAGGTGGATCACAGAGGATGTGGTCTAGAAGGGTCTATCTCCCTCCCCCTATTCCTCCCTTCACTCTTTCTGCTTCCTGTCTGCCATGCTTTTCTGTCATGCTATCCTACCTAGGAGCCAACCAACTAGGCACTAAAATGTGAACCAAAGTAAACCTCTCTTCCTTTAACTTGCAGATGTTGGGTATTGTGTCTCAGCAACAAGAAAATGTCTAAGACAGATTTTGGTACCAGGAGTGGGGGCATTGCTGTGACTATAACTGACCATGTTATTTAAAAGCCTTTGGAACTGGCTCATGGGAAGAGTTTGGAAAGATTTGGAGATGATGGCTAGAGAAGCCCTAAAATGTTATAAGCCAAGCTTGATGGGACATTCTGGTCTGAGCTCAGAAGACCAGAATGCTGATAAAATGCAGATTATAAAGGACAAGCTCAGGAAGTTTCTGTTGGGAACAAGGACTCCCTTGGCAGTTGGATTCCAGGCCATCTGTGTTAGCTCTGGTAGAAAATTTGCCTGCATTTTGTTTATATCTTTTTTTTTTTTTTTCGTCTTTTTGAGACAGGGTCTCACTACATAGTTCAGGCTGGCCTTGAACTCACTTTGTAGCCTAGTCTGGCCTTGAACTCACAACAATCCTCCTGCCTCAACCTGTTGAGTTCTGGGATTACAGGAGTGTGCCACCATGCCCAGCACTTATAACTTGAGACTTTGCCAGACACTAAGATTAAAGGCAGCAGACCAATTAACCTAGTGAAGGAAATTTCAAGGCAGCCTAAATTTGGGGGCTTTTAGCTAGGTCTACATTAAGAATTAAAAGCAAATTCCACAGGTGAATTATTTTAAAAGTTTTAAGTTTGGACAGAAGGGAAGCTTGGGTTCTTGGGGGAATGGAAGGAATCAAAAGACTCCACTCTTTATAGACTCAAGTGTAGAAAATGAAAGACTTTGCTTTGAGAAAAGAGTCCCAAGGCACCCTGTTTGAGAAAAGCCATCTAGGAATTTGGCTTCCTGGGATTTTGTCCATTGTCTTCAGCCATCTAGGCACTCAGAAGCCCCTGCAGCCATGATGCAAAAGGGCCTGGCTACTGCTGAGCCAGTGGCAGACCTTGGCAACATCCATGTAGTACTGGTTTTACAGGCATGCACAATGTAAGGATTGTGGGGTTAGGAAGGCTTCCATCCAGTTTTCAGAAGGCCTGGGGAACCAGACCATAGTCAGCTGGCTCCAAGGCAGGACAGCATGACAGAGGAGCATGGCAGACAGGAAGAGAGTGTGAAGAGAGGAGCAGGGGGAGCAATATACACTCTTCCAGGCCACAACCCCTGAGATGGCAATGTGCCTCTCACAGGGCAGTCATGAAGCTACAATAGTGAAGCCAAATGTGCAACAGAGACGTTAGAAGGTTGGAGAAGCCAGAAACATGGAACATATGAATAAAAGCCAGCCCAAGAAAGAACCCATGAGGGCTACAGCCACTGGCAATGCTGTAGGGGCAGGGCTGCCCAAGCTCTTTGGAATTTTCATGTCACCATAACTTGCCCTGGTTGCTGGACATGGAAGATTTAAAGTTTGCCCTGCTGAGTCCCACTGGTTTCTATTCTCCATTCTTCACTTTTGGAATGGGAATCTTTATCTTGTGCCACTGTATGTCAACAGTGTTTAACTTTCTTTTTAATTTTTACAGAGGCTCAGAGCTAAGAGTTTGCCTTAAGCTTCAGAGGAGACTTCAGATTTGGACTTTTCAGCAGTGCTGAACTTAGGACTTCGGCAATCTTAGAGATGGATGAAATGCATTTCTATAAAGAGACATGCATGAGTGTTTGGGGGACCAACGTGGAATGTTATGGTGTATATTTGATGTTCTCCCAAAGCCTTATGTGCTCATAGGTGGGGTTTGGGGAGGTGATTGGATCATGGGGCACTATACTCATCAGTAGATTAGTCCACTGATGAATTTATAGGTAAAAGTGATGTTGGAGGTGGAGCCTGGTTAGAGGAGGTGGATTTCTATGTGGGCATGGCCTGGAAGGATGTATTTCCCTCCTCCACTCCTCCCTCCACTTTCTCTGCTTCCTGTTCACCATGCCATGAGCAGCTCTCCTCTACCATGCTCCTCTGTCATGCTGTCCTGCCTTGGAGCCAACTGACTATGTACTGAAATGTGAGCCAAAATAAACCTTTCCTCCTTTAAGTTGCAAGTGTCAGGTATTGTGTTTCAGTGATGAGAAAATGTCTAAGACACTTTCCAAATATATCCACATCTAATCCCAAGAATTTATGTCTGTTGCCTTCATAACAAAAGAGAGTTTCCAGATGTGATTAATTTAAGGCTTTTAAAATAGGGAGATCATCCTGGATTACCTGGGAGGAGTGACTATAATCACAAGGCTCTTTATAATAGAAAGACAGAAAGGTCAGGGAAGATATAAACAGAAGCAGAGAGAGATTTGAAGATGCTACACTGTTGGCTTTGACGATGGCAGAAGGGCCCAGGAATGAAGGGATGCAGGGGGATCTTAAGCTGGAAACAGACAAGACAGTGAATCTTCCCCTAGGCTAGAGCCTCATCTCCTTGATTTTAGCCCAATAAGACTTATTTTGGATTTCTGACCTTAGCCACTTTCCTTGTCACTGGCACAAAATACCCAACTCCCACAATTTAAAAGAGGGGAAGTTTTAGTTTGCATTTCTGGCCCATAGTTGCCTGACTCCAAGGCAGGAAGGCCTGGTGCAAGGGTCTGGCAGGAGTAAGCTGACCCACCCCTTCTGACCAGAGCCCACTTCCTAACAGCAAGTCAGCTATAGTCCAATCCATAGTCCAATCCTCTTCCAATAGCCCTGCCTATGAGCGTATGAAGCTCTTGGGGGACATCTAGACAAACTGCAACAGACCTCTGGAACTGTAAGACAATAAAATTGTGTTATTTAATTTAAACCGTAGTAATATTTTACAACAGCAATAGAAAGCTAATACATGGCATGAGATAGCCAAAGCTGAATTCTATTGCTTACAACAAACAAATTCTTAAACCACAGCAGGTCTAGGAGAGGCTGAAGCACAGGCAGGGCTCTACTTCACAGTGACTCTTCAGTTTAGAAGATTTTTTCAGGGCCGGTGAGATGGCTCAGAGGCGTAAGCACCTGCCTGGCAAGCGCGAGGGCCCGAGTTCGACTCCCGGAACCCGCATACAAAAAAGGGGCCGGTGATATCGCTCAGAGGCACGGGTGCCTATTGGCGCGTGAGGTCCTGAGGTCGACCCTCCCCCGTACCCACAAAAAAAAAAAAAAAAAGATTTTTTCCAGCATCTGCTGGGATCACTATTCTACTTATGGCTGGAATTGTTTGGAAGGTTTAAGATGACTTCACCTCATGTGTCTGGCACTTTAGCTGGTACAGCTGGAAAGCTGGGCCTTTCTATCTTTCCATGTGATCTTCTCAGCAGGATGTTTGTGTCACTGGGTGTGGTCCATGGAGATTCTCTAAAGAGGAGGTGGGGATCTCAACTCGCTCTATCTATGGAGGAAGGTTGTATGTTTGCTGACTTCTGTCACAGAAAAAGAATTTTCAAGACCTACCAGTGAAAGGCATAAAGAAGTTTATTAGGCAGAAAGAAGTACACACTCAAAGGGGAGTGTGGGTCCTCGAGAGAGATGCATTATGATCTGGGGTTGGGAGGGTTGTCTTAGTCACTTGCCTCATCACTGGGACAAAATACCCAACACCCACAACTTAAACGAGGAGAGGTTTATTTTGGCTCATGTTTCAGACCATGGTCAGCCAGCTCCAAAGAAGAAACAGTGTGGCAGAGGGGCAGGCAGAGGAAAGCTGCTCGTGGCAACCAGGAAGCAGAGAGAGAAGGGAGGAGCCACGGAGGGAGATATACCCTTCCAGGTCACACCCCAGCAACGTGCCTCCTCTGACCAGATCCTGCCTCTTCATGGCAAGTCAGCTGTACTTCCCCATAATCCAGTCACCTTCCACAAGTCCTGCCTCTGAGCACTTGAGAATTCGGGGGACATTCTAGATCTAAACCATAACAAGGATTTTATGTGGTCTTGGGGGGTATCTTCAAGATGGGTGATCTACAGTATGAAAGATTATATAGATATAAATGTAACTTCGTTGGGATTATTTTTTCTTTATTGCATAAAATGGAACAGTTTCACATGACTTCAAAGGATCACCGATACTTCTGACACTCTAATATAGTATATTTAATGTTTACATATAACCTGTTGGTCTCTATTCATGTGCATTCGTGGCTTTTTTCCAAAGTTGGAATCACAGTTTTATATTTCTTTTTTTAAAAAAGAATTAAATTCTAGCTTCAGTTTTTCATTTCTGAAACTCTTAAGCCTGTGTTTAATGATTGCATAATATTCCGTTTAGTGGTGGAGCATAATTTCTTAAACCAAACCCTTACTGTTAGACATTAAGATTGTTTGCATTTCCAATATTCAGGCACAGTGTTTTTTTGTTTTTGTTTTTGTTTTCTGGTTTTGTTTTGTTTTTCATTTTTGCCAGCCTAATTCTTTGAAAAGCATCCCCAGGGAAATGACCACCTCGATCAGTGTGGAAATGTTCCTTTGCATCGCTGCATTCTAGTTTGAGTGAGTTGGGCCTGTGGTCAGGGCACTGGCAATTTTGAGTGGACCAGCTTGCCTACAAGCTTGGCAGCACTGTGTGGTATTTTAAAAAACAAGCCACAGTGAGATGGGAAATACTGGTTTAATAGACATAAAGTGGTATTTGTTTTTCTTGAACAGTTTTTTTTTTATTGTTATTTTCTCCAAATTTTATTTTGAAAAAAAATTTTTTTTTTTTTTTTTTTTTTTGGGTACCGGGGGTCGACCTCAGGACCTCACGCTTGCCAGGCAGGCGCTTACGCCGCTGAGCTGTCTCACCGGCCTTGAAAAATTTTAAATAATTTAAAAAAACAAAATAAAAGATAGACAATAAGAAATAGGGAGATAGATACTTTGCAAATGGGCAGGGGATCTAGAGGTAGAAGGAAGTGGGAAAGAGGAGAGGGGAAAGGAAATAAAAAGAATTAAGATATCATAAGTACATGTACTACTCTCTAAGATGAATGTAAACATTATATACTGAAAACATGTGCTAAAAATAATGGCAAAAAATTTAATTTAGAGAAATTGAAGGAATAGTATCCTGAGTTTACCTTCTTCAGCTAGTTTCACCTGTTGCTAATATTTTGCTATATGTGCTTTCCTTCTCTTTCTCTCAACACACAGTTTCTTTTGGCTGAACCATTTGGAAGTTGCAGACATTATGATAATGTATCCCAAATGTCCCATCATATGTGTCCTACACAACTTAAATAACCATTATCATCCATAATCATACACAAGATATTTCACATTGATACAAACAGTATCTAACATGCAAATTTCCCTAATAATTCCAAAATGCCTTCTAAGGATTTTTTTTAAATCTAGGATTCAATCAAGGCTCATACAGCATATTTGTTTGTCACATCTCTATGCTGTCTTGTAGCCTAGAAAATTGTCCTGTCATATCTTAAACTCTATGAAACTGACTCTTTTTGAAACATCTTGATCAATTATCTGATAATGTATCCTGCACTCTGGTTTTGTCACTTTGTATACTCATGATTAAATTCAGGCCAAACATTGTGGTCAAGAACGTTATATATGTGGTGCTGTGTACTTTCCACTGCACCCCATCAGGAGGCATTTAATGTCCAATTGTCCAATTTTGGGTCTTGTTAAATTTCATACAAGTGGTATCTTGTGGAAATATTCCTTTTCCTTGTAATTAATAGGCAGCTGTTGGAGGTGTTACTTGGAGAGTGTATGAAGGGTATACTATTAGAATATTATGTTCCAAAGTTTCTTGAACTAACTTCTTTTTATGTTTGTTATACTATCAATTTAATAATTATTTGTACTTTCTGTGTCCATTTGTATTCAGTTTTATAGATTGCTTTTCTCACAATTTTTATTTTATTTTATTGTTTTTGGAAAGTGTAGGACATTCATTTGGTTCAAAGCTGAAAACTACATACAAACTATGATAGACTGTTACGTTGGTGGCTCTTAATGAAACATGCCTTCTGGTATTTGTGTCCCCTGTAATCTTGTCTCATGTTGGCACTGGATTTGGCCATGTGACTTATTTTGGTCATCGGGAACCTAAGAAGCGTGGATATTTTGAGGTTTATCCACATTGTTGGATGTATCAATGTGTTTTGTTTTTTTGGTGCTGGGGATCAAACCAGATCCTTGCACATGCTAAGTGAACTACCACTGAGTCACACCCCCAGCTGCATTTATTCCTTTTTATTGCTAAGTAGTATTTCATCAGATGGACATAAAACTATTTGTTTATCTACCTACCTGGGCATTGAGTGATGGGCATTTGAGTGTTTTCAGTTCAGAGTATATTCTACTTAATGATCATGGGCTACAATAACAAAATACTATGGACTGGGTGACTAAAACAAAAGACATTTAACTTGCAGTTCTTGAGGCTGGGAACCCCAAGATCAAGGTGTTGTCTGATCCAGCTTCTGTTGAGTACCCTCCCAGCTTGCAGATGTTCGCCTTCTTCACTGTTTCCCATGTGGCACACAAACACATAGAGAGAGGGTGAGGGAGAGGAAGATCCGCCCCATCCTGGATGATGGGGATTTAACCTAGGAAGTGCTGAACTATATTCCCAGCCTTGTTTATCCTTTTATTTTGAAACAAAATCTCAGGAAGTAGCCTGGGCTGGCCTCGAAATTTCAATCCTCCTGCCTCAGCCTCTAGAGTAACTGGAAATACAAACATGTGCCACCATGCCACCACTTCTTTAACAGTGTCTTTCAAAGCCAGAAGTTCTTAATTTTGTTGAAGTGCAATTTATCTGTTTTCTCTACGTATATATATAAAAAAAATCTTTGTATAATCCAAAGTCACAAAAGTTATCTCCTAGAAGTTTTACACTTTTAAGTTTTTAATTTAGCCCTTTTATATTTGGAATTCATTTTTAAAACATAATATGAGATATGGATAGAGGTTCTCTCTCTCTCTTTTTATTTTTTTTATTTATTTTCTTTATGTGGGTACCAGGAGTCGAACTCAGGACCTTGCACTTGCCAGGCAGGCACTTATGCTGCTGAGCTATCTCACCGGCCCTTTTTTTTCCTTTATGTGGGTACTGGGAGTCGAACTCAGGATCTTGCACTTACCAGGCAGGCGCTTATGCTGCTGAGCTATCTCACTGGCCCCTCTCTTTTTATTTTATTTTATTTTATTTTTTTTGACACAGTGTCTCACTTTGTAATTCAGGCTGGCCTTGAACTCATTATGTGGCCCAGGCTCACCTCGAACTCACAGCAATCCTCCTGCCTCAGCCTCCCATGTGCTGTGATTACAGGCATGCGCCACCCCTCCTGATGTCTCTCTCTCTTTTGTTATCGCTATGCAACTGTTTTGAAAAGTCCCTTGCCTTTTTAAAGTTAACAATATATCCTCAAAATCACTCCAGATTATTTAATAGAAATATTTTATATATTCTTTTTTTGGAAGGTGGGAAATTCGAGATGAAGTCTCACTATATAACTTAGGTTGGCTTTGTACTCACAGTCTTCCTGCTTCAGCCTCCTGAGTGCTGGGATTACAGGTGTGTGTCACCATGCCCAGCATTTTTTTTTTTTTTTTTTTGGTATAGTCTTTATTATGTTTGTATAGTATTTTGTTGTGTGGAAGTGCCATATTTATTCAACTAGCCTCTTAAATGTGATTTAGGTTGTTTTCAATATTTTATGTTTGATATTACAGATAATGCGATGCTGAATCTCATTGCGCACACTTTGTTTATTATGCATAGATATATATCCTTAAAGTAAATTTAGGTTGCTTGCATCTCAGATACTTTGAGATATAACTGCACTGATGTATTGGGGTCTAAGCTTGAGTCTCAACCATACTAATTACCTAAATCCTGACCACATGTTAGCAATGATACTAAGTGTTCTGCATACGCAATCCAGTTACATCTTCACATTTCCTGATTATTATTCCCACTTTAAAAAACAAAAACTGAAGCTCAGGAAAACTAATTCAGTGTTTCTAAAATACTGTTGGGTTGGGCCTTTTGGAGATGCTATGAAGACAGTGAAACTTCTGCACAACTATTCATCCACAAAACATTTGTTCTGTCTCTCTCATTTTTTTTTTGGTTTTTTTGAGACAGGGATTCACTATGTAGTTCAGGCTGGCCTTGAACTCACCAGGTAGCCCGGGCGGGCCTCGAACTCATGGCAATCCTTTTGTCTCAGCCTCCTGAGTGCTGGGATTACAGGCATGCACCACCATGCCCAGTTTGTCCTTCAATTTCTAAGGATTCATAGACTCTCTTACTCCTAGACTGTAAGTATCTGCAGGTAGAGGTACATTGGCTGCAGTAACTGTGCTCTGAGCTTTCTCATCAGCCCTCTTGCTATCAGGTTTGATGCTTTTCTGGTGAATGAGTTCGTCATCAGAGGAAGGAAAATGGATGACCAGTTGCAGAAGCTACCACAGGGGCTAGGGGTGAGGGAAGGTCCCAGATATGAATCTGTGCATCTACTGTGGTAGGTGCCAGCTGCTCATCTAGTTTCTATAGATACCAGTTAACAAGCAGCCATAGACATTATGGAGCATTCAGTGGAGGAGAGAAAGCAATTGAATCAATAAAATACTATATGTCTGCTGGAGATAAATGCTATGGAGAATAATGACACGGGATAAGGAGGGCTTTGCAGGTGATGGAAGGACTTCTGGATGAGATGGGAGCCACTGGAGGGTTTTGAGTAAAACAGAAACATGATTTGACTCTTGCTTTGAAGGGATTGTTGAGGTTGCTCTCTGGGAAATAGATGGTAAGGGGCAAGAGTGTATGCAGAGACCCGAGAGGCTGTTGGTAGACATAAGGTGAAAGAGGATGGTGGCTCTGACCAGTGGAGGTGGTGAGAAATTAAGGCCACCTTTGGAGTATGTAACCTAGTCTTGTTGCTTGTTTCCTGGTAGCTCTTAAGATGCATTCACAGGTTACATGAAGCCTACTACAGAATTCCCAAATATCCATGGTCTCAGGTTAGAAACTCCTGGCTAAGAAACGTTTCAAGTCAGAGCTGTGGCTCTGTGTTGGCTGGTTTAGCAAACTGCACTTAACTTAATATAGATGAAAGATGAAACACTTTAATGAACTGTGGCAGAGCATCCTCCAGCTTCTAATAAATCTGGACATGACTGCTCTTCCAACAGTGGAATTATACTTTCAGGTCAGACCAAATTGCATTAACTGTTGCTTCCATGTACTCAACAAAAACAGAAACATGAGTCACGTTCCCGTTTATAATAGTAATACTTCTCAAAACTGAGTACAGCCTGCAGGAATGTGTCCAGCCAGACCTAAAGAATGGATTTCATGTGGAATTACCATTGGTCAAGGGCTGTCCTTGGCTTTGAGGGGTCAGAGATTTAATGTGGTCAGTTGACCCAAAGCTGCCTGGGGGCTGAATGCGGCTCCTGGACTAACTGAGGGTGCATGTGGCCCAAAGTATAGGCCATGCTGGTGTTTTGCTGCTAGAGCCCGAATCTGAAGGGGATGTTGTGAGATGTCAAAGTGCTTAACTGAGATGCTATAATCAGCACAAAAGGTGCTCAGGAGGAGGCTGAGTCATTAGGGACAAGACAATGTGGTCATGAAGTTTAGGGAGCAATTTCCTGAGTTTAGCCCTGATTCTATTACTTACCAACAGCTGGACTTTATCTTTCTGTGCCTACATTAACTGAGTTAAAATGTGTGAAGTCCCTAAAATAGCGCCTGGAACATTGTGTTATATCCTATGATAGTAATATCACAGCTAAGAGGAGAACGAAGATAAGGTAGTTCAGAATAGCTATCAAGGGATCAAGGGATGAGATTAGAGCACAACCTAGTGAGGCCTTTTTTTTGGGTGGGGGGAGTAGAGCTACTGGCGATTGAACCCAGAGCCTTTACACCGAGCTACAGCCCCTCGAACTTAGCAATTCTCCTGCCTCAGCCTCTCAGAGTACTGGCATTACAGGTATGTACTACTGGTGTTTTCTAAGGTAAGGCTCAAGATTAATTCTTCCTGGTAAGATCCATCTGAATAGTGGCCCCCTAATAATGTCCACATCTTAGTACTGAAACCTGTGAATAAGTTACCTTACACGGCATGAGATTTTGCATATGCATAAGTTACAGACCTTGAGATAGGGATTATCCTGGTGGGGCTAAGATCATTCCAAGGATCCTTATAAGAAGGAGACTGGAGAATTAAGAGGAGGAAATGTGACAACAGAAGCAAAGATCAGAGTGACTGGAATCATGAGTGAAGGAAAGCAGGTGGCCTCTAGAAATCGGAAAGGCAAGAAAACAGATCTCCCTTAGAGTCTCCTGAAGGAACTGACCCTGCTAATACCTTGACTTTAGCTTGATGAGACTGAACTTAAGACTTCCAGCTCCTAAAACTGTAATATAATAAATTTGTGTTGTTTTAAAACACTCAATTTGTAGTAATTTGTTACACCAGCAATATGAATCTAGTATAGTCCTCATAACTCAATGAAGTATCAGTATTTCCGGTTTACTTATTGGGGGAGGGAGGTGATAGCCCTTGACAACTCAGACTAAGGCTCTGCAATCACTCCAGCAAGCTCAGTCCAAACAGCTGCTGCTGTGCCTGGTGCATGTTCCTGGCCACTTTGGCTGTGGACGGTAGTGCTTATTTTATTTCATCCATTCACTTGATCATACAGTAAGGAATCTATGTTCTGGAGCCATGGTCCAAAAAGGCACTGATTATACAAAAGAAATTCATAATATACTCAAGGGAGTTGTACTTATATAGTAGCTATATTCAATGAAAAAATATATATCAATGCTTTGTGAAATAAGTCTCTTTTTTTAAGTATCAGTGGGACTATTTAAGGATACACTCCACTGAATGCTTTTGAAATGTTTGCAATAACATCCTCCTTTATCAATTTTCAAAATCGAGATTTTCATTTGTTTAATTGGAAACATATCTGTAGTTGAGCCTTATCTTTAAATTATAGATTTTACTTATGGTCTCCACTCATTTATCCATTCATTCCTTCAATCAACATTTGTGAAGATGCCATATAATACTAGCCTGGGAAAAAAGCATAATGAGTGAAGCCAGATAATAACAAACAGGAAAATATACCAGCTTATTTAAAGATCTATGAAGAAATAAAAAATAGGGTAATGCCTTGATCAGTTCTTGCTGCTGTAACAAAATATGGACTGGATAATTTCTAAGCAATAAATATTGTTTCTTATCATCTGGGCTGGGAAGTTCAAGATCAAGCCACTAACAGGCTCACCATAGAGTGAGGGCTGACTCTTCCTGCTTCCAGTTGGGTGCTGAGAGCCTGCAACCTCTGGAGGGGACACACACACATACAATGGGAAATACAGAAGAGCAAACAGGCCTAGTTAGTTCTCTGTATCCCTTTTATAAGGCATTAATCCCAACCATGAATGCAGGGCCTCCTAAAAGGCTCACTCTTAATAATGCTGCATGAAGAATTTAGTTTTGAAATGAATTGTGGAAAGACACAAATATTGAAGCCATAGCAGGTGATAAACTTGCACCATGGTGACTCTCAATGAGAAGGTGTCCTGAGAAACACCTTTCCCTCTGTTAAGCTCTTAGCAAAGCTCAGAGAGAAGGTCTGGGAGGAGCCTGGAATATTTTCTCCCACTGTTATTGTGAAGTTTGACTTGTTAGATCTTTGTAAGGCAAAAAGAAGAGAATGTGTTAAAACACCTTCACACAGCAAATACACAATATTTATTTTTATTATTCTTTATTTGAAAATGTGTAACAAGGGTGGTGATTGGCTGAGGTGGTTGGCTGGTTAAGGAAGTGTAGAATAAGGCTGGAAAGATAGGCAGAGAAAGTGCAGAGAGCCTTGAATGCCAGGTTAAAATGGCCAGACGGTAGACTTCAGAGACCTGCAGTCTGGCTATGAATTCTGGTTCCACTTCGTGCTAAGTAAGGCAGTGGCGTGCAGACACTGGGTAGCATTTCATCACAGGAGTACATAAAAACAAGCATTTCATTGTCTTGTATGTGGACATTCAGGCTTGTTTTAATCTTTTGTTTTTGTTTTGGCAATTAACAAAAAGGAAGCAAAGAACTCACAATGTATTTCTCTATGCATATATGAAATTCCTCTAGAAATTGAGTTCTAGAAATATCTTCAGAGTATAAACATAGAAATGGAACTGGGACTTGTACTTGTAAGGGTATTTTCAATTTTATTAGATACTGCCTAACTGCTTCTTAAAGTAGTTGTACCAATTTCTACTCTCATCAACAGTATATTATTTCCCGGAACTTCTAATACTGACATTTATTCTTTTTTTTCCCTGACATTTATTCTTGCCAGATTTGAATTTTTTCTTTGCCAAGTAGCTGATGGTAAGGAACTATCTGACTGAAAAAATTTTAATTTGCTTTCCCAGAATATAAATGAGGTTTAGCATGCTTTCGTGTGTTTGCATTACTTGCCTACCTTCTGTTTTTCCTACTGATTTTTAAGACATTCTTTAAAGGATGCTAATGATTCTTCAGTTCTGAATGTTGCAACTTTCCAACCCTTGGATTTTGTTTGAACTTTGTTAATGATGTCCATAGTTATACAGGTTATGGTTAAAACCAAATTTGCCAATTTTCTTTTTTTAATTAGCTTTTTTTTTTTTTTCTAAAAAAAGCCTCATCTAAGAACCCCTTTTCAATCCTGAGACCATAGCAATAGGGTTCTGTATTTTGTTTTTTTTTTTTTTTTGTGGGTACCGGGGGGTCGACCTCAGGACCTCGCACGCCAGCAGGTGCCCGTGCCGCTGAGAGATATCACCGGCCCCTTTTTCGTATGTGGGTTCCGGGAGTCGAACTCGGGCCCTCGCGCTTGCCGGGCAGGCGCTTAAGCCGCTGAGCCATCTCACCGGCCCTAGGGTTCTGTATTTTTATCTAGAAATTCCGAAGTTTTTATATTGGTAATGGATGTCCCCTTCCTTTATCTACTGTGTGAGAGTCATCTCGGCTCCTGTATGTTAGACTTCAATGAAAACCAGATAGTCCTTGAGGCACCCAGGAAAAGGATCACACCAACTAAAAGAAGAAATACTCCTCGATCAAGATTGGCCTTCCAAATAAAATATATGAAAAAATGTTCAACATCACTAGTCATTCGAGAGATGCAAATTAAAACAATGCTGAGAATCCATCTCATCCCAGGAAGAATGGCTATTATCAAGAAATCAACCAATAACAAATGCCGGAGGGGCTGTGGGCAAAAAGGAACCCTTCTCCACTGTTGGTGGGAGTGTCGACTGGTACAGCCACTGTGGAAATCAGTGTGGAGATTCCTCAAAAAACTAGGATTGGAGGTCCTATTTGACCCAGCTATTCCCCTTCTGGGTATCTTCCCAGAAGAATTAAAAACATCGTACCACAGTGATATATGTGCACCCATGTTTATAGCAGCACAATTTATAATAACTAGATCATGGAAACAACCCAAATGCCCATTAACCAAGGAATGGATAAAAAAGATGTGGTCTTTTTATACAATGGAGTACTACTCAGCCATAAAGAAAGATAAGGAAACTTTTATAGGTAAAAGGATGCAACTTGAGAAAATACTCACAAGCAAAATAAACTGGACTCACATTTGAACATCGTATTGTCTCCCTAATATGCAAATGCAATTTCACTGTGACTATTCCATTCCTTAGTCTTCTATTTTTACCTAGCTTTTACATGGCTTAATCTTATACTGAGTAATGTTTTTCTCTAAAAGGTATTTGTACATTCTCTAATTCTTGAGTTTGTTAATACATGAGAATGTTTACTTGTTGTCTTAAAAATAAATAAATTAAAAAAAAAAAAGAAAGCAAAACCTAAAAAAAAAAAAAGATTGGCCTCCAACATAGTCCTCGAGGGGACACCTGAGTCAGCAAACGTCCCACACAGGAGGCAGAAGGCCAGATAAATGACACACCCAGAAGTGAAATCTAACAATCACCTGCTGGAATACTTCAAGAAGTTTGGAAAGCACTTTGTTGGCGAAGGGGTGGGAAAACAAGGATTCACATACATTGCTAGAGGAAATGTAAATTGTTACAACTCCTATCATGGTCAGTTTGGCAGCAGTTTTTAATGTTAAAACATTTGAGTCCTCTTGACTCAGCAGTTCAACTTCTAGCAATTTATTATATAAAAATATAATTTGTATTTAGGCGAAATGATGTATGTACAGGGCTATTCATTGTAGCCCATTTTGTGATAGTGAAAGGTTGAAAACAACTTCAATTTCTATCAACAGAAGATTGGATAGGTAAATAATTGCTGGTTACATAACAGAGCACACCTGTTAATAAAGGTTATATCATTACAGGAAAATTGCTAAGATACTCCTTCACATGAAAAAGCCTAGGTACATAAAACATAGCAGGTGATTAATGTTTAAAAAAATAAGAAAGTATCAAATCTTCGAATATGCGTGGAGAAACCATTGGAGTGGTTGTGTCTGGGTCAGGGAAGTGATTAATAAAGGATAACGAAAGGGAAATCTACCTTTTACATTAAAAAAAAAAACTTTTCCATGTAGCTTGATCTATAGACACAAATGGATTCAAACTAACCTGCAGCCAACACAATCTCTATCAAAATCCCAACTGCCTTTTTTTGTTTTAAAAATTGACAAACTGATCTTAAAATTTATATGGACATGTAAGGGATCCAGATTAGCCAAAATAACCTTGAGAAAAAACACAGTTAAAAGATTCACACCACCTGTAGTAAACTATTAATAAATAAATTTGTTTAAAAAATCAAATTTAAGGGCCAGTGAGATGGCTCAGCGGTGTAAGCGCCTGCCTGGCAAGCGCGAGGGCCCGAGTTCGACTCCCAGAACCCACATATGAAAAAGGGGCTGGTGATATCGCTCAGCGGCACGGGCGCCTGCTGGCGCGCGAGGTCCTGAGGTCAACCCCCCGGTACCCACACACACACACAAAAAAATCAAATTTAAAACTGTCCATTTCACATCTTTTAAAAATTAACATTATACAAAACCAGGTGTGGTGGGGCACACCTGTAATCCAGAACTCAGGATGCTGAGGCAGGAGGATCGTCATGAGTTCGAGATCACCCTTGGCTACATAGTGAGTTCAAGGTCAGCCTGGACTGCATAGAGAGACACTGTCTTAAAAAAAAAATTAACGTTATACAATCTCTCATAATGTTTTTGCGTGATTTTTTTCACTCTATACAGTAACTCATTATATCCACCCTGTTTAGCTTAACAGTGGAGAATAGGGACTCTGGAGTCAGACTACCTGAGTTCCTTGTAACTATACATGAAACAACACAGGCAAAATACTTAACACTTCCATGCCTCAGTTTCCTATTGTGCAAATAGAAATTTTTTTCAAGTAGAAATTATAACAGCATTTATTTCATAGATTTGTTGTGAGAATTGAGTGAATTCATGTCAAATACTTAGAACTTTATTCGCCATTACTGTCAATAAATGTAACATTTATTACTATTCCCAAATTATGTGTTTGCCTTTAAAAAATCTTAGGGGACTGAAAATGATAAATGACTATATATCTATATATTGACTATATATATATTTGACTCTCTCTCTCTCTATATATTTGACTATGTAGTCAAATTCCCCAATACAAATTTAAGTATTAGGTATCAGAAACATAGACCAATAAAAACATTTTTAAAATCTTAGTCTTGCTAGAAGTTTGCTTAGTTTATTAATATTTTCAAAGATCCAGCTATTGTTTTTTGCTATTTTTTTTTTTATGTGGGTACCGGGAGTCAAACTCAGGACCTCGCACTTGCCAGCAGGCGCTTATGCCACTGAGCAATATCACCAGCCCTTTTTTTCCTTTATGTGGGTACTGGGAGTCGAACTCAGGACCTTGCGCTTGCCAGGCAGGTGCTTATGCGGCTGAGCTATCTCACCAGCCCTGTTTTTTGCTATTTAAATAATTCTTTTTTGCATGTATTAATTTCTCTTTAGTGTTCACTCTGTGGTTCTCTAGTTTCTTGTACTGAGCACTTAAGTAATTTACTGTATCTTTTTTTTCTTTCTTCTTTTTTTTTTTTTTCTTTTTTTGTGGGTACCGGGGGTCGATCTCAGGACCTCGCGCGCCAGCAGGCGCCCGTGCCGCTGAGCGATATCACCGGCCCTTTTTTCGTATGTGGGTTCCAGGAGTCAAACTTGGGCCCTCGTGCTTGCCAGGCAGGTGCTTATGCCACTGAGCCATCTCACCGGCCTCTTTTTTTTCTAGCAGTGTATTTACTGTATTTATTTGTCCACAGGATTGCTTTAGTTACAGCCAACATTTTTTTTTTGGTATGTCTGTTGTTGTTTTTAAGTTGTCTTCCAGTTCTAAATATCTCAATTTATGTTAAATTTTTTTAGTCTATGAATTATTTAGAAAATTTTTTCTTCTCTAATCTTTCCGAGTCAGATTTCTTGGTTGAAAACCACAAAAATAATTCTAGCTGGTTTAAGTGGAAAAGGAACATATTATATCAGAATCAATGGGAAGCATTTACCCTCTTCTACTACATTATATGCTTTACTTTTTTACATATTTTATTGTCTGTCTACTCCTGCCAGAATATCAGTACCATGAAGACACAGACTTTGCTGACCATTCACTGCTGTATCTCTGGTGCCTGGAGCAGTGCTTGGCAGACGTTAAATGTTCAGTGCTTCGTTCTTGAATGAATAAATGGACGAATGGTACAATGGTTGGAGCTCAGTGATGGTTGCTGTTGTCATTACCAATACTGATATCTGTAGAAGGAGTTGTTGAGGATATGCTTAGGTTGGTAATTATTAATGAAAGATTTTGTGAGTGTCGGCAGCAGTGATATGCTAGCATTCATGAAGAAGTGGCAGAGAAACTCAAGAAAGTGATTCACTGGGGGCTTGTGGAACTAATCAGCTCTGAGGTTCCAGTGTAGAATCAGTGAATCAACTGGAACTGCCTTACTACTTCCTAAGTGCACATAACTCTGGAAAGCTTGTTTTTGTCTTTTTTTTTTTTTTTTTTTTTTTTAAAGACAGGGTTTTGCTATGTAGCTCAGGCTGGCCTTGAACTCACTACGTATCCCAGGCCGGCCTGGAACTTGCAGCGATTCTCTTGCCTCAGCCTCCCAAGTGCTGGGACTACAGGCATGTGGTTCTCCGCCTAGCCCAGAAAGCTTGTTTTTTGGCTCTCCTATCTGGACTCAGTCTATTTGCAAACAGCTACTAAGCCCTGTACAAGCTGATGCACTGACTTTAAAGGGAAGAAAATAGCGCCTCCTAGAGCTGGGGCTGGCTTGATCTTCTCTCCTAAGCCTTTGAGCTTGGAGGAGCAGATGTCTGTTGGCAGGAATGAGGGCTTGGCAATTAGCAGCTGTTTAACAAAGACCAATGTATTAGTCAATGGTGTCTGTACTGACCACTCAGTTCCCAACCTCAGGGTTTGTTTATACACGGGTTAACTGATGGCTGGCTCCTCAAGTGTGGCAAAGGGCCAATCCTTTTTCTGTAGTATGTGCAGTAAAGGGCGTGGGGCCTCCAGTTGGCAGCCACAACCATGAAGTCAGAGACCACCCCCTCCCCAATCTGAAAATTACAGGATGAGGGAGACCAAAAGAAAAAAGGGAGATGGTTCCATTTCTTAAAATGATTTTTCCACCTAAATTTCCTAAGCAAAGCATTTATCACTTATTTAATCAGTTTCCATTGAGTGGAGACCAATAAGCAACAAGTTCAAAAAAGATGGGTGATTTCTTCTGAAATTTCAAACATGATGTACGATATTTAAATGAAGTTCCCATAGTACTGTTTCTTGGTGCTGTTGTTGTTGTTTATTATGCAGAATGGCATTGTATACAGAGATGCATAATTATTTTATTGAACTGAATTTTCCATGGAAATTGTCCAGTGCTCCCCCAATTTTTGGGCAATTTATCCAACAGTCTTTTCTCCTCTATTCCTCTAGATAATGCCTGACAGCAACCCACAGCACGGAGGTTATATGCTGCGCTTTTGAAAGCGTTTTGAATGGAGCCATTGTGCCCCTGAGATGGTCTGCATGTTTCACTGAACAGAGAGCAGGGTGTAAAAAAGGCACCTTGTATGCAACTGTTGGCAAGGTTGAGGAGTGAATTAAAATCTCCAGAAAGTCTGGGCAGTGCTGTTCAGAGGAGCAATGAACCCTCTGGAAGCACTGTTAGTTCAGACATTCCAAAGCGGTGAGGCAGCCTCAGGGACAGGGCTCCCTCCAGTCTCATTTAGAGAGGGGGGAGGGGGGAGCAAAGGACATTGACCTGGACCTACTCTTTGCAAAGATTTGGGGAAGGTGCACCTTTGCAGGGATGAGGGCATGTTGATTAGCACACCATAAGGTTTCTTGTTCAGTGGACCTAGATTTGCCTTGGTTCCTAATGGCGCAATGACTCATTTGGAGGATTTAATGTTAACTGCTTGTGCATCCACCAGTTTGTAGCTATCTAATTCCTGTGTTAAATTAAAAAACAAAAAAACAAAAATAAAAATCCTATCATACAAATCTGGGGGCTCCAGGTGATTGATGATGTTTGATATTACTGGCTTCATTGAATGAATTATAAATCCTAACATTATAGTGTATATTAAATGGTTCACCTTGTTATTTTCGGTGATGCTTTTTGCTGGCTCCTCCACTCATTTGTGAAGGGCAGTGTAGACTCAGGGGTAAATGACTACTTCCCACTGTTTGAATGTTAAATCCAAAATTCTCAATAAGTAAAGAATTTCCCTTGAGCCCTCTGCTAAAGCCTTCCCAAACCAGCTCTCAAGAGAAGCAGTAACGTTAGTTTTCGTTAAAATCCTAGTGGTAAGAAAACAGTAAAACAGTGTAGGAATCAAGCTGGTAGATTTTTCTTACAGGCAGAATTTTTGGCCCTTCTGTGTATTCTTGCTCCAGCATCCACTGTGCTCTGGAGGGTCAAAAGAGGGGAGATCACTTTTGAGAAGGACCTGGAAAAAATAAAAGGCGAACCTAACCGGAGCAAAGCATGGGAGCCGCGAAGCTCCAGGTAAGCTTAAGTACAGATCGAGCTGGAGGAGACACATTCTGTTGGGTGGTTGATATTGGCAGGGCATGTACAGTCATGGGGGGAGCTTGTTTGGAGGGCAATAGGGAGCCACTGAAGATTTCTGCATAAATTAAAGTTGTACAAGAGAAAGAATAATATGGCTGTGGGTGACGCCGTTGCTTTGGCCAAACAAAGGGAGAGGACAGATGGGAGGAGATACGGCTCACAGGCTTTAGTGCTGATTGGATGTAGGAGGAAGGGTCACCGCCCTTGGAAGGGTCTTTTATTAGAACAGGTAGAGAGAGGAGGCACAAGTTTAGGGGAAAAGGAGGAGAATTTAAATTTTCTCCAAGTCTCTGGCTCTTCTCAGACTGAATAAAACCCCACCCCAGTGGCCAGGGAGGCTCTGCTGAGCCTGTGGTTTCTGGCAGCTGTGAACACCACCAGACTTGATTCAGCAATGAAAGAGCACTGGATTTGGAGTTCACAGACATGGATGGTCACCATTAGCGGGAAAGGAGTATCTCCAGAGCTTGGGACTGCTCAGTACTTACTAAACCAATGAATGACAGTGGATTTGAGACTTGGTGCTACCGTCTACGAGTGGCTTTGGGCAAGTCATTTAGCCCCTGTGGTCCTCAGTTTTCTGTATTTGTCAACCAGAGATGGGCCCCTTGCGGCGTAGGATGAGACTAAATTCCCGCCACAGAGGTGTGCGGAGTTCCCGCCCTCCCTGGGGCAGGGCGACCCCGCCGCTGTCGCCGGCTCGCTCCCGGGCCGGGGCTGAAGAATGGCCCCGGGACGCCGCGGCCAGGGGCTGGGCTGGGGTCGCGCCTCCGGTGGCCAAGAGAGGGGCGGCGGCGGGGTCCGCCCTCTGCGCCCGCCTTCCCCGCGCGGCCGTGCCGGAGCCGGGGGGCGGGCCCGGCGCAAGCCGCTCCCCTGGCCGCCAGGCAGCCCGCGGCGGCGCTCGCGGCCTCTCACCCGGGCGGGCGGGTTCTGGGAAAGCCCGGCCCAGGGCGGGGGCCCCGCCGCCGCCGCTCTCGCTCGCTCTCGGGGCGGGCGGCCCGCACAGCTCGGCGGGCGCGGGGCGAGGACGGCGCGGCGGGAGTAGGCGCCCCGGGCTCTGCCCCCCGGGCGCTCGCCTGCTTCTCGCGCGCTGCTGGGCTCCGCTCCGCCTGACACGGTAGCCGGGACTCCCGACACCGCTAGCGACGCGCGCGCGACGCCGGGTCTCAGCGGGACGCGCCTCTTGGGGACGCCGGCGCTGCTGGCCAGAAGATGAAAGGTGAGGCGGCGGCTCCGTAGCGCGGTCCCCAGGACTGGCGCGGGGCTGAGCGGGGCTGGCTGAGCTCTGCAGACGCGCCGCTGGCGGCAGCCCTGCGCGGTACCTGGCGCACAAGTGGCCTTACGCCCCGGGGAGAACCGAGGCAGCTGATCCCCAGGGAAGGCAGGAGCTGGAGGCGACCCCTAAGAGCCCTCCTCACGCCGATGTCTGCCTCGGGTCGCCACTTCATGTTGCCTACATGGTGTGGAGGTGGCCAGTACAAAAAAGAAAAAGAAAAAAAAAAAAAAAAAAAAAAGCTCTTTTTGTGACGGGACCCAACAACAGTATTTCAAGGAAAGTACTCAACAGATTGTTGCCAGAGGGGTGCATCTACATCAAGTCCTAGAAAACACAGTGTTGGACCTGGCCCTACTCTAACCGGTAGCTGGAAGAATGGTTGTATCTTTTCCTTAAAGCCCTAGGTTTATCTTGGTCACAGCCACTGTTATGTGCAGAGTGTAAATTTGTCGAATTATTTTTGTTGTTTTTCCTTTTGCGTGGTCTCTAAGCCATGAAAAACTTGCTTCAATTGACTCAATTATTTAGCGTAAGAAAAATTCATCCTTTACTGATTTATCAGGGTAATTTTAATTTTCCAGTACAGGGGATTGAACCCAGGGCATGACACACTAGGCTAGTGTTCTACACTAACCTACATCCCTAACCCTATTGTTACAATTTTAAATTGCGAGTTCCCTAAATGAATGTGTAGTAGGATTCACTTCACACAAAAATTTAATTACAGTTCATAATTTCAGTTGCCTGATACTGAATTTGCCTGTAGGCCGGTGAGATCTTTACAAAATTCATGTGTTTACATGGGTTGCTTTTAAGAACTGCCTGCAAGCCTAGGGTGGGGCCATGCCACAGAGTGCCAAGGCCAAGAACGGTGGACCCCACTAAGGAGAATTGTTGAAAGCCTTTCTTGGGTATTGATCGCAGGTAATCCCATAAATACCTCTGCAGGTGCCTCGTCCTCAGTGCGGGGAGAGGTGGACTATCCCTGGGTTATTGTATGCAGCCAGATCTTGGAGAATACTTTTCTGAAGAATGTACTTTTCTCTTCTTTGTTGCCTCTCCTCCACTTTCACCACTCTAAATGCTGAGGAGCCTTCACATCAAGTTCTGTTTCCTGGTACCTCAGCCTGCAGCAGCCAACCTTCCCTTGCTCTGACTCCGGTAGCATTTTACCTCCAGAGGCCTTTCTGCTGTCTACCTCAGGTGCAAGTTACTTATGTAGACATCTTATTTTTCCTGCTGAAGGCATTTACTCTGACATTCTCGGCACAGTGCTTGCCTGTGCCAACCTAGGAGACTCTCTAGAAATAATTGTGGGCCAGTATTAAATGTTAAGACTTTGGATCTACAACGTAAATCTTTACTTTTGAGAAGTTAAATAATATAATTGAAGGGATTTAGAGAAATGTGTAATATTTACATTAGCATTGTCCTTCAATTACAGCCCCTCAAGAGATATTTTCTTTGTACCAGGAATGCCTACTGATCATCTTTGGTCCATGCCTTGGGACCAGGTAAAAGGTGAGATTAAACTGGGGAATGTTCTTCCAGTCCTTCTAGTAACATAAGCTCTTTGGGTGTGCTCCAAGTTTGACCTGTGTCATTAAAAATTCCATATTCTAGTGGATTGTGGTGAAGCTAGATTCCAAAGTAGGTAGTTGCTTTTCTATTTGCAACCATTCATACGTGTTTCTCTGGGCTTTTGTTGTACACTTTAAAAGTTCATTTGATGTGTATATTGTTTGTTATCACTTTCTTTCTTTTTTTTTTTTTTTTGTGGGTACCGGGGGTCGACCTCAGGACCTCGTGCACCAGCAGGCGCCTGTGCCGCTGAGCGATATCACCGGCCCTTTTTACTGGGAGTCAAACTCAGGACCTCGCGCTTGCCAGGCAGGCGCTTATGCCGCTGAGCTATCTCACCGGCCCTGTTATCACTTTCTAAATGAATAAAAGAAGATTGAGGAGGATTGTGCATGGTGGAAGGAGTTCTAAGCAGAGAGCAAGGGATGTTTCCCATGCCTGGACAAGAGGGTGGATTTGTACAGAGTGAGGTGGTTCTGCAAATGTGTGTTGGCAGTCCCTGCCTTCCACAAGCAGCCTGTATGGGACACTACTGATTCAGTCCTGGCTCCTTCTCTCTCTGCTTGACCTACATCTGTTGTGAACAACAACAAACAGAAATCTCAGAGCTTCCGAATTCAGAAGACTTAGGGCAGAAGCCAGAGGGGGCAGAGAAAAACAACTGAGAGTGTGAATTTGGTTGATGAATTTGCTTTCTTCCCCTGACATCTAGTTGAGATCGTTGACATTGAGCAAGTGGGAGTTTTCGAGAGGAGAGAAGGCAAGTGAGTGGTAGCATGGTGCTACTGAAGGAGGGCTATGAGATAAGTAATAGGGCTTAGGGAAGCGTGTGACCCCATTAGTGGGTTCAGAAGAGAAGAGTTGGAGATTAGGGGAGTGGGGAGTAGAGAAAAAGGAAGACAGGTATCAAAGATGAATTTTGCCATGGGCCAATCATGGTCTTGGGAAGGAAGACAAAACTTTCTCCAGCATCTTGTGATCCTTTCTGCTTCCTGCATTCAGAACATGGGCTTGATGTTATTTAATTATAATTTAGCTGTGTTATGACTTAAATAGGTTTTCATGGGTGAGATTGAGAACTCAGCCCTCTATAGCTGCACTTTCCAGTATGGTACCACAGGCCACTTAGTGAAATTAACTAGCCATTTTTCAAATGTTCAGAAATAGCTACATGGGGCTACTAGCCTGGACAGTGCAGATATAGAACATTTACATCATCTCAGAAAGTCCTGCCCTAGAGAATTGTTCTAAAGGGTTAATGCCTATTAAGCTGCAAGGTGAACTGGTTTCCAAACCAAATTTAATCATAAATTTAAAGTTTCCTGATTATGTTTTCTATTGAGTCTATTAGATGAAAATAATACAAGCCGTTATTGATAACACTTACATAGTGTTTCCTATATGCCAGGAACCATTCCAAGCATTTAATCTATTAACTGATTTAATTTTTATGACATTAGGCAGTAAGTGCTAGAGATCTGATCCCTTACCTGTATTCCAAAACAAGCAAACAAAAAACCAACCAACCAACCAACCAACCAACCAAACAAACAAAAGAACACGTCTGAAAACTGGCTTTTATAAGTTTGGCAAAAAAAAAAAACGATGTGAAATGATGTGAGTGAGATTATGATAGTCTTGCCTTTTCTTTTCTCTCATGGTGGGAACTTTTCATACATTTTAAATTCAGATATAATGGGCATGTTTGATTTGCTTCACATCCCATTGGGGTTGTTTTGCAATATATAGTAAATGTAACCCCTAAAGACCTTTACAAAATCCAAAAAATTTTTGAATTGTAGTTGGATTTTTAGTTTCAGATGGGGAATGTGAACTTCTATTATACGTCCATTTCGAAGATGGGAAAACTGAGGCATTGGAAGGTTAAGTAACTTGCATGAAGTCATAGAAAGAAAGTGCCAGAACCAGGATTTATTCAACTCAGACTGGTTCCAGGTCCATTCTCTTGACTTCTATTCTAGCCTGCATCTGCCTCTGGACTCATGATTCAAAACGAATGACTGGGTGAAACCTAATAGCTTTAACTAGGCTCATTGGAAAGTTTCAGATAAGGCTATAGCTAAATTGTTTAGCAGTTGAGGTTTTGAAAGCTGTGGCTAGGCATGCTTAACAATTGTTTAGCCTGCCCCTTTCCACCCTGGGCCAACCACACTTGGTCTTGAGCCATTCTCTGTGTAAGAACTGGTAGAAAAAGGTCATTCATTGTGGGTGCTGGTGAAACCACTGGGCCCTGCTGAAACCTGTGGCACATGGGGTGGTGTATTCATAACTGTAGTTCTGGAGAGAGGGGTTAGGTTTGTCCTGGGGTAAACCAAGTTGAGCTACAGATGGGGCCATTCTGATGGCCCACCAGAGTTCCGATCCTTCCTGGCATGATCGCAGAGGGTCTTGATCAATCCGGCTCATTTGGAAGTCTCTAGGATTTCATAGTCATGAGTTCCTCTTTTCTTTTAGAAGGTTGACTAGAACTACAGTGTTGTTCTAAGGACAGCAATGGACTTTTCACTTTCCCTCCCCATGTAGTAGCAGGGCTTGGCTTTTTGATCCAAACCTGCATTTGAAGAAGGTCTTGGGTAATCCCAAAGTTTCTCCTTTGAATATGAAAACATGTTCTGGATGCTCCCCCATTTGTGCATTCCTTTTAGCATGAGCCATGAAGGACCCTGTCTCTCTGTGGTCAGGGAGCATGTATACCTTTTGGGTACAGCCTCCAAGGCCCTTAATGATCTTGATGCCCTCCACCCCTTCCCTGCCAATTAATACTGCATAAGGTATAGGGCCCAGTCACTCTACTGGTAAAATATAAAGGCTCCAGAGTCAAATTTACCTGGGTTTACTTAGGCTTTGCCACCTACTAGCTTTACAAATTTTGACAAACAACCATTTGGTTAAATAGTAAAAGAAATTTTTCAGAGTTACTATGAGGCCTGATAGAGATAATTTACCTGAAGTACTCTGCACATACTGAGTATAGTACTCTAAAAGTTAGCTGCTAATATTGTTTCTAATGGGCTTACCCTTCTTTCCAGTTTGCAATTTTAGGCTCTGAGGAGTTGTACGTTGTAGGCCAAATAGTAGCCTCTCAAAGATGTTCAAGTCTGAATCCCGGGAACCTGTGAATACATTATGTTACATAACCAAAGGAACTTTGCAGATGTGATTAAATTAAGGATTTTAAGATAGGAGGTTATGCTGGATCTGAGTGGGTCCAATCTAATCACAGAGTCTTTGTAAGAGAGACAGGTCCAAGTAATGCAAGATGTCAGTGAATATAGGCAGCCTGCTAGGGATGTAGCTCAGTGGTAGAGCACTTGTTTAGCATGCATGAGGTCCTGGGTTTGATACTCAGTATTACCCCTCCCCCTCAGAAAGGTGAAAAAGCAAGAAGTTGGACTCATCCCTAGAGCCTCCAGAAATAACTAGCTCTACCAATCCATTTTAGACTTCTGACCTCCAGGACAATAAGATAACAAATATATTTGTATTATTTGAATCACAAAGCTTGTGATAATTGTCACAGCAGCCATAAGAAACAAATATAGCATAGAAGAGAAAAAACTGTAAGAAGTGAAATTAAAACTATCAAAATGAGAGAACAGTAAGCCAGCATTTAGCAAGAACTTTGTCCTAGGCACTGTCCTAAGTACTTTATGTGCATAAACTTTGTTTGGTCCCCACAGTCACTTTCTGAGATTAATACTTTTATAATCTGCATACTGTAGATGAAGACTTAAGACTTACTTAACTGAGAAGTTAAGTAACTTGCCTGAGGTTCCACAGCCAGTACGTGCTAGCGCTGGGACAACGTGAGTGCAAGCAGCCTGGTGTTCCTCACCATGAGCCCACACTCTTCCCAAAGGCAGGGTTTCTGATGAGCCTCACAGCGTCAGCCACTGAGTGCTACGTTCAGTACATAAGGAAAGTCACCATTTGAATCAGTGAGAGGGGCAGTATAGTTTTGTTTTGTTTTTCCCCCAAAACACTGGTTATTGAAGTACTGGTGAGTTAATTCTTGCTACTCTTATGGCACCATGCCTGTGGGCAGCTTGCAAAGGGGAGCTGGCTGGGGACAATGCCTGAGCTGGCCTCTTGCTCCCACCTCTGTTCCTGCAGCGCCTCCCTTGCTCACCACAGACCACTGGCCCTGGCTTCCTGCTGGCTCCGCTTCCCACCTCTGCCTGTTTATTGGATTAGCCTCATTCCTGACTCTCTCTCCAACTCTGAATTCCACCTCCTTCTGGCCCCTCTGGTTAGTGAGAGGGTGGGATTGATGGTCAGGGCCCTTGTGCCAGCGAGTGGGGGTAATCCTGCTTTTTTGCTTTAATTTTGCCGTGGTTGCTGGTGTTCTAGCTGGGCTGCTTTTGTCTCTCAAGCACGCAATTCCCAGTAGTACTGGTTTGGACCAGGAGTTTTCAAACTGTTCCAGGTGGGTTTGGGGCCTCTGCAGGGTAGAGGAGAGGCTGGCCATGAGGACTCTGCTGCTTCTGAGTTGCCCTGCTGTTACTTGTTTCATATATTGGGGCTCTACCTTAGATTTTGCATGAAAGGAGGGTTCCATTGTTAGAAAGACAGAGAGGGGGAAGTTGGAGAAGTTACATCCAAAGTTAAGGCACTATATGTAGGACCATTAGCCCAGACTTGGATGTGTAAGAAATATAACTCTGGATTTTCCCTAATTTCATTTTACAGTGTGGGGTCTAGAGTCAGGTTGCTTGGGTTTATTTACATCTTGCTTCCACTAATAGTTCATGTGATCATGTGCAAAATACTTGGCATAAGCACCCTCAACTACATTACATAGAGGTAATAGAAGTACCTGTCTAATAGGTCGTGAGAATCAAATGAGATAGTTTGTGTAAAGGGCTTAGAACAGTACCTAACCCGAGAATTAAACAAATACTAGACACTAAAAAAAAAAAAAAATTAATTACAATAAAAAAATACTAGACACTATTCACTTTTGTTGTTACTGTGTCTCCCAGTGGCATGGCAGAAAAAGAGTTTAGATCTCTTCATGGGATCTCCCTTCTCTGCTTCCTGGGTGGTGTTATAGCTGGAGATATGCTCTCCTTGCCTGGCTGCCACTCAAGTGCCATTATCCCTGACCACAGGTGGCTTTGGGTGCAGTGACACTGCATTGCTTCTCAGTGCAGTAGCTTTGCCTCACTGAGGTCTCCTGGGCAACTGCCAAAAGCAGGGTCTTTTCTGCTTTCAGAGCTTAGAAGACATTTCTTTCCTTTTCTGCCCCTCAGCTGGTATGGGAGAGGTAGAGTGAAGCTCTAAGTCTCCCTCGGCTTCTACTCCAAATTTAGAATATAATTCAAACTTCATATTCCTTTCTCCTCTACCCTTACAGTATAAGTTTTGAAAACAAAAGCTAAAAAGACTCAGATTACTTTCCATTCTTGATATTCTCCCTTGAAGTCATGAGTACTAGGCCACTTGCTTGAATGGAGGAAGAAGGTTCCTGTGGAAAAAACAAAACGTAAACAAGGTGGAAATCTTGACAGCGCCATTAGACAGTATAGGTCAGAGTCATTATCAGTCCTCTCTGACCAAAATCTGTTATCTCCAAGTCTACTTGGTGGTGGCATTGCTGCTGGCCCTGTGGCTGTGTAGTATACTCCATGAAATGTGCTTCATGTATAAAAAGAGTAAAAGGGTTTCTTTCAAAGGGCTAACTGTGGGTGCACCCAAAACCAGAGTTCTAATAGAATTTAGCTAACATTTGTGTATTTTTATTGCTTGGTAGGAATGGCTATGTTACAATAATAAAACAGTAAGGCTGCTGTATCTAGAATTAAAGAAGAGGCAGAAGCAAGGAGAGACTGTTTTGATGACTTCATTTTAAGTTTAAACTATATAGTATTACTGACTGTGGAAAATCCAGGGAATGGAAAAAAAATCTTTTGGGAAAAACACATGTGACCAAGTACATGCTATACACGTCTAGGATTAAAATATCATGTAACAGTTTAATTTGGATATCACTGGAACTGCTTCAAGTTGCTGTCATTTCTAAAGAAAGTTTCAATTCCTTTGTTGTTATTCATAACATCAACTCAGATTTCATTGATGAACATATTTTCACCTGTGAAATATTTGCCTGGAAAAACTGAATTGGTCTCTGTTAGCCTGTTTTGTCAGTCTCAGAGATATGGATAAAATTCACAAAAGTGAATTTACTCTTGGGGTGGACCCCACAAACCAATGAATTTGGAAGACAGGGCAGAGCTTAGGGTCTGAGATTTGCTTCTCTGCAGGCTAGTTCATCCCTAACTCTGCCTGGTTTACTGTACTTGAGGTTTTTCTTTCAGTTGTGGCTTTGGACACAGTTTTAAAATTCACAGTGGTAAAGACTGGTGAAGCTAGAGGTAGCTGTGAAAGAAATATGCTTAATTATTCTTTGAATCTTGAGGAAGACAAACTTCTTGAGATATTGGTGAAAGCTACATACATTTGCAAAAATAACTCCAAAAATGAATTTCCAGGGCTGTCAGGGCAAAATAGCAGTCAGACTACTTTGTGTGTTCTCTGGTGGAATCTCTTGGGTCTAAGCTTTTGGCTGCCCCATCCTTACTGGGAATACCATAGACTTTTCCACCACCAAGTTGTGCAATGACTGAGGACAGGTGAAGGGTATTCCTGTCTCACTCCAGCAAACCCAGATCAAATTAGTCACAGAGGATAAGACGCAGTGTGTTTATTTCTAGCCATGCTGTGCATTTCTGAAGGACTATCACTATCTAAGCAGTCAAGTCTAAAATATGTCACCTCCTTAGGAGATACTCATTTGAAAAACCTCACAATTTTAACAACTAAAATTTAAAAATTTTTTTACTGATTAATGCAGACATTACACGTCTGTTTATGATTTGTTAAGTTTTTATTATATTCTATGTCATCCAGTAATTACAACGAACAGCTAGAAAGGAAGAGTGGTCCAAGCTTGGCTCTCTTGCTTTGAGGGTTGAAGGAACTGGTCTCCTGGGAGACTAAAGGGTTTGTCCAAAGCCTCCTAGCTGTCAGAGAGGTAGAACTGGGATTTTAGATTTTTAAGCAAAATTGAGCTCATAGCATAAATGAAGCACATACAGTTTTGGATCCTGGATTCTTTGCTTCACATTCCATCATGAAGTGGTTCCGAAGCCATTGAATGTTTCCAGACTTTGGTTTTATGGTTGTCTTATTCTTTGTGTAGGTTTTTTTTTTTTTTTTTTTTGTGGGTACCGGGGGGTCGACCTCAGGACCTCGTGCACCAGCAGGCGCCCGTGCCACTGAGCGATATCACCGGCCCCTTTTTCGTATGTGGGATCCAGGAGTCGAACTCGGGCCCTCGCGCTTGCCGGGCAGGCGCTTAAGCTGCTGAGCCATCTCACCGGCCCCCTTTGTGTAGTTTTATAGAGGACCTACCCATGCCTTTGCTCTTGGATGTTTATTGGCAATCCCCACTTTTTTTTTTTCCTATTAAATACCTCTCTATTGTCCAGATCTTCTTAATTCTTTCCTCTGTCCCTTATAGGCATAGTGCTGTTGCTGAAAATGGCCTCCAGCTCCTGGGCTCAAGTGATTTTCCTGTCTCAGCCTCCTGAGTAGTTGAAACTGCATGTGCACACAACTGTACCCAGCTTCTAATTCTTTAGCACAGAGTACTAGAAGGGAATTACTAGCTTAAAGGGTACTTTTTTTTAGAGGCTCTTGATAGGTGTTGTCTAAAATACTCTCCAAAAATGCTGTACTAATTTGCACTTCTAATAATACAGCAGAGTGGTCTTTCCAAATAGTGTCCTGGTGAGAGTTACTGCTTTTGTGATATCTCTCTTATTTTCCTATTTTGCTAGTTTGATAAGCAAAACTTGGGATTTCTCATACTTTGAAAGTGCGTTTCTTTGCGTAATAGTAGTGAAAACCTTTTTTGTATGTGTATGTCATTAATTTTCTCTCTCTCTTTTTTTTTTTTTTTTGGTCAATTACTTGTGCTCTCTGTCCATTTGCCTTCGGTTCTTCTTCTTCCTCTTCCTCTTCTTCTTCTTCTCCTTCTCCTTCTTCTTCTCCTTTACCTTCTCCTTCTTCCTCTTCCTCTTCTTCCCCTTCTTCTTCTTCTTCTTCTCCTCCTTCTTCTCCTTCTTTTCCTTCTTCTCCTTTACCTTCTCCTTCTTCCTCTTCCTCTTCTTCTTCCCCTTCTTCTTCTCCTTCTTCTCCTTTGCCTTCTCCTTCTTCCTCTTCTTCCCCTTCTTCTTCTCCTTTACCTTCTCCTTCTTCCTCTTCCTCTTCTTCCCCTTCTTCTTCTCCTTCTTCTTCTCCTCCTTCTTCTTCTCCTTCTCCTTCTTTTCCTTCTTCTTCTCCTTTACCTTCTCCTTCTTCCTCTTCCTCTTCTTCTTCCCCTTCTTCTTCTCCTTCTTCTCCTTTGCCTTCTCCTTCTTCCTCTTCCTCTTCTTCTTCCCCTTCTTCTTCTCCTTCTTCTCCTTTGCCTTCTCCTTCTTCCTCTTCCTCTTCTTCTTCCCCTTCTTCTTCTCCTTCTTCTCCTTTGCCTTCTCCTTCTTCCTCTTCCTCTTCTTCTTCCCCTTCTTCTTCTCCTTCTTCTCCTTTACCTTCTCCTTCTTCCTCTTCTTCCCCTTCTTCTCCTTTACCTTCTCCTTCTCCTTCTTCCTCTTCCTCTTCTTCTTCCCCTTCTTCTTCTCCTTCTCCTTCTTCCTCTTCTTCTTCCCCTTCTTCTTCTCCTTCTTCTCCTTTACCTTCTCCTTCTTCCTCTTCCTCTTCTTCTTCCCCTTCTTCTCCTTCTCCTTCTTCCTCTTCTTCTTCCCCTTCTTCTTCTCCTTCTTCTCCTTTACCTTCTCTTTCTTCCTCTTCCTCTTCTTCTTCCCCTTCTTCTTTTCCTTCTTCTCCTTCTCCTCCTCCTCCTTCTTCTTCTTCTTCTCCTTTACCTTCTCCTTCTCCTTCTTCCTCTTCCTCTTCTTCTTCTTTTTTTTTTTTTTTTTTTTTTTTTTGTGGGTACCGGGGGGTCGACCTCAGGACCTCGCGCACCAACAGGCGCCCGTGCCGCTGAGCGATATCACCAGCCCCTTTTTCGTATGTGGGATCCGGGAGTCGAACTCGGGCCCTCGCGCTTGCAAGGCAGGCGCTTACGCCGCTGAGCCATCTCACCGGCCCCTTCTTCTTCTTCTTAACTTGGGATTTCTGAATCAATTAAAGATAAAGATAAAAATTTTTTAATCATACTTTTGGTATTTTCCTATCTTTGTCACTTGATGCTTTTTTTCCTAGCATTTTCTCTTTTGCTAGTTTGATAAGCAAAACTTGGGATTTCTCATACTTTGAAAATGCATTTCTTTGAGGAATAGTAGTGAAAAACTTTTTTGTATGTCATTAATTTGCTTTTTTTTGGTCAGTTACTTGTGTTCTCTGCCCACTTGACTTCAGTTTTCTTCTTTTTTTTAACTTGGGACTTCTCAATCAATTAAAGATAAAGATAAAAAATTTAACTCATACTTCTGGGTATTTTCCTATCTTTGTCATTTGATGCTTCTTTTCCTAGCATTTTCCCTGATTACTAAATAATGCAAGTTAATTTTGGATAATTGGGAAATTTAAGAAAAGGATGATAAAGAAAAAGTGGTAAAAAATCATCCACAATTCTATCATCTTGAATAATTAAATTTGATATGTAGTTTTCAGATTACTTCCCCTCTCCATGCTTTTTTTTCCCAAATTGGGGAAATGCTGTCTTATAATTTGTTCACCTAACATTGTTCAGTATAATTAAGTGGATTGTGTTTATCCCTACTATGGGATACTACATGTCAATACTAATTAAAAATTTTACTTCTAAAATGTATATCATGCTTTTTAATGTACAGAAAATTTTAATTTTTGTCTGATGGTTACTTCCATGGCCTTTAGATTTTTAGTCTTTATGTTCTTTGATTATTTTCAGCCTTTTAGGGTTGTATTACATTCAACTTCATATTTGGAATCAGTTTTGTACATATATGTTATCAGTTGAAGACCAACATTGTTTTCCAAATACCTTAATTGTTTTCCTGTGTTATTTATTGAATAATGCTAGATGATTTCTAAGCACATATTGCATATTTTAAAGTCATTTTGGGTCTAAGACATCTGTTAATTCTTGAATGAGTAGTTCTAGTTATGTTATCCTTATAACATAACATTAATATCTCATAGGGCAAATTCTCTTTCATTGTACCTATTCAGAGTTTACTTACTTCCTTGCTCATTCTTGCAAATTAAATTTTGTAACATTTTGTCAAAATCTCAAAAATTCATTGAAATTCTGGTTGGAATTATAATATGCATATATTAACTCATGAAGAATTAATGTATTTACAACATTTAGTCTTTCCATGCTAGTATGTTTCTTGATTTTTTCAAATGTTTTTATATCTTTCAAATTTTATAGAATTCTTCATATTAATCCTATCTTTTTTAGTTATTTTTTGAAATGTGTTATATTTTTTACTTACTTTTCTAGTAGATTCTCCTGATTCTTTTAGGTAGAGAATTATATTATCCACAAATAATAATTATTTCTCTTTTAAATCAGACATTTCAGAGCAAGTAATAACCAAGGGCAAAGGTAATAGGTAGGCCTCTGTTTTATTCCTGATTTTAATGGAAATACTTCTTATATTTACTAGTGAGTTGTTGGCTTTTGGTTTAAAATAGCTTAAGTCACTTTGAGAAAGTGGTTTTGTATTCCTCGATTTTATTTTATTTTATTTTTTTGGTGCCAGGAATATGAACTCATGACCTTGCACTTGCCAGGCAGGCGCTGTGCCGCTGAGCTGTATCCCCAGCCCATATTCCTGGATTTTAAAAAGTAGGAGTTGAGTTTTATCAAATGCCAGAAAGGTCATCTTTGAGATGATTGATGTTTTTCACATTTCACCTACTGCCGTGTTAAACTATGCTTGCAATCTTGTTGTGGCAGTTTGTTATCATTTCGTTAATGCATCGTGTCTTGAAGATAGAGATATTAATCTAGAACCGCTTTAGATTTTACTTTGGACTTAAATAAAAATAGTTCTATTTTAGCCACAGTCATCCCAAGCCAGAATTAAAGTTAGCCTGGTGCTCCTGAGCGTGCATAGATTAATTCCAGGAGACCCCTAGCGATTTTCTGAATGATGGGGCTTCTGTGGGAGGCAGTCTGGAGAATGGAGTGCACGCCATGTGTTAGTTAACTGGGGCTTGTGCTCTCGGAAGAAGTTTTGGTGTTAGTCAAGGGTAGCCTCTAAATTTGCCTTCTTGTGAGATGAAAGTGGAATGTCCTTTTTCTCTCCTTTTAATGGGGATGTTTATTTCTGTTTGCTCTTTATAAGACAGGCAGAAGCAGCAGCACTGGTTAGGTACCATCCTTGAGGCACAGTGTGGACCTCCTTTTCTGGAGTGAAAAAGTGTTAAAGTGCAGGGCAGTAAGCCTGAAAGATACAGCTGGGGTTGCAGCCTTATCTTGGAATCTAGTAGTCAGTTTTAACATCAAGTTTTAGTTTAACTGAAGTGTTTAACCTCGACAACAACAACAACAGTAACAACAGTGTTCCTTTGGGCGTGGTAGTACATACCTGTAATCCCAGCTCTGCAGGAGGCTGAGGTAGAAGGATGGCAAATTTGAGGCCAGCCTGGGAAATTTAGCCAGATCTGTCTCCAAATAAAATTTTGCTTAGAGGCAGAGCACTTGCCTAGCAGGCTTGAGTCCCTGGGTTTGATCCCCAGCACTAAACAAGCAAACAGAACAACCACAAAAACAAAAGATATACAGAAAAGAAAAGAGAAATCAGTTACAAAATTTAAAAATATTAAATGGCAAATATTTTGTTTACATGTGTCCAAGAAAATAACCCAAAGATTTAGCTTCTCTAGGAGTGTCTTTGTGGAAGAGTTGAGGAGAATTTGACCCGAAGATGTAAGGTTGCCTCTTCACCTCAGCCTTTTTCACATTCTTGCTGCTTACACATCACCCCTCATTCTGCATGTCCTTGATACTCATCCATTCAGCTGTTACTTTGGGTTACTTCTGTGTGTCAGGCACTGTGCCTGGCTGATGGGGACCTGGTGAGCAAGATCCCCACAGCTGCTGCCCTCTCTGAGCTTACCTGAACCCTCATTTCTGTATTTTGGGAAACAAGATATTGCTAATTCTCTCCCTTTCTCAATTTTTCTGATATTTATTTATTTGTGGAAGGGTAGTATAAAACATAAGAAGTTGTAATTTTTTTTTTTTTTGTGGGTACTGGGGGGTCGACCTCAGGACCTCGCGCGCCAACAGGCACTCGTGCCGCTGAGCGATATCACCGGCCCCTTTTTCGTATGTGGGATCCGGGAGTCGAACTCGGGCCCTCGCGCTTGCAAGGCAGGCGCTTACGCCGCTGAGCCATCTCACCGGCCCAAGAAGTTGTAAATTTTGACCGTATTTTGCTAAAGGGACTTGATTAAAACTGTAACTTGACTCATGAGAAAGAAGCTTCTATTGTTCCTACTTGGTGTTTTCTTTAGGAAAACATTTCCATTCTCATTTTTCCTTTCTGAAGAAATTTCTTTTCAAATTGAAGAATTTTGGACATAAGGGCTGCTGGGACTGAGGCAGCACATTCCAAGGAGTAGGACTAGAATGCACTCGGAGAGGCAGGGAGTGCTCACCTTGTGAGCAGTTCTGTGTGGTGCAAAGGCTCAGGAGAAAATCTGGGAGAAGGCCCACGGCATTGGATGCTGTTGTATTAAGGAAGCCAGTCAGGTCATCTGGAGTAATTAGCTCACATAAATGCTCAACTACTGATTTATTGCTTGTTACTCTTTTTGGAATTAAGTAGTTTGGTTGGTTCTGTAATGAGGACCTTAATTGTGTTTCTAATTCTAAACTCAGGATTTGCTATAGAAGACTTTTTAGTCCATTTATGGAGTCAGTGTACAAATATCTTAAAATTTTAATGTCCTTACCAAGAAATCTCTGTCCGTGGTGGCTGTTAAATGGATAGACCAGGATAGGGAGTTTTCTGATGCAGAGTGCAGGTGTGGCTTGGTGGAAAGAATGAAAAAGTCTTCCTCCTTGGGGAAGAGGCGGAGCATCTTTAGAAGGTTGTATTTGCCGGCAGGGTCTCCTTTGAGACCTTTACTTTTCTTGTCCATCTTACATATACGTTGGGGTTTCTCAACTCCATGAGTTGAACCTTTACATCAATAATTCCAAACTTGTCTGCAGCCCACTTCTTCCTTCTGAGCTGCAAAGCTGCATGTCCAGCTGCCTGCACGACATCTCAAAACTTGAATCCCAAAAGGAATTTAATCTTACTCCAAACCGATTTCTCCTGTATTCTTCCATGTAGCGAATACAGCCTTTGCCGACCCACTTGCCACAGCCAGCATTCTCACCCCCACTGAAGCTATGGTTTCTTAGCACTGGGGGTTTCTTCTTCCCAGTCCTCACCATACCCAGCAGCCTTCCATTTTAATGTTTGTCTGTTCTGGTAGAGTGTGTGCACCGTGAAGCCAAGGACAGGGACTTCGTTGGTTTTCATTTCTTTTATCTTCAGCCCTTGCACAATATTGAGCCTTCAACAAAGGTACTCAATAAATGCACACAGATTGATTGTACAAGTGGAAGGAAATTCCTCTCCATTTTACCACCTCATTACCTCTGTAGTCAGGCAGGCCTGGGTTTGATCAAGCTTTGCTGTTTACTGGATAAGTGACCTTCATTAAGCTATTTAAGAAATTATTGCTGATTTCTAATTACAGATTAAGTTAGTTTTAATCTCTGCATCAGTTTCTGAATATGTAAAATGGGCATACGTTAGTACCTACCTCACAGAGTTGTGATGAGGATGAAATGAAATAGAGAACATGAAATTTCTTACACATAGAGTGGTCTGTTTTTACAAAGGTAGGTTCAGACCTAGGATGTGAAAAGTCTTTGATCCAGATTAAGAGGGGTGTGTTTTATCATTGAGAAGGTAAAGATCTGTGTAAGATTCCAACTGTGTGGTGGGAAAACTATGAGCTCTAGAACCGACAGGTTCAGGTGAAAAATACTACTTAATAGCTGCGAGGTTTTTCACAAGTTACCTAGCCATTCTCTACTTCAGTTTCAAAATCTCAAAAGTTGGGGGAACAGTACATCCTGCCAGTGATTGTTATAAGGTATAAATGAAAAGCATTCAACATTAGTCTATTAATAAGCTCTGGGTTTCCTTGGAAAGAGATCTGTAACCAGAACCTTGTACTTGGTTCAGCCCACTTTTACATTTTTTAGCAGATTCTTGGCCAAGACATAAAGCCATTTCCCCAAATTGAAGATGACTCAAAGCTGGGAAGATGGCTAATATAATGGTTGATAGAATGGAGGCTCAAAGTGACTTCAGTGGGCTGAAATTTTGATCCTCTTTACCTACTGGATCAAAACAACCAAAGGCGAGAATACCACTTGATGGTGATTCTGCTAGTCCAGGTGATGGGTGGAAAGGATGTTAACTGGTATGGGGTTAGTGGCAACAGAAGGGATTTAACAGAACCTTTTAGCAAACTCACCAGAAGGTGAAAACTAACTGAATATTTGGCAATGGGAATGTGAATAAAGAGAGCTAGAGGTTTCTGAGAAGTTTCCTCTCTGGGTTCCTGGGAAAAAAAGAGGTACTGGTTAATAGGAAGGAGGAAGACAGGCAGAAGAGATGAATGGAAGGGAGGAGGGAACACAGGAGTCTGGCTTTGAGTATGGTGTGTTGGCTGCACCCAACAGGAAGTTGGAAAGTCAGGACTGTAGTGCAAGGGAGGGGCTATGTCTGGAAAGAGGCATTTGGGAGTCATCCATTGAGGTGATAGTTGAAGCTGTGGGTGGGAAGGGATGGGATGGCTAAGGAGTGGCCACTGCTATTTGGAATCATTAGCATTGTTGGTCCTAACTTGAGATAAGCAGGATAAACAAACCCTTGCTCAAGTGGGAACTGGTTCTACTGCCTTTCTAGTGCTATTTATTAACTCATTAAAGTTCTGCAGGATGAAGAACATATAATAATTTCAGGTTTTAAAACATTAGATTATTTATTTTTAACCAAACAAGCAGTAGCTGGATAAATTCTTATTTGTAACGAATATAAACACTGTAGATAGAGTAAAAGCCCCACGATGATCCCCATCTAATTCTATTCTCTTTTTCAGGAGTAGCCACTGTTACTTCGTTTGGTGACTATTCTTACAGACTTATTTTATGCATTTATGTTTTTGCGCACATGCACATAAAAATGTGCTTCTGTTTTCATGTGTTGTTTTGTTTTACATAAATGAGCTCACATGTTTTGTTCAATTTATTTTTATTTAAAAAATATAGCAATATGCTCTAGAAGCCTTTCCAGGTACATTTATCTAGATTTAAGTCATAAAAACAATAAAACCTGCTTTTCCAGGTATGAATGTACCATGTTTTATTTACTGATTCCCCTGTGGATGGAATGTACCCTATTTCCAACTTTTGCCTCTGTTCATCCTACAGCTGTTCATTCTGAGGAGACTACTGAGCAGGCCCTGGGATACCTTGATGTATAATAAGCCAGGCGTTCGTAAGCTGTATGAGGCAAAAAGAAGCACATAGCAAATAAGGAGGCAGAAAATTCTACTTGATATTGCTGACCTGGCTTAGGGAAAGACAACTCATTTTGGGATGCAGAAGTAGATGACATGCTGGGCCTTTTGCCTGGGCTTTGCATGGATAAATGATTGAGGTGTACCCAAATTATTGCTCCTTTGTGTCCTAGACTAATCAGCCAGCAGGGTCAAATACTAATATGTCAGTTGACCTCTTATGACAGGTAATTTCTGTGTCAAGCTCAGCAACTTGCTGTGCTCAATCCTGTCAGGATCTTCTCAGTACTATTGTGCTGCAGGAGACGGAGATTGTGGGTTGGCAGGAGGGGAATGGGAAATGCTAATGAGATGAGCTTCCACATCTATCCCCAGATCTATGCTAAAAGCTGGAAGAACTGATTGGGAGAGGGCTGGGTTGTGTTTGAGAACATTTTTATTTCTACAGGTATTATCCAAATGAATACACAGCATTTAATGTTCTTCTTTGGAAGCCCCTGAAAATGTATCCACATGAGAAAAACTAATATATAATTCACCTTTTTCTTGAGTACATAGGATTAAGGAGCTCCATTGTAAGGACAACTGAGAAAAAGAGTGGGAAACTGAGAAAAAGTGCTCTTGCTTTATCTCGACTTGATGACATGCTCTTGCTGTCTTTATGTCCTTTTCTGGCTTTCCTGCCTTTCCTGTTCTGAACCACACTACATCTTGTGAGCAAATTTGGGACATAATTATTTTATGTAAACCATCAGCACGACTCAGAGAAGGTTCCATTTGGGCTAACCCAGGGGAGTCCAGCTGTTTCTCCTCCCTCCTGAGCTCGTCCTGGCTGTTGAGGATGCTGCATGGCCCAGGCTGAAACTGCCTGGTGCACACAGCCTCCCAGGCAATTTGGAGTCACCAGTATAGTCTGTGTTCTCCACATGGGAGACAGGTCTGGCTGGGAATTTCTTCTGTTGGTATTTTTTTCCAGCTTTCTGGACCTAGCTCCTCTCAATTCATGTCTGCCCACTTGTAGCCCAGTGAAATCCGTTTCCCCTGTTTCTACTCCAGCCAAGCTGGATGTGCGCTCTGCGCTACTGGACTAAAGAATGGGCTGATTGCCCACATAGCCTCTGCCTGTTTCAAACAGCGTTTGAAACAGCCTGAAGGAGAGAGGTCAATGCCCACTTCTCAAGGTGCATCTCCCAGCCCTGTCCTGCCTTCTGCCTCCCCCTTACCTCTCAAATACTCCAGCAAGAAATGCTCAGTGCTTTCAGTGCTTGGAGCTGCCTGAACACCATGTGGGGTCTTTCTATCATATGCCTACCCTGGGCTGTTCACTCTTCTTCATCCTGCTGTCCTCTATTTTATATTCAGTTTAGGATCAAGAACCAACAATGAGGCTATATCAAATTAATAAGCTTCTGAACAGCAAAGGAGACAACCAACAGAGTGAAGAGACACTACAGAATCGGAAAAATATTTTGCCAGCTATTCCTCAAACAGAGAACTAATATCTGGAATATATAAGGAACTCAAAAAAATTGGACTCCCCCCAAATAAAAGACCCAAAGAAAAAATGGGCAACTCAAATGATTAGACACTTCTCAGAAGTACAAATGACCAATATATACATGAAGAAAATGTTCAACATTTCTGGCTACTAAAGAAATTCAAATTAAAACAACACTGAGATTCCATTTCACTCCAGAAAGAATGGCTGTCATCAAGTGATCAAATAATTACAAATGTTGGCAAGAATGCATGGAAAAAGAACCCTTCTAGATTGTTGGTGGGAATGTAAACTAGTATACCCACTATAGAAATCAGTATGGAGATTCCTCCAGAAACTAAAACTAGAAATTCAATTCGACTCAGCTATTCTCCTTCTAGCTTTTTTCCTGAAAGTGTTAACAATGTCATATCTCAATGATACATGCATAGCCATGTTTATAGAAGCACAACTCATAATACCTGAATCTTGGAATAAGCCTATATGCCCATCAATAGATGAATGGGTAAAGAAAATGTGTTATTTATAGATAATGGAGTACTACTCTGCCATTGACTTGAATTTGTAGGCCATTGACTTGAATTTATAGGAAAATGGATGAACCCTGAAGCCATAAATTTAAATGAAGTATTGAGACACACAAGTGCAAATACCGCATGGTTTTTCTCACATATGAGAAACCCAAAGTATAAATAATTTAAAGAGAAAAAAGGTAGTAATAGAAAGTAGGGAGATAGATGTTTTGCAAATGGGAAAGGGATCTAGAAATGGAGGAAGGGGAGAGGGAGAAGAGGGGAATAAAAAGAATTAAGATGTGTTATTTTCATATACCAACTCTACATAATGAATGTAATCACTATGTGTACTAACTCTGCACAATGAATATAATCACTATGTACTGCAAACATGTACTAATAAAAATATAAAAAATAATTAATTTAGTTTATGTGTCAGTCACTCTAGAAAGCCTTCTGTTGATTAATCCCAGTCCAGATTTGTAGCACTGAGTTGGAGTTTTCAGTTTAATGCCTGTCTCCTCCACTCCACTGACAGTCTCAGTCATCTTTCTCTCTCTGGGGCTCAGCCAAGGATCATAAATACACTGGGGGCCCAATGAATGCTTGTTGAACTCAGCTAACTGTGGGGAAGAGAGCACTTTTGTGGTCCTACCCACGTATGACCTTCTGCCAGATCCTTAACTTGGTAAGCACCATCTTGTTATTTGAGCTCCACGATGAGAAAACTCTGAGAGGTCTCACCTTGTGATAATTTGGTAGTGCTCTATTCAGCTGACCTGCCAGGTGGAATACCATCTTTAGATTTCAGTAACTCTGCCTAGAAGGAGTGGAGAAGTGAGGGGAGGGTGCACCACTGTGCCAAAGTCGCAAGAAGCCTCTTAGGCACTGGGATTTGCAAATGGCCCTTCCCCCCAAGCATAATGACCCCAGCACATGTGTGGCCTCTTTCCTTTTATAAAGCACCTTGGGATACCTGATCTCATTTGACCTTTCCTACACACCACCTTGTAAGGTAGAAAAGACCCACTCTGCACAATGAAACAAGTGAGGCTGATTCATTTATTTATTCTACAAATATTTGTTGAGTTCCTACTGTATATCAGGTGAGAATTTGAAAATAAAGCAGAGAACAAAACCAGCACATTCCCAGCTATCAGGAAGTTCTGGTTCTATTCAGTATAAACAAACAAGTAACTAGAGTACAAATAAAAGTATGATTTCCAGCAGTGGTACATGCTAGCAAGCCAGTTGAACAGGGTAATATTACCCAAAGTCATGGGTAGGTGGGGAGGAGGGGCTGCTTTTGAGGCAAAGCCTTTCTGAGCAGATGACATTTGAACTGAAATCAGAAAGGTGAGACAGAACAGGCCAGGTAATGGCTGAGAGAGTTGTTGAAGGTCTTTGGCTGCAGCTGCAACTAGAGTTCTGAAGCGGGCTCTTTCCCCAGCATCATTTAGGCTCTTCCTTCTTTACCATGTTTATAGACAGCTATGGATTATGTTAGGGACGAGACACTGCTTTATGTAACTGTAGGCAGGCAAGGATTAGGTGCATCACAGTGCCTTGGGGACTCTTAGCAATCACAGACCTTGTCCCCGAAATGGAAGTGGGCACACCTAAGGGCCAACTTGGCTTTACCTTTTGCCTTACAGCAGTTCCAGTCTCAAGGGAGTCCTTAGGATTGTTTTACCTGTTTTCAGGTCAGTAGGAGGGGGTGTCAGAGACATCCCCCCTAGGGCAGCTAGTCCTGCCATTTAAAAACTCTTGGTAAAGTACGTATTACATAAAATTTAACATTTTAACTGCATTAAAGTGTACAGTTCTGTGCCATTTTAAGGACATGTATGTTGTGTAGCTACCACCACCATTTCTTTTTCATCATCTGAAACTAAAAGTCTGTACCCATTAAACAATAGTCCCTGCCATTTTTTAAAACCCCAAAGGAATCACAGGTAATGAGGTAGCAAATGCCATTTTACAGAAGCCTCTTCCCCGATAGGTAGAGCCTCCCTGTGCTCAGAGAGGGGTCTCAGTGTAGTCTGAAGACCCCTGGAGACTGGCTCACCTACTGCGTTGGTGATGGTGAGGAACAAGTGCCTGTTACAGATCCCACTTCCCCTTCTGAAGCAGAGCCTTTTGGGTTCCGCCCAGGCAAGTGTATTCTTACCAAGTCCCTCACAGGATTCTGCTGCCGCTGTAAATATGAGGATCGCTGGCCTCAGCCTCATGGGAAGAACTAGTGAGGAGGACTTACTTGTCCAGGTCATGAAGTGTTCACTCACAGAAAAGGAAGAAGTAACTCAGAGAAAGCCTGCTAGGGGGAGGCAGTTGCCCAGATTTGAACTTCAACCTCAGCTTCACCAGTGGCTAATTGTATGACTCTAATATGTTTACTCTCTCTAAACTTTAGCTTTCTTCTCTCCAAATTAGAAATTGTAATATTGGTAGCTGGCTGTGAAAATTGAATAAGATTATACACATAAAGCATTAAGCAGGGTACCTTGGAGGGAGTAAGACACAGGTCTGTCATAGTATAGATTAAGGGGGCAATGCCAGAGACTGCCTTGCACATGGAGTTACATTTTCTCAAGGAGTTGATGGGTGGAATGAATCAAAATTTACTGTTTCAGGAGTGTCTTTGGCTGTCATCCCATCATAGGAAAGCAACTGAGGATATAAGTCAGGACAGAAAAAAAATAGGCCTGCAATTCAGCAGGTAGAATGCTTTTCTTATTTTTTTTTTTTTATTTTTTTTTTTTTTGTGGGTACCGGGGGGTTGACCTCAGGACCTCGCGCGCCAACAGGCACCCGTGCCGCTGAGCGATATCACCGGCCCCTTTTTCGTATGTGGGATCCGGGAGTCGAACTCGGGCCCTTGCGCTTGCAAGGCAGTCGCTTACGCCGCTGAGCCATCTCACCGGCCCTAGAATGCTTTTCTTAAAGCATCTTTTTAGCAATAGATTCAATGGAGAAGTTCCTGGGAGGATCAGTTAAGTAATTATTAGTGGTGCATGTATTGCTCAGATGTCAGAAATAATAAAGAAAATAAGGCTCTGGTGCCTGTCCTGGATATTTACCATGACCCCACTTGGGAACAAGGGCAGTCAGGGTTGTCTAAGAATGTTCTGGATGTTTGGAACTGCAGTAGTTTGAGAGTGAGGCCCATAGACACTGCTGAGAAAAGCTTCCTGATAGAATGTGGCTCTCAGGAGGAAAGAAGATGGAGGGGCCTGGGAGTGATGAATGGGAGCCCGAAGTAGTTGGTAGGCCAGGCTCAGGAAACTACCTCCAGTGAAGTGGGTATTGAAATGATGGATGGGAGAGGCTAGTGTTGATCAGGTCAGCCTTGACCCCACTCCATTTTGGCATAATTACATGTGAAATATCAACCAAACCTAGTAAATATCCCTTTGATAAATATCATTTAGACCCACTAGTTTTCTGGAACATTTTTACTTATTGCCTGCCACACAATCTGGCATATAGTAGGTGTTTAAAAATACTTGATAGCTGGATACAGTGATACACATATGTACTAGTTGGGAAGGAGAGAGAGAGGTAGAGGTAGAGGTAGGGGAGAAGAGAGGAAGAAAGAAAGGCTCTCAAAACTTCTTGTAGGAGTGACTGAATGAATCATACCCTGTGATTGACCATCCCTTGGAAGATAGATTGAGCAGTCTGGAAGCTTTTACACCTTCAGAGATGAAGCAATGTTTATAAACACATAAAACAGGTGAAATTATGCATGATTTTCAGGGGCAGGGCAATGTAATTTACCATGATCTCTTCCTTTGAAAATAAGACTTAGAACTTTTGGAAAGAGATTGGTGATGTTTATATAGATTTCATTATGTCCTAAGGTTATTCTTTTAGAGAATATAATATTATTTAATGCTATTATACTGTCTAAAGAAGCAGGATAAAAACAATATACAGTGTAATTCCAATTTCATAAAAGATATATCTTTATGGGGAAAAAATTGAAGCTATAACAAAATTAGGATTACTGATGGTATCTTTCCTTTTACCTATCTGCTTTTTGTTAAGTCCTCTACAGTAAAGATGTTTTACTTTTACAATATGAACATGATACAACACTCTGCTAAAGTTCGCCTTGTTTTTGTTTTACTCCTGACACCTGTACAATCACAACTAACATTTGAATAAATGAGATATGATACCAGAAGTGAACTACATTTACCATACTTCCTATACTTACAGGTGTAGTCCTCCTTGTGGCACGTGACATAGCTGATTTGCTGAGAAGCCTGTGACATCCAAATCCTGGGATTTGCCACTTGGTCTCTTCCCCCCACCTGCACATCCCTCTATCTCCCCGGGCAGCCCCACCCTTACTGCTGTCAGAGGAAGGACCTGCAGGCTGGTGTCACAAGCCAGAGAAATCGGCAGGCTTCAGTCTGTGGACTCTGCAAATGCTTTGTATGTTTTACTTGGAGTTTACCATCTTGAAAAATAACAAAAAAAGCAAAGGTATTGGCCTGCAGATTTAAAAAGTGTCAAAACCAAAACAAAATAAAACTCCAAAACCCATTTGCTTCATTTTTTATTTTTCATTCACATAAGAAGTGTGAATAATACTACTTCTCCCCTTTGGATCATGACTTCTCAGTGGGAAATCAGAGGCACAGCTAAAATGAACTTTGAGTTTTAAGGAGGTGTTCTATTTGCATTTTAAACTCTACCCAAAACAAGTCGTTAGAATGACATCAGCTATTTGAGTCAGCTGTTGGCCTGGGCGTCCACCCAGAGTTTGAGATCATTGGTGGGCATCCGCAAGGAACAGGAATCATTTTTTAAAGACTGTTGAATAGAGGGCCTTTAGAGGCTTTAATTGGTGCTGGTGTTAAATATGATAAGGGATAAAGAAGAAAATGGCTAGAAATGGCCACCTGATACATTAAGTATATGGATTAGAATGCTTCCCATCTGCTAGGGCTTTGTGGGGAAACTTCTATGAGACTGGAGGGTAATTTAATCCAGAAAATGTTTTATTTGGTGTGATCATGAAATGTAGGCAAGATATCGGATGTGGGGGACCCACACAGGAGGGCACAGGAGGCACAACCATGAAGAAAAGAGTTTGCAGAAACCGAATCATATCTTCTTTTGATTAAATCAGGATCGTTTTACTGAGAAACTGTAATGTGAGAATGTGTTAGGGGAGTAGAGTGGTTTTATGGTGTTTATCTCATCCAGGATGAGTTTTCATCACATGTATTTTTAATTCTTTGGAACACACTTATATTAATTGAGAAATGGCTTGTAAAATACTAGTTTCAAAAAACATTTAGGAAATGAGGGTGTTGATGTTTGTCTACCAATTAATTAAAAATTATTTCTAACATAAGCTGTAGTTGCCTTCACTAAATGGTGGCAATTGGAAGGGAACCCAGATGGATTCTACTGTCCTGCTGCTGTGATCATTTTGAGATTTTCACTGTCATATTATACAGTTGTGCAGCTGAGGGAACAAGTAAATGGAAATGCATTCTGGGATGCACTTGAGAAGCTAATATGGGCGGGATATTCATAGAGTACTTCCAATATTTCTCAGAAAATACCTCTGTAGTGTTTTGTAGGCTTTCAGTTTCACCCTCCCCACCCTCTCAGCCCCAGCAGCCACTGATCTGATTCTATCTCCATAGCTTAATTTTGTGTGTTTTAGAACAGCACTGTCCTAGAGAGCTGTATGCTATAATGGAAATGTTCTATATAACTGGCCTCCCTAATACGGTTACCACGCGCTGCATGGGACTCTTAAATACTTGAAAATTGGCTAGGGCAACTGAGGAACTGAAAATTTAAAATTCTACTTAATTTTAATTAAATTTAAATAGCTACATATGGCTAGTGACTACTTGCACAGAGCATTTCTAGAACTACAAATAAAGGGAATTCTCAGTGTCTGGCTTCTATCATGCTACGTAATGTTTTTGAGATTAATCCACAGATATTACATAATCGAGATTAACTCTCTTATCACTGAGTAATAATCTATTTTATGACTATGTCACAAGTTGTTTATTCATTTGTCGACAGATGTGTGGATTGTTTCCAGCTGGGGCTATTGCGAATAAAGTTGCTGTAAACATTTGTGTACAAGTTTGTTTGTGGTTGTGTCCTTTTATTTTTCTTCTAAAGAAAAGGTTTTGGATCCTGTGGTAAGGTATGTTTGGCTCTTTCTAAGAAATTGCCATACTGTTTTCCAAAGTGTCTGTACCACCTTATACTCCCAACAGTGATGTTGCCTTTGTTCCACATCCCTCACCAACTTTTGTAGGACAGTCATTGTCATTTTAGCTAGTTTAGTGGGTGTGAAGTCCTACTTCATCATGATTGTATTTGTATTTTCCTGATAACTAATCATTTTGAACATCCTTTCCTATGCTTTTATTTATTTTTTTATTTATTTTTTATTTTTTGTGGGTACCGAGGGTCGAACTCAGGCCCTCGTGCTTGCCAGGCAGGCGCTTATGCCCCTGAGCCATCTCACCGGCCTCCTATGCTTTTAGGGCAGCTGCTTTTCTTCTTTTTGTAAAGTGCTTATTCAAATCTTTGCCCATTAAAAAACAATATGGGGGCCGGTGAGATGGCTCAGTGGCATAAGCGCCTGTCTTGCAAGCGCGAGGGCCCGAGTTCAACTCCCGGATCCCACATACGAAAAAGGGGCCGGTGATATCGCTCAGCGGCACGGGTGCCTGTTGGCGCGCGAGGTCCTGAGGTCGACCCCCCGGTACCCACAAAAAAAAAAAAAAAAAAAAAAAAAAAAACAAAACAATATGGTTGTTCGTCTGAGTTGAAGTTCTTTATATATTCTAGATGCAAATCCTTGGTTAGATATTTGTATTACAAATATTTTCTACCATTCCACGGTTTGCCTTTTGAAGAGCAGATGTTTTTAATTATGATGAAGTTCAATTTGCCAGTTATTATTCATTTATGGTTTGTGTTTTTGTGTTCAGTCTAAGAAATTTCTGCTTATTTCACTACTATGAAGATTTTCTGCAATGTTTTCTTTTAGAAGTTTTATAATTTAAAACTGTAGGGCTATGCTTCATTTTAACTTTTGGGTATGCTATGAGGTAGGGATTTAGGTTCTTTTTTTTTTTCCCCCACACAGAAATTTTGTGGCTCCATTCCAATTTGCTTATTTTTTAATCAGATTTTATTGGTACATTTTATTTATACATAATGATCACATTCATCATAGAGAATTTGTACCTATACATGATATAATTTTTTTTTTTTTTTTTTTTTTTTGTGGGTACCGGGGGGTCGACCTCAGGACCTCGCGTGCCAACAGGCACCCGTGCCGCTGAGCGACATCACCGGCCCCTTTTTTCGTATGTGGGATCCGGGAGTTGAACTCGGGCCCTCGCGCTTGCAAGTCAGGCGCTTATGCCGCTGAGCCATCTCACCAGCCCTGATATAATTTTTTTTTCTCATTCCCCTATTCTTCCTTCAACCTCTCCTCCCCTCCAATTTGCTTATAAGGCCATTCACATAAATTATTTTGTGTGAAAGTGTCTGTTCAATTATTTTTTCCTCTTAAGAAATATGTTTATAATTTATTATTTAGTTATAATAATTTCTTTAAAATATATTTATTCTGAATACAAGAACTTTTTCAGGTCTATGTATATGTATTGTAAATATGTTCTCCCAATCTGTGGCTTACCTTTTTATTTCTTAGTGATATTTTTTGAAAAGCAGAAGTTTCAAATTTTAACTAAGTCCCTTTTACCATTTTTTTCTTCTGTGGTTAGTACTTTGGTGTCCTAAGAGACTTTTTTTGTATCCTAAGATCATGAAGATTTTTTTTTTTGTTTTCTTCTAGAAGTTTTATAGTTTTAGACTTCATGTTTGGATCTGTAATCCATTGTCAATTAATTTTTGTATATCATGTGATATAGGGGATGATTTTTATTTTCATCTAGCACCAGTTATTGACTATCCTTTCCATATGGAATTTCTTTTGCACTTTTGTTGAAAAAACAATTTGCTATATTTGTGTAAGTCTATTTCTAGACTGTGTTCTGTCCCATTGATGTAAGTTTCTATATTTATTTATTTATTTATTTTTGTGGGTACCGGGGGTTGACCTCAGGACCTCGCGCGCCAGCAGGCGCCTGTGCCGCTGAGCGATATCACCGGCCCCTTTTTCGTATGTGGGTTCCAGGAGTCGAACTCAGGCCCTCACGCTTGCCGGGCAGGTGCTTACGCCACTGAGCCATCTCACCGGCCCAGTTTCTATGTTTATGACACTGTGAAGATTATTGTAACTTTGCAGTAGTCTTGTAATTAGGTTAAGTCCTCCAATTTATTTGCCCTTTAAACAATTGAGTGTCCAACATCCTTTACATTTTCCATATATTTGCAAGGTTACTTCAATACTTGAAAAGTAGTCAGTATAATTCACAATATTAACCTACTTAAAGGAGGTTAATGATATGATCAGCTTAATAAATGTAGGAAAAGTATTAGGTACTACTCATTGATAGTAAAAATTTTCAGCAAACTAGAAATGCAAGGGAACATATTCAGTTTAATAAAGGACATTTATAGTACACTTACAACTAACATATTAAAGAGTGATGTATTGAATACTTTCTCTCTGAGATTAAGGACAAGGCAAAGATTTGAGCAGAGGGTGTAGCTCAGTGGTAATATGCTTGCCTAGCATGAGTGATGCCATGGGTTTGGCCTTGAGTACCACAAATAAAAAATTTCCATTTACAATGTTATTACTAACATAAAATACTTAGGAACAAATTCAGCAAATGATATGTAAGACCTCTATACGGATAAGTATAAAATGTTGTTTACAAAATTAAAGAAGATAGTTGTATGTATATTCATGTATCTGTATGTACATGTATATATATATATTTTCTTCTCTTTCTGTATGTGTACACATGTAAGCCTGTGTAGATAAAGAGTTGAAAGAGGGAGTGAGCAGAGAGCACAATGATACTAAATCTTATCTATGGATTAGAAGACTATGTTGTTAAGATGCTATTTCTTTGTAAATTGATATATTGATTCAAGCCAATCCTATCAGAGTCCTGCAGATGTTTTTTCTTTAATTGATTGGTTTTTGTTTTTTAAAAATTGATATTCTTGATGGTCAAGGTAAGTGGTTTGGATATACTGCATTAAATAATGTGGCATCCTGAAAATCATGTTGGATAGACTGAAACAGGAGCAGCTTAGTGTATGGGAGACTGGAAGTCCTTAAGTAGTACTATGGACAAGGATTGAGCTCAGGTAGAAGGAAAGAAGAGGTCAGAAGTTTATTGAGACTAACTCTAACTCTTGACAGTGTGTCAGGAATTAGAAGGCAGAGTATGTATAAAACTCTGTGAGTCTGAAGATGCCTGTTCTCCAGTAGCTCTCACTCATGCCGGGGCCCTATGAAATCAATCTGATACAGTCTGCCATGACATGCTATGGTGGTGCTTTGTTAGAAAAGCTGCAGGAAACAACTGAGAGCAATTAATGCTGACAGCAGAGGGTCAGGGAGGGCTGCAGAAGAGAGGTGCCATTTTTTTTTTTGTGGGTACCGGGGGTCGAACTCAGGACCTCGCGCGCCAGTAGGCACCCGTGCCGCTGAGCGATATCACCGGCGCTTTTTTCGTATGTGGGTACCAGGAGTGGAACTTGGGTCCTCGCGCTTGCCAGGCAGGCGCTAACGCTGCTGAGCTATCTCACCGGCCCCCAAGAGATGCCATTTAAGTGGGGCAATGGAGTCAGTAGAGTTAGACAGAAAACAGTGGGAAGGAAAATGCATAGAGGCATTAGGTGCTAGGCTGGTTCAATAAATGACCAAAAACTATGGGTGACTGGAAAGCTCTTCCTTTGGGGTGTGTGTGTGTGTGTGTGTGTGTGTGTGTGTGTCCAGAAATACAGCTTGAAAAAATGGACCAGGATCAACTTGTGGAAGGTCTAATACTATCTAGAATCTTTTGCCGCCTGCTTTTCTCTATTATCATGTCATTAAGAAATCATCAAAGATGTACATCTGTGTATGCATGTGTATGCATGTGTACACACACACTTGCAGAATCTCTTGATATTATTTTGGCACAAGGGAGAGGGAATGCTGTGAGCATTGCAATATCAAAATCCAGTCCACCTCCACTCTTGGTCTAATGTTACGTTCTACTCCTGTCTGTGACCTGTTTCTGGGGGACTTGGGGTGACGGACAAGCAGATTGGAGACTGTGTTTATAGGAAGGATTTCCTTTCCTTGTGAGTTTTTTTTTTTAAAGAAAAAAATAGTGCAAAATTTCAAAACAAGATTGTAGGAGAGTAACAATGGTTAGTAAATTGTGTATTGTCATCTTCAAAGTAGTTGCTCATATTACAAGAAATTGATCAAACAATATAGGCAGAAACCTTTCTTTTCAATGAACTAATAGTAATTAGTAGTATAACTATCTTAACTATCTTGTGTGTATGTGTATATATATATATATTTTTTTTTCCTTTTCCCTTCCTTCTTTTCTTCTTTCCCCCAGCCCAGGTTCTCTTTCCTTTTGAACAGTTTCTTCCCATTTCACAATATCTATTGTACATTTTGGATCTTATTTACTCTTTCAGCCTCTCACACTAGTGAGACAATACAATGTTTACACATGTGCATCTGGTTTATTTAACTTATGAGTATGGTCTCTAGTTGCATCCATTTCCCTATAAATGTCTCTCAAGTTTATCCTTCTTTATAGCTGAGTAGTACTCCATTGTATAAAACACCACATCTTTTTTTATCCATTCCTTGGGTGATGAGCATTTGGGTTGTTTCCAAGACTTAGCTATTACAAATTGTGCTGCTATAAACATGGGTGCACATACATCACTGTGGTATGATGTTTTTAATTCTTCTGGAAAAATACCTAGGAGGGCAATAGGTGAGTTGAATGGGATCTCTAATCCTAGTTTTTTGAGGAATCTCCACACTGATTTCCATAGTGGTTGCATCAGTCTACATTTCCACCAACAGTGAGAGGGGTTCCTTTTTCCCCACAGCCCCTCCACCATTTGTTATTGATTAATTTCTTGATAATAGGCATTCTTTCTGGAGTGAAATGGAATCTCAGCATTGTTTTAATTTGTGTTTCTTGAATGACCAATGATGAATATTTTTTCATATATTTACTGTTTGTATTTCTTCATCTGAGAAGTATGTGTTCATCTCAGATGCCCATTTTTGTATTGGGTCTTTGAATTTGGGGGATCTGAATTTTTTTCAATTCTTTATATGTTCTAGATAGAAGTCCTTTGTCTGTTGATTCTTTGAAGTGTTTCCTGCAGAGTTTGGGTTTTGTTCATGAATTCTCTGCCTACCCTTATGTCTTCAAGATTTCTACCTACTTTCTCTTCCAGTAGATTTAGTGTTTCTGTTTTAATATTTAGATCTTTGATCCGTTTTGGCTTTAATGCATGGTGATAGACATGGGTCTAGTTTTAGTCTTCGACATATAGAGAGCCAGTTTTTCCAGCACCGTTTATTAAAGAGGCTATCTTTCTTCCAGTGAACATGTTTGGCCCCTTTGTCAAAGATAAGGTGGCTAATTGTGTTTGTAGTTGTGTCTACATCTTCTAATCTGTTCCACTGGTCTTCAGGTCTGTTTTTTTGCCAGTACCATGCTGTTTTATCACAGTAGCTTTGTAGTATAATTTCAAGTCAGGGATTGTGATGCCTCCTCCCTTGCCTTTGTTGCCCAGGATTGCCTTTGCTATTCTAGGTCTCTTCTGCTTCCGGATGAATTTTAGGTATGTTTTCTCTAGATTTGTGAGGTATATTAGTGGTATTTTGATCGGGATTGCATTAAATTTGTATAACAATTTTGGGAGTATGGCCATTTTCGCTATGTTGGTTCTTCCTATCCATGAGCAAGGGATATCTCTCCATTTTCTGATATCCTCTTCAACTTCCTTTTTCAGAGTACTGTAATTTTCAATATACAGATCCTTTACTTCCTTTTTGGAATTTGTTTTTTGTGTACAGGAATGCTATTGATTTTTGAGTGTTGACTTTGTATCCAGCTATGCTACTGAATTTGGTTATTAACTCTAGGAGTCTTTTGGTGAAGTTTTGGGGTCTTCTATGTAGCGTATCATGTCATCTGCAAATAATGATAGTTTAACTTCTTCCTTTCCCGTCCTTGTTCCTTTTATTTCTCTCTCTTGTCTAATTGCTCTTGCTAATGTTTCCAGAACTATATTGAATAAGAGTGGAGACAGTAGACATCCTTGTCTTGTTCCTGATTTTAGAGTGAAAGCTTTCAGGTTTTGTCCATTGAGTATGATGTTGGCTGTTGGTTTGGCATAGATGGCTTTTATCAGATTGAGGTAAAGACCATCTATTCTGATTTTCTGTAGAGTTTTTAATCATGAATGAATGCTACACTTTATCAAAAGCTTTTTCTGCATCTATTGAGATGATCATGTGATTTTTGTCTTTGCCTCTGTTGACATGATGTATTATATTTATTGATTTGTGTATGTTGAACCATCCCTGCATTCCTGGGATGAATCCCACTTGGTCATGTCCTATAATCTTCTTGATGATTTGCTGCATTCTGTTCGCTAGTATCTTATTGAGGATTTTTGCATCTGTGTCCATTAGGGAGATTGGCCTGTAGTTCTCTTTTTTGTTTGGGTCTTTCTCTGGCTTGGTATCCGGGTGATACTTGCCTCCAGGAATGAGTTAGGGAGTATTGCTTCCCTTTCAATTTCATTAAAGAGTTTGAGGAGTATTGGCATTAAATCTTCTCTAAATTTCTTGCAGAATTTAGCAGTGAATCCATCTGGACCTGAGCTTTTCTTTGTTGGTAAGTTTTTAATTATATTTTCAATCTCATTAACTGATATTGGGTTATTAAGAATTTTTATATCTTCTGGATTCAGCTTTGGTAATTCATACATATCCAGGAATCTGTCCATTTCTTCTGTGTTTTCCATCCTATGAGAGTAAAGATTTTTAAAGTAGGTATTGATGATCTTCTGAATTTTCACAGGATCTATAGTGATTTCACCCTTTTCATTCCTCAATGCATGAATTTGAGTCTTTCCTTTTTTTGATAAGGTTGGCTAAGGGTTTGTCAATTTTATTTATTCTTTCAAAGAAACAACTTTTTGATTCATTACTTCTTTGTATTGTTTTCTTGATCTCCATTGCATTAATTTCTGCTCTGATCCTTATGATTTCCTCCCTTGTATGGCTTTGGTTTTGTCTTGCTCTTCTTTTTCTAGAAGTTTGGGGTTTAACATTAGGTTGTTTATTGGTGCTCATTCTGTTTTCCTGATGTGAGAAATCACAGCTATAAATTTCCCTTGTAGGACTGCTTTCATTGCGTCCCATAAGTTCCAGTATCTTGTATCTGCATTCTCATTTAGTTGTAAATATTGTTTAATTTCTTCCTTTATTTCATCTGTGACCCATTGGCTGGTTCGGATGGTGTTATTTAATTTCCCTGTGTTTATGGAGTTTTTGCAGTTTCTTTTGCCATTAATTTCCAACTTCATTGCACAATGGTCAGATAATATGCATGGGATAATTTCAATTCATTTGCATTTACTTAAGCATGTTCTGTGGGCTAGTATATGATCTATTTTAGAGAACATCCCATGTGCAGCTTAGAAGATTGTGTATTCTGATGATGTTGGGTGGAACACTCTGAAAACATCTACTAAGTCCATTTGTTCACAGTTTTGGTTCAGTTCTGATATTTCTTTGCTGATTTTTTGTCTAGTTGATCTATCTCTTTCTGACAATGGTGTTTTAAGGTCTTCCGTTACAATTGTGTTAACGCATATTTGATTTTGCATGTCTATTAATAATTGTCTTACATAGTTGGGTGCTCCCATATTTGGTGCATATATATTTATGATTGTTATCTCTGCCTCTTGAATTTTTCCCCTAGCAATTATGAGTGACTTTCTTTATCTCTTCTGATCATTCTTGGTTTGAAGTTCACATTGTCTGCAAACAGAATAGCTATCCCTGCTTTTTTCTGGGTTCCTGTTGCATGGAAGATTGTTTTCCACCCTTTGACTTCCAGTCTTTGAATTTCTTTTTGAATTAAATGTGTTTCTTATATACAGCATATTGTTGGATCTTGTTTCTTTTTTTTTTTTTTTTTGTGGGTACCAGGGGTCGACCTCAGGACCTCACGAGCCAGCAGGCGCCCATGCCACTGAGCGATATCACCATCCCTTTTTTCGTATGTGGGTACCGGGAGTCAAACTCAGGACCTTGCGCTTGCCAGGCAGGCGCTTATGCCGCTGAGCCATCTCACCAGCCCCGAGGATCTTGTTTCTTAATCCATTCTGCCAGTCTGTTTCTTTTGATTGGTGAATTGAGGCCATTTACATTGATGGTTATAACTGATATGTATTGGCTTATCTTTGTCATGGTATTTTCCTGCTGTTGGTTCCCTGCTTTTCCCCTCTGTTTAATTGCTTGCCCTGCCTGGTGGTTTCTTTCTGTTGTTGTTCTTGGAATTGTGGTCATTTTTATCTCTGTCTAGAATATCTTTCAGTACTCTTTGTAGTGTTAGTTTGGGATTCATAAATTTCTTCAATTGTTCTTTGTCATGGAAGTATATTATTTCTCCATTAATTTTGAAAGATAGTTTTGCAGGGTACATCAATGTGGGTTGGAAGTTGTTTTCTTTCAGGACTTGAAATATTTCACTCCAAACTCTTCTTGACATTAGGGTTTGTGTTGAGAAGTCTGTCATGATGCTGATGGGCTTTCCTTTATAGGTGATCTGTTTCTTTTCTCTAGCAGCTTTTAATAATTCTGTTCTTGTGCTGAATTTCTGGAATCTTGATTATTATATGTTTTGGTGTAGTTTTATTTTGGTCATAGCTGTTCGCAGTTCTCTATGCTTCACTTATATTTGTATGTCAAATTCTTTCTCCACACTTGGGAAGCTTTCTGCCATTATTTCTGTGAAGAGTTTTTTATGGCATTTGCGCTGTCTCCAGCTTTCTCATTGACCCCAACCAATTTTATGTTATTCTTCTTTGCTTCATCTTGTAGCTGTTGGATTGATTTTTCATGGTGTCTGCTATTTTTAAGATCTCTTTCTTTTCATGGTCACTAGCTGCAATTTTGTCTTTAAGATCTGAAATTCTATCCTCTCCTTCGTTCAGTCTGTTGCATATACTTTCAATGGACGTTTTAATCTCTTGGATTTCTGTTTGGATCTGTTTCATGAATTCGATATCTTTCCTATGTTGGGTATTTTTGTGTCTATCATTTTTTTAAGCTCATCTATTCTTTTATCTGTGTCTTTTCTACTATCTTTGATTTTAAGCATCATTTCTTTTTATACCTGAGAGATTATTTTCTCTATAGCCTTTTCCACTTGTTTTTTCACTTCTGTTGCTATCATTTCAGAAAGTTCCAGTGTTTGACCTCCAATTTCTTCTATCGCATTGAGTTCCAGGCTTGTCCTGGGTGGGCTGGGGGTCTGGGGTTGCATTTTGGTTCTGCGTCTTGTCATTTTCTATTTTCTTTATTTTATTTTATTTTGTTTTCTATGTTGATCCTTGCTGATTTCTTATGATATATAGCTTTATCAGTATTGAGGCTTCCCTAGGAGATGTCTGTTTTTCAGGGATGTCCTCTAGATGTAGCCACCTTTATAGCTTTATAGCTATCCCAAAACCTACGTTCCCAATTTGTAAGGATGTAAAATTACTATTAGGCTCAGCTCCCAATCCTTTGGTGTTGGGTTGTACTGATGATTATGACCCCATACAATCATTGTATTATCATACAGGGGAGAAAAACTGTTTATAACATGTATGACATCATGGCTAAAGTAGTACAGTTAGTAATAACAATAGTTTCAAGTACAGCTTCACTACTGACAAACTATGGTTACCATTAACCTGTTGCCTCCGACCACAGGAGCAAACTGTACAATTATGTAACAAAATCAAACATATACCATGCACTTGGATGCATTGATTTTCCCCTTAGTGGAGTGATTTTACCCTCTGCGTGGGGTGGGTGGTTAAGATGGGTAGGGGACAGGCTAAAGTGATGAATGAGGTCAAATATAGTAGAGTCAAGGCTGGAGATCAAAGGATGATCACCTGAGTTTTGGGAAACTGGAGACACAGGAAGGAAAGAATGAAATAGAATGCGAAGGAGTAATCAGAAAGGGCAAAGACAATGTTCACTCATTTGAAAGTTTAAATTCAAGAAGTAGTTGAGGATGGGCCGGTGAGATGGCTCAGCGGCTTAAGCGCCTGCCCGGCAAGCGCGAGGGCCCGAGTTCAACTCCCGGAACCCACATACAAAAAGGGGCCGGTGATATCGCTCAGCGGCACGGGCGCCTGCTGGCGCGCGAGGTCCTGAGGTTGACCCCCTGGTACCCACAAAAAAAAAAAAAAAAAGAAGTAGTTGAGGAAAGTGAGAGGATCAATAGAAGAAAACAAAAAAGAAAGGTAAGAACCTAAACAGTGAAAAAAAGAAGGAAGAAAGAGAAAGAGACCGAAAAAGAAAAGAAGAAAAGAAAGAAAAAGGAGACCAGAGAAAGAGAAGGGAAAAAAAAAAAAAAAAAAAGCCCAAATACAAAATTAACCACAGAATACAAAACAATACAAGACGTCATCCAACCAGACAGGAAATGGATGGCCAATGAGACAAACAAGGGAGAATAAAAGTAGTAAAATACCTCTGGTGTTTACAGTTCTATGGTAGTGTCCATGTTTAAGCCCAGAAATGTGCTGGGTATGGAGCTGATCTTGGCTTCTGGATGTGGGGGCTGGGACTGGTCTTCCTTTGGCGGAGTTCTGCAGAACCCAACTGCTGGCTCCTCCTTGCTGCTTCAGACGCTTCCATGTTGGTGGTCTCGCTGAGTTCTCCACCCTCCAAAGTTGTGTGTGTGTGCCCATGCACTTAGCCAGGCTGTTGTCCTGGGTCTCAGGGTTCTGGTCGGTCCACCCGCCAAAGGCATGTGTCCTTACATTTCTTTTGCAGACACCGCCTTCCCGGGGACAATGGAGGAAGCGCAGAGCGCCGACTTGAACTCTTCTCTCAGGCCTGGGGGCAATCCCTTGTGAGTTTTACAATTCAGAATTAATGTGTTATAGACAAACTTTTTGTGACCCTCCATTTTATTTTATTAACAGATTTATTAATGCATTAGTTGAAAATTATTTCTCGCTATCTCATCTACATACCATTCAACTTCTGCTATCTAATATACATAGAGTATAAAGATCAGAGTATCCCTTGGTTTTGTAGATTTGAAGTCTAGAGTTCTAGACTCTGAAACTTTTCTAATAACAAGAGTTGAAGTCATGAAGGGTTAAACCTTTGTCATCTTAGAAAAGGACCCACATGAGTATGCCAGTGCCTTTGGGGAATGTTTAGAAAGCTTTATTTCCTGTGAGTTGCAGAATTTCCATCATGTTAGTGATATAGGAATGATATTGGACCTCCAAATAATCCAAATAATATAAGGGAAATTTAGCTCCCAACCTGCTAGATGTCCAGTATGCCAAATTTGTGTTCCCCAAAATTGAAGAATGAATTCTAAGGAACAACAGAGGTTAACAGCAGGAAATATTTATTGGGGGAAAAAAATCTGTCTAAGAGAGACAGAGGGGCCCTGAGTGGATGGCCGAGGACCCCACTTCTCAAAGGAAGTTTTTCAGAACAAAACCACCAGATGAGTACAAAATCATAAGACAGGTATAAGGTGGGACAAAACTATGATCAAGTAATAAGATTACAAGTATAGTCGCTTAGGTAATATTGATCCAATGGGGAAGCAAGTCAGTGGAGCAAGCGTGTATGGAGAGAACAAGGACTTTTCTTGGAGGAGATGGGTCAGGGACTCTTCCTGGACCCCCATCCAGATGATTGATGCCTATTTAGAATATCCATCATTATAGTTTATCCCTGTGGGAAGTATGTAGGTGTAGTCATTCTATCTTTTGTCTTGAAGTCTGTCCTCTAATGAATGTGCCTTCACCCAAAGCTGCAGTGTATTCCCATCTTTTGCACTGGCTCCTAGCCCTGTCTGACTGCCTATAAAATTTCTAACTAATTTAGCTGTCTAATCAGTTCAGAGAAAGAAGGTCAGAAGGGAGTGGAGCAGCAGCTTTTTGGAAAAAGAAAAAGTGAAGGTCAACTCTTGTCCTATAGGTTTGGGAGGCAGTGATGTGCAGAATTGTACCCATGCACACTATGTACATATGATGAGGAGGGGAGGAAAAGATTGTGAAGACAAACTATTTTCTGTAATCTCTTTGCAGGGAGGGTCTTGAGGAAGAGAATGTGTAAATAAATAGCTGTCATACAGCTGTCATACAAAGATACTCAAAGGGACACTATAAAATGCTTTAAGTTGAAAGATGAAAATAGGCCTATTAAAATCTATTACCATCTTTGACAGTTACCTTAGTAGTTCTTTTGCATAATAGTGAAACTACTGAGCAAATTTCATTTTGATTAGGTGAAATGGTCTCTTGAGAACTTGTGACAAATATATGATTAAGCATTGTATTTTCCTCCTTTTTCATCATTTGTTATACTATTCCCCCTACTCAATGTCTCTTTTCCTCTTCATGGATACAAGTAATTTCTATCAGAGCTTTATTGATCTCCTGGTCTGTAGTCATCTGACTCTCTGAACTCTATGAAATATAATTGGTGCTTAATAAATTATTGGCAGTTGCCAGATTAATTTTTTTTAATTGTTGCTAAGCCCTATCTCCTAACACCTACAGTAAAAAAGACAATATACTTATGTTTAATGTTTTTCTAACTTGAATATTCTTTAAGATTCTATTTGGCTTAGAAGAACAAAATTGGAAACATTGTAGAAACTAGTGAATATAATATTCCCACCAAAGCAGGAATTTTCCATAGATCTTCCTTGTTATCTCTTATCTAAACCATTCAGGCACTCAGCATTATCTATACAATGGGGATGATAATAACACCCACCTTTATCAGTTAGAGATTTGGGTATCAGTGACAGAAAACATCAAATAGTGGTGGCTTAACCAGCACAGAATTTTTTTTTTTTCTCTCTTCTAAAATCGAGGAAACAAGTACAGAGGCTTCTATCTTGTTTCTTTGCTATGCGAGACATTCATTCTCATGGTCACCTCATTTTCTAAGATTGCTATTCCAGTTCTGGCCATCATGCCTTTTTTCCAACCAGCAGAAAGGAGAAAGGAGAAGAGAAGGGTGCAGCATCTTCCTTCAAGGAGACTTCTCAGAAATTGCAAACCACTTTTGCTTATGAAATATCTCATTAGCTGTAGTTCAGTTACATGGCCAAATCCAGGTGTGAAGGAGGCTAATAAAGAAATAGCTGTATGTTTGACTAAAATTCACATTTAATTCCTGAGAAAAATGTGAACAGATTTGTGGGGAACATTCTACTAATATTGTAAAGATTAAATGAAACAGTATATATATTGTGGTTCAAGCCTGTCTGAGAAATGATACATGCTGAGTAAGTATTAACCATTGTTTTTATAATTAACCTTGACAGTCATCCATCCACTCTATTAATTTGTTCAAAATATATTGAGCACCCTTGATTCTGAATAATGTGCCTCTGTTTAGATCCTTTTATCAACAGCTAAAAGAAGACCACTGTCTAAGAAAGTTCAACCTTTGTTAAACAGCTCTGAAAGGGCATTCTTTATTATATTAGGCCAAAGCGTTCCTCCCTAATAACTCATATGTCTTGGCCCTTGTCCTACTTTTTGAAACAACATAAAATGAGCCCATTTCCTCATCTCAATTCTTCAAATAGATGAAGACAGCTGTCAAGCCTCCCACTTCATTTTTTTGCCCTAAACAGGCATTTCATCATCTCATTATTTATATAGCACATAGTTTGGTGAACTTCTTCTGTAAAGGGCTAGATGGTAAATAATTTTGGCTTTGTGGGACACATGGTCTCTTTCATAACTTCTCAACTCTACTGTTATAATACAAAATCAGGCATAGATATAACATAAATAAATAGATGTGGCTAGGTTCCAGTAGAATTTTATTTACAAAAACGGATAGCAGGCCAGATATGGACCTCAAAATGTTGGGCCGGTGAGATGGCTCAGCGGCGTAAGCGCCTGCCTGGCAAGCGCGAGGGCCCGAGTTTGACTCCCGGATCCCACATACGAAAAAGGGGCCGGTGATGTCGCTCAGCGGCACGGGTGCCTGCTGGCGCGCGAGGTCCTGAGGTCGACGCCCGGTACCCACAAAAAAAAAATAAATAAATAAATGTAATTTGCCAGACCATGGAAACCCATCAAAATCATTATTCTTGGATGATAGTCCCAAGAATTACTCTATATCGCTCCTGATTCTTCTTATACCATTCATTTATTGTTCTTGTTTTACTGCGTTGTTTGGATTTTCAAGAATTTTTGCATCTTCACAGCTCTACTTTCTGATCACTCATTTCTCCAGTCATAATATATCCCCAGTGAATCTCTAGCTTGGATGTGCTCCTTGACAAGCTCCTTCTCGTTTTATCATAGCCAAGCTAGAGATTTATATCCTTTGACCTGTCCCAGGCTGACCCTTCCTTTATTCTCCTCTGCAGGCCTGCCCAAGCACAAAAAAGAATCCCCTTTTATATCCTTTTTCTCAGACCTATTAGATTATGATCTTTATTTAATGCTTCAGATTTTCTTAGGCAACAGATTAACAAACACTATAACTCTAATCCTAACCTAACAACCACTACAACTCTAATCGAACTAAGCCAGTGGCTTCTTTTAAAGATAATCCAGTTCTGCCCAAGAGGGAGTAGGTGGAAAATACTGCACATTGAGGCCAACTACTGTTGACGTATAAAATATGTGTGTTTCATCTCTATATTACAGATCTGGAAAGTATAACTCAAGGATGATAATTTAACCATTTCATAGTCATGCATCTGAGATTCAGGGCATTGATTCCAGCGATAGAACTTAAATTAAAATCAAGCAAACCTGGTAAGGGGATTGTGTCCACCTGGCAAAGGTAAATTCCGTACAATATTATTGAATTTACTGTTGAACTTAGGTTGTTCTCGCCCATCTAGACATTTGCAAGGCATAGAATAACAAACATTTGCCCTGAGTTGGTAGTTAAAAGCACTTATTTCACAACCTTATGTAGTATATGACTTTATTTCTATTTTATAGGACAGGAAATCAAATCCCAAAGTGGTTAAAATATTTGCTGCAGGTGCCAGACCCTAAGTTTGGCTGTTTCTCTTTATGACAGTTCACACTGCTCTTTCCTGGAAAGTATACCCTACCTCTTCATTATTCAGACTCTTACTTGTCTGTAAAAACAGCTTAGCCACCAACTTCTCTAGGAAGCCCGCTCTGGAAAATACTGTCACCACATCCTAACTATCTAATTAGGGTGTGCTTCCTCTGTATTAATGCACGTTACAACCCTGTTTGGATGGTACCTTGCCTGGTGATTTATTAGCTTGTGAAGAAATCAAAGGCAAGATCTCTCCTCATTTAATTTTGTACCCAGTAAATATTTGTTGAATAAAGGAATGGTCTGAGAGGAAGCCAAGTCCAGTGCTCAAGGGAGTCGGCTCACTTGATGTTGTTCATTCCTGAATACAGCTGGAGGCAAAACAAAGATCCCTGGTTCAGCACACTCTGTATAACCCTCAGCCTTCCAGAGACAGGCTCAAGTAAAGAACAGGCTCCTCCCAGCAGCCATGGGACTTTTCATATATCAGAAACCCAAACCCATGGGGTTTCAGCCTAGCTAGAAGAGAAAGCAGCATAGTCTGTGATTAAGAGAGGAGCTTCTGGAGCCAGCCTCTTTGTTTGAATCATGACTCCGTCATTTTCCTAGTAGTTGCTTTAGTCTTTCTGTGCCTTGATTTTTCATCTTCCACATGAGAATAACAACTTATCTGTATTAGTTATCTATCATTGTGTAACAAATCACCCCCAAATGTGGCTCAAAACAATAAATATTTATTATTTCACATTTTCTGTGATGGGGGGAGCTTATGTAGCTGAGGGTGTCTCACAAGGTTGCAGCTGAGATGTCAGCTGCAGCTACGATAATCTGAAGCCTTGACTGAGGCTAAAGGGGCCAGTTCCAAGGTGGCACACTCACGTGGTCATTGACAGGAGTCCTTAGCACTTGCCACAGAGACCTCTCCTTTCAGTGTGGCAGCTAATTGCCCTCAGAGCAAGGAGGAAGCAAGAGCAAGAGCAAGGAGGAAGTCTCAGTGACTTTTATGACCTATTCTTTGAAGTCCACACTGTTACTTCTACCACATTCAATGTTAGAAGATGTCACTGCGTTGGTCAACTTTCTACTTCTGGGACAAATTACCCAATTTACACAAATTATAGGATAAAAGCTTTATATTATTTTATCTTACTTTATTTTATTATTTTTTATCTTTTTGAGACAGGGTTTCACTATGTTCAGGCTGGTCTTGAACTCACTTTGTAGCCCAGGCTGGCCTCAAACTCCCAGTGATCCTCCTGCTTCAGCCTCCTGAGTCTGGGATTACAGGCATGCACCACCACACCTGGCTGAAAAGCTTTATTTTAGCTCTCATTTTCAGAGGTTTTAGCCTGTGGTTGGCTAATTCTCAGGCAGATGTATCATGGGAGAAGGGTGTGTTGGAGGAAAGCTGCTCACTTCCTGCCAGCCAGAAAGTAGAGAAAGTAAGGAAGAGTAAGAGACAAAGGAAAGGGCTTAGGACAAGATATACCCTTCAAAGGCACATCTTCAGTGACCTATTTCATCTGCCTAGCACCTTTCTCCTGGCAGCCCATTCAGGTTGTGAATACATCAGTGTATTAATCCATCGGTGAATTAGTTTCCTTATGATCCAGTCACCTCTGTAGGCTCCACCTGTGTACACTGCTGCATTGGGGATCGAGCCCTTGGAGACATTTCATATTTAAGCCATAATAGTCATTAAACTCAATCCACACTCAAGGGGAAGGGAATTAGACTCCACATTTTGAGGAGTACCAAAGAATGTATGGACATATTTAAAAGCCATCACTTTATCTTGTAGGGTTGAGTGATAATTGCATGAGATAATAATTGACAAGTACTTAGAACAGGACCTACAGAACACCAAAAAATATTTTTCCCCACCCTTACCTTGAATTACTTATTTCATAGGTGAGAAAGGACAAGTCAGCTTCCAATCTGAAGGGTTTGGCCTGAACAATCCCTTTTAAAAAACAGAGCAAAGATACTGAGTCCAAGTTAATGCCATCAGCTATTAAAGTTATTTATGTCATTCTTTACATGAAAAGTTGTTTGTGATATAATTTAATTTTTTTTTTTTTCCTTATGTGGGTACTGGGAACTGAACTTGGGACCTCATGCTTGCCAGGCAGGCGCTTATGCCGCTGAGCTATATCACCGGCCCTATAATTTGAATTTTTAAAAGCAGGTACAGAACAATATGTATGATACAAAGTGGTATTCATGTGGCTATATACATACGCCTCTGTGTATTGATTCATAGAGTGTATTCTTTTTTTTTGTGGGTACCGGGGGTTGACCTCAGGACCTCGCGTGCCAGCAGGCGCCCGTGCCGCTGAGCGATATCACCGGCCCTTTTTTCGTATGTGGGTTCCGGGAGTCGAACTCGGGCCCTCGCGCTTGCCAGGCTGGCGCTTACACTGCTGAGCTATCTCACCGGCCCGCATAGAGTATATTCTGCAGGGTGGGTCCTCAAAGTACTAATAATAGTTATCTCTCTCTGGTGGGATTTGTACTGTTTTAACAACTTTTTCTCCTTTTCATGTTCTACATTGTTTGAGTTTTTCACTCTAAGCATGTATCTATAAAAATAAAAGAGGCATTTTCCAAAGAAATACAACCAACCAAACAAACAAACAGAAGAACCAAGTTGGAAGGAAACCATGAAAGATAGAAAAGATTAGGATGCTGAGCTAGGACATTGCTGCTCTGTGTGAGCTGGTTTATTTCCTGTGAAGAATGTGATGGGCAGGGTCTTCTCTGATCCTTGGGAGCAGTTTGTAGACCTGCATATATTGGGAGCAGGTGAGAAGCTATGTTGTTCCTAAGGGGACATGTCTGTAAGAGAAGGGGCAATGGTAGCTTTTTGGAAAAGAGGATACACAAAAACCAGGGGAAAAGGAACATCTGCATGGCAGAGAACAAAGGCAAAACAAAGGTGGTGTTGACAACAGAGCATGGCTGCTGAGTTGCCCTGGGAGGAAGAGCTCCACCTAGAAAGGAATGGTTTACTCCAGATGGGACATGCTGATCTCATAGTACATCCTTTATAATTTCACCTCCTACACTAGATGGAAATTTGTTTGATTCCATTCTCTAGTAGAGTTGCAAGCAGGTGCTGGATGTCCAGCATGTAATGTAGTACCCAACGTAGAGATGAGGTTTAGTAATGTGTTGGAGACTAAGGATAGATTAACTTACATTTTAAATAATGTGTTTCAGAAATCAAAATTTTTATGTCTGTTGATATTGAACTGCAGTTTTTATTCAAATGACAGAAATTTAAAAATTTTATGTTTGGGGGGAAATGTAGTAATAGTGCCTAAAGAGGTGTTTTTTAAAATATTTAAATCTACCATTACTTTTGTGTTTGTCTCATTTGTTCTTTGTTCACTTTTTTTCTTTTTCTGGCTTTTTAAATTGATTGAATTTTTTATGCTTTTAATTTTTTTGGTCTGTTATCTATATCTTTTTAAAAAGTGGTTCCTTTAGAGTTTACAGTATACATCTTTAACCTACCACAATCTACCTTTAAGTAAGCATTATAACTTCATGTGAAAAAATAAACTTATGAGTATATAGTTCCATTTTTTTGTCTCTTGACCTTTGTGCTCTTTGGTTATACATTTTACCTCTATATCTGTTAAAAATGTCACAATATATTATAATTAATTTTTCTTTAAATGGTCAATTATCTTAAGATCATAGCTATGTTATTAAAATAAGAAAAATTATATTCACTTACATATTTAATGTTTTTCAGCTCTTTATTCCTTTACATAGATACAGGTTTCTATCTGACATTTTCCTTCTGATTAAAGGACTTCCATTATCATTTCTTGTACTGTAGGCCAACTAATAATGAATTCTCTCAGTTTAGTATGTTGGAAAAGTTACTTCATTTTCAGAAGACATTTTTGCTCTGTGTAGAATTCTAATTTTTTTTTTTTTTTTTAAATGTGGGTACCAGGAGTCGACCTCAGGACCTCGCACTTGCCAGCAAGCGCTTGTGCCACTGAGCGATATCACCGGCCCTTTTTTTGCTTTATGTGGATACCGGGAGTCAAACTCAGGACCTTGCACTTGCTTGGCAGGCACTTATGCCGCTGAGCTATCTCACTGGCCCCAGGATTCTAAGTTTTAACATATTTTTTCTTTTAATTCTTTAAAAATTTGCTCCACTTGCTTCTGGCTTGCATTGTTTCTGATGAAAAGTCTCCTGCCATTCTTATTTTTGCTGCTTTTTATTTAGTGTCTTGTTTATCTCACTTTCTTGGCCTCTCTGAAGTCTTAACTTTTTCTCTTCTACTCAGGTTCTACCTGAGTCCACTTTTCTGCCCTGTGGCCTAGAAGCTCTCTAAGCAGTAAATTAGACATTTATAAGATTTGCATAATTTTTTTTTCTTTCAGAGATCACTATTCTGTGTTGCTTTTTCAATATTTGAAAACCATTTTTTCAAATTACTGTTTTTTATTTATTTAAGTTGAGAGAATAAATTTGGTTCCTGTTGCTCCTTTTTGGCTGGAAGCAGAAACTTTGAAATGTTAAAAAATAAATAAATAAAAAGCTTAAAATATTAAACTAGTTTTTGATTGCAAAACTTCTTTCTCAAAATTGACCTATAATTTGTATTAGCTTAGAATTATAAGCTCATTTTTAAAAATGTGTTTAATTCCAGTGTTTGACATTATCCCTTTTCTTGCAGGCAACAGGAAAAATTCAAGCTGGATTTTTAAATTACTGCAAGTTAATAATGGACCAGAAGTTGAAGAATGCAATTCTGAATAAAAGTCTTCAAAATTTTTTCTTCAAATAACAGAGGAAATAAAATTGATCTACTATCTTAAAACTCCAACTTGGAAAAAAATATTCATGATAGGAAATTATACTGGCAAAAATTTATGTGGTTCTTAATGTACCTGGATGAAAAGAATTGTCACTTTGTTTCTCAGAAGGACTTATATACATCTGAGATTATTTTAACAATCAGTCATTTTATAGAGATCTTGACATGATCACCAAGGAGGACAAACAGAGCTGAAGGCTGTGTGTTGGTCAAGATGACTTCTGAAGAAATGGCAGCTTCTCTGCTCATCCCTGTGACTCAGAGAAAAGTGATCTCCGCACAGTTAGCTACAGATGAGAGTAGTGAGAAGGTCTCAGACATCAGTATTCCCAAAGGACCTGCCGTCAGGCAGAGTGGGCAGACTTCTAACACCATCTCAAGGCGGAACAAATTTAAAGAGGTATCTTCTGGAAGTAACTTGCCCAAGGTTCTCTCAAGAGCAAAGGAGAAAATAATGAATGATGAGAACAGCAATGAAAAGTGCTACAAGACAAGCATACCAGATTCTATAAAAAACCTTAACATTAGCTGCAACAGCATATTTCAAAACCATCAGCATGGCCTTCCCCAGAGCCAGTTTTATGAAACGTGCAACTCTGTCATGGAGGAAGACCTGTGTCTCAAAACTGGAATTCCTTCTCCACTGGAAGAAAAGGTGCTCTCTGGAATTCAACTGGAAATAGATGGCTCTCCCGTAGACATCAGTCCTTTAGGAAGTCATTCTGGGATCGTAGAGAATGACAGAACACATCCTGACAGCAACATGGCAGTATTTCACTTTCATTATGAAGCTGACAGAAGAATGTCAGACACTTTTCCTACCCTATCTGAAAACTTGATTTTGGATGATTGTGGAAATTGTGTACCGCTTCCTGACGGGGAGCAAAAGAAAAATTATGTGGCATGTACTTGTAAACTGATGGAATTGGCAAAGAACTGTGATAATGACAATGGGCAGCTGCAGTGTGATTGTGGCACCTTGAATGACAAATACCTGTGCTGCGAAGGCTCTTGCCAGAAGGTCAACATGGTACGTTCAAGTGATCGCTTTTGCAGGGAGGATTTTACTGACAGTCCACCTGCCAACACCTTTTTGAGCCATTTTGAAGACTGGTCTGATGATTGTGAAGATATAGAAGAAGATTTTTTTAAAACCAAAAAGGAGCGGTCCACTTTGTTAGTTAGGAGATTTTGTAAAAATGACAGGGAAGTGAAGAAATCTGTGTATACGGGGACAAGAGCAATCATGAGAACTCTGCCTTCTGGCCACATTGGGCTGGTGGCTTGGAATTATGTTGATCAGAAGAGAAATGGTCTCTTACTGTCTTCTGAGGAAGTAGTGGAACCTCTGTCAAGACTAGAGATAAGACAGGGTGGGAGCCAATGTCTGTCAGGAGTCCAGTGGTATCCGGTAAGAGTTCAAGTTTCTTTTCATCATTTCTTTAAACTTAATCCTTTTAAAATCTAATTTTCCTTGTATTAATTCATAGAAAATATTAAGATCTGTCAAGTTATGATTCTTATGGGAAGCATTTATAGCTCTTGCAAAATAGATACACCCATTGATAGCTATCAAGATTGAATCAACTGGGCCGGTGATATAGCTCCGTGGCATAAGCATCTGCCTGGCAAGCGCGAGGTCCTGAGTTCAACTCCCGGTACCCGCATATGAAAAAAAAAATTGAATCAACTCTTCAACAATGTAAGTAACAGAAGAGGAATTCGGGAGGTTTCCTAGTAGTATAAAAATGGCTCCATCCCTTCTTTGTCTATGGAGATAAGTGCCTGAGTCCTCTTCTGCTGTAGTTAATTGTTATTTTTAGGTTTCCAGACCTAAAGGAGCTTAAATCTGGTTGTCTACATTTTCCAACCAATAGTGTTTTTCTCCTCTCTCTTAAATATTTTTGTGCCATCAACCCTTTTGGCAAACTAATGAGTTATAATGTTTTTATTTTATTTTTTTTAAGACTAATGCTTTTAAATACATCAAATGAAATAGAAACTGTTATAAAGGATAAGTTATGTTAATGTGTTAATATTTACCAGATTTAAGATTCTTAAATTGTGATATAACAATTTAAATGGTTCTTTATTAACACACCTAATAACAATACAGTATTTACTGATATAACTACTGTAATTTCAAAGCAGTGATGAATATGAGTAGGAAATGGTTTGCTTTGAACTTTTTGAATTTTTGCAGAACCCTGGGAAACCCCTCATTCCTGGGCAAATTGGGTCAGTTGGTTACCCTAAATATTAGTAATATTTTAGGGTAACTACAACTGTTGTGTGATGTGGAAATATGGTATCTTTTGGTGGCAAAATCTCAGTTACTGCTACTCCTACTGAGGTTTGTTGTCTATGTTCATAAGTAAAGGAAATATTAAATTTCCATTTGAGAATAACGAAAATATTCATTTTTAAATCCTTATCCAAATTTCCAGGTCTTCTGAATTCTATCTGTAGTCCACCTTCTTTTCAGTTAAGAATTTTGTACTAGAAATACATCTGATCAGGCCACCTGCTCTTGACCTGATCCTCACATCTGAAGATAGTACTGTACCATTTACCCTCCCACTTGTTTCTTATCTTTGCTAAACACTTCTCCTTCCTTCACCACTCTGTATGGGACATTGTTTCTGAACTCTCACGTCCCTTGCTGGGCATGGTGGCACACACCTGTAATCCCAGCACTCGGGAGGCTGAGGCAGGAGATAACCGTGAGTTCAAGGCCAGCCTGGGCTACATTAAGCAAGTTCAAGGCCAGTCTGCACTACATAGTGAGACCTTGTCTCAAAAAAATAAAAAAGGGGCCTGTGAGATGGCTCAGCATCATAAGCACCTGCCTGGCAAGCACGAGGTCCTGAGTTCGACTCCTGGTACCCACATAAAGGAAAAAAAGGGCCGGTGATATCACTCAGTGGCACAAGCACCTGCTCACAAGTGCAAGGTCCTGAGTTCGACCCTGGGTACCCACATAAAAAATAATAAATAAATAAATAAATAAATAAATAAATAAATAAATAAAAAAGAACTCTCACATTCCAGTTCTTCACAGTTCCTTTGAAGCCTGGCCCTAGAAATAAACAGTATTAAAAAATCCCTTTTTTGGAAATAGTTGGTGCATTTTCATTTTTATCATTATCATGATCATCAATCGTGTAATGAACATTTAGCATGCGCTAGGTATTGGGCTAAATAATTTATGTATTTATTGTCATGCAATCCTCTCAACTACTGAATGACGTCAGTGTGATTGTTAACTCATTTTATTACTAGGAAGACTGTCTCTGGAAAGTCCTGCACCTTGTCCAAGGTCATTTAGCTGGTAAATGGCATAACTAGGATGTAATCCAGGCAGTTTGCTTTTATGGAGTTTCTCAACTCCAGAAAGAAAAACAATCAGAGTAAGCTTTTGAAGGAGCAGAGGTCTCTTGTCCATATCGGCATCTGTTGACTGAGTTGCCCCACTTATTGATGCTCGTGGTATCTCAGACTTGGCTGTGTTAGGTAGCGTGATTCTAACTCTGGTTACATGTTATAGTATCCGGGCCCCACCAAGGAAGGCCCTTTGCATCACAATCACTAAGGTCAGACACAGCTTGAATATTATTTCATAGTTCCCTGAGTGAACTATGGATTTCAAGGAGTTGAGAATCATTGGCTAGGAACTTAAACTGAGCTCAGCTTCTTCTTTTTTTTCTCCTTCCTTCCTTCCTTTTTTTTTTTTTTTTTTTGAGACAGGGTCTTGCTATGTAGCTCAGGCTGGCCTTGAACTCACTGTGTAGCCCAGGCTGGCCTCAAACTCGCAGCGATCCTCCTGCCGCAGCCTCCCAAGTGCTGGGATTACAGGTGTGTGCCACCACACCCAGATTGAGCTCAGCTTCTTGATTGGGACATTCTGGGAATATTTGTTTTGGTCTAAACACCCCAATACTGCTTAGGCTGTCAGGAACAGCAGAGAGCCTGCCTGACAAGTGAAAGGCTGTAGAATTTTCTCTGTGCAGCTGACCATTCATCCCAACCAGTGTCCCAGGATCTGTTTCTGTGTCTCTTTATCCCATCCCACATGAAACCTGAGTCACAGGCAAGGAGTTCATCAGAGGCCTGCCTGTCCTGCTATGCAGATGTACCCAGTGCCTCTCCACCATGAAACTGCTGCAGAGAGCAACATGTCAACCTGTGTAAAAGCACAGGGCTTTGTAAAATCATGTACAGTTAAACATTAAGAGAACATCAGAAATTTAAGTGTAGCAAAGTAAATGGGAATAGATTCTTTGAAACATTTATCATAGTTTCCTAATAAGTCTTGTGAGTTTGGTGTAAATTTCAGAATAGTTGTGGCCTGCCTGTGCTTTCTTCCAGTTAACTCCTATCTGCAGCCCTGCAGCTTTGCTTCTGAGCACATTCACTGGTCCCTCTCTCAAACCTGTCCTCAGTCAGGCCTTTGGCTGGCTAATTTCCAATGAAAAGAACTGAGGAGGAGATAATGCAGACTTTCTCCTCCCTGCTTAGTCTTCGGAGGCTGAGATAGGTTGCCATACTTCTGTTAAAGGGATGGCAGGAACTTCTCTCTCCTTCCTGCCAGATTCATAGGGGTATGGGCTGGCTGCCCTTTCTGTCCTTTCTTAGGGGAGATTTCCGAGAGGGAGATGCTTTCTGAATGTGCACACGGTACATAGCAGACATTCATTAGTATCTCCTAGTGTATGATGTTTTCTACATTGTGTTCTTTAGTTTAGAATCTGGCAGAAATCCTTTTCAGAAGTTGCACAGTTGAATTATACCCACTTGCTCCCAGGTCCCATAAATTGCATTCTTCGTGCAAAATATGCATACCCCTATGATATGCTCACGTTCTATTTTCTGGTTATTTCACATGTATCTTACCTGGTTCCTCAGATTGTCAACTTAGTAAGGGCAAGTTCTGAGCCCTATATTTTTTAGTTTTCATAAGTGTAAGCCCAATTCGATAGAAAACAAGGGCAATATCATGGTTAGAAATAGTGTCTCTGGAATTAGTCACCCGAATTTAAACTGTGACTGACTCCACCACACACTGTCAGGTTGTTTAACCTCCTAATTATCTTGTATATAAACGGGGGATAATGGTGTTATTGGGGGCATTAAATGAGTACCGCCCTCAGCACAGTGCCCGCAAGCAGTAAGCTCCACTGTTCGCACTCTGGCCATTTATTACCTGCTTTGTGGGGCGACTCATTTCTACCTCCTTCTGCTCTTTGGTGGCATCTCACTCAGCGATGTTTACAGCAGTATGAATTTGAGTGTAGTTAGTTCTCCATATCTGCAGATTTTGCAACCACAATTTCAACCAAATGCAGATCAGAAGTATTTGGGTGGAAAATGTGCCTGTAGTGAACATGAACAGACTTTACTTCCTTGTCATCATTCCCCATACAATGCAGTATAACAACTATTTATGTAGCATTTGCATCATATTATTTATTATAAGTGACCTAGAAATGATTTAAAATAAAAGGGAGGATATGTGTGAGCTATTATGTACCATTTTACTTGTTACATCATTTTCCTTGCTATATCATTTATCTACACCTTTTGGGCTTCTAGAACCCCTCCTCTAGGATACCAAGGGATGACTGTCTCTTAATCTATGATATGGTAGCTTGAACAGTTTTTCCCCAAGTGTTGAAAGAATGTTTTACTTGTCCAATTAGTTCTTTGGCCTCACATTTTAATTTTTTTTCTTGGATGCCTTTGTCAAAATGGCCCGGTTAATCTATATTTGCACAGCTGTGTAGAGAAGAATGGATTTGAGTGGAAGACATTAATGAGGATTAATGCTTACTGACTAACTATATTGGTATCCTCCTCCTCTTGCTAGTAAAAAAATTAAAACCTCACCCCTTATCCAGTTACACTCATACTCCCTCTCTCCTGCTTTCAATTTTTTGGCTCAACAAGGTAGAATATTTTGTTTTGGCAAGTGGCTAAAGTCTCCTGGTTAAGGACTGATTAGAGGTGTTTATGTTTTTTGAAAAAATTTTCTCCCTGCTGAATTTTAGGGAGTGTAGATACCTATCCTGAAAGTTAAGTTCATGTTCCTGCTTCTGCTGCCAGACTCTTTCATGTAACCTGAGTTCCATGTATGCTGAGGTTGGAACTCCCAGAAAACGGCAGGGATGACTAGGGCAGAAATTCCTTCAGCTCTATGTTAGCGCTTCATTTATTCCTCTTTCTTAACCCACTAGAGAATTTACTGCAGAAGAATAAGTATGCCAAAATAGAGAAAAAGAATTTCAGATTGAATAAAAAACAAAGAACATAAATGAAAAGAATAAATCAAAACATAACAAAAAAGAATAAAAATTATATTTAAAAAAAATCAGACTAGAAAAACTGTAAAGAGGGAGGTCAAAACCAGCTTCTATATTCTGCTTTCTTCCTTCTAAAATGCATCTTTATGGTACATTATTTACTGTTAAGCACAGAAAATTAAACTTAAGAGGAAATTGTAAGTTTTTGAGTGTTGAACAATATCTTTGTCGATTCAATGTTTTGTCTCATTCAAATTGAAATGAACTCAGTCTTAGGAGATATAATGCTCTGTTTTGTTAAAGGAACCCATTGATAATAAATTCATTTTCTAAACTATAAATTTTATGAATGATCAAATATCCACTGAGTCCTGTTGTCCAATGTATGTAAGAAATGGCTGTTGAAATAACAACATGGAAGCTGGGTGTGGTAGTGCACATTTGTAATCCTGGCACTTGGGAGGCTGAGGCAGGAGGATCGCTGTGAGTTTGAAGCCAGCCTGGGCTACAGAGTGAGTTCTAGGCCAGCCTGAACTGCATAGTGAAACCCTGTCTCAAAAACACACACAAAAGAAAGAAAGAAAGAAAGAAAGAAAGAAAGAAAGAAAGAAAGAAAGAAAGAAAGAAAGAAAGAGAAAGAAAGAATAGCAAAGAAAGAAATAACATGGCTTGCTTTCTGGTTTGGAAATTTGGTTGCCTGGGAGCTCAGAGACAGTTTGGACCTTGAAATAATTAAAATTTCATGGGGTGCTTAGGTTACGCTGTGCTTGGTGAAATGTGTGTCTGCCTCTTCCATTTCTGAGGGTTTTGTTTGGTTTAATACATGAGTGTAGGAGGTGATGGCCCCTTGCTGCTGAGCATGTCAGAGGGAATCCAGTCCCCACACTGCTTTGTGCAGTTTAGTCATGCCTAGTGCATCAATGGGAACTGTGATGGGCTCTCCAAGGCCAGCCCTCTTGTGATTGTACTACTTTCCTTTATTAACTGCATCAGGACAGTGAAGAATAAATTTACTTCTACCACTCTGTGATTAGACCAGTCCTTTGGCTAGGATTTAGTAAAGAATGGAATAAAAAACCCTTGGCCTTGGACTCTGGTTTTGAGGTGAATATATTAATGTCTACTCAAATTCTTATAATAACCTTGGGGCAGTATCAGCATTAGGCTTCTTTCCCTTTTCCCCTTGATGTCCTACATCATGGGAATTAGCAGCTAGAAAAACCCCATTCCTTAGAAGGGGCCATGGTTAGTATGTGATCTGAAAAGAGTCAGAGCCAGTGGGCAAAGGTAAGAACACACCTTGCATTTTACAAAGGAGTGACTCGGGCTGCCCATAGAATGACCACTAAATAGTCATGAGCCATAGGAGTTTTCCCCCTCTGTGGGTGCTGAGTCAAGTGTAACAGACTCCTGGGGGTTTATGGCATCTTGGGATAGTGGGAAGATTTCCACTGTGGAGATCAGATGACTCAGTATTCAAGGATTTGCAGTCTCGATGTGGGGGTGGGGCTGACTATCCTCTGACCCCCCTGACTAGACTAAAGGTGTCTCAGGCAGGCCCTCTCTGAAAAGCCTTTCCTAGACAGTGGTGCCGGGCTCATTTTCTGGCCCTGAAGATTCCTGTGACACCCACATGGGCCTTTTCAGTGGCTCACTGTTGCAGAAGCTGGACTGTATAGACTCAGTATCTTATAGTAACTATATACAGGTGCTGCAGAACTCAGGCATCTGAGTTCCTAACCCCTCCACACGGCCCCTGCCTTGAATCACAGCCCCTTCCCTTGTATTTAGGCTCTCGCCCCTCACACCATCAGAAAGTACAGCAGAAAACCAACTCAACCCTCAGCAACATGAAGACCTGCAATTCCCTTCCAAGGATAAGGAGTACCCCATCTCCTTTGAAGCACTATAGCAGATCTCCTAGGAGAAAAGATGTTCTGATTTCATCTTCCTTTTAAAAACAGCTGTATTGGGCCGGTGAGATGGCTCAGTGGCTTAAGCACCTGCCCGGCAAGCGCAAGGGCCCGAGTTCGACTCCCGGAACCCACATACGAAAAAGGGGCCGGTGATATCGCTCAGCGGCATGGGCGCCTGCTGGCGCGCGAGGTCCTGAGGTCGACCCCCCGGTACCCACCAAAAAAAAAAACAAAAAAACAAAAAAAACAGCTGTATTAAGATATAATTCTCTTCTACAGTACAATGCACCCATTTAAAGTATATTCAAAGGTATGTGCAACCTTCCCCCACAGAATATTTTCATCACTTTTAAAAGAATCCCTGTGTCCTTTAGCATCATCTTGCAGTCTCCCACCTCTTGCCTCTTCTCCAGCCCTAAGCAACCAGTAATCTACTTTCCTGTTTCTATGTATTTTCTAGGCTTTCATATGAATGGACTTAAAGTATATAGTATTTTGTGACAGGCTTCTTTCACTTAGCATAATGTTTTCATGATTCATTTTTATCTATCCTGCAGCATGTATCATCGCGTTCAGTGTTTTTCATTACCAAACAATATTCTGTTACATGGATATGCCACATTTTATCCATTCGTTGGTTGTTGGACATTAGGTTGTTTTTACCGTTTGGCTATTATGAATAACACTCCTGTGACCATTCAAGTACAAGTTTTCGTGAGGACATTTCTTTCCATTTCTCTTGGATATGTACCTAGGAGTGTTTGACCCTTTAATCTAGGAGTGGATTGCTGGGTTGTGTAACTGTGTTTGACCTTTTAAGGAACTGTGAGACTGTTTTCCAAAACCGCTACACCGTTTTACATCCCCCGGTGATGCACAATGGTTCCAGTTTCTCTATATCCTGACCAGCGTTTCTTAGTGTCTTTTCGATAATGCTCACCCTAGTGGTTATTAAGGGATATTTCACTGTAGTTTTGATTTGCATTTTCATGGTGGTTAATGATGCGAACATTTTTTCATATACTAGTTGCACAATTGTTTATTTTGGAGAAATGTCTAGTCAGATCCTTTGCCCATTTTTAAATTGAGTTGTCTTTTTATTTTTGACTTCTTATGTAGTGTGAATACAAGTCCATTAATAGATATACAATTTGCAATATATATTTAAAGGTGTAGACATAGATATAATAAACAAAAGTCAAGAAAGTAGGAAAGAAAGTTTATCATTTTAATGCACAGTGAAACTTATTGCACATGTTCTTTGGACATGAACCTCTTTGTCAGTTTTTCTCACATTTCCTCACAAGCAACAATTGCCAAGTGAGTTTTATTTTTAAATCTTCCTCTCCCCCGTATCTCCGCCATCTTTAGTTTGTATATATTTTTGTTTCTTCCTCCTCCCCTTTGGACTAAACTTTTCATTATATAGATCATTTTAATTATTATCCAAATTCTGTACCACAGAGCTGGGAACCAAAGTTTCAGTCTGCAAACTTGTGCATCACTAAAAAGGCATCCAACACTGATGGTTAAGGAGAAAGCCACCACCTAGTAATACTGTACTCCATTATGCACAAGTATATGCAGAGCCAGGACTAGAGTGGGGCAAGTGAGGTGCCCAGGGTGCAGAATTTAAGGATGCACTACATTTTCAGGTCTCACAAGTGCCAACCTCCGACTGATCAGTGAATACCTCCTTAAATTTAGAGTGCAGGACAACTCACTTATCTCACCCTAGTCCCAGCCCGGGGTACAAAGTTAAAGGAGCATCTAGTTTAGAAATCTTCCTACTCCAGGAACAGCTTTGCCTGAATCTCCCATATACCTCAATATAGGTATTCTTAAAATACGAGCAAAAAGCAGCTTCTACATTTTTAAAAGATTGAAAAAGATTGAAAGAGTAGTTTCTTCCCATTTCACAATATCTATTGTACATTTTGGATCTTACTCTTTCAGCTTCTTACACAAGGGAGACAATAACATGTTTACACATGCGCATCTGAAAGTGGGATGGGGGAAAGGAGAAAAGGAAAGGAAAAGGAAAAAAATACATATATATACAAGATGCTTAAGATAGTTATACTACTAATTGCTATTAGTTAATTGAAAAGAAAGGTTTGTGCCTATATTGTTTGATCACTTTTTCATGCCTGTATCTTATAATCTGAGCAACTACTGTGAAGAGAACAATATGCAATGTATTAACCATTGTTACTCTCCTACTATCTTGTTTTGAAATTTTGTATCATTGTTTTTATTGTTTTTCTCTTTAAAATTAAAAAAAATTGAAAGAATAATATTTCATGTCATGTGACATTCATGTTTCAGTATTCATAAGTAAAGTTGTTGGAACATAGTCACACTTATTCCTTCACGTATTGTCTGTCTGTAGCTGTCTGTAGTGTTGGAATTGAGTAGCTGTGACAGAGGTTGCATGGCTCACAAAGACTAAATATTTATTTTTTGGTCTTTCCAGCAGAATTTTTCCTACACCTTGCTTAGAGACCCCTCTCTACCTGACATGAGTCTCACATCCTCTCAGTGGTCTTCCCTTTAGCCCCTCACTCCAACCCTGGTCCCTGGTCCAGAAATTCTCTGACAGTCAGTGCTCAATACGTATTTCTTGAGTGATTTCCCAAATTACAAAGAAAGAAAAACAGTTTCTACCCACTCCTAATGTCTTCTTCCTAGATACAGTGCAAGCAGGTTAGTTGTTCTCCCCTTGATCCTTGAGCTTGGAAACAGCTCTTTGTACAATGCCTGAACAGAATCAGGATTTCCCACTGAATTTCCTGAAAAAGACCTGTGAACCTGGGGATCTATGCTTGTCACCTCCCAGACTTGGCCTGAAAGACAAAAAAAAAAAAAAAAAAAATCACGTTTGCATCTTTTTGTCTCTAGCTGCAGTTTTCAACTGATTGTAAAAACCCTTGGGAAAGTTTCCAGATGTTTTATCCTTTACAAGGGAGGACCTGAGACTACTGTGTGCTGAAATGGATTGTGGGGAAAGAAGCCTCTTTCTTCTGAAGCTCTGTCCCTGCTCTACAGAACCCCTAATCCTTACCAGACAAAGTTTCCACATGAACCAGAGGAATCCAGCTTCTGTTTCTCTGTGGTCGTCAGAGGAGGGTGATGGTAAATGGATGCAGTGATGTCGAGCTTTTAGAGCTTTCAGTGATGCAAATAGCCTGCTGCAGCACGTGTGCTATAGGTTCCCCACCTCTGGCAGGAATAACGTGCTGTGGTTATAATGTGGCAGGCTCATTCTTGGGGTTTGGGGAGTGTCTGGCCAGTTTCTTCGAACTATCAGACCCCAATACTCTTAATAGTAGACCTGAATCAGGCCTACCTTTCTTAAAAAGACCCAAGTACCAATTCCACCTCTCCCATATTTCAGCTTTCCCATTAACTGATTGTGTGACCTTGAGCAAGTCATTTAGGGCCTGAGATTTTACTTTCTTTGCGTGTAAAAAGAGTGAGGGTAGTTGTGTGTGCATTCATTGGCTGTCCTGTGTCAGATGCAATGTGTGTAATTTGCATATGTAATTTAACAAATTATAAGTTACACATCTGTCCTGTCAACTTTACAAACTATGGTTTCTTGATTTAAATCTTGACTTTGGATGTTGGGTTGAGTAAATATTCTACCTTGACACTCCTCAACATTTGCTATAGTGGGAGGGCAGAGGGGAGATGCTGTTCATCCTCTGCTAAGCCCCAGAAAGGTGAAAAGCAAGCATTTGCTGTGTGCTTACTGTGTGCTAGGCCCTGTTTCTTTTCTTTCCTTTTATTCTCATTGCAGCTGTCTGCAATACCTGCCTATTCTCAAGGCAGGTATTATAAAGTCCTCATTGCTTGCCCTGGGCTCAGTACAAATAACATGACCAAGGTTACAGTGTCAAATTTGAACCTAGGCCTGGCTGCCTCTAAAGTCCACTCCCATAACCACTCCTCAGAAGTTCCTCTGGAAGGTTCTGATGCAACTCATTCCTGTAACTTGGCAGAGGTTTGCTGTCTCTTATTAAATGTGCAAGTGTTGAGCTGGATGAGTCCTTAAAATCTTTCTTTTTTCAAAGTAAGCTGGGTGTGACCTTTGGATGAAATGGGAGGTGTGGAGAACAATACCAATTCTTAATGTAAGGGGAGTGTTGCCTATTGAAATGGCTAAGATTTATTTTTATGACTCAGCCTGCTAGGGGGAGGAAACCAAGCCCAAAGGTTTGAATTTTTTTACTGAATTGCTGTAACTTAGAAGTACACATTTAAAAAGTTTTATAAGTAAGTAAGCAAGAACAAAGTCCAAAGCAAACTGCACACATCTGAGTCAGAATCCATAGCTTGTTCACGATCTTGCTGAAATACTCAAAACTCCTGGGAACATAATTTAGGATTTTCCCATTTTAAAATTTTTTCTGCTATTCAAGGGTTCTGACCAACTGACCTGAGGATGAAATACATAACTCAATAGCATTTCTTCGCATAGTTGTGCCATTAAGATTAAATTGTCACCTACTTCACAAGGCCAGGAGGTGGGAGGAAAAAAATTGGAACTAGTTATGGATTCAAGCAATTGGCAAACATTATAAACTCTCCCTGCAAGTATAACTTTTCTCTTTTTACTCCGTGCTCCTAAGTATTCAGAGTGAGGAATCCTGGGGAAAGGGGACACAAAAGTACTTTGGAGGTGTAAAATAAAGCTAGAGGCAGCCAATTTTCCTTTCATAAATGCTGTGAGCATCAAGCCAAACCTGCTTACTAAACCCAGTTCTTAGGTTTTCTTTTCCTGGTGCCGGAGTGAAATAATAACTTCATTTTCAGGTTGAGATTAGATAATTTTTATCACTGACACCTACTTCATCTTATACCTATATTTTAATGTACTAAGGAATCACTTTGTAAGTAGACCATGTTGAGTGGTGGTATAGCTTCAGAGAGATTTAGTACCAAATTATAAATGGTGAATGTGATGTGCCTCAAGAGCCAGCGTGTGGGAGTTTGGCAGCTGGTAAACCTCATGGCTTCAGTTTTTCCAAATTGTGTACCTTCCATCAAATAGTAATTCCTTAGCCTTGAAAAATTCTCTTGTGGAACCATGGAAAAGTTCATTTGAGTTCTAAATCGTTCAGTAGCAAATACATTATTTTTTTGTTTAATGAGACCCAGAAAATAGTTCAGGCCCTGGGTGCACTAGCCAGTTTTCCTTTAGATGGCCACAAACCAGATATGGGTACCATAATGATGGTGTGGTTCTGGCATCAGTGATATTTTTGTGAGGAGAATGCCATTATTATGTTTACCATATTTTCAAAATAAAAAATTGGGAACTTTTTGGAGGGAAGGACAGAATATTCGAAATTGAGACTGACCCAGGAAATCCAGAATGAATGGTCCTGGTAGCTATGGATCACAATAGGAAGTAAAGAGAATGTGAGTTGACCAGTGTAAATCTGATTTGTTGCTAGAAATGTCAGGAACCTTAAGATGAGTGATGTAATGGTGACAAAGAGCTATCATTCACACGTAAAAACAGCACATTAGAAGCCTTAAGAATCCAGTGTGTTTTTCTCAGAGTTTCTGTTATTCTGAATTTTGCCAAACACATCTGGTAGTTACTGTGCTTTGGATGTGTGAAGGTCATGAAATATGTTTATCTTACACACCTGGACAAACTCAACTAAATAAGGGTTGTCCCTTTCTAAGGTATCACTTTGAAAGGCTGTCCCCATTTTCTGTTTATGCTGCCATTGTGCAAGATATCATAATCCTTTGAGCTTGGATTGGGATTTTAGAAACAGTCCATTCAAGCTTTCTGTCTAATACTAGCTTGGGTAGAATATCAATAGATGTGTGACTATGAAAGCTAAGACTGATTGTAGTGGGAGTCTTATAAACCAACAAGATGAAAGGAGATGTTCTGGAAATATTTTGAGTGTAGGTAAGATGATTAGTCATGTGTACAACACAAATTTGGCCATGGATTCACAGTCTTGCTCACCACCTTCCTTTGATAGTTCGAAGGCTCCCACAGACCACATTGGTTTGGATTGGACTGAGCTTCACGGGAACAAAGCTTGTGCCGGAGGGCACATTGGGATTTCGCCCTATCTCCCCTCCCTTTCTTGGCCAGGTGCCTTTCTACAGGGTACAACACACCCAAACATACATCGTGACACAGGGTAGCACCAACATACATGGCGATATGGGGTAGCACTCCACCGAACAGAGTCAGAAGAGCTGCCAAAGCCCAAGGCTGTACCTGTTTTTCTAATGGATTCAGCTGTTGTGTACTCAGCACAGTGGAATCCATTGAGTTCCAGTGGTCAGAGATATAAAGAAATTAAAATAGTCCAGGAGAACCCCTTTCTATGCAAACGTAAGTATTGGGTGACCTTAAAAATGACAGAATTTCGAATTGGAAATCCTGTTATATAACTGTATTCAGGCTCACACTTCGTGGGTAAAGTAGCCAGGGCCCCAGGCAGGTGAAGTTACTTTTCCAGGTTCATGTGGCTGGTGATGGAAGACCCAGAATTTGAATTTATTCTCTAAAATAGGATAAAAACAAATTTCTCATAGAAACTGTTGCATTGTACTTGCTCTGTTGATTTCACACTAACACTTTTAAGATTCCTGGGACGCATAGACTCTCCGGTCATAGCACTGGCCTTGGAAGAGCTCCTGATGTGTGGTAGAAGGAGTATGCCTGAGCTGTCTCTCATTTCTTCCCCAACTTCCCCGCGTGTGAATAGGCTTGGTTGCTGCATAGTTTATGAGGTTTGTCCCACTTTCTCTGCCCCATTCTGGCCTTCACGGCATATGGGTCTGTAGTTCTTTAAGGAGCTGGCTCATCTTGTTGCAATAACATTGTCAATTCTTTAAGTACTCAGAGGTGCCCTTTTAATGTGAGTGTAGCCAGATTTTGTGAGTTAATGTCTCCCGTTAGTCTAGTTTCCTTCCATCCTTCACTTGGCAGGTAGCTATCTCTGGTTAATGATCATAAGTTCTTCAAAGCATACAGAGCAGCCACGGGATCCCTCCCAGTCTCTCAGGAAGATATTTTCCCTTGTTCTTCTCTGATTTATAGGAAGCAGAAACAAATGCGAGACACTGAGTGCAGCAGGAGGGACCAGACCTGGCCCATGAAGATCCCAAATGGTCTCGCCTGCATGGAAGCAAGCCAGGAATCCCAGGCTCATAAAGCATCAGCACCAGAAGGTCTTTAGAGACCATCAGGTCCAAGTTTTCATCTTACAAAGAAGAAAACTGGAGCCTAAAGACAGATAATGATCTTATCCCTGTCTGGTCAGACATCAACTTCAGGGCCAGGTCTGAACCCAGGTTGCTCTCAAGCCAATTTCCCTACCCTGTGCCAGGATGCTAAACACTGTTTCTGACCTATGGAGTATGGAGCTGAACTAATGGAATTATAACAAGAAAGTTACTGAGAGCTCAATGTTGCAGAATGGTTAGGAGTATAAGCTTGGCAGCCAGTCTGCCTGGTTTCAATTTCTGACCCTGCATTTACCAAGCGCTGTGACCCAGTCAAGTTACTAAATCTCTGTGTGCCTTTATTTATTTGTAAAGTGGGGATAATAATTTAGCCTATCTCTGAGGTTTTTGTGAAGATTAATAATTTTTTCTATGAAATCTTAACATATTACAAAAATGTTCTAAAGTTTTAAGCAAATAGAGCAATACTTGGCACTATGTAACTGTTTTCTTTGATTCTTTTCTTTTTTTTTTCTCTTGTGGGTACCAGGGGTCGACCTCAGGACCTTGTGTGCCAGCAGGCACCCATGCTGCTGAGCGATATCACCGGCCCTTTTTTCGTATGTGGGTTCCGGGAGTCGAACTTGGGCCCTCGCGCTTGCCAGGCAGGCGCTTACCCTGCTGAGCCATCTCACCGGCCATTTTCTTTGATTCTTAAACCTCATTTTTAACCACAACTCTTTATTACCTCCTAGTAAACACAGATTTTTCTCCAGGGGCCCTGCTGGAGTAACATTAATTGTGGGATACAGTCTCTAAGCCCTGTAAGAGCAGCAGGAAAATTTGGGTAATCTAAGAAGACTTCCTGAAAGAGGTGGATTGTCAGCTCTTGTCAGGAGCTATAATTGTTTCTCTTCTACATACGAGAAGGCAAAATGTTCTACCATAAGAAAATTGACCAATTTCCTCACTTGCAGGAGTCCACATGAGTTATCTCAAGTATAATGTTGATTTCAGAGGCCCTTTGCCGTTTTTGTCTTAGCCATTTCTTTCCCTACCCTGCTTTTTATTATTGCACATAACGTTTAAAGGATGCAATTACTCCCAATAGAACTGGAATTTGCCAGTTTTGTTTTTGAAGTATCTATTGTAAAAATTGCCTTCCATACTTGTAAGAAGTTGCTGATGACATCTGTTGATGTGAGGCAAAGAACAGTTTATTTATCAATTTGCTTAGATAGTTGGTCATTTTCAGTAATGAAATAAGCAAGCACCCATAAATGTAGCCAGTTACAAATAAAGCTGCAACCTTGACAAACCTCTTATCTAGCCACATACATCTTCTCTCTTGGTCACCCCAAATCTTTACCTGTCCCCCCCCCCCGCCCTGCCCAGGTACCACCATGCTGTCTTGTTTCCAGCAATACATTACTTTCCTTTTTATACAGTGGTATTGCTTTTACATAAGAACAATACATTTTCACTAAATACCACTGAAGTGAAATGGCTAATTTTTATGTGAATTCAGATTTTTAAATTTAAGTTGTTTTGAACTTTATATAAAATACACTGTAATATTCTGGGACTTTCTTTTTACATAAGAGTATATTTCTAAGTTCCATCTATTCTGTTGTGTGTTGCTATAGTTTATTTGTTTTTACCGTGAAATAATATTCCTGTGTGTGAATATACCGTAGTATCCTCATGCAGTTTCGGGTCAGTGGACTTTTAGATTATTCCCATGGTTTTATAATTTTAAACACTTTGTCCATGGACATTTTTGTATGTGTTGATTATTATAGGTGTCCCAAATTTTCTTTTGGTTATATACCAAACCATGGAATTGTTAGAACATAGGATATGTGAATATTCCAACTGGGGAGATAGTAGTAAACTGTTTTCTAAAGCCATTGTACCAGTTTACACCCCTCCACCCACCATCCTCAGTGATTTATAGAAAAGATTTTGGATTTATGTCTTCTCTAATACTTGATATTTTTAACTTGTTATTTTGCCAATCAAATTATCAAATGGGTTAAAAAAGGTATATCTCTGTGGTAAATTTTGCATTTACCTGATCACTGATGTTTACCATGTCTTCATGTTTTCATTGGCCATGTTTTTTTCTGTGAAATGCTTCAGGTATTTTGCCCACTTTCTTATTGTTTCTTATTGATTTGTAGCATTTAAAAATATTTCTCGGCCGGGGATATAGCTCAGCAGCACAAGTGTCTGCCTGGCAAGCGCAAGGTCCTGAGTTCGATTCCTGGTGCCAAAAAGCAAAACAAAAATATTCCTAATATCTGTTTTTTGTTTGCATATATTACTAATATTTTCTCCCAATTTTATATTGTCTTTTCAGTAAGATTTCTTTTGGTAAAATTTTTAGTTTTCTAATCACATTTGTTGAACTTTTACTTTATGATCAGTGCTTTTTGTTAAAAATTTTTTTCTATATGAAGTCTAAGATATTCACTTATATTTTCTACTAGAAGCCTCAGTAAGATTCCTTGCATGCATGCATCTTCTCTGAGTACTCTAGTTCATTGGGTTTTGTTGTTGTTGTTGTTTGTTTTTTGTTTTGTTTTGTTTTTTTGAGACAGGGTCTTGCTATGTAGTTCAGGCTGGTGTTGAACTCACTGTGTAGCCCAAGCTGGCCTCAAACTCGAGGCAATCCTCCTGCCTCAGCCTCCAGAGCTCTGGGATCACAGGCGTGCACCACTATGCCTGGCTTGTTCATTGGTTTTTATCCATCATTGTGCCAGTGACATTTAGAAGTCCTAACTTGTTTTCAGAAGTATCATTATTATTCTTGGCGCTCTAGATACATATCCCTCTTTAAATTATTATTAAAGTATAACACACCTACAGACAAATACACAAACTATACAAAATATACAGGTAAGTGTATTTCATAAAATAAACACAGAGATTTAACCACAGTACCAAAATCAACAAATGGAATATTATCACCCCAGAAACCTTCATTGATCCCCTTCGTCTCTTTTTCTCTACCTCCCACAAAAACAACCAGTCTTATCTGCTAACACCATAGATTTATTTAGTGTGTTTGAACTATATACATGAATTCCTTATATATACTATTCCTTGTGGCTGGTTTTACATCCACATCATGTCTGTGAGCTTTACCTGTGTGGTTGCAGCTGTGCATTCTCCTTGCTATTTTCTGTTCCATTCACAAGTATCCTACTCTCTCCAGGCTCTTGTTAACAGTCAATTAATTGGGTTATTCCCAGTTTAGGGCTGTTCTGAATGCACTAGTCTGTTTCCTAATAACCTCCAAGCCCTTGCCTAAGCTGGCTCCTGCTCATTGTACTATTTAAGATCCTGCCATTTTACAAAACCTAGGAATGTCCTGTCCCTTTTGTGAAGTGCTTTTAGACTACCTGATCTACCAAATTCTTCTCTATCGGGATATCTAACCTTGTAGCCTGTGCCTTAAACTATTAAGTGCAATTCTTGAAAGATTTTTGGAAAAAAAAGATTTGAGAAACAATTATTATCTAGTAATTATGAACTAATAGAGTCTAACTATCTACCAAGAAGGAATTTGAGTAGTTTTTCCTAAACATGTAAGCATATGTGTGCTCTTGTAGTCATGTGCAAGGGAAAGTGGGAGAAGACAGCTTCCAAGAGTTTATTCAAATCAAGGAGGTGACTGGCATAACCACCTGCCATTCAGTTACTCTTCTATAAGCCAGATATATAGCATGCAGTGTTGGAGAAAATGAACAAGGTTGTTAATGAGTTACGTGCTTCTGTTCTTAGCTGTTGCCAGTTTATGGGATACAGTAGTTGGAAGAAATTGAAGCAGAGTATGTGTTAATATTTTAGTTTATTTTAATGCTGTCAAATGGCTAGGTACTGAATACGTGTTGACAGATTCTTCTCAACTCCTTTTTCAGATTAGGACTTCTGGAAACCAAAAGACTCTGTGAGTTAATGGTGGTTCAAAAATGCATCGTTTTCCTACTAAAGGGACAAGACATGTGAATATACTAAATTAGAAAATGTTAAGGTAAAAAGCAAAACCCAAAGCAAACAAATAAGACCTTTACAGTACTTAGAAGAAATTGAAATAGTAATTGCAGAAGAGATTCACAGTTATTCACTCTTTCATTCTTTAAGATTTTGCCAGATGCCTTGGTTTGGGTATGTAATCAAACATCTTCATCATTATTGCTCATTTGAAGAAAAATTGATCTATCAGAATAGAAATTATGCTCATCAAAAGGACATGTTATTGCATAAATTTTGGAGATAACCATATGCATATCAGAACTGGCTGGAAATTTTTGATTATGTGGTCAAATGAAAGTCAATATTGGAGGCCAGTGGGCTTTATAGAATAATAATTAGGAGGCCACTCACATGAAATCTTAGCCACCTGGGTTCAGAGTTGAAATGTGCTGGGGACTGAATATAGTTCTCAGTTCTTGAAAACAGCTCAGCCTGGTAAACATCTGCATTCTTGTTAATGGAATCGAAATTTAACAGTGACAAGCCTACAGACCTACAGATAGGCTTTGGGTTGTCTGACTCATTACTTGGATCCCTTTTTTGTGTTTTTAACAATCTTATCTCTCTAGCTAGGCTTAAAATTTGAAAAAAAACTAATACACATTTCAAGAAAAATTGGCGTATTAAATTTAAAAAGTGATTGTTCCTTCCTTCCCTAATTTCTCCTGATCCCTGTTCTATTCCCACATTAACTTTGTTGGTTCTGGTTCCAAACACTTTCCTATGAATTCTTTTAGGTTTGAAGCTTCTTAAAGGGACAATTTCTTATTCAGTTATGTAACCCTTTCTGTCCAGGATAATGCTTTACACAAAACTGGTTCTTGGTACATGGTACTTATTGTCTAATGATTGACTTAACAGGGATTGAAATGAAGAGTGCCTAAATGGAATCCCAGAGGCCTGTGAGAAACCAAAAACCTTGTTTTCAAAATTCAAAGAAGTATTGCTAATTAGAAGTATTGCTAATTGCCTTTGATGGACATAGGGACTGCTACTTTTTATTTTCGCCTTCCCCCTAAATTCAGAGTTGAAAGAGATAAACAGATCTTTGAGAAAAAGATAAGAGATATTTCCTCTGCCCACTTTCTCCTTTGTAGATAATGATGAACATGTAAAAAGAGGAGGCTGAGGAAGCTAGGAGAGGTGCAGTTGATAAATCTGTTACTTTGTATTGCCTGATTGTAAAAGTTTCTGTGCGGTATTTTTATTGGTAATTTCTTTTACAGATGTTTTTGGTGAAAGTTGAAATAATGCTGGCAAAAACACGTTTAGACTCTGCGTTGCAATTTAAACATATTGCATTTTGTTTCCTTAAGCACAAAGACAGGCAACATTTCTCCCCCTCTTCTGTCTCTTTTTCAAAAATGAGAAAAAGGAATGAAGAAATCATGAAATGTCTTTTGTATTTGGACTGAAAAATTAGTTATTGCTTTGGGAATAAAGGTAGTGAACATCATGTCTCATTCCTAGTTAACCAGTAGTTACCTTTGAACATGAAGAGCAATAACTTTTGAAGACTTAAAAAATATAGTTGTAGGTGTGATTCATATTATTTCCCCAAGGTTTCATTTTCAATTTTATTTTATTATTCTATGACTCCATGACTAAACGTTTATTTGGTGGTTGCAAATCAAAACAGTCTGGACTGGAATAAGCCATTTGCTATTGCTGATAAATCACCTTGCATTTAAATTTTCCCAGTGAATCTGAAGTATACTGTCCCAAGGATCTCTTTCTGAAGGGAAAACTTCTGGAAGGGTCTGTATTTCTTTGAGTTTTCATAATAGTGGAATGTGTTACGCCTAGCGAGCAGTGAAGAGTTGGGGCTGGAAGGAGTCCCGGATCCCCTGTTAACTAGCTCTGGAGCCGTTGGCAATTTACTTCATCTTCCTAAGCCTCAGTTTTTCTCACCTGTAAACTGAGAATAATAAAAATCACACCTAATCCAGAGACTCATGAGGATTAGATATCTGAAAAAACTCTAAATGTGACACATAGAAATTACTCAATGAAATATAGCTGCTGCTATTATTATGAACTTTATTACTACTAGTAATAATACTGAATTCTGAAGTGCTTTAGCAAAAGAGTTTGCTTTCTATATCCAAACATATATTGTACACATGACCAGAATCTTTATTTATTAGTACATATGATGTTTTTACTCTAGTTGCTTCTCCTAGATTGTAAGCCTCCTGGTTGAAGGGACCAGCTCTTACCTGTTGGCCTTTACATCCCCCAGTAGGACCTACATTAGCAGGTCCTCAATAAAGGTTTACTGAGTTGCACTAGGAAGGTACAGGTAGAGGGTCAGGTCCAGCCTGCACCAGTGAGGACTGTGTCTCAGAACTGCCCTCACAGTTGTTGAATGAGGGTCAGGCTGGGTTTGGCATTTCTCATTCCAGCCAGAAATTGGAGCTGCCAAGGTGCTAGTTACAAAAGTCAGGACCAGCCTTCTAGTCTCTGAATGAATTTGGAAAGTAGAGACGATTTGGAAAACAGAAGCTAGTTCGTTTTACAGCGTGGCCAGATTAATTTCTTTTTTTTTTTATAGTAAATATTTTAAATTATATTGTCAGAACTTGAGATTCAGATCTGCAAACTGCCAGAATCCAGGCTGAAGAAGCCAGCAGTGGGAATCTCAGTAGAAATGATCACATCAGCAAGGGAAACAGATGAGTCTGAGAGTCTTGGGACCTAATTAAGAAAAGTCTTGGGCCGGTGAGACGGCTCAGCGGCTTAAGCGCCTGCCTTGCAAGCGTGAAGGCCCGAGTTCGACTCCCGGAACCCACATACGAAAAAGGGGCCGGTGATATCGCTCAGCGGCACGGGTGCCTGTTGGCGCGTGAGGTCCTGAGGTCGTCCCCCCGGTACCCACAAAAAAAAAAAAAAAAAAAAAAAAAAAAAAAAGAAAAGTCTTACAGGGCCGGTGAGATAGCTCAGCGGCATAAGTGCCTGCCTGGCAAGCACGAGGTCCTAAGTTCGACCCCGCGGTACCCACATAAAAAGGAAAAAAGGGCCGGTGATACCGCTCAGCAGCACAAGCGCCTGCTGGTAAGCACGAGGTCCTGAGTTTGACCCCCAGTACCCACATAAAAAAAAAAAAAAAAAAAGAAAGAAAGAAAAAAAAAAAAAAAGAAAAGTCTTACAGAGTTGGAGGTGGGAACAGTCAGCTCACCAGCTTCAGCTGTGGATGAGATCAGCACTGCTGATCTTTCCAGCCAACTAAGATGAAATCAAACTTAAGCAAATAAAATAATGCAAGCTTTCTGTATAGTTTCATAAAGGAAGAGGTGACAGATGCTGCCTGCTAAGCCCAAGAAGGGTTTGGAGAAAGAAGAATTAACATTAAATCCAACTCCACAGTTGCTCCCCTTGCTCTCTGATTGCCAATACTATCTCTACCCCAATTCATCTCTACTAGATCTTCAATTTCTGTATTTCTCCAAACCTCCAAATATTTCATATGCATTTCTAATTATTTCTTTTAGAGTAAAGTCATAGATGTGTAGTGACTGAGTCCTTGATATTTAATGCTGCATTTTCCTCTAAGAAGGATTAGCAACCAACACTTAAATAGTGTGCATGGCCCTCATCATGTCTTTTGCTGACTTTCCTAATAGGAACCTAGCAAATATCTATATTAATCTTCTATTGATTAATAACATAACAAATTACCACAAGTGTACTGGCTTTAAACATTATGTATCTATCGTCTTCCTTTCTATAGGCATGTCATGGCTGTGTTCTCTGCTCAGGTTTCCCTGTGACTAAAACCAAGGTGTCAGCTGCAATTGCAGTACGCATTTGGGGCTGAGAGTCTTTTCCCAAGCTCACTGGTTATGGCCAGAATTCATTTCCTTCTAATGCTTTCATTAAGTTTCTTTTGTGTGTGTGTGAATTAGGAAAAGACACTGTGACTCACTTTTAGTAGAGACAGAGACATTTTTAAATGGAGAGTTAAGCAAGAGTTTTTTGCTTGTTACTATATGTTAAAATATTTTTAATTGTCAAGTGCTCTGTAAACATTAGCTGCTGCTGGTGGTGGTGTGTATATGCAGGGGAGCTAAATGCTGTCTCTCAGCAGTCTTCCCCTTTCGGGATTGTGCCTATTTCTTAAACGTCACCGGCAGAGATGTCAGTAAACTCTAACAACCTGTTACAACTACGTTCTGTGGAACTGGAGCCCCAGGGGTTTTTTTGAACAAAGCATTCCATGATAACCAAGTTTAGGAAACATTGCATTTCATATTCCTCTTCCCTCCATTACCCCTCTGGAAAGTCATAGTGTACAGGGGCATTTGAAAAGTTCTTCAGTAAAGGACTTGTGTCAATTAGTATACCAACATTTTCTGGTCCGAGTGTGCTACGGGCAGTGCTGATTTATGCCCTCTCTCTCTCCCCGCATTAATCAGGTTAAGCAGGGTTGAGTGGGCCCTCTATAAGTTGGGTGATGATCAAACGCCTGAAGCTATCATCTCTGGTGATTGAGAACAAATCCCCTAACCTGTCTAAGATGCTAGCTCCCCCTTGGTAAAATGAGGATGGGGAATTAATTACACTCAAACCCTCAATTCTAATGAGATTTGATCATTTATTTTACTATAAAAAAGTAAAGAAAAATTTTCTTATAAATGCAGTTTTGCTAGAAATGAAACAATAACAAAAACCAAGCCAAAAAGATTAGTCATATGCTGGAGCTCTGAGAAACAACTGGATCATGAGACTTTATGACTTTTTATTTTATTTTTGGGTTTTTTTTGTTTTGTTTTATTTTGATTTTTGAGACAGGGTCTCACTATGTAGTTCAGGCTGGCCTTGAGCTCATTATGTAGCCCAGGCTGGCCTCCAACTCACGGTAATCCTCCTGTCTCAACCTCCCAAGTGCTGGGATTACAGGTGTGCACCGCCATGCCCAGCACTATGAATTTTTAAATAACACATAGCATGAACATATGCAAACATAGGAATATAGGTATTGGTCTGTTTAAGTGATAAATTCAGATGTGTGCTCCTATCTGTCAGACATACAAGTTTGGTGACTATGTGTAAGGGAAAGAGGCAGAGAAGTTTGGCTGCACAGTCGTGATAGGAGAAAATGAAGCCTGTGAAAAGGGAAGAGGTGAGAACCTGGAATGACAGGGGCTAACCAGAAGGCCCTGTTAGTTCACAAATGTAGAAATACCTTCTGATAGGTATGGTGTGGACCAGTTGCTTTGGCTGTGGAGCAGAGGAGAGCTAAGGAGAGGAAACTGCTGTGAAGACTGAACCTGAGGCCGGGGCAACAATGTGGTAGCTAGAGTTGGGGCCTGTGTCAGATTGATGTCTCGGTAAATGTAGAGGAAGCATTGTGGTGACACGTGACTCCTAAGATCTCATTGTTGAGAGAGAAGGAAAAACCTAAGGTGACTCCAGGGCGATCTTGGAAGAGGATGGTGGCACAGTCGGCAGGGCAGAAGAAGTATGCCAAAGTAGGGATTTACGTACAGGTAAAATGGCAGTTTCCACTAGGGTTGCTGGTATCTGGAGAAAATGCCTCTGTTGCTTCTTGTATTAGAAATAGTTATATAACATGCTAATCTTATTTACTCATGTGCAATTGCACTGGACAGGTACCTTCGTACTCCATCTAACACAACTTCTACTTTGTTCAGTGGTGAATTTATTAGTCAAAGCATTCAACATTTGTACTGCTTTTCTGACTCCATTTTGTTTATTCTTTAATGAATGTAAGAGGTGGTCCCTGTTTCAACTCCAGCACCTGGATCCACTTCCTGTTCCTTGATGGCTTTTGTTTGTTTCCATCATGGCTTTTGAAGAAAGTGCCTGGGTTTGATTAAATTTAGCACACAGTTAAAGTATAGCGAGTTAGAATGAAAGTGTTACTCATGTTTTTTGTTTGCCTTCTTGAAACAGCAGCTAAAATATCCACATGAGTACTTCTTTGATTTTCATGCTTTTAATGGCATGTGGTATGTAGGTCAGGGCTTGGCTGGTGTGAGAGCCAGTGTGGCTTTGAAATTAAGACTTGCTACAGGCCTGGTTTTGGTCAGGTTACTTTCCTCTTCTAAACATCAGTTCTCTCTGCTATAAAAGGGAGATAATTGTGCTGTTTCTTTCCTATTGGGGTTGAAAGGGTTAAGGAAATATGTGTAAGGGCTTAACACAGTGCTTGGCACCTAGTAAGTGCTCAATAAGTAGGGATTACTAGCATTGATATTATTGGAAATGGAGCTATGTAAGATCTACAACTAATAGCAATGGTTACCAATTTTAATTATTTAGAAAAGAATAAAGACTTAAATAAAGAAGAATGTAAGAAATAAGATTCACTTGCTCTGAATGTCTGTTTCTTAGTTTCATGAACTTGGCAAGACTTTACTTCCTTGTGCTGTGAAGAAATAAATACTCTGTGGCTTGTCTTACAAGAAAATTATAAGGATTAGTGCATTTATATTGAACTGCTGGATTCTGATTGCAAAGTAAGAAATATTTTTTACAGCTGGTATGCATCAGTGTTAATATGAATCCAGGCACAATTACTGGAGTTAGAATCCTTTTTTTTCTGCCCCTTTTCAACTTTTATGAAACTGTTCTGTGTTTCTTAGTCTCTGTCGTGAGACTAAGGACACGGCAGAAAACTTTGCTCCCAAGGATTCAGCAAGGAGAAAACCATGGAGCAAGAGTACTGGATCCCCAGAGTGTGACACACTACAGGCAAAGTCAGCTTTTTCTTTTTTTCTTCTGACCTAAGCAAGCTTCCCCAAACCTTACTTCTCACTGGGACAAACTTGAGCAACCAGTAGTGTAGGAAGATTGTCACAGGCTGGTAGTGCAAATGAAGCTCCTCTCTTTAAGCAAATGATCTCTAGGGCTGGGGATGTGGCTCAGTGATAGAGCTCTTGCCTTGCATGCACAAGGCCCTGGGTTCGATCCCCAGCACCACAAAAAACAAAAAAACCCCAGAAAAACCAAAAAACCAAAAAACCTCTCTAAATGCAATTCTCAGGATTCATGAAGATGGGAAAAGCCATAGCAAATCAAAACCTTTGTATCTGTGGATGGGGACTGAAGTGTGCTAAGGAACAGGCCCTTGAGTGAAGTGCACAGGACAGATGAAAAGGAAAAGCAGCAATTAATATCACACAGAATGATAGCTGGGTTTTTTTTTTTTAATGATTTCCACGCCATTAGCCAAGAGAAGTGAGCTTTTATGCTTACTATTAAGAAGATATTCCCTAGGATTTTCTATGTTTTTGTTGTTGTCCAGGCAAGTAAGGAAGTGAAAGTTTTACCCAATGGTTTCTAAACTGTAGCATCCTAAAAACTTAAGTGCAAAAGATAGCTTTTTTTTTTTTTTTTTTTTAGTTTTTTGAGACAGGGTCTTGCCAGCTAGTTCAGTCAGGCCTTGAACTCACTATGTAGTCCAGCTGGCCTTGAACTCGTGGCAATCCTTCTGCCTCAGCCTCCCAAGTGCTGGGATTATAGACCATGCCCTGCAAAAGATAGCTTTTAGTTTTACGTATTTCCCGTGATACCAGGTGGAGGGATGGCTTATGCAAGGAATCAGCATCCAGACTGAGAGCAAAGACTTTTGAGCCAGACTCACTGAGACTGAATCCAGGCTTGACTTCTTCACAGCTCTGTGCTTTTAGGCAGGTTTCTTGACCACTCTGTGCCTCAGTTTCTGTATCTTTAAAATGGCACAATAGCACTATCTACCTTAGAGTTATAAAGATTAAATAGTTAACAAATGTATAAAGTTAAGAACACTACTTTAAAAAAGGAAAGAACATTACTTGATATATAGAGTAAACACTGGGTACATGTTAGCTGTTACTATTTTGATAGCTGATGGTTAAGAGTGTATAGCCTCAGACAGTATAAGTTTGTGTCCCAACTCCCCTATTTCTCAACACAGGTTATGTTTCAGTCTTTATATTTGTTAGTTAGACATCTTGCATCTAGTTTATTGGACTGATGTGAAATTAAGTGAGAATTTGCAGAGCACTTCATAATTCCCACAGTTCCTGCTATATATTAACTACTCAGTGTATTAGTTTTGGTATCTTTCTTTTTCTTGTCTTCAGATTTCAAAGATAACATTCTTGGCCTTCGAGCAGAAAGTTGGGAAATCTGAGTGTGAAGGCACCTGGGGCTTAGGTGCCCCTCCTGTTGCTGGAAAGTCTTTCCCAGGTCTTGAGCTGGCCCCTGAACAGCATAGTCAGTTGTTTCCAAATTCACTTTCCAGACCACGGTGTTCTATAGCAGCTCTTAGCAACACATCAGGTTCCAGGAAAGTAGATGAATCACCATGGGATTCTCAACTCTGTCCTTCTGAATCTCATAAAAAAAACATGTGATTCTGTTAGCAGATCTCCTAAATATCCATCTTTCCTCATGTCCTCACTTCCCTTCATCACACAACACCTCTGGCACCCCCTTCCACTGTTTTCTTGTCTCCCCCCAGGCCTCCAGGCCCAGGTCTCCTCTCCTGCTGCCTTTGCTCCAATCCCCAAAACACATAAAGCCCTTTCCCACCTAGACCCTTCTCCTACCTGACCCCCTTCTACTACCTTTTCTGTGCTTTCTTCAAACACCTGGTCGGCTAGGAGCGTGCCTTCTGCCTCTACTGTATTCACCCCACCCTCCTCTCTTTTCCTGTACAGCAGGTTCTTTCTTAACTGAAGACATCACATACAGTACCCAGTATCCTCACCTGTGGATACTCCACCTTTGGGAAAAAAGAACATTTGGCTTTCTCATTGCCCTATTCTGGGAGTGGATGACTGAATTGCCATTGTCGTGTGTCTTTTCTTGTTGCTGGGACAAAATACCCAACCCCCAAAATTAGAGGAGAAAAGGTTTATTTCAGTTCACAGTTTGTAGAGGTTTCAGTCCATAGTTGGCTGGCTCCAAGACAGGGTGGCATGGCAGAGGGCCATTGCAGAGGAGAAATAGTTCATGGCAGGGCAGGCAGAAGGCAGCAAAGCAGCGAAGTATCAAAGCAGCTGCAGCATCACCACCACCAGCAGCAGCAGAAGCAGCAGCAAACCTGCATTCCCTCTCTCCCTTTATAGTCCATCCAGGCTATAAGCATATTGATTGATGCCACCCACACCCAGGCTGGGGCACCCTCAATCCCAGCATCACACCCTTAACAGTATGACACCCGTAATCCACATTTACACACCCTAATCCAGCCACCTTTGAATCTCCCCACCAATGACCACATGAGCCTTTGTGGGGGCGTCTCGATACGAGTCATAACATCGTGTGACTTTCATGGGATATTTATGTCATCTGTCTGAGATCCTTGCTATAGTTTTTGCCATATCTCATTTCCATTATCGTAGACAAAATATGTACCTAGAATAGAGCCTGGCACATACTAGGCAAGTGATGGCAAGCCTTTTAGACACCAAGTACCCAAACTGCAACCCCAAACCCATTTATTTATCACAGAGCACCAAGACAGCAATTATGTAAACTTGAATGTCGGATGCTCGGCTGCTGGGGCAACTTGGCTCGCGTGCTGACAGAGGGCTCTATGTGGTCACTGTGGCACCCATGCCATAGGTTCACCACCACTGTACTAGGCATTCTAACATATGTTGAATGAACAGAATGAACATTTTTGCCTACCCTGACCCCATTTTATTATTCTTATTTATTGATTCATCGAGTAGATGTTTGTGGAGATGTTTAGGGTGGCTCACCACTGGGAGTACAGAGATGAACAAGAAGGTCCATCCCTTCTTGGAATAGGCTATGCAGTGAAGGAAAGATAAACTGCATAAATAATTATAGCTATAATAAGTGTTTGCAAAAACAGTGCAGGGGCCTAACCTGTGGGGGATGAGGGTAGTCAGTGTGGATTTTCATTAGGAAGTTAGGTTCACTCTACTAAGAGTGCCATTAGCTACTAGTGAAGTCAAGGGGAATGGTAAGAGGAGGACAACATGTTCTAGGCAGAGTGAGTAGCACGTACAAAGTCCTGTAGGGGGGAGGTCAGGAGTGGGATACATATTGAAAGGCTGAAAGAAGACCCGAGGTGCCAGAACAGGAGTGGGGCAACAGGGGAAGATGCTAGGAGGTAGACAAGAGCCAGGTTCTGGACTTCAGCATTCATTTTGATATTCTTTAACATAATGGCTGTCAAGTCTGGACATGGGATTCCTTGCCCTGTGTTTTTCTACACATCATACATCTCTATCCCTGTAAAAACTCTCTTTGCTTTGTGCCCGGCTCAGCATGATTTCATTGATGAGATGGAGAGCAAATTTATCACAGTAAAGCAGAATAGTTGAATTAACTAAGTGTGAGTTTTGCAGTGAGAGACCTGTGGTTCACATCCTTCGTCATCAGGATGATGGACCAGCTTCGTCATCTTGCTCGTTGATTTTGGCAAGTTACTTAACCTCTCCCAGCTACCATCTGAAAATGAGAATAATAATCTTTACCCTCATGGATCTTATAAAATGAAATAAATGAATGCAGTAGAAGTGCTGAATACAAAATCCAGGTTGTGTGAATTGCTCCTTGGGTGGCCACACATCTCGAAGGCTGAGGAGCTTTTAGAGCCTTGGTAGAGTAGCAGAGTACCCCAGCCTCCTTTTCTACTGCTTCTTGATTTTTTGGGGGGTGTCTTGCTCTGTGACTCTTTTTTAGGGTATAATACAAATTTTTTTTCCCATTCCTTGTTCTGCTCTCAATAGCATTTGATTCTATGCCTAGTCCTTTTCTTAGGAAAGCTGCCTGTTTTTAGGTCTTCTACTAGCATCCCTGACAGTCACTCTCCATGTTTTTATGTCCTATCCTATATCCTCACTCAGGCCCTGCCTTTACCTGTTCTGAACTCTGGACCTTTTCTCGCCCTGGCCACTGGGATCCAATTTTCTGTGTTTCAATTATCCATTAATCTAGTTCTAGACTGTTGAATTATACTAGTTAGGTGATGCCATGTATTCCTTTCCCTCCCTGTGACCTGCTCGCTTTGGAGCCATGACTTGTTTTAGACACTTGCTATCTGGGGAAACAAACCCTATTTTCCTATGCTAGATCTAGACTCACACCTGGCCTTCTCTTGGCCTAATGCCCGGTGTGTACAGCTTCATGCTGTTGCCATGTTCATTTCTTCTTGAATGAGAGGCCTGGTACTTGGCTTCCCATCATCAATTCTGGGTCCATACACTGAAATAGGATTTATCTCTCTAGGCCTTGTTCTATGTGTACTTTGGTCAAGTTGCACACTTAAAAGTTACTGCATCCTATTTGCCTTCCCTTTGGAGGTATGCAATCTCTGAAACAACAGTTGTTCTTAATTATCTCTGTGACTCCAGCATTTTGTTCAGGCTGTGCAAACTAAAAGAGCTTTAATTAATGGTTATCAAAATTCACTGGAGGTTGCCACCTCCCAGAAATAGTAGGTCAACCTCGGGAGGAATAGGGCACATGGCTGCTAGAGGGCAGCAGGGACATGGGAACAATTTGGGAGATAGGATTTTAGCCTCGCGTTAGCTGGGGAAGATTCCATGATCAGATGATAGAGTCAGGGAGGTGGCCTCTGTCTGTCTTTGGTGGGGAGCTTTCTGGATATCTTTATAGGACCAAAATCAGTATGTTCACAGTTTTCCTCTTCCTTTGACTTGTGAAAAATAAGTCCATGGCTTCTGTTCAGTGTCCTGTTTGCTCTCTTCCTAAAGGGGCAGTACTTTGGCTATTTGAGTGAGAAGCTAAGTTCATCTGTAGCATTTGGAAACCTAGGGGGAGGAGGAAAAAACAGAAATCACAAAGATCTGTGTGGAGAGAGCACATACTTTCGTCATTTTGCGGAGAGCACTTTGTAGCAGCTGAAAGCTGAAAAGAAATTGACAGGGAAAGGAAGAGGTAATAGGCTCATCTGAGGTTCTTTAAGAAAAGCAAATTAAGATTTGATTTAGGAATGGACTTTCTCTGTCTTTTTTTTTTTTATGTGGGTACCTGGAGTCGAACCCAGGACCTTGCGCTTGCCAGCAGGTGCTTGTGCCGCTGAGCGATATCACCAGCCTCTTTTTTTCCTTTATGTGGGGATTGGGAGTTGAACTCAGGACCTCGTGCTTACCAGGCAGGCGCTTACACTGCTGAGCCATCTCACTGGCCCTTTCTCTGTCTTTTTTATCGCTCTGTCCCTTGCATCCAGCACAATGTTTGACATATGGGAAGCTCTCAGTTAATATGCATTAAATTAATTCCCTTACATAATATTTGTAACTGTTGGAATTATAGTCTTACAAGTGATGATATGCTGCTTGCAGGCCCTTTACTCATGCCCTTTGCAGTATTATGGGGTCTGGGAGCATGATGCTTTAACACCCTCAGTCTAGAATAGTGAGGATGTTAATGGAGAGCCAGCAGAACATGTACTAAGCCACCCCTAACTTCACAAATGACCATGCCTTCATGTGCAGTGCTAGTTCAGGACCAAGGACAGCATCTTGTGGACGCTTCTCCATATTTTCATGCTGCTACTCCCATACTTGTGTGATTTCAACATTCTGGGCCCCTTGTTTTTCGTTATTCCTGCTATGTAACACTCTCAACTGGGATTAGCCCAAGTAGTGCCTTTTCCATTTCTAGACACGAAGTGCTAAGTACTATGGGAAAAAAAATGATGAACACAATTTCACAGTCTTGTCTCAGCACCACTCAGCAGTCCTAAAATCTCCCTTGTCATCATTCTCTACCACAGGTCCCACAATGGCTATTTTAAACCTGTGTCACTCTAGCCATTCACACCTTTGCCTTCCCATTCAGTATGTGATTCAACCTCCTGTTTCCATGAAAAATTGAAGTTTACAGGATGAGCATTTCTTTAACTTTTTTTTTTTTTAACACTCATTGTGTTTTGTCTACCCTCAAAGGAAAAGAAACCCCCTTTGTCGACACCTGATTTTCTTCCTCATGTCCTCTAGGACCAGGCTTTGTTCCATGGATATTTTCCCCTTCTTCTGATCTCTGTGGTCCTTGTCTAACATACTGGTCACAACCAAAAGTTGTGAGGTTCCATTGCAGTCACATGGGTCCTTATTTAAAGATACAGACTTGGGGACACTATTCCAGGCATACTGAATTAGAGTTCTTGGTTTGGGGACCTCGGATCTATACATTTAATAAGAGTTCCTCACTTGGGGGGCACTATTAGAAGGTCTGTCTTTGCTTTTGCTACTCCCAAACCATCTTCCATCGTAGAGCCAGAAACCTAGCTCCAAAATGCAACTCTGTTCATATCACTGCATGTTAAAAGCCCCTCAAGATTTTTGTTTTTTTATAAGTAAGGCTCAAGGCAAGATACACACTGGCATATCAAAATGGACTGTTTGAAGAACATCTAATGAGGGTATTTACAAGGGTGTGGCAGTATCTGGGTCACAAGGGAGGCCCAGAGCAGTGTCCAGGGCTGACAGCAGGAGGCCTGAAGGTAAGAAGAAGGAGCAATTTCTTATCCAGAGAGACAGGGCTGCCTGACCAGGCCTGTAACTAGTGGAGAGAGGCAACCAACCACAGTAAATGGCAGGAAAGGGCAGAGGAAAATAATACTCTACTTCCCCCTGCTTCCTCCCTCTAAATCCATGTTAGTGCTCCCTGTTGGGCAAGGGCAAGGGAGTGGCAGTGCAGTCTGTATTGGCCAGCCTTCGTGGAATAGGACAGGAGGAGAAGGGAGGGGAGTGGGTCTTGGAGGATGGAGGACATGCAAACAGAAGTTACTTATCCTGGTTTCTAACTAGTGCTCCTGAGAGAGAGCCAAACTCTTATGCTGGCCATGATGTCCTCTCTGACTAGCTCCTCCTCCTGCCTGGAACCCTTTCCTGTGGCACTCCTTGGCTGTTCTTTTGCTTGTGTCTTTGCTTCATCCCTTTGCTCACATAGCCTCATGTGTCTGGAATGCCTGCTCTGCTCTTGGCCACCTAACAGGTGCCAAATTTTCTTCAAAACCAAACCCAAGTGCTGTAGTTTAGTTATGAAATGTCCCCCATAGGGCCGTGTGTTCAAAGCTTGGTTCCCAGCTGATGCTGTTGGGAGGTAGTGAAGCCTTTGAGAGGTGGGACTTTGTGAGTGGTCACTAGGTAAGTCATTGGGGGTATGCTCCCAAGGGAGATTGTGGGGCCCTGTTCCTTCCTATTTCTCTTTGCTCCCTGGAATGTTATGTGAGTGGTTTTGCTCTACCATGAGTTTCTGTCATGATGTGCTACCCTACCTCAGATCAACTGATCACAGACTAGAACCTCCAAAAGTAAAATAAACCTTATCTCTTCATAAATTAATCTTCTCAGGTGTTTTGTTATGGTGATGGAAAGATAACTAACACACCAAGTGACACCACCTTAGTGAAGCCCTTCTTCAGCCTCCTCACCAAGTTGAACTGGCCACCACTTCCTTTGTGCTTCTATCATAGCCCACACATATCTATCAGCATCCTAATAGCTAACATGTGTGGAGTGCTTACTATGCCCAGCACTGACATGTATGCATGTGCTAATTAAGTTCTTAGAGCAACTCTGTTATCCCCATCTTACAGATGAGGATACTGAGGTACAGAGTTGTTAAGTAAATTTGTGCTGGATTACTGTACTAATAATTGGTGGAGCCAGGATTTGAAGCTAGAAAGCCTGGCTCTAAACTGCTAAACTACTCTGCCATAGTACCTTATAGTGCCAGTACCAGTCAGCTGCATTTATCTGTTATGTATCTGTCTTCCTCTACTGAACCATAAACTCTCTGAGAATAAGAAGGTTTTATTTATCTTTTTCTCTCTATCTCCTAGCCCTGCCCCAGTGCTTAACACAGAGGTTGGCTGAGGAGGTACTTAGTAGATGATGAAGGAGGAGTGAAGGGAAAGAATCTTGGAAACATCCCCTTTACAGTTGAGAAGGCCACAACTCAGAGATGCTAAATCGTTTGCCCTAAGTCATACCCTGTGATATATTTCAATATGGGTTTACCTGACTGCATTTCTCTAACATATCAGTCTGCTTTCTAGAGAAATACAAAACTTATAATGCTGTACAGATGTCCTCAAACAAAAATATAGTAACCTACAGGGCCCATTTTAAGGAAATGCCTTAACATAAATAGCTAGAGATTGAATAGTGCTTGCAATCAGGATCCAAAGCAGAAACTGCACTCAGAATAATGAGCAAGAGCTAAAAAACGGAGATGAGGAGAAATTTCTAGGGCTAGACTCAACTTACTAGCCAAACAGTAGAGATTTAAGAATTAGTTTTGGAAGCAGACACCAGGCATTTGCATTGAAATATTTTGACAGAATCTCACCTAATTCTCCCTCTTTGTGAAGCCATGACTTGAGCAAGTAGACAGATGGGAGCTGTGATTTAAGGAGTATGTCTTCCAAGGTACGGAGTGGGGCCTAACCAAAGCCAGGTCCAGAGGACAGCTCCCCGGGGCTCCAGTTCATAAGGGGGCCAAAATATTACTAGAGTATATCGGAAATAAAGTATCAGGTAACTGAGTGTTCTACAACTCCTGAAATGACTGAGGAAAGAGGAGTTTGTCCTTTCCCATGGAAGTCTCTTGTCTTTAAGTCAAAGCTGCTTAAAGCATGCTCGCCGGTGCTGAACAGTCTCAGAGGAGGAGAAGTGTGCAGCCAAAGGCATCATCAGCCTCAACCCAGCAAAAGGTCCACTGTCACCGGTAGGTGCTGTCAACCAATTGTGAAATGATAATGAATTTTCTTCTGATCTAAATTTGAAAAATTAAGGTGTCTAGTTTAGGAAAACAATGTAATCAACCAATCAGTGATAAATCCCTTCCTTTTAAACATAAAGAGTGAGTTGCTCATTTTCTTGTTAACTCACGATCAGTTTTTGTCCTCACCCCAACAGACACATGCTATGGGACTCTGATCTCCTAGTGAGATCATCACTTGAGAGCATCAGTGTAAGGGATCCCTGGTGCCTGACATTCCTCTTTCTGAACCACACCCTTGCAACTGGATTCATCCTAAGGAGGAAGAGCTGGGCTTCCCTTTCTTCCTCGGGACGTCGATCTCCACCCCACACGTGTGGGCTGGTTTGTTCTCCTTCCTGCGGTCTCTCAGCTGGCCCCTTCTTTCCCTTTCCTTTATTATTTTCTTAGTCTAAGCTCTAACTGGCCAGTTACCAGATCATTTTCTTTCTAAGCATTTTCAACAGGTTACTTCTTGGCGTGGAGAAACACTGTTTGCAGCAAAACTTACAAGCTTTTCCACAATCCAGTGCCTTTGCACAGTGAGCACTTCTGACCATTCCTGCTATGCATGTTAACTGGGGAAGTTTCCAGCCTGGTCCTCAGACAGAAGATCTGGGCTCATCATTGCTTCTATGCCCTATTTCCCTAGTTCTGGGCCTCCCTCTACCCTCAAGTTCAGTTCTCTGTTCTTGTTTTTTTCCTTATTGGCCAACAGCAGTCCTTTCCACTTGACGGTAACCTTGTACATGCTGTGTGCCACTCAGTCTGCTAGACACTTTACACTTGTTGGTGCCTTAATCTTGCCAACAAATCTGGGAAGAGAAATTACTGTCCTGATTTCATAGATGGACCCAGTAAAATTCAGAGAAGCTAAATAGTTTGCCAAAATCAGATGGCAAATAAAGTGCTGGAGCTGAGCCCTGGTCTGGAACACACTGTCAGTTCTGTGAAACTAACTCCCTGTGCCAGGACTCAGTGTCCAATCTGAGCATGTGCTGCAGGGGTGACAGGGGTGTCGTGCTGCGTCCTGATCTTCTGATCCTCTCACCCACTGAGGCCACTGTAGCCTGGAATATGGCTCTTCTGAGCCAGTGACACCACGCTGAACCTCGCTCACAGCTCTTCCTTTCTTCTTCCTTCAGAAGAAGGAGTCCATTGCCTACCTCCTTCTCTGTGGCTTTTTGCATTTCCCCTGCCCCACCTGCCTGCCCACCTCTGGCAGTCTTTCTCACCCGTGTCTGGTCAGGTCAGAAGTCTTCCTTTTTCTTTGCCAACTCATTGCTGTCCTCCCCTCTCTCTGTTATCACTTACTTGATCCTCTTCTTTCTCCATTAACTCTTATTTTTCCATTTTTGTTCTCTCTTTTTACCTTTTTTTTTTCTCTTTCACCTATTTCATTCCATTGAGAAGCTCAAAGCAAAAAACAAAAGAACTGCGATGGTTTCTGAATAAGAGAGCTGTGCTCCAGTGCTCTATTCAGGAAACTGGGAGTCATTCTGCCCAGATTTGGCTCCCAGTTCTATCACTTTTTTTTTTTTTTTTTAAATGTGGGTACTGGGAGTCGACCTCAGGGCCTTGTGCTTGCCAGCAAGCACTTGTGTCACTGAGTGATATCACCGGCCCTTTTTTTCCTTTATGTGGGTTCCAGGAGTCAAACTCAGGACCTCGCCCTTGCCGGGCAGGCACTTGTGCCACTGAGCTATCTCACCCGCCCTCTACCACTTTCTTATTTGGACAAGTGGTTAAAACTCTCTTTCACAGTTTGCTCATCTGTAAAATGTATATGAGGCTGAAATACAATGTAATACTCCTTTAATGTTTGGCTGTTGTATCAGGGTTCACCAGAGGAAAAGCATACACATATCTATGATTTAAAGGTATACTTACAATGGCTGCCTGCAGAGTCAGGGGTGAAAGAATGCAAAAAGGCTGTCTGTATGTTGGAGAGCAGAGGATCAAGTCAAGTTAAAGGCCTGGAGCTCACTGTAGAGCCCCCTGGGAGTGTGTATCAGGGTGCTGAAAGGTCTATGTTGGAAGGTTGAAGAGTTGAAGAGTCGGGCTGGAAACCTGGAGAAGGATGACAAAAAGCAATGGTGAAGATTGGAGCTCCTCTAAAGATGCAAAAATGAGACTTCCTCCTTTTTTCCCTTTTTATTCCATTCAGGCTACAAACCTGTTGGTTGGTGCCACCCACACCCAGGGAGGGTCTTTTCTCTTCAGTGAGTCAGTCATCCACACACACCCAGAACTGTGCTAAACCAATCTGCTAGGCATTTCTTATTCAAGTTGACAACACAGTTAACTTTCACAGCTGTTATTATTATTGTTTGACCTTGAATTTAAAAGGCTCTTAGATGGCCCATAGTCTCTACATTTTACCATCACTTTGCTCAAATATTACCGATTTGGGTTATGATTTTGATTGTATGCTTCACTCCCCTCAGTATTTGAGTTTTTGACCTATATAGACCTAAGCTTACAAACAGCCTATCTCTGCCACATTTGCATTTATTTCTTTATTCTCCTACAAATAAACCAGATTTTTCTCCAGCAGCAATAGTGACATTTACTTGTACTATTTTTCATTATGTTATGTTCTTATAATTGCAATAAGAGTTTTCTGTTCTTGTTTCTCATGTAATGACAGGGGTTAGACAAATGTGGCATGATGTCATCCTGTGGCCCTCTTTGAACTCTCCCTTGAAGTATCCACTCTTCCACCCAGAAGCTCTGCGGAGCAGCATGGGCACACCTGAAGACCCTGTGGTGCTGCTGGAGGAGAGGTCTTGCCTCACCTTCCCTCAGCAATAACTGGGACTCCTCTTATGGCACTTGCAACTGCAGAGTTTCCTCCAGGAGTCCTCCTGCAAACCTCCATTCCCTGCCCCAGTGAGCACCCAGCAATCTTGCTCCTTTCTTCATCATTTTTTGTCCACTTACCAAGTTTCTCTCTCAAACAGTTCATTATAATTTACCTTTAAATGAAAATTCTGGCAAATGCATTTTTCCCATGTCATTATTTAAGTTTTTATACACTAGTTTAGGACACTAACCAATATTTATATTACCTTTCCTATGGGCAAAATTCTGAATTCCAAATAACTGAACTTATAAACTTTGTAAGTGATATGACTAAAGTCATATGGAATTCAGTGAGGATTAGAATTTGTCAGGAATGGCTTCATGAAAACTTAAGTCTTGAGTAAGATCTTGAAGGATGTGTGGGAGGAAGTCAGAAAAGGTGATAGTCTCATGGAAGAGTGAATATACAGAAGCAGAACTGATAGGGCACAGTGAAGAGGAGTAGCAGGGAGAAAACATATTGGGAGAGTTTTTACTATTCAATAAATAGGAACCAACTGATTAATTCCTCTTGTTTCCCCTTCTTTCCCACTTCCTTTACTGTTTCAAGTCAGCAATGGCAGTACTGGGCACATCTGCCTTTACCCTTAATACCCATGGCAGATGTTAATCAACTTTTGGGGCTTTTGTCATTGTTCGTGTTTTTTTTTGTGGTACGAGGGATTGAACCTGTGCCTTGTACATGTTATACAAGTGCTCCACCATTAACCTACATCTCTAGCCAGACATTTTTGCTTTTTGCTAAGTCCAGACATGGCCTAAAAATCCTTCTAACGAAGCATCCCAGTCAGTTCTACCAGTTGATCACAGTTAACATACAATACGAAATGAATTTGCTGTTTGTATCCTGGATTTTGTCAACCTGGTGCTTTTTGTCTTTCAGTGGGACTGTTTTATGAGGAATGTTATTAAGTGAGAAATATAAATAACCATTTATAACAGCACTGATGTAATTGTTCAACTACATTATGATACCATCTTGCTAGGATATACATTTCATGGTGAGACTCCAAAGCCCTTTTAACTGATGGTTAGATACATGTACTTTAGGAAGGTGACATCCGTTCATGTATTGATTTTTTTTTTTTTGCTGATCAATTAATTTTTTTTTAAAGACAACAAGTAAACATTCTCATGTATTAACAAATGCAAGCATTAGAGAATGTACAAATACCCTTTGGAGAAAAACATTACTCAGTATAAGATTAAGCCATGTAAAAGCTAGGTAAAAATAGAAGACTAAGGAATGGAATAGTCACAGTGAAATTGCATTTTCATACTAGGGAGACAATACTATGTTTACATATGTGCATCCGGTTTATTTCGCTTGTGAGTATTTTCTCGAGTTGCATCTATTTATCTATAAAAGTTTCCAGTTTGTCTTTCTTTATGGCTTAGTAGTACTCCATTGTATAAAAAGACCACATCTTTTTTATCCATTCCTCAGTTAATGGGAATTTGGGTTGTTTCCACGATCTAGCTATTACAAATTGTGCTGCTATAAACATGGATGCACATATATTGCTGTGGTACGATGTTTTTAATTCTTCTGGAAAGATACCCAGAAGGGGAATAGCTGGGTCAAATGGGACCTCCAACCCTAGTTTTTTGAGGAGTCTCCACACTGATTTCCACAGTGGCTGCACCATCATGTATTGATGTTAATGGCTTTGTATCCCCAGATCCCAGTTTTGCATTGATCCATTTTTGAGAGCTTGGAATTAATTTTCCAAAGAACAAGTTTTAGAATACTAAATGAGGCAGCTACATTAATAAGCTCTTGTCAAGTAGACAGTTTTACTCCTTGACAACATGGGTCTACATGTAATATTTTCCACAAAGTCAATAGGGTCACAAGTGCCTCAGCCTTGTGAAGTCCCTTCTCTGCCTGCCTTCTTCCCCTTCTTCTCTTGGCTTAATTCTTATCTTTCAAGAACTGGTACAAGAATAATCACCTTTCCTGTATGGTCTTTCCTGAATCTCTGCCTCCACCATCAAAGTTAGTCTGTTTCTTATCTTGGTTGTATGGCACTTTGTTTTTGTACCTTTGGCAGAATGGCTAATTAAATGAGGACATGCCCACCTCCCAGCTCAACTGAGAGCCCTTTTAGGGCAGCATGTTCTGTGTTCACCTTCTCCTCCCCATTATCTATTATTCTGTAGGCACCAGATGCTTCCTTTCTGAATAATTGACCCTAATGAGACATTTTTGGTACCAGCAATAAATCATTTTGCAATACTGGGCTTGTAGAATTTTCATTTTGTTCAAACATCCTAGTGTTCATGCTGGCTTATCTGAGGAAGCTTAATCAGTGAAAAATTAGGTGAAAATACCTAAAAGTGGATTTGGGGAGCCATTCATCTTGGAAGGCTGAATACTCCTTCTACTGACTAAGGTGCTGGCTTGCTTTCTTTTGCAGTAGCAGTGCTGTGCGGCGAAAGCATTGGTATTGGTGTCTATGTTTCGAGCTGAGCCTACCTTGGTTTGAGTAAGGGGAGTGTTTGGATCATGACTGGGAACATGTATGTCATGAGACAAATATGCTGGCATTTCTGATAGGACAATAGGTGACATCCTCTTCCCGAGTGAGTTGGAGTATTGGGAGGCCTGCGCCGTGACCTGGAGTGGAAGAATGACATTCAGAATGTGTCAGGGAACTCTGCTCAGAGTTCCCTTCCTCTTGAGCATCACTCTTTGCCTCACTTTTCCAAATGGGAAATGGGTGGAAGTCAGTGGAATTATTGTCCAGTGAAAACAGCCAATGCTATTTCCTGTGAGGCAAGTACCGTGCTTGAGCTCATTTGAACCTTTCCAGCAGCCAAATGAAGCAGTAACATTAGGATATCCACTTCAGATAAGAGGAAATGATGGCTTGCAGAGGTTGAGTGACATGCTGAAGGTTGACTATTAGTAAATGGAAAAATCTGAGCTATGAATCCAGGTGTTTCTTGCCGTAGAGCCTGTGTTATTTTTTTGGGTTTTTTTTGTTTGTTTTGTTTTGTTTTTTTTGGCTTTTTGAGGCAGGGTTTCACTATGCAATTCAGGCTGGCTTTGAACTCACTGTGCAGCCCAGGCTGGCCTCAAACTCAGTAATCCTCCTGCTTCAGCCTCCTGAGTGCTGGTAGTACAGGCATGCACCTGTGTTTTTAAATCACCACACTTAGCTGCCTCTGGGGTGCTCATGAGAACCTCATGAAAGAGCTAAGTAAATAAAAGTGTTAGGAATATCCTGACTAGAGAGAGTATTCAGTAGGAGTTAACAAAGATAATATTTATTTTCTTGAGAAAATTCTCCACTTGGAGTAAAAACAGATGCTGTAAAACTGTACAGTGGTTGATATGATTTTGATAACTCACCATCTTTTGAGTCCAGTGACACCCGTGTTACTGGCAGATGATTTCTTAGGTGTTACTGCCTTGTATCACAAGGTCAGAGGACAAAGGTTTATTTAGGGTTAGAGGCACCAATGTGAGTTTGACCATTTGAGGGTTATACTGCCTTTTCTGAATCGTACATTGTTGTCTTTTTTTCCTACCAGTAGGTGGAAATAGAACTGAATCTTTCAGCACTTGCTCTTTCAGCTGAATCCTGGCAGGATTCCTTTAATTTCTGCCTCAAAGGAAAAAAAGATTAAAGGAAAAAAATCCTCAGGAGAAGTTCAGAGTGTACAGTTAGAGGATCACAGAGCGAACAATTAGAGGATTGCAATTATTTCCAATCTGATGATGGGATAATGGTTTTAGCCTCTTAGAAGCCAGGGTGCTGGAAGCAGCTGCTGGCAGCTGTGGTGTCCTGTGGGCTCTGCTGGCCCTGAGTGAGGGCCTTTCCCTGTGCTGATCCATACATCCGTTTCCAAGACTTTTCCTCTCAGCTTTAAACTTTTGCCCTTACTATTATATTGTATATCATGTTTAGTTCCAGAAACCATAATGATGAAATAAAAATGTATCAAATTGGAACAGGATATGAATGGATAAAGTAGAGGATGAATACCTGCTTCTCATGATGCCCTTACCTTCCTGATATATCCGTGCTTCTTTGTATAACTATCCAGATTTTTTTCTGGAATATAAAATTACTGTATCTCCACCAAAATAAAGTTGGCATTAGGTAATAAAAACAATTTGCAACCTGCCTTTACCACTTAGGTATCGCAGCTGCCAATGACAGTGATTAGTTCTAGTGGTTCTCAACTAGGGGCAGTCCCCCCCACCCCGTGATGCCTGGCAATATCTGGAGACATTTTTTGGGGTGTCCCATGACACCCATGACTGGGGTGAAAGTTGCTGTTGGCATCTAGTGAGTGAGTGAAGGCAGAGGTGTAGCTGAACATTCTACGATGCACAGGACAGCCCCCTACAAAAGAATTATCCAGCCTAATGTCCAGTGCTAAAGTGGAGAAGCACTTTGCTGGGGAGCCCCTTTCTTCGCAATAGGTGCACAGTATTCTACAGGGTGGATTTCATATCCTGTATTAATGTTTTTCCTCCTGGCAGTATTTTAAGATTGTTTCCAACTCACTGTTATTAAAACCAATGTTACAAGGAACATTGTTCTTATCTTTGTGTACTTTAAGATTTAATTTTGGTAAGATAAAGTCACAAAAGTAAAATGTTTGAGTATAGGGATTTTATTTGAAAAGTAAAAAGTGATACTTTACACTCCAATCTCTAATCCACAGTTCCAGCAAAGAAAAGATCTAGAAAAAAAAATTTTTTTTTAAATTCATAGCAAACACAGGTTATGGTGGCAAAATCTAACTAAACCTGACATGAAGCTATTTAGCTTTTGTGTATTCCATTTCATGTGAATATTTAGAATTTTTTTTCAGTAACAGTGATGTGTTCGATTATGGGATGCTATCTCAGTCTCTCCACAATACATATGACATCAGTGCTTCATTGGTTTCTTTTAGTCTGAAAAAATAATTGAATCCCAAAGCTTAAAGCTTTTTAAAAACTAAACATTGCCATGTGATTAGAAGCATTTGTCTCAGGAATTTAATATTGTAGTGATGTGCAGCATTTACTCTCTAGAATCCTCACGTGTTGGAAAGAGCAGATAGTGGTAACTTCAGTGATTTTGTTTTGAACATCTAATAGCCCTTTTTAAAGGTAAGTTGAGACTTATAATGTAAAGTTGCATGTTACCTTGTCATCATTCTTGCCAGTGCCTTGTGGTTTTCCAGGCAAATTAGCCCCTCAGAAAACATGAAACAGAGCCTTGAAAAGCACTTCTATCTTGTTAAAGTATTGACAGTGGCTATCACATTTCTAGTGCTTACTGTTTCCTACTTAATAAATATCCCCAAATCTGACCTTCACAATGATATATCTGAGAGGTAGTCTTCTTATCTTTGTTTATTTTAAGGGAGTGGGTCAGGAAATTGAGGACTTGCGCACAAAGTGACATATCTGGAAAGAGGAAGAATCCAAGCCTGCCACTGTACGTGTTGCATCCTTTGCCAGTGTTACTCCAATTCACTTCCCCGCATATGAACAGGGACCTAGTATTTGTATATTGGTGGCCACTAAAACTTCTTTTAAGAAAATAAAATTTGTCTCAAGTTACTTTTTTCTCTCACGGTGCTGCACTTGGACTTGAGGGCACGTAGGAAAGTGTCACTCGACAAGTGGATATTTTCATCACAACATTAAGAAAAAATGGTTGGAGTAAATCTGAGGTCACAAAATTCTCTCACCAAAGAACTCCAGCACTGAGCATTATTTGAAATGAGAAAATGTTAATATCCTCCCTGGAGCTTGGATTTAATGTGGTATTAGGGGAAAGCTTTCGTTTATGTTTATGTCTCTTGGTTTAAATCCCAAGAAGTTGTCATTTTCCATTATGAACATTACGGGTATAAAAAGAAAATATTATCTTCAGTTCTCTACAGCACAGCCAATCCAAGAACCTTCCAGACAAATTTTTGCCCAAAATCAACTGGACTTCTGATTCCTGAATTTTGTGTGCGTGACCAGCTTAGACTGAAGTGGTGTCCAAGAAAGATGCTCCTGGTTTGGTTCTTTAGCTGCCACTGCCATGATCTTCTTTGCTGCATCCTAGTCTCAGGATTACTCCAAGAAGCAATATGCAAGGAACTTTCCCTTTCCTTGGCAGAGAGTCTCTAATATCTCTTTTCCACCATGTCCTTTTGTTTTCAAATTCCAAGTGTATACTTGATTTTACTATATTGCAGGGGAATCCCAGAGTATCAACTCTGTACAGACTACTGAAGCACTTGTGTTATTTCTTTGCTTGCCAGGCTTTTATTCTTGTTTTTAAATGTCTTTCAACTTCTTACCCATGGTCCTGCAACCTTGGTGAGTACTCTTGTGTACTTTGATCTTTGAAGAAAGCATAAGTACACTTCCTTTGGTCCCACATTAAAATACCCTTTCTCCCAGCATGCCTGAATCTTGTGTGATGGTTTCTTTAAATTGATTCCAAACTAATACCTCACAGTTCTGAGCTCCTTTCTGCCTCGAGGCCTTTACACATGCTGGGTGTGTTGTCTGGGGTACTCTTTCCTACTTACCAGCATCTTTTAACCTGATGGGTAACATTAGTTCATGTCTACAGAGAAGTCTTCCCAGATCACCATCCCTTTCCCCTTTACTTTATGAATTCTGCTTTTTATATGTTGATGAAGAAATTCTGCCATACCTTGATATCATAAAGATATTTGTCTCAAAATGTTTTAAATGTTTCGTTTTTCACATTTTGATCTTTCATTCACCTGGAATTTGCTTTTGTAATTAGAAAGAACACTAATTTATTTTAACCAAGCCACCACACACAGTTGGGCATATTTCTTCCTTTGCTATCTTTTTTGCCTCTTGCTTATTTTTCTTGTCTTATTACACTTCCTAGTACTTCCAGTGCTACCATTAAGTAGGTGTGTCCTCAGCCATATATTCAATCTCATTTCATTTGTTTACACTGATAACCAGCAATATAGATTTATTTCAACTTTGCAGCTCAGGTGACTGAAGCTTACAGTGGTTAAGTAACCTTCCCAGAATCACACAACTAGTAAGTAAATAACAGAACTTGGATTCAGACCGAGGACCTAGTGACTTCAATGTCTTAACTGCTGAGCTGCCTTTTGGAGGGAAGGTATCCCTTTCTACCTTCCCCGCTTGTGCCAAGATCCTTTATTTCTAATAAGGAAGGAAAATTTTATTGAAGTAATGCCAAGAAAGCACTTCCAGTGTGTCTGAACAAAGCTAATAGACTTTGTTTAATTTAGACCTGCCAAGAGTACATTAAAGGACCTTCTAAGTATGAAATAGTTCTTATTACAGATGCTATAAGCATTCACTCAGGTAATATAATCTTCCATCTTCGTGGAAATTCAGATAGGGAGTAGATCTTCATAGAAGTTAACATTTTGAGGAATATTAACAAGTAACTGAAATTCTTCCTTCTCTTCCCTTTTCAGCCTCTATCCATAAAAAAAAGCTGAGACAGCTTTAAAAGATCTGCCCAAAACAAGGTAGAATCACAAGATGAGAAAATCAAGGCAAAGATGAAGTACATGTGGTAAAATTTTTAAATGAATTCTTGCCTTAAAGCCATTTACTAGAGTTTGACTACAGCACAGCCTCAAGCTTCCTACAACTGAACCAAAGAAAACTTGTCCAGCTCTATTAGTTACAGTGGGCATGAGATGAAAATAGAATAGTTGCTAAGGGGATTCTCAGCATTCCCTGGTTCAGGTATTGGTGAGAAGCTTCTGCCCAGGCCCCCTTGCAGGGGCCCCCCGTGTGATGTGGTGGGCAGTCACCAGTGTCTTCTCAGCAGTGGATCATGCACCTGGCCTGGACCCATTCTCCTGCTCAAGCCTGGGCTCTTTGAGGGGGCAGGCAGCAAACCTATCTATTATTGTTCATCATATTCCAGAGCTTAGCACAGTACCTAAAAAATAGGTGTTCATAATGTATTTCTTGAATGAATGAATGAATGAATGAATGAATGTTATTTATAACACCCATCAATAAAAAAAGCCATTGGCTGAATACAAGATCAATGTACAGAAATCAATTATATAGCTCTATATACCATCAATGAATTATCTGGAAATGACTTTTTAAAAAGTTCAATGTACAACATCCTAAAAAGAATGAAATATTTAGAAATAAATTTAACAAAAGAGGTGCAAGATGTGTACACTGAAAACTATAGAACATAGTGGAAAGAGCAAAGATAAACCCTTGGAGCAAATATATTAAAAGCAATTGTATGCGAAGTAAAAGCTGAGATTTTAGGTATATGGCCTTTTGATGATCTGACTCCATCAAAAGCTACAATTTAAGATTTTAAGAATATTTGAGCTAGACAGACATTTGATAATTCTTTATGATTATTACTCTTTCACAACAAACTCATAAGAAGGAACAGCAGAGAATTGGGTTTATATTCTTGATCAAGAATCTGAAGTGTGGATATTATGTGTTGTCAATAAAGGCTACTGCTACGGACTTAAAGGAACCCATTAATATATGATGTGATTGTTTTGTGAATTTGAAAGAATTGGTGGTACCTTGGTTCACGAACTCAATTCTCTCCACAGTTCTGGTCACAAACTGAACTGGTCCAGAACTGAATCAAATTTACCCATAAGGTCAACATTGAACCTAACTATTGAATTTGATTTGGTTCTCAACCAGCTCAGTTTGTAACCAGAACTGTGGAAAGAATTAAGTTCGTGAACTGAGGTACCACTGTATATACCTTTAAGGGATATGTGGTAAAATATACAGAGTCCACCAAAAAAATGTATGCACAATTCAGGAAAAGAAAAACTTGTATAAATGTTTTAATACTAAATTTATTGCAACATCATGAGATTAATACAAGTTACCTTTGGCCTCTACAATTAAAGAAGTGCTCAAAGTGGTGACCATTAGCTTCCAGACATTTATTAGCATGGCGAACTGCTGCTTGGGTAACCTTAGTCTTTGAGATTGCTACAAATGCATTTTCAATTTCTTCTCTAAAGGCCAGCAGTGTAGTAGGTTTTCTGTGATATATGACATCCTCTAAGGTCCCCCATACAAAAGTAACACCATCTGTTGAAAAAATATCATACTATTTTTCTTTTCCTGAAGTGTGTATACATTTTTTTTGTGGACTCTGTATATGGTAAAATAACATTAGGTAATATGGGAAACTACCTCGAATGTTTAGCAGCATCTAATTCAAATTAAGGACCCTTAATATTACTGATTTAAACATAAAATTGTATTCTGATAACAACAGGAGCCTGTTGTTGTCAATAGTTCATTTTGTTTGTTTTGTTTTGTAAGTCCATAGCATGCACCTGTTACTTTTCTGAACAGCTTTATTGACATTATCTTGTGTAATGTTCCACAGCTCTATAAGGGAGGTTCTGTTATTATCTTCTTCAATAGAAAAGGAAACTGAGAGGTAGGGAGATTAAGCCATTTGCCCAGGGTTATACTTTACCATGTGATGAATGAGGAAATCACATCCAGGCCCTGTGAATGGGCAGCCTATGTGTCTACCACAGGGCTTTGCAGCCTTTCTGCTTCCAGCCTAGTCCTGGCAACACCCATGTCCCATGACTAGCTGGAAGTGGCTCTCCTCCTTACATATAATGAATGGATTTACTTTGGGAGCCACATTTTGATGTTGTCCTCAAGATACTACAATTAAAAAATTGAGCAGAGTTTTAAGATCATTTTTCTGGACAGTCTCGTACTACTTCAGAATGACCAAATACAATTTGTATGATATTTGCCAAGTGTTGGCCTCAGAAAATTTATTGCTAAAACAGGAGCCTGGACATGGGCAGGATTGCCAGACCTTGTTCCTGCCCAGCACACACAGACTTTTGTTCTGCTAAGGAATTGACAGCTTGTGGTTAAGACCCTGGGTCTGGAGTCCATCTGTAGTGTTCAAATCTTGCCTTAACAGAACTTTCTACACAGCACACTGGAAAAATGAAAGGAGGGTGTCACCTGGGGCCTTTAGCACACCGTGAGGTACAGAGACAGCAACATACTACCTTATAAAACTAGACTTCGTATAAAGAGTGCATTTCTGCATCTATCACTGGCTGCCGAGGATTGAGAATTTTGAGCAGCTCAGCATTGCAGAGCCTCCTAAAGCCACCTAGCAGCTCTCCTGGCTGAACTTCAAAATTTTAAACATTTTTAAAATTTATTTTTAACTAAAAAGAAAAGAAAGGGTTTCCCACAGTGGGAAGAAGACTGCTACTGCTTTGCTATTCCCTGTGGGGAGGAACACAGGAAAGCTTCTGTTTGCTGGTGGAAGAAATAAGGAGACAGAGCAAGAGTTTGGGGTGTGGGGAGAAGCACTTGGCTAGAAGCCGAGTCTGGGTCCTGAGCCAGCTCTCTTCTCCGTCACTCCCAGGCCACGGCTCCTACTTCTGTAAGACCGGGGGGCTGGACTAAAAGTTCCTCCCAGGGTTGATATTTTGTGAACCCATTAATGCCTGCTCTCGCTACATTTTAATATGAACCCTCAGCATGTAAGTCTGGACCATTGAAAAGATGTCTTAGCATCTTTTAAGCAAGTCTAGAGGAAGGCCTTTTCCTTTGTACTACCTGGTGTCCAAATATCCCAGCTTATAAATTCCTCTTAAAATCTGGGACCAGGAAAAAGTTTCTATCTCTGCTTGATCCCTTATACTGTTGGAGGATGTCAAGTGATACACTTTGGGGTGTTTCTCTTACTATTCTATTTGCCAAGCACCTCAGAGCTGAATGCAGTGGTCCCCAATTGTGGCTTTTCTCAACTCAGGTCTCCAAATATGTCTTATAACTTGGTGGTCTTGTTGTATAATTTTATATACTTTAGTATCAGATATTTTCATGGCATAAGCAGGATAAATCATTCTTACAGAATGACACAGTAAACAGATGCAGAAATGCACAGATGTTCCTTCTCACTGTCCCCCAAACTCATTGTCTGGCTCCTCCACTCCCAGGAGGCTTACATCACAACAACTAAATACTATTTTAATGACCTGCCCTGGACCAGGCACTGTTCTAAGTACTTTACTTGTATTTTCTCATTTAACAATCTTGTGTTTTATTATTATATGTATTTAAAAATGAGGAAAGTGGTGCTGGTTAAATAGCCTGGCAAGATTTCACACCTAATGAGATACCATCTCCTTCCTTCAATAGTGGTGGTCCGGTGATCACATTAGATAAAAAATTTCTTGGCTTTCAGGAATTTCTTGGCCTTAGTGGCAGACAGCTCTTGGCCCCACTGGTATTGGCATGTTCCTATGCCTAATTAATAAGTCAGCCACAAGCAACAACCAGGAAAAAAGACAGGAATGGAGAGGGAACTGATACCCATAGAAGACTAGAGAAAGCTCATCAGAGGGCTGTACTCTGAACTCCAGTTGGTTCTGCTGATTTGAAGAATCTTTGGAGTCTCAGAGACATCACCCCACTTTTTGGAATGTGTATGAGGGTAAGGCAATATTTGGGGGATTCTTTTTGGGGCATCTGAAGTTTCCACAGACTTAGGTTTGTTAGGAGACCACCTGGCTGCAGGATGCTCTGCCTGCCCCTGGCGGAGTTGCAGAAACATTCCCCAGGGGTTGCCTGACTTCCAGAGCTAGCACTAAGGGAGTAACCAGTCAGCCCATTTGGCCGCAAGTCCTAAACAGAACTTAGGTGGTGGCATACTTAGTGCCTTGTGTTCACTCCTCTTAGCACTGTAAGCAAGAGTGGCCATACTTTCAAAAGTTTCTCAGTCAGTCAATAAAAATGTATAGACCCCCCAACCCCACAGTACTCAGCACCATGCCAGGTACTGAGGGCACAGCAGCAAGCAGGGTTGTTGGGCCTGCCAATGGGGAGGTCAGAGTGAGTGATTCTGCAGACTGCTGCATCTGGTGTGGACAAGTGCTGTGCTGGGGAAGCCTCATCTTTTGGAATTGTTTTGGGTGACTGTGCATTTAATCTGGAGATGGTATCATTGCTTGAAACATTTTTGGAACTGCCTTTTAGTCTTTGGAGCTGGTCTGGGCCACACAGGAAAAGCCATCTCACTGTTTTATTTTATAGCCACACCTAGGTTGTGACCAAAAATGGTATTGCCCAGCTTGATGAGCCACTTTATTCCCAGACTTGGCTCTGATTGACTTGCCTGTGGGCCAAAATTACATCTACCCTCTGAGGATAGATGTTTACCACCACTGAATATATTAGCAGTAATTTGGATAATTTTGAAGTAATTTCTCACTGGCCCAAACTCCCATTGTGCTTTATATCTCTGTGGTGACACTTTGCCTAATCTCTCTTGTGGCAGAACTCCCCCTCCTCCCTCCACTTGCTCCAGTAGCCTGGGAGCCTTGGGAAGGCAAGACCATATGTCTGCATCCTGTGCAGTGCCCAGAATGAAGCAGATGTTTAAAAAAAATGTATATTTACTAACATTGAACACATGGCTTCTGAAGGAAGTTTCCAAAGAGTGGGACTCCGAATTACCCTGAACAACAAAAGCATGGTTGGAACAATGGCAATGCAAAAGTTTCTAGAATCTACCAGACCTGGCTCCAATCCCTATTTGTCTCCTTTGCCAACTGTGTGACCCTGTGTAAATCATTCATTCCCTTTGAGCCTCCATTTCCTCATCTGTGAAATAGGGACAGTAATACTTACCTTATGGGGACTGTTGTATGTAAGGACTAGTGAGAATTTCCCATGTAATGCCCTGAGCACAGTTCCTAAATAGGAATGTTGATTATTGGCATTATATTGGTGTGCATTTTCACTTCAGTGCATAAATTCTGTTTTTTATAAAACAACTCATCTAGCAGTCACATCACTTAAAATCATGTATCATAGAAAATTCTTACTGGAAGGGTAGAAGTATATATAGCTCAGCAATAGAGTATATTTCGTTTGTGTAACCTCTCTGAGCTTTCTTTTCTTCACCTGTTGAACAGGAACAATAATAGCATTTATTTCATAGGGTTGTTGTGAGGATTACATGAGGTAATGCATAAAAATACTCTTTTTAATATTGAAGGTTATGATCAATAACAGCCAAAAACAGTCTCCCTCTGGCATCCTGGCATCCTCAAAATCTTCAGCTAACTTCTAATGTGCTGTAATACCTTACCTGGTCTCTCCCAAAGCCGGTGCTATTGACGGACTCTTTCCCCTCTTTATCCAGCAGCAATGTGGCCTCTCAGCTCTCCGGTCTTACCCCGCTTGAGCACCTTAAGATGCTGAAGTGATCAACAGAAGTTGTGCATCAGGGATAGGATTGGGAACTGCTGGGTTTTCTTGATTATCTGCAGTTATTGTATAGGAAGAAAAATGGACCTCTAGCTTAAATAAACACTGCTTTTCTTGGGAGCTGCCTTTACTTTGAAGGCACTTATGCCTCCAGGCTCTGGTATCCTGCAGCCTGGCAGGTGCCCACATCATTATCCTCTTGAAACCAGGTTCTTGTACATGAATATGCTCTGAGTTCTATTTACTGCTGTTTGTTTGTTTACTTGACTAAGACTATGAATAACTAAGAACTTCTGAATTTCTATTTGGAAACCATAATCCAGGTCCAAATGACTTTAAACTACAGTTTTGTTTTTATTTTTGTTTTCTTTAAGTAGAGAAGTTGTATTTCACAGTGGTTCTTACAATGCCCTGACTCTGGATCACAGCCCTCTCCTGATTCTGAATGTTACATCATTTCATTTCAGCTAATGTAAACACTCATCACCCCGCATGTTGCAGGATTCTTCACTTTGGTTTGAAATTGGGCTTTACTTGGTCTGTTGTGGTGGTGATTAATGGTTTCAGAAGGAAGTACAGCAGGAAGAGGCTTTGCAGGAATGGAAGAGGTGAGGCAGCCCCATCTGAGATTCTGCAAAGGGATTAAGATTTGGCACCGGGCTGGGTTTCTGTGCAGGCTCTTAGGCAGTGAGCCCAGGAGAGGGAAGCAGACTGTCAGCTGTGGCTTTGCACGATCTCAGCCAGCCTTGAAGGTTGGTTGGCTCTTCCCTCTCTCAGAGGTACCCAGTTTTACCTTATTAAAGGATGGATGTGGATGCTAGAGGCTTAAAGAAGACCAGGTAAGTGTTCTCATTGCCTAAGAAGTCCCTCGGGGTTCTTAATGCATGGAAGGAATCCGAGGGACTTCTCTTTTTCTAGCCTCACTGTGCAGTGTTAGCCAAAATATAATTCCTCTGAGACATTTCTAAAGAAGATCAGAAAAATTTCTTTCCTTGTTAAGGAAGTTTCTAAAATGTCTTAACCCAAAATACTTAATTATAGAAATGCAAATTTTCATTCCCCCTAAAAATGACAGCTTTGAGATTACTTTCTTTTTTTGCATTTTAATCTACAAGATCTTGAAAAGGATCCTGAGGGTAAGATTGTGGTTTTGTTTTGTTTTGTTTCACAAAAGTCTATGGTGTGTTATATATCAGCATTTAGTTTAGTGAAAATTTCTGATTGTTTTTCCAGGCTATTAGCTTTTGAATAAGTTGCTTTTCTTTTTTGCAGATTTTTTTTTTTTAATCTTTTGGCTTATGTGAATATGATACTAGGAAGGAATATCCTGAAGCCTAAGTAACTGTGGAAGGGGAAAAAAAAAACAAAAACTATACTTAATAGTTCAGTGCAAACATATTTGATAATATCTCTGATTAAAATTAATTACATGAGTTTTGGTGCTTCAAATATACTTCAAAAAGTTTCGGTGTAGGTGTCCATCCTTCGTGGGAAGGGTAATGCAGTTTATCTGGTGTGTTAGGCAGTTTATTCACAAACATTAAAGGCACGTTAGATCTTCTTTGGTAAAATTTGCTTAAGAAGAAAGAGATCATCATTACAAGAGTAGTTGACTGCTCACCACCAACTCAATTCCAGATTCTGTTCCTTTTCTTAAAAAAAAAAAAATCTAGTGTTAAAAATAACCTAGAATAAAACTTGAAAACTGTTTTGTTTCTCTGTATTTGGCTAACTTCATTGCGAAGTACTGTGTTTAAGGAATTTAAGCTATGAAGACTACTCTCGAAATGGCTTACAAAATTCTGTCTGCGAATTTCTATAACCTTCTGCAAAAGCATACTACATTTTATGGGTATTAGGATTAAATTTTTCAGTTAAGTGTTCCTTCCTTCTACAATCCTGTGGATGGATAGCAACCCTAGGGAAATAACATGAGAAATCATGTCAGTTACCTAACACGAGCTCATTTTTTCCATGTGCAAAGTTGTGTAGAAAGGGGACATTTGGCAAATCATACTTCCGCGAGGGTGTAGGTATCTTGGTAGGAGTGAATGTCTGTGGTCTTGTGCAAGAGAGATACATGCAAGGATCACATTATTTATTGAAAATAAAATGTTTTCATTAAATGTAGGGGACAACAACTACAGATTTAATTGGTGTGATGTCTGTGCATCTAGTTGTTCTTTTTTTTATGAGCTTTAGTCAATAGAGACTCTTGCATTGTATTATTCTAATCTAGCATTTTAACCACTGTGTTTTTATTTAGTAAAATGGCTGCTAGCCATTTTGGTGAAATGGCTAGTAATAAGGCTGATTAAAGGTTTACTCTAAGAAGGTTTGAGAACAACTATAACTTTTAGGAAAAGAAAAATATTCTAAGGGTTAAAACATACAAACTCTTAACTGCTCTGTCCATGCTGTTCCTGTTAGTGAAGAACCAGACAAGCTATTGTAACTAATGTTTTTCATAATTAAGGTTTAAAAAAAGTCATGCTGTGTGAAAAAAGAAATAAGATGTTTTATGTACATGTACAAACTCCCCAATAAATGTAATCATTATGTATTGCAAAGGTGTAATCATATAAAAATAAAAAAGTTAAAAGTCATGCTGTGTAGTGTGGAAATAAATGGAAAATACTGATGTTGTCATGATCTTATTCATTGTCATATTGACAACATCTTAAAAAATATCTTTAACCCACAGGTATTTTTAGAGTACCAAAACAAAATATAATTTTTTCAATGTATTATCATACACCAGTCCCATCTTCTTCCTCTTTGCCTGTCTTTTGTTTCTTTTTATTTGTTTTGTTTTTGTTTTTTTTTGAGACAGGGCTTCACTATGTAGTCCAGGCTGGCCTTGAACTCATTATGTATCCAAGGGTGGCCTCAAACTTGTGGTGATCCTCTTGCCTCAGCCTCCTAAATGCTGGGATTACAGATGTGCACCGCCACACCTGGCCTTTACCTGTCATTTTGTAGAGAAGGAAAATTGTGCAGGTTAACAACTGAGGAACAGTTGCTAGGAACCTCCAGGAATGATTGCCAGAGTTATCCTTTCCTTCTTAATGTGTCCTTGGTAAAGGCTCTGTTTGTTGTTTTTATTCCTATTGAAAACAAGTACTTGTTTGAAAAAATTCAAACAGTATAAAAAGGTGAACCATGAAAAGTTTCTTCCATGGGGAATATTTGAGAGAATTATGAAAAAGAGTAACAGTGCTTCAGAAAGGTGCTTCTCCAACTTTAGTATTCATTAACAATCCTGGGAAGAGGAAGTTAAAATAGTGTCCTGGGCTCCACCTCAGATGGATAGATGGATGAATGGATGGATGGATGGATGAATGGATGGATGGATGGATGGATGGATGGATAGGTAAAGATAGTCCATCTACGATATACCTTTATTCCATAGCACTAAGAAACAGGTGGAACTTGAAGGAAGTCCTAGTGAGAGTAGAAGACATAGGTACAAAGAGAAGACTTTTGAGTTTCTCCGGAATTGCAGGCCCTCTTGTAACAGAAGACAGAGAAGGATAAGAAGCCAGTATCATGAAATAAATTGTTAAAGTAGTGGAGAAATCCAAGTAGCCTCAGCATAAAAATGCCATTAGGAAATGCCCAGCGGGTGGAAATAGTCAATAGTTAATGAAGACATGGCAGTAGAAAGGGGATCTGGGCCACCTGACAAGGATAATGAGATTGTGCTGGAAACTGGAATGGGGCTGCCCGAGCTAAAAAAATTAGGCCAATTACTAGTAATGAGGGTGCTTACTCACTTATAGATTGGCGGAATATCTCCCTGGGATGAATTAGTACAAATGATCATTTCCTGTGCTAATGATTTCTCAGAAAAAAAGGAAGAGCCGCACTGTAGAAGGTGCAGAGAGTATCTGTGCGTGAACCACTGTGACTTAATGACCCTAATGAGTGTAAAGTTAACAGTCAGTTGAAAGAATGGAAAACTAAGCACATGACAAGAATTAAGAAAATCATGAATAGTGATTATGAAGATAATAAAAATCTTGCCAACTGATTTTTATAATGTTTAATTACAAAACACCTTATGAAAAGCACAAAATGAGACATGATTCGAAAATCTGTTGAGAAGGTGTGGTTGAGAAAAACCAGGTTTTCTGTCCAATATGAGAATAAACAACTGGTTACTAAGCACTCTCTTTGTTTCAGACATTATGCGAACCACTCTATGTGCCTTAACTCATTTTACCTTTATATTTCTGGAGGTTGAATTATTATCTGGAACAATAATCATTATTTGCAGATGCAGTTCAAAGAGTACTGCTCAAGGCAAAGACACTTCATAAGAAACATCTTTAAAACAATAGAAAGTTAATTCGGTTGGGAAAACAGGGAAACTCCCCTAGAAAGCCTATGAAAAAGACCCATGCATAATTTAAGGAGCACTTTATAAGACACTGATATTAAAGCAAAAAATTTTAAAAAGCCTTTTAAAGTAATTAAAGTGAAGGCACCAGCCCAAAACCTGGTAGAATCTTTGTAGATGATCAAAATACTCCTTGGAAGATATGAAAAAAAGCAAAGAGGCGCAATAATTTGCCGTGCTCTTTTCAGAAAAAAATATGTCAAAATGAAATACCATTCTCAAATCTTCTTTAGAAGCAGAGATACTAGATCAAGTAGCAGTAGATGCACAGAATGTTCTAGACCTAGTTGACAAACTGGATTTGAATAAATCACAAGGACAGGTTGGCCTTCATCCAAGAGTTCTGAAGGAATTCAGGGGTGAACTCATGGGGCTGTTGGTGAAAGCAACTCATTTTTACTTTCAGAAGTTCAGCAACCCCTTAAGCCTTGGTTGCTTGGTAAATTTGCCTGGCTCCATTTCCTTGAACATAAATTATATATAAAAACATCAAATATCAAATATCAAATAATATTTTTAGACAGCAGTGATTTTTCATTCCCAAAGCTTATATGTCACTGTCCTGAAAGTCTTTGTGAACATTTCATTCTTGAAGTTGCTGAGAATTACCAGCCCCTTACAATCATGTAAAATGAGCTTATAATTCATGTGAACTCAGTAGCATAAGCATAAAGAAACAAACAGGCAGTGACTCAGTGTTTCAAGAAAGTATTCATCATACAGCCTGCTTCATAAAGGGGGAAGAGATTTTTGCAGCATTAGAAATGATGCTTTCTGTCCATTAATTAAATAAATGGCTGTAGAGGATTTGAAAACTAATCAGCTTTTGAACTCCAAGCCACATAGTCCCGCTGCCCAATTTGCCCAGTGATTGGGCCTTTCTCTCGGTTCTCAGGCCTTAAGTCTTGATTCTGGCTAAGCCCATAGCCCAGGTGCCCTGGCTTTGCTTTGCTGCAGGTGGCCCCAATTCTCTATCATCCTTGACCTGCATAGGTTGTAGCAGGAGTGAAATGGGGAGGGAGGGCCAGGGCAGTCAGAGGTCAGAATCTGTGCTGGGCAAGATAAGAGAGCCCAGCGTGGGGTCAAAAGCTAGCAGGAGTATACAAGAGACATGACTGTCACCATCAGAGGTCATTCAATCATTTAACAGATTTTTTGAGCTCCTAGAATGTGCCAGGCAATGTACTAGGGACAGAAATATGGACAAATCAGCCATTGCAAGGAAGAGAAATAGATAAACAGTTATAGTAGAGCAGTGTTCAATTTCAGCACTAGTGACTTTTGGAACAGGTAATTATTTGTTGCGGGGGCTGTTCCATTCATTGTAGGATGTTTAATAGCATCCCTGGTCTCTACTTACTAGATGCTAGTGCATATAAAAAACAAAATATAATAAATCAAATAAAATGTTTTAGATGGCACTGATTTTGAATTCCCAAACTCTGTGTGTCACTGTCTTGAAAGTCATAGTACAGATTCTCATTTAATGACCTACCTGTTTGATGACTGTTCGGACTTACAACCGAGGTGGGCTGTTCACATTTACAACTGGCTGCTCAGACTTATGACACATCTTTTTCTGGTACAGTCCTGTACATCTTGTTTATAGAGCTTCAGTGTCCTTTTTTTGTATAGTACACCTTTTTTATACAGTACTGTAATTTTTGCTGATTGTACTGTATAGTACAGTACTGTAGTTTTATGTTGTAATACATTATAGAACTGCATATAAATTAAGCAAATAAAAGCAAGATCATTAAGCTGGAGTTTTCGCTGACCATTTCTTTGCTCTGAATATTGTCATGTACATACTATATCCAATTCCTCATTTAGTGGCCAATTCATTTAACAACCTAGTCATGGGAATGTAACTTGGTCATTAAACAAGGAATGTCTGTAATGATTTACATGATTGTAGGGGTCTGGTAATTCTACCACAGTTTTAACAACTGAAAAATGTCTCCAAACATTGCCCAGTGTTCCCTGTAGACAAAATCATATCCAACCGAGAACGACAGTACAGTATACAGTATGATAGGTGCCCAAATGGAAAAAGAACAGGCCATATTTGGGAGCTCACAGTGTCCCTAACCCAACTTTGGTAGAATAAGAATGCTTCCTAGAGGAAGTCATGTCTTAGAGGACATCTGCAGGGTGAGTAGCCCTTAGATGAAAGTGTGAAGGAGTAAAGTTGAAGAAGGGAAGAGTTCCAGGTGGGGGAAACAGCTAGGCTTGGAAACCAGAGGGAGGAAGCCCTGGGCCCAGCCACTAGTAGTTATTCTCCGGGATAGGGAGCCACCCTTTTGGAATACAACCTTATCCTTCCCCAGGGATGACCATTCACACTCAGCATCTTATAGTAGTTGGTTAATACCCTGCTGGCTGCCACCAGATGAGGGATAATGTTGGTTTAGAGATACTTTGCCCTGTTGTTCTCAGTGCAAAAAGATATCTTACTGAATTTTCCATAGAAGTAGAAATATGACCAAGTCAACTGTCCCTTTAGTTGAAATGTCTATTTTTTTATTAAATCTAATTAGCCCAAGATTCAAAGCTTGTTAGCAAAAAACTTCCCTTTCTTAAAAAGATGACTAAAAATTGTGTTCAATTGCTAGTTACTACAGACTCTTCAGCAGTGGTTTAACAGACTACATTTTGATCATGTTTAAAATGCCTCCCTTTCCCTTTTCTGCTCCCATTAATACTGGCTCCTTTATAGAAAGAGACTGCTTTGTATTTCTGCCTGCAAAGGCCTGTGAGCCACATGCTGGGGCTACCTCAGGGGCTATGGGTGATGATTTTCTTCAGGGAAGATGCACGTATGACTTCCCAAGGTAGAATCCTTTTTGCAACATGCCCTTTCCTGTTGGATCCTTGGATACCATTGCACCTCAAGATCCTTCAGTTACTTAACAATAATAACGGGCGCCTAGTACTTAACTGTGTTCTAGTAGCTACAGGGCTGCATCAGAGAGGACAAAGGGGCAGTGAAAGGTGGAGGAAAGGGAAATAATTGAGCCTGGTGTCTTAGCAGCCACTTCCACATAAGATATTTCAGAAAACCCTTCTGAGCTAGTGTTATCATCCTCACTTTACAGATGAGAACAGGTCTGATTTTATCCAGTTACTAAGGGTAAAGGTGGGATTTTCACCTACCAGTTTGTCAGATTTAGAAGCCCATGTTCCTTCTATTTCTGTATTCTGGAAGAACCATGCAAGCAAGGCCCAGTTCCCATGCTATTAGGACAGGTTCATCAAGAATCTTCTCAAGCTTCAAGGCAGATCTGGACTTGAGTGACCTCCAGGTCCAAAAGCGAGGCTTTTGTCTCCAGATGTTCTGGGGGCTTTTCTTTTCTCTTTTTTTTTTTGATTCAGATGCATCCTTAAGTGGGCCATCACTTTGTGGCCTCATTCTCAGATTGAGATTGCTTTATGTGCAGTAAGTTCACTTCCTCCTCACAGCTGTCCTGCTGCTGTCTCCCAAGACAATATGGAATGAAGCTAAGGGATCCAGGATCAGGATTAGAAGCTCTAGATTCTAGGTTCTACTGCTTTTCACTTGGTATTTGGTCTTAAGTGTGATCTTGATTCATTTGCAAAATGATAAACCAACAATAAACCCTACCTGGCTGTCTCACTGGTTGCCCTCAGTATGAAATCACATGCTGGTTGTATAAAGACAGGCTGGAAAGATACATAACTTGCCACTAGAAAGAGGCACTGTGTCAGGAATAAGAGGGAAAAATTAGAAACATGTTTATTGAATAAAGGGATGAAAGTGACTCAAATAGTAAATGAGTTCCAGAGAAGAACTTCCTATGAGAGAATATCATTTCTCTAACAGGCAGCCAGTTGAAACCTATATGAAAAGGGAGTTTTCTGCCTTTAGATAATTTAACATTTTAGGCACAGGTATTATGGCGTCTGTAAAAGAGAGTGTCATGCTAGGGGTGTAGCTCAATGGTAGAGTGATTGCCTAGCATGCTCAGGCCCTGGGTTCAATCTCCAGCACTGCCGAAAGCAAGCAAACAAACAAACAAAATATCAAGAAAATTATAATGATCTCACTGATTGCGCCGCCCTACTTGGTGATAAAACTGAGGATTAGAAGCATTGACGGTTAGATCAAGGCAGAGGTAAAATTAATATGGTTTGATTTATCAATTAAAGCTTGTTTAGATTGTATGTGTGGGGAAAGGGAAACCCTAGTAATATCTTTATTTAGATTTTCAAATAATCTTTGAGACCTTCCCCCCATAAAGGTTATTAAAGATTTAGTCACATGGGATTAGAGTATTCTGTGTTGATAAGATTAGGACCTATGCTGAAGCTAGGCATCCATAGAGGGGAAAAATGAGTCAATGAGTTTTTCATATTTATTAATGAATCCATTCATCCAACCAATATTTTCTGTAATCCGACTTATTTTAAAATGATTAGGAAGTGTGTCCAGTGAACTGTTAAAGGTAGTAAGATGGAGCTGCACTACAAGAACACCTAAGAGCTCTGTGTGAATGGACAGGCCCTAACAAATGGCTTTCAAAGTGAGCAATTCCAAGTAAAAGCATCAAGCTATTTTAGAGTTTTGGAAAATTCTATTGTTTTCACAGAAAGGATGATCAGAGGAGGAAGAGCCAGTAGGAGGGGGCAGCAGAAGTTCAACTGTGTGGCAATGGGGCTTTCCAGAGAGCTGGAGTAGTCAGAATGGAGAGGAAAGGTATCCATGTGAGTCATATCCCAAAGTGTCATGGCTGCCTGGCCTAGAGGTTGAAGGAGATGGAAAAAAACCAAAGGTGACACCATGGTTTCTAAAAGAGCAGGTGGAGATAGTAGCAGTGGTAGATCTGAGGCAGCAGAGACAGTGACAGGTCAGTTTGGAGCATGCTGGCTGGACAGGGGTGCAGAACGGTCCAGTAAGCTGCCATCCCATCAGGTATTCAACCCTTCCTTTAGCAAGTACATTTAGGAACCTTGCAAGAGGATGACTTTTCATATCATCAAGGACACTGAATTCTGTCTGAAGAAAAGCAGGTGCAGAACAAAACAAAATGGTGGACATTCATTGTTCTTTGTTTTTGTTTTTTGGCAGTACTGGGGATTGAAGCCAGGGCCTTTGCACAGGGCTACAGAGTGCTAGGGTTATAGGCACGTGCCACCATGCCTAACTCATTCCTTTTTTTAAACAAAAACTTTTTATTGTGTACATTTTCAAATAAATACAAAAATACAGGGAAAAGCATATGAACCCCAAGTGTCCATCACCTGGCTTCAGCATTCATCACCATTGCTGATCTTGTTTCATTAACCTCTTCCCAGGAATATTTCTCCTATTGGAGTAAACTCCAGATTTTATATCCCATTTCACACATAAATACTTCATTGTATATTTTTAACAGATAAAGCCATTTTCAAACATAGCTATAATTTTATCATACTTAAATCAGCAATCATTCAAAATTATCATTTAATAACAATTCTATATTCAAGCTTCCCTGATTGTCCCTAGAGTGGACTTTAATAGTTGGATTTTGGAACAGGGACCAAACAGTGTCTAAATATGGCATTTAATTAATTTGTCTCTCATGTCTTTTAATCTCTAGCAGCTCCCTCTTTTTATACAGTAGTGACTTATTGAGGGTTGCAATTGTTCTGCAGAACAATTCAGCCTTTTTCAGAGCACCTAAAATTATTGGTTAAAATATGCTTCTCTTGAGTGCAGTAGGGGTAACATTGTTCAGTGACCCTGGAATTGTTTTTCTTGTCTTGGGAATCTCAGCTGTTATAGCTGATGCTTCTCAAGGTTTTGCAGAGGGGACTGGGTACCAGGCTATGCAGGGATGACAACAATTTTCTTCACCAGCAGTGTTGAGGGCAGAACACATACGATACTGTGCCAAGCCATTTGGAAAAGTAGAAGTGCCTTTGCTTGGCTCTAAGGAACTTATCAGGAAGTTGGGAGGAAGAAAGGTACATGAAATGAACAGACTAATACAAACAGCACAGGCATGGGGAAGTCAAGTAAAGCTAAATTTGGCTCAAACTCTAGGTTTGATGCTTAACAGCTGTGTGGCCCTGAACAAGTAGCTTCACATTTCTGAACCTAATTCCTCATCTTTAAAAGAAGGAGAGAAAACTCTATTTTAGGATTATCTGAAAAGCGGGCAGCATGGCCCTGGAGTTGGATATTTGGTTGTTTTGCTCTGTGCCAGTCCAGGGCTCAGGACTTTATATATATTACCTCATTTTAGGGCTTTCAGCAACCCTTTTTTATAGATCACAAAATTGAGACTTAGAGAAAAGTTTTTGCACACATAGCTCAACATAGTGTATTAGGATTTGAATCCAGGCAGACCAATTCAGCATTGTTAAGATGTGTTACTTTTTTCCAAGTAGGTTAGTGAGGTGCAATATCCTTATTTGTAAGGATGTTGCTTGTATCCTTGTAAATTGTATCTATATTATGGAATTATGATAAAAGCTAAATAAGATAAAATATATTCAGAAGATGGCAAATGTTCAAAAGTATTTGTTTTCATAGTTGTTATAAAATAATAAATTATTATACCAGTGTCCAGATAATTTTGTGAAACAGTAAATTGTGCAGAACAGCCATAAACATTAAAAAGAATATGGACAGTGTTAAGTTAACATGCTTTGAAACCTTTATGGTAAGTGAGAGGGTAGAAAAGATCCAGTGGGTTTTTCAGTCCAAAAATGGGTATATGAGATGAATACACACTTCTCAGATGAAGAAATACAAATGGCAAATATACGAAAAAATGTGCAACATCACTAATCATTTGAGAGATGCAAATTAAAACAACACCGAGATTCCACCTCACCCCACAAAGAATGGCTATTATCAAGAAATCAACTAATAACAAATGCTGGAGGGGCTGTGGGGAAAAAGGAACCCTTCTCCACTGTTGGTGGGAGTGTCGACTGGCACAGCCACTGTGGAAATCAGTGTGGAGACTCCTCAAAAAACTAGGGTTGGAGGTCCCATTTGACCCAGCTATTCCCCTTCTGGGTATCTTCCCAGGAGAATTAAAAACATCGTACCACAGCAATATATGTGCACCCATGTTTATAGCAGCACAATTTGTAATAGCCAGATTTTGGAAACAACCCAGATGCCCATCAACCAAGGAATGGATAAAAAAGATGTGGTCTTTTTATACAATGGAGTACTACTAAGCCATAAGGAACGATAAACTGCAGACTTTTGTAGGTAAATGGATGCAACTCGAGAAAATACTCATAAGTGAAATAAACCGGACGCACATGTGTAAACATCGTATTGTCTCCCTAGTGTGAGAAGCTGAAAAAGTAAATAAGATCCAAAATGTACAATAGATGTGGTAAAACAGGAAGAAACTGGTCAAAAGGAAAAGAGAAACTGGGATGGGGAATGGAGAAAAGAAAGAAGGGAAAAGGAAAAAGTATATATATATATATATATATATATATATATATATATAAAATATAGTTAAGATAGATACACTACTAATTTTGCTTAGTTCATTGAAAAGAAAGGTTTGTGCTGATATTGCTTGGACAATTGAATGCTGATATCTTGTACCCTGAGTAACTAATTTAAAGATACCAATACGTAATGTATTAACAATTGATACCCTCCTATTATGTTGTTTTTCTATATTTTTCTCTTTAAAATAAAAGAAAAAAAGGGCTAGTGAGATGGCTTAGCGGTGTAAGCACCTGCCTGGCAAGTGTGAGGGCCTGAGTTCGACTCCTGGAACCCACATACAAAAAAAGGGCCAGTGATATCGCTCAGTGGCACAGGTGCCTACTGGCATGCGAGGTCCTGAGGTCGACCCCCGGTACCCACAATAAAAAAGATCCAGTGGGTTTTTGATCATCACAGGAGATAAAATCCTTCTACCAAGGCATAATCCTCCTAGTTGTCCTGTGAGTGGTTAAATGGTCAGGGAGAAAAGCAAATGTGCCTCTTTAAGAAGACTAGGTAGGAAATTACAAAAAGAGGCCCTGACTAAGAGCTGGGTGCTCTGGGTAAGTCTCAACCCAACAACCCCTGTCCTGTTTTGTTGTCTCAGAAAGTTGAACTTCTTTGTTTCTCATTGTTTCTTCCCAGGTAAAATGGAAATCTTAAAAATCTTAATATCTTAGGGTTGTTGGGGAGATTATATGAGATGTAAGACCCAAGGCAGAGCCAAGAGAAGTCTAGAACTGGAGTGATTCCATTCCCATCTCCAGGAAGCCCTCCCCATGTCTTTTGCATTTGTTCTTGCCACATCCCCTCTCCCCCAGCAAGGGCAATTAGGACTCCCCGAAGGGCAACGGAAGCAGGCCAGGCTGCTAAAGCAACTGCGTGAGGAAGGGCTTACTCCTTCCTACAAAAGCAGGACTCTGGATAAGAAAAGGTGAGAATCAAGAGGAGAAGCCTTGGATGTGCTTGTAGAATCCTGACTATCCTTGGGACTCTTCCCTTCTCTTGGTGTTCAGGTGCTCAACAGGTAGGAGAAATGTTCAAGATCACTAACACTTTTATGTGAGTTCATTGTGTTTGCTTTTCCTCCGTGCTGTATGCAAACTACTACACAAGATAGAAGCACACAGCACTGCTCTGTGACAAGACAAGTGAGCAACACCAGTGTGACACCAGTGTGATAAGGCATACAAGGTGCTGCAGGTAACCCATGGGAGGTTCCCTGCCCAGAACTGGAGGCTCAGATGGAGCTTACTGGAGAAAGCATCTAGAGATTGAGTGTGATTGAGCCATAGTTACCAGGAAGAGGGGAAAACATTTGCAAAAAGCCTAGAAGTGAGAGAGGAATGAGTCCCAGATGGACTTGGGACCCCTGTCAGGAACAAGTGACTGGGGCCTCTCTGTAGCAGGCCCTCAGAGCTCTCCATTGAGGAGATGCAGTCACTCTCTGTGAGAAGCCTGGAGAACCCAGCCCTGGCTTAGTGAGGAAATGGAGTGGCGACTGGTGGGGTAGAAGAAGCACTTCCTAGGAGTCTCTTAACCTGCTCACCCACCTCTCTGTGAGCAGCAAGTGGCTTGCTTATCTGGCCTCACTTTTCTCCTGAATGAAATGAGGACTCCATATGTCCTATTTGTGCCTCAGTTCTTTGGCACTCAGAAATTATTTTTAAAGTTGAAGGAAAAAAAAAGTAACTACTGAAAACAGATTTCAGTCCTTATTAGGTTACAGAATGGGAACAGAGACAGAACCTGGTATTGAGAAAGAGTTCAAAGAAACATTTGAGAAGAGACATCTTTGATATTGAGTGGATAAAGACATCAAGACAAAAAAAAAAAAAAAAAGAAAACAACAACAAAAAGACATTAAAGCAATTCTGGTCAATACTGGGTTTGAATTACCAGCAAACAAGAAATGAATCATAGGAGAAATCCGAAGAGGAGAAAAACCTCCTCAGAAGCAAATGGGCACTTGAAAACAAGTGGCTGAGGCCTCTGCTGGGAGGGGTGAGTTATTTGGAAATGTGGTCTCCAGTGCCGGCCCTGGAAGGTGTGCCAGGGTGCTGTGATGGCAGACATGTGTCAGAGCCAGACTTCTTTGGAGCTGCAGGCAGAGGTGGTAAAGTAGGAGAGGATGCTGCTTCCTGCTCTGTAGAGAGGCCCTGGAGGGGTTTGACTTTCAAGATCAGAAAGCTGTCTGTGGAGCTGATTGAATCCCAGCCCACTTAGAGAACTGGCATCTTTTCTGTGATGGCGGCATGAGTTAGATATCTAAGTGGGGCACATACTCACAATTGCCTGAGCACCTCTGAGGCGAGGAATCACAATGACTCGGGAAAGTGGATGAGTGGGGCTGCAGATGTCTGGTGACAAGGAATCCAAGAATAGAGAGGGGAGCAGTCTTCTCTCCTGTGACATTCTAATCTGTACCAGATGCACAGGTACGGGTGCTGTCACTGTTGTCAGAGCAGCAGCAATAAGCATTTGCTATCTGTTAGACGTTAGTTTGGGTCCATTAGCTACCTGACTCCTAAACTTCACAACAACCCATCTAGGGAGCATTCATTTTTAATCCTGGTCTTACCTTACATTCTAATGAATCAAGAAGGTTGATTCTCAAAATTAGTAAATTGCAGAGAGGAGGGTTAGTACCCAAGCTTACCTTGTTCTGTTTTACAAGACACAATACAAACTGTATTTTCCAATCCCAAGCAGTTGTGCCACTTTGCCATGCTGACAGTAATGCAAGTACATAAGCATCATTGAGTACTATTGTTTTAAAATTTTAATTTTAATAAATTATAAAATTATGTGTTTGAATCCCTTTAATCTGCATTTCTTTGATAACGAAGGCAAACAATATGTTTGTTGTTGACCTTTCCAGGTGAATTGTCTTCTTTCTTGCTGATTGCTACCCTGTTATGTCACAAATGAAAACAGTGCAGTCCAGCACACTAATGTGACCTATCCAAGGTAACACAGCTAGTTATCAGAAGGGCCACGGCCAGCCCCTCCCCACGAGTTCTCCCAAGTCCTCACCCCTTGGCTGCTCTCCCAGCTCCTCAGCCACCACTGTGGGGCAAGGTAGGAGAAGCCCCACTCATGCCCGTGGCCATTCAAGGGGAAGAAGGAAGAGGACATACAGCTCTTTGACCAGAGCATCCAGACATCACTTGGAATCTCTTTGGATGATTAATGTGCATTCACTCAGACATACTTTAAAATAGCTGATTTGTTTTGAAGTTTTTTTTTTTTTTTTTTTTTTTAAGCAAAGAAGAAAAACAGTGGAGGAGGCAGATGGCATGTTTTAAAAGAGTCCTCACTAGGGATTTTAAAAGCCAGTGTAAACTGCCCATCACAATCCACAGACACACCTACAGTCTCACTGGAGCACTTGGGGACAATGACAGCTGTTATTGTGAAGTCTAATGTTTAACGGATACAGATTGTCAGGCATCATACTAAGTTCTCGGGTCTACTTGATAAAACAGATTATAGTTGTTATCAACTTTTTTGTTTGTTTGTTTAAGACAGGACAACTGAGACTTAGAGAGGTTGAAGAGAGGTTAAGATATTTTTCCAGGGTTACCAGATAGTGGAGGGAAAGCTGGGGTGACCCTGAGCCCCGAGTCCGGTGCTTGTTGTCTTAAACATTGATGCCCCAGACACCCCGAGGATGCGTCTGTGGCCAGGGGAGAGGCTGCAGCTCTTTAGCTGGCCTGAAGGTGAGCAAAGATGATTTGTTAATCATCCCTGCCACTTTGAATAATAGGTCTTGAACCAGAAAAGAGCACACAAACGGCCACTGTCAAGATCCTTGAGATTAACAGCAGCACCAGTTTTCTGCTCCAGTAACTGAAGCTCAAGAAATTTGCTACAGGTAACAACTGTAAGTCCTGTGGCTGAGATGGCCCATGCTTAAGCATCTTGCCCCCTCCCTGGCTGTGATGCTTTCCTTTCAATGTGCGTGTATGTGCACATGCACACATGTGCACGCACACACACGCACACGCACTACAACTCACCAAAAAGCTAAGAGTAAAATGGGTTCTCATAACTCAAGAAAACAATTGGTTGAAATTATAGGCTCCAAGGCTGGTGGGCACCATGCCAGGCCATTCTAATTCTGTGTCTACCAACAAACTTCTATATCCTTTTTCAAGAGAAGAGTCATTTTGATTTCAGCAATCCTTGCAGGGGGTTTCTCGGTATAAATTCCTTTTGGTCCTTCCTAAGTAAAAACGAGGAACAGCTGATCTTCGTCTTGTCTAATGTATGGTTTTCTGTGGTGCTTTTATGAGCTGAGTAGGATGAGCAGAGAGGAAGTGTTGTTTAAGAGAACTGATGTGCAACTGTGCTCAGCTGCCATGTGTTGCCTCTAGCAACTAGGATTTATTTTATAAACACATATATAGTGCATATTTTACAGCAGGCACTGCTTAAAACACTGTGTAAATAGTAACATCCTTATCACAACCCTGTGAGGGGAAATTGAGGCAGAGAGGAGCTAAGTGAGTGACTTGCCCATGGTCACATAACTAGTGAGTGCAGAAATGGGATCAGGGCTCCGGTAGCCTGGCCTTGGTGTACCTTACTCATGGTTGGTAGAAAGTTGCTGTTTCTCCTAACAGTTGGTTGATTATCTTCATGCTGAGCTTTTCTCACACAGAGAGTAACCCTGAAGTTCATGTATTCCATGACCTTGGAGGAGGAAAGAACCCAAGTACAGCAAGCAGTGCGAAATGAGTCAGAGCCTGTTTATATTGGCGATTTATTTCTGTGAGACTGATTTGTCAAATGAATGAAAAAATAAAACATGGCTGTTTGTGGCTTCTCTTTGCCGCTTTGATAGCCCATGATTTCTTTCTTTCTCCTGAATTGTCTAATTTAAATACATACAGATTCAGATATTATGGTTTATAATTGGCCTTAGGTACTCAATCTGCATCTGAGATATGGGACTCCACTGCATGTTACTCTTGTGCATTTGACCTCTTATGCTAAAAATAAGGGCCAGATCAATGTTCAGTGTTCAGATTCCTGATAGCTTTTACTAGATGAGTGTGGCTTATACTTTAGAACAGCTGCACATATGGAACAAAATTATTTGACCTATTTCAGACTTTGACATATACATTTGGCTTAAAATTCAACATACAGGGCCAGTGAGACGGCTCAGCGGCTTAAGCGCCTGCCTTGCAAGCGCGAAGGCCCGAGTTCGACTCCCGGAACCCACATACGAAAAAGGGGCCGGTGATATCGCTCAGCGGCACGGGTGCCTGTTGGCGCGTGAGGTCCTGAGGTCGTCCCCCCGGTACCCACAAAAAAAAAAAAAAATTCAACATACAGCCTTCTCAAAAGGGAAATGAATGTAAATAACCTTTTCACACACTATCTTGCACATTGGAGTCTTATATATTTGACAGTGGAATATAACATATTGGTCATGGGAAAGGAAGTGCCTTTCACTGACCTATTTGTGATGACAAGAAAACTATAGAGTGTAACGGCTGATGTGGGCTCATTTGGTCAGGGGCTTCTGGGGCTCACAGAAGTCCCCCTTCTCAGGGTCTCTCTGGTCAGTGGTGCTAAGCATTGGACTAGATAGAACCGAGTCTCCTGATTCTAGGCCAGCTGAGTTGGGCAAGGCTTGGATGAACTCTGAAAGTCTAGTGGTCCGGGGTTCTCTAGCCCACCACAACTCCCCACCTGTCCCCTCCATTCTCAGACACGAGCCAGATATGTCCGTGGTCTGTTACCTCAGATTTTGCACATCTCTTCCAGGCTTCAGACCTGGATTCTTTCTGTGTCAGGCTCACGTGACCATGCACCTAAACATGGCACTGACTCCGAGACCCCAGGCACACGCACAAAACACTTGTATGGCACATACCCTTGTGCTGTAAAAGCCAATCTTGATTGTCTTGGTCCTTCCATAAACTGTCGTTGTCGATTTCATTCGTTGATGTATCCCAACCACTTACCATGGTCTCTGGCACATGGAAAGCATTCTGTAAACACCTGATGAGTAAATGAAAGGCTCCTTTTTCCTGCTGAATTTAATTCTCACTCCTAAGTCTGATTTTCAATGCCCTTTTTTCATCCAGTACAAATCTTTTCCCATTCTGTCTACTTTGCCCTTTACATCCTCTGATCATTAAAAAAAAAAAAAAAAAATTTCTTTTTTAGGCTAACAATTCATGAGTGCTTATCCCAGGCCTTTTTTAACTGCTTTACAAATATTGAATCATTTAATTTTTCAAATGAGGAAACTGGGTTACAGAGAGATAAGTTACTTAAGGTCACATTTGTAGGATGAGGCAGAACTGGGGATTCAGACTCAAGTACTGTGGCTGCACAAGCCATGGCTAGCTCTTCTATTCATTTATTTGTGGGTAGCAACTTAAATAGTCTAGAAGTGAATGAAATAAGAAGTGACAATTCACCACTCATACAGAAAAAAATTGAGAGCTGTGTCATTCCAGATGATTTTCTTGTATTTAATACATGATTTTAAAATTAAAATTACATATATTATAATTTGTCTTTTTGACTTACTACATTTTTGAGATCTGTTCACGTTAGTACATTGATGCCCAGCCCCCAGCACACGCACACGCACACACACCCCTTAGAGCTTTATATACGTTATTGTCCCCGGCGAGAATAGACTAAACAGATTAGGCATGTTCTGTCTGGAAAGAAGAGGAAGATGTGAACAAACTTTCTAAAGTTGTAAGTAGCTCTGAATGCTACTCCTTGAAGTTACAGCAGAATGAGTTTAGGACAAGAAAAAGGGAGTAAGTGGTACTTCCAAATAGTGGACTTCAGAGCCAGAAGTATAGCACAGATGGAAAATATAAATAGTTTTGTTTTTTTTTTTAAGATTTTAGAAAAGTGCATGGATTATCACTGAGTCACTGAGTGAAGTTAGAATGTTTGGGGTCTTTAGCCATTTGTATTGATGTCATGGGCTCCAACCATGTTTACAGCCCTAGGGCCCCTGGAAGGTGTTTGACCCTGAGGGGAGGGGAAGGGCATTCTGAGCTTCCTTCCTTTCTCTGTAAACCACAAGTCTCTCTACTGATTCCTGGTAAGTTCTTGGCTTTCACATGAGAGTTCCCTTGGGAAAAGAGTTCTGTTTTAAAATTTAAAAATTGTTTAAATCTACACACTATTGCATTAGTTGTTTGACTCTACTATTGGAGACAAGCCCTGAGCTGGATGGATTATGGGTGTACCGCACTGTGGTAACTTTTACTTGTAGATCAGAGTTCACCGTTGCTTCTCTCACTTCTGTAATACAGACTACCAGCTGCCAGCCTGTAACCCATCCCTGGCCCTGGGCATGGGAGGAGAAGGCAAGTGGAATGGTAGCAACAAGAACTGCTCTCTGTCACTGGCAGAACTTCTGGCCCCTGCCTACCCAGGGAAGATCTGAGCTCATCAACGTGGTAACTGAAAGTGATTTACCCATTCAGTGCCCCCAAAGGAAGAGTCAGAGAGGCCAGCAGTGTGGCCTCAGCTGTAGCTCAGGTTCATCCTTCCTCTGTGCTGTCACTGTGCTACTTATTCACCCCCAGCTCTTGCCTGTTCTTTCCTTTGGGCTTCGAGTCATAAGATAGTGGTTGAAGCCTCTGCTTAGCCATTTTGCAGTTGTAAGATTCTTTAGCACCCTGAACCTGTCTCTAAGCCCCTGTCTAGGCTGTCAGTAGGCCTGGCTGAGATAATGCTAACAAAACATCTCAAAGGGTGCCTGCAGTGGGGTAAACCACTTATGAGTCGTGGTATCAGTGGTCAGAATTGCTGCTATTAGATTGTTTTTATGCAGCCCCTCCATCATTGCTGATATCCTGTTTCCACCTCTGTGACTTGGAACAGACTTTTGATTCCTGCTCTGATGCCTGCTTTTGAGCCAGTAATTCCCCACTCAGACATCTGCCTGCTTCTTTCCAGTCCCATGGCTCACTTGATCAGTTTTGTTTTTGACCACACCTGAGCTGATACCACAAAACACATAGCATAACACATAAAATACATAGTAACAGCCCTCTCGGTATGTTATGGCATTTAGAGAAGTGCTTCTTCAAGAGCATTACAAAATTGTTTCATATTTGATAGTCTACCTTTTCTGCATTTGCAATGTAAAAATGTCCGTGACTTGCCCTAACCTGTGGGCTTGCCAGAGGCATAGACAAGCAGAAACCCTGGTCCTCTGATTCCCAATTTCTTACTTTTTTTTTAAATCAACTTTTGAGTTTACTCCTCAAGATATAGTGTTTTTCATGGAGTGATGTAAACTTGCAGGTATCCCCATGAATCCAGGAGCAGGAAGAAAGTAAGAGTTTAACTTCTGCTTCTTTGTAGTGCTACTGTAATCAACCACTAAATTATGGGGAAACTCTCTGGGTATTAATAAAAATTTTTTTGACCTATTCTTATTTCAGAGTGTTATGGATTAATCCCAGCAAACAACTGTTAAGACGGTTATAAAATTTATTGCATTCCCAAAGGTCAAAATAAATACCTAAGGTAAAGAGAAAATATAACCAGAAAGTAAAATAGCTAAATGGCTTGATATGCTTGAAAGAAAGATGTTTTAAATAAAAATCATTTTGCCTCCATAACCACCAAATCCTGCTATCTTAAGTATATTTTAATTTTGTCTGTCTGTGCCAAAAATCATAAGACCTTTCATTCTTGTTCTCATGATCCACTGTAATGCTTTATTCAGAAAGTTCTGGGGGGGCCGCTGGGATGGCTCAGCGGCATAAGCGCCTGCCTAGCAAGCACGAGGTCCTGAGTTCGACTCCCGGTACCCACATATGAAAAAAGGGTCAGTGATATTGCTCAGCGGCACGGGCACGGTCGACCCCCGGTATCCACAAAAAAAAAAAAAAAAAAAAAGAAAGTTCTGGGATGGACTTTTTTCCTTCCTGTCTGCTTTGATGTTTCTCAGATGGGGTCTCTTGAAATTGTAAGTTCCACGTATGTTGTTGGACTAGAGCAGAGCTGGGTTTAGGGGAACATTTCACAAGGACTTTGATGTTAGAATCCTTCAACAAATCATGTTTGCCTTTCAAAATGATATCAGGAATATACATCTTTTCTAAGAGTCATCAAGGAAATAACTACACATACAGAAACAGCTTTTTATGTATGTATATATCTAATCTCACCACAACTTTTGCCTTAGTGAAAAACCTGGACACAAATTTACATTCCTAAGAGAATAGTTCATTACACTGTGGTGTGATCATGTGGTTTGAATCTCAGGTAGTGATTAAGGTGAAGTCTGACGAGCTTTTAGTAATGTCAAAAAAAACTTGGTTAACACATTATGTAGAAAAAGCATGGTATAAATTGTATATAATGTGAGCACAACTATGTAGAAATACACAGTGACAGGAGCATCACCTGTAACATTTTGCTTTTATTTTCTAATTTTGCTATAAAGAGTGTGAATTCTGATAATTGGAGGGGAAAAAGGTTTTTTACTGAAAACAGAAACATCACCCTCATCTCTTGTCAATTTTCAGTTGGATTTGGTTTGTAGGGTTATAGAAGGTCCTTGAGATTTCTCTAGAACAGTTTCTTAACCTCAGCTAGTTGTAGGAGCAGACTTGTACACTGCAATATGTTTAGCAGAATCATTAGCCTGTACCCATGAGATGACAGCAACTTGTCCTCAGTTGTGACAACTGAAAATATTTCTATACGTTCCCAAATATCCACTGGGAGAGCAAAAGCACTGCTTAAGAACCAATATTCTAGAACTATGTGCTGATACTTTCCCAAATGCCCATGCCCAGCATGAGATAGCAGGGGTTGTTCAGTTGTGCACAGTAATGGAGTACGTAAAAATTTAGTAATTTATTCATTCTTGAAAGAAACACTTGCCAGAGAGGTGCTTGGTATCAGAAAGGTGTGGCAATATGTAACCCTAACCATTTCTACTGCAGTCTGGGATGCCATGGGAGGAATTCAGCCCCTTCAGCCCCACTTCAGGCAGAAGTGGAATTAGGAAGGGGTCTGGCAAAAGTAAGGCTCATAAGGACTGAGATGCCAGCAGCTTTGGTCATAGAAGGAGGTAGAAGCTGAATTCCCAGCCTGAGATGAGACTGAAAGCAGAAATGCAGTTGACTAGACATTGTGGAGCCTGCTCAGAGAGCTAAAGCTCCTTAAATTCCTCCTGACAGGGAGCAGGATTGTCCTCAGATCCTGTGGCAGCTCTCAGCTTCTAGGGGGAAGACACAGGGCCTCAGATGAGGAGGTGGGACAGTGAGGGCTAGAGAGCCCCCACAAGGCTGTGAAGGGTTTTGGGTAGAGACCAAGACATTTATACTTGGTTCTAGCAGAGAGGAAGGGAACAGAATCTTGCCCATAGGAAAGATCTCTAGAAGTAGATCAAAGAAACACTGTTTCAATTTTGAGGAGTAGCACTCAATTGTTTTTCCAGATGACAGTATAATGATCAGTGGGTGAAACACAATTTTGGCATTTTACAGTTCTTGAATAATATATGTTTTATTTTGAATGTTTATAGAGGTTTACAGCTGTGGCAGTTTTGCTTTCATGACCTGTTGTTGATCATATCTCAGATTTGTAGGAGGCCTATTCAAGAACACAATCCCTAATTATAAAATTTCTCCTATGGGAAAACATATCTTGCTTTATGACAATGTACTTTATGATCTGTTTTCCAGAAATAATGTGTGGCAAAAAGTAGAGGTTAAATGGTTGATATATATATATATATATATTTTTTTTTTTTTTTTTTCCTGTTTGTGAATTTTCATGCTCTTGTCCCCCTTTGTGGCTAATTTATTTTCCATCCTCTGCTAGAAAAATACATTAAGGCTTAAATGTTCTTTTTAAAAATATGTGAAGCATAAGAGAAATGAATGAGGGATTAGTAAGGAAATAGTTTAGATTGAGCATTATATATACTATATATACACATATTTTCATGAAATAAATGTATTCAATTTGGTTTAATGATATAAAATTTCCATTTTTATAGTCAAATATCAGCAATTTTGCATGGTAAAAGTCTAATAGTAATGTTGGCTATAAAGAAAATTCTTGTGAAATGAATATTCTGTTTTTTATTGCTTTCTTAAAAATTGAGAGATTCATTTCCCTGAAGACAGAGTTGAAAACTTTGGCTGTGTATCATGCTGGGCATGGCTGGAATTCAACAAATTATTATTGCTTAGAATTCTTGTTTCCATTGGAACAAGAGTTCTCAACCCTGGCTGCTCATAGAATCCCTTGGGGAACTTTGCAAAGACGCTGAACCACAGTGCCGATAAATCAGTACTTTAAGGGTGGTTTGCAGTGGGTCAGGGCTCAGGCCTCAGCGGTTTTTGTTACTAAGGTGTAGCCAGGTTTGATAACTACCACATGAGAATTTCACTTTGAGGAATTACAACAAAGCTCCTCTATGACTTGAAAAACCAAAAACACATCATCTCAGCTCCTGACTTATTCCCCTGTCTTACTTTGGACAAACAAGGGCCAAAAATGAAATCTGAAAAGTAAGTTTGACTTGACTGAACTCCTGTTTTGGATTTCATTTGACAGACATTTAGGGGGGTACCTAGTATGTGCTTGGTCCTATTAATGGGTGTTTTAGGGAAATCATGACAAGTCTAAGAAGAGTTCGGCTCCTTTTAAAAGCCAGAAGATTATATGAAATGCCCAGAATAGGGAAATCTATAGAGATAGATAGTAGATCTGTGGCTGCTTAGGTTTGGAAATTAGGGAAAAAAATGGGAACTAACTGCTAATGGGTATGGGGCTTTTTAGGGGTAACAAAATGGTCTGAAATTGATTGTGGTAATGATTGCACAACTCTTTTAATATATTAAAAATATTGACTTGTACACTTTAAGTGGGTGAATAGCATGGAATGTGAATTGTATCTCAACAAAATTGCTGTTTAAAAAGAAAAGCCATGGAAATCTGAATGCTGAATAAGTGAAATAGGAACAACAGGGAAGAAAACCAGTTCAGTACATCCACTCTAAAAATTGGCATAGCTTGGGACAATAACTGAGAACAAAATAAAGTAAATCGTGCTTGTAGGCATTTTGTTGCAACCTGTTTTCTCCAGATAGCACCTGAGTGTTCAGAGGAGTAGATAGGGCAGCAGCTTTCCATAGATCAGCTCCTTTGGCCATTCCACAACTGAAACTGAGACACCCAGAAGGGAACTGCCCCCCAAGTCATACAGCAAAGTGGAAGGGATTCAGATAGGAGTGTGGTTATGAGGGCAGGCAAGGTGACAGTGGGCAGGGAAGTTTGGGTGTGCCAAGGGGATGGGTGCGAAATAGCAGTGGATTCATTCAGGGCAATAATGGAGGATAAGGCTAGAAGAATGGACAGGGAGAGGTTACGAGGCTCTCCTGACCATACTAAGGTATCAAAATGCAACACTGAAGATAATTGAACCAAAGGAAGGCTTTAAAAGTCCGCATTTAGTTTTCTAAATGCACCAGTATATGCCAGTCTGAATGGGCATTTCTCTGGGTATACTATAGTGTCTTGGCTGGTACATGCATGGCCACACCACACACCATCCCACGTGGCCCCATATCCTGGCCACTGGCTAATAGCCACCAAAAAAGAAATCACAACCACCTGAGGGAACCATGAAGCCTCCTCAGTTCCTGAAGACCTTAAATTCCTGTCAGTGATAGTAAAGTTCCAGACCAGAAGAAAGTCCCAAGCTCAGAATGGTCAGAGCTTTGGGCATCAAATCTTCTGAGCTAAAAGGTGAAAGTGAAGGCCTGTTCCACCCTGACCTCCTCACTCTTCCCAAAGTAGGAGCAAATTGGGTTTCCTGGCTTTTCTCTTCCCAGTGGGACAGATGAGGACAGACAGTAATATGCAGGAACAGAGGAGGAAGGAGGGAGAGCAGAGCCCGTATCCATCCAGCATCTCACGTTGACCTTCTATTTTCAAATCCAAATTCCACACATCAGAGCCAGCAACTGTTTATCTCCACAAATATATTCCCTTCAACTTTCCCACCTTAGCTTGGTCAATCTCAGGGATTAGTTTATTCACGAAGATTTTTCCATAATCTTTTCCCTTCTGATTTCCTGTCATGCTTGGGTTTTTATTCAAATCTCATAGCACTTCACTTGTAGATAGCTTTGTTTAGCATTATAATTTCCACACTGCTCTCAAATAACCAAGAGTTCACAGTTCTTTCCTTATTTCTTTGTCCTTTGGACCTCACAATGGGTCAGTCCTAGTACACCTTGTCTCATTTTCTTGTCCTTGCATGATTCTAGGTAACCAGTAGCTGCTCCTTCCACTGAAGTCAGTTTGTTCCCAGTGCCTTGGCCTCTTCTGACCTCTTGGACCCTAGGTGCCTGAACCTCTGTCTTCTCAGTTGTTATCTCCTGCCTTGTCCTATTAGTAAACTTCCCCTCTTTCCTGCCCTGCCTTCCTGCCACCCCTAGTTATGTGAGAGACACTGGATGAAGCAGGGGCGAGTCATTGATTAATCAGTCAGTGAACACTACACAGGCCACTGATGAAGGGTGATAATTGTGCTGATGTCCAAAACCAGGGCAAACAGCAGGAGTCTCCAGAGCGTGACCATCTCAGACATGCTGGCCTCAGTTCTTCTTCCTGCCACTGCTTCTTTCCATCCTTTGCTTCAGAAGTTATTCTTTGTTATTTTTTCCTCACCAAATTTACACTCCCCTCCCCACACTCCCACCACATACACTTAACTGCTCATAACCTAGGTTACATTTACCCTCTTATTTGCTACACATATAGTACTTGACTTTTCTTATTTTTTCATTGTTTCTCAAATTAATAACTATGACTGTCTAACTTTGTGTTAGACAGTGGCCTCTGATTGATTTTGGGAGTGATGAAAGGAACCATGACATTGGTAGGCAAAGGTCACCTTTTCCAGTGTTCTTAGAAATGTGTGCAGGGTGAAATGCAGAAAAGCTGACAACGAAACCTGTTGAATGAACCAATGGAACCCTAAGTTCAGCCAGCCAGGAATAGCCACGCCTTCATTTCTAACACAGAATATGTTCCACTTCTTTTTTTTTTTTTTTTTTTTTTTGTGGGTACCGGGGGTCAACCTCAGGACCTCGCACGCCAGCAGGCGCCCGTGCCGCTGAGCGATATCACCTGCCCTTTTTTTGTATGTGGGTTCCGGGAGTCGAACTCAGGCCCTCGCACTTGCCAGGCAGGTGCTTACGCGGCTGAGCCATCTCACCGGCCCCATGTTCCACTTTTAAAACAACTTGCAGTTGCCTCCCCAAGGCTGTAAGCTGAAGAACTGGAAAGGAGTAATTTGGAGGGAAAGTATCAAAAGAAAGAAAGCTCTTGGTATCATCTCTACATCCCTGGCTTTCACAGTCCATTTTCCAGCTGCTCCCTTTCCATTCTCAGGGCCTTTTCTTCCTATTTTGCAGCATATCATTGTCATTCCTGGGACACTAAACAAAAGTTGAAATATGTTCATTCCTGTATGTGAACTTTCTCCTCCAATCATGAGTGCAACACATAGAACACTCTTTCTCTTTTCTTCATCCTTGTGAAGTGAGTGGCTAAGCAAGGGGTTGCAGTTCTTTTGGTGAGGACAGAAGATTTTTAGAGAAGAGTGTAGGATGAGCATGCAAGTGAAAATAAAGGTAATCTGATTTTTGAGCCATGTATACTAGAATCTTCTAGCTGAACCAGCTTTGTTCCTGAAAAGCCACCCACTGATATCCAAAGCTGATGCAGAAATAACTGGGATTTAAACAGATATTTGGCTCCATCAAAAGGCATCTTTTTTTCAACTTGGCACCACAGTTACTGCATCTTCTTTTGCACCTATCTACTCTGCTGAGGGTGAGACCTAAACCTTGGCTGTGTTGACTTTGTTTGCCCTCTGCTTTTGACATAATGGGAAATGCCCAGTAAGTACAAATGCTACTGGCCAGCTAAAATCCATTTAAGAAACATTTCAAGAGTTCCAACTGTATACAATACAGTCCATTATCCCAACCTTACAAATCTTCAGTAAAGTTGACTGCACACAACCTCCTTATGTGAGTAGTTTGAAAAAAAAATCAAGAAAGGGTGATATTTTCTGCCTGAGTTACAGATAAGGCATCAGCTCAAGAAGAATTATCATATACTATGAATCTCTGATCATGGAGGGCGTATCAGTCAGGGTTTTACTAGAGAAACAGATACAACATAAGATACACGAATGTATAAGGAATTACAAGATTGGCTTAAGATGATCACCCACAGAGCTGGATGAGGAAGCATGCAGAGGGTGTCTGCACACTGGAGACTGAAGGTTTCAGTCCAAGGTCTGGAGTTCACTGCAGTGTTCCGTGCAAGTCCACATCAGGAGGCCGGTGGGTCTGCGATGGAAGGCTGCAGAGTCTATGCCGGAAGGCTGAAGCATCCAAGGCAGAGCCTAAGAGTCTGCGCTAGAAGCCAGGAGATGATGTCCAAGCTGAAGGCAAAGACTGGAGCTCCTCAGAAGAACGGAAGCCCATCCATCCTTCCTCATTTCCCTTTTATACCATCCAGGTGATGAGCCTCCCTAGGGTGGGTCTTCTACACCCTAGAATATAGAATTGCTGAGCCGATTTAGTTAAGCTTCTAAACTTTTCACGTTGACACAATCAATCAACCACTACAGAGGGTATAAAGAAGAAAAAGTCCTTGGAACACTCTCAAGTGGTTGATCCCAGTGGGTTAATAATAGCTAAAGTAAGTGTATACATTGGTTTTGATACTGCCTTTAATTGTATATGATCACATCTGCATCAGGCCCTTTATAAGCACTTAGAGAATATTGTCTGCATGCAATTATTTAGCACTCCTACAAAATGATGTACAATAACATTTTAAATTTTTGCAAGAAACCCAAGAGAATCTGGAGACAGGGAATGCTCTTAAGTCTACTTTTTACATAATAGAGCTTCATACCATTATTCTGTATATAATCTTTTCACCAAAACTCTGCCGCCTGAGTCTTTCAACAAAAGACCTTGTTGTTTTGCTAGCCAAGAAAAACCTTAAGTTCAGTAGAGACAACAGAATAGGCTTTTAAAATTACAAAATGGTTTTTAAACTTAAGCTTTTAAGTGTTTTTTTTTTTTTTTTTTTTTTTTTGAGTTTTGATCAACCTTAGGGCTTTTGGGGTTTTTAAAGTGATTTCCGTGGAGTTCTTTGGAATGCAGATCAGGGTGATGGTATCTTTATTGTCTGACTACATAGGTATCTGTGAGGTTGAAGGTGACAACTTTCTTATACTCCTTAGCCTTCAGAAGGCCAAATATGTCACCTTTGATCTTCAGTCTCTCGTGATGATCCCAGCCTTGAACACAGGCACTCATGCATACACATAATTGTAACAGGGCAGGAGCACACTCTGCAGGGTTAGGCAGAATCTCTGACCCATCTTCATGAACTTCAGTGCAATTCTAATGTCATGACCTGTTTATGTTTTGTAGTTCTCAAGTGCTATAGAATAGTGTTGAATGTTTATCTTTCTACTACTGGCTTCCAAAGGTGGAGGGGAAATGATGCTTTCTTCAAGATGTTACAGTGCTTTCCAGATCTATATCTCCAAGTAGACACTCCCAACTAGACTCCTGTGGGATATCTCTGAACGTTGTTACATTGCGTGCAGGCAAAGGAGATAGTCTCTCACCTATTCCGTGCTAGGAGGTATCCTTTCTCACTTTTTTTTTAATGAATAAAAACCTTTCAAGTTACAAGAAATCTTGGATGTGATTATTTCCATCTCATTGGTGCCTTAACAGCATAAGCTGTGTCTGGCTTGAGTTGTATCTTTAATACTTGGCATGATACCTCTGGAAGGTGCTGGGCATCTTCAGGCATAGGAGACATAACCCTCAGTTGTACTTACATGGTGACTTGCTTAGAAAATAGTTGTGAATGCACATGGTTCTGAATTAGAATTGTATCTGCTTGTAAGGACTCAGCAAGACCCTGTTTATCTCCCCAGACTCATCCCAAACTCATCGTTCAATCTCTTAGCTTCAGTCATATGGAGTTATATTGCATATACTCTTTTTTTTGTGTGGGTACCAGGGGTCAACCTCAGAACCTCGCGAGCCAGCAGGCACCCGTGCCGCTGAGCGATATCACCGGCCCTTTTTTCGTATGTGGGTTCCAGCAGTCGAACTCGGGCCCTCGCGCTTGCGCAGGCGCTTACGCCACTGAGCCATCTCACCGGCCCTGCATATACTCTTCTTAAAACATTCTCTTTAGCTTTGCCAGACAAACTCTTACGTCCATAAGTTGTGTCTTAGTTGTTCCCTCCCAGAAGAAGCCTTCCATAGCCTTCTAAGACATTCATCTGTGTTTCTAAAGCGTTTGGTACTCACATTGTTGCAGTTGTGCATGCTGTACTGTAATTGCCCACCTTCCCCGTTACTCAGTGAATTTCTTGAGAACAGAAGGCTGTTTTAGTCATCATTTTGTCTCCAGCTCCTGGCAAGCTATTTGGCACACAGTAGACATTCAGTAAATAGTTGTTAAATGAGTGAATGAATGGAGTCCAAACAAGGAAGACATTCTTAAGCGTGGATTTCTTCTCCTTTAAAACTTCAAGTGAATTCAGAAACTTTGATCTTAATGGATGCAAGTCTAAGCTTCTCAGAGGATTCCCTTGGGCTCACACCCTTACCTGTGGCCTGGTTTTTCCTTAGGCACTCCTAGGGGGTTCCCTTCTCTGGGTGTAGAGCCCTGGGATTTCCCTACCAGTCTGGGCTATCCTGTACCATTCCTTAACTCCTTCCCCTTGTGCAGGCTCCTGCTGCCTTTTCCCTTCAATTGTATGTATGTAGGTAAGCTGGTATTTTTGCAGTACTGAGGATTGAACCCACAGGCACTCTTTTACTGAGGTATATCCCCTCATATAAGGTATCATGTCTTTTTATGTTTTTTAAAATTTTGAGACAGGGTCTCACTACATTTCCCAGGCTGGACTGAAATTTGAAATCCTTTTACCTCAGTATACCAGAGTGCTGGGATTCTAGGTGTGCATCACCAAACCTGGCTGCCTTTTCCCTTTTAGACCCAACCATTTATCTCCCAGGTTTCATATCTTCCTGGCTGGTCTGAGGTCAGTGACAATTCTGGATCCTGGAAACCTGGTAGCCTCTGTTCCATCACTATTCCATCTGCTGTGCCCAAAGGGTGTTCACTACTAGATTAAATCTGGTTCTGCCCTTAGAGGACATTTAGAAGTCTGTACTCCTTGTCTTAAATGGCTTTCAAGTCTTATTAGTAGAACGAGACTCTAAAGTGACTTCCATTATTCCTTGGGAATTTAGGGTAGGATTGTCCCTGGCTCCTCTCTGATAATGGTTCACTTAGCTCTCACTGTAGGAGCTAAATGTGTGTATTACAGGAGAGACCTTCAAAAATGAAGAAGTCAATACAGTTTTCCAGTGGAAGAAATACATTGCTTTCAATAGTAATAAATGATTCTCCATTAATTAGAGGAGGATCCTGCTAACCCCTCATTATCACCCCCTTTCTTTACCCTTGGAACTAAAGCTCACAGTGTCAACATCAAAAGAGAGTGAAAAGACATAATGGATGAAAGAGGAGAGATGGGCATTAGGAATAAAGGGAAGGGAGAGGAGGATGGTGAGGAAGGAAGACCAGGACAAAGGAAAAACAGAATGAGACTCAAAAGAGAACAAAATGAGAGTGGAGAAATTTTGAGATGTATGATGTGGCACACACCTGTAATTCCAGCTAGTTGAGAGGGTGAGGCAGAAGGATCACAAGTTAAAGGCCAGCCTGGGCAATTTAGTAAGACCCTGTCTCTAGATGGATAGATGACTGACTGGCTGGATACATACATACATACATACATGGGACTGAGGATGTGGCTCAGTGGTAAGGCACTTGCCTAACGTGTGTCAGCCCCTGAGTTTCTGTGTCCAGTGCCACACAAGAAAAAGGGAGAGATGAGGGAAGGGAGGAAGAAAAGGAGGAAAGAAGGAAGGAAGGAAGGAAAGAGATAGGGAGGAGAGGGAGACAGAGAAAGAGAGAGGGAAGGGAAGGGAAGAGAGAAGGAAATTTGGAGAGTGAAGAAATCATGGGAATCAAGAGGAAATTGGAGAAAACATCTCCAGGAGCAACCTAGAAGGAAAGAAGGGAACACAGAAGTGAGAGAAAGGAAGAAATCTGTGCTGAGAGAATCTGTACTGTAACTTTTATGTTACTCAAGAGGATTAATAAACTCCCATTTATTGAATACCACAATGTGCCAATTAGTCTTAATTGTCAGCCTGACTGAAAAATCCTGGAAAGGTGATTGGATCATGAGGAGTCTACACTCATCCTGCAGAAGTATCTGGATAATTTTAGGTACATAGCAAACAGCCAAACTTTGGATTCAGTTTGGGGGTAGGGATTCCACTATACTATTAAAGCAGAGAGCGTGTATAGGGGAGTAGGGGGTTGTACCTCCGTGGTAGAGTGTACAAGGCCCTAGGTTCAATCCCTAGCACTAGGGGAAAAAAAAACTAACATATGTTTTGGTCAGCTCTCCTGTCACTGGGACAAATTACATGATATCCACAACTTAAAGGAAGAGAGATTTATTTTGGCTCATGGTTTCAAAGATTTCAGTCCATGATCAGCTGGCTCCAATGTAGAAACATCACAGCAAAAGGGCATAGTGGAGAAAAGCTGCTTACTTCATGCCAGCCGGGTAGCAGAGGATGGTAGAAGAGTTTTATCCAGAGTTATACCCTTCAAAGGCACACCCCCAGTGACTTACTTCCAAATGGGCCCCACCTCCTAATAATACATTCAGCTATGAACATTCGTGGATTAATCCAATGATGAGTAACTAATATCCCATGATCCAGTCACCTTTCCAGGAGTATCTTAATCCAGTCAAATTGACAAGTAAGATTAACTGGTACCAATTCATCCCTCATCCACTTGAAACCTAGTGACAGCTCCTTAAACCATACTTAATCTTCAAATAAACACAATAACAAGTTAATAATTCCACCTAACTTGATGCAACTATCTGTGTACAACTGAAAACACAATAATCATGTTCCCGAAGTCTCAACAGCTCCAGCATTGCTCAAAAATATAAGTCAAAGTCTCCTCTGAATCTCAAGGCAAATTCTTAGCTGTGAACCCCTCTAAAAAGAAAAACCAAGTTACACATTCCCAAGATACAGTGACATAGGGTAAACATTCCCATTTCAAAAGGAAGTCATAGGGGAATAGAAAAGATTGAGCCAAAGCAAGACTGAAACCCAGTGGGGTAGACATTAAGGCTTGTAGCTCTGGGTCCAACATACATGGCACATGATGGTAAATGTGAGTTCTAGAGGGCTTGGGCAGCCCTGCCCCTATGGCCTTACTTTTTCAGCCCACAGAGTCTATCTCTTCAGCTCACTTTATTCACTTTCTATGACTTTCCTCAGCAAATGTTTCATGTTCCTGGCATCTCCAACTTCCTAGGGTCTCCACTACAATTTTAAATTCATTCCTGTAGCTTCACGCATCTACTGTACCTCTCAGGACACATTGCCTGGCCTCTCAGGCCTTCCTTTGAAATATGGGTGGAAGCTTCCATGACCCCACAACTCTTACGTTCTGCATGCCTGAAAAATCAATATCATGTGGATAATGCCAAGATCTGTTGTGAGCAGAAGCAGTAGCCATGACCCCTTATACCATGGCTGCAACATTTTCTGAATGCTTGGATAGGTGAGCATGGTGAAATGAATCCTAGTGAGAATTGGTGAAATGAAACCAATTCTCTATGCAGCCCTTTGGGAGTAGGAGGCTTGGGGCTCTCTTGTTAAATGAAAAGTTTAAAGTTTGCACCCTTGAGCCTGCTATGTTTGTGGTCTTGCTGATTCCTGAGATGCAAGGCATCTTTCTTTTCCCAGTTCAAAGTACTTGGTTTCTTTTTAATGATGATAATCTTTTCAGTAACCATATTTCTGTTAGCCCCAAATTTGCAGGAAGCTGGAAGAAGGCTGTTCTGCACAGTCCTGGCCCCAGCCCTGACCCAAAAAGGCAGAGCCTGGCCAGCTGCAGAGGCCAGTCCAGACACTGCTACAAGGGAGGTGAATGGGCAAACAGAAGCAGATATCTCTAACATCAGAGAGTCTCCATGACTTCAGGAATGGTAGTGAGTAACTAGAGGGGGCAGGTGATGGCTTTTGGGGGTGGGAAGTTATCTGAGGTCCTGCAATCCAGGAGGCATAGCTTTGGAGCTCTAAAGATTCAGGAATTAGTACTGTTATTGGATACTCAGGACTGGTGAAACCAGAGACAAAGAACTGACAGCAAACAGCTGTCTGCTCTCTTTGAATCCTTGCTCATAACAACCCTGTGATAATCTCTATTAAAGAAACATGGGGGCCGGTGAGATGGCTCAGCGGCTTAAGCGCCTGCCCGGCAAGCGTGGAGGGCCCGAGTTCGACTCCCGGAACCCACATACGAAAAAGGGGCCGGTGATATCGCTCAGCGGCACGGGCGCCTGCTGGCGCGCGAGGTCCTGAGGTCGACCCCCCGGTACCCACCAAAAAAAAAAAAAAAAAAAAAAAAAAAAAAAAAAAGAAACAGAATTACTTTCCTTCTGCTACTACCATAGATGGTGTCACTAAGAGTCTGACATGATAAGTGAGATTCAAAAACCATGCCCTTTTACCCCACCCTAAGGCCTCTCACTCTGCTGTCCATCTCTGGTGGTCAGAGCAGTATGTTCTAGGAGGTCAGCTTCAGCTTCAGCTCATCTTTAGGTAGACCAGAGGTTAAAATCCAGACAACATGGTACTGGCATAAAAACTAACACATAGACCAATGAAACAAGGTAGAGACTCCAGAAATCAATACCAACTGACAACTGACATCTATACCAACTGACCCATGTGCATCTATACCTACTGACCCTTTACAAAGGTGCCAAAAACATACAGGGGAGAAATGATAGCCTTTTCAGTAAATTCCAGGAAACTGGATATCCATATGCAGAAGAATAGAACTTCACTCCTATCTCCTACAATATAAAAAAATCAACTCAAAATAGATCAAAGACTTGAAATCGTAAGACTTGAAACTATGAAGCTAGTAGGGAAAAAATAGGGGGAACACTTCAAAATATCTAGGATAGGCAATGATTTTTTTGGATAAGAAGTCTTTAAAAGCACAAGCAACAAAGGCAAAAAATAGACAAATGGGACTAGAAAACCTTCTGGACAGCAAAGGAAACAATGAGAGTGTAGAGACAACCTACAGGATGGGAGAAAATATTTGCAAGCTATTCATCTGAAAAAGAATGAATATCCAGAACATATAAGGATCTTTAAAAACTCAAATAGCAAATATCAAATAATTTAAAAATGGGCAAATAATCTGAATAGACATTTCTCAAAAGGAAACATACAAATGGCCAAATATACTAAGTATATGAAAAATGTTCAACGTTACTAGCCATCAGGGAAATGCAAATTGAAACCAGAATGAGATATCACTGTTGTGGTCAGGGTTTACAAGGGAAAGGATTAATACAGGACACATAATTTATAGGATTTTATAATATTCACCCAAAAAGTCAAATGCAAAGGAATGTGGGAGGTCTGTCCACGCACTAGAGACACAAAGAATCCAGCTAAGAGCCTGGATCCTACAGCAATGTCCTGTGTGAGTCCAGCTGGAGACCTAGAGCCCACGGCAATCTCCTCCACGAGTCCAACTGGAGGCCTAGAGCCCACGACAATGTCTCCTGCAAGTCTGTTTCATGGATCTGCAGTGGGAAGTCCCAAAGGTCAGTGGTGGAAGCTAGAAAGGCTGTGCCAGCAGGATGAAGGATCTGTGCCAGCAGGCTGAGGGATCTGCACTGGAGCCAGGGAGCGACGCTCAACTAAGGACCAGAGCTCCTCTGAAAAGAGCCACAGCCATCCTCAGCGACAGCAAGGTCCCAAGCTCCTCCAATGATAACAGCCAAGTTCATATCAGGAAAGCCAGCGTGACAAGCTTCTCCAGGAGAATCAACAGCATCCCATCTTCTCCTCTGGTTCTCTTTTATGCTGTTGGCAACAATTTGCAGGTGGGCCTTCTACACCCAGCACCACACTGACTCAGTTCAGCTGGGTATTACAAGTTGACCACCCGTTGTTAATCCACCACAATCACCGTACTCCATTCAGAATGGCCCTTTTCTTTTCTTTTTTTTTTTTTTTTTTTTGTGGGTACCAGGGGGTCGACCTCAGGACCTCACACGCCAACAGGCACTCGTGCCGCTGAGCGATATCATCGGCCCCTTTTTCGTATGTGGGATCCGGGAGTCGAACTCGGGCCCTCGCGCTTGCAAGGCAGGCGCTTAAGCCGCTGAGCCATCTCACCAGCCCTAGAATGGCCCTTTTCAAAAAGGCAAGAAATAGCTGGTCCTGGTGGCCCACACCTGTAATCCCAGATATTCAGGAGGCTGAGGCAGGAGAATCACAACTTTGAGGCCAGCCTGGGCTACTTAGTGAGGCCATATCTCAAAAAATAAATGAGGCTGCAGATGTAGTTAGGTGGTAGAGTGCTCCAGCTTTGATCCTCAGTACTGCAAAAAAAAAAAAAAAAAAAAAAAAAATCCAAAAACTAACAAATGTTAGTGAGGATATAAAGAAAAAGGAACTCTTAAAAATGTTTGGTGGTAATGTAAATGAGTACAGCCATCATGGAAACCAATATGGAGTTTCCTCAAAATCTGTGTGATCTAGCAATCCTACTTTTGAGTATATATCCAAAGAAAATGAAATCAACATACCACAGAGGTACCTGTGCTCTTACGTTTATTCCAGCACTATTCAAGATATGGAATCAAATGAAGTAGCCACTGAAAGACGAATGCATAAAGAAAATTAGGTATATATATATAATATAATATTAATCAGCCACCAAAAAAAAAAATGCTGTCATTCACCACAGAACAGATGGAACTAGAGGACATCATTAAGTGTAATAAAGCAGATGTAGAAAAACAAACACCATATGTTCTCTGTCATGTGGAATCTAAAAATTTTGATCTGAAACTAAAAGAGAATAGAATAGAGGCTAGAAAAGGCAGCGGGAGAAGGAGTAGAGAGAGGTTGGATAACAAGTACCAAAATATAGTTAGATGGGAAGAGTAAGTTCTGGTGCACAGAAGGGTGAGTATAATTCATGATAACCTATTATACATTTTATGATAAATGAAAAAGAGGAACTCGAAGGCTTCCAACATAAAGAAATGATAAGATAGAAATGCTAATTATCCTGGTCTGATCATTGTACATTATGTACATGTATTGAAATTTCACATTATATCCCCAAAATATGTGTAATTATATTAATTAAAAAGAAAAAAGAATAACAAAGTAAATACCACAATAAAAGAAAGTACAAGAGAGAAATGTAGCATTGGTCCAGAAGCACTGACCCGGACAGAGCCAGCCTTCCCCTACGCCCCAGGAACCAGGAAGATAGAGGCAATCCTGGTCTTTTCCAGCTGGGCAGAGGGAGGGAGGTTAGAAAGTAGGACAGTCAGGCAACAAAGAAGTGGGGCACAGGGATCAACAAGCCTGGTCCTGGAGGTTGGCCTTGTCTCTTCCACCTTCTGTGGACCTGCAGCAGCCTGGACAGGCAGAATGTCAGGAACTAAAGTCCCTCACGGCTTTTCATGTGCACAGTTTAACTAGAACACTGCCTTGTAGCTTCTGAGCCAGGGATTGCAGACTATAGGATTTGTGAAGTTTTGTTTTGTCTTTCAGTGGCTTTGTCCCCATGTGATTCATTATTTGACCTGTTGCTTTTTAGAGTTACAAGGAGCCTGGTAGTTCAGGCCATTAAGTCCCTTCAGTGGACCTAATTCATGGCCTGACATCACAAGCCTAACAACATAATCCATTTGTCCTGATTTGATTTTTTCTTTTCAAGAGCCTTCCTTGGCAGCTAGGTTTTCTCATTATGACATGATTCATCCGTGTGGTAATTTCCATTAGAATTAGTATCTCAGACGTGATTCATCTTTGCAGATATTAAGCTGGACACATCTCTTACAGAAAGGCCTGTTACATTCACAAACACAGGAAATTTCTGTGAGATATGCCACTTCATTCATTTGTTAGTTTTGCTCTGCACCAGGTTCTGAGTGAGAGGCTGTGGAGAATGGAGAGGTGAATGGGCCCTTGGCCCTGCCCTCTGTAGCTCCCATTCTAAATGGAGTTGACATGAACATAAGTGCATATAGGATGGGTTTTCTGAGAAGTACAATCCAAGATGAAAGGTAATTATGTTCTCTTTAAAGTCCAAGGTAGTGGTTCTCAAATTTTAATAGGATTCAGAATCACCTGGAGGGTTACCTAAACACAAATTGCTCCATTCCAGCGCCAGAGTCTTTGATTCAGGAGATTGGGGATGGGGCCCGAGAATGTGCATTTCTAAGTTTCTGGTTAAAGCTGCTAGTGATCTGGAGCCCTCACTTTGAACACCATGTCTGTAAGACTCCAATTATTTCTCCACTGCACGCTTCCTCCACTGCCTACAGTACGCTAAGCAGTGTGCCCTGTGCTAGGGACAAAGTATTGAATTAAGATATGGCCCCTGCACTTGTGGGCACTCATAGTCTGGAATAAGAATAAACAGTGATTTCTATATTTTACAGGAAGTGCCACTATAAGGGTTTTATACTAATACAGGAAATAATACGATTACTTCTTACTGGAGCCCAGGGAAGGCTACACAGAGCAGGCAAAACTTTAGTGAAAGGGTAAAATGTGAATTAGAAGAAACTGTGTGGAAGGACATTTGTAGCTGTGAAATCCCAGATTGTCACCGGTTCTGGGATACCCTCTCACATTCCTTCTTAAATGTTTCCTGCAGTTTTAAAGGTTTGGCTTACTTCCTTAGAAGCCAGTGGCACAGCTCTGGTTAATTGGCCTGGGCCAAGCAAAGCCTTTATTTTTGGCTCTTTGGAGTTGTGTTTGGTCAGTGTCTCGCGCATGGTCTGAATAGTCTCAGTAGAATGGAATTCTCCACACAGACACTGGAATGGAATGTAGAATCAAGAGCAGAGGAAATGCAGCCTGCTGCCAAAATCCTGCTCCCCATCCCTGCCACTAGGTCTTCAAGCTGCCACAGCTGTCATCCCCCTCCAACAGCTTTCTGTTTTTGTTGATTCTTCGGAAATTTGGTGGTTCTTATGTCATTGCGTTTTGTTTGCACACAGCAACTCATCCAAAATCAAACTTACATCATCTTCAGTCTTCTAGAACACTGCTTCTAGGTTTTAGACATTGGGAGAGGGGTATGTGAGAGCAGTAAAAAGGGGTTTCAAACCATAGCACAAAGCTCTTACACTTTATGCCAGAAAGGAGGCCCCTACCTTGTTATCTACCTATTAATTCACAGTTAACAAAGAGTTAGAATAAATGTGTTTGCTTTTCTAGCACAAGGTACCTTTGAAAACCACATGATGGAAAGGGTGAGGGTGTTATTAGAAGTAGATATAGGAGCCAGTGAGATAGCTCAGCGGCGTAAGTGCCTGCCTGGCAAGCACAGGGTCCTGAGTTCTACTCCCAGTACCCACATAGAAAAAAGGGCCGGTGATATTGCTCAGCGGCACAGGCGCCTGCTGGCGTGCAAGGTCCTGAGTTCGACCCCCGGTACCCACAAAAAAAAAAAAAAGTAGATATAATCACTAGTGAGAAGTGACAGCTGATACTGAAGAACACTAATAAGAGGGAGGGGAACAGAACCTAACCGTATTAGAGCATAATGATGATATTACTTTTGGATCATCAGCGACTGAGCTTGGCAGAATATATGTGCTCAGTAAATGTGATTGGTTTGTTGAATGAGTGAATGAACCCATTGCTCTTTACCAAGCTTGGCCACCACGTTATGACATGTTGATTTCATCTCAAAAATGATATTGGCCCATATAGTGTAGTGGGCTGTCTTCTTTTTTTTTTCTTTTTGAAATGGGGTCTTGCTATGCAATCCTCCTGTCTCAGCCTCCAGAGTGCTGGGATAACAGGCATGCACCATCACGCCTGGACGGTAGTTTGTCTTCTTTTCAGCATCTTCTACTACCACACTAATCAACTGAGATAAAGTTTAAAAATTTTTTACTTTTTAATTTAAAGCTATAAATCTCCATATGAAGAAAATTTATTTGATCAGAATTTAACTATGCCAGGCATGGTGGCACACACTTATAATCCCAGCATTCAGGAGGCTGAGGCAGGAGGATTGCCATCAGTTCAAGGCCAGCCTGGGTTACATAAATGAGTTCAAGACCAGCCTGAACTCATAGTGAGACACTGTCTCAAAAGAAAAAAAAAAAAGGAATAATAATAAAACTATTTTCAAAAGTAATTTAAGGTGACCATGAAAGGAATTAATGATGAATGAAAACAATAACAATAGCAGTGTAAACATCATTTAAACCCCTTGCCAAATAACGTGATCCTGAATTCCACCGTTGAACTGTGGGGGTAACAAGGGCCACATGACAGATAAAGCTGGCCTACAGAGTTGGAGAAATGCAGGCTTTAATCCTGGCTTAGCCTCTTACTAGCTATGTAAGGCTGACTGTATTTCTCCACCTCTGTAAGATTACTTTCCCTTCTGCAAAATGAAATTGACCTCATGGTTAGTGCTTGGAGTCAGTTGTTATGTCATTACTCAGCATTGTGCCCAACACATCATCATTTTGACAGTCACTGTGGGGACTTTTTATAACAATCATTTATTTAGCTCATGGTCCTACAAATTGACTGAACGATTCTCCTAGTCTGTATCAAATGATCTCTTCGAGGCTTTCATGCATCTGTGGTGGTTGTTGAACTGGCAGTTGGAGGATCTAGGGTGGCCTCACGGTGTGTCTGGCTGTATGTAAGCTATCAGCCAAGGTGACAGGAGTAACCAGGCCAAGGTCTCTCATCCTCCAGCAGGCTAGCTCAGACTTCTTCCATGGTAGTTGTTGCAAAGTCCCCAAAGCAATGATAGAGCCAGCTCCTGTGCACAAGTATTTTTCAGGGCCCTGTTTGCATCACCTTTGCTAAATTCCTATTGCTTAATCAATCACTAGCCTAGCCAGAGTTAATAAAAAGAAATAATGTCTGGCATTTTTATAGTCTACTACAATCATCATTTGTCACCATCATTGTCAAGCTATTTCTTGAGCATTTACTAAGTGCCAGATGTTGTTCTAATCACAGGATCTTTATCAAAGCTTATAATTCTACTCACAACCTTGAGGGTACTTTTATATCTCCATACTGGAGGAAAGGAAACTGAAGCAGAGAATGACAAAGCAACTTATCCAAGGAAGGTTATCCAGATGGGAAGTGGAAGCTAGGATTCAAAGCAATACTCTAGAGCCACAGTTGTAATGATTGTTCTATAGTGTCTTTTCTTCCCACTCTGTATGTGGGATATCTTCCATGATTTCTTTCTTTTTATATGGGTGATCTGGCAGGAAAAGTAACCTGATTTTGTGTGTGTGGGTACCGGGGGGTCGACCTCAGGACCTCGCGCGCCAGCAGGCGCCCGTGCCACTGAGCGATATCACTGGCCCTTTTTTCATATGTGGGTTCCAGGAGTCAAACTCGAGACCTCGCGCTGGCCAGGCAGGCACTTATGCCGCTGAGCTATCTCACAAGTAACCTGACTTTAACATGTTCCCTAACTATTATCATCTGCTACCATTTTGTGCACACTTCAGCATTTTCCCAACAATTCCATACCAGAATTGGCATGACTGAGATAGTCTGACCGAGTGAGTTGATACAGACTTGTGATACCCTTCTGGTTTCTTGTGGGAGGGGCGTTAGCAATGAGAGTGCAGCTCAGAGTTTCATTCTTGAAACTCTTCATCTTCTATTACTTCAAACAGGTTTGAGGACCTAGAAAAAGTGGCTGACAGCAATTCTGAGTGATTACTTAATATAAACATAGCATTTATATATGTAGTTTCTCGGAAGTGAATTGCGACATCTTTTGAGAGCAGAGACTATGGCTTCCCTCTTGTATCCTCAGCGATTAGCACAGACAAGAACACACATTGGAGTAGCTCAGAACATCCATATATACATGTCCATATATACATATATTACATAACCATATATATGTGAGATATATATATATACACACATATATATATATATCACAACGAGGTTCACAAACACATATACCAATTGAAAATCAGATACCAGCCAATTGTGAAATTGTGACTACTAAAGAGTGGTGGGGACTGGCACCGATGGTGAGCTCATGTCCCACTTGACAGTGGAAAGCCAGCCATTTGACACTGTGCAGGAATGTTCAGTGCTACCAGGTTGTTCCAGTTTTCAGGAGGTGCTGTAACTTCAGATGTATATGTAAACTTTCCTGATTTTAAAATATTGTGTATCATATAAAACCAGTCTGTTGGCTAAGTCTGGCTTGTGGCCATCAATTTGTGACCTCCCTATATCAAGAGTGCTTGTTGGCATTTCTCTATTGCATTATAACTGTCCTCAAGGTCAGATTGGAGGGAGAGACAGAATAAGGTGGAGATAGAACAGGGAGATGATAAGCTAGGAAAGACTTCAAGGAGGATGGGTGTTGTGTATCTCAGAGATTCCAAAGAGTTCAAAGTGGGAATAAGAAAATGCTGGTAGATTAGAAAAAATTATTTGGTACAACATTTCATCTATAGGCTAAGTGTTCTTTTAAAAAGTAATCCATGGGGCTGGTGAGATGGCTCAGCGGCATAAGCGCCTGCCTGGCAAGCGCGAGGTCCCGAGTTCTACTTCCGGATCCCACATACGAAAAAAGGGCCGGTGATATCGCTCAGCGGCACGGGCACCTGCTGGCACGTGAGGTCCTGAGGTCGACCCCCGGTACCCACAAAAAAAAAAAAAAAAAAAGGTAATCCATGGTCAAATAACATGAGAAATACTCAAACACTAAGTTAAACAAAATAAAATCAATTTTTTTTACTCTAAACCTTCCACTTGTCTTTAATATTCTGTTATACAACATGAGTCTCCAAAATGGGGTTTTGGTTGTTTTTGTTTGTTGTTTTTCAAGTTTATGTGATTGAGGAGTCCGCAGGCCATACAGTCCCTTGTAGTTTTAATGTTTCCAGAAGAATACCTTGGACAAGCTGGTAAGTGACTGAAGTCAGTGGCCACTGGGAGTCTGTGAAGGCACAGTGTAGGAAATAGAATCATGAAGTAACAAGCAGGCCACAGGCACCAGTGGAACAGCTTGGCTAGTAGTAATTAGGAGCTGTCTGGATGGTAATCTTTTTATACAAAACGTTTTCAGCATCATTCTATTGCTAAAAACTGAAAAAGCCTCAGGAGTAACTCACCTCTGATGTGTTGAAGCTCTTTGCTTTAACAGTCAAGGCTCTCCTACATCAGGCTGTCCGCCCTTCCTCGTTGCCCAGATACTCCCATCACTCACGGTCTGCTTCAGACGCCCAGCTCTACTTGTGTCTGAAGACACGTGCTGCATTTGCAGCCTCTTCACTGGTTTCCATCATGAGTTACCTACCCCATCTGCTCTAGATAGAGCCATGCGTCTTTCCAAGGCTTAGACCTAGCTCTGCTTTCCCTATTAAGCCTTTCATCAAACCTCACAGGGGATTATTTTCCCTGAACTTCTAGAGAATTTCCTTCCAAAGGACTTCCACAAGACTTAGTGTGTTGGGGATTGCATTCATGATTTAAAGCTAAAAGAAGAAAACCGTGTCCTGAGCTATACAGCTCTCTACCCACATTCACCCTCACAATATACCCAGATAAAGTGAGGGTCATAGTGTCCAGCAACACATAAGAGCACAGGTGTAACCCCATTGTACTGAACATCGTAGACCATGCTCTGTAGTTACACAACCACCTGCCATTCCTTGAGAGCAGAGGAGTGCATTCTTTCCTATGAACTCACCCAATCGTAATGGCACTGTCTCTGAAAATGAGACTGAGCATAGTACATGTGTTGTCTTAGTGAATTCCACAATATCCTAAGAAAGGAGGGGTGTTATTAGCCCCATTTTACAGAAAGTGAACTGTTTCAAGACATTCAAGTTATTTGCTCTTGTCAAAAACTGGCTCTCCAGCTGGTCAAGGCAGAGCCAAGTGTACAACCCCATGTACCTGGCCCCAAAGCCTGTACCATGTCCCAGCACACCGTCCACATGGCCACAGTGGCCACCAGAAATTTAATGACAGAGAATGAAAGCTAAGAATTCACACTGCCTCCTAGTGCCAGTGATATACTGCCAGGCAGAAGAAAGCAGGGGGGAAATAAAACTAGTTAGCATCAACACAGTTTGACAATAATGCAGGTTCTGGGTACTTCGTAGGGTTTCATAAGGACATAACGCAGCTCAGCAAGGGTCTTCTTAAGGGCCCTGGAGAAAGTGAAATTTGGGATGTCCAGCAGAATAAGGGCATATGAATGGCTTGGAGGACATGCAAGTGTCTTCCCTTTCCTGGACATTGATTGATGTCACCAAAGGGGATGACCTCCTTTACTACCTTACAATATTCTTTGCTATTCTGACTGAGAGGTCTTTAGGAGGAGAAGCTAATTTGTTCAAACTTGACACAGTGACTTTATATAAACACATAGTAATTATTGGTTGATTTGATGAATAAAGACAAGTCACCCAAGGCAATGTGCTCAATATGACATGATGGATACCACACAATGGAATAAAACTCCGTTCCATCATCAGAGAACTATATTTCCTCACACTGACGTACATTTCTTCCCTGTTGTTCACATACTATCTGGAAGACTCTGGCTCTCCAGAATACTTGACAGAACCCAAAACCTTCCTACAAATGTCAGGCCTCATCTTCCATATTAGACTGTGAGATCCTTCAATATAAAAGTGCGTGCTGTTCTTTACATTGCCTTACATCTTTGGATACAGTACGTTGCACAGAGCAGGGTCTGTATTATGCATGTTGAGCAGCTGTATTGAAAAGGACAGGGGACATTGTTGGAAACCTAATAATCTAGTCCTAATAATAATCAGCACAGTGACAGAGTTGGGGAGGTGCTATCAACTCATTGAATGTGGGTGACAAAGGAGGAAGAGAGAAAAACATTCAGAGACTTTGATCTCAGCGGATAGATTGGATTATGCTGAAGAGAAAAATGGAGGAATCCTCCTTCCCCATGGCCCTTTCACCCTCTCTTTAGTGAGAATGTGGGGCGAAGATTCCCCATGAATGTCAGGCTTAAGTGCTTTATGGAGGCAGGGAGACATGGGACATTCAGAAGAGTCCAAAAGGACAAGAAGAAAAGGTTTGCCTTTGTCTCTCTGCAGAAGAACTTTGTTCCTCTGTGGAAGGGGACACATTTGAGCTGAATGTATTTTTGATCGGTACAACTTTAAGTGTTCTGTTTGATAGCAGAGCTGTTTGAATGGCCTATTTCATAACTACACACAGCTTTTCCAAATAAATGGTGTCTGTAGAATGTTCAGGTTAATGCATGAGTCCGGTGCTCAAGAGTGTTTGTGCTTAGAGCGGCTGAACCTTCTTTCTTAATAAGTCATCTTGGCATTTTGTCAACAAGTTAATTTGCTTTTCTAAGAAACTAGATTAATACTTCCTGTGCTTTGTGCTATTCACAGATCTACAATGCAGTGAGAAGAGAAGAAACAGAAAATACAGTTGGATCTCTTCTCCATTTCTTCACAAAGCTCCCAGCCCCCGAGACAGTCCATGCAAGGATTAGCATCGGTCTGTGCTTAGAGCAGTGTGTCCGAAACACTGTATGTGAGTACCGTGCCACCCTCCAAAGGACTTCCATATCTCAGTACATCACTGGTTCTCTCCTAGAGGCAACCACGTCTTTAGGAGCAAGAAGTGGTCTTCTAAATACTTTTGGAGGATCCACTGGACGAATGATGCTGAAAGGTAATGTTCGAAATGTCACTTTTAGCTTTTCACCTTTGCCTTAGAGAAGAATCTAAATTAACATTTATGCATCTCCTGATGGAAAATTGAGTTCATGTATCAACCACTTTAAGTAAAAATAACTACTTTGGGATAATATAAAAGACAGTCCCTATTAAAATACTTTTAGAGTATAAACAAACATTCCAAACAGTAACCATTAAGATTTTGAAGTTTCTTTTTCGAAAGAAGTAAATGGTTAAAATGCCGTCTATAATTTTTTTTAAAGAAAGTATTCAGGCAAGTGGTTTCTCCTGGTGGTATTCATGACAGATGTTAGTACTGTGACAAGGTACTAGTGAACAAGTATGGTCATGTGGTTACATTGAAAACCACCAGTGCTTGGGAACAGAGTGAAATATAGATCTCCTTCAAACTCATAATCAGTATGTTCCTATTGACCAGGAAAGCTAAGGACCATCTTCCAGTGAATCCCATCTTAAAGAACAAGATAGGTAGGCATAGGGCTTAAATATGAAAGCAAATGGAAAATAGGGTCCTGCAGTATCTGAACTTCTTGCCAGTAGCAGACAGGCAGGTCAGAAATGGCAGTGCACCAAAGAACCTTGGAGACTTGTTCACTGTACAGCTGTCACAAGCCACTTGGCCGTCTTCCCTGGCAGGAAGCTACCAGCCAGACAGGGACGATGCAGAGATGCATTCCACTGCCTGGGGGCTGCCAAGAGCTCCAGCTGATATCTGGTAATTTCTCTCAAAGAGAGCAGCTATTGTCCCACCACAGTGAGCCCTGATCCCAGAGTCAGCAGGCAGTGACCTTCCTCCCTGATCCTCAGCCTTACCCATGCCACCCATGCAACTGCCAGCAGACCTAAGATGAATGCCACCGCCTCCATCTGGACTGCGTTGGGTGCCATGTTGGTTTGTTTCCTAGAATCACCTTAAGTTTTGGAGATTTTTTTAAAAATGATGAATGAAGAAAATCATACAGTGTGGGAACACTAACCCAAGAGACTAATGGGGAAAAACTTGATTTCGTCCATTTAATAGGCAAACCTTTAAGCTCCTAGTTGTTTCTGTGTGCTAGGAAAAGAAAAGCAAAACATAATTCCTGCCCTCGGGACTTTATATTCTCTAGGTGGTAAGCAGGTTTACCTATACACAGGATTTAAGGTTTCTCCACTCTGCTGTGGCCCCCAGAGAATGGCAGGTTTGCATTCTCTATCAGTGTTCTTCCAGGGAAGCTGAGCTGAGATTAGCATGCGGAATTGGTATTCCTTAAGAACCCGTGACTATATACCAGGACCTCGTCCTGGGAGCTCAGCAACCTGGCTTATCAGATACCCACTGTAGACAGCAGAGTTCAGGTGTTATGGGAGATCCTATTGAAGTATTAGGTCAATTTAAGCTGCTTATGAGAAGGCAAATTTGCATGCACCAGGTAATCAAAGAATACTGTGAAACTGCAAAGAGTTAAGTGCCAAATATTGTGGAAGTGGCTATAAGTGTTCAGAGTTTGGAGGAGTTAATGTTCTATATGATGAATGACTTGTCTTGAAAAGTGAGGCTTCAAATAAACAAAAGTCAATACAAGCTACTTTGTTTCTTCTCCATGAATTTGCTAAGGGACAGATCTCTAACCTCCCCAACCAAAGTAGGCATGCCTCTAGTCTTCTACAGACCTATGGGGAGAAAGAGAGGTCCTTAGACACGGTTTCTGTTCCATAATAATAACTTAATCATGATTGCTGTTTGCACTTACCTGTTCAGAATATAGCCTCATAGATCAACATTCACAGCTAAGAAATTCACCCAACCATTATGTAATGTATGATCTTTCAGTTAGCATTTTAAGCAAGAGTTGAGGGTTTTCTTTAACATTCCATTTTTATCTCTTTAGTCATTTTGAGTGATTCTCTATAAGTTGTTCCTTCTGACTAGCACAGTTGTCTAATTGTCATTTTCTCTGAGCTTATTTCTGCAACTTCTGGCTTGCTTTCTGAGAAACCATTTTCAACTTCAGTGCTTCCTCCCGACTTCAGTGATTTCTTCAATGTCTTTTTGTTCCCCAGTTAAGCATATCTTCTTCAACATGCAATGGGAAAAAAATACATTCAGAAAAACCAGATAGATTTTTTAGAAAAAATCATAAATATGTGAGGCAATGTATATGTTAATTAGCTTGATTGAGCCATCCCACAATGTAGATAATGCTTCAGAACATCATTTATTGCACACAATAAATATATATAATTTTTGTCAATTTTTAAAAATTAAATGTTTGAAAAACCAAATGGGCCTTCCAAGTCACAAGACATTTACAGAATCCACACAATCACCATATTGGCTCGTGGATCTTGAACTCTGAGGACCATGTGTCTGTATACTCCACCAGGGGCTCTGGAGGGGGTACTGGCTGCAGTGATTTGGCTGGCTTCTTTTACTGTTTAGTATATGTCTTTTGGCATGAACTTGGTTTATAGCTTTCACTTCTGAACTGCTAATGAAAATCTGTGAGGAGTTTCTAGTACACAATTTCCAGTTTATAAATGAATTGTGTTCTAGAAATTCATTTCTCAGGAGCTGTTTGGAACTTAGAACACTTGCCTGGAGAAACAATATTATCAGTGAATTGGTTCCCAGACTGTAGTCTTTAAAAATCTCTTTAACCCATAACACAGTTAAAATTTACATACTTCTCATAGAATGAAGAGAGAAACAGTACTATTGAGATGCTGAGCATCAGCCTCCCAGAAAAAAGCAGTACAAGTGAGTTAAAAGATATTTTTGGTTGCAGGGAAATAATTTTAATTGAAGGTGAATTAATGTAAAACTTTTATGGTGCCTGAAAAGGACTTTTAGCCATTTCCGAGATTTTAGATGTTGGTAGCTGTATTTCTTTATTATAGTTAATTATACTTTCACACTCATACCTGTATGAAAGAATCAGAAAATTATCCCAAGTATCTTTTTTTTCTTTTTTAAAAAGGGGATGCTTGTAAATGGAATGAACAAGGGAAGAAGGAGACAGCATGTGATTTTAATACTTCTTCCCAGAGAGAAAGGGAAAGGGTCAAAAGAATGACCTCTTCGGTGGGAGAAATCATGTTTGAAGTCCATTAAATGGAATTGGGAAAGGTTGACAAAGGAGGGAGAAAAAAGACAAATGTTTATGATTCCACTTGTATAAGGCACTTATAATAGTAGAAATCATAGAGACAGAAAGTAGAGGGGTGTGAAAAGCTAAGATAAAGGGGGAATGGGAGTTAGTGTTGAAGGATGTGAAGTTTCAGTTTTGCAGGGTGCATTCTGGAGATGGATGATGATACAACCATGTGAATGTCTGTAATACCAATGAACTGTGTGCTTAGAAATGCTACAATGGGAAATTTTATGTTTGTATTTTACCACAATAAAAAAAGAAAGGAAAGGAAAAAGGAGGTCTTTCATCCCAGGTCTATTATGAGGTAAGAAAGAACTGAGGAACTCGTCTTCTGAAGGTGGTTAAGATCACAACTGAGGACTGCAGCAGCCTGCAGTGGGTACAAATGGGGGAAAGAATATCCAGCCAGTTGATCACTATCCCCAAGTCAGGACTTGGTAACTCAAGGCTACATTGTCCAGAGTTTGCAGCTTTTCTGCAGTCTGTGGGATGGTACAGAAAGACAACCAACAATCAGAACAGAAACTGCCTGGTTTTCTGCCTTCAAGGCTACCAAGGATGATCTTTGTATTGAGCTGAAAGTTTCCCAATTTGTTAGAAACATTTTCTAATATCAAGTATTGGATAGCCAGAGTGTGCCCTTGATTACAAGAGTGTGCTGTCTCCAGTGGAAACAGAGACAGCATGTGCTAAGGGACTTACCCCATGTGCTAAGGGACTTCCACCAGTTTGATAGAGATAAGCTCTTTCTACTTCCTGTTCTCTTCTTCCTCTCCCATTCACTTTGTCAGAATCCCAGGACTAAGATCATATAGCAGTGACAGTCAGAAGAATCACTGACTTCAGTAAGCAAGAAGAAGCAAGATAAATAGAAAGGGGAGAGAAAAAGTGAGATAATTAGATGTAAAGCACTAAAATAACAAAATAGAGAAATAAAATAACAAAGAGATGATTTTTCAAATAATGCAGCAGAATGTTCCCAAATGTGTATATGGTACCAGCCAACATAATGTATTTAGTGCATTAAACACAATTTTTTACTCCTCATATTTTGCTAGTAAAATTTGTAAATTAAGCAGTTAAATATTACATATAACCAGTACAATGCTTAGTTACCCATATTTAAATTATGCAGTGGAAAAGAAAACTCCACTGTTCATTTGTAACAAGTTTGAGTGTGTGTGATGTGTAGAGAATAATTATATTGAAGTTACTGGTCATATGTGGACTGTAAATTAGAATATTAATATAAAAACAAAATGTGCCTTAAAGATTTAATATTCTTATTTGAAATTAGGAAATATTTTGCTTCTGATAGAAAAGTCTGATAAATTTTCAACTTATTTTTCTTTTACTGAACTAAGTATGTACTACTTGTATCTTTTTTCTAAAATAACAGTTTTAATATAAAAATAAATCATAGTCAAAATACATATACACATTTAAAATGTATGACTATACCTCGTAAATAATTTAGTTTATAATGACTGTCTTAGTTAACTTCCTTATAGTCAAAACAATTACCATTTACATGCCACCAGGCTGGGAAGGCATGTGCATAGTTCTAATTCCAAGCTTTAAGTTTATTTAAAGAAATGCCATGATTTATTAGTTTTGTCACCTTGAAATTATGTTTGTGTGTTAAGTGTGCTTTAATGTAATACTGTATTGTTTCTGTGTCAGCTAATCAACTAAGAAATACTTGCTGGTTGCCCAATATAGTCCAGTGCTATGTCACCTATGGGAAGAATATGAAACATATTTGGAAGTCTTCACCTTGTAAATAGTATTTCTCATTCCAGAGATAATATAATATTAGGTTTCAGTCTACTGAAATAGCCCTTACCATCTAAAGAAAATCCATGGTGCACGCCTATAATCCCAGCACTCGGGAGGCTGAGCCAGGAGGATCACTATGAGTTTGAGGCCAGTCTGGGCTACACACTGAGTTCAAGGCCAATCTGAACTACATAGTGGGACCCTGCCTCAAAAAACAAAACAAAACAAAACAAAACAAAACAAATCCATAAAGTGCTGAACTACTGAGTTGTAGTGGTATTAGTAGGTTATAGAGTCAGGAAGTTTGGTGGGTAAAGAACAAACCTCTCTGCTATGGGGCCACAGAAGGCCAAGTGTCATCCAAGAGTTGGATTCCATACATAGGTGTAAATTCAGAGTATCACTCCACACCAGCTGTAACCCAGGAATGTGACTCCATGACCACATATGACCTGAACATGGCACTCCATGCCAAGGCGTGATTCGATCTAGCTTGAGTATGGAGACTAGTTGCATTCAAATCTTTTATTTTTCCTAGTTTTGCTCCCAGAAACTAGCTTGTGAAAAATTCTGTCCTATATCTGAGTAAAAGTGTTGACACAGATGGGAAGGAGGGCTAGAGGAAAATAAATAAGATAATGAAGGGATGAGGAAGACCAAATCAGTGAATTCAAAAAGGTGATTGGTGAGTATGGCAATACAAGACAGGCATTGAAGGTTTCAAATAAAAGTGTCAAGTCCTGGTTACATATTCCAGAAATTCATTTGCAAGAGAGTTGTTTGAAATACTATACCCAAATCTAATCTAACAGTGCTTAGATTCCAAGGCTTTCCACAAAACTTGGTGAATCTTAAATGTGAAAAATAGTCCTAAAAGGCGAATTTTCAGTATTGCCAATTAAATGTTCTAGAAAAACAAACTAGAGTAAAAAATTGTTGTTAACCCTGAAAGAAGCAGATTTAATTAGAGATGAAAAGAGCAGCTAGATTACCCTGGGGGAGTAAAAAAATGTTCCTGAATTAGAGGGTAAGGGGAGAAGCTTAAGAATGATATTGGGGAGGGATGTGAAAAGAATTAAAATGTGTCATGTACATATACCAACTACCCACAATGAATTTAATCATTATGTATCGCAAACATGTACTAATAAAAAAGAATAGTATTTAAAGCTGAAAAGATTACCAATAGAAAAATAACGCTAAAGAATGTAACTTAAAATAATTAGTAGAGTGGGCCAAATTCTTCATCTTCCACTGAGGTGATCAAACGCATGCTTCCTAAAAGGGAATATATAAAATAATAGGGGAAGTAAATATTTTTTTAGAGTAAGGACATCATTGGCCAAGAATAGGTACAGAAATATGCAAAAGTGGTTACCTGCAAGAAAGGCTGTTCACTTGTCTTCTTCTACCTATCTATACTGTTGCAATTTTTATATATATATATATATATATATATATATATATATATATTCATTCCACTAATAATTTTAATAGAAAGCATTTGGAGCCAATGTGAAGATTCTGGTAAATTCAAGCCTCTCATTTCCAAGGTTCTTATTAGCAGCCATAATGAAGGCCACATTCAAATGAGGGCAGAAGAGGGGAAATCCAGTAGCCTTGTTGAAATAATGTGGGAGAGGAGCTCAGAATGAGTAAGAGTGTTATTTCAGGCTGTTTTTGTCCTATTGAGAGTATCAGTCTCTGAGTTCCTTCATGGTTAAAAGAAATTAAATGTGAGCATTCTGTCTTAGGTTTGAGTCTTGACTTCAATACTTTGTCAAAATGAAGAGATAATTACTTCTCTGGGCTTCAGTTTCTGCATCTGTAGAATGAGAAAAAGAGCAACAACTTCCTCAAGTTGTTTTGAAGATTAAGCATAATAATGCATATGAAGAACTTAGCGTAATATCCGGTGTCTAATATATGCTCAATAAATCTGATGATGATGATGACGACAATGATGATGGTCTTGCTGAGGAGGAAGATGGTGGTAATGATGATCACTGCCACTCTTTATTACAGAACCGTGAAATGCCAGCCCTCCTTTGTTCTTAATTCAGAGGCCCTGCTGTTAGCTCAGTCAGAGGTGCACACAAGAAGGAAAAGTACCCTCTAGGGTTTTCCTGGTTGTGCCTCTAGAGTGCTTAGCAACTTAGGACACCTGAGAGGAGGTATCAAGTGGCTGGAGGCCGCTCCTGTGTAACTTCTTTAGTTAGATTTTCTTTAGTTCCCATGCATTAGACCATTCATTCCACCAATATTTTTTAACATCTATTGTGTGCTGAGAATAAAACAGCAAACAAATGCAGTCTTTACTTTCAAGGAATATACTATTAATGGAAGAAATGGACAAGCAAACATGCAATTTTAGGATAGTGTAAATGTGATAGTTGAAATAAGCATGGGATATATTTGGCCCGGAATTGTCTGACTGAGGGCTGAGGTTTCTAAAACCATGTAAGAGTATGGAGAAATGTGAACAGGTATTTAACCAGGGGAAACAAACCCTGACCTAGATTATGAAGCTTCTGTGTTTCTACTTAGTTCTCTGCTGATATTATCTCTGTTCCCTCCAAAGTAGAAGAGATGTTAAGCATTCATCCTGGTACTAGAAGCTTTTCTAAAATCTATGATTGGTACAAAATTTAGTAGGGCCGGTGAGACGGCTCAGCGGCTTAAGCGCCTGCCTTGCAAGCGCGAAGGCCCGAGTTCGACTCCCGGATCCCACATACGAAAAAGGGGCCGGTGATATCGCTCAGCGGCACGGGTGCCTGTTGGCGTGTGGGGTCCTGAGGTCGTCCCCCCGGTACCCACAAAAAAAAAAAAAATTTAGTTCAAATTAGTATTTATACCTTTTTATGAAGATGAATTGCTCATTACAGTAAAATTAAATGATTTTTTCAGTACATGAAACTAATCCTCTTTAGCATTTCTAAATTGTTTATTTTTTAAAAGATTAAAACTCATTTAAATGAGCTACGAACATTCTTGTCCATGGGAACTTTTACAGAACATAATGGAATATGCTTATAATCTGTTTATAATAACATGTGGGTCAGCAGCAAATATTTAAGAGGAAAAAAGAGAAGATCTGAAGATAGTCTGAGTCATTATTTAAACTTACGTTGGAATTGAGTGTCTAAGAAATCATAAAGAATCCTGTAGTATAGTTAAAGTAAAAAAAGTAGTTTAAGGGTATTTTATTTATGATGAACTGAATTCTAACATATTTTTACCATCTTCAGAAGAGTCTAAAATGTTTTGTCAATTGGAAATATATTTTTTACTTCATTTTCATCATGACAAACTTTAAATAAAACTTTTCTGTAGTATTAACTCCACAAGTGATTCCACAGAGGCCTGAACAAGTATGTTCTTCAGTATTTCTGAGGCTGTCCCCGTTACTGAAATACCCTAAGTAACAGTAGTGAGTATTTTCCCCTCTTAAGCAAACATTTAAAATCCATTTCAAGCAGATATTATTGTAGATAATCTGGGAATATGGATGGGAAGGAAGGGTACAGAAAGTTTCAGAGATCCTGGAAACTCAGAAGGTCTAGGCTGGTGGACCACCAACTCGAGAACCAAAATTTTTAACCAGGATTTACAAGCTAGTAGGGGCAAAGCCAGTTTTGATACTATCTGATTCATCTGACTATGAAAGTGATCATTTTCCCACATACCTCCTGCCTCCTTGCCCTAGAGACCTCTGAGGATTTCAAGACTAGCAGAGCACTATATGGGTACCTATGAGGGTGCTTGGGGATCTTCTCGCCTACAGCTGCAGAAGCATGGTGCAAGGGCAATCAAATGCAAAAGCAAGCAGCAACTATTCCCCAGGGACTAACTGAATGAATTTCACTCTGTAAAAGAAGCCACAGAGTTTGTGGCTCACAGAGAGGGCTCACAAAATATTTGTTGAGTGAGTATGATTACATGGACACACACATACGGTCCAGGCTACACATTTTCATGTACTAAAACCAGGAAGGAACATTTGAAGCCACCCGATTTGTCTTGTGAGCATTGCCAACATCAAAAGTTAATTTATCAGCAGTGTAACTGTTTTTTAAGCATTTACAAAGTCACTAAACTGGTTCCTCCCTTGCCCACCATGTGACTGAAGGTAAGTAAGAGAGGCAGACTGCCCTGAGAGCCATGTGAAAAGCACTTACACCTGTGATTTATCATTGGGCCTGGCCACAGTGAGGTAGACAGCCATAGAATGATTCTCTCTTATCTGTTTCTGTGGTCACCCTAAGTGCCCTCATGCCCCTCAGTCAGTTGGCAAGTGCTCTTAGAGATCTCATTTTTGTAAACAGTTGACAAAGAGAAAAATAAAAGAAGGAAGAAGATGACCCCAGTCTCTGCATTAGCTGTGCTATAGAGGTCTTAGGTCTGTCCCTTGAGCAAAGGGGTAAGGGTACTGCTACTCTGCAACTCTCAAGCCAGGAGAAGAGCTTCAGGGGAGGCCTTCTTCCCCTGTGGTTGTCATACACCAGCACATCAAGAAGCCCCTAATAAGAATGAGGAAATTCACCTACCTCACAAATACATTGTGAATACCTGTACTGCCAGGGACCAGGAAAAGAATCGTTCCTACTCATTTAGCATATAAAGGCCAGTAGGAATTGAGCAGCAACAAAATAAAAGACAAAGTGTTACTATGGTACCTGCTACAAAGGAGATAGACATGGCTTGTGAGACCATCGGAGAAGTCGTTCCTCAGGCAATTACATTTGAACTGAGGGCTAGAGGTCTGGTCTAATAACTAAGAGGAGAGAGACTGGAAGAGTGGGCAGAAGTGATCATACGTCCAGTCGCAGCAGGGTTGAGGTTTGGGTGGAGAGTGGAGAGCTAAAAGGTTCATTATGCCAAGAAAGTCTAGAGAAGTCAGAATGACAAACACTAACAGATATTGGGTGTTCATTGTACACCAGTGTGACAAGCGTTTTTTAAGTATTATCTAACTTAAGCCACACGCTTTTACATATGAAGAGATTGAGGCACAGAGAGGCAAAACAGGGGTTCCATGAGAAGCCATCAGAGAATATTAAGCAGTAGTGACCCAGTAAAATTAACAATTCAGATCAAAATAAAGCAGAGATGTCCCCACATGCATAGATCTTTCTTTGTACTCAAAATAAAAATGTAAACATTTGAAACTATCATGAACACTGAATCAGAAAACAAATGATTATTCTGCAATGAAGACCAAGATGGTATTAGCTAAAGTGCTGTGTTTGAGGAAGTAGGAAAGTGATGGTGGCTGGTAACAGCTTTCTTTGCTTTCTGGGAACTGCATTCCACGAAGTTGGATGTAGAAAAGAAGCTTGGTATGGACTAGAAAGAGAGACCGAAGACAGCCTCAGGGGAACTGTGGCTGGCCCCCTAACCCATTCCAAACTCAATGAGTACTCTGAGCTGTAGCACTGTTTTACTTATTTCCAGGGAGCAAAATTTTTCTGTAATAAACCAAATCCAGGCCATGCATGTTTTTCTTTGACAGCTGCAGTATTTTAAAAATTGGGAAACTACATTAAGATGTAGAATTCTGGCTTCTCTGGCAGCCCTAGGCCACCATCCTCTCTTGGCCCTATGCACTGACACTGATCCATTCTAATCCCTCAGCTAAGATACACCAGCCCCATACCTGATATACCTGTGCCACCTCACACTCTCACCCACTGACCCTGCAAGCGTCCACATCGGATTGCATTCTGAGGTTCTCACATGCCTGGAGCCTTAGGCTCAAGGATTCAGGAGGCTGCACTGGGAGTTGGGGCAGAAGGGAGACAAGCTGTAAATACACGCAGGTCATCTTGGCACAAGCTTGTGCTTGGGGTCTCCAGGGAGATACAGAAGGTGTGCCAGGTGGGGACAACACGTGGGAGAGTGTCCACGTAGGGACAAGTGGAGGGCCTGTGGGACAAACTGAATGCAGTACAGTGGCAGAGTGAAGTGGAGGGTTTATTTGGTGGGTGAGGCTACAAGTCAGCAAGATGAAAGCTTAGCCCTGTAGCAGTAGAGAGCCCCTGATGGGGTTTAGGAAAGTCAAACCAGCAATGGCATGTGAGGGCCCAGAGCCCAGAAGCACCTCTGCAGGGAGGAGAATGGCAGCTACAAATCTGAGCAATTATTCCTGGATTAGCAAGTGCTGCAGGCAAAATAAAGGGCCAGAAGCCAGTGTGAACCCTCTTAGTTTTCACTGGCACGAGGCAGTGCTCAGAAAAAAGACTAGTCTTGAAAATTCAGCATCACTTGCAGAAAATGAAGTATAATAAAAACTACAGTAGGTTAAGAATGGAGGCATTTTTACTACCACACAGAACCATTGTAAAATATCACGCTCATGTCAAGGGGTAGATACTGTTAAACTTTGCCCGAGTTAGAGCAGTTAAGTGCTCTTTGTGCAGTCAGCCCAGCCTGCGTGGCTGGGACGGGGGCCTCCTAGGGCTTACATAAAGCATAGATCTTGCCCAAATGAGGAAAACCTTTAGGGATGTTAAAACCATTAGGGATCCATAGCCCTGACTTGAACCAAGCAGAATAAACAAACCCCTGCCCAAATTGGAACTTGCTGGACTCTTTCAGAGTTATCCAAGGGGCAGGGCTGGAGCCCTCCAGGGTCTTTGTGTGGGTTAATGTCTAGTTTCAGCCACTTAGCTCCAGTGAGACTACGTGTGTGTCACGTTGTCCTATTTTGAAACGTCCTAACCCTTCAGTTGCAGATCTACAGATGGTTTGTGTTCTGAACTTGCAACATATACAATATGTTTTTTGGTTTTTGCAAATTAGATGTTAAAGCCTAAGTTAGACCTACTGGAAATATGTTACAGATTCAGGAACTTTGTTGGAAAAGTTCCAGAATGCATTCACTTTCTCCATGGATAGGGTCTTGTTAGGCTCCCAACCTCGATTTCTCTTTTCAGTGTTCTTCGGCACTCTTTCTAGCATAATAGTTTTAAGTTTTCTATATGCAGAGTGTATTTCTGTCCTTATAACAGTTAAGTGGCATCATTTTTAAACTCTTTTTTGTCCCATCTTTTCAAAATGAGGAGGCAGATTAGAGAATTATGAATTTGGTAAGTCATTTTAGTCCCTGTGGTGGCTGGACAACATGCTAGACACTGTTTGGAGACAAGAGAGGAAGTCAGATTGAAGAATAAAGTAATTCCTTAATTCTCTGATGTTCAGAATCTATTAAAAGGTGGAGGTGAACATTGAGACAGGAAACCAAGGCATAGAGCGCTAAGAACTGAGCTCTAGATGGTTACAGAGCTCACAGAAGCATTCGCTGAACTATTCTGAAGCTAGACTCAAGCCTCTGGTCTACCTGTAGGAAATGCAGTACAGTCCAGCACAATATGGAAAACATTTAGAGAGAATGGATGATTTAGGTCATAGACATGTGACCAAGTGGTTACATTGAGTGATACACACAAGGCAAAGACTAATGATTAAGAATGTGGGATTTGGTGACAGAAAAAGCTAAATCCCAGATCTACCACATAAATACTGCAAGATCTGGGGCAAGTTACTTAGTTCTTGTTTTCCTAAATATCATCACTGACCTGTAAAATAAGCCAATGCAGATACTTGTCTGAGAGAATTATAATGGATAAAATAAAGGAATTAGTGTCTGGGGAGGCCTGCGTAGGAGGAGGCACCTGCAGTGAAGGAAGATGCCAAGAACTTTCAGGCCTGAAGCCCTGACTTACACAGTGAGTGCTCGCGGAGGTCCAGCAGGGGTGTCAGGGACACCACATACTGGTGTCTGGGCTATCTATGTCCAACTATAGGAGCCAATGCCTTTTTTGTCTGTACTGCTCAGGACCCAAAGATAGAAGCCAACAGGTGTCTTTCCAGATCCTATGACTGTTTTATACCAAATCAGAGAGAAACTGACCTCAGGAAGGAAATGTGAGGTCTCTCTCAAACTTGTATAAACCATGTTTTTTTCTTTATACATTTCTTTGGGCTGTTCTCCACTCTCCTACCTGCAACTCCCACCCCTACCACAGTCATGGACATCTTCTCGTAGGGCCAAATGACCTTTTTGATCTCCTAGACTTCTACCTAATGAGGGCTACATGAGAATTCCCCTTCATTTTTCACAGCACACAGCAATCGGGAAGCTGTTACAAGCATGCTTGCAGGTGGGAGTTAAAGGAAAGCAATAACAGTGGAAAGGAAGGAACTAATCCTCTAGACAACTGGTAGATAAATGGATGCAAACTCAGCCCAGGACATAGAGAAATAAATAACAAATCTCTCTGAGATTTTGGACCTAGGGAAATGAAGGTAGTGCTATTAAAAACAAAAATATTAAAAGTTAGATTCAGTTTGGATATCTTGACTTTGAGAGGCTGTGACATTTAAGTGGACCCTCAAATGGAAACATCTGAATTGTATCAGAGTGAGAGGTCCAAACCAGAGTTATATATTTGCAAGCCATCTGCTTAGATATAATCATTACAATGTGCAATGAGCTTTTTAGGATGAGAAAGAGATGAACAAAGGAGTGAGAATGGTGAGTTCAGGCTGAGGGCCCACAGGGAGGCTCAAAAACCAACAGCAAGGAAAGGTAAGGAGAAAACCATAGTAGTGTAGTGTCCTGAGCCAAGACTCAAGGAAGGTCCATGGTGTGTGGCTTAAAGTTGTAAATAACCAAATTCCCTCCACATTAGCAACTCTATGATGATTTTAATGAACTAAATCATATGTCCCCAACCCCATCATTAGCCACTTTGGCATACTTTTTTTTTTAAAGGTCAGTTTGACTTTGTCAACAAAGACCCACTTAAATCATCAAGCATAGTAAAATAATCACCAACTTTATAATTAAGTATAAAATAGTTCCTTGTCCATTATTAAATTAGGTACAGTACATCATATCGGTTGAATTCACATAGTAAGCACTCAGTGAGTGCTTCACTTGTAATAGCATTTGGTTAATAAAGCAAACACTGCAAGTCCTATAACCTTTGAGAATTTTTTATCCCATTTCAATTCAAAAGGGGAAATGAACAAGTTTGAGTTTGCACTTAAATTCTGGTATTCAAAAACTATAAGAAATGCTTAAAAGCAAGAGTTTTGGATTCACCTAGGTCTGTTTCAGAAAAGTCTGACCTCATTTCTTATTACCTGTGAATTGTTGGACAAGTTTCTTAAACTGCTTTGAGTTTCCTCAGTTATAAAATAGAATACTAATTTTAACTTGGCTGCAGAGTGCTGTAGGACTAAGAAGATTCTTTTTCTTGCTTGTTTGTTTTTTGTTTTTATTTTGAGATATGGCCTCACTATGTAGTTCAGGCTGGCCATGAACTCCCTAGGTAGCCCAGGATGCCCTCAAATTAATGATCTTCCTGCTTCAGCCTCCCAAATGCTGGGTACAGGCATGTGCCCTCATGCCCAGCTAGATTCTTAAATAAAATTTTTGCATTGTCTGTACACTAGCCATGAACAATCCAAAATAAAATTAAGAAACAATTCCATTTATAATAGCCAAGTGGCATGTTCTGTAGGTGTTAGTAATATTGTCAGTATCACTATTGTTACCTTCTATGTGAAAAAAAGTTTTCAGATCCATATATGTTTTTTCTCATTAAGAAACTCTGAACTATTTAATGTCTGGTATAGGTCATTTCTGTACTAATATGTTTTAAATAAAAATATTATACACTGGTTTTCCTTTAAGTCATGGTGCTCTTTAAATTGCTACTCATATTGTGAAGAGTTGAAAATGTGGTTATATACAATGGCAAGCAATAATAGAGTTCATGTCCAACATTAAAGTATAGGTATACAGATATCTTTTTCTATATCTATGTGTCTATATATGTAGATATCCCTTTACTTTAAAACAAATATAATTTTTTTGAAATATCAGATTTCTTGTGAGTTGAAGTCATGGTTAAAGTCCTGTCTCAGTTTTCCATCTGTTCTGGTCCAACATACAGGTCCAAGTTAGAGCAAGGATTGCAGATGGACCATAAATGTCTGTTGGTCTTGTACAGAGTTATTCACAGTTATATTATAATTAAATATATAGTCTATTCATATAAAAGTGAATGTAGAGTTAAACATATGAAAACCAGTGTATTAATTTGTTAATAAAATAGTGGACCAAAAAAAATCACATGATCATTTCAATAGACCAAAAAAAAAATGTGTCAAAATTCAACAACTAGCCGGTGAGATAGCTCAGCGGCATAAGCACCTGCCTGGCAAGCATGAGGTCCTGAGTTCAACCCCCGGTACCCACAAAAAAAAAAAAAAAAAAAAAAAAACTACTTTGGGCCGGTGAGAAGGCTCAGCGGCGTAAGCGCCTGCCTTGCAAGCGCGAGGGCCCGAGTTCGACTCCCGGAACCCACATACGAAAAAGGGGCCGGTGATATCGCTCAGCGGCACGGGCGCCTGCTGGCGCGCGAGGTCCTGAGGTCGACCCCCCGGTACCCACAAAAAAAAAAAAAAATTCAACAACTTTTCATGAAAAAAAAAATCAATAAAACAGGAATAAAAGGGAACTTTCCCAAACCAACAAGGTACATCTAAGCAAAGCCTGCAGTTAACATCATGCATAATGATAAATTAAAAGCTTTCCACCTAAGTCTAAGACCTGGACAGGGACGCTCCCTCTTGCTGCTCTAGTCATCATTGTACTAGAGGTTCCATCCAGGGCACGCGCATAAGAAAACAAGTAAAAGTCATCCAGATTGGAAAAGCAGTAAAACTGTCTCTGTTATCAGATAACATGATCTCATATGTAGAAAATACAAAAGAATCCACTAAAGAATCCACTATTAGAACTAATAAGTGAGTTCACCAAGGTGGTGGGATACAAGATCAGTTGTATTTCTATACACTAGCCATGAACAATCCAAAAATGAATTAGGAAAGCAATTTCATTTAAAAGAAAAAGAATCTTTTTCCATGAAAAAGATCAAAAGACTTAGGAATAAGTAATAAAAGAAATGCAAGAATTGTATATTGCATACTACAAAATGTTTTTGTAAGAAATTTTGAAACACCCAAATAAATGGAAAGACAGATTGTGTTCATGGATTGCAAGACTTAGTATTGTTAAGATGGTACTACTCCAGGGGCCGGTGAGATGGCTCAGTGGCATAAGCGCCTGCCTGGCAAGTGCGAGGTCCTGAGCTCGACTCCTGGTACCCACATACAAAAAAAGGGCCGGTGATATCGCTCAGCGGCACGGGTGTCTGCTGGCGCACAAGATCCTGAGTTCGACCCCCCCAAAAAAGGTACTACTCCTCCAAGTGAGTTACAACTTCAATACCATCCCTCTCAAAATTCTACCCATCTTTTTTGCAAAAATTAAGAAGCTGATCCTAAAATTCCTATGGAGTTTCAATTGACCCAGAGTAATCAGAACAACTTTTAAAAACTACGTAATTCTGATTTTAAAACTTACTACAAAGCTGCAGTAATCAAAACATTGTAATGTTGGTATGAAGACAAACATATAGACGAGGGGAGTTGAAAGGAGAGCCCAGAAATAAATCCTCACATATATTGTCAAATAATTTTCAACAAGGAGTCCAAAAACATTAATTGGGGAAAGAAACATCTTTTCAATAAAATGTGCTGGGAAAGCTGGATATCCACATATAAAAGAATGAAATGGTAACCCTTACCTTACACCTTATATAAAATTTAACTCGAAATTGGCCAAAAAATCTAAACAAAATTTTCAGCAGAAAACGTAGGGGAAAATCTTTATAGCATCGAATTTGGCAGTGATTTGTTGGATGTGATGTCAAAGACACAACAATGGAAAAAATAAATCAGACTGCATCAAAATTAAAAACATTTTTGCATCAAAGGACACTATCAGCAAAGTAAAATGACAACAGGCCGGGCATGGTGACACACACCTGTGATCCTAGCATTCATGAGGCTGAGACAGGAGGATCACTATTAGTTCGAGGCCAGCCTGGGCTACATAGTGAGTTCAAGTCCAATCTACATAGTGAGACTCTGTCTAAAAAAAAAAAAAAAAAAAAAAAAAAAAAAAGAATAAAAAGAAAACAACAAAATGGGAGAAAATTATTTGCAAATCATACTTAATAAAAAATCAATACTCAGAATAGATAGAATACTAAAACTCAACAACAAAAAACCGAACAATTCAAAAATGGACAAAGAACTTGAATAGATATTTCTTTCAAGAAGATATACAAGGCCGGTGAGACGGCTCAGCGGCTTAAGCGCCTGCCTTGCAAGCGCGAAGGCCCGAGTTCGACTCCTGGTACCCACATACGAAAAAAGGGCCGGTGATATCGCTCAGCGGCACGGGTGCCTGCTGGCGCGCGAGGTCCTGAGGTCGTCCCCCCGGTACCCACAAAAAAAAAAAAAAAAAAAAAGAAGATATACAAATGACCACTAACCATGAAACAGTGCTCAACATAATTAGTCATTAAGGAAGTATAAATTAAAGCCACAATAAGTTACCACCTCAAACCCACTAGGATGTAAAATCAAAAGAAAAATGCTGACAAGGGTGTAGAGACATTAGAGACCTATAGGTACATGGCTGGTGGAGATGTAAATTGCTGCAGTCACTCTGGGAAACAATTTAAGCACCCTCAAAATGCTAACTATAAAGTTAGCCATATGATCGAACCAGTCCACTTCTAGATATGGATCCAAGAGAAAGGAAAACACGTAAACACGAAAATTTTGGGGGGCTGGTGAGGTGGCTCAGTGGCCTACGCTCCTGCCTGGCAAGCGCGAGGGCCTGAGTTCGACTCCCGGAACCCACATACGAAGAAAGGGTAGGTGATATCACTCAGTGGCACGGGTGCCTGCTGGCACGCAAAGTCCTGAGGTCGACCCCCAGTACCCACAAAAAAAAAAAAATTTTACATGAATGTTCACTACAACATTATTCATAATAGCCAAAAAAAGTAAAAACTCAAATGTCTGTCATCTGATGAATAAACAAAATGTGGTATAAACATACAATAGAATATTTTTCACTCATAAAAACAAATGAAGTTTTGATTGATAAACCTTGAAAACATACTAAACAAAAGAAGTCAAATACAAAAAGCCACATATTCTTTGATTCCACTATATGAAATGTCCAAAACAGGCAAAGCCATTGCCAGGAAAACAGATTAGTGGTTATCAGGGACTGATGTCAGGGGAACGATGGGCAGTACATGAATTCTAAATGTGCAAGGTTACACATTTGGGGGGGTGATGAATATGTTCTAAAGTAGACTATGGTGATAGTTATACAACTTTATGAATGTACAAAAAGCTGCTGAGCTGTACAAATTAAAAAGTAAATGTGAATTATATCTCAGTTTTTAAAAGTGGACATGAATGGTTCAGCCATATTTAGCATAAAAGTATTTAACTTTGAGAATCCTCTGTCCTCTTGGGTTTGCTGATAATGCCAAGCTAGAAGGCATGTGAATACTGTTTGTTTCTCACAATACTTCTGACGCCAAATGTGTAGAAGTTTCCCACACCAACAACCAATTCTCCAACTTTCCCAACACCAGTGTCCTATAATTCAAATTTGCCACTTTTTACCTGGAGTTAATGTTGGTTACCTGGAGTTACCAACAGGTAAAGGCTGAATCTCATAAGACTACCTACTCCCCTACTCAGACCCCACTCACCAAGTCCTGAGCATGTGGTATTTCTGACCAAACTGGCTACAAATTGGGGGTTCCCCTGAGCCCTTCCTCAGTGCAGTAATATGCTATCGTGACTCACATAACTCAAGGAAACACATTTATCAGTTTATTATAAGGGATACAAATGAACAGCTAGATGAAGAGGTGCATAAGACGAGGTATAGCAGGAGGCACAGCTTTCGTGCCTCTTTGGGTGTCCCACCTTCCCAGCACCTCTATATATTCATTAGCAGCCCAGAAGTTCTGTGAGCCCATGGTTTTGGGATTTTTACCTAGACATTTTCACATATGCATACAAAGTTTTAACTCAGTCTTCAGGCCTTCTTCCCTCTCCACAGGATGAAGGGTGGGACTGAAAGTTCTGAACTTTCAATTATGACTTGGCCTTTCTGGTGACCAGCCACCAACCCGAAGTTATCCAGGAGCCCAAGAGTCACCTCATTAGAACAAAACACTCCTACTATCAAGAAGTTCAGGGGCCGGTGAGATGGCTCAGCGGTGTAAGCACCTGCCTGGCAAGAGCAAGGGCCCAAGTTCAACTCCCGGAACCCACATACGAAAAAAGGGCCAGTGATATCGCTCAGCGGCACGGGCGCCTGCTGGCGTGCAAGGTCCTGAGGTCGACCCCCGGTACCCACAAAAAAAAAAAAAAAAGAACTTCAAGGAATTGAGGAACTTTGTATCACAAACAGAGGTCAAAGACTAAATGTTAATAAAAAGGAGAATTGATGATGTTGATGGGCGAAGGGGTTCTTTGATAAATAGTTTTAGTGCATCTGCAAATGGTTGTAAGGTTCCATAGGGTCCTACGATGTTTGGCCCTTTACGTAATTGTATATATCCGAGGATTTTTCGTTCTGTTAGAGTTAAGAATGCTATGGCTAAGAGGATTGGGACGATCAGAAGGAGTAGATTAATTATGAACATAAGAGTTAAAGAGAGGAGTTGAACCTCTGATGATAAAGTCTTAAGTTTTATGCAATTTACCAGGCTCTGAATAGAGATATTCCTAGCATTTCTATTACTCAGGAAATTGTATACACGTGTACATATGTATTGTGTATATATTATATTTTTTATTGTGTTACACATACCAGAAGGGCATGTAAGAACTGAAGAGTTAACAGCAGTTGTTTTGTGCTTTTTATTGGGAGGGGGCTTTCTTAAAATTACGAAGTATGTTGCTACAATGTGTGGCAAGATGATATAAGGACATTTCTTTTTATATGAATAAATAAGATATCACTTGGAATCTTTACAAATTTTATTGTGATGGGCACGACACCAGAGGATACAAATTGCAGGTTATAAAAATAAAGCAAAATTTTCCATAGCCCAAAATGGTTTGATATATGAGTAAGTCTCCCTATATGGCCTCTAAGATGAAAGGCCTGAGGATTCCTTCACCTTTTTTAAATGATGAATTACTGATGATGATAAAACGACTATTGAGAGATGAATATGTAGCAAACATTTACATGCATTTTCTCATTTTACTGTCCCCATCATCTCTATGACAGAGCTGTCTAGAATATGCCCACGGTCATGCAGGAGGTCAGTGGCTGAGCTGGGCTTTGGCCCCAAGTCTGTGAGGCTGCCAAGACCTCATTTAGCTGCTGGGTGTTACTTTCCATTTCACTGTTTCCTGCCTTGGGGAGCTTGCCCTCAGGAGCTTGCAGCATCTAATATTCTAGCCACACCAAAGGAGGGAGGCACTGGGGTGGAGCCCGAGCGCTCTGGGCTGGGAGTCGGGCCAGGAGTTCTGGAGCAACTGCCACAGATCTGTGTGACCCAGGGTGGGAAGTGTGGTCTCTCAGAGGCATGGTTTTCTGATCAGTAATGTGTGGAAACTTTGTCCCCAATTATCCATCTATTTCCTCAGCACTGAGCCTGCATCCTGCCTCATTCACCTACCACTGACAAATGGTTGTCCGTTTATATAGAGACCAAAGGGAAGAAAACCTCTAAGTCAGGTAGTTGGTGATTTCAGGGGGCTGGGCTTTGGTGTCAGACTGATGTGGCGCTGGTTCTATTACCAATCTCAGGGTGATGCTGAGCAAGTCCCTAACCTGTGTCCCCAGGCTGCTAATGGGAATAATAGTAACGAGGAGAGCTATGCTGTCTGCATAGTGGTTGTGAGGACTGAGTGAGTTCTGGAGAGAGCTTAGTGCAATTCCTGCTATATAGTAAGTACTGGGATAGTTATTATATATCATTCAGTAATATTATAATTTACTTCTGATTATTATTGATTGTTATGATTATAAAATAGAGAAGCAGAATCCTTCAGCTCAATCAGATGGGACCCTGGAACTCTGGGGGCCTGGTTGGGTTCAGTTCTAGAACTATCAGAATCTATAAGGTCCACCGTCCCTCAGGACTCTCTGCTGAGTAAGAGGACATCAGATGGTCACCAACAATATTGAAGGGACCCTCATCCACCCCAGTTAACTTTGAATCAGAAATGTCATTCTTTATAGGACACAGTGTCAATACAGGACATTATTTCAACTTGCCATATGAGTTTTGGCTCAATTGGGTTTTTGCTTTTTACACAATGTAACCAGAAATAAACTATCAGTGAGAGGTAGTGATAAAACAATTAGTGTGCTGTAAAAAAGAAAAGATGAGAAAATTCTGCACCCTAGAAATTTCTTAATGTGAGTAGGGTATTTTCCTTCTTTCAGTTACATAGTTATGGTTAGGGTATTTTCCCTCTTTCAGATCCTATGTAAATATGAAAATATATTTACAAGTTTATTTATCACAGTGTTATATGTAATGCTAAAAGTTATAAATACAACATGGAGTACTAAAGAACCATTAAAAATCAAATATTATAAAACCAGTTTTAGAGTTAAGGAAATGTACATTCTATTTTTTGATGTTATTATTGTTGTTGTTAGAAAAATTATGTATTCTCTAATACTAATTTTGTAAATAGTATGTTTATTTATAGGAAAAATATTAAATGCTACAACAAAAATATTTGCAAGGATTATCTCTGTGTGGGATTATTATTATTTTTATTATTTTAATTTTCATTTTTTTATATTTCTACGTTTTTATCATGAGCATGTTTTTCTTTGGAAATCGGGGTGCAAAAGTTGTGTCTTACTAATGAGAATTCTGGCCATGGTTTTCTTTTTCTTTTTGCTCAGGGACTCTTTAGTCCAGTAGAATTTCATCTGAACATGTCTTAACTCTCAGTCTAGACATACTGGCTTTTTATTTTTTTTAAGTACTGACGTAGAAATAATATGCTTTGTTTATTTTGTGAACTCATCTTTTTCTGTGTGAGGCTGAGGACTAGCTAGACACAGTTGCCGCAAGATTGATTTTTGTTATTCCTAAAACCAGTAATAGTAATGAGAAAAGCTCACAAATTAACTAAAAATTTTCTAAGCCCATCACCACCCTGTTGAAAGCAATTTTCAACTCTGTCTGACATTTAGTGTTTCCAAGCTAACTTTGAATCTTTTATAAAAAGAAATCAACGTCCCGCTCTCTGTGTATTGTTTCATATAATTGGAAGTGCACCATTAAATGTGCAGTTGAGAATCTAATGCTTAACTTTTAATATGTGACTGTGTACGAAATTCACTAAGAACTAATCCATTTTCTAAGAAAAATGGATAGAGCAGATGCAAGTTTTTGTTTTCTTGCCCAATTATAGCTTGAAGTATTTCTCAAAACTGGTATTTCAGTATTTATTGGAACAATATATAGATAGCTGACAAAGTGGAGCAGTGTTTTGATCATGAGAAGATTGAGGCTTTGTTCTACAGGTGAAATTTTCAGATACTGTTTTTTTTGTTTATTTGTTTGTTTTATGTGGGTACCGGGAGTCAAACTCAGGACCTCACGCTTGCCAGGCAGGCACTTATGCCGCTGAGCCATCTCACCAGCCCTCAGATACCGTTTTCATCAGTTTTTAAAATACTGTTATATGTGCATTATAAAAAAATAAAACAGCTATATAATATATAAATGCGTACTAGTTTGGTGCATACTGGACAGATATACAAATATAGACCTACACTTATGAAAGTATTTCCCCCCAATAGGATCACATTCCATTGTTCTCAATTTGCATATTTTAACTAAACTTAACATGAAAAATTTTCAGTTTCAGTAAGGATAAATTTACTTCACTTCGTGTATATTTTTGTAAGAATTTCAGTTGGATAAAATTCTAGAAGTAGAATTGCTAGTAAAAGAATGTGCAGCATGCTTGCAGTTCTGTTTTGCATCCCAAGAAAGCTGCGCTCAGTTTGTTCCCATCCACAGAAAGTGGGAATGAACAATGACATTTCAGAAGCAGAGCCATTTAGCAGGTTCTCTCGGGTTTTGATAGGATGTCATTTAAAGTCACGATCAGAAGGTTGCTTGGATACTTTGGGGAGAAGGTGCCTTCTAAATTCAGATTTCTATAAGCTATAAATAATCCTGCCTAACTCTCCAACCTCAATCCCTACCCAGAAAAGGGGTGTGTATGTGTAACAAGCTCAGTGGGGAGTTGGGGGATTGTGTCTCTGCAGAAGATCCCTCAAAAGGCTAAGTGTAGAAGAGGGCAGATTCTTAAAATCAGAATGAGATTTAAATTTCAACTTCATCTCTTAGTAGCAAGGTGTCTTTAAGTAATTTGCTCAACATTTCTGACCTCTGTTTCATCATGTTAAGAATGGGGATAAACCAGGCATGGTGGCTCATGCCTATAATCATGGCACTGTGGGAGATTAAGGAAGGATGCTCTCAAGCTCAAGCCCAGCCAGGGCAATAGTCAGGGACTTTCTCAAAATAAAGAATAAAAAAGCACTGGGGATGTAACTCTGTGCAAAGACCCAAGTACCACAAAAAGGAGGGAGGCTAATCACACCACCCTATAGGGTTTTTCATGAATATTAAATGTATTACTTAATGTAAAGAACTAATAAATGGTGAAGAGTAAGAGGTAGGTAAGTAGCTATTGTTAAGATGCTAGAAAAGTATCAGGATGACCAAGTAAGAGCATCCTGGAGGATTAAGTTGTGAGTAATTTTGCAGAAAAGTCTGAGGAAATTGCTGTTTTAATTAATATATACTGTGTAACGTTACACCTTCCATCTTCTGGTCTTCACCATAGCACTTTTATCACTTTCCAGTGTACATCATTTCTCATCTATTATGTTCATCATTTATCAGTATGCTCTCCTAGGATGTCTAATGTGAATAGGGATTTTGTTCACTAAATCCCAAATTCAGTGTAACTTGAAACAAAGCCTGGCACATGTAGGCACTCAGTAAATGAGTGGGTGAATTTATAGCATTTAGCATTTCATAAACCCATTCAGATGTGCTGGCAGCTACTACGGCTGGACCCTGGGTGCTGAGCGTGCCCGAGATCGCTCCGGCTCAGTTTAGGGTAACACTGAGTACTAGGCCAGGAGCCAGAACTTTCAAGTTCTCTACCAGCTTTTGCCAGTTCCAGGGCTGACCGGCAGCCTGGGTCTGTGAGCAAGTCATGTGACAACTTAACTCAAGCTTTATAAAAAATAAGGGTAACTGTACCTACCTGTGATAGGAACGATGACTCCCTCACATTATGCAGAGATTATATGAGATTACTTTGTAAACTCTAGAGGTTCATATGAGCCATAACAAGAAAGATCAAGTGCTGTAACTTTTGGTGGGGACCAAAAAAGCAAAAAGAGAAATAAATAGGAAATGGCAGTGGCAGGTTTTGCTGGACTCTAGCCCGGGCTGAAAGACTCTTGGGTGGGATCAGGCTCTGAACAAACTTGCTCTCTCTCTCTCTCTCTCTCTCTCCCCCTCCTCCCTTCCTTCCTCCCTCCCTTCTTTCCATTCTTCCTTCCTTCCTTCTCTGTCTCTGTCTCTCTCTTTTTCTCCCCTCCCTCCCTTCCTTCCTTCCTTTTCAGTGCTGGAGATCCAACCCAGAGCCCCATGCATGCTGGATGAACAGTTTACCACTAAGCCACATCTCCAGCCCAGAGCATTGTTTTTTAAGTGCTAACTCTGAAGGGTAGAGGATTCCCCAAGAGCTCTAAGTGAACAATTACTAAAGAAAAATACTCATCAAGTGTAGAAGATTATACCCAGCACTACCTGGTATTTCTGGGTTGTGCATTTGATGGACAGCCCCTGGGAATGGCAGCTTATCAACACGGTCAGGGACTGGTGATCACCAGAGAGAAAGGAAGGCAAAGAGGGTTGGGGGTGGGGGCTGTGCTCCAGCTACTTGGAGAAGCATTCCTCAAAAGAAGACTTGGCCTGACATTCCCATCCTTCAAGATGAGGTGATGTGATCCAACCTGAGACCTAAAATCTGGCATGTGTATATCCGCCTTTGTTCCTTTATGAGCCACACCTGTTCACTAGCACTTTCTGGAAAATGAGGCTTTCTTCCTGGTTTTTTATAGTCATGCCCCATCTCTCTTAATATGGGTTCAGCATGGCGAATAACTTACAATTTCCTAAGGAAGCCATAGTATTTCACATCCTTAGATCTTAGGATTCTTACAACATGGAAAACTAAACCTCTTGGAACCACCAACTTTACAAATTCTGTAGGCCTCATTTGTCTCCCTGGGAATCACGAAGTGTGATGGGAAACCTTTTGAAGAGACTGTGCTTCCTATGTAAGTGATATAGAGACAACAAGGGTGAAAAGGGTACTGTGTGATGTTATATTTCCTTTGCATGAATTATTAAGGGCTGGAGAAGTCCCAGAGTTAAAAGCCTGCTTAATTTTGTTTAACCAATTATTAACTAAGGGAACCACACTTCGCATAAATTCAGCGTAACACACTTTGGGAAATACTCATTTATGAACTCGAAGGAAGGAAAGGCTAAATTTCTGTGTGCTGTGGTATCAAGCAGTTGTAAGGTTGGAGTTGAAGTGATGGTTCCAGGCTGACCAAGGAAGGGAACTGTTTACTCTCTGGGTCAAATCCGTACCGTTGGAATCTAAATAGGCTATTTACCAGATTGCGCTGAGTAAAGAAGCACAGGAATTGACACTAAAATCTCTTGAGATGCATCCATAAACTGGAACATCAATGTAACAGTATGCCAGGTGCCTAGAAACCTGAGCTCTGGAGTGAAATAGACCTTGCTCAGATGCCAGCTGCCTGGCTTACTACTGATGTGACTGAATATGAGCCATAGTTTTCTTATGAATAAAATATGTGTAATAATACTGTCTCCTCAATTAATCCACAGGAAACATGTAGTACAAGAAGCTTATATTTGAGCCGAGAACTAGAATGTGAAATTACTTTGTCTCATGGTACCAATGTCAAGGCCATGACAGTATCTGGAGATGCAGCTATATTCTGCTGTTGAAATAACCATGAACAGAACATGGGGTTGGCAGCACTGACTGTAAATGAGGTAGATGACTTTATTTACCAGAAATTTCCTAAAAAGACTTTCACAAAAAAAAAAAAAACACTGTTCAGTGGGCTCTGTGAACTTTGCTGCATAGATGTGGAGGAAGCATCAGGGGTCATAGAGCTCCTAGGTCAGTGATGGCGAATATTTCAGAGCTTTCAGTGATAACACAGCCCGCTGTGGCACGTGTGCCATAGGTTCACCACCACTGTTCTAGGCCCTTAATCCATCATCATGTGGTCAGTGTTACAGAGAGGGAGGCTGGGGCTGGCATATAGCTGAGCACTGGGACAGTGTAGCGTGTGGAGGGGAAGGAGGAGGTGAGGAGAGCTCAGCGAGGATGAAAGAAAGTGCAAAATACAACAGCTGCTAATAGTGTGGGACTTGGGGGACAGAAAATTATGTCCCAAGAAAAATGTTGGAATATTTCTTTATGGTGCCTGGTATAAAATCCCCAAGAAACCATGCTTTAAGGAAACCTACATTAAAGGACTGCATCTGTTTCAAGCTTTGATTTGTGTTTCCTTTGAATGTGATGTCTTGCTTATACTGAGACACATGGGTCACTGAGTTGTACCAACCAGGCTTCTCTTTCATGTTTTTATTCAGTTTTTTTTTAAAAAAAGATATCCTTTATTACTATTTTCTACTGGTCACTACATTCGTCATTCATTGTAACAATGTGATTTGTATCTCAAGATATATTGCCATTTCCAATATATCATCTTATCTTAATGTTACTTGCATATTTTATTATATTATCTCTTCTCATCTATTAGATAAGTAGCTATTTCTTAAGATTTGGGAGTTATTTTTATTTCCTGTAGAGTGCTTTACTTTGAAATTGTGTTTTAGAGTCAGTAACATCCAAAAAGAGCTCTATCTGTGACTTATTTCACTGTACCTAAATTATCATATCCCAAAAATGCAGTCCACTCCTGTCATCAGGCCACATTCTGACTCAATTTTCAGGAAATCTTGTTACTTTCTAAATTATTCAGAAAGTTTGGAGAGTGAGGCTGATTAGATTTGGAAATTTGCCTTACTTAACTCCCTTATTTTAACTTTTTTGAATGAGTCTAGAGAGAACCAAATATAATTTAGGAGTCCCACTTTTTGCTTCAGTAGATTTTTGGTATTTCAGTCCAAAAGATGGGTAAAATGCTTAGAATAAATTCCTCACTACCTGCTTGCCTTTCATAGTCAAAAAGAAGCAATCATTTGGATTGCTTCTGGATTTTGGATACTATGGATTTTATAGGAAAGACAAAAGAGAAAAGTTCGCTTGGAATATGTCTAAAACAAATCTAAATTTGCATCAGTGGAGAGCAATGTTGCTCAAATGTTAAAGCTTTCTCTTCACAATTCTTTTTAGACTAGAGTGAAGGCATTCCTCACAAGGGGAGCAGCTCACTTAATTAAATAGCAAATATCATCAAGAACATTTCCTTTGTGATGCTTCAAAGGCAATTGGGCTGCTTAGGCCAGGATGAGTTGAGGGGAGAATATCAGAGCCCAGACCATTCACAGAGATGCTACATCAACCTGGTGGTTGCTATGGTTTTGATACTGGGGGGAAAGGGAGGACCCATTCAGGAATGGTGACTCTAGAGCTTAGAGTCAGGGCCATTTGGAGCGATAGTTATAAATATTTCTGCAATGGATATACAAAAAGACATCTAGGAATACTGCGGTCTGAGTGTTAAGCAAGTCCTTCTATAAGCTTTCTGTTGCCCACGTCCAGGTTGAAGACAGGTAGGTGGTAGACAGGTTTTATTTTAGCAAGGGGCCACTAAGGGCATTGTAAGCAAAGCAGGGATGTAAGAAAGGTTGTAGGCAAATAGCACCAGTGTGAGCTGCGTGAAAGAGACCCCAGGAGCATCTGCAGGGAAGGAAAGACTTACACTAGACAGAGGTGAGGGCAGCTTGGACCCCAGGGCAGCATTTCCTGAAGAGGTTTCAAGGATACTAGTCACATATAATGATGTCATAGAGAGTAGTGGGGCTCTGGGGAACACTGGGTTAAGCTTATGTAAATGGGTCCATTACTGGAAGACTCTTCAGAGCCTGTAACAGTGCACCAGCGTGCCTCGTGCCTCTCCAGGAAGAGAATGTGTGATATGCACCTGTGGCAATTCCCCAGCTTAGAAGACCCACAAAACTGGTTTTTCTTCCAAATACCAGCCTTCTGAAGATCATAATTTGGGAAATTCTATTCCAGGGCTTATCATAGATATTTTCAAAGCTTGTTGAATGAATGAATGAATGAATGAATGAATGGATGGATGGATGGTTAAGTAGATGAATGAGTGAATGAAAGAATGAGTTGTAAGCAATAAGATAAGAGGCAGACTGGGAGGGTGTCAAGATAAAGAGAAAGCATGTATGGTATTTCTAATTAAGGGAATCATTTTGAGCCTAGGAATCCCTGCCTTTGGTACTTCTCTTTAATGCAGCCACCATCTTCTCTCTTGTATCCTTCTGCCACCAGCTGTAGACTAGTGAGTAAGATTTATTTATTTAGATAAATCTTATTATCTATTCTTCCTTACTTTTATGGGCAAATCAGTTCTTACAAACTCCCAAATGGACCTCAGTGAAATCAAAGTTGTCGAAGGGTATAGAGTTGATGATACCATGAAGTTTTGAAGTCTTCTGGGCAGAGGTTCCCTGGGTCCCTGGGTCCCCAGGTCTTCTTTGTGTTTACATGAAATATACATATATGTGTATGGCTTTCTTTTCTTTTCCATTTCACTTGGCTGTGTCCACATCCATGCTTTTTTTTTTTTTTTCCACTCTGATAAGGATAAGGAAGCAAATGGTACTCTACAAAATGTCATAGAAAGCTTGTTGGAGAATTATGTGCTATATTAATGCAACTTCTGAAAATGAAAAGCCCTACCCCCACCTCACAGGTGATGGGAAGAGGGAGAACAGACAGACAGATATCAGAAAGGTCTCCATAACAAACACGATAGTATGAACTATTCACCAAGCAAAGGATTTGACTAAGATACCTACAAGGCTTTGAATGGCTTTCAAGTAAGAATGGCCTGTCGGGGAATACCAACTTTGGTGTAACCATAACTTTCCTTGGTTTATTTCAGAACGCCAACCAGGTACCTCTATGGCCAGTTCTAATGCCCTCCCTTCAAGTTCAGCTGGGATCAGCAAGGAACTGATCAATCTGCAGCCCTTCATCCAGTTCCCAGAGGAAGTCGCCAGTATCCTAACAGAACAGGAGCAGAATATTTACCGCAGGGTCCTGCCAGTTGACTACCTTTGCTTCTTAACCCGGGACTTGGGCACCGCAGAATGCCAGAGGTCCCTGCCCTGCCTCAAAGCATCCATCTCAGCATCAGTTCTCACCTCTCATAATGGAGAGCACAATGCCCTTGAAGACCTTGTGATGAGATTTAATGAGGTAAGGAGCCACTCTTGGATGTTTTTGTACTTGAAGTGCCATTTGTCATTTTTAAGCATAATTTTCTCTTAGTTTTGTCTGTCACCGAAGTCATCTCACTCTCTGTCTTGCCATTTCCATCATGGTGGTTTTTCTTTCCAGGCAGTAGACTCAACAGCACACTTTCTCCTTCTCACTGAGCCCACTGGCCCTTATGCCTAATTGACCTTATCTCCCTTCCCTATGATTGGCAAGTGCACCAATCCTTCTCCTTTCTAATAACCAGAGTTACAACCCCTAATCTCTCCTCTGCCCATTCCCACTAGTGTTTTTGAGACTAAATCTCATTTTAGAATTTTGACAACACGATCCCTAACCACATCTAGCCCATTCCCTGTCCCATTATCAGAATTCCTCGGCAGAAAGTTAAAACCTAACACACCTGGGGTTCCATGCATGGAGGACCATGAAGCTATGCACTGAGGGACATAGATCACCCCCCTCCTCTCTGTGCATCCTGTGAATGTCTTCAGCCCCAGAAAGTCACTTCAAAGCCTCTGAGACCCAGCCAGAAGCCAGTTCTGAAGAGGACAGGTATGGCTGGAGTCTGGGAACACTTATGATACAAATTATGGGTATGCAATTAAAAATCATTCTTTTTTTTTTTTTTTTTGGTGGGTACCAGGGCTCGACTTCAGGACCTCGCATGCCACCAGGTGCCTGTGCCGCTGAGCAATATCACCGGCCCTTTCTTTGTATGTGGGTACCGGGAGTCGAACTCAGGACTTTGCGCTTGCTGGGCAGGTACTTATGCCACTGAGCTATCTCACCGGACCCTAAAAATCATTCTTAAATAGTCATTACAAGCAGAACCCAAATAAACTCCACTAGAAAACCTAAGATAGCTAAATTCTAGTTGTTTTGTATACCTTAAATTCTAGTTGTTTTGTATACCTTATGGGGTTTGGGGGTTGTATCTGCTAAAGCTGCAGGTTCCTGTTCCCACCCCAAGCTGAGTGAGACAGAATCTCTGGGAGTCTGCATGAGAGCTTGCAAACTATACTGACCCAAAGTTGCTTTTTTTAAATGGTATTCTTGATTTTCCTTACTGATAAGAATGGACTGGAAAACGAAAGTTCCCGTAAATTGAGTGATTTTTATTAGTGGATTTTATTGTATTTTATGAAGTATTTTAAACTTCTAGATCTACTCACATTCACATTTTTAAGACCTTATTCTTGTCCCTTTTTAAAAATTTTGACCTAAACTTACAAGTGAATTGCCAGAACTTTTAAAATCTAATTTTAAATTAAACTTGGATTTCTTCCACTCACTGCTATAACCTTGGGAATCAAAGATGAATCAATGATATCACTAATTCAGAGCTAGTGATGATATGACCCACAGCTGGGCTGAGGCTTGCTTTGGACTATCTCTGAAAATAGTTTAGCTAAGCAACTTGGGAACATAAACAAGATTTCTGGGAAAACACTTAAACTACTTAAGAGAACAGTCTGTTTTCAAGTATTCTTAAGCATGTATTTTCATACAAATTATGGGTATGCTGATTAAAAATCATTCTTAAATAATCATTACAAACAGATCCCAAATAAACTCCACTAGAAAACCTAAGATAGCTAAATTCTAGTTGTTTTGTATACCTTAAGCTAGAAAAGCTACATTGAATTTAAAAAGATTTATTACATTCAGATTTTCACCTGTTTAGAATGGTTTTGCCTCCAATTAGCATAGCTTTCTATCCTGAAAAGAAAGGGCAGGAAAGAGCTTGCATCTATGTAGTAGGTACGATAAACCAGACATTTTCACATTCTTAATCTCATTTAATTCTTATGACCACCAGCATTATGCCTGTTTTGCAGATGAAGAAAGTGAAGCATACACAACAAAATAAGTAATGACAGTGCTAGATTCTGACCCATAAGTAAAATAAATATTCCTGAGTCCATACTAACATGAATAAATATTAAATTAGTGTGGTGGAGTAGCAGCTCTTAGTTATTGGAGAATTCCAATTAGCAAATGTAGGAAAAAGAAAATAACCATTAGATTTCCTACAGTAATAATTGTTACAGGCAAAAAACACTGATGAGTTCTAAAATGACTGGGTGAAAGTAAATGTGATAAGAGGCAGGATATTTGCATGGTCTCAGAGCAACTCTGCACAAGATATTTATTAATTACAAAGGGAAAAATAGAACAGTGGTGGGAAACCAGTAGTAGACACTATCTCAACCAAGCGACCAAGGATAACAAGACCAGTAATGAGAGTATCAGTGTATGTCCCTTGATATGTACAATGCCCTGAGGAGTGTGGGACATCATCTCTATGGCATTCTTGTCTCAAATGCAAACTGAAATATAATTATGAAACCAATACCAGGCAACCCCACATTTAGGGACGTTCCATTCTTCAGAAAGTATCAAGGTCATGGAAGGTAAGAGAAAATCAAGGAACTATCAAGACTATAGGAGATAAGAATGGCTGCTAAATACAATGTGGGATCCTGTTGGATACTGAATTAGAAAAAAAGAGAGACATTAATGGAAAAACTGGTGAAACCCTAGTAAGGCTTGCAATTTAGTTAGTATTACTGTATAGATGTTAGTTTCCTTGTTTTTATACTTACCCTGTGATTAACATTAAGGGAAGCTGGATGAAGGATATACTGTACTGGAACTCTATGTACTGTTTTTGCAACTTTCCTGTAAATCTAAAATTGCTTCAGAATAGAAAGTTTTAGAGGAAAGCAGTGAGCTCAGAGAGTTTGCATCACTTGTCCATGGCCACACAGTAGCTGCGTGCATTTCGGAATATAGATCTGTCTGTCTTCAAAGTCTGCTTCTTCTCACCCAACTGGCTCTCTACTTGTTAAATTATCAAGTTCAAGTTTGTAATAAAACCAGAATTGCTGACTTAGAACTTAGTAAGTCTTGGGTCCCCTTCTCTCTTTTTCACTAAATTTCCCATGCATCTCTCTTTTTTCTGTTCCTCTTTCTGTTTCTATTTTTATCCAGTTTCCTATTATTTAGACTTCTATCAGCCCTTTCTCTTCATTCATTCATTCAAGATATATTTATTGTGCACCAACTATACTCTTGCCATCTCTCTTTTTTCCCATCGGTGTGGTCAAGCATGTTTTTAAAAATAAGACATTAGCAATATCTGATGGCACTTGACAACATCATCAGCCCATCCTTTGGTTCTGTCAAAATTGGACAGACAAAATAAATACACTTTCATCAAAGGGAAGGAAAATGTGTATTCCTTAGAATTCTGCCGCATCCTACTGAGAAGAGAAAGATCTTTAGCTCTGCCACAGCAGTGCTAGTCCTCGGGGGAGATGTGAGTGCATGTACTCATGCATCAGTCCTTGGCTCCCATCTATTCAGCACCTGTTAGGAGTAGGACGACGTGTGCTGTGCACTGAGGAAAGTAATTAACAGTCTGCAGCGGCCAGAAGCGACCAGGCATGCACACAAATAATTACCAAAAAAGGCAGAAAGTCCATGCAGTGAGAGTGGTGTGGGCTGAGGCATTGAGGTGGGGATCAGAGCTCCTTCTGCTCCGCTCTGGAGTTTGGGGCTGGGCCTTGAGCAATGAGAGGAATTGAAGGGGAAAATCATGGGGAAGGCGGCACAGGGCAACAAGACAACAACCAGTTTCCATCATGGCAAGACTCATGACTGTGGGAAGTAGCTTGCTTCTGATTGTCAGGAGGACGTGATCATGAGCTAGAAGTTTCCCACATTCTATCAACTCTTGTACGCAATGACTTAACTGTGAAGAGTGGAAAGGGACAAAAATTCCTGATGCCTTTGTGGCGATGTTTCATAATGTTTGTTCTTAGGAAAGTATGGCTAAAATGCTGTTCAAAGTACAACCATGAAATAACTGGAAAGGTTTAGCTGACATGAAGGCAGGCCAGGAGATAAATCATGGGTAGTTGCACTGTGGCTCGGAAGCAGTGCTTCTCTCCAACCTTCTCTTATCCAACAAGACCACAGTATACACCACATAAGCTTCTACCGCAGTCTCCCTCTCTTCTTGAAAATGCACAGAAGCCCATGGGAGAGGCACTCCTAAGCAGGTGGGAGTCAAGATCCGCACTGGGGGCAGGCTTGCTCAGTTTGGGAGACAGGTCTTTCTGGACCCTCTTAATCTGGATCCCTCTCTCTGGCCATATTCTTTATCTAAAACTCCCACGAAGCGGTATTCTCTCTTGCCTTTCTGCCTTCACTTCCTGCCCACCCACGAAGTCTCTTGCTTTGACAGTCTCAAATTGTTTTTCTTTTTTCCTCTCCTTTTTCTTCTTCTATCCAGCTTCTACCTCTAGCCCACATTTCTTTTGATCTTTTCTCTCTGATAATAAATTCCCAGCCATTTATCTTTTCTAAAAAAGATAGTTATTTCTTTTTCCTTCCTCCTCTTTATCAAAGAGATCGCCTACAGCTGAGAAGAGATGAGAGGAAGCTAGAGATTGAAGTTCACCCTCACCTCCTTTGCTCCCTCTCCCCTTTTTATTAAGAAGCACCATGGGGAACTATGCCAGGAGAGCAGAGGATTCGGGGGTCAGAGCTCTGAGTCTCTAGTCCTCAAACTTCCTTAATAGATAGAGCCTCTGCCTTTGTCACATTGTTCACCTGTGATGATCCTTGGGGTTGGAACTCTTCATTGTCTGCATCCATGGCTGGTTCTCAAGATCTGTCACCGAAGTAACAGATAGACAGGCAGAGGTTTGGCTGTATAACCTGTCACTGCCCATAACACTGCCAGGCACTCTTCCGTGTGACAGATTATGGCTCTCTCTGCCCTGGGAGTCATTTTCAGCCTTGAGAGTCTTTAGCAGGCTCACTTTTTCCTGTGCCTCAAGAGGGCAGTTTTTGCTCATTGAGTGGTTCTTGGCAAGACCATTCATCTGGGCTCCTCTTTCAGACTGGCTGGTCCAAAGACAGGTCATGAGCCCTAGACTGAGGCCATGGTAACATGGGACCCCAGAAGCTTCTGCACCTGGATCTGAGCCCTGGGTGTCTTTCCCCCATCCACCTTATCTGTGGTCAAGAGGAACTTGCCAAACTGCTCCCCTGAGCCAGACAGACTTGGGTAGCCCAAGGCAACATTTAGTTGCTATATGTTCCTTCCATCTAGTAGGTTTCACCAGTTGTCAGTTCACCAGTTTAGAGGCCACTCCACGTATAAAGAATCCCAAGGTGCAGCTGAACTCCCTGGGAAAGAGCAGTAAGAATAAATAAACTATCTGGCCAGGAAAAAAAAGCCATTTGAGCTAGGTCCTTCTTGTCAGGATTCCATATATCCTTCCTAAGTGATGAGGGTCAGTTTGGCAGTTTTCACCATCTAGAAGTCAGCCTGGTCATAGCTAACGAAAGGCCATTTCCATACAGAAAGGAGAAAGCATAGCACATGATAATGGTGTGGGCAGGGGCAGTGTCCTCATGGCCAAATATGTTCCTTTGGTTGAAATGCTTTGGAAAAAAAAATACTGCTTTTGAAGTTGTATATTCAGCCATATTTAAGAAAAGTTTCCTATCAAAGTTTTCCCCTTTTTATAAAAGGAGATTCGGGGTTGCTGTGCAAACTTTCTTCCTCAAATGAGAGCGCTCATGGGATAAAGTGCTGAAAAGCCTCTCAGGGGAAGGGAAAGCTTAGGTTACTTAGGAAATGCTACTTTCTCCTTGACAAGAGCACCTCTCCCAAGAGGTGTACATTTGAGAGCAATGTTGTATATTATCCTCAGATTATTTTATCTCACGTGCACGGGTTAACAGACATTTTACTCCAGAAATTTCTGGACTAAAAATACCATCATGTTGGGTGCAGTGTGATGCATCTGTCATCCCAACTACTCAGAAAGCTGAGGCAGGAGGATTACTTGAATCCAGAAATGGAGGCTAGCCTAGAGAACATCATAAGACCCCCCATCTCAAAAAAAAAAAAAAAAAGCCGTAAGTACAATAGGCAGTTACATCACAGAGGCTAAGCCATGCCCCACAACATTCTAAGAGCAAGCTTCTTGTGGGTGGCCCGTCTATACTGGCGCTGATTGGCAGCAAATCCTGGTTCATGGTTCTTGGCAATCAGCATCCCCAGGACTCTTCTCACTCACAATAACACTCAGCAAACAGCAAGTGAGAAGTAAGAGAGGCGTGGTAGCACTTCATCATTCAGGGTGCAGCTCTGGAGTCAGGCTGCCTGGGTTCTGATCCACCATCGCAGCTATCTAATGTGGAGCCAACTACTGCAACCCCCTTCTTCAAGTGAGGGTGAGAGTAGTTCCTGCTCAGATGCTGTACATGAGTGTTCAGAGAGACGACACGTGGAAGGACTTAGCAGAGACCGAAGACACAGTCATAACTGGATGCTAGTTACAAAAACAATTTAAAAACAACTGCATTTTCAAAATAACTAGTCCTAACTAATTCTATTGTAATTTTACTATGATGATCACCAGCCACTTAGCAAGTAAGAAAATGGAGGCACAGAGAGGTTAAGTAAACGATCCATAGATTCAGAGCCAGGATTTGAATCCAGGTGTTCTGGCTTCAGAGCCCATGTTCTTGGCTTGTCTTTTTGGTACTGCTGAGTCAAAAGCTGAAGGACCCTTTTCTCCTGAACTCGTTTCCCCGACTTCAAATGAAACCATTTTCCTCACAACAGGATTCAGCACCTGAATCCTGAATTCTTCATTATTTCAAGTTGTGGGTAGTACTGTTGACTTCCTCTTTGACTCAGCCCATTTGCTTCCTTTCTGATACTGAAAATGTGACCTCTCCATGGATTTGGGAGAACGGTCCTTGGAATGGGGAAGACCTGTTGGAGGCCTCTTCTCTTTGTTAAAAGCAGGTTGTCCAGCCTGCAGCCACATAAGATCATAAATTTTTAACATTATTATATGATTTTTAGAGGTACTTTTATGCTCAGTTGCACAGTGCTTGAGCTGGACTGCATAGGTGACAACAGAACTATTGTATAGGAGAGGCTGCAGCACAGTGCTGTCTCAGCCTCCTGCACTTGCCACAGTCAGATCTATTTATTTAATATTATAATAAAAATACTTAAAAATAAAGGAAGTTTTGTTACTTACATTAACTATATTATATATTTTATATGTGTCCCAAAACAATTCCTCTTCACTAGTGTGGCTCAGGAAAGCCAAAAGGTTGGACATGTGTGGTGCAAGGTGAGCATCAAGTTTACACTTCCATCTGGAGACTGGTAGAATGGATCCAATGGAAAGTGGCAAAAGGATAATAATTTTGACATATGCGAGCATTATTATTATACTATCATCATTATTCTTATCAGAAATAGTAAACGTGACTCAGAGAAATAGCACAGCTGCTCCCCAAGGGCCATTAGATCACTTCAACAAACCTGAACACATGGGAAAGACCAGGAAGCTTCAATTTGTAATAGCTAGATCTTGGAAACAACGCAAATGCCCATTGACCGAGGAATGGATAAAAAAGATGTGGTACTTTTATACAATGGAGTACTACTCAGCCATAAAGAAGGATAAACTGTAGACTTTTATAGGGAAATGGATGCAACTCGAGACTATACTCATAGGTGAAATAAACCAGACGCACATGTGTAAACGTCGTATTGTCTCCCTAGTGTGAGAAGCTGAAAGAGTAAATAAGATCCAAAATGTACACTAGATATTGTAAAATGGGAAAAACTTCAAAAGGAAAGAGAAACTGGGATGGGGGAATGGATAAAAGAAGGAAGGGAAAAGCAAAAAAAAAAATATATATATATATATACATATATAAAAGATAGTTAAGATAGTTATACTACTAATTTCTCTCAGTTCATTGAAAAGAAAGGTTTGTGCTAATATTGTTTGGACAATTGAATGCCAATATCTTGTACTCTGAGTAACAATTGAAAGATAACAATATGCAATGTATTAACCATTGTTACCCTCCTATTATCTCGTTTTGAAATTTTGTTCTATTTTTTTCTCTCTTTAAAGTAAAAAAAAAAGCCAGGAAAGCTTTAGTCAGACACTGAGATTTTGAGCCTCTCTGCAGGGCTGCATTAGCTGACCCTATTAGGATGTTTAATTCAACTCTTTGAAAAACCACCCTCTCAGATATCTTTACTGAGGTGCAAGAGCAAAGGAGGAATGTATTTATGCTTTGCCAGGGATCTGCATTTACCCAAAAGATTTAAACATTCATAAATCCAGCTGCCTTCTCAGTGCCTCCCCTTGGCTTTTTTCTCATACTGACTTATGTCCTAAATGCTGTTTTGTGCACATTTAGGGGTACAGCACAGAACAAGACAGGCAAAGGCTCTTCCCTCACAGAGCTTATGTTCTAGGAATGTCTAATGAGTAGAATATTGCCTTCTCCCTCCCTTGTTCCCATTCCACCCAGCATCTCCAGTATGGTTCCCGTTCACTCAGTGCGGCTTAACTGCTTCAGTATCTATGCATGTGAAATGCAAAGAGTGGTCCCAGGAGTCAGCCTTTTTTTTTAGATAGGGCCTTGCCATGGAGTCCAGGGCAAACTTGAACTCGCTATGTTGCCCCCGCTGACTTCAAACAAATGACCCTCCTGCCTCAGCAAACCAAGTGCTGAGATTACAGGTTTGGATCACTGTGCCTGGCAGGGGTCATCCTTGATTTCCTCTTTCCCCAAAACCCTGACATCTAAATCATCAGCAAGTTTCATTTGTTCTACCTAGAAAATACATCCTGAGTTTCATTTCACCTTCCACCACCTTGGGGCAGCCACCATTGTATCACCTCCCATAGTGCTTTCGTGCTCGGTACCCTATAACCCATTCTCCACCCAGCATCCACGAAATCCGCCTCCTTGCTAAAAGTCCCCCTAGTGGCTCAAGACCCTGTATGAGTTTGCTTCTGCCTTCTTCTCCAGCCCAGCTTTCTACTACCCACCCATCTCCTGGCTCTGTTCTAGCCACATAGACCTTCACTGTGTTCCTGGAACATGCTGAGCTAATTCCCTTTACATGGCTTCTGTACTCACTGCCCCTGCTGCCCTAGACCTTATTCCCCTGATCGTACCATAGCTGCTGTCATCTCTTGATTTAATCTTAACTCGAAAGACAGGGAAGCCATGGACTTGGTTTGTTTGTTTGTTTGTTTTCCTATCTCCTTAGACTAGAAATTGCTCTATTTTGTTAATGGCTACATCTCTGGTTCTTTGCATAGTGCTGGCTGTATAGTTGATGCCCAATAAATAAGTAGTTGAGGAATGAATAATACTAATTGATGTTATTAATTATTTATTGAAATAGATGCTATTAGAAACACAAAGAAAAGCAAGATATGCTCCTTTGAGAAATTTACAATGTAGTACGAGGCATACAAGACATAAACTAGTGAATAAATGTACACGAGGGTAAAAGAAATGCCAAGCACTAACAATTATGTGAGAGATCATGGCTAGAGAAGGGCCATGGGTTCGTGGGAAGGGGATAGTTCTAATGTGAAGTCTGAATATGAGCCTAGGTTCTCTCACTTTTTTACTGTGGGACACTCAACAAGTAAGTGATACAAGCTGATTACAACTTTGTATTTCTCATCTATAAAATGGGGTAATTTTATCAACTCCACATGGTTATTGGGACTATCAATGTGTATAAATCACCAAGCATATGCTAGATTCTCAATAAATGGTAATGAGTGTGGTTTGTGCCAAATGAGAAACAAATGAGCCAAATGAGACTGTGTGTGCCACGAGAGTTGGAGGAGTCACACCGGCATATCCCCTAGAGGATTCCTAAAGGCTCCAGAGCTGTGTAGGATAGGAAGGCTTTTCCCAGAAAACTCTGAACTTTAACATCAGTGAGGTTTGGGAGATAAGGTCATGTGTTCACATCATCCACCAAATGTAGGAATACCTCCCTTGCAGTTTCTCGCCTTAGCTTTTGCTAAAAACTTCCGAAGACAGACTTTCTTTCTTTCTTTTTCTTTCTTTCTTTCTTTCTTTCTTTCTTTCTTTCTTTCTTTCTTTCTTTCTTTCTTTCTTTCTTTCTTTTTTTGTGGGTACCGGGGGTCGACCTCAGGACCTCGCACGCCAGCAGGCGCCCGTGCTGCTGAGCAATATCACCGGCCCTTTTTTCATATGTGGGTTCCGGGAGTCGAACTCGGGCCCTCGCGCTTGCCGGGCAGGTGCTTATGCCTCTGAGCCATCTCACCGGCCCCAGACTTTATTTCTACAAGCCTATTATTGTAAGCCTTTAAAAATTCTTCCTTAAGCCAAACTGAAATCTATCTCCTTATAGTCAAGTCTGCTGAATTTTAATTTGGGGGCATTCAAGCCTATGAAAGTAATTTTTAATATTAATTCAGCTATGTATTGAATTAGATACCACTCCTGATTTTTTTCATATTTGGTTTTTTTTTTTTTTTAATGCGGGTACCAGAAGTCGAACTCAGGACATCGCGCTTGCCAGGCAGGCGCTTATGCCGCTGAGCTATATCACCGGCCCTCATATTTGGTTTTGATAAATATATTTCATTTATACTTATTCGAGTTGTTGATAGGAATGTCAAACCAAATGGAAATTAATGGAAAGTCTTATGGTCTTGAAACATTAATCCCCTCTTTGTGGAGAATTTTTAATCTAGATATGAGTTTCCTTAACTCTACAATCACACAACAAATATATGTTTGTCTCCAGATATACTTGAGATAATTGTGAAACACCTTCTTAAAACAAACAGTAAATATGCAAGTGAAATTATCCTATCAAAAGGAGAGAAAATTGGTTAATTCGACAATTAACTACTTGATGTCTAAGTTTTCTTGCATACATTTATAGACAATTTTGACAATGATGACGATGATGAAGAAATTAACAGCAGAGCTGCAGCTGCTTCTGGGCCTTGTGCTGGCACTGTGACAAACACTTTATGTTCTTAATCACATTTAGTTTTCACATAACCCTGAAAGCTTTATTTTACAAATAAGAAAACTGACATACAGAAAGGCTACATACCTCATCCAATATTGCATAGCCAGAAAATGGCTAAGCTCAAGATTTCGTAGACTCCAAAGCCCAAACTCTTTTCTATATTGCAATACAAACAATACTGCATCTAGTTGCAGAATAAATACTTACCATGGAGAAATGGGGGCATGAAATGCTAGTTGTTTTGAGGGATTTTAGTGAGACCAGTGCAGCAGCTCCCAGTGTGAGCTCTGCGGGATGTCAGCATGAGTTCTGTGGAGAAGCAGTGCCTGTGGTGTGGCGCATAAACTGCACAGTGGGCAAACAATGATAGGGAGTTGTTTTGTCATAGTGGAGCTTCCCACGTCATTTGTTATGTTAATGTATGTGGGGCATGTCCTGGAATGCAGCATTTCACAAAAATATTTGGGTACTGAGTGCCTGGGGGTCCCTGGAAGCCCTGTGGTAGAAGAGGGAGGTCTGGGCCTTGAGTCCTCTCCTGTGGACCATAAGATCTAGGTCCTTCCTCCCCTGCCATATAGGTTTGGCCACATGGATTTACAAGGTGGGATCTTAATCCTGTGGTTCAGATTCCGTAAGTCTCACTTGAGCACATTTCAACCCTTCTCACACACTTTATACTTTAAAAGTTATAAAGACACTAAAATTTTGTGTACATCATTAGAGTAGAAGACATGCAGGATTAGCCCTGGACTCAAAATGCAGCCAAGAAGTTTGTTGATGTCTCCAGCCACCACACTCGTCTCCCTCTTCTCTAGGCACCCACAGCTTTTGTGATCCCTCATTTCCTTTAGAGTGATACCTCTCTTCCCCTCAAGTACCCCACTTCTCATTAAAGTTCTCCGACAAGAAAGACACAGAATTCACCACCATTTCACAAATGCATTAACCTGAACTTACTTCTCTGCTCTTTCTCTAGTTTTGTAAAACATACTTTTCTTGAAACTACCAAAGATTAAAAAAAATTAAGGAACAAAAGACACAAATATGAAACATTTAAATTACACAGCAATTGACATATCCCACCTACCACCCCCAGAATGAGGGCTCCAGGCTTCAGGTCGGTTAGGCCTGGACAGTACCAAGGTGGTAAAATGACCAAATGAGTGCATGGCATAGGAATAGATAGCAGAGAGACATTTCAAGTGAGATCCAGCTTGCTCAAAGCTATTGTGGGCAGGATGCTGCATAATGGATGGGAGAGGGAGCCTGGGTACAGGAAGACCCATAAGAAGAGAGTTGCAGTAAGTCACAGAGGATGCGAGGGGTCTGGTTTAGGGCAATGGTAAGAATAAAGGGGGGGTGAGATAGCTCAGCGGCATAAGCGCCTGCCTGGCAAGTGCAAGGTCCTGAGTTCGACTCCCGGAACCCACATAAAGGAAAAAAAGGGCCAGTGATATCGCTCAGCGGCACAGGCGCCTGCTGGCAAGCACGAGGTCCTGAGGTCAACCCCCGGCACCCACAAAAAAAAAGGGGGGGGGAATGGCTTCCAGGTATTTAGAAAAAAAAATGCCAGTGGGTGAATGACTGATTTGGGTAGAGAGGCTAAATGAGAGGGAAGAGTCAAGACTGACTTCAGGTTTTCCACACAGAGCCTGTGACATCATTTGGACCATTACGAGGACCATCTAAGGTGGCCAAGAACATGTGATTTCTTTCAGAAGTACGAGAGTCCAACTCCTGACCCCCCCTTATTATTAGCAGTGGATTTGACCAAATTATATCTCTCAGCCCATTTCCCCAGCTGTGAAAGGGGGCTAATAGTAGTTTCCTCATAAGTTGTTGTAAAGATTTAGTGAGACAATTTTTAGATTAGGATAGCGGCTGGTACATACTATGTCTTCAACAAATGGTAGTTGCTATTTCTATCTATTTCTGTTGTTACTGCTATTGTTATCATCATTGTCATCCTCTTGTGAGGAAATATCCAGTTTGGGACACACTGGTTTACAGTGAGAGTAAAGTAAGATTTCTATGCAGGGGGAGGTACAAGCCTAGAGCAAGTGTACTACATTGGGGCTACAGATATGTGGAATCATACCTATAGAATACAGAGAAGTAAGCAAGGAGAATTAAGCTATTTATTAAGACATCAAGTATGAAAGAGATCACAGGCTTCAAGCCTTGAAAACACCCACTGTCATGGTAGATCATAAAAGGATCCAGTGAGGAAGAGAATGTGAGCATCACAACAGACATGGACAGTGGGTGATGAAAAACCAAAGGGGAAGAATTTACAAAATGAGTACCACATTATCCTCAGCCAAGGAAGTGTGCTGAGAGAGAATTCAGAATGGCAAACAGTGCAGAATATCATACCATAGCTCTCCTTTCCCCCAAACTGAGTGTATCTGCAGTATTGTATCTTGAGTTGACATTTGCAGGAGGATTTCTACAGACTGCAGCAGAGGATAAAGACACTTGAGCTTTTTTGCCTATGTGGGTGACTGTGAGGGTGGTCAGGATAGCTGCATTTCAGTATTTGAAGTGTTGTCTGGAAGGTGAAGCTGAGTTCTTTGCAACTTTGGCAAGCAAAACTAGGTCCAATCATTTTGTGTTGGAACAGTCTTCATGTTCTTTATTCTTATAACTGGAGAAATTTTGCACAGGGCCTAGCTGGCTGGCTGCAAATCTGGGATGAAACTCCTGGTTTGTGTTGGAAGTTTGACCTAGATCAACCCAAACCCACTCTACCACTTGTTTTTGCCCATCCTATGAGCTAAGGATGGTTTTTATATTTTTAAGTGGCTTTTTTTTTAATCAAAAGAAGCATAAATTTTGTAATAAGCAAAAATTATAGGAAACAAATTTCATTGCCCATGAGTAAAATTTTACTAGAACACAACCATGCTTATTTGTTCATGGGTTGTACCCGCTCCAGTGATTGGATGGAGGAGTTGCAACAAAGATCAATTGATTCATAAAGCCCAAAACATCTGTCATGTGGCTAATGACAAAGCTGGGCAACTCCTGGTCAAGATCATCCAGTGGGGTCTGATAGTAACTGAACGATTCTGTGAGGGGGCAAATTTTCTGCCTGAGAGTTGTGTAGGAGGTCAAGGATGCTAGAGAGCATCATCACACTGCAGGTCATAGAGGCTGTTTTGGAAAATGAGGGTGCAGTGGGAAAAAATGCAGGTAATGGCTAAGCAAGACTTGTTTGGGAAGATAGAGACAACAAAGGCCCAGACCTGGTCTTCAGACCAGCATGGGACAGGGAAGGTATTTGGGGAAATAGAAGGATATAAGTATAAATTTGTGGCAGAGGAGAAACATAAAGTTTTTCCTGTGCTTGATGGACCCAATGGTATTCGTAGTATCTGCTTTATTTTACAGCCCAGTTAAATTTATCTGTTGTCATATCTCTCAGCAAGAGGGGATTTTCTAAATGTTCTTGTTTATAAACGTGCAGAAGATTTTTGCACAGAGTGTCATGCTTTTGTTGGCCAAAGAAAGTGAGCACTTGCTGATTTTCTGGCAATCCTAACAAAAATACTAAAGTATATTTATACTGTGGAGGCCAACATGAATTTCAAAATGACAGTGCTCAGATACATAATCAGCCAGCTTTCCTTTTCAGCCTCCACTGAGTTTAACAACTTTGTCAAATCCCTTCCTCTGAAATCTACTTCTCCAAGTCAGTTGAAACTAATGCTCTCTGCTGCCACATAAACACAAGATGGGCTTCCCTCCTGGGGTGCTCAATAGCTTGGTCACCAACCACTGCATGAGATAAGCAGACTAAATCCATGGAAAGTCTGGCATAAAACTGTCATTTTTCAAAGGCAAAGTTTTTTTCTTGGATCTTACAGTGTGGTTTTATTAACATCTTGCAACAGTCACAAAAACGTTTACTTCACACTGTTTTAACACATAATGGTATTCAAGTGGAACTTAAACCAGACACAAGAACTTAGTAACTATTCTCACTCCCAATAAGTCAAGGTACCTATTAGGCAGTCAGATACAAGTAACTTTTTGTCAACTGTGCCAATGAGAGAATCAAATATTCTGCTAAGAAAAATCCACCCAAAACCAATATCCTACTTAGGTTTTTTTTCTTTTTTAAGAGAAAAAGGATAAATACAACAATGAAACCAAGTTTCAAAACAGGTTAGTAGGATAGTTACAACAGTTGATACATTGCCTATTGTTGTCTTCATAGTAGTTATTCAGAGTATAAGATATAGGCATGATATCTTGTCCAATCAATATTAGCACAAAACATTCTTTTCAAGGAATCAAGAGAAGCTAGCTGTATAACTATCTTAATTATCTTGTGTATACATATATTTTTTTCTTTTTCCATTTCTTCCTTTCCCTTTTCCTCCATCACAGTTTGTCTTTTCTTTTGAACAGTTTCTTCCCAATTCACAATGTCTGTTGTACATTTTGGATCCTATTTACTTGTTCAGTTTCTCACACTAGGGAGACAATATGATGTCTACACATATGGTTCTGATTTATTTCACTTATGAGTATGGTCTCAAGTTGCATCCATTTACCTATAAAAGTCTCCAGCTTATCCTTCTTTATGGCTGAGTAGTACTCCATTGTATAAAAAGACCACATCTTTTTTATCCATTCCTCGGTTGATGGGCGTTTGGGTTGTTTCCACGATCTAGCTATTACAAATTGTGCTGCTATAAACATGTGTGCACATATATCGCTGTGATATGATGTTTTTAATTCTTCTGGAAAGATACCCAGAAGGGGAATACCTGGCTTGAATGGGACCTCTAATCCTAGTTTTTTGTTTTTTTTTTGTGGGTACTGGGGGTCGACCTCAGGACCTCGCGTGCCAGCAGGCGCCCATGCCGCTGAGCAATATCACCGGCCCTTTTTTCATATGTGGGTACCGGGAGTCGAACTCGGGCCCTCGCGCTTGCCAGACAGGCGCTTATGCCACTGAGCCATCTCACCGGCCCTAATCCCAGTTTTTTTAAGGAATCTCCACACTGATTTCCACAGTGGTTGAGCTAGTCTACACTCCCACCAACAGGGGAGAAGGGTTCCTTTTTCCCCACAGCCCCTCCAGCATTTGTTATTGGTTGATTTTTTGATGATAGCCATTCTTTCTGGGGTGAGATGTAATCTCAGAATTGTTTTAATTTGCATCTCTCAAATGACCAATGATGTTGAACATTTTTTCATGTATTTATTTGCCATTTGTATTTCTTCATCTGAGAAATGTGTATTCATCTCAGATGCCCATTTTTAGACTGGGTCTTTGATTTGGGGGGGCCTGACTTGTTTTCAATCCTTTATATGTTCTAGATATAAGTCCTTTGTCCATGGTACAACTGGCTATAATTTTTTCCCACTCTGTGGGTTATCTTTTCACTCTGTTGGTGATTTCTTTTGTTCTGCAAAAGCTTTTTAATAAGATGAGATAGGGGGCCGGTGAGATGGCTCAGCGGTGTAAGCGCCTGCCTTGCAAGCGCGAGGGCCCGAGTTCGACTCCCGGAACCCACATACGAAAAAGGGGCCGGTGATATCGCTCAGTGGCACGGGTGCCTGTTGGCGCGCGAGGTCCTGAGGTCGTCCCCCTGGTACCCACAAAAAAAAAAAAAAAAAAGATGAGATAGGATTTGTTGATTCTTCGTACTATTTCCCCCTTGCAGTCTGGGTTTTGTTCATGAAGTCTCTGCCTATACCTATGTCTTCAGGATTTCTACCTATTTTCTTTTCCAGTAAATTTAGTGTTTCTATTTTAATATTTAGATCTTTGATCCATTTTGACTTTAGTTTAGTGCATGGTGATAGACATGGGTCTAGTTTTAGTCTTGGTCATATAGAGAGCCAGTTTTTCCTGCACCATTTATTAAAGAGACTGCCTTTCTTCCAGTGAACATGGCTAAGTGTGTTTGTAGTTGTGTCTGCATCTTCTATTCTGTTTCACTGATCATCAGGCCTGTTTTTTTGCCAATACCATACTAATTTTATCACAGTAGCTTTGTAGTATAATTTCAGGTCTGGGATTGTGATGCCCCCTGACTTGCCTTTGTTGCCCAGAAATGCTTTTGCTATTCTAGGTCCTTTCTGATTCCAAATGAATTTTAGGAACATTTTATCTAGATCTGTGAGGTATATTAATGGTATTTTGATCAGGATTGCATTAAATCTGTATAGCAGTTTTGGGAGTAGGGCCATTTTCACTATGTTGGTTCTTCCTATCCATGAGCAAGGGATATCTCTCCATTTTCTGATATCCTCTTCAATCTCCTTTTTTAGGGTACTGTAATTTTCACTGTACAGATCTTTTACATCCTTAGATTGCTTCCTAAGTATTTCATTTTTTTGGATGTTATCATGAAGGGTGTGCTTTCCCTCATTTCTCTCTCTGTGAGTTTGTTGCTTATGTACAGGAATGCTAATGACTTTTGAGTGTTGACTTTGTATTGCACTACATTACTGAATTTGGATATTAAATCTACAAGTTTTTTGGTGGAGTTTTTGGGGTCTTCTATGTAGAGTATCACGTCATCTGCAAATAATGATAATTTAACTTCTTCCTTTCCTATCTTTATTCCTTTTATTTTTTTCTCTCATCTAATTGCTCTGGCTAATGTTTCCAGAACTACATTGAATAAGAGTGGTGATAATGGACATCTCTGTCATGTTCCTGATTTTAGAGTGAAACCTTTCAGTTTTTGACCATTTAATGTGATATTAGCTGTTGGTTTGTCATAGACGGTTTTTATAAGATTGAGGTAAAAACCATCTATTCCAATTTTCTGTAGGGTTTTTATCATGAATGGGTGTTGGACTTTGTCAGAAGTTTTTTCTACGCCTATTGAGATGATCACATGTGTTTTGTGTTTTGTTCTGTTAGCATGGTGTATTACATTTATTGATTTGTGTATATTGAACCATCCCTGCATCCCTGGATGAATCCTACTTGGTCATGATGTATAATCTTCTTGATGATTTGCTGCATTCTGTTTGCCAGTATCTTATTAAGGATTTTTGCATCAATGTTCATTAGGGAGATTGGCCTGTAGTTTCCTTTCTTGGTTGGGTTCTTCTCTGGTTTTGGAATCAGGGTAATACTTGCTTCCAGGAATGACTTTGGAAGTACTGCTTCCCTTTCAATTTCTTTAAAGATTTTCAGCATTCGTGGCATTAGTTCTCTAAATTTCTTGTGGAATTCAATGGTGGATCTGTCAGAGCCTGGGCTTTTCTTCGTTGGTAAATTTTTAATTACATTTTCAATTTCATTGGCTGATATTGATATATTTAGAATTTTTATATCTTCTTGATTTAGTTTTGGCAATTTGTGTCTAGGAATCTGTCCATTTCTTCTGTGTTTTCCATCTTATTAGAATGTAGGTTCTTATAGTAGGTATTGATGATCTCCTGGATTTCTATGGGATCTGTTGTGATTTCCCCCTTTGCATTCCTAATTGCTCAAATTTGTGTTTTTTCCTTCCCCTTTTTGATGAGGTTGGCTAATGGTTTATGGATTTTATTTATTCTTTCAAAGAACCAACTTTTCAATTCATTGATTCTTTGTATTGTTTTCTCAGTCTCTATTGCATTAATTTCTGCTCATATCTTTATAATTTCCTCCCTCATATGAGCTTTGAGTTTGATTTGTTCTTCTTTTTCTAGAGGTTTGAGGTTCAACATTAGGTTGTTTATTTGAGCTCATTCTGTTTTCCTGATGTGTAAGTTCATCACTATAATTTTCCCTCATAGGACTGCTTTCATTGCATCCCATAAGTTTCAGTATGTTATATTGGCATTATAGTTTAATTGTATATACTACTTAATTTTGTCTTTAATTTCCTCTGTGACCCATTGGTTGTTCAGAAGGATGTTGTTTAATTTCCATGTGTTAATGTAGTTTTTGTGGTTTCCTTTGTCGTTGATTTCCAGTTTCATTGTGCTATGGTCAGATAGCATGCATGGGATGATTTCAGTTCCTCTACATTTACTTAAACATGTTTTTCCAGCTAATATATGATCTGTTTTGGAGAATGTTCCATGTGCAGCTGAGAAGAATGTGTATTCTGATGTTTTGTGGTGGAACACTCTGTAGACATCTACCAAGTCCATTTGTTCACAGGCTTGGTTTAATTTTAGTATTTCTTTGTCGATTTTTTGCCTAGTTGACCTATCCATTTGTGAGAGTGGGGTATTATGGTTCCCCACTACAATTGTGTTAGTGTTTATTTGGTTTTTCACATAAGTTAATATTTATTTTATGGGGTCGGGTGAACCTGTGTTTGGTGCATAAATATGATTGTTATCTTTTCTTCTTGGAGTTTTTCCTTAATGAGTATGTAGTGACCTTCTTTGTCTCTTTTGATCAGTTTTGGCTTAAAGTTTGCATTGTCTGCAAATAAAATAGCCGTCCCTGTTTTTTTCTGGGTTCCTGTGGCATGGAGAATTGTTTCCCGTCCTTTGACTTTTAGTCTATGAATTTCTTTTAGGGTTAAATGTGTTTCTTGGATGCAGCATATTGTTGGATCTAGCTTCTTGATCCATTCTGCCAATCTGTTTCTTTTGATTGGTGAGTTGATACCATTTATGTTGATGGTTATAACTGATATATATTGGCTTTTCTTTTTCATGTTGTTTCTCTATTGTTTGTTCCCTGTCTTTCTGCTCTGTGCATTTGCTAGCCCTGCCTGGCAGCTTCTTCCTATTGGTGTTCCTGTGTTTGTGGTCTTCATTGTCTTTCTAATATGTCTTTCAGAGCATTCTGTATGGCTGGTTTGGTGGTCATAAATTTCTTCAGTTGTTCTTTGTCATGGAATTATCTTATTTCTCCATCAATTTTGAAAGGTAGTTTTGCGGGGTACATCAATCTGGGTTGAAGATTGTTTTCCTTTAGGGTTTGTAATACTTCACTCCAAGCTGTTCTTTATTTTAAGGTTTGTTTTGAGAAGTCTGCTGTGATTCTGATGGGCTTTCCTTTATAGGTGATATGTTTCTTTTATCTAGCTGCTTTTAATATTTTGTTCTTATGCTGAATTTCTGGAATCTTGATTATTATATGCCTAGGTGTAGATCTATTTTGGTCATGGATATTTGGAGTTCTATATGCTTCATTTAGTTGTATGTCAAATTCTTTATGAGTGTTGGGGAAGTTTTCTGGCATTATTTCTGTGAAGAAATTTTTAAGGGTTTTTGCGCTGTCTCCAGCTTTCTCACTGATTCCAAGCAATCTTAAGTTGTTCTTCTTTGCTTCTTCCTGTAGCTGTTGGATTGATTTTTCATGGTCTCTTGTGATTTTTAAGATATCTTTCTTTTCCTGGTCGCTATTTGCATTCCTGTCTTTTAGATCTGATATTCTATCCTCGCCTTCATTCAATCTGCTGCGTATACTGTCAATGGAGTTTCTAATCTCCTGCATTTCTGTCTGTATGTGTTTCATTGATTCCATTTCTCGTCTATGTTTGGCATTCATGGTTTCCATCATTTTCCTGAGATCCTCTATTTGTTTACCTGTGTCTACTCTAATGTCTTTTATTTTGATGGTCATTTCTTTTTGCACCTTAGAGATTATTTATTCTATGGCCTCTTCCATTTGTTTTTTCACTTCTGCTGCTATCATTTCAGAGAGTTCCATTTGTTGGCTTCCGATTTCCTCTATCTCTTTGTGTTCTGGACTTGCCCTGGGTGGGCTGGGCATTTGGGATTGCATTTTTCTTTTTCATCTTGTCATTTTCTATTTTCTATTTTATTTTGTTTTCTGTGTTGATGCTTTTAGATTTCTAATGTTAGGTAGCCTTATCACTGATGTCGAGGCTTTCCTAGGAGGCGTCTGTTCCTCAGGATATCTCCTCTTGCAGCACTGCGGTCCTGGGGCAATGGAGGAAAGTAGGAGGGCAAATTTACACTCCTCTCCCTGGCAAGCCATCTTGGGAGAGTGGAGAAAGAGCAGAGTGTGCACTTATACTCCACTCACTGGCACCGCAGTCACAGGGACAATGGGGGAAGGGCGGAGCGTGGACTTACACTTATTTCTCTGGCACTGCCGTCCAAAGGACAATGGAGGAAGCACAGAGTGCCGACTTACACTCTTCTCACTGACACTGCCATCGCAGGGACAATCCAGTATCCCACTTTGGCTTGTAGTTTTCCATACTTTTCCAGGAGAATTATGTGACAACTATTAACAAATAGCTACATTCATTCATTTGATTTTCAAATGAAGTAGCTCTGTGACAATACTAAGAGATAAGCTTCTGCTCTTTATTTTTTAGTAGATCCTTATGGCAGACCAAGTAGTGTCCAGGCCTTTAAGCCATATTCAGGGTTTGGTCCCCCTTAATTACTGCATGGCCCTCTCACATCTGTCAGCCTGCATGATGCACCATTGTAGACTGTGGGATGCAACAAAGGCTGTACAGTCCTGGAGGGCACTGTTCATAGAGTACACAAAGTGATAGCATCAGACATCAGTGCTGGCTGTGAGATTTGAATAGAAATCTCAGGTCCACCACTTACTGCCTGTGTGACCCCAAGCAAGTTTCCTAACTGCTATTCCTCAGTCTCCTCATCTGAAAATGGGACTAGTAACTCCCACCTAATATATAGAGGAGAATTTGGGGAATATGTTTACCAAGGCAGTTGACCCATGATCTAGTGCTTGATGAATAACTAACAGTGAAGATGATAATTCTAGAAAACTAGTAGCTGTGGATCATTTGTGTTTAGGTTAGATAAGGAAAATGTCCTTGTTTGCAGTACTATCATACTTTAAGATCACCATTTCGAAGTCATCAAGATGTTTGGGGAAACAGGCCACATTTTGAACAGTTCAACACACCTGTGTGGGCTCTTTCAATGACTATCAAGATGCTGCATAGTGGTGCTGATATTAGCATTGATTCTACTCTCTATATCTGGATCCATAGACTATAGAGACTGCTCCTAGAGTAAAGTTTTCCCGACCTTCTTAGCCCATGCCTTCTTTCAAGTGTTCAAAAGACAGATAGACTTCATATTCACATTTAATGTGATTTGAAATTTCAAAATATAGTTGATCGCATGATTGAAAGCATTTATAAAGCTGAATAGGCTGGCTTCTTTCACTTAACAAAGTTTTCAAGGTTCATCAATGTTGTAGCAGTAATACATTTCTTTTATGGCTGGATAATATTTCATGTGTGTTTATACCATATGTTGTTTATTTATCAGTTGATAGCATTTGGGTTGTTTACACTTTGGGGTTATTATGAATAATGCTATTATAATAATACTATTATGAACTTTTTTGTTTTACCAGTACTGGTGATTGAACCCAGGGATGTTCTACCACTGAGCTACATCACAAGCTCTTTTTTTCAATTATTGTATTTTTATTTTGAGACAGGGTTTTGCTAAATTGCCCAGGCTGGCCTTGAACTTGCAATCCTTCTGCCTCAGCCTCCTCAGTAGCTGGGATTCCAGGCATGTGACACCATGCCCACCTTATTATGCACATTTGAGTAAAAACTTTGTGTTTGCATGTTTTGTTCTTTTGCGTATTGTACTAAGGATTGGAATTCTGGGCCATATGATAATTCAGTGTTCAATCTGAAGAACTGCCAAACTGTGCTGTAGCTGTACTATTTTACATGGTACAATGCTTGAGCATTCTAATATCTCTATATCCTTATCGACATTTGCTATTCTCTGTCTTTTTGATTATAGCCATTCTAGGAGGTGTGAAGTAGTAGCTCATGGTTTCAATTTGATTTCTCTTAGTTGAGTATACAAGTGGTAACTCGGTTCACAAACTTGATTCTTTCTATAATTCTGGTCACAAACCGAGTTGGACAAGAACCAAATCAAATTCAATGGTTAGGTTCGTTGTTGTTCTTATGGGGAAATTTGATTCAGTTCTCATCCAGTTCGGTTTGCAACCAGAATCGTGGAGAGAATTGAGTTCGTGAACTGACACCACTGTATTTTTATGGGCTTATATTTATATATCTTCTTTGGATAAATCTCTATTCAAATCTCTTCTGGCAATACTTCTGACAACGAAACATGATATTAGGATATTGTCTCATCCTTCTAAGACCTAGAGTATGAATATGTGTCCCAAGTAGGGAAAGTGAGAACTCCATTTCCAAATGTAGACAAGAAGAGAGCAGTCAGCACTTAGGGTTTCCAATCTGTGTGAGATTGTGCAGGGAAGAAATAAAAGAATTGTTTTTTAGGCATGTGTCTGTTCTCAATTTTTAAAAATCCACTGAAATTGAAAGTAGATGATGTGAATTGAGTTCCTAGTTCTATTTGATGACTGTGAGCAAGTTGCTTAGTAGGTTACTTGGCTTCTTTGAACCTTCTTTTCACTCACCACCTTTTCAATTATTTTCTTTTTTAAATTTAAGTATAATTTACATACATTCAAATGCATCCTTTTAGCATACAGTTTAAGTTTTAAAAAATGTATACAGTTACATAATTACAACCACAATCTAGAGAAACTATTTCTAGGTGGGCACATTGGTACATGCCTGTAATCTCAGCACTTGGGAGTCTGAAACAGAAGGATAGAACGTTCAAGATCAGGCTGGGCTACATAGCAAGACCCTGTCTCACACACACTCATTCACATACACTGAGAGAGAGAGAGCGAGAGAGAGGGAGAGAGAGAGAATTTCTGTCATTCCAAAAGCTTAGTTCAGTTTGATCCTTTGTAGTCATTCCTTCCCCTACTTCAAACCTCTGAGAATGATCTTGTTTCTCTTTTTGTCTTTTCTAGAATATCATAAAAATTAAATCTTACAGTAAGTAGCTTTTTGAGCCTGGCTTTTTTTTTTTTTTTTTTTTTTGTCTGAAGCATTGGAAATTCATCAGTGTTATTGCATATATCACTAATTTGCTCTGAAAGAGTTCCATTGTATGGACTTACCATAGTTTATTTGCTCACTTATTATTAGTTAAAGGGTATTCTAGTTATTTTCAGAGTTTAGGGACCAATAAAGGTACTATTTTAAAATAAGTGAATGCACGTTTTCATTTCTTGTAGGTAAATATTAAACTATTATGCACTGTTATGCAGAGTAGCTGTATCATTTCACAACCCCAATAGCAATGTTTGAGAATTCCAGTCACTCTACATCCTTACCAGTTGTTGTCACAAACCTCAGTTTCTTTATCTGTAAGTGGAACACCAATCCCTGGCCTACTACTATCAGGAGTTTTTGTGAAGATGGAACCAGAAGTAAAACACCATAAACAGAAGTACTTTGTAAACTTTAAAGTGCTGTACTCAGGCAAGAAATGCTGCTGCTTATGATGGTAGTGATTATGCCCCTTTATATGTGAAGCTTGTTTTCCACATAAGCTGAGGGTTTCACTTTTTACCCCTAAGTCTTGGCAAAGTGAATTATAACAAGTCTGAAACAGCAAGTGGTTTCGCCTTAGATGCATTCTGGAGTTTGTTTTGGCTCTCTTTTTTGAACTTTTCACCGAAACAGATAAATGACCAAGATGTAAATCATTAAGCGTAAGTTTTGCAAAGAAAAATGACTGTGTGTGATAGAAGTCAGCAGGAATGGAGTCTGTGTGACAGAAATTGTGACGTACTTGGGAGAGGAATAAATGCAGGCCAGCTAGGCAGTGTCACCAGGGTAAGGGATTGAGGAAGACAGTGAGGCAGTGAAGAAAACTGGCTGCCTGATGTACCCCATTGTGCTGGGTTAGGATGGATGGGTAAAGGAAACTGACAAAAATACCAATCTCAACATTTTTCAGATTTGAAATTTACTTTTTTTTTTATAGTAACAGGTATAAGAAACAAGCAAGCCAGAAGTTAGCCTTTTGACATCCAAATGAGCTAATATTTAGTGTAATATAGAGATGGTTACATTTAGAAATTAAAAACTATTTACAGATATGTATGTATGCATAGGTTAGTGTACATATGTATATGTCCTTGCTCTTTATCTGAGAAGGCATAGAAACATCTGACATTCCAGATCTATGCCTGATGACTTCCTGCCAAACAGCATAGTATGGAAAGAGAGGGAAAATGAGTAACTTAGTGGAGGAGCCCAACCAGTACTCCCTCAGCCGGTGATCAAGGTTAACGTTAGCCAGGATATTTTATGTGTGCTCTTGGTATGACACATGATTGACACTTTCCCCTTGTGTTCTTCCTTCCACAAAACCTTAACACCGGTCTAACCATGAGGTAAATAATAGGCAAGTCCCAGTTTAATCACAGACTGCAGAAACCTGACCAGTACTTCTCAAAAATGTCAAGGTCATTAAAAATAAGGAGAGTCTGAGAAGCAGTTACAGCTGAGAGGAGACTAAGGCGACATGATGACTGAATGTAATGGATGGGGAGACATTTGGTTAAAACTGAAAAATAATTAAGTACAGAATTTAGTTAATATGTTCAAAAGAAAAGAAAAACTGCTGGGAGAAAGGGGAAAGGAAGGAAGGTAAAAGGAATAAATATATATAAACACAAGACAGTTAAGATAGTTGTACAGCTGGTTTCTGTTGGTTCATTGAGGGGAAAGTTTTGTGCTAGTAATTTTCTGGAAAATGCTTCATGCCTATATCTTGTACTCTGAACAACTACTGTGAATATAACAATACACAATTTGTTGATTAATGTTACTCTCCTGTGTTTTTTGTTTTGGGGGATTTTTTTTTTTTTTGGTACCAGGAATTGAACTCAGGACCTCGCACCAGGCAGGCACTGTGCTGCTGAGTTATATCACCGGCCCCTACTAGCCTGTTTTGAAACTCTGTTTTATTGTCATTTCTTACTTTTTTCTGTTTAAAATTTTTAAAAAAGGATTTAGTTAATAATAATGTGTAAATATTAGTTCAATAATTGTGACAGATTCATCATGCTAACCCAAGATGTTAATAAAAGAGAACATTGGATGCCAGGTACATGGGAACTCTCTGATATTCTTGCTATTTTTCTTTAATCTAAAAATATTCTAAAATAAGAGGTTTACTTTTTTAAAAGCTATCTTCTTTTACAAAATAAAGAGAAATAGAAAGACCCAAAGTGTTATTTATTTAAAATACTTTGCCTCCCTGAAAAATATTCTGTGAGGAATGTCAGTTTAATCTTGGTGAAATTGTTAACAAAATTATTATTTTAAAGGTTGGGTGCCCTTGAATTATGTTAGCTTCAAGTGAAAATTTATTATGATTTATAAATTGTTGTTCATTAAGATAATCAAAGAAAAAAATGGGGCCGGTGAGATGGCTCAGTGGTGTAAGTGCCTGCCTGGCAAGCGCAAGGGCCCGAGTTTGACTCCCGGTACCCACATATGAAAAAAGGGCCGGTGATATCGCTCAGCGGCACAGGCGCCTACTGGCACGTGAGGTCCTGAGGTTGACCCCGGTACCCACAAAAAGAAAAGAAAAAAATGACTATAGATATTTGGGGGCATTTCATTTCTAAAATGTAAAGAAATCTGGAGGAGGAATTGTTTTTTTAAAAATCTAGCAAATAATCATCCATAATATCAGGGGCCAAATCAAAGGCCACTCTTTTAGCCAAGTTAAAGACCAAAATTCAGCCTGCTTTAGCTTATTCTTTAAATATTATTTAGTTTTGCTTTTCAAATTAAAATTAAAGTCAACCATACAAATAATATTAACATAAATGTTACAGAACTCAACATGTGTTTAATGTCATTTATCTCATATAGGATATGTCTACATAATAAACATCTGGACTATTTAAGTCTGTCAGGGAAGACGTTTTACACCAAGGGGAAACTCCCATATTCCTTTTATCAGCTGTATTTATTGCTGACCACAAATACCCTTCCCCTGACCCCCAAGATGATAGCGATACTGTTAAAGAACATATCACAGTTTAGCTTTTCATTGCTTTCCGGTGAGCTTCCTGTGACAGGAAGTTCCTAGCAAGATGCTTTTACATTCAGATTCAGATTACTGCCTGTGACAAAACTGAGCCAAGAACTTTGCCATCCCCACCCCAGAAGCTGACGCTCCCCTCTACTCCCTCTGCCCCACAAAAATCCAGCTGCCAACCACCCCTTCCACAGGGCTCTCTTCTCCTTGGGCTCCACTTAGGATCTGTCCCTATCATTTCTTCCTAGGGCATTTCACCATGCCACATGCTCAGTTGGCCATTGATGACTTGATGGCAGTGAGGAAACCTGGGCCTCTAGGCTGCGCTGTGTGAGTACACCAGGGATAGGTAGAGCATTCATTACTGATTGGGTCCATCCTGATGGAAGTCTGACTCTTCAAATTTCAGTCTGAAAATTCATCTCTGCAGCTACCTAACCTGCGGGATTAAAGTCTGACTTCTTCTAAATTCCTGACTTCCCTAACTACTGTCCTCTCAGGGTTTTCTTTATGATTCTTGCCTAGTTAGTTAGGTAAATAGTTACCGTTTGGCTGTGATAGTCACTCTAACCTGACTTATAATAATAACAGCTACAGGGAGGTGACAGCTTAACCATGTCGGCACCATGCTGTGTGCTCCACTTTGTCTGTGAAGCCTTATTAAATCATCCACGTGGTCTTAGGGTTGTTCCCACTTTATAGGCAGGAACACTAAAGCTCAAGGACTTACAAACATGTTTGAGTTTACACAGCCGGTAAGGGAAAGAACGACGACTCAGGGCAGCCTGTAGCCTCCAAGGCCCGCACACCGTGCACCTAACTGTGACCCCTCTGCCATAGCTTCAGGAATATGTGTCAGTCTATTCTGAGTATTTACCCAAGTTAGCATGTCCTGGATCCATCTTTACATTTGCCATATTTTTCATACAAGGAAACATAAAGGTGTAAATAGGAATTTTTACTCCTTACTAATATTTTAGGCAAAAGTTATGATTTTAAATCCAATTGATTGATCACACTTGCTTTAAGAGTCTAAACTACATTTTTTTGATAATTCTTGGGACTGAACCAGGGCTTCACACATGCCAAGCACACACTCTGCCACTGTGCTATGGCCCCAGCCCCTAAACTACTATTTGTAATTTTTTTTTTTTTTTTTTTTTTTTTGAATGTAGAGCTCTAGGGCTGGGGATGTTACTTGGTGGTAGAGTGCTTGTCTAGCATGCATGAGGCTCTGGGTTCATGGTAGAGGCTGGGGTGGGTGGGTAGATGGGGATATATGGAGTTCTTCACCTTGCATTAAATTTATGGTATCTTTCCTTTCAATGAATCCACACTTTACAACAAAAATTCCATACTCAGAAACACTTTGATTCCTGAAGATATTGTAAAATGTCAGCATTGAACTATTTGTTAATCTATTATTTGTTTCCTTTCACTTGCAAAAAGAAAAAGAAAATATATTTGAGAAAGCTTTTTTAAATGGTAGGGTAAAAAGGCTAGAATTGGGCCGGTGAGATAGCTCAGTGGCATAAGCGCCTGCCTGGCAAGCACAAGGTCTTGAGTTCGACTCCCGGTACCCACATATGAAAAAAGGACTGGTGATATTGCTCAGCAGCACAGGCGCCTGCTGGCGCGCGAGGTCCTGAGTTCGATACCTGGTACCCACAAAAAAAAAAGGCTAGAATTACACACAAAAGACTAAAATGCACACAAAAAATACCCAGGCAAAGGAACTAGATGCCACTGACTAAAAAGTTGGCCTGAGCTTTCTGGCAGCCTATGCAAAAAGGGTGATACGATGGGTAATATTACTTTCATCATAGGAATAATAAAAAGAAGAGGGGTGAGGGGAGGAGGGAAAAAAGAGGAAAGGGGAAAAGAAGGCGAAGACTCAGCACCCTGCCAAATCAGAATACCCAAGCTCTCTCCTAGAACTCTGGGAAGAATGTGTGGCACACATCCTGTAGAAAATGGGTGGTATCTTCAGACCAATATTGAGGACACACTTGCAGAAACAATCTCCCTTGCCTGTGTTTGACATTGCCCTTAGTAAAGGGATACAGTCTGAAAGCGGGACTCTAAAGACTTGGTTTGAGGAGCTAAGATAATCTGATCCAGGTGTGTTGCTCAATGACAGTCTTCCTTGGCACTCAGGTAAAGTTTAGAGAATGAATGCCTGGCATGATCCTTAGGACGTCTTTCTGGAATTCCAGTTGCCTTTGCCAACCTTTTGACAAGTATGACATGCTACGGAGAGTTGAAAATTGAAATTCCTGAGAAGCCCTTTTATAAACAAAAGTAACCCCGTCTTATGAAAGTTACCCTGCTGTCTGCCACTTTCGGTTCCCCAGGCGTGCTCGCCTGGCCACCTGCAAAGACATCCAAGAAACTTTATTCTTATGATAACCTATAGTGAGGGAAGGATAGAGGGAATTTTATTTCCTACTGGGTAAAATGCTGTATTTGGTTGTTTTTTTTTTTTAAACAAGTATGTATTATTTTCAACACAAAGCTTAAACCTGAGACTTGGCAAGGAGAGTGAGAGGAAGAGAAGGAACATGAAGGACTTTTTGTGCAAATGACTATGAAAATGTATATTTAACAAAAACAATAAAGTTACCTACATAAAGCGTAGAGTAGGTCTGTCACTTGAATGATGCTCCACAAATTCCAGATGAATGCCTAGATAAATAGGCCGCAAAAGGAGGACCAGCTGGCAAGAGTCTGGAGGTGGAAGTTGCCAACTGGCCGCCTCGTGTAAGAAACACATGTACTCTGGCTTCTTTAAACACTTTGCTGTTAGTAGGGCAGCATCTTAACTCTCTTTCCAAAATGAGGAGCCCCAAAATGTGCCCCCCAGATTCCTAAGTAGCTTCATCTGTTAACTAGAATTGTATGTCAGAGATAGGCTGCCAAAAGTGGCTCTTCCGATCCAGGATAATTGGAAATGAGCTCTTCCTCCTGTCATCAGTTGGCCAGCACTTTTGATTGCCTCTTGAGGCCATTCCTGGAATATCATTATGTGGACATGTAGTTATTCACCCAGAAATACTGACTGGTAGGCATTGTTGTAGGCTCTGGGAATCCTGCAGTGAAAACAAACAAACAAAATGGTGGCTATTGCAGCCTTAACTGGGATTGTGCAGAAAGGCCACACTGCCAAGCTGGTATTCCTGGGGGAGTCAGGAGGGGATTGAAGGAGTGATTGATCTGGACATGTGAAACATGAACGTCCCAGGCAGAGAGAATGTGCAAATGCCCTATGGGTAGTGTGTCTGGCACTTTCAAGAACAAGGAGGAGGTCAGCATGGCTAGAGTGGTAATAAGTTGGGGGTGGGGGAAGACCAGCAGGAGGCCATAAGGTCAAATGGCCCAATCTATAGAGCTTTATAGGTCATTTAAGTGCTTTTAACTTTATCCAGGGAAATCATTGGAGGGTTTTGAGCAAATTGTGTGAGTTCTTTCTGACTTGTTTCTTTCATTCAACCTTGATTTTGAAATTCATTTATGTTGATACGTATATCTATGGTTTGTTCATTTTCGGTGGTCTGCATTCATCTGCTGGGTTGGGCTTGGCATTGTAGGTGGTTCCCCACCTGAGCTGTGGACAGTGGGCAAGTGTAAATGGCGAAATATTTGAAATTGCCGTTAGCAAATAGCAAAGTTATCAGTGAAGCCTGTCTTCTCTTATTTAGAGCTTGAGAGGTTAGCCCAGGCCAGTGGTATAAAAATGATGCCCTGCGGAGCTTGAGGCAGTGTTTCTTAAAGAGAGCCTGCCCTGCTCCTTATGCAGCCTCTTTTCATAGAGAGCAGCTCTGGTTACCCAGGTTGTACCCTGGCATCCCAGTGAGAACTCCAAATGTGAAACCATTTAACTACCGGACTTCGAAATTCCTTACAACTTTCAAGTTTAGCCAGTACATACAAGAGCACACACAATAGGTTTAAAGTCTTTTACTGTTTATTTTTGCATTGGTAAATGCTTTAATAAAATGTCAAATTTACTTTCACAATTATGAATTTATTAACCATTGTATGTAACTCAAATAAAAGACACTACTGCACCATTTACAAAGGATGCTCAGTTTTCTAATCTTCCCTTCCCTTTTCGCTTTCTTTCTGATCATGGAGGAGCTTGGGTCTGGCCTGGCTCTTGTAGAGGGGCAGAAGCCACATAAACGTATATTAGTGGCATGTCAGAGGTTTGTTCCTAGCACTCGAGGATGCAGGATGGTGAAGGGACACAGCACATACTTAGTGGACAGGAGAGATGGCCCAAATATGTGGTAGACTTGTTACTTATTGAAAAAATAACTAACTGAATAAATATTTTTAGGATAACTGTGAAAGCCAAGTTTCTCACTGTTAGAAATGATACAGACATACAAAGAAGAAAGGCTAAGATGAGCCTTGAGGTGTTAAAATGAAAAAGTAGATTTAATTATGAATCTATGTTTTTTAATATATACAAGGGGTGATTAAAATATAAATTTTTTAAAGAATGTATTACAGGAAAAGACACATTGCCGTTAATCTTCCCTCAAAATACTCCCCCTCGCTTAAACCACACTTATCCCATTATTTTTGCCACTTTCTGAAGTAGTTCTGGACGTCCTCTTTCATAAGTGTCTTGTGAATGGTGCTGCTATGTCCCATCCAGTGGAAAGGTAGGCTTGTAAAAACATTGTGTCCTCATTCAACTTATGCACTGGATTCCAAGACATCGAAGCAGCCACAACAGCGCAAGTAAGACACTCATGAAAGAGGACTTCAGCACTACTTCAGAAAGTGGCAAGAACGATGAGATAATTGTGTTCAAAGCAAGTGGAAGTATTTTGAGGGGGATAAATGACAATGTATCTTTTACTATAATAATTTTTAAAAATTTAAACATTCACCATATTTTAAATCATATCTCACATGCACAGATAAATAAAATAGTTATAGATATGTGTGGAGATATATATATATTTTTGTTTGTTTGATAGATTTTAGTCCATATTAATCTATTGGGTTTGGCTTGGCCTCGTAGGTGGTTCCCTGCCATGCCTGAGCTGTTTGGGGAAATGGCTGAATTCATGACTAAGGCAAAGGAAATGACAGATAAGTCTGGAATATCTTGTTATGTTAGAAAGTAAGGAAAAGCTCAAACAATGACAGAAACAGAGCAAAAGGATCCAGGAGTTACTTTGGGACAATTTGAATTTCAAAATAAACAATGATGGTAATGAATTGCAATATAGTGAAAAAAATTACAATCGATGAGTCTATGCTGATTTTTTTAAAAAACAAGCAAATAGGGCCGGTGAGATGGCTCAGCGGCTTAAGCGCCTGCCCGGCAAGCGCGAGGGCCCGAGTTCGACTCCCGGATCCCACATACGAAAAAGGGGCCGGTGATATTGCTCAGCAGCACGGGCGCCTGTTGGCGCGCGAGGTCCTGAGGTCGACCCCCCGGTACCCACAAAAAAAAAAAAAAAAAAAAAAAAAAACAAGCAAATAAATACATAAATGGAGGAGAAGAGAAAGTTCTTCCCAAAGAATGTACCTAATACCTCCCGAATGCTGGGATTACAGGTATACATCACTACACCTCACACTTTACTCTTTTAATAAGTTAAAGGTTTTTAGTGTGTGAAAACTGCAATACTGAGTGTTATGTTATGCCACAGAAAGTAAAATATTCTATTGTACTTAAGTTTGCGAATAACAGTATGAATATTTATTGGGTAAACACCATAATGACATCTCTAGTCGTTAAACTTCGAATAATTTGAAGAACAATGTTCTTACACTTCATATATCTAATAATCTGTGTTATTAATGGGAAATTATGATGGTTTTAGAAGTATCGTAATAAGCCTTAGCTTTCTGCATCCTGAATTGCTGAGTATACAAATTGTCCTATAACTGTTTTCCATATGCCACCATATTAGGCCTATAAAGCATGCACCAGTTTGGGTTTTCATTTGTATTAATTCAGGTATACAAATATCACAATTCAGTGACTTCAGGCATAAGAGAGTTGTATTGTGTGTTTGTGAATTTCTGTGTATATTGAGAAGGAAAGAGAAATACTGAAAATCAAGATATATCAACAAAGTTGATACTTTATTGGCAAACTGGAAACTTCACATATTCTGAACAAAAAACTGTTTTGTCTACGCTCAACTTATTTCTCCAGAATACCATTCCTGTTTTAGAATTTTTCCATGCTAATTTTGTCTTTTTTCAAAAACTTGCCTGTTACTCATGCAAGACTTACAATGGCTTACTTCACCAAAGTCCCCCCTGTGCTGGGACTTTAACAATGGTTTTTATCATATTTAATGATGTTCAGAAATTTGAAAGCATAATTCCACAGTGATCATATTAAGATATTTCTTGAATTGGTACATGACTTTTGAGTCTTATACTTTATTAGTGAAGATAATATTACATGATGATGGGAATTACTTTGGGATGTTGGTACATACAATGAACATGTCTTAATCAACTTTCATCCCATTACCCACTCTCCCTTTCTTCCTCGCTCCCATTTTTTCTCTTTCCCATCTCCAGAAGTCTATCTTCTGGTTTCCTGTTTTCTCTTCCTTTTATCATGTATTATGTATTTTGGGAGTTTGTCCTACAAGAGGAAATATATGATATTTATCTTTCTGAGAGGTTGATTTCACTTAACTCAAAGATTTCTATTTTCATGCATTTTCCTGTCAGGGACCCCTGCAGTGAGTCCCCAGTGTCCTGCAAGGTGTTACAGCACACAGCTAAAAGAAAGAGCAAGAGACAAAATGGCGATGCAACAGGGAGCTGGGATGACCAGTTGTTCACAGGGAACAAAAGGCCACAAGGCAGCCAGAACCTTGACATTTATTGATTGAGGGGATTATTGGATGACTCAGAGACCGACGGTTGTCTTATGCTAACAAGGCTCTTTATGTTGATGAGGACAGTGGGGAGAGATGGCAGGTTACCAGGGAGTTTCCCTGGTCCAATCTGGTTCAAAGGGCAGGACAAGGATGGCCTTGGACATCTCTTTGACTCAATTTATAATCTGTGGTCCCAGACATTTTCCTACAAAGCATATGATTTCATTCTTTATGACTGAGTTCAACATATTCTCTCTCTCTCTATCTCCATATATATATATATATATATATAATATATATATATATATGCATTTATTCTCACAACTTTTATCTATGCATTTGTTGGTGAGCATCTAGGTTGTATCTAGAGTTTGGCTATGGTAAATTCCACTGCTACAAATGTGTGTGCAATTATTGTCTGCCTGCTGTGTTTAAATCTGTTGGGGATATGCCCAGGAGTGGTACAGATTGCTCAAATGGTGTTTCTTGTTCAACCTTTTAATAAATCTTCATAATGTCAAAAAAAAAAAGTATGTACCTAATAGATGTAGAAGGAATGATGAAAATACAAATCGTTGTTAGCTCCTGGGGAGGTCGTTGATTCAGGAGTGGGTTATCAATGGAATGGAAGAAGATGGAAGGTGTGAGGAGTAGGATTCTGGAGCATCCTGCTTAGAATAACTCTTCATAAAATAATAATAGATTACAAGGGGAGAAAATGGTGACTTTGTGGTGGAGACACCAACTAAGCCAGAGCCCAGATCCCTTCTGTGTTTCATCCCTGCCAGCATAAGCATCTCCTGTGTCTCATGAGGGGACAAGGCAGAGCCCAGCTGAGGCCATCCTACAGAATGTGGGGCCTGTAGTCTTTGAAATTACCTGAAGACATGAAAGTGAGAGAATGATGGATGGATTGTCCCAGGTAGGGATAGACTGCAGAGACCTGAGAACAAAATGCAGTGTGCAATCCCCACCAAGCAGCATCCAGAGCATCTGAGAAGTTGCGGGAAACACAAGGTCTTCTGTGTCCTCCCGAGTCATAATCTGCATTTTAACAAGATCTCCAGCAATTGTGTGTTGAAGTTTAAGAATGGCCAGGGCCCTAAGTTAGCAGTTCCCAAACATAAAGCTTTATCAGAATCACTTGAGAAAAATTCCTACTCCCCTCCCCAGATCTACTGAATTAGATACTAAACTGTAAGTCTGTAGTTGGGTAAATTGGAAAAACTCTCCCAAATAGTTTGGAAATCGAGCTACGGTTAAGAATCAATGGGCTCTAAATGGTACTGTCATTTGCATAAGTGACCAAAGCAGCCTTTATTCCACTTGGGCTTCAGAGCACAGGTTGGAGAAGGAAGCTAATCATCAGTGCAATGCCTGCTGCAAGGACCAAGTCATGATCTCAAACTAATACTTTAATGCAGGGGTGGAATGTAAATAAATATTGCTGGTTCACAGTTCAGGAGTTTTCTAGAACATGTAAGTAGATTTGAAAAATACTTTTTAAAGGATTGTTTGTACAAACATCATATTCTTTCCAGTCCTTGTTTGGCATAGAATTTAATCGGATTTAAAATGGTGAGTGTTCTTTGTAAGGTTGTGTGTTGCTTTTCTTCTAGGGCATGTAAACCAGTCCATCTGGGTTGTATCATTAAAATACTAAAACATGTCCAGCATTTTTAGGAAATGTAGGCCAGAGTTTATATGCTACAAGTGTTGGATATATTTGATAGAAGGCCAGAGTCTACTTATTTAGAGTTAAAAGGAAAGAAGCATGCATACCTATTTCATTTCAAGAAAATATTTGACTAAAGTATTGGACTAAAACATTTAAGTTTTTTTTTTTTTTTTTTTTTTTGTGGGTACCGGGGGGTTGACCTCAGGACCTCGCGCGCCAACAGGCACCCGTGCCACTGAGCGATATCACCGGCCCCTTTTTCGTATGTGGGATCCAGGAGTCGAACTCGGGCCCTTGCGCTTGCAAGGCAGGCGCTTACGCCGCTGAGCCATCTCACTGGCCCAACATTTAAGTTTTGACTCTTATCCAGCACTTAGAAAAATTGGAAAAAATAGAAATCTCAATTATATAAAATTATAGAAGAAAATATCTAGCTGGTTTGTTTGCTTATTTGGTGGCATCAGGGGTTGAACCCAGGGTCTTCACACTGAGCTATATCCACAAGCCTTTTTTACTTTTTTCTTTTGTGACAGAACCTTGGTGGGTTGCTAAGTTGCCTTGGATGGACTTGAAATTGCCGTCCTCCTATCTCAGCCTGGCAGAGTGCTGGGATAATAGACATGCACCACCATGTCTGTCTTCCTTTTTTTTTTTTTTTTTGGTACCAGGAATCGAACTCGACCTCGCGTTTGCCAGGCAGGTGCTGTGCCGCTAAGCTATATCCCCAGCCCTGTCTTCCTTTTTTATATATTATCTACTCAACTCGCATCAACTCATAGTAAATTTTACTTTTAGTGACTTATTAGCATCTATCAATTTGTCTGTCATACCTCATGACATTAAAATCATCATTCTTTACCAGTTTATTCCCTGTCCCAGGAAAGATATAAAAATAGAATTTGAAGCATGAATTTGGATATAATGTAGGAATATTTTATGCATGATTATAAGAAATGATACTATGCAGAACAGAGACTGTGAGAAACTAAATGGTGGAAGAGTGAGAAAAATGTACTATTTAAAAATAGTGATATTGCTCAGTGGCACAAGCGCCTGCTGGCAAGCGCGAGGTCCTGAGTTTGACTCCCAGTACCAACATAAAAAATAAAAATAAAAATAGTGATCCTTCGTTCATGAGCATGATGATTGGGTGTTCACGCTGTATGCATGAGATGTGCCTCCCTCAAACCTTGTTACGACAACGTGGGCGCATTACCCATCTGATGTGAACTTGAAGAAAAATATTAACTTCCAAGTTAAAAGAAAGACTACATTAAATGTAGGTATTTCACAAAAACAAATGCCATATTTAGAAATCATTGAATATGTGCCTATTAATACTGGGGAAATTGGCTAACCCTTTTACTGTGCTTACAAGTACTGTATATAGAGCACTTCCACATTTCCTTTAATCCCGTGGTTCTCTAAGGTAGATGTGGCTCACAGAGTTGCTGTAAAGTGAAGGCATGGACAAGGGTTTGTAAATATTAATGCTGAGACTTAAAGCCAGCCCCCCTGTCTTCAAACCTGGGCTTCCCCAGAGCATCTAATACAGAACATTTGTCCAGTCAACATGCCAAAACCATGATCCTTTATTGTTTTCGTTTGGTTTGGAGTTTATGTACATTTGATATGTGTTACTTTCTAACACTTCAGTGGTGCTTCTTATTTTCAATTTCTGTCATCTACAGCCTAAGTACGTCCAAAGTAAGTATTTCTTTAAAGAGATTTGTTGAGACAGGTATAAAATACATCTTTGTCCTCTAAGGTTAATGCCTACCCCGTCTCTACAAGAAAAGCAAGGCTGGTATTTGGCCCTGACTTCCTTTTGCCAAGAGTCTGTGTAATCCTCAAATTCCCAGACCCCCAATGGGTCTGTCACTTTTACAGAAACTGTCAACACACCCATCCAACTTCTGTGACTGACCCCACTGAAGAAAAGAAGCAGGCTGTAACTTCAGCCCGCTCAGCAAAATCACTCCAAAGTCTTGCCAGCTGTAAGGCCGCAGTCTCCAAAGTAAACCCCATTCCTCTGCTAGTCTGAAGCTCACTTCAGCCTCCCTGGGGCCAAGGTTTGAATTTCTCCAGCTCCTCACCTTGAGTTTGTGCCCACAGAGCTGTTCATCAGACGCCAGCCCCTAATTCACGCCCAGGGGTGAGCAGCTGCCCTCTGTCTTCCTGAAACAGATCCTAACCAGGAACATTCCCTGAAGGGCTCTTCCTGCCTGCTTCCTCCCCTTGTGGAAGCAGGGGAGGTTTTCTTCTTTTGGCTCTTACTCCTATGGTTCATAAATAAAGGCATATAATAGCAACTGTGCTGTTATTTCTCCCGTTTTTCTTTGGGCTTTCCTTCTAGAATTCTGCTCCAAATCCCCATTCTCCTCTGCCTGTTCCCTCCCTCAGCCCAGTCTGCAGGGCACAGCTGGTGTCCCTCTCTGGCTGGAGCTACAAGGGAAGAGTTCAAGCCCTAGCATACATGAAGTTTTGCAGAGAGGTCTGCCACCCCAGGAATTTCTTGGACTCCATCCAGCCTGTTGAGGGCTCTGACATGGCAGGCCCTATGTAGCGCACTCTTTTTTTCCATTCCCCAGTTCTTCTCTTTCTTATACCTAGGCTTTTACTTAACTAGGACTACTGCCCCATCTCTGGTTTGGTCTTTTCAGCATTTGCTGCAGTTCCCAGTGCTCCCCCTCCTCCTACCCATTGGACCAGGTTATCTTCCCACATGCGCCACCTCTTCACTCAGGTGAACCTGCCTCCGAGGACCAATAGAGGGAGGGCAAGTGGTAGGTCAGAGCCTCTTCACTGAGATCAGTGGAGCCCAGGAGATCATGAGCACAAGATGCCCTGAGATCAGAAGACCTTGGGTCTGGCCTAAGTGCTGCCATTCACTGATGACCTCTACAGGTCACCTAACCTTTTGGTCCTCTGTTTCTTCATCTATCAAATAAGGCAAATGAGCTAAATAGCATCCAAGATCTTTTCCAAGTCCAGCATTCTGAAGTCCATTGATATATTACTTGTTACAATGTATAGTAGAACCACATGGCCAAAAGTTGTTCTGCTCTCTGGTTAATTTCCTCGTGATAACTTTGGCTATGTAGGTGCCCACATGCCTTAATTGCTTCACTTTTGATTACAAGAAAAGTATTCCTTTGTGTATTGGTTTTAGAATTCCTTCAGTGGATTCTGGATTTGCGACACTAATTACTGTATATAAAAACCCTATGCTGCCCTTTCTAACTATTGCAGCCTTCCACAACCCACCCACCCCAGCAGTTTCTGGAAATGATGAGATTTGTTTTCAAATGGCCAGGTGCGGGTGGGGGTGGGGTGGGGGTTGCAGAACTGCTAGTGGAGATGAACCCTGGATTGTGTCCACACCAGGCTGACCTAGCAGGGAGAGACACAGGGCCAGTATTTTGGAGTTCTTCTAGATGTTAGTGTTTTTTTTTTTTAAATACCACAGGATCAAAGGAACCAGCTGAATATTAGCTCCTTCTTAGAGATTTATCCTGTGTGTTAGCATATTAAAGGCTCCAAGAAATCTTGCCAGTAAAAAACTTTTTTGTCCCAGCATTTCCTGAACTTACGTGGCCCCAGACACTTTCTTACAGAATACTTAACATCTGCAGAACACGTTCCCTGGAACACAGTTTGGGAAACATTACCTTAAGATATTGCCAGCCTATACCTATCTGAGATCTTTTGAGCAAAAAAGGATAGCAACAGGTGCTGGGATATTTACTGAGCACTTATTACACATAGAACATAGGTTCATAACTCAAAATGGCTAGATCAAATGTCTGTTTGTCAAGGTTTCAAAATCTAATGCTGTAGAAGGATAGGCAAATGTGAATAAGCAGGCTACTCATCAAACAAGACAAATGAAGTATCAAGTACAGCTTGGAAATGCTGCAGCTAGGCCACAGGGCAGTTGTTTGATGCCCCAAATTGAATTCCATTGAATTTCAAGCTCTCAGCTGACAGGCTCAAGTTCCTTTGCTTTGCTTCACCAGGACAGTTACCACTCACCTGTTACACAATCTTGTGGCAGGATATTCAAGGTTTATTTTTATGGATTAAGTAGCTAGTGAGACATTTTGAGTAATTTTATCTTGTGCTAAACATGCTAGAATTTTTAACTTTCATGTACAGCTCTGTTGGTGTGTTGCAGAAATGGGATGTGTTCTTTCACCAAAAAAAGATGACTTCCTTTTCACAGAACAAGAAAGATGTCAATATGGCCAGTGTCATTTGATTGAATCCCACTTCATCAAATGCTGTAACTGTGGTCTAGTATCTCTAGTGTTTCCAGCTCGAAGGCCCTGGGTTTTCAGGGCAGCTGTCCTTTGAGAAAGCACTATTTTTCAAGGACTTCTTTACCTACCAAGCCATATCCATGAGTCTTCACATTCTCAGCGCTCAGACAGATCCCTTCCTCATTTCCGTGCACTGCCAGCTTTCCTTAGATGTCTATTAATAGGCTCTTTCTGAACATGTTTCTTGCCCATTTCCTGTCTTCTAGCACCCTTGCCTTTCTGACTGCTTTAAAAGAAATGAAGACTCATTACTTTAGAGACTCTTATCCTTGGGAAGTTTCTCTCTGATAAACAGAGAAGGGAAGCTGGCACTAGAGTAAAACCAACAATACTGTTTCCTTAAAGGTTACGTCTTGAAGAAGCTGCTATTTATTTTTTAATTATCAGTACTAGTTGACATTTATTGAGCATGTACTTGGCTTTGGGCACTGGAGTCTTTTACTTATATTATCCCTTTTATTAGTCGTCACACCCCTTAGATACAGGACATTAGATTATTCTCATTTTGTGGATAAGGAAATTGAGTCTCTAGATTGTTAAGAAACTTGTTGAAGGTCATGGAAATAGAGAAAGGCAGAACAGGAAAATGAACCTGCATTTCTATGTTCTTCATCATTCTATGTTCATCATTTTACATACTCTCCTACACCCAAGTACATTCCCTCCTTAACAGAGAAGTTAAAGGAGATAGGATTAAGGTTTCACCAGATTTATTCCCTGAAAAGCTTCACCTTACACACGTGCACTGCACAGGCAGCAGATTTAATTGTCTTCTTCTTAATGATCCAGTATATCTACCCATGTGCAGCGGGGCCAGGAGGTAACTGATTTGGCGAGATGCCAATATCCTTTGTTTCTTCATATAGCTCTGTCTTCAGGGGAATGTATACCAACACATGCAAATCATTTATTTCCTTCCATTCTCTCCTTCCTGCTTGATCATTAGTGATGGTTTGGTTATTAGTCTCGCTCCTTGCTCATCATCTGTATTGTAATCGGTAAAGCTTGTATTTCATGCTAAGCAAAATAGTGACTTGCTGGCTGGCCTCACTTTGGCTTTCCTGTGGCAAGCGTCCACCTGCCCTGGGGGTCCCAAGTGATTCATAGGCCACCTATGAACCTCCTCCAGGTCCCCCAAAATGGTTCTGGAAGACAACCTTCATCCATCTCCCTTTCCCAGACAGTATGGCTTCTGGCTAGTAGTTTCCCATCCAGGGGACTTTCAGGGTGCCTCAGAATGGGCCCAGCCTATTCCAGAACAAATGAGAAGTCCACCACTACCCTCACGTTCTGGTGCTCAAGTATCTTAAGGAGAGTGGAATCTTCCAGGTATGGGCCAAATTACCCGCAGGCCTACTGCATCGTGAGTCCCTGGGTGTCCTTCCCAAGCACCGGTACCGTGAGCCTGTTGAGAGGAGAGCGAGCTGACAGGTGATTGTGATGTGGCTATAGCACTTTCCATACGACAGCTCTCAGATCCCCTGAGCAATTCAGGTGCCCGGCTCGTCTTCTGAGAAGGGTGGCACTGATAGGGAGTTGGCTGCTGTGTTTTATGCATAACTCAAGAAAGAGGTTGCTGAGTACCTACCACTCAAGGCAGACCCTGTGCTGGGAAACATGAGTGAAACAATCCTGACTTCCGGGAGTGCTGTCTCCAGGGGCAGGGGGTCACAGTGCAGTTTAGGAAGTGCAGCATGAAGTGGTTTTTTTTTTGTTGTTGTTGTTTTTTTAATGTGGGTACTGGGGGTCAAACTCAGGACCTCGCACTTGCCAGTAGGTGCTTGTACTGCTGAGCGATATCACCAGCCCTTTTTTCCTTTTTATGTGGGTACCGGGAGTCGAACTCAGGACCTCATGCTTGCCAGGCAGGCACTTATGCCGCTGAGCTATCTCACTGGCCCCAGCATGACGTTTTGTTAGCAGAGAGGACCCATTAACTATTTGAGGGTTTGGGGAAGGCTTCCTAGAAGAAGTGACATCTGGGCTACTTGGAAACCTATTGGATAGAGGGATGAAGGGTGAAGGAACTGTCAAGCTTGGACTGGTGCTAGATGGGCTTGAGGATGCTTTAGGTAGAAATGTCCAGTTCATTCTTGGATATGCAATACAATAGGTAGACATTTGAAGCTAGCAGCAGATGTGATAGTAAAACTAGGTCGAGTTAAGGAAATATCTATGGGAAGGATATAACCTAAGAGATTTAAGAAGGGAAAGACAGTCATAAGAATCCTCAGCCTTCAAGAACCAATTCACACCAGTAGAATACAGTCTTACAAGCATAGGTTCTGGGGCAGGGCTTCTTGGATTGGGATCCCATCTTTACCAGTTCACCAGCTTTGTGACCTTAGACAAATGACCAAACCTCTCTGTGATTCCATCTTATTGATAAGGTGATAATGATATATACCTAACTGGGTTTTTGTAGGATTAAGTGACTTAATGATTGTTAAATGCTTAAAACGCAGTCTATTAAGTAGATCCATAAGAGCATTTGATAGCATTATTATTTCACTGATGTCAGAAAAGGTCAAACTTAGCCATGACAGACTCAGCCTCACCAGGCCCTGTCAAGATGGCCCAGTGGGAGAGGAGAAGGAGAGCCCTTCTAGGAGGCAGATCCCAGCTGAAAAGGGACAGGTCATGCTGGGCCTGCCTGGCTCACGTCCTGCCCAACAGTGTCCTTCTGGAATGTGAGTTCCTTGGGAGTAGAGATTTGCTAAATACATATGTATTTGCTGGAGTTCCCCAGTGAGCCGGAGAGAAGAGACCACGAAGCCAAGCACTCCATAACGGCAGCAGCTCAACGAGTTCTCTGGGGTGTCTCCTGACCTTCTGACCTCTGTCCCAGACCCTTTGCTGTCTCCAGGAGTGAGTGAGCTGCAGAGGGAATCTCTCGTGGGCTTTTTCCCACATACTCTTTTCTCTTTGTACTCTTGCATTCAGGAGGACTTTGTCCTATTCTGCAGGCCAGAGCATACAGATTAGGGACGCTGGTTAACAACCAGCAGGTGTCAAGGCCATATTCCATTTCTAACTTAGCTGCATCTCTCAGTTCTTACACCTGAGCTCCCCATAGCGTTTGTTAAGCGCCATTTCTTTGCACAGTAGATCAGGATGGCTGTACAAGGCTTAAAGGTATAACTAATTCACTATTGAGTCTAATCCTCCTAAGAGAAAATGGAAAGTAATAGAACCTGCTAGTTTTAAAGCACAGGCTTTTGATCTGGCTTGTTCCTAGTTTACAGGTATGTGACCTTGGACAAGTCCTTTAACCACTCTGAACTTCAGGTTCCTTATCTTAAAATGGAACAGTATTATTGCCACCCGTGCAGGACTGAAAGGGTTAAATTAGATAAGCAATGTCGTTCTGGCAAGTACAGTTCCAGTTAGTGGAAGCTGTTGTTATTGTAATTACACTCGTTAAAGTCATGCAAGGAGGGTCTGAGGGTTTATCTCTGTGGTAAAGCATGTGCTTAGCATGCATGTGGCCCTGAGTCAATTCCCAGCACCAAAAAGAAGAGGGGAAAAAAATGATTCATAAGTGACCCTGCAGTAGGATCAGGATAATTTAGAGCTAGCAGCTCACTTATATCAAAACCTTTTGTGTAAACTGTTAGTTGTGGGTTTTAATCCCATCATATTGGAAGGGGATGAAATAATCAACATCATATTCTGAGGCTATTAATAAATACTTTTACAAAAGGGGAGAATGTGCTTGAGATGAGGCTTACTTTTGAATACTGTTTCATAATTGGCTTCAGAAAAAAATGATCCATTCAATTCAATTGAGCATAGTAAAAGGTAATACATTCTTACAACTGCTGCCCAGTCTCTCAACTCAGTTTAACTAGAAATAGTATTTGCATAGCTCAGTCAAACTATTTTCCGTGGTTGATTTTAAAACAGTAAAGAACTCTAATGAATTTAGAACCTAATTTCTGATCATTTAAGGAATTAATAGTTGAAGAGTTTTGGAACAAACAACTATCTTTTGCTAGCTATGAGCAAGAAATTCTGCGAACATTAAGGTGAGGAGAATAGTATGCTCTCTCCCCTCAAGAAGTTAAGAATGTAGAGAAGATAGAAATATTTTCTTGTATGTGCTGTAACTATTCCTGCCTCATGCCGAACATAGTTCCCAGCAAGTTTGCACGCATGCAGTAACTGTTTGTGGAAATAATAAGCATTGCAACAGAGCTATAAATAAAGTGTTTGGGAGGGCAACTGGGACCAAGGAGTAGTAGAAAGACTAGACTTCCAGAGATGCAGCATATAAATGGGGAACTGATCTCGTACTTATCCAATCAGAGTATCAACCATCCTATCACTTGTTCATGTGATTTTCTCCCACGAGGCTTAATATTGTAGTCGTATTGACTAGTGCCCAGGGTGATTCATGGTATATACTAGATATGCAGTAAGTATTTATTAGAAGAGGGAAGATGATCTCAAGCCAAGGTATATTTGTCAAGCCTTTTTGTTTTAATTACAAGTTAACAGCAACTCAGTTCAAACCTGTTCAAGCAAAAAAGGGAATGCTTTCTGTATATGGGGTGATTACAGGGCTTCAGGGATGGCTGTATTTAGGAATTGGACCAATGTCCTTATAAATCCATCTTCATCTTCCTTTTGTGTTTATTTCATTCCCAGGCAGGCTCTCCTGATACTGTGACAAAGACAGGTTGAGAGTCTCAGGCTCACATCTGTATAGTTTAGGATTCCAACAAAAAATTGTGTCTCGGGGCTGGTGAGATGGCTCAGCGGCGTAAGCGCCTGCCTGGCAAGCGTGAGGGCCCGAGTTCGACTCCCGGAACCCACATACGAAAAAAGGGGCCAGTGATATCGCTCAGCGGCACGGGCGCCTGCTGGCGCGTGAGGTCCTGAGGTCGACCCCCGGTACCCACAAAAAAAAAGAAAAAAAAAAAATTGTGTCTCTTTTCCTGATAGTTTAGCAAAAGATTCAAGGAGGGCTTAGTTGGTCTGGCTTGGGTCATGTACTGAACTTTGAACAAATCACTGAAGTCAGGTCTAAAGGTAGGAGTATAGTCAGGCCCATGTATTCTGTATAGATTAATGAGGAGCTGTGGGATAGCCAGACGAAAACAAATAAACGAAATTCCTTACATATTCATAAGTCATCAGATTGAAAAGTGGCATAGACATAGGAATCGGCAGAAAATAGAAAATGAAGCATGTAGTAGAATTAGAATGTCAGATGAATAATTGATGGAAAACAGTAAGAATACTGGAAATGCAAATTTAGATTAGATGGTGCCAGACTTGAAGGCCAAAAAAGAGATTTCAAGTTTGTTTTGAAGGCAACTATGATAATAATTTTGGGTGAAGGTGGAAGGTATAACCCAAGATGAGTTTCAGGATTGCAAAAAAGCCACTTTGTTTGCCTCCCTCTTTCTCTCTCTGTCACGCCAAGCAAAGGATCCTCAGTAGAACCCTCAGCAGAACAAAGTTCAAGAGAAGAGACTCTCTGTACCCAGTGCATTTCAGGGAGAAGGCCTGAGTGTGGGCGACAGCCCAGCCACTGTGTCCTCAGGACTGAGAGACCCTGGCACGAATAAGTCATCGCTTCTGCCTATAAGGAGCTTACAGTTGGAGGGAAGTTGATCTGAGACAAAGTACTGTACTGTACATATAATAATCAAGATAAGCAATATGCTTAAATTCTAAAAGTTTATGACAGTAAAAGACACATTGCCATTATCCCCCTCAAAATACTCCCCGTCATCTTCCCTCTTCTTTTTCAAAATAAAACTCTTTATTTTGAACAATTATCCCATTGTTCTTGCCACTTTCTGAAGCAGTTCTGGAAGTCCTCTTTTGTGAATGACTTTACAAGTTATGATCAAAAATATGGTCAATGCTGCTGCTGAGTGCCATCCCACAGAAATACAGGCTTGTAAAAACATGGTGTGTCCCCATCCACCTCATTTACTGGAACTGGCACTGAGTGACTCTGGCTCTTCCTCTAAGTCAAAATGACTATGAGAGGTAAACATTTTGAATTGGTTCAGGACATTGAGGCACCCACAACAACACAACTAAAGAACTCATGAAAGAGTACTTCCAGAACTGCTTCAGAAAGTTGCAAGAATGATGGGATAAATATATTCCAAGGGAGGGGAGTATTTTGAGGGGAGTATTAGTGACAATGTGTCCTTTTTTTTTCCTGAGACAGGGTTTCACCATGCAGTTCAGGCTGGTCTTGAATACAGTTTGTAACCCAGGCTGGCTGCGAACTTACAGCAATCCTACTGACTCAGCCTTCCATGTGCTGGGATTACAGGCGTGTGCCACCATGCCTGGCTGCAATGTGTCTTTTACTGTAACAATTTTTTTAAAAATTAAAACATTCACCATATTTTCCAATCAAACCTCTTATATACATACATAAATACATATATATAAATACATATGTAAATACATATACATAAATATGCATATATTCATATAATTTCAGATATATATGGCGATTACTTTTTTGTGTGTGTGTGGGTACTGGGGGTCGACCTCAGGACCTCGAGGGCCAGCAGGCGCCCATGCCACTGAGCGATATCACCGGCCCTTTTTTTTCATATGTGGGTTTCAGGAGTTGAACTCGGGCCCTCGCGCTTGCCAGGCAGATGCGTACGCCGCTGAGCCATCTCACCGGCCCGGCAATTACATTTTTAAATGACATTTTATTACTAACAAGGAGTTAGGGAAGCCTTCAGAGAGATGTGTCATATGAGTCATCCTTCTGTTAGGAAAGGACTGTGCTCAGTGTGGTCACAGGTCCTCTTTGGCCTTGTCCTGGTTAGGAAGAAAGACTTTGAGATTGCTTTCTTCTGAATTTCTGTGTTCTGTACCCAGAAGAGCAGCTCTACCACTCAGGTAACAAGGTTAGTAGTAATGTAGTAAACATTCATTGAGCCTTTAACTACACACTAAGTATTGTGTTAAGATCATTAGATACAATCTCTGATGATAACACTTTTACGAAGTGAATATTATCCCCGTTTTCCTGAAAAGGGAATTGAGGCTCAGTATCATTAGATGGCTTATTTCAAGGACATGCACAAGGAAACCATGGAACTGGGAGTCTGCCCAATTCCAATGTCCATATTATTTGCCGCTACACTACTGTGCCTCCCTCTGCTTTCTTTACTAGTCCCAGATGGGTTACAGTTGCAGACTCAAGTACAGTGGGCACAATATGCCCACAATAGCTGATTAACAGTATTGGACTGGTACTACAGAAGTGGTACTTAAGCTCTGGGGCTTAAGCCCCAGGGTACACAAAGGACACTGAGCCCCTGGGCTGTTTCTCAAACTTCAGTGCAGTTAAAAATCACCAGGGAGTTTATCTGAAAGTGCAGATTTCTGGACCCTCAGAGAGTCCAATTTCTAGATCTGGGTAAGACCTTAGGATCTGCATTTGAACAAAGACTTCACCACCACAACCAATGTTTGTAACATGGATATTCTACACTTTAGGAGCACTACCCTGTGTTGAATTTGTGTGCACGCCTGCATGCTCTAGTTTAAGGGTTGTCTTAGTCCCTGGAGGGCAGGTAGAGATGCACACTGCAGGTAAACTACTTGAGAGTAGTTTTTACATTGTATTCTGGAGATTTCATCATCATAGCTCAACCTTTCCAGTTAGCATCATCAGCTATCCATTAGGAAGAATCATCTTTCTATGAAAATTTGTGCTCAGCATTTTCTAAAAACTTTTGCTAGAAAGTCATATGTCTCCTTTTTCTGGACCTGGGAATAGGATTAAGAAACGTTCAGTCTCTTTCCCAAATATAATTCTTGAGCACTCAGAGGCTGAGAATCCTCCCTGCCCACAGCCTCCTGGGACTCTAGATGGCCTGCCTGTTGGCCAGAGGCACCAAGCACCCCCGTACTGGAATGTGGGAAAGATGGTCTCTGTCCTTGAGAACTTAGGCTGTTGTTGGGGAAGACAGAACAGACCCATGTGAAAGAGTCAAACACACAAATATAACAAAAATAAACCAGATGCACACCCATCCCATGGTTAGAATCCAAGTACAGACATAACTTTGGACTCGGGGGTCTTTAAGTCAAAGAGAAGTGGAAAAAAATTGAATGTAAGGTGCCAGGTAAACCATCAAAAAACTCCTCCTATAGGAAGTAAGCATCATTCATTCTATCATTCATTCGTTCACTCATTGCTGAATCTCATTAAGACTTACAGAGGGAAGATCTTGGCTGATCCCTGACACTACCACTTACCTGTGAAGCACAGCAAGCCCAGTGAATGCCTTTGTGGAGACACAACACCAAATGTGCACTGAAGTCAGGGCAGTGTGGAGCACCACAGCATGCACTGTATGTGGATATAGTCCAGGAAGGAAGTCAAGGAAGTTCTCTTTGAGAAAGTGATGTTTCTATCAGGTTCCGGAAAGCAGCCTTGCTTCTTAATTACAGGGACCGGGTCACAAGTACAAAGGAGGCGCCAGCCTATTGACCTGCCCTGTATGGCTTCCCATCCTACCTTTTGTGCCACTGTGTGGATACCTCATGTCTCAAGTTCAAACTCTTTCCATATACCACAGCTATCTACAGACTCTTTATAATCTACCCTCAGGAGGACAGATCCAAATAGAAGGCCCCTGTAGGCCTGAAAATGGGCTCGGGGCTATTTGATCAGGTGACTTGAAAGGCCTGGTTCTATAAGGGATGAATAATCTAGAAGTAGGTGTACAGTCTGTGGGCAGTCATGTGCCCTCTACCCATAGACTTCTCACTGTGGAGAGGAGCTCGGCTAGGGGAGGGCAGTGAGGGCTCTTCTGAGGTATGGGGCCCAAAAAGGGGATCCTAACTGTGGGTCTAATGGTACTTCTGCCTAAAGGATGAGTGGACACGAGCTTAATAACTAGCTGGGTATGGGGAGGGGGCTTCCCATAGAAGGAGAAACAGCACAAAACCTCTGGACAGGAAGAAGCCTGGTTTACCTCTCTAAAAGTAAGGGTTTGGGGGAGATGTAAGCAGAGTTGGAGAATGGACAGGAATCTGGTGGACCAACGCAATGATTCAGCTTTATAGAGGACACAGGCAAAATATAGTGGACCAGGGAAAGGTCACTTTGAATAGTGAAAGAATATTCCTCCCTAATTTAGGTAGGGTTATGCCAATAAGATATTTGGTATGAGAAGAGACAGAGAGCAAGATGTTCAGTTTGGCTAGGTCTAAGAGTATTGAAAAAGGGCAAAAGAAAAAGTATATTTGGAGAAGGACTATTATGGAGGCATTGCGGGCATCATCCAAGAGTTAGGATCACAAGGTAAACCATCTTTCAGGGAGAATCTCTTAAAGAATTGGGCTAGGAGCCTGATTCTGTCTTTGTTCTGTGTTGACCACTGAAATTACACAAAATAATCTACAGTTAACAATCTGCCACAGTTAATATCTTTCTGCTCTGGGGGCACTCCGTTTGTTAGAGCCATAGTACTTATATTAGTTACTCTTCCTTCATTGGCACAAAATACCCCACACCTGCCACTTAAAAGAGATGTTTATTTTGGCTCTTGTTTCAGAGGATCAGTCCATATTTGGTTGACTCCAAGGCAGAAGTGGCATGGTGGAAGGGCATGATGAAGGAAAGCTGCTCAATCCATGGCAGCCAGGAAGCAGAGAGAAAAGGAAAAAAACTGAGGACAAGAATACACCCTTCCTGGGCCGGTGAGATGGCTCAGCGGCGTAAGCGCCTGCCTTGCAACCGCGAGGGCCCGAATTCGACTCCTGGAACCCGCATACGAAAAAAGGGCCGGTGATATCGCTCAGCGGCACGGGTGCCTGTTGGCGCGCGAGGTCCTGAGGTCGACCCCCGGTACCCACCAAAAAAAAAAATAAAAAAAAAAATACACCCTTCCAGGTCACACCCCCAATGACCCACCTCCAACTAGGCCCCACTTCCTAACCGCACATTCGGCCATGAGCTCATCAATGGATTAACATGTTCATTACAGGGCCGTAATTTGTATGTCTCACTACCAGAGGCTTGAACCATTGGTGGTTCATGCATGATTCTCCCATCAGGCAGCTTTTAATTAATTTTATTAGCAAAAAGACTGATATAAGCGACTAAATCCATTTGTACCACCAATGGTACAAGATACCCAATGGGACAGTCTTGTGTGTACTGCCATCGGTGGTTCAAGCTCACAGGAACGTGTTACTCCTCTGAAGAGTGTAGTACCCCATAATCCAATCACCTTTCAAAAGCCCTACCTCTGAATAAATGAGACTTTGGGGAGACATTTTAGATCTAAACCATAGCACTCCACCTCTGGCCTCCAGAAGGTTGATGTCCATCTCCTTATGCAAAATACATTTAGTCCCTCTCTAAGAGTTGCTAAAGTCTTAACAGTTCCAGCATTACTGAAAAGTTCATATCCAAAGTCCCCTCTGAGACTCAAGGCAAACTATTAGCTGTGAGCCTCAATAAAAATTTTTAATTTAAATACTTTCAACATACAATGGCACAGGGAAAACATTCCCATTCCAAAAGGGGGAAATAGGAAAATAGGAATATATTCAAGCCAAACTGAAACAAAGCTCCGAACATTAAATCCTGTAGCTCCACGTTCAGCACCTAGGGCAGACTGTGGTGAGATGTGAGCTTCAAAGGGCTTGGGCAGCTCCCCTCCCAAGGCCTTGCCAGTTGCAATCCATACAGCCTTTCTTGGGCTGGCTGTGCTCACTGCTTGTGGTTTTCCTCAGTAGGCATTCCACATTTCTGGCATTTCCAACTTCCTCCAACTTCCACTGCACCTTTGGCTTCACTTTCACAAACTTCAAGTATCACCCTCTCAGAGGCTCCTGTGACCCTGCCACACATTTCTGCCTGCCCTCCCAGGCCTTCTTCTGAAATTTGAGTGGAACTCTCTGTGACCCCATAACTCTTACATTCTGTGTGCCTGAAAAATTAGCACCATGTGGATGATGCCAAGACCTGCCACCAGCTCAAGCAGTAGCCTGGCACCCTTGGACCATGCTGCAGTGGCCTCTGAATGCCTGGATAGCTAAACTCAGGGAAACACTTCCCTAAGCATCCCTGAATGAACAGGGCTGTCCTCCAAAAGCAAAATCTTTCCAAAAGTTTACCCTTTTATGCCCTCGAGCCTATGGAGGGTGGGGTCTGGCCAATTCTTGAGATACCTTCAGTACATCTGCCCTATTGTCCTCATGCCAAGTACTTGGCTTCTTTTTAAGGCTAGTCTTTTCAGCAACAATATTCTCCTTGGCTCCAATTTTGCAGGTGCTTCTTTTCTGATAAAACTGCAAATTTTAAAAATCATTCAGCTCTACTTTTTTTTTTTTTTTTTTTTGGTACTGGGAATCAAACTCATGACCTCGTGCTTGCCAGGCAGGCACTGTGCTGCTGAACTATATCCCCAGCCCCCCAGCTCTACTTTTTGTTCCTATTTCTTACTATAGATCTGGCTAAAAGCAGCTACCAGTACCTATGCCATAGACCGAACATTGGGCTGCCTTGAAATTTCCTCCACCAAATCGATTAGTCCACTACCTTTAAATTCAGCCTCACACAAAGTCTTAGTCTATAGACAAAACAAAGACAAATTATTTACCAAAATAATGCATGGCCTCTAGTCCAGTTTTCAAGAGTTCTTGTTCTTCCCATCTGAAACCTCAAGAGCTCGTCCTTTACTATTTGCATTCCTATCAGCATCCTGGTCTTCCGAGCTCCAACCATAATCACCCATCAAGCTCTGCTTATAGCAATCTAGGCTTTCTCTAACACACTTCTTCAAACTTTTCCAAACTCCTCCCACAGAGAAGTTCTCAAGGCTTCTGAACCACATGTTTAGGTATAGTCACAGCAACAGTGCCACTCTTGGTACCAGTTTTCTGTATTAGTTACTTTCCCAACACTGGGTCAAAATATTGGACACTTAAAGGAGATGTTTAGTTTGGCTCATGTGTCAGAGGATTAGTCTGTGGTTGGCTGGCTCCAAAGCAGAAACAGCATGGTGGAAGGGCATGGCAGAAGAAAAGTGCTCAACCCATGGCAGCCAGGAAGCAGAGAAAGAAGGAAGGAACTAAGGACAAGAACATGCCCTTCCAGGTTACACCACCAGTGACTCATCTCCAACTAGGCCCTGCCTCCTAACAGCACATTCAGCTACTAACTCAGCAATGGATTAATCCACTGATAAGTATAGCACCCCCATTATCCAATCACCTCTAAATACATGGGACTTCAGGGGGACATTTTAAATCTAAACCTTAACAGTACTTTATGCATTTTTTTGTTTTTCTTTGTGACCTCAGTGTCCTGAAATTCCTTCTGAATTGGCAACACATCTCATTTTCCACTTAGTAAATATGTCCACCATTTATGCTTTGGGCAACATTTTGACATTTATCTCTTTTTCATCTCATTTTTCACTTATTTTGTTTGATCAATGACATTCTCACTACTTAATGCCTATAAAATTATGACTACGTTAGATCATGATAAGAATTATTCCTGAAGTTTGTAAGCAGATGTAGTGTGTGTGTGTGTGTGTGTGTGTGTGTGGTGTGTGTGTGTGTGTGTGTGTGTGTGTATGATAACAGTGCTTACATAGTCTCCACGACAAGAGGCCCTTGGGAACTCACGCACAGTGATGGAACAGTTGGTTTAAATTAGGTTTCCATGTGAAATACAGTATGGCTATTTTTTTCCTAGCATTGTGGGAAAGTGTATGGAAAATGATTTGACTGATAGGAAATAAATCTGGATGCATGATCAGGATTGAGGCACGAACCTAGTGGTGATCTGTGCCTGGTCTGTGAAGCCAGGCCTCTCCATGGGAGGAGAATTAATGATTTTTAGTCACTACATGGTGGGAGAATAGCCTGAAAGAACAGTAATTTTCTAGAGAACCTGATTTGTCATGAATTTCAACAGGAAAACAGCTAACACTGTGGGAAGATATAGCCAAAGGCCTCAAGTTCCAATGAATTGGATGACTTTGAGAAACCAATTTAGCTTTCCAGGATCTCATTTTTATTCGTGAGGAGAAAGGTTTGAATATCCAACTCTAAGAGTTGACAGTGTTATGATTCTAAATATTTATTGATGACTTCTCATTATAGCATAGAGCTCATCAAGAGCAAATCAGACTAAAGAAAGAATTGGATACAGCACCATATCAGGCAGCATCTACTGAAAAAATAATTTCTTGGTTTAACAGAGCCAGAGTTTCCTGAAATTGACTTTTAACCAGGTGAGTGAACAAAACATAAAGATAGCAAGAGGGGATTGCTCATAGCTGCTGGAGAATCCCAAAGAGTTCCTGGGATGATCTGAACAGGGCTTGTTCTAGAGGTCTGATTCCAGGTCTGTTCTGATGTTGCCTGAAAGCCGGCATCATCCAGAGCAGGTGCAGAGCAGAGGAGCACACTGGAACTTCCTGGGCTTGTGACCAGGCTCAGGGGTGGCAGGTAGGCCATCATGTTTTTCTTCGACCTATTTTCAAAGGGAAAAGGCAGATTATTACTCCAGTGGTCCCAGCTAGTACCAAATTGTAGCCCTGTTTTTATCACTACAATTCCCTACTGCTATTATTTCTCTATTTGTTTTTGTATAGGGATAGAAAATATGGGCTGCATATAAATCCTGTCCATTCTGGGTTTGTTTATTTTTTGTTTTTTTGTTTTGTTTAGTTTTCACTCTTAAAATAGTTTTTGGATACTTTTTCTTATCTTCTTTTATTCCAGCTTTGTCTTCAAATGCCCAGCTCTAAATTGAGCACTTAGGAAGACTTACCCAGGTTCATCTATAAAGAAACTGTCACTTTTTATCAGATAAAAGAAAGAGCACTAGACTAGGAGTCCTGTTTTGACATCAACAAGAACTGTAACCTCAGAGAGCTAGGTGTGGAGGCACACACCTATAATCCTAGCACCTGGGAGGCTGAGGCAGGAGGGTGGCCATGAATTTCAGGTCATCCTAGCCTGCATAGTGAGTTGAAGACCAGACTGGACTACACAGTGAGACCCTGTCTCAAAAAACTAAGAAGGGGGGAGAGAAGGAAGGAAGGAAGGAAGGAAGGAAGGAAGGAAGGAAGGAAGGAAGGAAGGAAAGAAAGAAAGAAAGAAAGAAAGAAAGAAAGAAAGAAAGAAAGAAAGAAAGAAAAGGAAGGAAGGAAAAGAAGGAAAGAAGGGAGGGAGGGAGGGAGAAAGGAAGGGAGAGAACTGTGACCTCAAAAGTCATTCCTGAACCATTCTATGAACCATAGATTCTTGATCTGGAAAAATAGGATTGAACTGCCCTCTGCAGTTGCTGCCAGCACTAAAGGTCATTAATCCTTATCATATTTTTGACTTGCGGGCAGTATACCCTTGATCTTGAACTCCTATTTCTTGCAGTTGTCTTGGTCACCATGAAATCTGCTCGGACTTCACTATCATACAGGCTGGGGAAGTGTTGCTCTCCAGGTTTCAGCATTGTTGCTGACTCAGCTGCAGCAAATGGAGCCATATGGGGTCAAAACCAAAGCTTTGGTCTGTTAGCAGTTGAGCTCATCTACTCAGATGTTAGCCAGGGTAGATCAAGTAACTTAGATGGACGCTTGTGCCCAAACACCAAAGTATGGACCGCAGCGAAGTAATCTTAGAGCTTAAGCAGGGATTAAGCTGCATATCAAAACTGCACATCATAAAGGAGGTATAGATATGAATTATTATTAAATACTGTACTCCAGTCTCTGTAGTGGAAAAAACAAATCACATCTGAATAAATTAATCCAAGAACTACGAACATTAAAATTTGTATGAACACATTGGGATTAGTGAGAGGTTAATAGTGCAATCTCTGGATCAGACGCCCTAAGTCCAAATCTAGCTTTTGCTACCTAATAGTTGATGGCCTTAAGCAAGTCTCTGAGGGTATTAATAGTCCCTTGCTTTTAGGATTCACTCTTAGAATTATTGTGAGAAATAAATGAAGTAACGCAGGCAAAATGCTTAGAATAGTTCCTAGAATGTGGTAAGCGCTGTATAAATATTTGTTTTCATTAGTTTGGCATTCGAAAAGCATAATAGATAATAGTTGTGTTAAAAATGTTGAAAAACTGCTATGTGTGGTGGCGTATGCCTGTAATCCCAGCAGTCAGGAGGCTGAGGCAGGCAGATCTCTGTGAGTTCACAGCCACCCTGGGCTACATAGTGGGTTCAAGGACTATAGTGAGACCCTGTCTCAAAAAAAGTGTTTAAAAATTGTTTTATATTTTTTATTTGATAGTATATATTTTACTGATTGATAAATGTCTTAAATTTATGAGCTAAGCGCACTGATTGCATCTAATCTTGATGTCCATCAGTCAAATATATTTCCATCAAATTTATTCTTAGGTTTTATTTTCTTAACAGTCTCGAGGAATTGTATAAATCAAGAAGGATCTTATGAGTTTCCCTTTTCAGTCAAGATGAGAATGAAGAGGCAGAGATTAATGACCTGTGCACAGTCTCCCTTCAAAGCAGTGACAGAGCTGGGTTTTCACTTCCGATCTTTCAGCTGAGTCCTTCCTATCCTAACACCAAATAATTTTTTAAAAAACTAAAACAGTTTTCTTATGAAAAAGTATTTATCAAACCCCCGACACAGGTTCAATGAATGCCCCCTCTGTGTCTTCCAGGTAAGCTCCTGGGTGACGTGGCTGATCCTCACAGCGGGATCCATGGAGGAGAAGCGGGAAGTCTTCTCGTATTTGGTGCATGTGGCCAAGTGCTGCTGGAACATGGGCAATTACAATGCTGTCATGGAGTTCCTGGCGGGCCTCAGGTGAGTCAGTGGGAACACGGTGATCCGGACAGTTTCCTCTCACCAGCCAAGTGACACTGATTTAATTCTCTGGGCAGCCACGTTTATCCAAGCTAGGTAATTGGTAGTGATCATTTTGGAGAATATACTGTCCTCTTCCAGCCCCGTGAGCCCTGTCTCTTAAAGATGCTGCAGAATTCAGTCCCTGTAACCCAGTCATGGTCCTGCTTCATTGTGTCTGCATTGATCTCCAGTCCTTGGCCAAGCTGAGTGAAATGACCAGGTTGCATGACCCACAACACTGTCGCTGATCCCTCTCTTCCCTTTCCTGTCCACAAACCCCACTGCCCTCTCTCTCTTCTCAGTTCTGCCTATGACGTGCCCCAGCACTATAAGCTCCTGACCATTTCTTGCCCCGAGTAGTCATAGTTGCTCACAATGACAGTAAGCTTCCAATGTTAGCTCTCTCATTATCGAGCACTCACTATATGTCAAGTACTGGATTGGCTAAGTACTTTCCACACATTATATCTTTTAATTCTCAAAACTTTTTTGAAGTAGACGCTATTATTATCCTATATTGCACCAAAGTTAAGAGAAGTCATTCACCCAAGAATGCCTCACATGGCTGGGACATAATGGAGGCAACCTGCATTTCAAAGCCCATGATCTTGACCACTGTGATGTCAGGCTCTTATGCCTTGTTTCTCCATCAAGCTGATAAAATTGCCATCCCACCATAAAGCCTCCCACCCTTTCTGCCTCAGTTACTCAGCATGAAGTAACTGCCCTCGGTCCTATGGAGGGCAGCATGGTGTGTGAGGAAGGAGAGGACAAGATGATCAGTTAGTAACATGGCATCAAGTCCTGCTTCCCCAAGGAGCGACTGTTTGATATGGGTGAGTTACTTAACTTCACTGAGCCTCAGTCTGTAAAATGGGGATAATACCAAAAAGCACCTACCTTTCTAAAGAGATGTGCCTGGCATGTAGTAAGACTCCAGAAAGAGAAGCTCTTATTATAATTGTTTCTTGTGACTCACCATGACTGTAACACGGGTTCTCACTATAAATAAATCTTGCTTCATAACATTATAATAGCGAGATTTTTCTTTGATTCTCTAAGTCTCCAGGTAGAGATTGCAAATTTGGAGAGGAAATGAAAATTCCCTGAGTTGGAAATCTTTTCATCCCTTTGAACTTTCTTAACAAAGAATAAACTCAAATTATCATGTCATTGGCATTTAAAATGACATATAAATGCACTAGGTGTGGCTCAAAAAAAAAAAAGTAAAACCAGAGAGAAATTCTTGAAAAATAGAAGATTATATCCAGATGATTCTGTTTCTCTTTGTTCCCTACAAGAATCTATGTTAACATTTATTCTAAGAGAAAAGTATAGTTATGATAAAATAGCTCTTTGGATTTTTTTGTTTTGTTTTGTTTTAGGGGGTTTGTTTTTGTTTTCTGTGACAGTGTTTCACTATGTAGTCTAGGCTGGCCTTGAAGTCATGATCTTCCTGCTTCAGCCTCTCAATTGCTGAGTTTACAGGCATGCGGCATCATCCCTGGCAAAATAGTTCTATTTTAATGATGCTTGTCCTTCCATGTTTCACTGCCACCTGGTGCTGGCTGTTGGCTGGGGACTACACCTCCTCTTCCGGTGGACAAATCTATCTTCATAGCTGGTGCTGACTTCCTCCAAAGTGAGCATCCAAGAAAGAAAGGCACAAGCCACCTTGCTTTTTATGTCTTAGCTTCAAAAGTCACATCCCATCACTTCCACTGTACTGTGTGGATCACATAGAGTCACTACTGAGTCATTGTGGGCGGGGACCACACAAAGGCACAGTACCACCAGGTATGCATCAGGGGAGACCATCTTGGAGACAGCCTGCCATTTACGTGCTTTAGATTCTCTTGATAAAAGAATGGCCTCAGAGTGACCCTGGAAAACCTAGAGTGAATTTGACTTTTAGACCAATTTAGTTTGAATTCAGAATCCAACAAGGCCTCAGAGCCAGGAGAGTCTCACAGATAAGGAATAACATATAACCACCCCGCTGATCTTTATGCATTTTTCTTCCATCCCTGACCCTCAACCTCTTAGTGTCATGCTCCTATATTTGGCCTAACCCTAAACTGATTTTTACCAGTAGATGGGAAACTTACCAGGTATAATTAACTCTTTAATTGGAACAATATAAACAGATGAATTGCAGATGTTCTTTTGATGGAATGGTTGTGGAGATAGAGTTTGTGTTTGCACTTTTAGGCTTGAAAGTATTTGGATTCCAAGTAATTTAACTCCATCAGGATTACTAGAGGTTTTTCATTTTTTATTCTTCTAAGCAACTGGGTGGGAAGAAGGAACATCCTTATTGTTAAAAGACCTTTTGTTTTTCTATAGACATTGTACATGTTGCTTCCTCTAATTAAATTGTTGGCTCTTTTAAAGAAAAATTAGAAGTTCAAAAATTTATAATCAAAGGTATTAACTCTATTTTGCAGTCAATTTAAAATAACTTAAAATGAGCAATAGGAAAATCATTAAAGGAAAAATATGACACATCCAGTTAGTAGAATAATATTTAGCTGTCAGAATTAATGTTTAATCCCGGCACAGTAGCACACGTCTGTAACCCCGCTACTTGGAAAGCTAAGAGGATTGTGAGTTCAAGTCCAGCCTAGAAAACATAGTAAGACCCTGTCTCAAAATTTAAAAGAAAAAAAAAGATGTTTATGAAAAACTTTATATTGTTAGAAAATAGATGACACACAATGACTAATACTATCTGGGAACAAAGCTGTTTATACATAATAACCTTGGTAATATTTATACACCCACATAGATCTAGATAGTTAAGTTATGCTACAAGGAAGTACACTGAATGTTGTCAGTATATGTAGAATTGTGGGTGATTTTTCTATATTTTTAGTTTGTGTTTTGTTTTTTGTTCGGTTGGGGGTTTTGCTGTTGTTTTGTTTTTGTTTTTTATTTTTTATTTTGTATAATGAGCATCTGGTACCTTCATAATCATAGAGTTTTAAAGTAGGCCAATTCTCAATCTAAGAAAAGTTAATTGATCTTTGCTGAAGTTTGTCTTGTACCCCCAAGTGTACCCTTTTGACTCCATTACCTACACAAAAGAGAAGCTAATAAGTAATGAGAACCGTGTCTCAGTCATTCATTTGCTTAGCTTATTTATACCTCTATTTTATTGAGGGGAAAAAAGGATTCTTGCTGCTTTATAAGAATCTGGTTGTAGGATAAGCTGGACTTAGTGCCGTGAAATTAGAAAACAATTTTATTTTTCCAAATGCACTATTTCAAACCTGTCCAACTGGCTCTCCCTCCCCCACCCTGATTGTACACAGGGAGGTTCTGTGCCTTTTCCAGTCATTCTTGGGTTTAATAAGCAGTCTCTTCTCCACACTTACGAATGTGAATGAATTTCAGAGACTTAAGGGTGTGTTTGAAAAAAAAAAAAAGCAGGTTGCCTACAATTCTATAACTTACTTAGCAATATGTGCATGTGTTGGAAAAGTATAAAGAATTATAAGAGAAAGAGAACACCAGAGTCCCAATGGGGCCCCTTCTGGGCAGAAAGGAAGGCCGGGTCCGTGCTCCTTGAGGAATCCACTGGAGCTGCATCCGTATTGTTGATGTTTGACTGTTTTAAACTGAGAGGCGGTCACATGGGTGTGTGTTATGTTGTATTTCTTTATGTCCTTTCAATGCCTCATATATCACATAATGATTTTTAATCCAGTCTGATCTAAGTCAAAATTTCAATCTCTCAATTTATAGTGTCTCACTTTTCCCACATTTCATGGCCCAACCTGTCTGTTACAGTGGGGTAGGAGTCTCTGAAAATAAAGACAGAGGAGGGGAGAAGAGGGAAGGGGAGGGAGAGGAGGGGAGGGGAAAGGGAAAGGGGTGGAGGAAGCAAAATGTCCCTGCTCTGCTAGGGCAGTTATGCTCTGCCCCTTTGCTGCCCTCACAAGCTGATACGGGTAGTTTTAGTGTCTCCTCCTAGTTTCTCCCTCTAACTGCTCCCCCTACCTTATCCTATAGGGGTTTCCCACGATACAGTTATCTGCCAGTACACCCTCCGGACAACCACTCAGTCCCCACTCCCTAGGCTCTAGCTCTAGAAGTCCTCCCTCCCAGTCTCTTTCTTCTAAGGTCACCTTATTTGGCAAATGGGCCTTTCAATACAGCACAGCCCTGCCTCCTTCCACAGTGTTCTCTCCAGACTCACAGGAGCCGCCAGCGCTTTGCCCTTCCAGCTCTGCAAACGCAGGACACGTCTGCCAGAACCTCCCTCTTTGCCATCAGGCAGCTGCAACCACCCTCTCCTCTTGACACGAGAGTCATATACCAGGCCGGGGTCAATGTCTTCATGGAGTTCACTCGAAGCCTCCGTGCTTGGGCAACTATCCACCTTCTCACAAGAGCCCTTCCACATTTCTCCAAGGAAGTTTCCCCTACCAGGTCCTCAATGTGGGCCAAAGGAGGGTGAGAGAGCACTGAAGGCTGAGCTATTTGGGTGCGCAGTCATGTCCGTGTGACACCTCACTTTAGAAGGAGGAGTACAGTGCTACCTGTTGATATCAGCGGCAGTTTTAAAATAGGAAAAGTTCCATTTAACACCCTATTATGCAAATGATACTTTAACACAAGGTTCCCCCAAATGGACTGGTGGCTTAATGTCAAAGCTTGAGTCAATAAAAAGCAACCCTCCAAAGAAGCCAAAACACCAAGCTCCATGTATATCACTGAGGGACTTAAAGATCAAGAGGAATGGATGGACGAGGTTTTCTGCAGGCAACCCTCCATGAATATTTATTCAAATTGTTATTATCCACTGTTTCCCTTTTGGCTAAAGCTGCCAGAAAAGCTCAAACCTACGCTGAGTGTCCAGCTTCCATAATTATCTCATCCCATCTGCCTATGTTTGTTTGTATCTGTCCTATTTAATTTTGAGTTTCAATTTACAGAGACACTATTATTTGGGGGGTATGTAGAAATCCTAAATAACTATTAACAAGTAAAGAACATTTAGAAGATAATCAGAATGAATATGTATGGCATTTAAGCTATTTACTGAAAGCTGTGTTATTTCTCCTTCAGTCTAAAACAGTGTTGTGTGCTTGCAACAGGTCTAGAAAAGTTCTGAAGATGTGGCAGTTCATGGACCAGTGTGACATTGAGACCATGAGGGGCCTGAAGGACGCAATGGCTCAGCACGAGTCCTCCTTGGAGTACCAGAAGGTGGTGACACGAGCCCTGCACATCCCTGGCTGCAGGGTGGTTCCGTTCTGTGGGGTGTTTCTAAAGGAGCTCTGTGAAGTGCTGGATGGAGCCTCTGGCCTCATGAAGCTTTGCCCACGGTACAATTCCCAAGAAGAGACCTTAGAGGTGAGGTCTTTCACAGTCAGCAGGCTCTGAGGAGCCATCGTTTCCACCTGCCCATCAGGCCCTGTCTGTACTTACGAACGAGAGGAGAGCTCTCTTACTGAGTCCAGGGTAATCCTTGTTATGTTGTTTCTGAATAGCAGGTAGCTTCTTAAAAGTGCTGAAGGAAAGTACCAAGTAGCACTGTTTGGGGCTCAACATTGTTATGTTGGGTTTAACGAGACACTGTGTAAGTACAAGTGGAAGGGAGGTTGTTTTCTTGTTTTTATTTTAAAAACACAGTTTTTCTTACTGGGTGAGAATGCCTACATGCAAGGAGACAAAGAAAGTCAACTGAGAAGGTTAACTTTCTCAAATCGATGGCAGAAATAATGGGGGGGCAGGGTCCACACTGCCTTCTTCTCCTGCTCTGTGGGAAGATGCTGCGAAGACCAGAGCCTTCACCAAACCCATGCTCCAGGCTCCCGCTTCCAGCTGCCCACACTCTCCCAAGCCCACAGCCCCTTCTTTCTGGTGGAGAGGGTGTGTAAACTTGACTCAGAGCACTGGGCTTTAGAGAAAAGGGGTACTAAGTGACTGTAAGAAAAACAAAGAAACCTTCCTCTGAGGTGCTTAAAATGAAAGAACAGACTTAAGAAAGAAGGTTTGTGAAGATTTAGAGGAGCCCCATACTCAGAAGCCCCACACCCAAATCTAGGGTCATTCTCACCATTGCGACTACGCTCTTTGCTGGCCTTTCCCACACATGCACACATATGGACACAGCGCGCAAGCACGCGCATGCGCTCTCATGTGCGCATGCACACACTCTTCCTCAAAGTGGAAAGACTTTCCTAAAACATCAGGCATTTTTGTGTCACCTGCAAACATAGGCATCACCTGGTAACAGGAAGATTTGAATACCAGACAAGTACAGGCAACACCACTGGCTACCATCTCTTGGACTTACCAGCTGGAATAAAAGTAGAAGAAATGAAAGAAAAGCTTAAATGAAGCCTCTCAAGCTCTACCCACACAAGACTCCTCAAGTCATGAAAAAGGGAGCTGCACCAAGAAGCCCTGGTCTCACTGTAGCACATACGGGCAACAAAGCAAAAGTTACCTTTTCTTGATGTTTTCACTGAGCTGCAGTCCTTTCATTCTTGTTTCTTAGGCTAGGATACTTTTATCGTGGTTTTTCTCAGTTCTCACTACAGGAATAAAATAACTCCACCATTCCTCTGTAAAGTAGCTAACCTTTTCCCTAGGGAGCCCTGAAATAATATTGCTTCTATGTGTTTTAAATTCTAAGTGCAGTGTTGATTCCTAGAGGACTAAAATTATTTCAGTGAAAACAAGTGTGAGTTTTGATATTTCACGTGGTGAAGTGAAAAAAAAATGTTTTTCCTGGAGATTCTTGTTTTCTTTCCAATAAAATAGGCACAGATGCTTGTTATTTATTACTTTTATGATTTCGTTTTCCTAGCCAAGTAGGTTATGCAGACATATTAAGTTGAAATAGCAATTTCTCCATATATTTTTCTGTAGTTTGTAGCAGATTACAGTGGACAAGATAATTTCTTGCAACGAGTAGGACAGAATGGCTTAAAGAATTCAGAGAAAGAATCCACTGTCAACAGCATCTTTCAGATCATCAGGAGCTGCAGTCGAAGTCTGGAGGCGGAGGAGGAGGACAGCCCCAGTGAAGGGGACAGCTCTAGGAAAAATTCCCTGAAGGATAAAACCCGATGGCCGTAAGTTTTACAAAGTAAAAAGGGAGAACCCACCTTTCTTCCTGTTGACTAACACTTTTGTCTTTAAGCCATGCCTCTTTACATTCAAACCTTACCAACTCTGAGTTAGGATTTGCTTTTCTTATTTTGCTGCTTTACTCTAAAATTACTGCTCACAATTTAACCTTGCCATCTGTTATCCCTTTTTTAAAAGAAGATGTGATTTGTTATTTTTTAAAATTACTTTTAACTGATACATAAAAGCATAAAAATTGTACATACTTGTTGGATACTTGTTCTTTAAAAACACACACATCTAGGGGCATCCTTGCATTTCTAAAACTTCAACAAATTAAATTTCAGGATTAGAACCATGATCTTCTATTGATTTCATATTTTTATTAGTCCCTGGGGTGAAGGGCTGGCCTCTGATGATCTGGGATGATACCCAGAAATCAGTAGTTTCAGCAGCTCCTTTGAACTTGTGGGTGATTCTAAGTCATGAGGTGCGAGGATCTCCCTTTGAGAAACACTGCTGTGCTCTGTGAGGTGTGTTTAAGTTAGCCCTGCTCATACGGCGGATCTGATGCTTTGCAGTTGTTCAGTTGTCCTAAAATTTTGTCAGCAGCCGTAGTGGTCTAGCCAGGCATGTTCACCCACAGCCGAGTAAAAGGAAAAAAACAAATGGACTTGGAGCTCCCTTGCCTTTCTTCAAGCCTAATCGCAAATGGTAGAACCTTGCCTGGGGAGTAGAGAAGGTATCCTTTCAAGCCACCCAAATCATTAGGTCTACTGGCTTTGGTATTGTTACCTATAAAAGGTTTTGTTTGTAGTCAGTACATGAGTCATACACTACAGTTGTCTTGGAGTCCTTATACGTGTATATGTATGTTTGCAAGACACTGCTGTTTGTTTTGCAAAGCTTTTTCTGGTTTGTGTACGTGTGTGTGTGTGTGTGTGTGTGTGTGTGTGTGTGTGTGTGTGTGTGTACTACACTAGGAAAGACAATAATATTTTTATAAAATTTCTTTGGAGTTGTGCTAGATCCTTAGAATTCATTATAAATACAGAAATGAACTGTGTATGAATCCCTAATGCTATCATGTTTTAAGGAAATAAAACTAAATTTCAGATTTCTCCAAGGCCTTTGGGCTTTCTTCCACCTCACTTCCTAGTTCAGTCCCTCACAGTAGAATCAAAGATTAACTCTTATTGCCTTTACCATAGTGTCGGAGGCCTAATGTTCAAATATCTGAGCAATATCTGCCACCAATTCTTTTGTTGTTGTTTTAGTTTATCTCATATCAGAATATTTAAGTGTTTTCTCACTAACAGATTGGTGACATTAGTGGCAATCTATACTTAGAAAGTAGGCCTTCTATAAGAAATATGTGTGTACAAGAAGCATCTCATAGCCATTTAAGTTTTTTTTTGTTTTGTTTTGTTTTGTTTTGTTTTTGTACCGGGAACCGAACTCAGGACCTTGCACTTGCCAAGCAGGCGCTTGTGCCGCTGAGCTATATCCCTGGCCCACCACTTAAGTTTTTAATCTATATCTATCCTATCTACCCGTCTCTCCGTATTGGTATCTGTCTGTATATCTATCTCCTTCCATAGAAGATATGTAGATGCATATAAGAATAAACATGAATAAATTGAGAATATTAAGGAAAAGGAAAATAAGAGTAGGGAAAAACATAAAAAGTGTACACTATAGCGTCTGTAGAGGTACTAAATTTTGTTCTGAGATTCTTAGTACCCAAAGGGAAAAAAAAAATCTCAGTTCATTACAAATTTCACGATATTTATAAGAAAAATCAAACAGATGTTTGGGAGACATATGCCTTTTCCTTCTCCTGGGAACTATTAAGAACATAGCATCCATGAATAGATAAAAAAATGAATTTCAAATTACATTTTTTAATACCAACCTTCATGTGGGGCCAGGTGTCTGTTGTGGCTGTGTGTGTTATGTAAAGATATCAACTAAAAAGCACCTTCAGGAGCGCCACCTTTGACTGACTTCCGGAGACCTAGGCTCTGAACTTTCCTTTCACCTGCATTTCCTTTTCCCTGAGGTCCTCCAAGTGATAACTTTCTCCAATCATTGTATCACTCTCATTAAATTTTTATTTTCAATTTTCTGCTTATTCGTTTGTCCTCTTCCTCTAATCATTTTGTCATCTATATCCTAAGATTATTCTTTTCCATTATTTATTTTCCAGACCCCATTGCAAGCACTCATGGACGGGGGAGAAAACACAAAAGTGCAAATATTTATTTTACAAAGCCTATGAAATCATATTGAATTCCTCACTTTGAGACCTTTGTTCCTCACCCCAAGTAACTACCACTCTGAAAGGAACCTCTGAACACACATGAGAGGCAGACGGGGTGTTTAATAGAATTCACCAAAACCCCAGATAGGCAAGCACTGTTTCCACAACCATCTGCATGGGTTTAGGAATCCTGTCCTGATTCCGAGGCCCACAGTGAAGTGTCCAGTTCAGGGCTGTGTGTGGCAAAATGACACATGGATCTTGAAGACCAGAGGAATGGGGCTTTGTTGATCTTTTGGAAACAAAGCTCCATAAACAATAACCTCCCGCCTCTGTTCATGTGGTAACCACCAACTCTGGGAAAATTACAGCAAAGAAAGGATGGCTGGGTGTGGCAGTGTACACTTGAAATCTCAGCACTCTGATGAGGACTGAGGCAGGAAGACTGCAGGTTCAAGCCCAGCTCGAGCAACTTAACAAGACTCCATCTCACAATAAAGAAATAAAAAGGGAGCTCAGTGCAAAGACCCTGGATTCAATTTCAGTGCTACAAAAAAATTAAAAATTTAAAATTAAAAAGAAGACAATCTCATAGCCTGCAGGGTGCTCTTATAATTCTCAAATCTGTCAGCTACTCCTGCCAGGAAACCTGCTGGAAACACTCACAGAAACCCCAGAAAAATGACCATAAAAAGTTCAAGAGCTCAGCAGGAAAGGAATAAATGGGAAACCATTGTAAAGTGTGAATGGGATCTTAAGGTAAACTTACCTAACCTCTGCACAGACGAGGAAGTGGTGCTGAGAGAAATGAAGTCATTGGCCTTACAATAAATAGCAGTGTGTACTTGACTGCAGGGCAGGGCAGGGCAGGGCAGGGCAGGGCCCTGTGTTCTGTATTAGTTAAGGCATTTCTTTTCACTGGAGAGGGCCTGAGCTTCAGTTTATATTCATGTGTTTTTCTGTGGATTAGGAACATCTGAATTCTAAAATATTGCAGCTATATTTGATATAGCCTGTAAAGCTCGTTTATGATAACCTTTTTAAATTTGTGAGCAAGCTATGTAAATATATTTAAGTCATAGATATAAGAGCTGTATGATGGCCCATCGTTGGCAAATGGAAATTAATAATATTAAGATGTGGAGAGGGGCCGGTGAGATGGCTCAGCGGCTTAAGCGCCTGCCCGGCAAGCGCCAGGGCCCGAGTTCGACTCCCGGAACCCACATACGAAAAAGGGGCCGGTGATATCGCTCAGCGGCATGGGCGCCTGTTGGCGCGCGAGGTCCTGAGGTCGACCCCCGGTACCCACAAAAAAAAAAAAAAAAAAAGATGTGGAGAGAAGAGGTGTAGGCATCCTTCATAGTAGTGACCACTACAGGGGCACCCCTCAATTTTGCTTCCCTTACTGGAGAAATCTGTGTTCTGTGCCCTCCCCACCCAAACTATCTTAGAGACTTGCCTGGAAAATAATCTAACCCCACAGGGATAAAAAATAAGAGAGTTGAATATTAGAAAGTGGAGTACAGTATCTGAGAAAAGATCTTGTTCCCAGTATTTACCATACTTGCACACAGGCCTCCACATGGATATACAATATAATAAAATGATAGGAAATTAATCATTTATCTTCCAAAGGAGGGTAATGTAAATAAGTCCCAATCTTGCAAACACACTCTTCATAACATCCCTTGATGTCCAGCAGACTGCTACAGTTCAGCCAGTTCCTTAACAGGGTGCCCCTTCCCAGCTTTGCCGCAGATGCCAGGGACCCTCTATTTCTCTCTCATGCCATCTTGTTGGCCAAAACCTGAGCACAATCCTGCTTGTGACTTGTAACAAAAAGAGCCATTTTCTCACTAGCTGCATAAGATCCACTTTATGAAGATATGTTGGATATATATAAAATACTTCTGCTGAGTGCCAGTCAATAGAAAGGCAGGGATATTCAGTACACAAAGCAGTGTATCGAACCTTAATAACAGCAAGTGAAAAGTTATGGTTGAGAGAAGGTGTGTTTTCAAGTGTACCGTAAATCATGGATCACGCATTAGAGTTGCGTGATCTTGCCAGTTCAGATTCTGTCAGGTGAGAACATTACAGTGTGTCCTCATCCACCTAATTCATATAATGTAGCATCATGCAACTTCTAGCTCTTCCCCAGTACGAAAATGACCATAAAAGGTAAACATTTTGAACTGATTCAGGACATCGAGGCAGCCTTGATAGCGCAACTAAAGACACTCATGAAAGTAGACTTTCAAAACTGCTTCAGAAAGTGGCAAGTTAATGTGTGTTCAAAGTGAGGGAGAGTAATTTGATGGGGATTAATGGCAATATGTCTTTTACTATAACACATTTTTTAAAAAATGTAAACATTAACCATATTTTTTATCATACCTTGGTTTATTTCTCACTTCTGTCACAACTTGAAACAGAACACAAGTTTGTCAGAGAAGTAGTGTTTGTACGAGTGGTTTTGTTCTGTAGTACCTAATTTCTGAACACAATTTGGATAATAACAATAATAATAATAATAACAATGGCAACATTTATTATGCTGATTTTACTAAGTGTCTACTTTTAAAAAAAACTATCCTAAATATTTTACATATATTAAATTTTATAGTCTTTGCATCATTTTATTTTACTTGAGAGCTCACAAGCTGGCAAGCCTGGGATTTAAATTCAGGCAAACTGGCTCCAAAGTCCACGCACTATCCAGATGTAATTTAGAAACTGCTTGTAGTTGAAAAAGGTGCTATGTTAATTAAAAGCAAGAATTTTCTAGAGGAGAGTTTTTTGAAACATTAGATTTTTATTACAGGGAACAGCTGTAGCAAGTCATTTGGAAATGATGATTTTCTTCTGTTTTAAAGCATTAATTTTAGGCATATTTATCACTTGATGATTCATGTTCAAATAATCATATTAAATTTGTCAAAAGTAATAAATTCTTACAAAGAAAATATATAACCAGGTTGATGAATAGCCCTTTGCAGCTAATATAATATTTCATCAGGAAACATTAGAAAAATGTCTAGCTGTCAACTTATGGTTTCTAACTGAAGGATGCTGTAGAAGCTCTTCAGGGATAGAATAAAAACCTTCCTTCTATTTTCACTCCTTGGTCTTCTCCCTAAGGGAAATGACCTCAGTGCGACAAGGTAGTTTCTTTGCTGGCTGACCACATCTTTGATCTCTGGTTAACATTATTTAAGAGTGGTGGAATATTAAGAGTTAATATTCCACCTTATTCCTTTTTGTAAACCCACAGAAAATTCTCAGCTAAGAGAATCAGGCACAGAACTGCACAAAATTCATTTTATCAACTAAGAGACCAAAGCTACTAGTAGTTTCCTGCTTGAAATAAACTTATTTTATTACAAGCAATTGTCAATTTTATTTTGGAAATTAGTCCCTGGAAGACTGCTTTTTAATGGAATTATTACCATCTGGTATTAGTTCTTTTTATATTCTAAAATCAAAGTGACAGTGTCCCCTCTCTCCCAGCTTATATCTGGGAGAGACAGAAACAGGCTCCAGGAAAGCCATGTAATTTTTCTATCCAGATGCTATTTTTCATAATGCCTGTAATTTTTCACTGGAAACTGCATGATTTCTCTCAGAACTTAATTTAAATGTAATTTAGGAAAGAGTGTTTGTCTTGCTAAATTAAAATCAGAATTTCTATGTTTAAATTAACATATATGGTGTTTTAATAAGAGCTAATATTCACCAACTGAATCCTTTTTGCTGTTAAAACAACAAGTGTGACATGAAAATTGTGGAAATGGACCCAGAGGAAAAATTTGGAAGCGGCCTCTGAAGAAAGCACCTTCTGGGGGAATAGCTGGGCTGATTTAGCTTCAAGAAGAGGAAGTGAGGAAGAAATGGAAGAAGAAATGTGCTAAATATAGTGCACCCTATATTTAATTACAGTGGCGTACTTTACCCAGCCAAGCACTGTGCTGGTTTCCAAGTGTTGTCTTTTGGATCTTCACCATGGCATCCTGAGATAAACACATTGTCTTTTCGCCACTGAACAGATAAGTGAAATGAGGCTCAGAGAGTTCGAATATTTTGACCACATCACACAGCAAGAAGGTGGTAGAGTGGAACATTAAGCCCAGGATGGCACCAGAGGGCATGTTCTTAATCATCATACTACAAGTTTAAAGCAGTTGTGTAGGTGAACACAAGCATTGGTTTTCCACTGTTACTAAGAACAGTTTTAGACGGATGGAGCTAAGTTACATAAGACGGATTTTCTTTTTTCACTATGAAGTGTAACATTAAGAGAAGTGCATAATGCTAGGTGTGGTGGTACATGTCTACTACAACATGCGACAGTAAGGCAGGAGGACTACACATTCAAGATGAGCTTGGGCAACTTAGTGAGACTTTTTCTCAGAAAAAAAAAGGCTGAGGGTGTAGCTCTGAGGTACATATTTGCCCAGCATGCACAAGGCACTGGGCTTAATCCCTAAGCACTGAGAAAAAAAGTTCATAAAATATAATACATTTGCACCCAGATCTTGGCTTCTAATGACATTCTTCATTAAAAAGAAACAAGATTCCTTGGAGAAATGGCTGATGCTAGGACTAGTCAGGAAATATATAAGATGTGCCTGGAAAATTTGTGCCAGAAGTCAGTAAGTTTTAAAGAAAAAAAGCAAAAAGGAAGCACAGTGATGGGAGTATGTCTAAGGCACACTTTATGGAAGACCTCCCAATGGCCAAAGCACAAAATAAATCCAGTAGTATTAAATTATAACCTACCCAAACTATCCTTGAGCTCATGCTGATATAAACAGATGATATGTTTAAATGATAAATAAGCAAACAAATGAGGGAGAATAGACAAATCTCCCCTGACAAGACTTCCAAGTGCATAATTTATATAGATTTTTCATTCCCAAGGAGATGAATATAACACTCCACTCCTTAAGTGTGAACTTGACATAGTAACTTCCTGCTGAAGAATACAGTATGGAAAGAACTTTTTTTAAATTAAATAAGCAACATTAGACTATGACAGGTACTATGTCAGTCACATGAGCAAGATCAGCATCAGGAAGGATACGTCCTGTTAACAGTGTGTGCCCTGTAAACAGTGTGATAAGGACGGCACTTTTCCTCTGTAGTCTCACTCCCCAAATCCCATAACCTAGTCTAATTTTGAGAAAAATATCAAACAAATCCTAATTTAAGGACCAACAAAATCAGTATTTTTCAAAACTGATTATTAAGATCATCAAAATGAGGAAAGTCTGAGAGACCATTATAGTCAAGAGGAGCCTAAAAAGATATGACAACTAATGTGATGTCCTGAGTGTGATCCTAGAAGAGAAAAAGGACCTTAGGTAAAAACTGATGAAATCTGAATTAAGTATAGACTAATTAATAATAATGCAATAGTATTGTTTCATGAATTATGACAAATATACTATGCAAATGTAAGATGTTAATGAGAGGAAAATTTTATGTTATATATACTGTCTTTGCACTTTCTCTATAATTTTACATGTATCAAAAAGTAATGTACTTGACAAGATGTAAACTCAACATTAAAAAGTCAATAACTTTTCTAGACATCTATTGTTCATATATTATTATGAACTACATGAGGAAGAAATCAGGAAAATTATTCCATTCACACACAAACACACACACCAAGAAATATACCTAGGGATCACCCTAACCAAGAAAGTCAAAGACCTCTACAATAATGATTACAAAAGACTGAAGAAAGAAATTGAAGAACATACTAGAAGATGGAAAGGCATCCCATGTTCATGGATCGTCAGAATTAATAGTATTAAAATGGCCTCATTACAAAAATCAATCCACAGATTCAATGCAGTCATCATCAAAATTCCAGTGACATTCTTCACAAAACTAGAAAAAATCCTAAAATTAATGGAAACACAAAAGACCCAGAATAGCTGAAGCAGTCCTAAGCAAAAAAAAGCAAGACTGGAGGCATCACAATACCCAATTTCAAATTATACTACAAAGCCAGAGTAACCAACATGGTCTGGTATAAAAACAGACGCATAGACCAAGAGGGTAGAATAGAATAGAATAGAATAGAATAGAATAGAATAGGGGACACAGGAACAAGCCCATACAACTACAGCCCTCTGATTATTGACAAAGGAGCCAAAAATATACCTTGGAGAAAAGATAGCCTTTTTAACAAGTGGTGCTGGGAAAACTGGATATCCACTTGTAGAAGATTGATGTTAGATCCCTATCTTTCGAAATGCTGTACAAAAATCAATCCAGAATGGATCAAAAACTAGATAAGATCTGAAACTTTGAAACTATAGAAGAAAATATAGGGGAAACACCACAGGCATAGGTAAGGATGTCCTGAATAGGACTCCAATAACACAAGAAATAATAGGAAGTATCAACAAACGGGACTACACTGAATTAAAGTTTCTACACAGCAAGAGAAAAAACTAACAGAGTGAAGAGACAGCCTACAGAATGGGCGAGAAATCTTTGCTATACTCTTCAAACAGAGGATTGCTATCTAGAATATATCTAAATAAGTTAAAAAATTAACACCAAAAAATCAAATAGCCCAATCAATAAATGGACAAAGGAAGTACACAGGCACTTCTCGAAAGAAGTATAAATGTTCAATAAGTATTTGAAAAATGTTCAACATCTTTTACTATTAGGAAAACACAAATCAAAACTACATTGAGATTCCATTTCATCCCAGTCAGAATGGCTGTCATCAAAAATATAAAAAAGTAAATGCTTGTGAGGAAAGGGCTGAGGGCTTCTACCTGCAATAGGAATGTAAAGTATTATAGCCCTATGATGGTTAAGCTTAATTTGCTAACTTGATTGGCTTGGGACCCACCTAGGGAATTAGCAAAGCATACTCTGCTTGCCTGGATGGGTTGTGGAGGTTTGGCCTTGGGGTCTGTATCTGGTTCCCAGCCTCTTTCACTCTTGCTCCACCATCCACTTCATGTTTTTGTATTGGAGCCATCCAACCACAGACTGAAGCCTATGAAACCATGAACAAAAATAAACCCTTCCTCCTTTAAATTGTGTATATCGAGTCTTTGATCTCAGCAACAGAAAGCTAGTACAAGTCCCATATGGAAATCAGTATGGAGGTTTCTCAAAAACCATTGATCCTGCTATACCCCTCCTTAGTGTATTCCTCAAGGAATTAAAGTCAGCATACTAGAAGAATATGTGCATATCCATGTTTATTGAGGCACAGTTCACAAGAACCAAGATACAGAACCAGCTTAGGTGTGCATCAACAGATGGATGTGTAAAAATGAATGGGTAAAGATGTACAGATGAATGGGTAAAGAAACACAATGGAGTATAATTCAGCCATAAAGAAGATTGGAATTTTGTCATTTGCAGGAAAATGGATAGAACTGGAGGTCATCATGTTAAGCAAAATAAGCCAGACTCAGAAAGACAAATATTGTGTATTTTCTCTAATACGTGAAATCTAAAAAACTGACATGAAAAGAGACTTATTAGACAAGAAGATGGGAATAAAAAGGGGAAGGTGCAAGAGTGGGTAATAAAAGAAATGGATATGGTCAAAATATGTACATTTAAAAACCAAAATTTTATAAAATTAATAGACACTAGTAAAAAATAATGTATTTGAGTAGTAACAAAGTGAATGTGTATGTCACTTCCACCCAGAATTAGGACATTGCCAGCAACTAGAAAACTTTTGTTTCTTTTCTCAATTGTGTCACCACCTTTTGCCCTAGAGAAAAGTCCATATGAATATGAATTTTTTGACAACATCCTGCTTTTCTTTATAGTGTTTCCACTAATTTGCATCCCTAAAGAGTATAAACTAGTTTTGCCTGGTTTTGAAATTTACATTTACATAAATGTAATCATACTGTGTCTATTTTTTGGGTATCTTGCTTAAAATTTGTCTGTGTTGCTGCATGTGGTTAGCTATTGCTTATTCCTTTTCATTGCTGTACAGAATTGCATGTATAAATACACCAAAATATATGTATGTGTTTTTATTGTCACTAGGCATTTTAGTTGTCTCTGGTGTGGAACTCTGAAAAGGATTTTCTGACCATCAGATTTGTGGGACACTAAAATTTGATATGCCTTTCAGACATTTTCCTTAAGAATATACATTTCTGAAGGGCAAGGAAAAAGAAGCTGCTATTGGGATCTTGTTCAAGGGCCACACTCTACACAGAGATGCTCAGAAAGCCCAGGGTTGCTGCTCATGGCTTGCCAAGAGGCAGTAGGCTGCCCCAGTGCCTCAAGACAATGAAAACCTTCCTTCCCAGAGACACATGGACCAGCTCTTTTACCATTATATCCACCACTTTGCTAGTGATATCTGTGGGTCAAACTATAGAAACCTTGATCTTAGCAACACTTTCTTATGCTTCTTATGCTTTTACAGAGAGTAAGTCTCTGTAGGGCAGGCTCCCGCCTAGATAGCCAGATAGAACGGAGGCAGTAAGGTCTCCTTTGCCTTCCCCACAGATCCTCCTGGCAATGCAGGTTCCTGACTCAGGGAAGGAACTTGCTAAATAAACTTTTCAAGCAGATGAGTATGAGTATATGGAGAGAGACAGACAGAAACAGAAATCTAAATAAAACTAATCAAAGTTTATTTTTATGAGCAGTACTTCTCAGGTTAGCATATTATGTCTTATTTTTGTCTATTTTAGCTTAAGTATATTCAAGTCATAACTTTTGTTTATGATTTAACTGGAAGGCAAATAAACTTAGTAATCTTGGGCTCAGGAGTTAGACAGACCAGAATCCCACCTTGGCTAGGCCTCCTCTGAGCTGGATAACCTGCATTTCCCCTTTCTGAACCACAGTTTCCTCACAAGTGAAAAACAGAATAGTAAATTAACTTTGTAAGACACAATGATTTAGTACAAAAATGTATTCAAAGTATTTAACATAGTTCCTGAACAAGAGAAAAAACTAATGTATAATGAAGATTATTGTTGTTGATAATTACACAATAATTCACCTATTATTTCCTTTCTGATGCATATGATCAGACACCTTGAAAATATAAGGTTTTAGAATTCTGCTATTTAAAAAATTATCCTGTGACATTTAGCATTTTATATTTCCTGTGCTAATTGGAACCCATAGCAGGATGAAAAATGAAGTTTAATGTGGGTGAAACATTTTGGATTGGTCTCCCTTCCAATTATGACACAGGCCAAATTTATGTCTCTTTCCATTAGGTTTATAATTGGAGATTTGTTGGATTCAGAAAATGACATCTTTGAGCAGTACAAAGAATGCGACCCTCATGGATCAGAGGAGTCACAGAAGGCCTTCCTCCACGGCACAGAGCTCATCCCATGGTACGTGTTGTCCATCCAAGCTGATGTGCACCAGTTCCTGCTGCAGGGGGCCACAGTCATCCACTACGACCAAGACACACACCTCTCTGCTCGCTGCTTCCTGCAGCTTCAGCCAGACAATAGCACATTGACTTGGATGAAGCCCCCCACTGTCTCCTCAGCTAGTGCTAAAGCAAAACTTAGTGTGCTCAGCAACACAGCTGAGCCTGGCAAGTTCCCATTACTGGGCAATGCTGGATTAAGCAGCCTGACAGAGGGGGTCTTAGATCTGTTTTCAGCAAAGGCTGTGTACATGGGACACCCTGGCATTGATTTACACACTGTGTGTGTTCAGAATAAACTGAGTAACATGTTTCTGTCGGAGACTGGTGTGACTCTGCTGTATGGACTTCAGACCACAGACAATAGATTATTGCATTTCGTGGCACCAAAGCACACAGCCAAAATGCTCTTCAGCGGATTGTTGGAACTCACTAGAGCTGTGAGAAAGATGAAGAAGTTCCCTGATCAAAGACAGCAGTGGCTGCGGAAACAGTACGTTAGCCTCTACCAGGTAAGGGGAATACCATCTCTCTCTCGAGTAGTGGGATCCTCAAGAGTACACACTCTCAGTTCCACCAGTGCCCAGCTCTGCCACTTACTACCTGTGTGACCTTGCACAGCTTTTACTTAGCCTCTCAGTGCCACAGTTCCCTTTTCTATAAAATGGAAATTATACCAATACCTGTTCATAGGATGGCTATGAGAGCTGAGTTGATACATGTAAAGCCACAGTATAAATTCATATGTGTAAAGAATAGTATCTGCTCATGTTAGGTCCTGTAATTATTTTGTTATGAAAATCGTGATTATGGTCATTATGGTTCTTATATCTGGAGAGAAACTGGTTAATACAAGCAGTTTCATTGGCTAAAGATTTTAATCAAAATTACTGGAATCTAAATGATTTTATTATTAGTTAGTGACTAGCTGATACATTGGAAGGTTTCCCTTTGGAAATTTGAAACTCTGATTCATTACCTAACATACTATGTGACTCTTGGAGAGTTCTATTTAACTTACTGTGTATCGCTTCCTAACTGTAGAGCTTTTAAGGTTAAAAGAAACTTTCTCAAATGTGGAATAATTCCTACCTAGGGTTCTTCCTCACCAGGTTTATAATGGCAGCAGCCCCCAGCAGGCAGTGTTTCACAGTCTGCTGCTTAAGTTCAGTGAGTTTCTCCTTAGCCCCGACTTATTAGGTGCTTTAACTCTCCAGCTAAGAATGGTGACAGGGCTGGGCTAAATGAGGTAGTGAGAAGAGATACACATGTATAACCAAAATAGCATACTTGTCAGGGAAGACAGTACTGACTGCTGTTAAATTGAATCATGAACCCTGCCACAAGGTGACACTGTTGAAATGACACTGTCAAATAAATTCTATCAAAGTATTCCCTTTTTATTTATTACGCTTTTCTGTTTTAATGAGAAAACACATTAGTGTCACAGAACAAATTGAAGTATGACTTAAATTACTCAAATGGCTGATTTCATGTATTTTCACAGTTCTAAAATGTTTCCGACAATTAAAAACATTTCCTCTCTGGGAAATTTGTAGAGACACACATATATAGAGAGAGATCTATGTAGAGATGCCTTCTTTTCCCTTTCCCTACACCCATGTGATGATTATAAGTAGAGATCATATCCTGAATAACTAACTTGAGGCATTAGTTAATAAGTAGATAGGCCTATCTGTTCATGCATGTCAAAGCTACATAGCACAAAGCCATTTTAGTTAACTAATCTAAAATGGAAACCAAAATACCTGCCTCCTATGTGTTCCACAGGGCACTTTCAGTGTGGGTGACTGGAAGAAAAGTGTTCAAGAGCTGTTATGAATATTGATTTTGTGTGTGTGTGTGTGGGTGCCGGGGGTCGACCTCAGGACCTCGCGCGCCAGCAGGCGCCCATGCCGCTGAGCGATATCACCGGCCCTTTTTTCGTATGTGGGTTCCAGGAGTCCAACTCGGGCCCTCGCATTTGCCAGGCAGGTGCGTATGCTGCTGAGCCATGTCACTGGCCCTTTCTTTTTTTTTTTTTTTAATGCGGGTACTCAGGACCTCGTGCTTGCCAGGCAGGTGCTTATGCCGCTGAGCTATATCACCGGCCCTGAGTATTGATTTTTAATTAGAGTTCTTCCTCAGCCTTCCAGAATCAACAAAAGGCATCACATATGAACATAAACCAATCTTTGAGCTCAATTACAATCCCTGTCACAATGCCTATATATTTTTTGTCGCTCCATTTATTTCTTTCTCCAGTTGCTCCATCTGTTTCCTTCTCCGGCTTATAGCATAAGTAACTGAATTAACACATAAGATATACCTGGTTTCTCATTTGCCTGGCAGCCTTCAGCTCTTGCTGAAGGAGGCATCAGCTGAGACCGAGGACAGCTAATGAAGATGTAAGAGGTGCTGCTGGAGCAGAGGCCAGGTGATCTAGAGGAGACTCACTCCAACCCAGCTGCAAGTACAACCCACAGCACCCCCACCAAGATGCCGCAGAGTTGAGGCCAAACAGCTCCAGGTACCCCAGTCACTTTGGAAATGCGGGTGACGTTCTTCCTGAACACGTCATTTTACAGGTGCCATTTGCAAAGACAGGCAGCCTATCTTGAACTCGAGATTTCTTTCAGAAGAAAAAAATGGAAAAGGCCAACAGACTGAGCATTTTCTCCTCACATAGGCCATCTCCCAAATTATCACAGGGAGCCAGCCCCAAGATGCTGATATAATACTTAGAGAACAAGGGTCAAACGGATCTTTTGTTAATGTTAAATCTCCATGTGTGATGGATTTTTCTGCTTCTGAAAAGCTGAGGAATAATCCTAATTAAAAATCAATACTTGTGATGGCTCCTGAAGACTTTTCTTCCAAATAGCTGATGACACTGAAAGCTCCCTGTAGAACTCACAGGAAGCAGGTATTTTGGTTTCCATTTTAGATAAGTTAATTAAAACTGGTTTTGTGTCATATAACATTAGCATTCTCATTAAGTGATTTTTGTTTTTTTTTTGAGACAGGGTCTCGCTATATAGTCCAGGCTGGCCTTGAACTCACTATGTAGCCCAGGCTAGTGGCAATCCTCCTGTCTCAGCCTTCCAAGTGCTGGGATTGCAAGCATGCACCACCATGCCTGGCTCATTAAGTGATTTATAATACATGTAAGCATGTGCCCTGAGATGCCTATTACAAAAAAAAAAAAAAAAAAAAAAAAAAAAACCTATATATCTGTAAGTTGAAGAAATTTTTGAGAAAACTTTTTTGGATTTTTATAAACCTCTGTTAACAGTCCTAGAACATTTCTTTATTACCAGTTCGAGAAATGCTCACACAGAAAATAAAAATAATCTTTCCAACACTAGCTTTCCCATATGCAGTGAATGTATGTGAAGTTACTTTCAAATACTACAAGCTTTTGTAACTGATCCATTGGAAAGAGTAACAGGAAAGCAAAGGAGAATAAACAGGAACATTTGATGTAAGCCTTGGAAAGCCCAGGAAAAGAAAGAGCTCTGGGAAGTTAGGAGATCGTATCCTGAATACCTAACTTGATGCATGCTCACAGTATCATACTATGCTGGATATCCTGAGTCCCACAGGCTCTCCATCCACCTTCAGATTGCAGTCACTCAAGAGGATGGCAGCTCAACTCTTTGAGAAGCTCCAAGGGCCACATAAACCATATACCTTTATTGAAATAGCATCAAACAAGGTGAAAGATCTACCTGGCACAGTGTAATAACAGACAGATAGAAGCTAAATTTTGTTTAAACACAATCACATCTTGTTCCCTACCCTCAACACCAATAAGTCCTTTCAAAGCCCTGATTTACAAAATAAGTCTTAGTGAATTTTCCTATAGTTAGTTCTGGCAAATAACCTCTGAATCCAGGGTGGGAAATATATTTTTCCTACTTAATGGTTCAAAACATACCACTGGAACTGATCAGGGACATGACCAGGACACATAACAGGGGGTCAAAAGACAGAGAGTTAGAAGACACAGCTACTTGGGTGGTCAGATCATTATTCCTCTGTGGCTGCCTCTGCTTTTCTGCCTCTGGGAATTAACTGGTAGCCATTAACATATTTACTTCCCCATTGCTTGCTGCTGCCTTGTGTGTTCAGCATGCGGTTCTTTCATAGGAGGATGGTCGGTTTGAAGGCCCAACTTTGGCTCATGCAGTGGAGTTGTTTGGTGGCAGACGGTGGAGTACTCGAAACCCCAGCCCTGGAACATCAGCAAAGAATGCTGAGAAGCCCAGTATGCAGAGAAACAACACCCTGGGCATAAGCACCACCAAGAAAAAGAAGAAAATCCTCATGAGGGTAGAGTGGTATTTGTTTATTAAGCATCACACGCAATCTTCCAGGACTATTGTGTGGTTTATATCAGGCCACCTTACATCATTTGTGTTGGGGACAAGGTGAGGTCCCCAAACAAGTAGTACAAGGGCTTACCACATACCTCTTGGGTGCCAGGGCCCCAGGAGCCAAGACAACACCAGGAAAATGACAAGGTTCAGAGGAGGACACAGAGATATAAACAAATAGTGCAATCTAAATAAAAGTCATTGTCAGGCATCTGCCTAGTTCTATAAGAGCAGAGAGAAGGAAAATACAAGCTAAGAGACAAGCAGAGAAGACCTCATGGAGCAGTTGACAGATGGGCAATGCAAAGGAAAGCATCACAGCAGAGGAGACAATGGAGTTGCATGGAGACTTGGCTTGTTCAGGGACGCACATGCCATTCTTGGGGGCTGGAGCATGAGTTCTGTTGTGGGTAGGGAAGGATTAGAAGAGGAATCGTTTATGAAGGCCCTAAGGGTCCATAATGTTATATGTACAACACAACTTAAAATATATTATCACTGTATATTATAAATCATATAATATATTATCACTATATCATGATAATATTGTTCACAGCTATCTAAAAAAAATCCCCTCTTTCACATGGGAGGCCATTGATGATTAGTAGAACTTTGTCTGCTCCACAATTGTGTCTGGACACAGAGATTCCAGGGTTTGTGGGCCACCTCTTTCTGCCTCCCTCCCTGAGGGGTGCTGCTTTAGAATGAAGCTCAAATTGGATAATGTGACATGAGAATTCTTGGTGCACCTTAACATAGGTCTTTATCACTCTTACCAGGAGGAGATAGCATTCAAATAGGTAGGTTCAAATAGAGTCCTGCCTGAACAAACACAGTGATGGGAGGGAAATAGGCTGGGAGTCATCGTGAGCTTTGTGTTCCCAGGGTGAGAGTGGAGAGGCGACTGATGATGAGATGATAACTCGAAAAGCCAAAATGCAAAAAGAGTGTCGAAGCCGGAGTGGTTCTGATCCTCAAGACATCAATGAGCAAGAAGAATCAGGTAACACAACTATTTGCCTCTGAGATCTTTCTTTTTTAGTTCTGGGGGGAAATACACATTGGGATTTAAGCTGTGATTTAAGTATTGTGGAATTTTTAAACAAAATTATCTTGCTAGACATACCTTTGTTTTTAACCTAAAATGTTCTTCTACAAGTATAATGTACTTGAAAGTTAATGAATTTATCATTATCAGAAGGAAATATTAGATGTACAAGGTACAATTTGATAGATCAGTGATTCTCAGGACTGGCTGAATAATAGAGCTTTTGAAAATATGTCTAGATGTCCTGGCCACACCCAAGACCAACTGATGTAGATATTCTCTGGCTGAAACCTGGGCATCTATGTATTTTTTTAACTCCCCAGGTTATGATGCAATGTAGCCAGTTGAGAACCCACCAAATTAGTTTATTCATCAAAAAGTATTTTGATGCTTCTTATATAGAAATGGTTTCTATACAGAAATAGATTGCATATATTGCTTTGCTCAGACATTCAGAAACATCTTCAGTCTGTATTTGATTTCTTGTCTTTTTCTGTCTTTCACCTTCACAGAGGCCAATGCCATCACTGGCCCTCCCAATCCCCTCCCTTCTAGAAGAGCCCACTCTTTGACCACAGCTGGGTCCCCCAACTTGACTACTCCGACATCATCTCCCATCAGGCCAGTCTCCTCCCCTGTGCTGTCTTCTTCAAACAAGAGTCCATCCAGGTGGGGCCTTAACATGATAAAACAGAAGGACCCTTCTCATCGTTTCAGTTGTGTAGAAGGGCATGTGCTGTGCTTCCAATTATCTGTAGGAAGACTGTCTCTAATTTTGATTTATAGGTAAATTAAAGACTAAAACTACCAAAGTTAAATGATTCTAATTTTCCTGATTTATAATCCTACTTTTTCATATTACTATAACTGCCCCTAATTATTTGAAAAACCAATCCTTCAAAGGTCATTAGCAATAACCAAACCCAATCTGTGATTCTGTAAATCTGCACTGTTCAATACTGTAGCCACTAACCTCATATGGGTATTTAAATTCAAACTTAAATTAATCTAAATTAAATTAAATTTAAAAATCAGTTCCTTAGTCATAGTAGCCACATGTCAAGTGCTCCACAGCTACAAGTGGCTAATGGTTATTCTGAAAGCTACAGGCAGAAGACATTTCTGTAATTGCAAAAATTCTGTTGGATAGCACTGCCTTAAATGAAGAATAAAGATTTAATGTAAGCTACCTGACACTTTACTAATTGGTGAAATATATTTAATACTTTCTTCATATATTAGAAAAGTTATGCATGCCTAGAGAAATGAATGCAAATATTGCAGCAAGTTAGATATGTTTAGATATAATTCTAAATCTGGTATTATAGTAAATTATCACACAAGGACCATACAAATTCCAGGTTCAAAATAAAATCTATCCTCTCAGAAGAAGAAATAATATACGAATGAAAGGCTTCCCAAGGGAACCAGAATGTGACTCCATCTCCCTCCACCTATATATTTCAAATAAAGAAATTCAGAGGTTCCAGACAGAACCAAAATTAAACAGTTGCTCTTCACTTTCTCACACAGAGGAGTGGGTCTGAGTAGACACTGGGTTTGGAAACATTGATTTCATTCCCTTCCCTTTACATTTGTAAGGAAAGTAAAAGTTACAAATTATCAGAATTCTTCCATTAAAATTTAGGCCTATGCAGGACTTTGGGTAAATGAAATAAACAGATTACTTGGATTAAGTGACTTTTATCTTTATTTCAGTAACTCATGAGCAGGAGAAGGACAAAGTATAAGAGAGGAAAAAGTTTGAAAGAGAAACTAACATGCCAGACCCAAGGTCAGAGGGCCCAGCCACAGGAGGACAGGAATGAGTGGCCCCTCAAGTACTCGATCATAGAAAAGACAAGGCAGGAAAAAAAAAAAAAATCAGCCTGAATACTGTTCAAGGAGAAAGCAAGACTGAGTCCTAAATCCAGTGGGAGAAAGAGTGGACATAGTCTCCTAGAGTCAAAAAGAGATGATTCCTGTGGACAGGAGACAGACAGGTCACTAGAAAGAAGGAAGATAAGGAATCACTTGTTTAAATGAGAATGATGAAGCTAACTTTTCCTCTTCCTGAACCTACAGCCTATGTTTCGCACTCCACATTGACTTTCAATAACCTATGCCTCCACAGTGCTATAAATCTGTCTTCCACTGAAGGAGGTGACCTTCAGATGTCAACGCAAAATAATTTTCCATGAGCAAACATTGTTAGTAAGATTGAGATTAGATTGCCTATCTTTATAATAGTCTCTGTATTTTCTTATATATTTGGAATATTTCCAAAAAAAATCTAAGACCAAAAAGAGAAAGATCCTACCCATTGATTTGACTAAAAAATATAGTCAAAACATTTTTTATTATTATTTGGGGAATCAGTATAGGAAATTTTAAATTTAAAACAGTGAAACTGCTGGGGATATAGCTCAGTAGCACAGCACCAGCCTGGCAAGCGTGAGGTTGTGAGTTCGATTCCCAGTACCGAAAAATCAATCAATAAATAAAAACTAAATGAATAAATAAAACAGTGAAACTAAATTTTTGATTGAGTTGACTGGTATTTTTATATTGAATGGATGCAGCTTTGGCAGGTGCAAATATAAACCTAGGCAGAATTGGCTTCTTTCCATTCTTAATATTTTTCTGACTCACATTTTGTAGTAATATTAAAAGCTCTTCACTATTTTCATTGAAGAATTAGTTAAAAAACAAAAAGAGGGGGCCGGTGAGATGGCTCAGCGGTGTACGTGCCTGCCTGGCAAGCACGAAGGCCCGAGTTCAACTCCCGGATCCCACATACGAGAAAAGGACCAGTGATATCGCTCAGCGGCACAGGCACCTACTGGTGCGCAAGGTCCTGAGGTTGACCCTCGGTACCCACAAAAAAAAAAAAAAAAAAAAAAAAAAAAAAAAGAAAGGATATCGATGCACTCAAAACTTTCCTCTTAAATGTGTTTCTATAATTTAAAAAATAGAAAAGAATATGTGTTACTTCCCATAAATTATGATCAAATGATTTGGAGCTCTTTTTTAAAAAAGATTTTTCTTGAGAAGCACTGAATTTAGGAGTTTGTTTCCTCCCATTGATCTCTGATTTCAAAGAACTGTTTGATTAGTTGATAAATTTTAAACTCACTCTTATATCCTTATTAAGCAGGCTGCAAAAACAAAATGGTTTCATTTCCTCTGACAATCTGGATTAAGGGAAGTAAAGAGAGAGTACAAGGTAAATAGCGGCAACCTGAAATGTCTTTTTGCAGTGGCTGGAGCAGCAGCAGTTGGCACGGGCGGATCAAAGGTGGAATGAAGGGGTTCCAGAGCTTCATAGTTTCAGACAGTAACATGAGTTTTGTTGAATTTATTGAGCTGTTCAAGTCTTTCAGGTATGGCACAGGTTTCCTCCTTACTTTTTCTCAGGCCTGCATTTTTATAACAGTACTAAATGGGAGGTGTTGTCCATCCCTTGCTCAGTGTGAGGAGCCGCAAGGACCTGAAGGATCTCTTCGACGTCTACTCTGTGCCCTGCAACCGATCAGGCTCGGAGTCAGCACCCCTCTACACCAACCTGACAATCGAGGAAAGCACCAGTGACTTTCAGCCTGACCTAGGTTTGTTTAACATTTCAGGATTTCCCTTTGAGACCTTTTTGTCTAAAACTCAAGGCCAGTTTTCCAATCATACAAACCCTCACCCTGTCCCACACGGCACACTGTTACCTGGAGCCTGGTGAAGCAGAGAATTTCTCAAGGGGTCATTTGGTGTCCTGGGAGAAGGCACTATGGTCATGTTGGACAGGGAACCTCATCTTTGTGTGGTTCTGCCCATTACTCCAGGTTATTTAACCGGCAGTGCACTCCAATCATTCTGACAACTAAAAACCCTCTCCCATCCATTTCCGAATGTCCATGAGGTATACGAAGTTCTGTAGTTGAGGAATATCAGTCTCATTCTTTTTTTTTTTTTTTTGTGGGTACCGGGGGGTCGAACTCAGGACCTCGCGCGCCAGCAGGCACCCATGCCACTGAGCGATATCACCGTACCGGGGGGTCGAACTCAGGACTTCGCGCGCCAGCAGGCACCCATGCCGCTGAGCGATATCACCGGGCCTTTTTTCGTATGTGGGTACCGGGAGTCGAACTCAGGACCTTGCACTTGCCAGGCAGGCGCTTATGCCGCTGAGCCATCTCACCGGCCCGTCAGTCTCATTCTTACCTACAGGCGGAAAGTTGCTCGATGCCAGGGCACTAGGTGCCTGCTCTTTGACAGAAAAGTCTTTGAATATCCAGGATATATTTTCTACCATGTAAAACAGAATGTTTCTCTCTTCTTCCCCACTTACCAGCACCACCACCATCACCACTCAGGCCTTCTTTTTAGCCACCCATACATTTTCCTCCTTGGTTCTTGCTAGAGCTATAAACACAAAAAAGCAAAGAAAAACTCTTTTTGATGCAGTTTCTTCATAATTACTTATAAACGGATATTGTCCTTAGACTATAATTGGACAGCTGTTAAAATATGCATACCTATTCATTAGTCAAAAATTACACTTTTTTTTTTGTGGGTACCGGGGGGTCAACCTCAGGACCTCGCACGCCAACAGGCACCCGTGCCGCTGAGCGATATCACTGGCTCCTTTTTCGTATGTGGGTTCCGGGAGTCGAACTCGGGCCCTTGCGCTTGCCGGGCAGGCGCTTACGCCGCTGAGCCATCTCACCGGCCCCAAAAATTACACTTTTTAAAAATTATTAGATTTTATTTTGTAGATGAATTTCAAGTTTAGGAAGAATGAGCCAAAAGTACTGTACAGAGTTCACATATACTAACCTCGACACCCCTGCACACATGTACACACACACACACATACACATAGACTTTCCTTGATTAGTAATATCTTGCATTAGTGAGGTACATGTTACAGTTGAGTTCATACTGACACATTATTGTTACCTGAAGTCCATGGTTTATGTTAGGGTTCACACTTTGTGTTGTACATTCTGCATGTTTTGACAAATGTATAATGTCATGTAGCCACCAAAACAGTATCATGCAGAATAGTTTCACTATCCTGAAACTCTCATTTCCACCTCTTCATCCCTTCCTTCTTTCCTCTAAATCCCTGACAACCAGTAATCTTTTTTACTGTCTCCATAATTTTGCCTTTTTCAGACTGTTATATCTTTGGAATCATACAGTATGCAGACTCTTCAGACTGGCTTCTTTCATTTAGCAATGTACATTTAAGTTCCCCCCAACACACACCTTTTTGCAGTGTGAGGATTCATTTCTTTTGAAAACTAAAAAAATATATTATGTGCATTACCACAATTTGTTTATCTGTTCACTTACTAAGGGGTATCTTGGTTGCTTTCAAGTTTTAGCAATTATGAATAAAGCTACTATAACACTGGTATGCAAGATTGTGTATAGACATAAATCATTTGGGTAAATACCTGAGAATCAGTTCTTAGATCTTGGTAGGCCTATGTTCAGCTCTATGAGAAACTGCCAGCCAGGCATGGTGGTACATGCGTTTGATCCCAGCACTTGGGAGGTTGAGGCAGGAGGATCACTGAGAGTTCAAAGCCAGCCTAGGCTAATCAGTGAGTTTGAGGCCAGCCTGGGCTACATAGGTAGACCCTGCTTCAAAAAAACAAGGAAGGAAAAAAGTGCCAGAGTGTCTTCCAAAGAGGCTAAAATTAGAATGACTGGCCATACCAAAGTTGATGTGAATGTGAAGCAGTTAGAACATTAGTACATTGCTTGTGAAAATGTAAAATGATACAGCCACTTTGCAAAACAGTATAGCAGTTTCTTGGTAAATGAAACATACACTTTCCATATGATCCAGCAATTGTGCTCTTTGATAATTTATCCACATGAGTTAAAAAGTTGTATTCGCACAAAAACCTATATACAAATACTTATAGTCACAGTTTTAAAGTATAGAAAAAATATAATTTAAGAGTATATTTTCAGTGTCCATGAAAAGAAAAAAAAGTAGAAATAGGTAGTCTTAAAAACCAAAATCGGGGCCAGTGATATGGCTGAATGGCACAAGCACCTGCTGGCAAGCGTGAGGTCCTGAGTTTGACTCCTGGTACCCACATTAAAAAAAAAAAAAAAGAAATCTGGAGATGGGTGAAGTGATGCACACCTGTAATTCCAGCTACTTGAGAGGGTGAGGCAGGAGGAAGGCAAGTTTCAGGCTACCCTGAGCAACTTAGTGAGGCCTTGTCTCAGAAGTTTAAAACATAAACGAAAAAGGGCTGGGGAATAGCTCAGTGGTAGAGGATTTGCCCAGAGTATTTGAGGCCCTGGGTTCAGTCCCGAGAAAATAAAATAAAAATCTGAATTTGGCCTCCAATCCCAAATTGAATCTACAGAGTTCTAATGGAATAGTAAAATTTATGAGATTTCAGTATTCTCTACCTAGCTCTTTCTTAGTTTTAGGTATTTCTTGATTTGTTTTTTAGTCCCTCAACTCTGTGAAGCAAGGAATAAGCACTAAGCTTCATGTTTGTGTAGAGAGATTAGTAAAAAATTTCTCCAGTTTGATAATTCTGTAACATCATTATTTCCAAAATGAACTTTGTGAGCGAAGCTGACTAGACAAAGAGTCCATAGTCTGTAATGGCTCTGTTTCAGATTTGTTAACCAGAAATGTCTCGGACTTGGGGTTGTTCATTAAGAGTAAACAGCAGCTGTCAGACAACCAGAGGCAGATATCTGATGCCATTGCCGCTGCAAGCATTGTGACGAATGGCACTGGGATTGAGAGCACATCCCTGGGCATATTTGGGATTGGCATACTCCAGCTCAGTGACTTCCTAGTGAATTGCCAAGGGGAACACTGCACTTATGATGAAATCCTCAGCATCATCCAGGTTTGTGCCCATTTTGTCTGTGTACATGTGTATAGTGGCTCTAGTAATTTGCTGCTAAACATTTTCTACACTTCTTTCCAAAAGCTTCCTGTCTGGAAGAAACAGGCTTTTTTGTTTGTGTTTGGTTTTGTTTTTGAACTACAAAGTATATCAGTGTTCTTTAACATGGAATACCAGGTTCTTAACCTTGGTCTCAGGCTGTCTCTGACTCAGTGACTATTATAAAGAGCCAATACATGCATTCTTCTTGTTATTCCAGCACATATAATAGAATTAGGTTTTCCACCTCTTTTGTCATTTAGCATACATTTACTGGCTCCTACTATGCACTCTCTGTTCTGGGAATTAGAACTATAGCAGAGAATAAAATCAAAGTGCTGGCCCTCAGTGCAGCTTATGTTTTAGTGGGTGAGGCAGACAATGAGCAAAAAGATGTACTCTAACTTCAAGTAATAATGGATTATGAGCAAAGTCAAGCAGAGTAAGGAGATAGAGTGATGCAGGGAGACTGAGGAGGAATAAGGAAAATCCCCTGTGAGGAGGTGGCATTTGGACTGAGCACTAAGTGAGTAAAGTCACATGAAGTTCAAAGGAAGGAACATTCCAAACCAGCAGACAGGAAGCTGCAAGCTCAAAGACTGAGGCAGGAGCAAGGTCAGGGTTTGTGAGGAATAACAAAACCGCGAGTGTAGTGGGAGCTGCGTAAGGCAGGCAGAGGATGGCAATCGTGGTTTCAGATGGTATCTGTGGGCCAAACACTGAGGCCTTCTGAACCATGGGAAGGAGGGTGATTTTAGTCCATGTGAAATGGGAAGCCTTTGGAAATTTTTGAACACGAAAGTAACATGATTTATGTTTTTAAGACGTCACTCTGGCCCCATTGGAAAATAAACTGTGCTGGTGAAGGATGGAAGCAGAGAGACTGGTCAGGAGGCTCTCACAGTAGCCCAGGCAAGAGGTGGGGATGGTTTAGACTAGAGTGTGGCAGGAAATAGGGTGGCGAGACTTCAGTGTGCCTGTGTCATGTGCAACAGAATTAGTTTTGTCACCTGATTGGGAATCAGAGGATTAGCTGTCAGCAGTTGGATCTGATCACGAAAAAGGCGAGAGTATTATCACATTGTTGAGCACACGCTGTAATATAATTGACTCCAGCACAGGGCTACATGCTGTATGCGAATCATCTCATTCACTTCCACCAACTTCATGGCAGCCGCTATTGTAATCCACAATTTCACAGAGATAAATGGATAGATGTTATTTTCATATAAATCAGCCTTATTCTTTTCTCTTGCTCCCCTTTTTTCTCCTAAATAAATATGCTTAGCATAATAAACTCACATGTAATAAATATTTTCTTTTGGACTGAAAACTACCTCTTACTGCTACATTACTAAATTTGTTCAAATATTTGGCTTAGATGTTTCCTGATGAAAACAGAACCACTTTAAAAAATGATGTGGTGGTTTCTTCCCCTCTTAGTTTCCTTCACCTAAATAATATTTTTTTTTAATTCCTTGCAGAAATTCGAGCCTAACATCAGTATGTGTCATCAGGGTCTAATGTCATTTGAAGGATTTGCAAGGTAACTTTTAAATTATCTTTTGCCTGTCATTTAAGAGTATACATTGCTCTCATGTGATCTTAAGAAAATGTGTTTCATCTAGGTTTCTGATGGATAAAGATAATTTTGCTTCAAAAAATGATGAGTCACAGGAGAACATAAAAGAATTACAGCTACCCCTCTCCTACTATTACATTGAATCTTCCCACAATACCTACCTCACGGGCCATCAACTCAAAGGAGAATCCTCAGTAGAACTCTATAGCCAGGTACTGAGAATGCCAGTTGGAATGTGGTTTTTATTAAACTTTATTGTTTATATAACCCCAAAGTCATGAAAATCTGACCCCAGCTTTGAAGAGCTTGTAAATATGGCATGTGAAACATGAGGAAGCATGATGTATGGAAAAACTGACTATACATATAGCAGTTGTTTTCTTTACTTGTTTGTTTTGTTTTGTTTTGTTTTGTTTTGTTTCGTTTTGCCCTTTATCTATACTTACCCTTTATTCTAGGGAGGAAAAAAATATTTGTTTGAGACTCATAGCTTTCAGATCCTAGTCTGACCTAGTACTACTAAAATTAGATTTTCCCATGAGAAAACTATCTAATTGTTTCACTAAATGCTAAATAAATCAATATATTGTAGTGGGAAAGTATAGTAGAAAATACAACTTTCTTATGGACTTACTCCCAAAATATTGTTTGTTTTGCTTTACAATTTGTTGGACAGTCCATTACTATGGTAACTAACTCTCCTCACATCGAAGGCACTGTCTCTCCACACTAAAATTGGGAATGTTCTCTGAAACAGTAGGCTCTCTGGACTGGGAAAAGCACATCCTTTTGACTTAAACGTCCAACTCTCAATGATGTGTTTGTCTGTTGCCTCACTGTTATACTGTCTGCAAATTTTTTTTCAATGCTGCCTATTCTCTGAATTCTTACAAAAAGGGTTAAACAGAAGGAGCTAGGCTAGGTCCAGCAAATATAAGTGTGTGGTTGGGGGCAGGGGGGTCCAAGTTAAAAATTGTAACTGTATTGTTTACACAATCCAGCAGCAATGAGGTTCCTTTGTTCTCAGATTAGTCCAGATACTCCTCATGCATGAGACACGTTTTTCTCCTAAAGTTTATTTAGCATGGAATATATATTTTAAACTTTGTTTTTGCCAGGCATGGTGGTGCATGCCTGTAATCCCAGCACTTCGGAGGCTGAGGCAGGAGAATTGCAGTGAGTTCGAGGCCAGCCTAGACTACTTAAGCAAGTTCAGGGCCAGCCTGAAGGACATAGCAAGACCCTGTCTCAAAAAATAAATAAATAACATTGTTTTAAAAACTTTGTTTTCTAGGGAAGCTTTATTATGAAATGAAAATGCATCCTTAGAGTAATGATTTTCAAAAAAGGAATCTGTCAGGGTGCCTCAACTGCAAGAAAAAGAGCGATAAAATAGGAAGGGTCAGTACCTTGCCCCACTTCTGCAGAGGTGCTGCTCTTTTTGCATGCTTTACATGTTGGCCTTCTATTTGCAAAATAGAATAGAATTCTTCTATTTGGAGAAATCCAAAATCAAAAGAAGTTTGAAATTTGTTGTTCTATGGAAAAGAAATGAAAGACATATATAAAAATACAGATTATATATATTTCATATATACACACATACATATACTTACATGTACATACACACATGAGTATATTTAGACATATATGTAAGTACATACATATATATCTGTGTATATCTATAAACCTGTGTGTGTTTGCATTCCAAGAAAATAAGCAAGGACCAATGTCTTAGCTTCAATCTGATTTCATTGTTTGACTTCAAAGAGTTTTTTTTTGTGTGGGTACGGGGGGGTCGACCTCAGGACCTCGCGCACCAGCAGGTGCCCGTGCCACTGAGCGATATCACTGGCCCTTTTTTCGTATGTGGGTTCCGGGAGTCAAACTCGGACCCTCGTGCTTGCCAGGCAGGCGCTTACACCGCTAAGCCATCTCACCGGCCCCAAAGAGTTTTTAAACAGCACTCTGGGAGTTTGAGGATAGGATATTCACAAGTTTGAGCTCAGCCTGGACAACTTAACAAGACCCTGTCTCAAAATTTAAAAAAGATCTGGGGATGTAAAGTGCAAACGCTCAGTACTGGGGGGAAATTTTTTTAAACCCCCTTAATATTATACCCCAAGTATAGATGATCACAGTTTTTTAATAAGACACAGGAGCCCCTCAAGTAGACACACACGTGATTAAACTAGTATGCAGATCACTTTTACTTTTACTTCATTTCTAACTACTCTCCACTTTCCCTTGAACCTCATCATTAACTTCTATCATTTTTCTCTGTAAAGCAGATGGAAAGTAAGAATAAGCCCTGTTCTTACCTAGAATTTCCAGCCCTGGTTTTCCTATTCTAGCCGTATAGAGAGATCTTCAGGTCATACAGACTTTGGTAAAGACCTTTAGTCTTTTCATGCTGAAAAATCATGCTGAACATTTTTCCTAGTCTAGAAGGCTCCCCACAAAGATGAAGCAGCCTTGTGTTCCAGTTACTGTATTTCATAGCAATCTTCAGCCCAGGGCAGTTTACCTGTAGGTACACTAACTGCTGCTAGAAGCTGGTAGCCTTGGGATTTTAGGCCACAGACCATGCTGTGTAATGGGGAGAATCTAGCATGTATTTCATACAAAACCTATTTAAATAAAAGGCATTCCACCATCTGAGTTTTGTTGCAGAAACTTGAGTGGCCACTAAAATCCAATAATGGATTGCTGTCACCTGGAAATAGTTACATGGATTCTCAGATCAGTGGGTCAGCCCCGTCACAAATACACCAACTTCTTGGTTTCTGTGTTTGATTTTGAGGATTTTTTTCCTAGTACGGAGGGTTGAACCCAGAGCTTTCACACTGGCCTACATTCCCAGCCGCTTTTATTTTTTATTTTGAGACTGGGTCTCCCTAAGTTGCTAAACTGCCCAAGCTGGACTCAAACTTGCCATCTCAGCCTCCCAGAGTGCTGGGACTGTGCCATCATGCCCTGCTTATATGATAATTTTTAAATTAATCTACAGATAAAGTCTATGGAGGAAGAGGTTGCTCTAGCAGATGGATGGATGAATAGATAGATAGATAGATTGATAGATAGATTGATTGATTTTACCTCAGCATCCGCTCTGGTAAACACTCTTTTCCACCTTATTCTTTTCTTTTCCCACCCCAAATTAATTGTGGCCTTTAGCCAAAAGTAAAATTTTTTTTTTTTTTTTGTGGGTATCAGGGGTCGAATTCAGGACCTCGCGTGCCAGCAGGCACCCATGCCCCTGAGCAGTATCACCGGCCCTTTTATTGTATGTGGGTACCAGGAGTCAAACTCAGGACCTCATGCTTGCCAGGCAGGTGCCTATGCCGCTGAGCCATCAGGACCTCGCGCGCCAGCAGGCACCCATGCCCCTGAGCAGTATCACTGGCCCTTTTACCGTATGTGGGTACCAGGAGTCAAACTCAGGACCTCGTACTTGCCAGGCAGGCGCCTATGCCGCTGAGCCATCTCACCGGCCAAAATACTTATTTTAGATTGTATACCCTTTGGCATTATACCTGAATGTAAATGCTGACTGATGTGAAGAGCTTTGTGCTGGATTCAGTTAGAGGCTTTATCTCCAGGTGTTCCTCTGAAGTAGATTTATTCACTGTCACACAGGTCCTCTTGCAAGGCTGCAGGAGCATAGAGCTGGACTGCTGGGATGGAGATGATGGAATGCCCATCATTTATCATGGACATACACTGACAACGAAGATCCCCTTCAAGGTAATGCAGCCCTCCCTCAGCACTCCCTTTGTGATGGCAAAAATCACTCCCAACCTGTTAGATGTCCAATGTGCCAAGTTCGTCGTCTCACAACATTGAATAATGAGGTCTTGAACCAAAGGAGGAAGTTAGGAAAGTTTTATTGTAAATAAGATTAACTCCTGGATTTCCAGGAGGGGTCCCAAGTGGGCGGCCACTGAGGCTTTCTGTCGAGGGTAATTTATACAGCAAAATCACAACATGCATACAACATGGGTCAAACTACAACCTATAGGATTACGAGTATAATCCCATAGCTAACATTGATCCAATTAGGAAAATCAGTCATGTAGCGAGGGTACATAGAAAGAACAAAGGCATTCCTGGAAAGGGGCGGAAGTATGGGTCCAGATGTTCTGGTCACCCACCTATGTGCCTGATGGCTATCTGGGCTCACTGGACCAGGTGGTGCTAATGACAGTATAATCTCACACTGCTGTTTATCTCTAAGGAGGCTTGCAGGCCTGGCTTTTGCATCTCCATTTTAAGGCGTGGCTCTCTTTGAATTCGCCTCCAGCCGCGATCTTGGTGTGTCTCATCTTCTGTGCCACCTTTTCCAGGGACCAATCCCTCTGACTGCACACTAATTTCTGTCTAACTTAGCTATCTATAATACCATCCAATCAAATCACAAAGGACGTTATTATCTTCATTTGTCATTTAAATTAGTCACTTTACCAAATGCTACCTTAGGTTGAGGTTTCTTATGCTGAATCTGAATGAAGAGTTCTTGAAAGTATTTGCAGTGTAATGTGGGATAGCACATGTTCTTTTTTCTGGGAGTTGATTCTAGAACTCTCCCTAGACTCTTATTCAACCAAAGTTTAGTAATCACTTACCTTATGTTACTTAGGATGTAATAATATTGTTGCAATTTTTGTATGACATAATGATATAAAAATCCAAGAACTGGTCTGCTAAAGGAATTAAAAATCATTTGTCCTGGTGTCCTGCTGACAAAGACCAGTATCACGTGTTAGGTGATTAAATAATTAGCATTATAAAGTAATGTGAATGAGTTCCACACAGGCTCGAGTAGGAATGAGTTCCATGTAGTCACCCAGGAACACATGTCTCATTGGATTATCATTTCAAATTCTGGGTAGCTTATTAGTTCAGTTGTAAAATTATTACTCATTCAGAGGGTCTTAGGCCCTCTGGACTATAGTCAGGTTGGGAAGGAATATTGTTATTTTCATCTTTTATGAAGAGATAGAGCTAAAATATATTTTCTCTTGAACTCATTTTCCTATTCAGCACATTAAAACTCTTGTACTATATATTGGTGGAAGTACGAGTTGATAATTATGTTTATAAACATACATAAATAGATGTGATATGTGTCTTATTGCTTCAAACTATTTATGTAGCATTCACATTGAATTAAGTATTAATCTAGAGATTATTTAAAGTATATCTGAGGATGTGCATAAATTATATGGAAATATTATGCCATTTTATATAAGGATTTGAGTATTGCACAGATTTCATTATCCCTGGAGGCCCTGGAATAAATCGCCCACCATACACCAAGGGACAACTATATGTTTGACAAGATAAAACCACCTTTGGCCAGAGACTGTTGAATGTAACAATTGAGATGCTTTCAGTGGCTATAAGTACCTTGCCTTCTCACCGTGCTGGACAGATATCTGACTCTACCAAGTTGTTTGGGCTGTCGTAGGAAGTGGTTGAAGCCATTGATCGCAGTGCCTTTATCAACTCTGATCTGCCAATCATCATATCAATTGAGAACCACTGTTCATTGCCTCAGCAACGAAAAATGGCGGAAATTTTCAAGGTGAGCTCCCACCTAAGAGGCGAGATGGTATCTTGTCTTTGAGTTTTATATGAAGCTATTATAGACCACACTACAGCTGTACTTTGGCCCTGAAGCACATACTGTTAGGGTCCACAGACTTGAGAAGTAGGGCTTCCTTGGGGAGCTTAGGCCTCTTCTAGAATGGTCCCACTTTTCAGCTGGAGTGACATAAGCATTGTTCTGGGTCTCCTAACTCCAGAAAGCTTCAGGAAGTAAGGACAGACCAACTGTCCAACTGGTACCACAAGTGAGGGATGCCAGATATCCTGGGAGCTTTATGTAGAAAACACAAAAATATTTCAGAGCAAATAAGTCAGATCTTCTTGTGACCCACAGTATAGTATAAATCCAAGTTAGCAAGGTTTAGATCAAGCAGAACAGTTTCTGTGTTAACACCAGCCTCCATTATATAAAGGACATAGAATGCAGACAGGTTTAGTAGCAGATATTTCATTAAACTCCTCCTTCCTCGGTAATACAGGCATTTGTGGAAGCTTGGCTTTCAGTACAGGGAAGAGGAAAATGCCCCCCAATATAAATGCCAACAAAATTTAAGCTCTTCATATTGCCTTGGCCTAAGCGTTGATGCTTGTTCTTTTTTAATTCAAAAATAACTTTAAAAATAGCTGTATTTTTGGTCTTCACACAGTTCATCATCCTATGTCTACCCTCCTTCCACCCACCTCCTTGAGAGACACATTCTGCTTTGGAGACCAGTACTCAGACTTCTTTGTGAGAATGTGGTTCTTTATCGTATGTGGGGGCAAATTCACCCCACTATCTTTCACCTTTGTCCCTACTTCAGTCCCCTCCAAGGCTTCTGTCTTTCTTAACTCCTTATCCTCATTGGGAACAGACCATGTTCTACAAGCCTCAACCCCTAACTGAATCTCTGTCTTCTTTAATTCATCAGGCCCCCAAACATTTTCCCAAATCTTTAGATCTGCCCCCTGCTGCGGAGCAGCCTAGATTTCTCCTCCATAGTAAACACTTCCCTTCCTTCCAGTTAGAAGCTATAGAGAGAGAAAAAACAACTTCTTTCCTAGTTCCTCTTCCTGGAAATTTTAAAACAATTCAACCAAGCTGAAAAATTGAATAGACTTATGACATATAGATGTATTTATCAAGTATAAAAGAGATAAAAGGCATTGATTGTGTGTTTTCCTGTATTATTTTTAGACTGTGTTTGGAGAAAAGCTGGTGGCTAAATTCTTATTTGAAACTGATTTCTCGGATGATCCAATGCTTCCCTCACCCGACCAACTTAGGAGGAAAGTGCTTCTTAAAAACAAGAAGCTAAAGGCCCATCAGACACCAGTGGACATCTTAAAGCAAAAGGTACTCTGCTGTCAATCAGGTTATAAATATCCAGTGTGCTCAGAACAAAGAAGTCAATATTACAATATTTGGACCTTTCATATTATCACTCCCTTAAGTGATGTATTTATTATTTATCTTTCCATTTCATACACCAATAAATTCTTCATCCTACATACCTAAAATTTTATCTTGTGGGAATTGCTCCCATGTAAATAGTAACCCTGTTATTGAATTTATTCTGAGTAGGATGATGTGTAACTATTATCAGGGTTGTCAGTCCACAGTTGTTGCTACCCTTTAAGGAGAACCCCTTTTAGGGATTGCACTTGGGCATATGGGGCTGTAAAGGAAGCCCAATAACAGCGGCCATCTGACCCCAATGCATCATCACATTGTGTTGATCCCAAGGTGCTCCCACTCCTGCTTCATGCATAGAGACTTTTTACCAAACCCCACAAATCCGCCCGTCCAGGAGGGTCCTCAGTCCAAGGACCTGTGAAAATGTTCCAGTTCAGGGTGCTAAGTCCATAGGGCAGTCTCACCTACTTAGCCCACACAATGACAGCTGCCAAAACTACTTGCCCTGTTTAGAAGGACACTGTTGGCCCTAAAACATTACTGACAGCACCAAGTTACTGCATGTGCCTCTGCCCACCCAGGGTAGTAGCACCATGAGTAGGGCCTACAAAGCCCAAAGCTGGTATACCCCAGAGCTTTTGATTTTTCTCTGCGCCATCACTTCCAAGCCTCCCTGTCTTATTCCAGTCCTGCTTTAGTGGTTTCAGAGAGCAGAGTTCAGTACAATGAATTTGGAACCATTGTCCTAAGTGATTAATTAAAAAAAAAGTCACATCAAATACAGTCCAGTATCCAGTTTGATATAGTTGAATAGTCAGTTTGGACCTGTCATCAAGCTTCCTCAAAGCCTTGATTTGTAGACCTCACAGAGCTGAAAGCCACGGTGATATGCGGCATAATGTTGGAAGAGAACACCAGGTGGAGAGCTGAGATACCAGGCTGTAGCCACTGGTTGTGTCACACGCCAGCCATGTGACCATGGACCAATTTTCTGCACCTCCATTTCTTCATCTGTAAAGTGGAAATGTTATGATAACTGGGCTCAAGAGACCTTTCTGACACTAAAATCCCATGAAATGTTTCCCAGCATAAATTGTAGGACGCCTGTTAGAATTGCCGACCACTCTGTGAACATTTTACCATCCTACACCTCAGTCTCCGTGTCCAGTGTTTCTTGCCATTCTGGAGCATTACTGCTTCTCTGAGAGGCCCCTGGAGCATCCTGTTACCTGCTGTCCCAATAAATCCCAAGGAGTTCCTAGATCTTCCAGTTTACCCACTATTAAATTTGTTCTCCCTAGTTTGGGTGTCTCACTGCAGCCCACAATGTTCTTTTTCATTTGTTTCTGAGCTGGTGCCTTGATTAGCAGTTTTCTGCATTCTCTTCATCCCATGTACTCTGGAGACGAGAGCCCCATGGAGAGCCCTGTGGCCTTCTGAACGCGCCCCTCTGGAGTCGGGGTGATTACTGCTTCTGTCTGGTGCTCTCCTCTCCACATTTCTTCAGAGTGTGCTTCAGCTTCTTCATACATAGAAAACCGAGGCCTGGCCATTAGGTGACATTCTTGCAGTGGCAGAGCCAGGACTCAGGTCCAGGTCTCCAGGAAAGACCTGTGCCAAGGTGATACAGAAGTCAGGATGCAGCAATAGGAATCCCTGGTGCACTTTTAGAAAGATTCTTAACTCCAAAATCAAATGGACTAAATCAGAATTTCCAGAGGAAAGGCCTGGCGATCTGTTTATTGAAAAATAATTCTTATCATCCCAGAAGTTTGAGAAATACTATATTCTTGAAAGTGAGTTACCTGATCCAAAAAGCTGAAGGGTTGCATGTAGAAGTCTTCTTCTAGGTAAGCCCATTGCCCACTGTTTCTAGTCCCCTTTTTATTTTCTAAGTTTTCATGAACCTACTAATAATCCATTCTGAAATTTTGTCAGGTATCACCTTGATATTGCCCACAGTATGATTTCCACAAGTTTCCTCTTCCATGTTTTAGAAAGATGTTACCCCATTCCCAGTTTTCTAAGACTGCTTACAGCCTCCCACCATGATTTTCCAGGGAGTGTAAGCAGTGGTTCCCCAATCACACCTGCGAGTCTTTTCTTTCAGTTGTCTGGCTGGTCGTGGGTCTGAGCTAGTGCTCTGATCTGCTCCAGTGTGTCAGGCCTAACCCCTCATTTGCAAGACCTAAGCCATTTTTGTGCAAAGAACTCACTGTCAGCAAGGATGGATTGGCTCCAGGGAGAATTTCTGAAGCCCTCCATCTGCCTCAGGCTTGTGCTGAAGCTCTTCCTGCGGCCTCCTACCCATACCCCACAGAATTCTCCAGGAGCCTGACCATGGTCTCCAGAACCCCACTCCTGTAGACTCAGAGTTCACACTTGATGCTGGGGCTGGTGCCAGGTTCCAGGAGAACAGACAAGAATGAGACACAGCTCCTGCCTAGCCCCACAGGAGCAGTTTTCTCATCTGAGCTCTAGTTCCAGCCCCCTGACCTATATCTTTGTTGCTTTTATGTAAGAACATGGGCCCTTTTTGCCTCAGAATAAGTAGGAGTGTCAGCTCCTGGCTGGCTTGTGTGGCCACCTTTCCCATGCTTCTCACCTAGTGGGAATATTTGCATGTCTCGGGGGCACTGGTGCACTACATTCTGACATTGCTATCCATGGCCCCAAATGATTTCTTTCCTTCACATGGTTTTGACATTTCTGCCAAAGTGCTTCCCAGGCTCTTTGCACCATCACTGTCAGCACTTGGTCTTACCTCAAGTGCTCTGACTTAAGGCCTTTCTCAAGTGTGACACACATTTGTTTTTGTGGCTCACCTGGGCCTAGGACAGCTTTCCCCAAAATCTGAAGAGCATTAATCCTATGAGAATGAGAAAAGAAAGAAAGAAGAAAAAATTCCCTGGTTAAACAAGCATGGGAAATACTGCACTAAAATCTTTGAAGAATCAGTGTCCTTTAGCATATTAAATGAAGACTCTGTGAAGCCTGTAGTGGGAATGCTTTTCAATTTGGTCAAGCTCCTGTGGCCAGGCTTTCATTGTATTTGTGGTTACTGAACTGCCAGTTTTTCCATGTCAGCTATTAACACCCACAGAGCTCCATCAAATCTACTTTGAGAAATCTCAGCCTAGACAATATCTAGTTATCTGGAATGAACTGCATTTTAAGACATTTTATCTGGATATAAACACAGACTAATATGTATCATCCTTATATATACATTTTTATTATAAAGGTAATATAACTACATTTTGAAAAATTTAGGAAATAGATAATTATTTTAAAACACACAGAGGAATGGGGGTATAGATTACTGGTAGAACACTTGCCTGGCATGCACAAGGCCCTGGGTTGGATTCCCAGCACCACTGTTAAAACAAAAAACAACAAATATATATACATATCTGAAGGCCAAATAGAACCTATATTACAGCAGTTCTTAATCTTGGTAAGATCCACAATTAGAACTTAGGAGATTCATGAATATAAATGGCCAACAGTTTCATCTTTATTTTCACTAACCTCTAACTGGAATTTACCATAGCCTCTCATTATAAATGTAGCGGACAAACTATAGTAATGTTGGCAGTATTTCTCACTTTGTCACCAGTGGAAATGGAAGATATTACTTCACAGTTGTTGCTAATATCTCCAAGAATTATTTATGTTCATTATATTTTCAAAAATATTACTTGACCTGCTATTACTCATTTTTACCATGTTAGTAAAGAAACACATATATTCTAATAGCACAATGTGTGTGTGTGTGTGTGTGTGTGTGTGTGGGTGGGTGGGTGTGGGTGTGGGTGTGTGTGTGCATGGTGCTGGGGATTAAACCCAGGGTCCACACATGCTAAGCATGTGCTCTACCACCCACTGAACTACATCTCCAGCCCCACAAATTTATGGAGTTATTTTACCTTCTTTTGTTTTGAAACAAGTTCTCATTGTGTTGCCCAGGCTGGCATTGAACTCCTGACCTCAAGCAATTCTCCTGCCTCAGCTTCTTAAGAAACTATAGGCACTTGCCATCATACCCACCTTCAAATTAGTCTTTTTTTTTTTTTACTTCCTACTCATCCAGAGTAGCTGTCTGTCATCTCACTCTTTTCCCTTCCCCACCTTCAAATAAATCGTCTTTTATTTTTTAAAAAATTGGTTTTTTTAAATCTCCGATAACTGTATTCAATATCATTTCTTTTAATTAATTGTGTGTATTTAAAACGTACTTCTGAGGAAGGATTCTACTTCAACAGACTGCCAGAAGGATCTGTGACATAAAAACAGATCAAGAACCCCTGCTGCATTAACATTTAATATCTAGCTTTTTATTAATGTCATTGTATATAATCGTGCTTTATATATAATAATTATATATAATTATATGGAAACACACATATATATACACACACAAACACAATTTTTTTTATTCAATAAATGACCTCCCCCTCTGTACATATCAAGTTTCTTAAAGTTTCTAAGCTTGTTTAGTTAATTTTATCTAGAGTTCAGATAAAGTCTGTTGAAAAACCTTTCTTTAAACCAACAATTATTTTTTTGGTCTCTCTGTTCACAGAGATTCTAACATTGGTCTCAAGGTCAAAGGACTATAGATATTTTAAGAAAGAAAAAAATTGGTTCCTTAGCAGAGACTTTCTGTTCCAAATTTGTCATCTCACTTGTGCAGTGCTTTGGGCCTGATGTGATTTTCCAGAGCACTGGTTTCTCTTCGCAGGTTTGCCCTGCGAGCCTAGGGAGCTGGGCGCTGCACAATGCTCCTTGTGATTGTTTCCAAATGCTCCAGGATTAGTCCTGTAGGAGTGTAGACATTTGCCCAGGTATTAACATTGCATTTCCAATGCAATGATTTTTTCCTCTCTCAAATGAATCAAAATAGGGTAAAACACGTGTAATGACCATGGTGAGCATTAGGTATAGTTCTGAAGGATGTAAGTGAGAGTTCAGTAAGTTGGCACATACTTTAATTATTGCTATCTTACAGGCTCATCAGTTAGCATCCATGCAAGCACAGGCTTATAATGGGGGGAACACCAACCCCCCATCTGCCAATAATGAGGAAGAGGAAGATGAAGAAGATGAATATGATTATGACTATGAATCCCTTTCTGACGGTAAGAGAAACAGAGCCCAGTGCTGTGCAGGAAAATGGTTGGATGATTTTCCATTTTTTTCCCAAAAACTAAGTCAAGTCCATAGACGAACAATACAGATTGTTATCACGTTGTCTGAGAGTCTTTTTTTTTTTTTTTTTTTTTTGTGGGTACCGGGGGGTCGACTTCAGGACCTCGTGCGCCAGGAGGCGCCCGTGCCGCTGAGCGATATCACCGGCCCCTTTTTCGTATGTGGGTTCCGGGAGTCGAACTCGGGCCCTTGCGCTTGCCGGGCAGGCACTTAAGCTGCTGAGCCATCTCACCCGCCCAGTCTGAGAGTTTCTGAATCCAGTCACGTAGCAAGGACCAAGGAAGGAAAAGGATTCTGTTAGCCACTACAGCCACAGCTCAAGAAAGAAGAGGATTGTGCAGGAAGAAACGGTGTAGGGGGAGGGTGCTAAATTGAGTTTCTGGAGGAAAGGGAATGATAGCAGAGAGGATCTGTTTTCATCCTTTCAGTTCCGATGCGACTGAGGCTCTTGGAAGGAATTTTAAACTGTGACTAAATCCTGTCTCCAGCACCACCTGCAGGGGGCAGCATCACCACTCTGCTCCCTCTGTTCCTCATTGTTGGCTTCTGGCATTCTAGGGTATAGAAAAGAAGGGGACCTCTGTCCCCTTCCCTCCCTGGTTCTCACATGACAAGCTACAAGACATTTCCTTCTAGCCCCACCAAAGAGAAGAAATAGGAGTAATGGCTAATGACACAATACAATATAGCCATATAAACGACTTTAGCCACAGATTACTAGGAAGGGTTCTTCTCATGTGAGAACTGGGTTTCACGTGTATTTCATTTGCACTAAATTAGTGTCATTTGCTGGAGTTTGCCAAATGTTTTCTCTAGCACCATTGCTGATAGTAGACTGTTTCATTTTGGCAACTTCTGAAAGACAGCAACATATTAATGAGAAAATGCCAAGGTCCCTATTTATATAAACATCGTGTGCTTTGAATATGTTTTTATATAGGCTAATTCTTTTTTTAGCTATGTAGATATCCCCAGTCTAGCCACCATTTACCACTGGTATTGAGGTAACCGAGCCATCCTCCTCCAAGTATCTGCTTCTCATGCTCAGTTGTCATTAATCATGTTTGAGTTCCACAAACCTTCATCACTGGTGACGAGTCCAGTATTTTTCTGCCCCCAATGGCTCTATTTAATATTTGTCCTTCATTATAGTTGATTGATTTATTACATCAACTGAAGGCCAATTTATTGACCTGAAACTATAAGACAAGTGGCATATCTTATTAGATGATAAGAAGGACAAAATTAAAAGGAGTCAGGATAGTTTATTTATAGCCTATTCCCAAAAGTCATGGGAACATGGACATTTTTATATAGACTTATTCTTCCCTATGGATTTCTACTACAATTGTGGTAATGTCCTATAGGAGAACAAATTGATTCAGAATATGATATGAAAACCACACTTAAATCCACCAATCCATATGTCATTTGCCTCTTTAAGAAGTTAGTCCACTGGAAGACAAATTCACTCACCATCATAAATTAATCCTGTGTTTTTTTTTGTACTTTTGAAAACAGGAAAAGTAGTGGCTTTTAAAAATCATTATTATTATAAATGTTTTTGATTTGCAAATAACAAACCAGTGGGAGAAGGCTCTTCATGACTTATTTTCAGTTTGGAGAGTAAAATTTAATCTTAACTCCACTGAATTTCTAAGACAGTTGCATGCATTTTTTAAAACCCACACGTGGTAGCTTGGGGTAGTAGTAGACAATAGGGTTCCCCCAGTCTGCTCCAGATGTCTGTGAGAACTTGGGCAATGTCTTTTCACTACTCTCAGGCTTAGATCCTTTACAGGGTAATGAAAATTTCCTGTGAAGTGTTGGTGAGGTCCTCCCCTCACTTCTAGCACTAATATCCATGATCTATAACAACTTAAAGTCCACCACCACCACATGGTATTTCCCATCTCACTGAAGAGTCTTCTGACTGGCCGATTCCCAAACAATCCTTGCAGGTTTTACATGCCTTATGAAAGCTTGTCCTCTGAAGGCATCCATGTGCTACTGTTAAGTTTAATAATTCTAGCCACAGAATTAGTTCAAGAAAACCCCAAGGAAATTGGCAAATGAAGGTCATGCATTTTAGAAGTTGTTACTCTGTCCTTTGGATCATAAATTCTTCATGAATATTTATTTCTTGAATTTTATCCCCCAAACCTTGTTTACCTTGACTAGTTTTGACCACACACTAGAGCACAAGTTTGAATTTACAACTTAATGTAGGCATGTTCTATGACAATGCATGATTCTAACAAATTAATTGATTTTTGTTCATTTGAAATAAAGTCATACTGGAGTAATACAGCAGTCAGTAACTGAGAATATGTAGCATGATTGTGGCAACCACTGGCATGCTTAACAATGTAGGTATATTTTTATTGCTAGCCCTTGCATACTTTAATAGTCAAAATATTAAGTCTACAGAACATTTCTTGTGTCAGTTATCTTGTAACCTAAGCTGTTATTTATGCTCCACTTCATGCCTCAGTTTAATTTATCTGGCTTTTTGTCTTAATTCTCCTTACTTGTATACCCCTTCTGACTCTGTTTTTCTGTGGCAGATGTCCTTACTGCTTCCCCTGCTCCTAACGGTCAGGAAGGTAAACACTATTTGAACTGGGCTTCCCCATTTTAGCTGCATGGATGTCACATTCTGTTTCCAATTTCTTGAGCCTGATTAGCATGAAGTTATGACACTCTGTGAATATAAATGTAATGAAATGATTGATCTCACTTACTTCCTGGCAGCCTGCATGGCCCTGATTTGCTATAAAGATATTTTGGTCTAAGCATTTGTGGCCTGATGAAATAATAAATCTTACTTGAGAAATCAGCTTTCTTGTTCTACATTTTAATTGAGTACAATCATGATATACTTCTAACACTTTTACAGTCATTCTGAATAGAAATGCCAATAAAACCAAAGAGTAAGATTATCTGTCATGCTTAGATATATTTATGTTTTAATTATTATTATAAAGATTACCACTTAATAATCAATAACAATAACAATCATGAAAATTTACTTTCCAATTAATTATAATTGTAAAAACTTTGCATTGTACATAACAGTCTACACACACACACACACACACACACTGGTTTTGACATTTCTCAAGGTAAGAGAAACAAATAGCTTCATTTCAAAGTAAGGATGATTAAATCATATATGTATCACCTAAAAGTGCTTCAACCACTAAACCCTTTCCAAACTTGTGTGCCATCAGCCTCTTGACACAAAATATCTCCCCTCATATTTGCACAGTTCCAGTCATCTGTATGAAAATTAGCATTCTCATTTAGACTATGTCTATATGGTACCAAAACTACTGGTAAATGAGTCAGTTAAACTGAAATCAAATACATCAACCCAATTTTTGAAATTATGCTCCAAGCCATTATTTTGGTAACATGTAGCCAAAGCCTTGGTCTTGCAGATAAGTACAAGTATCTGGATGTCCTCCCAAGGATGTTCATGCAGCTCTTAAGTGAAGCATTCGGTTCTTTTTCACTGAAACCTGCTAACTCACTTTCAGACAACATTCTGGAAGACAGACCTGAAAATAAATCGTGCAATGACAAGCTTCAGTTTGAGTACAATGAAGAAATCCCCAAGAGGATAAAGAAAGCAGATAACTCTGCTTGCAACAAAGGGAAGGTATGTAAATGGTTTCTGTTAAGTGATACTTGGATCGTGGTTCCCTTGTCACTTTCAGGTAGGATTCCACTTCCTCCCTATCTTTTCTCTTCACCTTCGCCTCTCTGTCCCTTAATGCCAATGTCCATGGGGCGATAATATGGGACACCTACCTGCCACTGATGAAGGCTACTCATTGATTCATCCATCCAATATCTACCGAAGGTGTATGTGTGACACGCCCTCAAGCAGCACAGAAGCTGGTCTAGAGATGGGGACAGACCTGTAGACAAATGCAAAGAGCAGTGATCTCACTGTGTTATCAGAGAAACAAGGACAGGCTCTCATGGAAGATTACGCTTGAGAAGGAAAGTTTGGCCAATCAGACAAAAACAGGGCATTCAGTCAGACTAAGGAACAGCCTGGTTGTTCGGGGAATTGCAAGAAGCTTTAAAGGCATTTGGGATAATGCCTTTAAAGATAAATGGGGGCCAGATTGTGACATGTTAACAGAGGAATGACACAGACAGTAGAAAGACTATTCCATGTATGGTGGATTATGGTACATGGTGAGGGATGCGAAGGATGAATTAGATTTGTCTCTTGCCCTCAGAAAGCTTTTACTTCAGGAAAGGTATTAGAACATGAAGGTGGATAAATACTGAGCAAGGAGAAGCACACCAGTAAAGACCTTTAGAGATTCAAAAGTGAGCCACATCTACCTTCCATGTAAAATGGTATCATTTTCCCATGATAGGTTTATGACATGGAACTGGGAGAAGAATTTTATCTCCCTCAGAATAAAAAAGAAAGCAGACAGATTGCACCAGAGCTTTCTGACCTTGTCATCTATTGCCAAGCAGTAAAATTTCCAGGTAAGAGTAGACATGTTGTCATAACATTTAAAGATACCAAGTGATGAACATTTCCTGTTTATCTAATTGGGCATTTGAACACTCCAAAATAACTAAATGGTTTGGTCAAAATAATGGTTATAATGTCTTCTAATTTGCTTATAAACATAAGCAAATTATAATGTCTTATAATGTCTATTATAATTTGCTTTGTTGCTTATGAGGAAAAATACTATGAAAGTTCATTTTCCAGACCCACCAACGGTTTTTCATAAAAGTTAATATTTATAACATCTAATAATTAAATGTATTAAACACTTAAGTGACAGGTTTTATGCTAAGTATTTTACATAGATATCTTTGACTATTCATAATAATTCTGTGAGGTTGATGATATTATCCCCATTTTTAAGTCAAACAAAATCTGAGATAAAGTAATTTGCCCAAGGTTGAAGAACATATCAGCTAAGATTCTTGTTTGACAGGTGCAAAAATTGACTTAAGCAAAGAGGACAATTTATTGACTCATGTATTGAACAATGTAATGTGATGATATACAAGTTTCAGGTACAGCCTAACCCAGGGAACATGCTTTTTCTCTGCCTGTGTGTCACTCTACAGCCACTATGTTGGCTTTATTCCCTATGTGGTTGCAAGATAGCTGTACCAGGCTAACACTTCCTGCTTCCACACTCAGCTTTGATTTAAGAGTTTCTTCAGAACATCCAGCAGAAGTTTAATTGTTTCTCATTGGGTTCTTTGCCGGAACCCTAAGCGATCACTGTGGCTAAGAGGAAGCAGTGGTCTCCTAGGCTGGCACCTAAGTCTCATGCTCCACCCCTGAGGCTCCGCCCAAACCACAAGGATCAAGGATGGTGGTGTGGTGGGGGAGGAAGTTTTCCCAACTGGCCGTTTCTAGAAGTACAGTGAACTTATGGTGATGAGCTACTTCATCAAAAGAGTGTTCATTTCGTTTAGTAAATAGTAGATCTGCGATTTTGAAGCCTGACTATCTCCAAAGTCCCGCCATGAATCACAAACAACCCTGCCTCTCCTGATACAATATGTTATCAGTGAGTTATGCGTTCCACAAATGGGAGACCGAGAAGTAGAAAAGTCAAGAAAACCCATAAGTATGTGGAAGTCAGAAAAAATCATTTTCCCATACCAAGTAAAACAGTTGCCTTCCACAAGATTTCTGAGGACAGGAAAAAACCGGGGTTGGAGATCAGTCTGAATGTGAAATAGGGTCAAAATGCCAGCCCTCATCTTTTCAAGATGCTCTTAACTCAGGTCCTGGCTTCTAGAGTTTGTCTTAAGCACCTGTTCTCATACTATGCTAGCCAATGAGGCAGAAGTGTTAACTATTTAAAAAATTAGATAATAGTGACCTCACACACACCAGAGGGGGAAAATCATAGATAAAATTTTCTTAATTTTAAGTTTTCTTTCAGCAACTGTTTTTAAACTTTTGGCAGCTACTACTGCTTCTCTGCTAGCAAATGCTGTTGAAGAAGATATGAGCATACAAGTAGTAACAAAGATTTCAAAGAAATGCAAGAAGCTGGCATTTACATATAGTTTTACTGAGCATGACCTTACGTACATTATAATCATACTTGCACATAGCGAAACCGTTTTATGGTGGAAGGAAATCCTTTACCTGCCATGGCTAGCATAGCCTCTGTGTTAGGATCAAGTGTAAGGGTCACACTGTTCAGGAACCACACTGCATCTCTTATTCTGTGTAAATGTAGGTGACAGTACATATATGCAAACCATTCCACTGGCTTTGTCTGTTCTCGAGCCCTGAGAAATTAAGGAGCATAGAGTCCCACAGATATGTGAAGTCAGTTAGGTCTCTGTACCATTAGAGAATCATGGAATGGTCGAGAACTCATTTTTCCATCTTCTGACTTGAGGCACAGGCTAAGCGTGTGGTTGTTTGGCTTTTTTTAAAATTCCAAGTATGTTGTTTAAATGTGTTTATATAACACATATTCTTATAATTGTGTTGTCGGAATCACTATTCTAATACTTTCTAAACATTTATTGTTATCATAATTTTGATGTGCATGAGAAAAATACCATAAAGTGTTCATTTTGTTACTATATTAGGTTTGACAAGTTTAATTGATAAGTTACATTACCAGTCTCAGTGCATCTCAGCTTTCACCATCCTAAGTCCCTTCTCCAGAAACGTGAAACACCTGCCAAGCAGCAAGGCACCCAGCAAGCCTGTGGCCCAAGGGCCATAGAAGCAAAGTGACTTCTCCATGATCATAAACCTATTCAGTGGCAGAGCCAGAGCCAGAGCCAGAACTGGGGTGTCTCAGTTCCCAGTGCTGTGTTCTTTTCACTGCGTTATCTGGTTTGATTTATGGCCAAGGACCTTTAGCTACCTATTCCCTATGACTTTGGCCAAGCAGAGTCCCTCTCTGAGGTTCAGTTTACTCATCCTAACATTTATGCTCTTAAACACAGCTCTATCCTGTCTTCTCTAATGATGTTCTTGGAAAGTATATTTTCACATTACAGAAGACCTCCTATTCCTGCTTCACATTAAGAAATTACTCTCCGACAGCACAATTACAGACAATGGGAATGGTTTGGAGGCAACTCTGGTTTCACTGGAGTCTTTAAATCACTCTTCTTACACTGGAGCCAGGTCTGTGTGGTGTGCTGCATTTCCTTATCCAACAAATATGTACTAAGATCCTCTATGTGCCAGGCACTATGCCAGGCTGAAGGATCCAGGGAGTTCTTGGACCAGAAGTGAGAAAGAGAAGCTATGAAACTTCATTCTCATCTTAATATATTTCCCATTGAATCCTCAGACTAACCCTATCAGTGAATTCCTATAATCACAGCCATTCTGTAGATAACTGGGAACTGAAGGTTAGAGAAGGTAGAGTATTAATCTTGGCTCACACCAAGCCTATCGAACCTCGGCAATATGATGCTAAAGCCTGGTTTTATAGCCATCCCTTCACCTCTCAAAATTGAATAGCCCCTGATAATTAAATACTGACTGCAACACTTTCTTTTCACACAGTTTTTCAAAATCTTTCAGATGCACAATCAAGTAGGGGTGTGTGTGTGTGAGTGAGAGAGAGAGGAAAGAGGAGAGATTTTATAATTATTCTGCAATAAGCGTGTAAATCTTGTTGCATTTATCAACAGCAATAAAAACTTTACTATACTTTCTTGTAGTACTATTATTAACAGTGCTAAAAATTCTAGTAGGTCTTCTGAGCTTGGTTGCAGGGGAGTAATAGGACTTCAAAATAAACATTAACAGGGATGGAAAATGTTGAGCTCCCTTGCCTGTAGTTTTTGGCTTATTTATTTTCATTTTATGGGAACAGGCCTGTCAACTCTAAATGCATCTGGCTCTAGCAGAGGAAAAGAAAGGAAAAGCAGGAAGTCCATTTTTGGCAACAATCCGGGCAGAATGAGCCCAGGGGAGACAGCATCATTTAACAAAACATCTGGAAAAAGTAAAGTCACCTTCTTACAATATCTTTGGTTGATCCTCATGCTGAATGATTCAGATATTTTGCTGTCTAAGCACTTCCTTTGAATTTTCAAAGACCTTTTTTATTTTCATAAATGTTCACATTGTGTAAGTGTGGTGTAAATATTTTAACTGCTAATTTATACTTTTAACTCACTAAAAATGGCATTTCACTGAAGTATTCTAGCATCATTTGCCTCAAAAGTAAAAGTTGGAAGCACCTGGGAACATTCTAGTGGTTCTTGGAACTGCACTCCTACCCAGAAGATATCTCCGTTTTATTTCTAATTACTTTTCATTGTGAAAGTAATAAATTCTCATAGTCACAAGCTCAGATAACACAGAATATTATTAAAATTCTTTTCCACTCATTGTACTGCTACTACTTCCCAGAGCTAACTACTGTTAAGTTTATTGTGTTTTGTTCATTGTGTTTATCTTTTTAAGAGAATCCAAATGGGATATAACTGAGCATACTTGTATAACTTTCATCCTTACTGTAAATTTTCACATAACCTTCTATGCATTTATCTTACTATCCTTAATGCCCATGTAATATTCCATTGTGTGAATATACTGTAATTTCTTTTTTTTTTTTTAATATGCGGGTACCGGGAGTCGAACTCAAGACCTCGCGCTTGCCAGACAGGTGCTTATGCCACTGAGCTATCTCACCGGCCCTGTAATTTCTTTAACCACCTCATCGCTGATATGTTTGGGTTGCTTCCTGTAGGGTTTTTTTTTTTTTTTACTGTAGGTTTTATGTGCTTGTACATATATTGTTGTGTACTTGCACAAATATACCCACAGGCCAGATGACATACTGAGGGAAAGGACTTCCAGGCTTTTAATTTAAATCTGTCCTGCTCCCCCCATTTTATTTTATTGTTTTATTTTTTTATTTTGGGTCCTGGGGATTGAACCTAGAGCCTTGCTCATGCCAAGTACACTCTCTACCACTGAGCTGTACCCACAGCCTGCTACCCTCATTTTAAAGCTCATTGCCACCATGTTGTTTCAAGACAGTGAAGTAACTCACAAGTAAAATGTAAGATATATTATGATGTATTGTGTTATGAAAGTTTTCTACACTAATCTGAGGCTGATCTTTTGCGGAGTTTAGGTTCCTATGAAGGAATTCGACAGACCTGGGAGGAATCTTCTTCCCCCCTCAACCCAACCACATCCCTCAGTGCTATCATTAGAACTCCCAAATGCTACCATATCTCATCGCTGAATGAAAATGCCGCCAAACGTCTGTGTCGCAGGTATTCTCAGAAACTGATCCAGCACACCGCCTGTCAGCTGCTGAGGACTTACCCAGCTGCCACCCGCATTGATTCATCTAACCCCAACCCCCTCATATTCTGGCTCCATGGGATACAACTCGTGGCACTCAACTACCAGACAGATGGTAATGGGCCTGGGTCCTCACCTTGCTCTTTTACATCTCATATTTCAGTAAATGTGGTTCAAGGAACGTTTTTCAAAGGGACAAAAGTCCAGACTGGGGCACATCATATGCGAGAGCAGAAATACAGAAAATGGGGCCGGGGATATAGCTCAGCAGGCACAGTGCCTGCCTGGCAAGTGCAAGGTTGTGAGTTCGATTCTTGGTACAAAAGAAAAAAAAGAAATACAGAAAATGGAAAACAAAAGTGAATTTGATACTGAATTGTGCCCCTAATGTTTTGGAGTTAAGGCGATAGAAAAGAACAATGAAGGGGTGTCTTTAAAAAGGGGTGGGGATCATGGCCCCTTTTTAAAGCATTTTTTAAACATAGACTGCTCTTCATAGAGTTGTATCTAGTTTGATTTTAAAGATCTTTTGGGACAAGGATTTCCTAACATTGCTTACTGAACCTGTCTTGGTATGCAGTTGTTCTTGTCAGGCATGGTGACACACACCTGTAGACAGAGCCAGTACAAAGACTGAAGCAAGGACCACTTGAACCCAGTTCAAGGACACCCTGGGCAACATACACAGTCCATGTCTCCAAAAAAAAAAAAAAAGTTCTATCAGGTGGGGACATAGCTCAGTGGTAGAGTGCTTGGCTAGCCTGTGTGAGTCCCTGGGTATCACAAAACAAAACGAAAACCAGTAGTGTCCCTCCAAACACTGTGCAAATTAAAACCATTTTATCTTCTCATTCCTTTGAAATCGAGATGGAGAATACTGGTCAGTTATGAAGGAAAGCTAACAACAGGAAAATGAGTATATGAATTGCATGAACAGGGAGAGTAATATTCCTGTTTCTCTGCTGTCAGTGAGACTGACATGAGTCCTAAAACTCCAGAGTAAAACTTTCCACTTACTGCATGCTCATATGGACCAGACACTGGTGAATTCTTGACTCCAATTATCCATTGAATCTTAACAACCCTAAGAAGTGGTACCTTATGATCCTTATTTCTCAGATGAGCAAGACATAGCAAAATGGTTAATTTATTCAAGGTTGCTGAATGACTTGTAATAATAAATTCAAGGTGTCTGAGAGTTTGAAGGAGAAAGCGTTTTGTTCCTACTTGGTTATGAAAGGGGGCAGTAGCTACCAAAGGTGAGGAAAGAGTTGATGAGAACTGTTTCCCAGAAGCTCATTCAACAAACCAGTTTTCCCTTTGAACAGCTGAGCTGCAGCAGCCCTTATCATTCCTTTCGTGTGAACTGAGTCAGAGCCTAACTAACCGTGCTGATCCGAAAACCCACAGCACAGCCTTGTTGCCAGCAGAGGTCAAACCACAGCTTGAGCTCTGGGACCAGCTAGACATCTCCCACTTGTGGCAGATCCCAAAGACACAGAGATATCAGTCATGGTTTTTCTTGCCCCTATTATATTTACTTTTTTTCATTGAAATTACCTAAGATGATGCAGGTGATACTTAGCATAGCACCTGGCACATAGAAAGCATTCCACAAATATCCTTCAGGGTGCTTGATAAGTTATGAAAACAGTATGATTTGGACCCACAAATGGAAATAATGGTGGAATACTTTCAAAAGTTGTAAAAATTCTATTTTTCCATTTCTTTTTTAATCTCTACTGAGTGGCTTGTGGTTCATACCCCTGACCTGGTCTGTAGCCTTGTGTCCACTGGTGCCTTTGGTTATTATGACACTGAAATATTTTAAGTACACTGAAATAACTACGAAAATGGTTTTCTTGAGGAAATGGAAGTGGATTTGGTTTTGGATGTGCCTTTTCTCCTGAAGTGCCAAGACTGGTGCAGACAGACTGGCTCCACTAATAGCACAGGCTGAAGGGGCACAAGGAGTTGCCACTCCGTGGGTCACCCCAAAGTTCGGCAGCACGTGCTGAAGTGCAGCTGCCCCTCCACTCACCCTTGAAGGCTTTACACCTCTCAGAATCAAGCCAGAGGCAGATGTCTGTGTTGTGTGGTTCATCCTCAAGCTCTTCTGCGTAGTCTTCCGACTCAGGGAGGAGTGCTGTTGTCTCACCTCTTGTGACTTGATACAGCACTTGATGACTTGATTAAACTTCTCCCCTTACATACAGCATCAGGGTGGCCGTCTGTAAAAATAATCATTTCTGTAGACTAGGGTTAGAGCTTAGTTCACTGCCTTGCACACAGCAGATGCTCAATAAATGCCTGTTGCTATGAGCTAAAGCAGTCTGTCCCTGTCAGCCCCACTGCAATCTGAACCTGTGTTTCTTGATTTTTGGTCCAGAGCTCTTCTGGGTACTTACTGTTTTGTGCAATACAAAGCCAAACAGACAGATAAGTGAAAACATTAAAATCTCCCTTTGTTAGTTGTTGGAAAGAGCTCCTAGGTTAGGAATGCTTTGGTTTTCCATGATGCCTCCCATTCTGCCTCTAGACTCTCAATATGTGCCAGGGATCATCTGCCTTACCATTTCCTGGGTGGGAGAGGACCCCGATGTCACAAATGGTTGGCTATGGACATAGCTAGGCCATTTCTTTGCTAGCTTTCTGCTGACTCTGTCAACTCCTAGAAGTGATCTGGAGCCAGCTTATAGTAGGTCCACACTCAATAAAATCAATTCTCAATTGTGAAAACTGAGCCGGGGCTGGTATGCAAATCCCTGGTTATTGCTAGCAACAGACCCTCTGAGTTCTTTCCATCTAGGGTAGAATGATTCCTACCTCATACATAGGACCTGCAAGTGTGTAAACAGGCAACCCCCATCAGAAGAAAAGCCTCTTTTTAAAAAAGAATTTATTATGTTTTAGTGAACAACAGTTGTGCTTTTTGTGATGGCTTTTCCGGGATCCAAACATAAGGAAAAATACTATGAGAATGGTGTTACTCAGTACAAGATTTTTAAATGAATAGAAGACCATAAAGGCAATAGTCTCTTGTTCTACACTGATTCCTGCACGTTCTTTCCCTTGGTAAGAACAGGGGTTCAAACTATCGTCCCAGGTGAAGTTCTCCGACCACTCCAGGAAGCAGTAAAAGGGCTAGATTTAGGGCCCTATTTTTGTTTCAAACCAAGCAACTCCATGTTTTTACATCTTGGGTCACCAAATGAGATCTTAGTTAAGAAAAGTATCTTAAAGTTTGGGAAAGCTAATAAGCAGACACAGTGCTGGTGAGATCAGGCTTTAAACCTGAGTTATAATCAGTAAGCGTGAGTCACTGTTGCTGTTAGGAATATAGGTTGAGTATCCTTTATCCAAAAGACTTGGAAATAGAAGTGTTTGGATTCAGATTTTTTTAAATTTTGGAATATTTGCATATGTATAGTGAGATATCTTGATGTGATCCAAATCTAAACACAGAATTTATGTTTCATACATACCTAATATACATAGCCTGAAGGTAGTTTTATATATTTTTAGTGTTCATCTGGTGTGACCACAGCCCATCATATGAGGTCAGGCATGGAATTTCCCATTTGTGATGTCACGTCAGCACTCAAAAATTTCATGTTTTGGAGAACTTCAGATTTTCAGGTTAGGGATCCTCAACTTATGTATAGCCATTTCACACTTACCCACCCCTCGTGAGCTAATTTGTTTCACTCTTTTTTTTTTTTTTTTTTGTGGGTACCGGGGGTCGACCTCAGGGCCTCGCGCGCCAGCAGGCGCCCGTGCCACTGAGCGATATCACCGGCCCCTTTTTCGTATGTGGGTTCCGGGAGTCGAACTCGGGCCCTCACGCTTGCCGGGCAGGCGCTTAAGCCGCTGAGCCATCTCACCAGCCCCTGTTTCACTCTTTTTTGCCATCCTAGCCATGTCTGCCTTTCTCTGTCAGAATGGCCAGGGAAGAAATTTTCTGAACTTGCAGGTGAGAGAACACACAGCCGCAGTGAATCAATCACATCAGTACTGGAGTGGATGCCATGCACGTATCTGACAGAAAAGGAGGTTGGGGCCCACAGAGCTCTCATATGTCTGAGACATCTTGCCCCAAGAATCCTGCACACGATCCTGGCCAAGCTGTGCTACACGGAAGCAATTTACACATAAGACATAAGAGTAGGAGCCAACTTCTTGTTGCGCCGAGGCGCTTACCACACTTTTCCTTGATGTCGGTCCATGTAGCAAAGTTCATTCTGCACATGGAAGGAATCTATCTGAGGGAACATGTGTCAGGTGTGTCTCATAAACCTTTTGCTCATTTGGGCGACTTTTATACAGACTTGAGCCATCAGATAAGCACGTAAGTGTGGAAGAGTCCAGAAACAGTGCGGGAATCCAGCCATTCATCAAATAACTCTGCCAAAGAAAATTTGGCCACAAAAGACTCAAAGCCTTTGTGAGGATTCCTAAAATTTATGATTGAGGGGACTGTGGACATGATGTGAATCATATGTGATGATGATTTTTTTTCATATTTAACTACAATAGAAAAAGAGGTAAAAGTAATTTATGGGTTGAAATTGAGATTTCAAAGAAAAGCTGTTTTTCTGGCTATTCTTTCCTGTATAGTTAAGATTTTACCTTTTCTTTAAAATAGCAAGAATTGGCCCTATACTTGTCTGCATGGTTTGGTGTTTGGAGTTAAGAAAATGACATTATTCCAAAATTCAGTATAAAATGAGGTATTTTACAAGAGCTTTCAGATGGATGTTGTAAACTTATACTTGCTGGATTAGAATGGGAACACTGGGCATTTCCATAGATAGTACGTTCTGTGAGAGGGCAGGGATCGTTTCTCTTATTACCTCTTGTGTCTCTGGTGCCTAACACAACCTGGCACAAAGGCATTCATTCATCAGTCCAGGAAACAAGTGGCTGATTTTCTCTTCTTCATACTTGAGCTTCTGGAAAATAGATGCAAAGTTCTTTTCAACTTTAAAGAAAATGTATGACACTTAAGCAACAAAGTAACAAGCTGTGTTGTCTTCCTTTGTTTGGCAGATCTCCCTCTACATTTAAATGCTGCAATGTTTGAGGCAAATGGTGGCTGTGGTTATGTTTTGAAGCCACCTGTTCTGTGGGACAAGAACTGTCCCATGTATCAGAAGTTTTCTCCATTGGAAAGAGATCTAGACAACCTGGAGCCCGCTGTCTATTCTTTAACTGTAAGTAGAGCCCCTGTTGTCACAATGTACCGAGGCATTAAAAAGCTGTCGTGTCCTAGGCTGTGCAGATACAGTTCCCACGATAATTTCTTTATCTCACAGAAAGCAGCGGCTACGGTGAGTATGATGCTGTCAGGCACTGTGTCTGCCGGAGCCCAGCAGTGGCCCTGTGAGAGCCCCACCTCACCTGATACACTAATGATGGTCACTCCGTCCTCCAGAGCCCGCGGAGTTCTAACTATGAGTACCCCTCCATAAAAATTGAGCTTCTTGTTAGATCAGCTCATCTTAAGCTCCAACAAGTTCTAAGATCAAACTTAGGCCAGTATACAAATGCAACAAGGCATTTTTCCCGCTTTAAATTTTGTCATTCCTGGGCCTTTTCCTTTTAGCATGTAAATACCTCATGGTCAAATCCCCAAATACTCTCCTTTAACACAAAAACCTGGTAACTCTTCTCTGCTTCCCCATCCTTTCCCCTCCTCTTAGCTAACAGAGAAAAACATCTGGGTGCAGTATAGGAAGGAAACAGAGACAAAGTCATCTCTTCCCTCCATCTTAAATCTTGTCCCTCTCTCTGTCTTTCTGAAGGAAGTCTCCTCACAACACCCCAAATTCCTGGGACAGCCCATTCACAGATTTTCTAACCATCCAAACTGATTTTTTCTCTTTCCCTAAGGTAGGGCCATTTTAGCTAGAGTTGAGTATATTATATGTGTTTGCAGATGGTCATGAATTAATTATGAATTTTAACAGCATCCTGTCACTTGCTGCAAAACCGTTTGAGGAAGAGTATTTTGAAGTTGTACAATACATTCCTACCAACATTTTAAAGAGTATCAGTAACAACTTTGTGGTTACATGGCATAAGAACTTTTTTCTTTCAAATTCTGTGAGAAACTTAATTTAATCTTAATTGCTTGGTTTTGAAAAAATTTCAAGGTACTTGAAACTTTGACAGTTGAAAGGTCATAATTAAATGAATGCTGTTGAAAAAATAGGCTTTTCACTTGATTCCAACCATATAATTACCTGCTTATAATCACTTTCTTTTTTGAACAGTTTCATTAATCATTTACCTGTCTATTCCAGTGTTCTTTGCAGATCAAGTAGTGCAGAGGTTGTCTTTGCTTCTTTTCCGTCTTCCATGACTTCAATCCCTTTTTCCCCTTCAGATTGTCTCTGGCCAAAACGTGTGCCCTGGTAACAGCACAGGAAGCCCGTGCATTGAAGTCGACGTGATGGGCATGTCCCTGGACAGCTGCCACTTCCGCACAAAGCCTATCCATCGAAACACTCTGAACCCCATGTGGAGTGAACAGTTTCTGTTCCGTGTTCACTTTGAAGATCTTGTATTTCTTCGTTTTGCAGTTGTGGAAAACAATAGTTCAGCAGTGACTGCTCAGAGAATCATTGCACTCAAGGCTTTGAAACGAGGTAGAATGAAATTCCCAGGTCACGCCCATAGTACCCTTGGCATTTTTAAAGGAGGGACTAAACAAAGAAAAACAAACGGAAGGAAGGGAGAGTTGGGTGTAGCAGTGGCAAAAGTGAGCCATGGCTAGAGGGGGAACCTGGCGGACGTCCCAGGGTTGGAAGCCAGGGGTGGGTGTCAGGTGTAGAGCAGGGGTAAGATGGAGAGTTCTGAGCAAAGGTGAGAGCTCTTGGCTTGTGGCTGGACTTTGCATGGCACTCCAGGGACGTCTGGCTTCTTGAACCTGACCTCTGCATTGTTTTTGAACTCTGATGTGCATCTGCCTGGGCTCTTGATAATAACAAGCAGATCTGATTCAGTAGGTCTGGGGCGGAGCTTGAGATTCTGCCTTTCTAACAGGTTCTCAAGGGTGCTGACACTGCTGGCTACCTTGAATACCAAAGTTCTGAGTTGGTATCTCCCCACCTACAGCCACACTCAAACTGTCTCAAACTGTCGTCCTCTTAGCTCCACAAACACATTACTTTGCTTTTTTTTTTTTTTTTTTTTTTTTTTTGGTGGTAGTACACAGGATCAAACCCTGGGGCACTCTAGCACTGAGTTATGTAACCAGCCCTTTCTATTTGTTTTATTTTGAGGCACAGTCTTAAACTGCCCAGGCAGGGCTTGAACTCTTGATCCTCCTGCCTTCGCCTCCCTCAGGGCTGGGATTATAGGCATATGCCACCATGCCCAGCAGTTTCCTACTTTTTGTTCATTTCCTATTTCTCTTCTTTACTCTATAAGGAGCTCCTGATCATTACATTTATTTGCCGGGGTTTCTGTAACAAAATGCCACAAGAGAATTATATTTTCTCATGGTCCTGAAGACTAGAAGAGCAAAATCACAGTGTCAGCAAGTTTGGTCTCTTGAGAAGTTTCTCTTCTTGGTGTGGCCTCCTCACAGTGCCCTCACATGAGCTTAGTCTGTGTGTGCACATCTGGGGTCTCTGTGTCATAACTTCATACTCTATAGGGACACCAGTCACATTGGATTAGGGCCTGCCCACTCCGATAACCTCGTTTTAACTTAATTACCTTGTTAAAGAGCCTATCTCCAAATATAGTCACCTTCTGAAATACTGGGTGCTAGGGTTTCAACATGTGAATGGCAGGTGGGAGGTGGGCCTTTCATAGTTTCAGCCTATAACTGATATTATAGAAATGTGGGAAAGGACAGAGAACCAAAACAATTCGTAAAAAATTATCCTCTTGGGCCGGTGAAATAGCTCAGCGGCATAAGTGCCTGCCTGGCAAGCGTGAGGTCCTGAATTTGACTCCCGGTACCCACATATGGAAAAAGGGCCAGTGATATCGCTCAGTGGCATGGGTGACTGCTGGCGCACGAGGTCCTGAGTTTGACCCCTCGGTACCCACAATAAAAAAATTATCCTCTTATTGGGTGTGGTGGCACACACGTGTAAACCTAGCACACACGTGTAAACCTAGCACTCAAGGGGCTGAGGTAGCAAAATTGTGAGTTTGAAACCAAACTGTGAGTTTGAAAATTGTGAGTTTGGCTTGGACTACTATAGCAAGACCCTGTCTCAAAAAAAAAAAAAATTATCCATCTTTCTATCTCACCAATCTAATCACTTCAGGTGTATATCTTCTGCAAGCTTTATTTTTCTGCCATGTAAACGGCACATGAACATATAGATATGTTTTTAACAAATAGGCTTCCCACTAATCTTATTTTACAACTTAATGATTTTCATTTTCTAACCTGTATAGTGAGCAACTTTTCACATTAATAATTATCCATCTGCATTGTCACTTGTTTTTTTTTTTTTCCTGGTGCTGGGGATCAAATCCAGTGTCTTGCACATGCTAGGCAAGCATTCTGCCATTAAACTACACCCCCAGCCTTTACATTACCACTTTTACTGACTGCATATTCCATTTTATACTGACACATTCATGCCATGACTTGTTTGAACCAATCCCCTATTATTGGAATATTTTATCATTAAAGCTGCTCTAAGATGGAATGTTAGCCCCTAGTAAAACAGAGACAGTAAATGTCTTGGTATTAAAATGATCACATTGGGCCGGTGAGATGGCTCAGTGGCACGGGCGCCTACTGGCGTGCGAGGTCCTGAGGTCGACCCCCGGTACCCACAAAAAATAAAATAAAATAAAATGGTCACATTTTCCTGCTATTTTGTTAGGGTGTTTTTGTTTTTCCATTTGAGTCTAAATTGAAACAGTACTGGATGAGTTAATTACCACTGGGTAACCCAAAACCATCCCCAAGGGGCAGCACTCCCAGTGACAAGGTGCCTGCTGTTCATATGCCCATTGTCACACTGCCTATTTTAAGGTGGTTTTTCTGCCTGTCGTTCACTGACCCAGGGAGTATCTTCTTTGCAGAGCTGTGTAGCACATGGCTAACAGGCTTTTCCCAATTCTTCATTATTCCAGGATATCGGCATCTTCAACTGCGAAACCTTCACAATGAAGTCTTGGAAATCTCTAGTTTATTCATAAACAGCAGAAGAATGGAAGAAAATTCCTCTGGCACTACCATGCCAGCCTTTTTGGTAATTAAGTTCTGTTTTACTCGGCATATGTGCAGGGACTGCCACGCTGGAGGTGGGCTTTCTTGTGGTACAGCAAAGTGGTCAGTAAGAGTTATTAAGTAGCTATGGAAATAGGGACAATAATAGCTGAAACTTGGCAGTTATCAAGCACTTTACATATATAACTCATTAGTTTCCCACATAATATCCATGCCCTTGAATTTTGAGAACCACTGAATCAGAATTCACCCCACTAATACAGGGCGAGCAGCAGGAGAGGGTGGAAGCCAATGCTGAGGTGGACAAAAAAATTTTTTAAAGAAGCACTGTTTTAATTAACTGGTTAAATCCATTATATTTCTTCTTTAAAAATAAATTTGAAAATGTGTCCAGTGATTTCCATTTTTACATGTTTAATCATCTGACCAATCTTACAATTCAACACAGTCCTATCATACTTTGGAAAGGCATCTTCTGTGCTTACAGTGGCACTGGTTTGGACAGCGTCCACCACCTCTAACTAGCCTTATCTTCTTCTCTGGCCTTCTCTTGCCCTCACAAGTCAGTTGCATCTCTCTGCTTCTGACCTTGTTTTCTTGGGTTTTCTTCCTTTTCCTTTTATCACTCCACAGCAACTTTGGCTGCACATTTATATCACCTGGGGAGCTTTAAAAAAGATCCTCATGCCCAGGGCACACACCACACCAATTAAGGCAGCATGGCATTCCTCTTTTGAAGGATTCCCAGGGGATTCCAATGTGCCACAAGGCTGAGAATAACACTTTGGTCAAGGTGGAGGACATCTGGCCTCTACTTGGTGCAGAGACTTCACAAACAGGGGCAGGACTTCCTGCTACCACAAAGCAGGAACGAGATGCTTTCAGAGAGGCAAAGCAGGGCTTCATCCCCAGCTCTTGGCTGGTTGTGCTCAATATCTATGAGCTCGAGATTCCCCAAATGCTATGGGTTGATAGTCGTTACTCACAACACTTCTGACACCAAACGCATGATGTCTTTTCCAGCACCACTGCTTTGACTCTCCAGCACCAGCTCAGTGCCCCGCATTTGAGTTCATTTCTGACACTAGCCACCTGGAGTTAGCGTTAGCTCTTGTAAGATTACCCCTACTCTGGGGGCTAATCTCAACTCCCAGATTGTCACCAGGACTTCCACTGATGAGCTATAAATTCAAGAGGTTCCTACAACCCCCTAGGTTTAGTAATATACTAGAATGACATAGAACTCAGGAAAGCACTGTATTATTATCAGTTATTAGAAAAGATTCAATTCAGGAACAGCCAAATAGAAAGGATGCATAGGACAAGATAGGGGAGGAGCTTCCATGCCCTCTCTAGGCCACCCTCCCAGAACTTCTGCCTGTTCACCAACTCAGAGTTCTCTGAACCCCGTCATTGAGGGCTTTCCAGAGGTTTCATTATGTAGTTACCATTGGTTAAACCATTGGCTCCATCTCCACCCTTCTCCCTCCCTGAGGTCTGGCCTTCTCCTTCCTCAGCCGCAAGTCATTGCAAGCAGTTGACCGGTGAGAGCAAGAGAAGACCAGAAGAAAGCAAGGCTAGTTAACACTTTCATCACTCCAGAGATTCCAAGGGTTTTAGGAGCTATATGCCAGGAGCCAGGAACAAAGACCAAATACTTATTTTTTATTATTTCACACCATCCCTTCCTTGGGGTTCCCAGGCATGGTGACTGCATTGTTTGACCATGGAGGGCATCAGTCTTGCTGATAACTGGACATCATTCTACACTTCTCCCTTCCTCTTATGTCCCCCAGTTAAGACTTGATAATTCTGTCCCATTCATGTCTTTCAAATCTATTCATATCTGTCCGTCCCTTCTACCTTGGCCCTCATCCATTCTCACCTGGCTAAGACGGTGATTCCTAATTGGTCTCTTTTCCTCTGGATTTGTCTTCCTCTGTCTGTCTTCCTTGAGGGCCTCCCAGACAGATCTATTTAAAACCTAAATGTGATCATGTCTTTTCTCATTAGAAACCTTCTTTGGTCTTCCATTGCTTTGGGGGCAATAAAGTCCAATGCCTGAGTGTGACAAGGGCGTGATGTAAGTGCATGTAAGTGGACAAGACACAGACTCCATGAAAGCAGAGAGCTCTTGAGTCATTTAGAGGGCAGCTGTTACCCAGCTGTGAGCTCCAGCCACTCGTTGTCTTGCAGTGTTACCAGATTTTTTTTATTTTTTCAAGAGAATCAGAACATCTAGGTTTTTGTAAATTTTGGCAACTTTTTACATCTTTAAGACTGGTTAAATAGTGTAAGCATAGTAAAATGGGCAACCTCTCTTCTCCACCCCAAATTTAAAAATAAATGCTAAAAATAAATGTTATGCTAAAACACTTCAGCCCTCAGGTTGCCATTTTGCCAGTTTTGGTCTAAATGTTAGCCAATTAGACAAAGGTCTGCATAATTCTGCTTTGCCTGCAACCCTGGCCTTCTCCAACTCATAAGCCACTGACATCTCTAAGGTTCTCAGAATGTCCTGCCTTAGGCTACCTCTAATCTTAGCACACATGCTGAATCAATTTGCTATTCTTTTGTCTCCTTCATCTGCTACATCACACTGGGTCCTTCAAGATTTAGTTAGACGATACCACTTTCAAGAAGACCTCCCTTGCCAGGCATGGTGGTGCACACCTATAATCCCAGCACTCGGGAGGCTGAGGCAGAAGGATTGTTGTGAGTTCAAGGCCAGCCTGGGCTACATAGTGAGTCCAGGCCAGCCTGAACTACATAGCGAGACCCTGTCTCAAAAAAAAAAAAAAAAAAAAGACCCCCTTTGTTTCCCTCAAATCGGAATTGAGTCCTTTCCTTTGGGTTTCCAAGGAACTTACCATGCTTCTTACAATTGTCCACTTACTCTTCTAGCTGTCTCATTCACTTGGGAGCCCTTGAGGACAAGGATAATGTCGTATTTGCCCCTAATTCTCCAGGGCAAGGCATAACGTCTGACTCAGTGTAAGCACTCCATAAATCATTTCATATTTAGAAGGAAGTTACACACCTGCCCATCTCTTCCCAACTGACACACAATGCTTTCTGTATTATGGATTATTTGTGTGCTGGATGGTGAGCTCTGTAAGGGCAGAGCATTTTTCATCTTCTATCCAAAATTCTATCCCAGTCCCCTGAAGGAGATGGGACTCAATAGATATTTTAGAATAAATCAGTTCATAAGAAAGGACTAATATGCATTTAAGAAACTATCAGTCCCTAATTATTATGGGAAAAGAGATAGTGTGTTTTAAAATAAATTAATACTTTGGTGTGTTGCTAAATATCATTACTAGACTAATAAGGAAGATGTCATTGTCTCCTGTACCACATTAGCATGCACCAGGTTATAAATGGGTTCTCTTTTGCATTTACCTGTCCCTGTACATACTTCTAAGTACTAGCTCTCCTGTATCATGTTATTTAGAATGAATAAGAAATTATATGATTTTTCCTTGACAGATGTTTAATACAGAAGAGAGAAAATGTTTGCAGACTCACAGAGTCACAGTGCATGGGGTCCCAGGTCCGGAGCCCTTTGCTCTTTTCACCATAAAAGGAGGCACCAAAGCAAAGCAGCTTCTCCAACAGGCAAGTCTACTGAACCCATAGAACCGGATGGTTAGAGGAATACAACATCTAATGTGTATGGATGTACATGTGTGTGTAAAGGTGTGTGCAGGCATACACCACACATGCACATAAATGCATAAAAGTCTGTGTTAATGATACGCATGTTGGTTATTTGGAATTGTGTTATTCAGTGTCAAGACCCACCCTAGGAGTGATCTGAGGGATCTTGGTACCACTAGGCAAGCTACTTTAACCATAGAAAAGAATTTTTAACAGTCCTTCAGCCACATAAAACACAGGGTTCTAGAAGCATAAAGACTAGAACATGTGGCTCTCTAGCTGTGTAAACTTTTTTCCTGTCAACCTAGACATGGGCTGCATCTTCTTTTTTTTTTTTTTTTTTTTTTTTTTTTTTGTGGGTACCAGGGGTTCGACCTCAGGACCTCGCGCGCCAGCAGGCGCCCGTGCCGCTGAGCGATATCACCGGCCCCTTTTTCGTATGTGGGATCCGGGAGTCAAACTCGGGCCCTCGCGCTTGCAAGGCAGGCGCTTACGCCGCTGAGCCATCTCACCGGCCCTGCATCTTCCTTCTTAACACTGCACTTACTCATCAGTGAGAATTTGCGCATGAACTGAATGAAGTCTGTTTGCCATCCTAGGAGTTGTATCAGATTCCTAGAGCATCAGTATGGACCACATGGGCCGAGAACACATCTCTAGCCCCTCCAGCCTAACGTGGGGATCGGTCCACTTTCCTGGCCACTTGATCTTAATCTTTGAGGTCCTACCCTCTGGCAGTGCAGAGAAGCATGACAATTCTGAAACTAGAGAATGATGTCTCCTTACCCTCAGACCCTTTATGTTGGGCCACTTCTCTGTGGATCCCTCTAGCAATCTTTGTGGCCTTCTGCAGGTGGGATCACCATCCATAAGAAGACTTGGAAGAGATAGAGGACCAGGAACAAAGACCAGCATCCAGAAGAGAAAGTGCAGGTCCCCAGAGAGCAGACTGGGCCCATGTGCAATTCCTTTTCTCTGCCCATTAGAAGCTATATCCCTGCTTGACACTGGGCCTCATACTTTGCAGACTCTTTTATCTCTAACCCACTTCAGGACTCCTTCTCCTCCTTAAAGAGAGACCAATGGAGCAAGGACCACAGGGAGTAACCCTGAACTCTTCAGAAGCTAGGGTGTAGGAGAAAATGTAGCTGGAATCATATAATACATAGGGGAATTAAAAATGTATTGAGTAATCACACACGAATATTAATAAATAGCTCTAGTCTTTGAAGACACATCTTTATGAGCTGGTCAATATTTTGCCCAACATTTTATAACTTAAGCAGAGTCATATAAAATGGCTTAGGTGTTACATTTCATAGATTATCAAACAGAAGCTACTGCAAGGGTTTTGGAGTGCTTTTGGTGGGGGAGGTTGGTTGTTTGCTTTTTAACCAGGCAGTCCATGAACTTTAGCATTCATTATCACAAAGCACTGTTGAGGTTTTGTAAAATAAGGAGAACTGTCCATGGGCCACCCATAAAAAGAAGCCCTGGGCCGGTGAGATGGCTCAGCGGCGTAAGCGCCTGCCTTGCAAGCGCGAGGGCCCGAGTTCGACTCCCAGATCCCACATATGAAAAGGGGGCCGGTGATATCGCTCAGCGGCACGGATGCCTGTTGGCGCGCGAGGTCCTGAGGTCAACCCCCCGGTACCCACAAAAAAAAAAAAAAAAGAAGCCCTGTATTTTGCTGTCACCCAGTGGAAGTAAGCAAAGAAGTCCTTAGGACTGAGGAGAGTCCCTGATGATGCTGGTCCTCTGGTAGAGTGACAGTCCCAGCTGACCTCCTGGAAGCCTCATATCCTGAATTATTCCTGAGTAGCAATTCATACTTAAACCAGTCTGTTTGCCTTGCCTGCCCCTGTAGCATCAGTAGCTAGGGTATCTATTGGGAGGGTAGGGTAGAGGGATCAGAGCTTCATGAGAATCTTCTGCTCCCATCATCCTCTACACATTACATTCAACTTTTCCTCCAAGTTAGAAAAAGTTAACTCTGGCCATTGCATCATTGGCAGGGGCCAGCAGGAGAAAGGTGTTTGCTTAATCCAGGACAGGTGGTGGCAGCTTTCTGTCATCACCCAGCCACTTCTCACAGGAAGGCAACAAAGAGAGTTTCTTCACTGTGACTGAACTTTACTCCCTTCAGGTTCAACCTTTTGTCAGGAATCTGTACAAGAAGAGTGGGAAAGAGTATATCAGTAAAAGTAACTGTAATGATGGCTGTTGAGTTCTTTTAATATGTCTATTCTATGCTTTGTGCCTTAATCATAAAACAAATGTAAGAGATTGTTCCTATTACTATTCCCATTGTATATATGGGAAACTGAATCTCTAAGGCATTAAGTATCTTGCCCAACACTTTGCAGACATGACAGGAAGTCTTACCAGCAAACCTCAGACCCAGGTCCATCTGGCTCCAGGGCCTTGTCTCAGCCATCCCATTTGACTACACAGGATCAGTAGCCAACAAAGAAAACAGCCCTTTAGGCACACTGTCAGGAGTTTACTGACAAGAGAATTCTCAGCAACTTAGATCAGATGAGAATTTAGCCCTGCGAACCTTCCATGAGAGGATGATTATTTCCAATGTGAGAAAAAGATTATTTTAGTAAAAGCTTGATGAGGTCCTTTGCCCTTCCCTAATCCGGTGCAGCAAGGTTACAAAGGGAGTGAGAAACCTAAAGGTTTTAATTCAGTAAGAGCTCTCATTCCAGCAGTGGGAAAATAGTTCTGCTGTCTGGGGATTATGAATAAACTGTGCTGTTGCCCAGAGTAGACATAAACAATCTTTTTTGGATATACGAGAATTCTTAGATCTTGCAAAAAGAATTATGCAACACTCCAGAGTAGGTTTCACATATAATTGCACATCAAACCTATCTGAACATCATGAAGGCTTGCTTTGATTGTTTTTGTTTTCGTTGTGCTTTTTTGGTTTTTTGAGACAGGGTCTCGCTATGTAGTTCAGGCTGGCCTTGAACTCACTATGTAACCCCCGCTGGCCTCGGACTCATAGCAATCCTCCCGCCTCAGCCTCCTGAGTGCAGAGATGGCAGGCTTGTTCCACCACACCTGGCCATGAAAGCTTGTTTTGAATTTAAGTTTGTGCCCACTTCTCAGAGGTGTGCCTAATTTTGCCTTTGCTTTTTCTTTAGATTCTGATGACTGAACAAGACACCAAATTATTCTCCGCAGACTATTTTTTGATGGAAGAAAAGTATTTTATATCAAAAGAAAAGAATGAATGCAGGAAACAACCATTCCAGAGAGTCATCGGTCCAGAAGAAGAGATCATGCAGATTTTAAACAGCTGGTTTCCAGAAGAAGGCTACGTGGGCAGGATCGTCTTAAAAACCCAGCAGGAAGTAAGTGCATCTCGGAAGCAGCCTACACAGCATGACATTAACCATCTCACCACTGACTGCCTCCCTTCTATCCTGAATTTCTTGTAATTACAACTTGATTTTATTATTCTTAAGTGAGTGTGGGGAAATTATTTCCTTCTTCTGTACATATCCAAAAGGTTATAAGTTACAGAAATTCGCTTTGAAAAACATTGTTTATGAAACAAAGGGAACAAGAGGTTGAAGGATTCCTGTGCTTGTCATCAGCTGTGGGCCCAGTATCTTATTCGTACATTGCCGTGAGGCCACATTACAGCAGCATCCCCTTATCCATAAGAGATGTGGTCCAGGCCCTTCAGTGGACACCTGAAACCTTGGACAGGACGGAGCCCCATACAAGCACAAGCACTGATTGGATAACCAGAGTGGCTTCTGAGTGACTACCAGCAGGTAATCCTTTATAGATACGCTGAGCAAAGAGATGACGCATGGCATGGGCAGGACAGAACAGGACAGCAAGAGATTCTATCACACTACTCAGAATTGCCCTTGGTTTAAAACTTATGAATGATTTATTTCTGGAATTTTCCACTTGATACTTTCGTACCGTGGTTTTGAAGCCACAGAAAGCAAAACCTCAAAAAGGGAGACTACAGCGTTGTGTGATGCAGTGGCTGTAGGTATTCTGCATTTTGAATTTTGTTGCCTTGTTAGTGCCTGTTATGTTTTACCTAATGCAGACTGAGCACCCCTAACATTTTCAAGCCATATATTGCATAACCATTTACAGCACTGACAGGTCTCAAACACTCACTCTTTTGAAGGCTCTCGTGACATAATGGACACCATTGTACCCATAACCCATAAAATCTCTGCAAATATTCCAAAATCTGAAAAACGTCAGTTCCAGGCGTGTCAGGTTCCAATCACGTCAAAAAGTCAGGGTCCAACCTTTATTAGGTGAGTCAGTAAAGGCTTGGAAGTAAAACAATAGTATTTCCTTGAAAGTATTCCGTAATTCACATAAAGTGAATAATCCTCCAGCCATAGTCAGAATTAATAAAAATGTATATTATGCATGCTAATATTACCACGATTATCCCCAGGAAGGTAAAAAAGCAACAACTGTCATGTCCAAATCAGTTGACTCCTCTTCGACTTTGTTTATGGTGCACCCCTTTTTCTGAACATATTGGTAAGACCTCAGCTAGTTTACTGCCATTGTAAAAGTAGTGTGTAAGCTATAGACAACCAGGCCTCATGATATGTTGATAATGAAGCAGCTGAGCCAGTTCAACGATTTGATTAAACATATTAAGCACCTGATATGTGCCACGCTCTGTTCGAGCACTGGCCTGCTCCTTTGGGGATGCAATAATGCTTGACTGGTAGAATGTGCCCTGGTGATTCATGCTTGCTGGGGCACAGTGCAGGTGATGGCCGTTTTCACCGCCATGTATTAGCTTTTCACTCTGATGGCTCTAAACATCACTTGCAGCCTCGACAGAACTCCAGAACCTCCACTGGTCCCCTTCCATCTGCTCGCCTCAGACCACAAAAGGACACTTAATTTAAGCCAAGAAATGTAATTGTTTTCAGGCTCCTCTCCCTGTCAGGTATATGAATTGCTAAAACAGAGAGCAAGCAGTTCTAATGGTAATCATTTTATGAGAAATTATAAGAGGGCTCAGCTGGACTTTTGAAGCCATCTTTAATTTCTCTCTTGTTTTTTGTTTTTGTTTTTGTTTTTTTGATGTTGTTGTTGTTTTTTCTATTTCTATTTCACTTGCTTGTTAACTGGCTACTTGTAAAAAAATCTTCTAAGTGACAGCATCAGTGAATAATGTAAATTTTTCAAACTATACATTGCATAGTCACTTACAGAATTGAAAGGTCTCAAACAACCACTATTTGGAAGGATTTCATGATGTAATGGAAACCATCTGACACATCAGGAAACAGACTCAGGTTAAAAATCAAAGCCAGATGTGGTCGCACATCTGTAATCCCAGCACTTCAAGGCTGAGGCAGAAGGATTGCAAGTTAAAGTCCCACCTATCTGGGAAATTTAACAAGTCCCTGTCTCAAAATAAAAAGGGGCTGAGATGTAGTTGAGTAGTAGAGAACCCCTGAGTTTGTTCCCCTGTACTGAGAAAAAATGACAGGGGTGGTTAAAATTATGTCAGGGTTAGAAGTAGAAAGAACTCGAGGGCCAGTGAGATAGCTCAGCAGCATAAGCACCTGCCTGGCAAGCACGAGGGCCCGAGTTTGACTCCCAGAACCCACATGTGAAAAAAGGGCCAGTGATATCGCTCAGCGGCACGGGCGCCTGCTGGCACGCAAGGTCCTGAGGTCGACCCCCGCCCAGTACCTACAAAAAAATAAAAAGAAAGAAAGAAAGAATTCGAGTCTTACAGCTTCCAATTCAGCATTTTATCCACAATCCTGTGCTTCCCAGGCTGGAATTGTGTCAATCCTTGTGGATTATCCACCTCCAGCCCTGAAGGCAGTGAGCAGGAGGAAAGCTGCTGAGGGTCTTGACAGGTTCATCTTATGCCAGAAAGACCAGGAAACTTAGGGGTGCTTATAGACATTTGAAATGTGTATGAAACAGGCAGAATAAATGCTTTGAAGAAAAAAATGGGCAAGTGAGAAGGGAAAGCTAATAAGCTTTTTCTAATGAGTAGAATATACCAAGTTCTCCTTGGTAACCTTTGTGGAGAGGAGATATTTGAAATGACTGAAATATACCTCAAAAGGTAACAAATCACATTTAGTGTATATGCTTACCTAGTGCATAGTGATTCCTAATCAATATTGGCTGAAGCTGGCATGTAGCTCAGTGGTTGAGTATAGGCTTAGCATGCGGAAGGCCTTAAATCCAATCCCCAACACAAAAAATAAAGAAAAAAGAAAAAAACATCTACTGATTGAATAAATGACTTAAGCAATTATTGAATGTAAGATGGCACTATCGTAGTTGATAGATTTGGGTTGTAAGTATTTCCATTTGTTTATCCTATGGAACCAGTAAGATATGTAAGCAGTTTGACCACAGAGTCTATTAAAAGTTCCTTGGGTTGGGGATGTAACTCAGTAGTAGACCACTTGCCTAGTGATGCATATGGTCTTGGGTTCAATCTCCAGCACCACAAAAAAAAAAAAAAAAAGTTTGAAGTTTCTTGGTTTGCTGTCTGTGACCTCCGATCTCTCCTGCCTGCTCTTTATACCTTTCTTGTCTCCTGGGCTATTAAGCTTTCAGGTACTACATCTTCCTGTGATTAATATGTCCCCTTTTGACTGCTTTGGGTTTGAAATTATGTTACTAGCTGTTCAGATCTGTACCACTTGTTGCTCCGCAAGAACACAGGAAACAGTAATTGGTGGGAAAGGAAAAGGTTTGTTCAAAACTAGCTCCAAAGGAAAGGAGGGGTCTCTTACTGCCTCAAATCTCCATCTCGCCTTGGTCAAGGGAGCAAGGACCTTTATAGCAAGGAAGATGCAGTGAGACAACAGGCAAAGAAATTTTTACACTGTCCCTCCAACTCTTTCACCTCTCTCCAGGCCATTCTTGGGGCTCCTCCCCCACCTTGTCAGAAATGGAAACAGACACTGACCTCCTGGGGCAGCATCTGCATACTCTTTTCAGACAGTGTATATATAATTTCTCTGACAGAGGTGTTCCTTTTCTTGTCAGTTACCTGATTTGAGAAAGGAAGGGGGAACAGTTTATGCTCTCAGCATGAGGAAGTTGGAGAAGCCACCTCTCTCTAAAAGAAAAAAAAAAATCCTAATTTTTTTTTACTTTTATTAGTACATATTACAGTGGATTCACTGTAGGGTATTGGTACATGTACATAACACATCTCAGTCCCCTTCTTTTCCCTCCTCCTTCCACTCTCTTTTATTTTTCCAGCATTAGATTCATTTATTTATAAGAACTTATAAAGTTAATTATCATTATATATAGATTGAGAACCAGACTAATAGGTCAAAAAACATAAAACATGTAAGACAATTGTACTAAGTCAAGGTACATTTCCAGGTACATTGTCCACACTGAAAAAAATCCAAATTCTTAAAGATCTATTTTCTCCTCTGGGTTACACCTGGACAATCCTGGACTCTAACACAAATTAGATAATCCTGCACAGATCATCTAACATCTGCAAACCTCACTGCCCTACTTCGTAAAATCTGTAATAGAATCTACTCTATTTGACTTATGTCAAACAGGTAGACAATATGTACAAAAATACTAAGTGAAAAGGGGGCGCTGTTGTTATTCTGCTTTTCAACTGTGGCTGAAAACTCAAGTGTAAATAAGCTCTGGTGAGGCTCTAAGGAGCTTTCTTGAGAGGCATGCATTGCTACTGGGAGATGTGGCAACTTAGAACCTTTCTGTTGGTTTCTATTTCTTGCTTTGTGGTTTTGAGGACATTGAAATTATAAATTCTGTCATGTGAATTATCCTGACTTCACTCAGACTAGTTAAATAGTTGATGAACAATGCAGTGACATTTTATGCAGCCACATGCTACTCTGAAGTAAGATTGCTAAGAATGGATGTGAAATGATGAGTACATCTTTAAACTGGGAGAAAAGTTGTAGGATGGTATATTATGAGGGTACAATTCTATGCAATAAAAGTAGATAACAACTCCCCATCCTTCCACCGCCATTATATAATAAACAAGATCCAAAAAATTCAGTCATGTACATTATAGGGCCGTGCCTGCACAGTTAATGAAATATCAGGGCAGGTCTGTGTGATTGGCGAGCAAGCTCCAGAGCAGTCCTTTCTGGTCTTGAGTATAGTATGGCACCACCTGGTGGCAGTTTTCCATCCTGATTTTAATAGCAATGGGGACAATACTGGATCACATGACTGGCTAGAACTTCCATGATAGTGGTAGTAATTCTCGTCAGCACCTTGTCGGGGGAGATTATGCCAGGAGAATGCTGAGAATAGGATTGTCCTGCTAAGCCTCACGCCTGGAATGGAGTTGCCTGTTCTTTACTTGCCTTGACTCTCCTCACTCTACGGCCCTTTTTACACTAGGTAACTTTAATGAGAATGGGGGCTGACAAAGGACAGGAGCCATTTGACAATCACACGATACCTAAGGGTTTGTGTATATTCATCAAAACCAAAATGTATTTATGATCCACAGCAAATGTTTAGAAAGATAACCTAACAACAGTAGGGTTTTTGGGGTTTGTGTGTGTGTGTGTGTGTATGTGTGTAAAATGATAGGAAAAAAATGAAAAAAGGATGAAAACAGGCTGTTTGCTTGGTTATTAATTTACTCCTACACTGTTTGAAAAAATTTAATAAGATACATATATCTGTACATAATATGTGTATATCCATAGAGATCAATAGATACCAATGCAACAAAAGCTGATTAACTTGATAGCCAATTCTCATATTATGGAGAATTTGTCAGAATGCATTTCAGTGTGGGTTACCTCCAGTCAGTTTCAGCTTTGTCACTGTGGGTTTTGTTCTTCCAGCCTGGCTCAGTGTCTGTTTCACAGGTTTCACATTGCAGATGTCTAGCATTTCTTCATGCTCAAGCTCTATGTGGGAATGAGTGAAATTTCTCTTCAGTTCAATTTTCTGTGTTTTTATTTGACATCTGGTAATTGGAAAAATGGTATATTCTCTTTCTGTAAATTTACCTAGTTGACGTGGACTTTCAAAATGCGCAGCTAATAGGAGCGGATGAACCGGCTTACTCTGAGCCTTACTTAATGGGTGTATCAACAGCAGCAGACATACAATGCTTGCTTCTTATCAGAAGACAGGTATATCTTTTTAGAGTAGTTTATAAAATATTGACAAATGTATGAAGTATACACCTAGAAAGTTGTTTCCACATTACTAAGATACAGCTCAAATTTTTGCTTTTTTTCTTTATTCTGTATCACCTTACCAATTACTCCATATTTTTCTTTTCATACCTAGACTCTAAAAGAGAAAAGCATTGTTCAAGATGACAAAGAGGTGATCTTGAGCTCAGAGGAGAGTTTCTTTGTCCAAGTGCATGATGTTTCTCCAGAGCAACCTAAAACAGTCATCAAAGCACCTCGCGTCAGCACTGCCCAGGATGTCATTCAGCAGGTAAAAGCCTCTCCTTGGGGAGAAGATGTGTAGCTTGGGGCTAGATTGTTCGCCTGGCATGCACAAGGCCCTGGGTTCAATGGAAAGGAAAGGGCAGAGGAGGGGAGAGGAGGGGAACGAAAGGGGAAGAAAAGGAAAGAAAAGAGAAGGAAAGGAAAGTTCTTTCTTCGCCTCAATCCTTTTGTCAGTATGAATTACTGGGACAAAGCAGATGTCTATGCATTGAGAACTCATTTTATAAATGACATTCTAGAATAAGGGGGACCTGAAAAGGGAGAATGTGTCTTTTAAAATTTTTTTTTAAAATAACAGCTTTATTAAACTAAATTTTGTAAGCTATACAATTTACAAACTTAGTTTATGATTCAGTAGATTTTAGCATATTGACAGAGCTGTACAACCATGGTCACAATCGAATTGAGATCATTTTTGTTTTCCCGCAACAAAACACTCTACCACTAGCTATCCTCTCTCAAGGGTAGGAAATATCATCCCTCACTCCTTCAAGAGATACTTAGTATCTACAATGAGTCCAGCTCTTTAGGATGCACTGATAATAATGGATTTAGGAGGTGATTCTGCAGAGTGGTGATTTCATTGTCCCAGAGATGCATGACCCAGTACCTAATAACCACTTCTCAAGGATCTTTCAGAAGACAAGCAGGAGAGCTACCTGAACCCTCTTTCCTCTACTGGTCAGGCTTGTTTCAAAGAACTCTTTACTTCCTCCAAAGCATCCTCATGGTTTGCATTCATTAAACACAGATTTGAGAAATGATGAACTAAAATCTTTTTTTTTTTTTTTTTTTTGTGGGTACCAGGGGTCGACCTCAGGACCTCATGCGCCAGCAGCCGCCCGTGCCACTGAGCGATATCACCGGCCCCTTTTTTTGTATGTGGGTTCCGGGAGTCGAACTCGGGCCCTCGCGCTTGCCAGGCAGGCGCTTATCCGCTGAGCCATCTCACCGGCCCGATGAACTAAAATCTTGATGGCTAAACTCATAGCCCCTTGATCAGGTTACTCTAGGTCAGTGGTGGCGAACCTATGGTGCTCGTGCCACAGCAGGCACACAAAGCCCTCTCTGTTGGCACGTGAGCCAAGTCACCCCAGCAGCCAAGCATTAGATAAGTTGTTTTTTCTAAACTAAAACCTAACTACAGTAGCACCTCGGTTCACAAATGCTTCTGTTCACAAACAATTTGGTTCACAAAGTGTTCAGCAAAATTTTACTTCCATTCCCAAACTCCACATCAGGTGACAAATACAAACCACCTTCCCCACACAAACACAAATGCAGCCATCTTCCCCAAAATCGTAAAATAAATTGTTTGTAAACCGAGGTACCACTGTATTCAGATTTAATTGCAGTTTCAGCACTTTGCAATAAATAGGTGGGTTTTGGGTTGCAGTTGGGGCACTTGGTGTCTAAAATGTTCACCATCACTGTTCTAGGTTCAAACCCAGCTCTACTTTTCACTATGAGATCTTGAGTATGATCTGTGCCTTAGCTCTACTGGGTGCTGGTAAACTAGCTAGGGGCAGGGGAATCTGATTTATTTCCATTGTGTAAATATTCCTATTGTGCTTGATTTCACTAGTCCAGTTATTTACTGTTCCTAATGTGTGACTTGGTTCATTAGCCATCTTAGATGACTTTGAATTCAAGATTTTCATTTCTTTTGCTCATCTCTGCCTTTCCAAAGTACAGCACAGTATCTGGGACATGGTAGGCCCTCAGCAAATATCTGATGAATGAATAAATGAGTAAACAAAAGATATTTTTGTACTAAATGAAAAGAGGAGACCATGTGACTAAAATCCCTTCGACATCTAAGATTGTGATTAAGAAGTAGCCTTATGGGACAGGGAGGGTCCTGAGGGGCAGGGTTCTGTCTCTCACTGACCTTCATGTCCCTGTGCTTTGACGGGTGTGCAGAAAATCTAGTTCTTTATTCTGTTACTTATGAACTGTGCATATTCTGGAATTTGCTTAACCTTTGTAAGTTTAAGCTTCCTCATCTAGAATCTACTTAGCTTTTTTTTTTTTTTTTGTGGGTACCAGGGGGTCGACCTCAGGACCTTGCGCGCCAACAGGCGCCCGTGCCGCTGAGCGATATCACCGGCCCCTTTTTCGTATGTGGGATCCGGGAGTCGAACTTGGGCCCTCGCGCTTGCCAGGCAGGCGCTTATGCCGCTGAGCCATCTCACCGGCCCTCTACTCAGCTTTTATAAGTTTATGCTTCCTCATCTAAATCATAGATGGTTGGGGACATAAGTAATCTGAGAAAGTGTGTTATAAGCTACAACTGCACAAATGTAAAAGGAGGAATTAGATGACATCTGAAAGGTCCCCTCCATCTCTAAAAATATGTGCCGCTTTTCCACCTTAAAGTTTAGAGTGATTGCACATGTTGAAGATACTTTATTCAGTTGATCATAACTCTCTTTCAGACCTTATGCAAAGCCAAATATTCCTATAGCATCCTGAGCAACCCCAATCCAGGTGACTACGTGCTTTTGGAAGAGGTGGTGAAAGATGCACCCAATAAGAAGTCTTCTGCTCCAAAGTCTTCACAGCGAGTCCTTTTGGACCAGGAGTGTGTGTTTCAAGCCCAAAGCAAGTGGAAAGGCGCAGGGAAATTCATCCTTAAGCTAAAGGAGCAGGTGCAGGTAAAGTTTAAAGTTACTTTGCTCTCTTCATAAAACATCTCATATTCATAATCACATCATGATCAGATTTAAGAGCTAGTAAAATCTAGAAGAAAGTTCCTAAGTCTAATTTAGTTGGGAGAAAATTGTTGGGCTTTGTTTTCTCTGTGTAGGGGGAAAAAAATATGTTCCGCTATGTGGCTAAGGAGTCTTGAGGGGAGAGTCTCTTAGGCTGTCCCAAAGCCCCCCATACCAAAGAGGGAAGTGGAAAGGGCTCTTTCTGACGTAGTGCTTTGTGACTGAGGACCGTCAACCAAGGAAAGATTCTTTTTCCACATAGGCATCTCGAGAAGACAAAAGAAAGGGCATCTCTTTTGCAAGTGAACTCAAGAAGCTCACCAAGTCAACCAAGCAGCCCCGGGGCCTCACCTCACCGCCTCAGCTCTTGACCTCAGAAAGTGTCCAAAATAAGGAGGAGAAACCTGTGGGTGGCTTGACCTCCAGTGACACAGTTGATTATCGACAGTGACTAAGGACAGCATGCTTCACCAGGTATACAAAGTCACTGCAGCCTTCAGACTCAACTGAAACTACTTTATTAGGCACAGTCAGTACAGTGTCTTGTGTCTTCTCCACAAGAATGTCCCCTAAGGCAGCTGGGGACAGTGCCTTGAAAAAGGACAAGAGCGCTGAAGCCATAAGGAACATGAGCTTTTAGCATTTTAGACCTTATTTTGTAGATAACTAAGCAAAGGCCCCAAGAGGGCAACCAACTTGACCAAAGTGCCACACAGCCTTATTTCATCAGGCATAGGACTGTCTTAATTATTAATAATTCACATGAACATTTTTCAAAGGATCTGTAGATCATTCAGCTTTTATCCTTTGGATTGCTAGTTTTGTGTTATTCCAATTTAGGTTTGATTTAGCCTAACAACCTCATCTCCTTCTGCCTCAGTTAAAAATATAAAAACATGGCACCCAGGATGTGATGGTTAAAAAGGAAGCAAAATCATGTAACAGCCTCCATCTTGAAAATGCAATGTTGGTTGCCAGCCCAACTGATATTCACATACAGAGTAAATTTCATTTTTTTGTTTGTTCTTTGAGGTTTTTTGTTTTTGGTTTTTTGAGACAGGGTCTCACTGTGTACTCCAGGATTGCCTTGGACTTACTATGTAGCACAGGTTGACCTCAAACTCATAGTGATTCTCCTGCCTCAGCCTTCCAAGTGCTGAGGTTACAGGTGTGTACCACCATATCCAGCTCGTTTTATCTTAAAGATTGTTTATATAGAACCTGAATAAAAGCATGTGAAAGTACCAAACATATTTCTATTTCTTCGCACTTAAGTGGTTTTTTTTTTTAACTGGTCTGGCTTTGTTGCCTGGGGAGACCTTGAACTCCTGGGCTCAGATGATCCTCCTGCTTCAGCCTCCTAAGTAGCTGGAACTACAGTCACATGATGCTGTGCCTGGCTTCACTTAGTTTTTTTTTTTTGTGGGTACCAGGGGTCGACCTTGGGACCTCGCGTGCCAGCAGGCGCCCATGCCGCTGAGCGATATCACCGGCCCTTTTCTCGTATGTGGGTTCCGGGAGTCGAACTCGGGCCTTCGCGCTTGCCAGGCAGGCACTTACGCCGCTGAGCCATCTCACCGGCCCCTTCACTTAGTTTCTTAACGAACCTAAGAGATCATTAAAGCCCACTTTTCATCTGTTCCATAGTAGGTCTAAGATTCAAATTCACAAGAGACCAACACTGGAGTGAAGACATTGATGCTTATCCCACATAGTTTGACCATCTCTTTATCACTGTCTGGGATTTCTCATTTAAAGTTGCAAAACTGCAGACGTTCACAATTAAAGAACTCACTGATACTTCTTTAGGGAGCCAATTTTGATTTTTACCAGTCCAAAAGACCCAACACATTGAGACCACGTTTCTATGTTTAAGGAGGATCTCCCAAAATCAATTGGTGCCCCAGACTACACTCGCGAGGCTCTTTCGAAGTATCAAGTGAGGACAAATACAGGAAACAAACCACCCCCTCCAAAGTGTATGCACATCCACCTATTCCAAGAGATTCAGGGTTATTGAGTTTCTATAGCAAAGACCATCAGAAAGAAATCTCTCAGCTGTGGCAACAGTTGACACCACATAGCGTCAGATAACAGTGAGTATGCGTGGAACATCCTCCACAGTTCTGTGGAGCAGCCGTGTGGCTCCAGTGGAGTTCAGCACTCTTCTGTCGAGATACATCTGGTGTCCCCAATGTTAACGTTCCAAAAGGAACACTGATCAACACTTAAAATATTGTTTTCATACCCACAACTTAGTATCAAATATATTACAAGTGTGATAACACCATATACATGTCTATATTGTCATGATGGAGTGAAATTACACTAAGGCTGGTAAATCTGTCAGAAATGTACTTTACACTTAAGCAGCCCTGTGTCCTCCAAGACTGCAGTGAGTACAGAGGAATACAACTCTACTGGAAATGCAGCTTAATATGCATACCATGATGACATTGCTAATTGTTTATATTTTAGGAGAGCAAGAAGACCTAGATAGCCTTAGGCTTCAGTTTTCCTGAAGCGAGCAGATATTTACAATCATTTAGTTAACTTCACAGCTTTACTTAAAGCTGGGGAAGCTTTTCTTCAAAATAGCCGTTGGCAAAACTATGGGTATTTATATTCCATGTTCTGACCTCCTTTCAGATGGCATTTCCAAGAGAGAGCACCTAAGTCTTTATGTGTTCATAACAAGTTCAGTGTTTTTGCTACACATTATTTCAAGTTATTTGTTCTAAAATGATCATATCGGGCCAGTGAGATGGCTCAGCGGTGTAAGTGCCTGCCCGGCAAGCGCGAGGGCCCGTGTTCGGCTCCCGGAACCCACATACGAAGAAAGGGCCGGTGATATCGCTCAGCGGCACGGGCGCCTGCTGGCGCACAAGGTCCTGAGGTCGACCCTCGGTACCCACAAAAAAAAATTAAAAAATAAAAAAAAATAAAATGATCATATCTAAAGTTTCAAAAATAATAAAAGTTAAACAACTTACTTGAATGTGATTTTTTTGTAGAATGCTTTTTTCTAATGTTCTCCTCCTAGAAGCATCACATTCTAACACCAAGTTTGTAGGACATAGATTCCCTAACCAGCAGCCAGAGCTGTGGGTTCTGTTGGCTGCACAACCCTGAACTCTTCCTAGGCTGTAAATATTCCTACTTCTTCATGTTCAATGCACTAACAAGCCTATGTATACAATGTTACAGGTGAGGATCCTTTGTCAAGAAGTTAAAGTCAAGAATGAACACGGTGGAAAGAAATATAATTTATTTTCATTAGACTTAAACTGGAAATTGATGACTTCTGAACTGCAGCCTCCTTCACAGGTGATGTGAAGTCCAAGCTGAGGACAAGTGAAATGGCACAGGGCTAATAGCTGCCAACCAGTTCACTGATCTGAATGAAGCAAAGAAGCATGGGGACTGCCATTTTACAAATGCTGGCAGTTGGAAAAACATCCCTAAGCTTGCAGTAATTCTCTTAGAAAAGAAAAATGGTCAGCAAACTTCTGTCTGCAAAGGGCCCAAGAATAAATATTGTAGGGTTGGAGACCATATGGCCTCTGTTGTAACTCTGTTTTTTAAGTTGTGTGCTCTGCCAAAGGCCCGCACAGACAATAGATACATGAATGAGCATAGCTGTATTCCAGTGCAACTTCATGGACAATGAAATTGGAACTTCATATAATTTTCACGAATCGCAAATATCCTTTTGATTTTTTTTTCAACCATGAAAAAATGTAAAAACTATTCTTAATTCAAGGGCTCTATAAAAACAGGTGGTATGCTGGATTTGGCCCAAGGGCCAGAGTTTGCTGACCCAACCTAGAGAACTGGGAACAAAAGACACAGAGATCTGAAAACTAGCGAACTACATAGTTTAGCCATACAGTTTATGGCTGAGAAGTAAAAGCTTTTGGGCATTGCAAATGTAAATAAGTTCTATAAGATTAAAAGTAATTCAACATAGTTCCTATACTGTGTACCATAGTGCACTTTTCTTTACAATTCTTTTTACATATGGAAAAGATACTGGGTTGTTTTTTGTAAAGTTATTGCTCATATATTCACAGATTATTCCATTTTTGGTTTTCACAAAATGAATTTAGGATGATGAGTTGTGATGTCCTAAACCTAACCATTTTTTAAAATCAAAAGTAGTTTTGTGGAAAAAAAGTTTTGTGTTTAAAGTAGACTTATTTATTTTGCAAGGTTTGTACTGACACTGTATTTGTATATTTATTAGCCATACCTTTTTAAATATGCTTTCTGTGGACTAGAAGCATTAGTGGTTCTTTCTCACTATTTGAAGACAAACTTAAAATGTATACCTGAACATCTAAAATGGGCTAGACTTTCATGTAAAATAGCTTCATCTTCATTTCTCATTAACTGAAGAGCTACGGACCCAAATTATATTTGCAATTTGATGTAAATTATTTTTTAAAAAACCTTGCTGTACAAAACCCAGCTAAGTGTAATGGATTCTTAATCTTGGTATGAAGCAAATTACGACTTTAAAAATGAAATGTTTTCCTCTAAAGTAAAACCCAAACTTTATCTTTCCACTGGTATTATTAAATTTTAAAACATTTTTCTTAAAATTATAAAATACACTAAAAAATCCTTTGCTTTGAGACATTTTTTTTACCAATTATAAGAACGAATAAAATACCTGTGTTTGTTTTGTTATATTCTAAAAACAGAAGTGTCAAATACATACAACAAAGCTTTTATGTCACTGAAAGTTCTTAGCTACCATTTTCTCGCCGACAGAATTCAGGTGATTCTCCAGTTTAATATTGTTTGTGCAGTGCTACAGGCTTCCTTTTAACCAAATAATCTGTAATAAATGCACAATGCTATCTCATTTTTTAAATATCCTAGAAACAGTCTATGAGGCCTCTATAAACTAACAGGCCAAATGCTTTGGTTTGGGTTACTATGGGTTGCAATTTGAGTTACTGGCCTGACAGGCTAAGGCCAAACTATGCAGGGTAATGACATGCAAGGCAAGGCAAGACAAGTCTCTCTGGATTTATCATTTGGCTTTGATGCTCACTAACTGCCCCCCTGCCATGGCCATAGCATAGTTGTGGATTTGGTTATAGCACAAATCTGAAACTTACCCTCAGACTGATAGTGAGACTTGAGTGCTTAGCAAGTGAATGAACACAGTCTACTGCCTATGTTGCACCCCAACATTTTGAGGATAAAGTACATACTGTATTGTGAGTCTTTGGGATTTTAGAAAGGACGCATTGCTCAAACATGTAAAGCAATTTACAATCTACTACAATCATACGGCACTTAATGATGGGGACGCATTCAGAGAAATGCATGAGAACATCAGAGTGAAGTTACACAAACCAAGAGGCTATGACATCATTAGGCAATAGGAATTTTCTAGCTCTAGTATAACCTTATGGGACCACTATCATATCCCATGACACGCCCACAAAGTGGTCTGTCATTGACCAAAATGTCATGCGGCATATGACTCGTTATAACTGACCAGCACAACTTGGTGTTTACCAGAAATATGACATTTTTATTTAAGCTTATTACATCTGAATTGTATCAGAATACTAACTGAAATTACCCTTATTCAGAATGCATCTAAAATAACCACGAGGACTATACCCACTACCATTTTATACTTTTTAGACTATAAGAAATCTGGGTAGCAAATTCTTATCAGTAAAGTTGATACGGAAAAGAACTTAAATATGCAAGTTGGGTTTATAACAATATTTCGAGAAGCTTCACTAAAAGTGAAAAGAAATGAACATGAATTTTGACACCCTGTTATGTGGTGCTAGCTTTTTAAAAAAGTTTATCTGGCAGTAAAGGGTGAGAGTAAGGATTCAGTATGACGTGTGATATTGGAAGAGAGGTGAGCTTCCTCTCAGCCACCTATTTGTAATTGTCACCGTTTTGCAAGATACTGGAGGGCATTAAAGAATTAGGGATAGCTGGATGAAGTAACCATACTGTCTGGGCAGAAAGTACTCTCTTGAGGTAAAGCATCTTTACATGTCATCCTTAACAAGTACAAATCTACAAATTCTCTAGCTGGGAATAAAGATGAAAGATGAAGTCTAAACAAAAGAGTTAAGAAACACCACCCCATCTCAGTGGCGCTGAAGACAGTGGAGGGTTATGGATGCAAGTGGACCCTGTATGATTAACACCAATTCTTCTTAACTGTATCTTCCCCTTTTTCTTTTTTCCTCTTCTAATATCTCTGTAGACCTCTCCTCTGCCCAGACACTCAAGGCCTTAATTATGAAAAGCAATCAGGGCTTGCCAGTAAAACTGAAGCAAAGCTCCACCATAATTATGCTCTGATGCCAATGAAAAGTAGGGTTTTCCTGGCTGGTGTCTTTGACCTTACACACAGCACAGTAAGAGGCAGCCCACAGGGAAGTACTTGGCAAGGTGGCAGTCTCTACCCCTTTCTCTCACATCAGCACTGAGGCCAGAAAAGGTGAACACATGGACCCCCTAAAAGCTATTAGAAAGAAAAGGAAGGCTACTTCTTAGACAAAGTTCAGACAGGCCAACATTTCCATGATCCGTTGTTAATAATTTGTTTTCTGTTATCTCTATGCATCAACTTTTCGAAAGCAATCCTTGACTGACAGCTAAGGATTCTGACACAGGAATATCTGAATCTTTTTGAAACATACGCTGAATCTGCATGATTACTGTTATTCTTAAATGTTTGTTATGCTCAAGCCTGCAGTCAAACAGCTCTGGGATCATACTTATTTCAAATGACATAATTCATTCTGACGATTAGGTAATACCACATTTTTTTCAGTGTACAAATGACTTGACTCAGCAGCAAAGATCATGGAAGATTTATGCTATCTTACACTATTACTCCACCTTACTTTTAAGTGCCTAGTTTAGTGCTAAGCACATAGTAGGTGCTCAATATTGGTCTAGTTGAAAAAAATGAGGCTGTACATTAGTATAGCCTCCGGGTGTGTCTGTAGTTACTAATGACTAAAAAACATTTTACTCCAAAAATAAAACTAATAGGTTATATAAGTAAATGTATAAGTATATTTCATCTTCAAATTCATATAGGATATTCAAATATATGTATACTTTTATGGTCCCACTATGACTATATATATAAAACAAGAATGTTAAAGCATAAAACAGTTCATGAATTTCTATTTTAAAATTTATTTTTCACCTGAACTACAATTTTTGCTGCCAAAGTGAAATATGTATTTGTATATGTTTGGAAATAAATGATGTCTGACATACATTGGTCACTTTGTGCTCTGATAGTGACAGACCCTCTGATTATCCACACAAATATGTAATATTCTTAGACTTTGTTTTATATGTGAATGGTGGGTTACAAATATATCCTGAAACATTCCTTTCTCACCATTAAACCATCAGGCCTTAAAAATTTGACCTCAGAAATACTTTTAAATCACATATAAGTATATGCTAACAGACTGACATATATGGTTAAGCTTATATCTGCCTCCTCTCTGCTGCAATGGAAAAGGAATCTTCTGTTAACTTATCTCAGAGTGCTAAACTCCAGAGCAATATAACTGGCTTTCTATGACTGAAGCAATAAGAGATCTATTTAGTTGGACTGCTGACCATTTAAAAAAAAAGAAAAATTTTCACAGTAGTAAAGAGAGAAAGCAGACATTTTATTGAGCTATTAATAAAAAAATTTTATACACATACTTTATAAGGCATTCCCAGAATATGGCCATAGCTATTATATAAAATACTGCTTTGCAATTATATTCATATGAATATACAACTTACCTGTATTAAATGGAAAAAAAGGTCCTCTGCTGAATATTCCTTATTGCTAAAGTAGAATGTCTCACACTTGTTTTTATTTCTCCCAGGAACAATTCTTCCCCCATCACCCTCCAGGGCATGTCACAAAATGCACACAATTTCGAAGATACGAAAATCATATTCAAATTTTGTTTGAAAGTAGCTGTCTCAGTTACTTTTCTTGCTGCTGAGACAAAATACCCAACACCCAAAGTTAAAAGAGGAAAGGTTTATTTAGCTCAAGGTTTGTAGAGATTTCAGTTCACAGTTGGCTGGCTTCAAGGAAGAGTGGCAAATGGCCGCGGGGCATTGCAGAGGAAAACAGTCCATGGTGCCCACAAGGTAGCAAAAGCAACAAGGGAGTAAGACAAGCCTCTTTCTGTCCCTTATAATGTATGGAGGCTACAGGGATTAGGGCGGTGCCAAACCAATCAGTGGACCGATTTAGTGATCACCCACCCTTAATCCCAGCATCACACACTCTAGATTCACCCACCTCTGAAAAAGCCCCACCTCTGACCGCATAAGGCTTTGGGGGGACATCCAGACACAAGCCATACCAGTAGCCACAACAGTCGCTGAAAAAGTACTCTCCTACTCCCCCTGCACTTCTCACTGGCCAGCTAAAGAGGTCTTTGTCTTCACCTATCCTCAGGCACTGACCTCCCAGCCTCCCTTTTATACATGCCTAATATTGTATCTGTTTTTTATTTCATCCTTCACCATACCTCATACAGGCAGCTGGGGGTCTTGGCCAGGTGCCCGGCAAACCTGGGCATGGTGGTGAATACCTGTAATCGCAGTTACTCAGAAGGCTGTGTGGCAGGAAGATTTCAAGTTCGAGGCCAGTCTGGACAACTCAGTGAGACTGTCTCAAAATTAAAAAATTAAAAGAACTGGAGATTTAGTTCAGCACTCCCTGGGTTCAATCCCCATATCACAAAAAAGAAAAACTGAAACTTAATAATACATTAAGAAGGAAACTTACAAAATATTGGGAAGAAAAAAAGGCTTTCAATTCTTTCTTAAAGAAACAATACTTTCAAAACTGGGGTAGAGCCCCATGCCATACAAAGGGTGATTCTTCCTCTTCCAAATTGTTCTTAGGATGTTTTCCTTGTATAAAAAGTCCTAAGTTCACAACACGTCTTTATATGTACCTGTACATAAACACAAATATACAAGAAAGTCCACTGTTCTTCATCTTTGTACTATTTTAGTGATGTTCTTAAATATTTGGTGAAATCCAAGGATGACTGAGTAGCAACTTCACTGCAATGCTTTTTGATTAATTGATTTAAATCTTCATTTAGAAATGACTCCCCTGGTAAAACTTTATCCTGGAAAAAGATTTAAAAATATGAGTTAAAAATTACTTATCCCATAAGTAAAAGTCAAGCTATGAGCAAAGCTGAAATAGCAGTAGCTAACACCAGCAAGTGAAATACAATAATGAAATGCTTGGTCAGGTCTTAGATACTGAATGAAACAGTCTCACTAACCATCTCTACTGAATTCCAACCCCAAACATCTATCCTAATTATCAGTTCCTAAACATGAAAAAAAATCTATCTACAAAACAAGCAAGCTGGTATTAGAGTCATTAAGAGATACATTATTTAGTTTTTTGTTTTTTAAATGAGAAATATCACATACCTTCCTCTTGGAGTTTGAAAATTCAACAGGAGGATTGAATGTCATTGTTGCCATGCTGTAAGTCTCAAAAAGTTCAACTGCAGATCTATAATCACAAATATAAGAAATGCAGGAATACCAGATAGATAGATAGATAGATAGATAGATAGATAGATAGATAGATAGATAGATAGATAGATAGACAGACAGACAGACAGACAGACAGACAGACGGAAACAGATTGTACCCAAAGAATGAAATCAACCAATGAACCCACTTAAATCTTACATTTCCATGTAATGTCAATGTTATCCAACTAAATCCATCTCAGAGAAATCTGGCAGACAGGTGGAAATGAGGGCTTGGAGCCCAGGGAGAAGCTAAGCAGAACGCTTCTAGCTTAGTGTGGTCAAATCCCAACTCAAGCACAGTACGGTATGTGAATGGCAACCAACTTTGTGCAGCCAGAGAACTGAAGCATGGAGTTATCCTCCACGGACTTCAAACACTGCTCAACCCTTTAGCTACTGGCTGGGGCGGGGGGCAGGGGGCGGACGATGACACACACAAAGAGGAGAGGAAATTTAGGGTAGAAGATATGTCTATAACCATGGCATATAAATGAATCCTTGTTGATTTGGGGTTAGTTCACATTCTCCAAAGGAGACAGGCGAAGTCCTGCCAACAGCTGTGATTAGACTCACACCCCAACCTCCAGTTTCCAGGAAAAGAATGCTGCGTCTCCCTTCCTAAGCCTTCGGAATAAACCATTCCTCATCTTCCTCTTGAAAAGGAAACTGGTACAAAAGAAGTAAATGTTTAGGACTGCTAATGAAAGCACGCCAAAAGATAATCACTAAAAAGAAAAATGACAAGGAATGTTCTTTTTCCCTTTTTAAGAAACAAACAGGGCCGGTGAGATGGCTCAGCGGCTTAAGCGCCTGCCCGGAAAGCGCGAGGGCCCGAGTTCAACTCCCGGAACCCACATACGAAAAAAGGGCCGGTGAGATAGCTCAGCAGCACGGGCGCCTGCTGGCACGCAAGGTCCTGAGGTCGACCCCTGGTACCCACAAAAAAAAAAAAAAAAAAAAAAAAAAGGAAGCTGGAAATATGAATTTAAGGTGATTCTTCCAAAATTTAAAAGATAGCAACTAATTCAATTTTTACTCAAACTCAGAAGAGGGAAGAAAATCAGTCTGGCCCATAGGTCAGTTCTGATCCCTGAATTAAAGAAAACAGCAGGCTGCTTACAAGAGAGAAAAAAACACAGCAAAAAAAATCAAAATATTAATTCTGAGTTTGGGAACATTTCAAGGTACAATGGTTTGAATGTAAATGTAACGAAAAAATTCTAAATGTTTAGAATTTTTCTAAAATTCTGGTACTGAAACTTAATGGCCAGTGGGACAGTATTAAGAGTTGGGGTTGGGAGGATTGTTTTGTTTTTGTTTGTTTTGTTTGGTAGTACAGGGGATTGAACCCAAGGCCTTTGTACCAGCTATATTCCCTGCCCTTTTTTTATGTATTATTTTGAAACAGGATCTTATTAACTTAACCAGACTGGGCTTGAACTTGAAATTCTCCTACCTCGGACTTCCAGAGTACCAGAATAACAGGTACAATGGCTACAATGGCTGGCTTCTATCCACCCCACCACACACACATATTTTGTATATATGTATATGGTACTGGGGATTGAATTCAGGGCCTTCACACTGAGCTACATCCCCAACCTGTTCTTAATTTTGAGACAGGGTCTCATTAAGTCCCTAAATTGTCCAGGCTGGGCTCAAACTTGTGATCCTCCCCCTCCAGCCTTCCACAGTGCTGAGGTACAAGGATCACCCCAAGTTCAAGGCCAGCCTGAACTGCACAGTGCGACCCTGTCTCAAAAAACAAACAACAGCGACAAAAAGAAAGATAATTAAGCCACAAGAGCTCCTCCCTCCTGAGTAGGGTGAAGGCTCTTGTACAGGACACTTCACATAGCATTTAGCTAGCCTGCCGCTCCGCCTTCTGTCCTGTGAGAGCACAGCGACAGTGATGAGGCCATCTTGGAAGTGAAGCGTGGCCTTCATTGGACAATGGAACCTGCCAGCACCTTGATTTTTGACATCCCAGTCTCATGAATGGTAAGGAAGTAAATTTCTGTTCTTTATAAATTACCCAGAATTGGGTATTTTTTATAGGACATAAATGAACTGAGATAAAACTATCATTTTTCTCTCCTTTATAACTCAAGTTTTTGCTAATTCTGTAGGAAAAAAGATCATTCTATGACTTTTGAAATTTTTCAAAATAAAACTAGGGAGATAAAAAATTCTTTTAGGAGGACCCTTTTCCTCATCCGGAAGCAGATGCAGGAAGGACTCATCTGAGCTCCTCGTAACTGGGAGTACACCCGCCAAGGCCAAGGAAAGAAAGTGCTGCCTTTCCTGCTGGCAGTGTTTCAAACACCTTTTTCTCCCTCCCTGCTTATGTGCTGTCTTTCTGGCCATATTTATTTATTCAAATAAATAAAGCAGGATATAGAGGGGTAGAGAAAAGAAAAATGAAAAAAAGAAAGCAAGGAAGATCGCTTGTAGATAAAGGCAATATTTTATTAACTGTTGAAACTTAAGCGATGGTAGGATTCACTACTATTCTTTTTACTTTTCCTGTGTGAAACTTTTCACAATTTCATTTTAAAAAGTTTTGAGTGATTATCCAATACGAACTAATAAAATTAACACCCAGCATATTTTCTCCATAGAACAATTAAGAAATAGGAAGTGAGATCAAACCAGACACCCAACTTTCACTTTACATTTTATTATCTAGTACTTTATAAAACAGACTTCTCAAAGTAAATAACTATCAGCTTAATTTGTTAGATTTTGGTCTTTTTGTTTTGTTTTTCTTGTAGTTCTGGGGATCAAACCAGGGCCTTGCACATGCTAGGCAAGTGCCCTACCATGCAGCTGTATCCCAGCCCTTGAATTTTTTACTTTCAGACTAAGGCAATGCTATGGGTTCAAACCCCTGCACCATATACATACATACATAAATACACACACCTAGGGAAAGAAAGAAATACTAAATAATACCTTCGGCTCAACTCTGGTTTGAGTGCTTCAGAACCTTCAGAAGGTGCTCCAGCGATCAGGTGAGCTGCAAATCTCTGCACTATGGGATGGTAATGTCCCTGAAGAAGAAACAAGACAACCATGTTTTGCACAGGTCAGTACCTGAACATTATCTTTGTTCAAAGAACTAAAATATAAATCTCTTTGATGATCAAATTACCAGTTGCATAGTCTTGCTTTTATAGTATGAAAAAGAAAACTCAAAAAGCAATCTTGTTCTGAGCAAAAAGTTAGTTTACAACAGGTTATCTGATATTCCTATTTTGTACAAGGCTCCTTCCATTGCTGTGCACACTGTAGGACCATGGACACTGCAGAACATGGGTGAAACCACCTACTGATGTCTCCTTGAATAGGGCCCAATGTAAATACACCTGATAGCAAATCTTCTTATGCTCTAAACAGCGTTATGGTAATATTTCAGTAACTTCCCTAACTTCAACCCACAAAACTCTCACCACTTTTTGTTCCCTTAGAAAATGTCTTTAATAGCTTAAAGAATAGAATAGTAAGAGCAAAGCAAACATAATAGTATTAAAATAGGAATTCTAAAAAAGGCATCTCCAAAACGAAATGCTAATTCCTACAGCAGTAGTACTTTGTAGAAAGGGCCCCTCTCACCCGCAGTGCATGCAGTTCCCACAGGGCAGTGTTCTGAGCATTGCAGTACTCAGGTTCGTCCAGCTCAGGCAGGAAAACCCCACTTCCCTGAGAGTCATTGTCAAGCAACAGATCTGTTTTCGGGAAAGTCTGCAAGAATGTCACATTAAAAAAAGAATTAAATCAATACTGTTAACTGACAGAATTTTATTGGTCTGTACTTGGACTTTAAATTTATGGCTGTGTACGAGCTATAAGCACAAGGTTTTTCCATTTAGCTTTTTTTTTTTGAGACAGGGTTTCACTATACAGTTCAGGCTGGCCTTGAACTCACTTTGTAGCCCAGGCTGGCCTCAAACTCAGTGATCCTATGCCTCAGCCTCCCTAGTGCTGGGATTATAGGCGTGTACCACCACACCCGGCCTCTAGTTAGCTTTAATAAGAAAAGTCGGTATGATAAGAGGAAAAAATTACAAAGAATGTCATGTTTTATTTGAATTTATTCTGTCTTGCAAAAGAAAATAGTCTTTCTACCCTCCACTCTCATTTTTAGGAATCTTGCTTATAGAAATACTTCCATCAGGCACATAAAAAATATTCACTTTAGCATCATTTGTAGTAACAACAATCACAGTCACCTGTATCTATCAAGGGAACCACAAAGAAGCAGAAAAGCCAAACTACCTAAATTTGAATCCCACCTCTACTATTTACTAGCACTTTAGGCAAGTTGCCCTCTCTGGACCCTGTTTTTCCATCAATAAAATGGAAACAGTAATGGAACAGTAATGATAACCACCTTAATTATAAAAATTAAGTGAGTTAATCTTTGTAAAGCATTTATAACACTGGCAGGCACATAGTTAAGAACTGTGTGTTTGTTAAACAAAGAATTAAGTAAACTCTCATCATTAAAAGATAAATAGGAATATTAGTACTGACACAAAAATGTAACTTGTGTTGTTTGTATGGTGCATGTGTTTACACATGAATAAAAAAAATCTACATGAAGGATACCCACTAAATGGTAATAATAGTTACCTCCAGGGAATGTCGATGGAATTAGAATACTTTTCCTTTTGTGATTTTATGCACTTCCTTTACCACCTGATTCTGTTACAAGTTACTTTGTTTTTTCTTTATAAAGAGTTGGGTTCTCAGCCAGGCATGGTAGTACACACCTGTGATCCCAGCACTCTGGGAGGCTAGGATAGGAGGATCCTACCCTATCCTATCCTATCCTCCTAGGATAGAAGCCTGGGCATCTGAGCAACTTGGTGGTAAAAATTAAAAGGGCTAGATATATAGCTCAGGGTGAAGGCCCTGAGTTCAACCCCCAGTACCACAATAAATCAATCAAGCTGGGTTTTCTTTATGTTGCCCGGGTTGGCCTCGAACTCCTAAGCTCAAGTGGTCCTCCTTCCTTGCCTCCCAAGTAGCTGGATCTATGTGTCACTGCACCCAAAGGTGAATTACTTTTACAACTGAAATGATAATATAAGACAGGAAATAAAACACAAATCAAACAAAATGGCATTGCACTATAAGCATAATGGCATTGCTCTTTTCATTTACTACGTACGTGCATTAATATTCTAGTAGTCGCTAAAATGCCAATGCTTGAATTTGGCAGAACCTGAAGAGCAAGGGTACAAAGGCGCTTGATGAATGCAAGGGCTCGCTGCTGAGAAACTTGCTTTCTGCGCTTGGTTAGCATGACATCGAGGCACTGGAGTACAATCTCAACACCTTCATTGGTAGCACCTAAAACAACAGATAAAGTCTTCAGGGCTTTTTCATTATGCAACTTCACTGAACTTCAGAAAAAAAGATGAACTGTCGTACCTGTCCAAAGCCATTTCTCTAACTAATAAGCAGCACTAAGAGATGCGATAGGTAGTACTTACCGCATTTCCTGCCACTTCCAAAAGTTTTCTCTCAGATGTGGCACTGGCAGGCCAGAATTTTATGTACCAGTTCTTATTTCTCTCTGGCTATAATTCTGTTCATAACATATTCACAGTAAATAAATATGTGTTAAGGAAACTGTCTAAACATACATCCCAGAGGGAGAGGAGGGGAGATAAAAAAGGGAACTAAGGTGTGCTGTGTACATGCACCAACTCCTTGCTAGGAATGTAATCATTATAGACTGTAAACATGTACCAACAAAAATAAAATAAATGAGCATACACACCTGCATGTAATTTGAACAGCGTTTTGTAGAGATGTGTATAGAATTTCATCGGATCAATATTTAAAACATCACCTTTAAAATAATAACAAACACAAATTAGGTATGTTACAGCCTCCAAAGATAAAGCAAATAAAACTTAATTAAGAAAATACCTTACCTTGCCCAGAAAGAATATGAAAAGCAGTCTGCACGCAGTGAAGACTTTCTTGATAGCTTAAGTCCTTAAAAAAAAGATATTAAAAATGATAATTAGGGCTGGGAATGAAGCTCACTGGTAAGGAGCTTGCCTAACATGCGTAAGGCCTTGGTTTCAATCCCAGTACCTCAAAAAAGAAAAACAGACAAAGAATGATAATTACCATTTATATCTTTAAAAAGTAATTCATTAATACATTAATAGAGTTACTTACACCAGATTCAATGAGAGTATGAAGAACTACTAATAAATCATCAAAAAATTCCACATTTATAAGGTGAGCAAACCTAGAATCAAACAAAACTTAGTTAACTTAAAAGCAGAAATCAGTCAGGTAAAAGAGAAACGTGACTTTAAATCTGTATTTTTAATACTCCCTATTTCAAATGTTAGCTATCATGCAAATAATGGTGATTATCAACAGTTTTCATTAATTTACACTGGCTTTTTCTTTTTCTTTTTTTTTTTGTGGGTACTGGGGGTCGACCTCAGTACCTCGTGTGCCAGCAGGTGCCCGTGCCGCTAAGCGATATCACCAGCCCTTTCTTCGTATGTGGGTTCCGGCAGTTGAACTCAGGCCCTCGTGCTTGCCAGGCAGGCGCTTATGCCACTGAGCCATCTCACTGGCCCTGGCTTTTTCAACAATTCACACACTGTTGAATATTACACTCAGTAGGAATGTGTGAGGCACAAAATAAATTAAAAGTATTTTTAAAGACTTCTGAGAAAGACGTTGTTAAAAACAAACATCCCTAAGGAACGTTTATTAGGTTTAGCAGTATTCTAAGTCATAAAGGAAGCAGCACGATCAGCTTCTAAGAAAATGGTGAGAAGAGAGAGAGAAGAGTCTGCACTGGGAACTGAAGGTATAGCTCTGGAGCAGAGTGTGTGCTTAGTATTCACAAGGCCCTGTGTTCAAACCCAAACACCAATAAAGGAGGATACGGACCCTATGACAGCTTTAAAGATAAAATGGAGAGAATACTGGACTTGGTGTCCAGTTCAGGATGTGCTACTCATTATCTATATAAAAACTAGGTAAGTCACTTGACTGTCCTGAACCACTATTTCTACAAAGAACTGAGGCCATCAATAGGATTAAACAATGATATGAGCTACTAAATCTGAGACTGCTCTGTATACTATAAAATATTAGGCATCAAAGTAGGTTAAAGTCAGGATACTTCTACAATACTAGTTAAGAGTTCTAATGCTGGGCCGGTGATATAGCTCAGCAGCATAAGCGCCTGCCTGGCAAGCGTGAGGTCCTGAGTTCGACTCCCAGTACTCACGTATTAAAAAAAAAGAGTTCTGATGCTATGTAAATCCACAACAAAGAAAAACAGCAGAAATGATACCCTTAGAAGTGATTAATTCCATACATATTGGTACCACTTTTGTGAGAAGCAATTTGGCATTACTTATCAGAATAATAAGAATAATAAAATAAGAATAACTTTTTTTTTAAAGAATATCTTTTGATCTGTCTATATATGCAAACAAGTAAATGAAGGTATGCAGTATACTTATCAGCATTTCTAAGTGTAATGCAATATAGGGTATGGCCAAGTAAGCCTTCATATCCATAAAATGGAGTATTATGAACTTTAAAAATTAAGTAACCTATATGGGCTAACATGGAAAGATACCTAGAGTTTACCCCAAAAAATCAAGTTATAAGATATAGCATGATTCTATTCATGTTAAAAAAAAACAAAAAGCCAGTAGACAGAAAATGCATACATTTATAGGGGAGGAACTTATTTTAAATTTTATATTCTTCTGCATATTATTTAAATGAGCATGTATTTTTAAAAAATTTTTAAATAAGGGAACTGGCCATTTAAAAAGCAAACAGCAGGTCTTATGTAATACAGGAATAATCCCTTCTTTAATCAGCCTTTCTTTGAAGTTTTTCAGTTGCAAGGACATTACCTTATAAAGATATGCATTCCACAGCTAAACAGCTCCAATCATTAGAAGAAATGTTTTGCCTGTTCTGTATCTTCTAGCCATTCATCCTACTTCTAACTATCTCTAAAGCTGTGCTTCCCCACAATGGTAGCATTAGCTACCATTGAGATGTATAAAAGTATAAAATATATACCAGTGTTCAGACAAGTTTAAAAAAAACAGATGCCAAGTATCTCAGTAATGCTTAGTTAGTACTGACTGTATTTTAAAACCATATTTTAGGTAAATCAAATTTAACCAAATATATTAAAATTAATTTCACCTTTCTGTTTTTAACTGTTTAATGTGGCTAATGGAAAGTTTTAAATTGCATGTGTAGTGCACATTATATTTCTATTGAATACAATCTTCTACAGGATACTACCTTAAATTTAATTGTGAAAAGCTATCTTGACAGTCATTACTCTACCTCACATTCCCCAACAAGTCATTAGTGTTGACAGGATACACAAAGATTGATTTTAGCAGGAACGGATTACACAGGACTAGAGAAATGACAAGCAAGCGAGGTCAAAATCAGTGTTCATGAGCAACCCAAACTGTGGTGGTAAATAACTGACTAAATAGTGCAAATCAGAACCAAGAAGTGAGAAATGAACCTTAGGGACACCTAGAATTTACTAAGCAGAAGGAAAGAGTGAAAGAGAGTTTTAAAAATGAAAGGTCTGAGATGAGAAAACCAAAAAAGCCCTTGTTATAAAGAGTTTCAAGGAAAGACTGGTGACAAATAAAAAAATGTGGACTGAGGACATTAGGACATAATTAGGGAACCCTGTTTAAAAGTCATGGTTACTTTGGTCTTATCTATTTAGAGAAAATCTGAAAGGTTTCAACCTACACAGCCCTTACTTGGCAAGACCTTCTAAAACTGCTGGCAGGAGAGGCGACCTCTGAGCCTTCTTCAATATTCTGAAGTAGGTCACAAACACAATATTCAAAGTCTCCGTGTGCTGGCAGAGGAAACAGACAAATCACTGTAGGATAATCTGGTATGCTTTCCCCAGGTTGAATTATGACTTTCAAAGCTAAATCTTATTTCCTTCCCATCCCTCCCCACAATTTACTCTTTAGAATTTGAACAGAATAGAATGAAGGCATGTATCTTGTGATTACATAAAACTAGCAGAGATCACACATCAGTTTCTTGCACATCACAAAATCACCTAAGCATCATGAAAAAAAATCAAAATTATATACCCACAACCGGAAACAATAAATTTGTTAAAATCATTTAAGAACATTTTGAAAGCATAACAGAATGTGAAACTGCCTACCAGTTTAAGTTTTTTCTCAGTACTCTCTGAAGCTTCTGCCTCCCGAAGCTCTCGCTCTAGTTTTTCTTCTGCTTTCTTCCACTGAAAACAAACAAACAACAAAAAAAATAAGAGCACAGTAAGAGTATATGCCACTAATTGAAAAAAGCAGAGGGAAAATGTCAACATTAAAAGACACATGCAACAATACCATGTATAGTCTATGAATATAAATGTAAATATAAACAAAAGTAGAAACGCATGGATAAGACATATATCCAAACCAAATTTATAAAGGTGGTTGCCTTCTAGGAAGAACGCAGAACAAGACTGGAGAGTAAAACAAAGGAGATTCCTACTTTTGCCTCAATGTTTCTTTCTTTCAAGAACAAAAAGTAAACCTATTAACATTTGCTCATTTTTTGTTTTTATTTTTATTAGTACAAGTTCGCAGTATATAATTATTACATTCATCGTGAGGCACTGGTACTTGTGCATAACACATCTTAATTCTTATGTCCCCTGCTCATTCTGAATGGTAGGTATATGAGATATGCTATCATTTTCTATAATTTCAATTAAATTTTTTAAGAAAAGTGCTGAGCCCAAAAATAATTCCTCATGTTAAATAATCCCTAACAGGTTTCAACCTACACAGCCCTTACATGGCTGTGCTGACCCATCATCAACAATTCTCTCTTTATATAAAATAATTCACTTTTTTTACCACTTCCTAACTTTGGAAGAGCAGCAAACAATGGTCACTAAGCTGCCTGCAGCACAGGGAACTCACCCAGAAAGTTTCTTTCCCTCAAAAGAAATTGACAAGAGGTGCCATATTTTCATTGGGTCTTTGCCATCACCCCCCCAACCCCCACAACAGCTATACATGTGCTGGATCCAACTTATTTTAAGTATTTATATTACCCCAATATATTCATCTTCATTTATAATTATTAGTATCATTTGTAATTATTGGTTTTATTTTGATACTTCCATCATGTTTTCGTAATTCATTAGACCAATTCAAAGACAGAAGTCCCTGAAAATTATTTTTGTTTTATTTTTATAATCAATTTCCTAACCCTAACAGTTTAGAAATATTTTGAGAAGTGATAATAATAATAATGGTAACAGTGATAAGAACTAATGTTTACAAAGCATGTCCAATGCCAAAAACTATCAAGTGCTTTACATACATGCATAATGACCCTGTGAGGTATTAGTAGCCCTATTTCTTTAAAAAAAAAGTTTCCAGGGCCGGTGAGATGGCTCAGCGGCATAAGCGCCTGCCTGTCAAGCGCAAGGTCCTGAGTTCGACTCCCGGTACCCACATACGAGAAAAGGGCCAGTGATATCGCTCAGTGGCACAGGCGCCTGCTGGCGTGCGAGGTCCTGAGTTCAACCCCCGGTACCCACAAAAAAAAAAAAGTTTCCAAAGTCTCAGTAAATAACAAGGGACTAGAATTTCAACCTAGAATTAACAAGAGGCTGGAATTCTAACTAATTAAAAACATGATGCAATTAACAGAAATTCACTTTGCTCTCATCTTCACAGAAATGTATCCTTTCTATTAAGGAAAAAATTTGTATATCACAATGATTCTACATAGATCTAAAAAGCCAAAAGATAAAAGCCCACGTGGCAAAAATATCTTTTTGCCCATTATTCTCTTTGCCAATAACTGTCAGTTCAAACTGATTTAACAAAACATTTCTTTAAAGTAAGTGGGAAAAAGAAAACTCGCTAAATACTGAATTTCAAAAATGTTTTGTTTTGTTTTGTTTTTCTTTCAAGGACAGTCTCATGTTGCCCATACTGGTCTGACCTCTTGGGCTCAAGTGATCTTGCCTCAGCCTCCCGCACAGCTGCAAATACGAACACGCACTACCACACCTGTCTCCCAGATTTCAAATTTTAGACTTGCATTTTAACTATGACTCACTTCCACCTAGACTATGACTTTAAGAAAAAAATAAAACAGCATATTTAAATGAAATAAAAAAGGAAATAAATCAAACCTTTCTCTGCATTCTTGATAGAGTTTTTCTCTTTTCCTTAAAAGTCATGAACTTTTTTGGTTTATTAATGTCCTCTGTGTCTTTTTTCACTTCTACTTCCTTGATTCTTAGGCACAAAAATGTTTTCAACATCTAATATTGAAAAAAAATCAAGAAAACACACAATTTATTTACGTTGCCTTCAAAAACTTTATATAGAAAAGTAAGCATTTAACAATGTTATTTCCTTCACTCATGTAAAAGACTTTGAAACATCTTTTACCACATTTTACACGAAGTTCTACTATCTTTTTGCTAATCATATTCAGTTATTTGTGTCTATGAAAGGCCATTAGTACTTGACTAAATATACAAATTCTTCTGTTTAATGAGTATGAGAGAATACATTACCTGCATTGTCAGCTAAGATTATGAAGAATAAACAGGACGCAGAAATGTCTGGAACAGTATGGAAGGAGGAGGTATAAACTGTTTCTAAACTAGCTTTAATCTACTGAACCTGGTTCAGTTTTACAGTTAACAATGCTGGTCTTCATCTGCTTCTCACAGTAAAAACATAGCATAAAGACTACTATTAAGCTAGAGACCACTTATTTTAGTCTAAATCAGTGGTTCCCCCACTTTAGCAAGCATCAAAATCACCCGGAAAACATGTTACAACACAAATTGCTGGGCCCCATCCCCAAACTTTCTCACTCTGTAGGTCTGCAGTGGAACCCCGGAGTTTGTATTTCTAATTTCCCAGCTGAAAAGGTCCAAGGACCAAAATAGGAACTATTGCCTTAGCCATTCAAAAAATTCAGAAACTACCTTAGAAAATGATGTTTTATGCGCCACACCAACTGTCTTCACATTCAAACACACACAAAAAGCAGGATTTAAAACATTACACTTTCTCTGGAAAAAACACCTTACTGATTTCCTACAGTCCCAGCAACATTATGGAACACAAACCTGAGAACTACAGGTTTGCATTATTTGGATGTTCCAATATGTACATTTGGAAAAAAGCTAAGTATTTCAGATAACAAAGCTAAAGACATAGAATAAAAAGAAGGAACAACCAAAGTTATAAAGTAACCTGAAGCATTGTAGATATTAAATCAATTTTTAATAGTTTGTAAGGTATTCTATGCACTCATAAAGTAACACTCAACAAAGAAAAATAACTCCAAATTAGCAGATGTATTATTTAGGGGGCTGGGAATGTAGCTATGTGGTAGACTGCCTGCCTAGTATGCATGAGGCTATCATTCAACCTCCAGTACCACAAAAACAAGAAAAAAGATATAGTTTCATGTGCAAGTCATATTATCTAGTCAATCAAATTCTCAATAAAGATGGTAAACACTTTCTCTTACTTGAGCCTAATATATATCATTTTAGTAGTTCAACTTGAAATCATCAGTTTTAAGAAAAAAGAGGAATTTGATGGCAAAAAAAGATTATGAATTAAGGAAATAAAACACCGAAGTAGGAAAAAACCACTTTAACTACCAAAACTATAGAACTAAAAATAAATTTAATAAAAAATATCAGCCAGGTATGGTGGCACACACCTACAAACCCAGAGCTCTGAGAGGCTGAGGGAGGACTGGAAGTTCAGGCCCAGCCTGGGCAACTAAGCGAGACCCCATCTAAAATAAAGATTTTTTAAAGAGCTAGGGATATAGTTCAGTGTGAATCCCCTGGGTTCAAACCCCAGTACCACAGTAACATACATATAGGTCCAAATGAAGAAAACCATAAAACTTCACTTAAGAACATAAGTCATCCTAAATCACAAGATATACGATATTCTTGAATTAAAAAAAAAATCAATTCTGTAAATACTTTAATCCTCCTACCCTAATTCATACATTAAATCAATTCCAATCAGATTCTCTGTGTGAAGCACTGAAGGAAAGGTAATAAAAAACTGGTTGCAAATTCCATCTAGAGTAATAAGAAAATAAATAAATAATATTTTGAGCCAGACATGGTGGCACAGGCCTGTAATTCCAGCACTCAGGAGGCTAAGGCAGGAGGACTGCCACAAATTCAGGGTCAGTCTAGGCTAAACAGTGAGTTCCAGGCCAGCCTGAACTACATGGTAAGACCCTGTCTCAAAAATACAAAAACACAAAAACAACAAAAAAAGAATATTTTGGAGGAAGAAGAATGGTTCATGGCTTTTTTTTTTTTTTTTTTTTTTGTGGGTACCGGGGGGACGACCTCAGGACCTCGCGCACCAACAGGCGCCCGTGCCGCTGAGCGATATCACCGGCCCCTTTTTCGTATGTGGGATCCGGGAGTCGAACTCGGGCCTTCGCACTTGCAAGGCAGGCGCTTAAGCCGCTGAGCCATCTCACCGGCCCTGGTTCATGGCTTTTATGAATTACACTCATTTCAATCAGTATTTCCCTATCCACAATAATAAAAACAGTATAATATATGAAGGGGATTAACTGAATCAATAGAATGGAACTAAATAACACTCTGTGTGTATAGGAATTCACTATATATTAAAGGCAGCATTTTAAATCAACAAAACAAAGAAAATAATGTTGGAATAATTGACTGTCCATTTCAAACATATATGTAGTTATATATATTAAATACCTACACAGAGAAAGATGTCAAATAGCTTAAATATGATTAAAAAAAACACACACACAAATTAAAAACACTCTGGCAGGAAATTTATAAATCTTGAGATAGAGGTGCTCTATGCATGACAAAAATACAACCTCATATATAAAGTCAATAGCAAATTAAGCAGCAGTTTAACCAAAAAAATTTGCAACCTATGTAACAAAAAGATTTAAAATTCTTAATATGTGGTACAGGTTCCACAAATGCAATTTTCTTTATTTCCTCATTCTTTTATCCCTATGACCTAGAATAGTGTTTAGCACATAACAAATATTTATTGAAATGATTGTTTTAAAAACTATTACAAGTTATTAAAGAAAACAAATACTTAGTAAGAAAAACTGATACATATAGGTACAAATAAATACAAACAGGTAAAAAAATTCAAATGAGCAATGAATATATAGAAGGAATCAAAATCTTACTAATAAGTATGTACAAAGAAATATACTGTACACATATCTTTTCACCTACCAGACTAACAAAGATTAAACAGTAACACTGAAAAAAGAAAGTAACACTGAGCACTGAGTAAGTAGTGAGGAAATGATACTAGTGGAAATTTTATTACTACTTAGTAATAATAATACCAGTGGACATTTAAGTGATAAAATGTTTTTGGTAAATAATTTGTGAGTCTCTCAAGTTTTTAAGTATCATTAGTATTGATTCCAGTATTGACACTTCAGAAATTTAACTCAATATGAAAAAATATACCCAAAATGTTCTCTTCGACGTTGGCTGTAACAGCAAAAACCTGGAAACAACTCAGCTGTCTACCAAGTAGGACACAATATATTCATATAATGGAATATTATGGCAGATACTACGAAGAGTGGGATAGCCCATACAGCATACAAGTTCACAACATATAAAATGAAAGCTGCTCTACAACAGCTTTCATAGCACAGGCCAATCTTTTATTTTAAAATATAAGCAAGCATGTGTCTGTACAGAAAAATACCTGTAAGGATATACAAAAGTTAACAGTGCTTTACATTTAAGGAGTTTGAGTATTATACTTTTTACTTTACATACTTCTATAAAGAATAAATTCCTCCAAACAACTGATTTTAAAAGCACATAAAATGCAAAGTACGAAAAGAAAGGCTTACCTCTGGCCTAACTTCATAATTTCTGCCCTTCACAAAGCCAGAAATCACTTTAATTACACCAAGAGAAGCTTGGCCTAATTTATCTTGTTTAAAAAGTTTCTTTACCGCCTCACAACACATTTCAGATATCTGAAAAATAAAATGTTACACTAAACCAGTGTTTCTCAACCTTGGTACTACTCATATTTTGGGCCAGATACTTTTTCCTTGTGAGGGGCTGTTCTGTGCATTGTGACAGGTTAAAAAGCCTCCCTGGCCTGTACCCCAGACCACCCCCCACAGTCGTGACAATCAAAGCTGTCTGCCGACATTACCTAGCATTGCTAGGAGGCAAAACTCCCCCTTGTTTAGAAATACTCCACGGGCCGGTGAGACGGCTCAGCGGCGTAAGCGCCTGCCTGGCAAGCGCAAGGGCCCGAGTTCGACTCCCGGAACCCACATACGAAAAAAGGGCCAGTGATACTGCACAGCAGCACGGGTGCCTGCTGGCATGTGAGGTCCTGAGGTCGACCCCCGGTACCCACAAAAAAAAAACTCCACTAAACTTATATTCAAATAATTTTGATAAAGTGTTTAATAAATTGATTTATTTTACTAATAAATAATAGTTCCAAAAGAATGGGGGGAGGGCAGGAATCACATGGCCTATAAATTTCTGTCAAGCAGAACAGTAATCATTTAAAGCAACCTACTGAGTTTGACACATCATTCATGAGAGGGACAATCAATACGATGATGTTGTTGTGAAAATTAAAATGAGGCAGAGCCACCAACAGCTCACACAGGCTCTTCACAGCCACTTCAGCCAGTCCTTTGTATGCCTTTAAAGAAACTACATTACTTTTCTTCAGCTTTCTTTGCTTCCAGTCTATTTAAAAGATAAATGTAATTAATCATTGGCCAATATTTAAGCTAATTAGCTTTCTCTTACAATAAATATGTATTTCACAATTTAAAAAACTAGAAGAAAAAAAGAAAAGAAGGAAGAACAGAAAAAAAAAGATTTCAGAGCAATCTGATTTGCTTAGAGAAAGTCTACACCAGCATGTTCAGAGGCTACTAAACATGTGAAATGTTCATATATGCTTATGTATAACATACACACTGGATTTTTAAATTACAACTAAATGAAAGAAAATTTTTAAATGGTACTAATTTTTAAAATAGATTACAAGGGCCGGTGAGATGGCTCAGCGGCATAAGCGCCTGCCTGGCAAGTGCGAGGTCCTGAGTTCGACTCCCGGTACCCACATAAAAAAGTAAAAACGGGCCGGTGATATCACTCAGCGGCACAAGCACCTGCTGGCAAGCGTGAGGTCCTGAGTTTGACCCCTGGTACCCACATTAAAAAAAAAAAAAAAAAATCAAATAGATTACATGCTGACATGATAATTTAGGTACTTATATAATTTACTGTTAAAATTACTTTCATTACTTTTTAACTTTTTTTTTAAAGTGTGGCCTCATTTTTTAAAAATGACATGTGTGGCTCATCTTATATTTTCACTGGACAGTGCTGGTCTATACAAAGCTCCCAGGATGTATCCTTGAAAGAACAAATGCCAGTAAGTAGATTCCAGTTGGAACACCAAACTATAGAAGCCATACTCATGTTGGCCACACCACCCACTTTCCCCCATCACTCTCACCCCCTTATCTGGCCAACAGGATTCAGCAGTCCTATTCCAGCTGACAGGAAATGTGTGATCCTTAGGCCCAATGCTAAGTGAAGAAGCCCAAATGGGTCAAATGAAAGCACCTGCCCTAGGTGACTAAATCTTTTCTCCATTCATACACCAATTTTTCCTAAGCCCTTTCGTTGCTGAAGAAACGGAAAAAGAAAGGTTTGATAGAACTGTTTATCCTCCTCGATAACTGATTATTAAGTTCATTTTCAGGACAGTCACATCCATCTTAAGGTATCTTTCTCCTCTGACTACCATTTCCAAATTTTAAAAAAGCAGATTAAATCCCAAGTGCTCATAAATTCAAAAAACATACAACTACTTACTAAAGTACTGGAGTAACAATAATGTTAATACTAATAGCAAATAAAATATAGTACCTAGAAATGCTAGGCACCGTTTTAATTGGTTTATAAATTCAATTACTTCCCACAATAATCCTGTGAGGCAAGTACTATTCTTATTATTCCCATTTTATAGAGGAAAACTGAGGCACAGAAAGATTAAAAGTAACTTGCCTGGGCCGGTGAGACAGCTCAGCGGCCTACACACCTGCCTGGCAAGTGCGAGGGCCTGAGTTCGACTCCCGGAACCCACATACGAAAAAAGGGCCGGTGATATCGCTCAGCGGCATGGGCGCCTGCTGGCACGCGAGGTCCTGAGGTCGACCCCCCGTACCCACAAAAAAAAAAAAAAAAAAGTAACTTGCCCATCACAAAGGTAATAAAGGTAATCAGTAGTGGTAGAGCCAGGCTGAACTCAGGAAGCCTCACTTGAGTCCTCACCATACACCTGCCTGTCACTATACGACACAGAACATAATTCACTTCGTGATCAAGACTAAGTATGTTATGTATTTTTAACATATATTTAATATACCTTTCACCATTTGCTCCAAGTTTTCCAGATAAAATTTGTATTGGCTAACCAGCCCTTCTTCAAATTCTCTTAATTTTTGGGTTTCTTTGCGGATCTGAAAAGATCAAAAAGATCATTTTAAAAATCAGAATATTAAAATTTAAAAATTAGCATAATATGAGTGGCTCATATATGCCCAGTGCTAGGGTGGAGATGGGGGAGGATAAAAACAAAAAAAAGAAAGAAAGACTATTTTTCCCATCTACAGTTTCCAAAAATTTTTTAGTTTTTTTCTTTTTTCCTTGCAGTATTGGAAATTGAACCTGAGGAGTGCTGAGCTACACCCTCAGACGTTCTTTGTCTTGAGACATGTTCTCACTAAGCTGCCCACACCAGCCTCAAACTTGCAATCCTCCTACTACAACTACAGCTAGAATTACAGGCACGCATGTACTACCACACGCAGTTCCTCAGCTTATTTTATGCAGTAATTATATCTTACATTACCTTAGTAGCTTTTTCTGCTTCTGTGAGGGGCCGGATTTTATATGAAGGAGTAATGTCCTTAAACAGCTCCATCAGAGAAATTATCACCAACTTTCGAACAGTAACAGCCACATCAGGATCTTGTTCCATCAGCAAGGAACGTAACTCTTTTAGTTTTTTAATCTGTTAAAGAAATAACTTATAAGGCTACAGAAATCATGGCAAAACAGTTCTGAATGAAACACAGCCTCATATCTGGTACAGTAAATTTGAATTCACCTAATGATCAGAAGTTCATCAAGCCACAAGCAACTCTCCAGACACTGTTCATGTACCATCACTTAAGTTCCAAGGTAAACAGACTTTTGTTATGCAAGTAGTTGGAAAAATAAAGGGTTTATTAAAAAGTTTAACTTTGTTAATTTACCTATTTTTAGAAATTCTTTTTTTTTTTTTTTTTTTATTTTAAAGAGAAGAAAAAAACAAAACAAATCAAAAGAAGAACAAATTTTCAAAACAACATAATAGGAGGGTAACAATGGTTAATACATTACGTATTACTATCTTTAAGTTAGTTATTCAGGACACCAGACATTAGCATTCAATTGTCCAAACATTATTGGCACAAACCTTACTCTTCAATGAACTAAGTAAAAATGGTAGTGTATCTATCTTAACCATCTTATATATATATATACAATTTTTTTCCCTTTCCCTTCTTTCTTTTCCCTATTCCAGTCTCTCTTTCCTTTTGACCAGTTTCTTTTTGATTCACCATATCTATTGTACATTTTGGATCTTATTTACTCTTTCAGTTTCTCATACTAGAGAGATAATACGATGCTTACACATGTGCTTCTGGTTTATTTCACTTATGAGTATTTTCTCGAGTTGCATCCATTTACCTATAAAAGTCTCCAGTTTATCCTTCTTTATGGCTGAATAGTACTCCATTGTATAAAAATACCACATCTTTCTTATCCATTCCTCAGTTGATGGGCATTTGGGTTGTTTCCAAGATCTGGCTATTACAAATTGTGCTGCTATAAACATGGGTGCACATATATCGCTGTGGTACGATGTTTTTAATTCTTCTGGGAAGATGCCCAGAAGGGGAATAGCTGGGTCAAATGGGACCTCCAACCCTAGTTTTCTGAGGAATCTCCACACTGACTTCCACAGTGGCTGTACCAGTCGACACTCCCACCAACAGTGAAGAAGGGTTCCTTTTTCCCCACAGCCCCTCCAGCATTTGTTATTAGTTGATTTCTTAATAGTAGCCATTCTTTCTGGGGTGAGATGGTATCTCAGTGTTGTTTTAATTTGCATCTCTCGAATGACTAGTGATGTTGCACATTTTTTTGTATATTTGTTTGCCATTAGTATTTCTTCATCTGAGAAATGTGTATTCATCTCAGATGCCCATTTTTGGAGTGGGTCTTTAAATTTGGGAGGTCTGATTTTTTTGAGTTCTTTATATGTTCTCGATAGTAGTCCTTTGTCTGAGGAACAGCTGGCAAACATTTTTTCCCACATTGTGGGTTGTCTCTTCACTCTGTTGGTGGTTTCTCTTGCTGTGCAAAAGCTTTTTAATAAGATGAGATCCCAGTTATTGATTCTTTGGGATAGTTCCCGTGCGGTTGAGTTTTTATTCATAAAGTCTTTGCCTACACCAATGTCTCCAAGGGTTTTACCTATCCTACTTTCCAGCAGATTTAATGTTTCTGTTTTAATATTTAGATCTCTGATCCATTTTGAATTTAGTTTAGTGCATGGTGAAAGATATGGATCTAGTTTTAATCTTCGGCATGTGTAGAGCCAGTTTTTCCAGCACCATTTATTAAAGAGGCTATCTTTCTTCCAGCGAATGTGTTTGGCACCTTTGTCAAAGATAAGGTGGCTTAGTATGTCTGGGGTTGTTTCAGCATCTTCTAATCTGTTCCATTGATCTTCAGGTCTGTTTTTTTGCCAGTACCACACTGTTTTTATCACAGTAGCTTTATAGTATAATTTCAAGTCGGGGATTGTGATGCCCCCTGCCTTGCCTTTGTTGCCCAGAATTGCCTTTGCTATTCTAGGTCTCTTCTGATTCCAAATGAATTTTAGGATTGTTTTCTCTAATTCTGTGAGATATGCTGTTGGAATTTTGATTGGAATTGCATTAAATCTGTATAACAATTTTGGAAGTATGGCCATTTTCACTATATTGGTTCTTCCTATCCAGGAGCAAGGGATATCTTTCCATTTTCTGATATCCTCTTCAATCTCCTTTTTCAGAGTACTGTAGTTTTCAGTATAGAGGTCTTTTACATCCTTCGTGAGGTTGATTCCTAGGTATTTCATTTTTTTGGATGTTATTGTGAAAGGTATTGTTTCCCTAATTTCTCTTTCAGTAAGTTTGTTATTTGTGTACAGGAAGGCTATTGACTTTTGAGTATTGACTTTGTATCCAGCTACACTACTGAATTTGCTTATTAAATCTAGCAGTTTTTTAGTGGAGTTTTGGGGATCTTCTGTGTAGAGTATCATGTCATCTGCAAATAATGATAATTTAACTTCTTCCTTTCCAATCATTATTCCTTTTATTTCTTTCTCTTGTCTAATCGCTCTGGCTAAAGTTTCCAGAACTATGTTGAATATGAGTGGGGACAGTGGACATCCTTGTCTTGTTCCTGATTTTAGAGGGAAGGCTTTCAGTTTTTGGCCATTTAGTATAATATTGGCTGTTGGTTTGTCATAGATAGCTTTTACCAGATTGAGATAAAGACCCTCTATTCCAATTTTCTGTAGGGTTTTTATCATGAAAAGGTGCTGGACTTTGTCAAAAGCTTTTTCTGCATCTATTGAGATGATCATGTGATTTTTGTCTTTGGTTCTGTTAATATGCTGTATTACATTTATTGATTTACGTATGTTGAACCATCCCTGCATCCCTGGGATGAATCCAACTTGGTCATGGTGTATAATCTTCTTGATGATTTGTTGGATTCTGTTTGCCAGTATCTTATTAAGGATTTTTGCATCTATGTTCATTAGGGAGATTGGCCTGTAGTTCTCTTTCTTAGTTGGGTCCTTCTCTGGTTTTGGTATCAGGGTAATGCTTGCTTCCAGGAATGAATTTGGGAGTATTGCTTCCCTTTCAATTTCATTGAAAAGTTTGAGAAGTAGGGGCGTTAGGTCTTCTCTAAATTTCTTGTAGAATTCGGCAGTGAATCCATCAGGGCCTGGACTTTTCTTTGTTGGGAGGTTTTTAATTACATCTTCAATTTCATTGGTTGATATTGGTTTATTTAGGATTTTTAAATCTTCTTGATTTAGCTTTGGTAATTCATACAAATCTAGGAATCTGTCCATTTCTTCTGCATTTTCCATCTTAGTAGAATATAAATTTTCAAAATAGGTATAGATGATCTTCTGGATTTCTGCAGGGTCCGTCGTGATATCACCCTTTTCATTTTCAATTGCATGGATTTGAGTCTTTTCTTTTCTTTTTTTAATAAGGTTGGATAAGGGTTTGTCAATCTTATTTATTCTTTCAAAGAACCAACTTTTTGCTTCATTGATTCTTTGTATTGTTTTTTTATTCTCCAATACGTTAATTTCTGCTCTGATCTTTATAATTTCCTCCCTTGTACGGGCTTTTGGCTTAACCTGCTCTTCTTTTTCTAGAAGCTCGAGGTTCACCCTTAAGTTGTTTATTTGTGCTTGCTCTATTTTCCTGATATACGTATTTAATGCTATAAATTTCCCTCTTAGGACTGCTTTCATTGTATCCCATAAGTTCCGGTATGTTGTACTGTCATTGTCATTCAGTTGTAGAAAGTGACTAATTTCTTCTTTAATTTCATCTGTGACCCATTGGTTGTTCAGGAGGATGCTGTTTAATTTCCATGTGTTTAGGGAGTTTTTGTGGGATCTTTTGCCATTGATTTCCAATTTCATTGCACTATGGTCTGATAATATGCATGGGATAATTTCAATTCCTTTGCATTTACTTAAGCAGGTTTTATGAGCTAGTATGTGGTCTATTTTGGAGAACGTCCCATGTGCAGCTGAGAAAAATGTGTATTCTGATGTTGTGGGATGGAACACTCTGTAGACATCTACTAAGTCCATTTGTTCAAAAGTTTGGTTCAGTTCTACTATTTCATTATTGATTTTCTGTCCAGTTGATCTATCTTTTTGTGACAGTGGAGTATTGAGATCTCCCAATATAATTGTATTAGTGCTTATTTGATTTTTCATGTCCTTTAGTACTTGTTTTATATAGCTGGGTGCATTGGTATTTGACGCATATATATTTATGATCGTTATCTCTTCCTCTTGGATTGTTCCCTTTACAAGGATGTAATGACCGTCTTTATCTCTCTGAATCCTTCTTGGCTTGAAGTTCACTTTGTCTGCAAAAAGAATAGCTACCCCTGCTTTTTTCTGGGTTCCTGTGGCATGGAGTATTGTTTTCCATCCTTTGACTTTCAGTCTATGAATTTCTTTCTGAATTAAATGTGTTTCTTGTATACAGCATATTGTTGGATCTTGCTTCTTGATCCATTTCGCCAGTCTGTGCCTTTTGATTGGTGAATTGAGACCGTTAACATTGATGGTTAAAACTGATATGTATTGACTTGTCATGATATTTACTGTTGTTGGTTCCCACTCTTTGTTTTTCTGCTTTCCGGCTATTTAATTATTTGCCCTGCCTGGTGGATTCCTTCTGTTGGGGTTCCTATCTCTTTCTAGAATGTCCTTCAGAACGTTTTGGAGTGCTGGTTTGGTGGTCATAAATTTTCTCAGATGTTCTTTGTCATGAAAGTATTTTATTTCTCCATCAATTTTGAAAGATAGTTTTGCAGGGTACATCAATCTGGGCTGAAAATTATTTTCCTTTAGAGCTTGCAATACATCATTCCAAGCTCTTCTTGAATTGAGGGTTTGTGCTGAAAAGTCAGCTGTGATTCTGATGGGTTTTCCTTCATAGGTGATTTGTCTCTTCTCCCTAACAGCTTTTAAGATTCTGCCCTTCTGTTGAATTTCTGGGATCTTGACTATAATATGTCTGGCTGAAGTTTTTTTTTGATCATGTCTAGTTGGTGTTCTAAAAGCTTCACTTATAGGGGTGTCAAATTCCTTTTCTCTTCCAGGAAAGTTCTCCCTGATTATGTCTTTGAACAAGGTTTTAATGTCATTGATGCTATCTCCTGCTTTTTCATTTATTCCAATTATTCTTAAGTTGTTTATCTTTGAGTCATCTAGCAGCTGCTGAATTGATTTTTCATGGTCCCTTGCTATTTTTAAGAATTTTTCCATTTCATGATCACTAATTGCAAGCCTGTCTTCTATATCTGAGATCCTGTCCTCGCATTGGCTTATTCTGCTACAAATACTTTCAATGGAATTTTTTATCTCTTGGGTATCTGCTTGAATCTGCCTTATGGATTCCATTTCTTTCCTATGCTGAGCATTCATGGTTTCTATAGTTTTCTTAAGTTCATCTATTTTTTTGTCTGTATCAACTATAGTGTCCTTAAGCATGGTCTTCATTGTAGACATTATCTCTGCAGTTATCTGTGAGATTATTTCTGTTTTAATTTTTTCCAGAACCTCATTCAGTTGCTTTGTTGTTACCACTTCAGATAGGCCAGGTGGGTGGCTTTCGGATTGTCCCACCTCGTTGCTCCCTAGGTTTGCCTTTGGTGAATTGGATGTGTGGGGTTGCATCTTGTTTAAGTGTCGTCTCATTTTTTCTTTCTTTAATTCCTGGGGTGATGTTTGCAAATTACCTATAGTAGGTTACTTTATTGCTAGTGTTTAAGATCTTTAGAAGATGACTACTTCTCTGCAGTATCTTCCAAGTGGAGCTTGCTTTTAGGTTTTGAGCTTTCTGCCAGATCCTACCTCTTCAATTCGTTGGGTATGCGAAGTTGCTACCTGTTTGGCCCAGTCCTTGATTCTTTGGTACTGTGCCACTGTATTTTCTGTGTCCCTTAGTCAATCGCTGGTCAGCGCCGTTCTCCGCCGCTCCCCTGCCCCGCCGCTGTCTCAGGATCCTCCGTGGGGGCTCCCTGGGCACCAGCTGCCACCGTGTGTCCGTAGAATTGAGCTTCCGCGGCGCTGCAACTCCCGGGATAGTCTAGAAATTCTTTTATACTGAGTTTTCTTTTTTTTTTTTTTTTGTGGGTACCGGGGGTCGACCTCAGGACCTTGCACGCCAGCAGGCGCCTGTGCCGCTGAGCGATATCACCGGCCCTTTTTTCATACGTGGGATCCGGGAGTCGAACTCGGGCCCTCGCACTTGCCAGGCAAGCAGGCACGTACGCTGATGAGCCATCTCACCGGCCCTATACTGAGTTTTCTTAAAGCATGTTTTATGTTCCTAAAAACTCTTTGCAACATATTAATATGTCATACACCTCAATCACATCTATTAATCACACACACATGACTTAATCAAGAATTAAATACAATATAGTCAGCCACATCAATTTCAACAAGAGTCATACAAAGATAATATGTATGATGTAATGCAGAAGTAAAAAAAAAAATGTTTTCAACTAACGTGCTTGCTTTGATGAATTACTACTGCTTCCTGGAATATTTTCATTTTTTGTGTGTTTTCTTTAGTTGTTTTTTTTTTTTTTTTTTTTTTGTAGTACTAAGGATGGAACACAGGGTCTTAGACATGCTAAGCAAGCACTCTAACACTGAGCTACATCCCAGTTCTATTTTTTACTTTATTTTATTATGATCTCATTAAGATGTCCAGGCTGGCTTTGAGCTTGCAGTCTTCCTGCCTCAGACTCCCAAGTAGCTGGGATTACAGTTGTGCACTACCACACCCCACTGGAATGATAACTCGAGAAAAGCAATGTTCTGGTTGTTTACCATAGCAAGGAGTGGGATAAATAATGCCACCACATATTTGCTATTCCTAAATTGTGTGAAATGAGCATAAGGCTCCAAACTATTACAAGGCTTAGATTCCAATCTATTGGTTGTTAAAATCTAGGGAAAAAATCAATTAAGTGTTTTAAGTTGTAAAATGAAATCAACAGAACGTGTCTCCACAGTTTTATAATAATTAAATAAGACTATACAAGTGAAAAATACTCCAATTCCCTCTCTCTGATTCTGTTCCAGATTTTCCTCTTTACCAGAAAAAGACCAGTACTACTCCAAAGCATACTCATATGAAATTTTTTCTGTTAGTGTAAACCACCTATTTTATCATTTGTCATAGTAGGTTGTTGGAGATACCAGTAATAACATCACTTTCTATGACATTATTTATAACTTCTCATGTAATCATCACAACAAAGTTTTACAATGGATACACTCCTTTTTTTAGAGATGAGGAAATTAAGTATGCAACATCTCATGAACAGTACCTAGCACAGCCAACACTAAACCTCAGGTTTCCAGAGTTCACATGTTCTATCACTACTTCTGCTGCTATACTATATGTAAGAACCAGTAATAATTCACTATAAATCTGGTTCTACTTCACTTAAAATATTTTCCACTTAAAAATATTCCTGACAGCTGGGCATGGTGGCATACAACTGTAATCCCGGCACTTGGGAAGCTGAGACAGAAGGATTGCTAAGAGTTCAAGGCTAACCAGGACTACACGGTGAGTTCAAGGCCAGCCTGTACTGCATAGTGAGATCCTATCACAAAAAACAAAATTTTAAAAAATATATATATTTCTGAATTCCACTGACTTTTGTGTAGCACGTTCCTTATTAAAAACTCTATAGATCAGCAAACCTGCAAGTAGGTTCCTCCTCCCTAATACATTTAATGTTTATATACTTACTACTTTCAGAGTTACCACACTAATCTGGTATCTTCAATTGGAAATGAGGAAAGTATGACTCAGAGAGTTAAAGTGACTTTTCTAAGATTACAACAGAAATTAAGTTCAGAGGTAGGATTAAGCTAAGATTCTCTCTACTGTCAGCTCCTTTGTTTATGTCTTCTTTGTGCATGTTAATAGGTAATAAGAGAATCTTAATATGTAACATATTTATATGATATCTCGTATGAAGAGCCTAAAGAAATAAATACTACCTACATTACTTTCTGGATCTGACAATATGGCAGATGCCAGGGTCGCAATATGTATTTTCTTTTCCTGCAGCTTCTTCTTCCTCTCAATCAAATGTTCTTCTATAGTCAGCTCTCGAACAGGCTCTTCAATGATCTCTGAAACAGATACAATTTTGTCTTTTAAACATTCCTTTACTTATAAATAGCCAAGAAAATTAATTAATAATTTTCTTATAACAGTAATAACAATGAAAGCTAAGAATTTTATATTCATTACTATGTATCACCCTTTCAACAATCATGTAAAACAGGTACCATCATTTGACTCATTTTGTAGAGAAAGAAATAGAGGCAAAAGGAAAGAAAATAACTGGGCTAATTTCATAAGTCTAACAGAAATGGAATTCAAACTTTGCTAATGTTATTCTACAGCTCACATTCTTAACTGCAATGTTAATGAGCTCCCAATAAATTTATATGAAATAAGCAAAGGGGAAATCAGATTTACTTTTTTTAAAGTACAGAATATTATTATTTGTTCTCAACTATATGCAGTACTTTTAATTTCACAAAACATGTCCACCTTAAGAAATTTATATGGAATAAATTTAATAAGTACACACACATTATCTGTAATGAGCCTATGATGGATGACTGAAAACAGTTAAATAATTGATCCACAATTTCATTTACACAATTGTTGAGGTTTGCTAAATGAAGGTAAAATTTAACCAGTTTGTTCTCTCAGGAATTCTAAATGAATATGGTTTCAAACAATAAAGTTTGTCCTTTCTTACTTTTATTCCTTAAAACTGTTCTAGCTTTTAGAAATCCACATTCAGTGATCTAAACAGATATATACCAAGTATAACTGCTCTGGTAATGAACAACGATTCATACCACAGGACTACTTTTGTAACTTAAAGCTAAAAAGTTAATAGTTATTAGTAGGTAGGTCCTTATCTTACAATTAAAAGAACTCCAGAACAATTAAAATTTGTACATATTTCCATAATAAAAAATAAATATCAAAATCCATAAGATATAACTTTCAAATGTGAAAACATGTTCAAAATGACCTTTAAATAGCAGTACTCCAAAATATACATACTGGATCTTGCCAAAAACTAATTCACATTTATTATTATGTAAAATCTTAATTCTGAATTAACAATTTAGGCACTGTAAAGACGCATCCTACTACCTTCCTCAAGTTCCAGCTCTTCTTCTTGATCCTCTTCATCTTTGTTACTGTCAATATCTATTTGGGCAAAATGTATGTATTAAAATTGTGATAATATATGTAAGTCGTGAGACAGTAAAGAAAAACAGGGAAATGATTATCACAAAACTCAAGACAGTAATTATGTCTATGGGGAAGGCACAATTAATGATTCAAGGGAGGACACTAAAAGGTTCTACATGCTGGCAGTGTTTTATTTCCTGCCTAGATTTCCTTCCTAGTTTTGAGGGTGTGTGCTTTATGATAAACCATGTAACTTCCTATGTTTGATTTCTTCCTATGTAGTTTATTTTACAAACATACACAAAAAGATACATTAAAGTTGGTCATGGGGGATGTGGGCACACACCTACAATCCTACCACTACAGCAGAAGGCTCACCAGTTGAAGGCCACACCGGGCTACATAGTAAATTCAAGGCCAGCCTGGATTATAACAAACAAACATCATACACATTTTAAAAAGAAGGTCAAAGATAAAGATGCTCTAAACAAAAGAATTTTGGGCTAAGATGTAGCTCACTGGTAGAGTGCTTGCTGATAGCATACATAAGGCACTGGGTTTGATACCAGCACTGCAAAAGAAAACAAAGCAGAAGAGTTTGGTGAAATAAATTATCTGCAATGAAAATCAAACCTGGAGCTTCAGTTATACTCATAGTAAAGTACCTGATATAATTATCTCTACTTCTGGTCAAAAGCATCAAGCTTGCTATATGACTAATTGTGGCTACCCCTTAAGTAGATATAAGTAAATATCAAAATAAAACTACATTTTGAATCAAAAAATAAGTTTTAATGTTAGGAGCTAAAGTTTAAGTAATACATCAGTCAATTAGACTCACCAAGTTTCTCCCTGGTCTGTGGGATTATACCACTTTTATCTTTGATAGGAAGCAAGTGAATCAGTTCCTTCTCTGGTGCAGTTTGCAGAGATCTTGGTATTTTTTCATATTTATCTATGACGTGCTCATGCTTTCGTTTCTTGGCATGAACTGGCTCACTGCAGAAAAATAATTCTATTTTCAATTTCAATATATCTTAAAAGGTTGGTGGGACTGTAAACTAGTACAACCATTATGGAATTCAGCATAGAGATTCCTCAAAAAACTAAAAATAGAAATTCCATTTGACCCAGCTATTCCCCTTCTACGTCTCTTTCCAAGAGTTAAAATCATCATATTACAGTGATACAGGCATAGCCATGTTTATAGCAGCACAACTCAGATAGCTAAATTCTGGAACGGCCTACATGCCCAATAACAGATGAATGGACAAAGAAAATGTGGTATTTATACACACAGGGGAGAACTACTCAGTCACAAAGGAGGACAAATTTGAGTCATCTGTAGGAAAACATACGCACCTTGAGACCATAATTTTAAGTGAAATAGATATACAAGCTAAAATATCACATTGTTTCTCTTATATGAGAAACCCAAAATATAAAGAGCAAAATAAAAGATAATAGGAAATAGGGAGAACTTTTGCAAAAGGGAAGGGAACTAAGAGATGGAGGGAAGGGAGAGGAGGGCAAAGAATTAAGATGTGTTATTACATGTACCAACTCCCCACAAATCATAATGTATTGCAAACGTACTAATAAAAAATAAAAATTGAAAAAAAAAAAAAAAATATATATATATCCTAACACATTCCCGCCAGCTTGAACCACCAATGGTTGTATGACTATCCCATCGGGCAGCTTGAACCACTGGTGGTACAAATGGATCTAATCACTTTTTTTTTTTTTTTTGTGGGTACCGGGGGTCGACCTCAGGACCTCGTGTGCCAGCAGGTGCCCGTGCCGCTGAGCGATATCACCGGCCCTTTTTTCTTTTTCTTTTTTTTTTTTTGTGGGTACCGGGGGGTCGACCTCAGGACCTCGCGCGCCAGCAGGCGCCCGTGCCGCTGAGCAATATCACCGGCCCCTTTTTCGTATGTGGGTTCCGGGAGTCGAACTCGGGCCCTCACGCTTGCCGGGCAGGCGCTTAAGCCGCTGAGCCATCTCACCAGCCCGGATCTAATCACTTTTATCAGTCTTCTTACTAATAAAATTAATAAAAAGTCTATAAATGGACTGACTGTAGCTAGTTGCGTGAATCTGAATAATTACTGCCCAAATATAAATATTAATACTATTATTAATAATTAATAATAAATATTAATAATAATATTCATACCAATTATTATAATAATCAACAAACTTATTTCATTAAATTCAAAGAAATTTATTTATATTCATGAATAGTTCACCAATAATTAATTTTCTAAATTTTAACATGGAAATCTTATAAGCACCCCATTGCCAATGTATGTAATATGGATTTACAACTGCTATACCAGAAATAAGCTGTATTACAATTTTTTTTATACAATTTTTTTTTGAGACAGGGTCTCACTATGTAGTTCAGGCTAGCCTCTAACGCACAGCAATCTTCCTGCCTCAGCCTCCCGAGTGCTGGGACTACAGGGGTGCACCACCACCCCCCGGCAAACCATTTTAATGTTTTCCTTAAACATGCACCCACCACCACTGGTGCAAGCCAGTGGAAACAATCAAATTCAAATCAGAGTCGCCCAGCAGTGACACATACAAATTACAGCCCCATAGTGAACATGTTAAAAGGTACCTAAAGACTTAACATTTTACCCTTGAAATGAGTTAGGAACCTGATGTTAGGAGGACTCCCCTATTATTGCAAAGCAAAAAATCCAAGTACAACTTTTGGGGGTTTGGTTTTTTGTTTGGGTTCGTTTTATTTTGTTTTTTGCAGTACTGGGGCTTGAACTCAGGGCCTTTGCACCAAGCTACATCCCCAGTTCTTTTATTTTTTTGAGGAAGGGTTTTACTAAGTTGCTAAATTCCTAAATTGTCCAGGCTAGGCTCAAACTTGGGATCTTCTTGCCTTAGTCTCCCAGTGTGCTGGGATTATGGACATGCACCATGAAGCCCAGCTCCAAGTATAACTTTTGACTTCCCAAAAGTTTAATCACTAATAGTCTGCTACTGACTAGAAACCTCACTGATAAAAGCTGATTACCACAACCGCACCTCAGATAAACTTCACTGGCTAAGATATTGCCACTGTGCAAAGCTACCATGTATTTCATGTTATGTATATTACATAGTGAAAAATACTTGAGAACCATAAGCGATCACTTCATACTGTGATCTACAATTCACTAGTAATGAGCCACTCATGCTGAAATAATTTTTATCACAGCATTTTCAGCAGATAGAACACTAGAGTTCATCACAACAGTTAACAGGATGCTGCTATGAAAGTAGTAGTTATACAGTATGTACCATTTAATTTTACACTTATGACTTAATATTGCATCTTTACATCCATTGTATTTCTCTTGACTTTATGAGTTGACCATTTGTATGTGTATATTTTGATAAATTTTACTTTTTATAATAGATTTGTGCATATTTTATGGTATAAATAAAAGACTAAGTTGGGTGTGGTGGTGCACGCCCGTAATCCCAGCACTCTGGAGGCTGAGGCAGGAGGATTGCTATGAGTTCAAGGCCAGCTTGGGCTACAAAGTGAATTCAAGGTCAACCTGAACTGCACAGTGAAACCCTGTCTCAAAAAGACAAAAAAAAAAAAAAAAAAAAAGGACTAATAATTACAAATATTTTATACACTCATGACATACCTTTCAATTTGATAATTGGAGGCTACTCAATTTCTGTGGGTTTTTCCAAACTATCACAAATTTCAAAAAAAAATCCTTATATAAGCAGACTCCTGCAGTTCAAAGCCATGTTGTTCAAGGGTCAATTATACAGAAAAGTAAAACCATCTACTGATACACAATTATCAACAGATATATAGATATTAGCACTTAGAGCAACTGAATAAATGAATTATCCTGGCACATAGCAGGCACTTAAAAAGCTACTGAATAAATGAATTATGTAGATAAGTCTATCATAAACACTCTAATCTATAGCTACATCTAGCTTTCCTTACAGATGGAAAATAAAGGTGAAAATTACAACAGATTTCTTTTGAATAATATTCTGCAGAGCCAAGGATGACATTATGTTCTTTTACACTCCCAAGATCTTTCAAAGCACAGCACAGACTTTGGAGATTAAAATTCATATCTACTCCGTGTGATTGTGGGGAGAACCAATTTTCCCTATGAAAATGAGACTAATACCTACCTAACAAGCTAATGGCATTAAGTGAGATCATGGCCATAAGAAACTCATAAAGGACTGCTCTGCATCTTACTCACATAGAACGGCATTCTTCCCCATTCACTATACCTCACCGTTCAGATTCAAATTTCCTTTACTTAGAAAATAACCGAGTAACAGTTTACCCTTTGTACACACTGCTCAGAGACGAACATCTTGAACTAGTCACCTAAGTAAAATTCAGAACGAAGTTTGTGAATGATAATCAAATGAAGTATTACCTAGAAGAAAGATCTCTTGTTAGAAAAGATGCTCTTTGTCCTAAGTCCTTCATTAACTGTAGGTCATCTTCATCCATCATATCTAAAGGAAGAGCTTCCTCTTCTTCCTCCTCTTCCTTCTCCAACCTTTTAACTGCTCCACAAAAGAAAATATAAATTTAGACATTTAGAGCTCTCTGCACATGCACAGCTTCAGTTTTTCTAACCCTTAGCCCAGTGTTTCTAATGGGAGTAGTCCTAACATGTTGGGCACAATACAGTAATTCTTTGTGGTACTGGGATGCCAAGAGCATTCCCAGGTCATTGTAACAACAAAAAATAAATGTTTTTACATATTCTGAGATGTCTCTTGGGGCACTTAAGAACCACTGACTTAGTCCCTGAGCTTCTTTTATCTCTAAAAACTTTTGCTTCCATGCTACTTCAGCTACACTCTCCAAGGGCCATATTCCATACCTTGGTCCTCACTCCACTGTGGGTACAACCTTTTATCCTTCTAGCTCTCACTCAGTTACTTCCAATGCACTTCTTCATTAACTAAATATATAGATCTTCAATCCTTCAACCACTCCACTTTATCTGCCAATGTGTTCTGTCTTCACTATCTCACTGTGACTGCATGGTAACCACTTCAATCATTTATGACAATATTCTCAAGTACTTTTTTTCTATACTTAAGACATTCACAGCTAACAAAAATCTACTACAGATCGTTTAATTTCCCTTTCTGCTCATTGTCTTGGTTGCTTGCGCTTTCTCTTTTTCATTAAAAAAACCAATAACAACAACAAAAAATGCTGACTAAGTGCCAGAAACCCTATAAATGCTGAGGACTCAACTAGAAAAAAAAGACAATCTAAGTGAGGTCCCCAACAGAAATTAAAATTCTTCCCAATAGCAGTAAGACTGATAAGTACTGCTATATAAATGTACACACTGCAGAGAATCAAACTTCCACCTGCCTTAAATGAGCATTTCATTTCTCAAACATACCAGCAATCAGTGTTTCCTTGGTCAACTTTTGTCTTCCACAGAATACTTCTTTACATATCATCACACTTCTAATCCCATTCCCACATCACACTCAGAGGACCTAGTTTCCCACTTTCATGAGAAAAGAGACCATAAGCTAAAAACTTCTATCTCCCATACCAGATTAAATAGCACTTGCATCTATCTTTTCCCTATTCTCGTCTATTAAGCTGTTTGACAGAGCTCACTTAGATGCTGAACTGTAAGAATAATGAAATATTTTGCTTTTATTATGGAATTATTAGCACATCATACTTTTGAAGTGTAAAACTTAAATGGAAGAACTCTTTAAAAGTGTTGATTCACCCAATTCATTTTTTACTTAAAGTATTTAGAGATTAAGTGACAAACCAAGTTCACATAGGTAACAAGTAACAAATTAAGAGAAAAGCCTCTTCCTGACTTCTAGTCTAAAGACCTTTCATACATCACAGTAATAAGTGGCCAAGGGCTCAAACTGTGTCAGGATTGAATGAGATGAACACTTTAAGAGTGATTATTTAGTAAACAGACAAAGTCATATATGAACACCTTGAAAGTACCAGTTGTAGAACTGGCAACTCAAATGGTCATATTACATTTGTTTTGAGAAGCGGGAGTTCTTGGATAGTATTACAAAATAATTTTGATAGTTATGGCTCAATTTTACTCCTAGTTTAGAAGTGAAAAGAAAAGCCCAAAATTTAGAAAGGAAATGCAACTTGGCAACACTGTGAAGAGTGCATCAGACAAAATCAGTGTTCTTACCTGAGCTAAGCACCAGTGAGTGGGAAGGTGGAAGCACTGGCAAAACGCCCAACATTTATTCACATGGCTGTCCTACTTCCAAGTACTGCACCTTTAGATTTGTTTTCTAGACAAACTAGAGCACAGGCTAGTAGTTCTCCCTCTCAATACTATATTGAAATGTTCCATTATACTGACTGATAACACATCAGGACTACTTTCCTTAACTACTCTTAGGAAGATCTGAGAACAACAGGAATGATTACTAGAAAGCAAAGTTATTTCCATGAAGAACATTTCAGAATAATTCCATGGAAACTAGGCCATGTGTTTGCTTTCACAATTACCTGGTCGTATTTTCTTTGGGTCCTCCAATGGGATGGGATTTTTAGATACAGCATCTTTTACAGCTTGCCTTAGTTTCCTCTGTTCTTTTCGGTACTTCTTGAGAGAGCTTTGTTGTTTAAATTGCTTATTTTTCAGCTTGTTTTCAAGTTTGACTTTACTAGTTTTCAGTAACTTGCGAAAGCTTGGGACCTGTTTTTTATTTCTTCTCTACAAAACAGTAACAAAGGATGAGAAATTTCAATTATTTTCTTTTTTAAATCAGGTTGAAGAGAATTGATTTTAAATTTCATCAGACCAATTACACTATTTTAATGCCTCACAGCCCTGGATGATACATATTAAGAGCTAAAACCAAGCACAATGGCTCCACGCTGGTAATCCCAGCACTCTGGAAAACTAAAGCAGGAGGATCACACATTTGACCAGCCTGGGCAATTCAGCAACTTAGCGAGATCTTTTCTCAAAGTAAACAATAAGAAAAGGGTTGAAGATGTACCTCAGCACAAAGGCCCTTCATTCAATCCGCAAAAATAAATAAATAAGAAAGCAAAGTTAAAACCAAATTATGAAAGTAATCCTACAGAATGGCATTAGAGCATCAGTTGTTCCACTTGAGGCTTTCCTGTGACTAGAATCCATAGCCACTTGTAAGGGTCTAACATCTTAAGAAAAGTTAACAACCTCTGACTTGGTAAACGGTTATTCAGGGATAGATTCACACCTGTAGTTGAACACATTTAGGAAAAAAAAAAATGGCTAACGACCAATATTTATATGCTGTTTTATCATCGACAAAGTGCTCCAACAAATTACCTCCAACAGCCTAGTGAGTGCTGTTATCCTCACATTTCTGATGCAGAAACAAAGGCACAGAGAGATTTTGTCATTTGCCAAAGACCCCTAAACTAAGAAAAGTAAAACTGAATTCCGTGTGACCCTTCATTCAGAAATCCAAATCCCAGCACTCTCTTAATCTTCAATGAGAATCAGGGAAAATTACTAGCTTTCCTATCTCTTTGTCCTTCAAATGGACTAGTTTCAGGACAAGTAACTACATAATATTCTCATTAAGGGGTACACCCTGCTTCTCATCTGTATGAAAAGGGCTAGAAATGCGGTCCAGAATAACCCTTCAAAGTTTGACATTCTATGGGAGCAAGACTCAGTGCCTGTCCCAACGCGGCCCCCTGAAGCCGTGAGCGCACACAGTGGGCGACGAAGAAACCGGCAAGGACCTAAAAGCTGACCTTGCACAGATCCTGCAGGGACCCCCCTCTAGGCCACCGCCCCCTGTAAAAGGGTGAAAAGGTAAACCAGGCTGGGACTCTATTAGCCAAAATAGTCCTTAAGGCGTCGGAACCGGACTCCGGAGGATACTTACCGCCTTCATCCTTAGGCCTGAAGGAAGTCCCGACCCAACAAGTTCACCAAGGGTAAAGGTAATCCAGGAACCTCCGGGACTGACACACGTGCTTAATCCGCCAAACCTCCAGACCCGGAAGCGGCCTCCAGACCCGCCCCATCCTCCACCGACGGAAATGGGAGGCGGGACTTCCGTAGGCAGGGCAGCGGCACGCCCCCTCGCGGTGACCGTCCCGCCGCCAGGGGAGGCGGCGCCCCGCGTGTGCGCGCATCGGGACGCGCGCGCTTAGAGTGGCGCCCGAGCCACGGGCGGGTGGCCGCGGGCGTGTGGGTTTCTTAGGAGGCTGCTTGACTCTGGTTCTTTGGCTCTCAACCAGTTTTTTCTTGAAAAATGGTGCTCCCTTCAGAATGTGAGGACTTGACTTTTTACATCGCCCTACTGTATTCTGTGTGCCCTTCTTCACTCACGTGGCTTATCTCCTCCTGTTAAAGGTCCTGATTTTCCTAGTCTTTTTCCTCCGTAAGATTTTGAGGACAGAGTGAAGCTTATTCCTTGTGTTTATCGATCCTCCTTCAAAGGCACTGTGGGTGTGTTTGTGGAATGACAAGTGATTTCTTATCACCTGTCACTCAAAAGTATGATTTTTACTGCTTTATGATGAGATGTATTTTCATAACTTCACCCATTATCTGATAAAGAACTGTATCTGTGAGACTCATCTGGATTTCATCATCTTATAACCATTTAACCTTTGGATAAATTCTACTTATCTGCTTCTGCCAAAGTCATTAATTCTTACAGGAAGATTCATGCATTGCAAGAATATGTTTTTCAAATTCTTGTCTCCCAAGACCTTTTTTCCTGGAAAAAGTTTAAGGATTCCATTTCAGGTGTGTGTGTGTGTGTGTGTGTGTGTGTGTGTGTGAATTGAACCCAAGGCCTTTGCACTGAGTTACATCCCAACCGCTCACCCCCATTTTTTTAATTTTTATTTTGAGACAGGCTCCCACTAAGTTGCCAAATCGCCCAGAGTGTGCTGGAACTTGCAGTCCTCCTGCCTTAACCTCCCAGAGTGCTGGGATTACAAGTGTCTGCTACTGCGCCCAGCTAGCATGTGACTGTTGGCCACGTGCCTGGGACAATTGGCCTCACAATCCAGAGCAGGTGAAAAAAGCCAGCACAGGTTCCAGTGTTTCTGGGTCGTTGATGCTGTTGGTCTTACAAAGACTGAGAAGAAACCTGCCAACTTCTGCATCCCTCCTCAGAGACCAACAAGCCCCTTCTAACTGCATTCTTCTTTCCACCTCCCTTCCAGTTTCCCCTTGCTGTCTCCTTCCACACCCTGCCTCTGAAAGAAACAGCAGAGCCTGTCCCACTGGAGTATTACCTCACCAAACAAATTGAAAACATCAGCCTGTGTTCTTCTCAAGTGCCTGAATTCTTTCCCAGATCTATCAACATATCTACCGGCCCTCCCATCCTTTCTAGACTTAACAAGTAATTCCAGTTCAAAACCAACTCCGGCAAGCTTCTTCAGACTCTTGTATAATTATCCTTTCTTTATTCTTTTCCTCTTTTCCCTAATATATTCTACCCTTTAGCCTATAAATATATTCAAATCTCTTTCCATCTTTAATTTTTTTCCTAATAACCTTGTCTACCTTTCATTGCTATTTTTTATTCCTCCTTTCCTGCTCTTCCTTACTTCCAGAAAAAAAACAATGCTCTGTATCTCCAGTTCCTCTTGTCTAAGCCCAAGTCTGTGCTAGATTTTTTTTTAGGAAATTTGTCATACTCTTGACCCATTTTAAATTTATAATCAACTAAAATCTCTAGACCATTTTTAAGCATTTGTTTCCAAACTAAATCTCTCCTATCTTGAACTTGAGCAGCCTGTTGTTTGAAAGCAAACTTAAAAATGGAAGTTTACGATTCCTACTAACTTAATCTTACTGATTTCTTAATTCTATTGTCTCCGGCTTTCTGTCATCTCCCACTCAATCCACTGCTAAGCCCAGTTTGTGCTCCCCATCCTCATGGATCCTTCAGAACTTTTCTGGACTCGGGGATACGAGGCTATCCAAAACTAACACTGCAAGGATGTATTCAGACATACCTGTAAGACCTTTTGAGAGGTCTGTTAAGAACCCATCTGGGGCCGGTGAGATGGCTCAGTGGCATAAGCGCCTGCCTTGCAAGCGCGAGGGCCCGAGTTCGACTCCCGGATCCCACATACGGAAAAGGGGCCGGTGATATCGCTCAGCGGCACGGGCGCCTGTTGGCGCGCGAGGTCCTGAGGTCGACCCCCCGGTACCCACAAAAAAAAAAAAAAAAAAAAAAAGAACCCATCTGACTCTGCCCATAACATTTCACTGAAACTGATCTCATTAAGGGCAAATTGTAGGAGTTTCCTAAGTGTACCTTACATTACAACATTTCTCTTTTTAACTTCGCTGGATCTGTCTGCTGCATTTTATACTATATGTGTGTCCTTTGTCACATTATAATGTTGATTCCCTTAGGCCTCCTAACACCCTCTTCCCAAGGGTGCCTTCCTTTCTGCTTGTATTCCTTTGTCTTCATACCTCTTCAATGTAGGAGATTCTCAGGATTCTACTCTTGGCCCGCATTTTTTTTTTTTTTTTTTTTTTGCGGGTACCAGGGGTCGACCTCAGGACCTCGTGCGCCAGCAGGCGCCCGTGCCGCTGAGCGATATCACCGGCCCCTTTTCTCGTATGTGGGTTCCGGGAGTCAAACTCGGACCCTCGGGCTTGCCAGGCAGGTGCTTACGCCACTGAGCCATCTCACTGGCCCTTGGCCCACTTTTCTACTTCTCTTCTTCTATTTGCTCTTCCAGAATGTTCTCATCCATCTGCCTATTACAAAGATGTTTTGTTCAGCCCACACCTCTCCTCCAAGCTACAGTCTTATAGTCAATTGCCTTTTAGACATCTCTACATGGAAAGTATGAGATTTCAAATCACCATGTTCAAAAGTAAACTACTTTTTCCTTTGCAGTTCCTCAAAAATTCCCTATTTCATTCAGATATACAAAGCTAGGATCCCAGCACTACAGAGAACAAGCCAGGTCTTTCATGGCCATTCACCATGTTATAGTTCTTCCTCCTCCTTCACCTCCTCTTATTATTTTTATCCTCTTCCTCCTCCTTCTCTTCTTCCTTCTCCTCTTCCTCTTGCTTCTTCTTCTTTTATAAACAAACATATTTGAAAACTACCACTAAATTGGTACAGTACAATATAGATTCTTGTATTCCACTCCACAAGATAATTTATGTAATTTATAACAAGGGACTACTTGAATGTTTGCCTCTTTGGAATATCAATATGGTAAGGAAAGAAGCCCATCCCTTTGTATCCCAAATTAGAAAACAAAAGTGTCATCATTGTCAATTATCTTGGACATAAAAGGATCAGGGAGGCTGCATGACAACTCACCCTGGTGAGACCTTGGGGAAGGTACTTAATAGGCAAAAACAGAAACAATTACTATCACTACAAATCATTGAGAGTAGTAACCCATAGAGCTGTGCAATATATATCCTCCCTTAGGTCAAAGTGCTTGACCATATTCAACCCTCTTTCTGTTTCCCTTCCTAAGATTTGAGAGAGGGGAGGAGTCTAGAATCTCTGTTTGTATATTTGGCAAAGTACAGTAGTTTAGGAAAGAAATATTTTGCTATGATTTAAAGGTACCTAGAGTATTAAATCAAAGAACTTTATTACAAAATAATTCCAAGGTGTCAGTCTTATAGAATTCTAAATCTTTCACCCACTGATTTATAAAAAGAGTCTACTTATTAATTAATTAATAATTAATTAATTAGAGCCTGTTATCAGGGATCTAGAACACAGTTGCATGGCTACCAATGAACTTAATAGAAGTCAAAAACTATTAAAGGGTAGCAATGATTCCATTTATGACAACTTAAAATGTGAGTTCTTTATGATCATGCCATTGTGTCACTCGAGAACTATCTTCACAGAAATGTAGAGATGTGGACAATATATCTGAATCTGATTATCTGATTGGAATTGGATTTCATTCTAATATATCTGTTCCTGTGTGATTGTGCCTTTAGTTTTCCTTCAAATGACTAATTACCATGTAGAAACTAAAAACCCATAGACTCAAAGTAGATATTTTATTTCCCCTATGAAAAATTATTAAATTGTATGATAATATTAATGTAAATCTCAAAAATTCCAACATCAAGAACTTGATGATATGTCATGGCCTCTACCTTTAAAAATGTTAAAATAGAGGTGAGAAAAAATTATATAGTTGAGAAAGATAATTATGCATAACCAAAGAGAGAATTCTAGAAGATATCTATAGTTAGTAAAACATAAAGAAAAACTCCTTTAGAGAAAATGATAGAGTAATGTATACTTAAAAGGAAACTGTAGAAATGACAAAGTTCAGATACATGGGATAACATATTCATAGCAAGCTCACACAAGTAATGCAAATAACAAGCAAGTTGGCCCACAGACTACACACAGTGTATTCCCCCACACACACACAGAGAGTGCAACAATCCACAAATTTCAAGCCAGCTCTGCATTTTACTTCCCTTTGGCATGGGGCAACAGAGGCAAGAATTTACCAACAAACCTACTCCTAGATGAGGCCAATACCCAGGGAGAGAAGGGAGCAATCACACCCCACAACTATTGACATTAAGTCCAACTATCCACTAGGAACCCCACCTTGTGGCCTAAATTCAGCTGAAACCAGAGGACTGATCATGTTTCCCATCTACCAATGGGAGCAAGGACACACCATGCCTTGGGTGATAACCATAGTATGGGAAGGATGGAGAGATGGGCCTTTGGTGCAGGGAGGGCACCTGAAAAACCCATAGTCCCTAAAGCTGGGTGGAGAAAATCATGACTGGCTGGATCCTAACACTGCAGATCTTGGGACACAAACCACTCAATGAAAAACATAGGAATTTTCTTCTTTGATTCAACCTTGTTTAGATTTTTCTATTTTTTTAATTATTTTTTATTTTTCCTTTATCAGGTTTGGGGTGGTTAGGAGGTTTTTTTCTCTTTTTTTTCCCTTGCTTAGTTTCTTTTCTTTCCTTTTTTCTTTTCTACTTTCAACTTTTTTCTTCTTCTGTCTTATCTTTCATTTCCTATATTTTACTGTTTACCTTTTTTCTTGTTCATTCTCTCCTGTGACTGTTCTCTGACACTATTAATTTCCTTTTATTCCTCAATAAGACCCCATCTCACTTTTCTCTTCTCCTTCTCATATCCCATTGATTAGTTTTACAAATTTTGCTTTTTTCATTCTCTGATTCTCCACCCTCTCTACTTTCAATAGTGTAACTACTAAGCTTTATGAATCTCTAAATAGCCAGTTAAGTTTATGCTACTACTGTTGAATACTGTTCTACTGTTAGTAGAGGTAAAGTTGTTCTACTTAGAAGACATTTACAGTAGGTCAATGGTAGGTTGGTATTTGGTTTGTCTTAATGTCCATACTATAATTATAGATCTCTTTTCTTTGTTTAAGGGTGGTCCATTATTTGTCCTTAGGATCTGTCAAGTTCAGTTTGTATTTGATGCTATAATTTATGCTGATCATCTTACTGTATCCAAGATGACATAGCTGTTACTATTAATCAGTTTTCATGCAATGCCAATATCTGGATATGCTTGGAGTTATTAACAATTCTGGCTCATTTTAGGAGAACTGAGTACTCCTAAATATGTTGCAACCTCCCATCCCAAGTAAATGAAGGCAGTTGGATCCTGAGACAGAGGCAAAGGTCAATAGTTAGCCACACCTAGAAGACACCTCTGAAAAGTAGGCATTAACTAAAGAGGGGTCCATACTAGAAACAAAGCTTTCCATTACTGTCAACCTGCAAGCCTCAACACACACACACACACACAAACACACACACACATGCACACACACACACACACACACACACACAGAAAGAGACAGAGAGAAATATGAGAAGACAACAACATGCCTCAAAAAACTTCAACTCCCCCAAAGCTGATCCATGGGGCATCAAAGAAGAAGAAACCAAAACCTACACACCTGAATTATTTGAGATGATACCAGGGGAGATAACAAAAAAGATCAATAAGTCATTTGGAAAGTTCGCAGAAGATATAAGTAAACAAATGTTGGGCCAAATAAAACAATCAGCGAATCTTCAGACAACACTAATAAAAAGCTGACAGGACTACACAAAATAATGCAAACCATTACTGACAAGCATGGAAAAGAATTAGAGTACATAAAAAGGCTCCAAATAGAAACACAAGTGATTAAAAATTCTTTCAAAACTATGGGCAACTGAAGTAACCAATGTGAGGGCAGAGTGTCAGAACTAGAAGACAGGGCTGTTCTTGTGACCAATTAATGAGAGATACCTAAAAACAACAAAAGAATATGAAAAATGGGTCAAACAGCTCATAAATAAAGCAAAAAAGACTAATCTAAGATTAATCAGAATTAGTGAAAAATCAGAAGACAGCATAAATTGTACCAAAAATCTGTTTACTGAATAATAGCAGAAAACTTTCCAAGTAAGGAAATAGAATTTAACATACACATAAATGAAGCATATAGAACCCAGAGAAGAACCTCTTCACAGCATATCAGAGTCAAAATCCCAGAAGTCCAACCCAAGAATATAATCTTAGAAGCTGTTAGAGAAAAGGAAAGAATCATTTATAAAGGTAAACCCATTCAAATTATAGCAGACTTCTCAACACAAACCTTCAAGGCCAGGAGAGCTTGGAATAAAGTGTTTTGATCCCTAAAATAAAACAATTTCCAACCCAGGTCCATATACCCTACAAATCTATCTTTCAAGATTGATGGAGAAATAAGATATTTTCATGATAAAGAGCACCTAAAGAAATTTATGACCACCATACCAGCACTCCAAAAACTACTCAAGAGTACCCTAGAACAGTGATGGTGACCCTTTTAGATCTTTCAAAGATACAAATAGCCCTTTGTGGCACACATGCCATAGGTTCACCACCACTGCCCTAGAAGGAGACAATGAAGCTAACAATGACAAAAGCTCTAATAGAATGAATGCACAAGCTAGGTGAGCAGTTAAGTAGAAGGGAAATATAGGGAATCAACAACAGGAAAACAAGGCAATGAAAGGAATAAGACAATACCTATCAGTAATAACTCTCAATGAGAATGGCCTTGATTCCCCAATCAAAAGACATGGACTGGAAGAATGGATCAAAAAATAAAATCCGGGCTGGGGATATAGCTCGGTGGCACAGCGCTTGCCTGGCAAGCGTGAGGTCCTGAGTTCAATTCCCAGTACCGAAAAATTAAAATAAAATAAAATCCAACTGTATTTTCCATACAAGAAACACATTTAGCCCCCACCACCCCAAAAAAACTCATACACTAAAAATCAAAGGATTGCTTTGTGTGGTGGTTCATGCCTGTAATTCCAGCACTCAAGAGGCTGAGCCAGGATTGCTGTGAGTTTGAGGCCAGCCTGAGCTACATAGTGAATTCAAGACCAGCATGAACTACATAGCAAGAGCCTGTTTCAAAACAAATAAAAAAAGCCAAGAACGAAAATCTATATTCCATGCAATGGGAATCCAACAAAAAGCAGGTGTAGCTATCCTATATTCAGACAAAGTGGATGTCAAGCCAAAACTGATCAAAAAAGGCAAATACGTTCACTACACATTAATTAAGGGAATAATCCAAAAGGGAAAGACATATATGCACTGAACGATGGTGCACCCTACTTCATAAAAGAAGTACTACTGGACATTAAAGATCAGACAAACATAAACACAATTACAGTGGGGACCTCAATAACTCACTGTCAAAACTAGGTAAACTAGACAAAAAAATCAATCAAAGAATATCAAAATTAAATAAAGCTTTTGAACAAATGGACTTCATAGATATCTACAGAGCATTCCACTCAAAGACAAAAGAATACACATTCTTTTTAGGATCACGGGTAACTTTCTCTAAAATATACCATATACTAGCCAATAAATCAAATTTAAGAGAATGTAAAATTGAAATTATACCATGCATATTATCAGATCACAGCACAATGAAACTAGAAATCAACAGCAAAAGAAAGCACAGAAATTATGTAAATAAGTGGAAACTATGAGTTACTCTTAAACAATGAATTAAAGAAGAAATCAAGAAAGAAATAAAAGTTTCTAAAACTAAATGATAATGTCAGTACAACATACCAGAACTTATGGGACACAATGAAAACAGTCCCAAGAAGGTTGTTTATAGCTTTAAATGCCCACATCACAAAAATAGAGTGAGCCCAAATAAATAATCTAATGATACACTTCGAGGTCCTAGAGAAAAAAGGATAATCCAAACCCAAAGCTAGTATAAGGAAGGAAATTACAAAGATCAGAGCAGAAATCAATGAAACTGAAACAAACAAAAAAAATACAAAGAACCAATGAATCAATGTTTGGTTCTTCAGAAGAATAAACAAAGCAAAGCCCTTAGCCAAGGTAATTGAGAGAGGGGGCAGACAGGGACACAGACACAGAGAGAGACAGAGAGAGAAAGAGAAAGAGAGAGAACCCAATTCAATACAGTTAGAAATGAAAAAGGTGAAATCACAACAGATACTGCAAAATTTTTTTTAAAAGATGATTAACAACTACTACACAAACCTGTATGACAATAAATTGGAAAATTCAGAAGAAATGGTACATCCCTAGGTATGTACGATTCACCAAAACAAACCAAGAAGATATAAAAATCCTGAGTAATTCAATAACAAGCAATGAAATTTAAGCAGTAATTTTTAAAAAATTACCAACTCATAAAAGCCCATGTCTTGATGAATTCATTGCTGAATTCTGGAAACTTCAGGGAAGATCTAATACCAATACTCCTCAAGCTCTTCAATGAAATCGAAAAAGAATGAGTACTCCCAAGTCACTTTTGAAAGCTACCATTACCCTGATTCCAAAACCAGACAAGGATAAAACCAAAACAGAGAAGTATAGACCAATCTCTTTAATAAATATAGATAAAAAAATCCTCGACTGGCAAACAGAATGCAACAAATCATCAAAAAAGATCATAAACCAAGACCAAGTAGGCTTCATCTCAGGGATATGAAGATGGTTTAAGGGCCAAGGATATAGCTCAGTGGCACATCACCTGCATGGCAAGTGCAATGTCCTGAGTTCAATTCCCAGTACCAAAAAAAAAAAAAAAAAAAAAAACCCAACAAAAAAACAAAGATGGTTCAATACTCAATCAGTAATGTAATACACTACATAAACAGAAGCAAGGACAAAAAAAATCACATGATCATCTCACTAGATGCAGAAAAAGCCTTTGACATCCAGTCATGACAATAACACTGAAGAAAATTAGAGAAGGACCTTATCTCAATCTGATAATGCCCATGTATGATGCCACCATCGTATTAAATGAGAAAAATGGAAAGCTTTCCCTTTAAAATGAGAAACAAGACAAGGAGGTCCACTATCATTACTCCTGTTCAACATAGTACAGTAAAACCTCTGTCTGCGAGCACAATTCACTGGAAAACATGCTTGTAATCCAAAGCACTTGTATATCAAAGCAAATTTTCCTATAAGAAATAATGGAAACTCAGATGATTCATTCAACAACCCAAAAATATTCATATAAAAATGATTACAATACTGTAATATAATACAAAATAATGAAGAAATACAAAATATAAAGAAAAACAAATTAACCTGCATTTACCTTCGAAAACCTTCTTCTGGTATGAAGAAGACAAGAGAGAGGAGGATTATTGTGTAGGACAACTTTCACTATCACTAATGGAATCACTGCTACCTATTGGCTCAATGGAATCTTTTTCTTTTCATGCAACTGTAATGCGGAAACAATCCAATGACTTTTGCCTCCTTTTGAGGATTTCACAGAAATGTGGCATTGCATTGTTGTTAAACAGATTCATTGCTCACACTGCTACAGCCTTATTCGGGTGGTGCTTCCTACAAAATTTTGCACCGTTTCCCACATTTTACACATTTCCCTAATCTCATTTGAAGTGAGGGATTCCTTCACCTTCTTCTCCTCTTCCTGTGCAGATGAGATCCCGTCCACAACCTGTTGCTGTTGGGAGATGATGACCTACAATCCCGCAGTGAGAGCTCTAGAGACAGAAGAACCATTGGGTCAGTTGTGATCATGAGACAGCTGGCATCAAGTACTAAGCGTATTGCAAGCCATTGATCATTTAGCAAGTTAAAATTTATTAGATATGTTTGCTTGTGTTGTAGAACACTCACAGAACAAGTTGCTCACAATCCATGGTTTTACTGTACTTAACGCATTGGCAAGTACAATTAGGGAAGAAGAAAGAAATAAAAGGATATGTATAGGAAAGAAAAAAGTCAAATTATTATTATTTTTTTGCATTTTTAATATTTATTGAATGTTTATAAAAAAGCATCAAAATTTTCAACATCAATTGGGCTTTAGTATACAAAGTCTAAAAAAGAACATCAGAAATAAATTCCCATTTGAACTACAGTGGAGATACCAGTACAGCTTTGCAAAAAAATCAACTTTACTTCAATTAAAAGTCAAATATTATTTGCAGATAACATGATCCTCTACATAGAAGATCCTCAAAACTCTGCCAAAAGACTCCTGAAATTAATAACCAAAGTCAGTAATATAGCAAGATATAAAATTAACACACAAAAATCAACAGCATTCCTGTACACTAACAATGAACCCACCAAGAAAGAAATTACAGAAAAACTACCACTCACAATAACACCAAGAAAAATTAAATTCTTAGGAATTAACCTAAGGAAGTGAAAGACTTCTACAACAAAAAAACTACAGTACTCTGAGAAAGGAACTAAAGAGAACATCAGAAAATAGAAAGGTATTTCCTGTTCCTAGAAAGGGAGAACAAATAGAGTCAAAATGGTCATACTTTCTAAACTGATATACAAACTTAATGCAATCCCAATGAAAATGCAGCATTTTTCACAGAACTGGAGAAAACAATCTTAAAATTCATATCAAACAAGAAGAGGGCCGGTCATGTTGGCGCACTCCTGTAATCCCAGCACTCGGGAGGCTGAGGCAGGAGGATCACTGTGAGTTTGAGGCCAGCCTGGGCTGCATAGCAAAGCAGGAGTTATCAAAATCCCACACTTGAAGTTATATTACAAAGCTACAGTAATAAAAAAAAAAAGTACGGTACTGGCACAAAAACAGACATGTAGATCAATGGAACAGAATAGAGGATACAAAAACAACCTCAAGCACATTCAACCTTTTGATCTTTCACAAAGGGGCCAAAAACATACTCTGGAGGAAAGATAGCACCTTTAATAAATGGTATTGGGTAAACTGGCTATCCACATGCAGAAGATTGAATCTAGACCCGTGTCTCTCACTATGTACTAAACAAAAATCAAAACAGATCAAAGGTATAAATATTAAAAAAGAAACACAACCTACTGGAAGAGAAAATAGGTAAAACTCTTGAAGTCATAGGTGTAGGCAAGGTCTTTCTGAAAAGAATTCTGGTTGCACAGGAAATAATACCAAGAATCATCAAATGGAATCATGTTAAATTAAAAAGCTTCTGCACAGCAAAAGAAAAAAACCAATGGAGTGAAAAGACAAACTAAAGAATGAGAAAACAATTTTGCCAGCTATTCTTCAGAGGGCTAATATCTAGAATATATAAAGCATTAAAAATAGACCCCCCCCAAACAAAAGACCTAATCAAAAAATGGGCAAGTGAAATGAACAGACACTTCACAGAAGTACAAACGACCAATAAACTCATGAAGGAAAGCTCAGAATCTCTGGCCGTTAGAGAAATGCAGATTAAAACTACACTGAGCTTTTATCTTACCCTAGACTGAATGGCCATCACAGAGAAATCAGATCACAGCAAATGCCGTCAAGCCTGCAGGGAAAAAGGAGTCCTTCTACACTATTGGTGGGAATGTAAAGTAGTACAACCACTATAGAAATCAGTATGGAGATTCCTCAAACACTAAAATTTGAAATTCTATTTGATTCAACTATTTCCCTTCTTGGTCTTTTCTTGAAAAGGTTAAAGACATCATATTACAGTGATACATGCATACTCATGTTTATAGCAGCACAATCCATAATAGCTAAATCTTGGAAGTGGCCTATATGCCCAGCAACAGATGAATGGACAAAGAAAATGTGGTATATACATGCAATGGAGTACTACTCAACCATAAAGAAGAAAAAATTTGAGTTGTTTGTAGGAAAATGGATGCACCTTAAGACCATAATGTTGAATGAAATAAATCAGATATGCCAGTTTAAATATCACATGGTTTCTCTCGTATGAGAAACCCAAAATATAAAGAGCAAAATAAAAAATAGATAAGAGGAACTAGGAAGATAGATCTTTTTGAAATGGGAAGGGGATCAAGAGCTGGAAGGAGGAAGTAGGGAAAGGGGGGAAATGGGATGAAAAAAGGAATTAAAATATGTTATGTACAGGTACCAACTCCACACAAGGAATGTAAACATTATATATTGCAAACATCTACTAATAAAAATGAAAAGAAATTAAGTTAAAATAGCTAGTGATACTTATAGTTAATTATTAAGTTAAATTCATTACTTAACAAAAACTTCACAAATAATAAAAATAATCATGTAACACATGCTGTTGGTGTCTCATCTATACCCCTTTGGTATGTCCCATTCTACCCATGTCAAAACATTCTTTGCCAACACCTGTAAATTAGGATTTTTTTCTGGATATCTGCATAACAGAGCACAAGTGCAAAAGTTTTTACTACTGGGAGCAGCTTTCAACCAACAACAAATAGATATTGAAGGATATGTATACCAACTGTATATGAAAAAATATCTTCCAAAGATACAGAGTCCTGGAAATTTATGTTTCCATACATAGGCAAAAGTGTGATTAAGGTAAGAATCTTGACATGGGGAGATTGTCTTGGTGAGCAATCACATGTGTCCTTACAAGAGATAGGACACATCTCTTATAAATGCAATCACATGTGTCCTTATAAGAGATAGGCAAGAGGAAGAAGGCAGTGTGACCACAGAGACACAGACTGATCAGCACTAGTGAAGGAGTGTCAGCAGCCACCAGGAAGGGAAGGAAGTAAGGAACAAATTCTCCCCTAGAGAGGCTCAGTGATAAAGATCTCAGGCTTCTAGAGAATAGATTTCTGTTGTTGTATGTCATGACATTTATGGTAATTTGTTACAGCAACCATAAAAAACTAATACACCAATATTTATACCAACAATTATACCAATGTCATTACTCTTCAGACAATGGACAGCTCTGAGCCATCTCCCACATTATCTCCCAAAATTCACAAAAGGAATGAGCCTCACCTACAGAGACAACCTACTCATTATCACACTGTATCAGTACCCTTTTCTTCCCAGTCTCACTTCTCTATTTTCAGTGGTTCCCGCACTTACCTTCAGAGTAAACCACTTTCACTCAAACCCTTGTATATTATTTCCTCAGGGCTGCCATTACAAAAATACAAGCTTCGGTGGCTTAAAACAACAGAAGTTTATTCTTTCACAACCTGGAGACTAGAAGTTTGATTTTTTTTTTTTTTTTTTTTGAAGCCAGTAGTTTGAAATCAAGGTGGTGTTGTTCCTCTTCTGGGTTCTGAGAGAAAATCTGTTCCGTGCCTCTGACTTTGCTTCTCATGCAATCCTTGGCATTCTTTGGCTCATGGGTGCATTGCTTCAGTTTCTGCCTCCGTCTTTACATAGCACTCTCTCTATGTGGCTGTCTTATAAGGACACTAGTGATACTGGATTAAGGGTCCACCCTAGCAAACTCATCTTAATTTGAGTATATCTGCAAACACCTCATTTCCAAATAAGCTTGCATTCAGAGGTAACTGGTAGGATTTAAAAGTACAGTAGTCCTCTTTTAGGTAATACTTTCCAAGAACTAAATCCAGGAATCAATCTGAACCCTATATATATTATGTTTTTTCTATACAGATACATCTATAAAAAAGGTTAATTTATAAATTAGGGGAGGTAAGATCAGCAATAGTAACTACCAATTCCAAAGGGTAAGTATAACAACACACCACAATAAAAGTTATAAAAGTGTGGTCTCTGAATTGGAGGAAGAAACTGTGGATTTGGGAGGACTACTATATCTTCTGAGGGGCTACGATTCAACTCATAACACTTTGACTTGGTCAAATACTGGGAACTCCAGCCTTACAGCTATCACTTACTTAAGCATTTATATGTTTTCAATCTAAGTGTAATTATTTCACTTTATCCTTAATAATATCATGAGAGAAATATTTTTTAAAACTTTAGTTAATTTTATTTAGTTAAGAATCAGAGGATTAGGTATAGTGTAGCAAATTCAGTGTTTACACTAGGTGGGAAATGTAACAAGATGCCAGTCTCACTGGTGGGAGTAGTTTTTCAGCAAAAAGCATCAAATATCTAAAGCTCTTTCCCTAATCTGCAATATTATATAGATCAGGGGGAAATTAAGAGGGATTTTCCTACTGTTGTGATTTATATTCTTTTGTATTTAAGATTTTTGCTGATAAATTAAGTCATGGCATTTCGTCTTTGTTTACTTATGTTGGCTGCTCAGAGCCCTTCTTTATTTATTCATTGCCTTTCAAAAATCCCTAGGGAAGGGGAAATAGAGTCCATGCACAAAGTTGTGTACAGTTTCTGATAGTGCCTCTGGAGGCAAAAGTTACTCACCCTCCTCTCTGTACCAGCCTCTGCTGGGAGCTCTCTGGGAAAGAATGTTCTGTAAAACAAGGATGTATTGTCTCTGGGCCTCTCTTTCAAAGTCTCTGGGAAGTATAGCTGAGCAGTGAAGAGCCTATAGAATGACACTAACACCGAAGGTATCATTTGTGTCATCCTCACACTTCTCCACAATGCCACACCTGCTTATTCTAAGGGATTCTCTTCTCCACTTACCGCCAAAGCTCAAATCCTTCCTCTGGTTACGAGTTTTGGAAATACTTCTGTTTATGGGTTTATCTGCATAGATTCCCCATACCTTATCTTCTGATTATTTTCATTCATTTTCCAAGCCGATGCTGCTGATTATATTTAAAATCCACTTACACGAATAAATGGATACACAACTCAAGAAAGCAGATATCTATGAAACTGATGAGCGGTCTGGACAATTCAAAACGTCTCTCCTAAAATGTCACACCAGAAAGAAGATTAAAAATTTGCCCCTAAGAAATCTCTTTCTTGAATCCAGTGAAAATAAGACTTCTCAGTGTACTATTAAGGACTTTTTACCAACCAGTTTTAGTATATATGCTACCAAAGCAAGCACCTTTTTAGTACCCAGAATAAAAGAGATTTGGTAGTATTTGGAGGTGGCAAAAAATGAAGATGGAGGAAGTGAAAGTGAAAGGGCATGAAACAACTGGCTTCAAAACTGACATAAAGATATTGTTGTATGTCAGTTCCAGTCAGTGAATGATTTACCTATTGTTGCTTAAAACAGCAATCTAAAACAATAATAAACATTTGTTACACAGCTTTTGTGGGTCTAGATTTTAGGAGTGGTTTGGCTGGTTTGTTCTAGATGTCATTAGGGCTGCAGCTACCTGCAGACTTTACCGAAACTCAAAGATTAACTTCTAAGATGACGCACCCTGGCTACAGCAAAGCTTCGGTTTCTCATTATGCGAATTTTTCCATTTGACTACGTGACAAAGTAGATGGTGTCCCCTGGAGAATGTTATCCAAGAAAGACCAAGGGGAAAGTTTAATGCCTTTTACAAAGATCCTATGCTTCTGCCAGTCCAGTTGTTACAAGAGAGCCACTTAATCCAGACCACATTCCACAGGGAAATTAAAGGAGTACTGCAAAAAGAACTGTAAGGCAGGGATAGAGCTCAGCGGCATAGCGCCTGCCTGGCAAGCATGAGGTCCTGAGTTCGATTTCTGGTACCAAAAAAAAAATTGTAGACATTGAGCTAGGGGTGTAGCTCAGTGATAGAGCACTTGCCTATCATGGGGAAGGCCCTGGGTTCAATCTCCAGCACTGAAAAAAAGAAAAGGATATATTTTAAACAACCAAAGTCAGGGCCAATGATTATTACATTGAACATTTTTATTGAGACTTTGGTAAACACTGGAATTCAAACACAATTTTTTTTTCCTTACCACTAAAGAAATAGTGGAGAATTTTTATGTAGGTAGACAAGAGCCAATTTTAGAAAACATGAAGTTATAGGTCTATGGCAGGTTTAAACTAAACGTGGAGGCAAGCTTTAACTGGACAGTATTGAGGCAAGAGATTAGGGCGTGGCAAACCAGCTGTGCAAGTGGGCACAACCTGTCAATCAGGGCCAGGACACATGCTCAGAATAGCTTCTCAGCCCTACATCTGGTACCAATCAGTGAATCCTATCTTCTATTCTGGTAGCACAAGATCAAGCGGGTTTCTGATAGGACGGCCTGGATCTGATGTCAGAATGGAGATATAAAAGACAGCGGCCATTATAATATAGGTATTTTATAACACATAGAATAAAATGAGAATTGTTTGTCCACCCTAATTTAAATAAATGAATGGATAAATAAGTGGAGGAAAACAGAAAGCTTTTCCATACCATAGAATTTCAAATAAATGTAGAAAGAATATGAAGGTAGACACCATTTGGCAAACATCATATTAATAAATGTTTCAGCACAAAAAAATAAGGAGAAACAGATATACTGTATTTATCTTGTTTTTCCTTTTTTTTTTTTTTTTGTGGGTACCGGGGGGTTGACCTCAGGACCTCGCGCGCCAGCAGGCGCCCGTGCCGCTGAGCGATATCACCAGCCCCTTTTTCGTATGTGGGTTCCGGGAGTCGAACTCGGGCCCTTGCGCCTGCCGGGCAGGCGCTTAAGCCGCTGAGCCATCTCACCGGCCCTTTCTTTTTTTTTTTTATATGTGGGTACTGGGAGTCTAACTCAGGACCTCACGCTTGCCAGGCAGGCACTTATGCCACTCAGCTATATCACCGGCCCTGAGTATTTATCTTAAAGTAACTTTTCCTGCGTACATATTTTAAAACAACATGCCATGTATATATTCATCAATTTAAAAAAATAAACACAAGAATCTCTTCACAAAATTCCTAAAAAGGAAATAATAGTAATTTTACAGTGCAGAAACTTGGAAGACACCATCTTCACTAAGTTATCAAAGTTAATATCCTCAGTACTGAGATAAATCAACATTATATGCCTCTTGATATGATGCATGGGAAATGATGCAACCTTACTTGTATGATATTCTTACCAAAAATACATACCCTAGATTAATTTACTTATTAAAATTTTTGAAATTAAATTTGCTTTTTAAAATTGATATATAAAACCACGAACATTGCACACAAACATTGTGATGTTTCAAAAAGAACCTGAATTTAATTATAAGGAATTATTAGACAAAACAAAATTCAGGGAGATTCTTACAAAATAACTGGCCAACCCTCAAGTGTTAAAGTTGGTGGGATGTACTGGTGCACACCTGTGTTCCCAGCACCAAGGAGACTGAGGCAGGAAGATCACCATGAGTACAAGGTCAGCCTGAACTCCATAGTGAGACCCCGTCTCAAAGAAAAAAAAAGTGTCGAAGTTTTACAGGATCAGCTAAATGAGGAGTGTATAACCTTCAGTGCTACATGTATACAGAGACTAGTTCAGATTAAAACGTAAAGTTCCTTCTTCAACAATGATTAAGAATTTCAAGATGGAAGCACCAAATCATGAAGCCAAATGTATAGAGCCCTGTGTAACTGCACAGAAACATGAAGCTGAAGTATGACTGTGAAGCTGGCCTTAGGACAAACACTGAGACAAACACTGAGAAACCATCCTACATTGGAGAGGTAGAAGGAGACATGAAAACTAAATAGAATGTTTGATCCTGTACCAGATCAGGACATTAGTGGAATAAAATAAAACACTTCAATAAGGTCTATAGAATAGGTAATAGTATCATATCATTGTTAATTTCCTGATTTTGATCATTGCATTGTAGTTATGTTAGATGTTAAAATCTAGTGAATCTGAATGAAGAGAATTTTAAAACACTTTGTACATTTTTGCAAATTTGCAATTAACGTTTGCATTTGCAATTAACTTTTAAGCAATTTAAAGAGTTAACATTTAATCAACTTAAAATATTAAAAAGTATAAAAATCTTAAAAATGCATCATTCTCTTTTTATATCTACCCTTTTTCAATGTTTATCAAGCTAGATATATAGTTTTACACCTCAATGTAATTATGGCATGCAATTGTGCATATTTATTTATTCATTTATTTATTTTCTCAGTACTGGATATTGAACCCAGCAAGTGCTGAACTACATCCTCAGCCCTATTTTCATTTTTTATTTTGAGACAGGGTCTTGCTAAATTACCCACACTGGCCTCAAATTTGTGATCCTCTTTCCTCAGCTTCCCAAGTAGCAGGGATCACAGGCATGTGCTGCCATTCCCAGCTTCTACTCTTTATTATTATCTTGCAGAACTTTCCTATTTTTCTATCATCTTAATTGTTTTCATAATGTTTCACTGATATACTTAGTTTTGTCTGTACTTCTCATATTATTGACTAGGTAATTTCTAATTTTTAGTTCTAAAACATTTTGCTATAAATATCTATGTACATCTTTCATTTTGTTCTTTTGTTTCCTCATGAAAAATTCCCAGGACTAGAATTGCAGTGCCTCTTAATACGTAGCATCAGTTTACTTACCAAATGATCAGTGTGCATTTTTAAAGCATTTCCCCTGACATGATTTGTGGCTTGTTCCGTTGTGGTTTTCCAAACAGCAGCTGCTTTGGGATCTTACTATTATTCATTTCCCACACATACCTCACACTGCTGAGTTAACCTGCAATATGCATCCTTTCAATATTTGTTATCTAATTATAATCCACAACCTTAGTCAACTCACTGTCTTTTACCAGTTAGGGTTTTACCAGGCATGCATGGGATGTAAACTATTTATGGAAGTTGAAGATTTCAGTAGCAAACCAAATTGCATAGTTTTACAGATTATACATTCCCACTGCTTTACAGAACTTTTTTTGAATCTTCATTCTTTCTTGTCAACCAGTTTCCAAAGGGTTATATAATCACCACACTTTTGTTTAATCTGTTCATCATCAAAGACTCATAGCTTTCAGATCACTATAGATTAAGGACAACCTATGATTATTTTAGGTTTCACTAGTACATACTGATAGAAAACAAATAGTTTTAGGTTAAGCATTTGCTCATTCAGGGATAATAAAAATTGCATGTATTTAAGAGTAAAAATAGGAATCAGCATAAGGCAGTTTCTGAATCATGGTTATGAGGATTACAAATGCTTACACTGTTGAATTTGGAATTTCCTGAGTAGTAGAGACATATTTTGATACTATGAATATCATAGTTTTACTTATCCATTTATTCATATATTCTTGTAATTTGTGTTTATTGAACAGCTATCATGTACCTGGCATCGTTAGATACTATGGCTAAGAAAATGTGCCTGAAAAGAAGAAGGTTACTGTGGAAGCAATAACAGGAGGACAAACAATGGCAGGCTTCTCTGGGAAGGAGACGTTAAAACTGAGTCCTGAAGAAAGAGCCAGATTGTCAAGGTGGAGAAGATTTCTCCAGACAAGGGCAACTGATCTACATGAAGATATAAGGTGAGGAGGCTCAGCTCAGAATTCTAGAGACAGAGAAAAGGACAATGTATCTGACATATGATGAGTGAGAAAAGTGAAATGTGATATGAAGCTGAGAGGTAGACAAAACTTAGTATAGCAAGATGCAGATCATCACACAGCACATCTTGCATACAGAAGAAACTTGCAGAAGGAGAACTGTAGTAGAGAGAAGGAAAAGAAGACTAGTATGACTGGTTCGGAGAGTCTGGGAGAGAAGTGGGTGGGGAGGCTGGTTAGGTAGACCAAAAATGGTGTTAGTCATGAAGAACATTTTGTCTCTGGCCTAAGAGGATAAAAAACTGCTACATTTAGATTAAAGAATCTCCCAAAAGAGTACTTAGAAGAAACAGCTAAAAATATAGGAAAAAAAAAAACACCAAAAACAATAGAACAATGGAAAAAGTGTTTCTAAAATAGACTGATAGATTTATAGATAGATGATAGATAGATAGATAGATAGATAGATAGATAGATAGATAGATAGATAGATAGATAGATAGATATGATGATCACTGAAAGAAGCAGGGTTTTTATCTCCAGAGATATTGACTTAATTGGTCTGGCTCAGGCTAAGTACTTTCTGAAACAGGGTTTTTAAAGTTGCTAAATTCCCAGGCTGGCTCAAATTTTGGATCCTTCTGTCTCAGCCTCTCAGAGTGCTGGGATTACAGGTATGTAACACTGCACCCAATTCAGGCATCAGTATTTTAAAAAACTTCCTAAGTGTTTTTGTTTGTTTGTTCTGTTTTATTTATTTATTTATTTATTTATTTTTTGAAACAAGGTCTTGCTATGCAATTCAGCCTGGCCTTGAGCTTACTATGTAGCCCAGGCTAACCTTGAACTTGCTGTGATCTTCCTGCCTCAGCCTCCCAAGTGCTGGGATTACAAGTACACGCCACCATGCCTGGCTGCTTCTTAAGTGTTTTTAATGTGCAAACAAGTTTGAGAAATGTTGTTCTAAAGGCATGTGGGTGGTAACAGTGACTTAACACTATAGAAGGTAAGGCATATTTGGATACGGAATAATAAATAAATAAACTGACATAATTGTCAATTTGTCAAAAAAAAATTGAAATTGTCAAATAAGACATATTTGGATACTGTTTGGGAGACCAGTACAGCAAGAAAAGGTTGATGATTAAAGAAGGATATGAAGAGCTTGAGCCCCTTTTTTTGGGGGGGGATCTTTGTACTATAACTGTAGCAAAATAATAATATGGAATCATGGTACTATTTCACACATCAATAATGAAGAATGGGCCATATATGTAGAATAAGGCCTATTATACATATTTTGATAATTTTGATGTAAGTCAAATTCTCTTAGAAAATGTAGGAATCTAAGTATACTAATATTTTCAGTATTTTCACTGTTAATATTTTACAGCAGATATTGAAAATATCTTATCAGAATAGCATCATTTGACTTATAGAATGTACCAGCATATCTTATTTATGCATAGTAGTAATATAATATAGTATGACAAGTTTTTAATATCAAGCTTTTAAGGGATCACAAAAAATAGATGTACCTTGAAAGTAGACCTTTCCTTTGTAAAATAGGATTTATTACTTATTGGACAAGTTAGGAGCTTTTATGAAAACTTTTATGAAAGGTAAGAAATATAACAAGAACCTCCAATAGAAGATAATATACATTGCATTTTTATTACAGAGTTCAGTTTTTGTGACAGGGTCTCATTGTGTAGATAAGGCTGATCTCGCTGTGTAGCCCCGGCTGGGCTTCAACTCGCAGCAATCCTCCTGCCTCAGCCTCCCAAGTGCTGAGATAATAGGTGTGCGCCACCATGCCCAGCCAGAGTTTAGTTTTGAATGTGGTATTTACACACAATTGAGTACTACTTTGCCACAAAGAAGGATAAATTCAAGTCATTTATAGGGAAATGGATGCACCTTGAGACCATAATGTTAAATGAAGTAGATTAGACACACAGGCTTGAATATGACAGGATTTCTCTCATATGAGAAGCCCAATATATAAGTAAAGTGCAAAATAAAAGACAGATAATAGGAAAAAAAAAGAAAGAAAAAATGTTACTGTAATCCAGCATGAACAATGTATCTAAGTATACCTTGATTTAGTATAATTGTCTTTTATTTTTCATGTTTTTTTGGCCTGTCAATTTCACTGTTAATCTGTATTTATGATAATTAGCTAAAGACTCATAAAATAAATGAATCTGATGCTGGCAAAAAATAATGCCCTTGGGGCATTGTTGTTGGTTATCATAGCCCATTCCATACTTTTCTAATGAAATTATGTACTTTAGCATAATGGTAGCTGGCCGTGTGTCTAAATAGCTGTGCCTGAGGGATACCAGAAGCAATCTTTGTGTTCACTCACTTGGTACAACAGATAGCAAGGTGTGTACACCTCTGCAAAAATGTCAAATTGAAATATTTAACCCACTTAATGGTCCATGTGGCATTTTTGCCTATATATCCCTGAGCATCGTGGGGTAAAATATACCCATGCCACTCCCCTGTTCTGCAACCATCTAATTTGCCATAATGGAAACTGGGTGTGATTCACAGTAGCTGTGCTTAGGGAAAACATGAACCCATCTGTGCATTTGCCCACTTGCAGATGAACAGCAAGGTGTGTACAAGAGCTCCAAAGCAGTAGCAAGTGAGTTTTATCCATGAAATGCTCATTGTTAAATTTCTTGCATTTAGGATTTGTTTTTTTTTTTTTTTTGTGGGTACCGGGGGTCGACCTCAGGACCTTGTGCGCCAGCAGGCGCCCGTGCCGCTGAGCGATATCACTGGCCCCTTTTTCGTATGTGGGATCCGGGAGTCGAACTCGGGCCCTCGCGCTTGCCAGGCAGGTGCCTACGCCGCTGAGCCATCTCACCGGCCCTAGGATTTGTTTTTTAAAAAGTTTTCTTTTGATTTTTCTCGTAGGAGTAGCCCAATTCAGCACAAAGGCACTTGAAAAATCTGGTTGCTGTAGCTTTAGTTAGTATATGCCAAAAAGTCTTCAAAATACCATATAAAAATATATGCCCTGCTAGATGTAAAGACATACACTTCCAAATTAGAGATTTATTCTGGAACTCAGCCACTAGGTCTTTACTCATAGAGTAATAAACCAAATGATGTTGTGAACAGATTTGTTGCTCTCATCTTCCAAACTAATCAGAATGTGACATTTGACAATTGGTTTACCAGTTTCTGATTGATGTTACATTTCCTACCAGAGCACAAGTTGACCAGTGTAGGAACTGTATGCAAGAACAAAGCAGAAATTTCCAATGAAATATTGCAATTTCAAAACAAAGAAATGTATAGTACAATCTTTGGATTTCAGAAAGATATAACATTGGCCTCATATATGGCAAAGAAAAACAAACTGGCACTGCTGATGTCAACATTGCATCATGACGGAAAAATTGACAGAAACTTTGACAAAACTGAAGCCTGAGATGGTAACTTTTTACAACAAAACCAAAGGTAGAATAGATGTTGATGAGTTATGCAGCAACTATGATGTCTCTCAAAACACAAAGCATTGGCCAATAGTTGTGTTTTACTTGATCCTAAACATGTGTGCCATGAATAGTTTGAAAGTTTACAAAGAAAATAACAAGTGCAAAAAAAATATCATGGAGAAATTTTCTTACAGGATTGGGACTGGAGCTCATAAGAGATGATTTACAGCAGAGGAAAAACAAAATGCTTCTGCCTAGGGAACTATGCAAAAAAAATTGTGGAGCATACTGATGAAGCTCACAGGTGAGCAGGCAGGTGCATAATCTCAAAGATTTACTATGACAACAGGAAAAGCCAAAAGATGTCAGCTACACCCCACAAAAAAGGATAGGAAAACAAAACATATATGCTATCAGTGTAAGCAATACTTGTGCATGGAACATGCAGTTTTCATATGTGAAGACTGCTTTGAGTGTGACAATTGAAGCAAAGATTATTTCTTTGGTACCCTTTTGTTTGCATTTACATTGCAGTTCACATAGGCATTTATTTCTGCTATTATCTTTGAAGTTTTTTTTAGCAAGTAAACACCTGATGTGAAATATTGATGTCTATTCTAAGCACCCATTACATATTTGATATTTTATTTTATTGACATCTTATTTTCCTGCTAAGTGTACATTATACAATAGAGTAAGAAGCTCCTGACAAAACAGCAAGACCAGAGAGACGTCAAGTACGTCCTACAAAAAAGACAGGAAAGCTAAGCACATGCGCTGTCAGTGTAACTGAGATGTGTGTATGGAACATGGAGTTGTTATGTGTGAAGACTGCTTTGGGTGTGACAACTGAAGCAAAGATTATTTTTGTTGTAGAGTTCTATTGGTATTTTCATTGTAGTTCATATAGGAGTTTATTGGCTGGGCATGATGGTGCTTTCCTGTAATTCCAGCTCTCAGGAGACTGAGGCAGGAGGATCACTGTGAGTTCGAGGCCAGCTTGGACTACAAAGTGAGTTCAAAGCCAGCCTGAACAGCATAGTGAAACCCTGTCTCAAAAAGACAACAAACAAACAAACAAACATATAGGAATTTATTTCTGTTTTTATTTTTTAGACTTTGTACACAAAAAAACAGTGGATGTTGAAAATTTTGATGCTTTTTTATGTACACTCAATAGATAGTAAAAATTCAATACTCTATTTGTTGATATTTTTTCCTGTTAAGTACTCATTGTTTAATATAATAAAATTCATAAAATTAAAATTAATAATTCATCAATAGAAATACTTCTAAAGAATAGATGTGGGTCTTGTATACCCTTCAATATGCTCCTTTTACACAAAATTGCCATGACGCTTGTGGGGTGGAGGGAATGGGAAAAAATTGAGATATGTTATACACACATACCATTCCCCACAATGAATGTATTCATTATGTCCTGCCAACACGTACTAAAAAAATTAAAAATTTAAAAAAGAAGTTTTGAACTCTGCGTTGAGAAAATGGTAGGATTGTATGAGCTGTCTTGGTTTATAAAATCTTTGCTGCTGTTGACCATGGGAGAGGAGGGAGATGGACAAAAGAAACCATTTAGAGAAACTGGAGCTTAACAATAGTATGATTCATAGAAGAAATACAGTGGTAGTTAGAAAGGTATAGGTTAACAAGTTAGGAAAGGTTTAACCACAGGAAAAAATTACGGGGCAAATTCTTTAGGCAGAGAAGACAAAAGTTGCCAAGACAAAAGATTAAGATTAAACTCCCTCAGCTACTCTCACCTTCTCCTTCACATAACTATCCTTATGTTCAGATACCACCTATATTAAGTAAAATTTTTTAAAAAATTGAGGTGAAATTTGCATAACATTAAGTTAATCACTTTCAAGTTTACATTTCGGTGACATTTTGTACATTCACAAGGTTGTGCAAGGCCACCCCATTCGGGACCCTCCTGGAATCCCAGGGGCTAGTCTCCTCTTTATGACCCAAAAATACTCTCCAAAAACAAACAAACAAACAAACACATGAACAAACAGTGCTGTGCAACTACTCTATTAGTTCCAAAACATTTTCATGTTCACCTCATATTCATTCATTTCACCCCAAAAGAAAACCCTATACATTGGTCAGTCTCTAATTCCCCCTTTCTCTAGTGATTGATAATCACCAATCTGTTTTTTGCCTGTATGGATTTACCTATTCTGAATATTTCATATAAATGACACTACACAAACTGGGTGTGGTGGTGCATGCCTATAATCCCACCACCCCTGAGTGAGGCAGGATCAAAAGTTCAAGCCCAGCCTGGGCCATTTAGCAACTTAGCAAAATCCTGCCTCAAAATAAAAAATAAAAAGGGCTGGGATGTAGCTCAGGATGAAAGCCCTGGGTCCAAACTTCACTACAAAAAAAAAAAAAAAATTATACAATATGTTTGTGTCTGGGTTCTTTCACTTAGCATAATGCTTTTGAAATTCATCCATATTGAAGTATTAGTACTTCGTTCCTTTTATGACTAATATTCTATTATGTAGATATATCACTTTTGTTTATCCAGTCCTCTGTTGATGGATATTTGGGTTGTTTTCACCTTTTGGTTATTATGAACAGTGCTGCTTTGAACATTCACGTAATTTTTTTTTTTTGCTTGAACAGCTGTTTTCAATTTTTTTTTTTTTGGTTTATTGAGACAATTTCACAGTGTAGTTCAGTCTGGCCTTGAACTCACTATGCAGCTGAGGTTGGTCTCAAATTCGCAGTGATCCTCCTGCCTCAGCCTCCTGAATGCTGGGATTACAGGAGTGCACCACCAATCTTGGCTTCAATTTTTTTAGATATATATCTATTAGTGGAATTTCTGGGTCACATGGTAATTCTATTTTTAACTTATTTAATAACTATCAAACTATTTTTCACAGCAACTGTACCATTTTATGTTTCTACCAGCAATGTAGGAGGGTTCTATTTTATATATTGAGGGTATACTACACCTTTAACAAACACGTGATTCAAAAATTTTGTTTTGTTTCATTTTTTTAGACAGGGTCTCGCTATGTAGTTCAGGCTGGCCTTGAACTCACTACTTACCCCAGGCTGGCCTCCTACTCATGGCAATCCTCCTGCCTCAGCCTCCCAAGCACTGAGATCACAGGGGTGCTCCACCAAGCCCAGCTGATTCATAAGTATTATTTTTCTGTCTCTTCCTGTATTAACTTTTCCACTGTGTCCTGGAAGTCATTTCTTCCTTCTGAAGATCTTAACAATAAACGCCCTGGCCACTTGGACCTCTCTCAGGGCCTTCAGGCACTTGATAGTTCTTAAACCATATGGTAGGTACCTGGATACCAATCTTATCGACACTTCATTATTTCAACATACAGGTTATATTCACTCTTTTATGTATATGTAAGTATATATTTTTATATAAAAATTTTAAAGTGTTGACAATATTTCTTCTTCTACTAGTTCTTTCTCCTATCTCTGTCCTCCCTTTCATTGACATATGGCTAGAATATATTTGCTTCTTAATCTTATCCACAATTGGTCACTCTTAAGTCTTTTATAATACAATTTCTTTGTGTCTTCTGAAATAATGACACCTTTGGTCTCTGACCCACCCCTAGCCTTATTCTATTGGAGCGGTGTCACTCATGATTCATCCAGCTTTTTGTTTTTTTAATGCAGATGACTACTTAACCTGCATTTCCAAACCTCAGTCCTCACCCGTTTTGCATCTCCAACTACGTGCCAGCTATTACCAGTCCTTACCAGATGTACTTTCCCTATTGATCAAGTTTTTTCCCCAACCCAGTTTCCCATTTCTTCAAATCACATAATTTCCATTCTCATAGTTTTGTAGCAATTGTTGGTCCCGCTCTCTTCTCACTTGTCCGATTAGTTATGTCTTGTGATTTCTTTTTTGAGATTAGAGTAGGAAGTATTTATTTATTTATTATTATTATTTTTTATGTGGGTACCGGGAGTCGATCTCCGGACCTCGTGCTTGCGAGGCAGGCGCTTATGCCACTGAGCCATATCACCGGCCCAGGAAGTATTTTATTGAGAGAAAGAAAGTTTCTAAGAGGGACAGAAGGCAGTTCCGAGTGAATGGCCTCCTGCTTTCTATTTTATTTTTATTTATTTATTTTTAATATGCGGGTACCGGGAGTGGAACTCAGGACCTCGCGCTTGCCAGGCAGGCGCGTATGCCGCTGAGCTATATCCCCGGCCTGACTTTTTTTTTTTTTTTTCTATTTTAAATACATTTCATTTCACTCATTAGTCCCATTATCACAGGTTTATTAATAGTCCTTTACTTGAATGTACTCCCACTCTCTCTCCTCCCTTTGGTTATAACAGAAACAATGTGTTGAAACGTGGTGCTAGATAAGAAAGATAACTTTGGCAGTGTGGAATGGAGAAAGGAGGGTGTCGGCGAGGGGCGATGAAATCCTGGACTGTGGCCATGGGCTTCTGCATTGCTGATCGTAAAGGGGACTGGTGACCAGTTAGATATAGAAGGGCTTACCCACGCTAACACTCTGCATTTTACTCTCCTAAATGAAGGGCGCCAAGTGAGTTTTTGCTAAGCGAGCAAGGCCTGCGCTTCTCCTAGAGCTGTCATCCACAGAGTGCGCCAACCAGCCTCCAGCATCCGGACCGCTGATCCCAGACTGGCTGCCCGGGACTCTCTAGCTGCCGTCTCTATGGTTCGAGGAATCGCCAGCTCCCGGTTTAACCAGACCGGCTTTTGCGCGTGCGCGAACCCAGGCGCGCGCCCGCCCTCTCCCCAGTGTCTGTCCCCACGGGTGGGAGGGGTGGGTCTGGGAAGGTTGCGGCGGCCGTGGCCGCGAACCCTGCGCCCGCGGCTGTTCTGCGGGAGAGCGTGCGGCGCGGAGTCCTCCGCTGCCTCCTCTAGCCGCCGGGCCAACCGGCCTCAGATGGTGGGTCCGGAGGATGCTGGACCCTGCTCGGGAAGAAACGCCAAGTTGCTCCCGGTGCCGGTGCTTGAGCCCGTGGGGCAGGACGGGAAGATGAGCCGGGCCACGGGCGGCTTTAGCGGAGGCGTCGGCGCTGTGGAGCCGCCGGGGGCTGAGGAAGAGCAGGAGGAAGAGGAGGAAGAGGAGGAGGAGGAGGAGGAGGAGGAGGAGACGCCGCCTCCGCAGCTCCTTCAGCGTTACCTCGCCGCGGCCGGGGGCCAGTTGGAGCCGGGGCTCTGCTACTGTGCCCTGCCCGCCGGCCAGGCCGGCGCCCCCCCGTCCTCGGTAGCCCCGCGCTGGGACGCCCGCCCACCGGGCCCGGGCTCCAAGCTCCGCGGCTCAGAGGCGGCGGGTGCCCTCGCGCCGCGACACGGAGGCATGACCAACGGGGACTCGGGCTTTCTGCCTCGGCAGGACCGTCGTGACCTGGAGAAGGCTAGCGGGCTGGCTCGCGCCGATGGCCCGGTGTCGCGCGGCCGCCGCCCCTGCCCATGCGGCCGCTTGCGTCTCCAGGGGCCTGGCGACGAGGGCGCGGACGGCGCGGGCAGCGCGGAGGACTGGGCCGCGCCGCTGGAGGACCCGCTGCGGAGCTGCTGCCTGGCGAACGCGGACGCCAGAAAGCCCGAGGGCGCGGGCGCCGACGCCGCGGGTTCCGAGGAGGGCGCGCCCCCCGCCGCCCTCTCGGTCAGGAGGACTAGTGGGGGCGCGGAGCTGGTCCCTGGCTTCCCGGACGTTTGCTCGAACTCACGGAACACATTCGAGGTGAGCCGCCGCCAGAGCGCCGGCGACCACCTGACCTCCGCAGGGTCGCCGGTGTCCTCGCCTACCGCGGAGCAGGGCCCTGAGGGGACCTCGGTCCGGGCTCGACGGAGCGGCGGCT